>JBBGZY010001301.1:0-2755422 GCA_037952925.1 Lithobates clamitans
TAGCTGTGTTACTCTAGTCTCATGGCTAAAAGATACTCGAATATGTAGTAGATAGTAGGGATGGGCAAATGGCTCGGGCCAAACTTTGGTTGTTCGGACGTTCGGCAAACAACAAACATTATTTGGTGTTCGTGGCAAATTTGAAAGCCGTGGAACCCCGTTAAAGTCTATGGGACACTAACATGAAAAATCAAAAGTGCTCATTTTAAAGGCTTATATGCAAGTTATTGTCATAAAAAGTGTTTGGAGACCCGGGTCGTGCCCCAGGGGATATGGATCAATGCGATAAAAAGTTTTAAAAATGGACGTTTTTTTCGGGAGCAATGATTTTAATAACGCCTGTAAAGTGACGCATTTTTCCCGTGTTTAGAACAGTACCGCAGCAAAATGACATTTCTAAAGGAAAAAAAGTCATTTAAAACTGATCACGGCTGTAATGAATTGTTAGGTCTCCACAATATAGATAAAACTCATTGAAAAAAACGGCATGGATTCCCCCCCCCCAGTCCATTACCAGGCCCTTTGGGTCTGGTATGAATATTAAACCAAAATTTTTTTTAAAATTGCGTGGGGTCCCCCCAAAATCCATACCAGGCACCTTCAGGTCTGGTATAGATATTAAGGGGAACCCTGCGCCAAATTTTTTTTTAAAAATGACGTAGGGGTCCCCCCCAAATCCATACCAGACCTGATTTTAAGGGGGAACCCTGCGCCAAAATTTTAAAAAATGGCATAGGGGTCCCCCCCCCAAATCAATACTAGACCCTTATCCGAGCACGCAACCTGGCAGGCCGCAGGAAAAGAAGGGGGGACGAGAGAGTGCGCCCCCCTCCTGAACCGTACCAGGCCACATGCCCTCAACATGGGGAGGGTGCTTTTAGAGTAGTCCCCCAAAGCATCTTGTCCCCATGTTGATGGGTACAAGGGCCTCATCCCCATAACTCTTGCCCGGTGGTTGTGGGGGTCTGCAGGTGGGGGGCTTATCGGAATCTGGAAGCCCCCTTTAACAAGGGGACCCCCATATCCCAGCCTCCGCCCCTGTGTGAATTGGTAATGGGGTACACTGTAACCCTACCATTTCACAAAAAAAAGGTGTCAAAAGACAGGAGACACTTTGGGACAAGTCCTTTATTAAAAAATAAAAAACGAAAAATGTCCCGTGATGTAGATCCATCTCACGCCACCCGACAAGCAAAAAAAAAAAAGCCGCAACAGCTCCACCTCCATGGGATGCTCCCGCCGAGTGATACTTCTTCTCGATGACAGCTGCTATATAGCTGAGGGCGGGGAAACTCGGTGACGTAAACGGGCGACCCTGCCTTCCTCTGACGTCACGTGACGTCTCCTGTCTTTTTCATGCTTGTGTCCCATAGACTTTAACGGTGTTCGTCCGAATTTTTTTTGCCTGTTTGCAAGTTCTGGTGCGAACCAAACCGGGGGGGGGGGGGGGGGGTTGGGGGGGGGGGGGGCTCATCCTTAGTAGATAGAAAGAGCAAAAGTACAAAAGAAACATAGACACATAGCCAGTCCTTTAGACCCTTGGATTTGAGAGACATTGATAGTTTAGTTGGTAGACTGAGATAGATAGATAGATAGATAGATAGATAGATAGATAGATAGATAGATCTTTCTGGCTGGGTCTTCCCAGTCCTGTGGCTTCTCAGGAGGGAGGGATGGGAGGGAGAAGCAGAGCAGGGAGGCAGAGAGGAGGGGGCAGCTCTCCCTCTCCCTCTCCCTCTCCCTCTCCCTCTCTCTCTCTTTCTATCATCCTCTTTTCACTCTGTACCCAGGTTTGACACAGGCAGGAGCTGCAGTGCAGCCGTGCTCTCTCCCCCACCCCCCCATCCCCCCTCCCTCTAAGGGGCATTTCCATGCCTGCCTGTGCTTGGCACTCATACTCAGAGGGACACCCACCTATGAGCTCCAGGAGAGGAGGGTGGCAGTGAAGATGCCAACCCCATGAGCATGGTGTCCTCGGTGGCACAATGACGGTTCCCTTATTGAAAATCGGGGCCGTGCTCAGCACTATGGCAATGGTCACCAACTGGATGTCACAGACATTGCCATCACTTGTGGGTCTCAACGGCACCAGAGCTGGTACTTCTGAGAAAATTGTGAGTTCTTGTCACCAGCTTTCTTATTTCTCTTTATGACTTGCTATAGCAAAGTTGGGAAAACACTTAGCGACACACCTGTTAGCTATAGAAATAGGAGATGAGGCTCTATAGATGGGCTGGACGGTGCGCTTGGTTTGTGTCTCTAGATGAAAAGTCATTCTCTGTTTGGGATAGATTTGTCGGAATTATTTCATTCTACCTCTTTAGACATCCCCATGTCTACCTGTATAATCTACATGCAAAGGGGATTTTGGATTTCCTTAAAATGTCACTGCTCCTCCTATGTACATAAAATGCTTGAACCAGAAATAGACTCATTTTAGCATAAAAAAAACCATTCGCCTTTCTTATTTCGGGATGGAATTGTCTTTTAATGTCTGTGTTGGGTGAATGTTCTGCTTTACTGTGAGATTTAATTATTGACCATACACAGCACCGGGTCTAGATTACATGGATTTAATGCATATTTATACAAGATAGATAACGAACTTGCCTATGGACAGATGTATTGCCACCATTAATGCAATTATTGGTGTAATCTAGTTTAATTGCAATGAGAGGAAGGTTTAAAAGAGCGTGACGTTAAGGTTATTGCACAATTAAATTGCTGGATACATATACAGTATATATATATAGAGGTAGAGAAGAGAGAGAGAGAGATATAGAGATGTGTGTATATATATATATATATATATATATATATATATATATATATATATATATATATATAGATCTATCTCTCTCTCTCTCTCTCTATATATATATATATATATATAGATCTATCTATCTATCTATCTATCTATCTATCTATCTATCTATCTATCTATCTATCTATCTATCTATCTATCTATCTATATATATATATGCTTCAGTATCCTTTCTACAGATGACACTGTTTGTCTAGCTGTCAGCATAGACCGGCTGTGCCGTATAATTCTCAGCTATAAGAGCTGCAAGCACAATTAGACAGCCTGAGATTGACGGTTGTGCTGAAGAGGTGACAATCCAGTGTCGTAGGATCTCCTGGAAATATATGACTGTCTGCATACGACTAGTTCATAAAAGGTATATAGCGAGGAAGCTGTATACATGTTCTAGTCAATGGATGGGCTGCAAAAATGTTTGCCCGGTAGAATGATCCCCTTCACTTTTCCCCTGTCACCAGATCACCCAGCTCTGCCATTCCTCACCTGTCTGGCTGTCACAATCTTTTTCCACATTTAATAATTTCTGTCAGATTTAATTAAATTCAGTTGTCACCCCCCTGTCCGTCCTGTCTTCTCCATGTCTACTACCCACCTGTTTTTTCTTTTTTTTTTCTCTCTTTCCACTCGTTCGTTTTCTGACATCAGTCATCAATATTCTTAAGAAATGTTCTCGTCCTCCTCTCCAAGTCTCCTTCTTTTCTTC
Organism: Lithobates clamitans; assembly: GCA_037952925.1. Taxonomy (NCBI): domain Eukaryota; kingdom Metazoa; phylum Chordata; class Amphibia; order Anura; family Ranidae; genus Lithobates; species Lithobates clamitans. Next base: position 3,528 of record JBBGZY010001301.1, read on the forward strand.
CTATAAGCTGTGATGGTTTCATGCTTTACAAATGAGACAAGGATTAAAGGATTGCAGAGGTTTAACACCAAGAAATTAACTTGTGGATTTTCTTGTGGTTGGTAGGTCAGTTTTCCTTTAAGAAAGATTAAAGTAACCTGTTAATGCTCAGTTAATTAAATACAGACAGAGAGTTCTGAGAGCAGATATGAGATCTCCAAGCAGCTTCCCAGTCTAGGAAATTTAAAGGAAGATGGGAGTCCAAAAATATTATCTATATCTATATTTATATCTATATCTAAATAAAGATATAGATATCTATCTATCTATCTATCTATATATATATATATATATATATATATATATATATATATATATATATATATATATATATATATATATATATATATATATATATAGATATCTATCTAGATATATAGATAGATATATCTATATATCTAGATATATAGATATATCTATATCTGTATATCTAGATATATCTAGATCTATCTATCTATCTATCTATCTATCTATCTATCTATCTATCTATCTATCTATCTATCTATCTATCTATACATATATATATTATTTTAGTGAGATTCCTTGGTTTTACTTTGGCTTTGGAGACTATCTCAGTGCCAAAGCCATCACAAGCCATTGGGGTCATTCCACCAATTAAACACTTAAAACCTTTCTGAGCACATATATGGGATCTCTAAACAGCTTCCCAGTCTAGGGAATGCAAAGGAAGATGGGAGCCCTACAGTCTATCTATCTATCTATCTATCTATCTATCTATCTATCTATCTATCTATCTATCTATCTATCTATCTATCTACAGATAGATATATGTATATAAACCTATATATATATATACATATAGATAGATATATATATATATATATATATATATATATATATATATATATATAGATATATAGATATATCTATATAGATCTAGATATATCTATATAGATCTAGATATATCTAGATCTATATAGATATATTTCTATATAGTTCTGAGCACAGATATGGGATCTCTAAACAGTATATATATATATAATTTTAGTGAGACTCCTTGGTCTTACTTTGGCTTTGGAGACTGGGAGGTGGGGCTTGGTGTCTCAGTGCCAAAGCTATCACAAGCTATCACAAGCTGTATATAGTAAAAAACCTTGATTGAAACTTAAAAAAATGTATTTATATATATATATATATATATATTTTGTTTTTTAACCACTTCCATACAGGGCCTATTCTGGCACTCCTCTCCTACATGTAAAAATCATCATTTGCTTGCTAGAAAATTACTCAGAACCCCCAAACATTATATATTTATTATATATTATGTTTTTTTAGCAGACACCATAGGGAATAAAATGACGGTCGTTGCAACTTTTTATCTCGCACGGTATTTGCACAACAATTTTTCAAACGCCTTTTTTTTGGAAAAAAAAAACAGTTTCATGAATTAAAAAAATAACAAAACAGTAAAGTTAGCACAATTTATTTTTGTATAATGTGAAAAATGATGTTACGCCAAGTAAATAGATACTCAACATGTCACACTTTAAAATTGTGCACACTCATGGAATGGCGCCAAACTTCGGTACTTAAAAATCTCCATAGGCTTTCCAATGTAAACATCCCTTGTAATAGGAGTGGTTTGTTACAGGTCCTCTTTATGGAGAGATGCAGGGTCAATAAGACCCCACATCTGTCCTCCAGGCTGGAAAGCATGAGATCGAGAAAAAAAAATCTTTTGCTCTGTTTACAACCTCGGCCCGGACGTGACGTCATAACGTCACACCCGGGCCTCCGACGGTCATAGAGATGACTGGTGACCATCTGGTCACTGGAAATCTCTATGGCCGTCATCCGTTGGTGGCCGATTCTTTCTCCAGGTCCCCGATGGCACGGGAGAGCCCGGAGAAGCACCGGATGGCGGCGGGAGGGGGGGGGACGTCCCCTCCCGTCGCCTGTAAGAACAATCAAGCGGTGGAATTGCCGCTATGATCATTCTTATGGTGCACAGAATCGTCGGATGAAAACAAGGATATCTGAGCGATGCCTGCAGCTGCAGGAATCCTTCAGATATTCCCACTGAAAGCCAAAGACGTCATGTGACGTCCTTGGGCTGGAAGTGGTTAAGGTTTATTAATGAAATGACCCCAGTGGCATTGATATGTCAGGAAACAGAACAAGGGTGCACACACCGCTTCAGGCAAAAAATGGACACACCCGATTCAAGGTGCTAATCCCGGCTCATCACCGTAGGCAATATCAAGAAGAGAAGAAAAGATTGATCGCACACTTGAATCCAAAAGATGCTGTAGAAATGTCTTTATTGTCATGAGCCAGACAAAATTGCAATGATGATCAGTTGACGCGTTTCACACGTTTCATGTGAAACGTGTCAACTGATCGTCACTGCAATTTTGTCTGGCTCATGACAATAAAGACATTTCTACAGCATCTTTTGGATTCAAGTGTGTGATAAATCTTTTCTTCTCTTCTTGGCATTTGATATGTTACAGTGGCTTTGTTACAGGGAGACACCAAGCCCCTCCAACCAGTCTCCAAAGCCAAAGTGAGACCAAAGAGTCCAACTCCTCCAATTCATTTCCATAATGTAAAACAGAATCCAGGATGCGAATCTCTTGTAGTGACCATGGCGAGTGGGTGGAGTCGTGATTCAGCCCTGACGTCCCCCTACCAATGGATGCATCAAGTGATTCAGTTTGCCACCCATCCATACAAAATTGAAATGTCATTTTTTGGGGTGGGCTGAACCTTTCAGTTAAGTTTTTTGGAAGAGAAGAATGTATTGATTTTGTAAGCGGAGAGCAGTCACCATCCATTATGTTCCCATATTCCGTATTCTTCATTCCATTTAGTGTCGGAACGTGTCTACTCAAGAAATTGGTGCCGGTCCGTACAGAATGTACTACTTAATAAGATTAGCTGTTATATGGTTGCTTCCTATACCAACACTCAGATGATGAATCTGAACAAGATGTAACGTGCCTCTTGGGTTTGCACATTAAATGATGGTTATTTGGCCATTCAGACACATTGCCCAATTTAAGAAGACCACATCAATATTTGTTTAGTTCAAGCTTTAAAAATGCAGCTTAGTAAATATCAGAATAAAAGGGGAAGATGTATTGTAGGTAGACCAGGACATCAAGTCGGCAGCAACCAGAGACAGACTGGCTTATTGTGGTGAAGTGTATTCACAGTAATGGTGGCTGACCTCTAATTGCATGCTATTGGATATTGTGCCTCTCTGCTTGTTATTAAATCCAGCAATACAAGGGTGATTATTGTGAGTAGAAAGCCTTTAGATTTTGTTATCTAACCTGTCCTTTGACATGAAAGCTCAAATCCAGGCAAACAGCTAAAGGCATGGATGAAATATACATTATAAGGGGGTATTTTACCTGGCAAAGGGTTTGTATTTCTGTCAATCCAGTCCTGAGGTTTACACAGCTCTGCCACACAGCACACATCTTCTGGAGGGCAGGAGACCTGATTTTTTTCTCTGCTGCAGTTGAATAACACTTACAGGTCTTGTCCCTCCCCCAGCCTGTGACTGGGCAGTGAAGGTAGAAGACTTATAATCTCATCACGCTGTCACTTTGTTCTCTCCTCCTATCATCATGTCCCCTTTGCCGTTGACTAGCTCTTTGTGATGTACTGCCCTCTCCAAGTCTGAGCTCTGCTGTACAAGGACTGCAAGACTCAAGGCTGATACCAATTCGAATTCAGACACTTACTCTGCTTGTAGTAAAAAAAAATACATTTAACTGATTCAGCCCCGGAAGGATTTACCCCCTTCCTGACCAGAGCACTTTTTGCGATTCGGCACTGTGTCGCTTTAACTGACAATTGCGCGGTCGTGCGACGTTGCACCCAAACAAAATTGACGTCCTTTTTTTCCTACAAATTGAGCTTTCTTTTGGTGGTATTTGATTACCTCTGCGGTTTTTATTTTTTGCGCTATAAACAAAAAAAGAGCGACAACTTTGAAAAAAGCGCATTATTTTTTACTTTTTGCTATAATAAATATCCCCCAAAAATATATAAAAAAACAAATTTTTTCCTCAGTTTAGGCCGATATGTATTCTTCTACATATTTTTGATAAAAAAAATCAAAATAAGCGTATATTGATTGGTTTGCGCAAAAGTTATAGCGTCTACAAAATAGGGGATAGTTTTATGGTATCTTTATTTTTTTTTTTACTAGTAATGGCGCGATCTGTGATTTTTATCAGGACTGCGACATTATGGCGGACATGTCCGACACTTTTGACACATTTTTGGGACCATTGATTACTGGAGCATTGATTACTGTAAAAATGTCACAGGCAGTGAAGGGGTTAACCACTAGGGGGGCGATCGAGGGGTTAATGTGTTCCCTAGTGTGTGTTCTAACTGAAGGGGACGGTGTAGGGGAGATGACAGATCGCTGTTCATACTCTTTATGAATAGACGATCTGTCTGTTCTCCCCTCAGAGAACTGGGATCTGTGTGTTTACACACACAGATCCCGCTTCTCCGTGTGCCCCGAGCGATCGAGGGAGCCCGGCGGTGATCGCAACCGCCGGGCACTCGCATCGGCTCCATGGGCGTGCGTACCCCTAGTGGCCAAACATAAAAGCGTCGTAACATGACGATGATTCGCGCAGCCGAGCCATGTTGCTGCAGTACAACTGCGGCAGCTGGTCGGCAAGCGGGTAAAGTATAAATATAGGCAAAACTTTTTTGTTGTTTTGGATAGAATGGAGAGGGGTTAGAACATCTGTCAGTTTTTATTGCTGTCTGTGCCCCTATTACGTAGATTTACCCTCTCTGTTTGTCCTCTTTACTGTTTTTAGGGCTGTCACCAGAACAGGAATAGAGGGGAAATCTGGGGACACTAGTTCTGGTGACAGCCATGTATTTCCTCACTGTGGGGCGATTTCCTCTCTTATCCTGTTTTTGCTATGGAACAGGAAGTGAAGGGAAATCTCCTCTAGGGGACACAGATGGCAACAAAACAAGGTTATAGCCCTCCCTTACTGTAATCAATATGAGAAAACAAAGTTTTGCCTTTTAGTTCTACTTTAATTATATATTAATAAATACAGAGCTGCACTAATATGTGTTTTTAATAGCTGCCTGGAGTTCCCCTTTAAACAAGCAATGTTGTCTGGTTGCAGTAGTTGGTCTCTTGGTTTCCTAATCCTGGGATATAGTTCTAGCCACCGCAAATCCAAGAATATAATTGCACTGGAATCCATGTTTCTTATCTGCTGTCTGTGTAGCATTCATGTTATGAATACCATTTTGTGGCTGGAGTGTATGTAGTGAAGACTGCAACCTATCAATTCAAAAGGAACTATTGACCGCACTAACAGACATTAGAGAGCTGCTTGTCTTGAAGAATGGCTTTGATTGACAAAAGATTTTTCTCTAAGGACTAGCCTCGTTTTGAGATTGCGGTATTTACAAGTTTAAAACACCCTAGAGAATAAAATGGCGGTCATTGCAATACTTTTTTCACACCGTATTTGCGCAGCAGTCTTACAAGCGCACTTTTTTTGGAAAAAAATTCACTTTTTTGAATACAAAAATAAGACAACATTAAGGTTAGCACATTTTTTTTATTATTATTATAATAATATTATTATTATTATTTATTATATTGTGAAAGATAATGTTACGCCGAGTAAATTGATACCCAACATGTCACACTTCAAAATTGCGCCTGCTCGTGGAATGGCGTCAAACTTTTACCCATAAAAATCTCCATAGGCGACGTTTAAAAAATTCTACAGGTTGCATGTTTTGAGTTACAGAGGAGGTCTAGGGCTAGAATTATTGCTCTCGCTCTAATGATTGCGGTGATACTTCACATGTGTGGTTTGACCACCGTTTTCATATGCGGGCGCTACTCACGTATGCGTTCGCTTCTGCGCGCGAGCTCGTCAGGACGGGGTGCTTTAAAAAAAATTTCTTATTTATTTTACTTGATTTTATTTATTTTTTCACTGTTTTTTTTTTTTTTTTTTAATGTAGGTCACTTTTATTCCTATTACAAAGAATGTAAACAGTCTTGTAATTGAAAAAAGCATGACAGGTCCTCTTAAATATGAGATCTGGGATCAAAAAGTCCTCAGATCTCATATTTGGACTAAAATGCAATAAAAAAAAAAAATTGTCATTTGAAAAAATGATTTTGAAAAAATGGCCCTTTAAGACATATGGGCGGAAGTGACGTTATGAGACGGGTGGGGGCCATCTTCCCCTCACTTGTCTCCATACCCGGCCACCGACAGGTCCCGATTGCTTATGCCTCTGCAGACGGCTCCGGTAAGCAGCAGAGGAGGGCGCGGGAAAGCAGCGGGAGGGGGGTGGCACCTCTCCCGCCGCCGATAACGGTGATCTTGCGGCGAATCCGCCACAGAGACCACCATTATTGTAAACATGAACGGCTCCTGATGAGATGGATACCTTGGTTGTAGCAGCAGCTGCTGCCGTTACCGAGATAGCCATCTTCAAAGTGCCGACGTATATGTACAGGAGCCGGTCGGCAAGCCGTTAATGGAAACTTTTCATGAGACACAAATGTAGACAACCATGGATGACCTCCTTCCTTATGGTTGTCATTCATTTCCCTTCGACACTTTCTGAGTCAGAGGCTTGGAGCAAGTTCGTAGATCAGGAGTTTTGACTTCACTTGTTGCATACTTATACAGTTAGTGACTCAGAAAGTGTTGAATCACAGTTAGCACAACAGCCAGGCTACTCAGAATTCTTTGGAGGAGGACAGAAACTATCCAACCTACTTTATTGCTTTTTAAAGTGATGGAGATGTATTATGTCTATTTGCTGCAGTAGAGCTGGCATCAGGCATTGACCAGAGGGGGGTCATTGTAAATTTAGCAATTAAACTACTGTATATATAGTATATTACCACAAAGCAAGGTCCACAAAGACATGGATGAGCGAGTTTGGGGTGGAGGAGCTTGACTGGCCTGCACAGAGTCCTGACCTCAACCCGATAGAACATCTTTGGGATGAATTAGTGTGGAGACTGCGAGTCAGGCCTTCTCGTCCAACATTAGTGCCTGACCTCACTAATGTGCTTCTGGTTCTAGAAGAATGGTCAAACATTCCCATAGACACAGTCCAAAACCTTGTTGACAGCCTTCTCAGAAGAGTTGAAGCTGTTATAGCTGCAAAGGGTGGGCCAACTCAATATTGAACTCTACGGACTAAGACAGGGATGTCATTAAAGTTCATGTACGTGTAAAGGCAGGCGCCCAATACTCTTGGTAACATAGTGTGTGAGCTGCACGATTCTGGCCAAAATAAGAATCACAATTTTTTTGCTTAGAATAAAAAGATCACGATTCTCACGACGTAAAATTTTTCACATTATACAAAAAAAAAATTGTGCTAACTTTACTGGTTAGTTTTTTGTTTTTTTTAAATTCATTAAAGTCATTTTTCCCCCAAAAAAATTGCATTTAAAAGACTGCTGCGCAAATACAGTGTGACAATTATTGCAACAGCCACCATTTTATTCTCTAGGGTCTCTACTGAAAAAATATATATAATGTTTGGGGGTTCTAAGTAATTTTCTAGGAAAACAAAAATGATTTTAACTTTAAACCAACAAATGTCAGAAAAAGGTTTAGTGTTTAAGTGGTTAAACTTTCCTCATTTACACACCAGGTCTATTCCTTTGACAAATTGTTACAATGTTTATACTTAAAGCGGGGGTCCACCTATCTATCGTTTTTTTTTTTTTGAGTTCATTCACAAACTTTTCTTCTCAGCATTACATACTCACATATTGTGTGTAATATGTCCGCCTGTGTCAGATTTCGTCAGAAAGAATAACTTATATTATTCACTGCAGGCGGTTTCCATCTTCATTGTGGGCATTTGAAGCCCACAAGCATTTGTTTCCTGGATGTGGTGAATGCTGTGCTCCCAGCATTCACCGCTCATTCCCGCACATGCTCAGTGGCATCCTGGGAAGCCTGAGACTAGCTCCCAGGAGACTCAGAGAGGCTAGAAACACACCTACTCCCACGGGAGGAGAACCAGGAAGTGCAAAGAAGAATAGAAAAATAAAAGGTAATTACGGCGATTTAAATTTTTTTAAGAGGCATGTCAGCATCTAGGCAAGGAAGAGAATACATACAGATATTGTTCAAAATTTGGGTGGAACCCCGCTTTAAGTTCCACTGCTCCAGGGGCATCAGCCAGTTATGGTATGTACTATACATACAGTACCTAGTTACAAGGTCCAAGCTGGGCTGTTGTAGCTCTATAAAATATCCATGCCTGGAATTCTTCTTGAAAGTATATGTCTGAGTGTATGTAAAGGCTGTGGGGAGCCTATAGGCAATACTTGTGACTATCCCTTTTTAGGTGTGTAGATTTCCCTTGAATAGACCTTTATGTACTACTGATCCTTGATGGATCTTTGATTTTTTATGCACTTGTTTTAGTAAAATTTTCTCAATCTATGTCTTATTTTAAAAATTGTTTGTTAGACATACCTCAATCCTTGAATAATATGCAAATGAGGCTGACCCTCATCCTAATGCCCCGTACACACGATCGGATTTTCCGACAACAAATATTGGATGTGAGCTTGTTGGCAGAAAGTCCAACTGTGTGTATGCTCCATCGAACATTTGTTGTCGGACTTTCCGCCAACAAATTTTGGCTAGCAGGTTCTCAAATTTTCCACCAACAAATTTCTTTGTTGGACTTTCCGATCGTGTGTACACAAAGTCCGTTGCACAAAAGTCCACGCATGCTCGGAATCAATGCTCACCAAACACAACATTAGCAGAAGGAGCCCAAAGGGTGGCACATGGCTATTGAACTTCCTTTTTATCGGCTCGCCGTACCTCTTGTAGAACACTACGTTCGTAATTGTTGGCCAACATTTGTGTGTATGCAAGACAAGTTTGAGCCAACACCCTTCGAACAAAAATCCTTGGTTTTCGTTGTCGGAAAATCCGATCGTGTGTACAGGGCATTAGAGTTGGCTAAACTGGCTCCAGCACTCCCTTTGCTTGTGCTTCCTTTCATGCCACTTCCCATTGGAAGTGCCCTAAATACTGATGAGTTCTAATGTCAATCACCACTGAATGTTTATTAAAACATTTTATATAGTTCTTCTCCTTAAACGCAGTTGATAAGGCAATACTGAGTGTTCTGTTATTTCCTATCTTTGTGCATGTGCAGGGTCTCCAACAAGTAGAGCAGGAAACAGAGCAGAGGTATGAAACAGGCCTGGCAGAGAGACTTTAAGTTGCCCGAAGGACCAGCGTTGGCCTTCTCTCCCCCTACAAGTCTAAGCAGGTCAAATGCCCGTCCACTGCACCCGCAATGAATTCTGAAAGATCTCAGAATCATCTTGAGCTGATGTCAAAAGCACAATGCATTTGCCCATGGGACCCTGCCAACTCAAAAGGTGTTCCAGCAGGGGTTCAAAATAATCCCCTCCCCAAGACACTCATGTTGAATGATAGGATGGCTTTTATGTCTGGTTGTTCAAAAGTCTTTATTACAATAACAATGTTAATTGGGGTCAGCATAGAAAATCAGTAATTTCTTAAACGGTGTGACCACTCAAAACTCTCAAAGCTAATATTTAAGTGTTTGGGGCTGATGAAGAGTTCCCATTGGAAAATTATTACTTCTGTTCTAGTGTCAGAAATTCAGATTTTTCCCATACTTTCAATCCCATTGATAATGGTCAACAGGACAAATAGAGAGCATAAAATTCTACAGAAGAAACATAAGGAGCACTAAAAAGCAGGTTCTAACCCTTCAACACGCTATCCAACACTAAAAAAAATAATATTTTGACTATATATACACTTTAAGCTTTTGGCAGATTTCAGTTATGAGATTTCAGCATTTAGGTTTGCACACTTGCCGTGGCACTCTTCCAGCTGGATTTTAAACTTAATATAGATTATGAAGGTAGCAGGAACACAGATGTTCCAACGGGGGGACTGAGACTGTAAAATGTGGAAGAACAAGGCTGAGAAAACTGAGAATTTCTGACCACTGAAATCCTTCAGAAATACAGGAATTCTGATATTGACTCCAGTATACCATTTAAAGTGTTACTAAACCCACAACAGTAAAATCAGTCTGTATATGCAGTAAAACATGCTTGGTGGAACCTAAGGGACTAATCCTCTGCATTGTGTAAAAAAGGCAGTTTGATTCTGTCTTCTCTGATCCTCCTCTTCTTCCACAGTCCCCAATCCATCTCCTATTAGTACAGAGTTTTGGGACAGTGGCGGCTGTTGGTCATTCTTTTTTTGGGGGGGGGGGGCGGAAAACAGTGCACCCGCAGAAGCCCCCCCCCCCCAGTTGGGTTGATCGGTCTCTCAGTGCACTTACCTCATCCATGGCGGGCATCACGGGCGGCTTCCCCTGCTCTCCTCCGCCGGCTTCACAGCAGCGGAGCGGGCATCACGGCGGTGGACTTCACAAGCAGCTTCTCCTTTCCCTGCTCACGGCTTTCGTCTCCTCCCTCCTCCTCTGCCGCCAATCAGAACGCTTCTCCTTTCGACCAATCGGGAAATGGGTCTCAGACCGGCTTCCTGATTGGCGGAGAGGAGATTCAGTGTGAAAATAGTGAATATTCATTCGCTATTCTCACACACCTGGGTGGACTCCGTTCGAATTCTCTGTTCCCTGAGCCCACTCCGCATTGGAATTCATGCATCCGGCATCCTGGTAGGGGCCAGACGCATGGATAGGGGGGTGGCGCCCCTGCACCCTGCTTGGGGACACTCCGCACATGCTCAGTTTGGTGTGTATTGGTAGAGAGGTTTTTTTTTTTTTTTAGGAGGGTGCATGTGATTAGAACTGTCCAGACAGAGGGTCAGGGGGTCATGCAGCCTCATAAGACAGTCAAAGGAGAATGAACACTCCTCCTACAAGCTTTAACCAGTGCTTGGCCAGACACTGATAGAAGTCACAAGACTGCTATATACAGGTGGTCCCCGGGTTACAAACATCCGACTTACAAATGACTCCTACTTACAAACGGAGGGAGACAACAGGAAGTGAGAGGAAATCTACCCCTAGGAAAGGAAATTCTCTCCTGTAAGTTTTATTATGGGAAAAAAGGTGTCTCCACTGAAGCTTTATCACCAATCCTTGTTTCCACAACAACCCAAAATTTTCAAAATCCAATTATCATAGGAACAGAAAGTGAGGTGATATCTTCTGAACAGGGGTACAGACAGCAAAACAAACATTACAGGGGTATTAACCCTTCCCTATGTAATCCAAAAAACGTAAAAGTTAAAAGATTTACAAATTCAACTTAAAGTGATTGTAAGGGGTTTTTTTTTTTTTTTTAAATAACAAACATATTATACTTACCACCACTGTGCAGCTCGTTTTGCACAGAGTGGCCCCGAACCTAGTCTTCTGGGGTCCCCCGGGGGCTCTCGCGGCTCCTCCTCACATCAGATAACCCTCTGGAAGAAGCGCTCTCCCGGGGGATTACCTTGCGGGCGTGCTCCCGAGTCCAGCATTCGGAGTCCATAGAGGCATCATTGGATTTGATTGACAGCAGCGAGAGCCAATGGCTGCTCTGCTATCAGTCTATCCAATCAAAAGCCGAGAACCCCGGGCAGAGAGACAGCACGTCCCTGTGGGTCAAGTTCTAGGGCTCAGGTAAGTAAAACGGGGGGGCTGGGGGGGCCGGTCACTGCCAGGTGCTTTTTCACCTTAATGCATAGGATGCATTAAGGTGAAAAGACACGTAGGTTTACAACCCTTTTAAGAACAAACCTACAGACCCTATCTTGTTTGTAACCCGTGGGCTGCTAGTACTGCTGATGAGAAAGGGGATTTAGCGGTTTATATGTACTGAAATAATTGCATTTCCATGTACTGTGGGAGACCAGATATAGAATTGCAGGGTCCTGGGTTTAGCAACACTTTAAGCTCCCAGTATCATCAGGTCACAGTCTTCCTTCTAAAATGCTGGAGTAAAGTCTATTGTATCTTGAGTAATATGTTGTGATTCAGTGTCCTTACATGTACTCAAGAAGCTTTGCTATATTATATTATACAGTTCTGCTTGGTAATATCCTATATTACATCCAGCAGATCAGTGAGAATTAGTCAATTAATTTTCTGCAATATGGAAAAATCTGCTCACTCCTGGATGGTGTTAAATAAATAAGACTCTCATTACCATTTATAAATTATTTATTTAAAATAGAGGAAATCAGAACATCAGATTACATCTATCTTCCTATCTGCATCCCATCCCAACCTCATTAATACTCAGTTACCAGCTGTCTGGAGGTCAACTATAAGTGTGGCCAAAGATGACCAAATGCCTCCCCAAACATTATGCACTGGGTGACATCTACCCATCTTTGGAAACACTGGTCACCAAGGGTGTATTCATAGCCATAGTAAAACCTGCAGCTGCTATGGGGGCCAGAGCTTCCTAACTACACAGAGAATTTTGTAGATAATTATAGGGTTGAGCATATACTTCGACTAAAATTACAATGAAAGCAATTGTTCTGGTTCACTGTTGGAATTGTCTTTCAGGTGGAAATTGAAGAGGCAGTGGGGCCTTCATAATTTTCTGTGAGCCCCCAACACGTATAGTTACAGCCTGGCTGGTAACTTCTTGTGTATTATTACTTGGAGAATGACCAGCATGGGCAATCAAATACTGTCTTTCATCTTCTCACCAGGAGATTATTAGGATACTGGTTCTATGTCATCATATGGCCATATCCCGTAGAGTATAACCAAGGGAAACGGTTTGTTGCAGTAGGGGATTTTCCAGCTCCTCTATGTGTGATATGACACCATGAAACAAAGTTATAAAGATACAAAATGTATTGAACAAATGTTAAAACCATACAGAGGTACCATGTCATACAACAAAGGGCTAACATAAAACCATCCTATAAAGAGTTATACCATATTGGAGCTCAACATATTTTGATAGAGATATCTTCATAAGGAACATATGTGGATGAAATCTGAGAAAAAAATGATCATATAAAGGTCAAATACAGCAAAAGTTTATTTACATATTACATCAACACTATATCGATAAATTTGTCCTCATACCTTCTATAGAAAACCTGTTAAAAACAGGTGATGTCTATAATTAACTCCAAAGATGGGGGTGAGATGACACTCATCATACAGTGTAGGAACCTAGAGAAAACACCATAGAGCAGGGATATGCAATTAGCGGACCTCCAGCTGTTGCAGAACTACAAGTCCCATGAGGCATAGCAAGACTCTGACAGCCACAAGCATGACATTTAGAGGCAGAGGCATGATGGAACTTGTAGTTTTGCAACAGCTTGAGGTCCGCTAATTGCATATCCTTGCCATAGAGCCAAAAGATATCCAATTTAGCACAAGGGATGCCAGTAAGAGACCTCCAAGCCTGGAAGGACAATGTTAATTAGAAAGCGTTAAAAAAAATATATTGAAAACCAATATATGTAACTATGTAGGTCAGGATGCAGATTACCCCAACCAAAAAGAAAAATTGATGCCCTTTTCAGCTAATCCTGTAGATCATGTCACTCTTAAACAGTTCCAAATCAAAAATTACAGTGTAAAAAGTCAGATTCCAAGGCCATGTTATGTGAAGGAGCTTACAATTTAATGTTCCTACCACAATTATACGAACAATGAGGTGATTTTGGGTAAAGCTAGTTAACGTACCATTATCTTTTTGTTTTGTGGAGGGAAACCGGAGAACCTCACAAAAACATGGCGAGAATATGCAACATAGTGTTGTAGAATTTTATTGGAACCTGGCACCCTAAGCTATAGGGAAAGAGTATAAACATCCTGATACTTGTCTAAGCACTGCAAAAACGCATTTCTTTAATTTGTGATTTTTTTTTCATGAATTGAGAGTAATCTTAGGTCATTTATGACCACCCTTAGAGACAGTTAATGAGAGATCCCAGTGCTCATTCTGTTCCTTGCTTTGATATAGGGGTTAGTCACCATGTTCTGCAGAACTTCAGCTAAAGGAGTTACACATGGAAGTCAAGAGGACTGTAGTTTTGACCACAGTTGAGTGTATAATGTTGCATGATATATACCCAAAGTAACAACTAGGGTGTGTTTGGAGATTGTTACACTTGATGTATCTTCAAATTAGAGATACACCAATAGAGGCACCAATAGAAACATTTAGGTTGAAAGGGAAAGGGTTAGAAGGCAGGTTTTTCATTTCTGTGTCCCGTCTGTGGAGATTTCCCCTTATTTCCTGCATCAATTAAATATGTTACCTGGTCAAGAACCGTATGGAAATTTCAGCAACAGAAAGGCAGACACTAATAAAAAACTGTTTTTCTGAAAGATTAAAGACATTGAGATATTTTACCTCTGTTGTAATGTTCTATTTAAGTTGGCATCGGATACTAAAAGAGGCAACAAAATGCTATTAGTTTTCCTCCACAGGATTACTGGATGTGAAATCTGTGTTCAAAAAATATTACTCACCTCATGCCCAACCATTTTTATAGGGTGGTTTAGAACTTCTGTCAAGTTTTTACTGCTCCTCATGATTCCGTTAAAGGGATTTCATGTCACGTACTGTCACAGTAGTTTCATAGACAGGAAGTAGGGGGAAAACCGCGAGTGCCCGCGTAAAGCAGTCACAACTATGCATAGGTCCAAATAACGTTTTAGCAGATTGTACACTTAAACATGTAGCACCCTTCTAGATAGGTGCTGGGATTAGATACATTTAGTTATGGCTCACTGTATCCAGTGGAACTGTTGTTTATTGTTAGGCAAATTAACCTTAGCGCATTGTAACCAGTGTGGTTGTGTTGATTGTTTCGGTCTGTTCTATGTTCCAGTACTTACAGGACTGGCTGCTTCCCCCTCATTACTCTAGAAAGCTCTGGAAATTAGTTGGCAGGAAGAGTCTAATCAGCAAATAAATATTCGTACAGCCTTGGCCAAACCCTGGTGAGGGTCACTTGGATGGTAGCTAGGAGTCTGTATAAATACTCTGGGATAGAGAGCCACAGGGTCTTTTTCCTGAGAAGGAGATCACAGTCTAAAGGGGCTGCTTGCTCCTTTAGGCCATCCTGCCGTGTGCCTGTGTGGTGCTGTGGCCTCAGGTGGGCTACCTGGAGGCCTTCTTTGCTGGAAGATGCAGAAAGCTGACTGAGGGACTCTTGTCTGAGGATTTAGTCTGGTATCACAAGAAGAACGTGTTGCAAGCATATTGGAAGGAGGCAACCAATTTTCCAAGGACATTTGTATGTACAGACTGGAGAGAGAGATCCTAGAGACTGCGGTCTGAGGCTATTCCTCATGTGTCAGAGTCAGCTGTGTGTGTAAATAAGACATAGTGTCCAGTGTCCTGAAGAGCTTAGTCTATCTTATTCCCAGTGAAATTACTTTGCTTGGACTGTCCACCAGAGGAAGATCACTCTCCTCAAGTTGCTACCGGCTCATATTTCTATAGAAGATACATGTGTCTTCTTGTTGTACACAGTTTAGGAGCATCATACTTAATTCCCTAACCCTATCCAAGTTACCCCAAAATAAAAAAAAACACCAAAAACAATACTTGTGGGCTGTTCATTGAGCCAAAGAGTAACTATGATTGTGTGCCTGGCTGCAGGGCAACTATTGGTAAAAGGATTCCGGGCAATCTCATGTGAACCTGGCCTTGTTTGTAGTGCAGATCCTGTGGAGGTAGCACTATAGACACTTAGGCTGGGTTCACATGCGTGCGGTAACACATGCACGTTAACGTGATTTGCATTAAGGCAGCCCATTCATACTGAGTAGGCTACCAATGCACCCAGTTGTAGTAAAAAACTCACCCAACTCTTTTTTGGAAAATTGTGTTGTGGTGCCATTCAAAATCAGTGTACTAACACATCAACAGCTGTCCTAAAAGCTGAACTCTGAGATAAGCATATAATAATTATTAATTCAAAAGGCATGTGTATTCTCGTGTCTTAGTGACCTTTGCATAGTTCTTGTGGATCTGTGCTGTAATCCAGTGTAAAACTTTGCCTCTGTGCAGGAGATTTCTGTAACAAAGACCGGTCACTGTTGCTCTCTCTCCCTTTGCAGGATGACTGGTCTTGTATCTGCCCCCTCCTGTAGTTTTCTGTAGTGGGTGGAGTCTTCTGGGTCCCTCCCACAGATCTGCTCTCTGCACAGGCTATGTACAGCACAGTGATGATGCCACTCTTACCTGTACAAAATGCTATCTTGGTCTGTAAAGACAATTGGTGCTCACAAGTGGATTTACATCCATAGTGGCTATTAATGAATATATTAGCATAAAAGCTTTTGTGCCTAGAGTTTAGCTATAAAGCACACTATATTACCAAAAGTATTGTGACCCCTGGCTTTACATGCAAATGACCTGTAATGGCATCCCAGCCTTGGTCCGTAGGGTTCAATATTGAGTTGGCCCACCCTTTGCAGCTATAACAGCTTCAACTCTTCTGGGAAGGCTGTCCACAAGCTTTAGGAGTGTGTCTATGGGAATGTTTAACCTTTCCTCCAGGAATGTTTGACCATTCTTCCAGAAGCGCATTTGTGAGGTCAGGCACTGATGTTGGACAAGAAGGCCTGGCTAGCAGTCTTCGCTCTAATCTCAAAGGTGTTCTATCAGGTTGAGGTCAGGACTCTGTGCAGACCAGTCAAGTTCCTCCACCCCAAACTCGCTCGTCCATGTCTTTATGGACCTTGATTTGTACACTGGTGCACAGTCATGTTGGAACAGGAAGGGGCCATCCCCAAACTGTTCCCACAAAGTTGGAAGCATGAAATTGTCCAAAATATCTTGGTATGCTGACGCCTTAAGAGTTCCCTTCACTGGTACTAAGGGGCCAAGCCAAACCCCTGAAGAACAACCCCACACCATAATCCCCCCTCCACCAAATGATTTGGACCAGTGCACAAAGCAAGGTCCATAAAGACATAGATGAGCGAGTTTGGCGTGGAGGAACTTGACAGGGATGAATTCGAGCGGAGACTGCGAGCCAGACCTTCTCGTCGACCTTACAAATGTTTTTCTAGAAGAATGGTCAAACATTCCCATAGACATGCTCCTAAACCTTGTGGACAGCCTTCCCAGAAGAGTTGAAGCTTTTATAGCTGCAAAGGGTGGGCCAACTCAATATTGAACCTTACGCACTAAGACTGGGATGCCATTAAAGTTCATGTGCCTGTAAAGGCAGGCGTGACAATACTTTTGACAATATAGTGTGTTTTTAAAAGTTTATCCAGGAATATTAGTCTATCCTTTTCTACATAAAGTTGTCTGTAAAAGTTATGCAGTTTGTGGCCATCTGCCCTTTAGCGGTCCTCAACGATTGCAGCCAGCATGTGGTTGCTCCTAAATCGCTAGGTTGATTAAAGTCTATCTGTACAACAGTGAAAAAAAATGATGGGCATCTCAGTAAATTAGGCGAAATGCCTCTTCATAAGACGGATGTGCAGTAAACAGTGAAAAATCTCTCTCACAAGCGACTATTAATAAACCGATGTGCTTAAAATGTAAAGTATCTGTGACAAGGAAAATGACTGCAAATAGCTTTGTATCTGTTATATGCCAAAACAGCCTAATCTCATCTTTATTGTTACCCCGAGCCCCGGCTCTTGCTAAGGTTCTTAGTGGTAACACAAAGCACCCTGGGAAGCCCTAGAATTCAGTTCAATAGCGTCTGTCTAAGAGAAAGCCGCAAGGCATTATGCACTGCCCCGCGCAGCACAAGCCAGGTCTATAAATAACCTTGGCTGCTAGCCTTGTCTCCACTCTTATAGGAGGTGAAAAAAAAAAGAAGGGAGGGCGGCCTTCGCTCCTTAACCCGTGCACCTCTAAAATCCTTGTCTTGTCTGTACATAAGCAACTTTAATCTCCCACGGATGAACGATCGCTAAAGGGTAGGAACACTTTAGGAAACTGCAGGAGCAACAAGGTGCATGGGAGAAGGGTGGTCAGAGAGAGGCTTCACCAGGGGCGGACTGACAACTCATGGGGCCCCCGGGCAATTGGAGATTATGGGGCCCCCGGGCAACAGGAGAGGATTATGGGGCCCCTGGGCAATAGGAGATTATGGGACCCCCCGGCAATAGGAGATTATGGGGCCCCCAGGCAATAGGAGATTATGGGGCCCCCAGGCAATAGGAGATTATGGGACCCCCAGGCAATAGGAGATTATGGGGCCACACAGTATACACACACACACATACAGTATACACACACACAGACACACAATATACACACACAGTATACACACACACACACACACACACACAGTATACACACACACAGACACACAATATACACACACAGTATACTCACACACACACACATACAGTATACACACACACAGACACACAATATACACACACAGTATACACACACACACATACAGTATACACACACACAGACACACAATATACACACACAGTATACACACACACACACACACATACAGTATACACACACACAGACACACAATATAGACACACAGTATACACACACACACACATACAGTATACACACACACAGACACACAATATACACACACAGTATACTCACACAGAATACACATACACACACTGAAAAGGTACTGGAGAGGCGGGGCAGCTATAATCTTTGGATTTTAAAAAAAACACAGATTTTTACATATTGTCCCTGGTTTTATTGAGGCTGCCAACCCTGATGGGGCCCCTTAGTGGCATGGGGCCCTCGGGCAGTGCCCGAGTGCCCGAATGGTCAGTCCGCCCCTGGGCTTCACGTACTATGGCAAGGTCCAGTAGATGCCCCCCAACCTCCTGGGCAGACTGCAGAAAGGACAGCTTGAGATGAGCCATAGAGCTTGCAGAATAGCTGGCATGGTTTAAGAAGCTTGCCAGGGACGTTTATTGGTAATATAAATAATAATAGTTTCCAACTCTAAAATTCCCAGCAGCTGCAGCTCTTCAATAATATCAAAATTAAACCTTGATATAAACAATAAAAATAATATCGCAAGCTGCGCTATTAATCATACACTATAATTAATGCCAGAAAACATATACAGCCAGTTTGTTTCAATCCGCAGACAAATTAAAACTAATAAATCAATTAAAACATTATGAAACAAAAACTGTGCACATATTTCTCCTTACTAATAAAGTCCATTAAAATAAAATCTTCTTCCAATCAATTTTATGTTTCAATACCCTTTTCATTTATTGCTAAGCTGATATAAGCAACGTACAAAAACTGGTGAACACAGAATCTGGTGCAGCTGTGCACAGTAACCAATCAAATTCTATCTTCAGCTTGTTAAAGCAGAGATATGCAATTAGCGGACCTCCAGTTGTTGCAAAACTACAAGTCCCATCATGCCTCTGCCTCTGGGTGTCATGCTTGTGGCTGTCAGTGTCTTGCTATGCCTCATGGGACTTGTAGTTCTGCAACAGCTGGAGGTCCGCTAATTGCATATCCTTGACTTAAAGTGTTACTAAACCCACAACAGTAAAATCAGTCTGTATATGCAGTAAAGCAGGAATGTTATAATTATCACTGTGGAACCTAAGGGGTTACGGTAATCCTCCGCATTGTGTAAAAGGGCTGTTTAATCCTGTCTTCTCTGATCCTCCCCTTCTTCCATTGTCCCCAATCCATCTCCTGATGGAAGACAGAGCCTTTGTAGTCACTCTGCACATGCTCAGTTTGGTGTGTATTGCGAGAGAGTTTTTTGTTTTTTTTTTACTTGGGAGAGTGCATGTGATTAGCACAGGGCCAATCAGCACTGTCTAGACAGAGGGTCAGGGGTCCTGCAGCCTCATAGGAGTTTTTTTTTTACTTGGGAGAGTGCATATGATCAGCACAGGGCCAATCAGCACTGTCCAGACAGAGGGTCAGGGGTCCTGCAGCCTCATAGGAGTTTTTTTTAACTTGGGAGAGTGCATGTGATCAGCACAGGGCCAATCAGCACTGTCCAGACAGAGGGTCAGGGTCCTGCAGCCTCATAGGACAATCAGGGGAGAATGAAAACTCCTACTACAAGCTTTAACCAGACACTGATAGAAGTCACAAGACTGTTATATACTCATAGCTCCCAACTGTTCCTGATTTCGAGGGACTGTCTGATTTGGAGCAATGTTCCTCTGCCCCTTATTCTTCCTCATTTGTCCCTCATTTTGGTCTTATCTATATAGATAGATAGTATATAAAATGCACTTTTTAACCATTAAAAAGTGTTTTCCAGTGCTAAACCTTTCATCTGATTTCTAAATTGCTGCATTTGTAAATTCCAAAAGCCAATACAGTATAAAGGAATAGTGGTGGTAAAAAAAAGCACTTTAACCAATCTTGTTTTTTGTTTTTTTGTTTTTGTACAATTCTCCTTTAAGGGGGCGTGGCAAGGGGTGTGTCCTACACCTGCATACTTTTGCTGATAGGTGTCCCTCATTCCCATCTCAAAAAGTATATATACTGCTGATAAGAAAAGATATTTAGCTGTTTATATTTACTAAAAACAATTGCATTTCCATATTCTGTGTACCGTGGGAGACCAGATGTAGTGAATGCAGGCTCCTGGGTTTAGTCCATGCCTGGAATTCTTTACAGATCCTCAGATTGTCGATCCAGGGAATATCCAATTGTCTTTTGGGGGGGATCAGGAAGGAATTTATTTTTCCCTTCTCCAGCAAATTGGATCAGGCTTTAGAGGAGCATTTTTGCCTTCCTCTGGATCAACTGTGGCTATTGGATTCTATATACGGATGTTTTCTGTGTACTTTTTTTATATTGGTTGAACTAGAAGGAATTGTGTCTTTTTTCAACATGCCTAACTAAGTGACATTCCACCGATTTTTTTGGGGGGGACTTCTGGGATCTTAAGAAAGAGGACTCCAGTGTTTGTGAAACATGGTGGGATGGTGATTGTCTTTGCAGCTATGACCTCAGTAAAGATTTAGGAATTCTTTAATCCTGGGGTGCTGCCCATTTTTGAAGTCTGAGTATATTTCAGCATTACGGTAGGCCATGCACCTTACTATTACACAAAGGTTTGTTTGTGCGGAATGGGTTTTTAACACTATAGGTTTTCATTTCTGACTTTGTCCCCACAAGGAGGAGATTTAATCTTATCCATTGGTCAAGCTGGCCATTGTCATGGGGATAGAATGTGATGGCAACTCCAAAACATTATAGATGTCCCCAAAACAAATGTTGAGGGAATATAATACAATGCGGGTTGTATCCAACTGCCTATCAAAGCAAAAGAAGGTCTCCAACTTCTGCAGGAAAGGGTCTGGAGTCTCTTGTAGGGTTGCCACCTAATCCCTTTAAAACCAAACACATATTAATTACACAGGTTCTGTGGCTGATTAAGGCGGTAATTAAACTCACTTGTTGCTTTATCTGCATTATATTAGCCTCAGAACCCATGTAATTCATATGTGTTTGGGTTTAAAGGGACGAGGTGGCAACCCTAGACTCTCTTGTTAAATGTAAAATCTCACAAAAATTTAAAAAGGACCTGTCTAAAGAGATTGCTATGGGCTCAACCTGGACTAAAGGCCAATTATTATGACACAAAAAAATACCGTATTTATCGGCATATAACACGCACAGGTGTATAACATGCAGTTTCATTTTAGGAGGGTAGTTTCAGGAAAAAAAAATAAATTTTAGATAAAGAACTTTGAAGCAAAATAAGAGTCAGTGTCCATCGATGCAGCCTCACCATTGCTCATCTGCAGCCCGATCAATTTCATCTGCAGCCTCACAATTGCCCATAAATGCAGCCTGATCAATGCCCATCTACAGCCTCAAAATTGCCCATCAATGCAGCCTGATCAATGCCCATCTACAGCCTCACAATTGCCCATCAATGCAGCTTGATCAATGCCCATCTGCAGCCTGATCAATGTCCATATGCAGCCTCACCATGGCCATGAATTCAGCCTGATCAATGCCCATCTGCAGCCTCACATCAGATTACTGCTGCCTCGGAGGGGCCAGGGAGGGGGGCAGGATTACATTTTAGATTCAGATTACATACAGCGAGAATCTTCTGTTTACTCGGCGGTCTCTTTAATACAAAGTCCCGCCTCCTGGACTGGCTTCTGTGATAGACAGAACACTGGTCCAATGCTGGCTCAGGAGACGGGACTTCCTATTACAGAGGCCGCTGAGTAAACAGGAGATTCTCGCTGTATGTAATCTGATGGCGCTCGTCCCGCCCCCCTCCCTGTTCCCTCCTAGGCAACCCAAATTGCAGCATCGGCGTATAACACGCACACACTATTTGCCCACAATTTTCAGGGTGAAAAAGTGAGTGTTATACGCCAATAAATACAGTACATATCAAAATATATACAAAATATTGAAAAATTTTAATAAAAAAGATTTTTTTTTCTCAATAAATCAACCCAAAGCGTAATTGAACAAGCTGAAGTTAGATGCTGATTGGCTACCATGCACAGCTGCACCAGATTTTGCACTCTCCATGTATATGGTAGCCAATCAGCGTCTAACTTCAGCTTGTTCAATTAAGCTTTGGCAGAACAAAAACTGGAAGCTGATTGGTTTCTATGCAGAGCTGCACCAAATTTTGCACTCTCCAGTTTTAATAAATCAACCCCACAGAGTCCAAGATAGGCAAGAGCAATATATTGTAGAAAGGTTCAACACAATACAAGTAGGCTCGGCAGATAGGCATGACTGTCTGGAGCCACATGCGAACTGTAACAGTGATCTGTAGATTTGAAAGATGACAACAGCATTTGCAATGAAGAGCAAAATGTGGCCTGGCTGGTCCACGCCCAAAGCGAAGGCTTCCTGAGAGGTAGACCCAGTGCCTGCACTGCCCCTCCTCCTCCGGAACCTTTCCCTACCTCTAAGCTCTGTCCCTGCCAGATGGGGAACCTTATCCTACACTAGCCACTCACATAAAGCTCCTCAAACCTGGAAGCTGGATTCTTAAATAGACTCTACCTGACCCAAGATGGCCAGAAAGTTACATGGGGTGCCAGCGCCCAAACGAACAGCTGCCTCCCTGTGACTGAGGAAATCATAGACAACTTCCTTCCCCTTCTTCATTGCCGCTTTGGTTCACCACCACCTACAGTGGGGAATACGGACTGCACCTGCTTCCAAGCCTACATAAAGTTATCATGATATATATAAACCCAATAAAACCAATGTCCTACAGCACTGCAACACATGGCCATGGTCTCATTTTTAATATTATAAAAAAAACTCAACAGTCACCACACAGTGGTTTGTATGGAAAGTCCAACAAAGACAAAATATTTAATGTAAGTATACATATGCCAACCAAAAAACAGCAGTCTAACAAAACAATTTCCACCTACCTTAAAGAAATTTCTGTTGTGTCTCTGGAACAGAATGGGACACAAACACTCAAGCAAAAAAATGGCAGTTGGTCTAATTCTTTCCTACTGTAATATACCACATCCAAACACTTTCCAAATCCTGCCGTTCCAACCTCTGCAACATCTCCAAAATACGCCCCTTCCTAACCAATGACACCACAAAACTCCTAGTTCACTCCCTGGTCATCTCTCACCTCGACTACTGCATCTCCCTCCTCATTGGATTACCTTTACACAGGCTACCCCCCCTTCAGTCCATCGTGAATGCTGCTGCCAGGCTCCTCCACCTTACAAACCGCTCAGTGTCCTCCACCCCTCTCTGCCAATCCCTCCACTGGCTTCCACTCACCCAACGGATTCAATTCAAAATTCTAATAACAACTGTTAAGTCAACCTTTTTAGTTAGCCTTGTATTAGCCTTTTGAAATAAAGGACAGAAGCATTCTCTCTCTATAGCAGGTTTACTTCAGCGTAGTTGTCATATACATACGGATACAGGTTACAGGATTACAGTTTACACTGGACTACGGCTCCAGAGAGGGTGTGGTACTGACAAATAAAACTTCAGAGATGTTAAAATGGATGCATATGCATGGCATACTACCAAAAAACAAGTCACCTCCTACAAATCATCTTTAACTAATTATTTCTACATTACATACGGTCATACTGACCTCTAGATTACATTGTCATACTTAATCAATCTTATAGTGACACATAGGGTGCTTTCCAACTAGGGTTGTTATTGCATTTTGTTCTTTCCCAGAAAAAGGGTCAATGTACCGCCAAGCTGTCCAGACATCACTTGGCAGGACATTATCTTTCGCAATATTTCCTAATACACAAAAACAGTTTTTGACATATGAGAGGGGGAACTCCAGACTCCTAAGAACCAATGAGGTATATATACCCTGTTTCCCCAAAAATAAGACCTAGCGTGATTGTCAGTGATGGCTGCAATATAAGCCCTACCCCCAAATAAGCCCTACCCTGTTTCCCTGAAAATAAGCCCTACCCTGAAAATAAGACCAACAAGGACTTTAACTAGGGCTTGTTTGGAGGGTAGGGCTTATATTGCAGCCATCACCAACAATCACGCTAGGTCTTATTTTCGGGGAAACAGGGTAGTTCAATAATAAGGGACTCCAGATATTAGATATCTTAACACAACTTACAAAGCCATCCACAACTCGGCCCCCAGCTACATCACTAACCTAGTCTCAAAACACCAACCTGCTCGTTCCCTTCGTTCCTCCCAAGACCTCCTGCTCTCCAGCTCCCTCATCACCTTCTCCCATGCTCGCTTCCAGGACTTTTCCCAAGCCTCTCCCATCCTCTGGAACTCCCTACCCAAATCTGTCCGACTATCTCCTACTCTGTTTGCTTTTAGACAACCCTTGAAAGCGCTTCTCTTCAGAGAAGCCTATCAGGCCCTCACCTAACAACTTTACTTTTACTTTCTTCATCAGATCATCCCCTACAGCTATTACCTTTTGTATCACTTGACCCTCCCTCCTAGATTGTAAACTCTAATGAGCAGGGCCCTCCGATTCCTGCTGCATTGAATTGTATTGTAGGTCTGCCCTCATGTTGTAAAGCAAACTGCTGGGGCTATATAAATCCTGTATAATAATAATAAATAATAATACTGTATTAAAAAAGTTTTGACTACAGATACAATTAAATACAAAAGGCCTTTACATGTCATAATAGCTTCAAACACAAATCCATAAAGAACTGGGTGTATTTCCTAATTAAAGATAGGGGGGTCAAGCCATGAAAATGATTCCTTTACACCCTAAACTGCTGGTTTATAGCACAGCTATAACCTGAACTAAAGTACTTTTTCCAGATTTACCTACAACTCATTCAGACTTGTTGACCTTTGTCAGTGCACAGTATGAAACTTATTATGAATTGGGGTTCAGGGGTAGCCAGCTAAGATAGATAGATGATGTCAGCTTTGGTTCCTTTCACACTGAAGACAAAGAGGTCATTAAGCTGTGGACTACATTATCATCATTGGTTGCATGCCCTGCCATCTTTTCTCCAGCTGAAGGCTCTTCTGTCTACCCCTTGGCCCAGCTCTATGGTGAGTTAGACAAAAAGGATACATTTGTCTTTCTAAAACAGAATATATTTAACCGTCTTCACTTCCAAAGCAGACCTGAAACTCAAAGGGTTTATTCCTCAATTTAGGATAGGTAGTCATTAAATTAATGCAAACCAATCCCTTTATGTCCCAGTGGAAAAAAGTATATTTAGAACTGCTATTTTATAGCAAACATTCAGCCTGAGGTTATGGCACATATTGCATACAGCTGTTTCTGCTTTTTTGGGTTTTTCTTTGTTTTTTGGCCATCATCACTGCCAGGTTTGTAAAACATGGCTTAGCCAACCGAGGGTGAAGCAGTGAATATTCAAGTGTGACATGTTTATTACAACACTAACCAGCCGTCCATATGACAGCAACGTTCCTCTATCAGCAATCTTGCTCTAGTTTATCTAATGCCTATTTTCTTTTTTCCATATCAATTATGGACTATGACAGCAGGCTCCATGTAACCTAGCAAGTGTCTTTAAAAATCATGAGTATGATCTGTGCCAGTACATGGGCTGTTCACGCTGGTAAATGCTCTTTCAATGGACCTGCATGCACAAGTCTGCATGAATACATCCCTACAGATATAGTATATTTACAAAATGTGATCAGTCTGCTGCAGACAGTAGAAAGCTTTTCATCACTCTCCTCTTCCCCAGTGATTGCAGCTTTGTAGAGACTGTAGCAAGGGCTAATTTGCATCAGACATTTGAAAACATAGCCAAAAGCTGCACAGGCACCAGGATTTACAAGATTGTGTCGTCTCTGTGCCAGTATTTCAAAACTCGGTGTAGAGGCTGACCCTGAATGATACCTGAACAAAGATGGCACCATGTCAGAAACCACAAATCAGACCGAGACAGAAGTCCAGTTAAATCACACTTGTTTAATAATAAAAAAAGGTAAACAGAGTAAACGTAGCCAGTTCAGGAACCCGAACGGATAGTCAGACAAGCCAAAACATCAGGGAGCCAGAGATGAGCGTAGTAGAACAGCAAGCAGGATCTGGAGCCATCAGGAATGTCAGCCAAGCAAGTCCTTAACAGGAACACAGGAGAGCGTCTCTAGAGATGTGACCAAGGCGAAGGCTTTAGTAGGCAGGACTGATGAGCAGGATATCATCAACAGGTGAGTCACTGTAGAGAGATAGGAGCTGGCAATTAGCCGACAGCTGAGCGGCCAGCTTTGAGGAGGAAGGGCTGAGCCCAGCCCTGACACACCATCCTTCAGGAAAGAAAAGCAGATGAAGGTGTTGAGAGGGAGAACTGTGGGATATGTGGTTCACTAAGGCAGGGCTAAAAAATTCTGTTTCAATCTTTTTATTCAAATTTCAGAATTACAGGTAAATGTTGTAATGTAATACAAAAGAGTGCAAACTGGCTCTAATGACCTAAACAGTAAACAAGAAGTCATCAACAATGGCATGTTTTAAGGGTAAGAAATTAAGACGTGAATCCATGGAGATCTGCCAATGGGTATTAGAAACTGCAACAGAGTGGTCACCTATAAGAAGACTAATATTGAAAAACATATTTGTTTATAGTCCACTAATAGGCCAAACAACCCGTGGGCCTTACATAAGGCCAACTTTGTACATTCGGAGGGGTCAAGGAGAGCAGGAGAGCACCCACTGACCCAACCACCCAGGCAAGCTATAGGCATAATAATGGAATTATAACAAACATAGTGACCATTGTGTCTTCTACTGGACATGTTTATCTTACCCCAAAAAAATAAAAATAATAATATATACTTAGAAAAATCAAGTGTTGCAGCAACATATCCTTTGAGGGATATCGTTACATACAAAACTTAGACGGAAACCCCAAAGTCTAGGCAGAGGGTCCAACTAGAGGGGTTATCTTGCATCTGAGCAAAAAAATGGAAGGAGCAAGTTAGAAAAAGAGAAGGAACTGAGTCAGAAAAGAGGACAAAGATGCGAAACCACAACTGTCCAGGGCTCAAAATTTCAAGTCCTGAGCTACTAGCCAGGCCTTAAGAGTTACTCACCACCAGTTGCCCCACCCAATCCCTATCCCACCCGCCCGCCCCTAAACTTGCCCTCGTAAATGATCTCATAAAATGACACTGATAAATGTTTTATGCAAAATTAAGTTACAAAAAGAAATATTACAAACAACAATGTTAACAATATTAACATAAAGCATATTTCATTGATCTGACTGATCTGATAAATAAAATAAGGATAAAATATGATTGACTACTATAGGCACTGTACATATAATTACTGCCTTGTTCAGTAAATATTTTAATGCTATATTAAATATAGCATTAAAAAAATTAAAGCCAATGAATGACACTTTCACTGGTTCAGAATGCAGAGAGACTTACAGCAGATCACAGCACTGGACAGGAGAGCGGGCCAAAGTTAACTTTTCCTATTAACAAGCTAGTGATTGGTTGCTAGGCAGTCCAAGCAACCAATCACCAGCTTGTTAATAGGAAAAGTACATTTTGGCAGCTCCAGCCCAACCCCCCCTCACCGCCCTGCCCCCTGCTAAGAGAATGACGGGGGTGGAGGCTTGGAGAAGAACCGCCTCCCGCTCAACCCCCACCCTCTATTGTGGCTCCACAATCGCCCTCTTGCATTCATGCACTAAACATGCAAACATATTTTTGATGCTAGCTCCACTTAAAATATTTATTTTATGTTAGAAAAGCAATATCATGCAAATACCTCCTCTTTTGCTTGCCTCCAGGACTTTTCCAGAGCCTCTCCAATCCTATGGAACTCCTTACCCCAATCTGTCCGATTATCTCCTACTTTATTAGCTTTTAGATGATCCCTAAAAACCCTTCTCTTCAGAGAAGCCTATTCTACCCACACCTAATAACTGTCCTTCCATTTTCACCATCAGCTCATCCCCCACAGTTATTACCTTTTGTATCACTTGACCCTCTCTTCTAGGTTGTAAGCTCTAAGGAGCAGGGCCCTCTGATCCCTCCTCTATTGAATTGTATTGTATATGTACTGCCTGCCCTCATATTGTAAAGCGCGGCGCAAACTGTTGGCACTATATAAATCCTGTATAAAAATAATATTAATAATAATAAGTAATCATTGTCTAAATACAAGAGGCATGTGAATTTGTACTTGACTCTTGGTGTACTTTGTGTATTTCGATCGATGCAGTAATCCAGTGTGAAACTTTGTCCATGTGCAGCAGCTTCTTGTAATAAAGGTTGAAAGAATGCCGACACTTCGGGAAAATCCACAAGCAAGTAGCCTTTCTTTAAGAGGAACAAAGTATAAAATCCACACAAAGGGCCAATGCATTTAGACTATTAGGCAAATGTGTTTTGACTGTTAATTATGGAGATTAGCCTAAAAACACGTTGGCCCTTTGTGTGAATTTTCTGCTTTGTTCTTCTTAAATAAAGGTTACTTTCTTGTGGATTTTACTGAAGTGCCGACATTCTATCGAGATTCAGTCTCTACCGGACTCACAGTGGCTGACAGCCTGAGCACCAGTGCATATACTATACTTGATTAGGGAGAGGAGGTAGCAGCGCTGTGTGTTTAGTTTTCATCTCCTGTAATAAAGACCGGTCACTCATGCTCTCTCTCCTTGTGCAGGTTGACTTGACTTGTCTCCGCCCCTTCCTGTTGACTCCTCTCCGCCCCTTCCTGTAGTTTTCTGTAGTGGGTGGGGCCTTCTGGATCCCTTCCAAAGCTCTGCCCTCTGCACAGGCTATGTACAGTTCAGTGATGTCACTCCTACTTTTATTAGATAATAGCCGGGTCTTTAATAGCATTTGGTGCACACAATGTGAATTTGTATTCTTTGTAAATATTAAAGCTGAATTCCAGAAATTCAGCCACTTTGTAATAAGTGCAGGCATACTATGAGGCTGATTTACTAAAGGCAAATAGACTGTGCACTTTGCAAAGTACAACTGCACTCTCCAAGTGTAGTTGCTCCAGAGCTTAGTAAATGAGCAGAAGCTCTGCTGACTTTCCTCATCCAATCATGTGCAAGCAAAAATGCTTTTTATTTTCCTTGCATGTGATTGGGTATTCTTTGAAAAGTGAAGCTTTACCTCATTTATTAAGCTTTGGAGCAACTGCACTTGGAGAGTCCATATGCCTTTAGTAAATCAACCCCCAATGAGTTAAGTCCAAGGAGCTGCATGACATCTCCTGGGCTTATTTCTATTATTTATATATGACAGGTTTATGGCTCTGCTGGAGCATACACTGACACTCAGGACTGCAAGAGAGGAGAGAGAGGCACACACACAGCAGCTATGCCCGCCCCTCCCCTCTGCTGCCCATTCAGAGAAGCCTTTGTATTTTCTGAATGGGCTCACATAATACAAATGCTTCTTTTTCCCCCTGACCCCTGAGAGAGTCAACTGCTAGATCCTCACCACTTAGTGTTGGTTGCAGAACTCTCACCTACCTCTCTGCTGAACCTCCTTTCTCCCCTTACTTTCTCAACTACTGACTCACTGACCCCCCCCCCCCAGACCCTAACTCGGACTCCAAGCATTATTCCAACAAGGGCCTGATCGAGGTAGCCTCTATCATACTACTCATAATTTCATGTTACTTGCCTTCTATCGTAAAGTTTTTCTTATGTTATACTGTTACTGAGAATTGAAGCGGCTGCGTCCGCCACTCTGTTCGCAATATTGTCATTCTACTCTTTGCTTTTAAAACTTAATAAAAATTTAGTTTAAAAAATACAAAGGCTTCTGTGATTGGGCAGGAGGAGGGATAGCAGCTGCACCAACTCTAATGTTGAAGATGCTTAGCCCTGAAGCATCAGTGTTGGGCTCCCAGACCTACAGCTGATAGTCATCTTCCAGGAGTGCAATAAAACTGTCAGATGTAAATAATAGAGATGTCATGCACCTCCTTGGACTTAACTCATAGTGTGCCTTCACCTTTTTTCAAAGGAGCTAAATTCCTGTAATTCAGTTTTAAGGGATATCTATAAGTGAATGTTTTTGTTCCCATAGTTCAACTTTAATAAATGCACATTTTTTCTTCTTTTTGCAATATGGATGCATTTATTAGTTTTTTACCAAAAGGTAGATTTCTATGCCTTTAAAATAATGACTCATAAAAATATCTGTGCCATAATTGGCTTTAATATGACCCTATTGGTGACAGAAAGAGGTGGCATCCATGTGACAGGACATAATCATTCACGCGTGCCTCGTCAGCAAGGTCTCTAAATTTGGCTGGGTACAATAAACGTCTAAACATTTCCCAACAGCCGTTCTGCGTTCTAATCTTTGATGAAATCTTTTCCGGCTTCCAGTGTACAGAAATAAACAGCTACATACTGTCTGTTAATGGGATGTAAATGTATTTGTTGATGCTATGTGAACAGTTCCAAAACGATGCTGTGTTAATAAGCTCTACAAGGACAGCAGACTCTGCTACAAACATCTGTGTGGAATAAAATCGGAAACAGCCTGTCGCTGGTCTGAGGATTTGGAATCCATACTTGGAATTAACAGGCAGTTAGAATTTTGGATCTTACTCAGCAGTGCGGGAATCTTGGAAAGAAAGGGATTTTATTAAAGGAATAGTCCATCTAAAACAAAATCAACAAATTTACCAACAGGGAATTATTAAAGTGGTTCTAAAGGCAGATTTTTCTTTACCTTAATGCATTCTCTGCATCAAGGTAAAAAACTTTCTGCATGCAGCTCTCCCCCGCCCCTCATCCTGATCCGGAAAAAAAACAGGAAAGTGTAGGTTCAGTTCATAACAATCAATCAGATTTCGGACATTTTTCTAATGTTGGAAAGTGTTGCCAGCTGATTCCAGAGCGCACTTGTGCAGTGTGATGAGGTGTGTTAATGTTCATGTGTTATGTTGCATGTCAACGTGTTGCATTAAGGCAGCCAATTCATTTTTAATGAGTTGTCAATAAACCACAACAGACCCAAAAATGTACCTGCAACATTTTTGCCATTTGCCAAAAATAATTTGGTGGAGGAGGGATTTATGGTGGGGGGTTGTTGTTCAGGGGTTGGGCTTGGCCCCTTAGTTCCAGGGAAGGTAACTCTTAAGGCGTCAGCATTCCAAAATATTTTGGACAATTTCATGCTCCCAACTTTGTGGAAACAGTTTGGGGATGGCCCCTTCCTGTTCCAACATGACTGCACACCAGTGTACAAAGCAAGGTCCATAAAGACATGGATGAGTGAGTTTGGGGTGGAGGAACTTGACTGGCCAGCACAAAGTCCTGACCTCAACCCGATAGAACACCTTTAGAGCGGAGACTGTGAGTCAGGCCTGCTCGTCCAACATCAGTGCCTGACCTCACAAATGCGCTTCTGGAAGAATGGTCAAACATTCCCATAGACACACTCCTAAACCTTGTGGACAGCCTTCCTTGAAGAGTTGGAGCTGTTATAGCTGAAAAGGGTGGGCCAACTCAATATTGAACCCTATGGACTAAGACTGGGATGCCACCAAGAATAATATCATTATGCTTTTTTTTTATTTGGACAAGTTACCACAGCACCATTATCCCGTAGCTTTTAAGATCAAAGATACAACTATGTTGGTGTCCCTTGTTAACTTTACATTGTATTTTTTGTGTACCTGACTACTCCCAAACTGTCATTTGAAGTATAACACATAGCCAAGTATTATTGTACACAAATTTTTTATTGTGCATTAAAAAAAAAAAAAAAAGAATTAGACATGCTATCTGCCAATAGAAAATAACCAAAAAGTGCATTCTATGCATCCCAAAATATGCATAATATACCAAATCAAATAAATCATTATTTAACCAAAAAAATAATAACTCCAAGGCCAATAATAAAGAACACGTTATCTCTTCCGATTCCGCAACATGGCTGGTTGACGAACAGCCATTCAGAAATGAGAAAAGCACAAAATGAAAAGTGCGAAATGAAAAGCGCAAAATAAAAAGCGCGAATCAACACTCACCAAACTTCTACTAACATGAAATTAGCAGAAGGAGCCCAAAGGGTGGCACTAAAGAGCTGAAAAAACACGCTGTACATCTAGTACGTCACTACGTTCGTAATTGTTGGACAACATTTATGTGACCGTGTGTATGCAAGACAAGTTTGGGCCAACGCCCTTCGGACAAAAATTCCACGGTTTGGTTGGCCAATCGTGTGTCCGAGGCTTTAAGGTGCATAGCATTATAACATGAATCATGATATGTAATTTAACATGGGCTCTAGGTGAACAAGCCCTTAATAATTAGTAAAACATGCTGACGCCTGTATGTACATGGCTTTGTGGTGCATCAAATATATAGCGGGGCAGCGATGAAACTTGTACAAGTTGAATATCTGGTAATAAGTGGTTCTAATTATTTCACTTGCAGAATAGTAAAAAGGATGCTATAGTACCTTGCAAATAATAAGCACTTTAAAGAAAAAAGTCTATGCACCTGGAAAAAAAAAAAAGATGTAATATACAGAAATTGCTAGGTTCTGTAATTGTCCCTCTCCATGTATAATTCATTTATTCTGTATTTAACAGAGGAAACACATTACTTCAACCCCATTTAGGCCGGGGTGAGGCGGGGGGTTGGGCCCTGGCAGATGTAATGGTCAGTTCAGAACAGCTAAAAAGTACCTCTGAACAAAGCTGGTTGAATAACGGCTCCAACATTCTATTGATCTCTATAGATCTGGTCACCGTCCGCGGAAAGGAATTCAGCACAGCTTCTTAATGAGCAAGCTCATAAAATGGAAATGCGCATTGAATTTATTGAAAGCAGCTGAATGTAAAATGGATTCATTGGGACTTTAAAAGACTATAATTTGCAAAATGTTGTTTAAAATATCCGCAGAACTCTACTTACCCTTTTGGGAAGTGAGCCGTCTAGTTTCTAGCTTGGGAGCGGTTTCTAAAAACGTGATGAAGGAGAACCGCACAGCATGACATTCAAACTTTCTCTGTATTCACTTTATAGCCATTACTTCACACATCCAAAACAGCTGTATAACTCATGTTAAAGGGTCAGTCCACCCTAAACTGGTAATTATAGTACAGTATTATATAATTAGTATTTTGTAGATGCTGGGTAGTGAAGCCACCTGACAAATCTTATTTATTTCCTACACTCAGTAGGTGAGATCACGTCACTGTGTTACTGGGTCTGCACCAGGGTTGGATTAAAGTGGTTGTGAACCTCGGACATAAAATAGGAACAAAGCATATCCCTCTACAGTGTGTTCTTGTCTTAATTTGGAGCACTGTGTCATATCTGCCTGCTGCTATGTTCCTCTACTATTATCATGAATCTCTTCTGACAATTTTCCTTGGCACCAAGAGAAAAATGGTGACCTGTTGAGGGGGACCTCCAGCTGATTGATAGCCTTGGCTCTGTTCCTTTAAGCTGTGTGAAGGGTGTGTGTCCCCTCCCTCCAATCAGCTCTCAGAGCTCTCCTCACCGAGCTCTGCAGAGTGTAACTTCAGCTCTCCATCCCCTTTTCTCAGAACCTCTCAGACAACCCTATAAATTCAGCACTTTGAAGGGAAGACTGCAGATGTAGAAGGATTTGTTTTATCTCTACGTATCACCTGAGAACAGTCCCTTCGGTGGGTATATGTAAGGGTTTGCAACCACTTTAAGGCAGAAGGGGACCACTGGCAAGGCAGCAGTTTTGTCCTTCCCATCCCTTTGACTTACATTGATAAGGACTGCAATAGCGACAGAGAAGCTGTCCAATTTGCATTATCTGTACTACCATGGCCTACCCCATTAGACACCAAATGCAGAAAACTGCCCTGGTACTGTAGCTATTTTATTGGTTTGCACTCTTCCTTTTGTATATTTTACTTTTTGGATATTATAGAAAAAATACGAAAGAAGCTAGAACACACAAAAGTGGGTGAGAATGGCCAAAACTACAAGGTGGTCAGAAGGGGATTCAGGAATAATGTCACAGAGAACTCACTGTTGGAGTATCCAAGAAGCCAAGGGCTGGAACTTATAATTATTATATCACTGCTTGGGTGGACTGACCTTCAAACAATTTCCTTGTTCAAATAGTTTATTGAAGAAAAAAACACAACTAACAAAACATAGGTTCATAAAATGGACTAAGAAACCAACAAATTATTACAGCTGTAATCAGCAAAGAAGAATCGAGGTACATTCAGGTGGAGGATATATATGGGAAGGTTTACTTAAACGTGTATATATATAGATATATATATATATCTATATATATAGATATATATATATACACACACTTTGATTGGCTACCGTGCACAGCTGCCCAAGATTCTAACTCCAGCTTGTTCAGTTAAAGCCTGGTACACACGATGAGATTATTGGACAAATAATCATCCGTTTTCTGTTGCATGCTAGTCTCATATCAAAAGCGAAGAGGTTACTCAACTTATGAAAATTCTCGTACGACATAATACAAAAGTGAAGTAATGGGGGTTATTTACTAAAAACCGGACAGTGCAAAATCTGTGCAACTCTGCATAGAAACCAACCAGCTTCCGGGTTGTGTTGCCAAAGCTTAATTAAACAAGCTGAAGTTAGAAGCTGATTGGCTAATATGCATGGCTGCACCAGATTCTAAGTGCACCAGCTTTAGTAAATCAACTCCAATGCGTTGAATGGTTTTGTAAAGTATTCTTTCGTTTCCGAGCATGCGTAGTCTTGCTCTTACGATATTTTCCAGATGAAAACTGTACTAATTAAACGAAAATTGGACGTTGTGTTAACGTACAATAAAAATGTTATAGCCTGCACCTTCAGGTTTTGTCATCCGAAAAAGTTGGAATCGGCTGTCGAAAGCACTATACTAACGACCAGATAATCGGCCCATCATTCGCCATTCAAAATTTTACTTCCGATTTTCTTGTTGTGTGTTTGCGCCTTTAGTGTTGACAAAAAAAAAAAAAAAAAACTGGAAGCTGATTGGTTTCTATACAGAGCTGCACCAGATTTTGCATGCTCCAGTTTTGGTAATATCTCCCCTTATGTTTATATATACATTTTGTATATGTGTGTGTGTTATTGATAAATGGATGACTCTTGATAAAATGCAAAACTGAAACAATATGAGATCAATGGCAGAGGTCAACAAATCCCCAATGAATAGTGCAAATATTTATGTGCTGTCATTCCTATATATACATAAATATACTGTGTATATATACAGTATATTTCGATTGATGTAATTGTACAATCTATTTATAGTGGTCATTTGTTCTTAGAGCTCTTACCTATAATACAAGGCATTGTGTGTTCTGGCCAATTGCCAACATCATTATACCATTAAAGCAATCAAATATATTCTGTCTTGGGTGGTTCTGTATGGTACAGTGATATTGGCAAGAACTCATTCAGAGCAGGCAGCAAAAGGGTATCACCTAACATGCAATGACCATTGGGTGAACCCGTAGGGTCTAGAAGAATGTCAAAATTAGAGGGTTTGATGGTTTCAGAATGATCAGATCTCCTGTGTATGGCCAACTAAAAATAATATCGGAAAAAGTAACATATAAATAGAGCTAAGTCTGTTATTTCCTTTACAGTCAGAGATAAAAGTTTAGAGGGATACTTGATGTGGCCATCTCTGTCACTCCTGCTACGCACATCTGTAACTGATGACTAAAAAGAAGAGAATACAGAGGGTGATGAGTAATACTGAGATAGACTCTCACTGCTCAGGTTTGGGGAGGGCGATAGAGAAATGACTAACCTGTAACACATGATGAAGACATAGCGTACGGAGAAAACTGAAACAAAGTGACAGCCAGGCAATGGGATTCAGCAACGCCGCTTGTTCCTGCCAGTGCCACACTCAGGAGGAACAATGGAACAAGTCCCCCATGTGTCATCTGAGAGCTCCCAGCAGCTGTCTTACTTCACTTCTTATCATCTTCAAATCTCCTTCTCCCCACACCTCTAATATTCTCTTCCAATTCATATAGGAGTGAGAGAGAGCGAGTGCACAGGAAGGAATTCAGAGAGAAATTAAATTGATGATAATAAAAGAAGTTACATGGACAAGCTATGTGGAGTGAATGGGAAATATTTTCCAAGTGCATCCATTGGTAGTTGGTACCAAGCGATATTAATTCTCGCAAATATTAAACTTTACATTCACCCATTGTTTCCCAACAGACAAACTTTTTTTAAGCTTTTTGCACATTTAACACCTTATTTAGGAAGAGTGCAGTGAAATGAATGTCAATCGCAAAGTGCAGTAACCTATACCAATCAGGAATAACCTTTCTGAACCTAGATCAATACAGGATACTATCTTAGGTTTTAACTGACTTCTATAGGCACTACACTTTGCACTTAGTGCTTTGTTCTTTGTGCTATTTTATTTAATAATTCCATTATCAAATGGAACTGCTGTAAATGTAGGAACAAAGGGGTCAGCTGTTCTTGGACTTTAGTAGCTGGGTGGGACTTTCCTTCTCAGCACCCTCAGCACCAACTGAAGGGAATCATTGGCTTTCTGCTCTATTTGTGGGATATTCTATGAGAATCATACATTTTTAAGGCATCTAAATCTTCAAAAAGATTTTTTGTGCCCCAAAATCAAAACATTTGTGGGAAAATCCTTATAAATACGATTGAGAGTTTTTCATATAGTCTACTGAACTGAGAGTAAAAGGCAGATATTTCATCTACTGTATCGTAAACCGGATAACATTTGTGGAAATAAATAGACTTTGCCAAACCTGACAAATGTACATATGTACTCATAGTGCCAGTTAATGTGGTGGAAAAATGGTTAGCATCCCTTAGAACTCTGAATGCTGGGTATGACTCCCATCAAGGGCACAATTTTCATGGAGTTTATAAGTTATCGCCACATGGATTTCCTTCCAAAACATACTTTGGTAGGTTATCAAGCCTTGCATTGTTTATGACTGTGGAAGGGAAGTTGAAGTTTTTTTGTAATTTGCTGCTGCCAAATAAATATGGGGAATTCAAATAAAGCTGCCAGCTACAAATGTAAAGACCACGGCTGGGCCGTAACACCCACATGCCTCCATGGTGCAGCTGACCAAGCTGTCACTGACAGCTGCTAGATATCATTCATTACTAGGAGCTGGTAGGAAAGGCTCCCAATTAGTCACAATGGGCACATGATCAGGAACCCCACTTCTGCGTCCCTTCGTTCAGAACCCCTTAATGGTGGGAGATTTCAGCAAGGGGTTAACAAGGTTGTAGGGAGCCCAAATGTGGAAGCACTGATTTTTGTTATGAGGCTGTAATAGTTGTAGTCTCTATTAGCCTCAAATAATGTGTCTCCAGTCTATGACTCATCAACTTCTATAGCATGTTTTGCAGTCCTTGACTATCTCCCTTAGCATGCCCATAATGTTTGACCATCTCGTGGTGCATGTCTGCAGTGGCTGACAGATTTCTGTAGCATTTACGCCATGTTATGTGTGGTCCTTTGGTTCTTTCAGGAGCTGCACTTGAGGTCCCCTGTATAGAAAGTTGACCACCACTGGGCTCCATGGTCTGTCTAGTTGTTTATCTAAGATTTGTATTTCTCTATCCTTAAATGCCCATGTAATACAAGCCTACTGCCATGTTATTTGTTTTTCACTTTTCTAGATACATGTGAATTTTATGACATGAACACATTTATGCCTTTTATTATTTATCCTGATGCTTTATAATACAGGGACATCAACTGATGTGTCTGTCAGCACTCTGAAAACAATGAGAACAGTACAAATGGATGTTCTTTTCACTTCCATTGTGCATTGTTAAGAAACTTATGCTAATTTGACTTTCAGCAATATGCCTATGCAAAGATTCATATAGAACAGTCAATGATCTGGCAGAGTAGGCATGTTTTTAATTGGGGTTAACCCTTGGGGTTAAATAGCTTTGCAGTATTAAGAACAATGAGACACGAAAGAACCAGCCCTTGGGGCACTATTCCTCCTACTGATACAAGGTACTAGTCCTCCAACTGACACCAACAATAGGGCACTATTCCTCCCACTGAAATCAATGATGGGGCACTATTCCTTTCCCTGATACCAACAATGGGGCACTATTCCTCCCACTTATACCAAATATGGGGTGTTGTTTACTCCCACTGACTCCAGAGGATTTTCTACTCACACTGGCAACAGTCCGGCCCCCTCAAAGTCTGAAGGACAGCAAACTGGCCCGCTGTTTGGAAAGAAA
The DNA here is from genome assembly GCA_037952925.1 of Lithobates clamitans. Taxonomy (NCBI): domain Eukaryota; kingdom Metazoa; phylum Chordata; class Amphibia; order Anura; family Ranidae; genus Lithobates; species Lithobates clamitans. The sequence continues at coordinate 42,210 of JBBGZY010001301.1, forward strand.
GTCTGGAGACCCCTGCTTTATAGGATAACTAGCCTACAAAATCCAAAAAACAACTTATTTCAGCTTACAATTCCTTAGATGTGGTGGTTGCATTAGATTAAATTTTTTGGGCAAGGACGGAAAATACTTGTTGATTTTGCCAGGAATGTAGTGTTCTTGTAACTTCATTTATCCTGAACAGAAAGTAAAGATCAATTTGATCTTTTGTGCTGTAAGACACTAATCTCCCTATCCCCTATGTCAGGGGTCTCCAAACATTCTAAACAAAGGGCCAGTTTACTGTCCTTCAGACTTGAGGGGGGGGGGGGGGGCGGACTGTGACCATTGGGAGTAGAAATGGTCCCGATATCAGTGGAGAAAAAACAAAGCCCCATCTTTGGTGTCAGTGGGAGGAATTGTGTCCCATCATTGGTGTCATTTGGCCCCATTTTTGGGGTCATTGGTAGAAACAGTACCTCATCATTGGTGTCGGAATTGTGTCCCATCATTGGTGTTAATGGAGGGGAATTGTGTCCCTTCATTAGTGGCATTGGGAGAAATTGTGCCCCAATGTTGGTGTCATTGGGGGGAATTGTGTCCCTTCACTGGTGTCAGTGGGGGAATTTTGCCCCAATGTTGGTATCAGTGGATGAAATAGTGCCCCAGGGGCCAGATAAAAGCAAGCAAAGGGCCACATCTGGCCCCCAGGTTTGGAGACCACTGCCCTATGTAATGGAGAGGAACAAAGGCATGCACATTTGTAGTAAAGAAACATCAAACCCTACTGCACAGACAAATTGATCTGTCTACCATCTTGATAAAGGGGGCCTGCTCACCCCTGAAACATTGGTGTACTTTCTTGCATGGGTCTACAGTAAAACTTTTTCATCTGCATTTATTTGAGTGCTGGATTTTTCTGAATTTTGTAGTCCAGCTTGGGTGGCAACTATGGATCTGTCCATAGATACAGTGAAGGGGTGAGAGTAACCACGCAGGGACAGGAAGTGTGCTATTCATAGGTTTAACAAGTGAAAATAAGGGGGAAAACAATGAAAGAAGAAAACAAATTCAGCCACCACATTTAAGAACCTAGTAAGATGCAATATAGTACATTTTGTTTTTTGGTTTTAGATACACTTAAACATTTTCTGGTTGTATTAAATAAAGACAAGGGTATTATTTAAAGGGCTTTCAAATGATTGCCATTACCCAGGATGCATTTCTTTTTATTGAAAGAAGTAATTATTAACATAAAATCCCAAGAGGAAGCCCATTCTTTTCTAACCCTTCTAATCTAGACATGTTTATGCATACAATAATTTATGGGTCTTAGCTCCTAGAAGATGTTTTTATTGATCTTTTCAAATTGATATTTAATTGGTATTTGAAACTATCTAGTATAAAGCTGCTCTATACCATAAAGGCCATGTTTCTGATACTTGATTTATAAAAACTGAAAGAAAGGAAAAATTTGAGGATGGCTGGTTGTAGCATGTCACATATTTGCTTTAATTTTTTTCGATCATACTGATGGTTTGAACAACACAGTTTCATTTTACACTGTATTTAAAACCCTTGTCTAAAGTGTTCTGAGCTCTGTACGTCAAATTATGACCATTTATCTGAATGAGGTTGCATGGCTAATTGCTGTTTGTGGTGTACTTAGCCTAACAGCTTATTAAAAGTGGATCTATACTCAAATGGTGAAAATGGTGCTTTTATGGAGCTTTTAGGAATGTTAATTATGCCTAAGCAGTTCCCTGAAAAAATTGCCTTTTTTGATTCCTAGAAAAAAAAACAAAAAAAACAGAGCACTTGTTTGTGAGTGTGCCTAGGCACTCCTGTGCTTATGTGTTCTTTTTTTAAATGTTGATACGTGAATATTCGTGTTATGTTTTGTGTAGACCTATACCTGAATTTCATTGTAGGATTTGTGATTGTTTACCGACAATCAGGGGCATTGCTAGGTCTACAAAAGATCTGGGGCTAGAGCCCATAGCAGCGTAGTAAAGAAAGTAAAGAAAGTCATACACTTGGGCGAGCATACACATGTATATACAGTAATATACGTGTGTGTGTGTATATATATCCCCAGAGAGCCCCCCACTTACATCATGGTCCCCAGAGAGCCCCCTTACATCAGGGTCCCCAGAGAGCCCCCCTTATATCAGGTTCCCCAGAGAGCCTCCTCCTTACATCAGAGTCCGCAGAGGGCCTCTCCCTTGCATCAGGGTCCACAGAGAGCCCCCCTTATATCAGGGTCCCCAGAGAGCCTCCCCTCCCCTTGGGGACCCCTGCAGAGACTCAGGGCTATTGGCCCCAGATTCGGGGCTATAGCCCCAAAAGCCACCCCCTAGCGACGCCCCTGCCGACAATACATTTATTTAATTCTTAAATATGTGAATTCTGGTGGTGTCACCCAATGATCACCATCCACTATTAGCATACTTATATAGTGCTATGAATGTACAAAAAAGTAAACTTTTTATTTCTTTATGAAAAGAGAAATTTACACATATATAGGGCTACTCAGCATCCATTTGTTGTACCATTTGGTAATCCATACAGATGTGATTAGATGCTACCAACATTGAAGTTTAATGGCGCATACACACGATCGGAATTTTGGGCCGCAAAAGACCGATGAGAGTTTTTCGTCGGAAAATGCGACCGTGTGTATGCTCCATCGGACTTTTGCTGGCCGAATTCCAGCCAGCGAAAGATTTAGAGCATGCTCAATTTTTCGGTCGGCAAAAGTTCCTATCCGAAAACGCGATCGTCTGTGGCAATTCCGACGCGCAAAATTCCTACGCATGCTCGGAAACAATTTGACGCATGCTTGGAAGCATTGAACTTCATTTTCTCGGCCCGTCGTAGTGTTGTACATCACCGCGTTCTTGACGGTTGTAAGTTCAGCGAACTTTTGCGTGACCGTGTGTATGCAAGGCAAACTTGAGCGGAATCCCGTCGGAAAAGCCGTCATATCTTTTTCCGACGAGAAATCCGATCGTGTGTACGCGGCATAAAAGTCATATGTCCATGAAGTGCAGGAGATAATAGAATTGATTTCATAAGAATTACATTTGCTCATGAGGTGCCTGTATGCCTTCCATCCCACCAACTTGATATTCAAAAGGATTTTTGTTGGTCTTTAACCACTTCAGCCCCAGAACAATTTAACCAATTCCTGATCAGGCCATTTTTTTTGCGATACTGCGTCGCTTTAACTGACAATCGCGCGGTCGTGTGACCTTGCACTCAAACAAAATGGATGTCCTTTTTTTCCCACAAATAGATCTTTCTTTTAGTGGTATTCGATCACCTCTGCAGTTTTTATTGTTTGCACTAAAAACAAAAAAAAGACCGACAATTTATTTTAAAAAACAATATTACATTTTTACTATAATAAATATCCCCCCAAAAATGTAAAAAAACGAATTTCTTCTTCAGTTTAGGCCAATATGTATTCTTCTACATATTTTTGGTAAAAGAAATATCGCAATAAGCGTATATCGATTGGTTTGCGCAAAATTTATAGCGTCTACAAAATAGGGGATAGGTTTATTGCGTTTTTACTATTATTTTTTTTTTTTTTTACTAGTAATGACGGTGATAAACGATTTTTAGCGGGACTGAGACATTGCGGAGGACAGATTGGACACTTTTGGCACATTTTTGGGACTAGTGACATTTATACAGCGATCAGTGCTATAAAAATACACTAATTACTATATAAATGACAATGGCAGGGAAGGGGTTAACTCTAGGGGGCAATCAAGAGGTTAAGTGTGTCCTAGGGAGGTGTTTCTAACTGTGTGGGGGCTAGGCTCACTGGGTGTACAGAGAGATCGGTGTTCTTAATCAGTAGGAATAGAGGATCACACTGTACTTCCCTGTCAGAACAGGGATCTGCTTTTGTTTACATTGGCAGATCCCCGCTCTGGTTCTCTGTGGAGCGATCGCGTGCGGCCTCTGTCACCACACGTGCGCCCACTGTATCTATTACACAAAGCCGGTATGGCGATTCGCACAATAGAGCCGCCCTGCTGCAGTATAACTGCGGCGGCTGGTCGGCAAGTGGTTAACCACTTGACCTCCTGAAAGTATTACCCCCTTCATGACCCGATTATTTTTTGCTTTTCAGCTTTGTGTTACTTTGCCTGGCAATTGCTCAGTCATGCAACGCTGTACCCAAATTAAATTGATATCATTTTTTTCACACAAATAGAGCTTTCTTTTGGTGGTATTTGATCCCCTCTGGGTTTTTAATTTTTTTTATTATAATAAAAATTTTGAAAAAATAATATTTTCTACTTTCAATTATAAAACATATCTAAGTGCTGGCAGTGATCAGGGCTGATTCTGCTAACACTGCATTTTTGGGGATACTGTACTATTGGGGACATTAGTATAGCTCTGACCAGGATGTGGACTCAGACAGACACTATACTAGTAATGGCAGTGATCAGCAACTTATAGTGTGAATGTGAAAGTGTGGTGGGTAGTCGGGGACTGGCGCTAACACAGGCTGGGAGGGATTTAACTGACTCTATCTAATGCTATCTGACGTCACTAGTAGGGATGAGCTTCGTGTTCGAGTCGAACCCATGTTCGACTCGAACATCGGCTGTTCGACCGTCCGTCGAATTGCGAACGATATGGGCCGTTCGCGCCAAATTCGTGTGGCGCGTCACGGCCCATAATTCACTGCGGCATCGCAGTGCATTGCTGGCTGATGATTGGCCAAGCATGCACTATGACCCGCATGCTTGGCCAATCACAGCGCCGTCAGTAGAGAGAGCTGTAATTGGCCAAAGCCAGGGTGGCTTTGGCCAATTATGGCTCAGGGGATTTAGTACACACCCCACACTATATAAGGCCGCCTGCACGGCGGCCCTGTGTAGTGTGTGTTCCGGTGTGCTGAGCGATAGAGAGAGAGAGAGACAGTGTCATTTGATTTGAGTTAGATAGATTAGGCAGAACAGTCAGTCAGTTAGCTGCACTTACAGTGTATTGTGTATATATATGCATCCCAGGTGTTGCATATATATATATACACTGTATTCAGTTTAGCTAGATCCGTTCCTGTTATCTTCTATCTAGACTATTTACATTCAGTGCAGTGTGTCCTGCTCACAGTGTTCAGCTAGATCCGTTCCTGCTATTTACATTCAGTACAGTGCTTCCTGCTCACAGTGTTCAGCTAGATCCGTTCCTGCTATTTACATTCAGTGCAGTGCGTGCTGCTCACAGTGTTCAGCTAGATCCGTTCCTGCTATTTACATTCAGTGCAGTGCGTGCTGCTCACAGTGTTCAGCTAGATCCGTTCCTGCTATTTACATTCAGTGCAGTGCGTCCTGCTCACAGTGTTCAGCTAGATCCGTTCCTGCTATTTACATTCAGTGCAGTGCGTGCTGCTCACAGTGTTCAGCTAGATCCGTTCCTGCTATTTACATTCAGTGCAGTGCGTGCTGCTCACAGTGTTTAGCTACATCCGTTCCTGCTGTTTACATTCAGTGCAGTGCGTCCTGCTCACAGTGTTCAGCTAGATCCGTTCCTGCTATTTACATTCAGTGCAGTGCGTCCTGCTCACAGTGTTCAGCTAGATCCGTTCCTGCTATTTACATTCAGTGCAGTGCGTCCTGCTCACAGTGTTCAGCTAGATCCGTTCCTGCTATATACATTTAGTGCAGTACGTCCTGCTCACAGTGTTCAGCTAGATCCGTTCCTGTTATCTTCCTACTGACAGGCAGGCTTGTCTGGTTACAGTATATAAAGCTACCTGAAGAAAATTACAGGTGTTCTTTTTGATCCTATTAGTACCACGGTCAGGCAGCTAGACTATTTACATTTAGTACAGTGTGTCCTGCTCACAGTGTTCAGCTAGATCCGTTCCTGTTATTTACATTCAGTGCAGTGCGTCCTGCTCACAGTGTTCAGCTAGATCCGTTCCTGCTATTTACATTCAGTGCAGTGCGTCCTGCTCACAGTGTTCAGCTAGATCCGTTCCTGCTATTTACATTCAGTGCAGTGCGTCCTGCTCACAGTGTTCAGCTAGATCCGTTCCTGCTATATACATTTAGTGCAGTACGTCCTGCTCACAGTGTTCAGCTAGATCCGTTCCTGTTATCTTCCTACTGACAGGCAGGCTTGTCTGGTTACAGTATATAAAGCTACCTGAAGAAAATTACAGGTGTTCTTTTTGATCCTATTAGTACCACGGTCAGGCAGCTAGACTATTTACATTTAGTACAGTGTGTCCTGCTCACAGTGTTCAGCTAGATCCGTTCCTGTTATTTACATTCAGTGCAGTGCGTCCTGCTCACAGTGTTCAGCTAGATCCGTTCCTGCTATTTACATTCAGTGCAGTGCGTCCTGCTCACAGTGTTCAGCTAGATCCGTTCCTGCTATTTACATTCAGTGCAGTGCGTCCTGCTCACAGTGTTCAGCTAGATCCGTTCCTGCTATTTACATTCAGTGCAGTGCGTCCTGCTCACAGTGTTTAGCTAGATCCGTTCCTGCTATTTACATTCAGTGCAGTGCGTCCTGCTCACAGTGTTCAGCTAGATCCGTTCCTGCTATTTACATTCAGTGCAGTGCGTCCTGCTCACAGTGTTCAGCTAGATCCGTTCCTGCTATATACATTTAGTGCAGTACGTCCTGCTCACAGTGTTCAGCTAGATCCGTTCCTGTTATCTTCCTACTGACAGGCAGGCTTGTCTGGTTACAGTATATAAAGCTACCTGAAGAAAATTACAGGTGTTCTTTTTGATCCTATTAGTACCACGGTCAGGCAGCTAGACTATTTACATTTAGTACAGTGTGTCCTGCTCACAGTGTTCAGCTAGATCCGTTCCTGTTATTTACATTCAGTGCAGTGCGTCCTGCTCACAGTGTTCAGCTAGATCCGTTCCTGCTATTTACATTCAGTGCAGTGCGTCCTGCTCACAGTGTTCAACTAGATCCGTTCCTGCTATTTACATTCAGTGCAGTGCGTCCTGCTCACAGTGTTTAGCTAGATCCGTTCCTGCTATTTACATTCAGTGCAGTGCGTCCTGCTCACAGTGTTCAGCTAGATCCGTTCCTGCTATTTACATTCAGTGCAGTGCGTCCTGCTCACAGTGTTCAGCTAGATCCGTTCCTGCTATATACATTTAGTGCAGTACGTCCTGCTCACAGTGTTCAGCTAGATCCGTTCCTGTTATCTTCCTACTGACAGGCAGGCTTGTCTGGTTACAGTATATAAAGCTACCTGAAGAAAATTACAGGTGTTCTTTTTGATCCTATTAGTACCACGGTCAGGCAGCTAGACTATTTACATTTAGTACAGTGTGTCCTGCTCACAGTGTTCAGCTAGATCCGTTCCTGTTATTTACATTCAGTGCAGTGCGTCCTGCTCACAGTGTTCAGCTAGATCCGTTCCTGCTATTTACATTCAGTGCAGTGCGTCCTGCTCACAGTGTTCAGCTAGATCCGTTCCTGCTATTTACATTCAGTGCAGTGCGTCCTGCTCACAGTGTTCAGCTAGATCCGTTCCTGCTATTTACATTCAGTGCAGTGCGTCCTGCTCACAGTGTTTAGCTAGATCCGTTCCTGCTATTTACATTCAGTGCAGTGCGTCCTGCTCACAGTGTTCAGCTAGATCCGTTCCTGTTATCTTCCTACTGACAGGCAGGCTTGTCTGGTTACAGTATATAAAGCTACCTGAAGAAAATTACAGGTGTTCTATCCCAGCTTAGTGCAGCTACAGGCCATTAGTATGTCTGGAAGGCCAAGAAGGAGAGGCAGACAGTCACAAGCCAATAAGAGAGGGCAAGCAGGCTCTGTGTCTAGTGCTGGTCGTGGAGACGGTGCATCCTCATCAGCACGTGGCCATGGGACACGCTTGGCCTTTTTTTCGGCAGCTGGCCGTGTTGAGCCGCAACATGCGGAAGACTTGGTCGAGTGGATGACCAAGCCGTCCTCATCCTCCTCATCCTCTCTCACCCATGCCCAGGGTGCTTTGTCTGGCAAAGCAGCGGCCTCTTCCCTCAGCTCAATGTCATCAGTGACTCCTTCCCTAGCCCCACCATGTCCTCCTGAGGATTCCCTCGAACTGTTTGACCACAGTGTTGGGTACATGCTCCAGGAGGATGCCCAGCGTTTGGAAGGCTCTGATGATGATACTGAGCTCAATGAAGGCAGTAACATGAGCACGGACAGAGGGGGTGCCCAAGAAGGACAGCAATCTGGCAGTCATGCTCCCCCTGCTGCAGCATACTGCCAGGTTTGCTCCAGTGATGAGGAGGGAGGGGATGATGAGGTCACTGACTCAACGTGGGTGCCTGATAGGAGAGAGGAGGAGGAGGAGGAGGAGGAGGAGGTGGCACATCACCAACTAGGCAGGATGCCCTCCAGGGGCCAGCCTAAGGGCAGCACATTGACTGCATCACACCCCAAAGCTCCACATGTGCAGGGCGCTGCAGTCTCTGCGCGTTATTCAAAAAGTTCTTTGGTGTGGGCCTTTTTTGAGACGAGTGCATCAGATCGCACCGCTGCTATTTGCAATATATGTCTCAAGCGTATCTCGCGTGGCCAAAACATCTCCCGCTTGGGTACCACATGCTTGACCAGACATATGTTGACCTGCCATGCAGTTCGTTGGCAAGCGTATCTAAAAGACCCACACCAAAGAACAAAGACGATCTCTCCTTGCTCCTCATCAGCTGAGATTTCCAACCCCACTAGACCTTCAGTCCTCTCTGCGACCTGCAGTGAGAGGAATGAAGGTGTAGAATTAGGTGTGTCACAGCCAAGTACTTATGGGCAATCTGCTTTGGGTACACCGACGTCAGATTGTACCAGGCAAATTTCCCTGCCCCAGCTGCTGCACCGCCGAAAGAAGTTTGCTCCCAGCCATCCACATGCCCAGCGGTTGAATGCTAGCTTGGCAAAATTGCTAGCACTTCAACTGCTGCCTTTTCAGTTGGTAGACTCTGCCCCCTTCCGTGAGTTTGTGGAATGTGCGGTTCCTCAGTGGCAGGTACCCAAACGCCACTTTTTCTCACGGAAGGCGATTCCGGCTCTCTACCGGCATGTGGAAGGCAATGTCCATGCCTCGCTGGACAGGGCGGTCAGCGGTAAGGTGCATATTACCGCTGACTCATGGTCCAGCAGGCATGGACAGGGACGTTACTTAAGTTTCACGGCGCATTGGGTGACTCTGCTGGCAGCTGGGAAGGATGCAGGACAAGGTGCAGTAGTGTTGGAGGTTGTTCCGCCACCACGCCTCCAAAATGCTGATTGTGACACACCTCTCTCCTCCACCCCCTCCTCTTCTTCTTCCTCCATGGCCTCTTCCTCGGAACCAGCGGTGCTCCGTAGGCGTTCAAGGGGCTACGCAAGTACGCAGGCCAAAAGATGCCATGCGGTGCTTGAGCTGGTGTGCTTGGGGGACAGGAGCCACACTGGGGCAGAGGTTCTGTCAGCTCTGCAGGGGCAGGTTCAGAGGTGGTTGACGCCACGCCAACTTAAGGCAGGAATGGTGGTTTGCGACAATGGCACCAACCTCCTCTCTGCCCTCCGACAGGGACAACTGACCCATGTGCCCTGTTTGGCTCACGTCCTTAACTTGGTGGTGCAGCGGTTCTTGGGCAGGTACCCGGGCTTACAGGATGTCCTGAGGCAGGCCAGGAAAGTCTCTGTGCATTTCCGCCGGTCATATAATGCCAGTGCTCGGCTGACGGACCTCCAAAAGGAGTTTAACCTGCCCAAGAACCGCCTAATCTGTGACATGCCCACCAGGTGGAACTCGACGTTGGCCATGCTGCAGCGGCTGCACACGCAGCAGAGGGCCATCAATGAGTACCTGTGCGACTATGGCACCAGGACAGGGTCAGGGGACCTTGGTTTTTTTTCCCCACGCCAGTGGGCCATGATCAGGGATGCATGCACTGTCCTGTCACCATTCGAGGAGGCCACGAGGATGGTGAGCACTGACAGTGCATGCATCAGTGACACTGTCCCCCTTGTCCACCTGTTGGAGCACACGCTGCGTGGGATAATGGACAGGGCACTTGAGGCAGAACAGAGGCAGGAAGAGGAGGACTTCCTTAGCTCTCAAGGCCCCCTTTATCCAGACAGTGTTCCTGCGTGCCCGCCGATCACACAGGAAGAGGACGAGGAGGAGGAGGAGGAGGAGGAGGAGGAAGATTGTGTCAGTATGGAGGTGGAGCCTGGCACTCAGCATCAGCAGTCTTTAAGGGATCAGTCCCAAGGAACACATGGACTTGTACGTGGCTGGGAGGAGGTGGCTGCGGACGTTGTTGTCCTTAGTGACCCAGAGGACTCCGGACCGAATGCCTCAGCAAACCTACGCTGCATGGCCTCCCTGATCCTGCAAAGCCTGCGTAAGGATCCTCGTATTCGTGGTATCAAGGAGAAGGACCAATACTGGCTGGCAACCCTCCTTGATCCACGTTACAAGGGTAAGGTTGCGGACCTTATCTTGCCATCGCAGAGGGAGCAGAGGATGAAACATCTTCGGGAGGCCTTGCAGAAAGGTCTGTGCAACGCGTTCCCAGAGACTGGGAGGTTACAAACTCCTGTTTCTGGACAACGTGTTGCTGAGGCTTCGGTCAGTCAAAGAAGGAGCGGTGGAGAAGGTGGCCGTCTGACCGATGCGTTCAGACAATTTTTTGGTCCGCAGCCCCAAGGTATGATCGGTTCCAGCAACCATCGCCAGCGTCTGTTTTACATGGTGCAGGAATACCTAGGGGCAAGATCAGACTTGGACACCTTTCCCACCGAAAATCCTCTGGGTTACTGGGTCTTGAGGATGGATCACTGGCCAGAGCTTGCACAGTATGCAATTGAGCTACTGGCCTGTCCTGCATCCAGCGTTCTTTCGGAACGCACATTCAGTGCTGCTGGAGGCGTGGTAACCGATCACAGGGTGCGTCTGTCCACCGACTCGGTCGATCGGCTGACCTTCATAAAAATGAATCAGTCTTGGATCACCACCAGCTACCAAGCACCTGATGCAGATGTAACCGAATAATTTTTTTTGAAATCTCAGATCCCTTCAAAGACTGCCTATGCTGATGCTGAGTGACTATCCCTGAGTAATTATCCTCTTCCTCCTCAATCATCACGCTGATAGCTTGTAAGAACATTTTTGGTTCTGGGCGCCACCACCAGTGCCTAAGGCACAATTTTTCAGCCCCTGTTTAACAGGGGCGTGTAATTACAATTTTTGATGTAATACTTTGCAGCAGGGCTCGTTCCTGCATTCCAACTAGAGTGTCTATGAGGGGTTGCAGTGTTGTGGCACCAGCACCAGTGCCTAAGACCCAATTTTTCAGCCCCTGTCTAACAGGGGCGTGTAATTACAATTTTTGATGCAATACTTTGCAGCAGGGCTTGTTCCTGCATTCCAACTAGAGTGTCTGTGAGGGGTTGCAGTGTTGTGGCACCAGCACCAGTGCCTAAGACCCAATTTTTCTGCCCCTGTCTAACAGGGGCGTGTAATTACAATTTTTGATGCAATACTTTGCAGCAGGGCTTGTTCCTGCATTCCAACTAGAGTGTCTGTGAGGGGTTGCAGTGTTGTGGCACCAGCACCAGTGCCTAAGACCCAATTTTTCTGCCCCTGTCTAACAGGGGCGTGTAATTACAATTTTTGATGCAATACTTTGCAGCAGGGCTTGTTCCTGCGTTTCAACTAGAGTGTCTGTGAGGGGTTGCAGTGTTGTGGCACCAGCACCAGTGCCTAAGACCCAATTTTTCAGCCCCTGTCTAACAGGGGCGTGTAATTACAATTTTTGATGCAATACTTTGCAGCAGGGCTTGTTCCTGCGTTTCAACTAGAGTGTCTGTGAGGGGTTGCAGTGTTGTGGCACCAGCACCAGTGCCTAAGACCCAATTTTTCTGCCCCTGTCTAACAGGGGCGTGTAATTACAATTTTTGATGCAATACTTTGCAGCAGGGCTCGTTCCTGCGTTCCAACTAGAGTGTCTGTGAGGGGTTGCAGTGTTGTGGCACCAGCACCAGTGCCTAAGGCCTAATTTTTCAGCTCCTGTTCAACAGGGGCATGTAATTACAATTCTTGATCTAATATTTCACAGCAGGGCCCTGTGAGGGCTTACAGTGTTTTGGCCACAGCAACACCTAAGGCCCAAATTTCTGCTGAGTATATAGGGTAGGACCCTACTTTCAAACATCTAACTTACAAACGACTCCTACTTGCAAACGGAAGGAGACAACAGGAAGTGAGATGAAATCTACCCCTAAGGAAGGGAAATTCTCTCCTGTAAGAGTTAATATGGGAAAACAATTTTTCCTTTCCACTGATGCTTTCCAATCCTTGTTCCACAAAAAAACACAAATTTTCAAAAAACATTTTTCATTGGGACAAAAAAGTGAGGTGAAATCTTCTGAAGAGGAGGAAAGACGCAAAACAAATGTCACAGGGGTGATAACCCTTCCCTATGTTTTCCAAAAAGCTTAGAAAAGATTTTTTGGCTGGAGCTAAACACATTAAAAATGTTCAAAATTACAAACAGATTCTACTTAACAACAAACCTACAGTCCCTGTCTTGTTTGCACCGCCTGTATACTGCTGTTCAGAGTATATAGGGACCTTTCCTTATTTTAATTTGGGTGCGGGGTTCCCCTTAATATCCATACAAGACCCAAAGGGCCTGGTAATGGACTGGGGGGTACCCATGCCGTTTGTCTCACTGATTTTCATCCATATTGCCATGACCCGACATGACATTAAACCCGCAAGCAGTTTTAAATGAGATTTTTTCCTTTAAAAATGACATTTGGTGCAGGGACTGTTCTAAACATGGGAAACACGCGTCACTTTACAGGCATACTATAGACACCCCCCAGGTACGATATTTAAAGGAATATTTCACTTTTTTTTTTTTACTTTAAGCATCATTAAAATCACTGCTCCCGAAAAAACGGCCGTTTTTAAAAGTTTTTTTTGCATTGATACATGTCCCCTGGGGTAGGACCCGGGTCCCCAAACCCTTTTTAGGACAATACCATGCAAATTAGCCTTTAAAATGAGCACTTTTGATTTCGAACGTTCGAGTCCCATAGACGTCAATGGGGTTCTAACGTTCGTGCGAACTTGCTGTCCGTTCGCGGGTTCTGGTGCGAACCGAACCGGGGGGTGTTCGGCTCATCCCTAGTCACTAGTGACAGTAATACAGTGATCAGTGATAATACTTGTGACAGATCCAACCGGGACAGGGGCCTTTGGAAGGGACTGCAGGGTAGCCTTTTCCCTACTGACTATGGGCTCTGGCATTTGAGGAAGCTATGAGCTTTCAGTAAGATGTCCTGTTATTTAATGCAAGATGACATGTTATTACAACATTTAACAGTCAAGGATGTGAAAAGAAAGCTAGTTAATGAAACTTGGATAGCCCTGGGTCTTCTTGAATACTGGGGCCAAACTGTCGGGGTGGGCACTGAACTGAGCCACCTAGGCTTGTCTAGGAGACTAGTTGTTAATTAGCTTACTATTTAATTAGATTACTGTTTATGTTGGCTCTTGCTTAAAGGTGCTAATGATATAACTTTTTACAATTTGCATTGTTTAGGATAATGTGATCAAGCTCCCACCTGAACTTGTGTGGTATATATTCTGTGTGAATTTACAGTAGGTCAGTTCTAGTTTGCACCTAAGCTAGTGTCGTCTAGTTCTTGGGTGCAATTCTCAGGTATAATACCTGGTTCCTGGCTCCAGCGTGCAGGAAGCTGTATCTTGGCGGAGACACCCTGGCTGGGTGCCAGGTGGTCCTTCACAATACTGCACACTGTCACTGTACTTATGGCGCTGGCTGGGTGACAGGGATGATCAAGAGGGCAGTTAAAGGGCTAACTTTGTGCTGCTTTTACTCACTTACAGACTGGCTGGATTTTCTTCTTGATTTCAGCTCTGAACAGTAAGTGAAATCACAGCCAGATCTGGGTTATGTTAAACCAACACATAGGGATCTGTGCTAAGATTGGCCATTGCAATCAGCAGGTTCACAGCCAAAATTATTGGCTGCAAGTCTGCTGATGAACTCGTGCTGTGTCCAACCACAGCACAAATGGCAGTAAACCAGGAAATTTGGCACGGCGTACCGATATGTTTGCAGTGCCCAGGGGAGCGGCCGGCCAGTAGTATTACTGCTGGATGGTTGGCAAGTGGTTAATCATGGAAGTGGGTCATAAACAGGACAATTATAAGCAGATTAGGTCTAAAATGACATTCCTTGGCCTAAGTAGGCTTGATATCCTAAAGAATGAGCTTATTTCATGCTTGGTTATATTATAGACCAGAAGGTAGAGTTTTATGCCGAGTGGTTCTGGGAACATGAGAATTTTAGAAAACAGCTCCTCGAAGCTAAGTCTTCTCTCCCTGGGTTATAATGGTGTGCGTTCTCAGTGATGGATGAGGTGCAGTGCGAAGGAGGAGGAATATTATGAAGGGACCCATTGCGATTCCAAACTCGTTATCTCATTAGAAGTTAAATCTTCCTCGGGCTGCAGCACTGAATTCATCAGCAGCGCTCATTAGGAGGCAAGCATTTATCACAGGGAGGGAGAGGAGCAAACTCAAAGCTGCAATGGGTGTCAGAGTGATGGATGGACATGTGCACGTCACTAACAATTATGCAAGGCCGCGTGTTATAATTGTGCGCCGTGCTCATTAACGCGTAGGCACAAAACAGGTGAATTTCTCTGTTACTGTTTACTGATCCAGACAATAGAACACATCCTGCTGTGAAAATTCCATGCTGAGCCAATGTAACGTTGAGATTCTATTATATATTTATTAACAGTGATGTGAATGTATAATCTGGATAATCACGCTGCTCTGATAGGTTTAAACCCCCCCCTACTTGCCCAATGTCATGCACTGTCCACAGCAGGGAAGGCTGTCGTAAAATCTCTTACAGGAAATGTTAATATTCCAGAGGCGGTTTCAAAGATGAATGGCTACTGCTAATACATAATGAATATACGTATGTGAATGGGCTCTTTAAGGAATAAAAAAGAAAGGCTTGGCCGGACTTTAGAGACAAATTAGAACACTGAATAGTATAAAAAAAAAACCTTCATCCATACATCATCTGGGATGTGACTGGCCTCCTTGAAGTGATGTGTTCCTGGATCTACACTGGTGACCATGATAGGCTTTCACACATATATACTATTTTATTTATTCAAGTAATGATCATATTCATGTTGAAAATGATATAGGATTTTTAATAGACATTTACGCCCAATTGACATGCTCAGCATACTTCAGTACATGCACATGTGCGAATATGTGTGCGTATGATCTATAATGTGTTATCAGAGAGTTATATATACACTATATTACCAAATGTATTATGATGCCTGCCTTTACACGCACATGAAATTTAATGGCATCCCAGTCTTAGTCCGTAGGCTTCAATATTAAGTTGGCCCACCCTTTGCACCTATAACAGCTTCAACTCTTCTGGGAAGGCTGTCCACAATGTTTAGGAGTGTGCCTATGGGAATGTTTGACCATTCTTCCAGAAGCGCATTTGTGAAGTCAGGCACTGATGTTAAACAAGAAGGCCTGGCTTGCAGTCTCCACTCGAATTCATGCCAAAGGTGTTCTATCGGGTTAAGGTCAGCACTCTGTGCAGGCCAGTCAAGTTTATCCACCCCAAGCTCGCTCATCCATGTCTTTATGGACCTTGCTTTGCTCACTGGTACACAGTCATGTTGGAACGGAAAGGGGCCATCCCCAAACTATTCCCACAAAGTTGGGAGCCTGATATTGTCCAAAATGTCTTGCTATGCTGATGCCTTAAGAGTTCCCTTCACTGGAACTAAGGGGCCAAGCCCAACCACTGAAAAACAACCCAACACCATAATCCCCCCTCCACCAAATGATTTGGATTAGTGCTCAAAGCAAGGTCCGTAAAGACATGGATGAGTGAGTTTGAGTAGGAGGAACTTGACTGGCCTGCAAAGAATCCTGACCTCAACCCGATTAAACACCTTTGGGATGAATTTGAGCAAATTTGGGCTGTTTTCAGCCCACATATACCAGCTGCAGGGTGGTGATTGGCTGGTTTCCTCGTTTGCCCTGGTGCCCGCCCAGGGAGTTTCCCTTTATGTGCGCTCACTCTTATAGGCTGTCAGAAACCATGAACCAGACCGAGACAGAAGTACAGTAAAATCACACTTGTTTATTAATAAAAATAAAAAGGTAAATAGAGTAAGCGTAGTCAAAGCATAGCCAGAGTCCAGTAATCGGATCAGATAGTCAGCAAGCCAGAGTTCAGTAACCAGATCGGGTAATCAGCCAAGCCAGAGTTCAGTAATCAGATCAGGTAATCAGCCAAGCCAGAGTTCAGTAACCAGATCAGGTAATCAGCCAAGCCAGAGTTCAGTAACCAGATCGGGTAATAAGCCAGGCCAGAAGTCAGGGATCCAAGTAGAGGAACAGCAAGCAGGATAAGGAGCCAGAAGGGATGTCAGCAAAGCCAGTCTTTAAACAGGAATGCAGGAGATGGTTTCTTGTGATGTGACCTAAGCCAAGGCAGGAATGAAGTGAGCTGGAGATCTTTAAGTAGACGGGACTGAGGAGCAGATCCACAACAGCTGGTTAACTGTGGGGAGAGATGAGAGCTGGCAATTAGCTGACAGCTGACCGGCCAGCTCAGAGAAGGAAGGGCTGAGCCCAGCCCTGACATAGGCAAGGTGAACATATATTTTGATGGATGCAATATGTATAGTTATTTTGTGGTAATAACATGCTTATGATTTTGTGCAAAATGTAATTTATCTTTTCCGTTTATGTAGTGAATCCTGTATTTGTCCTTTTGTGTGTCCTGAGAAAGCAGACAAGCGAAACACGTTGATGCACAGGGACCTATTCACTCACTATTTTGTAACATTTTTGATGCAGTTTGGTGGACTATTTTTGCCATTGTTGTATATACAGTATGTGTACATGTTTTTATTGATGCATGACTTTACATGCTTTTTAAACTTTAACAAATAAAATTGTATGGATTTTTTATACTATTTAGTGTCTTAATTTGCCTCTAAAGTCCAGTCAAGCCTTTCTTTTTTGTACCTACATTCGTTTACAGTATATACAGATGGAGCATTGGAGTGATTCTATTGTTATTTTTTATCTCTTTGAGGAATAGTACATTGTAAAAAAAAAAAAATGTGGATCAGAGATCCTGACTAGTTTGTATGATATAGAGGATAGTATATTTTGGTATTCAGTGAGATCGTATGGGCCCAGATATTCTGCGCTTTCAAAGAAGCATGTACTGAGAGAAATTCAAGGGCTGTCATAGCTGACCTCGCTCTGAAAATAATAGCTGATGGGCTGTGTCTGGCTTCAATACTTTTTAAGATAATGACCCGGAACAAGCCTGCAGATTAGGAGAGTCAGAAGTCCTGATCTGTATACTTGTTGCAAGTCAGTGTCGTAGGGGACTTGTACACGGTACTGATGTATGAACAACAGATTCTTAGCAGAAAACTCTTGCATAAAAATGTGAAAATGGGAAGTATAGTAAATGCGCATATTTGTGCGTTTTTGTGCATACACCTACACAGGCCTAACAATTCTTCTGGCTTCGGTTGGTTCTGGCTTCGGTTGTGTCATATGCACATATGGGAGTCTTTGTGTGTATATGTGTATGTATGCACGTAAAATACAGATTTTTTAAAGTAAAGACATGCTTGTTATTTAAAAAAAAAAGTTGTACCTTTACAATTGCTTTAAAGCAGGGCTCAAGAAACCCTAGGTGCCAGGTCACCATGGCGACAAGAAGTTTCTTCCTGGCACCTGGACTGCCGCCAAAATGCTCCCCACAAGCCTCGCAGGTCCCCTTCCTGCTATGTATCACAGGCTCGGCATGCCCATATGCAGGCCTGGGACCAGCATAGCAGATGCCGCCGGGTATAGGGAGCGGGGGGTGGAGGACCTTCCCATCTAGTTGTTCACCTGGAAGTGAGGTGTGATGTCACTTCCGTTTCCCCTGCCATGAAGGCCAGTAAAAGACTGTAATGCAGTTCCATGTGCACAGGCTATGACATGCAGGGTCTTTTAGACCTTGGATGTCTCATTACAGAGAACCTGTCACCAAAAAAAATCAGCACATAACCACGTATTGCATTCGGCAAGTGGTTAAATCAATCCCCAACTCAGAATTAAGGCCACATGATGTTTACTTATGTACTAGAAGATATTAGCTCAACCCCCCACACACACACACCCACCCAAAGGCACGCACTGATTCCTACTTCCAAAACTCAGTTGACAAATGAGAGAATTTCAGTGGGCAGGATAGGTTTGGAGTGACTTGGACAGAAAGGTTGAGACCCCGTGTACAGTCTTGGCCTAAGGTACAACAGGGTCCACACGGACTAACAGATCAATCTGATGATTAACACAGGCACTTGAAGAAAGTGCTGCTAAGTGGCGTCACTAGGGTTGGTGATACCTGGTGTGGTAAAACATGGTGTCACCCCCCCCCCACTCCACCAAGCATAGTTCCCCTCCTTGAGTCTAGACTCCCCTCCACTAAGTGCAGACCCCTCTCCACTCAGTAGTAACCACCCCCCTCTGAGTGTCACCCGGGTATGGTCTGCACCCCCCTAGCGATGCCACTGGTGCTGCTGCATTTCAGCACTGGTGCTACCTTAAAAACTTTTAAGGCAGCTGATTTTCACTTTGTAAGATGGAATCTTACAGAACATGCAGCTATTTCCTTCGAAAAACCAGTGTCTGGAAAAGTGGATTTTTTTTGGACTCTAATCTAGTTTATCCACCATGCAGATAGCGTTATCTACCTGCCCAGGGGAACATTGTTTTCTTTTAAACCAATGCCTATGCGTAACAAGCTGCCAAAAGTTATATTATGTGAATTATGTGGTTAAATATAATTATAATAACAATACAGTTACAAAATGCACGTTCATTGAGTTGGACCAAAAGAGCAAATTTCACTACTTTTTATTCTGGTGCTCAAAATTTTGGGGGGGCGAAAACAAACTGAAAAATTTCCGTAAACCCCCCTGCATCAATTGCAGCCTCACTGTGCCCATCAAATGCAGCCATTGTGCCCGTCAAATGCAGCCACTGTGCCCATCAATTGCAGCCATTGTGCCCATAAAATAATAAAAAGTAGATAAATTTGCTCTTTTGGTCCAACTCAATGGACGTGCATTTTGCAATTGTATTGTTATTGTAATTATATTTAACCACATAATTCACATAATATAACTTTTGGCAGCTTGTTACGCACAGGCATCGGTTTCCAAGAAAACAATGTTCCCCTGGGCAGGTAGATAACGCTATCTGCATGGTGAATAAACTAGATTAGAGTCCAAAAAATTTCCACTTGTACAAAGACACTGTTTTTTCGAAGGAAATAGCTGCATGTTCTGTAATCTTAAACATTCCATCTTACAAAGTGAAAATCAGCTGCCTTAAAAGTTTTTAACTTAGCATCATTGCTGAAATGCAGCAGCACCAGTGGCATCCCAAGGGGGGGTGCAGACCACACCCGGGTGACACTCAGAGGGGGGTGGTTACTACTGAGTGAAGAGGGCGGACTATACTGGGGGAGGGGAGTCTGCACTTAGTGGAGGGGCATCTAGACTGAAGGAGGGGAACTATGCTTGGTGGAGGGGGGTGACACCATGTTTTACTGCACCAGGTGACACCAACCCTAGTAACGCCACTTAGCAGAACTTTCTTCAAGTGCCTGTGTTAATCATCTGATTGATCTGTTAGTCCATGTGGACCCTGTTGTATCTTAGGCCAAGACTGTACACGGGGTCTCAACTTTTCTGTCTGAATCACTCCAAACTTTTCCTGCCCACTGAAATTCTCTCATTTGTCAACTGAATTTTGGAATTAGGGATCGGTGCGTGCCTGTGGGTGGGTGTGTGGGGTTGAGCTAATATCTTCTAGTACATAAGTAAATATCATGTGGCCTTAATTCTAAGTTGCTCCACAGGGATTGAAAAGAGATGTTTAAGACAGTGGCGGCTGGTGCTCCAAATTTTTGGGGGTTCGCAAACAAACTGAAAAATACTGAACCCCCCCGCATGAATTGCAGCCTCACTGTGCCCATCAAATGCAGCCATTGTGCCCATCAAATGCAGCTACTGTGCCCATCAAGTGCAGCCACTGTGCCCATCAATTGCAGCCTTTGAGCCCATTAAACACAGCCACTGTGCCCATCAAACGCAGCCACTGTGCCCATCATATGCAGCCACTGTGCCCATCATATGCAGCCACATGTGCCCATCATATTCAGCCACTTTTGCCCATCATATTCAGCCACTTGTGCCCCATCGTATGCAGCCACTTGTGCCCCATCATGTGCAGCCACTTGTGCCCATCATATGCAGCCATTGTGCCCATCATATGCAGCCACTGATGCCCATCATATGCAGCCACTTGTGCCCATCAAATGAAGCCACTGTGCCCATCATATGCAGCCACTGCGCCCCATCATATGCAGCCACTGCGCCCATTATATGCAGCCACTGTGCCCATCATATGCAGCCACTGTGCCCATCATATGCAGCCACTGTGCCCATCATATGCAGCCACTGATGCCCATCATATGCAGCTGATATCTCCATCACACAGCCACTTGTGCCCATCAAATGAAGCCACTGCGCCCCGTCATATGCAGCCACTGCGCCCATTATATGCAGCCACTGTGCCCATCATATGCAGCCACTGTGCCCATCATATGCAGCCACTGTGCCCATCATATGCAGCCACTGTGCCCATCATATGCAGCCACTGTGCCCATCATATGCAGCCACGTGTGCCTGTCATATTCAGCCACTTGTGCCAAATCACGGGGCTTAAGACTTTTGCACAGTACTGTATCTTAATGGTGATTCTAGCATAGGAAGAAAACTATTCAGTCTCAGGTAGCTTAAAGTGATACTAAATCTAAAAGCATTTTTATACCTTAATGCATTCCTTTCATTAAGGTAAAATATGTTTTCTATTCCTCTGTCCTCCCTTCCCCGTGTGAAGGGGAAGAGAGGGGAGAATAGATGCAGTGCTGTGTACGGCTCCAACTCTTCTAGCATAGGAAATAAAACTTTTTTTTCCTGGTTGTTTGACAAATTGGGGAGTGAATATCTGTTCTATTCCTGGCTGAGTGACCCCCAGAGGGCATAGAGTGCATTGTGACCCAAATTAGAGGTCCTGGGGTTCTGGTGAGTTCTCTGTATTGTTTGTGGTGGTGACACGTGGGTGGAGTGACACACTGAAGACAAATAATGCGCTGGATGGCACTTTAAACACACGACACTTTATTGAGGAAATAAAAATATATGCTAAGCTTTTTGATGAAAACTGCATGGACACTATTTTATTTTGTTTGTTAAACATATATGGATTAGTGTATTTTAATGATACATGATTGATTATGTATTAGTGTAAGGTATAAGGCACTTTGCAGCTTAAATGAGCGCTGTTGACACTCTTTGTGGCAGGTTCAGTCGAGTTCCAGTCAAGTTCCTCCACCCAAAACTCGCTCATCCATTTTTTTATGGACTTTGCTTTGTGCACTGGTCCAAATCATTTGGTGGAGGGGGGATTATGGCGTGGGGTTGTTTTTCAGGGGTTGGGCTTAGCCCCTTAGTTCCAGTGAAGGGAACTCTTAAGGCGTCAGCATACCAAGACATTTTGGACAATTTCATGCTCCCAACTTTGTGGGAACAGTTTGGGGATGGGCCCTTCCTGTTCCAACATGACTGAACACCAGTGCACAAACAAGGTCCATAAAGACATGGCTGAGCGAGTTTGGGGTGGAGGAACTTGACTGGCCTGCACAGAGTCCTGACCTCAACCCGATAGAACAGTGTTAGGATGAATTAGAGCGGAGATTGCGAGGCAGGCCTTCTCATTAAAATCAGTACCTGACCCCACAAATGCGCTTCTGGAAGAATGGTCAAACATTCCCATAGACACACTCCTAAACCTTGCAGACAACCTCCCAAGAAGAGTTGAAGCTGTTATAGCTGCAAAGGGTGGGCCAACTCCATATTGAACCCTATGAACTAAGACTAGACTGCCATTAAAGTTCATGTGCATGTGAAGGCAGGCATCGTAATACTTTAGTAACATAGTGTATATTAATTATTATTTGAAGCGTGGGTGATACAAGAGTTATTTTATTTATCCTTGCCAACTATGTACATGTTACCTCCCGATCAATTTGGGCTCAATTTAGATCAGATCAATTTGAGTCGATTTTGCTGGGGTAGAAAATGTTTGACCGTTTTGCATTGATCGGCAGCACTGAGATACTTTATTCATGAATGTATTTAGCTCAATCAGATTATGAGATTTCATGCTGGCCACAGAAATGCGATTCATAACATACCATCATAAGTCCTAATCATATGTTGACTATTTATCGAAATCCTCTTCCATGTGTGTGGCATATGGATCAAATTGTCATCTATAAATCGGAAGAGAGCAATCAGGAAAGAAATCAATCATTTATCGAAGTGCGTATGGCCACCATTCAGCGTCTTTATGATTGTTTAACAGCATATCACAGATGGCAGCAGAGCTGAGGGTGAATTCATGCCAGGCATGTTTCCGTTATGTTTCCATATATTTTTCATGGATAAATTAAAATCTAATTTGTTTGAAAGCACCGTTTGCTTCCTGGAGAAAGACATATGAGGTCTTCCTGCACTGGGCCCTTCTGTGCTGCCAGGCCCCGTAGCAGCTGCCATGGCCCTAGTTACACACTTAGCGATGACATTTGTATAACGGGAATTATTCGGTGAGAGTAGCAGACAAGCCGGCTCTCTATCACAGGCGTTGGCTGAGCGAGGAGGATAAGATAATGTACTGCTGATCAGTGATTCCGGTTGTACCGAGATAGCTGCCTGTCTGATGCCTCCCACTCTCATAATATTTTAGTCTCTCTTATCTCAGTCAGTGTCTTATATCTCTGCAAGGAGCCTACATCAGTCATTCTCATATTCATGCTTATATTTTCTTTCTGAAAGCTTTTCCCAGTCAGTCTGCATCTATCATCCCATATCCTTCTCTTGTTCTCCCTCCACCCTCTCAGTCTGCATTCTCCATCGGTCTCTCACTCCTCTGGAGTCTCCAATTTTCTCACCTCCTACTGTCAGACATACCCTCATATTCACATGTCAGTGGTCTCACCCCTAGGGCTTTTCTCCGTCAATCTCCATGGTTACACATAGCCTACGCTGACGCTCTCTCTGAGACTGTGAGAGGTCAATGAGGAGAATGGTCTGTCGGACTCAACGGGGAAAACAGTCAGGTGTGGGAAACCAGGCGAGACAAGAAGAAAAGATGAGACAAGGTGAAAAATAAAAAAAAGGCGTAAAGTAAGCGTGATGACTAAAGAGAGGTTTTAAAGCACACAAGGAAGATAGAGATGTGAGAGAGATGTGAGAGGCGAGAGTGGAGGCATTGGGGGCGAGTTAAACTCAGGAAACTGTTTTTACTGAATCAACGTTAAAGTGAACCCGTGTTCAGACTTTGCACTCTATAGTAGCATTTACATTTCCTGAACAAGAAGTAGAAGTGCTCTAAAACATATCCTCATTTACCTCTGTAGCTAAAGGCATCATGGAGAAATTCATTCACAATAGCAGCACTCAGGGGCGTTGCTAGATCTACAAAAGATCTGGGGCTAGAGCCCATAGCAGCGTAGTAAAGAAAGTCATATGCTTGGGTGGGCATACACATGTATATACAGTAATATACGTGTGTGTGTGTATATATCCCCAGAGAGCCCCCCACTTACATCAGGGTACACTGAGAGCCCCCCCTTACATCAGGGTCCCCAGAGAGACCCCCTTAGATCAGGGTCCACAGAGAGCCTCCTCCTTACATCTAATCCCCAGAGAGCCTCCCCCTTGCATCAGGGTCCCCAGAGAGTCCCCCACTTACATCAGGGTTTCCAGAGAGCCCCCCTTACATTAAGGCCTCCAGAGAGCTTCCCCCTTAAATCAGGGTCCCCAGAGAGCCTCCCCCTTAAATCAGAGTCCCCAGAGAGCCTCCCCCTTGCATTAGGGTCCCCAGAGAGCCCCCCACTTACATCAGGGTCCCCAGAGAACCTCCCTTCCCCTTGGGGACCCCTGCAGAGACTCGGGGCTATGGGCCCCAGATTCGGGGCTATAGCCCCAAAAGCCACCCCCTAGCGACGCCACTGGCAGCACTGCTATCTGAGCTTTTTTTCTATAAAGCAGATCCTGCCAACCTTCCCATACACACAGCAGGTACCTCTCAGCTGTTACAAACTGACCCCTAAAGGGGTTGATTTACTAAAAGCAAATGTGCACTCTGCATGGGCATTTTCACCAGAGCTTAGTAAATGAGGAGAAGCTCTGCTGACTTCCATTACCCAATCATGAGTAAGCAAAAACATTTTTTTTTCTTTTTCCTTACATACTGTATAATTGGGTATTTTTTGCAAAGTGAAGCTTCACCTCATTTACTAAGCTCTGGAGCAAATGCCCTTGCAGCGTGCAACAGCACTTGCAAAGTGCACACTCTATTTGCCTTTAGTAAATCAACCCAATCGTGCAACTAAGGCTGGCCATACATTATACAATTTTCTTGTACAATTTAGATTTACCTTCAACTATGTAGTGCAAGGGCCTGCCTGATTGCATACAAATTGAAAGTGTTTAGATTTGACCTCATATTATATGGTTTTGGTAAATCTAAAGGCAAATTGTACAAGACGATTGTGTAATGTAGGCCAGCCTAAAAGAAAAAAACATTTTTTTTTTTGCCACCTGTGGC
Source organism: Lithobates clamitans (assembly GCA_037952925.1). Classification (NCBI taxonomy): domain Eukaryota; kingdom Metazoa; phylum Chordata; class Amphibia; order Anura; family Ranidae; genus Lithobates; species Lithobates clamitans. The sequence continues at coordinate 67,024 of JBBGZY010001301.1, forward strand.
CCATTGGGGAGATTTCTCTTCACTTCCTGTCCCATAGCCAAAACAGAAGGGGAGAGGAAATTCCTCCAAAGCGAGGGTATTCCAGGGTGACACCAAATCTAATTCCGCGTACACACGGTCGGACTTTTCACCTGCAAAAGTCCGACGGACAATCCGACCGTGTGTGGTCTCCATCGGACTTCCGACGGACGGTTTCGGGCGGAAATCCGACGTACTTTAGATTTGAAGCCTGCTTCAAATCTTTACGTCATACCTCCGCCGGACTCAGTTCCTGACGGAAAGCCCGTTCGTCTGTATGCTAGTCCGAAGGACCAGATACGACGGAGGAGCAGGTTACTGCATCTCGCGCTCGCTGCAATAGGAAAAACAAATTTGATGAGGACAAGGGCCTCTTCCCGACAACCCTGGCCGTTGGTTGTCGGGGGGCTTATCGGAATCCGGGAGCCCCCTATAATAAGAGGGCCCCCAGATCCCGGCCCCCCACCCTATGTGAATGAGTATGGGGTACATGGTACCCCTACCCATTCACCTAGGTAAAAAGTGTCAATAATAAAACACAACACAGGTTTTTAAAATAATTTATTAAACAGCTCCGGGGGTGGTCTTCTTCCGTCTTCGGGGGTCCCTCCGGTTCATCTTCTCCCGGCGTCCGGTTGGTTCTTCTCCGCTCTCCGGCCTCTTCTCCCGGTGTCCCGGGTCTTCGGCCGGCCCCTCCGCTGTCTTCAGGTAGCTCTATTGCCAGCGGAGGTCCGGACTTCTGGGCTTCTTGGCTTCTTGGTCGACCACGCCCCCTAAAACGTCACAGTCCCAGCATGCCCAGGGACTGTGACATCATATGGGGGCGGGGTCTCCACCTATATAAGTCACAACGCAGCCCTCAGAGACCAGTCCAGCCGGAGAGAGCATCGTGTCAACATCTGGGGGAAGAGAAGAGAAGAGAACACAAGAAGCCAAGAAGCCAAGAAGCCCAGAAGTCCGGACCTCCGCTGGCAATAGAGCTACCTGAAGACAGCGGAGGGGCCGGCCGAAGACCCGGGACACCGGGAGAAGAGGCCGGAGAGCGGAGAAGAACCAACCGGACGCCGGGAGAAGATGAACCGGAGGGACCCCCGAAGACGGAAGAAGACCCCCCCCCGGAGCTGTTTAATAAATTATTTTAAAAACCTGTGTTGTGTTTTATTATTGACACTTTTTACCTAGGTGAATGGGTAGGGGTACCATGTACCCCATACTCATTCACATAGGGTGGGGGGCCGGGATCTGGGGGCCCTCTTATTATAGGGGGCTCCCGGATTCCGATAAGCCCCCCGCCCGCAGACCCCGACAACCAACGGCCAGGGTTGTCGGGAAGAGGCCCTTGTCCTCATCAATATGGGGACAAGGTGCTTTGTGGTGGGGGGCACCGTAAGGCGCCCCCTCCCCCAAAGCACCCCCCCATGTTGAGGGCATGCGGCCTGGTACGGTTCAGGAGGGGGGGGGCGCTCGCCCGTCCCCACCCCCTTTCCTGACCGGCCGGGCTGCGTGCTCGGATCGGGGTCTGGTATGGATTTTGGGGGGACCCCCACACCGGTTTTTCGGCGTAGGGGGTTCCCCTTAAAGTTCCATACCAGACCTAAGGGCCTGCGACGGGGCTCGCAAGGTTTCAATCTCGCCAAAAAAAGCGGCGAGATTGAATTCCTTTTCTAGTCCCGTCGTACCCGAGTCACGTTCAAAATGAACGAACTTGTCCGTGTGTGGGAAAGTCCGTTCATTCTGAAAGTCCGGCGGAAGTCCGTCGGGAAGACCGGATTCCGGAAAGTCCGGCCGTGTGTAGGCAAGTCCGGCCGTTCAGAAAGTCCGGCGGTAGTCCGCCGGAAGTCTGGCGGCAAGTACGTCGGACCTAGCTTTCTAGAAAGTCCGACCGTGTGTATGCGGCATAAAGGCAAATTGTACAAGAAGATTGTGTAATGTAGGCCAGCCTAAAAGAAAAAACTTTTTTTTTGGCATCTGTGTCCCATCGGGGAGATTTCTCTTCACTTCCTGTCCCAAATCCAAAACAGAAGGTGATAGGAAATTCCTCCAAAGCGAGGGAATTTCAGGGTGTCACCAGCACTAGTGTCCCCATTGGAAGATTTCCCCTTCCAAAGTCAACCCAAAATGTGGGACTTTCTTTTACCCTCACTTATAATGATAATAGTAACCATGACAAATAGAGAGGGTGAACTTCCCTAGCACAGAGACAGCAATAAAAATGGACAGGTGTTCTAATTCCTCTCAACTCCAAAACAAAAACAAAAAAAAAGTTTTGCCCTTAGTTACACATCTAGGAGGAACTTCACTCCCCCAGCCCCCCCCCCACCCATCCCATGCATTTTTACCTGTGACCATTTTGGTGTACTCAGTCATTGAGAGCCTGCTTATTTGGGGTTCAGACCACCAATAACCCACTCCAATTCCACTCACCCATCTCACTCCGGTATTGGATTCTTGCAGCCGCCTGGGATATATAAAGCAATTCGGTCTCAGGACCCGCTTCCTGTCCTGATTGGCCGGGAGGAGAAGCCAGAAGACAATAGCGAATGTTGATTTGCTATTGTCACAAGCAGGTGGGCCCCAAGCCCAACCTTTTTGAAGCCAATTAGAGCCTCCGACTCTAATCATGTGCTTTGCAGAAGAAAAAAAAACCCTATAGAACTCTATGCGTCCAGCACCCTGCATGGCGATTAGGTGATGGGAGCATAGAGATTAGGGCGGCAGCGCCCCTGTGCCCCTTATGGACGGACTGGAGAGTACGCAGGTCCTTTATGGCATATGAAATAGACCTACCTGTCTACTCTCTGGAGTCTCTGGCATGTAAGAAAAGCTGTACATGCACAGCTCAGCTTTCAGCGCCAACCCAATCCCCTGTATGCTGGGATGACTGGCTCCTGCACATCCTCAGGAGTGATGTCTTCCCACGCCAACCAATGAAGATGGTCGAAGTCCGGCACATAGAAGAAGGTTTTGGTGCATGCGAGGGATGGGAACCTTGGAGGAAAGGTAAGTATTGCTCCCTTTAGTTTTTCTTTAAGGTCAGTTTCCAGTTTGAAGGTCCACTTCAGTTCTAGCTTTGAAGTCATTGTTGTGAGCTTTGAGGATCTTTGAGAATGAATTACTTCACAGTATATGCAGCTAGAGGGGTCAGCAATGCTTTGTTTTAAAGCTTTTTTCCAGTTTGTTAAGTATAAATAAATACTTTGTACATGGTCTGGGCACAGGTGAATAGTGTTTAATTAGTGAAGAGAAGTTTACAGGTTTCTTATGGGTATAAAGTTTGAATAGACAAAAACAATGGAACGCAAGAACAGTGGAAACGTTCAAGATGTAGGCAGTGTTCCATGACAGTGCAGAGTACAATCTTTGATCCACTGTTGGCCTCCAGGGAGTCTGAGAAAGGTATATCTTTTTTTTTTATATGTGGCTTATGGCCCATGCACAAAACTGTAGTTACATTCTAGAGAAGAACCCACAAGGATCAGATTTCCTCCCTTTAGAAGAAATGTCATATGCTTCTTCTCCATGTAAGGGCATTGCCCAACATCTGAGGATGCCAGCGCTACTACCAATGGAAGGAGTAGTGAGGAGCCTCTAGTGCAACCACTCTCAAACAGGATTTCTGCAGAGGTTGCTAGGGATTCCTTGAGCAAGGAGCAATTTCTTACTCTCAGATAAGTAACCACTGACATCAATGATCTTTTTATCTATGTATAAGGGGGGATTCTTCCCAATTACTTCAAATGTAAGGAGTATTCTTCCTACTGACCACCACACTAATGTACCGTGAGCTTTAGATATGGCAGTTATTAGCAAGGGGTTCCCTAAGACCAGAAATGGGTTTTAGGGGTTCCTCCATGTTAAGAAGATTGAGAAATGCTGCTGTAGTTTGTTTTTTGGAAGCTGCCTGCAGTATAGAAAGCTAGAGTGTCAACAACTGCCTGAAAATGTGTAATGAGTTTATAGCATTGTACAAAAAATAGATGCTAATAATGCATAAAACAATCTTTTGTGCTATCTAAATATTAAATTGTGTAACTGCTGCTCCAGAGAAATAGTGAACAAATACCAGAAACAAATATTAAATGCAGCATGTATAGCGCTGCCAAAACAAAATGTCAATAATAAAATTGAAACCAATGTAACAATGTGCCTCTTGATCAATAAAATTTAATATAAATACAATTTCCAACAAAAAAATGTGTTTAAAAGTGATCCACCTCTCTTCCACGTCGAAACAATTACCTTCAGTACCCTTCATTTGCAAAATTCCAACCAATTTGTATTCTGAGCTCGACAACCACTTATGATTCCTTCACTAGTATAAAAAAAATAAAAAATAAAAAAACAATCATAAAAAGGGAAATGCAGTATAGCCAGTTGTGCATTTAGGTTTTGTGCTGTCATAGGCCCGACTAAATGTGTGCACCCCCTAATTTAAATATGACCCGTCCCTTTCTGTCGAGGCCATACTCCTTCCTGTTTAAGACCCACTCTGTCATCTGTAAAGCACACTCCTTCAGTGCCTCATATCAGTGCTGCCTTATCAGTGCAGCTTAAGAGTGCTACCTTATCATTGCAGCCTTATCATTGCAGCCTCATCAGTGGCCATCAGTGCAGCTTATCAGTGGCCATCAGTGCAGCTTATCAGTGACCATCAGTGCAGCTTATCAGTGACCATCAGTGTGGCCTCGTCAGTGGCCATCAGTGCAGCCCTATCAGTGCAACTGCCGCTTCATTAGTGGGTATTAGTGCAGTCTTATCAATGCCCATTAGTTCTGCCTCATTGGTGCCCATCAGCACAGTCCCATCAGTGCAGTGCCACCTCATCAGTGCCCAGCCCAACGGTGCAGTTTATGAGTGCAGCCTCATCAGTGGCCACCAGTGCAGCCTCATCAGGGGCCACCAGAGCAGCCTATCAGTGCCCATCAGTGTGGCCTCATCAGGGGCCACCAGTGCAGCCTATCAGTGCCCATCAGTGTGGCCTCATCAGGGGCCACCTGTGCAGCCTATCAGCGCTGACTTATCAGTGCAGCTTAAGAATGCTGCCTCATTAGTGGCAATCAGTGTAGCCTCATCAATTTCATAATATCACAGCTTATTAGTGTATATGAATTATGTATTGATTATCGCAAAGAGCACTTTGCAGCAACGCTGTATCCTGGCCTAGGCTGACAAGGCCCAGGCCTAAGGCAGCACTTTGCAAGGGGGCAGCACGGAAAGAGTCCCCGCCAACTTGCGCTACACTGTTATTGTAGCGCCAGTCTTATGGGGTGGACTGGGCTGAGAGGCAAATTAGTCTAGCGCCCCCATAAAGTGGCCGCACTGCTTCCAGTATGCGGGTGGCCAGCTTTCCACGACTGTGGGGGGGGGGGGGGGGCGCCGCTTCTAATTTGGACTGTCCTATCATCCTGGACCACAAACCTTCCTCACTGTGCTATATGTTTTCTGCTGCACCATTGACATGGTTATATCTTCTTAGTCCTCTCCATAAAATTATCAGAAATTTGTGCTTAAAGTAGAACTATAGGCAACACTTTTTTTTTTCATTTTGGATAGAGTAAGGGAGGGTTATAACCCCTGTCAGTTTATTTTTTACCATTCCTGTCCCATTGCAGAGATTTCCCTTCACTTCCTGCCCCATAGCCAAACAGAAAGTGAGAGGAAATGAAAATTAAGGGATTCCATTGCTCCCCCCTCCCTCCCGCCAGGCCCTCAGAACTAGTGTCCCCGCTGTGGACTGTTTAAAGCGGAGTTCCACCCAAACATGGAAGCTCTGCTTATCTGCTTCCTCCCCTGTTTTGACAGGTACCCTTCCCAACTTCTGGAAGATGGCACCACAGCGTCGTCCATTGGAAGTTCGGCCCCCCTCCTCCTTCCCTCCTAGGGCCATTCAGAAAGCACAGCTTGCTTTGCACATGTACAGTAGGGAACTGGCTGTGAAGCCGAAAGGAGCACAACATCACACCAGAACATTTCCCAGCTACCCGGATCGTGCGAGGAGCCTGTGGGACGCAGTAGAACTGCCAGGACTACATACTTATGACGAGCATGACTCCCACTTATATCTTAGATTCAACCATCTGGCTGTATTGAGATGATGATTACCGTTGCTGGGATTGAGGAGTTTTGTGCCTGCCATTGAGACCCCAGGCTGGGTTATAAGCCACTTGCGCTCCTGGGTCCCCTGTCATAAGGGACCATATTGTTCTGGTAAGCGGCAGTCTGTCTGTAGGTGGAGGCATCTTTCCTACTCTCTGCACAGTTTCTGTGGTGTTTTGGATTTTTTTAAGGAACCCTTAAAACCAGAAATGGGTTTTAAGGGTTCCTCCATGTTAAGAAGATTGAGAAATGCTGCTGTAGTTTGTTTTTTGGAAGCTGCCTGCAGTATAGAAAGCTGGAGTGTCAACAACTGCCTGAAAATGTGTAATGAGTTTATAGCATTGTACAAAAAATGGATGCTAATAATGCATAAAAGAATCTTTTGTGCTATCTAAATATTAAATTGTGTAACTGCTGCTCCAGAGAAATAGTGAACAAATACCAGAAACAAATATTAAATGCAGGATGTATAGCGCTGCCAAAACAAAATGTCAATAATAAAATTGAAACCAATGTAACAATGTGCCTCTTGATCAATAAAATTTAATATAAATACAATTTCCAACAAAAAAATGTGTTTAAAAGTGATCCACCTCTCTTCCACGTCGAAACAATTACCTTCAGTACCCTTCATTTGCAAAATTCCAACCAATTTGTATTCTGCGCTCGACAACCGCTTATGATTCCTTCACTAGTATAAAAAAAAATAAAAATAAAAAAACACTCATAAAAAGGGAAATGCAGTGTATAGCGCTGCCAAAACAAAATGTCAATAATAAAATTGAAACCAATGTAACAATGTGCCTCTTGATCAATAAAATTTAATATAAATACAATTTCCAACAAAAAAATGTGTTTAAAAGTATTGGTGTCACTGGTCCCCAAAAAAGTTTCAAAAGTGTCAGTTAGTGTCCGATTTGTCTGCTGAAATATCTCATTCCCGCTATAAGTCACTAATTGCCACCATTACTAGTAAATAAATAAATAAATAAATACAAATTCCATAAATCTTTCCCATAGTTTGCAGACGCTATAACTTTTGCGCAAACCAATCAATTTAAGCTTATTGGGATTTTTTTAACCAAAAATATGTAGCAGAATACAACAGAATAATTCGATGAAGAAATTAGATTTTTTTTTTTTTACATTTTTTATTGGATATGTTCTATAGCAGTTTTTTTTTTAATTGTCGGCCTTTTTTTGTTTATAGCGCAAAAAATAAAAAACGCAGTGGTGATCAAATACCACCAAAAGAAAGCTCTACTTATGGGGAAAAAAAGGACATACATTTTATTTGAGTACAGTGTCGAAAGACCGCACAATTGTCAGTTAAAGTAATGCAGTGTCCTATCGCAAGAAATGGCCTGGTCATGAAAGGGGGGGGTAAATATTCCGGATTCCTTTCTCCACATAAATATAACACTGGGTGATTTCTTTAGTTTTTTTTAAATATTCACTATAATAATTTTTTTGGCTAGTTGAAAGATGTTTGATTGTGTTTAAGATAGTGCCGCTATTTACCCTGTTGTCTGTGGTAAATCCATAATCCACAGCTGCTGTCTGGTCCAGCTTTAGTAAATTCCCCCAAATGCGTATAGTACTGTGATAACAAAATGTCAATAATAAAAATGTAAACATAGCAATGGGATTGATTTACTAAGGGCAAGCAAACAGTTGCTCCAGAGCTTAGAAAAATGGGGTGAAGCTTTACAAAGACTACCCAATCACATGCAAGGAAAAAAAAACAAAACATAATTTTGCATGCACACAATTGAATGATGGAAGTCAGCAGAGCTTCCCCTCATCTACTCTGGAGCAACAGCACTCGCAGCGTCTATTTTCCTATAGTAAATCAACCCCATTGTAAATTGTGCTGATTCCATCATATCATTATAACAATCAAAATACAGTACATGTAAACACAATCAGTTAAATGTTATATATTTAACATGTAAATGTCTTTTCAAAAGTCAATTCAATTTCAGTTAATGAGCTGACTGTAATAACTGCCTGGTAAAATGATTATAATTGCCTGTATTTTAAAGGAAGTTAATTCTAATTCTAATTATAAAGAAGGGAGTCTACCATTGCTGACCTTTCCTTCTGAAAATACTAGTTGTCTGACCCTCATGCTGACCTTCTTCTTTCTTCACAAATCTGAGTTACTGAGCCAAAATAAGCATGGAGACGAGGACTTTTCTCTGACTTTCCTGATCTTCACACTTTTGTTTAGTTGTAGGAATGACGTGTTGTTTTATGCCGGTAGCAGATCTGCTTTAAAGTGGTTGTAAACCTCAGACACAAAATATGAACACAGCATATCCCTCTGTAGTGTGGACTTGTCTCAATCCAGAGCACTAAGGCATAGCTCCCAACTGTCCCTGATTTCGAGGGACTGTCCCGGATTTGTCCCTCTGTCTCTCATTCCTCCTTAATTGTCCCTCATTTTGGTCTGATCTATATAGTTGTATATAAAATGTACTTTGTATCTTTCAAAAAGTGTTTCCCAGTGCTAAACCTTTCATCCAATTTCTAAATTGCTGCATTTGTACATTTTAAAGCCAATATAAAGGAACAGTAGTGGTAAAAAAAAAGCCCTTGTGGATTTCATTAACCTTTTTTTTTTGGTTAATTCTCCTTTAAGGGGGTGTGTCAGGGGGCGTGTCCTATGCCTACATACGTTTGGTAGTAGGTGTCCCTCATTCCCATCTCAAAATGTTGGGAGGTGTGCTAAGGGGTTGATTTACTAAAGGCAAATTGCAAAGTGCAATTGTACTCCAGAGCTTAGTAAATGAGCAGACGCTCTGCTGACTTCCATTATCCAATCATGTGCAAGCAAAAATGCATTTTTTTATATTTTCCTTGCATGTGATTGGGTATTCTTTGCAAAGTGAAGCTTTACCTCATTTACTAAGCTCTGGAGCAACCACACTTTGCAAAGTTTGCAATCTATTTGCCTTTAGTAAATCAACCCCTAAGTGTTATTTGTCTCTGCTGCCTCCATCCTCTGCTATCAGCATAAGTCACTTCTGCTGAGTTTTTCTGACACCAAGAGAAAAAAAGATGAGAGTGGAGGGAGCTCCAGCACACAGCCTGCGATTGACAGCCTCATAATCACGCTATGTAAAGGGGGGGTTGTCCCTTTCCTTTAATCAGCTCTCAGAGCTCACCTCACTGAGGACTTTGAATGCCTGTAGAGAAGAGATGACTGCAGATAAACAGGTACAACTTATCTAGGAAGATTTTGTTTCATCTCTATGTATCACCTGTATCCCTTCAATGGGTATATATAAGGGTTTACAACCACTTTAAAGCATAATTCCAGGCAAAAATCTTTGTACACTAATGCGCAGTCATGTTGGAACAGGAAAGGGCCATCCCCAAACTGTTCCCACAAAGTTGGGAGCATGAAATTGTCCAAAATGTCTTGGTATGCTGACACCTTTAAGAGTTCCCATCATTAGAACTAAGGGGCCAAGCCCAACCCCTGAAAAACAACCCCACACCATAATCCCCCCTCCATCAAATGATTTGGACCAGTGCACAAAGCAAGGTCCATAAGGGCATGAATGAGTGAGTTTGGAGTGGAGGAATTTGACTGGCCTGCACAGAGTCCTGACCTCAACCCGATAAAACACCTTTGGGATGAATTAAAGCGGCGACTGAGAGCCAGGGCTTCTCGTCCAACATCAGTACCTGACCTCCCAATGTGCTTCTGGAAGAATGGTCAATGGCCATAGACACACTCCTAAACCTTGTGGACAGCCTTCCCAGAAGAGTTGAAGCTGTTATAGCTGCAAAGGGTGGGCCAACTCGATATTGAACCCTACGGACTAAGACTGGGATGCCATTAAAGTTCATGTGCGTGTGAAGGCAGATGTCCCAATACTTTTGACAATATAGTGTAGCTATGGACTGAGCAATTGAACTGCTTCGTTAAGCAATTTACAGAGTTACCTATGTGGCTTTTCCACTTGCAGCCTCTTTATTTGAGCAGAATCTTCATCATCACCTCTGCCCAGTGAACAGTAGGGATAAGGTTTGGCTACCCTACTTATAACGAATCCCTGGAATTCACACACATGGTGAATCATGAACTTTTGGCTGAAAAGTTTGTAGGTTTTCATCCAGAAAGAGAGCAACCAATAATACAGTGGATAGACTTGTTACTGGTCAGCTGAGTCACAAGAGGCAATCATGTTGAAAGAATGGGTAACCCAACGCACTTTCTCTAAAAGGATGGGCTCACAGCAGCCATATTGTTGTTGTGTATTGGAGCTTTATTGGATAGCTGACAAATCTACGTAAGGAGAATTACTATTATTTATTTAGTTAATAATTTTTTTGGCATTGGTACATGTCTCCAATGGCAGTACTGTACTGGGCTCCCATGCTTGTTTGTTTGACAATAGATTGTGCACTAGTCCTACAAATGGCCAGACTTGAATAACAAGATTCGCCCCTATAAACTCTAGTTGGAATCGCCCCAAAGTTTTCAAAAATCAAGCAAAATTTGCAAGACTGCTCGTTAATCAAACCTAGGCAGGTTCTCTCTTCCCTAGTGAGCAGAGAAGCAGTGATGATGAACTAGTAGCAGAATGATATCATGGACTAGCAGAGGATTATCACAAGAATGGCTGGTCAACACTAATGTGTACACACGGGCGGACTTTTCAGCATCAAAGGTCCGACGGTCTTTTCGACTGAGTTACTGCGGACTCTCCAACGACTGGACTTGCCCTCACACGAATGGAATAAAGTCAGTTTAAAAGTCGGTTGGTTTGAACGTGATGACGTATGAAGGGACTAGAATAAGGAAGTTCATAGCTAGTAGCCAATAGCTGCCCTAGCGTCGTTTTTTGTCCGTCGGACTAGTATACAGACGAATGGATTTTTCGACCGGACTCGAGTCCGTCGGAAAGATTTAAAACATGTTCTAAATCTAAAGTCTGTCTGATTTTTCGAGACAGCAAAGGTCCGATGAAGCCCACACACGATCAAATTGTTCCGGCGGATTCGTTCAATGGGACCTTTGCTGTGGGAAAGTCCGCTCGTGTGTACACGGCATAAGATTCCTTTGGCAGATAAGATTGGGCACATGGATAGTATGGGGTTGATTTGCTAAAACTAGAGAGTGCAAATTCTGGTCCAGCTGTATATGGTAGCCAATCAGCTTCTAACTTTAGCTTGATCAATTAAGCTTTGACCCAAGAAAAACTGGTTTTAGTAAATCAACCCCTATGTATTTTACCTGTGTATTTTTCTGTACCCGGAGTTTCACTTTAACCACTTTCCGCCCACCATATAGCAAAATGACGTCGGCAAAGTGGTTTAGTTATCCTGATCGGACGTCATATGACGTGATCAAAAAAACGATCCGGCGCGTGCCCGCGGGGGGGCAGGGGGGAGTTTGGGGCGGCGATCGGTGGTGCTGACACACGGTAACTCCAATCTAGGTAAAGAGTAGGGATGAACCGAACACCCCCCAGTTCGGTTTGCAGCAGGAAATGCGAACGGCCAAAAAATTTGTTCAAACACGTGAACACCGTTAAAGTCTATGGGACGTGAACGTGAAAAATCAAAAGTGCTAATTTTAAAGGCTTATATGCAAGTTATTGTCATAAAAAGGGTTTGGGGACCCGGGTCCTGCCCCAGGGGACATGGATCAATGCAAGAAAAACTTTTAAATACGGCCGTTTTTTCGGGAGCAGTGATTTTAATAAAGCTTAAAGTGAAACAATAAAAATGAAATATCCCTTTAACCACTTGCCGACCGCCTCAGACCGATTTACGTCAGCAGAATGGCACGGGCAGGCAAAAGGGCGTACCCGTACGTCCCCTTGAATTTGCCGCCTAGCGGGCACGTACCTGCAGGTCCCACAAATTCGATGTTCACCAGCGGCCCATGATTGCGGCGAGGAGAGGCAGAACGGGGAGATGCCTACGTAAACAAGGCATTTCCCTGTTCTGCCTAGCAACATGACAGAGATCTACTGCTCCCTGTCATCCGGGTGCTGATCTGGCTCTCAACCACACATTGTGAGAACTAGAGTTGTAGGGATGGTCTCACACCGACATCCATTATTGCTAAATGTTTTATTGCTGCAATTCAAACCTAAAGATAACATCACAGCATAAACACAGGGACAAGACTGTTAATCATTAATCATAACAAAGTTCCAAAGGCCTGTACACCCAATATGAAAATCAGATGGAAAAATTCGTATGAGGAGCTGTCTGCAGATTTTTGGACCGTTAGTACGGTGCGTTTTCGACAGCCGATTTCGCTTTTTTGTCAGACAAAAACTGGATGTGCAGACTATGAAATTTTTGTCGGATGTGAACTCAACGTCTGATTTTCGTTTCATTATTACGGTTTTCGTACGGAAAAAATCGTAAGAGCAAGACTACGCTCAGAAATGAAAGAATACATACAAAACGATTCATCAAATGACACCACTTCTGATGTTGTATTCTGTCATACGAAATTTTTCGTAATGTGAGTAACCTCTTCACTTTCAACATGAGACTAGCATGCCACAAAAAACAGTCGTCCGAAAATCTAAGCGTGTGTATGAGGCTTTAGCTTTAACCTGACCATGCTCTGATCAAAAATTATCCGGTCTATCAGGGACTCGCTGAATTCCGACCAGTGTGTGGGCTCCTAATTGTTTAATTGACTTCTGTCGAAGGGCCATGTTTTAAAATTTTTCATCAGCCAGCAACTGCAGCCAATTAGCTGCAACCACTGATCTGTGTATTTTGACAGCGGCTTGTGCCACTGTCAGAATTCAATGTCCTGGCAAGGAAGGGGGGGGGGGGTAATCCCTCTAAATTGTTTGTGTGAATGCTAGCTGAATGAGGAAGAAAAACTAACCACACATGACAAGCTTTAAATAGGGTCTGCATTGGAAAATGATGCCTCCAAAATTGTCAACAAAAATGTAACAAACGACCAATAAAATGTACTGCTACCTACGCATGGACCTTAAAATTGAAACTACCTCATGTAAGTTTCAGTTCCAATTCCAAGGTATTCTCCCGCAGTTCTGTATGACAGATGCAAGCTGATATAATCATAGTGTACGATAACCGTATAAAGTAGATAGTGTGACTTCTTCCTGCCTGTGATCATAGACACACCAATAACACTATAATCAATGTCACTCACATAGTACCTGCAGCTCTAAAATAACAAGTGTTTCTTTATTGGGTACATTGTGCTCACTAGAGAAACCTAGACACTGGCAAGAAATAAACCCTGTGATCTGCGACTTTGAATAAAACCTATAACATGAAATGCTATTAGCTCAGGGGTTGTCAGTCTTTGTATAATTCTGCAATCCATAACACTGAACTCCAGGATGGATTTTATTGCATGGCTACATTGGGTCAGCTTGGATCAATGTAAGTATGCATATACCATACCCACAGGACTTCTGTGAAAGCAGAGAATACTGTAGTGCATAGCAACAACAGGGTGTTGTTCGCTTAGCATGAGTACCAGTCACAGCATGCCTTGAGTTTTTCTCAGTAAATACAGAATGTTCTCCGATTGGGTGAGGTGGAGAGAAGGGGTGATGATGTTACAATATCCACCTCATCCAATCAGAGAGCACTTTCGATGCGTTGAGAAAAATTAAAGGTGTACTGTGAATGGCACCTGTGCTCACTGAGCAACCCCTGCTTTTACTATGCAGCAGGGCAACTGATTGGCACTGAACCCAGAAATAGTAGCAATCGCCATGTTAGGGGTGATTACTACAATGATTCCTCCATAATGGTCCTTCAGGTATAGCATATGCATACTTGAACGTCGGTAAATATTTTTCCCTCTGTGACAGACCCAACCGGGACAGGGGCTTTTGGAGGGGACTAGGGGCTTGCCTCCTACCCACTGATTATGGCCCATGGAGGAGACTAGGGATTTTGTCTGCCTGTACGGGTCAGAGCATGGAAAAGAGCTCAGTTCAGCATCTGATCCCATGGAGAAAGCAGATTATTATCTAATGATGGACAACAACAAGATGAACTCTGAGAGCGAGACTTGGATTAATTCTCTGAATAAGGATAATAAAGCTTCCCTTCTGGAGTTGATGAAAAGGTGAAATATTAATCTTGAACAGGTTAATGGTCAGAGGAAATATGGTGGCCCTCCTGCAGACTGGGTTGGAGAGGTTCTTTCACCTGGGACAGAAATATTTATCAACAATATCCCTTAAGAAATCTATGAAGATAAATTAACTCCACTTTTTCAGACTGCTGGAACATTGTTTGTCTTTTGATGACTTGTCTAGTGGACAGATTACACAAGTTAAAGCCAAACACCTGAAGACAGCATGTATAATGAACTTGTGTATTCAGGGTTGTTGACTGTTGACGGACTGTCTGAGTTTTTGTGGGATCCCTGATTAACCAAAGCATTGTCTAGGTAACTGGTTGTTAACGTTCGCTAATCCTCTTGGAGGTTCCTACATGATGTGATTAATCTTGTGTCAACCCTATTTGGTTTTATTGTTCATGTGGTGAATGCCCTACTTTTGAAGTGTATAAAAACCTGTATTTCTATTCAATAAACAATTATTCTTTTGGTTCTTATCCTAACATCCTGTCTGTGTACGATGCTTGGGGTAAAACGGCTAGCATTAGCTCTCGTTCTGCTGGAAGTGCAGGAGGCACTGTTTGGCTGAAGCACCCAAGGTGGGTGCCAGGCGTTCTGTCAAACCCACCGACAAGCTCAACCACTGATTTGGTATTTTTGGTCTAAGTAGTGGATGGTTTATAGTTAGTTAACACAAACTAGCAACTGAAACCTTAAAAATTTAATTGTTACCCAGAGCAACTTGATTTCTTTTTTTTAACCACTTCCTGCCCGGCCCATAGCAGATGACGGCCGGGCGGTGGTTCAGTTATCCTGACTGGGCATCATATGACATCCAGCAGGATAACATGCCGCCGCACGCCCGCGGGGGCATGCATCGTGGCGATCGGTGGTGCGGTGTGTCAGCCTGACACACCGCTCCACCGATCTTGGTAAAGAGCCTCCGGCGGAGGCTCTTTACCACGTGATCAGCCGTGTCCAATGTCCAATCACGGCTGATCATGATGTCAATAGGAAGAGCCGTTGATCGGCTTTTCCCCACTCGCGTCTGACAGACACGAGTAGAGGAGAGCTGATCGGCGCAGCCCCCCCTCAGATCACCACACTGGACCACCAGGGATCACCACTAGGACCACCAGGGAATGGGCAACATGTGGATGGTCATGTGGATGGTCAGGTATGTACCCCATGGCCATCCACATGTGCCCAATCTGTGCCAATCAGTGCCCACAAATGGGCACTGATTGGCACCAACATGTTTCAGGTCTGCCCAGCAATGCCACCAATCACTTTATTCAGTGCTACAAATCAGTGTCATCAGTGCCACCTGTCAGTGCCCATCGGTGCCACCTGTCAGTGCCCATCTGTGCCCATCAGTGCCCACCTATCAGTGCCCATCAGTGCCATCTATCAGTGCCACCCATAAGTACCCATCAGTGCCACCCATAAGTACCAATCAATGCCACCTACGAGTGCCCCTCAGTGCCGCCTATGAGTGCCAATCGGTGCCACCTATGAGTGCTCATCAGTGCCGCATACCAGTGCCACCTATCAGTGCCCATCAGTGCCGCCTATCAGTGCCCATCATCAGTGCCCGTCAGTGCCACCTCATCAGTGCCACCTCATTGGTGCCACCTCATCGGTGCCCGTCAGTGCCAACTCATCAGTGCCACCTCATTGGTGCCACCTCATCGGTGCCCATCAGTGCCGCCGTATCAGTGCCGGTCAGTGCAGTCATATCAGTGCCCGTCATTGAAGAAGAAAACGTACTTATTTACGAAAAATTTTAACAGAAACAAAGAAAAGCTTGTTTTTTTTCAAAATTTTGGGTCTTTTTTTATTTGTTGCGCAAAAAATAAAAACCTCAGAGGTGATCAAATACCACCAAAAGAAAGCTCTATTTGTGGGAACAAAATGATAAAAAATTTGTTTGGGTACAGTGTTGTATGACCGCGCAATTGTCATTCAAATTGCAACAGTGCTGAAAGCTGAAAATTGGCCTGGGCGGGAAGGTGGCTAAATGCCTGGTATTGAAGTGGTTAAAGATTAATTGGCTGATCCGTTGTAGTGGGAAAGTGGTCCACCTCAGTTTTATTTGTTTGGTTTGTATACAGTACATCTTGTAATGTTACCAATTTGAATCCATGCCTTCCATGTTACTAGCCCTAAGGCAGGCGTCTAAAAGGGGATTTCACTTACTGTGGAGATATTTTCTCTCATTCATCTCATTTGGGTTGTGTTTACAGAACAGTAGGTGAAGGATAAAACGGATAGGGCTTTTAATCATTTCCTCCTCAATTGAAAATCAAAACACTTTTTGGATTTTTGATATACCGTATTTATCGGCGTATTACACGCACAGGCGTATAACACGCACATTCATTTTAAGAGGGAAGTTTCAGGAAAAAAACTTAAATTTTAAATAAGGAATGCCCATCTGCAGCCTCACAAGTGCCATCAATGCAGCCTCATCAGTCCACATCAATGCAGCCTCACCATTGCCATCAATGCAGCAGCCTCACCATTGCCATCAATGCAGCAGCCTCACCATTGCCATCAATGCAGCAGCCTTGCCATTGCCATCAATGCAGCAGCCTCACCATTGGCATCAATACAGCCTAATCGATGCCCATCTGCAGCCTAGAGGGGACAGGGAGGGGGGCGGGACGAGCGCCGACAGATCACATACAGTGAGAATCTCCTATGATAGACAGAACAGACAGAACAGTGGTCCAATGGCGTCCCAGGATATGGGACTTCCTATTACAGAGGCTGCCAAGTAAACAGGAGATTCTCACTGTATTTAATCTGACGGCGCTCATCCCTGTCCCCTCCGAGGCAGCTAAAATTTAAGTATTGGCGTATAACACGCACGCACTATTTGCACCCAATTTTCATGGTGAAAAAGTGAGTGTTATACGCCAATAAATACAGTACTTAAAGGATCCAAAGAACTCCTGCGGAACTTCTTCTATGGAAGATAAATAGAAAACTACAAAAATAAAATCAGTTTCATAAAGCAATTTAAGGTCTTGATGTATACTTCTGGGTGCATTGCATGAAGCATTTTTAGAAAATATATTATCGGTATCCTAAAAACTAATTGAGACATTAATGAAGGATAAGGAGTTCTAACAGCCACCACGTGTTCCAGACAGTTGTTTTTAGAGCCATTGTTAAAACGTCCATCTTAAAGTCTAATTTCAGTGTCCATCCTCTTTGCCCCCATTCAGCTGCCACCCCCTTGGAGCACCCCACACTTTTTTCCAGGTATTTCCGGGTACATGTCATTATGGATCCCCTTCCTCCTCTTCTTCCTTTAGTGGCAGGTGGGTCCTGAACATTGCAGAGAGTGTGCAGAAGTGGCTAACTGAGCACCGGGTATTACATACTTTAATTTTGACACCACTAGCAGGCTTCAGGCTAGCGCGTACCCACACTCTCATAAGGAACAACAGCACAAACAGTTTTTACGACCATGTTACATACCCGACCCTTAAACTGTGGGGTGTCAGGTAAAGAAATCTTCCATAGTAACATTGCCTTCTGGGCTGGGCCTTCTCCTTCCCACATATTCTTGCCCTTTCCTGGCTGAACCAGTCCAAGTCTTCCATTTTCTTGTTTTTTTTTTACTGAAGCATAACTTGATATATTACAGTCTAATAAGCTCTTGGCAATATCCATTATAGAACCAGGGTGTCCAACTTCTGCCCACTATTAGGGTATTCTTGACTGAATCTTTAATCTACCTAAAGGTAGCACACTAGGGAGAAGGATTCTACGGCATCCTCCAGCTGGGAAAGTGTGTTGTCTGGAACTGGTAGATCTGGCAGAAGGCCCAAAGCATTCCCCTGGGAGCAATAATTAAGTACACTGTGCTCCTTTGCCTTCAAGGCACCACTCTCTTGTCTCCCAGCTTTAGCCACCACTGTGTATATACCAAGCTACAGAGATAAAAGCTAGACTTATTGTGGGCAAACAGGGAGCTGTGACTTGCCCACAGTAATGGAAGTAGTAGATAAAACCCCCGGTTTCCTACCTGACACCTCCTTTACAAATGGCGCAACATAATGGCATGATGCCACTCTCTTAAGCATTCCCCTGTGGTTGGCTTGATTATGTACCCCTAGTAGCCAAGTCCTTGATTCCTTGATGCTTTGGGCCCCTAGGAAATGCATTAAATAATGCAGGTCATTGCTAACCAGAAAACTAGAGACATCTAGCTGTGGAGAATAAGCATGGCAATGAGCAGCTCCTTATTGAAGGTGAATATTACATTAATCGCTCCTTTTTAATTTTGACTAAAAATATATGTATTTTTTTAAACTGGTATATTGCATTGCTTGGGACCATTAATTCCTTGTGTGATTTATACCCAACCATAAAGGATACATATGGCACTGGTGGAATATTGGAAAGGATTGGTGGTATAGGTCCAATGCCTGACTTAGAACCTCTGGGGGAGAATTTGCTCTTGCAGTGTCCAAAACTTGCGAAGACTGTGTAGAAAACCTCTTTATGTGTGGATATTAATTGTATACATTATATAAATAAATAATGAATGCTTCTGTTATAATTATAACCACTAAACTATTACAGTTTTCTATCCTGTAAGAACTTATAGAACGTCTGTTAAAAACTAGCAACTAACCCAAAAAAGAATCCCACCACTGGCTACTTTTGTAGTTCTTGTCAGCGTGATTTTTTTTTTTCATTGAGCTCCCTCTGGTTTTCCAATCCTGCTAATGGATGTGGGGGACAGAATATTGCGTGCTCAGCAGCTTTCTCTCTGCACGGAGCACAGGCTGTGGCTGTTTGAAAGATGGATCTCTAGAAATTTCTCAGTCGGTTGGGTTACAACTAAAGACAACCGTGTAAATTAGGCTCAGGTTTTTTTTTACATGAGCTTTGCAGGTTGGATGGTATTAGGGCCTCATTCCGTGATTGCACAATGCCTGTAAAAGACAACATGGCTTAGGAGTTTTGAAATTGCCTGTAATTGTAATTTTCCTCCTGTATTTGTGTTATAGTACCAATGAGTCTCCTCCAATATATAATTACAAGATTTCTCTTAGCTCTTTTTCCTATCTTTTCTGAATGTAACATTTCCAAGTTCCATGCCTGCTTACATTTCAATTTTGTATGCGCTGTGTACAGTGGACTCTGGGGAAAACATTTGGTTAAATTAACAAGTCGATATACAGTATGTCTACTCTCTGGCTGGCAGGAACCTACATTTTTGTCTCCGGCTTGCCTAATGGAAGCTTGAGAGAAGGAGAAATGGAATCTTTGATCTCTGGTGTAATAACATTCAAGCGTGTCCAATTTTCCAATACATGCCGTTTAAAAATTGCATTGTTCGTCTGGGATTTAAATATTGATATTTATTTCCATAAAGTATTATGTATTTACAGTTAAGGAGAACCTTTAAAGTCACAATGTACCGGACCAATGTTTTATCTAAAAGTGAAAAATAATGACTAGGGTGCAAAAACTTAGAAAGGTTTAAGGAAGCAAGAAGAGAGATGAAATAGGTTAGGTCTTATCTCTGGAGAAAAGGCTCTGTATGTGTGTGACCAGAAGGAGCAATTTTGTTAGTGGTGGGACCTGAGCAGGAAGGTTTTTGCAAGAGTTGTGAATTCTGGAAAAGGGGGCACACCCCAGTGGCATGGAGACCCTCATGATGGTTACCATCTTAATCTCAGTTTGAAAGTGTAGGCCAAGCATCCCACCTAGTACTGCAGTCCAGAGGCCAGGTTCATGTTTCTTATCAACTCCTGCCATCCTTTACTCTACTACCTTCTCATCTGAGGCTGTTTTGGCCCCTGCATGCTTCCCAGCTGATTCACACATAGCTTCTTTTACTTTTACATTTGCCACTCTGCTATCAGTCATTAGATCAGGTTATACCTGTTAGAAAGTTAGGTGGAAAGGAGTGTGCCCGATGTCCAATAATATGCAAAGGTTTGATGTACTTTTCTATTTTCTATTTCTATTTTCAATAACCCCCTTCTAACTCACCTTTCAACTTGCATAGTAGTGGAATCTGGGTGCTTCTTTCCACCTACCTTTCTAAGTCCACATGAGGGAACAACCATAAGGCTGTACCATAAGGCAGCAGCCCAAGCCCCAAGAGGGTTCACTGCCACCATCCACAAATTGGGCACAGAGCACTGGAAAGGACTTCTTCTAACTCACCCACTCTATCCCCCACCCATGACCAGTGACTGATCGAATCAGTCCAGCGTGGTCTCCAGCCCTAACAAGTTACCAATATTATTGAGTGACAGTATAGTGAGACAACATTTGAAAATGCCAACAAGATCAAGTCAGGGAAAGGAATAAGGAAACTGTAGCAGCGAGTCACAGCAACCTTTAGGTATTGATTAGTACATAGTAAGACGTGGATGTGCTGTAGGTTTGAAGGGTATACTGCATCTATGACCTTGTTTAATGTGATCCATGAACCATAGAACTTTGAGAACCAATGCTTTTAGTAAAAATCAGGTTTTTGCAAATATCTTCAGTGTAAAATTTTTGTAACTGGGCATGCTCTGCTATAGTAGATTAATATTGGCTTCTTAGGTATACTGCCCTGTCAGCTACTTGACTTCATGCTGAAAACATACGCCTCGTAAAACTCTAAGTGCTAAAAGTCAGTGTCGGACAGAGTGGGTAAGGTAGAGTGCCTTGAAAATGTATACATACCCCTTGAAATTTTCCACATTTTGTCATGTTACAACCAAAAACGTAAATGTATTTTATTGGGATTTTATGTGATAGACCAATACAAAGTGGCACATAATTGTGAAGTGGAAGGAAAATGATAAATGGTTTTCAATTTTTTTTTACAAATACATACGTGGAAAGTGTAGCCTGCATTTGTATTCAGTCCCCTTTACTCTGATACCCCTAACTAAAATCTAGTGGAACCAATTTCCTTCAGAAGTCACCTAATTAGTAAATAGAGTTCATCTGTATGTAATTTAATCTCAGTATAAATACAGCTGTTCTGTGAAGCCTTCAGAGGTTTGTTAGAGAACCTTAGTGAACAAATAGCATCATGAAGTCCAAGGAACACACCAGACAGGTCAGGGATAAAGTTGTGGAGAAGTTTAAAGCAGTGTTAGGTTAAAAAAAAATATCCCAAGCTTTAAACATCTCAGGGAGCACTGTTCAATCCATCATCCAAAAATGGAAAGAGTATGCACAACTGCAAACCTACCAAGACATGGCCATCCACCTAAACTGATAGGCCGGGCAAGGAGAGCAATAATCAGAGAAGCAGCCAAGAGGCCCATGGTAACTCTGGAGGAGCTGCAGCTCAGGTGGGAAAATCTGTCCACAGGACAACTATTAGTCATGCACTCCACAAATCTGGCCTTTATGGAAGAGTGGCAAGGAGAAAGCCATAAGAAGTCCCATTTGCAGTTTTCAAGAAGCCATGTGGGGGACACAGCAAACATGTGGAAGAAGGTGCTCTGGTTAGCTGAGACCAAAATTGAACTTTTTGGCCTAAAAACAAAACGCTATGTGTGGTGGGAAAACTGACACTGCACATCACCCTGAACACACCATCCCCACCATGATGGTGGTGGCAGCATCATGTTGTGGGGATGCTTTTCTTCAGCAGGGACAGGGAAGCTGGTCAGAGTTGATGGGAAGATGGAGGAAGCCAAATAAAGGACAATCTTAGAACAAAAACCTGTTAGAGTCTGCAAAAGACGTGAGACTAGGGCGGAGGTTCACCTTCCAGCAGGACAAAGACCCTAAACATACAGCCAGGGTTACAATGGAAAGGTTTAGATCAAAGCATATTCATGTGTTAGAATGGCCCAATCAATGTCCAGACCTAAATCTATTTGAGAATCTGTGACAAGACTTGAAAATTGCTGTTCATAGACGTTCCCCATCCAATCTAAGAGAGCTTTAGCTATTTTGCAAAGAATGGGCAAAAATTTCACTCTCTAGATGTGCAAAGCTGGTAGAGTCACACCCAAAAAAGACTTGCAGCTGTAATTGCAGAGAAAGGTGGTTCTACAAAGTATTGACAAAGGTGGGCTGAATATAAATGCACACCACTTTTTTCACATATTTATTTGTAAAAAAATTTGTAAAAAAACATTTATCATTTTCCTTCCACTTCACAATTATGTGCCACTTTGTGTTGGTCTATCACATAAAATCCCAATAGAAGACATTTATGTTTTTGGAGGTAACATGACAAAATTTTAAGGGGTATGAATACTTTTTCAAGGCACTGTAAGATAGGGGCAAATATACATACTTTTCATCGGTAAGCCTGCACAGTTATATTTACTTTAGACAAAAAGTCAGATTGCTGAGCTCAACTGTAGCTGGTATGGCCATGTGATGTGTTAAAGGGAAGATAAAAATTCAGATTGACACTTCCTCCCCTCCAACTGAAATCATGTGACTCAGTGCCTAGGCCTTGGTAGTTTGACCAAAACAGATGGAACCTGAATGTGCATTTTCTCCAGGTATTTCAGAGCTTCTATGTTCAATCTAAGTTTATTGAACATTTTTTAATAGCAGTAAAAAAATACCACAAATGGAAAAACAAAAATATAAAGATAATAAAACACAAAATAAACCAAATAAATAAACACACAGTTGTACCGTATGACAAAGATACGTGCATCCCAGTAAAAAAAAAAGGCACAGGATAAGAGAGAAATAGAAAACAAGCAGTGGGACTAGACCCAATATAAAGTATAAGTCGTGACCTGGCTTTATACTTTATGTACATGTTAGTAGAAGTCCAAGAAAAAAATTGTGGTACCGAGGATATTGCACAACATAAGTGATGTAACCATATGGATGCTGGATGCATGGGCAGACATGGATCAGCAGACATCAGGTCCCACTCAACACCTCACAGTTGAGTAAATTCTAACTTGAAAAGGAACTGACTTGAAAACTACGGTAATTTGAAAGAAAAAAATAAAAAATAAAAAAAAAGGGGAGAGGGAGGGAGATAGGAAGGCTACATCCCAGAGGGGACACACAGGCAAGACTCCACACAACAAAGAGCAGGCAACCAGGCATACCGTTGCCCTGATAACAGGTCTCGGATTTCAGCGGACTCTCTGTACAGATTCCAAGAGAGCCATGTTTGATGATTGGATGGTGGGTGGTGTGTCCTACCAGATACGGAACCTCATCCCGAGTCGAAGATCTCAAAAAATGGGGGAAAAGGGGATGATGGGATTATTGCGGTGCCACCAAAATCCAAAATTACTAGAATGATATTTTATATAAAATCATTTATTTTATTGATATCAAAAACATCTAAAATGTTTACATGAAGGAGTACAAAAAATATACAAAGCAAAAACAAAAACAGAAATACAGTTCAAATAAATGACCGTCACCAAAGATGTTGATTGGTGATCATAGTCTTATGTTTCCAACTAGTTTCGCCAAAACATTGGCTTCATCAGGGGAATGTAGAGATGTACTGCAGAGAGTAAAACCACATGCGGGCTCCAAAACACAAGGGGGACACCACCAAGACATTGAGAATGGAAGTTGCACTCAGCCCAGTATTTGGCTACAGGGGAATTAAAGGGCGCCCTAATTATATGCAAAACCAAGGCACTCAATGTTGCACAAGGGAGATTCACAGCGCAGTCAGTTCATGTAAAAAATCGCATGAATGCGATCAAAAGGACGAAGATGGTCTTTTACAACTCTCCTTGCTGTGGGACCATCCTGGGGAGCTGGCTACATATGTAAAAGACCATCTACAATAACCGGTGTTACCAGAAAGACTCATTGTGGAGGTTCCAACGTTTAGCCAAGATATTAGCGGAACCTTATTCATAGGATGCATTTTTTTCTAACTTAATGCGTATTCGTCCTTTTGATTGCATTCATGTGATTTTTTACATGAACTGACTGCGCTGTGAATCTCCCTTGTGCAACATTGAGTGCCTTGGTTTTGCATATAATTAGGGCGCCCTTTAATTCCCCTGTAGCCAAATACTGGGCTGAGTGCAACTTCTCAGTGTCTTGGTGGTGTCCCCCTTGCGTTTTGGAGCCCGCATGTGGTTTTACTCTCTGCAGTACATCTCTACATTCCCCTGATGAAACCAATGTTTTGGCGAAACTAGTTGGGAACATAAGACTATGATCACCCCTCAACATCTTTGGTGACGGTCATTTATTTGAACTATTTTTTGTACTCCTCCATGTTTGATGATATTGTTCATATGTACCCAATTCTTGTGCCAGAAATGATGCCATACTTTTGATATGGTCTATCTCCGTAACCCACTCAAGGAGGGAGGGGACAAGGGTCGTAATGAGTAAACACAGGAGTGTGAAACGTGTCTACTGATCTGTTGTGGGCTATGTGCATGTCTTCATGTAACTTTTTATTGGATATCTATTGAAGGAAGACTTTTATTCTTGGATGTGCCGCATTTTTCTCTTTTGACATGAGTTGACCGCCAGTGCTGTGGGAAAACCGACCTAGCCACAGTTAAACAGTATCTAAGAAGAACTTTTTAACATGTTTGAAGGATCTGGTTAGTGTAGAGAGTAGGGCCATCTGGGATGTGTTGGGAGCAGTCGTGTGGTCGTAATGGTGGAGTAAATTCATAGAATTAGGTCCCAAAAGTTAGGGATAAGGAGAGGCAGTTTACAGAAGATAGATATTCTTCTGTGCAGTTCACCGGAAGTGACAAGGACACTGCATTTCTTGTAAGATCAACAGGTATTTTATGTTTTTGCTGAAAATGTATTTAGCTTGAAAAAAAAAAGAAAACAAATGCATCCACCACATCTAAGAACCCTGCAATATATTTAATTTTTGTATTTCTTTTTTAAGATTTGAGTATAATCCACGTTAACCTGAACAGTGGCAGACTTGAGAAAAGCATTGTCACTTTACGGAATTAGTGCATGTCCAAGCATTTTTTCTTGGTGACTGCTTCCCTTCCAGGCCACTACTGGCTGTGCAATCAACTTACAGTTTACTGTAAGTGGAACAGTTAAGAGATTATATTTGGTTGCTCTGCTTACAGCACTTTACATATTTTTCTTGTTCTCTGCACTGCCTGCAGGTCTATATAGCACTGTGCAGTGAACTCAGAATGATCTATAGAGCAATCCATGAAAGTTTGCAAAATGTGGTGTTAGCCTAAAGATCTGCACACATATGCTTTCTCAATCAGGAAAATTCGTAGGTCGATGAAAAAGAATAAGATTTATTAAAATCATTTATGCGACCCCTTTAAAGTAAATGCCCTAAGCCTATGCCTCATTTGCTTGTATGTTAAATAGCTCATTGTGCGTTTTAAGATAAAGTCCCTTTCTTTCACGGACTCCTCTTCCAGCACAAAAGCATTTTGGCTGCCTGCCACTGTTATTGCCCTTACTGCTCTAATAGAGTCATAGCTGAACCAAGAGTGACACATTTAATGGCTGAGCCCCATTGCGCTGCAAACGACCTAATAGCAGCGCCGTTTAATGGGTGAGCCCTGCGGTGGGGTAGAGTGGCCTAATGACAGTGACATGTTAAATGTCTTAAAGGCGCCATCCATCTAAACTGTACTAAAAACCTAATAAACTGATGTTTTTAATGAGTGTAAGGCTTCTCCTGGACAAGTATAACTTACAGTCATGTCACTGATATTATCCACAATGAAAAATAACCACATGAAAAGCTGCAGGACATGTTATCGACCAATCAAGGACAACATCACAGCAATCTGCACAATGGGGAGGGTTAAGGGTCAGATCGGCTTTCCCGGGGTCAGCGACCTCATCAGTGAGAAGTCAGATTGACTTACAATGGACTGATGCATAGTGACAATATTAAACGCTGCAATTGTTTTCTATGAGGTTGTTTTTTTTTTTATACATTTGGCTGTTAATGGAATATTTTTATAGGCTGGAATTACTGGCATGTGTGTGTTTTATGAGGATTAGGATCAAGTAGGCAAATAAAAGACAGTTAACTATGAGCTATTTAGAGAAATCATTATGTTTTACAGGGAATAGGCTTTTCCTGTTCAAAACGATCTAGCTGTTACTTGTCATGAAAGGCCTCATCATTTATCAGAGTAGGACCAGTGACATCACAATGGAGTGGTTTACTAATTTACTAGAAAGCCCTGGAGGCATGAAAAATAGCTCATTTACAAAAAAATGACACTAAAGGAAAGTGACATAGCAGTTCACCAGATTGAGATTTTTAATGATTTTTTAAAAAAAAGAGAAAAAATATTGATGATCTAATAAAATTTGGGAGGGTCGACCAATATAATTCTAGTTGATCTGCTGCCATGTTCTCTGGTGCTGCATGCTTAGTATTCTCAATTTGCTGATCATCAGGCCTGGAATAAAATGTCGTAGGTTTAGGTATAAAACCTGCCTGACTGAGTTTAGTATGGTGAATTAGGCAGGTAAAGGGTTAAAGAAAAAAAGGATGAGGTTGTAAGTAGGTGGTTTGGGGTGGCATCTGCTATACCTTCCCCTTTTTTACTTTTGAATAAACAATGTGGTCTCGTGAATTTTGCTTACCGCTACTCTACAGGGAGCCTAGTATAGGACTTGTGTATCCCATGCCATGAGTTCTGGATGCCATCTCGGGAAAGCCTGTGTTTCATTTAGACACAAAGTTCTTGTATGTTTTTGGCAGTCATTTTGAGGTACAGAAGTGTTATAGCATGTAGAGATGTTTTAGGTAAGGACTAGACCCTGTGTAGCACTCCCCTGACACCCAAAAGGCAGGATAGCACCTCCAAAGGCAGGGAGTGGCTAGCATTTCACCCCAGGGCTGAGTCCATGGCTAAAATAGAAGGCCAGAGAAAGGATATTGGGCTCCAGTCACTTTTGTCTTTTTAAATTTTATTGAAATATTGTTAAGGAGGTGAGGGTTAGGGGTCCCACATACAATAGCAGATCACTTGCAAACTCTCCATATCCAGATCAATGTCCATCTTCACAGTCTCAGAATCTTTAAGTCGACCTTGCAACACTGTAAGCATGTTCCCAAATTTCAGTGCTTCCTCCAAGTGAGTCACCATGCTCTTCCTGGAGAGACCAGACTTTTTCCTCGCTCTCTCCAGTAAGGGGTCACCCCTGGGTCTCCTCCTTGGCACGGCTTTCTCCAGACCAGGCAGGACAGCTTCAGGACCACTTTATGACACGTTAAGCTCCAAAACAGGCTATTGGGCCTAACAGCAAAGCTCCATCCAGCAGCACTTCCTCAGTTCTCAGTCTGAAGAAAAAGAACGAGCACATGGCCTGTCCCAAATATTTATACCCTTCCCCCAGAATTCACCAGTGGCATAAACCTCCTACTGGATTGGCTCTACCTAATATAAATATTCATAACTTTTTTTTTTTCATAATATGACCAGTGATATCAGTGACATCTACTGGTGACAGTGAGAAATCGCGAGCCAATGTAAGCTTAGGGAAAAACCAGGTGAAAAACTATACAATCAGTTTGAGCTAACTACAGCCCAGTCAAAAACTAAATTGACATAGTAACCTCAGTTTAGGACAAAAAGGCTACACATATGCAGTGAGGGAAAATTAGGACTCATCCCTTGGCCAGAAAAGTGAAGGATCCTAGGTCAGATAGCCCTGTATATGGGGCAGAGTGTCTCTTGCAGGAATCTCTGGTGCCCAGAAAACCTTATAGTGGACCTGTAAACAGTGAAAAGAGAAGCACAGTGCCTGTATGAAATGAGAGCTTAAAGGTAGCAGCCTCTGGTAATTTCTGTTACTGTCTAGGAAATGAAAATCGGTGTACTGAAACTGTTGGACTAGAATTGTTATTGCTATCTTTGTGCCTTAAAAGACAGTATATCTCAGTTTATTGGATAAAGTACCATTATATAAAAGACTGTCTCCATGTTTTTGTGGCTCACCCATTCTCTGCTGTTAGTACTGACTACAAGTTGGTGTTACATACGGTAGTTACATAGTAGGTGAGGTCGAAAAAAGACACAAGTCCATCAAGTCCAACCACTTCACAACCATGTGTGTGATTCTATGTCAGTATTACATTGTATATCAGTGTATGTTGTGGTCGTTCAGGTGCTTATCTAATAGTTTCTTGAAGCTATCGATGCTCCCCGCTGAGACCACTGTCTGTGGAAGGAAATTCCACATCCTTGCCGCTCTTACAGTAAAGAACCCTCTACGTAGTTTAAAGTTAAACCTCTTTTTTTTCTAATTTTAATGAGTGGCCACGTGTCTTGTTAAACTCCCTTCTGCAAAAAAGTTTTATCCCTATTGTGGGGTCACCAGTACGGTATTTGTAAACTGAAATCATATCCCCTCTCAAGCGTCTCTTCTCCAGAGAGAATAAGTTCAGTGCTCGCAACCTTTCCTCATAACTAAGATCCTCCAGACCCTTTATTAGCTTTGTTGCCCTTCTTTGTACTTGCTGCATTTCCAGTACAAGTCCTTCCTGAGGACTGGTGCCCAGAACTGGACAGCATACTCTAGGTGCGGCCGGACCAGAGTCTTGTAGAGTGGGAGAATTATCGTTTTATCTCTGGAATTAATCCCCTTTTTAATGCATGCCAATATTCTGTTTGCTTTGTTAGCAGGGTGATGGCACATACCCCCCCGACAAGGACACACACAGAAATGAAAACTCAAGAGAGGCTCTTAACTCTTCCCTGCTTTATACAAAAGTTGGAGTAGGGCTTTACGGTATCAAATTGGTTGATACCCTGATTTTTCATCTAGCAGTCTTTGTAAATAAGATTTGCTAACCGCCTTCATCATTGGAATCTGAATTCTGCGTAATGAATATAAAAGCTTGTTTGTACTAGGCAAAGATCTGCAGCCCATACCTGCCCATTATAATACTCATGTCCAATGTGACATCATTATAAGAAATCTGGCTGTGATGGGTTAAAGCATGTTTCATTTTACTGGCTCTCTTTCTATTGCCTTGTTTAAGATACTTGACTTGTTACTTGTATTCACAACTACTTTTTCTATTGTGTTGGCAGACACTGTTCCCCAGCCCCGAAGATGGGTGGCAAATTTACACATCAGCGCAAGCCCCGGATGGTAAATGTATCTGCACAGTGGTGGCCCCTGCTCAGACCTCCTGCTCCAGAGACCCCCGGAGTCGGCAGCTTAGACAGCTGATGGAAAAGGTAAGCATGCATGAACTGACAAATAATAGTGTCAGTGAAGGAAAGGTTGAAATGTGCGATGGATGCAGAGATTTTGTGGTCTCATTTAATATTCATGAGAACGTACTTTACAGAATTACTGATGGGCTTATACGGTAATGGCAGTGATCATGTACAAAGTGCACCAACTCAGAGCTGGACTAATCCCAAGAGCTGGATAACCTAAATAATTTCAGCTACACTTTATAACTTGTTCTATACCTGTATGGAGTATGGTTCTCAACCCCTTAAAGTGGAACTTCACCTAAAATCCTCCTCCTTCCATCCTCTGTCATTAAAGTAAATGTTTTTTTTTTCTAAGAGCAGGTACCTATTTCTGGCAGGTACCAGCACCCACTTCCACTCTGCTTGCCTAGGTCCCCCCCCTCACCCTGCCTGTAACCTCTATGGACAGATCATAAGGACCCAGGAGGCTGTGGGACCATTCAGAAAGTGCAGCACATCTCGTCCATGCACAGTGTGGAGATGGCTGTGAGCCAGCCGGAAGACAGAGCCGGCTTCCCACACTCAAGATGGTGGCGCTGGGGACCCGAAGACCAGTGAAGAACCCACCTGAACTAAACATTAAAGATTTGCCATGTTATAGGTGACATCTAAAAAGGTGAATTGCACCTAAGGCTGGCCATACATTGTTATTTTTTTTCCCACTCAGCCAGTGGGCTGAACAAAAAAAAAATTAACAAATTACCCCATCCGCAAAACCAAGTAGATGGAGGGATCCTCCTTACTGGTACATATTATTCTGACAGCTGCACCAACTACACTGATCAGCAGCTGTTGAAAATTTTCAACATGTTCCTTCGACACTAGTGAACTAAAGAACAAAAATCACTCATGCACTACTTTTACCACCAAATAAATACCTAAATAAAGCAAAAATGGCTGCATACAAATGTGTTCCCACATCACTAAAGACAAAAAATATTTGAATCATAGAGGTACTGCTCTTAAAAAAAATTGTACATTAGAATCAGCGTTATACAATTCCCACAACATATGTGACAGTGTTCTAAATCAACTATCATAAATAATGAATAATGTAAAGTGAACGTTTAACACATAATGCTACATACAGTGCAATACTATATCAATGTTACCAGTGAATCTTAAAAATAATTGGATACATATAAATAATAAAAAATAAAAATAAAAGTGCAGAAAACATATAACAAAAGTCCCAGAACCAAAGTCCAACAAAGAATAAGTGATTCCACTGTAGTAGACTGTGTTAAAAAATGCCCCAGTAAAAAGACAGTGCTCCACCACCTTTCAGAATGAACACTCAATTAAACAATATACGTAATATATGTAATATAGGTCACATGCACTTGAAGATATTCATGTGATTACTCCTCTATGTGAACATATTAATGATCCCCAAAAATAAACGTGCAAGTCACTTTAAGAGGTCATAAGCTGCTTGTCTATTTACAGCATATTTAAGAAGAAGGGAAAAATAATTTAAGATAGTGTAGTATTTCTTTTATTTAAATTGATAAAATGCAAGAAAAACGCTCACAAGTAGTAGGAGAGTCAACCAGACTAGTGCTATACCACTCTTTTTGGCTTCAACCGGAAGTGACATCAATAGGCCCTGCCCGACGCGTTGCATTACTGGACACATGACTTCTTCAAGGGGTTATGGCTTGAGTGGAGTGAAGAAGCAGCACCTGGGTAAAACCATGCTGGGATTTCTTCCGCTGTGGTTATCAGACTATATAGACTCCCTGGTGGCCCCCTCTTTATTTATTTTTTTTATTTCTCCCCTTTCTTATTTTACCTTATCTTCAGCATAGTATTCCCCAGTTTTCACCCCTTCCAGTTTTATGCCTTAAACAAAAAATATGATGGCCAAACAAGATTATACCAATGTGAGTACTGCAACCTCCATTGCTATCTGTTGTGAAGGGCATACCGGTAACAGACTTTGCATTTTCATGGTGCCCAACTACAGCTGGACACTTGTAGGTTGCCAATCCCCCTTGCTTACTTGATGCCTATGGTCTCTTTCTCAGTAACCCATATTGTTAATCAAATTGTTTCATGATACTCTTTTGTAATCTAGCTTGGGTCAATAAATAAATAATTCAAAATAAACAATCAGGACCAATCCACATTTACTTTATTGACCTCAGCCTACTAAAAAGTGGATTCAGTGGCCTGAATTTCCAATGCGATATGGAGAAAATACTAGCTAAAAAAAAAAAAAAAAAAAAACAAACCTACACTTACATAACTTTCTGACCTCAGGGTCCCCATTGCTGTCCCACCCCAAATGTTCAGTAACCAAATGCTGATTCGTCCAATTGACTACCGTGGTACTTCCTGACCTTGACCCACTCAGAGGTCATACCCAACCCTACTCTGCACTTGCCCTCCCTCCTCTCCTTCCACCCTCTCCCTCCTCTAGTTCCTTCCCCTTCCCTTTGATAAACTCACAAGCTGTTTATCCTGTTTGTTTCTTTGTTAAATCACTGTACAGGCCGTGCTTGGCCACCTTAGTTATGTTACTGTAATTACAGAATAACTATTACTGTCTAGACCTTACGTTTCTATACCCCATATGTTTGACTCTTTGTATTGCTTGAAATTTCAATAAAGACTTTCAATGGACACGTCAACATGCTACATTTCATAAGCTACATAATACTTTGCTTCTGAAATTCTCCTTTAAAACTGCTAAATTTTTTTTTTTTTTTTTTACATTGGACTAACTGCTTTTTGCACTGCCTTTCCTCTGCCCTGCCAGACAATACAGCCAGTTTGGTCACCTGACTTCTTTCTATTGAAGTCATGCATTAGTCGTGATTAGACAGTGAAAGAAGAAATAGAAGACTGATGGGCTCATTTCTTTCTGTCACTCTGCTCTCATATCCCCATGTTCATTATAAGCACTACAGCTCATATATTTGGCTTATTGTGTTTCTCCTTCCTCTCCCAGTTTGAGCTCTGATGTACAGGGACTGCAAGAGGCTGAAGCTAAGTCAAATACACTGCGTGTATTTAAAAATGCATTTAAAATCAAAGTATAGCCAAAGATTTGTTGGCCATACTTCTCTTCTAGGTCACAGGAGTGCACTCACTTTTGTTCTCCTGTGACCCAGAGTCAGCTTATAACAGACTGTTGCCCAATCTCTGCTGACATAGCAGAATGGCTTCAGCCCCTGGAAGGATCCAGACAATATTGTCAAGATCCACCCAGCTGCCTGATTGACAGCTGGCTCCGCCTCTCAGCATGCTGTTTGTATAGCTCGAAGTGGCCACTAAGGAGTGGCCAGAATTGAATCCTGTCCTGCAAACAATAAGATGAAGGGCATACCTCCCAACTTTCTGAGATGGGAACAAGGGCCACTTATTAGCAAAAGTATGTAGGAATAGGACACACCCCCTGCCATGCCGCCATAAAGGAGAATTATACAAAAAAAAAAAAATAGTTAAACCCAAAAGTGCTTTTTTACCACTACTATTTCTTTATATTGGCTTTTGAAATATACAAATGTAGCAATTTAGAAATTGGATGAAAGGTTTTGCACTGGGAAACACTTTTTGAAAGATAAAAAGTGCATTTTATATACAACTATATAGATAAGACTAAAATGAAGGAAAAATGAGGAGGAGAGAGGAACAGAGGGACTTTCTTCCAAATCAGGGACAGTTGGGAGCTATGTGAAGGGGGATCAAGGGGCCAGTATTTTTTGCAGAGAAGCCCCCCTCTGTAGTAGCAATGGTATGTTCTTTTCAGAGACTACGGAGATGCATATGGGGCATTTTGGTAAATGTTACTGAAGGTGAACTTGCACTTTAACTATAAAAGCAGATTCGCCAGAAATGGCTCTGTGATTGTGCTCAGAACAGGCCTTTTGTTTTCTACATAAAATAAGACTTCACAGTCATTCATTGTGCCTGAAAAATGACAGCAGAGCCTTTGTGCCTAGAACATTTCTTCCAAACCATTCTGCCCAGAAAATGCCATTGGTGCCACCGTGCCCAGAACATGTCACTAAAGTATGTACAGATGCCACCCATTATAGTGACTAGGCCTGGAATATGCTGTTAGTTTCTCTGCCCAGAACATTGGTAGCTTATTGCATCGAAAATGTGGCATTGCAAAACGATCATGCCTGAAACATGGCATCACAATCACCGTACCCAAAGTATTAGATTTTTCCAGAGTATTAGGTGTACTCTGCTCAGAATTTACCAGTAAAGAAACATTTTTAAGGGAACAGGTGAAACCGTTGCAGGAACTACTAATGTTATCCAACAAGCACTGCAACTGTGATAAAATCAGATAAAGTTTACTTAGTTTACTTTAAAGTTGAACTCCTGGCAAATAATAGAAAACACCAATTAATGCAATTTACAATATTTTTTTATGTGTTTAAAATGTAACTAGCAGAGATACAGTAATTATAGTAAAGTTCAGTAATAGTACAGTAATACAGTAATTCCCTGTATCGCAGCACTCAGACTGAAAAGGGGTAGTTCTTGGAGCCAGTCGGGTGTGCTGCATTTGCATACTGTATGCTGACTGGAAGAGAGAGCAGAGAAATTAGGTATTCAGTCTTTTGCTGCTCCTTCACTGTTCAATCACATGCTGGTCACCTAGCTGTTTTGCTAAGGTTCTGTTCAGGCCTATGCAGGTGCAACAGTGTACATTGAGTTTAGGGTAGCCCATTAATTTAAATGCACCAAAGAAGTCCACCAAAAGCATGGCACTGTGTCGCCGTGCGTTTTGACGCATTATTATGTGAGTTTGCAAGGTGCGCTATGGTGCCCTTAAAGTGATTGTAAAGACTTGTTTTTTTTTATTTTTTTTTTAAATAACAAACATGTTATACTTACCTCCTCTGTGCAGTTGGTTTTGCACAGAGTAGCCCGGAATCTCCTCTTCTTGGGTCCCTCTTTGCTGCTCCTATCTCCTCCCTCCTTTGAGTGCCCCTCAGCCAGCAGCTTGCTACAGGGGGCACCCAAGCCAAGTCAGAGCTCCATGTATCCATTAAGACACAGAGCCCCGACCTGGCCCAGCCTCCTCTCTCCCCTGATTGGCTGACTGACTTTGATTTACAGCCACGGGATCCAATGGCGCCGCTGCTCTGTGTCAGCCAATCAGGAGGGGTGTACTGGATGGCTGAGGGGACCGTCGACATCATTGGAGAGAGAAGGAGCTAATTTAGGTAATTGAGGGGTTCTGGGGGAACTTCTACACACAGAAGGTTTTTTATCTTAATACATAACATGCATTAAGATAAAAAACCTTCTGTCTTTACTACTCCTTTAAGAATTTATGGCACCGACGTGTATCTCCAAAAGGCATGTGCATTTTTTGTGCATTGCGGGAGCATGCATGATTTGGCACATGTTCCTGCATCCAGGGGTACCACTAGGTGAACTAGGCAGCTACCTAGGGCACAGTCACAGCCTAGGGGCATAGATAATGGGGGGGTCAGGGGGGTCCAAACCCCCCAAAACATCCATGAATAGTGGAGGAACTAGGCTAGTGTAGCTGCAGGACTATCAGCTGCAGGGGACGCACAGCCTGTTTTTCACAGCCACAATTTGTCTCCTACAAATTGTATAGAAAAGTAACATGCTGCCGGGGATCCTGGGTGATGTCAGAAGGGAGGGGCATATGAAGAAGTTTCAGCTACCCTTTGGCTGAGGAGGCAGTGGTGGGGCGGTACAACCTGTAGCCGCAGGCTACTGTAATCCGCAGGCTTCTGTAGTGCAAGTGTGGGATTGAGCAAGTGGCAGTTCTGATGAGGGAGAAGCTTGGCTCCTGAACTATGCAGTGAAGATCCTCCAAAGATTGAGGTGAGGGAGAAGAGAGCAAACAGATGTTTTGCCCAGGAAATACAG
This sequence comes from Lithobates clamitans, assembly GCA_037952925.1. NCBI lineage: Eukaryota > Metazoa > Chordata > Amphibia > Anura > Ranidae > Lithobates > Lithobates clamitans. The sequence continues at coordinate 102,295 of JBBGZY010001301.1, forward strand.
GGAGCTAAAGAACATGAATATTGGTGACATTATAATGGCTGTACAATGGGTTCACACCAGCCAAAATTCTGACAAGCATCACTTTTCAGAGTGCGGTTAAGTGGCTACTGTTAGGTGTTCAGGAGGCAATCCTGTCGCCATGTCTATGCCTGTTTTGCCAAATGGCAGTTTATAATGGTTTTAATGCACCACAACCACAAGCCAAGTTTTGTTTTTGTTTTTTTTTGGGGGGGGGGGGGCTTGCAAGCAGCTTGTCTTGCCTAGGACACAAAATAGTCTAGCACTAGCCGTTGAAATTTTCCTTATGTCGGCCATACACGGTTCGAATTTCGTAAGAATTTTCTTTATAAAATCATATGAAAGAATTTTCGTATGAATTTCACACCATTAGTGGGCTGCAACAACGGCCGATTTTCGTGCGGCAATCAAATTTTAGGAAACGGACATGTTGGAAATTTTTAGAAAAACTAACGATTTTCTAATCAATGATGGGAGAATCGTGTGAGAAATGTAATAAGAAAAGAAAATTTACGGAGAGAAAAGAAGATTCCCAGCCACGAAAATTATTTTCTGTAGCAACATGCGGTGAAATTGAAGGCTTGGTCGGCCGAATTTCGAAAATTAATGATGGCATCATTGGTTCACAAAATAAATGAACATTCCGATTTTGAAAAGAAAATACATTTGAAATTCGACCGTGTATGGCCTGCATTACACTAGAACATTTGTATGAATCTATATGAATCCGTATGAATTCTCATCAGTAGATTGATGATTTGTCGAATGGCATTCAAAAGTACTTAAAACAAGTAAATATAATATAGCTTTTTATTTATTTACTAAAGGTAGCAAAATGAGGATTTTGTGGAGCAACTTTAAAACTGCGGCTGTTGTGGGATGTTCCTGGTCTGCAGTGGTCAAGACCAACCAAAAGTGGTCCAGGGAAGGAAAACTGGTGCACCAGTGACAGGCTCACGGGTGGCCAAGGCTCATTGATGCACGTTGTGAGTGAAGGCTGGACCGTGTAGTCCAATCCAATAGAAGAGCTACTGTAGCTCAAATTGCTGAAAAAAATGAATGCTGGCTCCTATAGAAAGCTGTCGGAACACACAGTGCATCGCAGTTTGTTGCATATGGGGCTGCTTAGTCGCAGACCAGTCAGAGTGCCCATTCACATGAGCATCAGAACTGGATCACAGAGCAATGGAAGAAGGTGGTCTGGTCCTATGAATAATGGTTTCTTTTACATCATGTGGAAGGCCAGGTGCATGTGCGTCGATTACCTGGGAAGGGATGGCACCAGGATGTACTGTGGGTAAGACGGCTAGCCAGCATAAGCTTCAAGGATCTTCTACTGATGGCTTTGTGCTAGATACCACAGCATACCTGAAGAAGCCTAGTGCATCCATGCCTTAAGGGGTCAGGGATGTCTTGGTGGAAAAAGGGGGACCTATTCAATATTGGGTGGGTGGTCATAATGTTATCGCTGATCATTGTATATGCTCAGTGTGACCATGAAAAGCAACATTCCGCCACAAATTTGTTTAAACCAACATCTTGCATCGTCATGGCAGGTACTCATTATAACTGAAGCGGATGATGTTTTTATTGCCTAAAAATTGATTTACACTGCATTATTATACAGTACCACCGATAAATTACCAGGGTATAGAAATACTTGGTATAATTATACAGTGCTGCATGTTTATCATGGCGGGATGAAAATGTTTTCAGACAGTTATAATTGCCAGGTTGACATCTGTAATTCTGCTAATTAAGCCTTGCTAACAGATTTATTTAATGTGGGTTTAATGAATTCCCATTAGCCAGACCCCATGGAATGGCATAGACTATAAAGCAGACGATGCTTTGTTTTCTCCTTTTGTGACACGGAGTCCGGAGTCTGTTTATTGTCTGTTGAAGACTTGTGTGTGGGTGCAGTTCTCTATCTACAGATGTTGCAGATTACAAATATTAGATCTTCAGGGTAGCAGAAAGGACTGACTTCAAAAAGAATTTTGATGGAGTGTACAGGTTAGTTTGTTCCAAAGCTAGAGAACAAGGGTTCGCGTATAACCTATATCCCTTTGTATAAAACATGTGTCTTCACAAGCAAAGAGCGTTAAAGGAAAAGAAAAAAAATCTCTACTATGTCTAAGACTAGGCAAATCCCAACAGCCTGGTAATCAATGTACCTAAAAAAAAGTATGGTGGGTATACGTTTTTTTTTAAAGTTGTCAATAGAATCCTTTGTTCTTTTTTTTCTAGAAATGAGCAAGTAATAACAAATTCTCGCTGCTGCCTTCACATTCTGACCCACTAAATTTTTGTTTGCCAAACTGCAAGCTTTTTAACCATCTTTTTTTTGTAGTGGCATTTTCTTTACAATTTTTTTTTACAATGAGTTCTTTCTTGGAACAGTTCCAGTTCAGAACACCAGAAGCAATGTGGCTGGTATTACCAGGGCTGGAAAGATCACAATGCTTTGGGTCTTCTGCCACATTGATGCCAGGTCGTGTGCTACGTCAGTGGTCTCCAAACTGCAGCCCAGGGGCCGCATGTGGCCCTTTGTTTGCCTTTATTAGGCCGTGGAGCACTATTCCTTCATCTGACACCAATGATGGAACACCATTCCTTCCACTGGCACCAGTGATGGGGCACTATTCCACCTACTGTCACCAATGATGGGGCACTTTTCCTTCCACTGATACCAAGAATAGGGCATTGTTTACTCTGACACCCAGGCATTTTCTACTACCACAGACCACAGTCTGCCCGCCCCCCCCCCCCCCCCCTCCCTAAAGCCTAAAGGACAGTAAACTGGCCCTTTGTTTAGAAAGTTTAGAGACCTCTGAAGATGAGAGAATGTAAAGGGGTTCCCCGCAGCTTGCTTGCCACTGTGGAGCCATCTGAACTGTACTTCTTCCCTCCACCCAGGTGAACAGGTAAAGATATCCTTTAGATACTTAAAACATTCTTACAGAAAATGTTGCAACCCCCTCCCATAACCCTTGTATTAATTAATTTTATAAAATATTCCAAAGAGTCCTTCTTGCTGTGTTTGGTATATGCCTTTTTTTATCTTCAAAAAAAACCCACTAATGGTTAAATTTGACAGAGCAAAACTGTCCTACGTTTTTACTCTGGGAGATTCCCCATGATCCATTTCCCAAGCTATCAATTTTAATTATTTTGTTTGTTCAATAGAAAGGATTGTGAACACCAAAAAATAATCTGTAACCACAATGCTTGCTATTAAATTTGAGTACATGCGTGTATGTGTTTTATAGATTATGGTTTGTGCTCTTCGTTGTAATTAATTATTACAATAAATTACGTCACCCCTGTAGTATTGAGCACTGGAGTGAGATTACATGGGGGGAATATATTAAAACAATATTGTGCATAAAGGTTCCCACAGAGTTATTGTTGGAGGAGAATACACATAGACCCGGCATGCAGAAGAAGGAGCTGTAATGCACAGGAAAAAAAAAAAGTTGAGTCAGGACCGCCTCTGCAACAAACATAAGCAAAAAAAAGTGGAGTTCTGATTTTTTTTAAATAATAAGCATGGTTTTGCACAGAGCAGCTCCTATCCTTGTCTTCTCGGGTCAGCCGCTGGTGCTCCTGGCTCCTCCCATCTGCTGAGTGCCCCATAGCAAGCTGCTTGCTATGGGGGCACTCATGCAGGCTCACTCTCTGTGCCCATTGAAACAAACAGTGCTGCTTGTCCCCACCCTCTACTTCCTCCCCACTGGCGGTGATTAACAGCAGCAGAAGCCAATGGTTCCCGCTGCTGCCTCTGAGCCTTTAGAACCACTTTAATAAATATCTAAACAGCTCACATATTTTAGGCAAATCACATATAAAAAAAATTGCTGGATCAGACAATAAGCCAGATTTTTCTGAGTAAAGGAGACACATAGAACGGGGTCACTGACAGAAGCCAGTACTGGCTGTGCAGTAAAACGTGAAATTTTCCATGAGCACGGTGGCCATAATAATTGCTTAAAAAATATGGAGTTTCTTAAATTGGAAGCACGTTAGCATTTTGTACAGCCAAACATAGCTCTGCCTTCCTAAGCCAGAGATGCAATTTCTCATGCTTGATTTGGATGTAATGATGGCCAATGTTCATATTTTGGGAAGATAACTGCTTAAAGAAATGTACAAAAGAAATGCAGTAAAGCCCAGATTTGATTATCCTTCAACAGAAAAATAAAGAATGGCCAATATTCCTATCACACATGTTCCTGGCAAATATGGCTCATAAAATAGTGGGTGCTGCAGCGATTACCAGTTGAGTCCTAGAAACATCAAGCAAGTGTACATATTCGCCAGCACACCATGGATGGACCGTCCAAAGGTTTTTTTAATGAAAGAGATCACATCACAGGGATAAGTGGAACGTTTCGGAGCCGCGCAGGGCGCTTTCGTCAGGGGCCCTGTGCGGCTCCAAAACGTTGCACTTATCCTTGTGATGTGATCTCTTTCATTACAAGAACCTTTGGACGGAAGTCGTCGATCCATGGTGGGCTGGCGAATATGTACACTTGAGTGAAATAAAGAAGGCCTTCGCGGCAGACATAGGGGTTGATTTACTAAAACTGGAGAGTACAAAATCTGGTGCAGCTCTGCATGGTAGCCAATCAGCTTATAACCTCAGCTTGTTCAATTAAGTTTTGACAGAAATAACCTGTAAGCTGACTGGTTTCTATGCAGAGCTACACCAGATTTTGCACTCTCCAGTTTTAGTAAATTAACCCCAATAGTATTACAAAAGCAGAGTTGGCATAGGATAGACCAATCATGATCAACAAATGTTCCTCCAGAGGTTGTTAGGGGTTCTTTGAGCTGTGGGTGATTGACTTCCCAACTGGTTGTACCTGCAATTCTTCAGGACCAATGTCGCTTGGCAGAGCCAGCTGCATGACACCAGTGATCTCCTTAGCAATCTGTAAGGGTGCCCATTCTGACCACCACTGTAAAGGGGGACATTTTTCAACATTTTTACACTGGCCAGCCATACACAGAGAAAATTTCTTTCCTGCAACCACAGGTTTGCAGGAAACAAGTTTGCTTGATTCCCCCATTAGCACAGACAGTGTTGATGTCAGAATCCCTCCTGCCGGGCCATTGTCTTCTCCTGGCAGGGGAAGCCGTCTTAGCCAGGAGAAGACAGTGATTAATGCTAGCGGCTATAGCAGCTGCTAGCTCAATCGCAGGTAAAACCCGGCATACTGGTTGTACCCAAGTTCATTGATTGATCAACTTGGAACATTCAGCCTGTCCATACACAGTACAAATCTCGGGTGGTTCCTGCTGAACCAGCCAAGATTCGAACTGTGTATTGCCTGCCTTATGATGAATTGTTTTTTATCAGGGGTACCTCAAGATCTGAAAACGAGTTCATGGGTTACTCTAGGGTAAAAAGGTTGAGAAACGCTGGGGTAGGCAATCTTCTTTTTGTATGGCTACACACTGGAAATAAATGTTATTGCAAGGAAGTAGTTTTTTGGACCTGAAGGGATTTGTACTCAAGTAAAAACTAAATCTATATATATTTTTTTCATCTGGGGACTACACAAGCATCAGTTTCAAAGCAGAGTTATTTTACATGCATGCATTATATATCTATATTTCTGCATCCATTCACTAAAATACTGCTTTGCCACGATAACTGCATTAAATATGAAAAGCCTCTGTCACAAATCTGCCAAGTCAGTAACTATCTACCTATTTGTTTACCACTACCTCAGCACTCCTTTCAACTTTCCCTAATACACTTGATGGTTGCTAGAAAAGGGCCGAACACCCCCCTTGGTTCGCAGCAGAACTCCCGAACAGGGGAAAAGTTCTAACCCGAACGGTGAACCCCAGTGAAGTCTATGGGAGCTGAACGGGAAAAATCAAAAGTGCCCATTTTGAAGGCTTATGTGCAAGTAATTGGCCATAAAAGGTGTATGGGAGTCCGGGTACTGCCCTGGGGTACATGTATCAAAGCAAAAAAACTTTTGTTCAGGAGCAGTGATTTTAATTATGCTTAAAATGCAACAATAATAATGAAAAATGTATTTAAATATAGTGCCCGGGGGTCCCTTTAGTCTGCCTTTAAAGTGGCGCATCTGTAGCCATATAAAACATGCTGCAGGAAAAATTACATTAACCACTTCAGCCCCAGAAGGATTTACCCCCTTCCTGACCAGAGCGTTTTTTGCGATTCGGCACTGCGTCGCTTTAACTGACAATTGCGCGGTCATGCGACGTGGCTCCCAAACAAAATTGACGTTCTTTTTTTCCCACTAATAGAGCTTTCTTTTGGTGGTATTTAATCGCCTCTGCGATTTTTATTTTTTGCGCTATGAACAAAATAAGAGCGACAATTTTGAAAAAAACGCATTATTTTTTACATTTTGCTATAATAAATATCCCCTAAAAATATATAAAAAAAACATTTTTTTTCTTCAGCTTAGGCCGATCGTATTCTTCTACATATTTTTGGTAAAAAAAATAGCAAAAAGCGTTTATTAATTGGTTTGCGCAAACGTTATAGCGTTTACTAAATAGGGGATAGTTTTATGGCATTTTTATTAATAATTTTTTTTTTACTAGTAATGGCGGCGATCAGCGATTTTTATTGTGACTGCGACATTATGGCGGACATGTCGGACATTTTTGACACATTTTTGGGACCATTGTCATTTATACATCGATCAGTGCGATTAAAAATGCACTGATTACTGTGTAAATGACACTGGCAGTGAAGGGGTTAACCACTAGGGGGCGGGGAGGGGTTAAGTGTATCCTAGGGAGTGATTACTAACTGTAGGGGGATGGGCTGTGTGGCTGACGTCACTGATCTCTGCTCCGATGACAGGGAGCAGAGATCGAGTGACACTTGTCACTAGGCAGAACGGGGAGATGCTGTTTACAACGGCATCTCCCCGTTCATCCGCTCCGTGAGGCGATCGCGGGTCTCCCCGCGGCGATCGAGTCCACGGGACCCGCGACCCGACTCACGGAGCTCCCGGCCGGCGCGCGTGCGCGCCACCGGCGGCGCGCACGCACGGGCACGGCGGGAAATTCAAATGGACGTACAGGTACGCCCATTTACCCAGCCGTGCCGCTCTGCCGACGTACATCGGCGTGCGCCGGTCGGCAAGCGGTTAATTAAAAAAAAAAAGATTTAAATCCCATTTAAAATGGCTTGCGGTTACAATTACCAAAACCTGGCTATTGAAAAAAATAAAGAAAAAAACGCCAACATTTTACAAAAAAAATGGTGTGGGAGTCCCCCCCTCAAAAACCGTTCCAACCCTTTTCCGGGCATGCAGCCTGGCAGGTCAGGAAAGGGGGGGACGAGCGAGCGCCCCCCGAACCATTCCAGGCCACATGCCCTCAACATGGGGGGGTGCTTTGTTGATGGGGACAAGGCCTCATTCCCACAACCCTGGCCAATGGTTGTGGGGGTCTGTGGGCGTGGGGCTTATTGGAATCTGCAAGACCCCTTTAATATGGGGGTCCCAAGATCCTGGCCCCCTCCCCATGTGAATGAGTATTGGGTACATAGTACCCCTACCCATTCATAAAAACACACAAATAGCTTTTGACAATTCCTTTATTAAAAAATAGTGTCCCCTGATGTAAATCCATCGTCAATCATGCCGCACCCGAAAAAGATAAAAATGAAAACGCTCCTGCCCATTATGAAGGCTGGCTGCCTACTTCAGGCTCTGCCGTTTGACATTTCTTATATAGGTAAGGGGCAGAGCCACCTTGCTACGTCACCTAGTGGCACCGCCCCCTTGTGATGTCACCGACCCAGCATGCACCAGTCTGTGATGTTACAAGGGGGCAAGACCACCAGATGACGTTGCAAGGTGGCCCCCCTTACCTATAAAAGAACTGTCAAAGTGTGGAGGCGGCATTCGGAGGGCGGCCGCTCAAGAAGGTGGAGTGGTTTTTGTTTTGTTCTTTTCGGGTTGGCGGTGCGGTGTGATTTATCAAAAACTTTTCTCCTGTTTTTATTTTACTTTTTGTACACTTTTTTGGTGAATGGATAGAGGTACTATGTACCCCATACCCATTCACATGGGGGGGTGGGATCTGGGAGCCCCCCGCCTGCAGACCCCGACAACTACAGCCCATGGTTGTCGGAAAGAGACCCTTATTCTTTGGGGTGGGGGTGGCAGAGCCACCTTGCTTGGCCATCTCGCTCGACCCCTCCTCCCGTTTCCTGACCTGCCAGGCTGCGTGCTAGGATATGGATTATGCGGTGGACCCCAAGCCATTTTTTTTATTTTGGCGTGGGGTTCCACTTAAAATCTATACCAGATCTGAAACGGGGGGACTCCACGCTGTTTTTTTTTTTTTTTTTAACTGGAACTTTTTTTTTATTATTCAGCTGTCAGCGGGGATACCCATTGACAGTTGTTAAGGACACCACGGCCGACCTGCTCCTTACCAACCAGCTTACACTGCTCCCTGATTGAGCAAAGCTATGACCAATCAGGGCACAGAATAGACATGTGCAGAGCAAAAAAATGTGTTTAGTTTAGTTTCAATTATTTACATAAATGTGTTTAGTTAAATTAGTTGAATCCGTTTAAAATCAATCCGTTAAAAAAAAAAATTCAAATCCATTCAAATTTTCAAATTCGAATTTGGATCGATTTGAAAAGTTTTCAAATCAATTTCAAATAGTTTTCTGATTCAAAAAGTTTTTGAATTTGAATAGTTTTCCAATTTTCAAAAAGGATAAAATAGAATAGAAAATAAAAGAGTATAGTAGAAAAAACTAGAATAGAATAAAAAAGAATATAACAGAAAATAAAATAATAGAATATATAGGAGTAAAACAGAGCAAAATAGGATAGAAAATAAAAGAAGAGAAGAGAATAGCATAGAAAGGAATAGAATAGAATAAAATTATATAAATAAATAGATTACAATCATCTTCTGAAATTCGAATAGAATAGAAAAGAATAGAGTAGAATAGAATAAAAAATAACACAATAGTATATAGAAAAAAACAACAGAATAAAATAGAATAAATATAACAATCTTCCTATTCTAATAAATGCTTTAATTTGTTTCTTTTCTATTCTATTATAGTCTATTCTATTCTATTCTTTTTTCTATTCTATTCTTTTCTATTCTATTCTTTTCTTATGTATTTGAATTCAAATTTATTCTATTTGAAATTCGAATTTCATAAGATGGTTATATTCTGTCTGTTATTTTATTCTATTCTATTTGTTTCTATTATATTCCAGTCTATTCTGTTTTTTATGTTCTATTCTATTTTGTTCTGTTTTACTCTATTATATTCTATTCTTTTATTTCCTGTTATATTATTTTCTATTATTTTTTTCTATTATATTTCTTTATTTTCTATGTTATTTTATTCTTTTTGGAAATTTAAAAACGATTCGAATTTGAAAACAATTCGAAAACGACTCAAATTGGAAACCGATTCAAGTTGGAAAACTATTTGAAAATTATTTGAAAATGATTCGAATTTGAGTTTCGTCCGAATTTTTTAAAAACTCGGTAATATTGTAATTTGTAAATTGGGATATTCCGAATTTCTGAAAAATTAATAGTCATCTGAATTTCAATTCGGAATGAAACCAGCCGCACATGTCTAACACAGAATGCACTGTGCAGCTCGCAGTGCATTGCAGGGCGGGGCGAACACCCTGCAAATTTGGGTGTTCGGCGAATGGTCAAACAGGCAAATGGGGTCAAGGGTCTCTCCCTGACAACCCTGGGCTGTGGTTGTCGGGGTCTGCGGGCGGAGGGCTTATTGGAATCTGGAAGCACCCTTTATAAAGGGGGGGCCCAGATCTTGGCACCCCCCTATGTGAATGGGGAGGGGTACATAGTACCCCTCCCCATTCACCCAGAAAGTGTACAAAAGGAAAAAAAACAGGAGACAAGTTTTTGACAAAACAGTTCGCCCAACACTAGTGGTTGCCTTTGAAGTATTCAACATGGTTACAATAAGGATAATTATATATGTATGTATCTAAGGTTATTTTTGGGGCTGTATATAGCCAAAATGGCTTGTCTGGTCAGGTTGGTAAGACCCTGAATAAGTTCAAATAGGGTACCTAATTATTTAGGTTCTATGTAAGGTCAAATCAAGAAGTCTAAAGGCTCTACAGAAGAACCCCACTTATGAAACTTGTGAACAGAGCAATTTGCACCAGCTCTAATGTAACCTTAAAGGCTTCTATAGTGGTAATTTCGCCAGTGCAAAGTTGCTAATATAACTTATAATTTCATATAAATGTGCATGTTTTAAAGACAGAAGAGCCATTCAAGGAAAATCAAGAACATTCAGAAGCGCTGTTATTTATCTGGAAACCTGACCTCCTAGGTTGTCCCCAAGGTCTGTTTAAGAGGCATAATTAATTGCTATGTCACCAATACTAGAAAACTCTTCATGCTTTTCAGACTTTAGGAGAGAAGAGATTTTACTTTTTAATCTGTAGGTCAAGTACATATTAGAACGAATGACACCACGTCTGCACATGATTGCATAGTAAAATTTTGGGTTAACAAATATTCATCCATACATCCTAATATAAACACATACATACATCCAAAACACTGAACCCTTATAGAGAAAAATCTGTAGTATGGCAGATGACTTCTAGAAAAACATTCATGCTGCCATTTATATGTGTACATAGCACACCAAATTGTTTTCTCTGTTTCTAAAAGCTCAGAACACCACTATGGTTTGACTCTTCTGCTTCTGTGTAGTGGTAGATGTTACTGTAGAAGCCTTCTTTGGTTGTTTCTTCATAGCTGGGAATGGGTTAGGTGACTTCAGTACAGTACAGTATTTTCCAACTGGCCCTGTAGCAAACCAACAAATGTTAAACTTCTTTATCCCAAAACTTAACACACTTTAAACATGTTAACATTCCAGTAACACCAATACCTTCAGCAGAGGCGTAGCTTGAAGCTTGGGGGCCCCGATGCAAAAGTTGACCTGCCCCCTCCCCCCCCCCACTACCACCCATCACTTCCACCATGTGTGCAGATACACCTACCGCACGCCAAGATACTCAAAGTGGCTTAAGAGTTTAGAGTTCCCAGAGTTCCTCCTTACATTAGAGGACAGGGATTACCGCTGGAGAATCAGAGGACTGGGATCACTGCTGGAGAATAAGAGGACAGGGACCCCTGGCAGGAGATTTGGCAGAGCCCCTTTGCCATTCCAGCAACGTATAAAGCTCCCCCCCCCTCCTTTACACACAGTCTGTCAGTCTTCACAGGGTGCATCTGGCTTTTATGTTCCCATTGTGACCTGTGAAATTCTCTGGTCGGCGGTGTAGTTGCAGAAGGCAGATACATCCTGTGCAGATCATGGCTGACTGGCTGTGTTGTAAAGGAATGTGATTTCAGTCCTGCAGAGGAGGAACAGTATAGAGTGCTGTACTGGGAAAGAAGCTCAGCAGCAGGCATAGCATCCAGGGCGGAGAGGGTGGTCAGAAGGTTTTTGGGGGGAGGCGAAACTTAGATCTGGGGGGCAAAGCCATGTGACATGAAATCTTGAGCCTGTAGCCCATTAGGGGCCCCTCAGGAGGTGTTAAGGGATTTGTTTTAGCAATTTCTGAAGGTTTCTCTGTCAGTGTTGGCAGATGTTGGGGGAAGGTCACCTCCCGGAGGTGTGTGTCTTTTCCCCAGTTGTCAGGGAAGTGGGGTAAGCGGACATCCCTGGGTGGGGGGGTACAGAGAATCCCAGCTAGTGACTAGAAGACACTGAGCATACCTCACCAGTGACATCAGTCCCATTGTGGCTACAGGAAGGCACTCTCCTCCTCTTAAGTCGCTGAGCTTGGTTACCATTCCATGTTGCCAGCACACAGCACAGACACTTCCCCATCCTGGGCTGTTCTCAGCCCATGCTTCTCTCCATTCAGGAAATAACTGACAGCTTCTCCCCAGTCAATGAGAACATAGGGGTGTGGACTGTGGAAGGCAAAGTGGAAGTCCAATACTGGAGCATGGCTGTAGGGCCCTAGGGCAAATCGGAGCTGGACTTTGTGGAGAATATGATATTATGACAGGGAGGCTGCAGGGGCAGGATGCGATTGTGACCCCTGCAACCCCTTATGCTACGCCCATGACCTTCAGTGCCTTCATATTTTGCATATTTTGAACATCAGAATGCAAATTTTTATATCCACCAAGTTCTAACTTATAGAAGGGCAGAGATGAAAGAGCAAATGACAATCTCTTCTTTCAGTGATTCAATGCAGTGTATTGCATTGTTCACTTTGCTGAGCAAATATTTAGCATATTGGTGAACTAATAAAAAGTATTTCAAAGGACCACTTACTAGTGGTCCTCACTAAAGGACAAAAACCTTATAGAGGAAGCCTGTCCTCTAAGAAAGCATATGCACCTTTCTCTTGCAAATTTTTAGGCCAGTGACATCAAAGGGGGTAGGATTTTCAACCCATAACCCCCTGCAGTTTTAAGAGTGTGAACCAACTTGAATTCTCCAGGGTGATGGGTGATCACACAGGGGGCAGGAGCTTCTGCTTTTTTTTTTTTTAGTGCAACAGCCACTCTGCCAGAGCAGTAGTGAATTTTTGACCCAACCAGTCCATGGGAAGTGTAGATCAGCTGGTTTGTCTGAACTTGTTTGGCCTTAGCTACTTTGGTTTCATCTCTATGAAAGAGCACTGGGACTAAATAAAAAATTTACTTTGAGATAATATCTCTGAGCTTTAATATGATACACCTGAGCGCCAAGATAATGGGGTTTACAGAAGGTTCAGAGTTTACAAAAGGTAAAAGACTGTTCACTATGTAAGTGAAGTTGCACTTTGCAAGGGGATTTGCCCCAGAGCTTAGTGACTGTGGCAAAACTGCACTATGCAAAGAATACCCAATCACATGCAAGGAAATTTAAAGAAAGCATTTTTGCTTGCACATGATTGGATGTTGGCAAAGCTTTACCTCATTCAAGTTCTGGGGCAAATTTCCTTCCAAAGAGCAACTTCCCTTGCAAAGCGACAGTCTATTTGTCTTTACTAAATTACCCCTAGGGATGAGCCGAACACCCCCCGGTTCGGTTTGCAGCAGAACATGTGAACAAGCAAAAAATTTGTGCGAACACCGTTAAAGTCTATGGGACATGGATATGAAAAATGTGCTAATTTTAAAGGCTTATTTGCAAGTTATTGCTATAAAAAGTGTATGGGGACCTGGGTACTGCCCCAGGGGACATGTATCAATACAAAAAACAGTTTTAAAAATGGACGTTTTTTCAGGAGCAGTGACTTTAATAATGCTTAAAGTGAAACAATAAAAATGAAATTTCTTTACATCATGGGACACAGAGCCTTAAGTAATTACTTAATGGGTTATAGACCACCTTCAGGTGTTGACATTGGTAAATCCAGTCAAAGAAAGTTTACTCCCCTATATAACCCCTCCTCCTTCCAGGAGCACATCAGTTTTTTCGCCAATGTCTAAGGTGTTGGTCACGAGTGAAGAAGTGCTCTGAGGAGCTCCAGGAGGGATCCATGCTGGATTTAAATTCCTCCATAAAAAGAAACCAGATCCATCCAGAAGTGCCACTGAGGCCTAAAGTTGATGGTACCTGGGACCTCGTATCCCAAGCATGAGGTTTTGCCGGCAATGCCTCTCTTTGCAGGGCTCTTTGTAGGGCTGGACCCTAGATACCCAGGGCTTAGGTCTTGTTACATTACCTCAAGCTTCCTCATGGGGTGCTTATACAAGGCCCAAGGCAGTTGGACCCCGTTTTTACCCCATGGACCCCGTTTTTACAGACCCGGTCCTTGAAGGTTTGCTACACGTAACCCGCCGTGATGGGTGAAAGTTGGATTTTCTGTTAATTCAGCAAAATCCTGCAGTGAGGACAAGTTAACGTGAAGAAAACTTCGATATTAAAAACATCTATGCATTTTCTTTCATTTAAGGAAAAGATGTTGTCATGCCTTAAAATCTCCACCAGATGGAGTCTATGCACATACCTTACTCTGTTGTCACACTGTTTGCTCAGTTCCGTGTCTGGCTTCACAGTGTGTGGAAGGAGATTTTGCAAGGTAAAAAATCTGCACAAAATGTATTTTTTTCTTCCCCTGATGGGACCAGAGGGTTAGGTGGACAGCAGCGCTGTGACCCCTTACATTACCCCGCCCCCCGCCGTGGGGGAAGCGGAAGGTCCTGCTAGTTTACCGCTAAAGTTTGGTACCGTGGCTGTATTTTTACACATTACTGTGCCTCACTGCAGGAGGCCCTGCCGCCCCCCCCCCCCCCCTGTTTTGGGTCTGGGACCCGAAAAACGCTGTGCTCAGGCACCAGAAACATTTTAAATAAAAAAGAAGGCGGAATTTTTTCAGAGGGGCGGGGCCTATCGCAGGTGCTGTGAAACATCCACGAGGACGCACGGCAGGCTAAAAGTCGATACATGTACAGCTGTGTCAGTTTCTCCTCTGCTGATGAGGAGGAAACAAGCTGCCTGCACACATGGACACACAAGCTGTGGAACACGTATGGGTTGCAAAACTGGCATTCCTGATACAGGAAGGACACTCTTTTTCAGCACTAGGCTGAACTTTATAGCAGCTTTAAAAAGTCATAAATATTTTCAGCGATTTAGTGCAATGTGTATAGCGCCTCTGTTTTTTGTACTTAGGACTATGCCTGCCAAAAAAGACACCACAAAAGCCAAAAGAGTAAAGGTTTCACCCCCAGGCATTGGGATTTCCAGCTGTATTTCCATGCTGTCATGCTGTGAATTACCAATTATGGCAACTCAGGGTGAGCCATTGGAGCAAATTGATGGTGCAGCTGCCTCTCACATCTCAGCACCTGTATACGTGACTAAAGATGCCCTTTCCTCCTCCCTTCAGGGTCTGGAAAAAAGATTATCGGCTTTAATCGCATTCTCCATTCAAATGGATAGGAAGCGTACTAGGTCCCCCTCCTCCAATTCAGCTTTGCAAGGGGAACAGTGGGCACACGATGAGGTTTTACCCTCAATTGATCAGGAAGAGAAACAAACCGACGATTCTTCTGCAGAGGAAACAACGGTAGATGAACCTTTTTCAGCTTCTCAAATCTGAAAAATTGCTGATACAATCTCTTACAGAAATGGTTCATTCCACTTTCATGCTGCCTCTAACAGAGTCTCATGAAAACTTGGCTTCTTCCTTAGGTTCTTTAAAAACCTTCCCATCCTTTGCATGCGTTTCCTGCACATGCATTACTTGAACAGCTTATATTTGTGGAATGAGATAAACCGGATAAACATTTTCTCCCTCCTAAGAGGTTTTCGATTCTCTATTCTCTGGAGGAGAAATTCTCCAAAAGATGGAAAGTACCAGCAATTGACGCTGCGATTTCCAATGTGAATAAATAACCTAACTTGTCCTGTAGACAATGCACAGATGCTTAAGGATCCAACAGATAAGACGTTGGAATCCTTGCTAAAATCTGCTTTTTCCATAGCAGGTTGCCATGATAGGAGTCTACCGATTCCTAAAGGACCAATTTAAACAGGCCCTTAGAGAGCTTCCTACACAACAAGCTCGGGATTTGGCTGAACTACCTAAGGCATTATGTTTTGCCATAGGTGCCATTAAAGACTCTATTCACCAGGCATCCCGCCTTACGCTTATGCTTGTACATATGCGCAGAATCCTGTGGTTGAAAAATTGGTCAGCTGAAACACCATGTAAAAACCTCCTAACTGGGTTCCCCTTTCATAGGGAGCGACTGTTTGGAGAAGACTTGGATAAATATATCAAGACAATTTATGCTGGGAAAAGTACTTTTTTACCAGTCAAAAGAAAATATAAACGCCCTTCATTTAAACCGGCTCTTTCCCCTGCGTCAGGGGCTTCCGCCTCTAGGCAGTAGCGACGGCCTTCACTGTCAGACAGGGTCAGACCCAAGTTCAAAAGAAGCCCTGAGGTAGGAAATCTGCAAAACAGAATCCTAAAGCTTCATCATGAAGAGGCAACCCCCCTCACCAAATTTCAGAAGTCTGGAAAAAGGAAATTCAGGACAGATGGGTCATCTCCACAGTAACACTGGGTACAATCTGGAATTTCAGGACTCACTTCCTGAGGTCAAGCGTTCCCAAAGATCCAGAGAAAAACTCTGTTTCAGGCACTAGACTGATTAATATCTCAAGGGGTGATCATACAGATACCCACAAAAGAGGTCTGGGGTTTTATTCAAATCTTTTCATGGTACCAAAACCAAATGGAGATGTCAGACTCATTCTAGATCTAAGAAAGCTAAATCAATTCCTGAAGATCCACTCCTTTCGCGTGGAGACAATCAGGTCGGTAGTTTCTATCCTACTAGGAAGAGAACTTCTGGCGTCAATTGACATCAGGGATGCATATCTGCATGTCCCTATATTTCCTGCTCATCAAAAGTTTTTTCGGTTCGAGATAGAACAGCAGCATTTCCAATTTGTACCCTTGCCCTTCGGGCTAGCCACAGCACCTCGGGTGTTCACCAAAGTGCTGGCCCCACCTCTAGCCAGGTTAAGGGCACAGGGCATAACAATAGTAGCATACCTAGATGATCTATTACTTATAGATCAATCAGTGACTCGTTTGGAGCAAAGCGTACTCACTACAACCAACTATCTGAAAAGTTTGGGTTGGATTCTCAGCCTAGAGAAATCTTCCTTAAATACCGCTAAAAAGGCTGGAGTACTTGGGTCTGATCATAGACACAGCTCAGGAAAGGGTATTCTTGCCTCAAGCAAAAATCAACTCCATAGGAGAGCTGGTGCGGAGGGTCAGGTCAAATGGCAATCCCCCTATTCGCCTTTGCATGAGGTTGCTAGGAACCATGGTAGCTTCACTCGAAATAGTTCCCTATGCCCAGTTCCATTCAAGAATGTTGCAAAACAGTATCCTGTCTGCTTGGAACAAAACGATTCAAGCAAAAATCAACTCCATAGGAGAGCTGGTGCGGAGGGTCAGCTCAAATGGCAATCCCTCCATTCGCCTCTGCATGAGGTTGCTAGGAATCATGATAGCTTCATTCTAAGCAGTTCCCTATGCCCAGTTCCATTCAAGACGGTTGCAAAACAGTATCCTGTCTGTTTGGAACAAAACAATTCAAGCTTTAGACTTGCCAATGCGGCTGTCCCCAAGAGTAGCCCAAAGCCTCACTTGGTGGTTATTAACCTAGAATCTACTGAAAGGAAAATGCTTCAGACCAGTCATCTGGAAAGTGGTAAAGACGGATGCCAGCCTCTCAAACTGGGGAGCAGTACTAGAAAAGACAACTGTCCAGGGGAAGTGGTCAAGAACCGAAAGAATCTTGCTCATCAATATCCTAGAGATTCAGGCAGTATGTGTGGCTCTAAAGGCCTGGACTTTCAGGTTACGGGATTGTCCTGTCAGGATTCAATCTGATAGTGCTACAGCTGTGGCCTATATCAATCACCAAGGGGGCACCAAAAGTCTCAGCGCAAGGAGAGAGGTGAACCATATTCTAACTTGGGCAGAAGGGAATGTTCCATGCCTTTCTGCAATCTTCATTCCGGGAGTAGAGAATTGGCAGGCGGACTACTTAAGTCATCAGCAGTTATTCCCAAGGGAATGGTCTATTCACCCCAACATATTTCGGGCTCTTTGTCAAAGATGGGGACTCCGGATGTGGATCTTGTAGTATCCAGGTTCAACACTAAGTTGGTCAACTTTGTGGCCAGAACAAGGGATCCATTCGCATGCGGAACGGATGCGTTAGTGACCCCATGGGATCAGTTCTCACTGATCTATGCATTCCCCCCTATTTAGTTGGTGCCTCTACTTCTTTGCAGGATCAAGCTGGAAAGAAAGCTGATAATTCTGGTGGCACCAGCATGGCCCAGAAGGTCATGGTACGCAGAAATCGTAAAGATGGCAGTGGAGGGTCCATAGTTCCTTCCACTACGGCCAGATCTACTCTCTCAGGGACCGATATTCCATCCTTCCTTACGGTTTCTAAATTTAATGGCTTGGCTATTGAAACCCACATTCTAAAGAAACGTGGGCTTTCCGGGTCAGTTATCTCTACCCTGATCAATGCTAGGAAGCCAGCTTCCAGAACTATATATTATAGCGTTTGGAAGGCTTATTTTTCCTGGTGTGAATCCAAGGGTTGGCACCTTCGGAAATATATCATAGGCAGAATTCTTGCCTTTCTACAACTTGGGGTAGAAATTAAATTGGCCTTAAGTACTATTAAAGGCCAAGTCTCAGCTTTATAGGCCTTATTTCAAAGACCACTTGCTACTCATTCTTTAGTCCAGGGCTTTATACAAGGGGTGACACGGCTTAATCCGCCTGTCAAACCTCCCTTGAACCCTTGGAACTTAAACTTAGTTTTGTCTGTGTTACAAAAACAGCCATTTGAACCAATACAACAGATTCCCCTAGTCCTTCTGACAAGGAAGTTGGTATTTTTGGTTGCTATATCCTCAGCAAGAAGGGTTTCATTGGCTGCTCTTTCTTGTAAAGAGTCATATTTGGTTTTTCATGAGGACAGAGTGGCGTTACGCCCTCGTCCAGGCTTTTTGCCAAAAGTAATTTCAGGTTTCCACTTGAACCAAGATATTGTCCTGCCATTGATTTTTCCAAAATCATGTTCCAGGGAAGAAAAGTCACTACATTGTCTTGATGTGGTGAGAGCAGTGAAAATCTATTTAAAGAAAACTGCTCAGATTCGTAAGACTGATGCCTTATTTTTTCTACCGGAGGGTCCTAAGAACGGACAGGCAGTGTCGAAATCCACTGTCGCTAGGTGGATTCGGCAAGTGATAATTCTAACTTATGATTTAAGGGTAAGATTCCCCCGTTTCAAGTTAAGGCGCATTCTACCAGGTCGGTTAGTGCTTCTTGGGCAGTGCGTCATCAGGCCTCCATGGCTCAGATCTGTAAGGCTGCAACTTGGTCTTCAGTGCATATATTCACAAAATTTTATCAGGTGGATGTAAGGAGGTGTGAGGATATCGCTTTTGGGCGCAGTGCGCTGCAAGCAGCAGTATAGATCCTCAAGTCTGGTTGTTTTCTCCCACCCTTCATGTGGCTTTGCTATGGGACATCCCATTAAGTAATTACTTAAGGCTCTGTGTCCCATGATGTACGATAAAGAAAATAGGATTTTTATTACAGCTTACCTGTAAAATCCTTTTCTTGGAGTACATCATGGGACACAGAGGTCCAGCCCCTCTTTTGGGATACAAGTATATTGCTTTGCTACAAAAACTAATGTGCTCCTGGAAGGAGGAGGGGTTATATAGGGAAGTAAACTTCCTTTGATTGGGTTCACCAGTGTCAACACCTGAAGGTGGCCTGTAACCCATTAAGTAATTTCTTAAGGCTCTGTGTCCAATGATGTACTCCAAGAAAAGGATTGTAAGCTGTATTAAAAATCCTATTATTCCTTTAAATATAATGCCTAGGGTGTCCCCTTAGTCTGCCTGTAAAGTAGCACATTTTTTCCATGTTCATAACAGTCCCACAGCAAAATTACATTTCTAAAGGAAAAAATGTCAATTAAAATTGCTCGCGGATGTAATGTATTGCTGGATCCCGGCAATATACATAAACAATCACTGAAAAAAAACAGCATGGGTTCCCCCCAGTCCATTATCAGACCCTTCGGGTCTGGTATGGATTTTAAGGGGAACCCCGCGCCAAATTAAACAAATGGCGTGGGAGTCCCCACAAAATCCATACCAGGCCCTTCAGGTCTGGCATGGATATTAGGGGGACCCCCACGCCATTTTTTTTTCTAATTTTGGCACAGAGTTACCCTTAAAATCTATAACAGACCTGAAGGGCCTAGTATGGATTTTGGGGGAACCCCCACGCTTTTTTTTATCTTTGGTGCGGGGTCCCCTTAAAATTCATACCAGACCTGAAGGGCCTGGTATGGATTTTGGGGGGGACCCCCATGCCATTTTTAAAAAAAAAATTGCGTAGAGTTACCCTTAACCACTTCAATACAATATATTATATATACTACACTGCCTGAATATAGATTCTACACTGAATATCTAAGCTACACTAAATGCAGAGTATATACTAGGCTGTGTATATATCTCAAATACACTGCCTGTACTGACTGAATATAGATTCTACACTGAATATATAATCTACGCTAAAAGCAGAGTATATGTGTATATATATATATATATATATATATATATATATTAGATTGTATATTCATATACAGGTCAGGTGCATGCTTTGGCTCCCATCATAAGATGCCAATGCACTGCGATCTCGCAATGCATTATGGGGTGTTCCGCAGCGCTTGAATTTGCCGCAAACACCCCATGTTCTAAATTCGGCGAACTGCGAACTTAAGTTCGACTCGAACTTCGGGCTCATCCCTAATTACCCGCCAAATCTACGAATTCTGACATATCACAGAGTATATCTAGTAGTCAGTCACATTCAACTGGAGTTGTTTTCAACATTACAAAGCAATTTTAGTTAAATGTGACTAATGGCTGCTAGCTATACAATGACTTGGATAAATGAGATTCCTTACAGACATCTCAGGCTATGTTATTATTTCTGTGTAGTGCTTGAGTATTGAGTTAAATTCTTAGCTGCCAATATTGTAGCATATATTCATGCAGTAAGTGTGCTCCCTGGAGTCCTGTGTGTCTGGAATGTGAAGAATTCTTTTTCAAGTTTCAGATACACTCCAAGCCTGTTTTTCTGCCTTCAATACCTTTTGAGCGACTGTAGTAAGTGAAGTCAGGGAAAAGTCAGGGCTCTTGATGTAAAAAAAAAAAAAAAATGCTGTCTTTCAGTGGCTTACAAATTGATAAAGTCACCGGCAGCAAGCATTTCCAGAAAAAGGGGTCAGCAATAGCATCCTCTAAATTTCTTTCAGCACAGGTTTGGAAGGTTCTACAATGACCCAAGCCCCAGAGTAGCACTTTGGACCTCCCAAGGCAGCAATTTGGTGAAGGGCCTTTTCTGTCCTAGCATGACTGTACCCCCTGCACACAAAGCCAGCTCCATAAAAACGGCTCCATAAAAACATGCCAGTTTGGTGTGAACGAACTTGAATGTCTTTGACCTCAATCCTATTCAACACCTTGGGTTTCAATTGGAATTTGAACTAGGTCTTCATGTCCAACATCAGTATCTGACCTCACACATGTTTATTTTGGCTAAATGGGAACAAATTCCCATAGACACCCTCCAGTAGCCTTCAGAAAGCCTTCCTAGAAGGTGGACAACTTCATATCTATGCCTATGGATTTAGAATAAGATGTCCAGCAAGCTCATATAGATATGGCAGTCAGGTGATACACAAACATAATATAAATGGCAATCTAGGTCATGTTTTATAATAAAAATAAGAATACATGAGAATGGACATGGTATAGCCCTAAAATAAATTGCCATAGTGAAGAATGTGTTTACAGATAAACCACAATGCACCTAAGCATTTCCAGCACTGCAAATACAGATCTAAATATCTCTACATAGTCAGCAGTTGTTTTTGTCTCACTTGGGACATAATGATCTGCCCTGTTTCCCAAGATATTCACTACCTAAATTAACCGCAGCTTAATTAAACAATTAATATCAAGTGAAAACATTGCTTATTTAATTAAACAGAGGTTAATTTAATTAGAAAATGGTATGGGGAAATAGAACTAACCCATTATCTCCCAGCTACAGAAAGAGAGTTTGGAACTTTACTTGTTATAATATTGTGTTATCTGTAGGGGCCACATTTCTGTAAGGACCGTGCAGGTGAAGAAAATCTGAAATAGTAGAAGATTTGAAATTGCTGTTTTTTTTATATATAGGACAAGTTTTCAAATCCTTACTACATTATAGCAGAATAGTCTTTTAAATAAAGAACAGTCTTGACATTGTCTTTTGCCATTAGTGTCAAAGCCATCATGACACACTTGTCATTTTACAGCACTCGGTAAATGTATTCATTTGTGTATTATTCTTCTTCTATATTGAAGGTATTGCTGGAAATCACTATTGAAAGCCTTACCATGTTAATAAGGTTATTGAATAGAGTGTGAGCCAACAGATTGTATAGTGCATAGAATGAGTTCTTGGGCTACAGAGAATCATTTTAAAGTATTCATACTGTATAAATCTTTCAAAATACACTGTGTATAGTATTAAGCACTGGGACCTTGGGTCAAGAGAAAGACCTTTGTATACAGAATAAAGCTTGGTAAATGCAGAACTATACACAGTACGGTATGTATTAATGTGTGTATGTATGTATATATATATATATATATATATATATATATATATATGAATGGACTTTTATTCAGAATTTGTATAGAGAAAAGGCTAAATTAGATAGATAGATAGATAGATAGATAGATAGATAGATAGATAGATAGATAGATAGATAGATAGATAGATAGATAGATAGAATAGATGTCAACTATCCCAGATTTACTGGTACAGTCCTGCACCTCAGTCCTCTGTCCCAATGATGCCGTGTCCTGGGTTGTGTCCCAAGTTCACAGCATCACCGTTATTTGAATTAATTTAGCATGCACAGTAACTCAAAAAGGGGTATTAGCTGAGAGGATAGAGGGTGTTTCTACGTAATTAGTAATCAGACCATCCAGGAAGTGGGTATGATATACCCACCCAGAAAGAGGCCACAATCAAGGTAGGGTCACTCAAGGTTGGCATGTCAAATGTGGGCTTTGGGCAGGGTGACAGTTTCCCAGGAACTGGAAGATGTTGGTAAGTATGAGATAGATAGAAGGAAAAACTTTACAAATTGATCGAGATACAAAGCAGAGATACAGTAGATAGGGCCCCCCCTTCTCTCCTAGAGAAATATATAGCTTGGTAAAAGCTATACATGATTTTTGGTATTAGCAGGTTATTGAATCATGCACTTGGAAGCTTGTTGTATGCAGAGAATACTTTACTTTCTTGGAGGATATATTTATAATGGCTTTACATTATGTAGACAGGAAGAGAACACAATCGAGTGCATTGAGCATAGATAGACAATACATCCTGTTATATCATAGAATATAAGAACTATACACTATAATACCACAGTGCCACCTGCTGCATAGATATAATGCATACAGTATTGTCAGTTTATTAACATCTTTACATTACATGCTGTTGTTCTTTCAACATTTGGAACCCCATGAAAAGTATGTTAATGTTTCAGAGTGTTTATGTCTGAATGTCTGATTGATAGACCAATTCTTTGGAGAGGATACAAGAGCTTTGCAAATGTAAAATTAATACTGTATATGACATTTCCCCAGGAGCAAAATGTGTAGCTTCATGCAGGTTTCCAATTCCCTAACTATTCAAGATATTAATGGTGAATAATTTAAGTGATATATCAAGGAGGGGTCACATCCTACTTTTATACCTAGATAAGTAACAGAGTAAGCAGCCGCTCAAAAGGGAGATATGGGGGACCATATTTTTGATTTACAAAGATTTAAAGGTAATGCCTCACTTTTAGAGAAATGATTTTGCAGGCCAGAACAAGTTTGATAAGTTGTTAGGGTATCTGATACTGTAGATAGATAGATAGATAGATAGATAGATAGATAGATAGATAGATAGATAGATAGATAGATAGATAGATAGATAGATAGATAGATAGATAGATAGATAGATAGATAGATAGATAGATAGATAGATACAAAATTTCAGAGGTAGTCAAACTGCCACAATTTCTTCCCAGGAAACAAATGAACAAAGGACCTGATTGTTTGTATCATTTACAGGTACAGAATATCTCCCAGTCCATGGAGGTCCTTGACCTACGAACATTTCGAGATCTGCAGTATGTGCGCAACACTGAGTCGTTAATGAAGGTCCTGGACACCAAGCTGAGGGCCACCGACAGCCAGAGAAGTATTAATGCTAAAAGCTTTCAGGTACCGTAAAATGAACAGCACATTATCTGGGATTATCCAACAGGGTCTAGACTCTAGAGTGTTTACAATCATCGACAGAAAGGAAAGCACTTCTGTGTAGCAGAGCTTTTATGCAAGAAATTAGAACTCCTGCAATGTGAGCTTCACAACTTTGAAACTATTTTTTTATGCTTTTCGCTGAGAGTGGAGAGACTGGCTAATTGCTGGCATGCTTTACTATCCTCTTCCACTCACTAATAGTTGTATTGTTTGGATGAATTTAGTTTCCTGTCTTGTAGTCTTGCCAAAATGGAACTGATTGGGCAAGCATATAGGTTCAGTAATATTGAGCTGGGGTTTCTATGGCTTCCTTGTACAGTAGGAACACATTTCTGTGAGCTAAGGATCATGTGTCATACTTAGAGATTCATTTATAATAAATTTGTTGTGCGAATACCTCAAGCAGCCATCACAAA
The DNA here is from genome assembly GCA_037952925.1 of Lithobates clamitans. Taxonomy (NCBI): domain Eukaryota; kingdom Metazoa; phylum Chordata; class Amphibia; order Anura; family Ranidae; genus Lithobates; species Lithobates clamitans. The sequence continues at coordinate 126,691 of JBBGZY010001301.1, forward strand.
TATTAGACACAATGTGTGTAATGTTTATTTCCAATTATCGTCAGATTCATAATACCTCCATCAGGAAAATAGCATATAATGGCCACTGGATGGAGTTGACGGTCATAGGAAATAAAACACGTACACACATTATGACATCTTTGCGGCAGCTGTGCAAATGTGAACAGCAAGAATAGACCCCAAAGTGTACCATGGTGCCTCATTGATTGGTGAAAGGTAGCTGTTCTAAAGAACATGGTTTATTGCGTCACATCTTTTCACATCTTCCAACATCAGCTTCCTTTGGCATCTCAGAGCTTTTCAGGGACCGGTGCTGGAAGACTTCCTGCTGCTAGATGCTGTGGTCGAAAGTCTGAAAAGGGGCCCAGTAGTTATTTTATGGCCACTATGTGTTACTGACAATGAATCCCACTTTGATCAATGTCTGAATAGGGAAGTATACACACTCAGGGCCATCAGCTCAACATATCCTATTAGTACTGGTTCAGGAGACAATTTCCCCTAATGCCTCTCAACCCAGTCATTCCCTGGTGTAGACTTATGTGCACAAGCCGTGGCCAAATCTTTGGTTCAGGCAAATGGCATTTGCAAGGCTTCCAGTCAACTGTGGGAAATGTATGTGTAGACCTGTATTCATAAATGTATACTGCTGGTAAAACCTTTTTTGTATCTTCACCTTCAGATTCACTAATCCACAGGAGGGAAACATTAGTGATGGTCGAGAGCCTTGGGTTGGACTAGATGTTTACTCTGTTTATATTTTATAACTCTCAGCATGTACAGTACCATGGGAGATTCATGCTGTAGGCTTATACTTTGAACTGTGTGAATTTGGGGTTGATTTGCTAAAGACTTAGAGCATGCTCAAATAGAAAAGTATATTTTACTTAGCTTAGTGAATGTGATAAAAGCAAGCAAGCAAGACAAATAAAATAAATAAATAAATAAATAAATAAATAAATAAATAAATAAATGTTTGATGTAAATCAGCAAAGCTTTAGCTCGTTCCCTAAGCTAAGGGAAGATTTCCTAGGTGAGAGAAATACTCAAAAGAAGTCTCTGACCTTTTTGAGGAGTCACGCCACACCAAAATCCGTGGTGCTGCGGCAACCATGCTTATCAGCACATGGAAATACGTGCATTCACAGGTGCATGGTGGTGCCTTTAAGAATGAATGGAACTCCATTTGCCTACAAAAAGGGTAGCACATAACTGTGCTTTGCAGGAAAGCTTGTGATTTTGTTCGTGTTCCCTGGACGCACAAGTTTGAACATACCCTAAAAGGCTGAAGATATGCTTAGAGTAATATTCGGGGGGTGTTTTCCCAGCAGGTGCTGCATACAGCCTGACATACAAGTGCGTGGCTGCATGTGGCTATACTCTTGTAAGTGCTGAGTATTCTATGCAAAATTCCAAGTTCAGGAAATGCTTGAATAAATTCAGATGCACAGAGATATCAGGGTATCCAAGAGTATGGCCACGTACAGCCATTCATTTGTATAGCAGGCTGTATTCATCATCTGTGGTTCCAGAATTTTATGCTGGGCATACTCTCAGCCCCTCATCATCCATTGAACTTAGTACAATATTGGTTTATTTAAATTAAGTGCAGCCAGATTTACCAGTCTTATGGTTGTGACTAGGAAAAAAATCAGAACCATTAAAAAAAAAATAGGAATACTGGCTCCCATAGATATTTAGCCAACTCCAAATGACAAATGTGATCCTGAAACATCGGGGCTCATTGAAAAAGCAATGGCATGACCAAATTAAAGTGGAGGTCCGCCGAAAAAAAAAATTAAAAGCCAGCAGCTACAAATACGACAGCTGCTGACTTTTAATATATGGACACTTACCTGTCCAGGGAGCCCGCGATGTCGGCAGCGGAAGCCGATCTGTCCATCGGCTGCTGCCGCCGCCATCCTCGATGAGGGGATCAGGAAGTGAAGCCGTGCGGCTTCACTTCCTGGTTCCCTACTGCACATGCGCGAGTCGTGCTGCGCATCCTTACTGGTCCTTGCTGTGTTCTGGGACCTGTGTGTCTCCCAGAATACAGCGGGGGGAGGACAGAGTAGGTGCCGGAAGTGGAGTAGGTCACCGCGAATGCCGTGGTGATCTATACCAGGAAGTGGGAGCAAATACCTGTATTAGACAGGTATCTGCTCCCTCGTCTCCCCTGAAAGGTGTCAAATGTGACACCAGAGGGGGGAGGAATCTAAAAAGTGGAAGTTCCATTTTTGGGTGGAACTCCACTTTAAAAACAGCCACTGCACATTTAAAGAAAAGTGTTTTACAAATGTGCTATGCACTTTCATATTCTGAAGCCAGTGGAGCGCAGTAAAAATGAAAAGCCAGAAAGAGAGCCTTGTTATGTGACCTGTCAAAATCACATAACTGGCACTTTTCCAATCACAGAACTTTCTCTGCTCCTTGGAGCTTTGCCAGCCATACCTGTGAATTGCAGTTTAATGAAGATTGCATAGTGATATCTGCTCTCTGTTATAAATGGGACCCTAAAGCCTTGTACACACGATCAGATTGTTGGCCAACAAAGCGTCAGACTTTTGTCCGAAGGGCGTGTGCCAGGAACTTGTCTTACATACAAACGGTACACAATTGTTGGCCAACAAACACCACAATAGTGACGTACTACGAGGAATTTCAGCTCTTGAGCGCCACCCTCTGGGCACCTTCTGCAAATGTTGTGTTTGGTGAGCATTGATTCTGAGCATGCGTGTTTGTACTTTCAAATTTTGTGTGACGGACTTGTGTACAGACGATAGGAAAATCTGACAACAGACCATTGTCCCCCAAAAATTTACTAGCTAGCCATCCAACATTTGTTGGCCAAAAGTTGGACAACAATAGTCTGATGGAGCGTACTAACGGTCGGATTTTAGGCCAACAGTCTCATCACACAATTCCCTGCCGAAAATCCGATCGTGTGTACGAGGCTTTAGAGTTGCTAAACATGTAGACCTTTAGTTTAATTTACTAAAACTGGGGAGTGCAAAATCTGGTGCAGTTGTGCAAGGTAGACAATCTTAGCTTTTAACTTCAGCTTGTTCAATTAAGCTTTGACATAAAAAAAAACTTGGAAGTTGATTAGTTTCTCTGTGGAACTGCACCAGATTTTACACTCTCCAGTTTTAGTAAATCAACCCCCGTGTCTCTATGTCAGTGTAAATGCAGAATTGTCATGCTTCTCTGCCTACTTCCATGATGTGCTAGTACTCTACAAATCCTATTGACTTCAGTAGGAAATTCTCTGACTCTCAGATATATAGATGGATGGAAAGGCAAAGGTTTCCAAAGGTAAATAAGGAATATTACATTTATAAAGCTAATTTGTAGCAGCTTAGGACAATGTTTCTCAACCTTTTTTCAATCAAGGCACCCTTTAAAATTTCTGGACAATCTTGAGGCACCCTTTAAAGATTATTGACAGTCTCGAGGCACCCTATTCTAAAATGTAAAAACTATTCTAATAGCCCAAATAGGACATCCAGCCTTAGAGGTGATTTATTCTTCCAAAGCAAATACTTTTTTGCAAACTGGTACTGACTAGTATTTCAATGTTTCTCCATCACTCAGCTAATGTGACCCCACCGCTGATGGAGAGGGGCAGGGGAGGATCAAACCAGAATGCTATGCAAGCGACTGACATCCTCCTTATCAACTGAGGACGCCAATGGTTGTTAGGACACCGGCAGCTAGAAGGTTGCAATGGTGCACAATGAAAACCTGTGAATTAGTGTAACTAAAAGGTAGGCTTCATCCACATGCTGACTTGTATACAATTTTTTTGGCAATTTTTAGGTATTTTGTCAAGGCATCTCTAAAGAAAACTCAAGGCACCCCAGAGTGCCTGGGCACCCTGGTTGAAAAAGGCTGGCTTAGGATGTGGGAAATGTGTGTATTGAGTAGTGCATGGGAAGGAAAAGAAGTAAACACATTGAATCCCCTATAGGAAGCAATGGGCAAATAACCAATAAGATCAATGATTTACTGTCCCCAAGGGCCAAACATCACAGTGAGAGTCTGGCCCAGCAAATACATTTTGGACATGTTCTAAACACATCTATTGTAGTAGAGAACTGGATTCCCATGGAGGACTGGGAAACCCAAATATGTTGTAAGTGTTTGTTAATGTGTTGAAGGTTCTAACTAGAACAAACTACCTACCATTCAAATAGGCAGTGAAGGAGCACCAAACCAATCATTTACTGCAAATAAAAGCACAATTTTACAATGCAGACTACTTCCATTGCCTCCACCTGAAGGCAGTAGTCTAGGGTTGCAGTCTTATTATCTTATAATGCGTACTGCAAACAGATAAAGCCATGCTATCACACTGCAACATCTCATATATTTACATTTTTGTTCTCTACATTTTTTTAAAAATAGGATTTTCAGAACGTCTCCCTGACCTCACAGTGTCCCTACACCCACTCAAGACATCCTGCCACAGCTGAGATACTTAATCAATTTTCAGGATTATTAAATTTGTGCAGCTCCAGCAGGACTGGATCTGGCTGCATTTCATGATTTAGAGTAAGGAAGCAGCTGGCAGCTTAACAGCTATGAATCCTTAATGTGCAGACAGCACTAGGGGATACAGGATGCACACAGAACTAAACAACCAGCGCAGGTAGCTGTGCGTCTTTACAGGTCCTGTAGATGTCCATTGTGGCTGTATGGCAAGTAGAAATTTGAAATTTGAACTGATAACATTTAACCAGGAGTTTAACAATCTTTATCTGGACTTCCATTACAGAGGAGAGGATATTTGTATATCTGTGGTGAATTATCTGAGCAAAAAAAGCAATTGACAAGCTTAATGACCAGTAGTAATTCAGCTGGACTTGTTCTGTAATGTTGCAGATGTTTTGCTGCTTATCCAAGGAGCTTCTTCAGCTTTGAAGCCTACCCAAGCATTTATAGAAAGACAAAGAACTCCACTCCATTCCCCACTCCAATCCCACAGAAGTAAGGCTCAAGGTGGTGGGCCTTAATTACACACCATAGAATATGTAAAGTAAATGTTAATTGTCCAAGAACATAATGGGTAATCACCATGTTCTGATTAGATAATCCAACCAAGAAAACTTGAACAGATATGAATTGTTTGAGTTACATGACAGACGGTACGAGCTATCAAACTGGTAAGGTATAGATGTAAAACTAACATTATATATGGATGACAAATAATGTCAAAGGCCCCCACTCCTACTGAGAGGTGGCTGTTGCAGTTTGACCTAGATCTCTGCTTTCATGCCTTTTACGAACCAGTTGTCCTCTCTTTCCAAAGTGTTCACCTCACTGTCCTCAAAAGAATATCCTCTCTGTTTAAAGTGAACCTTTGCCTAGGGTACAGGATGCCAGGGATGGATCTTGGAATACAGGTATATATTACCACTGTTTGGGTTGTATTCCCTTTAAGGGGGATGACAAGAGTACAGTTTTGGAGTACTCAAGGATTCTCACCAATGTAGGGGGAGGGGTTCTGGGGTGATCCAGCAAAAGGGGAAAATTGCCTTACAGTTTTTCCAGGATTATTAAGTCCTGGTATGGGACCCAGATTTTGGAGGCTCTCAGAGATTTTGGGTGGGAAAGAGCCTGAAACTCTAACTACGAGGGCTCTTGTCCTGATTGGGTTAACCCTGTTAACACAGTAGAGCAGGCTGTGTGAGGACTGTGTGCTGTCTGTTACTGAGACATGACTGAGCTGTGGAGACCTTCTCTTTCGGTCAGCTGATGCAGGCGTGGTCTTTAAACCCTGTATGGGACACAGGTTATGCTGACAGCCTGCCATACCTTTAGTCCATGGAATTTTTACTTTTACTTATGCTAAAGGAAGCTTTGCCTGTTTTGCAGCAATAACAACTATTAGCTTATACCCATAGGCGTGCGCAGCCTATTGAATAAGGGTGTGCACCCCAGAGCTCAAACACACGTGTGTGTGTGTGTATACAGTGCATATATATAGAGAGGAGGAGACAGAGTTGTAGGTGACACTGAAGGAGCGCTGTGATAAATATATATATATATATATATATATATATATATATATATATATATATATATACTTTTCACAAAAGTGAGTACACCCCTCACATTTTTGTAAATATTTTATTCTATCTTTTCATGTGACAACACTGAGGAAATGACACTTTGCTACCATGTAAAGTAGTAAGTGTACAGCTTGTATAACAGTGTAAATTTACTGCCCCCTCAAAATAACTCCACGCACAGCCATTCATGTCTAAACCACTGGCAACAAAAGTGAGTACACCCCTAAATGCAAATGTCCAAATTGGGCCCAATTAGCCATTTTCCCTCCCCGGTGTCAGGTGTCTCGTTAGTGTTACAAGGTCTCAGGTGTGAATGGGGAGCAGGAGTGTTAAATTTGGTGTTATTGCTCTCACTCTCTCATACTGGTCACCGGAAGTTCAACATGGCACCTCATGGGAAAGAACTCTCTGAGGATCTGAAAAAAAGAATTGTTGCTCTACATAAAGATGGTCTAGGCTATAAGAAGATTGACAAGACCCTGAAACTGAGCTGTAGCACAGTGGCCAAGACCATACAGCGGTTTAACAGGACAGTTTCCACTCAGAAGAGGCCTCGACCAAAGAAGTTGAGTGCACGTGCTCAGCGTCATATTCAGAGGTTGTCTTTGGTAAATAGACATATGAGTGCTGATAGCATTGCTGCAGAGGTTGAAGGGGTGGGGGGTCAGCCTTTCAGTGCTCAGACCATATGTCACACACTGCATCAAATTGGTCTGTATGTCTGTCATCTCAGAAGGAAGCCTCTTCTAAAGATGATGCACAAGAAAGACCGCAAACAGTTTGCTGAAGACAAGCAGACTAAGGACATGGATTACTGGAACCATGTCCTGTGGTCTGATGAGACCAAGATAAACTTATTTGGTTCAGATGGTGTCAAGCGTATGTGGCAGCAACCAGGTGAGGAGTACAAAGACAAGTGTGTCTTGCCTACAGTCAAGCATGGTGGTGGGAGTGTCATGGTCTGGGGCTGCATGAGTGCTGACAGCACTGGGGAGCTACGGTTCATTGAGGAAACCATGAATGCCAACATGTACTGTGACATACCGAAGCAGAGCATGATCCCCTCCCTTCGGAGACTGGGCCACAGGGCAGTATTCCAACATGATAATGACCCCAAACACACCTCCAAGACCACCACTGCCTTGCTAAAGAAGCTGAGGGTAAAAGTGATGGACTGGCCAAGTATGTCTGCAGACCTAAACCCTATTGAGCATCTGCGGGGCATCCCCAAACAGCAGGGGGAGGAGTGCAAGGTTGCTAACATCCAGCAACTCTGTGATGTCATCATGGAGGAGTGGAAGAGGACTTTAGTGGCAACCTGTGAAGCTCTGGTGAATTCCATGCCCAAGAGGCAGTGCTGGAAAATTATGGTGGCCACACAAAATATTGACACTTTGAGCCCAATTTGGACATTTTCACTTAGGGGTGTACTCACATTTGTTGCCAGTGGTTTAGACATTAATGGCTGTGTGTTGAGTTATTTTGAGGGGACAGCAAATTTACACTGTTATACAAGCTGTACATTCAGTACTTTACATTGTAGCAAAGTGTCATTTCTTCAGTGTTGTCACATGAAAAGTTATAATAAAATATTTACATAAATGTGAGGGGTGTACTCACTTTTGTGATATACTGTGTATATGTGTGTATATATATTTATATATATAATATATATATATATATATATATACACAGAGGCGCACACATTCTTATGGCAGAGCCGGTAGCACTTCATTAATGCAGAACAGCCAGAGGGAGACATTTTACCATCCCCCTGCCTGCACACAGAGCGATAATGCCAATGCGCACGGGGTGATTAGGTTCTGCCCAGCCACACCTGGCACACCCCCTGCGCACACTTATGCTTATACCACACGGCTGGATGGTGATCTCAGGCTCTGCAATAGCACACTAGACTATGAACATTAATATATTTACATATTCTTAACAAGTAGTAATAGAGTTTTAACCACTTAAGTTATACTGCAGCAGGTTGGCTCCCCTGGGCAAATCGCGTCAGCTGTACGCCAGCTGCTTTAAGAGCTGTAGGGGGCGCACGCCAGAGTCAATGTGTGTGGCCGGCGGGTGCGATGCCTGCTGGCCACCCACAATCCCTCCTGACAGAGACAAAACGGAGATCTGTTAATGTAAATAGACAGATCTCCGTTCTGTCATGGGAGGAGAGAGAGATCTCCTGTTCCTACTGTTTAGGCAGTCCTCCAGGCAGTCCCATTCCCCCACAGTTAGAAACACTCTCTAGGTAACACAGTTAACCCCTTGATCGCCCCTAGTGTTAACCCCTTCCCTACCAGTGACATTTACACAGTAATCAGTGGCTATTTTTAGCTCTGATCGCTGTATAAATGTCAATGGTCCCAAGAAAGTGTCAAAAGTGTCCAATCTGTCCGCCGCAATGTTGCAGTCCTGCTAAAAATCGCAGATCACAGCCATTACTAGTAAAAAATAAATAAAAATAATATAAATCTATTCCCTAATTTGTAGACGCTATAAATTTTATGCAAACCAATCAATATACGCTTATTGCGATTTTTTTTTTTCACCAAAAATATGTAGAAGAATATATATCGGCCTAAACTGAGGAAGAATTTTTTTTTGGATATTTATTATAGCAAAAAGTAAAAAATATTGCTTTTTTTTCAAAATTGTCGCTCTTTTTTCGTTTATAGCGCAAAAAATAAAAACCACAGAGGTGATCAAATACCACCAAAAGAAAGTTCTATTTGTGGGAAAAAAAGGAAGTAAATTTTGTTTAGGTACAGTGTCGCACGACTGCGCAATTGTCAGTTAAATTGATGCAGTGCCGTTTTGCAAAAATTGGCCTGGTCATTAAGGGAACAAATCCTTCCGGTACTTAAGTGGTTAAACAAGCCATCACCGACCTCTCTATCTGCATGTAGTGTGAAGTAATTCATTCTCAAAGATCAAAGATTGCAACAAAGACTGTACGTGTTTTATTCTACACATTATGCATTGCACAACGAGCCATGTAGTGCCATTCAGGAAGCATCCTGCCAATAAAACACAGGGTGTGGGGTGCTGCCAAAAAATGGCGCATGCACCACAACGTCATGAGTTGAGTAGCACTGCAGTGTATGTCCATTAAAAAGGTGTGTTGGGATGTCATTTTAAAAATGGCACCATATCACAGTGCACATTACACATCACAGTGCATTTATTGTGTGGTGAGAAACGTGGTAAAGCACGTATTAGTGCTATAATAACTTGGTACGAACAGGCCCTAAAGTCAGGTTTCAGCTTTCAAACAGCTTAGAAACATCTGCTGGGAAAACAGCTGTTGAGCTGCCAAGATCTTGCTGTGATTTAAAGTAGTAAGGAAACAAGTTAGATGTCAGGGCCAGTGTTGTGAACTTTAAAGATAGATTTCTCCACGATGCCTATAGCTACATAAGTGAAGCTTGTTGTAAAGTACTTTCTCTGCTTAACCACTTCAGCCTCGGAAAATTTGGCTGCTCAATGACCAGGCCAGGCCAGGTCGTGGGACGCTGTACCCAAACAAAATTGACATCCTTTTTCTCCCAAAAATAGAGCTTTCTTTTGGTGGTATTTGATCACCTCTGCGGTTTTTATTTTTTGCGCTATACAAAAGAAGAGTGACAATTTTGAAAAAACACATTATCTTTTACTTTTTGCTATAATAAATAATAATTTTTTATCAAAAAAATTCCTATGTATTCTTCTACGTATTTTGGTAAAAAAAATCGCAATAAGTGTATATTGATTGGTTTGCGCAAAAGTTACAGCGTCTACAAAATAGGGGATAGATTTATGGCATTTTTATCATTTTTTATTATTTTTTTTACTAGTAATGGCGGCGATCTGCAATTTTTATCGGGACTGCGATATTGCGTCGGACTGATCGGACATTTTTGACACATTTTTGGGAACATTGACAAGTATACAGCGATCAGTGCTATAAAAATGCACTGATTACTGTATAAATGTCACTGGCAGGGAAGGGGTTAACACTAGGGGGCGATCAAGGGGTTAACTGTGTTCCCCCACTGTGTTCTAACTGTAGGGGGGATGGGACTGTCTAGGAGGGGAGAGAGATCGGTGTTCATACTTAGTATGAACACTTGATCTGTCTTCTTTCCCCTGAGAGAACTGGGATCTGCATGTTTACACACACACAGATCCCGGTTCTCGCTCTGTCTTGATCGATCGCGGGAGCCCGGTGGTCATTGCACCCGCCGGGCACTTGTATTGGCTCCTTGCCCACCTTGCGGACGCGTGCCCCTAGTGGCCAAAAGGTAACGTCGTTTCGTCCAGTCGTGTTATTTTGCCGTAGTAAAACTGCGGCGGCTGGTCGGTAAGCGGTTAAATACTTTAATGTCCCTAGGTTAACTTTGAGGTATGGTACGAATGCTGATTCAAGCCTGCACAGTTTATCCTCCTAGGCTCGGCCATGCACTTGTTTGTTTTGATAGCCCAAAACACAGGTTTTTACATTCCTCATTAGTCAGGACTACATTATACTAGGTTATTTTTTTACTTCTGTTTGAGTGTTGGGTCTTTTGGATGTTTCTGTTTTTCCCCGTGGTTCAATTGTTCTGTGTTTTGCTTGACCTTGTGAACGTTTTAACGAATATCCACTCTGAGCAACCACAAACTTTCAGAGCACTCCCGAGATGTCTGTTTTCTTTGATTGTAGACTTTGTTGTTGCCATCTCAGCCCGGTTTTGTGGAGTTCAAATAACTCCCAGCTTGTGTTACAGTCGGTAGTGGAAATCAAAATGCAGATACTAGTCTGCACGGGTAGGTTTTATATAGACTTCAATATCCAAGCCGCCCCCCCCCCAGTCCTTAACCTGTAAGGTACTATCCAAAAAGGGCTTACTTGTTATTCTTTGTCTTTCTTGTCTCATATTTCTAATTATGTCACGAGGGAGGGATGTTAAAAAATGATCCACCTCAGGTGGTAAATTCATTGGGTACACCACTGGCTAGCTGATGTTTTCAAGCATGCTGGGTTTTATTGTGACTGGCATGACACAATTTAATTTGCATCTAAGCACTCATTAATTCTTATTATATGGGCTGTGCTAGAAAATTGATATTCTAACGTTATCCATTCAACACTGTATGTAATTAATATGAAAAAAAGATAAACAAAACCTATGCTGTGTTAATGGTGTGATGAACCCAGCTCCATTCCTTTCAATGATGCTGATTCAGTTTAGAAATGTAGAGGATTCTAAGCTTTTAAAATGTAAGTGTAGGCAGATATAAAAGACTCAATTTAATCCAGTTATTCATTACAAATACTCAAAGCTGAACTTCAGGCAGAAAACCCTTAGATTAAATATTCTTTAATAGCCACAAAGGATATAGATCCACTTTCTGTGCACCAAATGCCATTGTGAACCCAGCTATTGCCTTGTAAAAGAAGCAGTGACATCATCACTGTGCTCTACATAGCCTATGCAGAGCTGTGGGAGGGACTCACTAAAGGCTGCCTGCAGAAAATGACAGGAAGGGGCGGTGATAAGACCAGTCACCCTGCACAAGGAGAGAGAGAGCTACAGTGAGTGGTCTTTATTAGAGGAAGATCCTGCACAGAGGCAATGTTTCACTAGATTACAATGTTTCATTAGATTACTGTATAGATCTGGAAGAAATACACAAAGTAGCCCAAGGAGTTGATTTACTAATGCTGGAGAGTGCAAAATGTGGTGCAGCTCTGCATAGAAACCAATCAGCTTGCAGGTTTTATTGTCAGAGCTTAAAGTGATACTAAAGGTTCCTATTTTTTTTTTTTAGAAATAACAAACATGTCATACTTACCTCCACTGTGCAGCTCGTTTTGTACAGAGTGGCCCCGAACCTGCTCTTCTGGGGTCCCTCGGCGGCTCTTGCAGCTCCTCCCCACATTAGATAACCCCCTAGAAGAAGCGCTCTCCCAGGGGGGTTACCTTGCAGGTGCGCTCCTGAGTCCAGCATTTGGTGTCCATAGACGCCGAATGCAGGACTGTGCCCCGCCCCCCGGCAGATGCATCATTGGATTTGATTGACAGCAGCGGGAGCCAATGGCTGCGCTGCTATCAATCTATCCAATCAACAGCTGAGAACCCCCTAGCCAAGAGACGAGGGTTCAGGTAAGTAAATCGGGGGGGCTGGGGGCCGGTCTTTGCCAGGTGTTTTTTCACCTTAATGCATAGAACCTTTACAACCCCTTTAATCGAAAAAGCTGAAGTTAGAAGCTGATTGGCTACCATGCACAGCTGCTCCAGATTTTGCACTCTTGAGTTTTAGTAAATCAACCCCCCCCCAATCTGTCTTTGTGCTAGCTTTTTGTACATCAGCATTTAGACTGGAACAAGGAGGGTCAACACAGAGCAGACTGAGCTCCCAACTGACAGTGCCGAGTGATAGTTCCAGTGCTGATGTCACTGTCCAGAGCCAGTGGAGTTGGACACTTGCTTGCATATAAATACCCACTTACACCAATGATCTTTTCAGTTGTTGGTGAGGGGGCATTCATCAATATGGCAAAGATTGTTGGCACGGGCAGTGGAAAGACAATAAAGTACTAAAGGGGAAAATCCACTTTAACTCCACTTTAGTGGGGAAAAAAATAGCAAAAAAAAAAAAAAAATGTAGCATATACAATTGCGATAAGTTATATGGTAATTGAATGTTATTAAAAATTACCTTTCCTTTTCAATCTGCAGCGCTGTAATTTTCTGTAAAATGTAATGCAACATGGCTACCTGGAGGTGTTCTGTACACAGATAGTATACACAACATCCCCCCAGAAACATCATTTCCTGCTTGTATGATTGGCTCACTGATTTTACCAGAAGCTTGCACTAAGTTACAAGTCATATATCAGGCATTCCCTGTAACAAAAATGTCATTTTTGGTGAGTTACTCCCAATAGGAAATCACATCTAAAGGGATGCAGGCCCTGCAATTTTCCTCATTAGAGCCCTGCAAGTACAGCAGCTTGATAAATATGAAACCACTCCCATCCAATTTACTTACCACGTGGACACAGAAAAACACACAGGGATTTCTTAAGAATAACAAAAGGTAGGAATCCGCTGCAAAGTTTCTTTAAATTCTTGTAATATACATAGATCACCCAGATGGGATGTTTTTTCTCAACAAAGGAGGAGTGACTCTTTAAAAAGAAATCTGTTAGGCGAGGCCAGATAAAAAAAAAAAAACAATCTGTTAGGCGAGGCCAGAGTCACTTCAAGAGGCTTTTGTTCGGGTTTGAAAAATGTTTATTGCTTTTTCACTAGCACACTTTTGTCAATTAAATTGAGCATAAAAGTTACAAGATAGTAGAGTTCATGGACAGATATAAAACATAAGTACAATAGTAGTATACTAGTTAAAACGCAAAACAATTTGTTCAAACCTCAAACAACCCTCCTATTATAAATCCCCCACAACGTAATGACAATAAGAGGCTTTTATGAGATAAGAATAAAGTGTACTGCTTTGTATCTAGTATACTGAGCGTATTTTTTTTCTTCCTGTATGGTAATTCAATGGCCCCTTCATTAAATCTCTATCGGCAGCATGCAGGAGCTGGATCTTTCGGTCACAAGTCCTAACTGAATTGCAAAATCACTGCTCACCCCTCTTCAGCCTTCACTCCACACCCCAAAAAACAAGACATGCTGGGAGTGATGTAATTACGGGCTGATGGCAGCTTGGGAGCACCACTAGTTCTACTCCAGTCTAGTTCTGGTTGGGTGGACCTAGGACTATCCAGTGCCAGGGGGTGGGTTAGCAGGGTAATAGTTAAATAGTAATGTAGACCAGGCAGGACAGCATGACTTTCCTTTTTTGTTTAAAAGAAAAGCTCATCAACATCCAGCAAGTGAGGTTGTATCACTGTTCATATATTTTGAGGTCGAGGATTAGGAATTTGGTGGAAATAAAAAATGAGATAATGGTAAAAGCAATCATTTAGATTTCTGCTGGAAATGGGGTTGGTTCGGGCTAAAGTACGTAGCCAAGCAACATGTCAAAGTTTTTCCCCCCATTTTTTATTTCTGCGCCCCGACATTGAATTTTTAGATGTGTTTTTCATAGCTTTTTGAACATCAGTGTCTGTTTTTTTTTTGTTTTTGATAAATCGGGATTGGATTGATTTGGAAAGTTCCTGTCCATTTGTGTTTGCTAGCCAAGGAGAAATACTAATTGACTTCCATTTGTTCTGGTTCATTTATTTTGACCTTTACATTGCTGAACTGACAGAATGGTATCACATCATGCCAGTTTGTTAGTAATTGTTACACAAGTCCATTACCTCCTTTCCTTTCAGCTGCCTGGTTTGTACAGTAGATTAAAATTTTCCAGACACAGTTGTTGTAGTGAGCAGTGACCCAACCTTCTGCACCAAAAAGAACAGGCTTTATATACAGACCTTATAAGTGTTCTATCGTTTTAACTGTAGATTGCAATAGTAAAGTAAAAATGTTAGAGATAATTTTCCTTGGCAAAGTTTATTTTAAGGTGTAAGCATTCAAAAACACTTATGTATCTATTTAAAAAGAAACCCCTTATGTTATGGATATGAGTTGAGGGGAAGGCGATTGTAGTCCAACTTTTGAGAGTAGTCTGCTCATCCATAGATACAGTGAGGTGAGGACAGGAAGTTTGTTCCTGGAAGGATTACTAAGTAAGAGGAAAGGAAAAAAGCTTTGTAGCCCTCTTTTAAGGGGAAGATTATGAGAAATGACGACCCCCCCCCCCCCCAAAGAGAATAGTACACTAAACCTATAAGTTAAGAGGGGATTCCCTTCCTGGAAAATTCATCAGTAGCAATCTAATTAAAGTAATAGGTGCCGAGGAACTACTGCAGCCAGCATATAACATTAACCATAAGTAAATAGATGCATTCCAGTATGGAAATAATACAAGCCTTATAAAAAAAAAAATAATAATAATATTAGTACATACATCCAGGGTGCAAACGGTTATCATTAAAGGGTCCAACAAGAGTCTTGGTGGATTTTTGTGCACATATACCTAGGTACATATTGCTATTAATAGAGATACCTCCAGATGAACGTTGAAGCAAACTTCAGTTGCAGGGACCCTGAGGATGATCAAAATGCGTCATCCATCTTTGTGTTGGAGACCTAAAGACAAGATTAGCAGTGATGGGGAGATGCTCCAACCATTGTCCAACTGGCCTGGAATGCAGGTTATCACTAGCAGAAACTGTTGCGTGGCACTGGGCACTGAGAGTATTTTGGTTATTGTGCCCTAAGCTAAAACTAGCTATATAATCCCAGATCAGAAGGGATTTATTTTACCACAGGGTTAACTAAAATATTAAGAGCTGCATATAAACTCTATTGCAGTAAACAAGTTCACTTACTAATATATTGGAAGGTGGCCACTACACACATACTGTAGGACAGACCTAGCTATCTGGCACTGTGCATGTGAGATAATAGCAACAGGACAGAGATAAGTATGTCACAAGGATTTAGATACACACTAAAGAAGCTATGGGCAGCTGCAGTTAAGCTATTAGAACATAGGAATACTTGTCTAATAGTCTCTGCTTCTGGTCTGGATGAAATATTGCAACCAGCAGCATGCCCTGTAAAAAGCATCACATGGCTCACTTCCCTGTGTCTACTTACTAAAAACTTCCCTTTATCTAACAACACAGTCCTCTAATCTAGATTTCTGATCCAGTTAGCAAGGACAGGACATACCTGTCTGTACCCAAATAACTCTGTGGCAATTAATAAGCAAAAAATATATATAAAATGTGAATGGAGTTACCAGAGATGCTGTTTCCCATTTCAGCAAATAATAACTTGAACTGCTTAGGTAATGAGCACTGTGGGAATCTTGGATTGCAGAATTCATCAATAAATAATGACATCAGAAATAATGTATTCTTTGTATAGGTTTAAATATAAATAAACTGCTATTTTTATTGTACGTGTACTTGTAGGGCTAGATCTCTTCTTAGCCTAAATAGGCCATGGTAGAGGATGGCAAGGCTTCCAGGAAAGACACAGATGATGTCATGTCAGTAGTTATAGTAAGACATTATCACACATATAATCGGAGGTTCAAGGCTGCCGTCCTGCCTCCAGTGCATTTTGGTTGGGTCCTTGTGTTGTGCTTTTGTGGATTTTTGTTGTTGAAAGTGTGTGCTTACAATTTATCCACATTGGCACTATACACCTGGGGTATAAGTAAAACAAGACAGTTGGTCAAGGGAACAGGCTTGACACCTTCTTTACTTTTCCTTGTTTATGTAGAGAATAGCCCCTTTAGAGTATTGTTAAAGCCTGTCTCTTTCCTTCTTCGCACTTCCCTGCCACTCTGCAATTTTAATCCTATGTACCTGACCACTTGTTGGGTGGTTGGTGGAGCTTACAGAAGGTAATGATTTCACACCCTACCTCAACTGGCAGGTTCTGGGCCTGACAATTGACTGCACCCCCCAATACTGGCATTTCAGCTCTGTGTTTAGATTAGAGATTAGAGGTTTGGAAGACACTGCCGGGAAGAGAGAGGAGGGTGAGCTGAGCTGCCGAATCGCTGATGGGTGTGGGGAGCAAGGCAATCTGAGCTGCTGAGACAATAACCTGGACAACTTTAGTACTTTTGATGCATAGCCTGGCCACAGGTTCACTTCAAACCTGAATCATAACATCTAACTCTAATCTAACTCCTAAACCTAATTTAAACCTTTAAAGTAAATGTGTGGCAAGGACGTCCAAGTAGTTACATCTTTTCCTCACGAGCAGTAAATGGGCTTTAAAACAAGCCCTCAAAGGACTCTATGGCTGCAGGCATGTAGCATGAGGGTAAAGCCTAGTACCCAACACTCATTTTTAAAAATTGACAGCTCCGTTCGGAGCCGCTGTACTAACAACCCAATGTTAGTACAGCAATCACCCCTGCTGTTCTATTGTGTTCTAACAGGGGAATTATGTACAAAGTATTAGCAAAAGTGCAATTTCTCTATCACAGAAACTCATAATTTACTATCAGCCAGGTTCTTGCAATTGTCCTTTTATAGAGTGTACTCTCCTTTTGCTTACTTAGCAAGGGTGAATTGGTCATTCCCATTCTACATGGATGCCTGCTAAGAGGTTAAACATTACATCTTTCCTCCTCACATGAAGCTGCAGCAGCTGGCAGAGGTATAGTCTCACTTCAAACTCTCTTAGCTGTTCCCACCCCCCTAAATATATCTCTAAAAGGTAGGCAGGGACAGCCAGCCAAGACTGGCAGAAAAAGGGCAGGAGAAACCCCAAAAGGGACTAACATCCCCTCACAGGCATTGTAGAGCACTTCATGCTCAAACTTCATAGCAGCACTTCTGCTATGAAATTTAATGATGAATTCCTTCACAGTGTCTGCAGCTAGAGAGGTCATTGAGGGCTATTTTGAAGCTCTTAGAATCTTAAAGACTTATACCGCGCACACATGATCGGATTTTCCAACAACAAAACCGTGGATTTTTGTTCGAAGGATGTTGGCTCAAACTTGTCTTGCATACACACAGTCACACAAATGTTGGCCAAAAAATCCAAAGTGAGAACGCGGTGACGTACAACACGTACGACGAGCCGAGCAAAAGGAAGTTCAATAGCCAGTGCGGCTCCTTCTGCTTGATTCAGAGCATGCGTGAACTTTTGTGTGACGGACCTGTGTACACACGATTGAACTTTCCGACAACAAGTTTTGTTGGCGGAAAATTTGAGAATCTGCTATCAAACATTTGTTGACGGAAATTCCGACAGCAAATGTTCGATGGAGCATACACATGGTTAGACTTTCCGACAACAAGCTCACATCCAACATTTCCCGTCGGAAACTCCGACTGTGTGTACACGGCATTAGAGTTGGGGGAAAGGGAGAGTTGATTGTTAAGGATACCTAATGGTTAGATTAAATGCTTTAGGACAGCTCCCATGCATTGTACTGTGGGTGGGCGGCTCCTACAGGCACAGCGACATACGTGTGATTTTTTTTTAACAAAGACATGTAGTAGGATACATTCTAGACAAAATTTATGAAGAATTTTTTTTAGATATGTTTTATAGCAGAAAGTAGAAAGTATCGTTTTTTTTTTCATAATTATCAGCTTTTTTCGTTTATATAGTAAAACAATATAAAACCCAGTGGTGATCAAAAACCACTAAAAATAAGCTCTATTTGTGTGAAAAAAAAATTATATAAATTTAATTTGGGTACAGTGTTGCATGACCGCACAATTACCAGTTAAAGTAGTGCAGTGCTAAATTGCAAAAAATGACCTGGCCGTTAAATGGGGTAAAACCTTCTGGAGATCAAGTGGTTACGTCTGGAGCCAGGGCATAAAGGAGAACATTTCTTTCAATGCCCAACAACAAAAATTCTTGTTGAAATCTATGTACTGACAAAAAATAATACAATTCTGTCACATGGAGCAGAGGAAGCACCTACATACTTCTGTGTGAACGGACCATCTGTAAGGTCTGAGTAGCAAGTAAAAAAAAAAACAATACGGTTTGGTTAGACAAATTTAACAATTTTTATTATGCACACTACAGCATCCTGATTAAAAGAAAGGCGTGCATACAGTATGTACTCACAACAGCATGTATGAACTGTATAAGTATGTACAGTGTATGTGTGTGTTTATCAAATTTATACACTTACTCGCATTTGTGCTGGGTTATAAAATCATTAAAAATTTTCCCACACATTGAACAAATGACTCAAATGGAAAGCAGTCAATGGTGACAATTGTAACGCCACAGTGCCAGTCAATGCAATTTGGATGCTTAATGCACTGAATCTTTAAAAAGCACCACATCGGCTAATTGCAACAATAACAGTATTGATGGCTGCCTGGTAGGGAACTTGTTCTAGCTCCAGGTATGTCTAGACAATAACTGGGATCATAAGCTCAATAACATTTTTTTTTTTTGCCCGTGTAGGACATAACTGCAAATATGCTGGAGAAGGAAAAGACTTATTCTTATTGAACTAGCTAAAGTGGTTTTCAGCCCCGGCATGAGCTCTTACCGCCTTGTCCTCCAGGTTCCTGTTGTTCATTGATTTTGTCCTTTGTTTAATTATTTCCCTTATGTTTGCCTTCCAGTTAAAAAGTAATTTTCGGCAAACAAATCTAAGATTTGTTTTTGGTGTCAATAAAGGTCAGGGGTGGCCCAGAATAAAAATGAAAGCCAGCATCTTATGTCTGGAGCAAAAGCTCTTCAAGCTAGAGGGCAGAAGACACTTGTGACAGATTTTTTTTGTACATGTTAAAGTATTTCTAAATCCAGAACTTTTTTGTTTTGGATAAAGTAGAGAAAGGTTGAAAATCTCAACAGTTTATTTTTTGCTGTCTGCGTCCCTTTGGAGAGAGCCTCCTTCACTCCAGATACAAGAGCAAGTGAGAGGCTCCTCTCAAAAATGGGAGGAAATTTCCCCTTGGGCAACTGTCCCCACATCGAATGTCTCCATTGGAAGATTTTCCCTTACCTTCTGTTCTGTTGACCACTGTACACATGACTGCTGAGGCGCAATGGGCTTAGGTCCCACTTAACTAAACACCAAGGGATCAAATCCCCCACCACCCTTGCCCTTTACTCCATTAAATAAGACAATTACAACCATTAGGTTGGAAAGGGCAAGGCCACAGCTTTATTAAATTCCAACACATAACATGTGAACATATTTAACCAGTGCCAGTCGCAATCGTACTGTGAGCACTTAACCAAAGAGGGAAGTGAGGCCTGTCCTTACCATAAGTGCTGGACAGACAGCCTGTTTCCAATTTTCCATCAAGGTCATAGCCCATTACAGCAACTTTAACTGCTGGCAAGGTCAAGAAAACCGCAGCAAGCTGTGACATACCAAACATAGGAAAAAAGGGGTGGGAGGGTGGGCAGCTCTTCCAACGACTCTTCTGAAAGACCCAGAATTCCCTGGGGCACACGATTTCCTGAGCTCAGGCCCATCCCATCCCATCCCACATGTCCCAACCAATCGTTCCCCTTGTCACGCACCTAGCCATGCCCCCATCAGTCAAGGCTCTCTTTCCCTAGGGAGGGGCTCAAGAGGCCTTCATTTGCATTTCCCATCACTTTCTGTCAGTGGCGCTAGTAACTGGAACAAATAGAGAGGGTGAATCTCACCATATGGGACACAGACAGCTATAAAAACCAAATGTTTCAAATTACTTCAAAGCATAAAAAAAATGTGTTGGCTTTAGATACATCAAAGAAAAACACAAGGCAGCGATGCTACATACATAGTTACATAGTAGGTGAGGTTGAAAAAAGACACAAGTCCATCAAGTCCAACCTATGTGTGTGATTATAAGTCAGTATTACATTGTATATCCCTGTATGTTGCGGTGGTTCAGGCGCTTATCTAATAGTTTCTTGAAACTATCAATGCCCCCAGCTGAGACCACCGCCTGTGGAAGGGAATTCCACATCCTTGCTGCTCTTACAGTAAAGAACCCTCTACGTACTTTAAGGTTAAACCTCTTTTCTTCTAATTTTAATGAGTGTCCACAAGTCCTGTTAAACTCCCTTCTGCGAAAAAGTTTTATCCCTATTGTGGGGTCACCAGTATGGTATTTGTATATTGAAATCATATCCCCTCTCAGGTATCTCTTCTCCAGAGAGAATAAGTTCAGTGCTCGCAACCTTTCCTCATAACTAATATCCTCCAGAACCTTTATTAGCTTTGTTGCCCTTCTTTGTACTCACTCCATTTCCAGTACATCCTTCCTGAGGACTGGTGCCCAGAACTGGACAGCATACTCTAGGTGCGGCCAGACCAGAGTCTTTAGCCCAGCCTTTGAAGAGTCCTAGGCTAGAGCTACCAATTGCCACTAAAAACTCTTAAAAAATACTGACACTTTTTGCAATTGAGATTTTTCCTTTAAAACATGGCACATAGATGCCAACTGTTCTGGTTTTGGTGGAACGGTCCTGCATCTAGGTGCTCTGTTCTGTTGATGCTGTGAGATCACAGCATCACTTTTATTTGAGTTAATAAGCATACACAACTCCTCAAAAAAGTGTATCGTGGCCATGAGTGGGTGGTCCCTGCATAACTAGGGGTGGGACTGTCCATAAAGTGGGCATGACAGTGGCAGGGCTTCACAGAAAGTAGGCATGATCTATGTAGTACCAACCAAAAGGTGGCCTTCTTAAGTGTGGGCTATGGACAGGGGTGGCATTGTCAACAGGATGAATATGTTGGCAAGTATGTATGGCATAGCCTTTTGAGATGGGTCAGAGGGACACCTTCTTAGTAAAGGAATATTTAGGCAAAGGACACACCCCTGTGAAACTCCTGAAGACACAGATCATGATGAATTAAAGTGCAAACTCACTGGGTTTTTTGTCTCCATGTTTTCCTTATATTAGCATTAAAAATAACCATTCCAAAAAACTGGAGACTGGTTCAAAAGTTTAGTGCAATATCAATAATTCAGGCAATTAAAATAGTACATTTATTTCTGCAGTTCTCTATACCAGAGTTAAAAGAATGAAAATTGAGGAAGAATGAGGTACAAAAGGATTTGGATAAGAAAAAAAGATGAACAGTCCCTCCACGTAAGGGACATTTGGGAGCTTTGCAAAATTGTAATGTTGTAAACAAATGAAAAAAGCAGGCATTCAGGAGTCAACAGGATTGCCTCCTGAATGGCTGACAGTGGCTGCTTAGCCACCATGGATTGCATTTCAGAGACTAAACAAGTCTGAACTTAGACCAAATTCTTACCCCCCCCCCAACAGCAGTCTGCAGCTCACTTCTGGAAATCAAAGCGATCTCCAGAGAGTGCTGCAATTGTAAACATTGGACTTAATTAACACCCTTCCAACATGGGATTCTTACCGAGAAGATGTTAATTAACTAACATTTTTATTTTCTTATATTACAAAATCTCAATCTGGTCAAACTGCTAACCCTGATCTGTTCAAATAGGGCACACATTTTAACCAAGCTCTCCTGTATTTTGGTTTCCTCATATTAGTTAACAATTAAAGAAGTAGGGCCAAAACTTCGTTCTGCACTCCGGTGACCCATATTCAGCTGGCAGCTAAAGCCCACTGTGGGATGACATCACCGAGTTGGTACAACCTCTAGATTAGTGTCTTTCAAACTTTTGTTATTTAAGGCAACCTTAGAATTGTGCACAATCCTGTGGCACATAAGTCTGAGGGTGCCTATGTTCAACTGCAAAAGGCAGCACATTTTTTCTGCTGTATAGAAAAACATGCAATTTGGCATGTGTTACCGCACTGCATTGCACTAACAAGGTCAGTGATTTTGGTTGTAACTCTACTCTCCCCAAATTCCTCTTTCTAGCATAAACCTCTACACAATCCCCTTTCGAGCACAACACCCCCAAATTCCTCCTCCTAGCACAAACCCCCCAATCACCCCTCTGAGCACAAACCCCCCTAAATCCCCCCCCCCTCCGAGCACAAACCCCCCAAATCCCCTCTTCAAACGTAACCCCCCAAATATATCATCATACCACAAACCCCCCCACGTCACCCCTTCTATTACAAACTCCCTGCTCCCAAATCCCCACTCCTAGCACAAACTCCGCTCCCAAACCCCCCTCCTATTGCAGCCATTTGCTAAAATCATTTAAGTTCATTTTTTTCCCCATTAATGTACACACAGCACCCCATATTGACAGAAAAACACAGAATTGTTGACATTTTTGCAGATTTATTAAAAAAGAAAAACTGAAATATCACATGGTCCTAAGTATTCAGACCCTTTGCTCAGTATTTAGTAGAAGCACCCTTTTGATCTAGTACAGCCATGAGTCTTTTTGGGAAAGATGCAACAAGTTTTTCACACCTGGATTTGGGAAACCTCTGCCATTCCTCCTTGCAGATCCTCTCCAGTTCTGTCAGGTTGGATGGTAAACGTTAGTAGACAGCCATTTTTAGGTCTCTCCAGAGATGCTCAATTGGGTTTAAGTCAGAACTCTGGCTGGGCCATTCAAGAACAGTCATGGAGTTGTTGTGAAGCCACTCCTTCGTTATATTAGCTGTGTGCTTAGGGCCATTGTCTTGTTGGAAGGTAAACCTTCGGCACAGTCTGAGGTCCTGAGCACTCTGGAGAAGGTTTTCGTCCAGAATATCCCTGTACTTGGCCGCATTCATCTTTCCCTCGATTGCAACCAGTCCCTTCAGCTAAAAAACACCCCTACAGCATGATGCTGCCACCACCATGCTTCACTGTATTGGACAGGTGATGAGCAGTGCATCTTGGTCTCATCAGACCAAAGAATCTTATTTCTCACCATCTTGGAGTCCTTCAGGTGTTTTTTAGCAAACTCCATCTAGGCTTTCATGTGTCTTGCACTGAGGAGAAGCTTTCGTCGGGCCACTCTGCCATAAAGCCCTGACTGGTGGAGGGCTGCAGTGATGGTTGACTTTCTACAACTTTCTCCCATCTCCCGACTGCATCTCTGGAGCTAAGCCACAGTGATCTTTGGGTTCTTCTTTACCTCTCTCACCAAGGCTCTTCTCCCCCGATAGCTCAGTTTGGCCAGACGGCTAGCTCTAGGAAGGGTTCTGGTCATCCCAAACGTCTTCCATTTAATGATTATGGAGGCCACTGTGCTCTTAGGAACCTTAAGTGCAGCAGAATTTTTTGTAACCTTGGCCAGATCTGTGCCTTGCCACAATTCTGTCTCTGAGCTCTTCAGGCAGTTCCTTTGACCTCATGATTCTCATTTGCTCTGACATGCACTGTGAGCTGTAATGTCATATATAGACAGGTGTGTGACTTTCCTAATCAAGTCCAATCAGTATAATCAAACAGATCTGGACTCAAATGAAGGTGTAGAACCATCTCAAGGATGATCAGAAGAAATGGACAGCACCTGAGTTAAATATATGAGTGTCACAGCAAAGGGTCTGAAAACTTAGGACCATGTGATATTTCAGTTTTTCTTTTTTAATAAATCTGCAAAAAATGTCAACAATTCTGTGTTTTTCTGTCAATATGGGGTGCTGTGTGTACATTAATGAGGAAAAAAAACGAACTTAAATTATTTTAGCAAATGGCTGCAATTTAACAGAGTGAAAAATTTAAGGGGGTCTGAATACTTTCCATCCCCACTGTGTATATATATCTATCTATATGTATATATATATATATATATATATATATATATATATATATATATATATATATATATATATATATATATATATATATTATATATATTATATATATATATACAGTAACTCACAAAAGTGAGTACACCGCTCACATTTTTGTAAATGTTTTATTATATCTTTTCATGTGACAAAACTCAAGAAATGACACTTTGCTACAATGTAAAGTAGTGATTGTACAGCTTGTATTACAGTGTAAATTTGCTGTCCCCTCAAAATAACTTAACACACAGCCTTTAATGTCTAAAACCCTGCAAACAAAAGTGAGTACACCCCTAAGTGAAAATGCCAAAATTGGGCCCAATTAGTTATTTTCCCTCCCTGATGTCATGGGACCAGTTAGTGTTACAATGTCTCAGGTGTGAATGGGGAGCAGGTGTGTTAAATTTGGTGTTATCACTCTCACTCTCTCATACTGGTCACTGGAAGTTCAACATGGCACCTCATGGCAAAGAACTCTCTGAGGATCTGAAAAAAATAATTGTTGCTCTACATAAAGATGGCCTAGCCTATAAGAAGATTGCCAAGACCCTGAAACTGGGCTGCAGCACGGTGGCCAAGACCATACAGCAGTTTAACAGGACAGGTACTACTCAGAACAGGCCTCACCATGGTCAACCAAAGGAGTTGAGTGCACGTGCTCAGCGTCATATCCAGAGGTTGTCTTTGGGAAATAGATATATGAGTGCTGCCAGCATTGCTGCAGAGGTTGGGGGGGGGGGGGGGGTCAGCCTGTCAGTGCTCAGACCATACACCGCACATTACATCAAATTGGTCTGCATGGCTATCATCCCAGAAGGAAGCCTCTTCTAATGATGATGCACAAGAATGCACGCAAACAGTTTGCTGAAGACAAGCAGACTAAGGACATGGATTACTGGAACCATGTCCTGTGGTCTGATGAGCCCAAGATAAACTTATTTGGTTCAGATGGTGTCAAGCGTGTGGGGGGGCAACCAGGTGAGGAACACAAAGACAAGTGTGTCTTGCCTACAGTCAAGCATGTTGGTGGGAGTGTCATGGTCTGCGGCTGCATGAGTGCTGCCGGCACTGGGAAGCTACAGTTCATTGAGGGAACCATGAATGCCAACATGTACTGTGACATACTGAAACAGAACATGATCCCCTCCCTTCGGGGACTGGGCCGCAGGGCAGTATTCCAACATAATAACGACCCTAAACACACTTCCAAGATGACCACTGCCTTGCTAAAGAAGCTGAGGGTAAAGGTGATGGACTGGCCAAGCATGTCTCCAGACCTAAACCCTATTGCGCATCTGTGGGGCATCCTCAAATGGAAGGTGGAGGAGCGCAAGGTCTCTAACATCCACCAGCTCTGTGATGTCATCATGGAGGAGTGGAAGAGGACTCCAGTGGCAACCTGTGAAGCTCTGGTGAACTCCATGCCCAAGTGGGTGGGTTAAGGCAGTGCTGGAAAATAATGGTGGCCACACAAAATATTGACACTTTGGACCCAATTTGGACATTTTCACTTAGGTGTGTACTCACTTTTGTTGCCAGTGGTTTAGACATGAGCGTCTGTGTGTCGAGATATTTTGAGGGCACAGCAAATTTACACTGTTATACAAGCTGTACACTCACTACTTTACATTGTAGCAAATTGTCATTTCTTCAGTGTTGTCACATGAAAGGATATAATAAAATATTTACAAAAATGTGACGGGTGTACTCACTTTTGTGAGATACTGTGTATATAATATGTATAAATATATATATATATATATAAATATATATCTCAGCCTTTCAGCACATCGCTGGAAGCCTGAGCCTCCACGACCCGGTGCTTCAGTTAGCGCTGGAGGGGCAGAGCAGAGACTGACAGTCACCCACTGTGCAATACTATATGTGCTGAACTTCAGGCTCTGAAACCTACAGATCCAGCTCTAATGCAATGATGATAGAGGGTCGCTCACTCTCCATCTCATCCATTCACAAAGCGTCTTGTATTCCTTTTACAAGACAAAGAAACTGAACAGTGATGAGGATGAAGATGAACCTTCAGCTAAAAGGAAAGCAGAAGATGAAGACAAAGCAAAAAAGAAACACAATAAATATGTAATTAGTGATGAAGAGGACAAGGATCAGGATTTGTATACACTTTTTTTTTATCTGTACACTGATTTTTTTGGATCTTTTTGGATTTGTCAATGATGTAATGCCCCATACACATGATCAGAAATTCCGTCAGAAAAAACTTGGATGGTTTTTCCGACGGAATTCTGCTCAAGCTTGCCTTGTATACACACGGTCACACAAAAGTTCTCTAAACTTTCGATCGTCAAAAACACGGTGACGTACAATACTACAACCAGCTGAGAAAATGTAGTTCAATGCTTCCGAGCATGCGTCAAATTGTTTCCGAGCATGATTTTTTGCGCGTTCGAATTGCATACAGACAAACGCATTTTCGGATAGGAACTTTTTCTGACCGAAAAATAGAGAACATGCTCTCAGTCTTTTGCTGGCTGGAATTCTGCCAGCAAAAGTCCGATGGAGCATACACACGGTCAGAATTTCTGACCAAAAGCTCGCATCTGACTTTTGCTGGCGGAATTTCTGATCGTGTGTACAGGGCATAACAGTCTCTTTTTTGTGGATCCCATTAAATAAACAAATACATTGTAGTAAGGTATTTGACAACAATTCATACCTTTAATGATATAAAGTCTGGGGGTAAAAGTACCATTTAAGTCTTTGCAGATGACACCAAGCTATGCAGTGGAATAACGTCCTTACAGGATGTTTCCAACTTACAAGCCAACCTTAATGCACTGTTTAATTGGGCAACTATGTGGCAAATGAGGTTTAATGTTGATAAATGTAAAGTTATGGACTTGGGGGCTAAGAATATACATGCATCATACATACTAGGGGGAGTACAGCTGGGGGAATCATTGCTGGAGAAGGATCTTGGTGTTCTGGTAGATCACAAGCCCAATAATAGCATGCAATGCCAAGCTGCGGTTTCCAAAGTACTTTCTTGTATTAAGAGAGGTATGGACTCCAGGGAGAGAGATATCATTTTGTCCCTGTACAAATCATTAGTAATCTGAAATATTCAGTTCATTTTTGGACACCAGTTCACAAAAAGGATATAGTGGAACTGGAGAAAGTGCAGAGAAGGGCAACCAAACTGATACGAGGCATAGAGGAGCTCAGCTATGAGGAAAGATTAAAGGAACTAAATTTATTCTCTCTTGAGAAGAGGAGATTAACGGGGATATAATCAACATGGATGAATACATTAGTGGTCCAATTTGGTGTTGAGTTATTTATTAAGTCATCATAGAAGATAAGGGGGCACTTTTTATGTGTGGAGGAAAAGAGATTTAAGCTCTAAGTACGGAAAGGCTTCTTCTATTTCTTGGTTCTGTCCAGCTCAGTAGATTGCTTTAAAAAAGGCCTGGACATAAAATAACTGGGTACTAACATTTATAGGTAAAGTTGATCCAGGGAATATCCGCTTGCCTCTTGGGGGATCAGGAAGGATCCTCTGCTGGAGCAGCTTGGGGGGGGGGGGGTTGCCTTCCTCCGAATCAACCATGGGTATGGGATTCTGTATAAATAATTGTCATTTTTTGTTCCTTTTATTGGTTGAACTGGATGTTGTCTTTTTTTTAACCAGACTATCAATGTACCTATGTAAATAGATGAGGTGGAGAGCAAGCGAGCTACCCAATATACAGTAAGAGCTGTTGAAGTGTGAAATAGAATGTGAAATAGACAAAGGAGCTAGTTTTAGCCAACTCAGTAGATTGCTTCTAAGAAAGCACTGGATATGTTTCCAAATACACAAAATATAAGTAACTATTATTATTTATAAGAAATAACACTGCAGATTGTTGATCTAGGGAGTATCAATTGCCTTAGGGGTTTAGGATTCTGAGCGTGCAGGTTTTCTTTTTATTTCTTCTTGTCTTTTTTGCTTGAACTTGATGGACGTGTCATTTTTCTGCTCGACTATTTAACTACGGTATTTATCCTGAGGATATGGTTTTGCCGGGATCTTTATGCTTTCTTTAGTTTTTCTATTGAGAACTTCTGCTTGCTTTTGCTGTTGGTACTTCTTTTAGGGCCTATTTACACTTGTACATGTCAGCAATACGTTATAAAATGCATGTGTTAGCATGCATTGATGCAACACACCTGCTCTAGTGCAGTGCCATTCATTGTGAATGATACTCCAAAGCACAATACAAAGAGAGCACAATGTACCATGCACCACAGTGCCCCACAAAGCGCAAACCCTTTGTTGTGGTTTAAAAAAGGATCATGCATGTTTTTTTACATTCTTTGTGGCATGTTTGCATCTCATTCATAATGCATGGGCTGCCTGAATGCACAAGCGTTAATAGCAATGGATTGCTTTAGTGTGAATCAGCCTTTAATTTAGAGAAAGACCAAAAGCAACATATTTTTCCTTGGGGTTTTTAAGACTTCATAGAAGGGGTAAGCATTATATTATTTTTCTTGGTTCGAAAACATCAGTGATATAGTTACACTGCTGTCTAGTACCTTTCTCTCTGTTATATTGTAAATATAACAATAATTAAATCTGTTTTAGGTGGATTCTAGCAGGGATTCTATAACTTGTTTGATGGGTCTGGTCATAAAAGAAAGTAGATTTGTCACCAATTATAGGAGCATCAATATAGGAACATACACATAAGCAGAAATTAAATACTGTACACTAAATGGACATCCCTTCAATGGGGTGGGCAACTACATGGCAAATGAGATTCAATGTAGAAAAATGTAAAATAATGCATTTAGGTGGCAAAAATATGAATGCAATCTATACACTGGGGAGAGAACCTCTGGGGGAATCTAGGATGGAAAAGGACCTGGGGGTCCTAGTAGATGATAGGCTCAGCAATGGCATGCAATGCCAAGCTGCTGCTAACAAAGCAAACAGAATATTGGCATGCATTAAAAAGGGGATCAACTCCAGAGATGAAACGATAATTCTCCCGCTCTACAAGACTCTGGTCCGGCCGTACCTGGAGTATGCTGTCCAGTTCTGGGCACCAGTCCTCAGGAAGGATGTACTGGAAATGGAGCGAGTACAGAGAAGGGCAACAAAGCTAATTGTCTGGAGGATATTATTTATGAGGAAAGGTTGCGAGCACTGAACTTATTCTCTCTGGAGAAGAGACGCTTGAGAGGGGATATGATTTCAATATACAAATACCGGACTGGTGACCCCACAATAGGAATAAAACTTTTTCACGGAAGGGAGTTTAACAAGACTCGTGGCCACTCATTAAAATTAGAAGAAAAGAGGTTTAACCTTAAACTACGTAGAGGGTTCTTTACTGTAAGAGTGGCAAGGATGTGGAATCCCCTTCCACAGGCGGTGGTCTGAGCGGGGAGCAGCAATAGTTTCAAGAAACTATTGGATAAGCACCTAAACGACCACAACATACAGGGATATACAATGTAATACTGACATATAATCACACACATAGGTTGGACTTGATGGACTCGTGTCTTTTTTCGACCTCACCTACTATGTAGTTATGTAACTATGATAGCATGCAAATACATTTTTTGTGCTTCCAACCATGTGGCATTTTGTAGAAACCCATTTCCTGTTCCAGTTTGACTGGACCTCTGTGCACAAAGCTAGGTCCATAAAGACATTTTTGAGGTTAAAGTGGTTCTAAAGCCTAAACATTTGTTACCTTAATGCATTCTTTGAATTAAGGTACAAAATGTTTAGGCATTGTTAAGCCCTTCATTTGATTCAGCGCTGTGCACATCTTTTGTTCTCCTCTCCCCTCACTTCCGAGCGTGGGGCTGTGGAGGGGGAAGAGTGGCTGGTTCAGGCTTTTAGCAGTGTGGTGAGAGGCTGGGCCAACTGCCGGTCAGGCATCTGGGTGGATCCAGACATTACTGTCGGGACCCCTGCAGAGTTTGGGCCGTGTGCATAAATAAGTGCAGCTTTGGCCATACTTCTCTTTTAAATGGGGCTAGGATGGACAGAATGGGGAGGGGGGGGTTGGGGGTCTCCCCTGGGTGTATTGGTGTGATGTGGGGGGCTCCCCCGGGTGTGATGGTGTCATGTAGGGGGGCAGGTAGGGGGCTGCCCCGGGCATGGTGATGTCATGTGGGGGGGAGTGTGGAGTTCTGCTCCTAAATGTTGACAGGAGTAGCACAGCAGCATCAACACTCCTGTTCTCTTAGCCATGGAAGTGACCAGCCAAATCTGGAGAAAAGTAGAGAGCCAGGAGGATGTGTGGATTGTGCTCCCCCCAGCTCTTCCCTCCTGCCACTGCAGCACTCCTGTATTAGGACTGTCAGATCAGGACTGTGCTGGGTTTTGATTACCCATCCCCTATCTCCTCCCTATAATGCTCCTGTTCTGATAGCAAAGAATGTGAGTAGGGGGCAGGTAAGCCAACCCTCCAAGTCCCAATCTAAGAGCCAGTGGTGTCCTCGACTTCCCAATCCCATACCCCTACAGCAGCCGTTAATCGTTCCACTGCCTGCCTGTCAAAAGTCGAAGCCAAAGGAAGCTTCCCTTAGGCTCCTCCTCAACTCTGATGTGTCAAAATGACGAGGAGCCTGGGAAGAAGGACATCCCACGAACTGCATCCAAAGTCTGTGTGTATGAAGGAGGGTGGTGGGGGGAATTGTACTGGGGAACAATTGGGGGGAGGGGGCAGAGTAACAAACATTTGTGCTGGTTGATTAGTATTAGTACAGGGAGGGGGAAGGAAAAAATGGATTAGTGCTAGGAAGGATGATTGGGGGGGGGGGATTTGTGCTAGGAAGGGAGATTGGATGAGATTTGTGCTGCAAGAGGGGATTTGGAGGCAAGGAGTGATTTGGGGGGATTTGTGCTGGGAGAGAGGAAGAGTATTTGTGCCAAGAGGGGGGCTTTGGGGGTATTTTTGCTAAGAGAGGGCTCTTTTGGGGGGGGGGAATTTATGCCAGCAGGGTTGATCTGCGTGGCAGGTGGGGATTTGTACTGGGGGGGGGGGGGGTTTGTGCTCAGAAGAGGAATTTGGAGGGGGGATTGTGCAAGGAGGGGAGATTTGGGGGGGGGGGTATTTGTGCTTGGAGGGAGAATTTTGGTGAGATTTAGAGGTTTTGTTCTAGGGAGGAAATTTGAGGGGTAAAAGATTTGTGCTAAGAGGGGTAATTTTATGGGAGAAGGTTTGAGCTAGGACCTTATAGTTTTGTGCAACAAGCACATACCAGTGTTGTGGTCAGGTGTTCACAATCTTTTGGCCATATGCAGTAGTGTATGTCAGGGGTCTCCAAACTTTCCAAACAAAGGGCCAGGTTTTTGCCCTTCAGATTTTAGGGGGCAGGACTGCGGCCCGCAGGGGTGGAAATTTTCCTGCCATCAGCAGGAGTAAACATCATCACATTTGGTATTAGAGGGAAGGGATAGTGCCCAATTGTTGGTATCATTGGGAGGAATAAGGCCCCATTGTTCGTGTCAGTGGGAGAAATGGTGCCCCATTGTTGATGTAACTTGGTAGAAAAGTGTCTCATATCAGTGGAAGGAATGGTGCCCCAAGGTCCAGATAAAGGCAAGCAAAGAGCTGCATCCAGCCCCTGGGCTGCAGTTTGGAGACCCCTGGTGTATACTGAGAAGAACCAAGTGAGACATCACTCATAATAAAGTCAACCATAGCTTTGAAGTGGAGTGCTCTCCCCACTTAGGCATTTTCCCTAGATGGAGATCAAAACCTGTAAGAGTTTAAATACTTTATTTTTTGGAGTTTTCAGTTCTTGAGTTGCAATGAAGATCATTTTATTGTCACACTTTTTTCAGACAAACTATAGTACTTGAATTTTGGCAGCACATGAAGTATTCCCACTGTGAAAACACCCACAACCAGTGACAAGTCTAGTGGAGCATTGTAAATCCAATCTCGTCACACGCTGGAAAGCCGTTTGCTGTTTATTGGGATTTTCATTCCTTTAAATCGGTTTCATTTGCTTGGTTTTCATCTTAATAAATGTCCCATGACGAAAAAAGTCCAAAGGAATTGTCTTCTGTTGCTTCAGTATGTGTTTAGTCTTCCTATCTGTTCTGCTGTCTGCACCATATAGTGGATTTTTATTACTCATATCGATCTGTTGAATCTGTCCTTCTCATACATTCTGAGTGCCGATACATCCTGCATCACAGCACATTGTATTTACAGGCTAAATGACGCTGTGTGCTTCACAACAAATCCCTGGTTACTCAGATAGCTTGTCATGCTGTAGAGGCTGGAAATGATTTTTTGCTGTCTATAAACTGTAAATATAAAACTCATGGCATGCATCATCAGCAAACAGTATTTAGAGCCATGCAGTAATGGGAGGTCTGTTTTTTGAGTAAAAAGTTAAAAAAATAATTAATGTAACACTATAGCCTAAAAAGTGTTTAAAGCTGAACTCCAGACAAATAACTGAATATATAAACTATATTGTCAAAAGTATTGGGATGACTGCATTTACATGCACATAAACTTTAATGGCATCCCAGTCTTATGCAGTGTACACACAGGCGGACTTTTCGACCAGACTGGTCGGACGGAACGAATCCACGCGACAATGCGACTGTGTGTGGGCTTCATCGGACCTGCAGCGGACTTTTTCTGTCGAAAATCAGACGGACTTTAGATTTGGAACATGTTTCAAATCTTTCTGGCGGACTCGAGTCCGGTCGAAAAATCCGCTCGTCTGTATACTAGTCCGACAGACAAAAAAGGACGCAAGGGCAGCTATTGGCCACTGGCTATCAACTTCCTTATTCTAGTCCCTTCGTACGTCATCACGTTCATACCAACGGACTTTCCAACAGACTTTAGTCCGTTCGTGTGTGTGCAAGTCCGGTCCTCCAAAAGTCCGTCGTAACTCCGTTGAAAGTCCGTCGGAAAAAACGTCGGATGTTTGATGCTGAAAAGTCCGCCCGTGTGTACACGGCTTTAGTCCGTAGGGTTCAATATTGAGTTGACCCACCCTTTGCAGCTATAACAGCTTCAACTCTTCTGGAAGGGCTGTTCACAAGGTTTAGGAGTGTGTCTATGGGATTGTTTGACCATTCTTCTGAAGCGCATTTAAGAAGTCAGGCACTGATGCTGGAAGAAGGCCTGGCTCACAGTCTTCACTCTACTTCATCCTAAGGGTGTTCTATTGGGTTGAGGTCAGGACTTTGTGCAGGCCAGTCAAGTTCCTCCACCCCAAACTCACTCATCCATGTCTTTATGGACCTTTATGGACCTTGCTTTGTGCACTGGTGCGCAGTCATGTTGGAACAT
This sequence comes from Lithobates clamitans, assembly GCA_037952925.1. NCBI lineage: Eukaryota > Metazoa > Chordata > Amphibia > Anura > Ranidae > Lithobates > Lithobates clamitans. Next base: position 160,252 of record JBBGZY010001301.1, read on the forward strand.
GAAGGGGCCATCCCCAAACTGTTCCCAGAAAGTTGGGAGCATGAAATTGTCCTAAATGTTTTGGTATGCTGACACCTTAAGATTTCCCTTTACTGGAATTAGCCCCTGAAAAAATATCCCACACCAAATTCCCCCCCTCCACAAAATGATTTGGAGCAGTGCACAAAGCAAGGTCCATAAAGACATGGATGAGTGAGTTTGGGGTGGAAGAACTGGACTGGCCTGCACAGAGTGGACGAATTAGAGTGGAGACTGCAAGCCAGGCCTTCTCGTCCAACATCACTGCTGTTATTGCTGCAAAGGGTAGGCCAGCTTAGCCTTTCTGACGGTATTCCCGAGTGTGTCTCGGAGTTAAATTTCAGCACCATTAGCGGTAACCCCGAGCCACACTCGGGATTGCATCTCAGGATCCTGGAGTGGTATGCTTACCTTGTCCCCAGGATCCTGCGATGTCCCCCGCTTTGTCTGCAGGCTATGTCCTCTGCCCGAAGCCTCTCTGTGCCAGGCTCCATTCCCTGTGAGTGTCGCATAAAAATCATAACACTGACAGATTACAGTACTGTATGAAATGATTTCACATGCCTTTGTCCCCAGTGCTTTGGCCCATGCCCTGCATGCAGTTTTATATTATATAAACTGTTCTTTCTGCCTGGACACTTGAGATTGTCCATAGCAACCAAAAAGTGTCCCTTTACCTCAAAAGTGGCTTTAGACCAGCTAGAAAACAGCGATAGTAAATTAGAACACTTGCAGAATTGAGTGATAGTGAATCGTGGGGAAATTTATTTTATTATTATTATTTTTTATAATTATTTATATTTATTATATTATAATTTATGATTTTGTGTTTCAAACTTCATCATACCCGGGATATGTACTAGACTCTTGGTGGAGAGATCTAAGTGTGTTACTGCTAAGAATTACAGGCCTACAATATAAAATGCCAAATTTCTATGCAAAATAATTGTACCGCTTTGAGACGCAAAAATCTGAAATAATCATAACGCCAGGGAGGTTAATAAGTTCATATAAAGGCCGGCGCCCCAATAATTTTGACAATATAGTGTAGATGAAATATAGATACATGAGCTGTTTTACCTGTCAAAGAATTTGTATTTTTGTTCATCTGGTGCTTCAGGAGAGAGCAGAGTGACAGAGAGATGAGCTCATTAGTGAGCTGCTCCCTTTTTACAGTCTAGTCACAGGGTGGCATGAACACTGTCCCAGAGCTCAGTGCTATTAAGAATTAATGGCACTGCTGCATGTCTGCTAAAGGGCAGCGTGTGCATGTCAGGAGAGAGCATAATTTTACGTGCTTTCCTGGCATTCACAAAGTGTGAATATAGGCTTACAGGCAGCTCTCCTCCCCACCCCTACCCTGTGACTGGACAGTGAAAGAAGGAGCAGCACACTAATGAGCTCATCTCTCTGTCACTCTGCTTTCTAATCCCATCAGCATGTTCCTTGCACTGAAGCACATCTCGTTCATTTATATGCTGCTTCTCCCTCCTCTCTTTGAGCTCTGCTGTACAGAACATACAGTAGACTGCAGGAGATAGAGTTTTTTTATGTGAATTCTAGAGTGTTTCCACTCATCGCACAGAGGTAGGTCCATTCAAACGTGTTTTAGTATGTTTCTACAGTGTTTATTGCTGGACTGTGCTGTATATGGGGTTTTGACTTCTTGCCATACCAAAAATAAAGCCCAAATCCTGGTTATTAACAAACACTCTCAGTCATTTCCCTACCCCCACCACCCCTCCCCGCACTTACCTTAAAAAATGTAAAGCATAATTCTAAATGTATTTCGTGCAGTCATATGACAAGGCCTGTCACTTTTTATCTAAAGAGTTGAGTGGTGGGTGGGCTTCAGCACTGCATAGAATGGTACTCGGACATCGCCATGTTGTGGTATGTGAATGCCTTTCAATGCAATCCTACATAGCAAGCCCAAGGTTCCTGATGACACTGAGCTCTGGGGGGTGTTCATGACAACCCGAGCTCAAATGAAGGGGTTGGGTGACGCTCAGTACAGGGCATTGGAACTAATGCTCACATATACTTACCTCCACTTCAATGGTGCGATTTTTTGTGAGCTCCCTCATTGGTGCAAACAACTTCTCCCTGGGTTCTTCTGGATGCCAGGTCTTGATTGGCCAACTGGGATGACCTAACTCCTTCTGATGCTCATGGGATATCACTCATTTCGGCACCAAAGGTGGGCCGAGAATGTACACATATGCAGCTCATTGTACACTCTAAAGAAGATGGTGAACAGGCAGGTAATTCTGCTTTAGTGGTTTTCCAAAACATATACATTCAAGGCATGCCGAAAATGATAACTGTCATAGTTAGATTGTAAGCTCTAAGGAGCAGGGCCCTCTGATTCCTACTGTATCAAATTGTATTGTATTTGTACTGTCTACCCTCAAGTTGTAAAGCGCTACGTAAACTGTTGGCGCTATATAAATCCTGTATAATAATAATAATAATAGTTGCTTGTGCTCTCAACCAAACTGTCAAACCATCAATTGACTGGTGTTATAACTGGTCACCTGTGCCGCACTATGGCCACTGCACATCAAACAGACTAAGATGGCATCTTCCTTGGCTGTTTAGGACAGGAGGGTTTAGTTCCACTTTAATCCCTGCCACACCTGTTGGTAAACCCCACCTCTTATCACTCAACTGTCCAATGGAAGAGCCCCATAGACAGAAGAGGCTCTTGCATTTGATGATGGAGTGGCATTTTGTTTGATGTGGCATAATGATGGGAGGGGTGGTAAAAATAATCTTCATTTGGAAAGAAGTAGAGTCCCTATGTACAGCCTGGGCCAGGAATCCAAGGGGTTCGATGTGGACGCAGAGATTGTTTTTGTTTTTAATACAAACGCAAGTACTAACAGCTACCACAAAGTGTCCGCACTTCAGTTCAGTAGTTACCTTAGGCACCTTTTAGGTCGGATCAGGTTTACATTAAGCCATTATGTTAATATCCTCAATATCCTCACTGACTCCTGTTATTAGTATTCTATTTTTATAATTATTTACAGCTAGTCAGCTTCATAGCATTTAAAGTAAACTGAAGTGATCTTATGCATTTTTTTGCAGGAGCTAAAGGATAAAATGAAACAGCTGTTACCTCTGATCCCTGTTCTTGACCAGTACAAGTCAGACACCAAGATGATTGTCCAGTTAAAAGAGGAGGTGAGGAACCTCTCCAATGTTCTACTACTGATCCAAGAGGAGATGGGGGCTTATGACTACGAAGAACTGCAACAACGAGTCATGATTCTAGAGGCCCGCTTACATGCCTGCATGCAGAAGTTGGGTATGTATAATTGTTAGTTGTATCACTTACAGGTTCTTTGCTATGAGTAGGCATTCTACATTAAAATAACCCCCAAAAAATAACGATAAAATGTTTGTACTGTATAAATATTTCACTTTTTATCTTTTTACTTTTTACTTCAGTTTAAATAAATATGCAATCAGACATACATTGTACTAACAACCTCTACTTCCATAGACTTTTATCAACATATGATTTTTATACAAGATTTGTATAGAGCCAACAGTTTTTGCAGCACTTTCCTGTTACATCAGCTGTGCAAGGTGTGACGTAATGTGGATGTCAGACCCCTGCACTTCTCACCAACTCGTGACAAAGGGCTGGCCAATCTCACTGCGCGCTGTCACTTGCGTAACAATGCTGCTCTCAGCTGCGCCCTGCACAAAGATTTTCCAGCTCTCGGAACCACAATCTAGGTGTCAGCAGCCTGAGAGCGATTGTCACTGGGTTAAGTTAATTAAGCAATTAACCCTTTAACTGCCACCAATGACTTTTACCGAAGAGTCGGAACCTCCCCAATATTAGCAATAACAATTATGAAAAACAAACGTCCGCACACACACTGTCACAACAGACAGGTATATTCAGAGATTTATCATATACAGTAGCGCTCTTCAAGAGACAGAGATTCTTTTAGTTCGCATTAAACGCTTTAAAGACAATTTCAACACTTTTAAAAATAGGGTTTAATAATGAAAAGGTCAAAGTTGTGCAAATAAAATATTTACCGAAAAAAGGGTGTTACAAAGAAATAAAGAGACAATAAAACAGAAATAAAAAACATTTGGAAACGGTGAATCCTTGCAAATCCTGGTTTCAGCAGAGTCCAGTGAATAAGCAAAATTAGTACAGTGGCCCTCATGATTCCTGTTAGGTGTTCTTTGGTTTGATGTTAACGAGAGCTGTCAAACTGTCCTGGCTATCCCGTTTTCTCTGGGATCAAAGGGGTGTTGATAGAGGCCATCAGACCAATTAAGTGTCTGAGGAGTGGCCATCATGTTTAGGACTGTATCATGGCCCTCCCTTACACACAGTTTTATACTAATAATAATATCTTCCAATATGTGCAGGTTGAATTCTAGAAACTATCTGTGTCTGTGATATAGCTGTCACCGTAGCAGTCATAGTCAGAGGCAAAGTGCTCTTTGGTGGATGGACACATATGAATCATATGCTGAGGCTGCCAAGGGACAATCTCCTTGCTTTCAAAACACTCAAGAAGACAGGCTGCTCTAACAACATCATGCTTATCTGATGAAAATATGTTCTTTACTTTATTGTTCTGTATTCATTTTTATGTCCGATGATACCGAACACAGAGTATATCAGATGGGCCTGTCACCCAGGAGGTAGGAGACTGCTATCTCCCCTTCTGTATGCTCTAGCTTAGTCGTGTACGACCTCAATTTGTTCGCTATGATATTCCCCATTTAAAATATATACTTAATATTAATGTGTCGCGGTCCTGTCTGGTTTCTTAAATTGTGTGTGGATTTTGTTAAATTGTAAATTGGGCAGGGGTTCTCCGAGAGGTTGCTTAAAGCTTGGCTGCTTTTTACTATTCCATTAGTTCTAGGTGGACATTTTTTTTGGCATGCTATGTATTCCTAATGGATTTGATTGCCCTATAAACCATGGGTGACAGAACTGAAGGATTTAGTTATAGTTTTAGGATAGGTCACTTCCAAACCCCTCCAGAAAGTGATAAGCTGTAGGAGATGATTGCTAGCAGACTCTGCCAGATCTCCAGCCTCAGTGGAGATAACAGATCCTTTGAAAAGTGAGCTAAATTAAAAGGTTATGGAGGTGCATTCCTAGGTATTTGCTGCTGCAATATACTTGATTTAATAGTAGCCGTATTAGTGCAATTGTGACAGAATTGGGACCTTGAAGAAGGGGACATACCCCGAAAGCTTGTCCTGAAAAATTGTATGTTAGTGCAAATAAAAAAAGTATCACGGACAGTACTCAATTTTCTCTGCTGAAATATGTAACTGTTCTACAAACCTGTCATGACCAACCTATGATTCTTGAACAACATGGCCTCCAGACACAGCTTTTAGTGTGCCCAGTACATGATATCATTACACAAGGCATCTACACACATTAGATGTAAAACCAATAATTAGCCGTCAATAACAGAGGTGGTCTAAAACTGTGGCCCCCAACCTTTTTGGCATTAGGGACCGGTTTTGTGGTTTTGGGATGATTCAAGCACGTTACATTTTTGTGCACTTTATTTCTATTATTATTACATTATAATATATAATGACATAATTATACAACTCACCATAATGCAGAATCAGTGGGAGCCCTGAGCTTGCTTTCCTCAACTAGACGGTCCCATCTGGGGGTGATGGGATGCACCAGATGCGGCTTTACAACTAAAGCTGGCGTCTGCTCCCCTCGCGGCCGTGCATGCCGCTGTTCAGCCCGCCAACACAGTTACAGGGTCTGGTATACACAAGCTTTACATCTGCTGCATGTCTTGCTACTACCTTTCTCCTTTCTGGTTGGCTCTCATCGGAGACTGTGAAGTTACATTGGGCTTCTGCATACTGTTTGCCACAAACTCCAGATGTAAGAATGATGATTTTATTAAATGATTTACTTGACAGTCTAACTTGACCATCTGTGTCATAAATATCTGTGCCATAAGTCCTTTGGGTTGTCATCCTAACCAACAATAAATTTATGATCTTCATAACCCTTGAAGCATATCTATTTCTTCATCTTATCTCAGAAAGAGATTCTGTAACCACTTCACCTCCGGAAGATTTACCCCCTTCCTGACCAGGCCATATTTTGCGATACGGCACTGCGTTACTTTAACTGCCAATTGTGCGGTTGTGCAATGCTGTACGCAAACAAAATGTATGTCCTTTTTTCCCCACAAATAGAGCTTTCATTTGGTGTTATTTGATCACTTTTTTTTTTTTTTTTGCCCTATAAACAAAAAAGACAGACAATTTTGAAAAAAAACAATATTTTTTACTTTCTGCTCTAAAACATATCCAATAAAAAACATTAAAAAAATCTAATTTCTTCATAAATTTAGGCTAATATGTATTCTGCTACATATTTTTAGTAAAAAAAAATTCCAATAAGCGTATATTGATTGGTTTACACAAAAGTTATAGCATCTACAAACTATAAGATATATTTATGGAATTTTTATTTATTTTTATTTTTTTACTAGTAATGGCAGCGCTCAACGACTTATAGCGGGATTGCGATATTGAGCGGCGGATAAATCCGACACCTAACTTACACTTTTGACACTTTTTTGGGAACCAGTGACACTAATACAGTGATCAGTGCTAAAAATATGCACCTTCACTGTACTAATAACACTGGCTGGGAAGGGTTTAACATCAGGGGCAATCAAAGGGTTAACTGTGCGCCTAAAGTGCCTGCTTTACAGGAACACAGGATCCGTGTCTTCTGTACTGACAGAGCGGCAGTCTGCCTTGTTTACATAGGCAGACTGCCATTCTGCAGGTGTACAGAACGATCAGCGGGTGCCAGCGGATACAGGGGTAGAACCACAGGGGGCCCTGTAGCAGTAAACGTGTTGTAGGGCGGTCGGCAAACGGTTAAAATGCACTGACAGCATGAATTTCAATTTTCAGCAGATTCACTTCTTAAAAAGAGTGTAAAAATGAATTCTCAATTTTATATATATTTTATAAATATTTTATATTTACTTTTCATTTTGGATAGAGTAAGGGAGGGTTAAAACCCCAGTCATTTTTTTTTTTTTGCTATCTCTATCCCATTGTGAAGATTTACCTTCACTTTCTGTCCCATAGCCAAAACAGGAAGTGAAAATAAATCCCTACAAGTTAAGGGAATCCCTTGGGGCCCCCAAGGTCCCCAGAACTTTTTCCAATGGAAGATTTTCCCTCTATTACTTTTCTGTGGACAACACAAAATTTGGGATTTTCTTTTACATTCACTTTCAATGATAATGGTAAACAGGACAAATATAGAAGGAGAATATCCTTAATGGGGGTACAGAAAGCAATAAAAACCTGGCAAGGGGTTCTAATCCCTCTCCACTCATTCCGAAAAAAAAGGGACTGGCTGATTTTCAAAATTTTGAATCTGTGTCTATTCCTGCTCGATAGAAGTTTTTATTATTATACAGGATGTATATAAAGTTGATCTAACAATAAAATTTTTTCTAATGAGATGTTTCATTCAATCTAATCAGATTTTTCATTCAATCAGCTTCTGCAGCCAATCGGCTGCAACGCTGATCAGTGTATTCTGAAAGAGGAGAAGTCCCCAAGTCAGAATACAGTAGCACAGCGAGAAGGATTCCTTCATCCACCTCACTTGCAGCGTGGATGGGTTAAGCCCATCAGCTGATCAAAAAACAATCCATCTATGGGCAACCTTAGGCCTCTTGCACAATGCCCATGTCTGTCAAATCCTGGAGTCTTTGAGGCGCTCTAATGGCACAGATGCAGCATCCAGCCTGCTGACAGCAGCCTGTCAAAGACTATGACAGGCTGAAATACGCAGAGGCTGGATGCTGTACTGAGTAGTACTCATGTTAGGGCCATATGCATCCAGGGATGTATGCCCAGCCAGCCGCTGCGTATTTCAGCCCGTAAAAAATGTTTACAAGCTTCTGGCAGCAGAGCTGGAAGCTGCAACAGTGCCCTGGATTTTAGGCACATGGGCTAAACACCCATTGTGCATGTAGCCTTATATTTACCAAACTCCTTTGTATTATTATGTAACCAAATTAATGCTTTGGTTACATAATAATACATTTTATTTAATTTTTTTTTTTTTTTTTATACACGATCAATTTTTAACAACATAAAGGGAAGAGACCATTAAGAAAAATCACTAAGAGTGAATCAGACCAGGAATAACAGATCCAGTATGAAAGGAGTACAATTATGTGAAAAAAAGCACTACAACAAAACACATATAAATCCTCAGAGGTCCACAGAGAACTGCCTTCTCTCCAATGCTTTATCACAAGGGAGAGTCTCAAAGATACAGTATCTCACAAAAGTGAGTACACCCCTCACATTTTGGTAAGAAATGACACTTTGCTACAATGTAAAGTAGTGAGTGTACAGCTTGTTTAACAGTGTAAATTTGCTGCCCCCTCAAAATGACTCAACACACAGCCATTAATGTCTAAACCGCCGCCAACAAAAGTGAGTACACCCCTAAGTGAAAATGTCCAAATTGGTCCCAAATTGTCAATATTTTGTGTGGCCACCATTATTTTCCAGTACTGCCTTATCCCTCCTGGGCATGGAGTTCAACAGAGCTTCACAGTTTGCCACTGGAGTCCTCTTTCACTCCTCCATCACGGATCTGGTGGATGTTAGAGACCTTGTGCTCCTCCACCTTCCTTTTGAGGATGCCCCACAGATGCTCAATAGGATTTAGGTCTGGAGACATGCTTGGCCAGTCCATCACCTTTACCCTCAGCTTCTTTAGCAAGGCAGTGGTCATATTGGAGGTGTGTTTGGGGTCGTTATCATGCTGGAATACTGCCCTGCCACCCAGTCTCCTAAGAGAGGGGATCATGCTCTGGTTCATGTCACAGTACCTGTTGACTTTCATGGTTTCCTCAATGAACTGTAGCTCCCCAGTGCTGGCAGCACTCATGCAGCCCCAGACCATGACACTCCCACCACCATGCTTGATTGTAGATAAGACACTTTGTACTCAGAGTCCTCACCTGGTTGCTGCCACACGCTTGACACCATCCAAACCCAATAAGTTTATCTTGGTCTCATCAGACCACAGGACATGGTTCCAGTAATCCATGTCCTTAGTCTGCTTGTCTTCAGCAAACTGTTTGCGGGCTTTCTTGTGCATTATCTTTGGAAGAGGCTTCCTTCTGGGATGACAGCCATGCAGACCAATGTGTTGAAGTGTGCGGCGTATGGTCTGAGCACTGACAGTCTGACACCCCTTCAACCTCTGCAGCAATGCTGGGAGCACTCATATGTCAATTTCCCAAAGACAACCTCTTGATATGACGCTGAGCACGTGCACGTAACTTCTTTGGTTGACCATGGCGAGGCCTGTTCTGAGTAGAACATGTCCTGTTAAACCACTGTATGATCTTGGCCACCATGCTGCAGCTCAGTTTCAGGGTCTTGGCAATCTTCTTATAGCCTAGGTCATCTTTATGTAGAGCAACAATTCTTTTTTTCAGATCCTCAGAGAGTTCTTTGCCATGAGGTGCCATGTTGAACTTCCAGTGATCACTATGAGAGAGTGAGAGCGATAACACCAAATTTAACACACCTGCTCCACATTCACACCTGAAAACTTGTAACACTAACGAGTCACATGACACCGGGGAGGTCAAATGACTAATTGGGCCCAGTTTGGACATTTTCACTTAGGGGCATAGTCACTTTTGTTGCCAGCGATTTAGACATTAATCGCTGTGTGTTGAGTTATTTTGAGGGGACAGCAAATGTACACTGTTATACAAGCTGTACACCCACAACTTTACATTGTAGGAAAGTGTAATTTCTTCATTTCTTTGTTGTCACATGAAAAGATATAATAAATTATTTACAAAAATGTGAGGGGTGTACTCACTTTTGTGAGATACTGTATGTGAATAGTTTGAGATAGTGAAAGGGGACTAAGGAAAGAGGAGAGTCAGGAAGGAAGGCAAAGCAGACTCAAAATTTGCAAAATTTGCTCACCTTTCTGTTGTGTTAGAGGCCAGTCGCTGTTCACCTGTAAGCTTAAGTAATCTTCCCTCAAGCATGGCTCCACCCCAGCCTCTAATTAGGAACACTATATTACCTGTGCACTGCAAGCCAAGCCTTGCTGATCAATATTGTGTGTTTGGCTCCCATGTGCTCATTGCTGTGTGTCCGACGTCTGATCCTGTTTACTGACCGTGGTTTGTTCTTGATTGTCCTCGGCTTCTTCATATCCCAACCTTTGGCATGTTCTTTAACTATCCCTATCTGCTTGTTGCCCTGACCTTTTGGCTTATCTCCTGACTATCCTTGTTGTCCCAGGCTGCTGCTTCCATTCTATGCTCCAGTAGTCCAATGTGAGTATGAGCTGGGGGTCGCAACCTGGAGCCAAACTGCAGAGAAGTCCATCCCCACCATCAGGGGCCCTGGTGAACACCCGCTGGCTCTTAGATTCTGCGCCCTGGGAAATCTTATGCTCTAGCGCCCAGTGTGATCCATGTTGGTGCTCCAGAGTACCTGCTTTCCTGAACCACCCAGAGCTCCATCCACAGCAGTCAGCCGCAGGGTCCACTACCTCAGCGGCACACTCCTGACCCCAACGGGGTGCATCTGTCACCTGGCCTCAGGTGACCTGACAGCCATAGGTGTGACATAGTCATGTCAGGGCTCAGAACTTGTCTGTATCCATGAAAACAATCCATGGGATTCATCTATCTTGAAAGAAGATTTATAGGTGTCATCTTATGAGCTATCAATTCCTCCATCCTCATCAGCCTGTAGAGCTTGGCAACCCAATCAGGAACAGTGCTGGTGTACCAATGCATAGGAATAACAACTTTGGCCATAAGGATAAAAAACAAAAACAAGTAAGAATTTCTTTGCACACTATATTGGAACCTGGAAATCTTGATAACAAGGGTGGGGTAAATGTAATGCCGCGTACACACGAGCGGACTTTACAGCAGACTTTGCCCGGCGGACTTTTCGACAGACTTTACGTCAGGCTTTACGATTGAATGGACTTGCCTACACACGATCAACCAAAGTCCGATGGATTCGTACGTGATGACGTACGACCGTACTAAAATAAGGAAGTTCATAGCCAGTAGCCAATAGCTGCCCTAGCGTCGGTTTTTGTCCGTCGGACTAGCATATAGACGAGCGGACTTTTCGACTGGACTTGAGTCCGTCGGAAAGATTTGAAACATGTTTCATTTCTAGGTCCCTCAAACTTTTGTGGAAAGAAAGTCCGCTGGAGCTCACACACGATCGAATTGTTCGACGGACTCCGGTCCTCCGGACCAAGTATGCCGTAAAGTCCGGTCGTGTGTACACAGCATTACTAACAAGGAGGTCACCTACCTGTGGATCTGGGCAATTTTTTTCCCAGGAGGGTTTCAGGAGGGAGGCAGCTCCGCCAAATGTGAGAAACAAACTCATTATGACCGCATCAGCAGAGATTAGATTTATGTAGGTATATATGGTGTAGTCTATCAGGGGATCAATACCAATCACTTCTGTTTTACAGAGAATTTCCACATGTATGAGTTAGTCATCATTATTTACTGCACTCACTGTACCAAACAAATAAAGGGATCATCAACTTTTTCACTCCCTCACTCCCTGACCAAGAACCAACAATTTATATGGAAAATACATTTAGAATCACTAATACAATCTCATAGCTCCCAACTGTCCCCGGTTTGGAGAGACTGACCCTGATCTGGAACAAAGTCCCTCTGTTCCTCTTTCCTCCACATTTGTCCCTCATTTTGTTCTGATCTATATAGTTGTATATAAATTGCATTTTTATATTTCAAGAAGTGTTTCCCAGTGCTAAACCTTTCATCCAAATTCTAAATTACTGCATTTGTAAATTTCAAAAGACAATATAAAGGAATAGTAGTGGTAAAAAAACGCACTTGTAGGTTTAACTGAAACTTTTTTTGTATAATTCTCCTTTAAGGGAGCGTGGCATGAGGTGTGTCCTATGCCTACATACTTTTGTTACTAGGTGTCTCTCGTTCCCATTTCAAAAAGTTGGTAGGTATGCAATTTAACAACAGTGATTTGGCCAACTCACAAAATCATTTTCGAGTGATCCTCCTCAAGGGAGAGGTCACATAGATGTGGGGAGCTATTTTATTAAAGTCTAAGTTTGGACGAAATAAAAAAAAAAAAAAAACAAGAATCAGCACAAGGGACATTACTTATAATTATACCATCCTTTTTTCATCCATGATGATTGAATGGTCCACCACCACCATTCATAGATTATGGGTGAAAAGGGCGGGCATAGTTGGGTATTCTTGATGAGTGCATGTCACAGCTTCCTTAGATCTATTTGATCCATTTGGCCAGCTTCTGTCAGACGAGCATGCTGGAAAACCAGCAGCCGACCAACTGCCAATCAGCGCTCCCAGACAGAGAGCACTGATCAGAGTGTTTTGGGGGGGGGGGGGGCACCCCCCTGTCAGAACACAACAGCTCAGAGGGGGAGATTGCTATACTAACTTTGCATAGTTAGTACAGTGGCTCCAACCGGAGCTGACAGTTATTTTTACATTCAACCTGCTGGGTTGAAAAAAAAAAAAACTCATAGCCTGTACCAGGCTTAAAGAACTATGGTGATAAAAAACAAACAAAAAAAAACGAAATAAGGATATCGAACCTGAAAATCTTGATAACAAGGACAGGGTAAATGTTAATGCCAGGAAAGGTCAGGTTTCTTAAGAAGTGTAATTAGCTCTCCCAGGTCTTATCTTGGACTATTGATTAATTAGTCTCTATGTTGCAGAGATGAGAACAATGGGAGGGATTCAGTGGTGTAGTAAAAGACAGCTGGACAGCTAACATTATCTAGTCCATAAAAATGGTATGTTGCAGGAGTGCTGAGAGCATTTCTAGAACATCAACAGGTATTGTTCGGAACTTGCAGAGTCTTTAAAGGGATAAAACATGGGAAAATATAAATGTATTTCAGAGATGTACAGCATATTTTTTTTGCCTTAACATATAGGCTCAATTTAATGATTCTCCAGCCATTTTAAAAATGGCTGATACAGCCCCATTGGCCATTTTATGGTTGACATTTTTGAAGTATAAGTCACTTACTTCATAAGTTAAAAGACAAATGGGGCATACACACGGTCGGACTTTTCGTCTACAAAAGTCCGACAGCCTGTCCGACAGACTTCCGGCGGACTTTCGGCGGACTTGCGGCGGACTTGTGGCAGACTTTCTAACAAACGGACTTGCCTACACATGACCACACAAAAGTCCGACGGATTCGTACGTGATGACGTACACCAGACTAAAATAAGGAAGTTCATAGCCAGTAGCCAATAGCTGCCCTAGCATGGGTTTTTGTCCGTCGGACTAGCATACAGACGAGCGGATTTCGGGGTCCGTCGTAGTTACGACGTAAAGATTTGAAGCATGTTTCAAATCTAAAGTCCGTCGGATTTGAGGCTGAAAAAGTCAGCTGAAAGTCTGGGGAAGCCCACACACGATCGGATTACCAGCCAGCTTTAGTCCGTCGGCGTCCGTTGGACTTTTGTAGATGAAAAGTCTGACCGTGTGTATGCCCCAAAAGACTAGGACTCTTCTAGCCTTCTGTCAAGCTAGTATACTTTATGGGCTTGGTTCATGGCTACTATCAAACACTTGTTTATGTCCATGGTGACCACATTAAATTAACGTCAACTGGTAGACACTTTCCAAAATAAAAAGCCAGCATTACGCTCTGCAAAACCTATTTTTTTGGAAAGCAATTCAGACTTGGAAAAACATCAAATATTAATGCGATAAAAGTAGATTATTTTTTATGTGCTACCCAGCTGGAAATGAACCCACTAGAGCAAGGTCTGAGTTAATTGGAAGGCAGAAAGTCAAACAATATGATTAGAACATCGGAGCATTTAAAAACCAGCTATCATAATTGGTTTTATAGATGAGCTCATTCCAGGGGTTACAGGTTACTGTTGACAGTGGCTAGGAAGGGCTGCCGCTTGTTTGATCGCATAGTCTCATAAAAAGAATTTATTCTCCAAAGTGGTATATTTACAAGCTGTTGATGAAATGTTCTGCTTGGTGTTTCCTGCCACACAATAACAACCGCAGCAATAATAAGGGGATTAGTCATAAATCATATGTAAACAGTAATAACGAGTATAAATAGATATGAAATGGTAATACGCAATTCAATGTAAATAAGGGATTCTGTTAAAACAGAAACCTTCTATGTCTATATGGCCCCAACAGCTAAAGACATGAAGAGTCTGCTCCAAGCAACTAGACACATTTGGGTCACAAATTCAGTGGCACTTTTTGAAGATCTCCGGTTTAAAGTCACTACTGCAAATAACAGAAAGATTTAGGTTTACAAAAAGCTGCTGGAGATGGGGACCCCTCTATGTTATTATTACATAGAGATCTCTAAAGCAGTGGTCGCCTACCAGTGGTTCATGGACCACTGATGGTCCACGAGAACATTTTGTTGGTTCCCAGGGGCTCTGCCGCAAATCAACATTGTGGTGGATGTATACTGCCCAATTTTTCCAGTGATGTTCTCAATGCGAGCTGACAGTCAATACTGTCAGTGCACATTGATACCCAATGCCTCCTCTGTAGTTCCAGCTCCTGTGATCTCAGAGGGAAATCTTATGCCGCGTACACACGAGCAGACTTTCCGGCAGACTTGGTCCGGAGGACCGTACTCCGTCAGACAATTAGATCGTGTGTGGGCTCCAGCGGACTTTTTTTCCCCAAAAGTCCGACGGACCTAGAAATAAAACATGTTTCAAATCTTTCCGACGGACTCGAGTCCGGTCTAAAAATTCGCTCGTCTGTATGCTAGTCTGACGGACTAAAACTGACGCTAGGGCAGCTATTGGCTACTGGCTATCAACTTCCCTATTTTAGTCCGGTCGTACGTCATCACATACAAATCTGTCGGACTTTGGTGTGATCGTGTGTAGGCAAGTCCGTTCGTCTGAATGTCCGGCGGACCTACGCTGCAAAGTGCGTCGGAAAGACTTTACCTCCGATATGGCCAGGCAGTTTCACTGTGGCAGAAAGACTTAATGAACTACTACAGCTTTCAATAGTGCCATGGTAGTTCATTGAAAACTACAAGCAGACAGCCGTAAAGTCTGTCGGACGTTGAAGTTTTCCGATCACATAATACTGTTAATGGGATGGGAGGTGCAGTGCTATTATACAGTATAGCTGTGCACAGGAGAAGGGAGCTGGACACAGGGGGGGCACCCGTTCCCATCTATGTGACTTTGAAAATCAGTGACTTTGAAAGGGTACCTGCAATGCTTTGATGCGACTTTGATCCAGAGAGTCAAAGATCAAAGCTGCACTCAAAGTCGCATCAAAGTCGTACTCTAAATTGTGAAACGTTGTGGTCGCAATAGTGATAACGTGACTTGTCATACGACTATGTGTCATAAGTCGCATGACAATTCACAGCTCATTGATTTTAATGGTACCCGTTCCCATCTATGTGACTTTGAAAATCAGCGACTTTGAAAAGGTACCTGCAATGCTTTGATGCAACTTTGATCCATAGAGGGTAAAGTTGGATAAAAGCTGCACTCAAAGTTGCACTCAACTTTGTGGTTGCAGTAGTGGAAACGTAGACTAAGGCTCCACTAGTATGAAGTGTCATGCGACTTTGGACACAAAGTCGCCTGACAAGTCACAGCCCATTGATTTCAATGGTACCCGTTCCCATCTATGCAACTTTGAAAATCAGAGACTTTAAAAGGGAACCTGCATTGCCTTTATGCGACTTTTGATGTGACTTTGATCCAGAGAGTGTAAATTTGGATCAAAGCTGCGCTCAAAGTCTCACAAAGTCGCACTCTAAATCATGCAACTTTGGGGTAGCAATAGTGGAAACGTAGACTAAGGCTCTGTTTCCACTAGCATGAATTGTCATGTGACTTTTGACACATAAAGTCGCATGACAAGTCACATCGATTTCAATGGCACCTGTTCCCATCTATGCGACTTTGAAGATCAGCGACTTTGAAAAATTACCTGCAATACTTTGATGCGACTTTTGATGCAACTTTGATCCAGGGAGTGTAAAGTTGGATCAAAGTCACACTCCAAAGTCACACTCTAGCCTTAGGCTACGTTTCCACTAGTCCGATTTAAAGTGTGACTTTGAGTGCAGCTTTGATCCAACTTTACACTCTGTGGATCAAAGTTGCATCAAAAGTCACATCAAAGTAATGCAGGCACATTTTCAAAGTCGCATAGATGGGAACATTTGCCATAGAAATCAATGGGCTGTGACTTGTCCTGCGACTTTAAGTGTCCAAAGTCAATTACAAGTTGCACTTGTGGAAACGGAGCCTTAAACTCATTTGTAGCTAACTTACTCACATGTAGCTTCCTCAGCTGGGCGTGTGCCACACCATGCCATCACAGTGCCATCATAGTGCCCATCACAGTGCCATCATAGTGCCCATCACAGTGCCATCATAGTGCCCATCCCAGTGCCATGCAGAAACAACTATGTGGTTGTACACTGTAGAAAATTTGCAGCATGTTGCATTGTAATCTATATTACAGTTTCTAACAAACAGAACAGACTTCCAAAGCCTCCCTTCCCCCTCTTTCTCACGAGAAACTGCTGGTCAAAACGAGGTTGTGAAGACAGGAGGAGATCTGAGAAGGAGGGATGGGGGCGGGGCTGAGCAAGTCTAGGCATGTCTTTCTAAAAAGGAGAGAAGGGATGGGGCGGAGCTGAGCAGGTCTAGGCATGTCTGTCTAAAAAGGAGAGAAGGGATGGGGCGGAGCTGAGCAGGTCTAGGCATGTCTGTCTAAAAAGGAGAGGAGGGATGGGGCGGAGCTGAGCAGGTCTAGGCATGTCTATCTAAAAAGGAGAGAAGGGATGGGGCGGAGCTGAGCAGGTCTAGGCATGTCTGTCTAAAAAGGAGAGAAGGGATGGGGCGGAGCTGAGCAGGTCTAGACATGTCTGTCTAAAAAGGAGAGAAGGGATGGGGGCGGGGCTGAGCAGGTCTAGGCATGTCTGTCTAAAAAGGAGAGAAGGGATGGGAGATAGGAGAAGGACAACGTTTTCAGGAAGTGAGAGGCCCCCATGCAGAATTCAGAAATAAGGAAGTAAGGTTGTCCCTGAAGAACAGAAAGAAGCTGATTGTCTGGCTTTGACAGATACTTTCTAAGCGACACAATCAGCTATAGAGAAAATAAATAATGTCAAAGATAAAGACATTTTACATATAATTATTAGAAACATTTTCATTTTTGACTGGACTTCCACTTTAACTCTTTTGTGTTTCCCTGGCAGTAGAGTTTGTCCTGTCACCTCTCCTGCTTTTCTTTTATCCTTCCCTAATCTGTGTTCCCTCCACATCCTCTCTGTCATTTCTATTGCTTTCTTCCCCCTTCAGCAACAGTACATCTTAAAGCTGTCCGCAGATTGGCATCTAGTGGCTCTGTTTTAGGCACAGTGCCAAAAATAGAGAGCAACTGAGCATGTGCAGAGCAGGATGAGACAGTGAATTACTGAATTTTAATGTTTAATGGCACTTATTTTTAATGTTTTACATAGCTATAGCTGCAAAAGGGACCAGCCTGAAGTGGTCTATCAGGACTTTTCTGATTAAAGTTCCACTTTAAGGTGGCCAAATTTTGATCAGTGTGTGGCCATCCCCTTCTGGCGAAGGGACATGTTGAAATGTTTTTGTTGATCAGCAGCTGTAGCCAATCAGTGGGTACCTCTGTAAGAATACAATGTGCCGGCGGGAAATCATCCATCCATCTCGTGTGTGTGTGTGAATGGAGGAATCCATTAGTCCATGTATACCCTGCTTTACTTTTACTGGGCTTTTAATTGGGCTCCATCGCCAGTATGAAATCAGCAGTCTCTCTGTAGCAATCTGGCATTCCCCCCGGCCTATAGTTCTGCAACCAGTAGAGATTGTGCTTTGCTGATTGTAGAGCTTTAGGTTTGTTCCATTTGTTTAGATGCAGCATTTGTAATTTTGGATAATTCGTAGCTTTGGATAAAGGAAGAACTCCAGTATTTTATTCTTTAATTATTAAAACTGTATTACACCAAGAGTGAGCTTGGCGCTTCTCTCCCCTCTCCCTCCTCTTATGCGATACATACTAGCGCATACTAGTATACTACCACATGCCTAGCACATACTATGCAATTGCCTTACAGGTGTTTTTTTTTTTTAACCAGCCACAGTTTATTACCGCTTTAATTGAATGGAACATTGAAATGGGACATAAGGTGCATTAACACATGTTGTTTTTTTCCTGCACCATAAATATATCTAGTTAGTTTTAAAAGAAGCTGCAACTGGACTTTAAGTTTCAAATAAATGAAAGTATATTTCTGGGTTAAAAACATTTATTACGGTAGCTTATGAGGTTTCACAGAAATTCAAAGTAGTAAAGTAACCTTGACGTTTAAAATAAATCAGGAAAAGTCTGTAGTGGTCATCAAAACCCCATTATTTAACAATAGATGGTGTTCAGAGAAGCATATCGCTAGGCTCCTTCTATAAATCCCAACACAAAATCACTCCACTAACTTCTTTTTTTTTTATTTTCAGGCTGTGGCAAACTCACCGGCGTCAGTAACCCAATCACTATACGTGCCTCGGGGTCACGGTTTGGCTCTTGGATGACGGATACCATGGCTCCCAGTTCAGATAATAGGGTGAGTCAACTAATAGATGCTTTAACGCTCTGCTGTGCTATAGCTGTTTTTTGTTTTTGTTTTTTATCATCTGTTGGCTCTGTAAAGCCAGAGGCAGTAATACCAACTGCAACCAGAGAGTTCAACAGCAAGGAGTTATTGTTAATGGTGACTTCAGCAACCACAAATGAGAGGCAATAAACTGAAAGTATACAGCGAAAGTGGTTTTCCATCTTCACTCGACTTAAATTTACGGGCTTGTACAAGCTTTCCTTTAAGTTTAACTAAGTTTATTGCTGTTTTCTTTCCTTCCTCCTTTGCTTCTCTTTCTTGCTCCTGCATGCACTGAAGTAATAATGGAAGATCTGCATCACTGCTCTGCTCCCCTAGTGTCTGCAGGGTTAAGAATGCCTGTAATGCCAGCCTATGATTGGGGCTTACTCTGGCTCGTAGACTGTCCAGAAATACAGCTCTAATAGGACTGAAATGTCAAACGTTCGTTATTAGTTGGAGGACAATTTTCAATAGAAGGTGAAACATTACCGTATGGAAATTTACCCATACCTATCTTCGAAGTTGAACGCCAAAAAAAAAAAAAAAAACAGCTAAATGTACAACTGAAATACATATATGGGAGCTATTTTACCTGGCATTTACTTCTGCTGTCTAATGATGGTGACATTATAAGCATTATGCATGCACCGGACGCAACTACTGTACCAACAAAAACCACAAGGACATTTTTAATCTACCACTTAGAATAACTGATCCCCCTAGTGGCTGTTTTAGTACAATATCTGGTAGAGGGGTTCACATACCCCTTTAAGCCTCTCACACTGTGCAGTTTGGCCACACCCGCCATTAGCAGTGGCACGCTCTTCTATCATGGCTCTTCTTAAAAAGGAGGTGGGGACAAGTGTGGTCTTGGAGTGCAAACCTGCGTTTGTTCTATGACCCTAGTTCTGGTTACAATATTCACTGCCAGGTTATTGCAGATCAATAAATTATTCAATAAATCACTTAATTATACTGATAAAATTTTTCTTTCAGTATGCAGTACAAAGGATCAAACTGTGCCCCCTTTACTTATGCTTGCTCTCTTTATTAAGCAATCCCAATCCAGTCTTGCCATGACTATGTTAAGACAGATGAAAGCTGGCCTTAATACCTATGCACCTCCTATTATTATATATACCATCTTAAATAACCAGACGACACCCTTTTGGAGTAAAATTGGCCGTACCGGCCATTTTATTAACAATTAACCATAAACATACTTTTTTACAAACAATACTTTCCCAGATCAATCGTAACCATGTTGTAGGTCTTTGAAGGCACTGAAAAGACCCCAAATTTACATAGTATCAGCACGCTGACTCGAGGACAATACAACTCTCCACCTTCCAATGCTGATACCTATATCCAAATGCCCAGTTAAACCTTGGTTAACTGGCATCCTACCGAGGATCAGATACCAAGATGGTTCCCCACTATGCCATATTGGTCTTAATTTAGAAGGCCTCCAAAGATCCCAACCGCTACCACTGAAAACAATCACTGCCAGACGTCCAATTCCAAAAATAAAACAGGGCGGGAAGGTGGGAGCTGTTTCTTCGTCCGGTGACCTCTGACTGACCACCGGACACTAGCCCCTCCCTAACTACACTACAGTCTATTCTGGCCACCCCCACTACACTTATAACTGAAACCCCCAAGTTAACCCTTATGTGGCAAGCTATCCCTGCTACCCTGTCATGCCAGTCCTGCGCCTATTCCTGCGTCCTTGCTGCGGGCTTCTCTAAGTCTTTAGAACCCAGTTTGTGAAGCATCTGGAAGCGATGATACTCACTTTATATTGTACTTTGCTTTTAATGTTCAGTCATGTGTGGACATTATTGTAGGGCACCCGATCTAAAGTACTAAGCATAATGCAGTGAAAAAGGAGCACAGAGGAGGTAGTAAATGTAATTTTTGGAAGTGTATTGTTTTTAAAACTTCTTCGGTCATTGTGCCTTTGCAGAGTTTAAACGTTACATGGCGAAGTATCAATGATAGGTTGGAGGAGCGTTAAGTATGGCAGGTTTGTGTGCAATTGAACATCTGTCATCTAGCAACTGACGCTGCAGCCAAATTTTTTTTATAGTAACCATGTGCAAAATAAGAGAAGCTTATTTAGCGCCCCCCCTGGCCATGGTAGAAGGTGATTTACCTCCAGCACAGAGAGAGGGCCGACATTATCCCAGGGTGGATCCATGGCTGCAGTGAAGACAGCCACAACAAAGAAGGGCACCAGCCACTTCTGTCCTCTTTCTTAGTTTTATTGCTCCAACTCACAGGGAGAGAGTGTTAGGGTGACACATCTCCTTTAAAAACTGGGCTCAAGACTCCACCAGTTGTCCTCTACCCAAGGGAGTGCCAGGATCCTCTGAGAGTGGACACCAATTCCCCTCCAGCAGGACTTCCATTCTCTGGCTCTTCCAACTAAGAAGCTGCTTCTCAACCAGGCATGGCATCTTGAAGACTTCTTGATTTAGGCCCCAAACGGGTTACAACAGGCCACAACGCATGGGAAAGAGAGCTCACCAGGCCAGTCCCCATGCCTTTATAGCCCCCTCAAGCATGCACCACTGACATGAACCTTCTAGTAATTGCCAGAGAGGACATAAATGCCCAAAAACACAAGATTGTCATCATCCCCATAACTGTTGCCCTGACTACCAGTGATGCCCAGTGGTGACAGTAGGGAACTACAGCAATCTTAAACCTAGGAGAGAAACCAAGTGAAAAAAATCTACAAATTGGTTTGGGCAAACTACTACCCAGGAAGCAAAATTTACTAGACATCTGTGATGACAGGGTGGCTACACGTAAAGTGCCTCTAAAATCAAAGCTTTTTTTTTCCATATTCGGATAAAGTAAGGGAGGGTTACGAGAGCACAGACAGAAATAAAAACTGGCAGGTTTTCTAATCCCTTTCCACTATAAAAAAAAAACAAGTTTTGCCTTTATTGACGCTTTAAATATGTAGGGCTTGTATTAGCTAGCATGGATGGATGGCACTTGCAAAATAATGACACCAAGCTTCATGTGCAGTGGCACTAAAGCTGCCTATAACACTAATATATTCTCAGACAAAACAGTAATCTTTTATGTGACAAAAATGATTGCAGTTTTTGGGTTTCATATGTCACTATAGGGTATATACAGTACATATAGAGTTGAGCTTTACCTATGGCTGATTAGGGGTTTACGAAGGGTTAATACTAGGTTAAATATGCACAATTTTGAGTCTTGACATGTCTGGTATCTATTTACTGGACGCAACCCCATTTTTTATATTTTACCAAGAAATTGGGTATTACATTGTGTTTGTGTGCACTGTCATTAATTTCTATGTGTTTTTTCTCCAAAATATTGTCTGCGCAAATATAGTGGAACCTAAAAAAATTGCAACAGCCAGTGGCCACCATTTTATTCTCCAAGGCCAATGGGTACGAACAATGTAAAAATTTCCCAAGACAGCAAGTGGTTACATTAGAACTAAAGCCAACACATCTTGTTTAAGATTTGGATAGAGTAGAGTAGTATTAGAACACCTATCAGGTTTTTATTTGTTGTCTTTGTCCCTGTTGGGGAGATTCACCCTATTTGTTTGTCCTGGTGACCATCATCAGTAAGGATGAAATTTAAAGAAAATTGCAAATTTTGAGTGGTCACTAGATTAGGAATAGTGGGGAAAGCTTTCAATGGTTCTGATGACCGTGGTGACAACCAGGGATTACCCTCACTTTGGAGGGATTTCCTCTCACTTTCTGTTGTAGCTATGGCACAGGAAGTGAAGGGAAAGTTCTTTAATGGGACACATACAGCAAAAAAAAAAAAAAAAATCAAGGGTAATAACTCTTTCTTACTCCATCCAAAATGAAAAAAAAGTTTTGCCTTTAGTTCTACTTTTAATTCCCTTAGCCGCAGTGCTAGTACAATTTGTCAAGACACTCATTATTTTTAGTCATGTGTCTGGTATTCTCAGCTCTCGTTATGGGAAATAATGATCATTATAGCTTTAGTAAATTGAGCCACATATTTTTCCTCCAGATCTTTCCTTGTCCTTTTGAGAATATTGGTAATTACTCACTTATGTGTTGAGCCTGCAAAGATATTGTATTTTGAAAAATAAAACATAAACTCTGTTTAAGCTGCAAATTAGATTGAGATGGTTCCGGATAAGCAAAGTCATTTGGGATATTTAGATAACTTATTCTCCATTACTGCATTTGACTCACTCTTGGGTATTTAAAGGATGCATTAGGTAGACAGGAACCCATATACATGCAGCGGGCAGCATAAAAAAAAAAAACAGCAGAGCGGCTGATCTGTATTAGAAAAGTGTTCATTCGCTGCATGCAACTTTAAATAAGATTAGGCCTCCATTACCACAGAAACCAAGTGTTTTTCATTCCAACC
The DNA here is from genome assembly GCA_037952925.1 of Lithobates clamitans. Classification (NCBI taxonomy): domain Eukaryota; kingdom Metazoa; phylum Chordata; class Amphibia; order Anura; family Ranidae; genus Lithobates; species Lithobates clamitans. The sequence goes on from JBBGZY010001301.1 coordinate 183,470, forward strand.
ACAATCTCCACCGTGCTTCATTTGCCAATGAATATACAGCCGACTCAGAACATCCAAGCTGTTTTTACCTAATCTGTTTTATCCCCCGTGGAACAAACCAAGCGCAGCTAATGAAATTAAAGGATTTGGAGGGAGTCTAAGTAGCATGACAGATGAAATGTCTCCATGAATATACCAGTCATTGGATGCATGGATGAAAAAACATTTAGGGGGAAAAAAAAGTGACCGTTGGTGTTTAATGATATTCTGTATACCGTGTTCTGAGATCTCAGCTATAATCTCTCATAAACAGCAGAAATTTTGGCATTTCGGTGATACCCTTTAATGGCTAAATCCAACATCTATTATTGGTATGTTTGGCCTTACATTTCACTGTATGCAGTTCCCTTAAAGCTAAATTCCAGGTATAGATTTTATAGCATAGCTACATTGGTGCATCTTGGGCGCTATCTTCTAGGTCCTGTGCCAAGTGACTTCCCTGCTGCATAGTACCCACAAGGGGAAGTTTGTTTGGCCTGGGTGCCATTCAGTGTAACTATGTTATAAAATCCATATCGGGATTTCAGCTTTCAGCAAATCATTTTTTTGTGCAGTTTCTTACCTGGAGATCCTGCCTGCATCAATGCTCCCTGTTGGGCTGCCTATCAGTTTTTTTTTACAGGCAGTGCAGTGGCAAACTGCAGGAGCTTGCCTGGCAGGCTGACAATGTTGCTGTTATTTGTGGGGTAGTGACTTTGTGTTGTCAGCCTGAAACAGGAAGTTCTGTTACTTGCAGGATCTGCAGGCTAAGAAACTTTGCAACAGATTTAGAAAAAACATTTTGCTTACAAAAATTGTGTACAGGGAGAAAATTTTTTTAAAGATGTAAGTTTTTGGGAGCTTCCTCAGGTTCCTTTCTTTGGCATTAAAATACCTGAGGAAGGAACCTTAGCAAGGTTCTAAACGCTTTCATCCCTAATAACTTAAAAGAGATGGTCGGGAATTGCGAAAAAAAAATCATACTCACTTAGATGGCTACAGCACCAATCCCAGCTGCAACTGTCCCCCGCCGCCTCTGAGACCAATAACTGAGCGATCAAATACTACTGATCGCTCAGCTCTTGATCCTTAGCCTGCAGAGAGCTGGTGACTGTCAGTCACTGGCTCCCTGCTCTGCCCCTGCAGCGCACACTGGAGCACTGGGCTGTGGAGGGGGTGGGAGCGTCTGGCTCAGGCTCTGAGCAGCCAACTGCCAGTCCAGGCTTCTGGGTTGATCCTGATCATATTGTCAGGATCTTTTCAGAGCCTGGGCCGGCTTCTGTGACCCACAGGAGAAATATAGCCAAAAAAGCTTTGGCCATACTTCGGCCAACTAAAGTCAGGCTGTTCTTTGCAGAGGAGACACTCAATGTCTCTTTTGCTATTAAACACAGCTACCTGCCTGCTTTCTGTCTACTCCGACATGTGTGCGGCTCAGCATACATCGCTGGCACAAGTGACATCATCCTGTACCAGCAAATAAAGACAGTCGAAGACTGGAACTCAGCAGAACATGCCAGCGACATCAAGGGACAGGGACCATTGAAAGAAAGGTCAGTTTAGCAGTGCTTTAACTTAGCAAATAACTTAAAGTAAACTTCCCATGGAAAAGGGAAGGTCCACTTTTGTGTCAGCCCCCCCCCCCCCCCCCCAATGCAAATGGCTTTGAAAAGAAAATTGTAAACAAACCGTGTGCACAAAAAAAAAAAAACTCTTACCTCAGCCCTAGCCTCCAGCCCTATTTTGGAGGCATGGATGACCTCACTGTGCCTCCTGGCAAAACTGGGAGCTAGAAATACCACAAGAATCCCTTTTTGCGATGTCTGGATCGCATTGTCAAAGGATTTTGAGCTCCCAGCTCTGCTGGGAGGCATGGTTGGATGCTGGAGCCAAGGTAAGTATTTATTTTGGGGGGGGGCTATTTTGGGCTATTTGGGGGCTGCCAAAAAGTGGACCTTCTGCTTTCTGTTAATGAAGCAAAGAGGCAAGGCAACTGCAACCAATGTGATGCTGTAAGCAGATTTGCAAGGACCAGGACACAAACTAGAGTGCATCAAGCCCTTCAATAAGAAAATACCTTAACTTACTTCATTGCCTGCTCAGCTCATGTTGATGGTGTGACCCCTTAAGGCCCGTACACACGATAAGAAAATCGGAAGAAAAACGTCATATGACGCATGATTGGCTACATCATGATATGCACTTTTGTGGAAAGTCGAACGATCAGTCTTCCGATTTTCTCTTAGTGTGTACTGGGCTTTAGGCTATCTTGCATCCCTACCTATCCAACCCTGTGTATTATTAAGTGTCACAGGGGTGTTGTAGCACTATATTTTACACATAGGCAGGCAGCAGGGTCAGCTTAAGGGTCTGATATTGAGTGATAATATCCGGCATGTAAACCAGATTGAGAGAGAAAATTGGGGAATAGATTGAAATGGATTTTAGCAAGTTTACTTATCTGTAATTGTGTTTGGGTCTAGTCCAAAAACAAAGTCCAGGTGGAGAAATGTTGGCATCAGACATAGCGGCAGCTGGTAAGATATTATCTGAAGCTCTTGGAAGCTTAGAGACCATTCACACAAAAAAAGAAACGTATGTGTTTTGGGAAACCCTGTTTTTGAGAAGTAGGTATTTTGTGGGAAACTACTTTCATCTGATGATGATTTGAAAGTTTTAATAAGACCAGTGAGGCTTGGTTTCACCTTGAGCAGAGATTAAGGAATTCAGAAATAATTTAAGCCTGAAGTGATATCCAATCTCAGCAATGTATCAGAAGGTTTTGTTTTTGTAATACCTTGTTTTTTAAAATTTTTTTAATAAATAATTAATTTTTTTAAATAATTTTTCAAATCTACAGCACTTTGCAGTACTCGATTTGAAGGAGGTATCATATGCCAGAGAAAGCAGCACCTGTAAATGAATGATTAGTCTCCAAAATCGAGCATTGTTAGACAGTGTACTTCATAAGGAAAACAAAATTCACAAGAGTGAAGGGGAAGGTGATAACTAAGGCTTCAGTATATATAATATTATATATTTTACAATGGAGAGCAGCATTGTAGAATATATCCACTGGAGAATCAATTTCTCTGCTTAGCAAAAGTAGGCATGTGGTGGGACAGTGCACGTGTCAGTCATACAGCCTAATTTGGACAGCAAAGCACGTGTGACAAAGTGAAAAGGTGTGTAAAAAAAAAGTGTAAAAGAAGACCCCAGACTCTCCACCCTCTTGACCACTAATCGTCTATTGAACAGGTCTTCCTTTATGTGCCAACGCTCCCAAACCTCATTATGTTTTTCTAAGGTGTTATGTAGACGGACGTAAGTGTCTCCATGTGTTCAACATCTTTAATTCTAGCATAAAGTTCAACAAAAGATGGGGGGTGGGTCTCTTTTTTCCAATGTAGCGCCACTAAACATCTCGCCACTGTGTTGACGTGTTGTACAAGTTTTTTCGCAGTTCTGGAAAGAGTCGGAGGAGATGGGTCCAAGAGGAATACTTTAGGGGAAAGGAATGATAAAGTCAAATAGGCACTGTAGCTAGTAATGGGATGACTGCCAGTATGGCTCAATGCATTGGCACTGCCAGTAACTGTGTAAAAGAAGGCCTCATTCCTTTAGACATCTCCAGAAATGGTTACTCCCTGTTGGGTGAATAGTGTGAAAAAAGCTTGGGTGTCAAGTACCAAAAATAAATAATTTTTTAAGAGTTTCTCAGGCTTTTCACAGCCTGAGACCATACAACCAGGCTTCAAGGTGTTTTTTAATATCTTATACAGAGCAGAACACCATTCTTATATAAGTGTAGTGTCAGTTATGTTTTTCCATACACAAGGTAATTGTAGTTGAAAAGGGTGTGGTGTTTATTTATTGCATTTAAAAGAGCAATCAATCTTAAATATGTCACTGTTTGGTACCATAGATGTTGAAGATAAAACCACCCAGCAATTTTAATATCTCACGGTGACTCTATTGGTTAGATCAGGGCTGACGGCTAGACAGAAGAGGTGGCTGTCTTGGGCAGCAATAAAGGAGTGCAAAAAAGAATGGGGCCCGCAACCTATACTGTTGAAGTAGTTCACAGCTCATGGGGGGTGCTACACTTTGGCCTTTGTTACTAAATGACCTTGTTGCACCACTGCGTAGGATCTCTACATTTACGTTTCCGTATCTGCATACCTGCTGTGGCCATCATAAGGGGTTCTCACTCTCCCTAATGAGTCTCATTTGTTCTATATTTTGGAAAAGCAACAGGAGGCACTGGAAAAAAACAAAGTTAGGAATTATGGCAGTGAGAGCTTGCTGTTGGTGTATCCAAGACATATAAAAAGCCAAGGGCTGACTCAGCCTAAAAGACTCTACCTATAAATATATATATATATAATTTGTCTGGACTTGGCTTTAAAAATAATAAAACAATATGGTATTTTAGGTAGTATTTTTTGTAGATTGGCCATCTACATGGGGGCACACAGGCTCAATCTTGAACTTCCAAAGCGTAAGGCTTCAGCAGGGTTACCTTTGTTCCAATATGTTAAAATATTTTTATGTAAATCTTCAGTTACAATCTTTCAGGCAATTTGGAATTGAATCTATGCTGCTAGGCTAACACAAAATTCTTACAATCATCGCCAGGGTCATTTTCTGCCTCACTCAGCTAGCGAAGTGACTAGGCATCCATGATTTTTGTTTTGCTGAACCTAATTTTACAGCTGTATGTTATCTAAATCCTACCCGTAGCTACACATATCCAACACAACATGCCATTATTGACAGAGGGCCCAGCCAGCCTTTAAAAAAACATCTTGGACCATCCTCTGTATGAGCTTGCCAATTCCAATTGTATCCTCAAAGCTTATTCCTTGGACATGGTTTTGCCATTACTTTCTACATACAGAAAGTATTTGTATGCACCAAAAGTCAGCATGGTCATTATCTGCTTTGTGCTTTGCGTCAATGTTGGAGATGTTACTACACGTACTCCTTTTGGAACAAGTAATGGCTGCTGCTGGCATGCAGTGTGTCTGATAACAATAAAATTGAGGATTGTCCACCTCCTATTTGTCCCAGTCCCAGAAAAAAAGAGAACATGAATGTCCCCAATGGAGATACAGACAGCAAAATAAATCCAACTGGTATCCTAACCCTCCAACATTTCCTATTCTAGCGTTCCTCAAACTTTCAATCAAAGAACCAGTTCACTCTACTTCAGGCTTTACCGAGCCAGACTTTGGACAGTAGGTGTGGAAAATGCCCCAGTGTCAATAGAAGTAAACAATACTCTAGGCTTGGTGGTCAGTGTAATAAATGCCCCAAACCTGCTGGTCAGTAGGAGTAAAAATGACCCAGTGCCTCTGAGTAGAGGGAGGAATAATGACCCATTGTTCGTGTCTGTGGAAGTAATTGCCCCCTATAATTGGTATTAGTGTGAGGAAGTACTGTATGCCTAATCATTGGTGTCTATGGGAGCTGTATTGCCCCATCATTGATGTTAGTTGGAGGAATAGTGCCCAGTCAGTGTCAATGAGAAAAATTGTGCCCTGTTGTATGTATTAGGAGGGATAGTAGCCTCCTGCTGTTGTCAGTGAGAAAAATCTTCACCATTAATGATTTTAGTGGTAGATTTTAGAGGGAGGAATGGTGTCCCATGATGTCTATACTAGTGACAGGAATAGCGCCCCAATGTTGGTGTTAATTGGAGGAATGGTGCCTCATTGTTTGTGTCAGTGGGAAAAATAGTGCAACATTGTTGGTGAAAGTGGGAAGAACATTGCCCATTGATCAGTCAAATGGAGGAATAGTACCCCATCAATAGTGTCAGGAGGAATAGTACCTAACGTACTAAGACAGCAGTTTGCAGACCACTGCTGTTTTCAAAACTAAACACGTTCCGCATATACTTTAAGCCTTTCTTTTACTTATGTGTGCAACCCAGCATGTCTTTTCTGTATCTGTGTATTTAGTCGCTTGCCTGGAGTTCAGTTTTAATAGGATCAGTAGTAAAATCCAGGACTGAGTACACATTCAGGCTTATTCAAAGCAGGTTCAAAGAGTAGTGGTGCTGGACGAAATACACGTACCCATTACAACAGATAAAATTTGCGTAAATCAGATAAATGAAAAATGTTTGACTTCTTTCTGTGGGTTAATGCACTTTCCATTTTCCTATACTTACCTTACTGAATCCCATTTATGCTGTCCAGCATTAAAGTGGGAGTCAAAGAACTTTTTTTTTATCTGTAGCAATTGTTACCCCCTATCAGTCGTCCCATAAACATTATTGCTCTGAGGCCAGGATTCTTGAATAAGTATTAAATATCAGTACTGCTCTTGTAACAGTTCCTATGGACTGTAGTGATGATACCACTGGTTCACTAGATAAAAGCAATAAAATTGATAGTTGTTTTTGACAAGCCAATATAAGCTCACTCGAAAAATCTCCATGTCATTTTTGCTGACTATCTGATGGTCATCTTTTTTCACAACCATCTTTTTTCACAACACACATATATTTAACACAGGGGGTGATGATGAGGATGGAGATGATGATGACAGGGATTTTGGTGGTTGGAAGCTGGCAGAGGGTTGCAGGGCGGGGGTGAAGATGATAAGGGGATGGGGTGGTAGAATGCCAGGCACAGGGGGATTATGATGAGGATGGAGATGACAGGGAGTGGGGTGGTAGGAAGATGGCGGAAGGGGTGCAGGAGGGGTGAAGATGACAAGGGAGTGGGGTGGTAGGATGCCAGGCACAGGGGGATTATGATGAGGATGGAGATGATGATGACAGAGAGTGGGGTGGTTGGAAGCTGGCAGAGGGGTGCAGGGGGTGATAAGTATGACAGGAGGTAGGGTGGTGGGATGCCAGGAACAGGGGGGATGAGGAGGATATTGATGAAGGTGGCATATCACATGCCAGATGGCTTAAATATCATTAAGGCTGTGTGTGAGGTCACAGGCAGAGGTGATTTTTGGGATGCCCTTGGTGGGGATGCTGTGTCACTATCAGTGTCGGGCAGCAGGACCATTGTGCAGTACCTAGAGACTCTGTCTGGCAGACTGGCTCCTCAATGATTGCCAGGCATGGGTGCCAGCTCTGGCAGGTGCATCCTGGAGAGTAGATGAGGGAGCCGCTTGGCCGCTACAGGTGTGGGCATTATCCCAGCTCTGCACATGGCAGAGATCCATGAAGCATGGTAGAAGGGGCGGAGCCATGGGAGGAGAGTACTCAGAGCCACCCACTGACCCTGGTACCTTGGGCAGTGCGGAAGTGGTGAGTCCACCCCTGGACAGGGAAACCTATTGGTGTGCACTGCGGGCCCCCCGTTAAGGACATTCCCTTCCACTATAACACATACACATTAGGCGGCTGCAAAGCCCCTGGGAGTGTGCGGCCTTAGGCTGCCACCTAATTTGCCTAATTAGATAGCTGCCTCTGCCTACATATGATGTGGAATGTTTCCTGTACCAACTATGATTTTTATTGTTCAGAAGGCAGGCTCTATGAAATGTGTGACACAGCAGTGTCTATTCACAGGGCATAGTGAATATGTCACAGAATTCAAGAAAGTAATTGTTTGAAATTAAAAAAAAAAATGTATTTTCAAACTTTTTCTGATTAATAGTAGTAGGCTAGAAATAAGTAAAATTAACCACATCAGCCCTGGAAGGATTTACCCCCTTCCTGACCAGAGCATTTTTTGCAGTTCGGCACTGCGTCGCTTTATCTGACAATTGCGCGGTCGTGCGACGTTATACCCAAACAAAATTGACGTCCTTTTTTTCCCACAAATAGAGCTTTCTTTTGGTGGTATTTGATTACTGTATAGATGACACTGGCAGGAAAGGGGTTAAACACTAGGGGGCGATCAAGGGGTTAAGCGTGTTCCCTGGATGTGTTCTAACTGTGGGGGGGATGGGCTCACTACAACATGACAGAGATCACTGCTCTCGATGATAGGGAGCAGTAGATCCCTGTCATGTTGCTAGGCAGAACAGGGAAATGCCTTGTTTGCATAGGCATCTCCCTGTTCTGCCTCTCCTCGCCGCAATCGCGGGCTGCCGGCAAATTAAAAGGGACGTACGGGTACGCCCTTTTGCCTGCGCATGCCATTCTGCCAACGTAAATCTGCGGTCGTCAAGTATTTTAAATTGTGACCATTAATACACTTTAAGAAAATGTAAAGTTTGCTTAACGCATGCTTAGATTGGTTCTTTGTCAACATGGTGTCGTTTTAGCCTCCCTTAAAGTCGATGTCATTAACTTGTACCTACAGGTAAGCTTATAATAAGGCTTACCTGTAGGTACAGTGAATATCTCTTAAACTTGCACTCTTTAGGAGATATTCACACAGCATGCAGCCGGTGACCTTACTGGCCCATGCACTCTGAAGGAAAAAGGTGAAGGGCAGGGCATGAAATGTCCCTGCCCCCACCACCTGTGGGATCGTGTCAGACCTGATTTTAAAAAATAAAAATTAAATTAAGTTATTTAAAAAAAAATAAAAAAATTAATAAATTATAATTATCAAATTACTTACCTTTGATTGGTTACTGAGAGTGACAGTTGCCCCAAACGGTCCTCTGGCACGAGAATACAGCCTATAAAAGCAAGAGGATGCGTCATTATTGGGCAGAAGACGGAGAAGATTTGAAGAGGAGCACATCCCACCCTCCCTCCCTGTCGTGGCCTGATTTATGAGGTTTTATATTCTTTTCTCGAAAAGGGATAATTGTTTTGGTTTTGATTATATAGCTTGAGCTTAAATGGCTGAGCTATTTATATATCTTTTATATTGATATATTATTATTATATTTTATTTTAACTCACGCTAAGTGTGTTGATTATTTCTGATTTATTAAAAGTTGATATGACTTGATTTATAAGTTATGCCTCTAAATAAAAGGCCACGGCCAATTTAAACCACAGGTATTTTATGAAGTATTATTCATTCAAATATTACAATATGTTATTTAATATTACTGGTTAATGGGTATGACCACGATCCCACAGCATACCCTTGAAGTGCCTTCAGAGCTTTGTGCTAGAGATGGAGCTCCAGCACACAAGCATGGGAATTACATCATCGCGTCCCCGGCCATTCATAGAGCCGGAGTCCACTCACCCAGAAGGAAGATCGGGTGAAGATGGAAGTGTCGGGAAGCCATGACAGCGCTGCGCTGGAGGAATTCGTGTCCAAGTAGGTCTGTTTGTGGTGCATCCTAGTACATTATGACTTACACCTGCTGGGGGGCCCATTTTTTTTCTGGCGGTTTACTACCGCTTTAAGTGCTGTTTAGCAAACCTTAAAAAACAGGGGTAACCATAAGAAGGAAAGACAAGGGGGCATCAGACTAAGTCCAGTATAAAAAACAGACTTATTTATTAAAGCCAATAACCAAATCTCCTCAAGATTGTTGCAGATTTTATGTTAATATTGAATTATCTACCAAATAGACTCCAAATTACCCTATCTACCATAACTGGTTAAAGAGGAGCTCCAGTCTCCTTGTCAGTTTTCTACAAAAAGCATCCATTCTATTCTCTTTTTTTGCACACTATAACTACGATACTAGTATTAGTGTATTCCTTCTTCTTACTTACAATTATGATATTTCTCATAATACTGGCAGACAGGCAGCAGTCATTATAAGTGTGGGCATCTGAAGCCCGCTCCTACATGCTTCTGGGACTCCGTGTAGCTGGCTACCCAGCATGCACGTCCCGATCTTGCGCCTGCGCAGTAAAGATGCAGCGCGGCGCACTGTTGTTTACAGGTTGCCATTACAATGACAGTGGAAGTTCCCACCAAATTGCTATGGCAACCTGTCAATCAAGATGGAATTTAAGTGCGATTCAAAGACTCTTATGCCCCGTACACACGGTCGGATTTTCCGACGGAAAATGTGTGATAGGACCTTGTTGTCGGAAATTCTGACCGTGTGTAGGCTCCATCACACATTTTCCATCGGATTTTCCGACACACAAAGTTTGAGAGCAGGCTATAAAATTTTCCGACAACAAAATCCGTTGTCGGAATTTCCGAGCTTGTGTGCACAAATCCGAAGCACAAAGTGCCACGCATGCTCAGAATAAATAAAGAGATGAAAGCTATTGGCTACTGCCCCGTTTATAGTCCCGACGTACGTGTTTTACGTCACCGCGTTCAGAATGATTGGATTTTCCGACAACTTTGTGTGACCGTGTGTATGCAAGACAAGTTTGAGCCTTCATCCGTCGGAAAAAATCCATGGATTTTGTTGTCGGAATGTCCGATCAATGTCCGACCGTGTGTACGGGGCTTTAGGATAAATGATGCAGACATCCCAGGAGTCCTAGCAAATGCCTAATGATGACATCGCCTTGGCAGCCAGGCCTGGAAGTGCAGAATATATAAAGAAGAACAAGATAATTTGAAAAAAGAAAAAACAAATTGCCATTACAGACTGTTCTATGGGTGATCTTTGTGTATCAAGGAACTTGAAGAAATGGGTGGAACTCCGCTTTAAGTATTTTTTCTGAAATCCTTGGACCAAAAAGCCTACTCATGTTTCAACAAAATGTCTCCAAAAATGACACCCAGAGATGCACATTTTTTGTCCTCTTTATTGGCCTGCCTAGACATACAGTGCCTTAAAGTATTTATACTCCTTGACATTTTCTACATTTTGTCATGTTACAACCAAAAACATAAATGTATTTTATTGGGATTTTATGTGATAGTTCAACACAAAGTGGCACATAATTGTGAAGTGGAAGCAAATGATAAATGGTTTTCATAATTCAAAAAATGAATAGCTGAAAAGTGTGGCGTGCATTTGTATTCAGCCCCCTTTACTCTGATACCCCTAACTAAAATCTAGTGGAACCAATTGCCTTCAGAAGTCACCTAATTAGTAAATAGAGTCCACTTGTGTGTAATTTAATCTCAGTATAAATACAGCTGTTCTGTGAAGCCCTCAGAGGTTTGTTAGAGAACCTTAGTGAAAAACAGGATCATGAAGGCCAAAGACAGGTCAGGGATAAAGCTGTGGATATTTTAAAGTAGGTTTAGGTTTTAAAAAAATATCTCAAGCTTTGAACATCTCAGGGAGCACTGTTCAATCCATCATCCGAAAATGGAAAGAATATGACACAACTGCAAACTTACCAAGACATGGCCATCCACCTAAACTGACAGGCCAGGCAAGGAGAGCACTAATCAGAAGCAGCCAAGAGGCCCATGGTAATTCTGGAGGAGCTGCAGAGATCCACAGCTCAGGTGGGAGAATCTGTCCACAGGACAACTATAATGCTGCGGACACACGATCAGAAATTCTGCCAGCAAAAGTCGGATGTGAGCTTTTGGTCAGAAATTCCGACCATGTGTATGCTCCATCGGTCTTTTGCTGACAGAATTCCAGCCAGCAAAAGATTGAGAGCAGGTTCTCTATTTTTCTTTCGGAAAAAGTTCCTACTCGAAAATGCGTTCGTCTGTATGAAATTCAGACGCAAAAAAAGTCACGCATGCTCGGAAACAATTTGCCACATGCTTGGAAGCATTGAACTTAATTTTCTCGGCTCATCGTAGTGTTGTACGTCATCGCGTTCTTGACGGTCAAAAGTTCAAAGAACTTTTGTGTGACCGTGTGTATGCAAGTCAAGCTTGAGCGGAATTCCGTCGGAAAAACCATCTAAGTTTTTTCTGACGGAAATTCTGCTCGTGTGTATGGGGTATAAGTCGTGCACTCCACAAATCTGGCCTTCATGGAAGAGAGGCAAGAAGAAAGCCATTGTTGAAAGAAAGCCATATGAAGTCCTGTTTGCAGTTTGAGAGAAGCCATGTAGGGGACACAGCAAACATGTTGAAGAAGGTGCTCTGGTCAGATGAGATCAAAATTGAACTTTTTGGCCTAAATGCAAAACACTATGTGTAGCGGAAAACTAACACTGCACATTACCCTGAACACACCATCCTCACCGTAAAATATGGTGGTGGCAGCATCATGTTGTGGGAATTATTTTTTTCTTCAGCAGGGACAGGGAAGCTGGTCAGAGTTGATGGGAAGTTGGATGGAGCCAAATACTGGGCAATCTTATAGGAAAATCTGTTCAAGTCTGCAAAAGACTTGAGACTGGGGTGGAGGTTTACCTTCCAGCAGGACAACGACCCTAAACATACAGCCAGAGCTACAATGGAATGGTTTAGATCAAAGCATATTCATATGTTATAATGGCCCAGTCAAAGTCCAGACCTAAATCCAATTGAGAATCTGTGGCAAAACTTGAAAATTGCTGTTCACAGATGCTCTCCATTCAATCTAACAGAGCTTCAGCTATTTTGCAAAGAAGAATGGGCAACAATTTCACTCTCTAGATGTACAAAGCTGGTAGAGACATCCCCAAAAATACTTAAAGCTGTAATTGCAGAGAAAGGTGGTTCTACAAAGTATTGACTCAGGGGGGCTGAATACAAATGCACACCACACTTTTCACATATTTATTTGTAAAAAAAAAATTGAAAATCATTTATCATTTTTCTTTCCACTTCACAATTATGCACCACTTTGTGTTGGTCTATCACATAAAACCCCAATAAAATACATTCATGTTTTTATTGGTAATATGACAAAATGTGGAAAATTTAAAGGGGTGTGAGTACTTTTTCAAGGCACTGTATAACAGTCCTGAGAAATGTTGCGGGGTATGGCATATGTATTTGGAACCTTTGATTTGTAGTAAGAATTCCTCCTCTTTATTTCCTATTTCAGCGGCCATCTTCTTCTGTTTTTTTATCTCCTGCCTCCCAGGCAGAAACCACTCTCCTCAATCTAATTAATACTTCTACTCAGCTAGCACGGTTCACTGCCTTCACTCCTATATGTGTATGTTTTTCACCTTCACATCTAAATGGTGAGTTTGACAAAATGCCCATTGGTGGCCTGCAGCCAGAATGCATTTCAAATACAGTGAGCCCAGTCGGGGAAATAAATTAAAAGTGATTAAAGGCAGATTTCACTATAAATCAAGAGGACGACTTGTTCACACTAGACGATGAAGCAAATATTGCCTGAAATTTACTGCTATGTTGTGTTGAAAAGTAACAATTGAATATCGATCATAATATTTTTTTGCAAAATATTTATTAGATTAGAATGACTGCATGCATAAAGCTTCCGTGAGAAGACGTATTCCGGCCATATTTTTTTGTTTTCTTGAGAATATTGATTGATCCAGCTTCAAGTTGGCTTGATGTGCTCTGTGCTGCTAAAAGGGTGCTTGAGACCCCGGGGTGGGATTATCTCAAGTGTAAATCTGGAGCGTTAAAAGAAAACTCCACTTTTGCTACAATGAAATAGAAAAGCATATATAAGTGCTCCATAAGCTATTTTGTAATTGAATGTTAATAACAGTTATTCCAATTCAATCTTCGGCTGCTTTGTTCTGTTTCAATGTTTTATACATTGACATATCTCCATAGACTTAGTCTGTCTGGTCACCTGCTGACTTGGCATCATCCACGTGAAGCTTAATGCCCGTACACACGGTCGGATTTTCCGATGGAAAATGTCCGATAGGAGCGTGTTGTCGGAAATTCCGACCGTGTGTGGGCTCCATCACACATATTCCATCGGATTTTCCGACACACAAAGTTTGAGAGCAGGATATAAAATTTTCCGACAACAAAATCCGTTGTCGGAAATTCCAATCGTGTGTACACAAATCCGACGGACAAACTGCCATGCATGCTCAGAATAAATAAAGAGATGAAAGCTATTGGCCACTGCCCCGTTTATAGTCCCGACGTACGTGTTTTACGTCACCGCGTTCAGAATGATCGGATTTTCCGACAACTTTGTGTGACCGTGTGTATGCAAGACAAGTTTGAGCCAACATCCGTCGGAAAAAATCCATGGATTTTGTTGTCGGAATGTTCGAACAAAGTCCGACCGTGTGTACGGGGCATATCTCTTTAATAAGACACAGATTTTTACTTTAGATACGTGCAGTACCAAGGTTATTTTTCCACTTTTTTTTAAGTGTAGGAAGACAATGGCTTTCCTAAGCCCTGTCTCTGTGAAGAATTAACAAGGGAACATGGAAGAAACAGGGAGGGTTTATTTGGAACGGAACTAACTAGCACTAAACAGAGTGGGGGGGGGGGGCAGAGGGAGATAAGAAAGCACAAAAGTATTCATGTTGTAATGACCCTAAACCACCACTAGATGTCAGCATGCATCAAAACAATAGTAACCTGATATACTTTGGCAATCTTGGGGCATCCTCTACATCAGCCTTTTTTTTTTTTTTTTTTTTTTACTATTTTGGCCAGTTTTCTTTAGATGATATGAAAAAAAAAATCAGGAGATATCCATTATCATTTACCACCAAATGAAAGCCCAATATGTCCTGAAAAAAACAAGGTATAATCCACCTGGATGCACAAAATAATTGTGATACAGTGGAACCTCGGTTAACGAGTAACGCGGTTAACAAGCGTTTCGTAAGACAAGCAACTTTTCTTTTTTAAATTCTGACTCGGTTTGCAAGTGTTGTTTCGCAAAATGAGCACAATTCAAGCTAATAGGGTGTGCAGTGCCGCATTTGGCCAGGGGCGCATGGGCGCAGGGGCACTGGGGACACTCGGAACGGTTTGGAGCCTTCGGAAATACTCTGAATCACTCAGAAATACTCAGTTCCCGAGTGTTTCCGAGCCTTTCCGAGTTCAGCCAAGCTGTCATCGAGTATTTTCAAGGCTCTCCGGCACCCCCCCAACCTCTGGCCACATCCAGTATTGCATGTAATAGAAGTCAATGTCAAATTATCTTTGTTTCCATTGACTTCTATGGGGAAGCTCACTTTGATATGTGAGTGCTTTGGATTACAAGCATTCTCCTGGAACGGATTATGCTCGTAATCCAAGGTTCCACTGTAATATGTACAGTTTTACTAACACATGTCAAAGTTGCAAAACTGGGCTTAAGCATTAAGATTTGTTTTACCCCTTAGATGCAAAGGGGATCATATATAATGGTGGTCTTAAAGCCCAAGTCTGGGTTCCTGCTCCCCCCCCCCCCCAGTCCACTTGTGGTCCCATCAGCAGTGGTTTATGCACTCAGGAAGCAGGTTTATGTTATCCTGCACTCACAGTATTTCCACAGTCTTCTGGGTTGAGTGATCCTGGGTACCATTCAAGTTTGAAGAGTGAGGACATCTTGTGGCAGAGAAGAAGTACTGTGAGGGATGTTGACAAATAGGAAGTGAGTATTGAAGCCTGAGCCACATTTTTTTATTTTCAAGGCTGGCTGGACTCCTTTTCAATTAAAAAAAAATGTTTTTTGGTATTATTTGGTACCATATTTGGTATTTTGTTCTCTGACGACCTTGTCGTCACCTAGCAGAAAAAAAAATGTTACATTTATTCAAGAGGAACCACTGCCTGAAGATTCTTCTGCATTAGACACACTTGTGCATGATCTCCCGCTGAACAATGTAATTCCATCTTCTATGCTTTGCTTTGAGTCCCTATGTCATTACTGAGTGCTGTAGTGCCGTAGGGGTTAGCAGATGGAATCCAAAATTACAGAGGGAGACATACACATCCGACAAACCCAGAGGTGTATCAGATGCAGAAGAATCTTCAGGCAGAGTAATTTCTTTAATACATTAAGAATCACTGACATAGGCAGCATGACAAATACTTATAAAAAGCCCACTTTTCCATAAAGCTTTTTAAAATGTGTTTGTCCTTTTTTTAAGGTGGAGACGGAATCACTTTAAGACAATCTCTATCATTTCAACCAATGGTTGACTAATGCCATGTTTTGCATTAATTTAGGTAATGACAGGGTTTACTTAACCAGTTATAACCTGTAGATACACCTTCATTACCATGCCATTTTTCAGTTTTTAGTGATGTGACAGTTTGCCTGACAATTACTTGGTCATGCAATGCTTTACATTAGGCTTCTTTCACACTTGTGCGACTTGGGATCCGACTTGTGAGACCCCAAGGTGTAGAACATGTGAAATTCAATGTATTTCTATGAGAGATGTTCCTACTAACACTACAGAAGTCATTGTGACTTCAGAAAAGGTTTCTGCACTACTTTGGTTCAACTTCTGATGCAACTTTGGTCCAGAGAATGTAGAGGCAGAGCAAAGTTGCACCAAAGTTGCGTTCCAAAGTCGCACTGGCAATCCTGAGAGGCGCTAATGTAAAAGTAGCCTAAATGAACGTTTCAGCATTTTTTGCGACAGATAAACCTTTCTCCTGGTGGAAATGTATTATTATTTTTCTTATTATTATAATTACTATTATTATTGTTATTATTTAGGTTTTATTTTGCATAGTTTGCACAGCACTTTACAATATAAAGTAAGACAGTACAGTTACAATATACCTCAATACAGAAGGATTAGGAGGGCCCTGCTCTGGAAGGGAGAAGGAGGTGGTACAAAAGGTAATAACTGTGGTAGATGAGCTGATGAAGGTGGTCGACGTACAGTTTTTAGGTGGAGACAGGCATCTCTGAATAAATCAGTTTTCAGCGATCCTCTAAAGGTGGACAGGGTGGGAGATAAGGATGGGAGAGGTGCTGGAGAAGTTCTGGAGACCGGCACAGGAGAAGGTGATGAGGGCGCTAGAGAGCAGTAGGGCCATATGTCAAGATGAAGTTGGTGATTGATAGCTTGAAAAAACCGTTAGGATTTTCATATTTTACATTTGGTATATGTGATAGCTGAGTTTCAGCATTACCGGCATATGTGTTCCAGGATCATCAGATTTCTCAATGGAAAATGAAGGTGCTCAACAGGAAACTTACACTATATTACCAAAATTATTGGGATGCCTGCCTTTACATGCACATGAACTCCTATGCAATCCCAGTCTTAGTCCTTAGGGTTTAATATTGAGTTGGCCCACCCTTTGCAGCTATAACAGCTCCAACTCTTCTGTGAAGGCTGTCCATGGGGTTTAGGAGTGTGTCTATGGGAATGTCTGACCATTCTTCCAGAAGTGCATTTGTGAGGTCAGGCACTGATGTGGAGAAGACCTGGCTCACAGTCTCCGCTTTAATTCATCCCAAAGGTGTTCTATTGGGCCAACCCCAAACTGTTCCCATAAAGTTAGGAGCATGAAATTGTCCAAAATGTCTTGGTATGCTGAAGAGTTCCCTTCACTGGAACTAAGGGGCCAAGCCCAACCCCTGAAAAACAACCCCACACCATAATCCCCCCTCCACCAAATGATTTGGATCAGTGCACAAAGCAAGGTCCATAAAGACATGGATGAGTGAGTTTGGTTTGGTGGAGTCCTGACCTAAACCCGATAGAACACCTTTGGGATGAATTAGAGAAGAAACTGCGAGCCAGGCCTTCTAGTCCACCTCAGTGCCTGACCTCACAAATGCACTTCTGGAAGAATGATCAAACATTCCCATAGACACACTCCTAAACCTTGTGGACAGCCTTTCCAGAAGAATTGAAGCTGTTATAGCTGCAAAGGGTGAGCCAACTCAATACTTAACTCTACAGACTAAGCCTGGGATGCCATTAAAGTTCATGTGCATGTAAAGGCAGGCGTCCCAATACTTTTGGTAATAAAGTGTATTCTCCCAGCATACAAGTCAAGATGTAATTTCTAATTTTGACAAAAGTGCACCTTTAATTTTCTTCAACACGGCGGACAGTCAGTGATGTTTTGGTGATGGAAATCCCAACTGAGAAGCCTGTTAGTGGATCATATTATTTACTGACTTGTGTAATTACAGTGATGTTGACACCAAGAAAGACTGAAATTGTTTTGTGATGAAAGTGACCACTCATGGAGGCGCATGCGCGGAGTCTAGCGCAGCGGACATGTCCTGCTAGAGCTCCGCTCCGTGAAAAGGGAGAACCGCTGTATAAAGGCAGCCCGCCGACTTTTTTCACTTAAAAAACGTGACATCATACTCCTGAGAGGTGAGAGGAAACTTTGAAACCAAAATGGTACTAGGGGGAACCAGGAATAAGTATAAAAATGCCCCCAGTGGAGGTACACAGGCAAAGACTGCAGTGAAATTGGCGCCAGTCTCCTCAGTCTCCTCAGCCTCAGGCACAATCACCTCAGAGCACAGGAGAAAGACAAAGCTGTCACAGCAAATCTCCTCAGATGAATCTGACACAGAATTGTTTCTGTCACAAAAATCTTCACAAGAACCAGCAGCAACTCCAAACCTTATTAAACAATTTGAGAAAATGCTCCACAAAGCATTAAAGATTACCTCAGAACAAATAACCAATAATCTTACTAAAGAAATCAGAGAACTGGGAAACCGTACAGCGGCGCTGGAAATTAAAACTGAAGAACTAGAAAACACAACACAGGAATTTATGACTGAAATAGATCTTCTTAAAGATGAAAATATAATCTTACAAAACAAGTTGGAAGATTATGAAAATCGCGCAAGAAGGTCAAATTTGCGTTTCAGAGGCATTCCTGAATCGATCGTTGATCTATCTTCTACAATAACAGCTCTATGCCAAGAATTGCAACCAGGAATACCGATCGAAAGGTTGGAAATGGATAGGGTACACAGAGCTCTCATGCCTAAAAAAACAGATGGACCCCCTCGAGACATCATAGCAAAGTTCCATTTTTATCGAACGAAAGAACAACTTTTATTTGCAGCCAGAGAGAAAAAAAACCTAACCTTTCAAGGTCACAATTTTCAGATTTTCGCAGATCTCTCTCAAATTACCATCTCTAAAAGACGTGCTATGAAAATGCATCTGCTGGAACTGCAAAGAAACAATATCACATACCAATGGGGTTTTCCATTCTCCATACGTTTTACCTACCAAGGAAACAGGCATATTTGTAGATCTCCGAACGAATTACAACAGGCTCTACAAGACCTTAATTTGATTGATGGAACATCTGCAATCAATACCTCACGAAGACGAACAGCATCTGCTTCTTCACTACTAGCTTCTTCCCCTGCTACAGGAAAAAACGGTAACCAGCACGTTCACAAGAGAGGCCGTTATGCATCCCCTCCACAAGACCAAGATCTAGATCCAATGGACTGAAAAACTATTTTTCCAGGAACATGAATTTACACATAAAATATGGAATCAGCTAAGAAGATATGCTCTCAATGAATACACAGCATTTCGGATGCATTCACAATGCAATTCTTACTTGAATTCACATTCCATACTTGTATTCTAATAAATAGAATACAATGTGGATAAGGGTAAATCCCAGATTCAAGTAACAATTATATATGCTTAACATAATCATCTGTGAACATGAATCTTTTCAGTTCTATATTTAATCCCAAAACATAAAACCAGGGTTTTTTTTTGTATTTTTTTTTTTTTTTTTTTTTTTTTTTTTTTTTATGTTCTTTTTTCCCCTTTTCCTAAATGGAATGGTTTAAATGGCTATCCTTATCTATTGTATGTAATATTGTGCTCCACACTATTATAACCAAATAAATAAGGAACCTCAGTCATGTCAGGAGAAATATAATTATATTTCTTAGATATATTGCTATATAGCTTATATACACATTTTTTATTTATTTGTTCTTTTTTTTTAGGAAATAAATAAATAAATAAATAAATAAATAAAAAAGAAAAAAAAGGAAAACTAAGTTTTTTTTTTTTATACATATCCAGAAGCTATAGCCCATACTATTATTCTAAAACGAAATATAAGATGAGT
Organism: Lithobates clamitans; assembly: GCA_037952925.1. Lineage (NCBI taxonomy): Eukaryota > Metazoa > Chordata > Amphibia > Anura > Ranidae > Lithobates > Lithobates clamitans. The sequence continues at coordinate 203,185 of JBBGZY010001301.1, forward strand.
TAGATTAGTTTTTTTTTTTTTTTTTTTTTTTTTTTCAGATATCATCTGAGTTTGTTGAATATTACCTTACGAGAACACCATTCCTATAAGTTCCATACTTACTTCATATTTTGAAACTAAGTAGATTTTTCTTTTTCCCTAACCAGATTGGTTAAAACACCTTTCATATTTATCAGTTGCAATTTTGAGTTTAACACTAATATTATCAAAAGAAGACCTAGTCATAACTGAAATGATACAAACTTATTTCTATAATTGATACTTTTAGGTAAATTACTGAAACAAAGTTTAGTAGTAGACCTAAACACTAAACACAAGACGTATTTTTTTTTCTTGTCTTTTCCTTTTTATATACATATATGTATATTATTATCTTTTCTCCTCTTTTTCCAGACTAGATAATTTATTCTACTTAAATAACAGAGAATTTAAATAATCTTTATTTTATAAATGTTAAGTTTTTCTTCAAAACAATGATAATATAGATATGTTTCGTTCTAAGCCTTAAGGGCTACAAGTTAACATCCTAGCGATGTTATTTTTCCTTTTTACATTATCACAAAGTGGTTCTCCTGCTCACGGAAGTTCCGTGCGCCTCACCTAGTCTTCCTCGGACCCCCCCGCTTAATATGGGGAGACCTGACGAAGGCCTTCGACCCCCTGTTGAGAGGTTTCACCCCTCATCACGGGCAAATCCTGAACACCTTAATATTTTATTCTTAAGCTTATGTAATGTAATCTTACCTGTTTTCTTCTTCTTCCTTAAACCAGATCACACAAGATTCTTTTTTCTTCTTTCCTTTTTCAAGTCCGTATGGGTTGAGTCGAGAGTTCTCCAAACCAGAATAATTGGTAAGTGTTGCCTACTGACTCAGTTACCATGGCTCCTTTAAACATCTTATCCCTCAATGTGCAGGGACTCAATGTGCCACAAAAACGTACTAAAGCGTTTAGATCATTCCAAACACAAAAGGCACACATTGTGTGTATTCAAGAGACACATTTTACGATAAACTCAACACCTAAATTTTTTAGTTCATCCTATCCACAAGTATTTACTGCCTCGGCCAATACCAAAAAACGCGGAACTCTAGTGGCATTCCACCGCTCCACCCCAATCACAGTCCACTCCGAAATTAAAGACCCGGAAGGACGCTACTTAATCCTGACAGGAAGCATCTTAGATACAGAAGTAACTGTGGTTTCCTATTATGCTCCAAACAAACAACCAATTCCATTTTTGACACATCTCTTGCAAGTAGTTAATGCACATAAAATGGGAACAATCATAGTATGTGGTGATTCCAACCAGGTTCTCCTCCCATTTCTGGACAAATCTCCATATATGCCACCTCGAAACCAATCTAAAGTATCCCTCTCTCAACTTCTTTCGAAACACAATCTAGTTGATTCATGGAGGGAGAGTAACCCAACCAAAAGAAATTACACATTTTTTTCTCACCCCCACCAAACATTTAGCCGTATAGACCATATTTTTCTTACCACAGGAATGATCCCAGAAATTCTATCATCAAACATAATCCCCATTCCATGGTCTGATCACAACGCAGTCCTAACCACTATTACATCCACTATACCTAAAACTCAGGATAAAACATGGTATCTACCAGAATTATTACTCAAACAACCTATATATAGAAACAAAATTGAGCATGCATTGAAAGAGTATTTCATACTCAACAAAGGTCCAGAAATTTCCCCAATAACACTTTGGGAAGCTCATAAACCGGTGTTGAGAGGAATATTTCAACAACAGATTGGTATACTCAAAAGAGAACGTAGAAATCTTGCACGAAAATTAGAAACACAATTTAATTCCCACTTCATAGCCTTCCAAAACAATCCTAACCCAATTAATAAAAGTGAATTGGAGAAGGCACGCCTGGAATATGACCTTTTTCTAACAGAATCAACTGATAAAATACTACGCCGTTCCAGACATGCCTTCTATATGAAATCGAATAAACCAGGCACATACTTGGCACGTGCACTCAAAACAACTAATAAATCCTTTAAACCAATTAAGCTGAAGATATCTAAAAATATATACACTAGCAATCCCCTTAAAATTGTCCATAAATTTCGTTCTCACCTTAAAACACTATACACTGAATCAAATTCGTTTAATTTAAACGAAGCAGATTCCTTTTTCTCCAAAATTAACTTACCGGGATTATCTGATTCACAAAAAGCGCAATTAGATGAACCTATCAAGGTAGAAGATGTAGCTAAAGTCATCAAAGAATTAAAAATTAATAAAAGACCAGGACCTGATGGTTTTTCAGCATTATATTATCGTACCTTCTCAGACTCTATTTCCCCCATATTAACAGAAACATTTAATGCACTACTTGAAAACAATTCATTTAGACAGGAATCACTAACGGCGATCATATGCATGATTCCTAAGCCTCATGCAGATGACACATCATGTACTAACTACCGTCCTATCTCGATGCTTAATATAGACATCAAAATCCTGGCAAAAATCTTAGCGTCCCGTCTTGGTGGCTTCATTGGTACTCTTATACATCGTGATCAGGTTGGCTTTATGCCAACTCGCCAAGCAGGCGATAATGTAAGACGTGCAGTTCTTTTAGCACAAATTGCCAAGACCCGACGCATTCCCTCCTGTTTTCTTTCACTGGATATTCAAAAAGCCTTTGATTCCATATCATGGCCATATTTACATTATATGTTACAAAAATGGGGTTTTGGCCCGAATTTTATAAACTGGATCAAAGCTTTATATAATAAGCCCAAGGCATACGTTAAATATGCAGGGTATAAATCTGAGGCCTTTAACATTGAGAGGGGCACTAGACAGGGGTGCCCGCTTTCACCCCTGTTGTTTGCCCTGCTCATAGAACCTCTTGCTCAACGAATTAGATCAGAACCAACCATAACTGGAATTGAGATAGGAGGATTTCACCACAAACTCTGTCTATTTGCGGATGACATCCTCTTGTTTCTTTCATCACCGCAAATTTCAGGCCCCAATTTGATGCCAATACTTGATGACTTTGCTGCATTTTCGGGCCTTTTCATCAATTCTAAAAAATGTATAGCATTAAACATATCCCTCTCATCATTGGAATTGACGTCAGCTAAAAACGGTCTCCCATTTACTTGGGCAGATAAATCTATACCTTATCTAGGAATACATCTAACTGCATCTTATTTGGATCTTTTTTCAGCTAACTATCCTCCAATGGTCAAAAATATAACAAATATGCTGAAATCCTGGAACCACCTCCCTCTTTCTTGGTTTGGAAAAATTAACACAATAAAAATGACAATCTTACCCAAACTATTATATCTTTTCAGAGTTTTACCTATCCCAATCCCTGCCTATTATCTAAGAATAATACAAAGAAAAGCAAATTCATTTATTTGGGGCTCCTCTAAACCTCGTACGAACCTGCATACATTATATCTCCCTAAGTTAAATGGGGGTCTAGGATGCCCCAATTTTGCCTCTTACTATAGAGCGGCCCATATAGCAACTTTAACTAAATACCATGCACAACACGAATCCCCTCTATGGGTGTCAATTGAAGCTGCAGAATGTGATCCCCTATCAATCGCAAATCTGCTCTGGCTTTCACCAAGAGATCGTAGAGGAATAGGTAACCCAATCACCAAACATTTTGTCTCCATGTGGGACAAATACAAACTCAGAAATCAACTACAATCATTGCATAACCCTCTATTATCTTTCTATAAAAACCCTGCATTCTACCCCGCATGGATCTCACCTAGATCTTTCAAAGCGTGGATTACTTATAATGTACTAAACTTGCACAAATTTGTAAATTCTTCATCCTTTATTCCATTCCCATCCCTCTGCGATAAATATGGATTACCTCAATCAGAGTTATTTAGATATCTTCAGATTAAAAATTTCTTTATGCCTCTCTTAACCACAAAATCTCCACTGACTCAATTCTCTGAATTTGAAAAATTTTGTAAAAATAATCCTCATGCTAAAGGCATGATTTCGGTCCTTTATGCTCAATTAGTAAACCAACCCGAAACGGAGAAACCATCGTATGTACAGAAATGGGAGGGAGATTTAGAACAAACTCTGGAAACAACAGAATGGAATCAAATTTGGTTAACAACCAAATCGGCTTCCCCAAACATAATAGCAATAGAGGCTAATTATAAAGTTTTAATACGATGGTACCTTGTACCGGTTAGAATAGCGAAATATGTGCATAATTACTCGACAGAGTGTTATCGTGGATGCTTGGACCCAGGTACTCACTTTCATATTTGGTGGTCATGCCCCAAAGCACAAATTTTTTGGAAAGCTATCTTTACTATTGCATCTAAAATGTTAGGAATACCCATCACCCCAGATCCTGCAATGGCTCTCATTAACCGAAAACCAGAATTTTTAACACATAACCAATTTAAACTACTCATCCAACTATTTACAGCGGCGAAACAAACACTGGCAAGAGCCTGGAGATCTCCCTCATTGATAGTGGAAGAGGTAGTAAATCGAATGAACGTCACCATGACTCAAGCTAAAATGGTAGCCATCGAAAATGACTCGTTTGTCAAATTTGATAAAATATGGCAACCATGGATTAGCAACTACTTGCCTTCAACTTTTAACAAAGAAGTTTTACTACCATGGTAACTGACCCAGTGAACTAATGCATTATATAGTCCTTAGTGACTGTGATGGACCTTGCCTCGGCTCAACCCTGCGGACTCTTCTTTCTATTCTTTCTAGTACTTCCTCTTTCTATCCCCCCTTTCTTCTCTACTCATTCCTTTTTTTTTCTTTTTTGTTGTTTTATTTGGAAGCTCATACTAATCATAAAACATAATTCCTCTTACATTCAGCACCACTTGTATGTATTATTAACACCATAAGAAGTTATAATTCAATATATAATCTACATTGTTTAAATATGTATTTTTGAGCTTCATTTCCTTTATTGCATAACTTGTACTCACTGTAATGTCAAATACTTCATTGTATGTACAATAAAACCTTTTTGACAAGGAAAGTGACCACTCATATGGGGATGTCAAAAGAGGGTCTTGTGTGATAGCTGTGCATAATGGATCCCTGACATTGAAGGCAGAACATAGATAGCATAAGTTTTGCAGTAGGCACTGGAAGACAGCAAAACTAACTGAATACATGTGGATCTGTCAGCTTTCTAAATATTGTAATAAAGGTATCAACACTGTTGCGTGTTAAAGGCATGTGCTGCAATGCACTAAAACGTACGTGTCCAACTTCCCCAAAATAAAAATTGTTTCTATTGCAATGCCGCATTGCATTTGGAAACAAATGACATATCCATATTTTTTATGTGCTTAACCACTTGCCTACTGGGCACTTTTACGCCCTTCCTGCCCAGGCCAATTTTCAGCTTTCAGTCGCACTTTGAATGACAATTGCATGGTCATGCTACACTGTACCCATCTGAAGTTGATGAGTGCTGAGGAGGTTGCACTGATGGGCACTAATAGGCTACACTGATGGGCACTGATGAGGCTGCACTGATGAGGCTGCACTGATGGGCACTGATGCGGATGCTCTGATGGGAACTGATAAGCTGCACTGATGGGCACTGATGTGACAGCACTGATAATGGTTAAAGTGTTAAACTGGCCATACATGTGTAGCACCCTCTATTAGTGTGCTAGAGAGGTTAGGTAAATTTAAGCAGTCCTCGCTGGTTGCTAGGCCAGTTTGTTTTCATTCTGGGTTGGGAGTGGATCAGAGTAGTGCTGGGTGGCTCACAGGTGACATCACTAGGACCTCCTACTTCTTTCCAGAAGGTTCTAGTGCTTTCTGGCAAGAGGGGCTGGGGGGGAGGCGGAGCCACCTGGGGTGTTCTGGGGAGCCCTGACCAATTCCCAGTTTGGATTGGTAGGGGGCAGGCCTCCTCAAATACCCAGGGTCAGTTCAGCTGGAGAGGGGATGTCGGGTGGAAGAGCTGGATTGAGAGATTGAGCACTAAGGCTGTTGGGGCCTTAGAGGTAGCTCTCCAGTCTGGGGGGGGGGGGGGTGACCTTGGGCCTGAGCTGGTTCAGTCATGACCCCTTTCAAGAGCATGTGAAAAGGTCCTAGACCGGAGGCACAAGAGAGAGCAAGGAGAGGACAGCGGGGAAGCTCACTGCTGAGAGACTCCAGGGAGAACAACTGGTCACAGCCAGGGGGGCTGGTGAGTGAGGCACAGTCAGGAGGACTGGGGAGGCACGCCTGGGAGGACTGGGAACTTGCAGTCAAAGATGGGTGCAGAACCAGAGAAGTGGACTGTGGAAAGAGGCAGCTGCAGCCTGGAGGGCTGGCAGGGCCTGAAGAGAGCTAACTGGGATCAGTAGCCATAGTTAGGACAGCTGGCACAAGGACTTTCTACCATTTTTTCTCTGCTATACCATAGGGGTCTGTGGTCCCTGCCTGCAAAAGGCGGTTACTAAAGCTTGGCTGAGCAAGTGTCAGGCCCAACCAACATAATGTGCTAGCTGATCCTGGGAACCAAGTGATGTTCTGGAGGTGACTAGAGTAACAGTCTGCAGCAAGTGATGTGCTGGAGGAATGAGGAGGAATAGGCTTCAAGCAAGAGTGTGAGTGGGAAGCTGAAGGAGTATGTACGAGGAGTGTACATAGTTGTCCCAAAATGAATTGCTTTGATTCACGCTGGGCATCCCATATCTCCCATTCCCATCCAAGTTATGTCCATCAATAAAACAAAAAAAAACAAAGTTCACTGACTGATTCATGTCTCGGTGTGCCTGTGAGTGAATGCAGGACTGGGCAGGGTGACAGACAAACCACAATTTTCAGCAGCCCCTGCGGGGGTGCTGCTACACATTGATTGAAGGCTCAGCCGACTTGGGTACAACCACTCTGTCAGATTTTTCTTCATGCAATTACTGCCAGCGGCTATAGCCACTAGCAGTAATTATTATATTCTGCCAGCTGGGAAGGCTCCCCGCGAGTACTCAAGTAATCTATGGGCTGCATAAGTTTACCTTTTCCTAGAAAATGCACAATATGCATTTTGATGCACTGGCAACAGGTGTTAACAATTGTTCAATGGCTATTAACTTTATCCACTCCAAATTCTAAATTTAAAAATGAGTTGAAAATGTTCGTCAATGTGCGTCAAAACACATCATCGCCCAAAGGAAATGCATGTTAATACTTGACAACGCAACTGCTTAGTGCTACTAAAGACCCCTACTAACTATGTATACGTCTAAATGAGCCTTAAAGCAAGATCCATACATTTTCAATGCATTGATGTGCATTATATCAAACGTTAACATGCCTTTTAATATAGCAAACCAAGGCACTGCAACAGACATAACGCATTTGCACATTTTTTGAAAGCAGTAAACCACAATGCACAGAATGTTCACGTCTGTCTGTGCATTGTGGTGTGCTCAAATGCACATGCATTATGGTGTGCCGGGGGGGGGGGCCTTAGAAAGTAATTAACACTGCATTCAGTTTGCGCCTTACAACAATGCAAAGATCTGAATCTGACCCAAGGCTTTCAGACATTAGTAGGTTAGTTTGTCATGATTAAACCATAAAGATATACTGCTAATAAATCAGTCCATACAATTATCATGTTGTGTTGTGCTCCTTGAGATTTTCAGTAAAATTGCCACTTAGATAACAACTTCTGGAGTGCCGACGGTTCACAGAGCATGCACTTCGTTCTCTTAAAAGGCTAGTTTGCCCAAAATTGATATTTTAATTCTGGATAGATGGTGGCAAATCACCTACTCCCTGAGACTTTGATGTCTCAGGGACTTAAGCGAAAAGGTCAATATTACAACTTTGCCCACTTTCAATGGTCTTCACAGTTGGGGGATCTCACTTTTACTATTGGGTTCCCCATTTATTTCTACATCATGGACAATGAGGCAGAAAGATTGAGCTATCCTTGCTAAGCTATGTGATAGCTTCTTTGGAGTTAGAAGGTGTGAAACCAAGCAGGGATAGCTTAATATAAAAAAGGAATAGTGAATGCGGTGTATACAGTATTTTCATGCATAATGCATAAGGTGGTGTGAGAAGCCTGTATGAAGAATTGCAGGCTCAGGAGTGGTAGGAGCTGAATAAAGAACACAGCGTCTAAAGTCTGCTGTTAAGTAGGATCATTTGAACGGATTCAAATCCCTAGTACTTGAAGGAGATTAGTAGTTGCTAGGAACACCTGATCCTGCTGTGCAATGCCTGGAGATGGTGAAGAACAAGTTAATAACAGTTCTCAGTGATTCTTGTGATCACTTATGAAGGGTATTTGTGGAGTGGTGCAATTTCAAGGTAAGCAAGTCAAATAGGACAAAAGGAATATTTTGTTTTACAAGATTTGCTCATCTCTGGGTGGATTAGTCTGCCTTTTTTCAGTATAAATGGACACCATGAACCAGGCTTGACCAAATCTCATATGGGTTTTGGAAGTCACCTGAAAAGATTAGGTCCGGAGTTAGCAAACTATAACTGGTAACCATGACAATCGGTATTTAGCAATCTTATCTTACTAACATATTTATACATTTTTACAAACAGAAACCAAAGAGTGTGTGAGTAAAAATAACAGGAAAACAGGCACAGGAAATTCTATTTGCCCCGTGTTTTTTTGGGGGGCAATTTCAAATAAACAATACTGATCCATTCTGCATACAGTACTGACCCATACACTCTGTCAAGCTCACAGTACTGACTGGGGATGAGCCTGGGTTCGGTCTGAATCTATGCTCAGTAGAACTCGAAAGGAAGCTTTCAGTGCTTTCCTAATCGGTTGTGGCCAGGCCATGATATGGCCACATAGTTATATTAGGTTAATGATGTCACAACCATGCCTGCCTCCTTGTGTATGTGCAACTGCAGGGCAAAGATTAAGATTAAAAAAAAACCTTCTGTGTGCAGCAGTCCCTCCCAGCCCCCCTAATACTTACCTGAACCCCATCTTGATCCAGTGATGTGCACGAGAACCCAGGTCCTCTGGGGACTCACCCTCATTAGCTGAGACAGCATTGGGAGCCATTGGGAGCCGTATGTTCTCTTTTTAAAAGTACTGATCCGTATGTTCTCTCAGTCTCACAGTACTGATCTGTATGTTCTCTCAGTCTCACAGTACTGATCCGTATGTTCTCTCAATCTCACAGTACTGATCTGTATGTTCTCTCAGTCTCACAGTACTGATCCGTATGTTCTCTCAGTCTCACAGTACTGATCCGTATGTTCTCACAGTACTGATCTGTATGTTCTCAGTCTCACAGTACTGATCCGTATGTTCTCTTTTTAACAGTACTGATCCGTATGTTCTCTCAGTCTCACAGTACTGATCTGTATGTACTCTCAGTCTCACAGTACTGATCCGTATGTTCTCTCAATCTCACAGTACTGATCTGTATGTTCTCTCAGTCTCACAGTACTGATCTGTATGTTCTCTCAGTCTCACAGTACTGATCCGTATGTTCTCTCAATCTCACAGTACTGATCCGTATGTTCTCTCAGTCTCACAGTACTGATCCGTATGTTCTCTCAGTCTCACAGTACTGATTTGTATGTTTTCTCAGTCTCAGAGTGCTTACCCGTATGTTCTCTCAGTCTCACAGTATTGATCCGTATGTTCTCTCAGTCTCACAGTACTGATCTGTATGTCCTCTCCATCTCACAGTACTTACCAGCATGTTCTCTCAATCTCGCAATACTGATCTGTATGTTCAACCACTCTCACAGTACTGACCTGCATGGTCTGTCACTCTCACAGTACTGATATGTATGTTCTCTCAGTCTCAAAGTACTGACCCATATATTCGTTCACTCTCACAGTACTGACCTATATATTCTCTCAGTCTCACAGTACTGACCTATATGCACTCTCAGTCTCGCAGTACTGACCAGTATGGTCTCCTAGTCTCGTAGTACTGACCTATATGCTCTCTCAGTCTCGCAGTACTGACCTATATGCTCTCTCAGTCTCACAGTACTGACCTATATACTCTCTCAGTCTCATGGTACTGACCTATAAACTCAGTCTCACAGTACTGACCTATATACTCTCTCAGTACAGATCTTTATGCTCTCCCAGTCTCACAGTACAGACCTATATGTTCTCTCAATCTCACCATACTGATCTATATGCTCAATCAGTCTCTCAGTACTGACCTATATGATCTCTCAGTCTCTTAGTACTGACCTATATGATCTCTCAGTCCTGACCTATATGCTCTCTCAGTACTGATCTATATACTCTCTCAGTCTCTCAGTACTGACCTATATGCTCTCTCAGTACTGACCTATATGCTCTCTTAGTACTGACCTATATGCTCTCTCAGTACTTACCTATATACTCTCTCAGTACTGACCTATATGCTCTCTTAGTACTGACCTATATGCTCTCTCAATAATGACCTATATACTCTCTCAGTCTCTCAGTACTGATCTATAGTCTCTCTCGGTCTCTCAGTACTGCTCTATATGCTCTCTCAGTCTAACAGTATTGCCCTCACTGGTCTTTAACTCTCAAAGTACTGACTTTTATGTTCTCTCACTCTCACAGTACCGACCTATGTGCTTTCAAGGTACTGACCCACATGCTGTCTCACTCTTTTACACACATCAAAAATACATTGAGGATGGAACACTTGCAACTAATTGAGGTAATCAGCAAAAATTAAATCGGATAATGGCCCTCAAAACTCTTCCCTGGCCAAGAGCCTCTGGTATAATTACTGACCACTCCCAAATCAATGAGTCTGTATTAATGAGTACTAAAGGATAAACATATCAAATTATGCAAAAAATAATGAATGAAAAGTAGATCTATGAAGCTATATCCCCAAGAAAGATTGTTTATTGGTACACAATTGTTTTAAACATCATGGTAATGTTAAAAACCTGAAGACAACTTTGTGTCCCATATCCCAGGAGACTCATACTGTGTATATATACAGTATGTATTTGCACTTAACATCAGAACTAGAACCTTATGCATTATATAGATCATTGTGCAAATTCACAACAATATATAGAGATACTTGCTTAATCCAAAAAAGCAGTTTTAACTTACATTGCCATGGTATTTTACACAGTTGTATACAAATACACAGTATATCTTCAGGACATAGTTCTTTTTTCTTTTTTAATATGTGTACAAAGGAGTTTTCCCCAGTTTAGGGCTTGGTCACACTGGCCACCCAGGAAAAAATTTTCTTCTGTGACCTGGTGTTCATGCGGCACTGGCTTAAGGGGTGGTGCATTGCATTTTTACGACACAAAACACTTTTTCCCCCTTTTTTTTCTTTTTCTAACCTCATTGAAATGTCACAAAGTGATTGCATTCATTTCTATGCATCACAGCTCAGTGCAGAAAAATGCTGCACTCTGCACTAGTGTGAATGAGCCCTCACTGTTTTTGTAATGGCCAGTGATTGAGAAAATCCCATTTCTACTTGGCACCATCTAGTGGCGGCTGAAGGAAGGTTTCTACTAGACACTGTCTAGTGGTGTTTATCAGAACTGCATGTATAGTACTAATATGTCTGGTCACCTGGGAGTTTTTTTTTTTCATTGCTATGCCGACTGGGATTTGTCCAGCCCTGGTATAGACACTCTTTCTCGGAATTCATGTTATTGTTCAGATTATAACCTGTTGGTTAGGCTTGTAACATTACATTCTTTCAGATGTCAGTTTGTAAAAAATGTTGGTGCAACCTATGTACTTGTAATGTACAGTAAGTTATGGTCATCTCCATCTAGTGGCCAGCTTGCACACTACTCAGTTCAATATTATCCCACTAGGGGGCGTGCAGAGAAACCTCAAGAAACCTGTGAGGGGGCCCCGAGGTTTTGCACTGCAAGTGAGATTTAATAAGATTTGTCCTGCAATCCACAGTCACATTCACCCTATTTATAATGGGATGAATGTGCACCGGGCTAATCCAGCTGCCAGTGAAATCTATGAAATCTCACAGGCACATTATCAGTGAAGATATGGATAGACTACTGGCAATTCTGCTGGTAATAACTTCTCTTTGAGTGAAAAGGAAAATAGAATAAGGGGAGATTGTGACAGATCCAACTGAGACAGGGGCTTTTGGAGGGGGCTTCAGGGTAGCCTTTTTGCCTACTGACTATGGGCCCTGGCATTTGACGGAGCTATGAACATCCAAGTAGATGTCCTGTTATATAATGCAAGATGACATCACCTCATTTAACAGTCAAGGAAGCCATGATGGTCTCTGCCAACTTGAAACTCAGTGAGAAGATGGAAGTGAAAAGAAAGTTGGTTAATGAGATCTGGACAGCCCCAGGTCTTCTTGAATACTGGGGCCGAACTGTCTGGGTGGGCACTGATCTGAGCCACCTAGGTTTGTCTTGGTGACTAGTTGTTAATTAGCTTACTGTTTAATTAGATTACTGTTTATGTTTATGTTGGCTGTTCCTTAAGCCTGATATGCACTACAGTCGGGAGCCTCTGTACAATTGTAAAATTAGTCCAGCGATCCCCACCGCTGAGCTGTTGTGTTCTGACAGGGGGGCGCCCCCACCCTGCCAGGACACTCTGATCTGCCATTGGCTGAGAGTGCTGATCGGGAGTCAGTTGGCTACTGCTTTTTCAGCGTGCACGTTCAACATACACACAGGCCGAATGTCGGCCGGTATTTTTTTGTGCCGGCAAATGTCTCCCGACATTCTACCCGTGTGTATAGGGCTTTAGATGTGCTAATGATATTTACAGTTTACATTGTTTAGGATAATTTGATAAAGCTCTTACCTGGGTTTGTGTGATATATATTCTGTGTAAAGTTACAATAAAGTCAGTTCCAGTTAGCACCTAAGCTAGTGTCTAGTTCTTGGGTGTAATGCTCAGCTATAATACCTGGTTCCTGGTTCCAGAGTGAAGGAAGCTGTATCCTGGCGGAAGCACCCAAACAGGGTGCCAAGAGGTCCGTCACAGGGACCTCATGCCTTTTTGTTATTTTTGAGTGGGGTCCCCCTTGGCATCCCTATCAGGCTGTCACGTACCTGGTAGGTGGAGCCCGGAATGCAGAGAACGGCCTCTCGTATACCTCTGACTTAAGAACCCCTGAAGGTGTGAACAGGGACTCGAAAGTACAGAGGGGCACAAGTGCCTGACTGGAACACTGAAGCAGAAGGCAGGATCCTGTAGTCAGCAGGGAGGTGCACTGTAGTCCTGTAGCAGGTTGCAGACAGCAGGGAGGTGCACTGTAGTCCTGAAGCAGGTTGCAGACAGCAGGGAGGTGCACTGTAGTCCTGTAGCAGGTTGCAGACAGCAGGGAGGTGCACTGTAGTCCTGTAGCAGGTTGCAGACAGCAGGGAGGTGCACTGTAGTCCTGTAGCAGGTTGCAGACAGCAGGGAGGTGCACTGTAGTTCCGTAACAGGTTGCAGACAGCAGGGAGGTGCACTGTAGTTCTGTAGCAGGTTGCAGACAGCAGGGAGGTGCAGACAAGCCGGGTCAAAGTACTGGATGGCAGATCAGGTACAGAAGGGCAAACCAAGAGAGTAGTCAGAGTCCAAGCCAAGATCGGGGTGGGCAGCAAGCAGGTAAGTCAGGAACAAGCCAAGTCAGTACTGGATACAGGAAAACTGGTAACAAGGTAGCAGGGGTCTCAGGAAACGCTGTAGACCGGACAGCAAGGCAGCATTGAAACAGTCTTCTTTAAATAGCCTATCTTTGGCGCCAAGTGGCACTATTGCGCATGCGCGTACACACGTTAGCACTAGTGGCGCTATTGCGCATGTGCGTACGTTTGTTAGCACTATTAGAGCTATTGCGCATGTGCGTACGTTTGTTAGCAGTATTAGCGCCATTGGCGCTATTGCGCGTCCGCGAGCGCCGGATGGCGCTTCTATGCACAGGCATTCGTTTAATCCTCAATCTGCTGGGAAAACTGCAAGAGGGCTTTTCCTGACACAGGCCCTCATCAAGGATAAAGTTGGTCACACACTGCTGTTTTTTTCTCTTGTTCAGCCTGCAGGATAAACAACTCTACTGCTATTGTGTTTTGACAGCTGTTGAAATACCCAAACAGTGAGTGAATCAGATCGGATGCAGTTGCTGATAATAATATCATAATAATAATTTTCCAGCAAGCTCCCTCCTTAGGAACTAGAAGAAATAGTGTTTAACCAGCTTAAACTAGAACTATAGGCACATTTTTTTTTTAATCAGTAAGGGAGGGTTAAAACCCCTACGAGATTTTTTTTGCCATCTGGGGAGATTTACCTTCGCTATCTCACCCATGGCCAAAACAGAAAGTGAGAGGATATCCCTGCAAATTAGGGAAATCCCTTGGGCCCCTCCAGGTCACCATAACTAGCAACCCTATTGGAAGATTTCCCGTCTGGGGACAACCCAATGTTTCGGATTTTCTTTTACTGTCAAAGATAAGGGAAAACAGGACAAATAGAGAGAGTGAATCTCCCCAATGGGATACAGACAGCAGTAAAAAAATAGGTGTTCTAATCCATCTCCACTCTATCCAAAACTAAAAAAAGTTTCTTTAGTTATACTTTAGGGTCTGGTCTGTATCTTTATGGGGAACCCCACATTATTGTTTTTTTTGGGTGCTATACTAGTGGGGTCCCCTAGTATAGGGTCCAGATGTAGGGAACCCCCAGCCAGTTTGTTTACAAGCAGAAGTAAGTGGCCAGAAACTGTCATTTACCAGCAATGTCAACTGCAATATCTTTTCATTGTAAATCACAGTTTTGCTGTAGTAGATTTTATACATTATACATATGCGCCACTTCACAGACAGGTTAAGGACATGCCCCAGGAATGGAATTTAAAAGAATTTAGCATTTTTATTGTTTCACTTTAAAGAGAAAGCTCCTTCAGAAAAAAGTAAAAAAGCAAAAGCAAAAAGTAAAAGTCAGCAGCTACAAATACTGTAGCTGCTGACTTAAAATATAAGGACACTTACCTGTCCAGGGATCTGGTGATGTCCTCACCTGAGCTGATTCTTCAATCAGCTTCGGGTGCATGCACCACCATCTGTAGTATGGGAAACAGGTGAGTCGTGCTGTGCCTTGTGAATAATCTTGTAGTCTTCTGGGACCTGTGATGTGTCCCAGAAAACTGCGGGAGAAAGAGGGGGCGAACTTCTCACTTTGCCGTGGCTATCTGAGCCAGAAGTTGGGATGGGTACTTGTCATAACCAGGTACCCGCTCCCCCCAAAAAGTGCCAAATGTGGCAGTGCAGGGGGGGAGGGTGCAAACAAGTGGAGATTCCATTTTTTTAGTATTATTAAAATCGCTGCCCCTACCCCCGACAGCATTGGGGCAATCAAAACAGTGATGAGTACAGATATATTCATTAATAATCTTTCTCAAGCAGCAAATGCCTCTCATAGTGCAACCTGATAACTAAGGAACTTAAACAGACTTAAAGTAAATAACGGAGAGAAAAAAAAAGGAAAACACACAAAATTCTCAGAAAGGAAAGAAATAGAAAAAAAAAAGAAAAAGAGTAACCCTATGTTCAGGATAAATCAAGTGCTGTCAGAGGTTTAACTACAGAATCACCAATCTGCCTAGGCAAGAATATTCCAGCCTCTAAAATGTAACAAGTTAATAATACGTGAAGGACTAGTAATAGGACCAGACAGACCATTTGCGATCGAATATGTGTATGGTATCCATAACTGTATGGTGGATCCTTTCCATTATTCTGACTAATGCCATGTGTTGCATGACTTGAGACCAGGAAACTGAAGGGGATCTCCAGTTTAGGGCTATTGCCCAATGGATAGCGCTAAATAAGGTATGAACTAACCTCGGGTCAGGGGATGGGACCTCAGGTAGATCAGCAAAGAACAAGCACATGGGAAAAGTGAGAGTGATAATAGACCCTGTAGTTCGGGCCACAACGGAGGAGGCTTGTTGCCAGAGGGGTTTACTGGCCTTACAGCTCCAAAAAATGTGGAGGTGTGTACCTTTGTCCGTGCATCCCCTAAAACAGGTGTCTGGCACCGATGGGTACATTGTATGAAGTCTGACAGGGGTATAGTGCCAACTGATATGTAGTTTGACAACTGTTTCCTTGACCGCAATAGATTTCATTATTGTCACGCTCTTTTATCTCTCAAGAACAGGCCCGCAGCTAAAGGGAACCTGGGTGGAGGGCCGGCATGACTGGGGGGACATCTGTGGTAGGTAGCACAGGGAATTTCCTGTTAGGAAGTGGGTTAGGGCTGAAAGGGGGGGAGTTATGGTCAAGGGTGAGGAGTAGTTGTGGCTGTAGTTGTGAGGCAGCAGTGTAGGAGACAGGACACAGGCAGTAAGTTTTTCCCACCCTCCCTCCCTGTTGTTGACTGTATGGTATGTAATGTTGTGTATTGAGGTTGATATGGGCAAGGGTTCCTGGTTCATGAAGGTTGGAATAGTGGAAGGTAAACAGGATATGGTGTGGGGACGGGTTGGACCTATCTCGGCATGGGTACCCTCCCTATCTGGAAATAATGGGCTACCGGTTATCGGGCTGCAGTGACAAGAAGGTGGCAATAGTACGTCCCTGAGCTGGTAGGATCACGGCTAGGCGCCAGGATGCAGAGGTGGTGGTGGTGCAGCCGATGTGGTAGAATACCTTCTTTCATGAACCTCAGACATAGCAGTAGTTTAAAAAGTTGGTGTTATTATATGTTGTATATATATATATATACACAGTCAGGTCCATAAATATTGGGACATCGACACAATTCTAATCTTTTTGGCTTTATACACCACCACATTGGATTTGAAATGAAACAAACAAGATGTGCTTTAACTGCAGACTTTCAGCTTTAATTTGAGGGTATTTACATCCAAATCAGGTGAACGGTGTAGGAATTACAACAGTTTGTATATGTGCCTCCCACTTTTTAAGGGACCAAAAGTAATGGGACAGATTAACAATCATCCATCAAACTTTCACTTTTTAATACTTGGTTGCAAATCCTTTGCAGTCAATTACAGCCTGAAGTCTGGAACGCATAGACATCACCAGATGCTGGGTTTCATCCCTGATGATGCTCTGCCAGGCCTCTAATGCAATTGTCTTCAGTTCCTGCTTGTTCTTGGGGCATTTTCCCTTCAGTTTTGTCTTCAAAAGTGAATTGCATGCTCAATTGGATTCAGGTCAGGTGATTGACTTGGCCATTGCATAACATTCCACTTCTTTCCCTTAAAAAGTCTTTGGTTGCTTTCGCAGTATGCTTCGGGTCATTGTCCACCTGCACTGTGAAGCGCCGTCCAATGAGTTCTGAAGCATTTTGCTGAATATGAGCAGATAATATTGCCCAAATTACTTCAGAATTCATCCTGCTGCTTTTGTCAGCAGTCACATCATCAATAAATATAAGAGAACCAGTTCCATTGGCAGCCATACATGCCCACGCCATGACACTACCACCACCATACTTCACTGATGAGGTGGTATGCTTTGGATCATGAGCAGTTCCTTTCCTTCTCCATACTCTTCTCTTTCCATCACTCTGGTACAAGTTGATCTTGGTCTCATCTGTCCATAGGATGTTGTTCCAGAACTGTGAAGACAAGTTGTTTGGCAAACTCTAATCTGGCCTTCCTGTTTTTGAGGCTCACCAATGGTTTACATCTTGTGGTGAACCCTCTGTATTCACTCTGGTGAAGTCTTCTCTTGATTGTTGACTTTGATACACATACACCTACCTCCTGGAGAGTGTTGTTGATCTGGCCAACTGTTGTGAAGGGTGTTTCTTCACCGGGGAAAGAATTCTTCGGTCATCCACCACAGTTGTTTTCTGTGGTCTTTCGGGTCTTTTGGTGTTGCTGAGCTCACCGGTGCGTTCTTTCTTTTTGACTATGTCCCAAACAGTTGATTTGGCCACACCTAATGTTTTTGCTATCTCTCTGATGGGTTTGTTTTGTTTTTTCAGCCTAATGATGGCTTGCTTCACTGATAGTGACAGCTCTTTGGATCTCATATTGAGAGTTGACAGCAACAGATTCCAAATGCAAATAGCACACTTGAAATGAACTCTGGACCTTTTATCTGCTCCTTGTAAATGGGACAATGAGGGAATAACACACACCTGGCCATGGAACAGCTGAGCAGCCAATTGTCCCATTACTTTTGGTCCCTTAAAAAGTGGGAGACACATATACAAACTGTTGTAATTCCTGCACCGATCACCTGATTTGGATGTAAATACCCTCAAATTAAAGCTGAAAGTCTGCAGTTAAAGCACATCCTGTTTGTTTCATTTCAAATCCATTGTGGTGGTGTATAGAGCCAAAAAGATTAGAATTGTGTCGATGTCCCAATATTTATGGACCTGACTGTATATATATGTCAGTATATATATATATATATATATATATATATATATATATATATATATATATATATTAAATAGAGTTAATTTTATAAAATTTGTAATATGTTAATAAAGGGGCCTGATGGCCATTTAATTCAGATGGTGTGGTGTACTTATTAAGTAAGGTAAGATAAAAAAGTTGGGGTTATGGTTTGAGATGGGGCATACGGGACATCAGCTATACACCAGTCACGTGGCTGGCAGTCATTTGGCTGTTTTGCCTATTAAATTTCCCAATGGCTTAATCTCTACACTTAGTTCGGCACACCTTGTTCTTCTTTTGCTTCCAATAGATTTAGTACCCTTGTGCATGTTGGACAGCATATCCTGCCATTTCTCCGCAGAGTACACATGGCCTGTTTCAGCCTCCCACTGCAACATGGCTAATGATTTGGAAAGAAGACCACCTTCATTAACCTATTCATATATTAGCGAAATGGTGCCACAGTCTCTAGAGCAGGGGTCTCAAACTGGCAGCCCTCCAGCTGTTGCAAAACTACAAGTCCCATCAGGCCTCTACCTTTGGGAGTCATGCTTGTAACTGTCAGCCTTGCAAAGAGTCATGGGACTTGTAGTTTCGCAACAGCTGGAGGGCCACCAGTTTGAGGCCCCTGCTTTAGAGGCATAATTTCACATCCGCTCAAACACCGTGGCAGAACTCCCAGCTCCCAGACAGTGTTTAAGGAATTCTGCATGGGGAAGGTTATACTGTTGTTGTAGGCTGGAAAATGAACTAAAAGAGGAACCTTGTAATAAGGAGGATGTGGAAATAAAACAATAATTTGGGAAGGATTGACATCTTCATTGCCAAGGAATGAAATATTGTTGATGTGTAAACATGCCAGATCCGCAACCATTGCTTGATGCGTAAAAACGCAGAATTGTAATTAATCTGGTAAATCTGTTGCAGTGAAGGGGCCAAGCAAACTCCTAGATAGGACAACGATCCCTCAGACCATGCAAATTAGACATTCTCTCACAGTCTCGCAGTTGGTTCCTGTTGATTTTATTGGGGTTCAAATTCAGCACCTGAACTTCCGTAAAGCTTGCCGAACCCACCTTGAACTGAACCCAGGTACGTTCATCTAGTGATCAGGACATTTAGAGAGTGTGAATCTGTGGAAAAGACTCTACTCTGGCAGGCTTTTTCTGCCCACTTCACAGCATCTCATCCACACTGCATGCTTCAGGACTTGGTGTGGGTTTCTAATGCTGAGCTTGAATTAGGTTCCTATTGCTAAGCTTGATGTGAGCTCCTAATGCTGGGCTTGATGTGAATTCCTAAAACTGAGATTGATGTGGATTCCTAATACTGAGCTTGATGTGGGCTCCTAATGCTGGCCTTGATGTGGGTTACCAATGCTGGGCTTGATGTGGGTTCCCAGTGCTAGGCTTGATGTGGGTTCCCAATGCAGGGCTTCATGTGGGTTTTGTGTGCTGCTGGCAGAGACAGAGGAACGATTGACCTCTCAAGACAACCCTTACCTTCAGGAGATGTGGCTGACTGTGATGACACAGATTAACCTCACTAGACTATAGGAATGCTGTGCATCAGACTGCCGGAACTTACATGTCAGGCTGAAACAGTCTGACAACAGCTAGTTATCAGGATATTTAGAGAGTGTGAATCAGGTACACAGGTACAAAGACAGCAATAAAAGCCAAGCAATCATCAAACCCCTCATCACTCTATCCAAAGGTGTAAAAAAAAGTTTTTTCACTTCAGTTATAATTTAAGAACCATCTTCTCTTCTGTCCAGCTGCTGTAATTATGTAGCGGTGTAATTTACTATTATTCGCTTCCTCTAGCATGCTGCAAATATTATTATTGCTCAAATTCCATTTCTTCCCATCACTTCACATAATAGGTAAATGTCTTCCATGGAGCAATCTGACATAAATCATTAACTATAACTAAAAATCAATGAAATACCTTGTCAAAGATGGATGATCCTATATTACAATTGATGTAATCAGAACTCTTTCTAAAGTACATGGAACCACTGATTGGAATTCTGTTCATAATAACATTAATAATGACACTGTAATGTTGTAGTTAACACCATCCAGCGTGTTTAAGTACCAGTCAAAAGACACTTATTAAAAATGACACCACTCTTTCATTCCTTCGGGACTACTTGAGCTGACCGTTTAGAAACAAATCCATCAATTTATTAAAGCCGTGGAAGGCGGCGATTAATTAATTTACTTGTAATGCAGTTTTGATTTTGTTCTGCCTTTTTCTGCACGCCAGTCTTTGTGATGGGGTCTGCATTTTTCTGACAGAGAGCAGCCATGCCTATAAGCTAGGGTGTCATAAAAGTTGTTTATATGTTCTCAGCAGTGGCAGCCTGTCCATTAGGGGCGCAGGGGCGCCACCCCCTAATCCATGCACCCTGCCCCTAATCTACACGCAGGGTGCCGGACGTATGGATTTCAATGGGGTTTTTTTTTTTTTTATTGGAAGCAAATATTTAGAGCCTGAGGCTGGGTGGGCTTCAGGCAGGCTCGTGGATTCGACTCACCGAACGTTGTGGGGGAGAGGGGTGTTGGGTGGTTTGTTTGCCACCCCCAAAAAATGGAGCACCAGCCGCCACTGGTTGTCAGGTTTGGAATTTACACATTTCCTGAATGCCAATATAAACCTTAGTTTTATAGTAGTCACGTGACCACTCTCACTCTCCCAGCACTCCGAGCTCCAAGAGGTGTGGCCAGAGACTCTTTAGTCTGCCAAGCTTCTTCTGCCCACATCGCAGCCTTTCATCCACACCACATGTTTCTGCAGTGCTTGAATGCTGGGCTCGAATTGGGTTCCTAATGTTGGGCTTGAATTGAGTTCCTAATGCTGGGTTTGAATTTGATTTCTAATGCTGGGCTTGAATTGGGTTTCTATTTCAGCGCTTGAATTGGGTTTCTATTTCGATGCTTGAATTGGGTTCCCAATGCTGGGTTTGATGTGGTTTCCTAATAATGTGCATGATGCTGGGCTTGTTGTGGGTTCCCAATACTGGGCTTGGTGTGGATTCCCAGTGCTAGGCTTATGTGGATTCCAAATGCTGGATTTGAGGTGGGTTTCCAATGCTGGGCTTATTGTGGGTTCCCAATCCTGGTCTTGATGTGGGTTCCTAATGCTGGGCTTGATGTGGGTTCCCAATGCTAGGCTTGATGTGGGTTCCTAATGCTAGGCTTGATGTGGGTTGCTAATGCTGCAGGCACAGACACAGGGATGATTGACCTCACAGGAAAATCCTTACCTTCAGGAGCTGATGGTGATATCACAAACTGACCTCTCTGGACTACAAGAACGCCATGCATCAGATTGCAGGAACTTAGATGACAGGCTGACAACACTGCAACAGAAATCCAACATTGCCTATATCATTGTCAATTCAAAAAGGAAGTATAAGACTCTACAAGATGAGTGGAAGCATTTAAACATTTAAAGACATTTATTACCTCTGTAAACTCAGTGTCTAAAAACTCAGTGTTTTTTTACTGCCAATACCTTCATCTAGATTGAGCCATCAAGGCACTATTCGGGATCAGCATCTAGTTCCCAGACTAAGATGATGGCTCAGAGAGGATGAGATCATGTAAATTCCTGGTGCCTGTACAGTTTTTGAATGTACTTAAAAATTTATGACACAGATCAGCCCCAACTCCAGCCTTTCATCTTGTGAATTGCTACAAAAGCAGGGCTTTTTTTCAGCGGGAACGCCGGGGAACGCAGTTCCGGCACCTCCAGCAATGAATGTATGTAATGAAAAAGGAGTGCTGGGGTGTGCTGGAGGGTCTATTGATGCTGGCTGCTTGGGGAATCTATTGTCGCTAGGAAGGATCTATTTTTGCATGGGGGTCTATTCTTGCTGGGTGGGTCCATTGTTGCTGGTGGAGGGTCAATTGTTGCTGGAAGGGATCTACTGTTGAGGGAGAGGTCTATTGATGTTGGCTGCTGGGAGATCTGTTGTTGCTGCTGGGGGTCTATTGTTGCTTTTTTTTGGTGTGGGGGAGCATTGTTGCTAGGGGGGGAAGACAGTCTATTGTTGTGTATGGGATCTATTGTTGCTAAGGGAGGTCTATTCTTTCGGGGGGGGGGGGGGCTACTGTTGCTGGGGTGGGGTCTATTGTTGCTCAAAGCAGGTATTCTATTTTACTGTCTTGTTATCATTAACAAATCACTTAGTAGTACAAAATGATACTTGGTTCTGTATTCTCTAAAAGGGGCGGTACTGGGAGGTATGTAGAAGGTGGAACCAAGGGACATTGCTCAGAGGTGGGTAGGGGGCAGAAACGATGGCTGACTCAGAAGGCAGGAGTTCCTGCAGCTATTCTCTGAGAAAAAAAAGCCCTGTACAAAAGTATGTTGCCATCTAATTACTGGGGTAGTGGAGATTAAGGAAATGCTTCCTTCAGCCCTGAGCAGGCTGAAGATGTCATCTCAGCATGGGCAAAGTCATTGATTGGAACTCAAGTATTGCTCCATATTAACAAAAAGCGGAGATTTTATTAAAGAAAAAAAAAGATATTTATATATATATATATATATATATATATATATATATATATATATACATATATATATTTCTGTATATTGACACAAATGTATTCATACTAGACCATAGAGAAAGTAAGGTGAGAATCCTATATTGTCTTCTCTAGGATAGACAGCTCTGAAACAATGAGTGTATATCTTTTCTTGTGGAAGAAGCTGCACATTCTCCCATTGACTTGGGAATACTGGGCCTCTGAGAACTTCAAATGACAAAGGATAAAAGGCTTAGGTTGTTTTGAACCTATAATGACTGCATCCGTTTTCTTCGAGTCAGCTGTGGGCATAGGTGACTGTTGCTAACAATGTAAAGCAATCCAACAGAAGTCAGTCCCAACATTTCTGAGTTTATAAATATATATTTAATTTATTGACAAATAATGATTTTGGTATTTTTTTTCTGTGTGATATGGATTGGTCTTTAAACTAATATAATTTATTTATTTGTGAGTTTTGGTTTTTATTTTAGAAAAAAAAATGTCCGATTGGTTTATCAAACTCATTTGAAAAAGTGCAAAGATCGGGCAGTTTTATCAAACAGTGGTGGATTAAAAAACACAGCAGAGGGCGGCTTATATATTTGTATGCCTGGAGGGGAGAAGGCAGATCCCAGAGGGCCCGTGCATCTGGGGCTGATCACTGTACATGTTTGCCTGGAGCGGAGTGTTTGCACGGCCTCTCTGGGATCTGCCTTCTCCCCTCCAGGCATATAAAAATATAAGCCGCCCTCTGCTGTGTTTTTTGCTTAACTGTAATAAGGCCTCCTATGGTTAAGTCCATTGGATGAAACACATCAAAAGGGGGATGTTACATATGACAATGACAAGGGAGAGAATGACTCTCTGACCTATCTGTTACCAATAAAGCTTGTTGCAGTTCAACTTAAAAACACAGCCGAGTGCGGGTCGTGTGTTTTTTTATTTTCAAGCAGTGGATGACTTTCACATAGCAGTTAAATTGCAATTGGTCTGCCAAATTATCTTCTCTTTCCTTTTTGTACATCATCTACTCAGGGCTTGTTTTTAGTGGGAACGCAGTTCCAGCACCTCTAGCTAAAGAATGTATGTAATGGGAAGGAGTGCTGGGGTGGGCTGCAGGGTCTAGTGATGCTAGCTGCTGGGGGATCTATTGTGAGTGGAGGGGATCTATTTTTGCAGGGAAGTCTATTGTTTCAGGTGGGAGAAATGTCATCAGCACACCAAGGATTCCTCAGAAGGATCCAAAGCTTTATTTACATGGTCACACGGTGCACATATGAGTATTCCAGCAAAAGTTGATTTTTTTTAATCACCTTTAGGCTCGGTTCACACTGCTGCGACTCGGGATCCGACTTGTGAGACCCCAAATTGTGTGACATGTGAAAATCCCATGTTAGTCAATGAGAGCTGTCTTAATTAGCACTACTGAAGTCATTCTGACTTTAGAAAAGGTTCCTGTACTATTTCAAGGTGACTTCTATCCGACTTGTGCCCATAGACTTTAATGAAAGTCGCCTCCAAGTCGGATCCTCATCTATATTGATGTGATTTGGATAAAACGTTACAGGAAGATTACCCAGGCATTCCCTAAAAGTCGCTTCAAAGTTGCATCAAGTCATACTCAGGTTGCTAGCAAATCACCAGGAAGTAGCCTAGCAAAGTCACACGGAAAGTCGCGTGACTTTCAGGTCGCGGCAGTGTGAACCAAGCTTTAAAGTATAACTGTGGCCAAGCTATGGACATTAACATATTTACATAGACCTAATAAAGGGCAAATGAGGTTTAACCACTTGTCCTCCAGGAAGGTTTTACCTCCTTTTTTGCTATTCAGCATTGTGCTTCTTTGATGGGCAATTGCATGGTCATGCAACACTGTACGCAAATGAAGATTATATCATTTTTTATCACACAAATAGAGCTTTCTTTTGCTGGTATTTGATCACCACTACTGTTTTCGTTTTTATTTTTTATTATACAAATGAAAAAAGACTAAAAATTTTGAAAAAAAACCCAATATTTTCTACTTTCTGTTATAAAACATATCCAATAAAATCAAACTTCATTCATTAAGGCTCCATGCACACTGAAGCTGATAAAGTTTTTGGGAGTTTGGGCATTTTTTTTAACAGCCCTAACTCCCCTCCATGGTATCCTATGTGTCCATGTTTTTTGGAGTTTATCAGCAGAGGAGTTCATGGGCTGTTGTCTGAATGCCCTAAAATCGCGTTCAAGAGCAGTCCTAAAAACACCAGATGCCAGTAAAAGCTGTTAAACCCAGTTTAACGCTGTGTACAGAGCGTCAGACGTTTCTCTGCCTCTATTCAAAATCAATGGTTCCCTATGGAAACCCATTGATTTGAATAGAAGTAGCACCAGAAGTCGGATCATGATGATCCGTCTTGCGGTGCGACTTGTGTGGATGTTGAAGGGAAACCCCTGCCAAAATGAAAAAAAAAAATTGGCGTGGGGTTCCCCCCCAGGACGATAGCAGACCCTTCAGTCTGGTATGGATTTTAAGAGGAACCCCATAAGGTTCCCCTTAAAATCCACACCAGACAGAAGGGTCTGGTATCGTCCTTGGGGGGAACCCCATGCTAATTTTGTTTTCATTTTGGCGGGAGTTCCCCTTCAACATCCTCAGGACACAAGTTGCTGACTTCTGTTGTGACTTCCATTCAAACCATAGTCCCCCCCAAAATACATACCAGACCCATGCAGAGCGAGCGCTCCTCCCTCCCCTCCTGGACCATACCAGGCCACATGCCCTCTACATGGGGGTTGGGTGTTGATGAGGACAAGGGCCTCTTCCCGACAACCCTGTCCGGTGGTTGTCGGGGTCTGCAGGCGGGGGTTTATCGGAATCTAGAAGCCCCCTTTAACAAGGGGGGCCCCAGATCCCGCCTCCCATCCTATGTGAATGAGTATGGGGTACATTGTATCCCTACTCATTCACCTAAAAAAAGTGTCAAAAATAAAAACAGTACACAGGTTTTTAAAGTATTTTATTAGGGCAGTTCCAGCGTCTCTTCCGATTTCTTCTCCCTTCTCTGGCTCTTCTTCCTCCTCTGGCGATGTCTTCTCCCTCTTAAATTTGATTAAAGCATCATCTCAATCTTGGGTATCCATTTCCTATATAGCTGCAAGTTTGAAAATGACTTGCTAAGCTATTGCTAAACTTGCCAGGCTTCACAATTTTGTTGCACATTTGCAGCAAGTCCCTATTTCATGACTCCAGAACAACTTTCTTTGCAAACACCCTGCAAGTTCTGGTTCAGTTAGGTTGTGCTATAGTCATCCCAACACAGGGCTTACTGTGGCTGAATTTTCATGCTGTAGACTTGAAGAGCTCTTGCTGTAGACTCACCACTGCAACTTTGCTCTTGCTAGAGACTTGCCATGCAAATTTGCTACAAAGTAGAAAAGTGTCAACTAGAACTTGTGCTTCAAGTGTACAACTTGCTAGTAAACATGTGCAGCAAGTTAACAGACTTACAATTCAACACTGCCACAAATTTGGCATGTTATTCTTGCTGTCTGGGTTGGTAAGAGTAATCCTACTTGATACTTATTTGTGGTGTTGAAATTCTGTCATTATCAGAATGTACTATACATATTGAAAATCTAATATCTATATTATAGAAATATGATCTTGTCTATAGCCCTGATGAAGGAGACTCTTTTCTGAAACGTGTTGAGTAACAGAAGATGCTATATCATACTGGAGAACAGTGACTAATCACCCTAACTTACGCAGTTTTTTTTTATATGTATATTTTAAAGATATGTGCAGTGCTAAAAGTTAAAGGTCTCTGTATATCTACAGGATGATCAAATATGTGCATCAATCGAAAACATTGTACCATATAAATATATGAATACCGTGAAGTTGTACATACATATAAAACTTATACTAATAATGAATGAACATTGGAATAGCTATGATGAGGTGACAAAAATAAATGTATCCAAGGGGAAAACAATTAGAAAAAACAAAATAAGTCCACTTAGGTGCAAAATAAGTGTTGAAGTGAATCCAAAAATGGAGGGTAAGTCATTATAGTATCAGCAAAAATCACAGAGATCACGTGTGTGAAGAAGACAACCACCACCAACTTTGAGAATGCTTACTGGAATGTATGGACTCAAAAAGGCATAAGCACAATGAGTCGCCAAGGCTTGTGGTATATCTACACCAATGAGATGGAACATCCACGCCTCTTGCTCCTGGCCAAAATGGGAGATGATCCCTCCATCCCTTGAATGGCTCAATGTAGCAAAACCGGTCAGGGCTGGCAGCCTCCAGCAAAGGATGGGTCAAGTCTTCTTCATGCACTCATATGGTATAACCAGAAAGGAAACAAATGTGTAAAACCGTAGGTGTAACAAAAAATTATTTAAAAAGCAGGAACACTCACATTTGGATGAATAAAAAGCGCTTGTAGGGATATTCAATAGCAGAGAATTAATGTAATGGCAACAGCAAGGCTCATCCCGACGCGCTTCATCTGGGGTCATGTATGTATGTATATGTTGTCTTTTATTAATTTCTAAATATTGTATAAATAAACTTTTCAATTAAACAAAAAAAACATTGGAATTCAAACATGTTACTTGTCAATGTGCCATTTAAAGTCCCACTTGGGGAAAATACCTTGATTCTTTCCCAATCTTAGGTAGATCATTATTAACCCATTACAGTCTGCAAAGCTTTGACATTCTCTCATTCAGGATACCTTCAGCTGACCTTCCTTGCTATAAATTTCACCATGCTTGGATCACCTGGATCGTATATAACAATCGCCACTTTAATCTATTCTAAGTGCTAATACTCTTACTGCTAAGTACCGGTGTAACACTATCGATTTGCAGCAGTAACCCAATCCATTCCATGTGATGGCACCATCAATTGTATGCAGTAACACTATCGATCGTAACTTGTAATACAATTTATTCTGAGCTGTAATGTCATCAGTCCCGAGTGCAAGTAAAACATTGATCCCTGGCTGCAATGTCCTGCATTCTAAGTGATGGCTGCATTGAACATTGGTGGAAATCCTATTACTTCAATGTGCCAGCACAATACAACCTGCAGCATTGCTCTTTCTCCCTGACAAAGCAATAGCTCTTAAGTGGTATTAATACTGATACTAAGTTGGGTACTTATGAAATGATACTCGTTCTTATTGATCCATGGCATTCACCCGCTTTGCTTGAATGAAAAAGGAACGGATTTGTTAAGAAGTTGGCAGTACTGAAATGAAAACTGGTATTAAAGCTAAAAGCCTTCCAGGGCAGTTCTTAATTATTTGTCTGTTGCTAAACACAATTTGTTACTATCAGCAGTCAACAGCCTGTGTTGTGTGGAGCCAGCAGCTAGCTTTAATGTCATGTGATGTACAAACTCAATGGCCTTTATTTAACATAATAATGCAATGCTGTTCAGCTCAGGGCTGGAGGACTATAATCCTGCTACCGGTTTAGTATATCTGTATGAATTTTTCTGGCCAATATGTGAGGAGTTCTCTAATTGTGAGTGCTGGAAAAGCTCGGCATGTGATAATGAGCATGTTTCTGCACATGATGGTTACGTAAGTGCAAGCGCTCGATAGTAATCAGAATTTAACCCCATACAGTCCAATTGTTCAAAAGAATGCTTGAATTCATTGCATTGCAAAAATCAGGCTTGGTTTATCTGTGCCAAAGCTGACTCTAAGAGCTCATTCACGTGTGCTGCAGGGAAAGCGTTCACATGTGCCGTTTAGATGGCTTTCCATAGGAGTTTTACAGGTGGTGAAGCGGCAATATGCCGCCTCCTCATCGTCTTCTTTTAAGCTGAATTCCAGGAATTCAGCCACTTTGTGAAAAGTGCAGGCACACTATGTGTTAAGTCCAAGGAGATGCATAAAATCTCCTGAACTTATCTCTATTATTTATATCTGACCGGTTTATGGCTCTGCCGGAGTATACACTGACAGTTGGGGCTGGGAGAGAAGAGAGAGCAGCACACAGAGCAGCTATGCTCACCCATCCCCTCTGCTGCCCATTCAGAGAAGCCTTTGTATTTTGTGAATGAGTTCACATAATACAAAGGCTTATGTGAATGGGCAGGAAGATGGGGAGAGACGGGCATATCAGCTGCACCAGCTCTATTGTTAAAGATGCTTAGACATGAAGCATCAGCGTCTGGCCCCCAGAACTACAGCAATAGCCATTTTCCGGGAGTGCAATAAAACTATCAGATAAAAATCTTGGATGAGTCCAAGAGATGTCATGCACCTTCCTGGACTCAACTCAAAATGTGCCTTCACTTTTTATAAAGGGGCTGAATTCCTGGAATTCAGCTTTAACCTTATAACTACTGTATTACCACATGCAGTGTGGTGAATGGCATTACTCGCGCTGATCGGCAGCACCGCCTTCTGAAAGCGGCATGCTATTTAATCCCTTCCCGACCAGCTGCCCCAGTTGTACTGTGGCAGGTTGGCTCCCCTGGGCGAACTGACGTAACTCTACATCGGTTCACCTTTTGACCACTAGGGGTCTGGTATCGTCCTGGGGGGAATGCCATGCCAATTTTTTCATTTTGGCAGGGTTCCCCTTTAAAATCCTTAGCATACAAGTCGCACCGCAAGTCAGATCATCATGATCCGACTTCTGGTGTGACTTCTATTCAAATCATTGGGCTCTTATAGAGAACCATTGATTTTGAATAGAGGCAGAGAAACACGGCTAAAACTAACATGGTTAAACGCGCATTGACACCAATGCAAAATGCTGATACAATCGTGTTTTTAATGGTGCTTTTTTCCTGACGTCAGGACTAGCTTTTAACGTCAGTTTGTCAGCTTCAGTGTGCATGGAGCCTTAGGCCAAAATATATTCTGCTACATGTCTTTGGTAAAAACCAAACTGCGTTTTTGGGGACACAATACTATTAGAGACACTAGTATAGTTTTAATCGTGATTAAGATACTGATCACTACAAGCACTATACTAGTGATGGAGGTGATCAGTGACTTATAGTGTGGCTGTGATAGTGTGGTAGGCAATCGAGCCCTCACTGACCTCTGTAGCTGCATCCACTGTGAAGTAATTCATGCTCAAAGTTTACAGCAGAAGCCCTGATGTCCTTGTCTAAGTCTAATCAGCTTCTGTACTCAGCAGTGAGTCAGCAGCATTGCAAGCTCCTAATCTCTAATGTAAGCACAAAACAGGAGCTCTTGGAACGAAGACGAGAGTAAGCGGAGGTGCTGAGTAAAGGACTTGCTTGTGCTATGAATGAGGATGAATAGCTCCATAGCACCTACAGCTACAGAAGTTGGAAGGGACTTGTTTGTAATCTAACTTCCTTTAAGATTTTTTTCCTGTTGGATTTATTATATTCAAAAGAGCATGGAGGATTTCTGGAGAAGGGGAATGCTTCAAGATGCAAAGCCAAGCTCAGATAGTTAGTACAGGTAGAATGTATTCAATTGTATGATTAGATTGATTTGTGTTTTTCAGGCTTACAACCATTTTAAGTGTCCATAGCCCGGTCACAGGTTCACTTCAAGTTCTTAAATTTGATTAAAGCGTCATCCCAATCTTGGGTATCCATTTCCAATATTGTGCTGCAAGTTTGAAAATGACTTACTAAGCTATTGCTAGACTTGCCAGGCTTCACAAGTTTGTTGCACAATTGGATGAGTGGAAGGATCTGCGCTTTCTTTTAACCCATCATACCATAACCTGTCTTGGTATGCTATCTTTCATCTCATAAATAACAATTGGCCTTTAGGATACAGAATCTTTATACATCCCAGTTGCCCCACAAAGGATTCATTAGGCAAATTATAATAACTGCATTTAGGCCATCCATTATTGTAAAAAAAATATATATATATAAAGCTATAAGGCACCATAATCTTCATTTACCCTGTTATCTAAGGAACCTAGGTATGTGTGTGTGCATGTTCAGCAGAGGTGAAATAGTTATATTGCCATGTAATGAGTTGCTGAGACCTTACCTTGAGAACTGCATTTTATGACCCTACATATCTGCGTCTACAAGCACAGTCATAAAGAGGAAGCAATTCAGGGAATGGATACTAAAATAGTAACTTGTATAGATAATATAATGTATTGAGGTTTTAAACCTCTTACTTATAGCGCTGGGAAAATAAATGGAAGATAGTATTAGAAAAATAAAAACTGGCTAAATGCATTCCGATGAAATTAATAAAACTGAGCAGAGTAGAGTATAATCATTAAACAACTTAAATCACTTGTAAGACCGAATGAATATGTACAAAATCAGTTCAAGAAGGAGCAAAATGTTCTAAAGATACACAGGAAGAAATATTACATGGAACATCTACAAGGCCTACAGTCTGAATCCAAAATTATTACAGGGATTAAAAATACAAAACGGAACATAAGGCTGTATCCTTATCTGTTATATTGGTTTGGTTTGGTGACCAATATAACAGATACGTTTGGAAAGTTTAGTTAAATTTTATCTAGCATCAGTAATAATTTGCAGTTAAGCATACACAGCAATAATATGTATATGTCTAACATAGGTAGTTCCAACTTCTCACAAAGATTACAATTCTCCTGACAATTTCCTCATCTGTTTTCTGATTCAGAAGGATGCCGTTATCTTTGTCCAGTTTGGGCAACTACCTCCAGGACTAAGGCTGGATTCACACCTATGCAGTTCTAGTGCTTTTTGCATTTTGCAGATTTGCACTACAGTCCATTTTACATGGTTTCCTATGGAACACAATCTGTAGTGCAAATCTACAAAAATGCAAAAAGCACCAAAAATGCATAGGTGTGAATCCAGCCTTAGGCCCCGTTCAGACCTCGCATAGTGGGAAGGAGCATTCCCACTTGTGATTTTTTAAGCATGATTTATAGGTGTTTCTGTGTGTTGGGCATAGGGCAGCCCATTCACTTCAAAAGGATGCCCTATGCGCATTTTTTGCCCAAAAGAAGATTTTGTTCTTTTTTAAGTGACAAGCTTTGCCCAATTTTTAAACATGCGTTTTCTGTCACAAAATCACAGAATGTTTGGAGTGCCATTAAGAATGAATGTCACCCAAATGCGCAACACACAATTTGGTATCGTGGTGCTTCTGCCAGCCAAGTGTGAATGGGGCCTAAGATGCTATCTCAAAGATGGCACAACCATGTATATCCTGGTGCTTGTACAGTTCTTGGTTCTGCCACAGCCTCTCACCTGACTTTCTACAAAGTTACAATGTTGCAGACTGATACACTGGTGGAAATGGGACTAAGCCCCTTTGACATGGTCAAGATCCATTTTTCTCAGCAGGGAATCTGTCCATTGAACCCATGCTGAGCTTAGTGGAGCAGGCAGATGACAGGTCCGTGTCTGCTACGCTTTTGGAGAGCGGTCACAGGCACAACCCGCTCTACTCTATGGGCAGTCAGATGTAAGTGGACCGGCTGTCTGTTTACATCCAACTGACCTCCAGTCTCTCTGCCCAGACCAAGGGGAATGGTTACCCTTTGTTTTTTGCCTGAACGGATTGGAGGTAGGCAGGTGAATACAGACACAAGTCCATTTACATCCGCCGCTCCATAGAGGAAAATGGAGGGTCCAATCAGGTCCACTTGAAAAATGGACAGGCGAACCCGATCCGACCACTCATGTGAAAGGAGTCTAAGGAAGTGCTTCTTCGTGCCTGAAGCAGACTTATGACATATTCTCAGCCTAGGTGCATATACTCCAGAATATCTTTTTAATGATAAAAAGTGGAACAGTTTTGAATAATATTGTTGCTGTATATTGTGACTTGTCAGAAATGTATTTAGACAGATGTGTACATTTACTGAAAGGTCCACATTAAAAAGACAGAGTATTGGGCAAAGTGCAATAACCCACAGAAGACATCAGGATTATAATTTATCTTTGTCTTATGTGAGTGCAAAAATGAAAACTGATCAGGTATTGAGGTTTACTGAACTTTTACCAATTGAATATACTAGTAGACTTGTGGGATCTGTAGATAATGCTGCGGATTATGGTTGTGGTGATGTTGCTAACTGATGTCCAGTGCCCTCATTTGTAGTATCAAGTAATACAAACACTGGTTAACATTTCACCTCTAAAACAACATTTTTCTTTTCCAGGTTTGGTACATGGATGGTTACCTAAAAGGTCGAAGAGTCTTAGAATATCGCAGCCTCAATGACTTTATCAAAGGCCAGAACTTCGTGCAACACCTTCTGCCCCATCCCTGGGCCGGTACTGGCCATGTGGTTTACAATGGATCTCTGTATTACAACAAGTACCAGAGCAACATTGTGGTAAAATATCACTTCCGATCACGTAGTGTCTCTGTTCAGAGGAACCTCAACAATGCTGGCTATAACAACACCTTCCCTTACTCCTGGGGTGGATTCTCCGACATTGACTTCATGGTGGATGAAAATGGGCTCTGGGCAGTTTACACAACTAATCAGAATGCAGGAAATATTGTTGTCAGCAAGCTGGACCCCCTAACGCTGGAGATCCTCCAGACCTGGGACACTGGCTACCCAAAACGTAGTGCTGGAGAGTCCTTCATGATATGCGGCACCCTCTATGTAACCAATTCCCATTTAGCAGGAGCCAAGATCTACTTTGCATATTACACCAATTCTTCTACTTATGAATACACAGATATCCCATTCCATAATCAGTATTCACACATATCTATGCTGGACTACAACCCACGAGAGAGAGTCCTCTACACCTGGAATAATGGTCATCAAGTTCTCTATAATGTCACTCTGTTCCATGTTATAAAGACTTCTGGAGAGTGATGTGGACTGCATAGGACGATCATCTCACTTTTCTTTGTTTCTTTCTTGGTTTAATTCTTTTTACAGTCTGAGATTATCAGTTATTTTTATGAAACGCACAGAACACAAAAGACTTTCACGTGGTTGAGTGAGCATGGTATCAAATATACTTTTTTTTTTTGGTGGAAAATAAAGACAGTATTTGACATTGGTACCGTTTGGCCAGTGGTATTTTTTCAATATGTGATGATACGTTTCAGAATATTCATATATAGTATAGTGTGGTGATATTAAACAGCCAGTGAACCTTTAAGGGCCTCAAAAATAAACTAATGCTGCTCAAAATGGCAGCATATTACACATTTTATTATATAAAAGCAAAATAAAATCAACACATATGAAAAGTAAGTCAGAGAAGTTAATAAATATTAGATGTAAAGTATATTATTATTCTTTAATGAACTGTGAAGCTGTCCTGAAGGATGACAAGCAGAGGGCCAAAAACTAGACGCCAGAATTACCTGTAGAAGCAGGGCTTAGCTTTCTTATATTGGTTCCCCTACTTAATGACTAGTGATCTGATAAAGTAGAAGCCAAGAGATCCTTGCACTGCTAGGTACAGCTTCTCTCCAGCCAGGAGAACAGTAAATAGCACAGTAGCGCCATGAGCGAATCTCACTACAAATCTTATAAGACTAGCAGTCGGAGGCAGCAGTGCCTTAAATACACTCTGTCATAAGTCTTTAGGTATACGAGTGTCTGGAGGCAGTCGCATGTCAGGAAAAGGAATGAGTCGAACATACCAGGTCTCAGTTCGAGGCAGGTTTGGCAAACATTACTTATCTTCGGCTGCCAAATCAGAAACCCGCTGAAGTCAATGGAAGCCGAATGTTAAAAACAGTGATTGCCATTTCCTAGTCTAAAAGGCAAGAGATTGCCAAACAAATGACATAGAGGGTTGTGCACTACCCCAGGGAAGAAGTACCAAAGCAAAAAATCTTTTGGTGGGGAGAAGTGATTTTAATAAATCTTAAAAGGTAAACATTAAAAAAATGTAAACCCCTCTCAATAACATGTCATAGGGATGCCCTTAACCTGCCTATGAAGTGGAGTATTAGTAGAATGTTAGCAAACTACTACAGCAAAATTTACATTTACAAATTAAAAAAATGCATTTTAAATTGACAGCAAATGACAGCCCCTGTCTGTTTTCTTCTGTTTGTAAACAATGTGGCCTAGGATTCCCTTCTTCTATTCCAGACCCTTATCCCAGATGTGGGTCTGGTAAGGATTTTAAACAGGAACCCCATGCAAAAACTAAAAACTAAAAAGCATGGGTCCCCACCCCCCAAAAAAAATCTTTACCAAACCCTTATCCGAGCATACAGCCTGGCTGACCAGGCCATATGCCCTCAACATGGGAAGAAAGCCTTGTCAGAGGGAATCCCCCAGCAAAGCACATTGTTTCCATGTTAGTGAGGACAAGGGCCAATTCCCCACAACCCTGGGCATCTGGTTGTGGGGGTCTAAATCTGGACCACATAAGAATGAGTAAGAGGTGCCTAGTACCCCTGCTCATTCACAAAGAATCATAAGTATTAAATAAAAATGAACACTTTTTGACAAGTCCTTTATTTAAAAATAAGAACCTTGAAAACGTTCCATGATATAAACCCATCATCAGTCCTGTCATCCAGCGATGCAGATCCACATTAATTCCTGATGAACAATGCATGCCGACACAATCTGCTTCCAACAACTGCTTACCACAAATGACAGCTCCCAGTCCCTGCCTCAGAGTGTTAACTAAAAAGCGGGGGTCTCCTGGGAGACATCATTGACCATATATAGACATGACTATATTTGTTTAATGATGTAATGGGGATTCCCATGATGTCATCGACTGCATATAGTCATGGTCACATTGTGATACATGATTTCAGTTCTTTTTTTCTTTTTAATAAAGATTTGTCAAAAAGTGTTTGTCTTTATTTACATTTTTTTTGCAATTGAATAGGGGTATTATATATGGGGTACTATGTGAGTAGGGGGAGGGCTAAAGCCTCTTTCAGCTTTTTATTGTTGTCTGTTTCCTTGTTGCAGATTTTCCCTCACTGTCTGGTAAATTTGTCCTTGGAACAGTAAGTGAGGGGAAATCTCTTTAACGATGCCCCGGATAGCAGTAAAGCCTAAAGGGGTATAAAAAAAAAGAGAAAAAGTTTGGGGTAAAGATACAGTTAAAAGCTGAATTTCAGGAATAGATTTTTCTTTCATAGTTACATTGGTCCATATATTCCATAGCTGAGGGGTATCTGTGGAAGCAGAGCATTATTGTAGTAGTCACCGCTACTTACTACAGTGATCCCCTCTATCTTCTGGGTTTTGTGACGAGTGGCTAAGAAGGCAGAGAAGGCGGTCTCTGATTGAACAAGATGGAGAGGTGAGGCAACCTCCTTCAATTAGATCACACTTTTCATTCATTGAGGAACATACAAAGCGCTCTATGAATGGCACCCACGCCAAATAAGCAACCCCCTGTGCTCATTATACAGCAGGGCAGCTGCTCAGCACAGAACCCAGAAAACAGCAGCAACCATTGTAGTAGCGGTGACTACTACAAAGATTCTCTGGTTTCACAGTGCTTCCACATGTATAGCATATGCATACTTACATTGCTCCAAGCTGGACCAATGTAACTATGCAAAAAATTCATACCTGGAATGCCACTTTAAGGTGTAGAAACATGCAGTGTTGTGAACAACCTAAGAGTTAGGTTAAGGTTACAGCACAGGATATATGGGGGGGGGGGGACTGATTTTTTCTTTAACGTTCTTGGCGCTGAGAGCTAATGTGCTGCCATATAGCAGGAATGTCCCCTTAGGATAGCACAGTTTTTAAACAGCTCAAATAAACTCCTTTTGAGATTAAGTAAATTGTTACGCAGAAACGAGGATGAAATGTATAGTTAATATTCTGTATTCAACTGTCAGCTGTGGCTGTGAAATGTTTTGTAATCAGGGTGTGACTTTCAATGTGTTTGACTCTGAAAACGGTGACTTTGTCAGCCTGTGGATGCACATTTAATAAGAAGCCGCATTTATTGTTTTTATTGTTCACTATTAAAAAATCCACCTGAAGATAATGTGTTTGTGGGCTCAAACTGTGTTTATCCAAATTCTATTATGTAAGGAACATTTTAGTATTTAGAGAAGCTCACAGTCTAGAAGCGGAACTTCAGCACAGAAGTGTGCTATGGTAAGTGATAAAAAAAATAAAATAAGACAAGGGTATTGCAGCTACCCACCCCCTTTATTCACAATACATACTCCTCTACATATAAAATAATCAGACCGCAACATACCCATTGGAATTTAATGTCCCTCACAATTATTTGGTAAAAAAAAATGGAAAGATGGGTATAAAACTTTATAAGTAACAACTGATATACAGTAGCAACTGACCTGAAGTATTATATAAGGTCTTTGGCGTCATGTTCATTAGAACACACTTGTATCTGAAAAGTCATATATTAGGTCCCCAGCCAAACAGCAACTCCCTGCTGGACATTTAATACATATTCACTGCAGATGCAACTTTTAACACATAAAGGAGAAATATGGCCAAAGCTCTTTTGGCCATACTTCTGTGGGTCACAAGAGTGCACTTAGTTCTGTACTCCTGTGGCCCAGATTAAGCCAACAGCGGGCTGTAGCCCGCTGTCAGCTGACGTCGCAGAGCCGGTCCAAGCTCTTCAGGTATCTCGAATAATAACGGGATCTGCCCAGATGCCTAAACGGCAGCTGGCTCAGCCTCTCAGCATGAGACCCTGAGACCCTGAGGGCTGAGACCATGAGACCTGAGCCAGCTGCTTCTGTCCCCTTCACAGTCTGGCACTCCAGTGAGCACTGGAGGAACATAACACAGAGTGGACCCAAGGACTGAGCGGACTTTGATCCCACACTTCCTTTTTAATATCACAGCTTAGACATCATAACTCATGGGCATTTCTAGGGTCGTGAAAGACCAGGGGCACCTCTGGACACACAGATTAAACAGTTGAAGGGCTGGTAGGATACCATGATGACCATGCTGGATCAAATCTCAGACAAATACAATCTTTTTAAGTGAACAAAAAATGAATTGGTCTTAAAACAGTAACGTTGAATTATGAAGACAAAATAAATAATAGATGGATTGAAAGGTAGTTAACATATACAACCTTTTCAAAACTGTATACAGCAAAAACCTTGGTTTGAGAGTAACTTGGTCTGAGAGCATTTGCAAGACAAGATATATATATTTATATATATATATATATATATATATATATATATATATATATATATATATATATATATCAAGACTTGATATACAAGCAATGTCTTGATATACAAGTAGCGGCATGTCACAACTGAGTATAAAAGAGAAGAGAGGCATCTGGAAGTGTAGCAATATGGTTACATTTAATGAAGGTACAACATTTAGCAAGTCACATGGTTGATGATTGAAACAGTCACATCTACAGTGGGGACGGAAAGTTTTCAGACCCCCTTAAATTTTTCACTCTTTGTTATATTGCAGCCATTTGCTAAAATCATTTAAGTTCATTTTTTCCTCATTAATGTACACACAGCACCCCATATTGACAGAAAAACACAGAATTGTTGACATTTTTGCAGATTTATTAAAAAAGAAAAACTGAAATATCACATGGTCCTAAGTATTCAGACCCTTTGCTGTGACACTCATATATTTAACTCAGGTGCTGTCCATTTCTTCTGATGATCCTTGGGATGGTTCTACACCTTCATTTGAGTCCAGCTGTGTTTGATTATACTGATTGGACTTGATTAGGAAAGCCACACACCTGTCTATATAAGACCTTACAGCTCACAGTGCATGTCAGAGCAAATGAGAATCATGAAGTCAAAGGAACTGCATGAAGAGCTAAGAGACAGAATTGTGGCTAAGCACAGATCTGGCCAAGGTTACAAAAAAATTCTGCCGCACTTAGGGTTTCTAAGACCACAGTGGCCTCCATAATCCTTAAATGGAAGACTTTTGGGATGACCAGAACCCTTCCTAGAGCTGGCCGTCCGGCCAAACTGAGCTATCAGGGGAGAAGAGCCTTGATTAGAGAGGTAAAGAATAACCCAAAGATCACTGTGGCTGAGCTCCAGAGATGCAGTCGGAAGATGGGAGAAAGTTGTGGAAAGTCAACCATCACTGCAACCCTCCACCAGTCGGGGCTTTATGACAGAGTGGCCCAACGGAAGCCTCTCCTCAGTGCAAGACACATGAACGCCTGCATGGAGTTGCTAAAAAACACCTGAAGGACTCCAAGATGGTGAGAAATAAGATTCTCTGGTCTGATAAGACCAAGATAGAACTTTTTGGACTTAATTCTAAGCGATATATGTGGAGAAAAACAGGCACTGCTCATCACCTGTCCAATACAGTCCCAACAGTGAAGCATGGTGGTGGCAGCATCATGCTGTGGGTGTGTTTTTCAGCTGCAGGGACAGGATGACTGGTTGCAATCGAGGGAAAGATAAATGCTGCCAAGTACAGGGATATCATGGACGAAAACCTTCTCCAGAGTGCTCAGGACCTCAGACTGGGCCCAAGGTTTACCTTCCAACAAGACAATGACCCTAAGCACACAGCTAAAATAATGAAGGAGTGGCTTCACAACAACTCTGTGACTGTTCTTGAATGGCCCAGCCAGAGCCCTTACTTAAACCCAATTGAGTATCTCTGGAGAGACCTAAAAATTGCTGTCCACCAACGTTTACCATCCAACCTGACAGAACTGGAGAGGATCTGCAAGGAGGAATGGCAGAGGATCCCCAAATCCAGTTGTGAAAAACTTGTTGCAAAAAAAAGTCTCATGGCTGTATTAGATCAAAAGGGTGCTTCTACTAAATACTGAGCAAAGGGTCTGAATACTTAGGAACATGTGATATTTCAGTTTTTCTTTTTTTAATAAATCTGCAAAAATGTCAACAATTCTGTGTTTTTCTGTCAATATGGGGTGCTGTATGTACATTAATGAGGAAAAAAAATGAACTTAAATGATTTTAGCAAATGGCTGCAATATAACAAAGAGTGAAAAATTTAAGGGGGTCTGAATACTTTCCGTCCCCACTGTAAGTATGCAGGCATCCAGGATAAAGCTGTCCACATAGATTGTCCTCCACACCACCATCAATGTAATCTCTTCCACAAGCGGTTCAAGCCTCGCTTTCAGATCGTTCTACTGCAGAGTAGTCTTCCTGGTCACGAATGCAGACTGACAGCGGTGAGAGCCAGCGGTGCGGAGGATGATCTATGTGGACAGCTTTACCCCCGATGCCTGCATACTTAGATGTGCCTCTTTTAATCATCAACCATGTGAGTTGCAAAATGTTGTACTGTAACTTCATTAAATGTAACCATATTGCTACACTTACAGGCGCCTCTCTTCTCCCTTATAGAGGCTGCCATTTGTGGATGGACATTTTATGGTTACACAACCTATCACATTGCTATAATCTTTTTATATGGACTATAAACTGAAGGACTTATGAATAAATGGTTGTGGAATGAAGCATCTGAGTTTCCATTATTTCTTATGGGTAAATTCGCTTTGATATACAAGTGTTTTGGATTACAAGCATGTTTCCGCAACGAATTGTGCTCGCAATCCAAGGTTTTACTGTACTTAGAATGTATCATCTCCATATTTCAAAAGACACCAAGGAAACCTAGTAGAAGACCTGGGGCATGTGCCCAACAACACTGCTGACATAAATCCCGAATTAGGAAGACTGCACAATACCTGAGATGGATTGCCAACGCTTTTTTCTAGTTTGACTAAGCAGACCACTCTCAAAAAACCTTATGGGACATTCTAACCATTGACTTACCATTACCTTGGCCTTCCTTTCTGGCAGCCTCTGCACACCAGGCCTGAATGGCTGAAGCTTCAATCAGGTAAGAGTAGCCCTCTCTCACCACTTGCCCATTCATACAGGCCTTATGCTTAGGCTTGCAGCTTTTCAGCTTTAGATCTTTCTGGATTCTGCCTTGCAACTATAAAGGGCACCATATGCACCCTTGAATTGTTAAATAAATGAAAAATATACATGAATTTTAAAAGAGAAAACACTTTACATAGCATGTAAAAAAACACACGATGATGAAACACAAAAGTGTAAACTAGACCTAAAAGGACTTTGCCTTGCCTCTTACGTTTTTCTTGTTGTGCAATGCAAAAATAGCCAGATTTTTTTTTTTTACAGAGCACAACCTGCTGCTCTAAGCCAGGTCTCTGCTGTGCCGGCTATTGCAAAAACATAAGATAAATATAGTTTTAAAGCAGTTGCACTATCAGTAGTTTACAATCCATTTATTGAGTTTTTTAAAGGATAAGTGTTTGACTAGTCATCAAAAATAAATACATTCCCTCTTGACATTTTCTAATCTTTTTTGAGTAAAAAATACTCACCTCGCCTGATGCAGAAGCCCGGCAAGTTAATGATGGGGTTTTCATAGAAGTACAAGCACTAAGAAAAAAAAATATGCTCCTTTCCTCTCTCTAGTCTTTTTGAGTAAGAAATACTTATCTTACTTTGCCGCTTCAGCTTGGCCCATGTGCCCTGCAGCCCCGTAGGCTGTAATTTATTCCTGTTGACCTTTAAGCGATTGAATAGGCAGAAATTATTACAGACTCTGTGGTTACAGGGTGCATGCACCACTCTGAAAAGGACCTTATCTCTGCGTTTCTTTGGAATCCTGAGCACTAACTTGACATGCGCAGTTCTTATAGTGGTTTCTGCTATCACAAGATAAATATTTCTTGTTCAATGTATTTTATTGAAATTTTTAATACATAACAGAAAATGTAAACCAGCATGTTTAAGGTCCATATTGAGAAGGAGACTGTTGGTCTGTTCGGCTGAAACCTGCTCTCTGTACTCTGTTTGAACTGTGAGTGTTCCCAGATGGGCTGCCTTCCCATTGGATTATTTGTGTCTTTGCATTATTTTAATACAAGTTCTTCATTGCACTGGGACGGAGTGTGTTATTGCCGCCGCACCCTACCTACAAGTGAATTACTCAAAAAGAAGTACCAAAGAAAGGTGAGTATTACCTTTTTCAGACCAGGGTCCAATAAATTCTCCCAAACCTTCCTATGCCCCAAAAGAAGAGAATACAGTTTATACTCACATAATAAAAGTATGGGAATAAAAACATGTATTGAAAAGCTGGAAGGGGTTGGGTTTCAGTAGGGGGTGGGGATGATTGTGTATGGGGTTAGAGAACTCTGCAGCAGATTTGGTGGCTCTGTAGGAGATGATGATTCTGGTAGGGGCAGGGGAGCACTGTATAAGTTTGAGGGACACTGTGGGACACAGTTGGAAGTTGGGCACATTATGGAAGGCTCTTAGGGGGCCTGGGAGCGCTATGGGTCACTATAGGTGCAATCTGGGAGCTGGGTGACCGCCCTGTTGAAAATCAAGAGATCGTTAGCTGGATGGAGGCCCAGTAGAGGGCTGGAGGCTGTGGTCTGCTGATGGAGAACCACTGGTATAGGTAACAAAAATATTAATTCACAAAGGACAGCATCTGTGAAAATCTGTCTCCATTCTTCAATTGTTTTATTAGTGTAGCCTCACCTCTCAGGAATTATTAGATTCTGTGGTCCACCGACGGTGACGTCATTACGTCATCCTTCCACGACGGAGGTGAGACAAACAACATAGGAAATAGGGAGAAGCTAATAGAGACACCGCGGCTCTCATATGACACAACCGCTTGTTACCATACTTCGTTCCTGTAAGTGCAAACTCTTCTTTTATTCAATTATTTGAATTGATATACTGCACTATGGGAGTTTTTGTTTTCTATCTTTGAGCAACAACAGAACATCAACAGCTGTTCCGGATGCCATATTGGTTTTGGGGAGACCGTTAATTCCCTGTGCTGGGTGAGACTGTTATCAGCAATCACGGCTTTTTGGTAAGCAGGCTACCTTACACTTGGGTGTTGACCTGAATACACGTTTGATTTTTGGGAAGATTGTGTCACAACTTTTTTTTTTTTCTGCAATTCATCTTTTCCCCTCTGGAGGTTAACATTTGCATGCACTTTTTCACTGTTCATTATTTGAATGGGACGTTGCTTTTGTTTTCTCTTTTCTTTTTTAAATACTTTTTTTTGAAAATTTTTGTTTTGTTTTTTACATAATAACTTTTTTCAAAGAATTTATTGTTTATTAATATTTTGATCATTCAATTCTTTATCACGTATTGATATAACAATCAATTTCACACCATATCTAGCGCTGCACTCACTCTGCTATTTATTATATTCTCAAAGTTCAAGTGTCAAGCTGCATGTCAAGCCCTAAGGTCATCATATCTCCTGCTATATACGGTAATTACAAGTCTGTGTTAAAATCAAATACCTAACTTACTAGTAGCTGTATTAATACCACAAAGTGACACAAAATATATAAAAGCAGTGCCGAGTATAAAAAAAAAAAAATTAATCCTAAATAAAACTTTTCCTATGTGTTCTAAAAAAACTGCAAAATTGTGCAAACACACAAACATTTGTGAAATTGCTTGTGAGATTGCTTGGTGCACTAATAGTAATGTAAAATACTGCACTGCAATTTCCAAAGTCCCTTTCTCTCCAAGCATAAAAATTAGCACCTGACCAATCTTTGCTGACTTGCTGTCCAAAATTCGGACACTTGCTGATTTAATGTATGTAGAGAAAAGAAATTTGGAAATTGCATTACACTGTTTAACACAAAACAGCGACTTCTTGAAGAATTTTACCAGTCAACTTGAGATTTAAGAATCTGTGCATTTGGGGTATCCTAGTTTTTCCTCGGCCTCTTTGCCAGAGGCATAACTAGAATCTTCAGGGCCATGGTGCAGGAAACCATGGAGGGCCCCCACCAGGGGCATTGCTGGGTCTACAAAAGATCTCAGGCTAGAGCCCATAGCAGCGAAGTAAAGAAAGACGACATACACTTGGGCGGGCATACACATGTATATAATGTGTGTGTTTATGTATGTATGTGTATGTATGTATATATACATACATATATGTATATATATATACATGTGTGTGTGTATGTATGTATATATACGTACATACATATATGTATATATACATATATGTATGTATATACAAACAAGGGGAGGCTCTCTGTGGACGCTTTACATCAGGGTTCCCGGAGAGCCTCCCCTTACATCAGAGTCCCCAGAGAGCCTCCCCTTACATCAGGGTCCCCAGAGGGCTTCCCCCTTACATCAGGGTCCCCAGAGAGCCTCCCCCTTACATCAGGGTCCCCAGAGAGCCCACTCCGTACATCAGGGTCCCCAGAGAGCCTCCTCTTTACATAAGGGTCCCCAGAGAGCCCCCCCTTACATCAGGGTCCCCAGACAGCCGCCCCCCCTCCAAAGGTCCCCGTATACGTGGCTGGTCTCCGCTGCCTGTGCACTTCCAACCCCCAGCACATCTCTGTACCCCCCACCTGGGGGGAGGGGGGAGGTGGGATATGGATATCAGCAGCTCTGTGGTGTCTGTGGGCTTCGGGATCTCCCTGGGGCTTGTAATTCTCCTCCCGAGTGTATACAGTGGAGAGGGGAGTGGCCTCTGACCCGAGCATGTATCAGCAAGAGTGTACAAGCAAAGCCGACTCACAAGTTAGCCCAATTTTTTTGTATAATGTGAAAGATGATGTTACTCTGAGTAAATAGATACCAAACATGTCACGCTTTAAAATTGCGCACACTCGTGGAATGGCGACAAACTACGGTACCTAAAAATCTCCATAGGCGACAATTAAAAAGAAAATAATGGTTACCAGGTTAGAGTTACAGAGGAGGTCTAGTGCTAGAATTATTGCTCTCGCTCTGACGATCGCGGCGATACCTCGCATGTGTGATTTGAACACCGTTTACATCCCTCCTTTGCACTTCAAAGTATTCAGATCGCCGAAAACGCC
This sequence comes from Lithobates clamitans, assembly GCA_037952925.1. NCBI lineage: Eukaryota > Metazoa > Chordata > Amphibia > Anura > Ranidae > Lithobates > Lithobates clamitans. Next base: position 247,897 of record JBBGZY010001301.1, read on the forward strand.
GATCGCCATTATCGTTTTCTCTGTCCTTTGGCTAACGGGCTTTTCTTTTTAGATTTTCCACAACCAAAATGGCGCCATTAGCGTCAACTGCTCAAGGCTCAGACCAAGGCTTGAGTGGGTATGTAGACTATTTATAGGGGTGCGTCAGTACGCCGGCCGTGCCCCAGGATGACAGCAGATTAGTGACAAAACACGTTGGAAGGAGCGACTTGCTGACGTCACCACGCTGTTTTTACATCCAGCTTGCACGTGCGTTTTGTACTATTGCTTGCCGCCCGGCTTTCTTATTACTTTTAAACACTTATACTCCATGCTTGTAAGAAAAACTTTTATTTTAAATAAAATACCACCCGGTTTTATCAATGGCGATTCCTCTTTATTTTGTTTCTGGATTGTTATGAACATTCACACCGAGTTGATGCCAGTGGCTGGCTGCTGACCATTGAATACATCAACAGTCTCCAGGAACACCTGGTTCATCGGCTACTGGAGGTGCTGGGATGATTAAAGGCCCTGGCTGGGTATTAGCCACAAGCTCAAACAGCTTGTGCAGCTGGTGAGCTTGCACTCTATGTAGTGGTGGATTCACGTTGTCTCTAAAAAGTCACAGAAGATTTCACTATATTGTGTTTCTTCTACAAACACTTATTCATTTACCATTGAAGGATTCTAGGACTGTTGATTTATTTTTATTGACTTATTCACCATAATATATTTTTTCTATATATGTGTATACCAATTTTTCTTTTTTGAGTATTTATTTAGTTTATCTTTTTGGACTCATTTACCAGATTGATTTACTCACTTGCACATCATTTTTTCACTTATCAAATTTTTGTGTGCGCAGCTCCTTATGTTTTGTAAAAGATTAAAATCGCCTATGTATCCCCTAGCAATAAGCATTATATGTTTTTTTTTTATCTTGTATCATTTAGCACAGCAAAGGGTGAAACAATAAATTATTTCATTACATGGAATTTTTTCTTAATTGACTTTTAGAAGACACATCTCTGTAGCTACAAAGATCTGTGGTTTGGGAGCAGAACAACTGGAAGAGACACATATAGGATGCATCATTAAAAACAACACTGCTAAAGACGAGGATTGTTTGCTTTCATTAGAGTAGAATAGAAATAGGAAAGTCTACATAATTATTAAAAAGCATATCATAAAAGAAGTTAAAGTAGAACTACACTGCATCTGACCAATACAAATCAAACACACTATTCATTTTTAATATTCAAAGCAAACTCCCCCATTTGTCCATGTCTCCATACTTTATTTTGAGACATCGCTTTGAAAAACACCCCTCTGCCATTTCTGGCTGTGGCCATTTTACTTTAGAGCAGATGAATTTACTTCCTGGAATCCTTGAATCCATCTGCCCTTAGCTGAGAAAGCCACTCCTCCTCTCCTCTTGGGATGTATGACATCATTTGCCTAGGACTGGAAACCAAGAAGTACTGTAACTGAAGAAATGTAAAAATAAGTTAGAAACAAGAAAATATAATATACTTTCCTATAACTACTCCCTTGGAATTTTCCTCCTCCTCCTCCCATTTTTGCTTCATTCAAATACTCATAAGGGATGAAGGTACCCAAATTTTACTTACTAAATATCACTCTTGTGGCAACCACCTTATAAAAATACTTTCCTATATATTTACTAATATTAACAGCATAAGGATTAAAAATAGTTAATGTTGATTGGGAGAGCGAAGTTTTGCTTACCTTCTCTAAAAAATTTTAAATGTCTGGCTCTCCCCACTTACACTGCTGTCATTGCAACAGATTTCTAGTTTTTAGGACACATCTCTTACTTCCACCTCCACTTTTTGAATTAAAGTGGTTCTAAAGGCTGAAGGTGTTTTCCACCCTCAGCCGCCCCCCCCCCCCCCCCATATTTACCTGTGTCCGATCTCAATCCAGCAATCTGCAAGAGAGCAGCAGCTCTCCCGGGTCTCTCTCTCCTCACTGGCTCAGACACAACAATGGGAGCCATTGCTATTAGCCAAATCCAGTAAGGAGGGAGCAGGTGGTGGGGCCGAGATGCATTCTGTGTGTCTTACAGACACACAGAGGCGGCTCTGGAGTGAGCATGCACGAGTGCCCCCAAAGCAAGCAGTTTGTCCTATGGGCACTCAGCAGTTGGGAGGAGCAGGAGCGCCGGCAAGAGACCTGAGAAGTGGAGGATCAGGGCTGCTCTGTGCAAAACCATTACACAGAGCAGGTAAGTGTGACAGACCCAACTGGGACAGAGGCTTTTGGAGGGGACTAGGGGCAGGTCTCCTACCCACTGATTATACTGTATGGCCCATGGCGGAGACTGGGGATTTTTATTTTTTTTGTTTATAATATATTTTAATGAGTTTTTTCAAATTACAAAGTAGAGTGTTTCACATTACTAAGTATATTATAGAACAGTGTATAATGCACAAGGTTATAGATCTAAGAAAACCAAGGCCGTAGGCCTTTAGTCGCTGCAGAACAGAGCAGCTGTGGTCATATGATCACCGGAACTGAATTTTCAAATAAAGATAACTTATTTCAACTCTGGGCGGGGGGGGGGGGGGGGGGGGGGAGAACACGCAGAAAAGAAAGAAAAGAAAAGAAAGGAAAGGGAAAGAGAGAAAAGGATTAAGAAGAAGAGAAGGGACACCTTGGGTTTATCCCTTCCCAACTTCTTCGGTTGGGCAGGAGTCCTAGATATGGTCAATACCAATAAACAAATTTGGTTAAAGTTCCTATTAGAGAGAATACAAACTTGTTTGTTATAAAAGGTCTACAGTATGGGTCACAACGCCACTAGATTTAAATATGAAAGGGGCCTGTAAAGAGGGTTCCTCAGATGTCGTTAGACATTTGTCAATGAAAGAGCACCATCTGGTCTCAAAGTGTTTGCTGTGCCAGTCATTTTGCAGTATGGTATCAAGTTTTTCTCTGAATAACAACGTTTTAAGATCTCTTTTAGTTTCTGATAAGGTGGGTGGTATTGTAGAAATCCAGTGCTTACTAATAATCATACGAGCTACGAGAAGATTTATGAGTGTCCATTGGTAGTTTCCTTGTAGCATTGATGTAGGTGAGAACCTGGAGGGATTCCACAGCTTAGGGTATCCAAACAGGAGGAGCATGGGATCCTTCGATAAATGGCAATCGATTACCTCATGGATAAATTATAGGATTCTGAAATCGCTGGACATGTCCAAAGACAGTGGATTAACGTTGGTCTCGAGACTGAGCACCAAAGACATGAGGTCTCCTTTGGTGTTGGATGTTTGGTGGAGAACAGCATATAGGCTCTATGAATCACTTTGAACTGTGTTTCCCTCCAGGATTCATTTGTTACCAATTTTAGGGTAATTGCATATCCTTCTAGAATTTTGTCAATGATATCTTCTCCAGATATATCCTTAATCCAGGATTTTAATGATGTGTGGTGTAGCAATTTCATAAAATTTGAGTTTAGTGGTTTGTATATGTCTGTAATCAAATAATGTTGCTCTTTAAGTAGCTTGTCTAGCAGGGATGGACGAAACCTGATGTTTTTTAGGACAGTTCTTATGTATAAAGTTTGAGGTTTGTGAAACCTGAAGGAAGTGATGTTTCGGTAGGTGAAATTCCTTAGCCAGAGAGTTGAATGTGTTGAGAGATCCGGTGTCTTCATCAGACATAGAGACTACATTTATCAATCCCTTGTCTTTCCATTTTGAGAATGGTTCATATTGAAGGCCGTGAGGAAACATTGGGTTCCCTTGAATAGTTAAGTATTTGGAGACAAATGGAGAGAGTCCCAGCTTTTTCCTCGTCTCCCACCATGCTATTACAGTGTCTCGGATTAGTAGGTTTTGCTTAATATGCTTGGGAGTCGATCTTAATGAGCTATGTAGTAGTGCGGATAGGTTATAAGGTTGCACCATAGCTGATTCTAAATCATACTTTGAGGCTTGGAGAATCCAATCTAACCCCACTTTAAGGCAGACAAGATATGTTATAAACTATGATGTTAGGAAAATTCGCCACCCCTCTTCACTCCTTGGGAGATATAATTTACTCAAGGCTATTCTAGGTTTTTTGTTGCGCCATATGAAGGCAGTTACCGCCTTATTGATTTTTTGGATATCTTTGTGCTTCATAAGCACAGGTATGGTTTTGGGGGTATAAAAGGAGTGCATAAGAAACCATCTTGAACAGGGAGCATCTCACAAAGAGCGATAGAGGGAGTTCCATCCAGGTTTGTAATTCTCCCACAATTTTACAGATCAAAGGGAGATTGTTGTAAAAGTAGAGGGAGGAAGGTTCCTTACCTATTTTTAAGCCTAAATAGGTGATATATTTGTTGTTGATGGGGAAGGGGGATGATGGTGCCCATTTGTGTGAGTCCTGTGCACTTAGAGAGAGTACTTCGCTTTTGCTGAAATTTATTTTTAGGCCAGAACATAGATGAAATTAGTCAAAAATCGGTTGTATATTGACTATATCCATAGATGGTGCTGATGAAAAAATTAAAATGCTATCTGCGAAAAGAGCCACTCGCAGCTCTTTGTGACCTATAGAGATTCCATGTAGTGGGGCCGTATTATTTTGGTAGTAGGAGAGGAGTTCTATTGCTAAGTTGAATAATAGTGGGGAAAGGGGGCATCCCTATCTTGTGCCTTGGTGAGACTGGGGATTTTGTCTGCTTCTCCTGGCCAGAGCATGGAAAAAAGCTCAGTTCAGCCTCTGATCCCATGGAGAGAGAGCAGATCATTCTCTAATGATGGACAACAAGGTGATGAATGCTGAGAGTGAGACTTGGATTATTTTTCTGAATAAAGACAACAAAGCTTCCCTTCTGGAGTGGATGGAAATGTGTAATATGAAGCTTGTACAGGTTAATGGTCAGAGGGAATATGGTGGGCCTACAGCAGACTAGGTTGGAGAGTCTCCTTCACTTGGAACAGAAATATTCATCAATGATCTCCCTTAAGAAATCTATGAAGATAAATGAATTCTACTTTTTCAGACTGCTGGAACATTATATGAGTTTTGTCTCATAGACTGTTGTAGACTGTCCCCGGGCTGTCTGGGGTGGGGTGGGATCCCTGATTAATTAAAGCGTTTTCTGGGTGTCTGGCTGTTGATTAGCTTACTATTAATTACATCACTATTTAATTAAGATCACTGTTAGCTGTTAATTGAATTGCTGTTTTAAGTTTGCATTGTCATGCTAATATCCCCAAGAGGGCAATGTCCTCCTGTGAAATGTAAAGTATGTGTCTGAGTTTTAATAAAAAGTAATTCCTTTGGTTTTTACCTCAACATCTTGGTATGAAGCTTGGGGTAAAGAGCTGGTATTAGTTCTCGGTCTGCTGGAAGGGTTTGGAGGGCAGGAGGCACTGTTTGGCAGAAGCACCCAAGCGGGGTGCTAGTCAGTGCGCATTGTAATAATAATACAAACAATATACAGTCAGGTCCATAAATATTGGGACATCAACACAATTCTAATCTTTTTGGCTCTATACACCACCACAATGGATTTGAAATGAAACAAACAAGATGTGCTTTAACTGCAGACTTTCAGCTTTAATTTGAGGGTATTCACATCCAAATCAGGTGAACGGTGTAGGAATTGCTAAAGTTTGTATATGTGCCTCCCACTTTTTAAGGGACCAAAAGTAATGGGACAATTGGCTGCTCAGCTGTTCCATGGCCAGGTGTGTGTTATTCCCTCAAATTACGTGGGGATCTTGCAAGCCACAAGTGGACTAATGCCTCTGTAGTGTAAGTCAACTATAGATAAGCAGCAAACACTTCACCACGTTTCACTCTGTGTATTTAAAATATATATAACCAATTGTGTCTGCGCTAAAATGTATATAAAAAAAGAAAAATTGTGCGAAAATATCTCTAATATAATAAAACCAAAATTATTGTGCCAATAAAGACATATACATATAATAAGTGCAATCCTTATATAGAAATATCCTCAAAAGTGCATCATGCAAAAGAAAAATATATAAATATATAGCTATAGATGTAAAATCCAAGTGCTGTTCTTGTGATAATCAAGTGTTCGATCAAAATATAATCAACTGATTATTAACGGAACATAGAGTGCAAATATACAGTGTCCATAAATTTAGTGTCCATCATGCTTCTCCTTAATGGTGTCCATAATCAAACATGCTTATTGTGCTCTCCTGTGGTCACCCAATTGTGCTTGCGCTTACCTCTATGCGTGTGACACGGTAGTTAAACAGTGTCTAACACGCATTGGAGCCACTCCTGGGCTCATTCAGGGTACGTTGGTGTGTATTCCAATTCTCTCAGGTAAAACCAATGACATTCATATTAAAGAAAGAGAAAGCTCCATGGTGTAATACAGCTAGGGAATTATTAAAAGTAAAAGATATTCCTCCAGGAGGGTACTCACAGTCTGCAGGTGCTTTAGTGCACCAAACTATCCAAGGTCTAGTGTGTAAACAATGGCTCGTATGGCGTGCGGTGTGGTGTGTTTCACCTCCTCCTCTGCTGACAGCTTCGTCCTACCCCTCCCCGACACGTGTTCGGCACAGGGCACAGATCCCCCAGAGGAAGGCACGTGATCCCTGTGCCGAATACGCGTCGGGGAGGGGTAGGACGGAGCTGTCAGCAGAGGAGGAGGTGAAACACACCACACCGCACGCCATACGAGCCGTTGTTTACACACTAGACCTTGGATAGTTTGGTGCACTAAAGCACCTGCAGATTGTGAGTACCCTCCTGGAGGAATATATTTTACTTTTAATAAATCCCTAGCTGTATTACACCATGCAGCTTTCTCTTTCTTTTATATGAATGTCATTGCTTTTACCTGAGAGGATTGGAATACACACCAACGTACCCTGAATGAGCCCAGGAGTGGCTCCAATGCGTGTTAGACACTGTTTAACTACCATGTCACACGCCTAGAGGTGAGCGCAAGCACAATTGGGTGACCACAGGAGAGCACAATAAGCATGTTTGATTATGGACACCATTAAGGAGAAGCATGATGGACACTAAATCTATGGACACTGTATATTTGCACTTTATGTTCCGTTATTAATCAGTTGATTATATTTTGATTGAACACTTGATTGTCACAAGAACAGCACTTGGATTTTACGTCTATAGCTATATATATTTATATATTTTTCTTTTGCATGATGCACTTTTGAGGAGATTTCTATATAAGGATCGCACTTATTATATGTATATGTCTTTATTGGCACAATAATTTTGGTTTTATTATATTAGAGATATTTTCGCACAATTTTTCTTTTTTTATATACATTTTAGCGCAGACACAATTGGTTATATATGTGTGTTATTCCCTCATTATCCCATTTACAAGGAGCAAATAAAAGGTCCAGAGTTCATTTCCAGTGTGCTATTTGCATTTGGAATCTGTTTCTGTCAACTCTCAATATGAGATCCAAAGAGCTGTCACTATCAGTGAAGCAAGCCATCATTAGGCTGAAAAAAATAAAACAAACCCATCAGAGAGATAGCAAAAACATTTGGTGTGACCAAATCAACAGTTTGGAACATCCTTAAAAAGAAAGAATGCATCGGTGAGCTCAGCAACACCAAAAGACCCAAGAAGACCACGGAAAACAACTGTGGTGGATGACCGAAGAATTCTTTCCCTGGTGAAGAAAACACCCTTCACAACTGTTGGCCAGATCAAGAACACTCTCCAGGAGGTAGGTGTATGTGTGTCAAAGTCAACAATCAAGAGAAGACTTCACCAGAGTGAATACAAAGGGGTTCACCACAAGATGTAAACCATTGGTGAGTCTCAAAAACAGAAAGGCCAGATTAGAGTTTGCCAAACAACATCTAAAGAAGCCTTCACAGTTCTGGAACAACATCCTATGGACAGATGAGACCAAGATCAACTTGTACCAGAGTGATGGAAAGAGAAGAGTATGAAGAAGGAAAGGAACTGCTCATGATCCAAAGCATACCACCTCATCAGTGAAACATGGTGGTGGTAGTCTCATGGCATGGGCATGTATGGCTGCCAATGGAACTGGTTCTCTTGTATTTATTGATGATGTGACTGCTGACAAAAGCAGCAGGATGAATTCTGAAGTCTTTCAGGCAATATTATCTGCTCATATTCAGCAAAATTCTTCAGAACTCATTGGACGGCGCTTCACAGTGCAGATGGACAATGACCCGAAGCACACTGCGAAAGCAACCAAAGAGTTTTTTAAGGGAAAGAAGTGGAATGTTTCTTGGAATGCAATGGCCAAGTCAATCACCGGACCTGAATCCGATTGAGCATGCATTTCAGTTGCTGAAGACAAAACTGAAGGGAAAATGCCCCAAGAACAAGCAGGAACTGAAGACAGTTGCAGTAGAGGCCTGGCAGAGCATCACCAGGGATGAAACCCAGCATCTGGTGATGTCTATGCGTTCCAGACTTCAGGCTGTAATTGACTGCAAAGGATTTGCAACCAAGTATTAAAAAGTGAAAGTTTGATGGATGATTGTTAATCTGTCCCATTACTTTTGGTCCCTTAAAAAGTGGTAGGCACATATACAAACTGTTGTAATTCCTACACCATTCACCTGATTTGGATATAAATACCCTCGAATTAAAGCTGAAAGTCTGCAGTTAAAGCCCATCATGTTTGTTTCATTTCAAACCCATTGTGGTGGTGTATAGAGCCAAAAAGAGTATAATTGTGTCAATGTCCCAATATTTATGGACCTGACTGTATATTTCTGAGAATCCAATATAAGCTTAATTGAAAAACCTCATTTCATGTTGTGAGTTCTGCCTGTCTGCTGGCCATCTCTGTCCAGGACTTCCTGGATTCCCTGTCAGGGATCACCTGCAGCAGGTGCTCAATCCCATTCAGCAGGTGCTCATTCTTATGCGCATGTGCAGAGTCACGAGCATAGAATCCCAGGACGAGCAAGGACTAGAATGCCGCCTATTTAAACTGAGATTCTGCCTGGCTTTAGTGCTGAATTGTTTTCAGCTATAGTACCTGTGTTCCTGATTCTAATCCATGTCTGCTAACCTTGTTCCTAAACCCGCTACGTCTGACACCTCTCTTGGATCACCTCTGCCTGTTATATATGCTACCCGCTTATGGTACTGACCTCGGCTTGAATTTATGACTACGTCTCCACTTCCAGATTTGGTATCCCACCGCCAGCACATTACCAACTTCTGCCTGTTCCCGACATTGAACCTGGTCCTACACCTGTCTGCCTGGCTCCCACTGAACAAGGCTTGTGACCAGACTCAACACCACCACTGGAAAGACTCCTGAGTCTCCAAGCTCCAGCTCATTACTACAACTTCCTGGCACCTGCACCCTTCCACTGCCCTAGCAGTCCCTGTCTCAACTACCAGGGGTGCTCAGATAGGAATCGTGCAAGAGGCCAACCTCATCATTTTGGGCTCCATAGTCAGGTACGTGACATTCCCTACATGCTTTTCAACTTCTTCTCTTATGTTTACTTTCCATTTCTAAGGACTACATATCCCATGGTACCTTGCTGTCTGCAAGCAGTAATTTCTGTATTGATTCCGCCTTCTGAAACTCCTCCTCCCACCCCCTCTGTAGTTCAGAAGAGAGGCTCTGTGAAATGTGTGACACAGTAGTGCCTACACACTGGGCATAATGACTTAATTTCACAGAATTCCAGGAAGTAATTATGTGCGGATCTTTACAAAGTAAGTTGACAAACTTCAAGATCATTCATAGTAATAGGAGCAGACCTCAAAATAATTGGAATACAATGTGGAAATGAATATATGATTTTACATTTTGACCTTAGATAAGCTTAAATTTTGCTTTCCTAATCAACTTCAATGCATGTGGCCAAGTTTCACTGAAATCACCAGGTATTTTCCTACATTTTGGGTAAATGAAAGCTCCTATTTTTGCTCATCTCCAGTTATAGTCTTTTGTCTTTACAAACCAATGACAGAACTCATCTGCTCCCTGCGGTTTTACGAGTGGCCGCCTCACCTAATGCTCAGCGGACACCATCAATCACGAAAAGGTAAGGACGGGAGGAGTTATATCAATTGCACAATGGCACAAATAAACAACATGCCTCTATTTTACAATTCAGCTTAGCTGAAAGCAAGAGAAATAGTGCATATGGAGAAAGCCTACAGGGGAAGCACAAGACAAAAAGTATGGATGCTTACAAAGCAATCACATGCAATCCTTTCTTTATGGAGAATATGAAAAACCAGCTTGTATGGGTGGCACACTGCAGCAGATAGCAGCCTCTGCTCCCCGCAGTTCTAGTGAACGAGCAAATAGCTGCAGCAACAGGAGTTTTACTCTTAACAGAAAAGAGGTTTTGTACTTTAATGTGTCTTCAATATTCTGCTTCCCTTTGAAGAAATAAGATTCTGTTCAAATAACTCCTAACTGCCTCGGCTTCATTTGTTAACAAAAAAGGAAGGCAAAGAACAAGTAGTAGAAAGTATAACAGATCATGGAATGGACTTGTCAGTCTCAAAGTATTATTAAACCCCTTAAAAAATGTATTATATCGCAGTTTACCAATCTTCAATTGTGGGGGAATGCATTAGCTTTCTTTTTTAAATTTGTTTTCCTTTATTTGTACCTATGATTCAGATAGCAACACACTTCCTGTCCTAGGGTAGCTCCTCTATCCATGGAAGAGCAGTGGAGTCACCCTTGGACAGCAACACTGTCTGGAGAGGGTAATGTTAGATGGACTAAAATATTCAGTTTTGAATTTTTACATAACTATAATGCCCTGTACACACGGTCGGATTTTCCGATGGAAAATGTGTGATAGGACCTTGTTGTCGGAAATTACGACCGCGTGTGGGCTCCATCACACATTTTCCATAGGAATCTCCGACATACAAAGTTTGAGAGCTTGCTATAAAATTTTCCGACAACAAAATCCGTTGTCGGAAATTCCGTTCGTGTGTACACAAAGTGCCAAGCATGCTCAGAATAAATTAAGAGACGAAAGCTATTGGCTACTGCCCCGTTTATAGTCTCGATGTACGTGTTTTACGTCACCGCGTTCAGAACGATCGGATTTTCCGACAACTTTGTGTGACTGTGTGTATGCAAGACAAGTTTGAGCCAACATCTGTCGGAAAAAATCCATGGATTTTGTTGTCAGAATGTCCGATCAATGTCCGACTGTGTGTACAGGGCATTAGAGTACCTAATTAAAGGCTAACTCCCAACTAACATTTTGAAACAGTTACAAAAACTGTTTTTTTTTCCATCTGAGACAAAGGTGGTTTAAACTAAATGAATTAAATCGGACCATTGTAAGTGCCCCTGTCAGTGTTAAATGGTTTGTCTCAGCCCTCTAACTGCCACTTTTGCTGCAAAGTTTGGTATATTAAAGCAAGTTGAAAAATAACAGCAGGAGGATGAACAGGTAAAAAAACTTTCCAGAAACCTTCTCATGTCAGCCTACAATGGGTCAGCTCCGTCCCTTTTGATCCCTCTAGGACAGTGATGGCGAACCTTGGCACCACAGATGTTTTGGAACTACATTTCCCATGATGCTCCACTACATTGCAGAGTGCATTAGCATCATGGGAAATGTAGTTCCAAAACATCTGGGGTGCCAAGGTTCGCCATTACTGCTCTAGGACAACCTTTTACCTAACCTATAAAGGATTGCTTCTCCCCTCAGCTAGTGTTCTTTTTTTGTCCTTGCTCCGGACAATATTTTTTTTTCTTCTCCCTAGTAATGGATGCCAGCTAACTAACTGCTTGAGGAGTCTATTGGTGGCAGTTTAAATAACATTTGGCTGGCGGCTTGAGGCAAGATTTATTGTTTTTGTGTGTCCCTGTTTACCTGTTTTGGGTTGTTTGTGCGCCCTTCCTGCAGCCAAGCAAGATGTGACTTTGCCAACATGGCACAGGGGGCCAATGCAGCTCCCTCACGTTGGCAGGTGACCTGGCACTCATTGATTAATAGGGGCAGAGAGGTTGACTGCTGGCTTCGTGGATTGCCTGGGAGTCGACGGGACACCGCCCACTCGTTGGTGGATTCCTCCTCTTCTAGGAGGCGTCTAAGCCGGTTCGGTGTCAGCCGCAATCTCCCTGTCATGCCACTGCTTGCTTTTCCTGTCCCTGCCTGTACTCTGCCTGTACTGGGCCAGGTTGGAGGCTGAATTCTGGTGTAAGGGGGATCAGACTAAACACTTTTAAAACCTCATGTCTGATATCTAGGTGTCCATTGTCCTCAGAAGCCCTGTGGCGTCAGAGTTGGGCGGGGTCACCCGTTTACATCACCGGGTGGCCCGCCCTCAGCTATATAAGAACTGTCACAGAAAAGAAGTGTCAGTCGGCGGGAGCCTCCCATGGAGGCTGAACGGTTGCTGTTTTTTTTTTCGGTCCGTCAGGCGGCGTGAATTTACATCGCGGGACATTTTTTTTTTTTAATTTTTAATAAAGGACTTGTCCCAAGCTGTCTCTTGTCTTTTTTACCATTCATGACATTTTTTTGTGAAATGGTAGAGGTACAATGTACCCCATTACCATTTCACGTATGGGGGGAGGTCGGGATCTGGGGTCCCCTTGTTAAAGGGGGCTTCCAGATTCCGCATACCACCATAACCACCGGGCAAGGGTTGTGGGGATGAGGCCCTTGTCCCATCAACATGCGGACCACATGCTTTGGGGTCAGACCCCAAAGCACCCTTCCCATGTTGAGGGCATATGGCCTGGTACGGTTCAGGAGGGGGGGTGCTCTCTCGCCCCCCCTCTTTTTCCTGCGGCCTGCCAGGTTGCATGCTCAGATTAGGGTCTGGTATGGATTTTGGGGGGGCCCCTACAACTTCTTTTTTTTAATGTTGGTGCAGTGTCCCTCTTAAAATCCATACTAGACCTGAAGGGCCTGGTATGGATTTTAGGGGGACCCCCATGCACCGGACTGAGATGGCTGCCTCATCAGCATGCTCCGACACCTAGGGCTAACATCAAAGCTTATATTACAGCCCTGATTCATCACCAAAGCTCTGCCACCTGCTCCAAGACGGAACAAGCCACGAAGCTGAGCCCGACCATTCCGGCGATATTCCGGTCCAAGCATGCGGCCACACAGGCCTCCACTCAGGCCTCTACTCAGCTTACAAGCCACGATGCTATGAGTCAGCTCAGCCAGCCCAGCACACAAACGGTACCAGGTATGTTCCACAGCCATCCCCACTCCTTAGCATGGCAGACCTGCAGCTAGTGGCAATGGACATAAAAAATACGCTGACCGCCGCAATATCAGACCTCAAAACTGACATTAAAGTTGTCGTCTCTCGCCTAGAGACTGTGGAATCAGTGACCAGGACACATGGATCAGCTATAAGACAGGTACAGCAGGTCACTGACACACACGCACAGCATCTCATTGAAATGCACCGCCATATTGAAGACCTTGATAATAGGGGGTGAAGGCGCAACCTGCGCATCAGGGGGATCCCAGAAACTATAGATACACCTCAACTGTAACCAGCGGTGTGGGCAATCTGCAATACACTCCTTGGCAGACCCCCAGATGTCCCCATAGGAATGGAGAGATGCCACAGGGCCCTTAGGCCCAGGGTTCGAGACAGGGACCCTCTCAGGGACACAGTATGCTGCTTATTCAGCTACACCCAGAAGGAAGACATTGAGCCCATGCCAGCCTATTCTGTGAGTAGTTCCACACTCTGAACCCCTCTGCACTCTCTGTTGGCATGTTTGCCGCTGCCTACAGTTCCTGTGTACTCATCGGACCCCTAATGTTTCCTTTTACCGAGACTTCTGCGGATGCTCAAGTATCTATGATGTCTTGCTGATGGCTTACTGAAGTTATTCACATGTTGATACCTGTTGAAATGCCTCTCACTGTTCCTAGCCTGCATACAGCTTCCTCTTGAAGAACGCTTTCACCCCATTAGCCTCTAAAACATTTCTGTTCCCAAGAGGTCCTTATGCCACTGACGCTATACAGCTCTTTTTTTTCTTTTATCTTTCCCTTGTGTTTTTTCTTTCTCTTTAATGCTCTTTCTTAGGACCGGACTGAAATATGAAGACCTACATAAGGAACCCCTTGGGCTTTAATGAAAGAATTACGGCTCATGTGCCTTACTCAGGTATCTGACTATATATGTAACCCACCTACCAGCTGAGTCCAGCCTAAAGACTGTCCTTTTTATGTAAGCTAACATTGCTGAGATATGGGTTGTGCTTTGCAGCTATGCCTCATCAATACCTAGGCATGATGAGTAGCACTCGAGTTCCTTGAAACGCTGACATCTAGCATATGTTTGAACGGGTCTGACAATAATGTGTTGATGTTACCTGTATGTAGGCTGTAAGAATACTGACTGCCTCCCGTGGCCTATCAGTCGATGGAAGGAAAGGTCCTCTTTTCGGACCGGCAGCCTACCAGGCCTTTTTTGGGGGAGATGTCACAGCCCCGCACAAGGACTGTTTATGGTCCTAAGCTGCCCACCCCTGATCACAAGGCACTGGAGTACAGGAGGGACAACTGACCCCCCATGCTCCTAGGGGCCCTGACATCTCTGATTGCAGCGTCCTCATAAAAATACCGGGAAGGGTGGGCTCAACTTCTGGTCCCTTGCAGCCCAATGGCGCACTATAACATGTAAAATGGAACCCATGCAAGTTATAGGTGAAAGAAATCCGAACTTCGGACAGCCAGAGGACCACCCGCTTAGACCCTGGCCTAAGGGCGTGGAGGTCATTGTTCTTTAACACACACCTCTCATCTGAGGAACTCCAGCGGGAAACAGATCCTAACGCAGTCCAAACTTCTTGTTTGTTTTATTTACAGAATGCTCCCCTATCCCTTCAGCCTAAGCTGGGGGGCTTAGAAACATGACTGAACTTACTAGAGAGACCACCTCTCTGACCCTCCTCACTTTTATTTTTACTTGCTGCAGCTGTTCTGTACGTAATTATTTTATTATATGTTAGCCCTAGTTTGTCGATACTACTCCTTCTCCAGTACTAGATCCCTACCCCAACTCAGAGTGGCAGGCTCCTCTTTGAAAGTTTCCAGCTAATCCTCCCTTTATCCCAACATTACACATATCCTGTCCAACTAGGTGGAATAGCAGGCCTGTCTCCACCACCGGAAGTCAAGTTGTGATCCTCCTACCTCGTTCTCTTTATTTCTCTCTCATCTCTCCCCTCCCTCTCTACCCCCCCCAACCATCTTTTTTTTTACTCCCTTTCACTCCATACCTCCTTCACTACCCTCTCCAGCTCCACGTAACCCTGGTTATCCGCTTATAGGATCATCCCAATCAATCTACTCTACAACGTAGATCATGTCACTTATCCAACACACTCAGCTCCCCTCTCTCTTAAAACATATTCTCTTAATGCTAAAGGATTGAACATCCCAGGAAAGCGCAGCAGTGTCCTTGCAGAAGCACACCGACTTAGGGCACAAGTCCTTTTTATCCAAGAAACACACTTTAAATCGAATGTAATACCACCTGCTCTGACTCTAAGACTAAGGGAGTCTCCATACTGCTCTTTAAAACATTATCATTTGATGTTAAGGACCTAAAGGGTTTGTGGAGAAACAGGTGACGTTAGCTAATATTTATTGCCCCAACTCCTAATATTACGAGGCGACTTCAACGTACCTCTAGACCAGGGATCTCAAACTGGTGGCCCTCCAGCTGTTGCGAAACTACAAGTCCCATGAGGCATTGCAAGGCTGACAGTTACAAACATGACTCCCGCAGGCAGAGTCATGATGGGACTTGTAGTTATGCTACAGCTGGAGGGCCGCCAGTTTGAGACCCCTGCTCTAGACCCCCTAACAGATACCTCAACTGGTACTTCCTCCCTTCCCTACTCTGCCTTACGCCAAATGAAGCTCCAACTTGCATCCCTGACATTGCATGACACCTGGAGGACCCTCCACCCCTGAGACAACACCTTCCCCCCCACCACACAATCCATACTCAGGACTGGACTACCTATTTATAACACAGGCGGACCTACCATATCTTCATAGCTCTTCTATTGAGAGCATGACATTGTCTGACCATCACCCTATCACCATTACCTTGCGACTTCCCGAGGTGGTCACCTCCACCAAAACTTGGAAACTAGATGCGTCTCATCTTGCAGATCCTGGAGACTTGGCAAATCTTAAACAGGAGCTGAGAGCCTTTTTTCTCCACAATGACACACTGGATGTCTAGCCCATGACACAATGGGAGGCTTACAAATGTGTAAGGCCAGTTGTTTTCAGCCTCGGCACAGAGAAAGAAGGAACATCAAGTTCTGGTCTTAGCACTGTCCAATAAAATACATACTATGGAGGCCCAGCACAAACACACACTAGCACTTACAACAGTATACGTGTTAATGAAAACATGTACACTTCTACTAGAAGAGCTTTTCAAAAGTGCGCGCCGGCATATTATCTTAACTCAAAAACTATTTTATGAACAGAGTAACAAACCAGGTAGGTTATTAGCTAGAGCCACTCAACAACGCAAACTAGCCTCCACAATCCATCACAATGTGGGCCCCTCAGGTAGGACATATACTAAAAATGAGGACATTGCACATCAATTCCGTTCCTTATACAGTAATCTACACAACCTGCTTTCAGGAGACATGGATCCTGCTGCGCCCTTGAATCGTCAAGAACTGATTAAAGACTTCCTGAGTAAATACAGTCCCTTTATCTTGTCGGCAGATGATTCCCAGGCCTTAGAAGCTCCCTTGACATCAGAGGAATTTCTAGAGGCACTCAAAATCCACAAAACCAGGTAAAAGTCCAGGCCCGAACGGTTATCCGGCCCTATGTTGTAAGACCTTCTCGGACATTCTGGCGCCACACTTTCTCAAAGCATTTAATTCACTCTCCACCAATCCCTACAGGTCAGAAAGACTCCTTGAAGCTTATATCTCTGTTATTCCCAAGGAAGGGCAAGACCCCACTAATATTGCTAGCTGTCGCCCAATCTCCCTCATCGTGGACATCAAGCTTTTTTGCCAAAATTCTGGCAAATCACTTGTCTTAACACATACAGACTTGGGTGGGCCTGGACCAAGTAGGATTTGTCCCTGGAAGAGAAGCCATTAAGGCCCTGAACCTGCATGCCTGGTTTACCTCCACTCAACAGCAGGGCTTTTTTCTGGCAATGGACACAGAGAAGACATTTGACACAGTGGCTTAGGACTACACAGACGCTGTCTTGATCTCGTTGGGGCTCAGACCCCATATGCGGGCCTTGATCCTATCATTGTATGCTAACCCCAGAGCTAGGGTTAAGGTCAATGGCCATCTGTCGGACGCCTTCTCCATCCTTGTTGGAACCAGACAGGGGTGCCACTTTCCCCCTTGCTTTATATACTAATGCTAGAACCCCTACTACGTTGCATTCAAGCCAATCCAGATGTCAAGGGTATACAGATACTGGAACGAGAATTTAAGATTGCAGCCTTAGCGGACGACGTTCTACTTTTTCTCTCTTCTCTGCTAACCTCCTTACCCAATCTTCTTCAAACTCTGGAACACTTTAAACTCCTATCTAACCTAAAAATTAAATATTCCAAGTCTTTCGCGTTAAACGTATCCCTACCCACTGAACTGGCCAAGCAATATCAACTCAATCTCCCCTTTCAGTTGGAAACGGAGCCATAACCTACCTGGGCATCCAACTCCCTGCTGATTTAACAGAACTCTACAGCAGAAACTTTCAGATGGTACTACAAAATATATGCCAAGATCTCCAAAAATGGGATAAGCTGACCATCTCCTGGTTTGGACGAATGTCCATCCTTAAAATGACGATCCTGCCTGGGCTGCTATACAAACTGCAAACACTACCTGTTCGGTTACCACCTTCCTTTTTTGAACTTTATAAGTCCATATGCAAGGCCTTCCTTTGGGGTAATAAACCCCCAAGGATGAGCTGGTCAAAACTGGTGCTTCCTAAAGCGTGTGGAGGAATTGGTCTTCCTGACCTACAACCCTATTACCAGGCAGTCCATTTAGCGCGAATCATCGACTGGAGAGTGCATAGCCGATGTAAGGACTGGGTCTCTTTAGAATACCTGGTGGCAAACTCAGATCTATGTCATAATCCTTGGCTCTCTAGAAAACTCGTTTCTCCACAAGCTTTAACCCATCCTCTGGTAGGAGCCACCCTACACGAATTTGATAGGGCTTGCACTGTACACACAGTCTCAGCTAAACTCTGCCCCATCACTCCAGTGAGAGGCAACCCAGACTTCCCTCCAGGCTTATCTGGTGCCTTCCTGAAAGCCAAGTGGCCACATACGAAAATGTTGACTAAACACTTTTTTCAAAGAGGCCGTTTCCTACAACAAACTGATCTCGCTAAGCTCTCCAGTATGGGTACATTTCTATTCTAGTCTTATAGCCAGCTTAAACACTTCTTAGATGACCCATTCCGCAAACAAGGCTTTACAAAGATCCCCACAACCATGGAGTCGCTCTGCACTCATTCGACCCCCCAATGTGATGTCATCTCTATGCTCTATCCGTCATTATTCGGAGAACCCTGCACACTCTTACGCTAAGAACATACTAATTGGGAATCTGCCCTGGGCTCAGAGAAAGATGAGGAGAGCTGGGACCACATCCGTTTATACATCCATAAAGGGTCCCTGAATGTATTTGTTGAGGAGAATGGATATAAATTGAAAACCCACTAGTATAGAACACTTGACCTGATACATTCATTCTCTGTCTCTGACCTCTGCTGGTGTTGTGACAAAGAGCCAGGTACATTCCTCCATATTTGGTGGGACTGCCCGACACTCTAACCTTTCTGGCGTAAAGTACACAACCTGACAAAACAAGTGTCCCTACTCCCGCAGGACTTCTGCCCTGCGCAGTATCTCTTACATCTAGCTAAACTTCCTAAAAACAATATCATAAGTCGGTTGCCATGCACATGATTAATGCTGCGAGGATGTGTATACCAATCCATTGGTCATCTCCGCCTTCCAACCCTGAATGGCTTCATCGAATAAATCGTGTTGCTGAGATGGAGGAGCTGATTTATACTGCCTTGGATAATATCTCCAAATTCATGGCCACCTGGGAAGCCTGGATAACCTTCAAAAGATCCCAATCATACCAAGACCTTATAAACGCTACAAACTAACTCCCAACCGGGGTGATTCTACCCCTGCCCTTAAAGCCAGAACTGGACTCACGCTCAGCTGAGACACATCTTAAGGTTATGATTACTAGAAGCTGGAGAAGGTAGCTGGTGCTTACCTCACCCCCTCTCCTCATCTGCATTCCCCCTCTTCCTCTTCCCCCCATCCTCTGCCTCTCCCCCCCCCTTCCCACCCTCACCTTCCACCCCTTTTCTCCCCCCCCCTTTTTTTTCCTCAAGTATTCCCTTCTCTCCATTTTTTTCCACATTTTCTTTCTTGTCTCTCTCTTTCTCTCTCTCTTTCTTGTATCTTTAGGATATGTTCTCCTAAAGATCGTTGCCCCTTCTGATAATATGCTCACAACTTAGAGAGGTTTAGACACTATTGCCTCGTTTCCACTGAGAGGATCGGTTCGGTTCAGTACGGTACGCTATTTTGAGTGTTTCCATCATGAAAGAGGCCCACACAACCGAACCGAACTGCACCATTCTGGGTTCTGCTTCAGATGTGGGGCCATAGAAAATGGTATGGTTCGGTTAGGGCGGAACTACGATACATTCCACTGATTGGCGGGGCGTGTGAAGCCATGCTAGGCATTTTTTCTAAACCCACGTATGGCCCCTGGTGGTCCGACTTGCGGTGCAAATGCTTACCTGAATAGGCTGGACCATTCTAGGACTTCCAAACTGTCCTGACCCGAATCGAACTCAGTGGAAACGAGGCAAATGTTTCTGTTTGACTGAATTATATATGTATTGCCGTTATAGACTCATTGAGCCATTGATGTACATGCTAAGTTTGTATCTTCTCAATATAATGTTTATGCAAAAAAAAAAGAATTGTGTCCCTTTTGAGGGGCTTTCAGGTGCTCTTGCCAACGGGCTGAGTGGTGGGAGGTTAAATGCATTGTCAAACATGTGGTACACAAACTGCGACTGACAATTTAAAAAAAAGTGAACACACTAACTCGCTAGTAGCAAACTGAGCCCTGCTCTATCTATCTCCACTCCAACAAACTGCAACAGCTTCCTATGGGAAGAAACCTGTTACAGTGTGGGGTGGGACTATGAGCACTGAGTGGTGATTGGAGAAAGTCATCATCACTTTGTCCAATCAGGGCTCTGACAGTGCTCTGGTACAATAATTGGCAAAGCCTTACACCTGACCAGTGGTCAGGTGCAAGGCTTCATCCAATTATGGCCCTGGAATACACTGTGAAGCATGCAGCCCATTGTGGGGCACTCGCCGGCTAATATCCCGCCAACCGCCCCGCTAGTTCCGGTTTTCACTGAACAGGTGAACAGGCGATGGTTGGGCCGAACTTTTGCTTGGCTCAAACAGTTCGCCCCAACACTAATGACAGTTTGGGTCAAGTATAATTGGAATTAATGACGCTGATTATCATTAAACCCCAAAGAGGTCCAGCCAGCAGGATCTAAGGAGGATGAAGAGTGCATCTCTGGAGTGCAGGGGGGGTACATAGTTCTTCATTTTTTATTGGGACAATTTAAAAAAATTATAAACTGGAGATATGTTTTAACTGGAAAAATACATCTCCCATACATCCGAAATTCCATATTTGAAGTTGCTCTTTCCACAAGTGGTTGCTTTTCTAGAATGATATATAACACAATGCTTCAAGGACATAGCACCTAGTGAAAACTGTGCCCAGCAAGAGTTAAACGTTTCTTATTAGATGGAATGGCAATGCATTCCAAGTCATGTATAATTTCCCAGGGCTGTGCTGTAGAATACACTATAATTGAGCCTGTCATTTACAGAGCCAAAGCTACTATTATGTTCTAAGAGTATACTCCACTGGAAAGCAGCAGGTAGGAGGAAGGTAGATCCTAGCATAGCCCTTACCCAGTGTCATTATCATAGTAATATACTGTAAGTAACCTGAACTTCTGTTTAATTAAAATGTTATTTGCATTTTGCTAGTATCCAGTGCAACATTGTTCTCAGATACAAAGTGTAGTTATTATTTTATGACCTTTTTCTGATGTTATAGTTTAGGCATCATTATGTCCGAATTTGTGTGCCAACATGCCAGCTCAAACATCCAAGCGTCACTGTTAGGGTCATTATCATATCAAAAGCTTCATTTGGGAGCAGTTTTTGGAAAAATCGCAAATATTGACATGTAAATAACCCTAATCACTGCTGTATTTGTTGATAATTTGGCACAATAAAATACCAAATAGAGGCATTGTTAACAATGATTGGTTGGCACATTATAGTTGTCTTGTTCGGTTACTGGATAATATCGCATGGACTGGCAGTGTTCAAGTTTCCCCCTTGGGAAATCCTGCAGAAAATTGGAATTTCTTCTCAATAAAACCTGTTTTCATGCTGAGATCAGATGCCATAAGCATGCAGTAAGAAAATGATAGCTGTCGCTCAGGATTTCTCTCCAACCTTAGCCAGGGTCTGACTTCCTTACATTGATTCATATTAGTGTTGCAAGGCTTGAATAATGATCTGCAATGCATTCCTTTTCACAGTGGATCCTGTCTTAGCAAGCTCTGTGTACGGAGATCTACTGCTGGATTTTGTTTGGCTACACGGTGAGATTTGGGTGGCGTCACCTGCAACATCTAACCACCCAAACATGTCATAGATTAAATGGTGAGTTTTGTTAAAAATGAAATGTTTAAATTTAAAAGTGCTAAAAAAGGTGCTTACCCTTCACTTGTTCTAGCTGTCATTCTCTCCTCCTTTTTATTTAACTGTTGCTTTTAATTACTAGGTGGTTCTATATCAAAGTCATACCCAATTCCATAGCACTGCTCCAGACTCCTTCCTCCTGTCATCCATGATCAGTCAGGATGCCAGCTCTTGTAGTCCATCTCCCCTTGCCTTTTAAAAAATAAGAAGTGATAAAAGCCGCACTCCAATATTAGCTCCTTTTGACTTATGTAGCGATACACCCTAAGGAGCCACTGGATTTTGGGTACCCCTTTGTCTGCACAGGCAACCCGCATTTTCAGCACATGTAGTCAGAAAACCAGTCCAAGGGCTTTGTTTTTGTTATTTATTAGGGTAAATTACTTGGATGAGGTTTGGGTGGTTATAGGGTGCCCAGAACTTGGTCAATGTAGAACTTTGAGGGCAGCTTGATTGATCCCAGACTTCTAGCAAAGATCTCAGACTGTACTCCCTCTGGAATAACTGTACATCCTGGCTAGCCACAAGTCCCAATTTTGATTTTATGTACTTTAGTCTTCCTGCAAAATGCCAGCACACCTGGCTCCAGCTGCAAATTCCCTAAGCAAGGGTCGAAGATATGTATGCTGTTCCTCTGAAAGTAATTGAATATTGCATTCGGCTGCAATCTCCCTGTGGGCTTTGGGAGGTAAAAGTGTTGTTTTTTTTTTTCTTTTTCAGTCTGTCAAACGGCGTGATAGAAGATGAATGGACATCGTGGGACATTTTTATTTTTTAATAAAGGACTTGTCCCAAGCTGCGTCTTGTCTTTTTTACCATTTAGACACTTTTTTTTGTGAAATGGTAGGGGTAATTGTACGCCGATACCATTTCACACAGGGGGGGAGGCCGGGATCTGGGGGTACCCTTGTTAAAGGGGGCTTCCAGATTCCAATAAGCCCCCCACCCGCAGACCCCCACAAACACCGGGCAAGGGTTGTGGGGATGAGGCCCTTGTTCCCATGTTGATGGACATGGGGACAAGGTGCTTTGGGGGGCTACCCACCCTCCCCATGTTGAGGGCATGTGGCCTGGTACTTACGTTCGACTCAACATCAGGCTCATCCCTACTTGCAATAATTGCATGTAAAATCTGACAGACTGGTTGTACCCAGATTAATTGATTGATCAAGTTGCGTACAATCAGCCTGCCCATACATAGTTCGAATCCTGCTGAATGGGCCAAGATGTTAACTGTCCGTGGCCAGCTTTAGGAGCATTCCAGTTTTGTAACGCTCTAGACTCAGGGTAATTATGTCCATTAAGGACATCTGGCATGCAATAAATCCTCTTACACAGGGATAATTGATATTGTAAACCCATTTACAGTAGTTTTGAGGGGAGAAGGTTTTTTTTTACCTTAACCACTTCAGCCCTGGAAGATTTGGCTGCAGAATGACCGGGCCATTTTTTGCGATTCGGCACTGCGTCGCTTTAACTGACAATTGCACAGTCGTACGACGTTGCACCCATACAAAATTGACGTCCTTGTTTTCCCACAAATAGATTTTTCTATTGGTAGTATTTGATCGCCTCTGTGTGCGCTATAAACAAAAAAAGAGCGATAATTTTGAAAAAAAATACTATATTTTGTACTTTTTGCTGTAATAAATATCCCCAATTTTTTTTTAAAAAAAAGCAATTTTTTTTCTCAGTTTAGGCCGATAAATATTCTTCTACATATTTTTGGTAAGAAAAAATCACAATAAGCGTATATTGATTGGTTTGTGCAAAAGTTATAGCATCTACAAAATAGGAGAAAGATTTATAGCAATTTTATTATTATAATTTTTTTTACTAGTAATGGCGGCGATCTGCAATTTTTATCGTGACTGCAACATTATAGCGGACACATTGGACAATTTTGACACATTTTTGGAACCATTGGCATTTATACAGCGATCAGTGCTATAAAAATGCATTGATTACTGTAAAAATGTCACAGGCAGTGAAGGGGTTAACACTATGGGGCGATCGAGGGGTTAACTGTGTTCCCTGGGAGGTGATTCTAACTGAAAAGGGAGTGGACTGACTAGAGGAATAGGAACACACGATCTGTCATTCCTCTCAGACAAAACACGGATTTGTGTGTTTACACACACACTTCAGTGTTCTGTCCCTTGTGCTCACAATCGCTCGTCGCCGGTGGTCATCGCGACTGTCGGCCATGAGCATCGGCACCCCCCGCTGTCCAGCGGGCGCATGCGCCACCCGATCCCGCTTGCCCACGTATAGCTACGCTGGTTCGCGGGATCGTGCCGACCTTCCGCAGTATAATGATGGCTGGTCGGCAAGCGGTTAATGCATTCTTTGCATACCTATCTGATCTCAATACAGCGATATGCATGAGAGCAGAGGCTCTGTCTGTTCTCTCCCTCCTCATTGGCTTAGACCCAGCAGCAGGAGCCGGTGATGAGGGAGCGGGGGGGGGGGAGGCCATGTCCCACTGTATCTGTCAAACGCTGACAGGGAGAGGCAATGGGAGAAAGTGTGTATAGCAAGCACCTTATAATTGTGCTAGGTGTGTACAGATAGATTTTTGTTAGAGTAGGTACATTTAAGCAGGCTTGGCTGGTAGCCAAGCCTGACTGTTTGATTCTGGGTTGGCAGGAAGCCAGGAAGAGCTGGATGACTCACAGGCATGCTAGAATCCTCTGGAAAGAAAAGAGGGGAGTAGAAGTGGAGCTGCCTGGAGTATTCTGAGTGCCCTGACCCATCCCCAACTTGGATTGGCAGGCCCCCTCAAATACCCAGGGTCAGCCCAGCTAGGGAGGTGTTGTGTTTGGGAGGAAGATAGAGATGAAGTGTTAGGCTGTCGGAGGCCTTTGAGGGAGCTCCCCAATCTGGGGGGGGGGTGACCTTGTGCCTGGGCTCGGGTGCGGACAGGACCCTCTTACAACTCACAGAGGAGGAGGCACAGGAGGACCAAGAGAGGACAGGAGGTGAACACTGCCAGGAAAGTCTCCAGGAGTTCCACAGAGGCAGCCAAGAGGGCTGGTGAGTCAGGTGAGCCCTCCTGGCTGCAGCTGCCTCTTTTCACCGCCCTTGCCACCGCAGTCCACTCCTCTGGCTCTGCATACCTGAGAGGACTGTGAGAGTAAAGTCTGGGACAGGTGAAGAGCCAGTGGAGTGGACTGCGGTGGCACGGGCGGTGAAAAGAGGCAGCTGCAGCCAGGAGGGCTGGCAGGGCTTGAAGATGTGATGCTGGGATCAGTAGCCATGTTGGACAGGTAGCACTGGGACTTACCTTAATTTTTGCTACACCAAAGGGGTCCGTGGTCCCTGCCTGCAAAGGACATTTGCTTAGGCCTGGCTGAGCCAGTGTCAGGCCTCAAATACAGTGCTAGCTGACCCTAGAAGAAGTATAACCAAGTGATGTGCTGGAGCTGGAAGTAAGGAGGTGTATATACAGGGAGTGTATATAGTTTCAGTCCCAAGATTCTATTTTTCTTTAATCAAGTGCGCATCCCAAACCTACCCTAACCCCATCCAAGTTTAATTCCCCCAATAAAACATAAAAAAGTGCAAGGACTGTTTTCTGCCTAAGAGTGACTGAGAACTGTGTGCCTGATTGTGCAGGGTGACAGATGGACTACAACTATCAGCAGCCCCTACGGGGGTACCGCTACATGTACATGAGTGCTCCAATAGTAAGCAGCTTGCTATGGGGGAACTCTGCATGGGGGAGGAGCCAGCAGCGCTAAAAGAGGAGGACCGGGGCTGCTTTGTGCAAAACAATTGCACAGAGCAGTCATATATAACATGGTTTTTTTTTTTTTTTATTCTTTATTCAAGGGTATGTATTATAACACATTAGTATATCATGACAGCACAGTTCTGACAAAGATTATCAGCAGGTGACATGATGGAAATGAAAATAATACAGGTTATTTGTCACTAACCAATCTATATACTCTATGTCAATGATAAATAGTGCCTCAGGGTATACTCAGGGTCATATTCAACTTTGGGAGAAAAACATAACCATGTGTAGCATAATATTTGTAGGAACATAGCTTGCATGTACATACTGAGAGTATCAGATCACTTACAGGCATGCATCATTTGTAATGAAAATGCAAGCGATAGCCCTCTTCGAAAAGGGGGCACCCCGCTCAGCTCAAAAAACGTTGTACCATACGATAGGTGCATACGCTGGACACGTTAGGTGTCTAAAAAAAGAAGAGAAAAAGAAGAGAAAAAGAAATGTAAGAGCAAGGAAAAAAGAGCAGGCAGGAGAGAAAAAAAAGGGGTGCTGGGGGTGGGAGTAAGTGAAAAGAAGGGGATCTCTGTGGGGTTGAGAGCATAGGATAACATGTTTTTAAAGTGGTTGTAGACCTCAGTCATGGAATCCGAGCAAAGCACATATATCTGTAGTGTTTACAAGTGGTGGCTGGTGCTAAGTAAAAGATAATGCAAGCAAATGTAAGCACCCCCCCCCCCGGGGCACAGACGGCAGACGGGAAGGCAGCAATCACCACAAACACACCAATACCCTCCTGGGCATTAGATGGATCCGACGCCACCCCTCGTGGGAGACTAACCTCAACTTAACAAGGTAGGGGGAATGAAGAGCCAGGCCATTGCTTCTCCCCTGGGCTGAACAGGAAGTAAGACACAATTGGCCAGTGTGTCCTGAGACACGATTGGGAGTCCTAAGACTCCTTGGCCAATCAGGTCCCACGACCTGCTTCCTGATTGGCCGATCGCTATTGTCACACAACTGGGTGGGCTCAGGGTGCAGTGCTCTGCGCTCCAAGCCCACCCTTTTTTTAAGCCAATTAGAGCCTCGGGCTCTAATCATGTGCTTAAAAAAAAACCCCGTTGGAATCCATGCGTCTGGCCTCCTGCATGTAGATCAGGGGCTGGGTGCATGGATTGGGGGGGCGGCGCCCCTGCGCCCCATATTGATGGGCCGCCACTGGTGTTTACTTATTTCTCTCCAAAGATCTAAGTGTCATTTCTCTCTGGTGCTTCGTTCCTCTGTTATCAGCATGAATCACTTCTGAGAAGTTTTCCCAACACAAGAGATAAAATTTGTGTTGGGGAGGGAGCTCAGAATGGAGCTTGTCTATTCAGAACACAGTTCTTCTGCTGTGTGAAGGTGGTGCATTCCTTTCCTCCAATAAGCTCTCACTGTAACTACAGCCTTTCTGCCCCCTCCTCTGTGCTCCTCACAGATGAAGAAAGATTTTTAACATGATCTGCCCTTTTAAAGGGGTGTAGGGAAGAGAAGACTGCAGTTAAACATGGGTTGAAACGGCCACAGCAGACCTTTTATTAACAAATGAATAAATAACATTACTTAAAATAATTCAACAATCAACAATGCAACCAGGAAGCGGTCTTTGATTGTCCTTCAAGAGGAAGTAAACTCAGCCCCTCAAATGCTCCTTCTTAACCACTTACGGACCGCCCGCCGCAGTTTTACGTCGGTACTTTGAAGAGGAATATCGTTGTTTTGGCAGCAGCTAGCTGCCATAACCCCGGTATCCTCTTCTTCAGCAGGCGGTCCACTTTCAGATAAAAGTGGTCTCAGCGGCGGATTCACCGTGAGATCACTGTTATCTGGTGCCCTTCGCTGCTTCCCGGAGCTGTCGGTAGCGGCGGAGGCGATTGGATCCTTCTCCTGGCTTGACATGGAGACGAGTGAGGGAGAGATGGCCCCCACCCGTTTCCATATCATTGCAGGGCGGAACCGACGTCAAAACGTCACTTCCGTCCATAGCTCTTAAAGGGACTTTTTTTTTTTTTACTTTTCAAATGACAAAATATTATTTGTCTTTTTGACCCCAGATCTCATATTTAAGAGGTCCTGCCATGCTTTTTTTTTCTATTACAAGGGATGTTTACATTCCTTGTAATAAGAATAAAAGTGACACAGCTTTTTTTTAAAAAAAGAACAGTGTAAAAATAAAACATAAAAGGTAAAATAAATAAGAAAAAAACTAAATTTTTTAAACACGCCCCATCCCGCTGAGCTCGTGTGCAGAAGCGAACGCATACGTGAGTAGCGCTCGCATATGAAAACGGTGTTCAAACCACACATGTGAGGTATAGCCGCGATCGGAAGAGCGAGAGCAATCATTCTAGCCCTAGACCTCCTCTGTAACTCAAAACATACAACCTGTAGAATTTTTTAAACTATGCCTATGGAGACTTTTAAGGGTAAAAGTTTGTCAACCTTCCACGAGCGGGCGCAAATTTGAAGCGTGACATGTTGGGTATCAATTTACTCAGCGCAACATTATCTTTCACAATATAAAAAAAAATGGGCTAACTTTACCGTTGTCTTATTTTTTATTCAGAAAAGTGTATTTTTTCTAAAAAAGGTGCGCTTGTAAAGTCCTGCCTCCTCAACCATAATAGACGGTCACCTGAACACTGATACAATGCTGGGAAATTGAATCAGTGTTCTGTCTATCATGGATGAGGAGGCTGGGCTTTGTTACAGTGGACGGCCGCCGAACAGTAATGCCCTGTACACATGGTCGGACATTGATCAGACATTCCGACAACGAAATCCACACAAAGTTGTCGGAAAATCCGATCATTCTAAACGCGGTGACGTAAAACACGTACGTCGGGACTATAAACGGGGCAGTAGCCAATAGCTTTCGTCTCTTAATTTATTCTGAGCATGCGTGGCACTTTGTGCGTCGGATTTGTGTACACACGATCAGAATTTTCCGACAACAGATTTTGTTGTCGGAAAATTTTATAGCCTGCTCTCAAACTTTGTGTGTCGGAAATTCCGATGGAAAATGTGTGATGGAGCCCACACACGGTCGGAATTTCCGACAACAAGGTCCTATCATACATTTTCCGTCGGAAAATCTGACCGTGTGTACAGGGCATTAGACTGCAGTTGCATGACATAGCGGGAGACACCCGCTGTTTGTGATTACTCCAGGCTGAGTGGCAGTGCAGGCTGCTTAGCCAGGAGATCGTGCCGCACTTGTGGGTGTCCGTGAGTCCGCCGTCAAATGAGGGAGTATCCCGCGAGTCGCGGGAGACTTGAGATGTCTGAATTTGCACAGTGCTTATTACTGATTTAAATGGGGAAAAGTTATCTGGGAGAGTTTACAACCACTTTAAGGCACACTTTATAACTGTAATCGCCCATGTCCTCAGCCACAAACCCAACCGTCTCAAAGACGTTACAATATCACAAGTTCTTACATTTTTCCCCCAGGGGACCTAGCTCCTGGGGTAACCACCAAAAACCAACCAGGTGGGAGCACCATATCGTAGTTGGGCCCCCCAAATTTTGTAACAATATAGTTACACACTGACCCCCCCAAAGACCCGCTAAACTGCATTGACAATGATCCCCCCCCCCTTTTTTTTGTGTAAAAGTACTAGCCCATAAATCGTAACAAAATAAAAACCAACAACCCCTAATACCCCAGGGGCCCAGGATACAGGATGGGAGGGAGGGAAGTTTCCTCTTCATCTGAACTTTCCAGAATGAACACCTAGCATCCCTTGCACGGACAACACTTGCAGCTCCTCCCTGCCCATCTGACCTTCCACATCCAATAAGGTAAGAACTACACCCTTTCACCACTAAATATCCCAAATTTAACCCTTTCCGGACCTGTTCCTCACTTCAGTCATGCCGCCCCTCCGTCCATTCTCTCCTCTTGGTCGCACTTGCCTGTTCATAGTATCACTTAAAGTGATATTAAAGACAATTTTTTGTTAAAACAAACATGTTCTACTTACCTGCTCTGTGCAATGGTTTTTCTTCTCGGGCCCCCCCACCAGCACTTCTTGCCCCTTCCTCCTGCTCCAGAGCAAGCCGCTTGCAATGGAGACACCTGAACAGGCTTGCTCCTGAGCCACTGCTCTGCGTGTCCATTCACCCCCTCTCCACCCCCTCTCTCTCCTTATTGGCTCACTGGCTGTGTCTCAGCCAATGAGGAGGGAGAGTCCCCGGAGAGTTGAGGTTCTTGTGCACAATGCTGGATCACGATGGGGCTCAGGTAAGTATGAGGGGGACTGCTGCACAGAGAAGGTTTTTTGCCTTCATACATTGAATTCATGAAGGTGAGAAAACTTGAGCCTTTAGGTGACAATGCAAAAGAGTACTAGACCAACATGGACAATATGTTGTCACCTCACAACAGGAAGTGCCTGAACAAGTGTCTTCATAGTATGCTCAACGGGTATTATTTTAGTAAAAGCTGCAGATTTAAAAGCACTGTAAATGGCCTTTTAATTACATTAGCACAATAAAAAAAAATCGATTTTTGGTGGTTGGGTTTTTTTTTTTTCCAACAAAGTTTTTTATTGTGAATCAGAATACATACAAGTCATATCATTTGCGCATATTTATACATGTATACATTGCAATGTAATTGTACGTGATATAAAGATGGTTACATACATGAATGGTCTGTAATACATTTCTTCTGATGTTCTCTATTGATATTATCGTTTAATATAGGGTATAATTATAGTATTTTCATTGAGGAGAGGTATTTCTCCAGTGCATAGAAATTTATATTGGTCATGAGCAGGTTTCCGAGTCCTGTAGCCATCGATCCCATATTCTATTGAATTTGGCTGGGCATCCTCTATTGATGTATATCACCCGTTTATATGGGAGTGTCCCATTTACCTCTGCTTTCCATTCTTTAGTCTCGGGTGGTAGGGGGCGCATCCATTTCCTAGCTATTATCTTTCTGCATGAGAACAGGGTCTCCTGTAGAAACACCTTGGTGTATTTTTCCAGTGGGTTTGGGAACACACCCAACAGGCATTGTTTAGGGTCCAGTGTCACAGGTGAGCCCATGTTGTCATGAAGGAAGGTCACTATCTGTTTCCATAGGCCCTGTATCTGAGGGCATGACCAGAGGAGATGGTAGAACGAACTCTCTGTGGACTTACACATTGGGCACAATGTTGGACAGTTGTGTTTGTATCTGGCTATCCTATGCGGGGTTAGGTATGTACGGTGTATTATATTTAATTGTATCAACCTGTCTGACAGTTTGGGAGATACCTCTTTACATGTGTCCAGTGCTTCTTCCCATTCCTCATCTTCTAGGTTACCCAGATCCCTCTCCCAGCGGGCCTTGAGGCTGTATATTATTTTTGTGGCTATTGGGGTAGTGAGCATGTTGTAGAAACAGGATATTAATTTTTTTGGGTCTGTGTCTTTTATGATTGCTATTAGGGGATTGGGGGCTGATTGTGGTGGGGGTTGCGGAAATTGTGCCTGTATTGCGTGTCTCAATTGGAGGAATCTGAATACCATATTGTTGGCTAGATGGAATTCCTCTTTAAGGGTGTCAAAGTTTTTAAGGGTTCCGTTTGACCAGACATGATGTAAGTAGAGTATACCCCTCTCCAACCAAGGTCTCGGGTCATGAATATTATGGAGTTCTGGTAGGTCTCTGTTGCACCATAAGGGAGTGAAGTCGTTGTGTCTGGGTATATTGAGTTTGTTGTTTGCGAGTTCCCAGATGCGTCTGTATTGATACAACAGGGATGTTTTGTGTGTGTTACCTTCGTTGGTCTTAGTGCCCACAGTGATAGCATATATGGAATCTGAGGTTCCTTGGGCCCATTGTGGGCAGATTAGCATTCGGAATCTTTCATTGTCCGCCTTGTCTATATGGTAAAGTTGGGAGAGTTGGGACGCAATATAGTAGTGATTAAGGTCCGGAAGTGCTGTACCTCCCATGTCTGTTGGGTTTTTGAGGGTTTGCCATGCAATCTTGTGTCTATTTTTTCCCCACACAAAGGGCTTGAGAAGGGACTCCATTATTTTAAAGTGTTTTAGAGGTATGTATGTTGGGGTGTGCCAGAGTATATATAATATTTTAGGGAGTAGTATCATTTTTATAAGGTTAATGCGGCCCCATACTCCTAAGGGTAGTCTAGACCACGATTGTGTTTTAGTTTTAATGAGGGAATATAATGGTTTAATGTTTAGTGTTATGTAGTCTGCTGGATTTTTGGAGGTATTTATTCCTAAGTATTTAATTGTGTCTACTCTTTGTAATGGTAGGTTGGCTTGGAATTCCGTGGGTGGGAAAGTGTCTATTGGTAAAACTTGGGATTTCCCCCAATTTATTTTGAGGCCCGAGAATTTCCCAAAACGTTCAATTGTCTGAAGAGCCCGGTGGAGGGAAGGTCCCGGGTCCGCCAGATAAAGTAGTGTGTCATCAGCGTACATGCTGATTTTTTCTGTGAGGGTTCCAGTTTTTAATCCTATGATCTCTGGGTCTGTCCGGATAGAAACAGCCAGTGGTTCCGCAGCCAGAGCGTACAGTAGTGGGGACAATGGGCAGCCCTGTCTCGTGCCTCTGTGGAGGTCGTTGGTGGTTGGGTTTAAATGTAATTAAATAAGACACATTTGCCATTTCTGTGCTTTTCTAATTACACTGTCCAAAAAAATTCAACTAGAAGCGACCTATAAGACAACAGTATTAGAACGCATGCGGCTGATTTGCTGAGCCATGAAGCACTGTTTTGGGAAAAGTACGGAAGGGAGAAAATAGACTGCGAAATGTTAATTGCATGTTCCCTTTCCAGCAGACTGGGGGAAGTAATCCTCGTCTACACTCATGAGCACTTCATAGGCTGCTCCATCTCCTGCTGCTCTTCTTTAATCTCCAACACAGAGTCCGGTGATTTCATTACTTTTTCTGTCTTTTCTTACTAACTCATTTTCTCTTGGAACTTTCACTGCATATATTAGAACACAGTGACCTTTACAGAGTAGGAAACATTTATTTTTATTATTGCCATGTTCTTGTATTATTTATTTCCACATCATTACTATTAAAAATAGCTTCCAGTTACAGTAAAATAGCTTTGCTAAACATGACTATTTATCTGATTGTCATGAGATGATAGGACAAGTGATGACGGGGCAAAGGTGGTTATTGTCTGGTATAGTGAAAATCTTATTGTACATTCCTATCTATCCATCTTATGATGGTGATAAGGATAGGCTGCCCTTTAAGATGGAACAAAATAATAAAGAACCTCATAAATATTAAACTGACCCTATTGCTATTAGGTAGGATCTTAAAGTGGATGTAAACCCTTACATATACCAGTGAAGTGACTGGCCTCAGGTGATACACAGAGATGAAACAAATCCTCCTACATAAGTTGTATCTGTTTATCTGAAGTCTTCTCCTCTACAGATCCATTCAAAGTGCTGAATTTTTAAAGCTTGTCTGAGAGTTCAGAAAAATAGGGGCAGAGAGCTGAAATTGCACTCTGCAGAGCTCAGTGAAGAGATCTCTGAGAGCTGATTGGAGGGGAGGGACACCCCCCCTTCACACAGCTCACAGGAACAGAGATGAGGCTGTCACTTTGCTGAAGATCTCTTCCCGATCTTCTCTTGGTGTCGGGAAAACTTGTCAGAAGTGACTCATGCTGATAGCAGAGGAACGAAACAGCAGAGAGAAATGACACTTAGTGCTCTGGATTGAGACAAGTACACACTATAGAGGGATATGTCTGAAGTTTACAACCACTTTAAGGTTTGGTCTGAACACAAGTTTGGACTGAAGATTGGCCATTCAGACTGTTATCACAAGTCTACAAAAACAAGGGAGTGTGTTCAGGCTGTCTGTCTGGCAGTCTTACTACTGTTATTATATATAATAGCTTCCCACTGTCAATCGTTGTAAAGGACGCCAATGGGTGCAGGAACTGCAGAATCCTTAACAAACAGTTACATCCCTGGCCTCATTCACTTACATGGCCAAGGAATTCCAAATCAGATATCCGGGGACCCCCTTATCTTAACCGCATCCGCACCGCTCCATATACATACACTGCGACAGGGCGGCCCGGCTTTGCAAAATCACGTACCTGTACGTGATTCTGTGCACTCGGTGTAGGGGGCGTGCTCCCTGCTGGATCGCCGCTGCCGCTGTGATTGGACACAGCGGTAGCCAATCAGCGGGTCCGGCGGCCGTGATGGCTGCCGGGACATACTGATCACGGCGGGCGTGATGGCTGCCGCGACATACTGAAGAGACGAATCAGGGGTGTGCCTATGTAATTGAGGCAAACCGCTGATCTGTCAGGGAGCAAAGGACAGATCTTTGTGTTTCAGCTAAGCTGAAACACGATCTCTCTTTTCCTCCAGTGTAACAGTCCCCCACACAGTTAAAAAGCACCTCCTAGGCACACACTTAACCCCTTGATTGCCCCTGGTGTTAACCCCCCTTCCTTGCCAGTGTCATTTATACAGGATCAGTGCATTTTTTTAGCACTGATCACTGTATTGGTGTCACTGGTCCCCAAAAAGTGTCACTTACTGTCCAATTTGTCCCCTGCAATGTCGCAGTCCAGCTGATCGCCACCATTACTAGTAAAAACAATAAAAAAATAAAAAGTCCCTAAATATATCCCATAGTTTTTGGACGCTATAACTTTTGCGCAAACCAATTACTATACGCTTATTGGGATTTTTTTACCATAAACATGTAGCAGAATACACATTGGCCTAAACTGATGCAGAAATTTGATTTTTTTGAATTTTTTTTATTGGGAATGTTTGCTAGCAGAAAGTAAAAAATATTGTTTTTTATTCAAAATTGTCGGTCTTTTGTTGCTTATAGCGCAAAAAATAAAAACCGCAGAGGTGATCAGATACCACCAAAAGAAAGCTCTATTTGTGGAAAAAAAAGGACATCAATTTTATTTGGGTACAGCGTCGCACAACCGCGCAATTGTCAGTTAAAACAGTGCAGTGCCGTATCGCAAAAAATGGCCTGGTCAGGAAGTGGGTAAAACCTTCCGGAGCTGAAGTAGTTAAAGAGGGATGCCATATTTCAATAAGTCCCTACCCTTCCCCCACAGCCACTTGGTCAGAGATGTGGGGCAGAGGCCCTTGTCCTCATCAACATGGGGCTCCCTCAACATTTGGGGGATCCCAATGTCATTTTTTTGTTACATGTATAGCAAAAGTTAGATATAGAAAAAAAAAGCTGTTAATTAATTTTTCCCTGCAAGTTTCCTTTATTTTGTAAATAAAGCAATGGGGACCCCCACTCCAAAAAAAAAAAAAATACATACAGGACCCTCATGCTTCTTGATGAGGGTCTGGCATGTATCTTGGGGGGGTCCCCATTGCATTATTTACAGAATAAATGAAGCTTGCAGGAAAATGTGAATTATTGGCATTTAAGCTGAGGAGACCTGGTGACCCTTGTTTGCACCCCAAGGCGGCGTTTTTCTGCACATTTTAATGTTTTTGATGTAAGTGTGATATCTTTTGGATTTTATGAATACACCTCGCAGTATTACACTATATACACTCTTTTTCTTCATTGCCATACATCCCTATGGGTACCTGATCACTGAGTAAGATGGGAAGGATCCAGGATGTCCATATGTTTTAATCATACCAGTGGAAGATAGGAGTTATCCCTATGTAGTGTCCTTACAATCCAGTTACCAGTGACGGGAGATGCTGATCTGGAGATACTAACAGGCGTATTTACAGCCTTTTTTTGGTGAGTGAGGACCCAGGAGGGGAACACGAATAGTCACCTGAGAGCCATCACTACAACTGTCTACAAGTTCAGCACACCATATTGGATGGACTTTATATGATTTATATAGTTTTTATATATTGTTTTGCACTTTATATTTGCACTGAGCACTTTATATTATGTCGTTAAGCCATATCATGATACTGCATATGTTGATATAAGTTTGCTTAAAGAGGAAGTGAACCCTCTGAAAAAAGAAAAAAAAACTACATCCTGCAAGACAAAGGCATAATGCTATGCATACTAGCTCATTATGAATTACTTACCTGAGATCGAAGCCCCCGTAGCGGCCCTCGTTCCCCTCCTCCGTCGCCGCCGTGTCTCCCAGAGTGTCTTCCGTGTTAGCGGACTCCGGCTGTGTGACTGGTTGGAGCCGCGATGACATCACTCCGCCAGTGACGGCACGATCGCCCTCGGAAGCGGCACGCTCAGTGCGCCTGCGCCGTTGTCTTTGCAAATATCTCTTAAACCATGTAGGCTAAGCAGATATTGCAAGCACCTACAGGTAAGCCTTAATCTAGGCTTACCTGTAGGTGAAAGTTGTGCCTGAGGGTTTACAACCACTTTAATACTACACTGATTTGAGCTATAGAAGCAGCGTTGAGGTTGATTTTTAATCTTTTGCATTTAAAATGTTAATTGTTGTATCACATGATATGGAAATATTTCTATGTGTTACTTGTACACATCTCAATAAACATTAATTAAAAAAAAAAAAAGATCTGTTTATAAATATCTCTCCGTATATACTTAACCATGCATTGATGTTACTAAAACCTTCTTTGCATAAACCGGATAATGGAAATTCTGCCATTTATTTTGTAATAGCTAATAAAAAATGTTTGCATTTATATCAACCTTTCACTGTCTAAGGCAATGAGCTTTCAATTGCCTACCTCGGCTTACGGAAAAAAATATTTGCAACTGCTACTTACACACTCTACAAAGTTATACAGCTCCAATAAAGACCACATAAAAATATGCATAACCATGATACACTGTATAATTACCTAATAAATAAGACACCGACAAGGAACTGGATTTGAATTAAATAACCTCTGTTATCCTTGTAGCGGGTTATTGCAGACGACCTAAAGGCTTTTAGACCATGTTGTGTCACGTACATAATCTAACCCCTCTTCATTTCCTTACACATCAGAGGTAGAAGGCAGGAGAGCCTCTGGCCTGTAATGATGCTTAGGCCTTGTTGCCATGACGATGCCGTCTCCCTAAGCCCATTCAAGCCCATCTGTTCTTGCAAAATGAAGGCAAGGCAGTAAAAACAAATAAGCAAGAGTTCTTGTTTAATTTTATTTTTCAGCAGTCTTCTCTGCAGAGCTGCCAACTCTTTAATTGGATAACACGGACAAATAGAGGTAATTACTTAAAGACTCTTCCATTAGTAACAAATACTAATAATACTAATAAAATAGAAAAAAAAAATGCTTGATCCCTACAACTTTATTTTGAGGTCCTTTAATTGCACTGATGAACTAATAAACATTTGTACACTGCTTTGCTGCTTTACATCAAATCCGACTCATTTTATTCCTATTAATATATATTGCTTTTTATATGTGCAGAAATTTCTAAGTGCAGAGCTGGCAAATCCTACAGATATAAAATAGCATGTTTATAAATTAATTTTCTATAATTCCAGTTAATAACTGAAGCTGGCAGATTTTCAGGCCATGAATATGCAATGGTAGTTCGCCTGATATGTATGCTAGTTGCTTGGAGAGGACTCATTGCTCAAAAATGAAACATCTTCTGTAAATACTACAACTTGAGTGAGAAAAACTCTAGGGTGGCTCAGATATAATGTCATGAGAAATGTCAGCTCTAAACTTATTTCCACTTTTTTTTTCTGAGTTTGAAATGCCACGGCGAGAGTGCGTACACTAAATCATCTGTGACTATTTACAGCCAGTCAGGAAAACAAAATATTAAAGAGAATATATAGTGGTTTTGTATACAAAATGTTTCTTAGTTTATTATATTTATGACTAAAATAAGAAAACAATGAAATATTTTTCTTTTTTAAAGGGTTTGTTCACCTTTACCCGTAATGGCTGGCAGTGTCCTAGCAACAAGGCTGTACGGGATGATGTCTTCTCTAGGAGTTTTAGGCCAGGCTTTGTGGGGTATGTAAATGGCCGATACCTATAGCAAAGTTTATAACAGAGGGAGAATCTCAGCGCTCATGAATGATATATACTCACCAGTTACTTTATTGGGTACACCTTGCTAGTACCGGGTTGGAACGCTTTATGCCTTCAGAACTGTCTCCATTCTTGGTAGCATAGATTCAACAAGGTGTTAGAAACGTTCCTCTGAGATTTTGGCCCATATTGACATGATAGCATCAAGCAGTTGCTGCAGATTTTTTGGCTGCACATCCATGATGCGAATCTCCTGTTCCACCACATTCCAAAGGTGCTCTAATAGATTGAGATCTGGTCACTGTGGAGGCCATTGGAGTACAGTGACCTCATTGTCATGTTCAAGAAACCAGTGGTGAGATGTGACATGGTGCATTATCCTGCTGGAAGTAGCCATCAGAAGATGGGTACACTGTAGTCATAAAAGGATGGACATGGTCACCAACAATACTCAGGTAGGCCGTAGCATTTAAACGATGCACAGTTGGTAGTAAGGGGCCCAAAGTGTGTCAAGAAAATATCCCCCACACCATTACACCATCACTAGCCTGAACCAGTGATACAAGGCAGGAGGATGGATCCTTGCTTTCATGTTGTTTACACCAAATTCTGACCCTACCATTTGAACGTGGTAGCTGAAATCGAGACTCATCAAACCAGCTAACGTTTCTCCAGTCTTCTATTGTCCAATTTTGGTGAGCCTGTACGAATTGTAGCCTTAGATTCCTGTTCTTAGCTTATAGGAGTGGCACCCAGAGTGGTGTTCTGCTGCTGTAGACCATCTACTTTAAGGTTCGATGTGTTGTGCATTCAGAGATGGAATTCTGCATACCTTGGTTGTAACGAGTAAATATTTGAGTTACTGTTGCCTTTCTATCATCTTCAAACAGTCTGCCCATTCTCCTCTGACCTCTGACATCAACAAGGCATTTTTGTTCACACAACTGCTGCTCACTGTATATTTTCTGTTTTTCTGACCTTTCTCTGTAAACCTGAGAGATGGTTATATGTGAAAATCCCAGTAGAGCAGCAGTTTTTACTCGGACCAGCCTGTCTGGCACCAACAACCATGCCCCATTCAAAGTCACTTAAATCCCCTTTCTTCCCCATTCTGATGCTCGGTTTGAATGTCAGCAAGTCATCTTCACCACGTCTAGATGCCTAAATGCATTGAATTGCTGCCATGTGATTGGCTGATAAGCAATTTGTGTTACCAAGCCATTGAATAGGTTTAGCTAATAGTAGCCGGTGAGTGTATATGAGCTGCTAACATTTTGATACCAAATTCAAACAAAATCTTCAAGGAAAGTGCAGCACTATAAATAAAACCAATGAAAATGAAAAAAAAGCCCATGTGTATTACTTTAAATACATACAACCACAGAAAAAACATTTGCAATCATAAATCCATGCAGAATTAATAAAAAATGTGAATGTGATAAATCAGACACCAAAGTCCAATAAAGTTTAAATTTAAAAAACACCAACTTATTGTGTCTATAAGTGTCCAGATAACATTCTAATAAACATGTGTATGCGTGCGATGATCCACTCTCTGAAGCAATGTCAGTCAAAAAGAAGGCATCAAAGGATCCAATTCTTGCAATACCCTGACAAAATCACCCACCAACCAGTGCTCCCCACAGGTCAGTAAAGAAAACTCTTACCAAACTCTTATGACCATCATATTATAAATGTTCAAGATGCGCGTAAAGGGTTAAATATTTCCGGTCTCGTACTCCAACAAACACCCATCCTGGGAGATGCTCAGATAATACCAGGAAGAGGAAAAGACAACTCGCTTTGGG
This sequence comes from Lithobates clamitans, assembly GCA_037952925.1. Classification (NCBI taxonomy): domain Eukaryota; kingdom Metazoa; phylum Chordata; class Amphibia; order Anura; family Ranidae; genus Lithobates; species Lithobates clamitans. Next base: position 287,268 of record JBBGZY010001301.1, read on the forward strand.
TAATAAAGATCAAACCATCTAAGCATAGATGTAGAGGATAACACTCAGCAGCAGTCTTCAAGTGATGGTTTTCAGTCCCCAGAAACCCAAGGAGTTGCACGTGGTTGGGAGGAGGTAGTTCCTGACAAAGTCATCCTCGGAGACCCAGAGGACTCACAATCGAATGCGTCTGCAAACTTACGCTGCATGGCCTCCCTGATTCTGCAAAGCCTGCGAAAGGACCCTAGGATTCGTGGTATTAAGGAGAGGGATTATTACTGGATGGCAACCCTTCTTGATCCACGTTACAAGGGTAAGGTTGCAGAATTCATCCTGCCTTCGCAGAGGGAGCAGAGGATGAAACATCTTCAGGAGGCCATGAAGAAAGGTTTATGCAATGCATTTCCAGACCCTGGGAGGTTACAATCTCCTGGTGTGTTGCTGAGGCTTCGGTCAATCAGAGAAAGAGAGGTGGAGAAGGTGGCCGGCTGACCAATGCCTTTAGACAATTTGTTAGTCCTCAGCGCTAAGGTCTGATTGGTTCAAGCAACCATCGCCAGCCTCTGCGTTACATGGTGCAGGAATATCTTGGGGCAAGAGCAGACCTTTCCAACAGACCATCCACTGGGTTACTGGGTCTTGAGGATGGACCACTGACCAGAACTTGCTCATTATGCAATTGAGCTACTGGCCTGTCCTGTATCCAGCGTTATTTCTGAACGCACATTCAGTGCTGCTGGAGGGTTTGTAACGGATCATAGAGTGCGCCTGTCCACAGACTCCGTTGATAGGCTCACATTCATAAAAATGAATAAGTCTTGGATCAGCAGCAGCTATCAAGCACCTGATGCTGATGTAACTGATTAATTTTTCTATGGATATGGGATCCCTTGAAGACTGCCTATGCTGAGTGACTATCCTATTCCTCCTTAATCTTGATGATGCTAGCTTCCAACAATATTTTTGGTTTAGGGCACCACCACCACTGCTTAAGGCCCAATTTTTCTGCCCCTACTTAACAGGGGCATGTAATTACAATTTTTGATCAAATATTTTATAGCAGGGCCCGTTCCTGCGCCCAACAATCGTAACTGTGAGGGGTTACAGTGTTGTGGTACCAGCACCACCACTCCTGTTTAATAGGGGCATGTAATTACAATTTTTGATCAAATATTTCACAGCAGAGCCTGTTCCTGTGCCCAACAAGAGTATCCGTGAGGGGTTACAGTGTTGTGGCACCACCACCACTGCCTAAGGCCCGATTTTTCTGCCCCTGTTTAACAGGGGTATGTAATTACAATTCTTGATCAAATGTTTCACAGCAGGGCCCGTTCCTGCGCCCAACAAGAGTATTTGTGAGGGGTTGCAGTGTTGTGGCACCACCACCACCACTGCCTAAGGCCCAATTTTTCTGCCCCTGTTTAACAGTGGCATGTAATTACAATTCTTGATATAATATTTCATAGCAGGGCCTGTTCCTGCGCCCAAGAAGCGTATCTGTGAGGGGTTACAGTGTTGTGGTACCACAACCACCACCACTGCCTAAGGCCCAATTTTTCTGCCCCTGTTTAACAGTGGCATGTAATTACAATTCTTGATATAATATTTCATAGCAGGGCCCGTTCCTGCGCCCAACAAGCGTATCCGTGAGGGGTTACAGTGTTGTGACACCACTACCACCACTGCCTAAGGCCCAATTTTTCTGCCCCTGTTTAACAGTGGCATGTAATTACAATTCTTGATATAATATTTCATAGCAGGGCCCGTTCCTGCGCCCAACAAGCGTATCCGTGAGGGGTTACAGTGTTGTGGTACCACCACCACCACTGCCTAAGGCCCAATTTTTCTGCCCCTTTTTAACAGGGGCATGTAATTACAATTCTTGATATAATATTTCATAGCAGGGCCCGTTCCTGCACCCAACAAGCGTAACTGTCAGGGGTTACAGTGTTGTGGTACCACCACCAATGCCTAAGGCCCAATTTTTCTGCCCCTGTTTAACAGGGGCATGTAATGACAATTCTTGGTATAATATTTCACAGCAGGGCACGTTCCTGCGCCCACCAAGAGTAACTGTGAGGGCTTACAGTGTTGTGGCACCACCCCCACCACCCCTTTTTAAGAGGGGCATGTAATTACAATTCTTAATATAATATTTCATAGCAGGGCCCATTCCTGTGCCCAACAAGCGTAACTGTCAGGGGTTACAGTGTTCTGGCACTTCCAATACCTAAGGCCCAATTTTCTGCAGAGTATTTAGGGCAGACCGTATAGTATATATACTATAGTATATAGTGCCTGGGGGCCCCCCATGCCATTTAAAAAAAAAAATTGGGTGCGGGGTTCCCCTTAATATCCATACCAGACCCAAAGATCCTTGTAATGGGCTGGGGGGACCCATGTCGTTTTTCTCAATGATTTTCATGTATATTGCCAGGACCCGACAATATATTACAGCCGTGAGCAGTTTTAAATTACTTTTTTTCCTTTAGAAATGTCATTTTGCTGTGGTATTGTTCTAAACATGGGAAAACTGTGCCACTTTACAGGCATACTATATACACCCCCCCCCCCCCAGAAACTATATTTAAAGGAATATTTCATTTTTATTGTTTCACTTTAAGCATTCTTAAAATCACTGCTCCCGAAAAAAACGGACGTTTTTAAAACTTTTTTTTGCATTGATACATGTCCCCTGGGGAAGGACCCGAGTCCCCAAATACTTTTTAGGGCAAAAACTTGCATATAAGCCTTTAAAATTAGCATTTTAGATTTTTCACGTTAATGTCCCATAGACTTTAATGGGGTTTGCGTGTTCGAACAAACTTTTTTGCATGTTCAGATGTTCTGGGGCGAGGCGAACCGAACCGGGGGGGGGGGGGGGGTGTGTTCGGCTCATCCCTAGAAGTGACAGAAGACTTTGAAGCAGCCTACATCAACAGAGGATCTGTGGTTAGTTCTCCAAGATGTTTGGAACAACCTACCTGCTGAGTTTCTTCAAAAACTATGTGCAACTGTACCTAGAAGAATTGATGTTGTTTTCCAGGCAAAGGGTGGTAACACCAAATATTGATTTGATTATGATTTATCTTCTGTGTATTTACTTTCCATTTTGGTAATTGATAAAAATAAACTATTAACAATTCAATTTCTGAAAGCATTCCTAATTTACAGCATTTTTTCACACCTGCCTAAAACGTTTGCACAGTAGTGTATATTCCTTGAGGTATCCATCCAGAGGTTGTTAGGGGCTCCTGAGCTGTGGCTGATTGATGTTGTTTAGTCCAATGCTACTTGGCAAAGACAGCAGCATGGCACCAATTATATTTCTAGCTGTCTGTAATAGGTGATATTCTTTCTTCTGGTCACCAATGTAAGGGACATTCTTCTCATTGACCACCAAGGTCAGGGGCATTATTTCTACTGACCACCAAGCTAAGGGACATTTTTCCCAATGTATTAATTTTAACAGCGGTTCCTAAAGACCTAAAAAATTATTTTAGGGGTTCCTCTGATATAAAAGTTTGAGAAAGACAGCTATAACGAATATAAACCTGAGACCATGTTATCATGTGACCACGTGATCTTGGATGCTTAGGTTGGAAGTTTGAAGGCTGCTGTCTTATATTCATGGTAAGCAGCAGTTACTTTTATAGGCAATTTTATTATAGTGAAATGTGCCCTCCCCCTTGGCATAAATGTACAGTGTGAATTTTAACAATTGATCTATTTTAACAATGCAATACTTTTTAAAATAAACAGATAGTACACATTAGTTGTTATTTTATTGTAGCACTATATTCTGAGGATAATGATCCAAATTAGACAATAGTATTGGGTTAAATGATCTCATCCTCTCTTTCATTTTCTAAGCTGCAATAGAAAAATGGCATCTGCTGTCTGGTTGGTTGCTATAGAAACATGGTTTTCTATCCCCTGTTTTTTATTTTGTGTTTTCATTTATTTTAATAATGGACAAATCCCCAAAAAATAAACAAATAAATCAATAATTTACACAGCTTAAGCACATATTATTGAAGCAATCAATATTCATTGAATCATTGAATTAGGGCAGTCATGTGAAGAAGGTTGACGGACGACTGTAATAAATTCACGTGATATACAGAAGGAGAAGAAAGCGTCTAGCTGTGGACAACTGATGGAGAGCCAATGTGACAGTTATTTTCATATGCACACTGGGTAGGAAATGGAGTGAACAGTGCAAGCTTAGACATTATAACAACCAATCAGCTGCTGCTGGGCTGAATCAAACCACCACATCCATCTCTCAGAATGCCATTCAGTATAAACCTTGTAATCATTAGTACCTGTACACACAATTGGGCTTGCAATTAGGATGTCGATATATTTTCCTGGTAGGATCTTAACATATTAGTGCATAGGTATTCATATGAAATGACTTTGTATTGATGTAACTAGCAGGACATGCAATTCATATGCAGAACAATGCATATAGCAATTGTGTCTTGATGATGGCTCCTTGTGCATGTCATTGTCAATAAAGAAATGGATCATGCTGGCAAAATATATAATATTAGTATGTAAATAATAAAGCCCATTAAAACTTTCATATAAAATCATAGTTACATAGTTAGGCTGAAGAAAGTCCATCTAGCACAAGTCCATAAGAGCACATGGGCGCCGCCCCCTCTCTCCAGCCACCCCTCTAGCACCAATAGATAGATTCATGCATTGCATGAATCTATCTATGGCCGCCACTGGCACCCCCTATTCGGGCGCCCGGCCCCTTTTTGGGCGCTGGGCACCTGAATTACAGCGGGGGGGGGTGAATCTGAAGCACCTGATTAGAGCCATAGGCTCTAATAGGCATCAAAAAAGGTGACCTGAGAGCGCCATGCTGGGCGCTCGCAGGTCACTCAGCTGTGTTAGAAAAGCGAATGAATATTCGCCTATCAGGCATCCAATCATAGCAGAGGACGGGAAAGGAGGACGGGAGAAGACATCTAGGAGCTGTCCCACCGCCACCGAGACAGGGAAAATACAGACGGCGGGTGGGGGGCAAACTGGTAGCATTTGATATGGCACAGTGGGTGCATTTCATGGGCATAGTGAGGCAGCATTTGATGGCCACAGTGAGGCTGCATTTGATGGGGCACAGTAAGGCTGCATTTAATGGGCCACAGTGAGGCTGCATTTAATGGGGCACAGTGAGGCTGCATTTAATGGGGCACAGTGAGGCTGCATTTGATGGGTACAGTGGCTGCATTCGATGGGCACACTGGCTGCATTTGATGGGCACAGTGGCTGCATATGATGTCACAGTGGCTTCATATGATGGGCACAGTGGCTGCATTCGATGCTGCACAGTGGCTGCATAAGATGGGCACAGTGGCTGCATAAAATGGGCACAGTGGCTGCATAAGATGGGTGCAGTAGCTGTATTTGATGGCACAGTGGGAGCATTTGATATGGCACAGTGGCTGCGTTTGATGGGCACAATGGCTGCATTTGATGGGCACAGTGGCTGCGTTTGATGGCACAGTGGCGGCAATTGATGGGCACAGTGGCTGCAATTGATGGCACGGTGGCTGCGTTTGATGACACAGTGGCTGCGTTTGATGGTCCAGTGGAGGAAATTGATGGGCACAGTGACTGTGTTTGATGGTACAGTGGCGGCAATTGATGGGCAGATTGGCTGTGTTTGATGGCACAGTGGCTGCGATTGATGGTACAGCGAGCCTGCAATTGATGGGGTTTTTTTCAGAATTTTTCAGTTTATTTGCGCCCCCCAAAAAATTTTGAGCACCAGCCGCCACTGCCATCTAGTACAGCCAATAGAAAAAAAACAAATAGAAAACCTCCCTATACAAAATCCTATACCTACAGTTGATCCAGACAAAGGCAAAAAAATTCATAAAAGCATGATCCGATTTGATGCAGCAAGGGGAAGAAAATTCCTTCTTGATCCCCCAGGAGGCAATCAGATATTCCTTGGATCAACTACCCCGATGTTATTACCTTTAAATGTTTATATCCAGTTATAATAGCAAAAAGCAGGGCGCTGAGGTTAATACTAAGCACAAAACACCTTTATTAAAAGCAGCACACTTATGCCGCGTACACATAACCGTTTTTTCCGTCGGAATAAACTCTGAAGGTTTTTCCGACGGAGTTCCGCTGAAACTGTCTTGCCTACACACGATCACACCAAAGTCCAACCATCTAGAGTGCGGTGACGTACAACTCATACGACGGGACTAGAAAAAGGAAGTTCAATAGCGAGTAGCCAATAGCTGCTGTCTCGTACTTGCTTCAGAGCATGCGTCGTTTTTGGTCAGTCGGAACAGCATACAGACGAGCGGTTTTCCCAATAGGAATTGATTCCTTCGGAAAGATTTAAAACATGTTCTATTTCTAGATCCTTCAGAATTTTCGAAAAAAAAAAGTCCGATGAGGCCCACACACGATCAAAATGTCCGATGAAAGGATTCTATCTGACTTTTCGTGCTGGAAAGTCCAACCGTGTGTACGCGGCATTACATGTCAGAAATCACCAATTCATCAGTGGATAGTAACACAGAAGGTTGAGACACCAGAGGTGATCAGCTGAAGATACACAGAGGCAATGGATGCCTGCCAAACATGCAGCAGCAGGGACTCCAAAGCTCCAGCAGGTAGTATGAAGTGAAAGGACTGGTGGCATCTCCAGCTGCACTGTGAAGATGACAGCTGTCAGAATCCTATGGTGATGTCAGGAGGGGTACACATAACGCGTTTCAAAGCATTTGATATAGAGAGCCATGTCCCTTGAAACGCACTTACAGCTTGCTTACGCCCTACAGTTTGTTTTCTTTGCAAAGCAGCCACAGCCAGACAGAAAAGCCTGCCCCCTCACAATGTGCTGCAGAGAAGGACCCCTGCTATCTTGCTGGAAGCAAGCTAACACATGCTCTGCTCAGTTAGGTCTACAGCTCTGCAATCACCAAAGCTCATGCTCCCTGCTGACGCAGCAGGGATTATGTAGGACCTCTACAGAGACACTACTTTACACAAAGAGTTAAGGCCCATCTTTAAATCTTGCTGGCAAGGGACAGGCTTTCCTACTCAGGCTGCGGCTGCTTTCTAAGGAAAATAAACTATAAGACTTTGTATGCCTTTTGTTTTGATACAGTTGCAATAAAAAGTATGTGAACCCTTTTGGAATGATAAGGATTTCTGCACAAATTGGTCATAAAATGTGTGTGATCTGATCTTCATCTAAGTCACAACAATAGACAATCACAGTCTTCTTAAACTAATAACACACAAATAATTAAATGTTACCATGTTTTTATTGAACACACCATGTAAACATTCACAGTGCAGGTGAAAAAAGTATGTGAACCCCTAGACTAATGAGATCTCCAAGAGCTAATTGGAGTGAGGTGTCAACCAACTGGAGTCCAATCAATGAGATTAGATTGGAGGTGTTGGTTACAGCTGCCCTGCCCTATAAAAAACACACACCTGTTCTGGGTTTGCTTTTCACAAGAAGCATTGCCTGATGTGAATGATGCCTTGCACAAAAGAGCTCTCAGAAGACCTACGATTAAGAATTGTTGACTTGCATAAAGCTGGAAAGGGTTATAAAAGTATCTCCAAAAAGCCTTGCTGTTCATCAGTCCACGGTAAGGCAAATTGTCTATAAATGGAGAAAGTTCAGCACGGCTGCTACTCTCCCTAGGAGTGGGTGTCCTGTAAAGATGACTGCAAGAGCACAGCGCAGACTGCTCAATGAGGTGAAGAGGAATCCTAGAGTGTCAGCTAAAGACTTACAAGAGTCTCTGGCATATGGTAACATCCCTGTTAGCGAATCTACGATACGTAAAACACTAAACAAGAATGGATTTCATGGGAGGATACCACAGAGGAAGCCACTGCTGTCCAAAAAAAACATTGCTGCACATTTACAGTTTGCACAAGAGCACCTGGATGTTCCACAGCAGCAGTGGCAAAATATTCTGTGGACAGATGAAACCAAAGTTGAGTTGTTTGGAAGAAACACACAACACTATGTGTGGAGAAAAAGAGGCACAGTACAACAACATCAAAACCTCATCCCAACTGTGAAGTATGGTGGTGGGGGCATCATGGTTTGGGGCTGCTTTGCTGCGTCAGGGCCTGGATGGATTGCTATCATCGAAGGAAAAATTAATTCCCAAGTTTATCAAGACATTTTGCAGGAGAACTTAAGGCCATCTGTCCACCAGCTGAAGCTTAACAGAAGATGGGTGTTGCAACAGGAAAACGACCCAAAGCATAGAAGTAAATCAACAGCAGAATGGCTTAAACAGAAGAAAATTCGCCTTCTGGAGTGGCCCAGTAAGAGTCCTGACCTCAACCCGATTGAGATGCTGTGGCATGACCTCAAGAAAGCGATTCACACCAGACATCCCAAGAATATTGCTGAACTGAAACAGTTCTGTAAAGAGGAATGGTCAAGAATTACTCCTGACCGTTGTGCACGTCTGATCTGCATCTACAGGAAATGTTTGGTTGAAGTTATTGCTGCCAAAGGTGGTTCAACCAGTTATTAAATCCAAGGGTTCACATACTTTTTCCACCTGCACTGTGAATGTTTACATGGTGTGTTCAATAAAAACATGGTAACATTTAATTCTTTGTGTGTTATTAGTTTAAGCAGACTGTGATTGTCTATTGTTGTGACTTAGATGAGATTTGGATCACATTTTATGACCAATTTGTGCAGAAATCCATATCATTCCAAAAGGGTTCACATACTTTTTATTGCAACTGTATACCTGTAATCTGTTTAGCCAATTTGAACTGAAAGTTCAGTTGGGCTTTAAACTGTCTCACATCACTCTTATGATCTGAGGTTTTAGATTTTGGGTGAAATGATTGCAGGTCTTCCTAAAGTTTGGTAGCTGTTAGACATGTGCATTCATTATCATTCAAATGCATGTTTGTCCGAATTTTGGGGATTTTCGTGTTTATGAATGCGCAGAATCCAAAATCTGAAAGATCCGAAATAAAAAAATGCTTTATTTTCGTGTCCATTATATTTTCGTATTGTTGCGACAACAGTTCGTATACCGTATTTATCGGCGTATAACACGCGCCGGCATATAACACGCACCCCAAGATTAGGAGGGAAGTTTAAGGAAAAAACTTACATTTAAATGCCCATCAATGCAGCCATATCAGTATCCATCTGCAACCTTGCCCATCATTGCAGAATGATCAGTGTCCATCTGCAGCCTTGCCCAAGTGTCCATCTGCAGCCTTGCCCAAATATCCATCTGCAGCCTTGACAAGTGTCCATCTGCAGCCTTGTCCAAGTGTCATTTGCAGCTTTGCCCAAGTGTCATCTGCAGCATGATCGTTTAAATGACTGCTGCCGAGATAGACAGAGTCGGATGTCCTGTGTACTCGGCTCCTCTCGGCTCCACTCGGCTCATCTGGCAGTCCCGCCCAGTCCCGCCCCTTGGCCCGACTCCTATGATGGACATGACACAGGTCCAATGGCGGGACTGGGCGTGACTGCGTGTGGAGCCGAGCCTAGCCGAGTACACCGTACACTTGGCTCGGTCTATTTCGGCGGCGCTCGGTCCCTCCTTTCCCTCAGAGGCAGCAGTTTGGCGTATAACACACACCCACGATTTCCCCCTGATTTTAAGGGGAAAAAAGTGCGTGTTATAAGCCGATAAATAAGGTAGATAGATAGAAGAATTGACATGACGGTGACAATAGCGATCTGTGTTTATCAAATCTGCGGTTGATTGTGCCTAACCCAACTCTATTAGTCCAAGATTATTCGACACAGAGAGAAAAGATTTGACATTATAGAGATAAGATTTGACGAAGCAGCTAAAAACATACGATCGCCATGAGCGGACATTTACGGTCAAATGCTCCACCCATAGGCTATAGAAGAACAGTGGTGTAGTGGATAGCACTTTCACCTCGCAGTAAAAAGGGTCACTGGTTCGAATCCCAACCACAACACTACCTGCCTGGAGTTTGCATGTTCTCCCTGTGCCTGTGTGGGTTACTCCGGTTTCCTCTCACAATCCAAAGACATGCTGGTAGGTTAATTGGACCCTGTCTAAATTGTCCCTAGTATGTATGAATGTGAGTTATGGACCTTAGAGAGTAGGGACTGATGGGAATGTACAATGTATATGTAAAGCGCTGTACCTGAAATAAATAGACTAGTATTAATAATGATAGTTTTTACTAGTCAAACAAGATTAGAATTCTACTATAGCTTGTGGGCGGAGCATTCGACTGGAAATTTACAATCGCGGCATCGTACAGTTTAGCTGCTTCTTTTTAATCTTCTTAGAACATCCACAGACACTATAAGCCTTCAGTTGACAGATTCAACCTTAGTTAATTTGGATTTTCGTACGAATGCATATATGGTTGTATTGCTGCCTACTTCTGTTGACACTTGCATACCTACACAATCTTTCCTGTCCTTGCGCTTTTTTTTTTGTTTAGCACACTTATTCATTTTGAGATGTCCTAAATCTGTTTAGGACATTATTCTGACTGTGGATGAAGTGTCTCAGGTAACCACCATTTGTGGCATTTTGGAACCACATTAGTTGTGGCAATGGTGGGCCCCCTATACCCTGGCATAATCTTTGGTCAAGGCAACAAGTTGGCTACCTCTTGAGCCGTTGACCTCTAGGACTGAAATGGATAGGCAATCACCCTATATAAAACCCAGCCAATTGGCATAATCTTCTATTTCTGAGTAGTTCCTGATAGGTAGCTTGGCTCCCGCAAGGTAAGCAGGATGGAATAATGGCTTTGTTAGCAACATTATATTGCTTGAAGCTGGAAATCTATTGGAACTGTACAAGGCATAAAAAAAAATATATCATATATCTCAGGCTTTGTTAGCGACATTACCTAGCTTGGCAGAGATGCTGATCAACTATTGCAACTTTGTGGCATTTACAAAAATATAGCAGTTGTTTGACAGAGAAGCTGCTGGTTTTCCAACTTTGAGGCTCATAACATTACATTGCTATAGTTTGATTCGACAATGTGTACTGCTTTGTGGTAGGAGAACATTTTTGACCTTAACCTCTTGCCACCCAGGCCAATTCTGACATTTCTCTCCTACATGTAAAAATCATAATTTTTTTGCTAGAAAATTACATAGAACCCCCAAAGGTCTAGGGACAAAAATATTGCTCTTGCTCCAACGTTCGCGTCGATACCTCACATGTATGGTTTGAACCCCCGTTTTCATATGTGGGTGGGACTTACGTATGCGTTTGCTTCTGCGTGCAAGCACACGGGGACAGGGGCCCTTTAAAAAAAAAAAATTATTATTGTCAATCATACTTTCTTTTTTTTAGTTTTTAGTTTAATTTTGATCACTTTTATTCCCATTACAAGGAAAGTAAACATCCCGTGTAATAGGAATATGACACGACAGGGCCTCTTTACAGTGAGATATGGGGTCAATAACCACTAGGCTGGGAAGCCTGAAATAAAAATAAAAAATAAACTGCTCACGGCTTCCCAGCCGAGGAGGCGCAGTTTTTTGAATGCAGAGGCCGGGCGTGACGTCATAACATCGTGCCCGGCCTCCGACGATCATAGAGACTCTGGCGACCATCTGGTCCACCGGAAATCTCTATGATCAACATCCGGGGGCCGGTGGATCCATTCTCTGACTCACCGATCGTATCAGTGAGTCGGTAGAAGCACCGGAGGGCGGCGGGAGGGGGGGGGGGCGGAATAGCCGCTATGATCATTCTTCAGGGTGTAGGGAATCGCCGGCTGAAAATGATCATATCTGAATGATGTCTGTAGCTACAGGCATCATTCAGATATCCCCGCTCAAAAGCCATTACGTCATATGACGGTGGGTGGGCGGCAATCGGTTAATGCAAGGAATGCATTAAAGAGATTGTAAAGGCTTGTTTTTTTTTATTTAGATAACAAACATGTTATAATTACCTCCTCTATGCAGTTGGTTTTGCACAGAGCAGCCTGGATCCTCCTCTTTTCGGGTCCCTCTTCGCTGGTCCTGGCCCCTCCTTCCTTTGAGTGCCCCTTAGCCAGCAGCTTGATACAGGGGGCACCCAAACCGAGTCAGAGCTCCGACACGGAGCCCCGACCTGGCCCTGCTCCCTCTTTCCCCTGATTGCTTGACTGACTTTGATTGAAAGTCGCGGGAGCCAATGGCACCGCTGCTCTGTCTCAGCCAATCAGGATGAGTGTCCTGGATGGCTGAGGGGATCGTGGACATCGCTGGAGAGAGAAGGGGCTCAGGTAGGTAATTAGGGGGGGTGTTGGGGGGCTGCTACACATAAAGGGTTTTTTTTATCTTAATGCATAGAATGCTTTAAGATAAAAAACCTTCCATTATGACTTTAGAACCACTTTAAAGGGTTTACTGTGAAATGGCACGTAGTAAGAAAAGGCACTAAGCATGTATTATACACACTTGTTTCTCCTAAAGCTTCTGTTACAAAACAGAAGTTTAGAATAGATAAAATAAATTTAACCTAACACCAATACATTTCCTGCTGGTTTATAAAAACTATAGACATACTATACATACAAGTTCCCCAGTTCACTTTTTCTCCCAATCAGTTTCTGCTTGTTCCAAAATAAAGTACCTGGATAAAAAAAGTGCTTTCTTTCCAATTGCTTATAAGTTGTTGCATGCTTATTGTACGTCTTTTTTTGAAAACTCTACGGTTTAGCGATTCCACTGAAAGAGCTTTGTACATTTACAAACTGCTTGTTTCATATGAAAGTTGAAGCCCAGCATGCAGCATCCATAAATGTGAAGTCAAATCCATCTGTATAGTATATTGAGTTGTATCCAAGCATGTTAAATATAAGCTTTAAAAAAAGATTGTGCTTTTTTCTGGTCTTTGGGAAGGATTTACTTACATAGAAGTTGGAGGCTTATGTGTGTGTTTAAACGGTGTAATTTGGAGTAAGAAATATTGCAATTTAGTATTTTATATTTTTACCTATTTCTTGCTCCGCTTAAAGCATAATACGGAAAATTATTTGTGAATATACATTTTGCACATATTTGAACATAATAAAGAGAGTTGAGAAATATGATTGGTTAGGGCCATGACATATCCTATTGTTTCCACTGTTTCCAAATGTTTTTGTTAGTTTGCTTGTTGAATAGAAGAACTTCTGTCCAAGTGTAATTCTCCTTTGCTAGTGCAGTGTTCCTGTACTACTACAATGCCCTTATCTTACCGCTGTTCCCCTAACTTAGTGCAATGCTCTTAAATTTGTTCAGTACTCCCGCCCAGTGCAGTGCCCCTCTCCTAGAGCAATGCTCCTATCCTACTCCAGTGTTCCTGTACTGCATTGCTCCTGCTGTTTTTCTGTCGTGTCCCTGCCTAGTGCAGTACCCCCACCCATGTATTTTTGCAGCAATCCTATTCAAATTCAAGCCCCCCTGATATAGTGAAGTGCCCCTTTCCTAGTACAGTGGCCCTACATTATTGCAGTGCTCCTACCTTACTGGAGTGCCCCTGTCTAAATAGGCCATCTGGCACCAAAGGAAAGCGTGTGCTTTTCGCATGTGCATTGGCGCATCTGCGATCTGCTGAGTTCTTTATGCGCGCGTGCGTGTACGAGTGTGCACAGAGCACAATGACAGTTCTCTTACATTGCCCCCTCCTTATGGGCAGCCTCTGGATGCCCCTCAGGGTCTTCTTTTCCAGATGGAGCTGGAAAAAGGCTTGTACCTTTTGTGGGGCATGCACATTAGCAGCTGGTTCCCAAGAATTCTCCTCTGGGCCATAACCTTACCATTTGATCAAGAATTGTGTTTGGCCCCTCTTGGTTTTACAATCCAGCACAGCTTCAACTTTATATTCCTTGTTGCCTTCTACGAGCAGTGGAGAAGGGTTTTCCGGATCTTGGTTTGGAAAAGGGTTAGGCACCGTTGATTTTAGTAGGGAGATGTGGAATACCGGATGAATTTTCAGATTCTTAGGTAGTATTAATTCAAAGGCCACAGGGTTGATTTTCCTTTTAACTGGAAAAGGCCCCGAGTATTTCGGACCAAGTTTCTTGGAGGGACATCTAAGTTATAAATTTGCCGTAGATAAGCAGACCTTGTCTCCCGGTTCCAGATTCAAGTTACCCCTCTTCTTTTTGTCAAAAAATTTTTTGTTGCTTGCCTGGGCTTTAGAGATGGTATCCTGGAGTAATTTGTTGTTAGAGTTGAAAAAGCTCAATCTGTCTTGTACAGCGGATACGAAAGACTCTATAGACAACTCAGACAGGAAGGAACGGTGATATCCATAATTGGCAAAAAAGTGATTGCTTGATAGCAGAGTGAATGTTATAAGCAAATTCTGCCAGTGGGAGAAGAGGTGACCAGTCATCCTGAGAGAAAGAGGTGAAGCAACGCAAGTATTGCTCCAAGGTCTGGTTAGTCCTCTCCGTCTGTCCATTTGTCTGAGGGTGGTAAGCAGTGGACAGATGAGGTTCAATGTTTAAAGCTTCACACAGAGCCCTCCAAAATCTGGAGGTGAATTGCACCCCTCGGTCAGAGACAATGTTGTCCGGGATACCATTCAATCTTACAATTTCTTTGATAAATGTGGAGGCAGTCTCAGCAGCAGAAGGGGTGCTTTGCAGGGGTACAAAATGTGCCATTTTGGTCAGACAATCAACAACAACAAATATAGAGGTAAAGTTCTCAGACGGGGGAAGCTCCACAATAAAATCCATAGATATCGTACTCCAAGGTTTCTTTGGTACAGGGAGACATTCCAGTAGACCCCAAGTTTTACAGCGTAGGCATATCACACAGTATTTTATATATTTGTTACAGTCCTGTATCAGGTCGGGCCACCAGAAAGAACGGGAAATTAAGTCTATATTCTTATGGATAACGAAATGGCCCGCCAAGGGGTGATCATGGCACCGTTTAAGAACAGAGACTCTGAACTGTTCTGGGACAAAGATCTGTTCATTGTGATAATAGAGCCCGTCCTTTAACTTGAGAGGTAAATCTTGAAAAGGGGGGTGCTCCGTCACATCTGCCTTTATTTGGGACATCGGGTCTGATTGAAGAAGGAGGAAATTCTTGGCCGGCAGGATAGTGTCTGGCTTCGAGGGTTGGACTAGCCCATGGAACATGCGCGACAGTGCATCTGGTTTGCCATTCTTAGAACCAGGACGGAAGGTGATGTGGAATATGAAGCGAGAGAAAAACAATGCCCATTTTGCCTGCCGGGGTCTTAGTCTCTTGGCTGTTCTCAAATATTACAAGTTCCTGTGGTCGGTGATGATAAGGATAGAGTGAGAGGCTCCCTTCAACAAGTAACGCCATTCCTCAAGTGCAGCTTTATTGGCCAACAATTCCCGATCTCCAACATCGTAATTCCTCTCAGAAGGATTCAGTTTCTTGGAGAATAAGGCTATGGGATGCAGTAAAGTTTTAGGACCCTGTCGCTGAGATAAAATAGCCCCTACGGTGTTCTCAGAGGCGTCTACCTCCAAAACATAGGCCAAGGATGGGTTGGGATGCTTCAGAATGGGAGCCGAGGTGAACAAGGTCTTTAATTGTTCAAAGGGTGCTTGTGCTTCAGGGACCCATGGGAAGGGAACATGCTGTTTGGTTAGTTGTGTAATAGGAGAAATAATGCCAGAAAAGTTTTTAATACATTTCCTATAAAAGTTAGCAAATCCCACTAACCTTTGTACAGCTATTCTGTCCGTAGGGGCTGGCCATTCCGGGACTGCAGTGACCTTCTGGGGATCCATGGAAATGCCATCAGCAGAAATAACAAGTCGAGGAAACTGTAAAGTATGCTTTTTGAAGTCACACTTCTCAGCCTTGGCATAGAGGTGGTGTTCTCAAAGTCTACTCAAGACCTTCTTCACATGGGTGCAATGTAAATCTACTGTATCAGAGAATATAAGGATATCATCAAGGTAGACTATAATAAATAGATCAAGGAAATCCCGAAAAACATCATTTACCAGGTGCTGGAAGGTGGCAGGGGCATTGCAGAGGCCGAAGGGCATAACTAAATATTCAAAATGCCCGAAGTGTGTCCTAAAAGCTGTCTACCATTCATCTCCCTCTTTGATCCGGACTAAATTGTAAGCACCCCTCAGATCAAGTTTGGAAAATTTTCGTGCTCCCCGCAACCTCTGAAACAATTCAGGAATCAGCGGAAGCGGGTACCGGTTTTTGATAGTTATCTTGTTAAGATCCTGGTAGTCAATACAAGGTCCTAGAGAGTGATCTTTTTTCTCTGCGAAGAAGATACCGGCCCCTGCTGGTGAGGAAAAAGGCAGAATAAACCCTTTCTCCAAACTTTCATCTATATACTTGCGCAGGGCATCTAATTCAGGTTCAGAGAGCGGGTAAATTTGACCGAAAGGGATCTCGGCCCCCGTTAAAAGTTATATGGGACAGTCGTAGGTCCTATGTGGAGGCAGGGTATCTGCGCTCTTCTTGTTGAAAACATCCAAGAATCCATGGTAGGCAACAGGCACCAATTTCGCAGTTTCAGGGTCAGGGTGGATACTGTGGAGAGAAGCAGAGTTAACAGTCCTTTCCGGAAAGCAATGTATCTGACAGTAATTGGATGAAAAGGAGACATCTCCAGTAAGCCAGTCAATATAGGGGTTATGGGCCTTTAGCCAAGGTAGCCCCAGGATAATGGGAAACATGGGCGAGGTTATCACATCCAGACGGAGAAGTTCCTGGTGCACTGAGGAAGTGTGGCAGAGAATGGGTACAGTCTCTTGAGTTACCAGCCCAGACTTGAGACCAGAGCTATCAGCCAGATGAACGGCAAATCCCTGCCTCTTGGTGCATAAGGATAGTTGATGTAAAGTAACAAATGCTGAATCCACAAAACAACTGCAGGCTCCGGAGTCTATTATTGCGGATATAGTCTTTCCTGGTAACTGGAGCTGGAGCAGAAGAGGGAGATGTAACTAGTCCGTCCCAGGGAGATGCATCATGTGGGGCAGCAGAGAAGCGGATTTGAAAGGTTTCACAGGGCAAGTCTGTATGAAATGGCCAGCCTTTCCACAGTAAAAGCAAAGTCTGTTATGTTGTTGCCAGAGGCGTTCAGAAGAAGACAGAGGTGGTCTTGGGAAACTCCCATGGGGGGATTCATGGTACTCCTTATTCTTAATGGGCATCTTCGGTGTTCTGGCAGAAGCTGCAGATATGGAAGAAATAGTATTGAGAAGTGCAGGTAGCTTGGTATAGGTCCTCTCAGATCACCTTTCACATAGCCATCAGTCGATCTGAATAACAAGATTGATCAGATTTTCCAGAGATGTGGGTACCCCAACACGGGCAAGTTCGTCTTTTAACATATCAGAAAGTCAGAGACAAAATTGATGGTGGAGAGCAGCCTTAATCCACTGAGTATCCATACTCAGAAGACGAAAGTCTGACACAGTCCTCGACAAACCTTAGGCCTTGCTGGAGCCTGCCGAGTGTGGATTCTGCAGTCTACTGATGGAAGGGATCAGCATACAGCTGGGACATGGCAGAGAAGAAGGAGTCGGTAGTTATCAAAGCCGGATCATGTTGTTCCTGAAGATGATGAGCCCAGGAAAGATGTTCATTTAGTAACAAAGTAATGATGAACCCCACTTTAATGCCTTCTGAAGAGAAAGTTCGGGGTAACAAGGAAAAATACAGTTCACAGGTGTTGCGTAAGGTACAAAACTGTTTGCGATTCCTGGAAAAGCGTTCAGGAAACGGCACTCTGGGTTCAGGAGGAATGATGGTCTCACAGAGCAGGCTAAAGTCTGTTTGCACAGAAGAGCTCACAACAGAAAGAGAGGTGGAAGCAGGTGAGACGTCAAGCTGGTTCAGAAGCTGACCTTCCATCCGGTTCAGATTGATTTGGAGACTCTGTACTGTATTGGATAGTACAGAGATTGATTGGCAAATGTCCTCAAAAGGTGAGGCCTCCCTTTCAGACTCCATTGTTGGCTGACTGATACTGTCACATACCTGGTCGGAGTCTGAAATGAAGAGGTTAGCCTCTCTTGTATCTCTGGCCCCGGTCCCGCTGAGGGTGGAGACAGAAGGAACCAAGGGACAGGAACACGAGTGCCTGCAGATGTAGCCCTGGGAGCCTGAAGCAGACGATACGACTCTTGGAAGGCAGAATGTCGCAGCAGGTCGCTGGAACGAAGCTGCAGATACCCGGATTACAGAGTAGAGCCAAACAGGAGACAGGAGAGTAGTCACAAGGATAGCCGGGTTCGGTAGCAGGCGGGCAGCAAGGTACAAAGACATCAGGCAGGAGCAGGGTCATATAGGAAGCCGGGATCAGGAGCCGATAATCAGAAGTATAGGGGAGTCCAGCAGCAAGGTCAGGGAAATCATTTATAAAGATATTAAAAAGTAAATGTCCCGACACTGAACCTTGGGGTACACCACTGATAACCTCAGACCATTCAGAGTAAGAAT
This sequence comes from Lithobates clamitans, assembly GCA_037952925.1. NCBI lineage: Eukaryota > Metazoa > Chordata > Amphibia > Anura > Ranidae > Lithobates > Lithobates clamitans. The sequence continues at coordinate 305,704 of JBBGZY010001301.1, forward strand.
CATTAACCACTACTCTCTGAATTCATTTTTTTAGCCTCTTTTCTTTCCATTTACAAATTGATCTTTCCAAGCCTGTAGACTTTACCTTACATATTAGCTGTGTGTGGGGAACTGTGTCAAATGCTTTTGCAAAATCCAAGTATACCACGTCCACAGTCACCCCTCTGTCCAAGGTTTTACTTACCTCCTCATAAAAAGAAATCAGGTTTGTTTGGCAACTTCTGTCTTTTATGAATCCATGCTGTCTGTTGGTTAAAATATTTTTTTCCAGCAAGAACTTTTTTAATAAAATCTCCAGTATCTTATTGACTATAGAAGTTAAACTAACAGGTCTATAGTTACTTGGTAAAGATTTTGATCCCTTTTTAAATATGGGCACCACATTGGCCCTACGCCAATCCTGTGGTACCATTCCAGTCATTAACGAGTCCCTAAAAATTAGAAACAATGGCTTTGAAATGACAGAGCTCAATTATTTTAGGATCCGTGGGTGGATGCCATCTGGTCCAGGTGCTTTATCCACCTTTATTCTAAATATAATATATAATATAAATATAATATATAATATAATATAAAATAGTCTAAATATTTCTGGACCATATCATTTTTGAGCCATTGTGGATCATTTGGGGCTGTGTCAATACCATCCCTATTATGGACATGAGCTCCCCCTTGCTCCTTTGTGTACATAGAGCTGAAAAAAGAATTTAATACATTTGCCATCTCTTTGTCCTCAGTCACCCACTCTAGATTATTTTGTAAAGGGCCTACATGCTCAGACCTGACCTTTTAACTATTAATATATTTTAAGATTTTTTTTTAGATTTGTCCTATTATCTTTTGCAATCTGCCGTTCGTGAATTTTTGCATCCTTGATTTCCTTTTTACATATTATGTTATATTCTTTGTAGCATTTAAACGATGATAGTGTTCCTTCATTTTTTATATTTTTTAAAAGTTCTTTTTTTATTATTTATAGCCATTTTAACTTTGGCTGTGAGCCACATAGGTTTTATTTTTAGCCTTTTAAACGTCAGCTGGATCAAACAGCCGCTCCGTTCGCGGCAGTGTTTTCTGCCTCTCAGCGTGCTCTCTCCTTGTCTTCCCCTTGGGAGATCTCTGTTCTCAGCTTTTATTCGGTAAACAATGGGATCAGTAGTATCGCAGAAGTCTCCGTATGACCTCATATTGACTCTGACCCCTTGGCCTTGGATCCCTCCTGGCATCTCTGGATAAGCTCCGCATGGGCTCTGTGTCAGGTATTTGGAGGATTGTCTGTTGCCCCGTACACACGGTCGGACTTTGTTCGGACATTTCGACAACAAAATCCTAGGATTTTTTCCGACGGATGTTGGCTCAAACTTGTCTTGCATTCACACGGTCACACAAAGTTGTCGGAAAATCCGATCGTTCTAAACGCGGTGACGTAAAACACGTACGTCGGGACTATAAACGGGGCAGTGGCCAATAGCTTTCATCTCTTTATTTATTCTGAGCATGCGTGGCACTTTGTCTGTCGGATTTGTGTACACACGATCGGAATTTCCGACAACGGATTTTGTTGTCGGAAAATTTTATCTCCTGCTGTCCAACTTTGTGTGTCGGAAAATCCGATGAAAAATGTCCGATGGAGCCCACACACGGTCGTAATTTCCGACAACACGCTCCGATCGGACATTTTCCATTGGAAAATCCGACCGTGTGTACGGGGCTTTAGACTTTGAATGACTTTAAGTGATTGAGCGGTCCTTTGTGGCTCCACCACGGCAAATAATAAAAATAATCTACTACTTGCTTTATATGCTGCCTGAGATAAATATATGTTATTAGTTATCAGAAAAATATTGACTGTTGCTACCATTATCACTGCTGCTTTATATATAAGGCTGTTTGATATACAAAAGAAAGGAAGGAAAGAATGTGGGAGAGGGAGGATATAAGGAGAAGAAGGGAAGGAGAGTGGAGGGGAAGAAGGAGGGAAAAAAGAGAAAGGAAGGAAATCTGTATACATGATCTGCTTCTATATATCTACAAACTGATGCAATACTTATCTATCACTAGGTTTGCTGATTGATATACCCGCTGTCTGTTACATTGTTATATTAGCTACTCACCCTACGTCTCCAGCTCCCCTCTTCAATGATATCCAAGAGGTACCAGTGTCATTTACTTTTCTCAGTCTCTCTGGGCATATTGAAACCCCCAGCTATATCTATAAAAACGTTTTTCTTTTCTGGTGGAATGAGGGGAATAGGGACAAAGAGAGCGTCAGGATGGCACGCAGGACTAAGAAGGACTTGGGGACTGTGGATCACCCTGGGGACTAGTCTGTAATGGAAGATACTCCTCAGAACTGTACAAAAAAAAAGCTCAGAATACTGTGAAGGTTAAACCCCAAGACTCTGCAACGCGTCTCCAGAAATTTGCACATACATCAGAGACGAATAAAGAGGAAACTTTGTCTGCAGTACCCACTTTATCGCAGGGAGCAGCTATAGAGGGAACCTCTGCTGGTTCAGGTATGCCCCAGGTTATGGATGGAGAAGGAGCAATAACTCAAGTGGAACATTTGGATAAAATAGTGAGTAACGGAGCTTCAGAGAATATCTTGAGCAAAAATTCTGGTAAACCCTCAAATATATTGAATACCTTGGAGACAGAGTATGTAATTATTCTTACAGACATATTGAAAGATATTAACACATGTAACAGCTCTGTGAACACTCTTTCCCGTAAATTGGAAGGAATGAGGGAGGATCTAACTTCAATCAGACAAGATATGCAAACTTTTAAAGAGAGAATGACAGCAGCTGAGGAGAGAATAAGTACGGTTGAAGAATCCTTAAATACAGTTGTGAATTCTAATAAAATCTTACTCAACAATTTTCCATACACGACTCTCGATTGGAAGACATGGAGAACATTCTTTGCCGGAAAAATATTAGAATAGTAGGTCTCCCTGAATGAGTAGAGGGAAATACTCCAGCTAAATTCGTAGAGAAATGTCTCATATCAATGATGGGCTCAGAACATTTTTCTTCTTTTTTCTCAGTGGAAAGAGCGCATAGAGTTCCCACTAGAAGTTTGCCTATGGGGGGTGTACCCAGGACCCTGATTTTGAAAATGATGAACTATAAAGACAGGGATATTATCTCACGAGAGCTAGACAACTCTCAGATATACGGATAAATGGATCAAAAATAAGCCTTTTCCCTGATTTTTCAGCAGTAGTACAGCGCCAAAGAGCAGGATGTATGGAAGTAATGCAATGACTAAGACAGATGGATCTATCCTTCGCTATACTTTTTCCAGCTAAACTCAAACTAACAGCACAGGGTATTACACATGTAGCACTAACTCTCGGTGGAGCTGCTGGTTTAAAGCGGGCTGTTACCTTCACTCTCGATACCTCTGTTTCACCGGCACCGGGTCTAGGGTCCCGTTGAGTTTACCTCTGGACGATGTAGGCACCAAACACTTGAGTATATTTTCCAATGATTTAATGAACAAGTAAATAAAGGAAGTAGCCCCCACATGTAGCACTAACTCTCGGTGGAGCTGCTGGTTTAAAGCGGGCTGTTACCTTCACTCTCGATACCTCTGTTATATATACATCATACTCTAAAGGAGTGTCTATACTTATATCTAATGTATTGGATTTTACATGTAGACGTTTTAAAAAGGATAGTAAAGGTTGATTTATTTTTTTGTACTGTACAAAATCAGGCCGCATATATGTGATTGGAAATATATATATTCCTCCGCCATATTCAACGGAAGTATTTAAAGAACATATTCATTTCTTATCTGACAAAATAGATAGTGCATGCCTATTGGTTGGTGATTTTAATACCTATATGGACTCTGCAATAGATAAATATAATATAATGGATAAGCAAACTTCATTGGGACCCGCAGCCTTTTCTGGATATATAACGGAATTGGGATTGATAGATCTCTGGAGACAGTGTAACTCAACAAATAGACAATTTTCTTGTTTTTCTAGTAGTTACAAAACCTTCTCTAGGATAGATTTAGCGTTGGTAACATATTCTATGTTACCATACCTTTGTGATATTAAATATGAGGCTAGAGGTATTTCAGACCATTCCCCTTTAATATTAAATCTCTCTTTTAGGACTAAGCAAGGATGCACTTTATGGAAGGTGAACCCATATTGGTTGTCATTATTTCCCTCATCGGAAGAAATTATGATGGAATTATTTACTTATCAGAATATAAATAGAACCTCGGCCTCACTCTTAACTTATTGGTATGCAATGAAAGCGTACCTTAGAGGTCTCCTCATTGCCCAGATATCAAAAATTAGGAAACAATCTAGGCAATGGGGAAAAAACCCTAGTCGATAATCTGATGAGGGCTGAACTCCTATTTATAACTAATCCAAATGAAGATACAAAAAAGGAATGGCTCAACAGCTAAATACATTATGCAGCAGTGGCTAAGAAGAAGGCAGAAAATAAAAGATTTTTTTTACAACAATCATATTTTGAGGAGGGAGAGGAGACAGGACATCTATTGGCAACTGTTGTAAAAGCGCAGCAGCCGGCATCATACATAACTGGAATGCAATCATCTTTATATAAGAGGGTTGATACTAGACCAGAGATATTAGGGGTATTTAGGAAATATTATCAGGCACTATATAAGAGCAGGGTATCCTATTCAGAGGAGTCCCTGAATAGATTCTTTGATGCTATTGAATTACCAAATATCTCAAAGGATAAAAGGAAGACTTTGAAGAGCCCATTAACCTCCCTGGTGGTATGATTATTTCGGATTTTAGGTGCTGAAAGCGGTACAATTATTTTGCATGGAAATTTGGCGTTTTATATTGTAGGTCTGTAATTCTTAACAATAACACACTTAAATCTGTCCAAACAAGAGTCTAGTAGATATCCCGGGTATGATAAAGTTTGAAACACAAAAACATATATTATAATATAATAAATAAAAATAAATAATTAAAAAAATAAAAATAAATAGTAATAAAATAAATTTCCTCACGATTCACTATCGCTCAATTCTGCAAGTGTTCTAATTTACTATCGCTGTTTTCTAGCTGGTCTAAAGCCACTTTTGTAGTAAAGGGACACTTTTTGGTTGCTATGGACAATCTCCAGTTTCCAGGCAGAAAGAACAGTATATATCACATAAAACTGCATGCAGGGCATGGGCCAAAGCACTGGGGACAAAAGGGATGTGAAATCATTTCATACAGTACTGTAATCTGTAAGATTACAGTACTGTATGTGTTATGATTTTTACTTTTTTTTTAATTTACCGCCATGCTCCCCCCCCGTGCGTCACGACGCTCGCAGGGAACGGAGCCTGGCACAGAGAGGCTTCTAGGGAGGACGGAGCCCACGGACACTGCGGGGGACATCGCAGGATCCCGGGGACAAGGTAAGTAAAGCCACACCAGGATCCTGCGATGTAATCCCGAGTGTGGCTCGGGGTTACCGCTAATGGTCCTGAATTTTAACCCCGAGCCACACTCGGGAAAACCGCCAGGGAGGCTACCATTGGATGAACTAAGAAAGCAGCCGTTAACTTACCTAACAATAAAGCGTCAGGACCAGATGGTCTTCTAGGTTAAATATATCAAAAATATGGGGAGGTGCTATTACCTGAATTGCTCTATGTTTTTAGCTATGCGATGGAGGTGGGAACATTACTCCCCTCTATGAATGAAGCAGTAATCATTGTCCTATTGAAACCTGATAAGAACCCAAGTAGCCCTTATAGATACCACCCAATATCCTTGCTAACATCAGACATCAAGTTGTTGGCAAAGGTATTGGCGACTAGATTATTAAGATATATCTCCAAATTAATCCATCATGATCAATCAGGCTTTATCCATAATAGATCTACAGCAAATAACATTAGACGGCTGTTTTTAAATTTACAACTCCCAACAGATAATATAGGAAATAGAGCTATAATGTCACTTGATGCGGCTAAAGCATTTGACAGCATAGAGTGGGTTTTTTTTGTGGAATTGTTTAAAACGATATGGGTTTGGTCCTAGATTTATTAAATGGATACAACTTTTGTATGATTCCCAAGCATAAGGGTACAGGTAAATGGATGTGTAACGGCCCCTTTCTTGCTGACCAGAGGGACAAGGCAAGGATGTCCCTTATCCCCACTTCCCTTCGTTTAAGCCATTGAACCATTGGCTGAGGCTATTCACTCGTCTGTAGATATTGTGGGATTTCGCAGATCTACAGGTGAAGATAAGATAACACGCTACGCGGATGATACTTTGGTGTTTTTGGGGGATACGGGCCCATCCCTGTCTACAGTTATGTCCTTGATAGATTTGTATGGATCCTTTTCAGGATTTAATATCAATTGGGACAAATCTGTAATGATGCTTATGGATCCTGAGTGTACAGGACATCTGCGCAAGACTCATCAGATTGCACTGGTTACATCATTTAAATACTTGGGAGTGGTAACTACACCGAATGTTATAGAATACACAGATAGTAATATACTTATTGTTAAATTTATTCAGTTGAGTAAATCATGGAGTAAATTCCCATTGTCTATGGGGAGGGAAAATCTGGTGAAGATGGTGTGGATGCGCCAGATGTTATATGTATTACATAACTGCCCCAAATGGTTGATCATATGGTACAATTATGTAGGACCATTCACTCTGTCTTTAGGGATTTTGTGTGGAGGGGAGGAAAACCTAGAATTGGATTGGAAATATTACAACAGCCTATCGATAAAGGGGGAATCACGATACCTAATGCAAGATTATATTTTATTGCATCACAATTACAACATTGGCATGGCTGGGAGGCACTGGACATGGAGGATCCTCCACAAAAGATAATAGCATCTCAATTCAAAAAATACCCTTTAGTCCAATTAATAGTAGCACACCATTTTTATAATAAAAAAAGGTTCCCTACTTTCCACATGATTCATAAAGTATGGGAAGCAGTACGAACTATTACTCAACAAAAGGGATATACAAAACAGATGCCGATATGGGATAATTATCGCTTTTATAAATTAAATAAACTTTCGGTATATTTAGACTGAAAAAAGGCGGGCATAATATTTCTGTACCAGTTATATGAAGGGGATGTTTTACTTCCTTTTAATATATTGAAAGACCGATATCAGTTAACAAATAAAAACTTTTATCAGTACCTTCAAATACATCATGCATTACAAATCCAAAGCTCAAAAAGTCAATTACAGTGTGAACACTATAAAATATTAACAAAGGCAACCTCGGTTTCCTATACGAAACAAGGACTAATAGGAGATCTTTATTCTAATTTACAAATAATGGAGAACACTGAAAAACATAAAAATACCGTATTTATCGGGGTATAACGCGCGCCGGCGTATAACACGCACCCCAAGTTTAGGAGGGAATTTTAAGGAAAAAAACTTTTAGGAGGAAAGTTTAAGGAAAAAAACTTACATTTAAATGCCCATCAATGGAGCCTCATCAGTGTCCATCTGCAGCCTTGTCAGTGTCCATCTGTAGTGTTGTCCCTGATTGCAGCCTTGTCCCCCATTGCAGCCTTGTCCCCATTGCAGCCTTGTCCCCCATTGCAGCCTTGTCCCCATTGCAGCCTTGTCCCCATTGCAGCCTTGTCCCCCATTGCAGCCTTGTCCCCATTGCAGCCTTGTTAGTGTCCATCTGTAGTCTGTGCATCTTTGAAAATGGCGCCGCCGTTCTCGGCCGCTTTCGGCCATTCTCGGCAGCCCTCGGCCGCTTTCGGCCATTCTCGGCTGCTCTCGGCCGCTCTCAGCCGCTCTCGGACAAACTCGGCTTTCGGCGGCTCCCGCGGGACTGCAAGAGGCGCCGAGAATGGCCGAAAGTGGGCGAAAGCCGTCGAGAATAGCCGAGAGCCGCCGAGAATTGCTGAAAGTGGCCGAGAGCCGCCGAGAATGGCCGAAGGCGGGCGAGGGCCGCTGAGAATGGCCGAAAGCGGCCGAGAACGGCGGCGCCATTTTCAAAGCCGCCGAGAAAAGCTAAAAGCCGCTGAGAGCGGCCGAAAAGCTTACAATCGGCGGGGGATCGGCGTATAACACGCACCCATGATTTTCCCCTGATTTTCAGGGGAAAAAAGTGCATGTTATACGCCGATAAATACGGTAGTTTTGTACAGTGGCATGGAGACATGGGGGATCTAGATAAGGAGGAGTGGACATGTGCCCTGGAAATACTTTCTAAGATATCTCTCTTGCCATCTCAAAGGCTATCTCGGCTTTTATTTATTTATTTCAGGTACTTATATAGCGCCATCAATTTACGCAGCGCTTTACATATACATTGTACAATCACATCAGTCCCTACCCTCAAGGAGCTTACAATCTAAGGTCCCTAACTCACATCCATACATACTAGGGACAATCAGCATGTCTTTGGAATGTGGGAGGAAACCAGAGTACCCAGAGGAAACCCACTCAGGCACAGGGAGAACATGCAAACTCCAGGCAGGTAGTGTCATGGTTGGGATTCAAACCAGGCTTTTTATTTTACATAGGGCTCATTCTACTCCACAAAAACACTATGCTTGGGGAAAATATATAACAACATTATTGCCCGAGATGCTCTCTATTTAATGGCTCCCTTATCCATATGCTCTGGCAATGTCCAAAGCTTCATCGTTACTGGGAAAAAGTATTTATAACCCTAAATTTATGATGCTCAACTGAGATAATAAGGACAACCAAACTTGCACTATTGGGTATAATACCTGATGAAGCATTGCCAGTAGAGATGCATATTATGTGGATAAGATCCCTATACTTAGCACGTAAAGTTATTTTACAAAAACGTACAGCTGTTGACCCTCCAACCCATACACAATTGGTTGAGAAACTCAATTATTTACCTTAAAAGAGAAAAATTAACATATAAATGTAGAAGCACACCTCAAAGGTTTGATAAAATATGGTCATGTTGGATAGAACCCAGTAATGAATTATATGATGGTTTGTCGAGAAGCGAGGAGTGAAGGTAGAGGGATAGTCAGGAGTAGAGAGCTGAGGCAGAAGGGTGAGGAATAGAAGAATGTAAAAGAAAGATAATTCGATGCTGCTTGGAGGAAGCTGCCATAGTCTGATGATTGACAATGGGGGAGCCCAAGCTGATGTGCAGAATGTATTCATACTTTTATTATGTTTTATATATATATAAGTTAATTTAAACGGAGAGGTGCAAGGTTTGTCTGGTTTGTGTGTTTTCTTATTTTATGATACTTTATGGATTACTTTGTATATTATTTGTTTATGTGTATTATAACAAAAATAAAAAAATGTTTTGATTGAAAAAAAGAATATTGGTAAAAAGCTCTGCATGGTTTGAGATTACCAGGTCCAGCAGAGCATCATTCCTAGTCGAGGCCTCAATAAACTTGACCATAAAATTGTCTTGTAACATGGATTGCACTGCCTAAAAATACAGATGCAATGCATTTTTGTGCAACATATACCACTGCACATATATGATGCAAACAGAACACCTAGAAAACAGTTTTCTATGTGCCCTTGCATTGAGCCTGCATTGTAAGCATTTTACCTCATTCATTACCCTCTAGACAGATTGTAAACCTCTGACATAAAAAAGAAAAAATGAACAGAGCATATCTTCCATAGTGTGTATTTGCCTTTATCCAAAGCACAGAGTGGGATTTCTGTCTGCTGTCTCCTTCCTCTGCTCTCTGCATGAATCACCTATGATAGTTTTTCTAGACACCAGTCCCCCCTCTCATCCCCCTCTAGCACACAGCAGGTGATTGACAGCCCCAGATGTGCATGCTTCCCATTGAGGCTGTGTAGGGGGTGTGTCCTTTCCCTACTCTCAGGTTTCAGATTACACTCAGCTCAGTGCACTGTGCTATGCAATGTGTGGTATCAGATCCCTTCCCCCTGCCTCTTGAAAGCTGAGAAATATTATCATTATTATTATTATACAGGATTTATATAGCGCCAACAGTTTACACAGCGCTTTACAATATAAAAGAGAGACAATACAGTTATAATACAATAAAATACAAGAGGATTAAGAGGGCCCTACTCAGAAGAGCTTACAATCTAATAGGGTGGGGCAGGTGGTACAAAAGGTTGTAACTGTGGGGAATGAGCTGATGGAAGTGGTAGGAGATTAGTTGGAGACGTGATAGGTTTTCCTGAAGATATGAGTTATCAGGGATCGCCTGAAGGTAGCAAGAGTAGGGGATAGCCGGACAGGTTGAGGTAGCGCGTTTCAGAGGATGGGAGAGGCTCTGGAGAAATCCTGGAGACGAGCATGGGAGGAGGATCCATTTAAATATCATCTAATCTTTGGAAAGCTGTGGAAAGCTGCTTATGTAAGAGGACTTCATTTATCACAGTGTATCATCTGAGACTAGTTACTTAATTTGGCTTATATAAGGGTTTATTATCACTTTAAAATATACATTAAAAATCCCATGTGCTTGGGCGCCATCTTTGAAGGAGGATTTGCACATGTACTTGTAAATAAAAGGCTGTTTCCATTGGGATGTTCTCAAGTATGTGGGGGGAGCTTTGTTGGCACTTGATTATGAGTATTCATAGTGGTGGGATCAGCTAGTATTAGAGATTAAGACCTTGAGATTTTTGAGGATTTTTCTTCAGTTTTGGATTTTCTTATGTGGGATGTGATTTGAATGTTAGTGGAATTTCTAATATATGAACACAATTGACCTATACGGAGTTAAAAAGTTATTGTAAGATTTAATGGGCATGGAACCTGAGGAAGCGAAATGCCAAGACGCCACACGCTATTCTGTTACAGAAGATTTTTTTTCATTATGTGTGATTTTAAATGTTTATCTTATGTATGGTGATAATAAAATTTCGATAATGTATTCATTTCGTGTGATTTCTCAGTGGCACAGTCAAAAGTCACAGTTATTTACCTTTGCCACCCCTTTCTTTTGGGTAGTCAAGAGCCCCCATGTTTTGATTGTTTGGCAAGAGATGGTGTCCACTGGGAAATATTTGTTGTATACAGGGCATTTCCACATAACAACATTTATTATCACTTAAACCCTCATTGTGTTTTGGGGTGGTGGTGGTGGTGGTGGGGGGGATTGCTCTAGCTTCTTATCTTCTTCACCTGAGTGAAGTTCCATTTTTAAAAGTTGCATTAAGAATGGTGTTGCCCTTTAATGTATTGGCCACCTGTGCTGTACAGTATTGTGGCATTTATAGACTAGATAAATTTCACACCACAAAGATGTCCCAGTTTATCATTTTACAAATATGTGTGTCCCAATGAGACATTCTGCTTCAGCTTGGTATCCTTAATATCCCCTTTCCATGCCTGTGCTATGTCATACACGCCAACAAAGAAAAGAGCTAAACAGATGGGCCAGTTCATTAAACCATCATACTCTCTGCAGGAAAAATGGTTTGATTTATAGTATTTTTAGAGCTTGGAGTCTGGTGAATAAATAATTTGAATCTGAGAGTAAAACCAGCATGTGTCGTTATTGTTAGCAGCTTTTATTAACCTCTTTAATGCTGGTAACCCAAAGCGGAACAATAGACTGTTTCGCAATTATTAGAAATGGAAAGGATGATGGCAAAGACAAGCTGTTACAAATTCTGATCATCTTTACTTCTACGCAGAAGGGGAACACTTTAGAGGAAGCATCATTAAATGCTGGCATGGAGCCAAATTATGGGCAAACAAATGGGTCCTTAAAAACAAGCCATAAGACAAAACGGCAACCAAAGCTATTTCATTTTAAGTGTTATTTCCATATTATGCTTAAAGTGATGTTATAGTGACATAAACATTTTAATTGTATATGTGTTATGCTTTTTTTGGACAGCATTCTTTATTGATGTGCACATCAACATCAAGTGTAAATCATCTATTAGTATATAGCAGGGGTCTCCAAACTCTTTGGTTTGAGGACCACTTGGAACATTTTACAAATATTCATGGGTCAAAAAAATTTGTTTTTTAAATTAACAAAAAAATGTACATGAATGAATACATTTTACTTGCGTTTTTTTGTAATTAGCATGATATGATTTAGAACCACAGAGAAAAAAAACCTTAGTAAAACAAAGCAAAGAAATTATAAATAAATTTGAGTTCATCTGAGTCCCCATCGGAATTCCCCCCCCCACCCACATTAGAAGCTACATCAGAGCCCCCTTACATCAGATCCTCCATTAAAGTCCCTCTTACTTCAGTGTCCCCTCTTACATGAGAGACTCCATCAAGGTACCCATCAGAGTCCATCTTACATCAGAACGCTGGATAAAATCTTGCAGCAGGCTGAATTCAGACATAATTGGGAGACCCGTGGTATATAGTATTGCTTTCCATAGCACATGGGACATATCTCCAAGTAATAGTTCAAGTGTATAAATAGACACTTCATAAATTCTGGATATAGATGAGAAGGCTTAAACCCCAGCCAGGTTTTATTTATGCTGTCTGTGTACCACTGGGGACATTTTTCTTCACTTCCTGTTCCAGGGATACAGCAAAAGGTGAGAAGCATTCCCCCTTATCACGCTGCCTAAATGATCCTGGTAACTCTGCCTCTTTGAGTTCCTAATCATAACCAATATTCAATCCCCGAAAAAAGGGGAAGATTTGAGGACCTAAAACCTTTTTTTTATCATTGTTTTTTTTCAGTCATATGATGAATCATTAGAGGTACTTGGACTCTTATTCCTGGGAATTACAGACCAGTTAGCCTAACGTCAAAAGTTTGCAAACTCTTGAACGGGGTCATAAGGGACCATATACTAGATTTTAGTCATGAGAATGGTATCATTAGCCGTAATCAGCATGGATTCATGAAGAATCGTTCTTGCCAAACCAATCTATTAACCTTCTGTGAGGACGTGAGCTACCATCTAGATAAAGGAAGGCCCATAGACGTGGTGTATCTGGATTTTGCAAAGGCATTCGATACAGTTCCCCATAAACGTTTACTGTACAAAATAAGGTCTGCCAGCATGGACCTGGACCTGGTGAGTACCTGGATTTAAAACTGGCTACAAGGGCGAGTTCAGAGGGTGGTGATAAATAGAAAGTACTCAGACTAATCCAATGTGGAGAGTGGGGTCCCCCAGGGTTCTTCCCTGGGACCGAGCCTATTTAATTTATTCATAAATGACCTGGAGGATGGGATAAACAGCTCAATCTCAGTATTTGTGGACAATACTAAGCTAAGCAGGGCAATCATTTTTCCGCAGGATGTAGAAACCTTGCAAGAAGATCAGGTCAAATTAATGGGGTGGGCAACTACATGACAAATGAGGTTCAATGTAGAAAAATGTATAAGAATTCATTTGGGTGGCAAAAATATGAATGTACTCTACTCACTAGGGGGTGAAACTCTGGGGGAATCTAGGATGGGAACGGACCTGGGGGTCCTAGTAGATGATAGGCTCAGCAATGGCATGCAATGCCAAGCTGCTGCAAGCAAAACCAACAGAAAATTGGCATGCATTAAAAAGGGGATTAACTCCAGGGATAAAACGATAATTCTCCCACTCTACAAGACTCTGGTCCGGCCACACCTGGAGCATGCTGTCCAGTTCTGCGTACCAGTCCTTAGGAAGGATGTGCTGGAACTGGAGAGAGTCCAGAGAAGGGCAACAAAGCTAATAAAGGGACTGGAGGACCTTTGTTATGAGGAAAGGTTGCGAGCACTGAACTTATTCTCTCTGGAGAAGAGACGCTTGAGAGGGCATATGATTTCAATGTACAAATACTTTACTGATGACCCCACAATAGAGAGAAAACTCTTCCGCGAAAGGGAATTTAAAAAAAACACGCGGCCATTCACTAAAATTACAAGAGAAGCGGTTTAACCTTAAACTGCGTAGAGGGTTCGGCAAGGATGTAGAATTCCCTTCCATAGGCAGTGGTTTCAGCAGGGAGCATCAATAATTTCAAAAAACTATTAGACAGGCACCTGAATAACCGCAACATACAGGAATATACAATGTAATACTAACATAAAATCACACACATAGGTTGGACTTGATGGACTTGTGTCTTTTTTCAACCTCACCTACTATGTAACTATGTACAGCAGAGGTCTCAAACTGGCGGCCCTCCAGTTGTTGCCAATCTACAAGTCCCATGAGGCATTGCAAGGCTGACAGTTATAAGCATGACTTCCACAGGCAGAATCATGATGGGACTTGTAGTTTTACAACAGCTGGAGGGCTGCCAGTTTGAGGCCCCTGATGTACAGTATCTCACAGAAGTGAGTACACCCCTCACATTTTTGTAAATGTTTTATTATATCTTTTCATGTGACAACACTGAAGAAATTATACTTTGCTACAATGTAAAGTAGTGAGTGTACAGCTTGTATAACAGTGTAAATTTGCTGTCCCCTCAAAATAGCTCAACACACAGCCATTAATGTCTAAACCACTGGCAACAAAAGGGGGGTACACCCCTACGTGAAAATATCCAAATTTGGCCCAAAGTGTCAATATTTTGTGTGGCCACCATTTGTGACTGGGACGAGCACAGCAGATCCAGACCTCCCCTTTTTCTTATCTGAGCCCGATCGTTCCAGTGACTGGGACGAACACAGCAGCACCTGCTGCTGTCAATCAAATCCAGTGACACAGAAGCCGGGGGCGGGGCCAAGTTCTGCTGTCTGTGTCAATGGACGCAGCAGCAGGACTCGGGAGCAGGTCCGCACGAGTGGCCCCATGGTGGGGGCACCCGAGAAGAGGAGGAGTCAGGAGCGCCACAGGGGGACTCCAGAAATGGAGGATCGGGGCAACTTTGTGCAAAACCTCTGCACAAGGCAGGTAAGTATGACATGTTTATTTAAAGAAAAAAAAAAAAAAAAGCTTTAAATCACTTTAATTATGAAGATTCTTCTGAAAATTTGGACAGAAAACGTCTATGCGATACAGGTGCTTTCCACCTGCTGAGGAGGCCTTGGTTTTCGTTGCTCCCCTAGATGTCATCAGCACCACCAATCCTGTTTCCGGTCAAACAAGATATTTTATGTCAATCACAGTACCCCAATCCAGTGAGACTCTTTTACTAGCCTGGCTATTGAATTGTCTGGACTAGAGGTGCAGGGATTCTCATCCGAGGTGGTTCAGACCTTGATGAAGACCACAAGACCATGAATGCTACATATGAGAGGATAGGAAGGAAGTTTGTTCTGCTTGCTTAGCAAAGTCTTTCTCTCCTATGTCACCAGCTCTAGCCAATATCCTGGACATTTTCACAATCTGCGCTTGAGGTTTGTCTGGCATACAACTCCATTAAAGTACAGGTCTCTGCCTTTATCCTTTTTTTTCAGGCTGCAGATGGGTGTAAGAGCCATTGAACAAATGCTTCATGCAGGCAGTAATTCATACACGACCACCAAGGAAATCCTTGTTCCCTTCATGGGACTTAGGCATCCTTAGCTTAATTTCCATTGCGGTTCCTAACGGTACAACTAGTTTCTCTGACAGCAGTTGCTTCAGATAGAAGGATGTTCATGATTGCAGTACTTTCCTGCAAAGATCCCTTTTGTGTCTTTTTACCAGAAATGGTGATAATACGTCCATCTCCAAAGCTCAATTCTAAAGTGGTATCCAGTTTCCAGGAAAACTGGGGGCAGTCCCTCCGAGCATTCACACGGTGTCCACAGCAGGATGACTTCAGTTACTTAGACATGGACAAGTTGCTAACTGTGTACATGCAAAGGTCAAAAGACATGAGGAAAGTCTTTTCATTTTGCCGTCAGGTTCTTGAGTCATCTTCTATTGGTTTACCAGGGTGATTAGATTGGCATGCAGAAAGTAGGCCTTTCTGCTCAGGAACAGGTGCAAGCTCCTTCGGTCTGAGGGGTGGTGGCAGCCTTTGGGGCAGTTAAGCCAGGATTTCAGTGAAAGATATGTGAGACAGCCAGTCCTTCATTCGACTTTACAGGCTGGGTGAGCAGTCAGCAAGTTCTACAAAATTTGGGACAAGACATAGAATATTTTTTTGTCTTTGGCAGCTTTTCTTTGATTGTCAAGGTTTCTTTTCATGTTTTCTCTCCCGCCCATTTATTCAGCTAGTTATATCCCATTATGTACTGACGAGAGGTAGGGCTATGAATACAAAGAATTGTTATTAAATACTTACCATAATTTTCCATTCCTGGCCTGTCCTCACGTCAGCACAGAACTCCCTCCCTAGTGGCCTGTCACAGGCTAGGTTAATATACGCTTCAGTGGGGGAGATGCTGTCTTTTATTTAGCTAGCAAGAGTTGGCCCTTTGGGTTCCAGAGGAGGTATTAACCCATTGTGTGCTGACATGAGGATAGGCCAGGAAAGGAAAATTACGGTAAGTATTTGATAACAATTTTCCGTAAAATATAGCTGGTTACTAAAAAACGTTGTGGAGTCACGGCGGTGTGGATTTGGAGGGGAACCCCACACCAATTGTTTATTTTTTTATGGCGTGAGGTCCCCCCCAAAATCCATACCAGAACCTTATCTGAACATGCAGCTCCGCAGTTCAGGAGAGAGAGGGGATAAGTGAGCACCCCCCCTTCCTGAACCATACAAGGCCCCATGCCCTCATCATGGGGTCCTGCCCCCCACCCCAAAGCACCTTGTCCCCATGTTGATGGGGACAAGGGCCTATTTCCCACAACCCTGGGCTGTGGGGGTCTGGGGCAGGGGGCTTATCGGAATCTGGAAGCTCCCTTTACCAAGGTGTCCCTCACTCCCCCCCTTATCACTACCTTGATGCACAATTCTCCTCTGGATTCACAATGTTCTGTTTTTCTGGTCAAGTAGCTATACTTAAGGACTTTTTTGGTCACAACTTGCACAGTTCAAACTTTAGTGTTTTGATTCAAACTTTTTAGTGAGAACATTGTTAATGTTTTTTTTGTCAACTGATGCACGTTCTGCTAAAAAGTCAATCAGAGGAGGAGTGGCAAAAACATTAATGTTTCATTTAATGAAATTGTTACACAGAAATGTTAAAATAACAGAAAACTGCACTAGGCCCTAAACCAACTGACCCCCTGAGACCAAGAGATGTCATTTGCAGGATACATTACTATGTACATAAAAAACAGATCCTGCACAGGGCTTGGGAAGCGGAAGATCCAGAACTGGAAGGTGCCACGATCAAGATTTTCCTGGATCTATCTCGCACTACCCTGCAGAGGCGCGCGATCCTGAAGCCATTGCTGGATTTGGCTAGATGGAAAGGAGCTACATATCGCTGGGGGTACCCCTTATCTGCCACATTCAGGAAAGATCAAAGGACCTTTACCTTGCGTAATCCAGATGCTTTACCAGCCTTGTTCACCTTTCTGGACACAGACCCTATAGATGTTCCTAATTGGCTGGGCCCTCTCCCGTGCACACCAGGACGTCCGTCCATGTCAGCATTGGGAAACATTCTCCCACCGAGGCAACAACGAAACCGCCGTCGACCCAGAGCAACTTCTCAGGAAGGCACACGTGAGTCGTGAAACATATGTTTATCTACAACACATTTAATCACTGAGAAGTAATGTTCTGGTTGTTCTGTTCCCCATTGTTTGGGCTGGTTTGTTACTTTCATTCAACAGTTGTCCCTAACCTACCTCGGCCATATGATGGTCAGAGAATCATCTGAAACTAGCTAGGTGAGAAGCCGCTCAAACCGTCACTGCCGACGGGCCGTACTTTTATCTTTACCTCTTCAATGACTACACTTAAGTGACTTACCTGCTATTCGGAATATCTTAAAATAGGCCACTATCCTATACAGGAAACACAACAACACGAGAAGACTACCACGACCTACAGAACTTTCGAAGCAGTAGGCCCAGGCATCTGCACTTTGTTTAACGGGAGGTGTCCCAACTCTGTACAGGTACTCCTGCCATTGCTTTGTCAGTACACATACATGGCCAGCATCTTTGGACGGAAACTAAGGCAAACACTTTACATAAAAGAAACGCTGTTGGGCACTTACCCTTAGGGGTCTGGCGTGATTGATGATCTGCAGAGTCTGTTCATGATGGCTCCAGGGGGGGGCATGCTGGCTCCTGATTAGTGGAGCTATGGAGTGCCCACCCTGCAGACATGACACAACGCTATGTGCAGGAAATTTCGAGACACAGGTTTTTTACCAATGCACAGATAAGTTTATATTACTTGTGCCTAGTTCTGGGTCACAGGTCAGGCTATGTTCCTGTACTTCAAATTGAGTTGGTTTCCTGGCTATGTTTGGTTACCACAGTAAAGTTACCTAATTCATGAGCTAAGCAGTTGTTAATAGGGACTTATAGTGTTTGCCCATTTAATTAGTTATTTTAAGTCGATCAGTTGCTCTGTATGGAAAGATGCATAATAGATTTAATTTTCTTTTTTCTTTTTGGTTATATTTCCAGATATGCTGGGGTGGGAGGGCGGACAGGAGTCTCGCCTTTTCGAGCCTTGTCCTACCTCTCTCCCGATTAGGTTAGCATATCCCCCTGGAGGACAGTTTTGTACCTTTCAGGGGTCATATGCAGGATATATCCCCCGAATTTACAAGGGGTTTGAAACAGGCAAGACACTAGGCCTTGTCTGTGTCTTCTCTTTGCTCTGCTAACTTTTTGTCTATTCTTTCTGCCTTAACTTTTTTCTCTCTTCCCATGTCTTACCCCTTCTTCCTCTCCCTTCATATGAACCCACTTCCCTCCCCCCTACCCCCCCGTCCCATTATAACATGGCGGTCAGCAAAATTAGAGTGATGTCTCTAAATGCAAAAGGACTGAATATACCAGAGAAGAGACGTATGTTGTTAGATGACTTAAAGCTGAACAATACAGATATAGCCTTCATCCAAGAGACACACTTTAAGACCAATAGATTACCGTACTTACAAAACAGACACTTTCCAGTAACCTATCACTCCATGATTCCGAAGACTAAATCCAAAGGAGTTTCCATTTTAATTTCTAGTAAGATCCCCTGGCAGCTCCAGAACTCTAAAATAGACCCGACAGGTAGATATGTATTTCTCAAAGGTCTAATTGGTACAGTAAAGGTAACATTAGCAACCATGTATGCCCCTAATGAACAACAGGCCACGTTCTTAAGAGAAACTCTAGAGAAACTAAATGATTTTGGGGAAGGACAACTGATCGTAGGGGGAGACTTTAACACGCCGTTAATTACCTCGGCGGACACATCGACAGATAGAACGTCGATCCCACCGAACCAACTTAAACGGATAGCTAAAATGCTACACAAATCTCAGCTAATTGATGTCTGGCGCTTACAACATTCGGGAGAACGCGACTTTACATTTTATTCAAATGTACACCAGAACTGATTATTTTTTGATCCCCCATACTCAGCTACATGCTGTAGAGCAGACCTCAATTGGACATAGGACATGGTCAGATCAAGCACCTGTATTCTTGAACTACCGCTTGTCGGAAACTTCTTCTCCAAGACACCGCTTTTGGCGTCTGAATGAAAGCCTCCTACAAAACCCTAAAATACTGACTGAAGTGACTAGAGCAATTAATTTATACTTTCAAGAAAATGACCAACCAGACTGTGACCCGGGAATACTGTGGGAAGCTCACAAAGTAGTCCTTAGGGGGATCCTTATATCCCATGGTGCCCGCATCAAAAAAGAGAGGAACAAACAGCTATCCCAACTTTTACTTGAATTAGCCACCTTAGAAGCCAGACATAAACACGCCCCTATAAGGCCCTCTGAAATAGATTTGACGACTATTAGACGAAAGATCACAGACCTCTTACACTATAGAGCAAAAGCAGCCCTACAGTTATGTCGTAAAAAGAAATATGAATCAGGGGATAAATGTGGGAAACTATTAGCTCAAATGGTTAGAAATCACAAATCTGCGACCTATATCCCGCACATCACCACCTCCAGAGGCAAAAAGGTGACCTTAGCCGCACAAGTTACTGAAGAATTTAGACAGTTCTACTCTAGTTTATACAATTTGCCACAGGTAGCTCTCTCCACTACCTGACGGCTATACATTACAATACTATAAAACTCTTTTTCCCATACTGGGACCTCGTATGGTCACATTGTTTAACATGATAGGAGCAGGTAAAGCTTTTGCTAGAGAAACTTTGGGGGCCCATATTTCGGTGATTCACAAGGAGGGGAAGGACCCGGCAGCATGTGGTAGCTACAGACCCATATCGCTGTTAAATCTTGATCTTAAGCTATTCACTAAAATCCAGGCGACTCCGCTGGCGCAGCACCTCCAACAACTTATCCATCTAGACCAGGTCGGATTCATTCCTTCTAGTCCCCACCAACCACTTTGATGTGGCTACGGAAAGTAGAGGATATAAACAAAATGGAGGATCTCATAATGACGGCCCAAGACAGACAAGCAGTTTATAAGAAAACGTATACACTCTGGAATATGTTTAAATATTCAGAGGAAGGAAGGGCTCTTTTTGGGAATCCAAATCACTGACAACTCATGGCTAATCTGACATAGAATGACTTACTTAACTAAAAACCTCCGCTGACCCTCCCCCTTACTCCCCCTCCCAATCTTTCTTCCCCACCTCCCCCCCCCCCCAACCTTCCCCCCCATCTGTTTTCTTTTCTTTTCTTCTACCTGCTTTCCTATCTCTCTGTTTCACTTTCTGGTTGTTGCCTCCCGATTGAAGCAAACAGGTCTTCACATGAAAGACTTGATATCCAGCTAGAAATCTAGTTTGATGATCTTTACATGTACCCACGAGATTGAAGTTCTAAGACAGTGAAATAAAGTTACATGTATGTTTAAGTAACAATAGTATGCTAACAGAACTTGTTCAACAAGTCTTCCGAACTGTTTTATATACTGTTAAGATGTACTGTCGGGAGGCTGCAAACCCCCTCTGATTGTTTTGTACCATTGTGGTATTTTCTGGGCTCTGCCCTTTCCTTAAAAAACGAATAAAATATATATTTGAAAAAAAACAAAAAAAAAACAGAAAACTCTATTTGAATTTAATTGAACTGTTACCTGCTGCCCTATATAACATCTGACAAAGCTTACTCACTGCCCTACTTTTTTGCATTGCATTAAAGCAATACCGTAATAATAGTAATCTTCATTTTCATCGGATACAAATTGATGAGATGTCTGCAAAACAAATCACTGCACCAATTTTGCAAGCTAACTTTAGTAGGCTTTCTAATGTTTCAAGAGAAGTAATGCTTGTGTTTGAGCTATGAATTGGGTGAAATATTGTTTCAATATTCTTTCTGACATGGTGATAGATGATGTACTGCAAGTATGGCTGTATATCTGTCAACAGCATTCTTTAATTTCTACTTTATGCATCATTGTACCAAACTTGTAGATCCACCAACCTGTCAATGCATTTTTCAAAGATAGTGCACATAGAATCTCTAAGCTACTACCTAATAGGAAACCTAGTATTACATGCTTTAGTATAAGACAATAGGGTTGTTTTACTATAACTGAAGAGTGCAAAATCTGGTGCAGCTCTGCATAGAAACTAATCAGCTTTCAGTTTTATTTTGTCAAAGCTTAACTGAACAAGCTGAATAGAAGCTGATTGGCTACCATGAAGAGCTGCCCCGGATTTTGCACTCTCCAGTTTTAATAAATCAACCCCAATATTTTGTTGTGCCATCCATGTGCCCACTTCACCACTGCTATGGTTGT
Organism: Lithobates clamitans; assembly: GCA_037952925.1. Lineage (NCBI taxonomy): Eukaryota > Metazoa > Chordata > Amphibia > Anura > Ranidae > Lithobates > Lithobates clamitans. Next base: position 327,397 of record JBBGZY010001301.1, read on the forward strand.
CATTATTGAGCAACAAAGTATCTAACCCTTTTAAACCAGAGTTTTTGTTTTGTTTTTTAGCCTAGAAACCAAAACCAAGTTTAGCAGCATTGCTTTGTCTCAGATAAATTAACAATAACTCTATCACTAATTGATAGCAGAATTGAGAACTAGGAAAACACACTGTTGCACATTACCAGTTTTCTGTTGCAAGTTCATTAACATTTTCACAGCAAGGGAAATTTAACATTTGGATTTATTAGGGTTGATTTACTAAGTACAAATAGGATGTTCACTTTGCAAGGGAAGTTGCACTTTGTATGAGAATTGTCCCCAGAGCTTAGTGAATGTGGTGAAATTTAATTTAGCAAAGAATACTCAATTAGGAGCAAGGAAAAAAAATAAACACAGCATTTGCTTGTACATGACTGGGTGCTGGTAGTCACAGAGCTTCACCTTGTGTACTAAGCTAAGGGAAAACTCCATTGCAAAGTGAACAGTCATTTTGTCTTTAGTAAATCAACTCCATAAAGTCATATTTCAGCCACAAAGGGTTTAAAGGACTAGTTCGCTCAAGAGTGATATATTTGTTATAAGTGGAGTCTGTTGGCTGAGTTAAGTTCTGGCTAGTTATATGTCTTGTTCACTCAAACAAGGAGATCCCTACCTCATAATTTCTGCCACTATGGCTGTCCACCTGGGAGGTTTGAATGTCCTCTCTCCACTCCACATTTCAAACCCTCTATGTCGTATTTTTATAATGTTAAATACATTATAAAATAACATGGAGTGTGTATTCCCTCCATAATGGTCATGGAAGGTGTGTACACCAAGAAACATAGCACAAAGATCTCACCAGTACAGTCTCTAAGAAGTATAAGAAACTGTCAGGTAGTGTAATGCCCCGTACACACGATCGGACATTGATCGGACATACCGACAACAAAATCCATGGATTTTTTCCGATGGATGTTGGCTCAAACTTGTCTTGCATACACACGGTCACACAAAGTTGTCGGAAAATCCGATCGTTCTGAACGAGGTGACGTAAAAGACTTACGTAGGGACTATAAACGGGGCAGTAGCCAATAGCTTTCGTCTCTTAATTTATTCTGAGCATGGGTGGCACTTTGTGCGTCGGATTTGTGTACACACGATTGGAATTTCCGACAACGGATTTTGTCGTTGGAAAATTTTATAGCAAGTTCTCAAACTTTGTGTGTCGAAAATTCCGATGGAAAATGTGTGATGGAGCCCCTACATGGTCGGAATTTCCAACAACAAGGTCCTATCACATATTTTCCGTCGGGAAAATCTGACCGTGTGTACAGGGCAATACTCTTCAGTATTTACCAAAATACAGAAATAATAAAATACCCTCTTAAGGTTGACTATGGAAGAAGGGTCTTATGGGAATCAATCTTCAAAAGGGAACCAGGTTTAAAAAAGGTGAGACTTGTAGCTTTATGGAGGAGGAAACATATTAACTATTGATGTGTCTCAAGGTGCACTTATCCACTTCTTCAGAATTAGTGCTTCAAAGTTTTTGTATCCTCTGTGATTTGGAGTTTCAGCCATTCTGCTTAGGATTTTCAGTTAAGTTTCCTTCTCAATAAAGCATTTCTCTCAGAGTTCTCCACCACAGCCACCCTGAAGAGACAGTTTTATTCTTCTTGTAACCTGTCGCTCACCAGCATCACTTTGAAAGGGAAATGGTCTCCCCCATGGGCACAGAGAGTGACCACACACAACATCCCTAAAGGTCTATATGAAGACAGATATATTCTCCACAATTTTTACATCATCATAGATTGCAGATCCCTTCCAGCAACCTTTGAATTTAAGTAAACTCTCGCACATCTACCCATCCAACCAACAGATTGAAAGCACTAAACTACAAAAGTCTCCCTCCCTACTTTCTTCTACCTTGTTTCTACCTTTCTACCTTGTTTGCTTTCTGTCATTTCTTGTTTTGGAGTTTTTTTATGATCTACCAGAAAATCTTTATTTTAGCTAGATTAAGCATAATATCATCTGAAGCAGCCATAAAGTGGATAACCTTGTATAGTCATTACGATGCTGGTCATACACATATAATAAGCAATCAATCATATTTGATTTTAAATGGTCTTTCTGAAAAATAATTGTTTGACCTACTAAAAAAATGTACTTTGGTTTAATTTGATTAGATTTGCTGCTAGGACTGATCATTCATTTTCTTAACAATTTTTTATTGATCAAACCACCTATTTACTTGATCATGTGTACTCAGGATTAGCCCAGTCCGTTTAATTGTGTGGGTCTTTATAGTCCCATCTTCGAGCATACACATGAGGTTGATTTCAGGTAGAGAGGTCCACATCCCCGGGACTTCATTGCAGTCAGCCTCATGGGGAAGAAGTGGAAGCCCAGACAGATAGGACTTTTCAGACTATGTCACAAATAGATGAGGGACCTAAAGTTAATTTATACCCTATGTACTCAAGAGCTAGTGAGAATCTAACTGATACTTTTGAAATACATTTCATGTTAGCGAATATCTAGTGAGAAATTGTCACCTCACATTTTTGTAAACTGTAAACATGCAAATGATTTTTTCACATACCTGGTCAGTGAGCCTGACATGTAGAGGAGAGCCTCTTATATCACACCGGCTTCTGGGTTACTGATAGTGAGACAGTGGCCACAGGAGCACGTTGACATAGGAGCGCCTGAAATCAGTCCGGTAGTTTGTGGGGCAGGCTGCCAACAGGTAGATGTGCAGCAGGCAAGTTGGTGGTGAGTAGGCAGGGCCAGAGCTTGGCAGACTGTGGTCAACAGCTGGAGCAGGAACCAGATGAGATTTGCTGAGCTGAAGCTGTAGTGGACAGGATGAGCAGGTGCAGGGTCAGACAAGCTGGGTTGTTAATGTTCAGACAGATAAGCAGAGACAGGAGGCAGAAGCGAAGTCCAAGACAAGCCAAGGTCGGGGTATCAAGCAAATAAGCGTTCGTCAGAAGAAGCCGGATCAGGACCAGAGGTCAGCACAGAAAACTGGAACAAACACCGAGAAGCTGCAGACCAAACAGCAAAGAGTCTATAGTGCAGTCAATTTAAATAGCCGGTTGGCGCCAGCATTAGTTGACAGACGCACGCGTGCGTGCACGTGCCGATGCGCAAGTGCGAGGACTTTAGAATGTAGTTTGATTAAATGATGTTTTATAGATGGAAAGATGACATCATACAGCTGGTGTCACTTTAAGCTGAACAAAGGAAATAGGGCTCCTCCCACACTGAAAATGTTAAATGCCTAGGGTACCAGTAAAAAGCAATTTTTTTTATCCTATCTCTCACCTCACCATTGGTAAAGCAAGTCTGTTTGCAAGATATACCACATGCTGAAGGTGTCCAAGACTCTATACTATATATTTCAGTCCCTTCCAGCCATTCTCTTAGGATTCAAGCACACTGCAGCTCAAGATGCCTGATTTATCAGCGTTTGACCCTTTTTTTTTTGCTCTAAAGGAATCTCCAAATTTTCTAAACAAAGGGCCAGTTTACTGTCTTTGAGTCTGTAGGGGGCTGGACTGTGGCCATCGAGAGTACAAAATGTCCCAGCATCAGTGGGAATAAACAATTCCCCATCATTGGTGTTATCGGGAGTAATTGTGCCCCATCATTGGTGTCATTGGGCCCCCATTGTTGGTATCAATGGGAGGAATTGTGCCCCATCATTGGTGTCATTGGGCCCCATTGTTGGTGTTCTTGGGATGAACTGTGCCCCATGGTTGATGTCATTAGTAGGAATTGTGCCCTTCATTGGTCTCAATAAATAAATTAACACCCCAAGTGCTGAATAAAAGCAAGCAAAAGGGTTGCATCTGATCCCCCGGGCCTGCAGTTTGGAGACCACTGCACTACAAAATGAAGGCAAACTCAAGATAGCTGCTGCAATATCAAAGGCATATATTGCGGAGATGCAGGTTTAAGGTTGGAGTTTGTCTTTAAAACATTAGAAAACAACTTTTGAAATTGCAGTAACTATGTAAAACATATGATATTTTTGTGAGTGAGTTTTGATATACATTGCATACATTAAATCCTCATTGGGCAGATTTACCTGCATTTGCTATCCTGAAGACAAAAAAGGAAGTGAGTGGAAATATCTCCAAAGTGAAATGAACCGCCCTCTTAAACAGCACATGGAACATGTATCCCTTCTGTGGCAACAGTAGAAATTTGGATTTCCCATCACTTACCGTCTCTGTGACTATGGTCACTAGTACAATTACTGAAAATGAATCTACCAATAGGGCACAGTAATAAAAACCTGATAGAAGTTCTAACCCTTCCACACTGCATCCAAAAAAATACATACACTTTAAGAAATACAAATAATACAAATAGTGAAAAGTAAAATAAAACCCCAATTAAATATAAAAATAACAGCATCTGATAATAATAGAAAAGAATCGTTCATTGACACTTGTGCCCCCTGGGCTTTATCTTAGAATTCTCAGGATCAAAGTAATATCTTATCAAAAGTGACATCTAATATGAGATTCTCTTGGCTTTACGTTTAATCATCTCCAGATTTCATAATCCCATTATAGAAGAATTAATATACGTTGCCTTCCTTCCTTTTGTACATAATGTTAGTGTTCAGCCAGCTCTTACTTTTCTGTTTTTCCTCAAGACTTTCTTCTCTCTTACTGCTTTTTTCTACATCTATTTCATCGGTTTCTTTTGAAATCTGGGGATCTTGTTGTTGTGTTGTGCACTTGGGAACATAAATATATAAAGACAAGCATAGTCTTAGAAAATCTAACTGGAAACTTTTTTTTTTCTTAGGATTATGTTTGTATATCTTTGATCACAGTCTTCAAATGTATACATGTATCTTGTTGCATTCCCTGGTGTTTGCATGTGATATAGATTTTTGATTATATATTGTCATTAACCCATGTTTGGCCATCTACAACCTTTATACACAGACTGCAGTTAAAGTTTCATTGTTCAAAAAATAGAGAGAAAGTACCAACAGGTATTAAAGCCCAGTTTCAGTGTTGGCAAAACCTAAACGTGTATTGCTCTGGCTACTATACTCACCAGATCTTCAGTGCTGTCCCACACATACTCACAAATCCAGCATGGCACCTCTTCTAAGTTTAATGACACCCAGCCTCATTCAGTCTATTTCCTTTGTGCCCAGGGCATTGATGCTTTACCCCAACCCCTCACCCCATCCCTGACTCACAGGAGAATTCTGTAGAAAGCAGCACTATGCCATTCTGTGATGTAACATTTAGGAGCCACCAGGGAAGAACAAAAGAACAAAGAGGACCTGTGACATCACCAGCCCAGACCCAAGATTCCTGGAAAAAATAAGTATGTTTATTTATTTTTTGGTGCAGAGCTGACTCCAAGAAGGGTAGGGGCAAATTGTGGGACCCAAGCCTGGGGTTTAGTTTAATAAAAAAAGTTATCCACAGGAGTAAAATTGGCCTTAAAAGTCCCCATAGTAATGTAAACATTGTTTAAAATTGTGTAGTAACAGCATCTGTATCATTTACTAATTATGCATTGAAATATAACTTTAAACCACCAAATCTTGGTGCTGCAGCCCCCCCCCCCCCCATGCCCCAACCTACCAATCCAGAGATGTTATTCTTCTTCCAAGGTAAATGACGCCAAGCATCATTCAACTTATTTTCTGTGAAAGGAGAGCATAAAATGTCCACACCCCACCCTGGAGGAGAATGATGCAGAGAACCGTATTTAAACCCTGTATACATATTTTTTTAAATGTTGATAGAATTGGAAAAGGCTAGAGTATCTGTTCCTATGACAATTGGTTTTCCCTTTGAGGAGATTTTCAGCTATAACAGAAAGTGGATAAAGGCTTTTTGTTACCCCTTCCCCCAGAACTATGCCCCTGCCATGCTTCCAGGGCTCCCATGTGCAGGCCTGGGACCCACATGGCAGGTGTTAGATGGAGTGGCAGAGCATCAATGAGCATCCTTGCCATAAAGAACCCAGAAGCGATGTGTATAATGTCACCTTTCATAGATGTCACTGGAACAGTTGTATCCCTTAGATGGTTTTCCCTTACTTCCGGCTGGGATGACAACTGTTAAATTTCATATTTCCTTTCCATTTCCATTTTGTTTCCATTGTCATCAGGACAGACGGTGAAAGAAACTCTACATTTCAGAGATGTTCTTATTAATATTTGACAAAGGTTAAAACCTTTCGACATTCTTTCCAAAACAAAGAATGGCATTCACTTTACCCTTATTTAAATTTTACAGACTTTTGAATTTTGAATTAGGAAATGTCCTTAGTTTTGGATAGAGTAAGGGTTGTTTACATCCCCTAACTTTTTTTTGATGCCTGTGCTCTGTTGGGGAAGTTTTTCTTTACTTCCTAGCCTGATCCACTGACCACCAATCCACTCCCTGGTTATCTTCTGCCCCAACTAGTGCAACTCTCCTCTTAGTGGCCCACCTTCACACAGGCTATCCCCCCTTCAGTCTATCAGGAATTTTACTAATAGACATGTCCACATAACTAACCGATCTGTGGCTGCAGCTCCACCCTGCCAATCCCTCCACTGGCCTCCACTAGCCCAACATATAAAATTCAAATTAATAACTACAACATAAAACTCTATACACAACTCTACTCTCAGCTATATCACCAATCTCATCTCGAAATATCACCTAAATCGTCCACTACACTCCTCCTAAGACCCCCTGTTCTCTAGCTCCCTCATCACCTCCTCCCATGCTGGCCTCCAGGACTTCCCATCTTCTCCCTACCCCAACCTATCTGGTTATCTCCTATCTGTCCATCTTAAATGATCCCTGAGAACTCATCTCTTCAGGGAAGCCTACCCCACCTCCATCTAAAAAATTGTATTTCTACTTTCACCATCAGCTTATCCCACAGTTATTACCTTTATTTCACTTGAGCCTCTTTTTTAGATTGTAAGATCCTTGAGCAGGGCCCTCTTAATCCTCTTATATCAAAGTGTTCTGTCTCCCTTTATTTTGTAAAGCAATGCCATAAATGTTGGCACTATATAAATCCTGTATAATAATAATAATAGGAAGTGTGAGAAAATATTTCTAAAGTGAAGTATAACACCTTCATAAACAGCTGTCACTGAAATAGGTGCACCCCCTGGAAGACTTTCCCTCTTTTCCTATTCTGGTGACAAGCATAATTTCGGTATACAGCTTAAAGGTACTTAACCTATACTGATGTTTTAGAGGAGAAAGTATGAATTTTATTGTTAAAATGAATAGTTAATTTCAGCTTCAAAAAGTTTAACTACAGTTGTCTCGAAGAATGCTCATTAACTGCAGTCTCAACGTGTTCTATTATACTGTACAACCTGATGACAAGGTTTTTCGCTGCCATGATTCCTCTTCCAACGTCTTCATACTTCTCCTTAAGTGGTTTTCCGTCCTCAGATGACTTACATTTTTTTGGCTTGTATGTGCTCTCTTGTGTCTTTCACTAAATGCATTGCTTTTCCTTTCCAGTTTCCTTCTGCAGTTTTGGCCACATGCATACTCAAGCAGAATGCTTTATTTTCCTGTTTTGGGATAAGAAATACAATAATTTTCCTAACAGCTACAGTAAAGGATGGTTTGTTCTACATGAAAATATTATACAATCTGCATATGTTTACTCTTCAATAAAGGTGTTTTAGAAATCAGTTTATACGTCTCATAAAGCTTTGTTATGCATACATTTTTGTGTGGATTATGTGAGTTTTTTATGCATTTATTTATATTTAAAGACTGTATGAAACGAATGCCCTGTATTTTCCGACAGAAAATGTTCGATGGGAGCTTGTTGTCGGAAATTTCCACCATGTGTAGGCTCCATCGGACATTTTCCATCGGAATTTCCGTCACAAAAAATTTGAGATCTGGATCTGAAATTTTCCGACAACAAAATCCGTTGTCGTAAATTCTGATTGTGTGTACACAATTCTGACGCACAAAGTTCCACGCATGCTCGGAATCAAGCAGAAGAGCCGCACTGGCTATTGAACTTTATTTTTCTCAGCTCGTCGTACGCGTTGTATGTCACCGCGTTCTTGACATTCGGAATTTCCGACAAGATATGTGTGACCGTGTGTATGCAAGACAAGTTTAAGCCAACATCCGTTGGAAAAAATCCATGGATTTTGTTGTCGGAATGTCCGATCGTGTGTATGGGGCATTATAAGCTTTTGTTTGGCTTGTTTAAGTGACAATTGGGCATATAAATTAAACTGGAGAGAAGAAAATGAACACAAAATTGGACTTTTAGCCCATGGTGAGCAATAAAAATTGTTGGCCAATTTTTTTAAATATAATGAAAATAGAACCTGATTGGATGCTACTAGCAACACATTTACTTCTGAGCTAATTTTCTTTTTTTAACCTTTACTGAAGTAGCAATAAAAGTGAAAATTCTAGCGATGACTAATAGTACAGGTGACCTGGCTGTGGATTCAATCCAGCTCTAATTAGTAGGTCTGTGGGCGGGGTCTACCCGCCCTTCACATGGGGGTACTTTTCACACAGAGCATGCTCATTATTGGCAGGGACCAGACGGAGACTGCGGTCATGTGAAAGTCTAACATTACATCAGTTCTCTCTTAGAGATGAGCTATCACACTGTGTGCAGTAAAAAAGGTGCAAAATTCCTCTGAAAAAGTCCCAGTGTGTCACTACACACTGTCACTTTATGTAGGTTACATTAGGAGTGACACCTCAGAGCCCATGCCCTCTCCACCAGTCCAGCGTACCTCTGCCACCTCCCAGTGACAAAATGGGGTCCTGGTGTGTACATAGTTCAGACCTAATGTATGCACTTGATAAAGCCTATATTCCCATACCCATGTGACCAGATTGTGAATCTCTCTAACACGGGTTCAGTTCCAGTTGCTGCTGGAAACCGACCGCTAGGGAGGGAGCCAGAGCATCGACCCCCTTGGTACTGGATGATCTATTATCTTTGCCAGATACTACACCTAACAACTGGTTGCTTTGTGTCTTGAACTAGTGCTTGGTTGCTCATAGCAATTTCACTGCTTCTCTTGTTTACTTTTCGAGTAGACCTTTGTAGGAGCTTAATGCCTCACACATGCTCTACTGACCCTGATTCTTTTGATATTCCAGAAACAACATGCACCCCTTTGAATAACTTCAGACCAGGCTCAGAACAATTGATGCAACTTTACTTAAAAGCTTCATGTACAGTCCAGCATGAACAGTAGGGATGAGCCGAACACCCCCCTGTTCGGTTCGCACCAGAACATGTGAACAGGAAAAAAGTTTGTTCGAACACGCGAACACCGTTAAAGTCTATGGGACACGAACATGAATAATCAAAAGTGCTAATCTTAAAGGCTTATATGCAAGTTACTGTCATAAAAAGTGTTTGGGGACCTGGGTCCTGCCCCAGGGGACATGGATCAATGCAAAAAAAAGTTTTAAAAACGGCGTTTTTTCAGGAGCAGTGATTTTAATAATGCTTAAAGTCAAACAATAAAAGCGTAATATCCCTTTAAATTTCGTACCTGGGGGTTGTCTATAGTATGCCTGTAAAGGGGCGCATGTTTCCCGTGTTTAGAACAGTCTGACAGAAAAATGTAATTTTTCTGTCAGACTGTTCTAAACACGGGAAACATGCGCCCCTTTACAGGTATACTATAGACACCCCCCAGGTACGAAATTTAAAGGGATATTACGCTTTTACTGTTTGACTTTAAGCATTATTAAAATCACTGCTCCTGAAAAAACATCCGTTTTTAAAACTTTTTTTGCATTGATCCATGTCTTCTCCGGAGAAGACGATGAAGAAGATGAAGAAGAGAAGAAGATGAAGAGAAGAGCGGGAGCCTCCCCCCATGTCATGGGTGCGGAGCGGCCCGAGGAGAAGAAGATAGAAGATGCCACGGAGGAGATGCTGGACGAGAACACCAGAGGAAGAACCAGAAGAAGAAGAAGAAGGAAGAAAGAAGAAAGAAGAAAGAAGAAGCATTTAAATAAAGGAATTGTCAAAAACTGTCTTGTCATTTTTAACACTTTTTTAGTGAAATAGTAGGGGTACTTACCATTTCACACGGGGGGGGTCTGGAGGTCCCCTTGTTAAAGGGGGCTTCCAGATTCCGATAAGCCCCCTGCCCGCAGACCCCCACAACCACCGGCCAGGGTTGTGGGGATGAGGCCCTTGTCCTCATCAACATGGGGATAAGGTGCTTTGGGGGGCTACCCCAAAGCACCCTCCCAATGTTGAGGACATGTGGCCTGGTACGGTTCAGGAGGGGGGGCGCTCTCTTGTCCCCCCTCTTTTCCTGCGGCCTGCCAGGTTGCGTGCTTGGATAAGGGTCTGGTATGGATTTTTGGGGGGACCCCACGCCGTTTTTTATTTAAATTCTGGCGCGGGGTTCCCCTTAAAATCCATACCAGACCTGAAGGGTCTGGTATGGAATTTAAGGGGACCCCCACGTCTTTTAATTTTAAATTTTGGCCGGGGTTTCCCTTAATGTCCATACCAAACCTGAAGGGCCTGGTATGGAATTTAGGGGGACCCCCACATCATTTTTTTTTTAAATTTTGGTTCGGGGTTCCCCTGTAGGGAATTCCCATGCCGTTTTTATCAATGAACTTTTATGTGTATTGTCGGACCGGCAATGCAATAGCCGCAAGTAGTTTTAAATGACTTTTTTTCCTTTGAAATGTCATTTTGCTGTCAGACTGTTCTAAACATGGGAAACATGTGCCCCTTTACAGGCATACTATAGACACCTCCCAGCTATGAAATTTAAAGGGATATTATGCTTTTATTTTTTGACTTTAAGAATTATTAAAATCACTGCTCCTGAAAAAACGGCCGTTTTTAAAACTTTTTTTTGCATTAATCCATGTCCCCTGGGTCCCCAAACACTTTTTATGACAATAACTTGCATATAAGCCTTTAAAATTAGCACTTTTGATTTCTCCTATAGACTTTTTAAAGGGTGTTCCGCAGCATTCGAATTTGCCGCGAACACCTCAAATTGTTCGCTGTTCGGCGAACTTGCGAACAGCCGATGTTCGAGTCGAACATGAGTTCGACTCGAACTCGAAGCTCATCCCTAATGAACAGTTAAGTTCATAATGTCTCCAACAGGCGTACCTCAAAAAGGTGGTGGTTCATTATGGCGTTCTCTATGTCTTGGAAGTTCTTGCCCCTGATGAACTGTAAAGCGCTGCAGTCCTCCTGCAAGGCAGTCACAGCATGTGCAGCTAAGGGCGGAACAACCCCCGGACTTCAGCCTCCCCCTTTTTTTATCACAGGTGGGCAGTCTGGATCCAAAAAGCCAGGGAACTTAAGTATTCACATTACCTCTTTCCAACCTCAGGCTGGGCTAGCCACTAACTATCTAATACACCTGAAGGCAACCTGCCTACAGGTTCCTTCAGTTAAACAATTACAAAATTATTCTGACTGGGCCAATGCTTTTGAGCTAGTTGAATTACACAAATATGGCATATTTGCTCTTAGCCCAGAGCCAACATAACACTTTTACTGACTGCTAAATACATTTCTGTGTGTTCATCTTAACCACTTCCTTACCACTCTATAGCCAAAAAGATGAGGCTGCAGCGTGGCTCTGCTGTTCTGGGAAGGCATCCATAGAAGTCCTCCCGGAACTATGCCCCCTGTGTGCCCCCTGGGTTGCACATCTGGCACACTCTGTGATCGATGTGTCCTAAGGACTCAGCCGATCACAGATCAGGCTAAAGGACCAATCACAGTGGCCCTTTACCACATGATCACCTGTGTTCAATCACAGCTGATCATAATGTAAACAGACTTGCCGTTTATCAGCAGTCCTTTTTCCTTGGGCGCTGTCACAACGTCACAGAGGATATGTACACAGATAATCAGGGCACTGATTATCAGTGCCCTGATTATCAGTGCAGCCCCATCATTGCCAATCAGTGCCCAACAGTGCTGTCTATCAGTGCCCATCAGTGCTGCCCATCAGTGCCACCTATCAGTGCCCATCAGTGCCGCCTATCAGTACCTCCTCATCAGTGCCACCTATCAGCGCCACCTATCAGTGCCGCTTATCATTGCCCATTAGCAGGGCAGGACTTAGGGTGGTGGAGGCCCCTGGGCTTGAGTTACTTTCGTGCCCTACCTTCTATACATATGCACAGCTCTATAAAACAGAAATAGAAAAGGACAAGGTGCGCCAGACTCGTGCAGTATTAAAGAACTTCCGTTTAATTGGACAAGACAAAACAACCAAATGGCTACTCACAAAAGTAGATAATATACAAGTGTATAAGTGGGGGATACTGTACTGGTATATGTCCTGGGTCCACGATTAATAAAAGCAATAAAATGGATAAAATGATAATTACCGTATTTATTGGCATATAACACGCACCCCAAGTTTAGGAGGGAATTTTAAGGAAAAAAACTTTTAGGAGGGAAGTTTAAGGAAAAAAACTTACATTTAAATGCCCATCAATGCAGCCTTATCAGTGTCCATCTACAGCCTTGTCAGTGTCATTGCAGCCTTGTCAGTGTCAGTGTAGCCTTGTCAGCGTAGCCTTGCCCATGTCATTTGCAGACTTGTTAGTGTAGCCTTGCTCCAGTGTCATTGCTGCCTTGTCATTGCAGCCTTTCAGTTTAAAAATGGCACCGCCGAGATACAGAGCCGGATATCCTGTGTATCTTGGCGGCTTTCGGCCGCCCTCGGCGGCTTTCGGCGGCTTACGGCCCCTCTTGGGCGACTCTCGTCGGCTTTTGGCCACTCTCGGCAGCTTTCGAAACAGGCGGGGCTCGCAGGGCCCCCTATTGGCTGGGACCCATGGGCTTGAGCCCAGTCAAGCCCAATGGTAAGTCTGGCCCTGCCCATTAGTGCCGCCTATCAGTGCCCACCATTGCCGCGTATCAGTGTCTCCTCATTATTGCCCATCAGTGCTGCCTCATTAGTGCCCATCAGTGCAGCCTATCAGTGCCCATCAGTGCAGTCTCATCAGCGCACATCAATGACGGAGAAAAATTACTTATTTGAAAAATATTATAAATTAAACTAAGAAGAAAAAAACGTTTTTTTTTTGTTTCTTTAGCAAAAAATAAGACACCCAGTGATGATTAAATACCACCAAAAGAAAGCTCTATTTGTTTGAAAAAAATGATAAAAATTTCATATGGGTACAGTGTTGCATGACCGCGCAATTGTCATTCAAAGTCGACAGTGCTAAAAGCTGAAAATTGGCCTGGTCAGCAAGGGGGTGAAAGTGCCCAAGAAAGTGTCCAGTGCCCAAGTGGTTAAACAAAGCAGTTCAATTATATATTTTGATATGAAAATGAAAAAGGATAATTTAGCATTACATATTTACGTGACAATGGGACTTATAGAAACTAGCCAGTCTACAGAGAAGTCAACAGAGAACAGAGGGTGGAAATCTCCAGTTCTTTAATGTAAGAGTGATCAGACTTTTCAGGGTTTCATTTAATTGTGGATTCTTTACTTTGTGTTCTAGAAATTGTATATATTGCTATAAATAAAAGAGACATATGGTTAAAGCTTTTTTGGCTATACTTCTCTTGCGGGTCACAGAAGAGCACTTATTTGTGCTCTCCTGTGACCCAGAATCAGCCCACAGCGGGCTAAACCCTGTCAGCTGACATCACAGAGCTGCTCCAGGCTCTGGAGGAATCCCAACCATATTGTTGGGATCCACCCAGCTGCCTGTTTGACAGCAGGCTCCACCTCTCAGCACTAGGCTAAGAGCGTAAGCCAGCTGCTGCTGCACCCTTCCCAGCCCTGTGCTCCAGAGTTCAGAACTGACCAAGAACTGAGCAATCAGTGGTCATGTTAACTCTTAGTTCTTGGGCTTAGAGCTAGTAGGGGAAAGCTGCAGAATCAAACTGATACTGTAGCATTGAAGAAAGTATGTGTGTTTATAACAAACCCAAACTTCTCTTTTAACCACTTCCAGACCACCCACTGTCGTTATACGTTAGTACTCTGAAGAGGAATATCATTGTTATGGCGACAGCTAGCTGCCATAACCCCGGTATCCTCTTCTTCAGTGAGCGGTCCGGTTTCAGATAAAAGCGGTCTCTGCGGCAGATTCGCCGCAGGGTCACTTTTATCAGCGGCGGGAGAGGGCCCTGGTGCCCATTCACCACTTACCGGAGCCATGGGCAGCGCCGGAGGGTATTAGATGCTTCTTGTGGCCAGATCTGGAGACGAGTGAGGGGAAGATGGCCCCCCCATCTCCATGCGTCAATGAATAACTTCCGCCCATAACTCTTAAAGGGCCATTTTTTTTCTTCATTTTTTTTAAATGAAAATTTTTTTTTTTTTTAATTGCATTTTAGTGTAAATATGAGATCTGAGGTCTTTTTGACCCCAGATCTCATATTTAAGAGGTCCTGTCATCCTTTTTTTCTATTACAAGGGATGTTTACATTCCTTGTAATAGGGATAAAAGTGACACTTTTTTTTAAACAGTGTAAAAATAAAAAATAAAAGGTAAAATAAATAAGAAAGAAAAAAAATTAAATGCGCCCCGTCCTGACGAGCACGCGTTCAGAAGCATATGTGAGTAGCGCCTGCATATAAAAGCAGTGTTCAAACCACACATGTGAGGTATCACCGTGATCGGTAGAACGAGAGCAATAATTCCTGCCCCAGACCTCCTCTGTAAAAAAATGTATAATGTTTGGGGGTTCTAAGTAATTTTCTAGCAAAAAAAAACTGTTTTTAACTTGTAAACAACACAACTCAGAAAGAGACTTGGTCCTTAAGTGGTTAAAGTAGGACTCCAGTCAATAATAGTAAAACATATATATAACCCAAAAAAAAGGTAAAACAAAAAGCCGTTTTGGCAGCAATACTCACTTTCAATCTGGAACTGTCCTAAGAATTTCAGAAATTCATCTTTCCCCACACAAGATATTCTCAGTCTTACAGGTTGAGTTTGTTTATTTGTTAAATAAATTAGGTAGTAAAATTATTACATTTTGCATTTATTAGCAAAAGAACTCACATATAATGAAAAATATGAATAATATAATGCTTACATTTACAATTCTGTTTATGCACACCACCTAATAGGGGGGTAGGGTTGTGTGGGGGACATAAAAGTACTCTAAGGGCCAATATCAACAACCCATATAAATATATTGTATATCTGTGTATTAAATTGGCTCCCAAGTCCCTCATATATATGAATAGTCCATACCAATTATGCATTTAATAAATGTTTAAAATGTTCTTACTCTAAGATAGAATGTCTCCTAAATTTATTTATAGTGATAATAGATTTCCAAGGTAGATTTAAAAATAAAGGAATATATAACCCTGACACAATATATAACCCTGACACTGGGAAATGAGATCTTAAAATCAATTTAATATAATCTGCATATGATAGTCAATCCAAAACTTAAAATAG
The DNA here is from genome assembly GCA_037952925.1 of Lithobates clamitans. NCBI lineage: Eukaryota > Metazoa > Chordata > Amphibia > Anura > Ranidae > Lithobates > Lithobates clamitans. Next base: position 342,831 of record JBBGZY010001301.1, read on the forward strand.
CCATATGTGGTTAGATTTTTGTGGGAACATTCACAAGAAGATTGATACTGAAGATTGAACATTTCACATTTTGTTTGAAAGCCCTGAAAAATTAAGTTCAATTGCAATGACAGATTTGCAAATTTTAACACTTGATTTCAGGATGAACAGAAGTGAATGTGATACCAAACATTGAAATGTTGTTCCATCAGATAAAAAAAAAGGAAAGAAAAAATTCCACCCTTATCCCACATCATCTATTTGACCACACTAATCACAAGAAAATCAAAAGAACCTTGGTTTTCAAACTAAATTCCACAGTGCAAGGCCAACTTTACTGGTAATCATTGGTAACATCACTTAGATAGATCAATTAAGTTGTTAATCCAAACCTTAGTGGTAATCAGTGGCATTTTCACTTAGATGAGGTGATCAAACTGTTTCATATTGAATCCAACCCTCAATGGTAACATGGTAACATCAGTTAGATATGGCAATCAAGTTGCTGAAGTTCTAAGTAAACATAAAAATGGGAAAATGGAGTAACCCAAGTTTCTTGAAATCCAAGAAATGCAGCTGTGACAGTGCAACAACCAAATACATATGTGACATAATGCAACAACAATCTGTTAAAATCACGTACATTGTTTGCATATACAAAATATACTCCTACCTATAATTTAGTTAAATAAAGAGTTTAACCAAATGGTAGTTAGTATAAAATAGGTTTATAAATAAATGCTTCATTCAGGCCCAGTGCTTGTATGGCTTTAAGTTTTTTTTTTTTATCCAATTAGTTTCCCTTTTTTTGAATTAAATATAATGCTATAAAACCAATAACAGAGGTATTGAACTGATGACAAAGTTCATCTTGTCCACTTACTGGGGGTTTGATAGATGTGGTCATAAATGCAGAGATGAAATTGGCATTTTATTTTCTCTATATAAAACATACCACATTGACAGAGCATAAGATATATTGTTTCAGTACTTTGACAATCAACAAAATTGTAAGAAAAATCTTTCTCCATTAGGTAACACAAAATCTCTACTTTTATCTATCCAGGGACATTGAATAAATGTACAATTTATGTGTACTTCTAATTAGTAGTGCATCATAATGAAAATGTCAGTGCCGAAATCGAAGGCATCGAGGACGAGACGCAGGGGGAAGCCACCAAAGCTGCCCGCAACCTGGATGGTAAGTGCGGGGCTGATGGGTGGATGGGCGAGCAACAGTGGGGGAGGGGGTTTATTCGCCAATCGACCGAGCGAGGGAAGGAGGGGGGGTGGGTGCAGGGGGCGCATGCGCGTCCTGATGAGAGACAGACGCACTCTGTAGGAACTCCAGTGGACACGGAGACCAAACAGAATACCACACGGCTATCTCACCTGTTTTTTTTAGCACTATACACCCCGCACCCCTGTGGGACTACAAGGTGCATGTCGTCCAGTAAAAAAAAATCTCAACAATGTAAGTCACAAAGGTCCCTAACTACATATCTCCTGCAAGCTCAGGATTAGGCCGGCATGACTAAAGATGGTGCCCGGACCCAGCAGGGTCCTGAGTCACCAGCCTCACCGCCAACAGCATCAGCTCAGCACCAGGAGAACCGTGAGTACCCTGCACAGTTGACGAAAGCAGATCTAGAAGACAGTCTGTCTGCTATGTAAAATAAACTAGCTGAGAAGTTCCAGACTGAGCTGCACAAAACTATCAGCACACTGACACAGGAAATAACAGCTCTGGGTACACGCACGGATTTGCTGGAGACCAAACATGACGAACTTGCCCTTGCTCATGCAGACCTCCACAAAGACTTTGAATCACTGGCTGACAACTTTACCTTTATGCAATCCCAGGTAAAGGACTTGGCCAACCGTAAGCAAAGGAATAACCTTCAGCTGCGCGGCATCCCAGAGATTGTGACAGACCTAGTGTCTACAACAAATTATTCCACACCCTTCTCCCTTATGCCTCTGAACAGGCCTTTGTGTGTGACAGGATCCACAGGGCTCTGCGTCCAAAGCCACCTATTGATAATCCTCCCCGGGATATCATACTTTGTATGAAAGAATATCTCATGAAAGAAGAGATTCTAAGAGCCTCAAGAAATACCAACAATGTTGAATTGGATGGGGTTAAAATTCAAATTTTTCCAGATACCTCCCAAGCAACTTTGGAACGCAGGCGCAAAATGAAGGAGGTTACATCGGTACTCCAATCAGCACATATCCGCTGGGGTTTCCCCTTCAAGCTCACAGTTCTGCACAATGGCACTACCTACACGGTATATAATGTGACTGAAGGGAAAGAGCTCTTGATTAAACTCGGCTTGCTGGAATCAGATGCTATCCCTCGGTTCCCCTCTACCCCAAGACCGAATCCAATATGGGCTACTCCCTCCCCTGCAGGGATCAAACAAGATGGCACCAATCTGTCAGAGACCTGATGGCTTAACAGACTCTTGCTATAGAATACCAAACTTCTTCATTATGGGACCCAAATAAAGTTTACCCACCTGCGTAAATCTCTCCTATGATGAGTAATTAAATCTAATAGGCCTGATCCTGGACTTCCACCTGCTCCTGGAAGAGCACATCTGCACCACAGCAACTCAGATACGCTGGAATTTTGCACTATATTCTTCCAGGTTCATGGCGCCTCTGACTTATGATCTATTTACAAGATTCCTATATCCACATGAACGACACGTGAGCACTAAAGCACTGCTTACATAGCAGTTTGGCTTTCCAGAGTGGGGTCTCCTCCGCGTCCACAGTCATCCCCCCTACTTGCTCTCGGATCCAGCCTGGGACAGCGTTTAGGGCAACGTGTTATATGCGGTTGCCCTGCTCGCTGCCACAGATTACCACGGTTCCCGTTGTAATTATCAGACATTTTACTCTGAAGAATTCTGGTTTATGGTCAGCAGAAATTTTCCCTGCTGACCCCCTAGCTCAATGTTGGCTTTTGAGCATAGTTTTGTTTTTTAAGTTTAAGTTTTATTTTATGTTTTTTGGTTATAGAAAATCTATTATTGCTGCACCATGGTATTATTTGGGATACTAGCTCTAATGATATCTCATGCTACTTACTCCGAGCTACGATTTTATAGTTTGGGTAATATACTTGTGGCTACCCCACGGAGACACCTTTACTTATGGCTCGGTGCGTATCCCATATACTATCACTCAGATCCTCATATTTGTAATCCATAATGGTGCTTAAAAAAATAACTCATAATGTACAGGGGTTTAATACCTCCCAGAAATGCAAAAAAGCATTTCGACATTACAAAAGTTTAGGAGCCCATATACTCACTTCTCTCACTCTAATCACCCTCAATTTTTTGATAAAGCCTTTAAAGAATTTTATTGCATGACCCATTCCAGCAAGGCCCGCGGGGTAGCCATATTCATTCGCAATTCTCTGCTGTTTGATGTTTGTCCTTCATGTTTATAAAGACCTTGAGAGCCGATTTATCATACTCCAAGGTACCATCCAAGGTCGGGCCATTACTATTGCCTCTGTATCTGCACCAAATGAGGCCCAAGCCTCGTTTTTTAAGTGCTTTTTTGAAATACTGGAACAATATCTCTCCCCACACCTGGTTCTGGGAGGTGATTTCCCACCCAGCCTTAGATAGAAGCAGAGTTATCCCATCTTCCAAAGCATTCCCCAAATCTGTAGTTGGAGATTTAAACTCATTACAACTTATAGACGCTTGGCGAGCTCATAATATTGGCTCCAAATCATACACTTTCTACTCTAACCCACATGATAGTTATGCCCACTTAGATTACGTATTTTGCACACCCATGGTCTTGGCCAATTCCCTTGCAGCAGAAATTCACATCTGCCCTTGGTCTGACCATCATATGGTGGCCTTCTCCAAAGCTGGACTTGGGTTAAAATCTACAACCTATACGTGGAAACTCAGTGATTCACTGCTTACAGACCCTGCCACTGTTGACTCGCTTTCTAAACACTTAGATAACTACTTTATAAATACAAATTAAAATGTCCCCCACCATGGCATGGACCGCTCATCAGACAGTAATGTGTGGCCATATCATTAGTTTAGCAGCCAAAAAAAAAAGAGCCAGATTGGCGGACATACGATCTCTCACAAAGACACTTGATCGTCTATACAACCAATACAGTCAATCTCTCACCTCTGAACTCCTTCAACTCATTAATTCCAAGAAAAGTGCCCTAGACCTCTTATGCCCCGACGGAAAATGTGTGATAGGACCCTGTTGTTGGAAATTCCGACCGTGTGTAGGCTCCATCACATGTTTTCCATCGGATTTTCCGACACACAAAGTTTGAGAGCAGGCTATAAAATTTTCAAACAACAAAATCCGTTGTCGGAATTTCCGATCGTGTGTACACAAATCCGACGCACAAAGTGCCATGCATGCTAAGAATAAATAAAGAGATGAAAGCTATTGGCTACTGCCCCATTTATAGTCCCGACATACGTGTTTTACGTCACCGCGTTCAGAATGATCAGATTTTCCGACAACTTTGTGTGACCGTGTGTATGCAAGACAAGTTTGAGCCAACATCTGTCGGAAAAAATCCTAGGATTTTGTTGTCGGAATGTCTGATCAATGTCCGACCATGTGTATGGGGCATTACTCTCAGAAGACACTGAAAAGTCTCTAATTCAAAATTAGTCTTTATGCGGACGATGTCCTCTTGTTTTTAACCAACCCATTATTTGCCCTACCAAATTTGACATCTTTGCTAGAATCTTTCCGTACAGTATCAGGCTTGGGTGTCAATTTAGAAAAATGCACAGCTATGCCCATTAATATACCCGCCAGTTTGATAACAACGTTGCAACAACACTTTTCATTTACATGGTGCACCCACTCATTTCGTTATTTAAGAATACATCTTATGCCGCGTACACACGGTCGGACTTTTCAGCTACAAAAGTCCGACAGCCTGTCCGACATACTTCCGGCGTACTTTCGGTGGACTTGCGGCAGACTTTCTAACGAACGGACTTGCCTACACACGACCACACAAAAGTTCGACAGCCTAGTACGCGGTGACGTACACCAAGTCCGGCGAGACTATAAAACGGAAGTTCAATAGCCCGTACGACACCCTATGGGCTCCTTCTGCTAATCTCGTGTTTATCTCGTGTTAGTAGAAGTTTGGTGAGAGACGATTCGCGCTTGTGAGACTCGTATTTTTCAGTTCGTTTTAACTGTTGTTCAGTCTGTGCTTGTGAGGTTTGTATCTGCTTTTCAGTGCGTTTGGTCAGTTGGCATTGAGAAATCTTTGTTTTATTGTCCGCTCGTTCCTGATTTTCAGGTCGCTCTTCACAGGCCTTGCTGTTCTTCAGTGCGTTCTGTTTAGTGCGTTCTGACCAGCCGACCGTTTTGAAACCATGTTACCTGTACGTACTCGTCGTCGAGCTTGTGCATTGTATGTGTTTGGTGCTGTAGTTTATTCTTCAGACCAAGACCAGTCCATGAACAGGGCGAGGAGGAGTTCATGGACCAAGAATTGGTTGCTCCAGCGTGACCAGTTCTGTCACATGCCATTGCTCCGTGAGATCCGTGAGAATAATCCTGAGGATTTCAGGAACTTCCTCCGGATGACGGACCCTGTTTTTGACCGTTTGTTGGCTTTGCTGACCCCCTATATCAGCAGGCAGGATACCTGCATGAGGCAAGCCATCACTCCGGAGCAGAGGCTAGATGCCACGTTGCGGTACTTGGCGACAGGGAGAAGCCTGCAGGACCTCAAGTTCTCGACAGGCATCTCCCCCCAGGCTCTGGGGATCATTATCCCAGAGACCTGTTCTGCCATCATCCAGGTCCTGCAGAAGGACTATATTAAGGTAAGATATTTTTCTTTTATTAGCATCACATGTTCTTTTATGTAATCTTTGATAATGTAATGTATTTCTTGCTTCAAACACTACTTACCATCATTGCAATATAGTGTGAATGTCCCCTTTTTATCCTCACACATGCTGGATTTTTTTCCTGTTCTTTTTTGTCATGCATGTATATTTTCCTTCAATAACCTCCCCAGCATGCAATGATGGGAACATATCCACCTAGTCTACTCATTTTGAATGTATTTTGTTTGAGTGTATTTAGTGTGCTTATAATTAGCAATTAGCTTGATTTCCCAACCCCCCACCCCCACCTAAACTCACTCCAAATAGTGTGCTGATAATTAGCAATTAGCTAGATTTACCAACCCCCCCCCCCCCCACCCTCGTAAAAATTTGCTTGAATGTTCTGTGGTGTTGAATTGTATAAAGCAAATATATGTTGCACTTTGCAAAATGCATGTGCACTCTACAAGTGCATTTGTTCCAGTGCTTTAGTAAATGAGCAGAAGCTCTGCTGATTTCCATCATCAAATCATATGCAAGCCACAAAGTGTTTTCATTAATTGCCCTTGCATGTGATTGTGTACTCCTTGCAACATGACTGCCTTTTTACCTTACCTCATTTACTGTAAGCTGGTTAGCAACTGCACTTGCAGAGTGCGACAACTGCAGTCTTGTAGCCTTTTTAGTCCCTAAATTCCTGCGTGTCCTAAAAGTAATCTTTTTTAGGGATTTCACAACCCCCTAAAATGTAATCAATGTTCCATCAGAGGGGGTGAGCAATCTGATAAGTGTGCCTTTCCATATTAGTTATTCCAGAAGAATTAAATTATTTAATGTTATACTGATGCTGGGGAATAATGTTTTTAATTGTATAATTTTCTTGCAATGTTAGCTTCCAAATTAATGATTTTGGTTTTCTTGTTTGATTCTCCAGTTTCCTTCAACGCCACAGGAATGGCAGACTGTGGCATCCCATTTTGCCAGCCGTTGGGACTTTCCCAATTGTGGAGGGGCTATAGATGGGAAACATGTCCACATCGTGCCACCACCCCATTCAGGGTCATACTATTTTAATTATAAGGGGTTCCACAGTATTGTTTTAATGGCGGTGGTGTCGGCACACTATGAATTTTTATATGTGGACGTGGGGAAGAATGGCCGGATGTCGGATGGAGGAGTATTTGCCCAGACGGAGTTCTGCCAGCGTCTCCAGAGCGGTGGCCTGGGATTGCCACCTGATGCGGATAACGTGGAAGGACTCCCCTTTGTCTTCATTGCCGATGAAGCCTTCGCTCTGAGCAAGCACCTCATGAGGCCATTCCCCCAAAGAACCCTCACCCCGGAGAGGAGGGTTTTTAATTTCCGGCTGGCCAGAGCTAGAAGAGTGGTTGAGAATGCGTTTGGGATTCTGGCCAGCCGGTTCCGCCTGTTTTAAACATCCATTAATTTGGCGGAATACAAACTTAATTTTATCATTTTATCGTGCTGCATTCTGCACAACTTTTTACACAAACATTCTCAAAATTATATAGGAACAGTTGGGCCTGAGGCCGTACTTATAGATGACAACCTTACGGGCCTGGATACTGTCCGTACTGGCTTGGCCCCCCAAAGTGCCCGTCAAGTTAGACAGCAATATGTTAATTATTTTATGGGTAGGGGGGCCATTGCAATGGGCCAGGATATTTAATTATTTTAAATAAAAAAAAATTGATGAAATCTGGAATTATATTTATTGCTTGCCTTTCTTTTGGGCCTTCTCCTAGGTTATGGTCGAGCAGTTGTAGTGCCAACTGTATTTTCCTTTTAAATGTCTAAATAAGCTCCATTGCCACTGTAAACAACTTTTTTACAATTATAACCAAACTGATACTGAGCATTGAAATAACAAACCACACATTTATTTAATTCCTATAGGGAGATGTTTTTATTAATCGTTGTTATGCATTCAGTTATGCATTTAGTATAAAATGTTCCTAGCCAAAAATATAATGATATCTTAATAATTTGGAAAAATATAATTATATTTAAATATTTGTACATAATCCTCCAAAAAAATTTTTGGGCTTTTTGATTTTCGCAAACAGGCTTTTTTTTTTGTTTTTTTTGTTTTTTTTTTTAAATCCTTTTTTTTTATTTTTTTGGTTTTTTAAAATCCTTTTTTTTTAATTTATTTTTTTGGGTTTTTTTTAAATCAATTTTTTTTTTGTTTTTGTTTTTTTGGAAAATCAAGTTTTTTTTATTTTTTTGGTTTTTTTTTAAATCATTTTTTTTTTTTTTGGAAAATCAAGTTTTTTTTTTTTGTTTTTTTGGAAAATCAAGTTTTTTTTTTTTTTTTTTTTTTTAAATCAATTTTTTTTTTGGAAAATTAAGTTTTTTTTTTTTTTTGTTTTTTTTTCAATCAAATTTTTTTTTTGTTTTGTTTTTTTTTTAAATCAAGTTTTTTTTTTTTTTTTTTTTTTTTAAATCAAGCTTTTTTTTTTGTGGATTTTTAAGGTATTTTCTATAAACAGCCCTCCTTTTTTAAATTATGTTAAACAGCCATATAAGTTCAGCAAAAATAATAAAGAGAAGGCCCAGAATGGGGTCAGCAAAACAGGAAATGAAGGACATGATCGATGTTTTGGGGTTTCAAAAAGGGCATTTAGATTCGACCCAAAACATCAATCATGTCCTTCATTTCCTGCTGCATACGATCCAGCCGATTCCGCATTTCATCGATCTCCCCATTCCAGGCCATTATTTGACCAATTAGCCGTTGGGCACTGTCTGAGGTGAAATATTCAGTTCTTGTACCTAAAGTGGAATGAAACCAAAAAATGTGTTTAGAAATATGCACACATACATAGTTTACCTTACCATAATAAAGCTGTTGTCTCAGACACTGACCTGGTGGGGTGCCCATGTCGCATAATTCCTCCACATCCTCGGGGGTGGCGCTGTTGCTTGACTCAAGCACAACCAGATCACCTAAAATAGAGTAGAAAAATTACATAAAAGAAAAGGCAGCCATGCATAGATTACCGTAAGCTGGTGTGTCAGACACTCACCTGGTGGGGTGCCCATGTCGCCCACCTCTCCTTCCTCCACATCCTCAGTGGGGCTTGGGCTGATTTCCCAAGTATGTTGTTTGGCATGGGGTGGACTGTGTTCTTGTTGGCTGAGTGATTTTTCCCCTATGTGAACCAAAAAATTAATCTACTTAGCACACAGATATTTTAGTACATAGTAATTTTCAAACATTTGTAGTGAAGTGGTGTACAAATGTTCTGTTTGTGTAGAGTTCCTATTTTACCTCAATATTTAAAATTATAAAGACATATCGGATAGATAGATATCTAGATATCAATATCTTGAAATATAGTTAATAATCTTTTGATCTCTCTCTCTCTCTCTCTATATCTGGAACAAAATATAAATATCTAACTAAATGTAAAGAAAAAAAAAAAGATAACTTAAAATATTCCAAAAGAATGTTTTACATTTCTATATCTATCTATATCTATCTATCTATCTACCTATATCTATCTCTATCTCTATCTCTATCTCTCTCTCTCTCTATATATATATATATATATATATATATATATATATACTGTATATATATATATATATATATATATATATATATATATATATATACTGTATATATATATATATATATATATATATATATATATATATACATACATACACATATATACATACACACATATATATATAGATAGATATATATATATTCCTACATACATATATATAGATATATAGATAGATATATCTATAGATATGTAACGATGTTTATTAAAAGATCGTTTGAAACGAGGAGCAAAAAAATCGTATAGGAATGAAAAGCACATGGAGCAGTATACAAGGTAATAAACACAAGAGAAAAACACGACAAGTACTTACTTTTTCAGCACTTTACGGATCCGTCTGTACTGATCCGGCTCCCTGAGCTTGAGGTCAGACCATCTTTTTCGAATTTGATCCTTGGAGCGCTGGACCCCAAAAGAAGCCTGTAAGAAGCCTGTAAAGTGTCCACCACCTTCGCCATTATTTTGGCCTTGCGCAAATTTGGCCGGGCGTACGGCCCATACTTCCCATCATAGTCCTTTTTTTGAAGAATGGCCACCATCTCCACCATCTCTTCAAAACTCATATTGGAGGCCTTAAATCTAGGCCTCACAGATCTTGTTGACGTTCCAGCCTCCGGGCTTTTTTCGCTACCTGAGGTAGTTAACATGTCATGTGTCTCCGCCATTATTCACCCCACTATGCGCCGTAACTAAAAATGGGCAGAGAACATGAGTTAAAATCGAACGTCAGGGGCGGGCGACGCAGGCGGAGTTTCACACATGCGTAGTGTATAAAGAGGGGCCTTGTGCACGTGTCGTATGTACGTTCTGTGCGTCGAATTAGGGGGCGGAGAAAATGAGTTAAAATCGAACGTCAGGGGCGGGCGACGCAGGCGGAGTTTCACACATGCGTAGTTTATAAAGAGGGGCCTTGTGCACGTGTCGTACGTACGTTCTGTGCGTCGAATTAGGGGGCGGAGAACATGAGTTAAAATCGAACGTCAGGGGCGGGCGACGCAGGCGGAGTTTCACACATGCGTAGTGTATAAAGATGGGCCTTGTGCACGTGTCGTACGTACGTTCTGTGCGTAGGTGATAGTGGACCAGGACGTTACAAAACGAAGGTAATTTTAATTTTTTTGTTTTTTTTGTTTTATGGTCATGACTTTGTAGCAAGCGGCCTATATGGCTTAATAGATTGATGAGGCCTACATAGGGAGAAGATGATGAGGGGTTAGCAGAAACCTAATAAGTGTTTTTTGTCTTGTGACTTTATCTTTTCCAGATATAATGAATCCCCTATTTAAGGATCCAGAGTTCCTTACAGCTTTCATATCTAAATATCGAGAGATGAGGAATTTGTGGGAGGTGAAACACCCTCAGTATTATGCAAAGCATGTGAGGAAGTCAACGCTGGAGAGACTTCTGTCCTTTGTCCAGGCGACCATCCCGGAAGCAACAATGGAGACATTGCTCAAGAAAATTGGGGTCTTGAGGAATATGTATAAGAGGGAGCATAAGAAGATCCAGGAATCAAGGAGATCAGGAGCATCAGCAGATGATGTTTATGTACCCAGGCTGTGGTACTACAATCAACTCCGTTTTCTTGATGACCAGAATGAAGCCAGGGCATCACTTTCAACCCTTCCCTCCACCCTTCCCTCCACCCTTCCCTCCACCCCAGCAGAGGCTGATGAGGAGCAAGCTGGGTCTTCCATCCTGGATGAACCGGATATGACTATCTGGAGTCATGTAAATTAGTTTAAACAATATTTACTGTACTAATATTAATGAGGTTAACTGGATGTTATAATTGTCTCCAAGATTTTTGCCCTCAAAATTGTGTATACATATCAATTGACAGGAGTGGCTAAATATGTTTGGCACTTGCTATAAAAAATTAGGGTGTCTGATTAGACTCTTTTATTAAAGAGATGTATTCACATTGAATTTGCTAGTCATGAGAAGCAAATTGTGTGTCATTGATGAACCCCAAATAAATAAATAAAACTATGTCCTTTTTTTATACACAGGATGAGTCCATCCAGGAGGAATGTGTGGAAAGTGGCAGGCAGGAGGAGACCGGGCCCATGGACAGCCTGGAGGAGGCCGGATTCTCCATCATCCTGGAGGAGGCTGGGCCCAGTGTCAGGCAGGAGTAGGGATGAGCCGAACACCCCCCTGTTCGGTTCGCACCAGAACATGCGAACAGGAAAAAAATTCGTTCGAACATGCGAACACCGTTAAAGTCTATGGGACACGAACATGAATAATCAAAAGTGCTAATTTTAAAGGCTAATATGCAAGTTATTGTCAATAAAAGTGTTTGGGGACCTGGGTCCTGCCCCAGGGGACATGAATCAATGCAAAAAAAAGTTTTAAAAACGGCCGTTTTTTCAGGAGCAGTGATTTTAATAATGCTTAAAGTCAAACAATAAAAGTGTAATATCCCTTTAAATTTCATACCTGGGGGGTGTCTATAGTATGCCTGTAAAGGGGCGCATGTTTCCCGTGTTTAGAACAGTCTGACAGCAAAATGACATTTTGAAGGAAAAAACACATTTAAAACTACCGCGGCTATTGCATTGCCGACAATACACATAGAAGTTCATTGATAAAAACGGCATGGGAATTCCCCACAGGGGAACCCCGAACCAAAATAAAAAAAAAAAAAATTGATGTGGGGGTCCCCCTAAATTCCATACAAGGCCCTTCAGGTCTGGTATGGATATTAAGGGGAACCCCAGCCAAAATTTAAAAAAAAAATTGACGTGGGGTTCCCCCTAAATTCCATACCAGACCCTTCAGGTCTGGTATGGATTTTAAGGGGAACCCCGCGCCAAAAAAAAAAAAAAAAACGGCGTGGGGTCCCCCTAAAAATCCATACCAGACCCTTATCCGAGCACGCAACCTGGCAGGCCGCAGGAAAAGAGGGGGGGACGAGAGTGCGGCCCCCCCCCCCTCCTGAACCGTACCAGGCCACATGCCCTCAACATTGGGAGGGTGCTTTGGGGTAGCCCCCCAAAACACCTTGTCCCCATGTTGATGAGGACAAGGGCCTCATCCTCACAACCGTGGCCGGTGGTTGTGAGGGTCTGCGGGCGGGGGGCTTATCGGAATCTGGAAGCCCCCTTTAACAAGGGGACCCCCAGATCCCGGCCCCCCCCCTGTGTGAAATGGTAAGGGGGTACTTACCCCTACCATTTCACTAAAAAACTGTCAAAAATGTTAAAAATGACAAGAGACAGTTTTTGACAATTCCTTTATTTAAATGCTTCTTCTTTCTTCCTTCATCTTCTTCTTCTTCTGGTTCTTCTGGCTCTTCTGGTTCTTCCTCCGGCGTTCTCGTCCAGCATCTTCTCCGCGGCGTCTTCTATCTTCTTCTCCTCGGGCCGCTCCGCACCCATGGCATGAGGGGGGAGGCTCCCGCTCTTCTCTTCATCTTCTTCTTCATCTTCATCTTCTTCTTCATCTTCTTCTTCTTCTTCTCTTCTTCATGTCTTCTGCGGGCCGCTCCGCAGCCATGCTGGCATGGTGGGAGGCTCTCGCTGTGTGACGGCGTCTCTTCGTCTGACGGTTCTTAAATAATGGGGGGCGGGGCCACCCGGTGACCCCGCCCCCCTCGGACGCACGGTGACATGACGGGACTTCCCTGTGGCATTCCCCGTGACGTCACAGGGAAGTCCCGTCATGTCACCGTGCGTCAGAGGGGGGCGGGGTCACCGGGTGGCCCCGCCCCCCGTTATTTAAGAACCGTCAGACGAAGAGACGCCGTCACACAGCGGGAGCCTCCCTCCATGCCACAGCATGGCTGCGGAGCGGCCCGCAGAAGACATGAAGAAGAGAAGAAGGAAGAAGAGATGAAGAAGAAGATGAAGAAGAAGATGAAGAAGAGAAGAAGATGAAGAGAAGAGCGGGAGCCTCCCCCCTCATGCCATGGGTGCGGAGCGGCCCGAGGAGAAGAAGATAGAAGACGCCGCGGAGAAGATGCTGGACGAGAACGCCGGAGGAAGAACCAGAAGAGCCAGAAGAACCAGAAGAAGAAGAAGATGAAGGAAGAAAGAAGAAGCATTTAAATAAAGGAATTGTCAAAAACTGTCTCTTGTCATTTTTAACATTTTTGACAGTTTTTTAGTGAAATGGTAGGGGTAAGTACCCCCTTACCATTTCACACAGGGGGGGGGCCGGGATCTGGGGGTCCCCTTGTTAAAGGGGGCTTCCAGATTCCGATAAGCCCCCCGCCCGCAGACCCTCACAACCACCGGCCACGGTTGTGAGGATGAGGCCCTTGTCCTCATCAACATGGGGACAAGGTGTTTTGGGGGGCTACCCCAAAGCACCCTCCCAATGTTGAGGGCATGTGGCCTGGTACGGTTCAGGAGGGGGGGGGGGCCGCACTCTCGTCCCCCCCTCTTTTCCTGCGGCCTGCCAGGTTGCGTGCTCGGAGAAGGGTCTGGTATGGATTTTTAGGGGGACCCCACGCCGTTTTTTTTTTTTTTTTTTTGGCGCGGGGTTCCCCTTAAAATCCATACCAGACCTGAAGGGTCTGGTATGGAATTTAGGGGGAACCCCACGTCAATTTTTTTTTTAAATTTTGGCTGGGGTTCCCCTTAATATCCATACCAGACCTGAAGGGCCTTGTATGGAATTTAGGGGGACCCCCACATCAATTTTTTTTTTTTTTATTTTGGTTCGGGGTTCCCCTGTGGGGAATTCCCATGCCGTTTTTATCAATGAACTTCTATGTGTATTGTCGGCAATGCAATAGCCGCGGTAGTTTTAAATGTGTTTTTTCCTTCAAAATGTCATTTTGCTGTCAGACTGTTCTAAACACGGGAAACATGCGCCCCTTTACAGGCATACTATAGACACCCCCCAGGTACGAAATTTAAAGGGATATTACACTTTTATTGTTTGACTTTAAGCATTAATAAAATCACTGCTCCTGAAAAAACGTCCGTTTTTAAAACTTTTTTTTGCATTGATCCATGTCCCCTGGGGCAGGACCCGGGTCCCCAAACACTTTTTATGACAATAACTTGCATATAAGCCTTTAAAATTAGCACTTTTGATTTCTCCCATAGACTTTTAAAGGGTGTTCCGCGGCATTCGAATTTGCCGCGAACACCCCAAATTGTTCGCTGTTCGGCGAACTTGCGAACAGCCAATGTTCGAGTAGAACATGAGTTCGACTCGAACTCGAAGCTCATCCCTAGGCAGGAGGTGGCTGGTCCCAGTGAGGTGGCTGGGCCAAGTGAGGTGGCTGGGCCCAGTAGGAGCATGACCCAATCCCAAGTGCTTCCCCTCCACCTTCCCAAAAAAAGGGCCAGGAAGGGGACGGTCACACAGGAGGCATCCCTGCGCCTCATGCAAGAGGCCACCCGTTTTTTGAGCAGCCCCCCCGAAGCTGAAGAGTCCTATGGCTGCTACTTAGCCAGCAGGCTTCTTCAAATGGATTGGGAGCAGCGTCTCATTTGCGAGCGCCTATTTGGGGAAACTATCCAGAAGGGGCTGCAGGGCACGCTAACCCGAAACACCCAACTACATGAGGCAGCCCCCCCTCCTCCTCCTCCTCCTCCTCCTGCCACAACTGAAACACCACAGCCACAGCCTCCAAAGAAGGCTACAGGGAAGGCTGCAGGGAAGGCTGCAGGGCAGCGTGGAGGAAAGGCTGCAGGGAAGAGAAGAAAGTGATGACCTGGGTTCAGTCTGGTCTGACAGAAGACGCAGGCTGTTGTAGGACCACAGTCTGGGGACATCTAGATCATCTGCTGGTGCTGTTGATCTCTGGGATTCTTGGACCAGATTGTGCTCCCTCTTATATGGACTCCTCAAGATCCCAATTTTCTTGTACACCGACTTTTTCCAGCGTTGACTTCCTCTTTATTTTATTTTGACCATGAATAAATGGATCTTTTTTGAGTTTAGCAAAAGACTTTATGTGTTTTCTTTTAAATCATTGATTTTACACACAATGTTAAATTAACAAGGGACAACAATCTCATTGAGTTTGCAAAAACACACCAAAAATACATTACTAATGTTAATAATGTTCGAGTGGTAAGTCTTGAAAAAAAAAAATATACATAACCAAAAACGGTGCTTTGGGTTAACTTTATCTAAAAAATAAAAAATAATCACTAGAAAAACAAAACTAGAATAATGGGTTCTTTGTGGTAACTTTACAAACCTAAAAAAAAAAAAAAAAAAAAAAAAAGGTAAAAAGTATTATTAGTATGGAAAGATTGTTTTTAAAAAGCATACTATATCATTCATGAGATCAAAGAGAAAAAGAATCCAGAAATCAGTTTGGGAGAACTCTGAATATGAACAGCAAAACACCTTCGTTCTTTATAGCATTCGTGAAGAAGAAATAAAATGCGCTGCATTCAACGATCACAGATTTTGCAGCGTGATGAATGTGCTACCTACAATACGAACACTAGTTTTACTAGACCGAGTGCTTCCGTTTAGTTTTTGCTTATGAGCATGCGTCGTTTTTTTGTCCATAGGACTAGCATACAGACGAGCGGACTTCGGGGTCCGTCGTAGTTACGACGTAAAGATTTGAAGCATGTTTCAAATCTAAAGTACGTCGGATTTGAGGCTAAAAAAGTACGTTGAAAGTCCGGAGAAGCCCACACACGATCGGATTACCAGCCAGCTTTAGTCCGTCAGCGTCCGTTGGACTTTTGTAGACGAAAAGTCCGACCGTGTGTACGCGGCATCACTCCCACGTTGCAGGCTCTCTTTCACCATAATTACTCTCCAATAGTCACTCACATAGGATCCCTGCTGAAAATTTGGACCGACTACCATATCTCTTTACTGGGCAGTCACTGCCATAAAAATGGCAATCTTGCCCAAAATTCTTTTCTTTTTCAGAATTTTACCCATTTATGTCTCCAGTCGTATATAGTGGCCCTTCAGAGGGACGTCAACAAATTCATTTGGCACTCTAAAAAAACGAGATTCCACAAGTCCTTGTTGTATAGACCACAACCACTTGGAAGACTAGGCTTCCCTGATCTCTGGGGTTATTACTTAGCAGCTAGATTCACCCAGACTGCTCAGTGGCACATATCTTGGCTAGCCTTTGAATCATACTCAGTGGTTCTGTACCACATCCCAGGCTTACTATGGTCCAGATCTATTAGACCCAGTCATTTAGCTCCACTAAATAGCATAGTCTGTCAGGCTCTCTATCTTTGGACTCTATATAACACCAAATTTAAATTCGCTTCCCCGCTCGCACCCCTATATTCCTTTGTGGGCGACCCAGACTTCCCACCAGCCTTCCATATGAGTGATGGAGTCCACATTTGGAGCTCATGTGGCTTAACTACATTTATGTCATTTAAATCTGGTTCACATTTTAAGGCCTTTTCCCAAATTAAAGAAAAACATAACCTACCCTCCTCAGAGCATTTTAGATATCTTCAGATTCAACACTTTTTTCAGAGTAGATGCACACCAACATCCCGCTTGCATCACACCCAATTTGAGCATATATGCGAAAGCACATCCAGAGATAAAGGTGTTATTTCACGTATCTATAAATAGCTAAATGAAACGTTTATTACTTAGAAAACCAAACCAATGATCAAATGGGAAATTGAAACTAATTTAAATTTCTATCCCCTAGAGTGGGGAGGCTTGTTAGAAAAAATGTATAAAAACACAAAAGCACTATCTATCCGTATAACAACAATAAAACTTCATACCAGATGGTACTTAACACCCCCTAAGCTCCATATCATGTACCCTTCTTCATCTACCCAATGCTTTCGTGGCTGCCCAGACTTATGCCGCGTACACACGGTGGGATTTTCCGACGGGAAATGTTGGATGTGAGCTTGTTGTCAGAAAGTCTGACCATGTGTATGCTCCTTCGAATATTTGCTGTCGGACTTTCTGCCAACAAATATTTGATAGCAGGTTCTCAAAGTTTCCGCCAACAAGACTGTTGTCAGAAAGTCCGATCGTGTGTACACAAGTCCGTCGCACAAATGTTCACGCATGCTCGGAATCAAGCAGAAGGAGCCGCACTGGCTATTGAACTTCCTTTTTCTCAGCTCATCGTACATGTTGTACGTCACCACGTTCCCACGTTCGTAATTGTTGGCCAACATTTGTGTGACCGTGTGTATGCAAGACAAGTTTGAGCCAACAACCTTCGAACAAAAATCCACGGTTTTGTTGGCAGAAAGTCTGATTGTGTGGACGGGGCATTAGGCTCCTTTATGCACATTTTCTGGAGTTGCAAACACCTCAAACCTATCTGGCAATAAGCAGCCACAAAATCATCTACTGTAGCAGGTTGCCTTAGAAACATTGACAGTACAGATGTGCCTTTTTTTTTGCCCCTGTTCCTATTTCATGTCAGAGATTAATCCATACCTTTTTGTTGCCATTTATTGGGTTACTGCACTAAATTAACATTCTTCCACCGTTTCTTGGTCACAGGTGCTGGTCAGAATGGAAACAATCAGACTTTCAGAAAGAATCCATCACACCCTGTATGATAAGAGACATCTATTTGACAAGAAATGGGAGCACTGGGATTCCCCCTTTTAAGTAAAATATTAATTGTTCTAGGTGATATGGTGAAGTTTGCATTTCAATATCAATACAATTACTTTTTGCTGTTAATGTATGACATGGCATCTATGTTCTGGTGTTCTTCTTGTGTAACACTATATTTCTTCAATGAATCTGATTAATGCCAAAGGGTATATTATCTTGTTTTGGATTTGTACTATCCATGTAATACCAACCTGTTTTTTACACTCAATTTGTAAAATGATCTTCTAATAAAAACGTTTATAAATAAAAAATAGAGCACCAGCTGCCACTGCCTTCCATACACAACACACACCAGCATTTATATGAAGCATAACGCATATGGGCTGGTGTGAAAGGGCCCTAAAGGCCAAATGTATAAGTTACAATAAAAGTAGTGATGGCCAACAATATGGCTGGATTCTCTTATAAATTGGGTTTCTTTTTTTTTTATAATGATATTCCCTGTTATAATTAATAAGATTAATCAGCGAGG
Organism: Lithobates clamitans; assembly: GCA_037952925.1. NCBI lineage: Eukaryota > Metazoa > Chordata > Amphibia > Anura > Ranidae > Lithobates > Lithobates clamitans. The sequence continues at coordinate 361,316 of JBBGZY010001301.1, forward strand.
AGATTAATCCAGGGACTTAATTTGATTGTATCAAGAAGGATATTTTTTCCTCTATGTTCTGCAAAATTGACAGCTGTCTTGTGTCTTTTGATTTGATTCCCTGTAGATTAACAATAACAGAACATCCTTAGAAGGAGAATAGACTAACATTGGTCTTTGGTTTGCGTTTTGATCTTTACTATGTAATCGGCAGACTTGCTGCAGCCCTGAAAGACCTGGTACACTCTTGGATGGCGGCGAAGGTGATAAGTTGTGGAGTGAAACTTAACAGCATGCCTTTCCTTGATGTTCTTTGTAGAACTTCTGTCTGGGCAGACTACACACATACCTACAATACTTCTCAATAGAGGAGCCTAGTTCTCTGTGTGGTCATACTCTACTCTCCAGCTCTCTCCTGTTCTCATGCATTTACTTTTGAAACACACTGGGAAGGCCAAAACACGCTATAGTAGTAGCTGAATGCCCAGTTCTTTACTTATTTAACCCCTTCATTGCAGAGGACAAAACAAACCTTGACGCAACTTTGACATGTGTTAGTTAAACTGTTACATATGATTTTTTTTTTTCAGGACAAACTGGGCTTTCATTTGGTGGTAAATTTTAACAGATTTTTTTTTTATTATCAAAGGAAAACTGGCCCAACTTTTATTGGTTGAACTGGATGGACTGGCGTCTTTTTTCATCCAGAATAGCTTTGTAACATAGTGAAAAAAAAAGTATTTTTTTTTTTTAATCTAGCTGTACATGTCTTGCTATTACCATAACTTACCACCAAACAAAAACCCCCTAAAAAGTCTCCTGCTCCTGACAATTGCACCGATACCACATGTATATGTTACTGGTTATTTGTACCTGTAGTAGGGCTCAGAAACAATAGTTTGCTTTTTTTTTATCCTACCTAAAACACTGGCACTAATGCCCCGTACACACGGTCGGATTTTCCGACGGAAAATGTGTGATAGGACCTTGTTGTCGGAAATTCCGACCATGTGTAGGCTTCATCACACATTTTCCATCGGATTTTCCGACACACAAAGGTTGAGAGCAGGATATAAAATTTTCCGACAACAAAATCCGTTGTCGGAAATTCCGATCGTGTGTACACAAATCCGACGGACAAAGTGCCACGCATGCTCAGAATATATAAAGAGATGAAAGCTATTGGCCACTGCCCCGTTTATAGTCCCGACGTACGTGTTTTACGTCACCACGTTCAGAACGATCGGATTTTCCGACAACTTTGTGTGACCGTGTGTATGCAAGACAAGTTTGAGCCAACATCCGTCGGAAAAAATCCTAGGATTTTGTTGTCGGAATGTCCGAACAAAGTCCGACCATGTGTACGGGGCATTAGGGGTTGATTTATCAAAGTGGAGAGTGCAAAATCTGGAACAGCGGTGCATGGTAGCCAACCAGCTTCTAACTTCAGCTTGTTCAGTTAAACTTTGACAATACAACCTGGAAGCTGATTGGTTTCTATGCAGAGCTGCACCAGGTTTTGCACTCTCCAATTTTATTCAATTTTAGTAAATCTCCCCCTAAATGACACAGATACTAATTTTAAGAATGCTGCTTTTTTAAAATCCTACCAAAAAAATACTAACCTTGACTTTTGATCCCGACCTTAACCCTGACCTTTCCCTTTGACCCTTACCTTGACCCTAACACTAACTTTGACACTAACCTAGATCAAACCTTGATCTAGCTATTTTTCTTAATTTTTTATTTTTAAAAATTATTTTTACACACTTTTGTTTGTTTACATCTTTCTCCCCTGGCAAGGAGAGAACAATCAGATGTATCTTTCTCTCCACTGAGAGAAAAAAGAAAATACATGGGTGGGCTGTGCGGTAACTGACCCCTGTGATAGCCAATCAGAGAATATCACAGCGATCAGGTGACCAGGAAGTCCCAGGTCCCGATTGTTAGTACAAGACCAAGGGCTCTCTGCTGTTCGCTTTGCAACACATTCCCAGCACAAACACAAGAACACATGTGTGGCACCCAGGTTCAGTCCACCACCTGGACCCCCATATATGTTTTACCGTGTTGTTTACAGGGTTAAAGTTTTTTTTTTTTAAAGGTCAGGACACTATCTGCATGGAGTTTGCATGTTTTCCCTGTGCTTGTGTGGGTTTCCTTCAGGCTTCCTCCTCCCACACTCCAAAGACCTGCTGGTAGGTTAATTCGCTGCTGCCCAAGTTGTCCCTAGTATGTGTGAAATAGGGACCTTAGATTACAAGCTCCTTGTGGGCAGAGACTAATGTGAATGGGCATTATGTAAAATTAGGTGTAAATTGGTACTATATAAATTCCTGTAGTAAATTTACAAATAGAAGCTAACTATAATAAATAAATATTGTCTTCTGGTAACTATATGTGGGTAAAACCTGTAAAGTGGTGTCACTCTATATTACTGGCCAGATGACCAGGTGAAAACAGAGGGAAAAAAAACCTAAGAAAAGAAAACGGATGCAGCCACCACATCTAATGATTGGTAAGCAGCAATATATTTCATTTTTGGTTTTGGGTTTAATGCAGCTTTAACTTAAGGGACACACATGTAATATATTACCCAATTGTTGGCAAAAGATTAAATATTTGTGCTGAGTAAGTAGATACCCAACATGTCAAGTCTTAAAATTGCATGCACCCGGGAGGTGACAAACTTTAGTACCCTAAATTTTCCAAAAATTTAAAAATTTAAAAATTTGCTTTAAAAACACCCCCCTGGGTGATCTATGTTTAGTGGGGGTGTTTTTTCCTCAACAAAAGTGGAGTTACACTTTAAAGAAGCTGCATTCCCAAGTGTGCGAGAGAGTGGTTAACTTCCACCCATGACAACCCTTCTACATCGGTGATCGCGACCTAAGGGACAACACCCTGGCGGATACCACGGGAGGTTACCTCCACAAGCTCTAACAGACGTACTGCTATATGGCAGATATGTCCTACAGATCTGGTAAGAGTACATAATCTTTTGATGTCTGTGGCGTGTTCCCTGGGGTTGCCTTACGTCTATGTTTCCAGTCAACGTCCATTATTCGAGCTCCTCCTCTGTTTGAGAAGACTTCCTTTGATTTTATATTTATGGACTCTGGCCCCACAGCATATCACATTGCACTATAGACATTTCTGTATATCTCACGTTTTTGTATTGTGTTGATTCACAATTGTTTTTAGGTTTTTCCTAATAGTTCACAGATTTATACTTGTTCCAGTTTTTGTTTGGGACTCTAGCGCTGCACTTGTTTTACATTCGTGTTTGTCATAGTCACTACCACTTTTACTTCACATTCTGACCCATAAAAAGAAATGGAAAAATAAGAGATCTATTGGCTGGATTCACAGGAAAAGAAAAACTATGTTAACTGTGGAAACCAGGGAAACCAAAACTGCTGAGGTAATGTGAAGAAAAATGGGGAAAAATGCACTGAAATGGGACTTTTGAGGCACAACATAAGGCCAGTGGGAGAAAATACTTTGGTTTTTATCAAGGTACTAATTTTGTTATGTTGGTTTGTGATGTTTGATCTTGTTCTCTAAAGGGTCTTGAAACAATATTGTATTAATCGTCCATACAATCTTGGAACTAGTGATAAATTGTGGATGTCTATGAGGGATTGTGAGATTTGGTACTGTAGCCTGTGGGCCCTTAGTTAGTTCCAACCTATGAGCCCTTTTCCCTCCCCCCCCCATCCCCTATGTGCTTAAGGGTGTTATCCCAGCAATATGACATGCTGGGATGAAGAATTTTTTAATAACTTTGGTTAATTTAGTTTAGATTATTATGTGAATAAACATTTTGATGGCTCCTAAAGAAGTGGATCAAGTCCAGGAAATGCATTGGGCCATAAGGATTTAACCAATTTTGATATAATATGTTGCTTCATTACATTTTGATGTTTTAATATTTGTACTAGACGATGGTATGTGGACAATTATGGCAAATCTGTTTTATGAATATTAATATCAAATAAATTATGTTTCTAGATATATGTTGTGCCTCAAAAGTCCCATTTCAGTTAATTTTTTCCTATTCCCCTTTTTTCTTCGTTTAATAATATATAGGAATATGGCATTATCCTTTTTATTAATTTTATTGCTGCGGTAATACGTTGTGCTATTTGCAGACTGCATATGTAATTTTTTTTTAATTCATCCATAATTCCATTTCACATATCAGCAGAAAATCTGAACTACTGAGACTCTTCATAATATTTATCTAATTAAAATATCTCAGCTGCAGTAAAGAAATGTATCTGAAGTATTGCAATGGGTGTGCAGTTTCTACTTTTGGGGATGGAAGTGGGCCATGCTGCACTCAGGGGACTGCTATATGGTGCATACAAAGCTGCCAGCTTGAAGAGGTTTTCTGATGATGGAAAGGCCTATAAATAATCCTGTAAAAAGCTGTAGCCAATTCCAAATAATCTATAAAATCAATTAGTAGGTAAAAATGAGCAATAGTGAGTTTTCATTTTCTCAATATTTTGGCAAAATCTGGAGACTTTGCATAAACTGTAATTTTCACAGGAAGCATTGGAGTCAGTGGGGAAAATGAAATTAACCACTTGCTTACCGGGCACTTAAACCCCCCTCCTATCCAGACCAATTTTCAGCTTTCAGCGCTGACGCACTTTGAATGACAATTGCGCGGTCATACAACACTGTACCCAAATGAAATTTTTATCATTTTTTCCCCACAAATAGAGCTTTCTTTTGGTGGTATTTGATCACCTCTGCGATTTTTATTTTTTGTTAAAAAAATTTAAAAAGACCGAATTTTTAAAAAAAAAAATTTTTTTTTTTATATTTTGTTATAAAATTTTTTAAAAGGGTAATTTTTCTCCTTCATTGATGTACGCTGATGAGGCGGCACCAATGGGCACTGATAGGTGGCAGTGATGGGCACTGATGGGTGGCAGTGATGGGCACTGATTGGTGGCAATAATGGGCACTGATCTTGTACACTGCTAGGTGGCACTGATTGGCATCACTGGTGGGCATTGTTAGGTGGCAATGGTGGGCATTGATAGGTGGCACCTGTAGGCATTGATAGGTGGCACTTATGGGCATTGATACGTGGCACTGGTGGGCACTGTGGGCACTGTGATGTTTTAATGTCTGGGTGCACTGGCAGGGGGTACTGGTGGCATAATTATAAGGCACAATTGAGGCATTATTGCCTCCTCCTCTTCGGGACCGATGTCCCTTGCAGCTGAGCCGGTGATCGGCTTTTTTCTCTCCTCGCACTGTCAGCGCGAGGAGAAAAAAAAAACGATCACAGAGCTTTTGTTTTGATCATGTGATCAGCTGTCATTGGCTGACAGCTGATCACATGGTAAGGGGCCGGGACCGGCCCCTTACACAGATCGGTGATCACCCGAGTCTCAGTGACTCGGTGATCACAGCGCGCTCCACGCGCGCCCTGCAGGGCGCGCGCAGGGCACGTGCACAGGGGAGGCCGTCATATGACGGCCTCCCGGGAATGCAGGTCCGCGCTGTAGCCGTCATTTCGGCTATAGCGCGGATAGCAAGCGGTTAAGGCAGGTGGTTTTTCCATGATTTTTAATGTTGCGTTAACTCTTTTGCTGCCAGATGCGTTTTTCACAAAAAATAATTTTAGGCCTTTTTTTACCCCAACACTACATATACCTGATATGTTCCTGCTGTACCATGTACTTGTATGAGAAAGACTCCTGTTCTCTTTGTATTGCTTCCTTTATGTAAAAATTCCTGGTGTTCCTGCCAGTCCCTCTGCTTTCCTATCAAAAACTGACCACACTATGCATGAGAGCACAGCATGACCTGTTCTCTAGCTATGCTGGGAACTCAGTGTACTCTCCTCCAATGATCAGACTTGCCCTGACACGCCTCCGCTGCACAGCCATTTACTGGGGAGATTAGTGTACTGCTGCTTCTACACCCCCAGCTCTTCTGCAGCTGAGAACAGAGGGAATGTGATCACTCATTAAAAAGGGGAAATATGTTTATAATGTTTTTTTATATCTATACACAAATGTTTTGCCTTTCATTTCTATTTTAAACTGAATGGTTTGTTTTAGAAGGTGATCGTTTACAATCACTTTAAGATAACTTAAAATCTCCGAAATATTATATAATTTCTGAAAGCAGAGACCCTGGAGAGTAAAGTGGCGGTTTTCATTTTTAGCACAACGGTTTATGAAAAGCAAAATTTCAGTAAAAAATACACTAAGGTTAAAATGATTGTAAAGTCTTGTTTTTTTTCTATAAAAATAATAAACATGTTATACTTACCTGATCTGTGCAGCCAGTTTTGCACAGAGCAGCCCTGATCCTCCTCTTTTCGGGTCCCTCTTTTGCTCTCCTGGCCCCTCCCTCCTGATGAGTGTCCCCACAGCAAGCAGCTTGCTATGGGGGCATCCAAGCCGAGCTGCAGCTCCGTGTGTCCATTCAGACACGGAGCTGCAGTTCGGCCCCACCCCCTCTCTCTCTCCTGATTGGCTGACTGACTTTGATTGACAGCAGCAGGAGCCAATGGCACCACTGCTCTGCCTCAGCCAATCAGGAGGGGGAGTCATGGATGGCCGAGATACTCGTAGACTGATGGACAGAGACAGGGCTCAGGTAAGTATTAGGCGTGCTAGGGTGGCTGCTTCACACAGAAGGCTTTTTATCTTAATGCATTAGAATGCATTAAGATAAAAAACCTTCTGACTTTACAACCATTTTAATTTTAGGGCACACAAACACACTATAATATAAAACAGCAACATCAGTACTGAAGATATTCCATAGGCAACACTTTAAAAGCCCCTACAGGTCATCAGCCTAGCGTTAAGAGCCCTTTCACACTGCCAGAACGCAGGCGTCGGCAGTAAAGCGCTTCTAGTTTTAAGTCGTTTTACCGTCGAATAAAGGGTTAAAAGCGTCCGCAAAGTGCTGCTGCTGCTTTATTTAATGAGCAGGGGCTTCAAAGAAGCTGCTTGCAGGACTTTTTTGGACGTTCTTCCACGAAGCCAGTTCGAAACTGGGGAGTTCCCACATGTTCCAGTATGCTTCTACTAATGAATAGACTTTTGGTAAAGTTTATTTCTGTTTTTATCCCTTTTTATTTTCATAGCAAATTGCCAATTTGTGTGTCTTTCTGCATTTTTTGTATCTTTTTTGGTAAATCCTTTTTCTTTGTATATCTTATATGCCCTGCCCACTTTCGGGATATTAAATGATAAAATTAATAAGTGCCTTCTGTGTACTAAGCTAGGACTCATATCTCTGGAGAGGTTGTTGTATTTTAGTGCCTAAGTACTCGGTTTAAGTTACGTACCAATCGGTATGCAATTGCACTGTGTGTTGACAGATTGCATGCAGATTGTAAGCTAACAGATCTTCCAGACAGAGATCTGTGTGTGTGGTGGCTCAGCAGACCAGTCTGCGGACAAACTGTTGGGTGGTGGCAGGCTATCGTTTATTGTGTGTCTGGTGTGTGGGTGTGGGGACAGTGGGAAGAGTGATTAACACCGGGGTTCAAGCTTGCAGGATAGCTGGAGGAACACTAGAAGTGTATAGTAATTGCTAGACTGCTAACCAACCCTTAGAGTGCACCCGATTGTATGTAAGATTTGTATCTGCCTGTGTATGGTCAGCTAGCTGGATTGGAGTGGAGTCTCCCTCTAGTGGTGGCCAAAGGTAGTGCAGGCTGTGAAAGTACCACAGCCAGTCTTACATGCGCAGTATAAGTTCCCCCTTATTCCCTTAGTTCCTTATATACCCCGGTCACGGAACGCACGTCGCGGTTAGTTAGTCGCCGTGGGCGTGCGAATCCGTGACAGATTGGTTCTGCCAGCGCAGCGCCCCAGTGTGAAAGCACTTGGGATTTCATGCTGGGATTGCAAATGAGGCTTTTTTCAGGGGCTTTACAGGCACTATTTTTGTGTAACATGGGAAATTGATGTTTTTGTACGTAACCCCCCGACACGTGTGTTTATGTACGTATGTGTGTGTATGTAGGGGTGTGGGAGAGCTCAACATTTATTTTGGTGGATTTAGGTTCTTCGGTGTAACTGTACATTTACACTTTTCTTTCACTAAATTGTATACTTTATCACATAGGGAACTCTAAGTAATACATTTTTTTTGTGACAGGTTATCTTTAATGAGACATCGGGGTCTAAAATGAGCCCTGATGCCTCTCTTGCTGTCCATTGAAATGAATGGAGTGCAGATCCAGAGCGGATGTTGCTTCCAGGTTCTTTCTAGGTAGGGAAGATCAGAAAAAGGATGTTTGCTGGTCTCTCTCCCCTCTATCTAGTGACATCTGTCATGCTGGTCCTGTGTCTGCAACTGCATTTTTTGCACCTGCAAAATAATGTGCATTTATAATCTTTTTCTAAAACAAGAACTTATCCTTTAACCGTTTGCTGACCGTACATATACTGCGGCAAGGCTGCTCTCCTGCGCAGGATCATGCACCTAGTTCCTGATCCACGCCAGGGTTGGGAGCAGGCCCACGCGTCCTCGCCACCCCAGCTGTGCTGCATTTGGCTGCAGCATGGCGACCAATCAGTGGCCAACACCAGATGATCGGCTCCCGACATTACGGAAGAGAGTCCTATGTAGATAAACAAACACAAGGCTCTCTACAGAAATCAACAATGTGCTGTTTTTTTCTTCCTTCGAAGCAAGAAGTAAAAAACGGCACATTGCTTAGTAAAAACAGCACACAGAGTAACACATTTAACCCTTTGATCGCCCTAGATGTTAACCCCTTCTCTGCTAGTGTCATTAGTAAAGTGACAGTGCATATTTTTAGCACTGATCACTATATTAGTGTCACTGGTTCCCAAAAAAGTGTCAAAAGTGCAATGTTGCAGTCCTGCTATAAGTCGCTGATCGCCGCCATTAATATTGAAAAAAAAAAATTATAAACGAAAATTCCATAAATATATCCCATAGTATTTGGACGCTATAACTTTTGTGCAAACCAATCAATAAGCGCTTATTGGGATTTTTTTAACCAAAAATATGTAGGAGAATACATGTTGGCCTAAATTGATGAAGCAATTAGATTTTACATTTTTTTTTATATAATATATTTTATAGCATAAAGTAAAAAAATGTGTTTTTTATTTCAAAATTGTCAGGTTTTTTGTTTTTGTTTATAGCTCTATTGCCCCGTACACACGGTCGGATTTTCCGAGGGAAAATGTGTGATAGGACCTTGTTGTCGGAAATTCCGACCGTGTGTAGGCTCCATCACACATTTTCCATCGGATTTTCCGACACACAAAATTTGAGAGCAGGATATAACATTTTCCGACAACAAAATCCGTTGTCGGAAATTCCGATCGTGTGTACACAAATCCGACGGACAAAGTGCCACGCATGCTCAGAATAAATAAAGAGATGAAAGCTATTGGCCACTGCCCCGTTTATAGTCCCGACGTACGTGTTTTACGTCACCGCGTTCAGAACGATCAGATTTTCCGACAACTTTGTGTGACCGTGTGTATGCAAGACAAGTTTGAGCCAACATCCGTCGGAAAAAATCCTAGGATTTTGTTGTCGGAATGTCCGATCAATGTCCGACCGTGTGTACGGGGCATATTTGTGGGGAAAAAAAAGGACATAAGTGTTATTTGTGTACAGTGTTGCAAGACCGCGCAATAGTCAGTTAAAGCAACACAGTGCCGTATCACAAAAAATGGCCTGGTCGTGAAGGGCGGTAAATCTTCCGGACGTCAAGTGGTTAACTGTTACGCCCTGTGCACACGGTCGGATTTTCCGATGGAAAAAGTGCGATCGGATTGTGTTGTCAGAAATTCCGATCGTGTGTAGGCTCCATCGGACTTTTTCCGTCGGAATTTCCGACACCCAAAGTTTGAGAGCAGGCTATAAAATTTTCCGACAACAAAATCCGATCGGTTAAATTCCAATCGTGTGTGCACAAATCCGACGCACAAAGTGCCACGCATGCTCAGAATAAATTGAGAGACGAAAGCTATTGGCTACTGCCCTGTTTATAATCCTGATGTACGTGTTTTACGTCACTGCATTCAGAGTGATCGGATTTTCCGACAACTTTGTGTGACCGTGTGTATGCAAGACAAGTTTGAGCCAACATCCATCGGAAAAAATCTATGGATTTTGTTGTCGGAATGTCCGATCAATGTCCGATCAATGTCCGATCGTGTGTACAGGGCAATAGAAAAAGTACAGCTATCCTTTCATTTGTAACCAACAGTTTAAAAACAGCTGAAAAAAAAATGTTATCAAGTTTTCCACCAGAAGTTTCTACAAAAAGGTTAAACCATTACAGGCAATTTTCTAATTGACAGTGGATTTCCTAAATTTAGTTTAGTAATCCTTAGAAAAGAAGATAGTGTTCTTTGAAATAAGGGGTCTCGGAGATGTAAGATCTTTTACTGTCTCACGTATTTAGGCTCCATTACAGTTGGCATAGGCACAAAGGATTTCCAGACTCCATTAACATTAATCACTCTGATTTGTTACACCATTTATGACCCTAGCAGTGAAGTGGAACGCTATGTATAGCAGTTACATTATTACATCAAAGACATCATACCAGGCTTGTCCTATTTGGACATGGCAAGCACAAACAAGCACACTGTGGGGCTGATTGTGGTGCCCAGTGTTAGCTGGCACGGACAAAAACCCTTTCATACTCTAATTGAAAGAACACGCTAGTACAAAATGAAAACTTTGCATTTTATCTGACTCAGAAATGAGTGGCTTTAATTTTCAATCACCAAGTACAAGAATGCTCAGATATGTAAAACTTTCTGGTTTTCTTTTTTCTGTCTGACCCTAAATCTGGGACTGGTCTGTTTCAAAAGCTACTTTATGCATTGACATATCTGGTCTGTCTGGACAATATGGTCACCTGCTGACTTGGCAACATCCACAGACAGCATAACTCAAAAGTTGAATGCAGCACAGTTTTACTTCATCTATTTGGCATACAGAGGATGTTTTTACAGTATTTTGAAGTGTATAAAAGCAACAGGGTTGATTTACTAAAATTGTAGAGTGAAAAATCTGGTGCAGCTCTGCAAAGAAACCAATAAACTTTCAAGTTTTTCTATCAAAGCCTAATGGATCATTGAGCATTGCAGTATGTGAGGAAAGGGGGAAAATAAGTGTCTGCACCAAAACAAGATCACATTCCTTTGACATGGATGGGGTTGCCTCTCCTGGTAAAGCACTGTGTCCCCATGTTGATTAAATCCCTTGTTGTAAGTCCATTGTTAATCACAATGCCCACCGCCCTTTCAACTCACCTAAAAAATAAAAAAACAAAACAGACAACACGATGCACAAGAGTGACCTCTTGGAGGTAAATGAGGGATAGTGGTGAGATTATTGCCCAGATATAGTCATTGGTCATATTTGGGCAGTGATGTTACTGTTATCCCACCCCTTCCCCAGGAGAAAAGCCTGGTCATCTGACTGGTAAAAGTCACGTAACTGCCCTTTCCTTCAATCATGGAGTACTTTCTGCTGCGTTTATGCTGCGTACACACGATCGGAAATGCCGCCAGTAAAACTCAGATGAGAGCTTTTTGTCGGAAAATGCGACCGTGTGTATGCTCCATCGGTCTTTTGCTGGCGGAATTCCAGCCAGCAAAAGATTGAGAGCACGTTCTCTATTTTTCAGTCGGGAAAAGCTCCTACCTGAAAATGCGTTTGTCTGTATGCAATTCGAACGCGCAAAAAATCACGCATGCTCGGAAACAATTTGACGCATGTTCAGAAGCATTGAACTTCATTTTCTTGGCTTGTCGTAGTGTTGTACTGTACATCACCGCGTTCTTGGCGGTCAAAAGTTCAGAGAACTTTTGTGTGACTGTGTGTATGCAAGGCAAGCTTGAGCAGAATTCACCATCCAAGTTTTTTCTGACAGAAATTCCGATCGTGTGTATGTGGCATAAGTCTAAATTTGGCCAGTATAGCAGGAATTTCCATGTGTGCGTATCCCTCTCTGTTCAACAGAAGATGGTCATTATACCAGCATTCCATGTATTCTGACAGAATTCCCCACTGTCAGCGTACAATAGCGTGGTGGCAGAGATTCCTGCATCCATATTGCTAGTGTGAATGCAAGAATCTGTCAGGTTTTTTTTGTTCAATCCACTGGCTGAAAAAAATAAAATTGTTTGCATGTGCCCAGCTTAAAGTGGTGTTCCACTTTAGTGGTGTTCCAAAAAAAAAAAATACATGAATGTGCCTAAAAAAAAATTAGATATCCCTCTGGTACTATATAGTCAACTCTAAATGCCTGTTGCTAGGGGGTCCCTCATAGTCTGCCTCTTTCAGTGCCTGGGCTGGTGACATCACTTCCCCTCGGCACAGGAAGGGCTCAGCTCTGCCCCCTCCCTCTTGTCAATCATCGGGGACACATTACAGGTCCCAGATGACTGAGCGGCCAATTAAGGCGCGCGGCGCCGCTCGCGCATGCGCAGTGGATGCCCGGCTGTGAAGCCACAGCCTGGCGCCCACAGTTGCAATGCCGGCGCCGCCGAACGGAGGGGGAGATGAGCGGGGCTTTGATCCCCCGCATCGCTGGACCCTGGGACAGGTAAGTGTCCAATTAAAAGTCAGCAGCTGCAGTATTTGTAGCTGCTGACTTTTATTTTTATTTTTTTTAATGGGAACCCCACTTTAAGAGGTGAAAAGCTAGACACAATTGAGGAAATGTATAGTAACTGTCACCACAGGATTACTTACCAGCTCTTCCCCACAGGCTTGGCCCCACAGCCAGGCACAGACTCATTCACACGTTTTCTTCAATAACCAGTCTAGGGGATATTGTTTTTGTGGTTTCAATTTTTGGAGAACTTGGATAGGGTTGAAGGTACTGGTGGGATACTCAAAAAACAAGAACTATGTACAACTGAGGACTTAGATATTCTTCAGGATAAGCTACTTTGAATTCCAGGCTTCAAACAAACAGTAGACTTCAGCTTAGTAGTGGTAGTTATAGCCACAAGAGCAGAGTCCCGTTAAGTAGGAGATTAGGTGGAAAAGGCTCTTCAGGACACTAGCCAGTGTCCCCTTTAAATAGACCTGCAGCTGACTATATAGTACCAGAGGGATATCTAAAGCATCTAGCAGCCCGAAGACAAATCACTGCATGCAGCCTTAAAGGGACAGTAAACAAAGTGAACCATTGTACAGATTGGGCCCCACCATTAGCCAGCTGAAACTTACCAGTTAGGTGCCATATATTGTAAAACTGCCTCTCAGAGGTACCTCTTCAGGAAAATATACATATACCTACACTTAGGAAAATATAATGTACACAGAGTGCAATCTGGGAAACGGTCTGATCATTTGTTGCATGGTGATACTAGTAAACATTTACAGTATGGAGAAGAGACGCTTAAGAGGGGATATGATTTCAATATACAAATATCATACTGGTGACCCCACAATAGGGTTAAAACTTTTTCGCAGAAGGGAGTTTAACAAGACTCATGGACACTCATTAAAATTAGAAGAAAATAGGTTTAACCTTAAACTACGTAGAGGGTTCTTTACTGTAAGAGCGGCAAGGATGTGGAATTCCCTTCCACAAGTGGTGGTCTTAGCGGGGGGCATTGATAGTTTCAAGAAACTACTAGACATACTGACATATAATCACACACATGGGTTGGACTTGATGGACATAACTATGTATGTAACTATTTAACTATGGTTTGCTGTTAGCGCTGCTCTTTACCAGTACTGCTGATGCTAGTTAGATTTTGCTTAGTAGTATTGTGATCTAGATTAACTACTATATTATAGGTTGTGTACCCAGCTGCTTGACTAGGGTGAGAGAGTGATTTAGGATACTATGCTGCAGTGCTCTCTGTGCTCCCAATGGACTTCAGCTGAGTAGGGTAACACCTCCTCACCTCCATCCACTGTGGGAGCAGAAAAGCAGAAGAAGTTAAAGTCGGCAGCAATGAATCATGGGAGATAACGTTCAAGAAAGAAACTTTACTATGGCAGGCTACGGACAATTGGACTACATTTCCCAATGCGAGCCAGGTATGAAAACAAACCTGTATTGTTCACAGGCTGAATGCGGAGAGACTCTCTCTTTGCTGCAATGAGACAGAAGTGTGAACATTGCTGCTCCTGTGTGCACATCAACCTGCCACAAGCCTGCAGCCACGTACTGAGGACTGAAATGAGAAGGGAACTGGCATCTAAACAGTGAGACCCCTATTGCTGTAGTGCTGGGACTAGTGAGAGGACACTGCTGCCAAAAACCTGTTGCTGCTGGCAGAGATTGAACACATAAGGACTGGCTAACTAGCATCATTATATACTGTAGGCAGACTTTACTGGAACTATACTCATGTGCACCACTGTAAAGACTGGGCCCCAATGCTAGCCAGCTGAAGAACTAGGGCTAAAGACTCACTCAGCTGCTTGACAAGAACTTTGCCTATTGTCCATAGTGAAAGTTTTTAAATTTCACTGCTTCCATTCATATAGAGTGCACTCTAAAACGGATATAGCCTACTATTTTCAGAGGAGTTATCATAATATCATTGCTGTTACTATTTTCTAATGCCACCACCAAAAAACCTACACCTGAAATGTAGTACACAAACAATTCATGTATATGTAAACTCAATTAAGAAAATCTCATATAAGCTTTTACTTGTTAATTTCATATCAAAAGTAATTTTCAAAATGTTTTAAAACCACAACTTTCCTTAATTTTAGAACCTGGTAATCCTGCCATTAAGATCCTTGTGCAGGCACTTCATTATAGGATGACAATGTTCCATCCCTGTTTCCTGCATTGTCAACCTGACACAGGCTTTCCCATTGAAGACTGCAAATGCTTGTCTCACTTTTCTCCCTGAGAAATGATGTGCAGCAGTTGGAGCATATGTTCACACCAGCCCTGTGTTACAACGTAGCGCCTGATATGAGGTGTGGTGCTGTGAAATAACTTCAGTGTCGAGGCACCAATCACATTGTTCACTTTTTTTAACTAACTTTATTGAAATTTCACACAGTGCAGTGACATTTAATAAGGTCCTGTTGGCCACCGTGTGGTGGATTTCCTCGCACTGCGCTGGGAAGCACACACACCCCCCACACCACTACACGGCAGTGTTGCAAACTGGCCACATAGGAGACAAGGCGTTTTGCCTTATTTTGCGGTGGGACTGCACTGGATCAGACACCCAAAGCAGTCCCACCACACCTGCTGTGAACTGTGAAAGTCTGGAGTGTATGTGGACAGCAAGTTCTTGTAAAAGACTGCAGGAAATATGCAGTGCTGAAATGCAGCAATGGATTAAAAAAATAAATAACTAAAATTGTATTTTATTCAATTAAAAAAATTGTGATTGTTTGTGACATGCAATGTTTCATTAAACCGGAGTTGTGGCTATGGGGACGTATCTGGGCGCTGGATTACTATTTTTTTTACCTCCAGTGAATTTCTTGTTTGCGACTTAACACAGAGTCGCACCGTCTGAAATAGGTATTCAGCTGGGAATCATTCATCTGAGTTACCATTTGTTGGGGACCATTTCCTCTATCTGGGACGCATGATGCCGCCCCCCCTACCAAGGGGAAGTGATGCCCTGCGTTCCAGCTTCACTGAACATAGATGGCGTTGCCCACGCGTGCGCCCCCGTCATTGTCCCACGCATGCGCGATTGCAGCGGTTTGGTGTGCACGCGCAGGCGTCTGGCGCCATTATACAAATTGGACACAGCTCTGACAGTCCAACAAGCACTGCACAACTTTACCTTTTGTTTTGATGACCCACACTTATTTCTTGTGGACCATCTGTGGACAGCTTATGGTGTCTGTTTGGGTATATGCTTTCTGAACTGTCATCTTGTCCCTCACAGGGATGATGCATATATATGAGACTTGGATATCCCTATGTCATTGACTAATTAGGAGCCTCATTGAAAGCTTTGATCAACTACCTCCATTTGATATTGAACATTGGTAAATACATTGTCTATTTGCTCACTCAAGTTCTTTTAAATCCCCACACATATATTCATATATTCGGGCTATGTGTCCTTACCGCTGGACATGATAAGCCTTTTGCTGTCTATGTTAAATTTGGATGCTATTCTTGGATCCCTTCCTTTTACTGCCAGTCTCTTTAAACGGCCAGTACTTACTATATCATATATTATATATATATATATATTTTGTTATACATCAGGCAGATACCAACCCTGGAACTCATTGTGTTCTATGATTCTACTGCTCCTTATTTTTGACGCCCATTTACGCCCCCCTCTTGCGCAGTTGCTTCACCTTTTCTTTTTGTTGTTGGAACCATTTGCATGGTATGTACATTTCCCTGCTTGGTAGGACTGTTTACTCTGTATTTTATGGCTAACACGAATATTGTTTTCCACTTCTTACCATTCTGACATGTCCTTTTTATCTTTTATTTTAAAAAACAAATTGTGACTATAATTACTCCTATCATTTACCCCTGATAAAGGTGTTTAACCAGAAACGCGTCGGGTACCGGGGATTACTATATACTACACATGTGCACACTGAAATATTTCATTTCGTAATTTCGTTTTTGTCCGAAAAATAAATGTATTTAGTTACTCCCGAAATTCGTTTTTATTTATTTCATTTTGTTAAAAAATTCATTCGTCCGAAAATCCAAAATAATTAAGGTCAATCTGTCATTGAAGGCTTATGGTGTCTGTCGAATGTTCTAAGAAGATTCGATGGAGCAGCTAAACTGTACAACGCCGCAATCGTACATTTCCGGTTGAATGTTCCCCCTACAAGCTATAGTAGAATTTTAATGTTGTATGACACTACTAATAATTATATTTATTAATTATTATTACTAGTCAACCAACATTAGAATTCTTCTATAGCCTATGGGAGGAGCATTTGACCATAAATGTCCGCTCGCGGCGACTGCTTCGTCGAATCTTCATGTCAAATCTTTTCTCTCTATGTCGAATAATCTTGGACTAATAGAGTTAGGTTAGGCACATTCGACCTTTTTTGCTATTATCTCTATAATGTCGAATCTTTTCTCTCTATGTCGAATCTTTTCTCTCTATGTAGAATAATCTTGGAGTAATAGAGCTAAGGTTAGGCACATTCGACCACAGGTTTGATGGACACAGATCGCTATTGTAAGCGTCATGTCGAATCTCCTATCTATATCGAACTGTTGTTGCAACGAAAACGAAAATAAAGCATTTGTTTATGTCGGATCTTTCGGTTTTCGGATTCTGCATGTTCGTTATCGTTTGTTAAAACGATAACGAAAATACCCGAAATTTGGACGAAAATGCATTCGGACGAAAAGGAATGCACATGTCTACTATATACCGGCGGAGAGTATCAATATATTGTTTATGCAAATTATTGGGGTTTTTTTTAGTTTTGTTTTTTCTTGTTTTTTGTGTGTATTCTTCATATAACATTTGATGTTTTTAAATCATCAAACATCTGTTTGATTATTAATATTTATTATTATTATTGTAAGATCATTATTATTGTAAGATTATTGTAAGATTATTATTCATTATTGTATGATCAAACTTTTTTATATAAACTGAATAAAATTGATTTTTCATATTACTTAAGTGTGTGTTGCCTTTAAAGTCCCATGAAAGGAGTTTTTTTCTTTCCTGTTTTTGACAGCTACCCTGTCCCCACTTCTGCCGGACCTCGTCGCGGTGAGGTACGTCAGAAGTATGGCTCCCTCTTCCTCTCTCCTCCTTCCCCCGCCGCCGGGCCAGTTAGGGACCCAGTCGTGAAGCTGCAATGCTTCACTGTCAGGTTCCCGTACCGGCAATGGTGGCGGCAGCACCTGGCAGCCAATGGAAACATCAGCTGCGGTGCCGACATCTCTGGACTCCAGGACAGGTAAGTGTCCTAATATTAAAAGTCAGCAGCTACAGTATGTGAAGGGGGCGGAACTCCGCTTTAAACTAAGTGCCGATGTGGTACATTGGTGCCCAGAATTGGTTTTACATTCTGCACCCAAAGCTTATATGTGGCTTATTAGCTTCTGGAAGTTACTGCACATCATTACTCTTGGCATCGCCTTCATAAATAAGCCTACACAAGAGCAAAAAATATGACTAGTGAATTTCAATTTCCTTAACCCCCACCTGATAAGCTCTGCTGTATGTAAAGTTTATAATGACATGGCCCTCATGTATGCAAGGCAGTACGTGACTCAGGCCCTTTTCATAATCCACTAGCTGTAGTAAGTAATTAATCGAAGATTGGATTTATTATTCTGCACTAGCATATTCTCTTCTATCGTTTTTATGCATTTTTAATTTCCAATTCTAATATTTTTTTTTCCAAGCAGACAGTGATGAAATGCTCATATCAAAATTCTGTCTCGAGCATAATTTATTATACCGGCTTTACTGTGCTAGCAAGAAAAAGAAGAAGAAGAAAAATGTTTTCCCTGATCTTTTTTAATTATTTCCGCATTTTTAAGTAGCTCCGGGCCAATATAAATAACACTAAATCTTCCAAAAGTTAAACAGATTATATAAATATACTTCCGCCTGTCTATGCCACTACATAATTGTGATGGTCCTCAAATTTGTGGTAGGGTAAGTATGACATTTGTTTAGCTGATTGATGGATGCAGCTAATAATGTAACCAGTCTATAAAAAAAAAGACTTTTTCTACATGAAAAGGTGTGACATAAAAACATAAAAACAAAGTCATTAAAAAAATGATAAAGGACCAGTAGAGAAAGCAGGTTACGTGTTTTATGCCTACATAAAGTTCTTACTCATATCGACACAGCTAGTGCTGGCAATAACCTATGACACAATCAGGATGGCGCTTTTATAACGATTAAACCTCTCTGCGCATGAAGCCATCACGTCTACCTTATATCTCACCATGCAATCCAGGCATGTTCCTGTCTCCTCCACATCCAATTTTAGTTCCAGATGTACTAGTGTAATGTATATGTCAGGGCAAAAAATAAAAGATAAACATATGAAGTACATCTCTCCAATGTAAGCACATTTCCCAGTTTATTTTATATTATAGATCTGTAAATAGAGAAAACATATATGGTTTTCTGCAAGAATTTTTATTTTATTTATTTATTTCAGGTACTTATATAGCGCTGTCAATTTAAGCAGCGCTTTACATATACATTGTACATTCACATCATTCCCTACCCTCAAGGAGCTTACAATCTAAGGTCCTTAACTCACATTCATATATATATACTAGGGACAATTTAGACAGGATCCAATTAATCTACTAACACGTCTTTGGAATGTGGGAGGAAACCAGAGTACCCAGGGGAAATCCCATGCAGGCACAGGGAGAACATGCAAACTCTAGGCAGGTAGTGTCATGGTTGGGATTTGAACCAGTGACCCTTCTTACTGCTAGGTGAAAGTGCTATCCACTACACCACTGTGCCGCCCATCCTACACATGATGAGAAAATCCTACAAAAGAGACCGCCTTCGAAGCGATCGTACAACAATCTGATTGTAAAGCCTCGTACACACGATCGGATTTTCGTCAGGGAATTGTGTGATGACAGACTGCTTGCCTAAAATCCGACCGTTAGTACGCGCCATCAGACAATTGTTGTCCAGCTTTTGGCCAACAAATGTTGGTTAGCAGGCTTATAAATTTTCGGTGGACAATGATCTGTTGTCAGATTTTCCTATCGTGTGTACACAATTCCGTCACACAAAAGTCCAAAGTACAAACACGCAGGCTCGAAATCAATGCTCACCAAACACGACATTAGCAGAAGGTGCCCAAAGGGTGGCGCCCAGGAGATGAAATTGCACGTAGTAAGTCACTACGTTTGCGTTTGTTGGCCGACAATTGTGTGCCGTTAGTAAGCAAGACAAAATCCAGGCACACGCCCTTCGGACAAAAGTCTGATGCTCTGTCTGCCAACAATAGGATCGTGTGTACGAACGAGACTTTAGTACACAGCTTTCAAGAGCCGATTTAAATTCATGAAAAATTATCCGATCAGGCAAGCACGAACATTTTTCTTGTATGATACCAGATCATAGAATTTTTGTTTAATCAGTACAGTTGTCGTTCAAAAATACAATACAAATACATTACAACACATTACATCACTTCTGAATTTTTATTCTGTTATACAAGAATTTTCGTAAACTCTTCATTTACGATATGAGACTAGCATGCAGAAAAAATGGATGATAATCTCATCGTGTGTACCAGGCATTAGTCTTACTGTGGATTTACAACCCTGTGCATTTTTAATATTAAAGAGGAACTGCAGACTGCTTACATAATCTGTAATAAAAACATCTTTGCCATTCTGAAGCTCCCCTCCAACCACTTTGCATATTATTTTATATATACTGTGATTCTGTACTTGGCAAATATGCTGCAGAAATCTCTCTCCCCTGAGTCTGGCTGCAACCATTTTAACTGTGGGCGGCTGAAGCTGCTGCCTGTTCACTTCCTGGATTTACACAGACACACAGAGGCACACCTCTAGCTCTGCAGCTCTCATTGGCCCTCTTATGACTCATCCCCCCTCCCTTCCTGGCAAACTGTCAAGAGAGTGAGGGAAAGAGCTGTGCATGATGTCATAAGCCTTGGGTAATAACCAAACAAGGAAGTGGCCTGTATAAAGTATTTACTTACAGAAAAAAAAATGTTTTACTATCCAAAGTTAAAACAATAAGGGCAGAAGATTTAATAGATGGGAAGTTGAAAAAATGACTGACGGTCCTCTTTAAATAACAAAAATGAATGTCAGCCCTGCCCACTTGTCTCTTGTTAAGCTACAGAATCCCTCCCAATCTCCTAATTTCCACAACATGGTGAATAATTGTTCTGCAATCTAAAGCCTCGTACACACGATCAGATTGTTGGCAGGGGATTGTCTGTTGACAGACTGTTGTCCTAAAATCTGACCGTTAGTACGCTCCTTCTGACAACTGTTGTCCTACTTTCGGCCAACAAATGTTGGATGGCAGGCTAGTAAATTTTTGGCGGACAGCGCTCTGCCACACAAAAGTCGAAAGTAAAAACACGCATGCTCAGAATCAATACTCACCAAACACGAAATTAGCAGAAGGGGCCCAAAGGGTGGCGCTCAAGAGCTGATATTCCTCGTAGTACGTCGCTACATTCGTGTTTGTTGGCTGACAATTGTGCACCGTTAGTATGCAAGACAAGTTCCCGGGACACGCCCTTTGGACAAAAATCTGACGCTCAATTGGCCAACAATTGGATTGTGTGGACGAGGCTTACGAAAAGAACTGGGAAGGCTGATTAGACTCCTTGGGATAACACAGGGAGTGTGTACAGGACATGGGACATCTCAGAATTTCTGGCAAGGATATTTTTTTTTTCTAACAGATATACTAAATTGCTTTCAATTGTTTATTTAATAGAGCATTAATTGTGTTTAAGAGAGCAAAAAATAGAAGTTCATTGATAGGGTTAAATTACACTTTAATGGCAGCCTAAAGGCACAATTATTTTTTTCATTTTGTACAGAGTAAGGAAGTAACCCCTGTCAGGTTTTTTTGCCATGTGTGTCCCATCTGGGAGATTTCCCTTCACTTCCTGTCCCATAGTCAAAATAGGAAGTGAAAGGAAATCCCTCCAAAGGGAGGGCAATCCCTGGTTCTCACCAAAACTGGTGTCCCCATTGGACGATTTCCCCTCTAACACTGTTCTGGAGACAACACTAAATTTGGGATATTCTTCACTTTCAATGAGAACAGTATGACAAACAAACTTGGTTCCACCCCCACCCACTTTCCAGTACAGTCCCTGTTAAAGAATACAGAACCAAGTTTTGTTTTGCGGTGCTAGACAAGTTGTATGGAATCTGTTAATGATAAATAAATAAGCAGTAAAACAGACCCCTTGCAGCCAGTAATAATAGATCCCTCAGCAACAATAGATCCCCCAGCAGCAATAGATCCCTCTGGCAACACTAGATCTCCCAGCAACAATAGACCCCCTGCAACAAGATACTCGCAGAAACAATAGATCAACAGCAGCAACAATAGGACCCCACCAACAACAATAGTTCTCCCAGCAGCCAGCAACAATAGACCCCCTCCCCTAACAGTGGATTCCTCTTAGCAGCAACTGAACTCCCAGCAAAATAAAACCTCACAGCAACAATATATCCTCCATCATCAACAATAGACTTCCCCAGCAATAATAGATCCTCCATCATCAACAATAGGCTTCCCCATCAATAATAGATCCTCCATCATCAGCAATAGACTTCCCCAGCAACAATAGATCCTCCATCATCAGCAATAGACTTCCCCATCAATAATAGATCCTCCATCATCAGCAATAGACTTCCCCAGCAACAATAGATCCTCCATCATCAGCAATAGACTTCCCCAGCAATAATAGATCCTATATCATCAACAATAGACTTCCCCATCAATAATAGATCCTCCATCTTCAGCAATAGACTTCCCCAGCAACAATAGATCCTCCATCATCAGCAATAGACTTCCCCAGCAATAATAGATCCTATATCATCAACAATAGACTTCCCCAGCAATAATAGATCCTCCATTATCAACAATAGACTTCCCCAGCAATAATAGATCCTCCATCATCAGCAATAGACTTCCTGAGCAATAATAGATCCTCTATCGTCAACAATAGACTTCCCCGGCAATAATAGATCCTCCATCATCAACAATAGACTTCCCCAGCAATAATGTATCCAACATCATCAACAATAGACTTTCCGAGCAACAATAGATCCTCCATCATCAACAATAGTCTTCCCCAGCAATAATAGATCCTCCATCCTCAACAATAGTCTTCCCCAGCAATAATAGATCCAACATCATCAACAATAGGCTTGCCCCAGCAGTCAGTATCAATGGACCCTCCAGCACACCCCAAGACCCCTTGCCATTACATGCATTTTGTGCTGGAGGTGCCAGAACTGCACTCCCACTGAAACAAAGCCCTGCCTAAACTTAAAGAGTTGGTGTGCAGAACACCCCCAAAAATGTAATTTCTTGCTTGTGCAATTGTCTCACTGATTTCCCAGAAGTCTGCACTAAGATACAAGCCAAATTTTAGGCGCCCCCTGCAACAGGAATTTCCGGGTATGGAAGTGGTTAAATCTTCTGCCCTTGTTGTTTTAACTTTGGATAATAAAACATTTACATCTGCCAGTAAATCCCTTATATAGCCCACTTCCTGTTTCTTGTCTGGTAAAAAGCCTAGGCTTCTGACATCATGCAAAGCTCTCTCTCTCACTCACTTTTCTCAGAGAATAGGTGCAGGAACCCACCCTCCCCAGTAAACTATGCTACCCCTACCTAATATGGCTGGTGTTAAGGGGTTAAAAACATATATGTAATTGTTTTCTTTTCTTTTTTAATTTTTGGTCTTGACCATAATAAAGACAGAAATATGTGGAAAAATACTATACATTTACTTCAAAATATCTGCTTGGACTGGAATTGACCTTTAAAAGAGAGAAAAATCATCAATACCCTTATGTATTATCTTGATAAGTGCACTTAACATTTTTGATAAAATAGTTGTCAGTTACAGAAGCGCCTGTGGTCATGAAGATTGGTAATCCTTCCCTGCAGCTAAGCAGGTATCCAGGTTAGCAAAGCCCACATGGGAGCAGGGACCACTGTGAGAGGATGCTGCTTTGTGCGCTATATACGGTTGGTTCTCCGCAGTGCAATGTTGTTGGTGGTAGGTTCCATTTCTTGCTATGCTATTTCTTGCTACGTGAAGATGTATCCCTTTATGGAGTGGGACAGGGCTCAACCCCTTTGGGGACCAGAATTTTCTCTACTACAGTAAAAGTGTATCTAAACCCAAAGCCAATATTGCAGCCTATTAGTTCTTGGTGCTGTGGTTGCATTTGTTTTCTTTTTTGTCAAGCTTTTTCTTTTACTTTATTATCATCTGGTAATTATACAAGTAATACACTTTCTGTCCTTGGGTGACTACGTAATTTCTCCACTGTGTCGATGGAGGGAGCCATAGTGGTCTCCTAGGCTGCTCTCCTGTAATAGACCACAAACATACACTATGTTGTCAAAAGTATTGGGGCGCCTGCCTTTACATGCACATTCATTTTAATAGCATTGTAGTCTTAGTCCGTAGGGTTCAAAATTGAGCTGGCCCACCTATTGCAGCTATAATAGCGTCAACTCTTCTGGGAAGGCTGTCCACGAGGTTTAGGAGTGTGTCTATGGGAATGTTTCACCATTCTTCCAGAATCGCATTTGTGAGATCAGGCACTGGTGTTGGACAAGAAGGCCTAGCTCACAGTCTCTGCTTTAATACATCCCGAAGGTGTTCTTTTGGGTTGAGGTTAAGACTTTGTGCAGGCCAGTCAAGTTCCTCCACCCCAAACATCCCTTCACTGGAACTAAGGGGCCAAGCCCAACCTCTGATAAACAACCCCACACCATAATCCCCCCCTCCACCAAATGATTTCGACCAGTGTACAAAGCAAGGTTCATAAAGACATGGATGAGCGAGTTTGAGGTGGAGGAACTTGACTGGCCCTGACCTCAACCCTGAGGTCAGACCTCAGCCCTGGTCCTGACCTCAACCCGATAGAACACCTTTGGGATAAATTAGAGCGGAGACTAAGAGCCAGGCCTTTTCGTCCAACATCAGTGCCTGATCTCACAAATGTGGTCCTGGAAGAATGGTCAAACATTGCCATAGACACATTCCTAAACCTTGTAGACAGCCTTCCCAGAAGAGTTGAAGCTGTTATAACTACAAAGGGTGGGCCAACTCAATTTTGAACCCTACGGAGTAAGACTGGGATGCCAATAAAAGTTCATGTAGGTGTAAAGTCAGGCATCCCAATACTTTTGACAGTACAATGCTCAACGTTCAACAGGTATTTTCTGGGGCTCAGAGCTTGATCCCTATTGACTTTCTGCGCTGTCCAGCAGATGGGGAATCTTTTTCCACCCTGTTATGGCTCTGAACAGCTGAGGTGCTTGTTATTCCCATACTCTCATATATTCACATATATTCTCAGAAATAATGAAATAACACAATAAATAAGCAAAGCCTGGTCAAGATTGCAACTGTTGAAAGCAACTTTGGTGTTAAAAATACATTTCCATGTAATCTGGTCCCGTAGAGAAGGCCAAACCTTTCCTTTGGCCATTACTGCTAACACCGCAGTGACGATAAATCCACATGGGACGATGTGATTAATCCTCTTCACAGCCTTGACTTTAAACCTAGACTGGAAAAAGCAGCTGGGGTATAAATATTTAATCATGGGTAAGTAAAAGTGTCAAAAGAAGCATTGATTAAAGGGGATTATATTTCAGGTGTTCTCAGCTAGCAGCAGAAGATGCTGGGCAGAATGAATCTTACAGGGTGCATAACAAAACACAACATAAGTTATAGCACATAGACATTTTACATGGTGCAAAGTTATTTCCACCGGCTTCATTAACATATGGATCGAACCCCCGTGGTCTAAGCTGTAATACTTTGTTTTTGTAGTAAGATATCTTGTTCTTTATAGAACATTTCTATTACCCACTGCCCCAAATTTCTCCATGTCTTCAATCCCATGCTGTGAAAGAAAATTAAAGAGTAATCTACTCCGAATTCAGAATGCACAACAAGAACCTGCAAAGCATAGAACCAGATTTTTTGTAGCAGATTCACAAACCAGAGCAGGGTCTGTAGGCTTCCATAAACCCTACATTTGGCTGATATTTATAATTATGGCCAAACAGTTGATTGATATATATACAGTGTCTCACAAAAGTGAGTACACCCCTCACATTTTTGTAAATATTTTATTATATCTTTTCATGTGACAACACTGAAGAAATGACACTTTGCTACAATGTAAAGTATTGAGTGTACAGCTTGCTGTCCCCTCAAAATAACTCAACACACAGCCATTCATGTCTAAACCGCTGGCAACAAAAGTGAGTACACCCCTAAGTGAAAATGTCCAACTTGGGCCCAATTAGCCATTTTCCCACCTCAGTGTCATGTGACTTGTTAGTGTTACAAGGTCCCAGGTGTGAATGGGGAGCAGGTGTGTTAAATTTGGTGTTATTGCTCTCACTCTATCATACTGGTCACTGGAAGTTCAACATGTCACCTCATGGCAAAGAACTTGAGGATCTGAAAAGAATTGTTGCTCTACATAAAGATGGCCTAGGCCAGTGATGGCGAACCTTGGCACCCCAGATGTTTTGGAACTACATTTCCCATAATGCTCAACTTCACTGCAGAGTGCAGGAGCAACATGGGAAATGTAGTTCCAAAACATCTGGGGTGCCAAGGTTGGCCATCACTGGCCTAGGCTATAAGAAGATTGCCAAGACCCTGAAACTGAGATGCAGCAAGTTGGCCAAGACCATACAGCAGTTTAACAGGATAGGTTCCACTTAGACCAGGCCTTCTTGAATCCCTTGGCCTGCAGGGAGAGCCTATATATTTGGGTGGAGTCAGGTGATCTATATTCTGTGCCACCTGGATGGCTGCCTGGGTGGACATGTGTCGTACACCCCAGGCTGCTAGGCTGGAGATTGGGCCTATCCCAGGGGCGTCTGGCTGCTAGGCTGTGTGAAGGCTTATCCAGAAGTGAGAGAGCAGCTCATGGTTGGGATTGAAGTGACGGTTCTGTCGGCTGGAGAACCTGTCGTGGTCGGAGGTAGAAGGAAAGCTGTTGCCACTAAGGGACTAAACACCTTTACCAGGGACCACAATGAGTAGCTGAAGCAAGTACCAGAACCATATTCTCACCGAAAGGGCACAGTGAAGAATCGGGAAACTTCAGGCGGTGATCAAGTCAGGGACCCAACCAGCGGAGGAGACGCTTGCAGCCTTGTGTGTCAAGCCAGGGACTGAGCTGGTTAGCAGGGGTGAAGCTTGAGAAGTATGTGGAGTGCCAAGTTAGGGCCCATCAGAGTAGCATGGGTGACGCTTGAGGGAGATACCACTGCACACCTTGTAGGACCTCAAGGGATTCAGAGTCAGTGAATCAGAGGGTCTATTGAGAGAACGGGAGCTCAGTATTGAAGAACTACAAGGAGCAGTTGTAGTGGAGCTGAAAGAACTGTTATGTTTGAGTTAGGAACTGTTAAAGACTGTTGCCATAGGGGACAGCAATCCTGCACGTGCAGAAATGGCGCTTTGCTGGGGCCTTTCCCTGCACGGCTGTTCTCCTATTGAAGTCTCGGATTCTGCCAATTGAGTTTGCTACTATCTAAGGGTGTCCTGGTCCTAACCCTCTTTCCCCCAAAATATACAAAAAAAAGGACTGTCAAAAGAAATAAAACCTCTTTTACATCCAAGAAGTTTCTGGCGCCCAATGACTTTCACCATCTTTGCACCCACTATGCCTCACAATCCACCACATATTCAAGGATGTCAGCTATCTTTGACCTTGGAGTTCCTCATTAGACCAAAAAAGGTAAAAGACCTTGCTACATTTGGCACCTAACATGGGGCTAAGGTGTTTTCTTTGCAGCAGTCACCCATAGCAACCGGCTTCAACTACATCGGGACTTCACTTGGCTCTGTGGGAAGGTGGCAACTAACATTTACCCCTCTTATAGACTGTGTTGTCGTGTGTACTATCAGTGTGGGGAAAGACCACCAAGTCTCATTGCTCATGGGGAAGAATCAGCCTGGTCTTTTGACACGTCCCATCAGTGCTGTAAGGGTTAAAACAGGCCCCAAAAAGGACTCCATGACAGTTTTGGTACACCGCAGATTGACGGAGGCGGGCGCCACAGTTCCCAAGAAACATTTGCACCAATCCGTTGGCAGGGGGAGGAGCTCCGGCTCTGCAGAGGAGGACGTGCTATTGTTCAGGTCACCATCTTGGATCGGCATGCTGAGACCTTGTGGCTTAAAAGGAAACATGGCTCACCTAGGAGCTCCAAGACTGGAGGTCCCTCAACCCATGCGGCTGAATACGACCCACGGGAGATCGCCAGTTTGGAACTGTGGAAGAACCCACAACCAGTACTGAAGCTGCCAAGTCGGGCAGTTCTACTTTGGCCCAGGCGGACTCTTCTTCCGAGGAACTAGACGTGTCGGGCGAGCTTGTAGATACTGCAGCGGCAGTATTAGTTCCCACTGCCATCGCTCCTCCGGAGACACCCACAGTGACCGATAGTCCAGAGCAGGTGATGCCGATAATCTCTCTCTCTATTAAGGAGGCTCAAGCATCCACCTCGGCTACTAAACCGGGTGTCGCGGTTGCGAAAGGAGGTGGCCCCATGGTCATTACTCATCTGGCTCAGTATATGCGCTCATCATGGATGAAGCAAGAAGAACTGTCTTGGGTCCCTTCCCGGCGGCGTCTGAAGCCAGTGACTGAAGACAAAAAGGGGGATGCATGGGACGAATAATTTAACGGTGCTGTAAAGTCTATATCGAGTATCAAAGTTTGAAAGACTGTGTTTCAAACTGTTTGTTCCATAATCCCAAGGGAAGAAGTGTTGATGTGGGCGGAGCCCACTCATTGAACTAAAGTTAACCATGTTAGTCTCACAAAATGACTTTAAACATTTGTCACTATGGTAATTGCTAAGAGAGAAACCTCGATCCAGCCCGATCGCGGATAATACTTGAAATTTTTATGGAGATGCCAGCACCGTCTCTCTTGAGGAATTATAAATGTGCACTTGTAGAGTTAAAGGATGCTCTGCTGAAATTAGTTTCCTTTGTGTGAAGTTTGCAAGTGGGAAATACCTTTCAATGCTGAATATCTGGGGCTATGGCCATAAAATTAATATGGACAGCGTGGTCCTTCACAGGCCAGGCAAAAAAGATGCTAAATATTCTGTTGTCATTGTAAATGCCAAGGGAGGAGATATAACCCTGCCATATTCCAGATACTATTAGCCTTGTCCAAATAATACCTTGTGGATTACAAATATGGGATGTGATGGGTCTGCTGACAGATATCTTGCACACCCATTTAAAATGTTATTAATGGGACAAATCCCAGAATGCTGTAACGCCAGAACTGTGCTGGACTGAATGTTGGCGGCAGTTACAGGAAGCCATCATTTGAGCCATGTTGGCTAAAGATTAAAGTTGTTGGGGTGTTTCACTCTATAGAGCGATCTGTGAAGTTCAGCAGGTTGTTGATAACCAAAAGGGGAAGAAGGTTCCTGTCTTTAGCTGCCATGGGGGCAGACTGAAGATATTCTTGCAAGGGGCCTGTGTCCTGAAGTGTGGTCTCTTGCCATTTGGCCTGACTGCTTGCTACTTGAAATGCAGTCATGCCCTGTGCCCAGAGTTCCTTTTTAAAGAAGACAAGGGAATTACTGGGAACATCTTCCAATACAGGGATCTCTTTCTTGTCATTAGGGATTGATTGCACTCAACAGGTGCAGGAGGAGAAATCTCTTCTGTATCCTTGATGTCTGATGTGAATTCTTCACTAGAAGCAATTCTTCCTGTGGTTTCTACTGTTCCAGCACATGTGTGCAATTTGTAAGAAAATACTTCTCCCTTTACATTAAGCGTGTAAAAGAACTCTGAAGTTGCAAATAAATGCCTGCTTTGATCATCTAAAACAGTGTACATTGATAGCTTTCTCTTGTTGTCCCTGAGGAAACACTTTCACCAGAAACCTTTTAGCACTGGTTTTCTATAAAAAATCTGTCATGACGTAGCTCACTGCATTTCAATGTAATTGTTGAAGATGACTGATCGTGGCTCTCCCTGGTATGATCTGATGGGGATGTAAGATCTTCAGTAGACGTAGAGTCTCATTTTAAAGGTCCTCTGTGTTGAAGCTGACACGTGCATTTCGCTGTCACGTTCCAAGCACTTAACTGTAGCCTTGCAGTCTCTGGCAAACTGCTTTGTAGAAGCACATCTGAAGCAAATGGCAAGGCTCCAACAGAACAACCTCTTCAAAGAGCTTTCCCTTAAATACATGATATTTCCTGAGATGATGTGGTTTGTTGTGGACGAGATTGTGGGAGTTTTGGTCTTTTCGCCTTTCTTCACTATCGCAGCTGGCAGTGGGTGTAACTGCCATCTTTCTAACATAGACAAGGTTTCTAGTAATGGGCTAAGACTGTGATTCACAGTTGCGTTTTGAAAACGCATCCAAAATGCAAACTTCATTTGAAACCGCCATACCAGTGAGTGATATGACACTGTACTGCACTGGTGATGGTAAGTAAGAAAAAAAATTGGAATTTTCCAAAGATGTGACAAAAAAATACACTTTAAAAAAACTGCCATGCCTCTTGCTAAATGCCTTGGGCTGTCCACTTTCCAAAAGGGGGTCATTTGGGGGGTATTTGTACTGTTCTGGCATTTTCAGGCCTCAAGAAATGTGATGGTCATCAGTACATCAGATATAAAATTAAAAAGTGCAGCGCTGGACTAAGTGATATAAGTGAGTGATAACAAAATCTATTAATCAATATGACAAAGCCACAGTGAAAAGATAAATGCCAATCCTTAGTGACAAAACAACAGTACATTGAGTGCTCATAAATAATATGTTATGTATTGAAAACAAGTGAACAAAAATAAATTAGTGTTATAAAGTCCAAAATTATGATGTGTAGATGTTCTATACAAGGTCAGAGATCGATTTTCACCGTTCAGTGTTGCCCACCACCTGATGGTAAAAAATGGAGGCTTACCAGAAAGCCTGTGACCGCCCTTACTCAGGGGGGTCCAAACAGGCTTAGTAGATGGAAATAGACCACTGTGGGGATACTCCAGGGGACACCGCTGGGCAGACACACCAACCTCCTTCATGGACGGCAAGCCGGCGACAACTTGAAGTGCCTCACAGGATCCTATCCCGGGGTCTCTTTTCATAGAGCAGTTAGTAACTCCCACACAAATAAATCATAAGATGCCAAAAAAAAAGGAAAAAACAGAGGGAGAGACTCCGCTGGTGTAGATACATCTGGCTGGTTTATTTAAAATAACAAATAAAAACAAGCAAAACACGAATCCTTACAAGAATGGTAAAAACGGCACTACCGCCGTTTGAATTGAAATCGCGCATGCGCGGTGGGTACAGTGTTGTGACCCATCAGTACATCAGGATTGATCGATTTTTCAGATATACCGTACTGCATATACCATAGTTTATGGATTAAATACCACCAAAAGAAAGGTCTATTTATGTGGAAAAAAAAGATAAAAAATGTCATTTGCATACAGTGTTGCAATTGTCTTTCAAAGTGTGACAGCACGGAAAGCTGAAAATTGGCCTGGGCAGAAAGGGGATGAAAGTGTCCGGTATTGAAGTGGTTAATAAGGCTTCATAAGCGAAATTTCTTTAAATAGCATGTTTTAAACCTGCACTTGAAGTGGCACACCTATAGTAATACAGAAAAAGTGACATTTAGAAAGAAACATTTGTTACTAAATTACATTTCCTTTCCGGCTTTCTTTTTTTCTTTTTCTTTGAATGCCATGGATACCCAAATAAAATTAAACAAAGGGTATGAAGAGCTGGGCATTGCCTTGGGATAACTGTGCCAATACAAAAAAATAAAAAAAAATGAAAGTGGGAAGCAGCTTCTTTAATAAGGCTTACAGTGAGATGTTAAAAATATAAAATTCTCTTAAATAACATCTTTTGGGGATTTCCTAAAACTTCATGAGAAGTATCAAACATGTAGGATTTACTTTAGCAAAAATGACACTTTAGAAAGATAAAACAAAATTGCAGCTAAATCACATTTCCCTGCTGGCATGTTTTCTTTGTAAAAACACGGCATGGGATTCCCCAAAAAATCCATTCTAGACCCTTATCCTTGATGAGAGTATGCTAGGGAACACCATGCATAAAAAACAACAGTCTAAGGTACCCTCCAAAACTCAAACCAAAACCTTATTTGAGCAACGAGTGTGTGCCTCCTCTCCTAAACAATACCAAGCCACATGTCCTCAACAGGGACTTGATGGAGACAAGTGTCTCTTCACCACATCCCTGGCCAAGTGGATTTGAGGGTCTGGAAGTTATAGGAATCCTGAAGCCCCCCCTCCCCCCAAATAGTGCCCCTGGTTATTCATTCACAAAAACAATTACAAAGTAAATAATTACATATAAAAAACACTCTAAAACTTTAACCCAATATGATCATGGCCATATTTGGTCAATGATTTCAGCCAGCATCCCTGTCCCCTCTGTTTACTTTCTGCTGCTGGCTGGGTTTTTTAGGTGTTGGAGGACAAAATGGAGTATCAGATGGGTTCAGTCCAGGTGAAGGCTTGACATCTGGATGTCTCATGGTGTGAATCTCGGGAATCATGTCAGCGGTTGCAGGAGTTTTGAGGTGATTTACTGAGCTGGACTCAGGAGGGTTTGTGATGGCACCAGTTGCTGCATAGGATATTAGTAACTTGGGAGGTAGAGAAGTATTTGATGCGCCAGAGTCACCAGTATGGTTGATAGCTGCAGCGTCTATTGCTGGAGTCTGTGCTGTGGGTTGATGCACAGGATGTAAAGTGTCCAGAGCAATTGTGTTGTCATTGTTCTGGCTTAGTATTGCAGGGTCATCAGAGGTTCTTCTGGGCTACACTAGGCACCTGTAACAGGATCACTCTGCTCTACACATGGGGTACCTTTACTCTTGTGCAGTTTTTATCAGTGCCCTATGACAAGGCAGAGGCCGGCGTGGGCGAATACTCATCCTTTTAGAATGAACGTACACCGTGCACACTTGAATCGCAACTGTTCTCCAGTTAACTCTGGGGTCCTCGTGACAATGTACACCTTCTCTGTGCCTGCATTTGGGAGTGACACGCTGAGCTTTGTCAACATCCACCTGTCCAGTGTTTCACTGCTACCTCACTCCCAGTAATGGTATGGGATCCCACCTTTCACATAGCGCGGACTCCATGCATGCATTAAACTTCACTTAATTCTTTTGTACCTTGGCACAGGCTGGGGACCTCTGCAGTGTGAGTCTGCTCTCGATGCTATGGGAGATGGACTGCTCACTGAGAGAATGCCGACAACAACTCCCTCCTGCAAGAGGCTGTCCCATCTATACCAGGCACACGCTTAACGACAGGCTACTTGTAACTTTTAGGTAAGTGGTAGGTAAACCACATGTCTTCACACCATATTTCTCTAGTACTGATGTCTTAATATCTTAAAGTACCTTAGTGACTTCAACTATGGAATGGTTCCGGTTACTTGCATTACACTCCTTTTAGTAACTTCAGATCAGGGGGGAACAAGGTTTCAAAACTTTACTTGAAAAAGAGCAAATGCAATTACAGACTCCAACATATGGAAACATTATTTCTTCCTACATCCCTAACCCTAACTCAGGCTATGTGCTGCTTCGACATATCTGTGAAGGTAGAATTCATGTATAGTAAATCAGTGGAATACTTCAGCAGCTAGTGTCTTCCTGGCGAACCCCGAGTTCTGATGACCTTTATATCTCGGCAGTGGTAAGTGGCATTCTTTTGCTCCTCACGGGTGCTATTTTCTGTCTCTTTCCCCTACGGGCACTGGGCTCTGAGTCTCTGGGGAAATGCTCAGCGCTATCCATGTGCCCCCTCCTGGTCTCTCTCTCCGGACCACTGTCCCACCTTATATCACAGGATCAGTGGGTCGGACCCAGAGAAAAACCTGCCAAAACCCAAAGACCTGGGAAAGTATTAACTCTTACCCTCCTGTCCTGGGGCAGCATCTAACTCACTATTTCTAACCCACTTATGAGCTTCTATCTCTGATTGTGTATAAGCTTGGCCATATACTCCTGATGATGCGTGTGTGCGCGAAACAGCTGTAGAGGCTTACTACTATACAATGCTTGAGGTCCTGGCCAGCCACTCTGCAATAGATTGCGTTCCATGTAAGTGCAAGCCTACTACATACACATAATGTTTTGTGCTTGAGGTCCTTGCCGCCATTTTCCCTGCCTGAATTGTGCTCTTTGCACATGTGGTTTTATGTTTGTTTTTATATGCTAGTTCACCAATAAATACTTCACCATGAGAGTTTCTCTTTTTTGTGATTGGTGACTTATTGCTTCGGATGGGACACACTGAGTTGTTTTTACTATGAAAAAGAAATCTTTCTAGTCATGATCCATATACCCTGATACATTCTAAAAGAAGGTCCCCTAATTCGGATAAGAGTGGAAAGTGGGAGCTGATGTTGACTACATACCTCCAAAGTCCTCAATCTTATCATATGCAATTTTTGCTGTTCTAATTCTAGAAAGCAACTCCATCTGGTGAGTGTGTTTCTCTGGCAGTGGTTGAAGTCAAATTGGGTGTTTGTCACACTGAAGGAGAGAGATCACTTGAAATACATCACCTGATATTTCTTCATGAGAGTTTATTTGAACTTTTTCTTATGTTGATTATTTGAATATATTCTCACTTCATTGACACACAAGTATAACACTTTATGTGTTCTGAGTTTCTTTTGATATTGTTATTTAGCGCTGCAATTTTTCTTTGCCACTGTTTACACAAGTGCTTGTATATCTGCACTTATTGCTAGCAGCTATATATGCCATTATGCCCTGACATTCATTTTGCTATAAGCATGGCCAGTTTGCACCTTCCTGTACATGAGTTTCTGCATTTACATGGGCTTGGACAGCTTGTGCATTGTGGTTGTTTCCTTTTAATGCAATACAGTTTTTTGCTTCTGCTTCAGCATGAGCTGTGTATAATTAACTACTTGGCGACTGCTGTGAACAGGATCAGGAACGGGAGTGGGGCCATCATAGCCCCACTCTATGGTGTAGGTGTGCGCAACCTATTGCATTAGGGTGTGCACCCCGAATGTATTAAAACAGGGACAGTGTTAGTAACGCAGTGGATGGTGTCAGTAGAGCAGTGTACTTGTCAGTAGGGCAGTGGATGAAGTCAGTTATATTTCATTATTTATTTTTTTATTATATTTTACTCTTTTTTTTTTTTTTTTACGAGCCCCGTTGGGGGGCTTTGGTGAAATATCAGCAGGGGGATCTGCGCAGTACAGGGTGATTAAGGCACACCCGGCACCACCCCCAACCCCCCCCCCCCCCCGGTGCATAACTATGGGGGCCATACTGATCTATATGAATCTTGGTATCTATCAGTGACTTGGCCAAAAATACTGTGAGGTGTTATTTTTTTTGAAGGGCGGCAAAGCTATTTAACTTTTGCATAGACTTGTCTGTATTTATATTTGATAGAAAAGAGGAATATTTTTCAGGGTCTTATATAGCTTTCATGGGTTAATTTAAGCCTTAAAAGTTCACCGCTTAGTTTCTCTGAATTATTACATGTTTTATAAGCAGCATTGATTCACTGCATAGTCCTATTTCACACATCAGATAGGCCATTTATGCCTTACTTGTTTCATAATTCTCCTTAAATTGGTTCTAGCAGTTTTTTTTTAACTTAAAGTGGTTGTAAAGTCACTATCTGTACTTAGTAGATCCACCTCTATTATATTCTGTTATATCGCTCAGTGCCTTTCTTTTATGAAAATTATGTGGCAAAATACCTTATTTTACAGCGCCACTGTGCACTCAGCTGATGTCCCGGGCTCTCCTTCTCCGCTCCAAGGACTCAGAGAGACGGGATGAGGTTCCCTCTGACATCAGTCGGAAGTAGAGCGGCGGGCGGTCAAGTGACCGCTCAGCGGCACTCTTCAATAAGGTACTGTGCTGTTTCATTTTTACAAAACATAGGCACTGAGTGATATAACAGGCTATACAGTACCAGAGTGGATTCTACTAAGGGCACAATAGTTAGTTATTTCACATAGTATAGCAGCAGCAGGGGAGGGGTGTGGAGGAGCTGACAGGCAAGGAGGGAGGCTGACGGAGGGACGTATACTGACCACGTTAGCAGAGGCTGAGCAGCCATGATAAACGTGGTCTGTTTACAGAGGGGAGGGCAGAACCAGGCAGGATCAGCCAGGTATTTTAGATGATACAAAAGGGCCAAATTACACAGCACAAGCACTGTGCTGCTATAAATGCTTTAAAGAAAAAGGATCATATATTTTTTTTTAGGGTTACAACCACTTCAAGGCTGGGTTCACATATGTTGTGGCCACAGGTCACAGCCTGGAGTCCGGTGCATCCCTGTTCATTGATTCAATTGCAAATCAGGTCCGAATTTTGCCTGAATTCACACCTGAATCAGAACCAAAGATGCACAGGACCCTTTTTAAATGTGGACCACGGCCACCTCAGAGCTGTGTGAACCGGCTCCATTGAGAGCTGGGCACACTCTCCTGTCATGTGAATTGGATGCGTGCAAACCCACATCCAATGCGCATATGTGTGAACCCAGCCTAATGCATTGCCTGTATTAAGTTAAACAAACTCCCCACTAATTATTCCCTCCCCATCCATCTCAATACCATTGCACAGAGCAGGTAAGTGTATCTTTTTTAATTTAATAAAATCAAAATGAGGCTTTAATATCACTGTAAGCTATATCATCATTTTTATTTTCATCTTGAATGTCTATTTCTAGTAACTGCACAGATTCTTCTGAGGCATATTGTATTTGTGTGCAGTTACAGTGTCTTGAAAAAGTATTCACACCCCTTGACATTTTTCACATTTTGTCAAGTTACAACCAAAAACTTATTTTATTGGGATTGTATGTGATAGACCTACACAAAGTGGCTCAAAATTGTGAAGTGGAAGCAAAATGATAATTTATTTTCAAAATATTTTTACCAATAAATATATGAAAAGCATGGCAGGCATTTGTATTCAGCCCCCTTTACTCTGATACCCCTAACTAAAATCTAGTGAAACCAATTGACTTCAGAAGTCAGCTTATTAGTAAATAGAGTCCACCTGTGTGTAAACTAATCTCTGTATAAATACAGCTATTCTGTGAAGCCTTCAGAGGTTTTTTTTAGAGAACCTTAGTGAACAAACAGCATCATGAAGGCCAATGAACACACCAGACAGGCCAGGAATAAAGTTGTGGAGCAGTTTAAAGCAGGGTTACTTTATAAAAAAATGTTCCAAGCTTTGAACATCTCATGGAACACTGTTCAATCCATCATCCGAAAATGGAAAGAGTATGGCACAACTGCAAATCTAGAAATAATGGAAAAATTGATACTGGACTTTATAGACACTGAGAAACAAAAATATTTTAAAATATATAAATCTTGTTACAAATAGATTAGAAAGAACAACCAGACAAACAATATTTAAAAAAAAAAGACTTTGCACTGCACATTTCTGACCTACCCCTACAAAGCCTACTAGAACAATTACCATTGTCTCAACAAGGACATTTTATAATCTTTTTAGGATCAGTCCTTGGTTTGTGGGTTATGTGCTGATATAGTTTATAGACAATTTTTACTTTGCCAAGTCTTGTTTTAAAATATTGTTTGTCTGGTTGTTCTTTATCATCTATTTGTAATAAAATGTATATATTTTTTTATATTTTTGTATCTTAGTGCTTAGTCCAGTACCAATTTTTCCATTATTTCTAAACTTATGGGATGTGGCACATATGTATCTTTCTTGGTATCCACAGCACCACTCTGTGGTGATACCCTAAAAATATTCTATTACAACTGCAAATCTACCAAGATATGGCCGTCCACCTAAACTGACAGGCTGTACAAGGAGAGCAATAATCAGAGAAGCAGTCAGGAGGCCCATGGTAACTCTGGAGGAGCTGCAGAGATCCACAGCTCAGGTGGGAGAATCTGTCCACAGGACAACTATTAGTCGTGCACTCAACAAATCTGGCCTTTATGGAAGAGTAGTAATAAGAAAGCCATTGTTGAAAGAAAACCATAAGAATTCCAGTTTGCAGTTTGCGCGAAGCCATGTGGGGGACACAGCAAACATGTGGAAGAAGGTGATCTGGTCAGATGAAACCAAAATTGAACTTTGTGGCCTAAAAGCAAAACGGCATGTGTGGCAGAAAACGAAGGCCGCGTACACACGATCTCACATTACGACAACAAACTCCATGTTTTTTTTCCGACGGATGTTGGCTCAAACTTGTCTGGCATACACAAGGTCACACAAATCTTGTTGGAAATTCCGAGCGCCAAGAACGCGGTGACGTATAACATGTACGACGGCACTATAAAAGGGAAGTTCAATACCAAGTGCGCCAC
This sequence comes from Lithobates clamitans, assembly GCA_037952925.1. Lineage (NCBI taxonomy): Eukaryota > Metazoa > Chordata > Amphibia > Anura > Ranidae > Lithobates > Lithobates clamitans. The sequence continues at coordinate 399,432 of JBBGZY010001301.1, forward strand.
CCTTTGGGCTCCTTCTGCTAATCTCGTGTTAGTAGAAGTTTGGTGAGAGACAATTCGCGCTTTTCAGCCTCGTGCTTTTCAGATCATTACTGCTCTTCAGTTTGTGCTTGTGGGTTCGTATCTGGTTTTCAGTGCATGTAGTCAGTTCGCATCTGTTTTTCAGTGCGTATTGTATAGTACGTATTAGATTTTCAGTGCGTTCTTGTCCGTTCGTTTCTGATTTTCAGCTCGCTCTTCTCAAGCCTTTCTGTTTTTCAGTGCTTTCTGCTAGTTCATTCTGACCAGCCGAGCGTTTTGAAGCCATGAGGACCCTCACCCCAGACCAGAGGGTTTTTAACTACCGGCTGGCCAGAGCCAGAAGAGTGGTGGAGAACGCTTTTGGGATAATGGCCAGGCAGTTCCGCCTATTCCTTATGGAAATCAACATGGCGGAATATAAACTTAACCATATAATCCTTGCATGCTGCATTCTCCACAACTATTTAAAGAGAAATTCAATGAACTATGTGGCCTCAGTTGGGCCTGAGGCCGGACTTCAAGAAGAAACCCTGACGGCGCTTGAAGCTGGCTGTCCTGGCTTGCCCCCCCAAAGCGCCCGCAAAGTAAGACAGAAGTCCGTCGAGTACGTTGCGGGTAGGAGGGCCACTGATATGCTAGAAAATGTTTAAGAAGCATCTTAAAAATAAATATTTTAGTTAAACTGAAATAATATCTCCTTTGATTTACTGCTTGTGTTTCTTTTAGCTGTCTCCTAGGTTATCCTATGGGCTTTTCTTTTTGGCCAATTTCTTCAATAGTGCAAATGTAATTAATTTGACACATGAGGTGACAATCTCTTCTTCAGCGAACTATTATGTTGTGGGTCTGCTACACCCACACCTTGTTTTTGTTGTTAATGTATGTAATGCATTACTGATAAAAATATTCATCATTTTCAGCACCATGAATTAATTTTTGGGAGTCACGAAAATGGCCTGATTGTTGCAAATTATAAAGCACTGTGGGGTGGGGGCGTGGCCGGCATGGCGGACTGAGTGGACGTGTTCCCTAAGAGCTCCTGGAGTATAGCTTATACTATCATCCGTATTTTGGAAAACTGAGCTGAATCGAGACTCCCCTGGTAACTGGATGCCTTCCAGAACTCCTGGCATACAAAAACGGGGTAAGAAACTGAAATTTCCCCCAAATATTCCAGAAGACAGCAGCCCGGTATCCTGCTCCCCGGGCCCTCCTGCGCGCCATTCTAATATGACGTCGCAGACAGACCATGAGGAGGATCCCCTTGCTACTAACCCGGGCATATCTGAGATCATGGCAGCTATAACATCGTGTCAAGCGGCTGTTACCACTTGCCAATCTGCCCTGGCTTCTAAAATTGAGGAGGTTCAGCTAGATGTAGGCTTGCTGAGGCAGGACTTCGATAAAATCAGGTCCAGAGTGTCAGAGGCTGAGAGGCGGGTAGGCACGGTGGAAGACGGTCACAGACAATGCAGCTTCAATCCGCACCCTCCAGACGAAGGTTAAGGCTCTTGAATATCGAGCGGAGGACGCCGAGAACCGCAGCCGGTGGAATAACTTACATATAGTGGGTCTCCCAGAAGGTGTGGAGGGGAGGTCACCGGCCCTATTTGTGGAGGACTTGCTGCGTACTTTGCTTCCAGCTGCACAGCTCTCCCCTTACTTTGCGGTTGAGAGGGCGCACCGTGTTCCGAATGTAAAACTTCTCCTGTTCCCGGACTATACCATGGAAACCCAGCGGCAGCGATGTTCGTTTGATGCAGTTAAAGCTGGCCTGAGGAGAAGAGGAGTGAAGTATAGCATCTTGTTTCCTGCAAAGCTTCGGGTGGTGGATGGTGAGTCGATCCGCTTCTTCACTAATCCCAAGGATGCGGCTGTAATCGGCCGTGACACTTTTTCTCCTTTTTGGTTATGTTTATTTTATTTTTTTCTCTTTTTTGCCTGCTGCTGAAATGTATGTGATCCATGCACATTCCTTCTGCACCTTTAACTTCCTATCTACCTGGACACAGTTGCTGAGGTGTGGCAGAGGAGAACTGGTCGGGAGGTGTATCACCCACTCTGTCTCGAGACTGCCTTACACAAGTATTTGCTGAGGGGTGAAGGGGACTTGTGCTTTTAGACACAGACCCGCTTTGTGACTCTGACTGGCGATTTCTATCTACCCCTGTTTTGCCCTTCCTAGCAGTATATGCACTAATACTCCTGTATGTTTAATGAGGGATAGAATGCAGCAGTTACTTAAGTATGTGCCCCTGCTTAGGCAGGTGATTTTCAGGTTTTTCTTTTTTGCTTTTAATTTTTCAATTATACTACTCCATGGCTCGGGGATGAGTCTCCCTGTGAAACCTCACGTCTAGACTCCCTACTAGTGGGAATGGAATAACAACTGTTCCCGGTAGCATGACCCCATTTTGTTGGCTATAGTCCCTGGACTATGGGTTTTCTGGGATTTAGGTGTGCCTCACTGTTCCGGGGCGCACGGGGTGGGGGGAGGGGGGGTTGGCACTTGTTTGTCTTTGTTGGGTGTTATGGTTTTACTTCAAGTATGTATTCAGTGTTGGTCTTTTGTTGTTAAAGAAGGAGAAATGTGTAATCGGCCCTTATGGCTTTGCTTATCTAGGTGGTCTGTCACGGGCTTGTGGGAGGGCCGCGGGCGGTACTTTTTGGCTGCTCTGGCTCGTGTTGCCTCTGTTCGCAGGCCTGGTACAGACATTTCAATGCTTCTACTCATGGCTACATGTTTAGTGGTGGCGTGGAACGTGCGGGGGCTTAATTCCGCTATAAAGCGCTCGCTGGTACTCAATTATTTGAAGAAGCCCCGCCCCCAGGTGTGTGTTCTTTTGGAGACGCATCTGATGGGTTCCCGTATTCTGAGTTTAAAATGTGCCTGGGTGGGTGCTCATTACCATGCACCCTATTCTAACTACGCTAGAGGTGTTACAGTATTAGTGCACAGATCCCTGCTTTTTCAGCTCATGGATGTTAAAATCGACTCGGGGGTAGGTATGTACTTCTTCACGCCCTGCTTTCGGAAGTTCTGGTGGTGATTGTGGGTCTGTACCTGCCTCCCCCCGCCGATATAGATGTGCTTCATGTGCTGATGCAGCAGGTTACACTTTATAATGTTGAAAATGTACTTTTTATTGGGGATTTTAATATGGCTCCCTCTCCAACTATGGACAGACTCCATGCTTCTGGTTCTCCGCAGCTGGGGTTATCCTGCTGGGCTTCCACATTTCACATGACAGACGTTTGGCGTCATTTTCACCCCTCTGACAGGGAATACACATGCCTATCTACCACATACCGGACATTGTACCGCATTGACCTGATTTTTGCCTCAGTGGCCTTACTACGGAGAGTGATCTCTACGGAGATCCTCTCACGTGGTATTTCGGATCATGCTCCGGTGTCTGTTACATTTAGGCTCTCTGAAGAGGTGGGTGTCAGAACTTGGAGGCTGTCCAAATATTGGATCATGGACCCAGATATACAGGAGGAGATGCCGGAGGAGCTATGCAATTTTTGGAATGGGAATACAGGCTCAGCTGGACCTTTATTGGTTTGGGACACCCTCAAGTCATGGCTTAGGGGATCTTATATGGCGCGTATTGCCGCCAAGAAGTGGCGGTCTGTGCAGTCTCTGAGGCATCTGGAGGAGCAGGCACGGTTAAGGGAGGCTGAATATGTAAGAGCTCCTAATCAGGGAACCTATGTCCCCTGGCAGGATACCCTGAGGGAATTGTCCCTACTCAGGGTTGAACTTACTAAAAAGGCTATGCTCGATAGTGCCCAGCGGGTGTTTGAATTTGGAGACAAAAACGGGAGGCTATTGGCATGGCTGGCTAAGGGACAACACCCCGTGACCCACATTGGCAGATTAAGGGATGTGGATGGTCACATTTTGACCGATTCAGCGGATATAAATGCTAGATTTCTGACATTTTACCAGACACTATACTCTTCTAGGGCGAATTTCCTCACCTCTGAACTCATAGAATATCTTGACCTGATCCCACTCCCTTCTCTGGAAACAGCAAAAAGTGAGGACCTGGATAGAGATATCTCACTTGAAGAAGTACAGGAAGCATTGGGATGTATGCAGGCAGTTAAATCACCAGGGCCGGATGGTATTCCTATCGAATTTTACTCTACTTACCAAGAATTTTTGGCCCCTAAGTTCACCTCATTACTACACCAGTCCCTTGACCTGGACTCTCTTCCGGAGTCATAGTCTGAGACGATAGTGGTATTGGTGCCCAAGCCTGGTAAGGACCCTGAAGAATGTGCCTCCTACAGGCCTATTTCCCTGATCAACGCTGATGCCAAGTTGTTGGCGAAAATTCTAGCACGCAGGCTCAGTAGGGTGATAGAAGACCTTGTTCATGTGGATCAAACCGGGTTCATGCCGGGTAAGGGCACAGATATCAATATCCGTCGCTTATTTCTTAATTTGGCCACTCACCATCAAAATGCAGGTACAAAAGTCATAGCCTCTCTGGACGCGGAGAAGGCTTTTGACTCCGTAGAGTGGGAGTACCTATGGGAGGTGTTGAGGAGATTTGGAGCTGGACCTAGATTTTTACGTTGGTTAGAGCTGTTATATAGAGCCCCTAGAGCAAGGATAAGGGTTAATAACACCCTCCCAGATCTCTTTCTCCTCCAGAGGGGAACCCGACAGGGCTGCCCGCTGTCCCCAAGTCTCTTCGCTCTGGCCTTGGAGCCCTTGGCGGTTTTGGTCAGGGAATCTGATAATATTAAGGGACTCAGGGTTGGCTCTCTGGAAGAGAAAATATCGTTATATGCAGACGATACTCTGCTGTACCTGCAATACGCTGGCCCTTCCCTACAAGCTGCGTTAGCGGCCTTCAACGAATTTGGAAGATTTTCTGGGATCCGGATCAACTGGAACAAATCTGTTTTGTTCCCTATTGATGCGCAGGCCAGACAGTCCGCGGTTCAGTCGTCATTAAGATGGGTGGATGAATTTATGTATTTGGGAATTAGAGTGGCGAGAGATCCCCAGTCCTTCCAACGCCTTAATATTCAACCAGTAGTATCACGCCTTAAAGAACACAGCTCTAGGTGGGCCAACCTACCCCTTAATCTACTAGGACATATCAATGTTCTCAAGATGATTTATCTCCCCAAATTTATTTGTTTGTTCAGGAGCTGCCCGGTGCTGCTGCCCCGTTCCCTTTTTCGGGAGCTGGACAGTTGTATTGGTTCCTTTTTATGGAGGGGCTCCTCCCCTCGACTAGCTAGGTCAACTCTGCAGCTCCCGGTGGACCTTGGTGGGTTGGCGTTGCCCAACCTGCTGGTCTACTACTGGGCGGCCATATTGGTCACGGTCAGATGGTGGTTGGAACAATCTAAAGCCAATGCTGCAGTTTGCCTTGAGGCGACTGTTGTAGGGTGTCTCAAGGAATTAGACAATTTGATCTATCTCAGCATACCCCTCCTTGCCGATCCCTACCAAAACTACTTTGGCGGTGTGGGGCCTGGCTAGACAGAGGTTTGTCTCTCCGGGTAGGTGGTCGCCCTTTTGTCCCTTGTGGGGAAACCCTTCCCTCCCACACTTCCGGACAATCCCGGACCCACAGGTTTGGGCTCGGTACAACATCAAATTGCTAAAAGATATTGTGGTAGCCAGTTCTATCCGTTCCTTTTCAGAATTGGGTAGGTTGTATGGCCTTCCTCGATGGCTGCTGTTCCGGTACCACCAGTTGAGACATGCCTTCCGTGCACAGTTCCTGACCCCGCCAGATCTCACATCTGATGTGGTTGAGGACTTGTTGGCCCAGGAGACCCTGTCCAAGCCTTTGTCTGGGCTATACTTCACTCTCATTAAGAAAGATTCTCCCAAGATGGAGGTACTTTGGTCTAGATGGGGAGCTGATATCCCTACCTTGGATAGGGAGTCCTATGAGGAAAGTTTTGAGGAACGTTTTAAACTGGTGATATCCTCTAGGGACAAATTGGTACAAGCCAAGTTTTTCCATAGGACATATCTCACGCCTCAGAGGCTGCACAGAATATGCCCTGAAAGGTCCCCGGAGTGCCCCAGATGTAGATCCCCTGATAGCTCATACATACATATGTTTTGGTCCTGTCCCAGGTTATCGTTCTACTGGTCCGCAATGATGGAAGGTATCAATGCTCGTCTACAACTCGAACTCCCATTGACCCCAGAATTGGCTCTGTTAGGCATACATGATGATGACCAGAGACCTAGATATACCAAGTTGTTGATATCATTGCTACTATTTTATGCCAAGAAGGGGATTGTATTGAAATGGAATTCTCATAGCTCTCCTACGGTAAAGGCGTGGGAAAATTCAGTTAATGCTGTCCTACCTTTGTACAAATTGACCTATATAAACAGAGGATGCCCTCAGAAGTTTACGAGAGTGTGGCGTCCTTGGACGGACCCTGGATGAGGTCTTGATTACATAGGTGTCACCATTTTTCTGCTACACGTAGTATGGTGTTATTGCTGGTCTCCCCTCTCTCCCCCCCTCTCCGGTTTTCCTTCTTCCCATCCCCCCCCCCCTTTTCCTCCCTCCCCCATCCCCCCCTCCCCATTTATTTTTGTTTTTTTCTTATCATCACTGATACGAACCAGTCAAATTGCTTATGATATGAACTTTATGTAATCGTTTCTTTCTGTAAGCCATGTGTGTATTATCCTGTGGCCATTCACTGTTCTGATCTACTCTATATTGTATACCATCTCTTTTTCAATAAAGACCAACCTTGTTGTTAAAAATAAAGCACTGTGGGAGTTATTTAGTAAAGGAAAATCCACTTTGCACTTCAAGTGCACTGCAAAAGTGCACTTGAAACTGTTCTTGAAACTGCACTGAAAGTGCACATTATTTCTAGATTTATAGAAAGTGGATTTGCCTTTAGTAAATAACCCCCATTGTCACTTTAAACACCAACTTAGTTCAAAAACTGCTATTGAGCATTGAAATAAGAAACCACACATTGTTGAGTATAAAACTTTTTACTCTGTGCACATTCACACGTGCGTTAGAAAAGGGTTTTTGAACAAACCAACATATTTTTGTAACAACATTTTTGGTTTTGACAGTACAAATAGCCTTTTTTTGTGTTAAACAGGCGTGTTTAAAACCATAAAACAATACACAACTCAGGAACTTAAAAAGTTCAACTTTGATAATTTGAAGGCAATATCAGACATTAGTATGTCCAAACTGTGTTGATATTGCCTTCATCAGATGGGGTGATGTCACCCCTGTGAAAGCCAAATTTTGAAGATACACACAAATTGACAGTCAAAATGGGGACTTCCCTCTTGATCCCATGCCTAATGTCAACATGTGCTAGCTCCCATCATGGGGGATCAATAGACGTGTTTCGGGGTTGCAACCCCTTCCTCTCAGCTACTTGAGTTGCGAGGAAGGGGTTGCACCCATAAAACGCGTACATTGATATCCCGTGATGGCAGATAGCATATGTTGGCACGCTGTGTGCATCTTCAAAATTTGGCTTTCAATATACCTCTAAAAAGATTCAAAAATTTTAAAAATATCAACAAATGGAAAAATTCAGGTGTGTTTTAGATTCTGCCCAAAACATCAATGATGTTTTTGAGTCTTTTTTCAACATCATTGATGTCTTCCTTGATCTTCCATAAATCTAGATTGCACACCATGATCTCCCCGATGAGGACGTGTGCACTTGCACTTGTGAAATGAGTTTCTTCTTCCACAACATCCACATCACCTAAAATAAAAAAACACGCCATGTATTGTAAATATGCAGGAATACATCTATTACCTGAAGCTGTGGTCTCAGACACTCACCTGTTGTGGTCACTATTTCGCCAACTTCATAAACCTCTCCTTCCTCCACATCCTCTGGTTGTGGTGTTGGTATTTCCCCTTCTTTATGAGGTTGGGGGTCCCTGGTGTCCTCTGATGTCCTGAGTCTTTTCTCCCCTATGTGAATAAAAAAAGGTATGCTTAGCACACAGATATTTGAGGGCAGAAATAGGAATCTGAAACATTGCTTGGAAGTGTCATACAATTGTCTTTTTGGGCAGAGTTCCAAGCTGAAGACATTTTTTTTCCTCTAAAGCTGAAATATTTACCTTTTTTGAACAATTTTCACACATGGAGACACCCCTAGTATCCACTGGAGCACCTGTGTGGGACACCCTAAAAAGTTTGTTCTGGTGTCCCACACTAGTGCTCCTGCGTCCAGATGTGTAAACAGCTGCTGAGTGTCCTCTCCTTACACTGAATCAAGTTTTTATTTTCATTCTAGTTACAAACCCATCTAGACAACAACATGTACTAAACTTCTTTTAATACAAATAGGCCTGAACAAATGTAGTAAACCTGGATCTGCCAAAAACATCGTATTAGTGGGCGAATGAACGATGTTTACTACGAACGATTACTGTGCCCACAAACCTGAAAGTTGCCATTTTAAACTGTACAACAGTAAAGAAAAACACATGGAGCAGCACAAACCTAATATGAATAATAAAAACACAAGACAAATACTTACTTTTTAGAATCAGTTTCCTGATCTTTCTGTACTGATCCTGCTCCTCAATTTCAGGCCTGACCAGCGATTCCTCAATTGATCCTTGGATCGTCGTACCCCAAAATTCTTCTGCGACTTTTCACAACTTTAGCCATGATCTTGGCCTTTCTCACATGCTTCCCATTATAGTCTGCCCTCTTCAAGATGTCCACCATCTCCACCATCTCGACAAAGGACATATTTGAGGTGTTAAATCTCCTCCTGGATTGGGACGTTAGTGGCTCCGGGCTTTTTTCATTGCTGCTCTCCTCTGCACGCACTTGCTCTATCTTCGCCATGTACTCTCCCACTGCGCTGAAGGGGCGGGGAATATACTGGATAGAAGGTCAGGGGCGGGCGGAGTTTCACGCATGCACAGTATATATAAAGCGTAACACGCGTGAGTCATACGTACGATCTGTGAGTGGAGGAATGAGTATCGGAAGCGCCGATCATTGGAACGAAGGTAAACTTGGTGCATCAGTGGCCTATACTGCTTATAGATTGAGGCCTATATTGGGACAAGATTAGGAGAGTTTAGCATGACATTAGGGTGTGTCTTGTGTTGTGTCTTGCAGAGAAAATGGATCTATTCAATGATAAGGACTTTATCCCCATATTCATTGATATGTACAGGGAGCTGCCCTGTCTGTGGCAGGTAAACCACCCCTTTTATAACAATAAAACAAGGAGGAAGGCAGCGCTGGATCAATTGATGGAATTTGTGAGGCCGGTTATCCGCACGGCAGACATCCCCTATTTGAAGGCCCTAATTGGTGGCATGAGGAGCACTTATAATAGAGAGCGCAAGAAGGTCCAGAGATCAGCAGCTGCAGCAGATGACATTTATGTACCCAGGCTGTGGTACTATGACAGACTGCATTTTCTGGCAGGCCAGACTGAACCCAGGCCAGCACTCTCCAGTCTTCCTTCAAGGCTTCCTTCCACCTCAGCTGAGGCTTCCGACGTCCAGCCTGGGCCTTCCAGCCAGGAAGATGTGGATGAGCCCAGCTTGAGCCAGGTATAGCATTGTTCAACATATTTCTAGTCAAATAATTAATGATTTTAACTAGATGTTATTATTGATCAGTAATTTCTGATTTTACAAAGTGTTTTACATATCAATAGACAGTAATGGCCACAAATGATTGGGACAAGAATGAAAAATGCTGGGGTCAGAATGATAGTCTTTTCTATTTATTAACATTCAATTTGCAACAGTCGTGAGCTGAAAATTGTGTGTCCTTTTTAATACACAGGAAAGCCTCAGCCAGGCTGTGGAAAGTGGCAGCCAGGAGGTGGCCGGGCCCAGTAGCCTGCCTGAATCCCAGGTCCGCCTTCCAAAAAAAGCCCCAGGAAGAGGAGTAACCTGGAGGAGCAGCACTTGGCCTATTTTGGAAGGCTACTGAAGAACCCCCTCTGCCCAATAATCAACTATGCCTATATGGCAGCCTGAAAAGTGCAGGAAATGGAGGAGGGCCATCGACTGTAAAATTATTGATGTGTGCCCTGGGGTACAAAGGCTTCACAAATGTCACCAGTTTCTCCAGCGCTGCCTTCCTCTTTATTTTGTTTGTAAGATTGGGGTATCAGACTCAAACGGTAGGTGCATTGTCAGTGAGTACTCCAATACAAAACTGTATTTTTAAGGGCCTGGTAGCCCACTTTTATTTAAAAGCACGGAAAAGTTCACAAAGACATCAGTAACCCACGCAGGGGGTTCCACCATTACTGTATCTTGCACACTCAATACTTTAGCCTCCTGACTTACATTCTTGCCATATGGCTGATTCAGGCCTTTAGCCTAGGCCTTAAGTCTGCTCCTCAGACCCAAAAGAGTTTCCTAGAGTGAAGCTCTCTCCTAGCTTACTCCTGCTGCTTACTACTTGCTGCTGTGTCACCAAGTATGTCTGCCTCCTGCAGACATGCATACCCTGGCTGCCCCCTGCAGCCTCTGACTCCTCTCAGAGGAATGGGAGTCCACCTGACTCCCATGCACAGACTTCCTGTCTGTTGTGTGGAACCCTGCGCCATAGCCAGGTCAAATTAAATAGCCCAGCACACAGCTGTGCAATCAGAATGCCTCTCCCTCCAAAATCTGGTGTAAACCAGCAATCTTCCAGGTAGCACAGGGTCCGTCCTACTGCCACATTTATGACCCATAATAAATGGCTATTTTTTTTTACAAATACTTGCCTATGTGCTTTACTTCAAAAAGGACAGTTTGTTTGCGAGAAGGCAGGTACATTTCAAAAATACAATGTCAAATTAACAAGGGACACCACCAACCTCCTTGAGGTTAAAAAACACAAGATAATAATGGTGTTGTGATAACTTGACACAAAACCAAAGAAAAAATTATGGAGATCACTATAAAAAAAATAAAACAAAACAGGAGATCTGGATAAAAAAAAATAAAAAATAAAAAAACACTATCAATAAATATTCTAAACATTATTATGGAGATCTGACTGAACACACCATCCCCACCATGGTGGTGGCAGCATCATGTTGTGGGGATGCTTTTCTTCAGCATGGACAGGGAATCCAGTCAGAGTTGATGGAAAGATGGATGGAGCCAAATACAGGGCAATCTTATGCCGTGTACACACGACCGGTTTTGCCATCGGAATAAACTCCAAAGGTTTCTCAGACGGAACTCCGACGGAATTCTATTCAAGCGGTCTTGCCTACACATGGTCAAACCAAAGTCCAACCAAAGTCCGATCGACCAGAACGCAGGGACGTACAGCATGTAAGACAGGACTAGAAAAAGGAAGTTCAATAGCCAGTAGCCAATAGCTTCCGTCTCATACTTGCTTCAGAGCATGCATTGTTTTTGGTCCTTCAGAACAGCATACAGATGAGCGGTTTAGAACATGCGATATTTAGAACATGTTCTATTTCTAGGTCAAAAGCAAATAAAAGTCGCCCACGGGACTTTAAATGAGGTGTAAATGGTGATCAAAGGGTAGACAAATATAAAGGTACAAGTATTTATTGAATACAGCAGCATAATCCATAATAGAGCATAAGCGTGGATGAAAAGGTTCATAAAACAGCAACATTGCATGGTAATCCTAAAACATAGCCATAATAAATAGTAATACATATAATACAGGTATGCATAGTACATCTCTAACCCGACGCGTTTCGCGAGCTTTCCTCGCTTCATCAGGGGCTGATGTGCATAGCTGCTGTCTGTAAATACAGATAAAGTAATTAGAGTATCGGTTATGAAGGGATACAGCAAGAAGCCAGAACCGGTCATCCCATACTTACTTGTAAAACCAAGGCTACAAACACATAACCCAAGTACAGGTCGGCGGAGTCCCCTTACTACACTGTTTTTCTTTCTACACGGAAATACTTCTCTAGTTCATTACACCATCAACTAATTTGTCCTCCTCTTCACTCTGTTTCATCTCTCCTCACCCCTCTCACTTTCTCTTTCTCTTTCCCCTGGCCCTGTTCTTCCCTTCTTTTTTCTTTCTTCTCTCTTCTCTTTTTTGTCTTTTCCTGTCACCATCCACTTCACCTCCCCCTGTTCTCCCCTCCTCCCCCTCCACTTTCTTCCCTCTCTCATTCACTCCTCTACCTTGTACCCTCCTTTTTCCCTCTGCTCTGCGGGACACCTTATGCATACCATGCAAGCAGTACATATTTATATTTCCATGACAATACCAATGTCACTACTTTAGATCTTGTTTATCAACATATCTTGCATTTTATGCCACGATATACATCTCATACTTATTTACTCTTTAACTCTATATTACCATATGTTTACATTTCCATACAGAGAGTTGCCCTGCAGTACATTTGGGAACAATCTGGGTTCACGCCCTCTTTTCTTCTCCTCACTCTGCCATGCTGCCCCCCACGCCTGGCCTCGGTCCTCTGGTTGGTTCCTCGGCCCCTTCAGCTCCCGGGGGAGATGCTCTCCGCCGACCTGTACTTGGGTTATGTGTTTGTAGCCTTGGTTTTACAAGTAAGTATGGGATGACCGGTTCTGGCTTCTTGCTGTATCCCTTCATAACCGATACTCTAATTACTTTATCTGTATTTACAGACAGCAGCTATGCACATCAGCCCCTGATGAAGCGAGGAAAGCTCGCGAAACGCGTCGGGTTAGAGATGTACTATGCATACCTGTATTATATGTATTACTATTTATTATGGCTATGTTTTAGGATTACCATGCAATGTTGCTGTTTTATGAACCTTTTCATCCACGCTTATGCTCTATTATGGATTATGCTGCTGTATTCAATAAATACTTGTACCTTTATATTTGTCTACCCTTTGATCACCATTTACACCTCATTTAAAGTCCCGTGGGCGACTTTTATTTGCTTTTTTCTGATATTAGGGATGGAGGTGTTTTATGTTAGGGGTTAGTTTCCAGACTTTCTTTGTCTATTTCTAGGTCCGGCAGAATTTTCAAACAAAAAAGTCCGATGAGGCATACACGCGATCGGAATAGACGATGAAAAGCTTCCGTCTAATTTTTTCTGTCAGACATTCCACTCGTGTGTAGGTGGCTTTAGAAGAAAACCTGTTAGAATCTGCAAAAGACTTGAGACTGTGGCAGAGGTTCATCTTCCAGCGGGACAACGACCCTAAACATAAAGCAAGAGCTACAATGGGATAGTTTGGATCAAAGCATATCCATGTTTTAGGATGGCCCAGTCAAAGTCCAGACCTAAATCCAATTGAGAATCTGTGGCAAGACTTGAAAATTGCTGTTCACAGACACTCTCCATCCAATCTGACAGAGCTTGAGCTATTTTGCAAAGAAGAAAAAATTTTACTCTCTAGATGTGCAAAGCTGGTAGAGACATCCCCAAAAAGGTTTTCAGCTGTAATTGCAGTGAAAGGTGGTTCTAAAAAGTATTGACTCAAGGGGGCTGAATACATATGCATGTCGGACTATTGAGATATTTATTTGTAAAATAAAATTTTACAAAGAAGAAAAAATTTTACTCTCTAGATGTGCAAAGCTGGTAGAGACATCCCCAAAAAGGTTTTCAGCTGTAATTGCAGTGAAAGGTGGTTCTAAAAAGTATTGACTCAAGGGGGCTGAATACATATGCATGTCGGACTATTGAGATATTTATTTGTAAAATAAAATTGAAAACCATTTATCATTTTCTTTCTTTCTACTTCACAATTATTTGCCACTTTGTGTTAGTCTATTACATAAAATTTCAATAAAATACTGTACATTTCCATTTTTGGTTGTAGCATGACAAAATGTGGAACATTTTAAGGGGTGTGAATACGTTTTCAAGGCATTGTATGTGGAAACTATGGGGTTGATTTACTAAAACTGGAGAGCTCTGCAGTTCTGCATAAAAACCAATCAGCTTCCAGGTTTTTTTTTGTCAAAGCTTAATTGAAAAAAGTGAAGTTAAAAGCTGGTTGGCTCCCATGCACAGCTGCACCAGAGTTTGCTCTAGTTTTAGTAAACCAACCCCTATGTGTTTGTAAAAGACTGAATTTAAACACAGTCTATCATAGAACAACCATTCCAGCAACAGGCATAATTATGGAAACAACAGTTCTTGTGGTTCCACAAGGAAATCAATAAAAAGTAAAACTCCAATAAATGCACAGCTTTCCAAACTGAAGAAAGGGTTGCTTCTAATGAGTGAGCACAGATTTCTAAGGTTTGCGCAGGAGACTACAATCTGACTATAATATGACTAGTTAGAAACAGTATTATTTGTAAGCAGATCTCCAAGTCTATAATGCAGCATGTGCTCAGAGAGCAGACAGAGAGACCATGTACTTTCTGAGGCACAAGTAAAACTTCAAAGCAAATAGAGCAAGGGGTGTAGTAGGCTTTACAAATGTTATATGCAATGACATTCCTCCTAGACCCAGTCAGTGCAGACAGTATGGCCACTTGCTGAATGGGCAAAATCCACATACAGCTTAACTATTCAATAAGAGACATTGAATCCAACTTATGAAGTGTAAGGAGACATTGAAGTTTCTGTCTCTGCTTGGAAGTGAAACTGGATATCTGAGCATTAGTGAGATGCAGGGATTGTTTAATTCAACTAGCACCAAACAGGAGGGGGAAAATGGGAACATACCAAAGATTAACAGGGTACTAATAAAGCAGTGATTGCAGCCATTGCTGTGAAGCAGGCAAGCTCTGGTTGCCATTTTGACAACTGGAATTTACAAGCAAAGTGGCAAGAGAAGCATTGGTAGCGGAAGAGTAAAAGGGCATATGGCTTAAGCCCAAGGTACTTCACTGAAGATTTTTAAGGTGGAAGCTAGAGCTGCACGATTAATCGCGGAGAATCGTTATCGCGATTCTCCGCCCACCACGATTGCAACCCTGGATTTTGGCGATTCTGACCCATCAAGCAATTTATGTGCTCACATTAAAAGCTCGCGCCGCGCACCGATCGATGGTGTTCCCGGGATATTTCCTGTTTCCCTGTTGCGGAGGGGAGGAGAAGCCGTCGGACGTGAAACGTCTGACGTCACTCAACTCCTGGAGCGGGTGTGAGCACTGTCTCGGTAGATGGGGAAGGCCTCGGGTGGAGGTGGCAGGAGAAGGAGGACATCGGGAGAATAAAGTGGCAGAATGCGGACTGCAGTAAACTCCGGCGCCCGTTAAAACGGAACCAAATTACAGATGGCATCTACGGGAGGTGAGTGAGAGAGACGAGCGCCCGCGGAGCACAGGGGGAGAAGCAGGCCTAGAGGGAAGCCTTGGCCTTTCCTGTGTGCTGGCGGCAAGGCCTGTGTGTCATTTCTTTGACTTGGGCCTCCTCTGTGCACATGTTATACACAACCTTTGTCTGCTATGGTGTGTGCCTTGACAGCTCCATACCCCCACATGGCCACTGACAGCTCTATGGAGCTTACTCCATTACTCCTTCCATCAGGTCCTGATACCCTCTCTCTCTCCTAAAAAAAAATTACTTTGCGAAAATCCTAAGAGAATTGTGATCTTTTTATTCTAAGCAAAAAAATCGTGATTCTCATTTTGGCCAGAATCGTGCAGCTCTAGTGTAAGCCATACTCCTTAAATGGTAAAGGGCACTCTTTGGACAGATGAGTGTAAGGGCGTAGCCCAGAGGTCAAGAAAAGTTAGCCCCTCATAACTAAGTGAATCTTAATCAGGGAGGGGGGCAGAAAAGATATGTAATAATAAGTAATATCAGAAATTGCATCTAATTTTGTGTGGCTTGATCTTAGGAAGGACATTTATCTTTAAAATATTAAAGGAGAACACATATTATTTTTATGTGATAAACTATATAGCTGAAACTCAGTGTAGGAGAATTACACTAGCTCATTTAGCACAAGCCAGAGATGCAGAACTTATCCTATCAAATTTTCATTTTGTTCCCATGTTTCCTTTTTTGTCTTCCTCTATATTTCTTCCTCCCCTCTTTCTGATCTCAATAAACTTCAAACTATATATACACTACACTAAATGATTTATCTATTCGCCTGCCCACTATGTTGTGGTTTATCCTTATTGGAGGTAATTTCACCCAATTTGTGTGTAGACGGTATTTTACATTTATGGGGGTCAGTTCTATTTTGAGAAGCCTGGTGGCTTGGTAATGTCATGTTCCACAAAGTGAACAATGGTTCACATAATTTAAGATGTAAGTTCTGCTAGATTGCTCCCTCCCCCAAGCCTATAACTGAGGTACAGATTTTTTTGGATGAAGGGTAAGTGTGAGTACCAAGTTTTATTGGTGCCCTCTCTAATTCTGCAATCCTCGCTTAGGCAAAGATGGCTTCCCTTGCCCCACACCCTCCCCTCCTACAGTCTTCTGGGACACATCACATGTCCCTGGAGGCTACAAGACCATTCGCAAAACACAGCATGATTAGGCGCATGTACAGTGGGGAGCTGGCTGTGGTACCTCAAGAAGCCACAGCTAGCTCCCATATCCAGGATGGTGCTACTGGAGACCCACAGCAGTAAGAAGAACTGACTGTGGGAAAAAGGCGCTGGACCCCAGGCACTGGTATGTACCTAAGCTTTAAAAGTCCACAGCTAAAGTAGCTGCAGACTTTTAAAAAGTACGAAACAAAGTGAAGTTCCTCTTTTAGACTAATAGTGTTGGTTATACAATGTTTGTGGTTATGGGTTTTGAGTTCATAAAAGATACATTTAAAGTTTTGAGTTAAACTCTAATAAAGAGTCGCGGCTCAAACTTTTCCACATTTATATGACTGATGTTGTATTGCTTTATTACTAGATTTTATTTTGTGCATTTCAGGATGGAGTAGTCTACAACAATTAACCAGCATTTGCCATTAAAAATAATGCCATGAAAACTTATGGTGCACCCAAAATCCCAACAAGGTTTACAAGGTTGCAACCTTTGATGACAAACTGTCCGTGTTCTATATAAATGATATAAAAATGATGTATATTCTTATGAATCTCACAGGGAAGGGCATTGGTGAACTAGTGGCCGTTGAGTCACTTTTGACTGTTCACTCATTATGTCTAAAGATAGAAGTCAAGCAGAACCAGCTGCAATCCATTTTAATGACAGCCATCTGACAAAGCAAATCAAGACGGGCAGCTCTAAGCCTCTTTTCAATTGAAAGCCTTCTTACATGAAAACACTCAGAAATGGGAAAGGGATTAGAAAGAGGACCGTAGTTGCTAATGCAATAAGACGGCAAAGGCTGTTTCCTGTCCCATAACACCAAAACCATCAGAGGGATGATTCCCTGGCTAGGGATAAAAATCAATGTGAAGTCTGAAAAGGAAGGCACAGCGACAGAGGACAGAATAGTTATGTGCTATAGATTATGCATTGTATGCCTAAATTTAATGTAATGCATTGGATAAATACAATTACTATTTGTGCTCAGTGTATTTCAGAGTTAAATTGTTGCAGCTTGTCTTGCAGGTTGTCGGGTTTTTTAGCTTCCTTATTCCAAATATATGTGAAGAGGTAGCAGTTCCCAGTAAATATATTTAATTGATTTACTTTCTCTGGGAGCACCATCCAACAAAATATCATATGCTAAATTCAAACGAATAGGACTTTCAATGTGCCACAGGATAACACCACACATAATTCAAAGATTAAAAATGTATTGCTCAGCATATTAAAGACATTCCTATACTTTGCCAACATCTGTATAGAAATAAACATAAAAGCAAAAAATACAATACAATGTAAAAGTGAAGTTCCCAAGGGTCAATACGTTTCACGGGAATACCGCTTCCTCAGGACCAGGGCACAGAGACTGTTGTTTTCAATTGTAGTCAAATTGTATCATATAAGAACTCCTAAGAGTTTGTATCATCACCAACTCCTTGGGTGACAGCTAGTCTCCTATTGTCTCCTTTGGCTGTTCAGCAAAGTCAGCGACGGTGTCGTTGTCCCAAACGATCATGGGGCAGCACCAGTCAGCAACAGTGGTGTTCCCATATGTCAGGAGATGTCCTCTACTCTGCCTCCCTGCTTCCTTGGCATTGTGACAAAATGTTCTGCCTGCTGCATGGTCTGTCTCCATCAATGTCATCACCACATCTGCCTTGAAAACAGACCTTCCTTTTCCTCCCCAGTCATATTGGGATGGTTAGTTTTATTGCAGATCTGATACAAAGGCTCAGTCTGTTTGAGAACTATGTCCCCCACATGTCTAAGTTCTTCCTCACAGGCTCTTGTTGTCCTAGGATGCTCAGCAGTCCATATCACCTTTCTCTGTGTTCTCCTTTGGCCAATCACAATTTGTCCAGCATACATATTGGCTCACCCAAAATGGCCACCCCCAGGATAGAAGACACTCCATAGATGAGAAGGGAAAAACATTTGTAACTACTTGCAAAACTTGGCTACATGTGTAATGTGTAAATGGACATGGCAAGCTGCCTAATGTCACATAATTACGCTTTGTTTATCTACTTTGAGACCAGGCTTTTTCTGGAACTTCTTGTTTACAAGTTTAATTCAGTATTTTTTTCTAGAAAAGTACTTATAACCCCCAAACATTATACATTTCTTTTTAGAAGAGACCCTAGGGAATACAATGGTGATTGTTGCAACTTTTTATGTCACACGGTATTTGTGCAGCAGTTTTCAAACACATTTTTTTGGCGAAAAAATACACTTTAATGAACTAGAAAAAAAAAACACAATATATACCCCGATTTTTTTATAAAATGTGAAAGATGATGTTACGCTGAGTAAATAGATGCCATATCATGCTTTAAAATTGCGCACACGCTCGTGGAATGGCGACAAACTACAGTACTTAAAAATCTCCATAGGCAACGCTTTAAACACCTTTATAGGTTATCTGTAACAGAGTAACAGACAAGGTCTGGCACTAGAATTTTTGTTCTCACTCTAACGTTCGCCGTGGTATCTTACATGTGTGGTGCGAATACTGTTTACATATGTTTGCTCAACTTAGTTATTTAGTTATGCATTCGCAGAGGGATAAGGGTGCTTTCCATTTTTTTTCTTTTTTTTCTACTTTTTTTTTTAACACTGTCCCTTTATTTATTTATTTATTTTTATCAATTTTATTCCTATTCAAAGGAATTTAAACATCCCTTGTGATAGAAATAAGGATGAAAGGTCATCTTTATGGAGAGATTTGGGGTCAAAAAGACCACAAATCTCTCCTTTTTGCCTTTAAAAGCAAAAGATCAAGAACAGAAAAAGAAATTTTGATCTTTTGCTTTAAAAAAAAAATCATTACTTCCAGCCTGGACTAGAAGTGATGTCACTCCAGTCCTCCAAGGCCATAGAGGCGATCAAGGTGATGGACTGGCTGAGCATGTTTCCAGACCTAAACCCTATTGAGCATCTGTGGGGCATCCTCAAACAAAAGGTGGAGGAGTGCAAGGTCTCTAACATCCATCAGCTCCATGATGTCGTCATGGAGGAGTGGAAGAGGACTCCAGTAGCAACCTGTGAAGCTCTGGTGAACTCCATGCCCAAGAGGGTTAAGGCAGTGCTGGAAAATAATGGTGGCCACACAAAATATTTACACTCTGGGCCCAATTTGGACATTTTCACTTAGGGGTGTACTCACTTTTGTTGCCAGCGGTTTAGACATGAATGGCTGTGTGTTGGTTGAGTTATTTTGAGGGGACAGCAAATTTACACTGTTATACAAGCTGTACACTCACTACTTTACATTGTAGCAAAGTATCATTTCTTCAGTGTTGTAAATATTTACAAAATTGTGAGGGGTGTACTCACTTTTGTGAGATACTGTATATACAAAATTCAGAAATAGATGAGTCTAGATATCTTCCTTAATGCTCTGTGCTCTGATAATAAAAAAGTGTTAAGAAGGTTCTTGTCAGGGCTGGGCTCAGCCCTTCCTTTTCTGAACTGGCCACTCAGCTATCCACTAATTCCAAGCTCCTATCTCTCCACAGTGACTCACCTGTTGATGATATCCTGCTCTTAGTCCTGCCTACTTAAGCCTTCCAGCCCAGATGATCTCTGCCTTCGCCTTGGTCAACATCACAGAGACTATCTCCTGCATTCCTGCTAAAGACCTACTTGGCTGACATTCCTTCTGGCTCTAGATCCTGCTTGCTCTTCCACTATGCTGTTCCCTGACTCCCTGATGTTTTGGCTTGTCTGACTATCCGTTCTGGTTGCCGAACTTTGGCTATGTTTTGAGTACGTTTGTTCTGTTTACTTTTATTATTAAACAAGTGTGGTTTAACCTCTGTCTCAGTCTGATTCATGGTTTCTGATAGTTCTTCAAAAAGTTTCTGCACTTTTTTAACTCTATTAAAGTGCAGAAACTTTTCGAAGACCCTTTGTATTAGTCCACACGTGCTCAGAATAAGGAAAAAGACCTCTCAACCTCCAGATCACACTCAGGGATTATTACTCCAAGTAAAACATGGTAAGACAAAAAAAGGAAAGCCTCTCACAATGTGAACCAGTTTTATTAGAACCCCACACAAACAGAGATGATTGCACCCACAGGGTATAAAGTCAATGCAGTCCTTACAAGAATTTTACTGCCCTCCAGCATGACTTCAGAAAGTCCCTCCCTACACGTTTCATCACTGGTGTGCAACATCCTCAGGAGCAAGGGATGCTCAACTTCACCTCCACTTTATAAATATCTTGTTCCACCCACTACACCCATAATTATTATTGCAATATCTGTGGCTCAAATCTCTATAATGGTGTAGGGCGTGACTTCCGGTACGTCATTTCAGCTTGTATGGAACACACGCTGGAGGGCACAGCAGTGTTTCCTGTGTAAAATTCTCATAAGGTCTGCATTGAATATACACCCTGTTAGTACAATGTATATGTGGGGTTCTAATAAAACTGGTTGACACTATGAGATGTATTTTTTTTTTGTCTCACCATGTTTTATTTGGAGTAATTATCACTTTGAGCATGGTCTGGAGGTTGAGCAATCATAAAGGAGCAAAGGATTACAGTGAGCGTTTGAAAGAAAGATCTTGGCCATGGTGCATGAGTGAAAGCTCAGGGGAGTAGATATGTATGTTTATGGTACATCTGATCACTAAAAAGCACATCTTGCCTTTTTTGTAATTTGCAAGGTGTCAAATAAAGTCTGGTGAGTGTGTTGTGTGGTGGCGTTTTCCAACGCACAGGTTTTTTTTTTTTTTACTTTTTCTAAACACATGTGGATTAATATAAGAGCACAGATCACCATTTAGATGTGAACCTATTTGTTATCAGAGCACAGAGCACTAAAGAATATATATGGACTTAGTTATTTCTGAATTCTGTTTATATATGTGATCATATATATGTGATGCACAGATAATTAATTAAGAGGTTATGTGTGTAGTGCTGTCTTACCCTATGGTATAGTGGTTTATGATTTATAGTCACAAGTTTACTTTTTTTAAGACAGCAGCGAATTAATTTGTTAAAGGAGAGGATAGCGCGTGGGTGTTATATATAATTTACTCTGTGCAGGTCACTTGAGTTCCTCCACCCCAAACTCATCAAAGCATGTCTTTATGGAGGTGGCTTTGTGCACAGAGGCACGGTCATGGTGGAATAAAAAAGAGCTATTCCTAAACTGTTGCCACAAGAACTCACAAAAAGGAATGATAAATTATTTATGATCACCAAGGTCATCATACCATATTTAATTCCCAGACTGATGTCTGGTGGTTATCACATTTCTCTTGTGAGGGGTATGCATCCATTTAAAGACTATACGTGGGTAAATAATGAGACTTCTCTTATTGTCACACCAAGAATGCAACTCACCCTTTAACTTGATGTGAATCATTTTTGTGGTTTAATGATGTCTCCTTATAAGGTGCTGATCCTACAATAGGAGTATAAGTTGATGACACCAGTGAGAATGGGGTCAGATTCACCAGATCATTTTCCAACAATTAGAGTGTACCTTGCAAACATTTAATTAACTTGCCATCTTAAACATAGCTATTATGCTATTACCGTGCACTTTTTTTTGTTTCCATAACAACCTGTTCTTATCAGCAGCTTGGAAACACAGCACTTCACTTCAACTTTCCAAAACTCCTAATTAATGGACCTGTTTCAGGGTCAGATCACAATTTCCCGTAGAATATTCCATTATTCATAGAACAGAACATTTCTCTTCATAAGCAATTAAAGTATTTTAAACAAGTTAAAAAGTAAGGTCTGCTCATTCTACATTCCATTTTGGGCAGCAAGTCAAAAGGTAAAACCCAACCCAAGGTAACTTTAGGTGCCTGAGGATGTTAGATGTTCATCATCTCAGACACATAATTGTGGCTGGGTCAAGCCATGACTATGGTGTCCAAAAGGGATCTTTATCTGTTGTCGAAGCACTTGGTAGAGGTCAAAAGTGTGGAAAGAATGCTAGCTATATTAAAATTTCTAGGATAACAACTGATTATTCCTGAGGAGCAGTGTCACCAGGATTGTAAAGCAAGCATGTTTGTTGATCTTGGGTAAGGAATAACCTTTCTAGAGGGGTCTAGAATTTAAATCTATGGTCAGGTTTTACTATTGGCAGAGGTTTATTAAATCAGAAAGGCTGTCCTGATAAGCAGATTCCTTCAAGGGATGTTTAGTGTTTTATAAATATAAACTTTATTTATTACATTTGTGACACAAATATCATTTTTATTTATCAATTTTTGACATGTAAATCTGAAATATTATATATATTTTCTACTTCAATAGTTTTATTAAGGTTTTTTGAAAAAAGGAGAGAGTATACAACTTGTATACAAACAGTAGTATCAAAATAGAGATAAGATAAGTTCCCACAGCACAGGTGGGCGATATCAGTATATCAATGTTAACCCTTTCATGCCTAAGCCTATTTCTGACATTTGTTGCTTACAAGTTCAAATCTGTATTTTTTGTTAGAAAGTTACTTAGAAACCCCCAAACATTATATATATACATATATAAATATAAATATATATATATATATATATATATATATATATATATATATATATATTTAGCAGAGACCCTAGAGAATAAAATGGTGATCGTTGCAATATTTTATGTCACAGGGTATTTGAGCAGTGATCTTTCAAAATCGATCCTTTGGGAAAAAAGACACTTTCATGAATAAAAAAAAAAACGAAACAGTAAAGTTAGCCCAATATGTTTGTATAATGTGAAAGATGATGTTACTCTTAGTAAATAGATATCTAACATGTCATGCTTTGAATTTTCTTTGAAAATGCGCACACTCGTGGAATGGCGACAAACTATGGTACCTAATAATCACCATAGGCGACGCTTTAAAAAAAAATAACGGTTACCAGGTTAGAGTTACAGAGGAGGTCTTTTTGCTAGAATTATCGCTTTAACGATCGCATCGATACCTCACATGCGTGATTTGAACACCGCTTACATATGCGGGTGCGACTTACGCATGTGGTTTCTTTGCTGTGCGAGCTCGCGGGGACGGGGGCACTTTACAAGAAAAATGTTTTCTTTGTTTTTTTTTTTTTTTTCTTACATTGTCACTTTAAAAAAAAAAAAAATCTGATCATTTTTATTGCTGTCACAAGGAATGTAAACATCCCTTGTGACAGTAATAGGTGGTGGCAGGTACTCTTTATGAATGGATCCCTCCTTTGCACTTCAGAGGAGTCAGATCGCCAAAAACGTTGATTCTGAAAACTGTTATTTTTTTTTAAATCGCCGCCATTGGTAGCAGAGTAAACCGGAAGTGACGTTGTGACATCGCTTCTGTGTTTTTACATAGGAGACACGGCTACATAGGAGAGACAGGAAACGGCATTGTTCCAGTCTCAGCCTAGCCGGCGAAAGTGCTGGATTGTGGATCGGGTCCCCCGGTGGGACTGGAGGCCCAGGAAGAGCGGCGGATGGCGGTGGGAGGGGGGACGTCCCCTCCCGCTCCTTTAGGATAACAGCCGAGTGGCTTTTAGCCACATCGGTTGTTAACCCTAAAGAGCTGCATGCATTACCCCGGTTTAACATATTGCGTTTAGCATATTGCGTACGGTCGGCGCTAAAGGGTATTAGGCAGAACCATCAAAATAATATAATATTGTAATATCAACTTCAATCATTAATTAACAAACACAAAAACGTTTCTGTCAAACAGAGGTGGTCCACCCTACCAGGATGCTCGGAAAGCACATGCAGGGGACATAGAAAGACAAAATAGCTCAGCATTTCCTTAATCCACTGGCTAGCCGATGTGTGTCACAATCACTTCCAAGTATTTTATACCAAATGGCAAATATGAATGTCTAAAGCTGAAAAGAAAAAGGGAAGAGAGAAAAGAAGAAGAGAAAAAAAAAAAGAGGGGGCAGAAGGTAAGGTCAACTGTCCAAGAGGTCTGTCAGCTCACTGCCCCGACCCGCACTCTTCAAGTATCAGAAGGTTGGAGTTATTTAAGCCAAGGGTCCCAAACACAATCAAACCTAGTGGATCTGTATCAGTATACTGACCAGCTTTTACTGTAACATGATCCAGGCCAGCTTACGTTTTATAGCCGCCAAGTCTACTACCTTTTTTCTTCTAGGCAGTCACTATGCAATATTGTATATATTTTGTACAATCATATTCAGTGATAAAGTGAGACTTCAGGGTCCTTTTCACGTTTATCAGGTAAATAGCTTGCCAGGCCCCACCCCTTCTTCACCAGCCTTATACCTACCTATTCCTAATTCAGTGAGATATCACTCATGCTCACCAGAGCCTATTTTTAAAATCTTAAAACCAGTTCCACATATGCACTGTGTATTACCTAGCCCATGCCATGGAGAGTTTGTGCTCCATGCCCCAATGGAATACAAACTCTTTACAGGATTGAATGAGGAGACACTGTAAATGTAAGGGCCTGGCTCAGATTTTGGCAATGTACCTGTGCAGCTTCATGGGGCAGCTACAAAAAAGTGCAACTGCATTCAAAGCCCATTTGCACTTTAACTACTATGCTGAAAAGTCTGTTGTTTACAGAGCTCAACTGCTGTAGAATAAAATTTCCCACACAATTGAATGATGATTGAAAAGACTCATCCTGGCCCCTCTGTGCAGCTCTATTAATAATAGAGTAGTGTCATAGGTGCAGCCTCTATTAAAGCCCAACTAATCTTTCAGATTAAAGCAGCTTTTTTTTAGAAAGCAGATACAGCCTGTTCTGTACCAGCAAGCTGTAGAAAAGACTGGATCGAATCTCAGCCAGTTCAGCAGGGACAGACCTAGGTTCGATCCAAGTACGGGCAGGCAGATTTATACAAGTCGATCCATCGATCAACTTGGGTACAACCAGCATGTCAGATTTTTAGCATGCGAGCAGCTAAAGCCGCTAGCAGTAATCAATGTGTCATACGGCACGGATGGGTCCCCATGCCTCCCTGCTGGAAGAACACAATAGCTTAATGGGAGGAATCGAGCAATTTCCTTTCCTGCAACGAAAAATTGCATAATCTATGGTTTGTCAAACCAATTTTGGCAAGTTTGGAAGTAGTGGTCCATCTGCAGAGCTTTGCCACACCCCCTGTTGATTCAGAGCTAGATCTCTCCAATTAGAAAGGGAATATGGGGTTTTCTGGTTACATATCTGACGTAGCAGGAAGTGTGCTGAACCGCTGCAGAGAGATCAATGCTTATACACAGGAAGAAAGGGACCATTCCCATAGCATGCTGGCAGTGACAGGGTTTTCTAATCAGGCTGTGTCTGTTTTCTAAAGAAAATTACCTGTAGGATTTTGCACACCTTTTGTTTTAACCACTTCAGCTTCGGAAGGTTTTACCCCCTTCAAGACCAAGCAATTTTTTAAATTTAGTCCAGTGCTACTTTAACTGGTAATTGCATGGTTATGCAACGCTGTACCCAAACAAAATTTATGTCATTTTTTCACACAAATAGAACTTTCTTTTGGTGGTATTTGGGTTTTTTATTTTTTATTATGAAAATAAAAAAAGACCAAAAATTTAAAAAAAAAACAATATTTGCTATAAAACATTTCCAATAAAAAAAATCGAATTTCTTCATAAGTTTTGGCAAAAATGTATTCTGCTTCATGTCTTTGGTAAAAAATAATCCCAATAAGTGTATATTGATTGGTTTGTGTAAAAGTTATAGCGTCTACAATCTATATGGTATATATACTGGAATTTTTATTTATATATTTTTTAACACTACTAATGGCAATGATTAGCAACCTATATATAGTTACATAGTTACATAGTAGGGGAGGTTGAAAAAAGACACAAGTTCATCAAGTCCAACGTATGTGTGTGATTATATGTCAGTATTACTTTGTATATCCCTTTATGTTGTGGTCATTCAGGTGCTTATCTAAAAGTTTATAATAGTTTAACTTTATGGGGAACTGTGTCAAATGCTTTTGCAAAATCCAGATACACCACGTCTATGGCCTTCCTTTATCTATGGCAGCTCGCCTCCTCATAGAATGTTAATAGATTGGTTTGGCAAGATTTTTGATTGCTGATTACTGCTAATGATACCATTTTCATTACTAAAATCTAGTATACAGTCCCTTATAATCCCCTCCAAGAGCTTACATACTATTGATGTTAGGCTAACTGGTCTGTAATTCCCAGGGATGTATTTTGGCCCTTTTTTAAATATTGGTGCTACATTGGCTTTTGATCAATCAGCTGGCACCATTCCAGTCAGTAGTCTGTCAGTAAAAATTTGAAAAAATGGTCTGGCAATTACTTGACTGAGTTCCCTAAAGACCCTCGGATGCAAGCCATCTGGTCCCGGTGACTTAATAATGCTAAGTTTTCCAAGTCTATTTCTAATTCTGTCCTGTTAGCCATGAGGATGCTTCCTGTGATGTGTTGTGAGGATAAACACTGCTGTTTTGGTTACTGGAGCCCCCCGATTCCCTCGTGAAGACTGAGGAGAAGAATAAATTCAAATCTGTCTCCCCTTTTTAACTGTTTATATATTTAAAGAATTTTTGGGGGATTTTTTTTTTCTCTCCTCCGCTATGTGTCTTTTGTGTTCTATCTTAGCCGCCCTAATTGCACCCTTACATTTCTTGTTGCATTCTTTGTAAAGTCAGAATGCTGATGATGATACCTCAGCCTTGTATTTTTTGAAGGCCTTCTCCTTTGCTTTTATATGCATTTTTACATTGTAGTTAAGCCATCCAGGACTTTTGTTCGTTTTTTTAAATTCATTTCCCAATGGGATGCACTGGTTAATGCACTTATTTAATATGCTCTTAAAGCAAACCCATCTCCCCTCCGTGTTCTTTGTTCCTAAGATTTTATTCCAATTTATATCTTCTAGCAAGGTGTGTAGTTTAGGGAAGTTTGCTCTTTTGAAATTCAATGTCTTTGTATTCAGCTTATGTTTCCTATTTGTGTGATTTATACTGAAGCTAACAACCTGTGATCGCTGTTTCCTGTCAGGGCTGGGCTCAGCCCTTCCTTCTCTGAGCTAGTCACTCAGCTGTCAGCTAATTGCCAGCTCCTATCTCTCCACAGTGACTCACCTTTTGATGATATGCTGCTCATCAGTCCTGCCCATTTAAGCCGTCCAGTCCAGATGATCTCTGCCTTCGCCTTGGTCACATCTCTAGAGACGCTCTCCTGTGTTCCTGTTAATGACTTGCTTGGCTGACATTCCTACTGGCTCCAGATCCTGCTTGCTGTTCTACTACGCTATTCTCTGGCTCCCTGATGTTTTGGCTTGTCTGACTATCCATTGCGGTTCCTGAACTCTAGCTATGTTTTGACTACGTTTACTCTGTTTACCTTTTTTTATTATCAAAAAAGGGCTATTTAACTGTACTTCTGTCTGTCTGATTGCCGGGACCTGCTGAAGACTCCCACTGTGTACAGTGTCTAAAGATTGGTTCGCAAATATGCGGCTGCTTGGTGCCAAGGCCCACCTGCCTAGAGGCCGCATAGGGGTTAAATAATTTCCAGATGCATTAACTGCTTGTGGACTTCCCGTCATCAATGTACTGTGGATGGGCGGCCCATGCGCACACCCCTGACACCTGTTGTGATTGTACACAGTGGGAGTCTGTCAGCAGGTTCCGGCAAATGATTCATGGCCCAGGACCTGCTTATCGACTGTGCAAAGCAGGGATAAGAAACAAAGAGATTATTAGTAAAAAGCAGCACATAATATACACATTACACATTGTTAGGAACACAGTTAACCCATTGATTACCCTAGCTGTTAACCTCTTCCCAGCCAGTGTCATTAGTACAGTGGCACTATATAGTATTATCACTGATCAATATATTAGTGTCACTGGTGTAGTCAATGTCAGTTAGTGTCAGATTGTCTGCCGCACTATCACAGTCCCTTTATGAGGGTAAAATAATACTGGGAGTATGCTATAGGCCCATTAACCTATGGGAGGAGGGGGAGACAGATCTCCTAACACAATTTGGATTAGAAGGAAGGATGGGAAGTGTCATCATAATGGGGGATTTTAATTATCCAGACATAGACTGGGCGGAAGGAACCAAGCATTTGTCTAAGGCTCACAAGTTCCTAAATGTCTTGCAGGACAATTTCATGGGTCAGATGGTAGACGCACCAACTAGAAACAAAGTATTACTAGACCTACTGATTACCAACAATACAGACCTGATCACGGATGTGGAAATAAGGGACAATTTAGGAAATGTCAGAAACCATGAATCAGGCTGAGACAGAAGTACAGTTAAATCACACTTGTTTAATAGTAATAAAAAAAAGGTAAACAGAGTAAAGGTAGTCAAAACATAGCCAGAGTTCAGGAACCGGAATGGATAGACAGACAAGCCAAAACTTCAGGGAGCCAGAGAACAGCATAGTAGAACAGCAAGCAGGATCTGGAGCCAGCAGGAATGTCAGCCAGGCAAATCTTTAACAGGAACACAGGAGAGTGTCTCTAGTAGGCTGTTTGCCAGTTCGCCGAACAGCGAACAATTTGGTGTGTTTGCGGCAAATTCGAATGCCGCGGAACACCCTTTAAAAGTCTATGGGAGAAATCAAAAGTGCTAATTTTAAAGGCTTATATTCATGGTATTGTCATAAAAAGTGTTTGGGGACCTGGGTCCTGCCCCAGGGGACATGGATCAATGCAAAAAAAGTTTTAAAAACGGCCGTTTTTTCGGGAGCAGTGATTTTAATAATGCTTAAAGTGAAACAATAAAAGTGTAATATCCCTTTAAATATCGTACCTGGGGGGTGTCTATAGTATGCCTGTAAAGGGGCGCATGTTTCCCGTGTTTAGAACAGTCTGACAGCAAAATTTCAAAGGAAAAAAAGTCATTTAAAACTACTGGCGGCTATTAATGAATTGCCGGTCCGACAATACACATAAAAGTTCATTGATAAAAACGGCATGGGAATTCCCCACAGGGGAACCCCGAACCAAAATTAAAAAAAAAAATTACGTTGGGGGTCCCCCTAAATTCCATACCAGGCCCTTCAGGTCTGGTATGGATATTAAGGAGAACCCTGGACAAATTTTTTTTTAAAAATGGCGTGGTGTCCCTCTCAAAATCTATACCAGACCTGAAGGGTCTGGTATGGATTTTAAGGGGAACCCCGCGCCAAAAAAAACGGCGTGGGGTCTCCCCAAAAATCCATACCAGACCCTTATCTGAGCACGCAACCTGGCAGGCCACAGGAAAAGAGGTGGGGACGAGAGAGCGCCCCCCCTCCTGAACCGTACCAGGCCACATGCCCTCAACATTGGGAGGGTGCTTTGGGGTAGCCCCCCAAAACACCTTGTCCCCATGTTGATGGGGACAAGGGCCTCATCCCCACAACCCTTGCCCAGTGGTTGCGGGGGTCTGCAGGCGGGGGGCTTATCGGAATCTGGAAGCCCCCTTTAACAAGGGGACCCCCAGATCCTCCCCCCTGTTTGAAATGGTAAGGGACTCCTACCATTTCACAAAAAAACTGTCAAAAATGTTAAAAATGACAAGAGACAGTTTTTGACAATTCCTTTATTTAAATGTTTCTTCTTTCTTCTATCTTCTTTCTTCTATCTTCTATCTTCAGTTTCTTCCTCCATCTTCTTCTTCTTCTGGTTCTTCTGGTTCTTCCTACGGTGTTCTCATCCGGCATCTTCCTCTGCGGCGTCTTCTTATCTTCTTCTCCTCGGGCCACTCCGCATCCATGATGGCATGGAGGGAGGCTCCCACTCTGTGACGCTTCTCCTCTTCTGACAGTTCTTAAATAACGGGGGCGGTGTCACCCGTTACTTAACCCCGCCCCTTCTGACATCACGGGGAATGCCACAGGGAAGTCCCCGTCAAGTCCCCGTGTGTCAGAGGGGGGCTGGGTCACCGGTGGCTCCACCCCCCGTTATTTAAGAACCATCAGAAGAGGAGAAGCATCACACAGCAGGGGCCTCCCTCCATGCCATCATGGATGCGGAGCGGCCCGAGGAGAATAAGATAAGAAGACGCCGTGGAGGAAGATGCTGGGTGAGAACACCGGAGGAAGAACCAGAAGAACCAGAAGAAGAAGAAGATGGAGGAAGAAACCGAAGAAAGACAGAAGATAGAAGATAGAAGAAAGAAGATAGAAGAAGTAAAGGAATTGTCAAAAACTGTCTCTTGTCATTTTTAAAATTTTCGACAGTTTTTTATGAAATGGTAGGGGTACTTTTGTACCCCCTTACCATTTCACACAGGGGGAGGGCCGGGATCTGGGGGTCCCCTCGTTAAAGGGGGCTTCCAGATTCTGGTATGGGCCTGGTATGAATTTTTGGGGGGACCCCACGACGTTTTTTCTTTAAATTTTGGCGCGGGGTTCCCCTTAAAATCCATACCAGACCTGAAGGGTCTGGTATAGATTTTGAGGGGGACCCCGCGCCATTTTTTTTTTAGAATTTTGGCCGGGGTTCCCCTTAATATCCATACCAGACCTGAAGGGCCTGGTATGGAATTTAGGGGGTCCCCCCACGTAATTTTTTTTTAAATTTTGGTTCGGGGTTCCCCTGTGGGGAATTCCCATGCCGTTTTTATCAATAAACTTTTATGTGTATTGTCGGACTGTCAATTCATTAATAGCCGCGAGTAGTTTTAAATTACTTTTTTCCTTTGAAATGTAATTTTGCTGTCAGACTGTTCTAAACACGGGAAACATGCGCCCCTTTACAGGCATACTATAGAAACCCCCCAGGTACGAAATTTAAAGGGATATTACACTTTTTTTGTTTCACTTTAAGCACTGCTTGCTCCCGAAAAAACGTCCGTTTTTAAAACTTTTTTGCATTGATACATGTCCCCTGGGGCAGGACCCAGGTCCCCAAACACTTTTTATGAGAATAACTTGCATATAAGCCTTTAAAACTAGCACTTTTGATTATTCGTGTTCGTATCCCATAGACTTTAACGGTGTTCGCGTGTTCAAACAAATTTTTCGCCTTTTTGCAAGTTCTGGTGCGAACCGAACAGGGGGGGTGTTCGGCTCATCCCTAGTCTCTAGAGATGTGACCAAGGCGAAGGCAGAGATCATCTTGACTGGACGGCTTTAGTAGGCAGGACTGAAGAGCAGGATATCATCAACAGGTGAGTCACTGTGGAGAGATAGGAGCTGGAAATTAGCCGACAGCTGAGCGGCCAGCCCAGAGAAGGAAGCACTGAGCCCAGCCCTGACAAGTAGAAAGATCATGTAATACATCCTGTTCCTCAACCAAAAAATTTGAGACAGTGTCACGTTTGATTTTAAGATTTTTTATTTCATTGGTGGTAAGTCTGACAAATGCCAGAACATTGGCGTTGAGGCCTAGTGCTGGAAACTTGGCAGACTTCTTTTTGTTTTTGACAGGGACATTTTTTTCAAAACGCGCTGGAGGTTCTGTCTGACAATTTTTGGGCTTTCTCTTCAGCTGTTTCCATTTCTGCTCCCAATATATGTGTTTGTTGTTTTTATTACCACTATGATGTTGTTGAATGGTATCAATGTTAAATAAATTTGTATATTTTTACTAAATACTGTTTGTGGTCGGTTTAAAGTCCAAATTTGAGGAACCTATTTTTACTCTATGTATCAGGGATGTGGTCCGTATAGTCAGCTAGTTGCGACAAATATCTTTTTCATTACTATCTTTTTTATCAGGTTAGCAAATACCCATTCCTCAGCCCCTTTTTGCCAGCAACTATCTGACCTATCTAGCATTTACTGCTGTTTATTGTTTTCTATATAAATTAAAAAGAAAATTATTGTTGCTGACTATGGCCAAATATGCCGGTCAGAATTGGGAAACCCTTATGACAGGGTTTTTCAAAGATTTCTCGCTCAAAGAAAAGAGACACTGAACTGTCATCTACTTTTTTCAATCTCAGGAAGATTCTTGAGAAAAAAATCCTCTCTCCATTGGCATATTCACTCCTTTGATCAGTACATTGATAGCAGCATCGCCCCTTTTGGATTACGCCCGCAAATTTTTCAAACTATGGAGAATATTAGTCCCTCCTTTTTAAAATGCTTGGGAAGACAATTTACTTTTATGTTCAAAAGGTATGGTGCTGCTATTGAGGGAGGAATATGCCAAATGAGCTAGATAAAGATTTGGACGCCATGTATAATATGCTCTCCTAACATAGAGAGCACTCTGCATATGCACAGCTAGATAAAGAGCTAGTTGAAAATCTTTAAAATTTTAATCGACAGATTTTAAGTAAAAAGGATAAAAAATGCAGAAGGATAAGCTAGCTTTTCAGGAGTGTAACGCTTTTAATTGGAGCCCCTCACATTCGATCAAAAAGAACTTTCAATTAAATCGCTGTCTGCTTCCTCTTACAATTCTTCCAGGGTCAAGAAATCCAATAACAGTAAAATAAATTCTCAACATGGTGGCTCTCAAGAAAAATCTTCTAAAAAAGGTATTACAGAGCCAGGACGCATTGGTGACCCTAAGAATCACGTGGTGTCAGGTAATCCTGTGGGTGATGGTTCTCCCTCTTCTATTTCTAACACAATGGTTTCGTCTCGCACAACTATTCCTACCGTTATTCCAAATATTTCACGCAAATTTTCTTTACCTTCCAATGCCACTCAGGGGATTTTTTTAGTTCCAGGACAGGAACAGGTTCCAACCCCTCCACTCAGCACAGTCCCAATATAAATTCAAGAGCTTTGCTGCCCGAGCAACAGGATTCCCTTAATGTTGTAAATCTGTCCAATTATCCCCTCACTGATATAGAAAAAATATTTTGAGTAGGGGTCTGAGTTTCTGCCCAAATGAGGATATAGATAAGTTTGAGGCGATTAAGGACATCCAGCTGTTTGCGAGAAAGATCATCCTAAAACAGCTGTATGATAAAAAAGAAAAGAAGGAACACAATTAAGACCTCAAGAAATAAAAGCTATAGATAATCTTATCTCTTTATTGGAGGAGAATGATCCTCATCCAGACCTCATTGATCGTATTGATCTAGAACATCTTATGCAGAAGCTTGACCAATCATCATCTCTCACCTCTCAAAATGTCCCTGTCAAAAACAAAAAGAAGTCTGCCAAGTTTCCAGCACTAGGCCTCAACGCCAATGTTCTGGCATTTGTCAGACTTACCACCAATGAAATAAAAAATCTTAAAACCAAACGTGACACTGTCTCAAATCTTTCGGTTGAGGAACAGGATGTATTACATGATCTTTCTACTAATCCTACGATCACTGTGAAGCCCTCCGACAAGGGGGGCAACATAGTGATCATGGATAATGATCAGTACATACAGATCTGTACTAAAATTCTTAACAATAAATCCTGGTACTCACGTGTTACTTCAACTAAAATTGATAAATTCCAGCAGGAATTTTATCAGCTTGTTGATTCAGGGTTCTACCATAATCTCTTATCTAAAGATGAGTGGGAATTTGTTTGCACTCCTTTTCCCCGTACACCCACCTTTTATTCACTTCCCAAATTGCACAAAAGTCTGTCACATCCATCAGGGAGGCCCATTATATCTGGCAATTGTTCTCTGACGGAGAACCTGTGCAAAGTCATCGATGGCTACCTACGTCCTCATGTTTGGGTATTCCGAGTTATATCAAAGACACAATCCATCTACTTCAGAACATAGATGGACTGCAGGTTCCATCTGATTAGATTCTGGTAGCCATCGATGTAGAAGCTCTATACATCTCAATCCCACATGACAAGGGATTGGCCTGTATCAGAAGAGTTCAGAGAAAAGCAGATTTGAACTTAAGTTCAATGACTTTATCATTGAGTCCTTGGAATTTATCCTGGGCCACAACTATTTTGCTTTCAATGGTTCCCACTTCCTCCAGGTACAGGGTGTGGCTATGGGCACTTGTTGTGCCCCATTCTACGCCAACCTGTACCTGGGGGAGTGATCAATACATCGGATGATCTAGCCCCCTTTTTGGACCATGTACTACTGTGGTTCCGGTATATTGACGATATTATGCTTATCTGGTGCGGCCCTGATAAGTTGTTACAGACTTTTGTGCAACACCTTAACACTAACACATTTAACCTTACGTTCACCATGTCATCCAATAATAACATGATCAAATTCTTGGATGTACATGTACACAAGGATGAAAATGGGCTACTATCTAGTAGCCTTTATAGGAAACCAATGGCTGGTAATGTCATCCTACATGCCACCAGCTTTCATCCAGTTAATTTAGTCAAGTCGATCCATTTTGGCCAATACTTACGCATTAGGCGCAACTGCTCTGATGAGACTATTTTTAAGAAGGAAGCAGATGAACTCAGGCTAAGACTCCATGCAGGTGGATATTCTTAAAAAAAGCAAGCTCTAAAACCAGGCAAGAATTACTATACGGAACCAGGACTTGCAAGTCTGATGGTGACCAGCTACGAATCATAACTCATTTTTCGAACCAACAAGAACGTTGCAAAAACATTGTGCAGAAATATTGGCATGTCCTGGCACTGGATCCCATAGTTGGACCGTCCAACGTTTACCTTTCGCAGAGCCAGGTCTCCGCGAGACAAATTGGTCTCCAGTGAGTTCAAGGGGGGCACCAAGGACCCCTGCAAAAGGGTAGGTACTTTTAAATGCAGGGGGTGTGGCTATTGCTAATACATGGATGTTGCTACCCATAAAACCCTTACAAACAAAGTGAAATTTACTCCTAAGCATTTTGCAAACTGTAAGACACATGGGGTCGTTTACCTCTTGCAGTGTGAATGCACATGCTTCTATGTAGGCAAAACAAAAACTGAATTCTGGCATAGAGCATACCGTCACATTGTAAGCATGCAATCATGCAACCCAGATAAAAGAAAAAAAGGCGCCTCTAAGTGCAGAATTAACACTTTTAATATCCCCAAACAAGATTAAAAACACTTGCAGAATCAAGGATAAAAAGAGGCATAACATGGATGTATGAAGCAGGTGATCCAGCATCAGGAGGTCCCAGTGTATCACAGCTTTCCAGGGATAACGATATGCAGCAGCAGAATGTCCCAGGATAACCAGCAGGTGAACACCCCAGGCTCTGGAAACACTGGTGAAGCAATCGCGTCCTCTGAGCCAGCATGGAGCATGAATCCCGGAAATGACGTCAGCGGGAGGGGACAACAACCAGCATGGACCGCAAACGGGAAATATGTCATCAAAATGGGACGCGTTTCGGAACTACTGATTGGTTCCTTCTTCAAGCCAATGACTGTGGGTTTCGTCTCTGGAGGTCAGGAACTCTATTAGCGTTTATTAGCTTATGAACACTGTTTTCCTCTTTGCATTACCCTTTCCCTCCCCCCCTCACTCCAGGGTCCCAACTATCCGGGTTATAAAATTGATGATTTATGCTGGTACTATTCTTTCTGCTATATTCTGGTCCCATGCATAATTGCATAATGTCCTGAGCTGATACTGCTCGATTGCAGGGCACGAAAATGTATCATGCTTTCATATCTGTACAATTGTTGCATTCGGAATGTTTATACTGATTCCATGTTGTTCTTAGTACACCGGCCTTCACCGGCTGTCTGAATTTATACTCTCTTTCTAACTTTAAGCATTTAGGATATTCTCCTGCCTTCCTGAGTTTGTATTCTTTTTCTTTTCTTTTTTCTTTGTCACTTTTTTACATTCTCCCTTTCAGTGTTTTGGCTCTGTCCCAGCTGTGCACGGCATCAGCATGGTTTTGACCGACCTTGATGTGATCCTATATTTTTGATTTAGTGTATGCAAGCCCAAGACTGTCGCACTGCACGGCGCCGCGGGATGACGTCACGTTTTTTTACATTTTCAGGTTGCCATAGAGCTCCTCATATACAAGCCGTCAGCTTACTAAATTGCCAATGACGCACTACACCGCTGCGCAGCACAGCGTCGCGAGATGACGTTATAATTAGACGCCAACCCCAGTTTGATAATCGCTGTATGTGGCACACCTGGGGCGGATGCTGGGGTATTGCAGACACTATGTGGTCAGGTAATTCCGAACCAGGTGTTTGCAATCCTCTGTCACTTACCAATATACATATATAGTGCACAGTGCTTCTATTAGCTCCTGTTCTACCCGGCAGACGCAAACAGCCACACTATTCCATCCTAGGTATAAGGTAAGCATATCATGCGGTTGGGATGCTAGGGCTTGCCATTTTAATGTATGTAACTTGAAGGTCACTGTATCACAAGTCTAACAGTGCCACAAAGAGTTTTTGTATGCTGTGTAGCTAACAGATTTTTTTCTGTTGCTATTTTTAGATCAATAGGGCTTCTCCAGCCATCAGGTAGATCCCTGCACCAGCTCATAGCCTGCGATGGTTTGGATGCCTGTATCCAAGACACAGATTCCTTCCTACACCAACCTGATCCGTGTTTTTTGGGGGATAATTACTGTACATCTCCTGTCACTGTGAACGTTTTGGTTGCTTGATATGTGGTTCCTGTTCATTTATTTTAGGAACACAATTTTTTGCCAACAGTTCAGGATACTATATCTGAACTAATTGGTGGATTTATCTATTTACCTGTATAGATATACCACAGCCAAACATCTAGGCTATTGGCTTTTCTTCAGTGGGACTACTCCTTCCTATGTGGATCACTGGCTGTCACTATCTTCCTGGTCTGATGCCTGTGTGTGGCTCGGACGGACATATCTCTCTTTTCATTATTGAGTTATGATCTCTCTCTGTATGGGTGGAGCACTAACACTTGGGGGGGGGGTCAGTATGCTCAGCTGTGATGTTATTGTTTTTGTTATAATATGTATGTATATTGTTTTGTTCATATATGAAATGTTAGATGCTGTATATCTCTGCATCCATGCATATTTCTGATGATATGTATTTTGTTATCATAGATATAAGCTACAGATTTGGAACTTGTAAGCCCTCTGTCCCTGAAGAAGATCTGCATTTTGTTTTTTCGAAACGCGTTAGAATTCTGTCTGTGTGACAGTTTTTGGGCTTTCTCTTCAGCTGTTTCCTTTTCTGCTCCCAATATATGTGTTTGTTTTTATTGCTACTATGATGTTGTTGATTGGCATCAATGGTAAATCAATTTGTATATTTTTACTAAATACTGTGTGTGGTCCGTTTAAAGTCCCAATTTGAGGAACCTACTTTTACTATTTTTTTGTTTATAGCGCAAAAAAAAAAAAAAGCAGAGGTGATCAAATACTACCAAAATAAAGCTGTATTTGTGGGAAAAAAGGACATCAATTTTGTTTGAGTACAGTGTCGCGTGACCGCGCAATTGTCAGTTAAAGTGACGCAGTGCCATATCGCAAAAAATGGCCCGGTCAGGAAGGGGGTAAATCCTTCTGGGTTGAAGTGGTTAAATGGGCTTTAAATATTTATTTGTAAATTTAAAATTATATGTAAAGAGTAAAAAAAGTATATAAAAGATCAGTTTGAAAACATATAAATTTAAAAATAAAGAATTAAATTGATAGCAAACCATTATACTTTCCTTTTAAAATAGTAAATAAATATGGAAGAGCAACAGTACTAACTTAGATTTCTGAGCTATTATTTCAAACCCTTTTAAGTTGACCTCATGGTTCTTTCAGAAAAGAAAATTGTAGTAACATTGTTTCAAATTCTGTTATTCCCCAAGTGTCTTTGCAATGAAGTGCAGACTTATTGCATATACAAGGCAAGGTTAACACGTTCAACAAAGTGTATTTAGCCAACTATACAAATGCTTTACTCAGAGGCAGAACTTTTATTCTAAAAACATTTTGACACTTTCAATTTAAAAATCAAGGACTGAACATGTTGACAGGCGATTAAGGCGTTCAAGGATGAGCATAATGGACATGATCTAGAGTTGCTCAGAAAACTATCTGTTATAAATTTTGTGGATCTGTAAATTGAGCGCTTGCATTGTTTTCTTAGTGCACACATGAGCAATAATGCTCAGAACTCACAAAGTATGATTTGGCACATGCAATTTGTATCTTGATTTACAAATGTTACATACGGTTATCTTGTTTGATTGTTTCCCAAATATTTTAGGCAAAAAACAGGTAGAAAGCTATGCTGACCTGTTAGAAATTCTGATCAGTGCTGAAGAAAGCAAGTTGAATAAAAATTTATCATGCAAATCACCCCTGATGTGGTAGGTCTTCTCAAAGAAAAGATTCCATTGCGGTTTGGTAGCTTTGCATTTAGGGGAGTAGATAAGGGGGGTTATGAGGATCCACAAAGCATCCTGGCTGATGGTCACTGTAGGGGTTGCACAACCCAGGTATTCTTCTGTGTCTCAGAAGACACAGGTATATATAGGTATACAGGTATATACAGGTGCAACAATGTACATTAAAAAGTCCATGCAAAAACAGTTGAAAACAAGTGTCCACATGATCAAACTTCTGTGCACCTCTGACGTAATAACAGTAATCTCCAGCAACCAGAAAGTCCTGCCTCTCCAGAACTCCTGGGATGGACAAAATCCGCTCAGGAAAAAGATATCTCCAGCACCTCAGCCCAGTAATCCCTGTTATATGTAAAGGTATAAAAGCACAAAAGGCAATCCAATACAAAGCCACAATTTTCCCACTTACAAGATTGCCAATGGATGACGCACATGTGTGTTCCCTAGCTCTGGCCAACTGGTTTTAACAGAAATAATGTCATCAGGGGAATCTCAATGCAGGAAAAAAAATGCCACCCCCCCCCCCTTCCCGCTGCTACCCATTTATTTATTTATTCATTTATGTATTAAAGGTTCCAAGAGTTTCCACATTGCCTCTTTCAGTAATTGAGAGTAGTGATTAGATGATGCTCTTTGGACCAGATGACTAGAGGATCGTATGTACACTTTTGGTTAGTGAATTTGGTTAGTCAGAATCTGCATCACCAGAAAACAAGAACCCTCCCACCACCAGACCAGAAGAAAAATAATTTGGCCTGTCACATGGCTTTGGTTTCAGGTAAGTAACTGGAGCTTTTGGTTTGAACTTTTCATAAAAAAAAAAAAAACAACTAGTAAGCCACACAGTGAAGTTCCCTTGTAAAGTGCGGTCCCTATCTCGAGTTTAATAGAGTTCCCATCTTGGGACTTATATTCAAACAGATAAATTGAGGGCAGGTATGCCTTAATATAACCCATTTCTTCTTAGAGGTGCAGGGACATACCAGAAGCCCAACATAGCTCATTGGCAGCGGCAGACTATGAATGATCTAAGATTTAGGCTGAACTCCCTTTGACTCAGACTTGTCGGAAAATGTCACATGGTAGCGGGCCACTAGCCCAATCCGCTGCAGCCATGGATCTCCCTTCCCAGGAGCTGCACGTAACAAAGTAGCAGGGATTATAGCATGCAGATACTGCCACACACTTTATTCAACTCCAATGTAAGATGAAGGAAAAACTGGCTTCAGCTCAGATACCAGCCCATTGGTCATGTCCCTCTGATGTGTTTAACATTGGGATTAATCGTACGGGGGATTGGGAATCCTGATTAACTCATTAAAGCGGTAGTAAACCACATCCAAGAAAAAAATAAAAAATAGGCCCCGGGCAGTTAAAATCATAATGTGCTAGTATGCTTTGCATACTAGCACATTATGACAGACTTGCCTGATAATAAAGCCCTCCAACAACGCGCTGTCACCGCTGAAGGCACCTCCATCTTCTTTCTGGGTTCACAGGCTTCGGCTATCTGATTGGCCAAGCTGGCGATGACATTACTCCTACGCATGGACACGGGAGTCCCACACATGCACACCAGCTGCATCTAATGTAAACATCTGCTAAACGGTGCACGTTTAGGAGACATTTACAAAACCTATAGGTAAGCCTTATTATTGGCTTAGTAACAAAAAGATAAAAACCACTGGAATCCACTTGTGTTTAAGTGTCAAAAATTATAATAATAATGATTGATCGAACGATACGTCTATATGACGGGGTATCTCCCTAGTAGCAGAGTAATAATCTAGTAAGAAAAAAAAAGATGAAGTGCTTGTTGAAAGCACGAAACGCGTCGATGTAGCGATGCTATAGACGCTGGCAGCCCCCCTGACACCCCATTTTATCTTTGACAGCAGCAGGACGTTCCCTGCTATTTTTATACTGAAGAAACGAGCGTTATCATGGAATTACCTAAGAGCTCCCTCCAGTGGCCAAACACAGCAACACCATCTGTGCCATGAACCGAACACAAACTGATCCATTGCTTTCCATGCAAATGAGTGGCTACACCGTTGGACACATGGAAATCTCCAAGTCTGCATGTCAGCAGCTTTTCTTTGCCTGACCGGCCGGAACCACGGCGTTTGAGACACCCCCAGTAAGGACTCAGTGACTACAGATGAGGGAAGGGTAAGAACCCCACAGGGATAGTTACCTCCCCGCTATTTGTGTCTTTACACACACTTAAATCTGTAGTCACAGCTTGCTGCTATCAGGCTAGGCTGCAGCAGGACGGTGTTTTGAACCACCCTGGCATGTGTCTACAGTCTGTTGCATTTGCTGAATGAACTGTGTATATTCAATGTCTCCTGGGGATCTTATCCACCTCTTCTGACGTTGGCCAAAGCTCCATCATTATTGCAGTGGGGTTCTTTCAATACTCAATCAGGTTTTTCAGACGATTGTACCTCTAAATCCAATCTGCTGTGCACTAGGTGTCCTTGAAGAGGTGATTCCAGAGGAAATGGTTAGAATGGCTTTTTCCTGAGTCCTATTCCAAGCCAGAAAGGTTATTTTAATGGGATGGAAATCATCCTTACGATTACCTCATGTATAACTCATATGGGAAATACTCTTATTATGGAGCGCTACATTTATCAGCATAGAGGGAGCTCAGGCAAGCTTGAGAGGCTTTGGGCCGCTTGGGTCAATACACCTGGATTATGCCCTAGGGAACTAATAATGTCAAGAATTCTATAATGCCCTACAGGTTGATTTTATTCAGTGTATCTTGTGCTGGGTGTATTGTCTGGCTGAGAAGGGACACGGGTATTGTGGCCCCTTGGAACACAAATATGTTTTGATGTATTGCAATGCTAGATGCGGTATGTATATCTGCACATTCGTTTTTGAACTGTGTGTACACTGGAAGTTGTTTTGTTTTCAATAAATGCTCTTATTGGTAAAAAAAAACATCTTTGTTATGTGCAGGTAAGGTAAGAGGGAATTCAATGGCCATAGCTGAATGGGCTGGGTGCCTGCTATCATGTGGCAGTTTCCCATGGGTTCGGGACAAAATTAGTTCAGGCTCAAACTTAGCTCATCCCTACTGAAGACCTCCAGTGTGCCCCTGTACCATGCAGTGTAGCTTGCAGATATATTTGCACAGGTATGCAACTAAACCCTCTGTTTTTAACTGTAGAATTTTTCTAATTGGTAAGAGTGTTGGCTAATATTTATATTGTATTGTTCTGCTTAATTACAAGCATAGTTTTGTGGTAGACTAGGCTGCCACATACAAAGGAATATATTTTTTGACGGATAACCGAAATGTTGGACTTTTAAGGTACCAAAACAAAAAACATATTGATACAAATATCAAACAATATTAAAATCAAAATTCATTTTTATAAGATTTATAACATTTGGGGTATCAAGTTCTCCCTGTTTTGGTAGGACACAAAGGGAAAATCTATGCCAGATGCAATACTCGCTTTCCCAGGCTAGCCACAACAAATTGGAAAGTAATTGGAAAGTATATATTTTCCCTTTTTAATACATCATTCCATTTTTTTTTAGCAAATTCATTCTGTAGAACATGCCAGTGAAAGCAGTGGCTTTATATAGAGAAATGTATTACCATTCTTGTTAAGAGATAGTTGTGCAGGCTTTATTTGCTACTCGACAGTAGCGTCCACAGTTGCTATTGATATGTAGAATGTTCACATATGTGTAGCTTTTCATGTTCCTCCCTGGAGCCTACTGAAGAGGAGAGATGTAACTGGAGTGAGCCAAGGCATCAGAAGGATTAATGATGGTACAGGGTTAGTGTGGGTGGGAGGAATTGCTGAGGAGCAAACTATGAGTGAGGTGAGTTTAAAGCCTGTAGTAGGAGCTCTGGTGGGTACAGTAGACAGCTTTCTGTACACAGCAGCCACTTTACCTTGCACAGCATTGTGAGCTTTCCCACCCACCCTACTTAGTTGTCTGCTTTTTTTTTTCTTATTTGGCACAGGTGTGGTGTTTGGGAGAGGGGACACACTTTAGTTAGTGGAGGGTGTCCACTTTCACTGATTGAAAGGTCTATGTGTTTTTCTTCACTATTTATTGGTAGGGCAGGCTTCTGACAATGCCAACTTACGACACAACAAAGATCTTGGAAGTGGTGGAGAAGGTAAAGGAAGGTGGAATATGGGTTTGAAAGTTATAAAGAGGCTTTGGTCTACTTATGGCTATTTTGGTTTTGAAGGGCACTGAGACCTGATGTGCAGTATAGGGGCAGGTGGCAAGTACATGGATTACACAGTTACAACTCTGATCATAGGAGTATTGTAAGGCATTGTCAGCGGCCTTGTTACTTCTGACCCCATGTTATAACATTACACTTTCTCTTTACAGATCTTGGAAAGTGGTGGAGGAGGTGATGGTCGAATATGTGTTTGGAACATCTATAGGAATTTAGTCCCCATGTGGTCATTTTGGTTTTGATGGTGGTGCCCACTGAGTCCCAGTGTAGAGTGAGGGGGCCATTGGCAGGGACAGAGTAATTGGGTCACATAGTAGTTACTACTCTGATGGTAGGAGTATTATAAATCATCATCAGGGGCCTGGTAATTGCTGACACCATGTTATAATGTTATATTTTCCAATTACAGGTTGTGTTTTTTTTTTACCAGTTTTTGTTTCATTTGCTTTATGGTTCCTGTGATGGAACCGTCCAACACCCAGCTTGGGTGCCTCCATCAAGATATAGCTTCCTCAAGTCTGGAACCAGGAACCGGTTATTATAGCTGAACACCCATGACTAAGCAACAATAGCTTAGATGCAAACTGGGACTCTCTTTACTGAAAATTCACATGGAATATATAGCACAGAAGATCAGATAGAACCTGATCACATTACCCTGACAAAGCAAACTGTAAACAGGAATATAATTACCATAGCTAAGGAACAGTCAACATAAACATAAACAGTAAGCTA
The DNA here is from genome assembly GCA_037952925.1 of Lithobates clamitans. Taxonomy (NCBI): domain Eukaryota; kingdom Metazoa; phylum Chordata; class Amphibia; order Anura; family Ranidae; genus Lithobates; species Lithobates clamitans. The sequence goes on from JBBGZY010001301.1 coordinate 443,024, forward strand.
ATTAAACAACTAGCACCTAGGTGACTCAGTGCCCAACCAGACCCTTCAGCACCAAGCCCACAACCCTGGATACAAAGTACATTATACATTATCATAAGCATAAACATCCCACAATGGTTCGATAACAAGGTAAAGTGGTCACAATATCAATCCCATTTCCAAGAGATGATCAGACAGACAGAAACGATAGGTGACTCAATTAACAATGGGAATGCACACCTAAGGGCACACAATGGGAGAGACATACTTAACAATAAACTCTTAACACCTTAATAAACAGACTATAACAGAAGACCTCAGTATCAGGTTGCTTTGAGCTGATCATATTAACATGTGCTGTGAGTCTCACAGTCTAAAGCAGTCATTGCTGGTTTGAGCACAAAGGACCCAAATCCGTGTGTTTCGGGGAGACCCAAATAGGAAGCACAGCCACTCCAAGGGTCCCCCAGGCACACACCTCCCAAAGAGTAGTGTTCCCTTAAAAGCCAGGGCCCATAGTCAGAAGGCAATAGACCACCCTGCAGTGTCCTCCAAAAGCCTCTGTCCTGGTTGGGTCTGTCACAGTGCCTGTATGTTTAGCTTTAGACATATAGTTCTATTTATTTCTCCTTTTTTTCTCTAATTCTCTTTTTATATACGTTTGTCTGTCATGCTATTGCCTAAATCATATGTGATGAAATAAAATATTTAAGAATTAACCACAGTATTTATTTAGTGTCACTTGATGTCAATTTGGCCCTACCACAGGTCATGTACATGTATAACATTGGGCAAGACAGCAAGCAACATGTGAACATTTCCCTTCAGGGTACAGTGGTTGCTTCCAGAGCATAAGCATAATGAAGCAAGACAGGTAAAGAAAATATTTAGCTTTATTTTTTTCACAAGATCGATCTACAATGTCAGATGTGTCGGAAAACTGGAGTTACATTTTTGCAGGACAATTTATATGTTTGTTTATAAGCTAGCTCATTTCTAAATTTAGAATTTACAATGTAATTATAAATTATGATGGAGCAGAGTACCCCAAGCCCCTAAACAGCATGTCCTACTTTGAGATCCAAGTCACTGTGCTTCCTAGAGACCCTGGAAAATAATCGCCAGAAATATCCATATTTATTTTACTGGCTGTTGGATGGAGAGAATTGCACTATCAGTCAGATGAGCTATTTTACATGTGCTCCCTCGGTGAGGCTTTTAATCATCATTTTCTCACAGAACAGCCAGTGCGCAGGGATTATCATGACCAAAAGCTGTTTTAGTGTGGTTAGAATAACTTAATCAGCCAAATACGCAGCAGGGCCCCCACTCCACACTTCCACCTCCGCGTCTAAGAGCCTGAGACATATTTCTTGCTGTTTGCTTCATTATTTGTTAGCTTTCGGCCAGATAAAAGAGAACAGCCCAGCTTAATTCCAGAGACAAATCCGCAGTGGATATTTTGCTATGGACATGCTGCTGCTCTATTTTTTTATAATAAGGGTCACTTAAAGACCCTGGATGGATGAGGAGAACCATTCGTATTTGTGATTTGGTGCCTGACGCTTTGTAAGATGATGAAAACAAAAGCCTAACCTTTCTCTGTATATATACCTTGCAGTACATTCAGCCCCTGGCTGTTAGCTACATAACAAGTTGTTAAAATGTCCTTCTTTTACTCAATCACAATGCAAAAGGCATGATCTGCATTATCAGCACACCACAATTCCCAGGATTCCATTTAGTTCATCAAAACCTGGGGTATGTTCATTGTCAACACATACTGAAAATGTCAACAGGTAAACCAGCCAGGGCATTAAAATAGGGCCCCTTTACATTGGTGGTCAGTGAGAAGTGCCCCCTTATAATGGTGATCATAGGATAAACGTTCCCTTATATGAGTGGTCAGTAGAGATTGGGCCAAACACCCCCCCTGTTTGGTTCACAGCAGAACTCCCGAACAGGGGGAAAAATTCTGCCCCGGACAACGAACTACATTGAAGTCTATGCAATTTTTTTAAAAACAAACAATGTTTTTTTTAGGAGCAGTGATTTTAATGATGCTTAAAGTACAACAATAAAAATGAAAAATTCCTTTAAACATAGTGCTTAGGGTAGTCCCCTTAGTCTGCCTATAAAGTGGTGCATCGGTATCATGTATAGAACCTGCTGCAGCAAAAATGACATTTCTAAAGAACAAAAAAAACATTTAATTGACTCGTGGTTGCAATTGCCGGCACCCGGCTATTTAAAAAAAAAATCTGGGTCTGGTATGAATTTTAAGGGGAACTACACGCCAAAAAAAAAAATGGCGAGGGCCCCCCAAAATCCATACCAGACCCTTATTCTAGCACGCAGCCTGGCAGGTCAGGAAAGAGGGGAACAAATATGCACCATACCAGGCTACATGCCCTCAACATGGGGGGATGCTTTGGGGCGGGGGGGCCATGTTGATGGGGACAAGGATCACTTGCCCACAACCCTGGGCTGTAGTTGTGGGTGTCTGCAGGCAGGGGGCTCATTGGAATCTGGAAGACCCCTTTAACAAGGGGGCCCCCAGATCCTGGCCCCCTTCTCATGTGAATGAGTATGGGGTACATCGTATCCCTACCCATTGACCAAAAAAGTGTCAAAAAGTAATAAAAACAAAGACATTTTTTTGACAATTCCTTTTTTAACCACTTCCCACTGCACATAAACGGCCGGGTGGGCATTCTCTCCTTCTGAGTGGACGTTCAGGAACATCCCTCAGAAAGAGGCGGCTTGTGCACGCGCGTGCCCGTGTAGCGGCGCAATCCCAATGAGCTTGTGTCACCCGGATCAGCAGGAGGGCTCTGTGATTGGCCCTCCTGATCACATAACGCCCATGTCCAATCACAGCCGTCATGTGATGAAGTTTTCGGTGAGGAGAACAGATTGCTGCAGCCAGCTGGTGATCAGTGAGTATGAACTGTTTTTTACAGCTTTTTACACACTGATCACCAGTGTAAAACACACATGTAAAACACACATGTACACAATGTAAAACACACATGTACATAATGTAAAATACACATGTCCCCAAAACACATGTCCCCACACACATGTTCCCACATAGTAAAAACACCTGTCCCCCACAGATTTAACAGTAAAATCACATGTCCCAATGATCTGCACACATATGTCCGTGATCCCCTGTGCACATCTGTACATGATTATCTGCGTAGATATGTCCGTGATCACACAAACCAATTATTATACACTTAACGGGATTTTTTTTACCAAACACATGTGGGGATGGGGACACTCACTCATTCCCCCCTTTAACCCTTTCCTGCATGCTCAGATAAGGGTCTGGTATGGATTTTAGGGGGGACCCCACGCTGTTTTTTAAAAAAAAAATTGGCATGAGGTTCCCCTTTAATTTTCATACCGGAGGTATGGTGGGGGGGCTCATCGTTTTTTTAACCGGCAAATGTTTTTTTATTCAGCTGTCAGCGGGGAAGCCTATTGACAGCTGATGGCTCATCGGTTGTTAAGGATGCTGAGGCCGGCTTAACAATCAGATTTTACTGCGCCCTGATTGGGCAAAGCTTCCTGCAAAGAGTCCTTCAAATTTGGGTGTTCCCCAAATGGGGCAAGCAGCCAATGTTCAGGCCGAACTGTTCGCTAGTGGCCAGTAGAGAAGGCCTTTATTTACAATTATGATCAATGAAGTGTCTATTTACATTGGTGGTCAGTAAGGATGAGCCGAACACCCCCCCCCCGGTTTAGTTCGCACCAGAACTTGCGAACTGGCAAAAAATTTGGATGAACACCGTTAAAGTCTATGGGACACGAGTATTAACAATCAAAAGTGCTTATTTTAAAGGCTTATATGCAAGTTATTGTCATAAAAAGTGTTTGGGGACCTGGGTCTTGATACATGTCCTATGGGACATGTATCAATGCAAAAAGAATTTTTTAAAACGGCCGTTTTTTCGGGAGCAGTGATTTTAATAATGCTTAAAGTGAAACAATAAAAATGAAATATTCCTTTAAATATCATGCCTGGGGGGTGTCTATAGTATGCCTGTAAAATGGTGCAGTTTTCCAGTGTTTAGAACAGTACCACGGCAAAATGACATTTCTAAAGGAAAAAAGTCATTTAAAACTGATCGCGGCTGTAATGAATTGTCGGGTCTAGGCAATATAGATAAAACTCCCCCCCCAGTCCATTACCAGGCCATTTGGGTCTGATATGAATATCACTTTAAGCATTATTAAAATCACTGCTCCTAAAAAACGTCCGTTTTAAAAACTTTTTTTTACATTGATAAATGTCCCCTGGGGCAAGACCAGGGTCCCCAAACACTTTTTATGACAATAACTTGCATATAAACCTTTAAAATGAGCACTTTTGGTTTTTCATGTTAGTGTCCCATAGACTTTAATGGTTTCCGCGGCTTTTGAATTTGCCGCGAACACCGCATAATGTTCGTTGTTCGCCGAACGTCCGAACAACCAAAGTTCGTCCCGAGTTTATGCTTGGGCAGAACCGTTCGCCCATCCCTAGTTGTCAGTGAAGAAATGCCCTCTTACATTGATTGTCAGTGAGGTGCCCCCCTTCTTTCCTATTACATCGGTGGTCACTGTAATGTTTTTTACATTGTTGGCGGTACGTGAAAAAATATCCCTTACCCCGAGAAATAGGCTCAGACCAGCCACTGGCCTGTTTATATGTGGAGTTAACTGCATCACTAGACTGACTTGAGGGACATCATTAGATGAACAAAAACAATTACTGGATGTGATGGTGCATTAGTGGGGGCTAATGTTCTTTATATGCTTAAGCCAAATCTTTTTAAGATTCCAGCCAGGTCCTGGAGATGAGCCCAACTTATTTCTGTGGATGGCAGAGAAAAATTTGGATGCTCAGAAGTAGAACATTGGTCTAGGATTGTTACCCTTAGGGAAATTAATTTTAAGTCAGAATATGTAATATTTTCCAACATGCCAAAGCTTTCAGGAAAGAAAGTGTAGCTTAGCTTCTTTTCTGAGAAAATCAAGCCAAGGCACTTTACAAGACTAATACAACTTCTCTAGAACATTTAGGAAAAACAATAAAAAATAATATTTTAAAAAATACATTTCTTTTTAAAGAAATATATGCTTATAGAAATATATGTCATGCAATTGCTGACCTCCACCTTAAAATGAAAGCTGCCTTGCAACCATGATAATGTCATTGTGAAGTCCGAAATCCTTATGGACATACTTGTCTCTGGTCAGAGGCTCAAAGTATCTAAGTCACTAGCTCCTCATAACACCAAGGGGACCACAAATGTCATACAGAATGATCAGCAAAGCATGCTACCTTATTTTTGTCAGCACCAATTTGCTTAACCCTTTGATTGTCAAGGACATGTACTACACATCATGGCCATTCCTCCTCAGATAGCCAAAGACATGTAGTACACATCATGACAGTCATAATGGTTAAACAAGCGAGGGACTTGGATGGTGGACTTAGGTGAGTATAGCTTACTTCACAAGGTACGAAAGAAAAAAAAGTGCAGGATGGGTTAATATTTGCTTAGAGGTGGGCTTCAGAGTGGTCCTATATCCAAAACAAAGTAAAAAATAAAGACTGAATATTTGCCTCTCCTGCTGCCCATGCCCTTGAACACTGTAAGGCCCCGTGAACGTTTTGTAGCTTGTAGCTCGAAGTTCAAAAATGCTCAACAGGCAAAAAACTATTGTTCTCAATAGCCCTTGTTCACTTCTGAGCGTCCTGCCACTGGTAGCAAAATGCCTATTGCTCAAAAAAGTACATGAGCTACTTTTCAGGCAGAATTTAGTGTTTTAGTCCCCATAGAGTTAATGGGAAATGCCTGAAAAGCGCGACTTGAGCTTTTATTGAACATTTTTTCAAGAGTTTTTTTACTTAAACAGCAGCTCTCTTGCCCACTTTTTAGCTGAAAAATTCCTGAAAAAACACCTGACAAAAGCTGCAAAAATGTGTAATTCTGCTCCATAAAACACTCAAAAACACTTGGAAAAAATGCCTGATAACGTGGCACTTGGGTGTGAATGTTGCCAAGCTCATTTGAAATGGTCCCCCGAAGTCTGTTGGGAAACTGACATTTTGGGAGTGTCGATCTCCTGTGATCCCATGGATCCCATGGATACTTGTCACTACTGTATTTCTCAATGAGGAACCAGTGAGCGTTGCAGGGGACCCAGAAGATTGACAATCTGAATTGGTGTTCAGTGACATAACAACATTAGTTGCATCCCCGTAAGCAATATCATTGGAAGGTGAGTTAAGAGAGATTTTCTGGCCCATGTCTATATAGGCAGGACAGGATTCTATAGTATGAGCACCATTCCAGTAACCTCAATAAAGAGTAGGGTAGTAATAAACTGTCCTGTGGCTAGTGCAGAGCAAAGGCATACAGTTCCAGTATGGCAACGGGTAACGTTAGAGGCTGTTCTCTGCAGAATGGTATGTGATGTGCTTATAACAACCTCAACCTATCTTTCCGTGTCTCATTATGGTCTACAGTACAGCTGTCAAGATGTAAGCTATACCCTTGTCTGTCCTTAACCACCTCCAATCCAGGGCTTTTCTGGTACTTTTTGTTCACATATAATCATCGGCAGGGCTTTTTTTCTCTGAAAAAAAGGTACAGGAACTCAATCATGACACCTCCCCCCCCACCCCTTACACACACCCTCCAAACCGCATCAAATAGTGGGGGTGGTCAAATTTCACTAACAGTGGGAGGGCCTTAACAGGGTCTTTAAATACCAGGAGTGCATTATGTACAGAGTGCAGAGTTCAGGGAGGGAGTTACACACAGCCTGCCGAGTTCAGGGTGTGCTTCGTAAATAGTGCAGAGTTCAGGGGTGCGCTACACACAGAGTGCAGAACTCAGCCTTCTTCCACAGCTGCTTATCCCATCCACATCTCACGCTTACCCCTCTTCAGCTCTGCCCTCTGCATGCAACCCCCCCTCTACTGCCCCCATCCTCTCCCCATCTCCTTATAAGCTCCACCATCTTCCACATGTCTTATATTTGTTGCTGTATTAAACTCAAGCACCCAGCCTCCCCGCAGTGGTGATTTTGGAATTTGCACCGCACCCCGGGCACCTGCATCTCCCTTGTCTCCATCCTTCACTCAGTGGGAGCCAATCTGATCTGTGGGAGCGTTGGGGAACAAGCTGTTACTTGTAAGCATAGAAGTCAGGCTTTTGTGTTTTCAAGTAATAGTGGTGAACAGGGAGCAGAGGACCTGAGCCAGAGGTGGTGGAACTGAGTTCCACCAAGTTCCAGCAAAAAAAAAAGCCCTGATCATCAGTATTTTGCAATTTTTTCTGTCACACAGTATTTGCACAGCGGTTTTTTAATGCAAAAAACTCAATACATAACCCAATTTTTTTGTAAAATATAAAAGATGATTTTACACCATGTAAATAGATACCAAACATGTCACACTTTAAAATTGTGCACCCCTGTGCACTGGCAACAAATTACGCACATTTTACTATACATAGGCATTGCTTCAAAAGCCTTTTCAGGTTACCACTTTGGAATTACAGAGGAGGTCAGGTGCTAGAATTACTGCCCATAATCTGATGTTTGCTGTGATATCTCACATGTGTGAGACGATCGCTGATTGCATTCATGCAGGACCAAATGGGCGCGTTCGTCTTTGTGCGTGAGCACAAAATCACTTTTATTGCAGTCACAAGGAATGTAAGCATCCTTGTGACAGTATTAGGTAGTGACAGGTACTCTTTATAGAGAGATCTGGAGTCTATAAGACCGCAAATCCCTCCTCTGCACTTAAAAGCATTCAAAACACAAGCAATCAAGTAGCTAATTAGCTGCTCTGATTGCTATTACAAGAGAGCCGACTGCCGGTCCTAAAAAAATGATACCGGGCTGATGCCTGCAGCTGCAAGCATCATCCTGGCATAACCACGGAAAGTCCAGCGACAAACAGGTACATTACTGGACAGGAAGTGGTTTAAATAGGTGGAGCTGTAATAGGTGGCCACCCATGTTACCATCCCTCTACATTACATTGGCAGCACCCAGTCCTGCCAGAATATACAGAATCTTAAGGTGACTCGGTTGTCTACAAAGATCCAAATATAGAACAAAAATTTTAACTTTCAGCATACTCAGCCGTGTTCATCATTACTATATTGCAAACTAGGACATGCAGTAGTGCAACTTGGTGAAACACACACTCAGTTAGATCCAATCGAATGGCCTTTGCAGGCAGGGACTATGGCCCCCTTTGGTAGTGTAGCAAAACGAGAGGTCTTTAGTGCTAGCAGTCCTTTTCCTGTGGCTACTGCTCCCAGTAACACCTCTTCATTCACAGCTAGCCTGTCTGGCTGCAGCTGGCCCTTTCACTAGTCCTCGAGTCTACTTCTCCACTGTCCTCCCATACTGACTCTGCATCCATCCCAGACTGCTTGCACCCAGTCCCTTCAGGCATGCCTCTCAGTCCTCTGACTGCAACACTCACCAGCCAACATGGCTGACTTCCTCCCTGGAGATTTGCCCGACAGTGTCCTCCTGCTGTCCTTTCCTTGTTCCTGGTCAGGATCCCTCCATGTGTCATGAAGAGGGGTCCCTTCCACACCCGAGCCCAGGCCTGAGTTCACCCCCCCAGACTGGGGAGCTACTCAAAGGCCTCTGACAGCCTAACACTCCATCACCATCTTCCACCCAAACTCCACTCTGCCCCAGCTGGGCTTACCCTGAGTATTTGAGTGGGCCTGCCTCCTGTCAACCCATCTGTTCGGGATTGGTCAGGGCCCTCAGAACACTCCAGAAAGCTCCTCGTGAACTCCTTACCAATTGCTTCTGGAACCTTCTCCAAGTTTCCAGCAAGGGAGGAGTCCAGTGGCGGCTCGTCCCTAATCCATGCGCCTGGCCCCTAATCTACATGCAGAAAGTAAAAAAAATAGATATTTGCCAGCACACCATGGATCAACAAAAGTGTCGTCCAAAGGGATTGTTTATTGCATGATCACAACACAAGGAGAGTGCAACGTTTCGGAGTCACGCAGGTATAAGGAAGGGGTCCTGAAACATTGCACCCTCCTTGTGTTGTTATTATTCTACATGCAGGGGCCGGAGGGATGGATTCCAATGGGGTTTTCTTTTTTTGAAGCACATGATTAGAACCTGAAGCTCTAATTGGCTTCAAAAAAGGGTGGGCTCGGGGCACAGAGCACTGCACCCTGAGCCCACCCAGTTGTGTGACAATAGTAAATTAATTTGCTAATTCTCTTCCTCATTCTCCTCCTGGACAATCAGGAAGCAGGCCCTGAGACCCGATTGGCAAAGGAGTCTTAGGACCCACTTCCTGTTTGGCCGTGAGGAGAAGCAAAGGCTCCTTGGAAGAGTTTGGAAGAGTCAGGGAGCAGCTCAGCCAGCGGTCCTCTCCAGCTGGGAATTGGCTCCCTCTTCCAGGGATGGCTCACCTGCAGCCACATCCAGCACTCCCTGCCGCCTCGGACAGTAGAGGGAGGAGGGGAGATCAGAATGTCATCCCGGGACATGTCATCTGCCTCCTAAGGTAAGGAGGCCTCTGATCGCCGCATCCCCATCCGTCTCTCGCGAGGGGGGTGAGCGCCGCATTTCTATCCGTCTCCTGCGTGCCGGGGGGGCTGGGGGGGAGTGATGGCCACCCCCCTACCGTCTCCTGCCAGGGGGGTGGGGGAGGTGTTTTTTTTTCAACCTGACTAACTATGTAACTATGTAAATGCAGAGGGTTTTTTTTAATCTTAACCACTTCAGCCCCGGAAGATTTTACCGCCTTCCTTACCAGAGCACTTTTTACAATTTGGCACTTCCCTCCTTTAACTGGTAATTGTGCGGTCATGCAATGCTGTACCCGAATAAAATTTGCATCCTTTTTTCCCACAAATAGAGCTTTCTTTTGGTGGTATTTGATCACCTCTGCGGTTTTTATTTTTTGCAATATAAATGGAAAAAGATTGAAAATTTTGAAAAAAATAATATTTTCTACTTTTTGTTATAAAAAAATTACAATAAACTAAATTTTAGTGATACATTTAGGCCAAAATAGAGTCAGCCACATGTTTCGGGTAAAAAAAAATTCAATAAGCATATATTTATTGGTTTGCACAAAAGTTGTGTCGTCTACAAACCAGGGTACATTTTCTGGAATTTACGCAGCTTTTAGTATATGACTGCTCTCATTTCTTAAGGTGCTATAATGGCAGGGCAATACAAAACCCCCCAAATGACTCAATTTTGGAAATTAGACACCCCAAGGAATTTGCTGAGAGGCATGTTGAGCACATTGAATTTTTTTTTTTTTTTGTCACAAGTGATTGAAAACTGACAAAAAAAATAAAAAATACCCCAAGTTGTCAATGAAATGATATATTGCTCACACATGCCATGGGCATGCACCCCAAAATACAATCTGCTGCTTCTGAGTACAGGGATACCACATGTGTGAGACTTTTTGGGAAGCTATCCGCGTACAAGACCTCGAAAACCAATCACCGTCTTCAGGATTTCTAAGGGCGTAAAATGGTGATTTCACGCCTCACTACCTATCACAGTTTTGGAGGCCATGACCTGCCAAGATAGCACCCCCCCCCAAATGACCACATTTTGGAAAGTAGTGAGTAGGTATTTGCTAAGAAGCATGGCGAGTATTTTGCAGTTTGCATTTGTGTTTGAAAATGAAGAAAGAAAAGGAGAATGTAGGTTTTTGGGTTTTTTTCAATTTTCAAAACTTTGTGACAAAAAGTGAGATCTGAAAAACACAATGCCTCTTAGCAAATAGCTTGGGGTGTCTACTTTCCAAAATAGGGTCATTTGGGGGGGTTTGTGCTATCTTGGCATATCATGGCCTCCGAAACTGTGATAGGTAGTGAGGAGTGAAATCACCATTTTACGCCCTTAGAAAGCCTGAAGGCGGATACGGCGTGGCCTGCTGCGGACCGGGATGGACGCCGTTCGACGGCCTGAATTTAAGCAACCCTCGGCAACTAATCCTCCCTGTCTCTCACCCTAACAGAGCGGGGAAGACTCGGGACACCCCAGGGCACGTCTAGGCGGAGGTACAATCCGCCTGCACCACGCCGTCTCACGGACTATTACCCGCCAGCCACGATCATGCAGAAAGCCCAAGATGGCGCCGGCTCCAGCAGCATGAGACAACCAAACACAGGCAATCTGCCTGCTACCACTACACTGCCAATGCATCAGCCAGGGGACCCTTTCAACTGGGAGGAGGAGCTACGTCCCGACGACACCGCGATTCTCATACCCGGAAGACACGGGTTACCTTGGAGCCGGCCGGCTTTTTCTCACACGCTTTTAAACTACAATGTTTCTGTAAGTGCAACCTTTATTTTTTATTCAATAAAACGCTGGATTTTATGCTATGTGGAGAACTTTGTTTTTTGCATGGTGACATTTCCATTTTTGCTGATGCTGGTTGGAGAGAGTCCCTGGATTTGGACGCTGAGTGCCTGCTTTAAAGATCCCTGGCTAGGGTTGCAGCCATCCGCCCCCTAGGTCTCCTGTAATTAAGAGACCAATTCTATCTGGTAAGAGGCAGCATTTTTTCAAGAGGTGGAGGTCTATCTACGCACTCTATTTTTTACCACAGCAAGATTCTGTTACAATATTTCACAGAGCACTTGGAGACAAGCCATATTTCATGCATGTTAATTTAACACGGATGGACTTTAATCAATACTGTTTTTGTTGAGCTATGGACTTTTTTTGGGTTTATTTTCCTTTATTTCTATACTCTTTTTCTTTATCAATTTTGGTTTAGTTTTCATAGTCACAGATTTGTCACAATATTATTCCTTTAGATATTTGAGATATTCTCTTGTTATTGATTGGGTCACGCAAAATTGATTTTTCCATACGGACATAGTTAATAATATCTGTGTCCCATTCATTTTATAGTATTTTTAGTTCTGTTTATTTTTATAGTGCATGTTTACATTGCTCAGCACTCCTTTAAAATGTATTCACTCAGTGATCACTATTCACCCTCATATTCCTATGAGGCTTTCTAGGCATTTGCCTGTTGTCACCTTCAGTTTTTAGACTTTTTGATTTTTATATGACCCTTTCAACTAACATCCTGAGGGACAACATGGACACTCTCCCACCCCCAGACGACACTGCAGGAGAGCAACAGCCAGACAGAGGTAAGAGACTAGCTACCTCCCCTGTTAGCTCCCCCAACAAGAAGCCCCAAGCTAAAAAGCAGCTATGGTCTTCAGTAGTGGCAGGCACACACGGCAGTCAGCAACCTCCCTCCCTAGCAGCTATTTCTGTCACAGATAACACTGTCACAGAAGCAATGCTTAAATCGATGCTTCTCACCCTGCAGCAGGACCTACATAGAGAACTGCAAATCTCTATGTCCCAAATGCATGATAGAATTGATTGCCTGGAAGAAAGAACAGATGCATTGGAAGATAACCTGCAAGATTACTCTAAAGCACACAATGAGATGTTAGATGCGCACGAACATCATACACAAGAAATCCACCATATTAAAATGAAGTTGGCAGATTTAGAACATCGCTCCAGGCGGAATAATATTAAATTCAGAGGCATCCCGGAGTCAATCAAAATAACTCCCTATCTGCATCAACTCATTACCTCTTTGCTCCCCCGCATTAACGTTCGTGAAGCATTGATTGATCAAGCCCATAGAATCGCGAAGCTATCACACCTCTCAGACGGCATCCCCATGAATGTCTTGGCTCAGATTCACTACTTTCATGTCAAGGGACAAATCCTCTCTGCCGCTAGAGCTTCGAAACCCCTACCGGATCCATACACCAATCTCAAGCTTTTCACTGACCTGTCTCCTGCCACAATGGAAAACGCAGAGCTTTCACCCCCATTACATCTATCCTCCAACAGAAGAAAATTATTTACAGATGGGGCTTCCCAACTAAATTGCTGGTCTCACATCAACATCAAATTGTCCCTATCCTTACTCCAAAGGATGGATATAAGAAGCTAACAAACTGGGGTCTCCTCCCCATCGCCTCTGGTGACACAGGACAAAGAAGTCCCCCTTGCACATCACCTGATTACAGAAATTCGGCATACAAAACAGCCAGAAAACACTGAATTTTGGTTAAGCCCAGGTCCTCTATTTACCTGAATCCAGCCTGGACGATACCTATTACCCTTCTCTTCTCCACCCCTCAGGTTAAAGTGTGCTAGGCTTACTTGTTGATTATACAATTCACTAAAGCCATGTTTATTATTTGTTACTACTGCATTTTCTGTATTTTGGAAAATTTACTGTGTACCGCATACATTTTTCCTTTGCAAGTACTACACCAACCTTTATTTTCATTTATATCTGATAGATATCGATGAAAGGTGTAGTCTCTTTCCCTTCGCAAAGGCCTCCTCAGTTCTCTTGCCACCATGACCCTCATGTTCACCTCCTTAAACGTCAAAGGACTAAATTCTCCTTTCAAACGAAACCTACTCTGGAAAGAAGCTTTAGCTCATCATGCAGATGTTCTCTGCGTACAAGAGACTCACTTCTCAAAACTCAAACAACCCTTATGCACCCTTAAAAGGTACCCTCATTGTTTCTTTGCAAATGGTCCCAAAAAAAAAGAGGTGTGATGATTGCCATAAGTGCGGCAGTAAACTTTTTACTGCATCACAGTGAATCTGACGAGGAAGGCAGATATCTAATCCTCTCCACTACCATTGATAACCGCCCCCTCACCATAGTCAACTTATACGCCCCCAATACAGCCCAGAAAAAATTCTACTCAACCCTCTTTGCCAAACTGGAGCTTTACAGATCCGCACCTTTAACCACTTCAGCCCCGGAAGGTTTTACCCCCTTCCTGACCAGAGCACTTTTTACAATTCGGCACTGCGTCGCTTTAACTGCTAATTGCGCGGTCATGCAATGCTGTACCCAAACGAAATTTGCGTCCTTTTCTTCCCACAAATAGAGCTTTCTTTTGATGATATTTGATCACCTCTGCCATTTTTTTTTTTGCGCTATACACGGAAAAAGACCGAAAATTTTGAAAAAAAATGATATTTTCTACTTTTTGTTCTAAAAAAAATCCAATAAACTCAATTTTAGTCATACATTTAGGCCAAAATGTATTCGGCCACATGTCTTTGGTAAAAAAAATGTCAATAAGTGTATATTTATTAGTTTGCACAAAAGTTATAGCGCCTACAAACTAGGGTACATTTTCTGGAATTTACACAGCCTTTAATTTATGACTGCCTATGTCGTTTCTTGAGGTGCTAAAATGGCAGGGCAGTACAAAACCCCCACAAATGACCCCATTTTGGAAAGTAGACACCCCAAGGAATTTGCTGAGAGGCATGTTGAGCCCATTGAATATTCATTTTTTTTGTCCCAAGTGATTGAATAATGACAAAAAAAAAAAAAAAAAAATTACAAAAAGTTGTCACTAAATGATATATTGCTCACGCAGGCCATGGGCATATGTGGAATTGCACCCCAAAATACATTTAGCTGCTTCTCCTGAGTATGGGGATACCACATGTGTGGGACTTTTTGGGAGCCTAGCTGCGTACGGGGCCCCGAAAACCAATCACTGCCTTCAGGATTTCTAAGGGCGTACATTTTTGATTTTACTCCTCACTACTTATCACAATTTTGAAGGCCATAAAATGCCCAGATGGCATAAAACCCCCCCAAATGACCCCATTTTGGAAAGTAGACACCCCAAGCTATTTGCTTTGAGGCATGTTGAGTCCATGGAATGTTTTATATTTTGACACAAGTTGCGGGAAAGTGACACATTTTTTTTTTTTTGCACAAAGTTGTCACTAAATTATATATTGCTCACACAGGCCATGGGCATATGTGGAATTGCACCCCAAAATACATTTAGCTGCTTCTCCTGAGTATGGGGATACCACATGTGTGAGACTTTTTGGGAGCCTAGCCGCGTACGGGGCCCCGAAAACCAATCACTGCCTTCAGGATTTCTAAGGGCGTACATTTTTTTTTTTTACTCCTCACCGCCTATCACAGTTTCGGAGGCCATGGAATGCCCAGGTGGCACAACCACCCCCCCAAAATGACCCCATTTTGGAAAGTAGACACCCCAAGCTATTTGCTGAGAGGCATGGTGAGTATTTTGCAGCTCTCATTTGTTTTTGAAAATAAAGAAAGACAAGAAAAAACATTTTTTTTTTCTTTTTTCAATTTTCAAAACTTTGTGACAAAAACTGAGGTCTGCAAAATACTCACTATACCTCTCATCAAATAGCTTGGGGTGTCTACTTTCCAAAATGGGGTCATTTGGGGGGGTTTTTTGCCACCTGGGCATTCCATGGCCTCCGAAACTGTGATAGGCAGTGAAGAGTGAAATCAAAAATTTACGGCCTTAGAAAGCCTGAAGGCGGTGCTTGGTTTTCGGGGTCCCGTACGCGGCTAGGCTCCCAAAAAGTCTCACACATGTGGTATCCCCGTACTCAGGAGAAGCAACAGAATGTATTTTGGGGTGTAATTTCACATATTCCCATGGCATGTTTGAGTAATATATCATTTAGTGACAAATAAAAAATTGTCTCTTTCCCGCAACTTGTGTCACAATATAAAATATTCCATGGACTCAACATGACTCTCAGCAAATAGCTTGGGGTGTCTACTTTCCAAAATGGGGTCATTTGGGGGGGTTTTAAACTGTCCTGGCATTTTATGCACAACATCTAGAGGCTTATGTCACACATCACCCACTCTTCTAACCACTTGAAGACAAAGCCCTTTCTGACACTTATTGTTTACATAAAAAAATATTTTTTTTTTGCAAGAAAATTACTTTGAACCCCCAAACATTATTTTTTTTTTTAAAGCAAATGCCCTACAGATTAAAATGGTGAGTGTTTCATTTTTTTTTTCACACAGTATTTGCGCAGCGATTTTTCAAACGCATTTTTGGGGGAAAAAACACACTTTTTTACATTTTAATGCACTAAAACACACTATATTGCCCAAATGTTTGGTGAAATAAAAAAGATTATCTTAGGCCGAGTACATGGATACCAAACATGACATGCTTTAAAATTGCGCACAAACGTGCAGTGGCGACAAGCTAAATACATTTTTAAAAGTCTTTAAAAGCCTTTACAGGTTACCACTTTAGATTTACAGAGGAGGTCTACTGCTAAAATTACTGCCCTCAATCTGACGTTCGCGGTGATACCTCACATGCATGGTGCAATTGCTGTTTACATTTGACGCCAGACCGACGCTTGCGTTCGCCTTAGCGCGAGAGCAGGGGGGACAGGGGTGCTTCTTTTTTTTTTTTTTTCATTATTATTATTATTTTTTTATTTTATTTTTAAACTGTTCCTTTCATTTTTTTTTTTTAAATCATTTTTATTGTTATCTCAGGGAATGTAAATATCCCCTATCATAGCAATAGGTAGTGACAGGTACTCTTTTTTGCAAAAATTGGGGTCTATTAGACCCTAGATTTCTCCTCTGCCCTCAAAGCATCTGACCACGCCAAGATCGGTGTGATAAAATGCTTTCCCAATTTCCCAATGGTGCTGTTTACATCCGGCGAAATCTAAGTCATAAAATGCTCGTAGCTTTCGGTTTCTTAGGCCATAGAGATGTTTGGAGCCACTCTGGTCTCTGATCAGCTCTATGGTCAGCTGGCTGAATCACCGGCTGCATTTTCAGGTTCCCTGTTGAGACAGGAGAGCCAGAGAAAAACACGGAAGACGTTGGGGGGGGGGCATTCCCTCCCACGGCTTGTCAAAGCAGTCTAGAGGCTAATTAGCTGCTAGGATTGCTTTTACATGAAAGCCGACCGCTGGCTGAAAAGAATGATACCAAGATGATACCTAAACCTGCAGGCATCATTCTGGTATAACCACTCAAAGTCGTGAATGGCGTACCTGAAGACAAAAAAATGGTTAACAATAAAGCACAGTAAACGGTAAAGTATAAAAAATTGCATACCTGAAAAGCAAACATGATAAAACATAATAACAATAAAACATTGCAGAATAGAATACAGTAAAAAAGAGCAGAACAATAGAGAGAATAGAGAGAGAGAACAATAAAACGCCAACTATTTTTTTTTTTATTTTATATTTTTGTTTGTGTTTTTTTTTTTTTTACACTTTTTTTTGTAACTAACTTTTATAACTGTAACCGGTTCCAGGTTCGGGTCTCTCAAAATGCGATGGCATCTTGGGAGACCCTGTGAAAGTGTGTCCTAGTCTGTGCAATGCTGTACCCTACGCTAATACTCAACTAGTGAATGGTAGCGTTCAAAACATTCACCAATGCAAAGACCAGGATTGTCAGGACAGGAGGGACAATAATAGCGGGTGTCACGCCTATATCCACGCTTGCTGCAGACACGACATCTTTTTTGGGGGGGTTCGCTGGGTAGGGGTACTCGGGAGGACATAAAGAAAATGCCTCTCATGCACCCGACTGCATTTGGTTGGGGATGTGAATGGGGGAAGTACGGGCGCTGCAGAAGCGGTGGGTTCCCAATTAGGATTGGCGATTGCAGCAGGAAGGGCATTATGGGCACGACGGGCCTGTGTTTGTCTTTCTGGTGGCAGCGGGACACTACTTGTGCTTGCCACCTCACCAGCTTGAACTGCACTTATGGGACTCGCCACGTCACCAAGTGTTACTGCAGTGCTGGTTTGACTACGACCGGGGTGTACTAGGCCGCTGGCGCTTGCAAGTTCACCAAAACGCTACAAAAAAAACTGTTAGCGATCGCAGTGATCAGGCCTGACTCTGCGAACACTGCCGTTATGCGTTTAGTGTTTTGTAAGTGTCAGTGATCGATCAATACTGCACTTGGGTGGGCTGGGCTGGGCCGGGCGGAGGGGCAAAACGCAGGTGCTAGCAGGTATCTGGGCTGATCCCGCTAACACTGCGTTTGTGGGAACCCTAAACTGCTGGGGACGCTAGTATAGATCTGATCAGATCAGATATTGATCCGATCAGATACTATACCACTAAGGGAGGTGTATGCTGCGTGCGTGGGTGTTAGCGGTACTGGCGCTAACCTGACGCAGCCTGGGGCTGGTGCTTGCCAGTTCACCAAAACGCTACCAAAAAAACTGTTAGCGATCACAGGGATCAGGCCTGACTCTGCGAACGCTGCAGTTATGCGTTTAGTGTTTTGTAAGTGACAGTGATCGATCGATACTGCACTTGGGTGGGCTGGGCCGGGCCGGGCGGAGGGGCAAAACGCAGGTGCTAGCGGGTATCTGGGCTGATCCCGCTAACACTGCGTGTTTGGGAACCCTAAACTGCTGGGGACGCTAGTATAGATCTGATCGGATCAGATATTGATCCGATCAGATACTATACCACTAAGGGAGGTGTACGGTGCGTGCGTGGGTGTTAGCGGTACTGGCGCTAACCTGACGCTGCCTGGGGCTGGTGCTTGCCAGTTCACCAAAACGCTACCAAGAAAACTGTTAGCGATCACAGGGATCAGGCCTGACTCTGCGAACGCTGCAGTTATGCGTTTAGTGTTTTGTAAGTGACAGTGATCGATCGATACTGCACTTGGGTGGGCTGGGCCGGGCCGGGCGGAGGGGCAAAACGCAGGTGCTAACAGGTATCTGGGCTGATCCCGCTAACACTGCGTGTTTGGGAACCCTAAACTGCTGGGGACGCTAGTATAGATCTGATCGGATCAGATATTGATCCGATCAGATACTATACCACTAAGGGAGGTGTACGGTGCGTGCGTGGGTGTTAGCGGTACTGGCGCTAACCTGACGCTGCCTGGGGCTGGTGCTTGCCAGTTCACCAAAACGCTACCAAGAAAACTGTTAGCGATCACAGGGATCAGGCCTGACTCTGCGAACGCTGCAGTTATGCGTTTAGTGTTTTGTAAGTGACAGTGATCGATCGATACTGCACTTGGGTGGGCTGGGCCGGGCCGGGCGGAGGGGCAAAACGCAGGTGCTAGCGGGTATCTGGGCTGATCCCGCTAACACTGCGTTTTTGGGAACCCTAAACTGCTGGGGACGCTAGTATAGATCTGATCGGATCAGATATTGATCCGTACAGATACTATACCACTAAGGGAGGCGTATGCTGCGTGCGTGGGTGTTAGCGGTACTGGCGCTAATCTGACGCCGCCTGGGGCGATGCATATCACCGCCGGGCGATCAGGGGGCTAAACCTTTATTCGGTAATAAACGGCGGGTGCCCTGACACTATAAAAAATAAACGAACTAACCAGTGTCACCCGTAACGGTTATACGGTGATCAGTGGTGAAAGGGTTAACTAGAGGGCAATCAAGGGGTTAAAACATTTATTAGGTAGTATATGGGGGTCCCTGTCGCTATAAAACGCTGACGGCGAACCTAAATATTTACGTCCCTAACTAGCGTCACCAGCGACACTAATACAGCGATCAGAAAAATGATTGCTTAGCAACACTGGTGACGGGGGTGATCAAGGGGTTAAAACTTTATTAGGGGGGTTAGGGGGGTACCCTAGACCTAAAGGGGGCCTAACACTCACTGCCCTAACACACTAACTGTCACAAACTGACACCAATACAGTAATCAGAAAAAAAAAAAAAAAAAAAAAAAACCTGCTTGGTGTCAGTTTGTGACGGGGGGGGGGGGGGTGATCGGGGGGCGATCGGGGGGGGGGGGGGTCGGGGTGTAATGTGTGCCTGGCATGTTCTACTGTGTGTGTGTGTTTGGTGCACTCACATTACAGTCTTCTCTCCTCGGCCCGGAACGGAAAATACCGAGCCGAGGAGAGATGACATCATTTCCTCTGCCTCTGTGTACAATACAGAGGCAGGGAAATGATCCCATTGGCTGGGAGCGATCGCGAGGGGGGGCCACGAATGGATGGCCTCCCCCTCACCACCGATCGCCGGGGGACATTTTCCAACCGCCGCAGGCACCGGAGGGGGGTTCGATCGGACCCCCCACCCGCGGGCAGGCAAGGACGTACAGGTAAGCCCTTTTGCCTGCCCGTGCAGCTCTGTCGACGTACATCGTCGTGCGGCGGTCGGCAAGTGGTTAATAATATGTGGAGACTTCAATGATGTTATTGACCCAGCTCTGGATACCTCTAACACCACGAGATGTAGGCCCTCATCATTATCTGCCTTACTCAAAAGAAAGCCTGAAGGCGGTATTAAATTTGGGGTCCTGTACGCGGCTAGATTCCCAAAAAGTCTCACATATGTTACATATAGTTACATAGTAGGTGAGGTTGAAAAAAGACACAAGTCCATCAAGTCCAATGTATGTATGTGATTTTATTTCGGGATTTTATGGCTAGGCTTCCAAAAAGTCCCATCATTAAGTTGCAACTTTGTGTATTAAAAAAAACAACAAAAAAAACAAATTGTAATTTTCCCGATAAATAAATCAGTGCTGCAGCTGAATGGCGTACCTGAAAAGAAAATAATGGTTAACAATAATAAAACACAGTAAACAGTAAAGTATAAAATAATTACATACCTGAAAAGCAAACATAATAAAACATAGTAACAATAAAATATTGCAGTTAAAAAATACAGTAAAACAGAGCAGAACAATAGGGAGAGAACAATAAAGAGAGAACAGAGAGAGAGGAACAATAAAATGACAACTATTTTTGGCTTTTTTAATTAATATTTTTATTTATTTATTTTTTTTACTTTTTTTTGTGCTTTTTTTACACTTTTATTTAGCCACAGAACTGTCTGGAAACAGAAGGGTTGTGGTAATCTTTTCCTGGAATTTAAGGAAGGATCCAGTTTTGTCCAGTTTGATGCTTTGTATAGCACATAAGCTTTCAGCAGAGCCAAGGTATACAGACACTTTTTTGTACCAGCTAGTCGTTGAGGTCCACCCCTCCCATATAAAGGGGTTTCTCCACAACACCAGTCGCCATTGGATTTTGGACTGTCGTATCTGCGTGAAAGGAGGACAGAACGAAAACCTTCTTATTATCCCTCCACTGCAAGCAAATTATTGCTTCTTAAGCAGGCTCTCTCCCCTAGTCCATGTCAGGATTCTACAAGCCATTGGGGGAAGCCCCAGCGATTAGATCACACGGTGCCACATGCGCCAATTCCATGATCAAACAAGTGACTAAAAAGCGGCATGCTCATGTAATAATTGACCACATACAAGTGGTACCCCTTTGGGCATAAGGGTGACACCAAGTCCCAAACAATCTTGCCAGCACTCCCTATGCAGTCTGGGTAGTTCTCGGGCTCCACGTGACTATCTCTTCCCTTGTAAACCATAAAAGTATATCTATAGCCTGTTGCCCTGCCACAGAGCTTATACATCTTGACCCCATATCTTGCACGCTTGCTGGGAAGATACTGTTTGAATGACAAGCGACCAGAAAACCTATTCAGGGACTCATCAATGCAGACAACTTGATCGGGAGTAAACAAGGCTGCAAACTGTTGGCTGAAGTGGTTCACGAGGGGCCGAATTTTGTGGAGCTGATCGTATCCAAGGTCTCCCCAAGGATGACAGAGTTCATTGTCATTGAAATTCATGAAGCGCATGATCTGCTCGTATCGTGTCCTGGTCATGGAAGCAGAGAACACGGGCATATGGTGAATTGGGTCAGTGAACCAATATGACCGCAGCTCACTTTTTTAAGTTATGCCCATGAGGAGGGATAGGCCCAGGAAGATCTTAAATTCAAAAACTGTAATAGGTTTCCAATCTCTAGTAAGAGTCAACTGGGGATTAGCGACAATGAACTGACCCGCATACAAATTGCTTTGGTCCACAATAGATCAATAGAGATCGTAAAAATCAACTGTTTCCACCTGAATTCTGGGTTGGCCAGTGAATGGGGGAAGTACGGGTGCTGCAGTAGTGGTGGGCTCCTAATTAGGATTAGCATATTCTGCAGGAAGGGCATTATGGGTTCAATGGGACTGTCTTTGTCTTCTTGGTAGCTGCAGGACACTACTTGTGCTAGCCACCGCACCAGCTTGAACTGCACTTATGGGACTCACCACGTGATACTGCAGTGCTGGATGTACGACCAGGATGTACTAGGCCACTTGTGCTTGCCAGTTCACCAGAAGGCTGAGCAGCACTAGTACTGGCTCTCTGCTCCATACGAGAGCCCTGCGGTTCTTGCACCTCAACAATAGCAGAAGAGTAGGATCGGGTACACCTGACCATAGCAGGGACCTCTACACCATTATCAGAGCTATCTGTCAGGGTGCAGCTGCTGTCTACTGGTTCCTATACTGAGCCTGAATCTGAAAGATGGGTGACTTCCTCTTCACTCTCATCTGTCATGCTCAGCAACGTGTAGGCATCTTCACTAGTGTACCTTTGCCTGGACATTTTGGCCTCTAAATTTACTGGTACAACTAGTGTGACTCACAGGAAAAAAGAGCACCAGACTGTCAGAGCCTGTTTTAATCCCTACCAAAAAAACTGTTAGCATTCGCAGGGATCAGGTGATCAGACTCTGCAAACGCTGCAGTTATGTGTATTGTGTTTTGTAATTGACAGTGATCGATTGATACTGCACTTAGGTGGGCTGGGCTGAGGGGCTAAACACAGGTGTGGGCAGGTATCTGGGCTGATCCCGCTAATGCTGCATTTTTGGAAACCCTAAACTACTGAGGACCTTAGTATAGATCTGATCAGATCAAAGATATTGATCCGTTCAGACACTATACTAGTAAGGGAAGTGTATGGTGCGTGCGCGGGTGTTAGCGCTACTGGCACTAATCTGATGCTGCCTGCGAATGATGCTCCCCCTAACTGACGCTAAAACCTAACTGATGTCACCCGCCGGGTTATCAGAGGGTCAAACCTTTATTGGGTAATATATGGCAGCTAGATACCCTGACGCTCTAAAAGATAAACTAGCCAACGTCACCCGTAACACTAATACGGTGATCACTGGTGATAGGGGGTAAATGGGCTAACTAAGGGGCAATCAAGGGGTTAAAACCTTTTTTCGATAATATATGGGGGTACCTGACGCTATAAAAACCTGATGGTGAAACGAACAAACTAACTGGCTATATCAGTGACACTGGTGACAGGGGGTGGAAAGGTTAACTGGGGGGAGATCAAGGGGTTAAACCTTTATTAGAGGGGTTTAGGGGGTACCCTAAAGCTACCTGGGCCTACTACTAACTACCCTAACGCTGATTGGATTCACAAGTGACACCAAAGCATTGATCAGTGAAAAATCTGAAAACTGCACTTGGTGACACAGTGACAGGGAATGAAGGGGTTAACTGGGGGGGGGGGGGCGATTCGGGGGTGAAAAGTGTGCCTACGTGTACTGGTGTTAGTGCAGTGTTGGTGCAGATCACAGTTAGATGTTCTCTCTCCTCTCTCTGGAACCGAAAAGAATTCCAGGAGAGGAGGTGACATCACTTCCTCTGCCTGTGTTTACACTTACAGGCAGGGGAAGCATTTCATTCGCCAGAACCGAACAGCAGGTCCAGGTCAGAAATCATTGGCCTGGACCTGAAGATTGATTGGTTCTGAAATTAATCTGATTGGCGCCGTCGTAAGCGGCGTACTGGGTTTCACCCAGTGGTGCAATTCTGCCGACGTATATCAGCGTGAGCCAGTCGGGAACCAGTTAAGCTAAAAAGCCTTCAGTGTGCAGCAGTCCCTTGTCAGGGCTGGGCTCAACCCTACCTTCTCTGAGTTGGCCGCTCAGCTGTTGGCTAATTGCCAGCTCCCATCTCTCTCCACAGTTACCCAGCTGTTGTTGATTCTGCTCGTCAGTCCTGCCTACTTAAAGTCGTCTAGCTCACTTGATCTCTGCCTTCGCCTTTGTCAACATCACAGAGACTTTCTCCTGCGTTCCTGTTGAAGACTTGCTCAGCGGTTTGATTCATGATTCCTAATAGTAGGCGAAGGCCATGAATTCAAAAGATATAGTCAATCCACTTGTTGGTAATATTTTTTCCAGATTGGATGAGCAAGATCACTGCATGGATCAGTTTGCCATAGCGTTAAAAATGCTCCAGAGTCGCACGGCTCACCTGGAAACTCCCACTGTGGCTTCTCTGGTACAACCTGATTTGCAGGACGTCCCTACTGCTGTGCCAGTCTCTGTGCAGGCACCCTCCTCGAGTATTACCTCTATAAAAGGTATGTCTGGTTCCGCTCCACTTCCCCATCGATTTGGGATCGATCCAGTTCAATGCAGAGGGTTTCTTAACCAGGTTGAGATTTACTTTGAGATGCTGCCCCAGGCATTTCCCATGGACAGAAGCAAAGTAGGTTTTATGATATCTTTGCTTTCTGAGAGAGCCTTGGCCTGGGGAAACCCTCTATGGGAGAAGCAAAAACCTGTTGTTTTGAGTTACCCTGAGTTTGTGACCTCCTTTAAAAGGGTATTTGACATTCCTAAACGCTCCGCCTCTGCTGCCAAGTGCCTCATGTCCATCAAACAGGGTACGAGAACTGTTGCCGATTATGCCTTGGACCTTCCTCCTTGTATGCGCATCTCAAATGTGTTTATGTCTCCTTATTGAAACCTTTGGTCTGCAATCGCTTTACCACCTCGGTGCCACATCCTCACCCTATACAGGTTGAGAACCATGGGGGGTATGAAGTACAATCCATTGTTGACTCCTGTAGGTTCTGTGGGCGCATACAGTACCTAGTGCATTGGAAGGGGTACGGTCCGAAGGAACGCTCTTGGGTCTCATCCTCAGACGTACATGCCCCTGTCCTCCTCCTGATTTCCGGGGGGGGGTACTGTCATGGCTGGGCTCAGCCTTCCTTCTCTGAGCTGGCCGCTCAGCTGTCGGCTAATTGCCAGCTCCCATCTCTCGCCACAGTTACCCAGCTGTTGTTGATTCTGCTCGACAGTCCTGCCTACTTAAATTCGTCCAGCTCACTTGATCTCTGCCTTCGCCTTTGTCAACATCACAGAGACTTTCTCCTACGTTCCTGTTGAAGACTTGCTCGGCTGATGTTCCTTCTGGCTCCCCATCCTACTTGCTGTACGACCAAGTTTATCTCCGGCTCTCTGATATTTGCTTGGCTGACTACCGGTTACTGAACTCTGGCTTGTATTGACTTACTCTGTTTACCTTATTATTATTATTATTATTATTATTATTAAACAAGTGTGACTTAACTATACTTCTATCTCTGTCTGATTCATGGTTCCTGATACCCCCCAGCCCCCCCAATACTTACCTGAGCCTCATCTCTATCCAGCGATGTCCACGAGTTCCTTGGATGTCTGAGGACTCTCCCTCCTGATTGGCTGAGACACAACAGCGGCGCCATTGGCTCCAGCTGCTGTCAAAACTCTGTTAGCCAATCAGAAGAGAGAGGGGCGGGGCAGAACCATGGCTCCATGTCTGAATGGATACACAGAGCTGCCGCTCGGCTCGGGTGCCCCTATAGCAAGCTGCTTGCTGTGGGGGCACATGGCAGGAGGTAGGGGCCAAGAAAGCCAGCGAGGGACCTGATAAGAGGTGGATCGGGGCTGCTCTGTGCAAAACTACCGCACAGAGCAGGTAAGTATACCATGTTTGTTATTTTTAACCACTTGCCAACCAGCCACCATCATTATACTGCGCCATGTCGGCACGATCCTACAAACCGTTGTAGATATACGTCGGTCCCTTTAAGGGGGATAGCAGGCACGCATGCGCCCGCTGCACAGGGGGAGTGCTGATGCTCATGAGCCACGAGCGATCGCGGGCACGAGAGGCAGAACAGGGACGTGTGTGTGTAAACACACACATCCCAGTTCTGTAAGGAGAGGAGAGAGAGATTGTGAGTTCCTGCAAGCTGGGAACGATGATCTCTCATCTCCTATAGTCAGTCCCATCCCCACAGTTCGAACACATACATAGGGAACACAGTTAACCCCTTGATCGCCCCCTAATGTTAACCCCTTCCCAGCCAGTGACATTTATACAATAATCAGTGCATTTTTATAGAACTGATCACTGTATAATTGGCAATCGACCCAAAATGTGTCAAAAGTGTCCGATGTGTCTGCCATAATGTCGTAGTCTCAATAAAAATCGCAGATCGCCGCCATTACTAGTAAAAAAATAAATAATAATAAAAATGCCATAAATCTATCCCCTATTTTGTAGACATTATAACTTTTGCGCAAACCAATCAATATACGCTTTTTGCAATTTTTATTACCAAAAATAAATAGAAGAATACATATTGGCCTAAAATGAAGAAAAAAATGGCTTTTTTTTTTTTAATTAGGGCTATTTATTACAGCAAAAAGTACAAAATATTATGTTTTTTTCAAAATTGTCGCTCTTTTTTTGTCTATAGCACAAAAAATATAAACCACAGAGATGAGCAAATACCACCAAAAGAAAGCTCTATTTGTGGCAAAAAAGGACGTCAATTTTGTTTGGGTACAGCGTTGCATGACCGCGAAATTGTCAGTTAAAGCGACACAGTGCCATATCGCAAAAAATGGCCTGGTCATTGAGCAGCCAATTCTTCTGGGGCTGAAGTGGTTAAAGAAAAAAAAAAAAAAACGGGAGTTTAGTATCGCTTTAAGCCCTTCCCAGCAGCATTTATTTGCCTTCCTTTCCTGGAACAGAAGGGAGCCGCAGGGCACCAAAGTAGAAATAAGTAAATGTTGCTGGTATTATGGGGATAAAAACAAATGTATTGAATTTTGTCTCCTTGGACAAAACATAGGGGTTGATTTACTAAAGCAAATAGAATGTACACTTTACAAGTGCAGTTGCTCCAGAGCTTAGTAAATGAGGCAAAGCTTCACTTTGCAAAGAATACCCAATCACATGCAAGGAAAATTTAGAAAAAAACTGCATTTTTGCTTGCACATGATTGGATGATGGAAGTCAGCAGAGCTTCTGCTCATTTACTAAGCTCTGGAGCAACTGCTCTTACAGAGTGCAACTGCAGTTTGCAAAGCATACAGTCTATTTGCCTTTAGTAAATCAAACCCTTTGTGTGGTGCAGAAACGCATGTGAAAGCGCATGTTTTGCTGCACCGCATAGAACTACATTGCCTTCTGCAGACATGAGCGGTGCTCTTAATCTTACTGGCACACCCATGCATCTAGTAAATCCAAGTGCGCTTGTGGCTGACAAGATGTATGGTACTACACTACCATGCAGTTTGGTGCAGCAAATTTTTAAAAATCGTGCCAGCACTACTTTTTGCAGGTTGGGTAGCCCATTTAAAATTATTGGCTGCCTAAAACACACCACATAGGAACACACAGGAGCGCACAAAAAACGCACACACTTGGACTCACCTTATGATGTGAATGAGCACTAAGTGGCAATGAAACACTATTTTGTTTACATTTTATATCTTTCTAAACATATCTGAGGGTCCAGTTATGGTCTTAGTCAAACAATAGATTATCTTGAAGGTTCAATGGCTAAGCACTGCAGCTTCATTAAACTAGAAGAAGACCAAGTAAAGACAATTCCCTGAGTAGCCAATCAGATTTCAGCTCTCATTTTACAGTAATAAAAACAATCATCTATTTGGTGCTGGGCATTACCTGCGTTTGTTAATCCCTCAATTTAAATTATAGCAGGCTCAGTTAACACAGGGCCTCGTTTATAAAATGTCAATGCTAAGAACTTTCGTTATTGCTCCCAGTCCCAATCAGATTCAACTTTCATAAGCCAACTGTCATGTTCCAGGGCAGACTAGAATGTGATTTGTGTCTGCGGGGAATTACCAGTTCTTTATGCTGACAGTTTGATACATGAGGCCCGGTACTAGAGAAGCATTGCCCTTTTTGACTTCCAGGTCAGTAGATTCCTTGTAATGGTTATTCATATGTACTATTTTCTATGCTTGGCAGTAGAACTGAATAAATTTCCTATATTTGTATTCACAAGCTTGATAAAAGGCTTGACAGCATACATATGCATGCATAGTTATGGATTTATAATGCATCTAAAACACCTATTTTATTCTGTTAAATAGTGCCGACAACTTCTGTGTTATTTTTTTATATTGTACATAGAACAATTCACACCAGCTTCCCTTCCACTTGGGAATTGCAAGCTTGTGTTGCAATTCTACTACAGTCCTACAGACACACTAGGTCCAGTTTGGGTCAAAGTGCAGTTTTTCTGGACTGGGAAGCTGATTCATTCTGGGATTAGTAAATTGGTTCCATGCGCCACTTATGGGAAGATGATCTTGCCTCACAATCTCATGTGTCTTCCACAAGCCAGTAGAAGGAAATCTAGGGTCATATGAAAAAGGCCATGGGTTAAAGTAAACTCATTTCTGGACTAGGGTCCACCAACTTGTAGGTGTGGCCCAGGCTCACTGCCCACAGGGAAACACACATGGAGACTGGTTGATGCAGCGAAGTGTATTAATGTAGTAATATGGAAAGCGAACAGCAAACTCTGCAGACACAGCCACACCGGACCGGAACAGTTACAATGAACCACACAGACAGTAGGATGTACACTGGAGACACCTGACAGCATCTGGCAGGGAAGGCAGCTGGAAGGCAGACTGGGAACCAGGCCAGACACAGGAAGACTGCTAATGGAACACATCAACAGTCCCTGCTCTGTCCCTTATTTACCAGAACCTGACCCTATGCTACCCCAACTGTCCCTAGCAAACAGGGGATCTGTCCCCGTTCTACCCACCATGCGCTAATTCAAAGGGGACAGCGCTTTCTATAAGCACTGTCCACTTCAAAGATGGCTGCCAGGTCAATCAGGGCAACAGCGTCCAATAATATTTTTTGTTTCACCTGTGTGATGGTTGGAGTTCTAGACCACCATGCTCTTGCTAGACTCTTTTTAGAAATAGTGAAAAAAAAGTCAGCAGCTTAAAGTAGTTGGGAGTACATTCATATGATTTTAAATTCCAATAAGAGTTCAAAGGGATTTTTAGATATACTAACTCCCAGGACAGTATAGATTAGTTTGTAGGCAGGTTCAGTGCAGCCACCCTGCAAGGGTGGCACTATCCAGCTGCTTCCCTGAAGAGACCAATGGACTCCTTGGGGGAACCTGGTTCCCACTTGTCCTCCACCCTCTCTGCACGGTGGCTGCTGGCTTGCGCCACCCTTTGCAGGGAAGCTGCACTGCGCAGGCGTAGGCCTGGCATGCAGTGACTGGAGCTATTCTTTACATCACTTCCCCTGAGTGGAACGCATGCCGGATCCTGTTGTCGGTGAACGGGATAGGAGCTTTCGACCGGGGGAAGCTGCACATCTTATGCTCGTATGTTCCTGTAAACATGTGAGTGGACCTGGACAATCAGTAGAATTCTTTCAGAGCTCCGGAAGCATTCAATGCACAAAACATAATAGTCATGGGGTGCATGCGCGGCGCAATGAGAAGAGGACACCTGTAACGAGAGCTCTGTGAGCAGCGGAGACTTCTATCACTCCCCTGGGGCTAAAACACATGGAATTTTGCCACCAACTACCGACACCCCTAGGTGCATGCCGACACACAAGGTTTGCCGGGGAAAGCCAACGCAAAAGTCCCTAACTAACTACTTCCTTCGGGTCCGGGAGCAGAGCGGGATGTCGCAAAATGGCACCCAGTCACCATGCCCTTTGGCTCCTACACACAGCCAGAATGCCTCTCCGGCCGACAACTCTACAGACAGCGAGTACCTTGTTAACCTCACAAAGGCAGAGCTGGACGCCCTTCATATGATTTTAAATTCCAATAAGAGTTCAAAGGGATTTTTAGATATACTAACTCCCAGGACAGTATAGATTAGTTTGTAGGCAGGTTCAGTGCAGCCACCCTGCAAGGGTGGCACTATCCAGCTGCTTCCCTGAAGAGACCAATGGACTCCTTGGGGGAACCTGGTTCCCACTTGTCCTCCACCCTCTCTGCACGGTGGCTGCTGGCTTGCGCCACCCTTTGCAGGGAAGCTGCACTGCACAGGCGCAGGCCTGGCATGCAGTGACTGGAGCTATTCTTTACATCACTCCCCTGGGGCTAAAACGCATGGAATTTTGCCACCAACTACCCACACCCCTAGGTGCATGCCGACACACCTCTCCGGCCGACAACTCTACAGACAGTGAGTACCTTGTTAACCTCACAAAGGCAGAGCTGGACGCCAGCCTCTCTGCCATGTATGAGAAGCTTGCTAACAAGTTCCAAGTGGAACTTCACAAATCCACTAGCTCGCTATCACAGGAACTTGCGGTGCTGGGGGGGAGGACGGATCTGCTGGAAACAAAACATGACGAGCTCCAGCTAGCATACTCTGACTCTGGCATATTCTGACCTCTGCAGGGACCATGAATCCCTTACAGACACAGTCGCCCTGCTTCAATCTTCTTTAGAGGATTTGGACAATCATAATAGGCGCTAGGTATGAGCCGAACACCTCCCTGTTCGGTTCGCACCAGAATATGCGAACAGGCAAAAAATTAGTTTGAACACGCAAACACCTTTAAAGTCTATGGGACTTGAACATGAATAATCAAAAGTGTAAATTTTAAAGGCTTATATGCAAGTTATTGTCATAAAAAGTGTTTGGGGACCTGGGTCCTGCCCTAGGGAACATGGATCAATGCAAAAAAAGTTTTTAAAATGTCAGTTTTTTCAGGAGCAGTAATTTTATTAATGCTTAAAGTGAAACAATAAAAGTGTAATATTCCTTTAAATGTCGTACCTGGGGGGTGTCTATAGTATTCTGTAAAGGGACGCATGTTTCCCATGTTTAGAACAGTCTGACAGCAAAATGACATTTCAAAGGAAAAAAAGTCATTTAAAACTACTAGCGGCTATTAATGAATTAATGAATGCACTCCCCCCCGAGGGAAGTCCCTTGGATCCAGTTTGAGCGATCCTCAGTAGGGCCTTATTACCTGCCGAGCTGTCAGAGCTGGGCTCAGCCTTTCCTTCTCTGAGCTAGACGCTCAGCTGTCGGCTAATTGCCAGCTCCCATCTCTCTCCACAGTTACCCAGCTGTTGTTGATTTTGCTCATCAGTCCTGCCTACTTAAAGTTGTCCAGCTCACTTGATCTCTGCCTTCACCTTTGTCAACATCACAGAGACTCTCCTGTGTTCCTGTTGAAGACTTGCTCGGCTGACGTTCCTTCTGGCTCCTGATCCTGCTTACTGTACTACTACGTTTATCTCTGGCTCTCTGACATTTGCTTGGCTGACTACCCGATCCAGTTACTGAACTCTGGCTTGTTTTGACTACGCTTACTCTGTTTACCTTATTATTATTATTAATAAACAAGTGTGATTTAACTATACTTCTGTCTCAGTCTAATTCATGGTCCCTGATAGTAGGCGAAGGCCATGAATTCAGAGGATACAGTCAATCCACTTGTTGATAATATTTTTTCCAGATTGAATGAGCAAGATCACCGCATGGATCAGTTTGCCATAGCGTTACAAATGCTCCTGAGTCACACGGCTCACCTGGAAACTCCCACTGTGGCTGCTCCGGTACAACCTGAGTTGCAGGCCGGCCCTGCTGCTGCGCCAGTCTTTGTGTAGGCACTTGACGATCCAGTTCAATGCAGAGGGTTTCTTAACCAGGTTGAGATTTACTTTGAGATGCTGACCCAGGCGATTCCCAAGGACAGAAGAAAAGTAGGTTTAGTGATATCTTTGCTTTCTGAGAGAGCCTTGGCCTGGGCAAACCCTCTATGGGAGACGCAAAAACCTGTTGTCTTGAGTTACCCTGACTTTGTGGCCTCCTTTAAAAGGGTATTTGACGCTCCTGCACGCTCCACTTCTGCTGCCAAGTGCCTCATGTCCATCAAACAGAGTACGAGAATTGTTGCCGACTACGCCATTGAATTCCGTACTCTGGCAGCAGAGGTTGCCTGGAACAATGAGGCCCTTGTGGCTGCTTTTTCACATGATCTCTCGGATTCCATCAAGGATGAGATAGCAGCCTGAGATATACCCACTGAGCTGAACAGGTTGATCATGTTTGCCATCCTCATTGACTCCAGACTCAGAGAAAGACTCTTTTAAGGAGCACTTGCGGAAGACTCCTGTACATTTGCCACCAAGCTTTGCAGTCCCACCCGTGCCTCCCTGACCTCCCATGCCTCCTGGTACCGAGTCGGTCGGTGAAGATGAACCCATGCACTTGGGCTTCACGCGTCTCTCTGCAGATGAGAGAGCCTGTAGGTAGAGGAAGAGATTGTGCCTTTATTGTGGCCAGGCAGGTCACTTTTTGAAGTCTTGTCCTACCCGTCCAGGGAACGCCCGAACCTCGAGGTCCTATCATTGTCAGACCTTAGGTGGCGTTGTTTTATCCCCATTTATCCAGAAGGATAAGCCCCTGGTTTCGGGCCCCCCTTTCTTGGGCTGAGTCGTCCATCAAAATACAGGCTCTAATCGACTCTGGGGCTGCAGGCCTGTTCATTGATGCTGCCTTTGTATCGCAGCACTCAATTCCGCTGCAGCTGCGTGACACTCCACTTGCCATTGAGGCTCTTGATGGGAAACCTCTACAGCCTGCCCATGTGACTCATGACACGGTTCCATTGTCCATTGCCGTAGGGGCTCTTCACTATGAGATAATCCAATTCCAAGTTATTTCCTCACCTAGGTTTCCGCTGGTTATTGGTTATCCTTGGTTACAGAGGCACAACCCCTCTTTTGATTGGCTCTGTGCTGAGCTTCTCTCCTGGTCACCACAATGCAGTGAGACATGCTTCCAGAAGGTAGACAAGGTCCTGTGCACCTCTTCATTCTCCTCCCTGCCAGAGGAGTACCGCGATTTTAGCCGGTAGTTTGCCTCCACACCGGCCTTATGATTGCGTAATTGACCTTCAACCTGGTGCCATACCCACTCATGGCCGGGATTACCCTTTGTCGGTCTTGGAAGATAAGGCCATGGAGGAGTATGTTGCAGTCGCACTTTCTAGAAGTTTCATCCGCAAATCCTCATCTCCTGCTGGTGCTGGTTTCTTCTTTTTGAAGTAGAAGAGTAGTGAACTGAGACCTTGTATTGATTATAGGGGTCTTAATCGTTTCACGATTAAGAATGCCTACCCGATTCCGTTGATTACAGAGTCAAGGGAGCAACGGTTTTCACAAAGCTTGATTTGAGAGGGGCATACAATCTTGTGCGGATAAAGGAGGGCGACGAGTGGAAAACTGCGTTTAATACCAGAACAGGCCATTTAATGATACCTCGTAATGCCTTTTGGCCTTTGTAATGCCCCGGCAGTTTTCCAGGAATTTATTAACAATGTCCTCCGAGATTTGTTGCAGTTATGTGTGGTGGTTTATCTCGATGATATCCTCATATTTTCCAAGTCCCTGGAGAGCCACCACACAGATGTCTGTCGTGTGCTTCAGAAACTAAGAGAAAACAATCTCTAAACTGGAGAAGTGCGAGTCTATCGTGAACAGGTTAAATTCCTGGGCTATGTCATTTCCACTGCTGGTTTTTTGATGGACCCAGAGAAACTTTTGGCAGTCCTACAGTGGCCCCAACCCGTGGGTTTACATCCTCTGCAGCGTTTCCTGGGCTTTGTCAACTATTGTCGGAAGTTTATTCGTAACTTCTCATCTCTGGTCAAGCCCCTGACTGATATGACCAGAAAGGACGGTAACCCACAGAGTTGGTCTCTGGAGTCCATTAAGGCCTTTGAGAGTCTTAAGGCTGCCTTTGTTTATGCTCCTGTGTTGGCACATCCTGATCCTACGTTGCCTTTTCATCCTAGAAGTTGATGCTTCTGAGACTGGAATTGGCGCCCTTCTGTCTCAACATCCTAACTCTGAGAGTGCTATGCATCCGTGTGGCTACTTTTCCAAGAAATTTTCACCTGCAGAGTGCAATTACGAGATTGGTGACAGAGAGCTGTTGGCGATCATTTTAGCCCTGAAAGAATGGAGACATCTCCTTGAAGGTACCATTGTGTCGGTTCTCATTTTTACTGACCATAAGAATCTCACATTCTTGTCTGAGGCTAAGTGCCTCTCTCCCAGAAGGGTGTGATGGGCTTTTTTCTTGTTGAGTTTTAAATACATTGTCTCATTCTTACCCGGTACTAAGAATGTAAGGGCTGACGCCTTGTCACAACAATTTTCCTCCACTTCCCAGTTGGAGTCGGTTCCCCTTCCTGTGATTCCTCCTGATCGTATTTTGGCTACGGTTCGCACCAGTCTTACTTCTCCTTTGGGTGACAAAATTCTTGCTGCTCAGGTCCATGCTCCTCCTGAGAAACCTTGTGACTGCTGCTTTGTCCCAGAGAGTCTCCGTACTGCCGTGATCCAGACTTACCATTCTCCCAAGGCAGCTGACCACCCTGGGAAGAATCAACTCGTTTGGGCCATTTCCCAACAATTCTGGTGGCCTTGTCTACAGGCTGATATAACTGCCTTCATACATGCCTGTTCCGTGTGTGCTCAGAGTAAGACTCCACAACACCTTCCAGTGGGCCTCCTACAACCCATACCCAATGGAGAGAGGCCCTGGACCCAACTGTCTATGGGTTTCATTGTGGAGTTACCCAACTCCCAAGGCAACACTGTTTTCCTTATGGTGGTTGATGCGTCATTGTATTCCACTTAAGAAGTTGCCCACTTCTAAGGAACTGGCTTCCATTTTTGCTTGGGAGATCTTTCGCTTACATGGGCTACCCAAGTTGATTGTCTCGGACAGGGGTAGTCAGTTTGTCTCCCGGTTCTGGCGAACCTTTTGTGCACAGTTGGGAATTCAGCTTGCTTTCTCCTCTGCGTATCACCCACAGTCTAATGGGGCGGCAGAACAAGCCAATCAGTCCTTGGAGCAATTCTTACGTTGCTATATTTCTGACCATCATGACAACTGGTCAGACCTATCACTGTGGGCAGAGTTTGCTCACAACAGTGCCTTGAATTCTGCATCCCGATTGTCCCCGTTTATGGTGAATTATGGTTTCCAACCTTCCATGTTGCCTGGCTCGTTTGTTCCGCAGAGTCTTCCTGCGTTAGAGGAGCATCTCCGTGGTCTTCGTTCCACTTGGGCACAAGTTCAGGAGGCTTTGCAACATGCTAATGATAGGTACAGACTCTATGCTGACCGCAGACGCCTGCCTGCACTTTCCTACCAGGTTGGGGACAGAGTCTGGCTGTCATCTCGCAACCTTCAACTTTGTGTTCCTTCTTTGAAGTTCGCACCTCAGTTTGTTGGGCCTTTGCGTATCCTTTGCAGGATTAACCCAGTGTGTTATGGGTATGTGTTTCATGTCTCCTTATTGAAACCTTTGGTCTGCAATTGCTTTACCACCTCGGTGCCACGTCCTCACCCTATACAGGTTGAGAACCATGAGGAGTATGAAGTACAATCCATTGTTGACTCCCGTAGGTCCGTGGGCACATACAGTACCTGGTACATTGGAAGGGGTATGGTCTGGAGGAACGCTCTTGGGTCTCATCCTTGGATATACATGCCCCTGTCCTCCTCTGTGAGGTCCATAGACTTTTTCCCCTCAAGCCCAGTGGTCCTCCGAGGGGGAGGGGTCGTTGAGGAGGGGGGACTGTCAGGGCTGGGCTCCACCCTTCCATCTCTGAGCTGGCCGCTCAGCTGTCGGCTAACTGCCAGCTCCCATCTCTCTCCACAGTTACCCAGCTGTTGTTGATTCTGCTCGTCTGTCCTGCCTTCTTAAAGTTGCCCAGCTCACTTGATCTCTGCCTTTGCCTTTGTCAACATCACAAAGACTTTCTCCTGCGTTCCTGTTGAAGACTTGCTCAGCTGACGTTCCTTCTGGCTCCTTATCCTGCTTGCTGTACTACTACGTTTATCTCTGGCTCTCAGACATTTGCTTGGCTGACTACCCGATCTGGTTACTGAGCTCTGGCTTGTTTTGATTACACTTACTCTGTTTACCTTATTATTATTATTAAACAGGTGTGATTTAACTATTCTGCTGTCTTGGTCTGATGGATGGTTCTTGATACGGGCCTCCTCTGGTTGGACAAAGTTAAGCCCACTTAATGGTGTGGTTGGCCAGGCAATACAACTGTGGTCACTGTATAAAAACACATATGCCCTGGTTCCACACAGTCCTTGCTTGGCCTCTTTCCTAGGAGACCCCAGATTTCCAGCAGCATTTAAAACTCCCAATAATTTTTCCCACTGGACATAGAAGGGCTTGGTCTCCCTCGAGGCTTTAACACAAGAGCCCCCCTTTAGTCCATTCACTCTCCTACAGGAGAGGCATGGGCTGCTTCCAAGGGTGGAGTTTAATAAATATCTACAGATAAGGCACTTCTATACCACCCACTTCCAGAGATAGGGGTCTTCAACTACAAACACTTTTGAACACCTATGCAGGTTTTCTTCCAGGATTAAAGGCACCATATCAACTTTATATCAATACCTAAATGAACGGGATCTTCCCTCCAAATCACAAGTGATGCTCAGCTGGGAAATTGAAGCTGGGCTAGAAATAGCCCCAGAAAGTTGGACGGATATGGTTTCCAATATGAGAAAATGTACAAAATCAATGGCGGTTAGAAACAGTTTTGAAACTCCACACAAGATGGTATTATACCCCCTCCAGACTGAATAAATGTAGTCGCTTGGTTCCAGGGAACTGCTTTAGGGGTTGCCCAGATAGGGGTACACACCTCCACATTTTTTGAAGCTGCAAGGTCCTTCAACCTCTATGGCTAAAAGTATCTAACAAGGTAGCTCAGATAACTGGAATACATTATAAATTAACATTTCAGATGGGCTTACTTTTTGTGGACCTCCCTGAGGCACCCCCCAGCTCAAAAACTAGCCCATACACTCTTCAGTGCAGTACCCTGGGCCATAGCCCTGCACTGGAGATCACGACAGTTCCCTGGGACCAAGTACTACGACGCATAGAGGCGATCCGTCTAATGGAAAGAATCCACCACACCCTGTTGGACACCATGCGTGTGCTTGACAGGAAATGGGCCCCCTGGTCATCATATGATATAAAAGATACTTGGTAGGCGAATTCACATATGTAAGGTGCCTCACTGCTGACAGATTAGAGCCACTCACCTCCCTAAAAAAGAAGTTTTCCTTTTTTTCTGTCTTTTTAGGTTTCTCTTTTCCCTTGTTACAGTTTTCGCATATAGTGCCCTTAGGATTTTTTGCTTTTGATAATCAATAAAATAATCCTAGATATCGGTCAGGGCAATGTCAAATTCGAGATATATTGTTATATGCCGGTAGTAATCAGTTACATTTGTGCTGCCATTTTTTTTTTTTTTTTTCATGTTGATCCTGTAATTGATTGCAAGTATTATGTACCTGAAGAGAATTTGCAAGCTGAATGTATATTTTTCTGTTCAACAAAAAAAATAAAAATCGTTGGTAATAAAAGACAAGATAGTCATTGAATGAATGGTTGGCTTTAATTGTAAGACTTGCATCTTTATACAAATTATAAACAAAGCATATTGCAAAACTTAAAGAAAAGGAGGGAGGGAGGGAGGACAGAGTTCATCACATGACACGTAATCCTTATACAAACACATAGCCTCTCAGACATATGCCCCGTACACACGGTTGGATTTTCCGATGGAAAATGTGTGATAGGACCTTGTTGTCGGAAATTCCGACCGTGTGTGGGCTCCATCACACATTTTCCATCAGATTTTCCGACACACAAAGTTTGAGAGCAGGCTATAACATTTTCCGACAACAAAATCCGTTGTCGGAAATTCCGATCGTGTGTACACAAATCCGACAGACAAAGTGCCACGCATGCTCAGAATAAATAAAGAGGTGAAAGCTATTGGCCATACGTGTACGTGTTTTACGTCACCGCGTTCAGAATGATCGGATTTTCCGACAACTTTGTGTGACCGCGTGTATGCAAGACAAGTTTGAGCCAACATCCGTCTGAAAAAATCCTAGGATTTTGTTGTCGGAATGTCCGAACAAAGTCCGATTGTGTGTACGGGGCATTAGTCTTAAACTAGTATTTTAGCTGACAGGGGATATTTATCTAAAAAACATAATTTAAACTATTTAATGCTGATGTTCTGACTTTGTCTGAAGACATCATTTCAAAACCAGTTTTTACCAGACCTTATCTATACTGTGATCATCGTGAAAAACAAGACCCTAAAAAAAGAGATCATTCCTCTGTCAGCTATATTAAAGTTTGTCATAACCTGACCTCTGAGAAAAAGAATACTTAGCTGAAGTAACAACATTTTATCAGTAGGAGGGTATGAGTCCTTTGGGCCCTCCACGTTGGATTCCCTCCTTTGTCTAGTTACTGTTCCATTAGAAGGGGGCTGCATATGGCCTTTAGGGTGCCCAAGTCCTCAGGATGATGGATACAGTTAGTGAAGATCTATGTGGGCAGAAACATCATAGGCACAAGGATTTCCCAAAAGTCTGTTGTGAGAGAAGTGAGGTCATGTTTTTCAGAGTCTTATTATCACCTGTTTCACTTGCTCTTCAAGGATTTGCATCACTTATTTGACCACCTTTATCTGTGTCTTGCTTCGGGTGCTTTGTGGTACTTTCTTTATCTTCTCGTCATGGATCCAGGCTCCGGATTGTTGCGTGAGGACAGCGGTTCCGGTCACTGCGACTACGCATGTGGGCGGGCCAAAAGGGTAATCTTGCTTCATGGTCTGGTTCAGCTGGCAAATTACGACCACATCTCCGGGTTGGAATTCGTGTGTTGGTTCCTGTGAGGGTAATAGAAAAGAATACTTTACCGTAGATGCCATTCAACTTCATAATCAAGTTTCTACAATATTCTTCCTGTATCAAACTCAGATCTCTCTGCTCTATTACCAAGGGTTTCTTAATCCAGGGCTTGGGAAAAGATTGACCCATCAGGATCTTAAAAGGTGACAAGTGATTGGTCTTAGAAAGGGGTCATTCTTATTTCTGCTAAAACCGCAGGCAGCACAGTTTTCCATTTGGCAAATGTGCCACCCGTAGCCTCCCTTATTTTATCTTTATGTCCTATGCCATCGTACTGTGAGATGAATAAAGGTGCACTTGCTTTTGGTATGCTTGGTTTCCCCTCTTTGGCAATGAGTCCTGTCTCAGCCATAGCCTATAGGTCCTGCAAAACCTGTTCCCAGGGCGAAGTTGGGGGTGTAAGGGGGGGGGGGGCATTTGGATAAAAGCTGGGACCATCAAAACAGCTTGTCTAGCAGCGGCGTCGGCCAGTGCACTTCCCTCTGAGATGTCATCAGTACTGTGTGTGTGCTTCCGTAAGATGACCTAATGTAAATGATGTAGCCATTTCTACAGCCATGGCACAAGAGGCCAAAGCCCTCAGACACGCCGGCATGCCTTGTACCGGAACTGGGACTACTCTAGAAAAAAAGGCTACAGGTCTCAGCTTTCCTTCATGCTCTTGTGCAAGGACCCCAGCCATGATTTTACAGTTGTCCTTTGCAAACAAATGAAACATTTTACAATATTCAAGTAATCCCAGACCAGGAGCCATTACCATAGCAGTTTTAAGATACAAAAAAAGCATTAACCATTTCACTTCACAAGATCAGGACTGTTAGGTAAAGCAACTTGTCTCAGCAAGTTATCATAGTAGGAGCAATCAGGTATCCATTGGCGGCAGTAACCAATCGTACCTAAGAAGGTTAACACTTCCTTCTTGGTATGTGGGCGTGGCAGACTCATGGAGCCGCAGCTGACTTGTGACTGATTCTCCTTTCACTGTGGTACAGAGTAAAATCAAGACACTCAACAGTTTCCTGACACCATTGCAACTTTTCATTAGACACTTTGTGACCTGTCTATGCTAAATGTTCTAACAGTAAAACAGAGTTTTTCTGACAGGCTTCCTGGGAGGGACTACACAACAGTAGGTCATTGAAGAGGGACGGAACCATAGCTAGGTGCCTAAGACTGTAACGTGGCTTGAAGAGCTATTGAGTAGACTGCCATTGAGTCTATATAGCAATGGCAAGCGATTCCAGGTTATCTGGTGCCCTCTATAGGAAAAACGCTAGTAGTAGTTGTGTCTCTTCATCAACAGGGACGGAGAAAAAAACATTATTTAAATCAATAACTGAAAAACACACTGCCGAGGCAGGTATGGAGGTAATGAGAGATGGAACATTAGGTACAATAGGGGCAATTGGAATCACAAGGTTATTTATGACTCGGAGATCCTGCACAAATCTGTATGATCCATCACTCTTTTTGACAGGGTTTATGGGGGTGTTATAAGGTGATATGATTGGTCTTAAAATTCCTTGTTTCAGGAATTGCTCAATTGCTCAATAATGGGTCTGATGCCTTCCTCCTTCTCTTTGGAGAGATGGTACTGCTTGTGGTAAACTGGGGATACTCCTTGTTTTGGTCTGGCTTTGTAAGGAGTACATGAAATGTATTCTACATCAAGACTGCCTTTAGCCCAGAGGGGGTTGTCCTGTGGAAATGGGGCAGGGACTTCAGTTTGAAAGAACAATGGTAATTCTATGGCTACTCCCAATCTTCGAGTCAAGAAAATCTCTTTCCAAAAGATTTACCGGGCATGAAGGTATTATGCTGAATGAATGATGTAAAAAGGAGGAGGGGTGGGAGGGGAATGGGGGACGGGGACAGGGAAAGGAGGGAGGGGGGGGGAGAAAAGGACTGGGACCAACCCTCCTCAAGGGGTGGGATTTTAAAGGAAAATTGACTGAGTTGTGTAGATGAGCATAATGAGCAATCAGCTAAAATAATTGTATTTATTGAAAAGCATTGTAGAAAAATATACACAATACATGAGAAAACATATAATAGTCCAGTAGTGACATCAACGGTTAATACGTGACTTAAGCCAACATGTTTCGCAAATAGGAATTCGCTTCATCAGGGCTAGGCACGATGCAGTTAATGCGTTTACACTGTATAGACAAAAGATCATCTTAGATCATGAGGTAACTTAACATCTCTTAACAAATACCAAAAATGACATACAATAGCTCACCTACTATAATTTCAGGACTGGGTTAAAATCACCGTTTAATAGACAGCACCTGCGCAGCCGGCCGGTATGAATTGTCACTGGGTGCCAGATCCCAAAGTGACAGTGCCTGTAGGAGAACTGGGCCACGCATTCAGGGGGTTAAAGCAGGAACCGCTGCTGAAAATTCAAGATAGTATAGCTATCAGAAAGCACCAAAAGTGATTGGTAAGTCAATCTATACTACCAATGGTTAGTCATTATCAGATTGATTGTGTAAAAAATCATCAAAAAAGTATATGGTGCCTCATTTTAAATATAAAATGATATCACTAGTGCAGGGACCCAGCGCAACATTCCCTTTTTTTTTTGGGGTTAAGTATACACATATATATAGACGTTTTTCCACGGGGCAAGGCCAAAAATACATGATAGCATAGCTAAAAATCCAAAGCAGACAAAACAGACTAAATGTATCCCCCAATGTATAACCGAAAAGCCGGTGCAGGTATAACAAATGTAGTATCTAATATAAATAGACTCACCATTGGAAGTCAAAAAGGCGAGGGGGGGGAGGAGGCCAAAGCTAGTGCCCGCAGGATTGTATTGTGATGGAGAGTCCGGGCGTCCGCCCGTTCACGATGGATGGCCGCAAGATGTGTCTGACAGACAACATCAGCGCCTCCATCTTTAAATGCTGTAGCCCTCCCGGAAGCAATAAGGTCGAAATGACCTCCGGCATTGCTTCCGGTCCGGGTGTCCCTGCCATGGTGCGCGCGCATCCGCGGAGCGGACGCAGGCGCGTTCCACCTCACGTGGTGCGCGCGCATTGCCCACAGCGCGCAAGCGGCGTCATGGGCAGCTGGGGGTGGAATAAAGGGAGGCTCCACCCCCTGGGCAGGGACATCCGAATCCTCCCACAAAAATGCCAACATACCCGGCCAATTGCGGGGGCGCTAGAAAATGGTGCGGAACAACAAAAGAAAAATCATAAGATAAATCACAAATCGTAAAAAATGAGAAAAATATATATATATATATATATATACACATGTCGGTCAGGAGGACCGATTATCTTACAATAGTCATGTAAATCTATTGAAGCAATAACAGAACAGCAGAAAAATAGAAAGTATCTGCATGGAAAGAGATTGATTATTAAAAAGATGTCACCCATACAGGTTTTGGTCAATTTAATTATGCAATTGTGTCATATATGGGAGATAGTGATGAGTAGTGGACCTGACTGATAGTGAGTCATTTAGAACGTCTTGATTATAATAATAAAGAAAACCTAAAATAATTATTTCTGAGTTCCAAAAGTAAGTAGTTATACACTATATAAATATATATAGTGTGTTATGTATCTAGCGGGCAGGTACAATTAAGTATCCACCCAATTGTAACAACAAGTGGTAAGTGGTAGGGTTTTTGGTCCCAGTCCTT
This sequence comes from Lithobates clamitans, assembly GCA_037952925.1. Taxonomy (NCBI): domain Eukaryota; kingdom Metazoa; phylum Chordata; class Amphibia; order Anura; family Ranidae; genus Lithobates; species Lithobates clamitans. The sequence goes on from JBBGZY010001301.1 coordinate 485,321, forward strand.
TTCTCCCCCCCCCTCCCTCCTTTCCCTGTCCCCGTCCCCCATTCCCCTCCCACCCCTCCTCCTTTTTACTTTACTGTTTGAAGGGATGGAAAACCATTGAGTTGTTTTTCACTTAGCCCAAATTATCCTGCCTATATTGCTGAATGAATGATGTAAGAGTACAGTTCCAGTAAAAGGTCACTCACTATCAAGGAAGAGGTAGCTTCCGCTTGGCCTATTAGAGTGGTGAGGGGTCCCTGTTTCCTTCATGTACTTTATGTCCCACTAAGGATCCCCTGTGTACCATGGGAAAGCTTTCTTATCCCTCAGAGTCCCCTGACCATATTCATATGGAATAGGCCATTTGCGCCTGTGCGTGGGAAGGGTGAGTTACTGCACATACTTTCAGTTTATCCGGCCAGATCTTAAATGAAAGGATTTATCAAAAAATAATCCATTTCGCATACTCTGACTACATAGTCTCTACATGTCTCTGTCAGGAAAGGTCCCCTCCACTGGTAATATCGATCATTTGGCATGCAGTACTGAGGTCCACCAGCAGGTGTCTTCTGGCAGTTTGGAGCTGTCAGAAGAGCTTTTTCCTGCTGGTATTCTGTCACCTTTGAGCCGCAGTACTGGCGTCCACCAGCGGAGGAATCCTGGCAGTATGGAGCAGGTATTCCTCTTTGCAGACAGGTGTCACCTGACCTTAATTAGCAGCTGCAGTATACATATCCGGCAAGTGCACACTCATCTTGCCCTGGTATCTTCCTTGAGCTCTGACCCGCAGCCTGCATCCTGATTACCTGATTCCTGAAACCTGATTCCTAGAACCTGCGGATCCTGTTCCCCGTCTGTTACCTTAACCTTGAACCCTGAGCCTTGTATCTTACCTGTCCCTCCTGTGATCCATCCATCCTCTCTTTGTCCTGTTTGTTTCCCTTCCCCAGCTGCTGACCTCTTGTTGACGACCCTGGCCTGGCGCTGTTTACGATCTCGTTATTTCCCTTACTTGTATATACGTGTTCTGTTATTATTATTATTTGTGGGGTTCTGTTTTGTATTGGTTGTGGTGCACTGAGTAATATTGGAGGTGGTTGTGTTATATTTATTCATTTATCTTTAATAAATCATTTATATTTTCACTTATACACGTCTGGGTTTCCTCTGCTGCAGTCCACACAGTTCTGGTCTTATCTGGTACATTACAGTCTCTCTGGGATTAGGTGGGGGGTATTCTTTACTTTCACCCTTACCCATTCTTAATTTGGTTACAAACAACCAAGACCCTCTTGCAATGTACAACAATAATATAAGCTCTAAACAATATTCTTATACAGTACAATATTCTTATAAGTACAATATTTAGCGATATAAAGAAGAAGCGAAAGGTTGGTAGAATTCCACTGATTGTCCGGCTCCTTCCTTAAGAGACTCTATTTTAGCCTCCCAAAGACTAAAATTAATGTGACTGCCAAACGCACATGTGCTTCCCAAAAGCATAGCAGTTTACAATTAACTTCTCAACAATTTTGCACTATTAATCTACCAAAGACTTTCTGCCTTTTAATGTGCTTGCCTAAAGCACAGCAGTTTGCAATTTTGCACTATACAAGAATACAGTATTGTCAGAGCCAAGGCAAGAAGAACTGTCAAAAAAGCAGACACATTCCTACATTACCTCAGATAAACACCGTATCCCACCGCTGCAACCACGCTGTAAGGGTTAATTCTGCTTAGACCTGGACAATCCGTAGAATTCTTTTGGAGCTCCGGAAGCATTCAATGCACAAGACAAGATAGTCATTGAATGAATGCTTGGCTTTAATGGTAAGACTTGCATCTTTATACAAATTATGAACAAAGAATATTGCACAACTTAAAGAAAAGGAGGGAGGGAGGGAGGACAGAGTTCATCACATGACACATAATCCTCTCAGACATAGTCTTAAACTAGTATTTTAGCTGACAGGGGATATTTATCTAAAACACATAAATTAAACTATTTAGTGCTGATGATCTGACTTTGTCTGATGACATCTTTTTAAATCCAGTTTTTACCAGACCTTATCTATACTGTGGTCATCCTGAAAAACAAGACCCTAAAATAAGAGATTATTCCTCTGTCAGCTATATTAAAGTTTTAGTCATGTTAACTCTTTCTCCTCCTCCAAAGGGGAATTATACACTGTATATACAGTATATGCTTGATGGTCACGTGGTGCCCGAATAGTTCTGGTGAGCTCATATTGTTTTTTTTTTTCACTTTGGGTGAAGCACCTTTATGAAGATCGGAGCACTTATCACAGTATATTCACTGTTTAAGAACACAGTGACTGGACACTTATTTTTGGAGATTTAATTTTTAATTTTTTCTGGACTTATTTACTATAAGAATTTGCATATGATATTTTGTACTAATTGATGTACACCTTATTGTTATTTTTACTATATTGCAATTTATTTATAGATAGCGCCCTTTTTTTTCACTTTTGATATAATAGTAGTGTTTGTCACTGTCAAAGGCGCAGCAACCTAGGTCTTTAGATCTTTTGGGGTTTTGTGAGATCTTTTGGGGTTTTGTGATAGTATTGTTCGCACCCCTATTAGTTTATGAGTAGTTCATAATGCTTTTCTCACTACAGGAAAATTTGTATCCATTCATTGTGTTTTCTAATTACAACTCCCCTATTCTTACTAATTCCTTGTACCCAGAGACTGCAAGCACCAAGATTTTACATTCTAGGTACACACATGCTTACCCTCTGAAATACATAGTCTACTATATACAGTATGACTGAGCACGCTGCACACAGAAGTCTACTTTTAAATAGATAAAAAATATTTTTAAATTGAGTTCACTTGTTCATCTTTTTCCAGCTAAAAGCTCATACTAAGAATTAATACGACAATTCTGAGTGCCTTGTATAAGCTCTTGCTATAAACCAACGGATCATTTTGATGAATGTACCTGTGTTCCTGTAGGATTACGCATAAATCCTTCTTTGCAAACTGCGTCTATGGTTTATAATATCCCAACCCTTCCTCCTGCTAGAAAATAACATGACAGTGATGAATTTTCTGGATAATGAGGTCAAAGCCTCACAGGAACAAAATAATAACAATGACGGGTTATGGGAGACAAGAACACAGCAATCTCTGGGCAGTGTTTAATTTAGAATGATGGCACTGCAACTAGCACACATGGAACAGCTATTCAAATTCCCATTCTGTATATACATCCTAGGATCTATCTATCTATCTATCTATCTATCTATCTATCTATCTATCTATCTATCTATCTATCTATCTATCTATCTATCTATCTATCTATCTATCTATCTATCTATCTATCTATCTATCTATCTATCTATCTATCTATCTATCTATCTATCTATCTATCTATCTATCTATCTATCTATCTATCTATCTATCTAATGTTATTTTATCTTATCTTAGCTTAGCTTATCTATCTTATCTTAGCTTAGCTATCTTATCTTATCTATCTTATCTTATCTATCTTATCTATCTCAGTTCAGGAGGGCTATATAGAGCAAGTCCAAAGCATAAAGTCTCATGCACACTGGGCTTAACCACTTGAGCTTCATGAGGTTTTACCCCCTTCATGACCAGGTCATTTTTTGCGATTTAGCACTCTGCTACTTTAACTAGTAATTGCCTGGTCATGCAATGCTGTACCCACACAAAATTTATAGAATTTTTTGACACAAAGAAATCTTTCTTTTGGTGGTATTTGACCACCAATGTTTAATTTTTTTAATTTTTTGTGATATAAATGAAAAAAGACCAAAAATTTTGAAAAACAAAAAAAAACAATATTTATTTACTTTCTGCTATAAATCACATCCAATAAATTAATAAAAATAATAACATTTCTATATACATTTTGGGCAAAATGTATTCTGCTAAAAAAATCCCAATAAGTGTATATTGATTGGTTCAGTGAAAGTTACAGTGCCTATAAACTAAGGTATATATACTGGAACTTGTATTCATTTTTAAATGTATTTATTTATTTTAATACTGCTAATGGTAGCGACTTATCATGGGACTGCGATAGTGCAGCAGGCAATCTAAAACTGATACTGGTGGAAACTGACTGCCACTGACATCACCTGTAACACTAATACAGTGATCAGTGCTAATAACATACACTTTGACTGTACTAATGATACTGGCTGGGAAGAGAATAATATCTAGGGTGATCAAGGGATTAAATGTTTGCCTAACAATGTGTAATGTGTGTAATGAGCACTGATTTTTACTACAATTCTCATTGTTTCTTATTCCTGATTGCAGAGATCAGAAACAGAGAGATTGTTCCCTCTGTACAAACCCCTGTGTTGATTGTCTACACAGGGCTCTGGGTTGTGGTTGGACACAGCCGATCAGCAGATGGTTTATGGTTGGGACTTGATGACAGACTCCCACTGTGTACAATCACAGGAAGTGTCAGCAGGGGGGGAGCGCTAAACCCCGAAGCAGGCAGTGACGTACGGGTACGTCTCTTTTCCTGTGCAGGTCGCCCGTCCGCAGTACATTGCAGGCGGGAGGTCTGCAAGTTTTTAAAGAACATCACTTTTACAGGCGGTTTTATTTCAGCCTGTAAAAGAACATCTTTGTGAGCTTTCATGACCATGCACACACAAGGGTTAGCAGGCATTTTAGAAGAGAAGCATTTACAGGTGAAAAAAACCATCAAATTCATATTCTGCTGAAGAGCAAAAAAAACACTAAATTTGACTAAACATTTGTAAATGCTTATAAATTTACCTAGACGTTAGACTCATTTAGGTGCCTTTGAGCGTTAATGCATTCTAATGGGTAGAATAAATCAGTATTCTGACCAATGGAACTTATTAATGTTCAAAGATTTGATGCACCAAAACACGCCTAAAGGTGTGTGCAATACGTAGCTTTAAGGGTATTAGGGACATTTCTGGTCAGAGTTTAAACTGCAACCTTGTAACCAGTGCAAGAAACCATGAAGGGCCCCCCTGACCCCATCCCGGGGCCCTTTCTCATGTTCTGCAGCAGGCCACCTCCTGCTGTCTAGAGGCCCCCACATGGTGGTGGAAAGGCAGGGTCCAGTGGCAGATGCGACCTTGGAGACCCTAGTAGTTCTGCCACTGACATTACTATTACTAGGGGGCATTTTGGAGGCTGTAAGGTGGCACTCTGGAAGATATAGGGAGCGCTCTGAAGGTACCTCCAGAGTGCCCCGTTAATGCCTCCAGATTGCCCCTTACATCCACTTGAGTGCCCCCTTGGGATCAGTGGCAGTAGTGGTGGTGGGGGGGTTGGGATCAGTGGCAGTAGTGAAGGTGGTGGTGGGAGGGGGGTGGGATCAGTGGCAGTAGTGGTGGTGGTGGGGGGTGGGATCAGTGGCAGTGGTGAAATCAGTGGTGGTGGTGGGGGATGAGATCAGTGGTGGTGGTGCAATCAGGGGCAGTGGTGGATGGGGATGGGATCAGTGGCAGAGGAATGGTGATGGGGATGGGATGATGGGATCAGTGGCTGTGGTGTGGGGGGAATGGGATCAGTGGCAGTAGAGGTGTTTGGGGGGTGGGTGGAATCAGTGGCGGAGGTAGGGGGGGTGAGATCAGTGTTGGTGGTGGGATCAGCGGCAATGGTGGGGGGATGGGATCAGTGGCAGAGGGATGATGGTGGGGGAATGGGATCAGGGGCAGAGGGATGGTCGTGGAGGGGGGGTGATGGTAGAGGTAGGGTGGGATCAGTGGCTGCGGGAGGGTGGGGGGTGGGGCTGGGATCAGGGGCAGAGGGATGGTGGTGGGGGGGTGGGATCAGGGGCAGAGGGATTGTGATGAAGGGTGGGATCAGTGGCAGAGGGATGGTGGTGGGGGTGGGATCAAGGGCAGAGGGATGGTGGTGGAGGGGAGATGGGATCAGGGACAGAGGGGTGGTGGAGAAGGGTGGTGGGATCAGTGGCAGCAGTGGTGGTGGTGAAGGAGGGTGTGATCAGTGGCAGTGGTGGTGGTGAAGGGGGATGGGATCAGTGGCAGTGGTGGTGGTGAAGAGGGGTGGAATCCGTTGCGGTGGTGAAGGGGGGTGGGACCAGTGGCAGTGGTGATGGTGAAGAGGGTGGGATCAGTGGCAGTGGTGATGGTGAAGGGGGTGGGATCAGTGGCAGCAGTGGTGGTGAGGGGGGTGGGATCAGTAGCATCGGTGGAGGTGGTGAAGAGGGGTGGGATCAGTGGCAGCAGTGAGGGGGGTGGAATCAGTAGCAGCGGGGGTGGTGATGAAGCGGTGTGGGGTCAGTGGAAGTGGTGGTGCCATCCTCCCCCACCACTACCGCTCTCTCTTACTGATCCCATCCCGCTTCATCACCACCACAGATCTCATCCCTATCCCCCCCATCACCTGGGTCGCAGAGGTGATGGGGGATAGGGATGACATCTGTGGTGGTGGGGGAGTGAGATCAGTAAGAGGCAGCGGTGTTGGAGGATGGGATCAGTTGCACTGACATCTGGCAATTAGTCACTTATTCAGTCAGTCGATTCCCCCTCAGTATTTACCTGTCTCCAGTGATGCCTCTGTGTCATGGGGTCTCCTCGAAGAGAGGATAGCCCCTCCCCTTTCACTCTATTGGTCATCAGTTGGTCAGCTGATGCTTCCCTTCAGCCTTTCAGTGCTCACTGCTCAGCCTTCCTTCAGCGGTTGAACGAACGAGCGGACAGACAGGCCCTTAACAGTGGCACAGCCAGAACAGGCGAGCACTTCACAGCGGGAGAATGAGTGGGGGGTGCCCCCCCACAGTGTCAGAACTTCAGGGCCCACAGTGTCAGAACTCCAGGGCCCAGTCGCAAGTGCGACTGCTGCGACCCTGTGCGTTCCACCACTGTTTCTGGTGTTTAGAGGAGAAAAGCAGACACCCTGTGTGCATGAGGCCTAAAACAAAATAAAACAGCTGATTGTCTGAGCAACTAGCTAAACTTAGGTCAATTCCTCACTAACCCCCTAGTGGGTTCCTCAAACATAGAGGCAGCACATATACCTTTATTAGTGTTTGGTCAGCAGTCTTCTTCGGCAGTTTTCTTCATATCGGTGATAAACCTTGGGGCCCCTCAGCATGTGTAAATGAGAAGCATATATGATGCATACACATTCCTACCAGCCAGTGCCAATTGAGGGGGGGAGAATGACTCTGGGTGTTATAGCAATATGGCAAATATTTACGTTAGATGGTCAGTACTATTTTTTTCACAGAAAGGCACACCCGATCCCACCTATACCCAATTGCAACAGATGCTGTTATGTGGATCTGAGAATTCCAACAAGACTCCAGAACAATATCAAGGTTGACTAATCAGTCCTACATTAGTTTAAAAGTATGAACTATTCATCTGTACATACAGTACTAGTGCTAACCCGACTACTAACTGAATAAAATATAGTCAGCTAGATGTTCCTACTATGAAAATTCCAAAATTCCAATTTCTAAAGGGGTGGAGAGCTGGCTAGTGATCTGCCACCTCTTGCACCATCATGTTAGCCAGTGTGGTTCCCAAAACTGTGATGGGCCAGTAAAGAGATGTGGTGGGAATTAGAAATTGAAGGGAAAGGACCAGCTCTCAATGTCATCAGATGTTAGAATCAGCATTCAAATTATAAGTAAATGCTTTCTTTGTTTCTTTAGCTTTTCCCCTAAACAAATAGAGCCTACCCTCCTACCCAAATAATGAAAGTATACTTACCTAGATCTGGCTGGCCAGGCTCACTCACTCCTGGGGCTTACAGAGTGCTTGTGAAGGTGTTTAAAGATGAATTCTAGGTATGGCTTTTTGCATAGTTACATTTCTGCATGCATATTTTATACCTGTGGGATCCCTTTGGAAGTGGAAAATCAAAGTAGTTGTCCCCGCTACTCTGTTGATCACCACTGTTATCTGGCTCCTGTGCTGAGTGGTTGCCCTTATTAAAAGTGAACACATGGAGTCAGGATAGGTGCCATTCACAGAACACCTTGCATTTTTCTCAAATGCAGTAGAATGGTGGGGTGGTGATGTCACAATTTCCACCATATCCTATCAGCGAACAATTTATATTCACTAAGAAAAATGCAGGCACCCCGAAGACAGCAATAATCACTGTAATCATGACTGCAAGAGCAATTTTCCACTTCCACAGGTATCACATACAGTATATACTTACATTGGTCCAAGCTAGACCAATGTAGCTATGCAAAAAGCCATACCTGGAATTCAGATTTAAGATTCTACTGGGACTTCTAGATATCTGCATTTTACTAGTTTAGTTAGTTTATATACTGTATATAAAGGAGGGGGTTGAAGCCAGACTGGCTTTTTTAACTTAGTGACCTTTTTTTCTCAGGCTTATTCTCAGACTTCTCAATTACTTCCCTTAATCCCCTTTCTCAAAGCATAGCTTCCTGCCAGTGACACAGTGAATGGGTCCTAATTTCAATGGTCACGCTCTAGACAGTGTACCCAATCTAGCATGCCAGGAAAAGCAATGCTGCAATTCAATGCATTTTTAGCATGCAGCCAGCACATGCATTCCTTTCTCTCTCATAGGGTTTCATTGGGATCTTGGAGACAACTGGGCTCTAATGCCGTGTACACACGAGCAGACATTTCAGCATCAAAGGTCCGACGGTCTTTCCGATGGTCTTTCCGACGGTCTTTCCGAAGGACTTTCAACGGAGTTACTACAGACTTTCGAACTACCGGACTTGCCCACACACGAACGGACTAAAGTCCGTTGAAAGTCAGTTGGTTTAAATGTGATGACGTACGAAGGGACTAGAATGAGGAAGTTCATAGCCAGTAGCCAATAGCTGCCCTTGCATAATTTTTTGTCCGTTGAACTAGTATACAGGCGAATGTATTTTTCGACCGGACTCGAGTCAGTTGGAAAGATTTGAAACATGTTCTAAATCTAAAGTCCGTCTGATTTTCGACAGAAAATGTCCGCTGAAGGTACGATGAAGCCCACACACGGTCGGATTGTCCGACGGATTTGTTCCGTAGGACCAGTCCGGTCCAAAAGTTCGGTCATGTGTACACGGCATAATCCTCAATCCCAGTTCTCATCACCATTCACACAGAACTCTATCTGCCTCTTGTTCTTTTCACTACAATGATCACTGTGTTATCTTTCAACAGGTCCTCATAACAGTGCAACAGGAGCAAAGGAAGTCATGTCAACTGATTTCTGAATTGAAATACAATTTTTTTTCACTTACATTATTATTTTTTCAGCAGCAGACATAGTTTGTCTTCTTTTCAAAAGATAAGTTGAAAGCTTCATTGTCACTATTGTCTTGATTGTCTTTATTTCACAATTTCCCACTCAGCATTATATTAACCACCTTTGTAACAAAATGTTTTACCGTCTTCAAATACCAGGCCATTTCTCCGTGTTAAGTGATAGCATGACTGACAATTTCTCATTCATGCAACAATGTACCCATATTAATTCTATATAATTTTTTGAGACAAATAAAGCTTTCTTTGTGTGGTATTTAATAACCACTAGGCTTTTATTTGAAATTTTTTACTGTATAAAGGAAAAAGATCCAAACTTTAAAAAAAGCAAAAACAGTTTTTCCTACTTTCTCTTAGAAACATATCAAATAAATAGTATTATATATATATATATATGTAGCAATACTCACGGTGGAGCTGCTGGTTTAAGCGGGCCTGTCCTCTTTGCTCTACACCCTTCTTAAATTGTTCACTCCCCTTGACACAACTGTAGTGCAGTAGTAATGTTGAAATAATATGAGCATTAACTTTAACCTGCAATATACACTTACAATTAGGATTACCTCTATCTGGGTACTGGTAGCTCCACCTGTAGGAGAAATGACAACACTGCACACAAACTTCAATAATGACCAAAAATAACTTCTTTCTTTGAATAAGTAATATATTTATATAAAGAGTTATTTCAATACATATACTATCACACCAATGTAGTGCGATAGTATAAGGAATGATATGACAATCAATGACAATCACAGAAATATATATATTGGTATGAATCTATACCCAGGAGTGCCCTCTGCTCTAGACCTTAAAGTCACTATACTAAAATGCAGGGCCCTGCAATGAAAAAGGCAGTCCAGACGTCTTCAGTCTTCGCTAGCTTTTATAATTGTAATCCGTATAGAGGGTTCCTCCTGGGTGCTAGGTAGTGTAGTATAACAAACTAAAACAATTGTATTCCAAATGAGTGACTAAGTGTCTTTATAAGAAGAAACAAAACATCTAACATCCGCTCTTGAACGCAGAAGTCTATTTGGATGTAATACTCTCAGACTTAACTTGTTCCGTGGGACTATCAGTCCCAGCAACACTCTGTACAGTTCTAAAGATGTATGTGTAACACTCAATTAAACTTCTGGGTAACAACCCTCTCACCACACGGGATCCAGGCAGGTGGATGTCTCCGGTTCAGCTGTTCTCAGTTCCGTAAAGAGGCACCACCACGCCGTCACACTGTTCTGTCACAAACGACCGGGAGTCCTCGGTTAACTCCCCACGGGTCCTCCGGAACAATCACGTCTCTTGTCCGGCTCACTGCAATGCGATCACAGGATACAATTTATTTGATATGTTTCTAACAGAAAGTAGGAAAAACTGTTTTTGTTTTTTTTAAAGTTTGGATCTTTCTATATATATATATATATATATATATATATATATATATATATATATATATATATAGATATGTGTGTGTGTGTATGTATATATATATATATATATATATATATATATATATATATATACTATATTGTCAACAGTATTGGGACGCCTGCCTTTACACACTCATGAACTTTAATGGCATCCCATTCTTAGTTTGTAGGGTTCAATATTGAGTTGACCTACCCTCTACAGCTATAACAGCTTTAACTCTTCTGAGAAGGCGTTCCACAAGGTTTAGAAGTGTGTCTATGGGAATGTTTGACCATTCTTCCAGAAGCACATTTGTGAGGTCAGGCACTGATGTTGGACGAGAAGGCCTAGCTCGCAGCCTCTGCTCTAATTCATTCCAAAGGTGTTCTATTGGGTCAGGACTCTGTGCAGACCAGTCAAGACTCTGTGCAGACTCTGTGCAGACCAGTCAAGTTCCTCTACTCCAAACTCGCTCATCCATGTCTTTATGGACCTTGCTTTGTGTACTTGTTTGGGTGGAAGGAACCGCACATTCATCTAAGGCTCACCAGCTCCTAAATGTCTTGCAGGACAATTTCATGGGTCAGATGGTAAATGCACCAACTAGAAACGAAGCGTTACTAGACCTACTGATTACCAACAATACAGACCTGATCACGGATGTGGAAATGTGGAAATATGGGGCAATTTAGGAAACAGCGATCACAGGTCAATTTATTTCAGTTTCAGTATAAATCACACAAATAGGAAACATAAGGGGAATACAAAGACACTGAATTTCAAAAGAGCCAACTTCAATGAACTACGATCCTTGCTAGAAGATACTAAATAAATAAAATCTTAGGAACAAAGAACACAGAGTTGAAATGGGTATGCTTTAAGAGCATATTAAATAAGGGTATTAGCCAGTGCATCCCAATGGGAAATAAATTTAAAAGAGCTAATAAAAGTCCTGGGTTGCTTAACTCCAACATAAAAATGCATGTAAAAGCAAAGGAGAAGGCCTTCAAAAAATACAAGGCTGAGGGATCATCATCAGGATTCCACTTTTACAAAGAATGCAACAAGAAATGTAAGAGTGCAATCAGGGAGGCTAAGATAGAACACAAAAGGCACAAAGCAGAGGAGCGTAAAAAAAATCCCAAGAAATTCTTTAAACACATAAATAGTCAGAAAGGGAGGTCAGATCATATTGGTCCCATAAAGAATGATGTAGGGGATCTGGTTAATAAGGATGGAGAGATGGCGAAGGTAATGAATTTATTCTTCTCCTCAGTCTTCACAAGGGGGCTTCCTTAACCAAAACGGCAATATTTATCCTCATGACACGTCACAGGAAGCATCCTCATGGCTAACAGAGGACAGAATTAAAAATAGATTTGAGAAACTTAACATTAATAAGTCACCGGGACCAGATGGCTTGCACCAGAGGGTCTTTAAGGAACTAAAGGGCCAAGATACATCCCTGGGAATTACAGACCAGTTAGCCTAACATCAATTGTATGCAAGCTCATGGAGGGGGTGATAAGGGACTATATACAAGAGTCTAGTAATGACAACGGTATCATTAGCAGTAATCAGCATGAATTCAATAAGATTCATTCTTGCCAAACCAATCTATTAACCTTCTGAGGAGGTGAGCTGCCATCTAGAAAAGGAAGGCTGTATCTGGATTTTGCAAAAGCATTTGACACAGTTTCCCATAAACGTTTACTGTACAAAGTAAGGTCCATTGGCATGGACCATAGGGTGAGTACATGGATTGAAAACTGGCTACAGAGGTGAGTTCAGATGGTCGTGATAAATGGGGAGTACTCGGAATGGTCCGGGGTGGAAAGTGAGGTCCCCCAGGGTTCTGTCCTGGGACCAATCCTATTTAATTTATTCATAAACGACCTGGAGGATGGGATAAACAGCTCAATCTCTGTATTTGCGGACAATACTAAGCTAAGCAGGGCAATAACTTTTCCGCAGGATGTGGAAGAAGATCTGAACAAATTAATGGTGTGGACAACTACATGGCAAATGAGGTTTAATGTAGAAAAAGGTAAAATAATGCATTTGGGTGGCAAGAATATGAATGCAATCTATTCACTGAGAACCTCTAGGGGGAATCTAGGATGGAAAAGGACCTGGGGGTCCTAGTAGATGACAGGCTCAGCAATGGCATGCAATGCCAAGCTCCAGCAAGCAAAGCAAACAGAATATTGGCATGCATTAAAAAGGGGATTAACTCCAGAGATAAAACGATAAATTTTCCGGTCTTCAAGACTCTGGTCCAGCTGCACCTGGAGTATGCCATCCAGTTCTGGGCACCAGTCTTCAGGAAGGATGTACTGGAACTGGAGAGAGTCCAGAGCAACAAAATTAATAAAGGGACTGGAGAACATTGGTTATGAGGAAAGGTTACGAGCACTGAACTTATTCTCTCTGGAGGAGAGACACTTGGGAGGGGATATGATTTCAATGTACAAATATCATACTGGGGACCCCACAATAGAGATAAAACTTTTCAGCTAAAGGGAATTTAATAAGACACACGTCCATTCACTAAAATTAAAAGAAACGTGGTTTAACCTTGAACTGCGTAAAGGATTCTTTACTGTAAGAGCGGTAAGGATGTGGATGTCTCTTCCACAGGCAGTGATTTCAGTGGGGAGCATCGACCATTTAAAAAAACTATTAGATAAGCACCTGAACGACCACAACATACAGGGATATACAATGTAATACTGACATAAAATCACACACATAGGTTGGACTTGATGCACTTGAGTCTTTTTTTCAACCTTGCCTACTATGTAACTATTTAAATATATACTAGTCCAAATCATTTGGTGGAGGGGGGATTATGGTGTGGGTTGTATTTCAGGGGTATGGCTTGGCCCCTTAGTTCCAGGGAAACTCTTAAGGCATCAGCATACCAAGACATTTTGAACAATTTCATGGTCTCAACTTTGTGGGAACAGTTTGGGGTGGCCCCTTCCTGTTCCAACATGACTGCACACCAGTGCACAAAGAAAGGTCTATAAAGACATGGATGAGCGAGTATGGGGTGGAGGAACTTGACTGGCCTGCACAAAGTCCTGACCTCAACCTCCCATAGAACATCTTTGGGATGAATTAGAGCGGAAACTGTGAGCCAGGCCTTCTCGTCCACATCAGTGCCTGACCTCACAAATGCACTTCTGGAAGAATGGTCAAACATTCCCCTAGACACACTCCTAAACCTTGTGGACAGCCTTCTCAGAAGAGATGAAGTTGTTATAGGGTGGTAAAGGGTGGACCAACTCAATATTGAACCCTACGAACTAAGGCGGGGATGCCATTAAAGTTCATGTGTGTGTAAAGGCAGGTGTCCCAATGCTCTTGATAATATAGTGTATATATATATATATCTATATATATATATATATAGATATATATATATATATATATATATCTATATATATATATATATATATATATATTTCCTGAGACTCTAAAATACCAGGACCGGCTAAACACCCACATCGGCAATCAGCAACAGAGGAAAGACTGGCTGTGATTGGCAATGCTGCAAAACTGGCGCTGAATGCTATCAGTGATACTGGAAACGTTGGCTGAGATAAGCAAAGCTGAAAACACTGACACTGGCTGCATTCAGCGATTTTGGAAACACTGGCACTGACACTGTGATTAGTGTGGTTTTGGAAACACTGTTATTAGCTGCAATCAGTAGTGCTGGAAGCACTGATGCTAGCTGTGATTAACGAAGTTCGAAACATCGGTGCTGGCAGCAATCAGTGAAATTTGAAACAATGACAATGGCTGTGTTCAGCAACGCTACAAACACTGGCACTGGCTGCAATCAACAATGCTGGAAACACAGGTGCTGGCTGTGATCAGCGACAGGTCTAGTCACAGCGATCACAAAGTACAGAGCTACTGTAATTGGCTCTGTACCTTTTGCATGTGATCTGCACGGTCCAGTCACAATGCGATTACATGTCTGTGCCTGGATGATTTAAAGAAAATCTATCATGATTTTTTTATACAGTTTTACATGTATTACTTTGTCTTATGCTGCTAAGTGCTCTCTAACCATAGTTATGAGGCCCAACCTGCCCTCTCCCCTCCTGCCGCATCCGAACGGACAACTGATTCATTAGTTGTTCTTGTATTCATCTCATTGCTTAGAGCTAGAGGGCAAATTATAGTCAGACTGTTCTGTGAAAGTCACATTAGGCAAATTTTTAGGCTTACAGCACTAAGAGTATATTCTATGGTGAGATACCTGCACAGAATGCTATAGGTCTAAATGGGTACAGAGCTTCCTTTGTTAGCTCTTTGTTGACTTGTATTGTAGAACAAGTAGAACCTCAAAGTATAATTTAATGCGTCCAATATTTAACACCTGCACAATGATATGAAATCAATAAGGGAGGGAGCGTTCTCTCAATGTATACACATTGACTGGATGGATAAAGATGTAATAGTAGAGTGTGAAACCTCTATTACCTGCGTAAAGTATGTACCCAAATAAATGTGAAAACATTGTAAATTATTATTACTAAATATCAGCAAAAAGTATAATAATTATTTAACAAAATAATTAAAAGCTGATCAAACATTAATTATATATCGATAAAGTGCCAGTGCTCAGAATAAAGGTGAATCCATAAGATGAAATCTCATAACAAAAGTCCATGCCCATACAAAAAAGTCCATATTAATGTGCAAAAAATACAATAAGATTCCAAATGGATTAAAAAAATCAGGAGGCCTCCTCATGATGTCAGGTTAACTGGACGAAACCCGTATGAGTAGAGGTGATTAGGTCCTCTCTGGTCTCCGAGTCTGCATACATTATACCATCGGCTTCCAGACTGGAGCAGCGGGCGGCATTTATTTGATTACTGGCAGGTGACTCCTGCATGTTTTCACAGTATTTAAAAATGTTTTTAATAAAAACGTTTTGCACAATTAATTTCCTCTTTGTTTTGGTCCCTTTAGGCATGTAAGCCTGCATCTGGTCTGTGTGAAAGGAAACAGGATATAGTGAAGGGCACTGAGCCATTTACAGCGGAGCTGTGGAAAGCCTGTTTTGATCTTTTTTGGCATAAGATAAAAGAGATCAATTACTTCTGGTGAGTTTGAACCCATTGGGAGAGAGGCACAAACTGACACGGAGTGGATTGGTGTGGATTGGCATTTGAGCACTGGCACTTTTTGTTACAAAAGATTTCTAATGTTTTGAGCCCTTTTTTTAATCCGTTTGGAATCTCATTGTATTTTTTGCACATTATTGTGGACTTTTTTTTATGAGCACAGACTTTTGTTATGAGATTTTATCTTATGGATTCAACTTTATTCTGAGCACTGGCACTTTTTCTATATATAATTAATGTTGAACTAGTCTGACTCTATGACATTTCCAATTGTCCTTGTCCTGTTCGCCCGCTCATTACTCATAACCCTCATCTAATTTCTGCTCCTTCTATTGGGACAATCGTATGCCTGCAATGAATGACACCTCCTCCTTTTGAACACTGTTACCCTCCAAATCCTACTTGACCTCAGTAAACTAAATCCTACTAGCCCTGCAAACATGTTTCAGAGTGGGTAATAATATAATAGTATAACAGGATTAATTGTGAATGGGGGGCAGTGTATTGTCTAGCTTAATTTAAACAATCATTGGTAACTGTGGCTTAGACGCCACAATGGCCTGTATACCCCAATATGCTGTGCATCATCACATTCCAGAATTCCTGCATATGCTGTCCTCTCGTGGCACTAGGGATTTTATCATTTTATATATTTCGTAGCCACGGAAGGACTGTTAAACATTTCCCTTACTTGCTACCCATACAGCCCTTCTCATGACCTGTCACATGATCATATAGATCCCACTGCCCCAGGTTAAAGGTGGAGCTACGAATTTTTCAAACTCCCTATATGTTTTTAGTGTTAAGAAATATAATCTCCTGCTCTAATTGCAGGACGTACTCCTCCACAGGCACAGCATGCAGGGTATCGATTCCCCATAGATATGGAAGATACATATGTAAGGTAGGTGAATGTGAAGCACACAACAGTTGGATGTCCAGGCTAGCTGGAAATCCCCACATATCCTCCTACCATGGACTACCCACAAGTCTAAATTACTTATACTACTGGTTGATGATGACTCATTACCTTTCAGGCACTCGGATACAATATGAGGCCCACAGATATTAAGACAGGTCACCTGTTTATCTGCTTAAGTTCCCGCCTGTCTGTCAGTTACTTGAGTCCACAATATTTCTACAACTCTACGGCTGTCCATTAAAGCACATATTACTATGGCACATAGAGGGGGGTGGGGGCAGCAAGACGGATGGATTATTGCCTAGATTAAATGTGTCACCACTCACAGCTTCCTCCAGAACTCTGTAAGAGCTGCAGGAACTTTGTGACTGAAGCTTTTCTTACCTCAGCAATGTTTGTTTTACGGTTTAAGGTTCTATGCATACTCTGTGTTGTTGTATGTTTTTAACCTTCTTATCCTACTCCAATATTTTAGGAGCCTGATGTACACAGTATTCATCAGCATACTCCTCTACCAGGTACACCACCTCACTACGCACACATACACACTGAACTTACAGATCTTTATTCATATTTGCGGTAATTGACGTGTCAAATTTTGGGCAATCCCTCATACACCTATACTCTCTACACATATCTTTGTGGCTCCCTTAACTATCCTATGCTGTCTCGCTCATCCCCTCAATGTTCAGTCACAAATTGTTACATCTTCTTCTATATTTGACTATCACTTGCCTCCACTTATTTGCCCCTAGGACTGGTAACGGCGGGCTTGCTCGCTTATGGTAGTATCTTTTGTGCTAGGTACTAGCCAACCCCCACGCGGTGCAGTGGAATGCTTTGGACCTGAATTCAGGCCAGGCTTTCTCTAACTTCGTTTTTTTTTTTTTTTTTAACCACCTATATATCAACAGCTACAAATGAGCATCTTCTCCCATCCGTTGGTGGCGGACACTCCTACTCATGCCATGAAGGGCCGCATTAGAACATCGCCCACCTCACCAGTGAAACTCTGTTCCTTGAACATGCGCGGGCTTAACATACCTGAAGATCTCAGCTGCTACACACCTTAAGACAAAACAAAACCCAGATAACATTTATCCAAGAAACCCACTTCCGCTCAGACAACATTCCAAAACTCAATCTCCACTACCCTAAGGTTTATCATGCCACCAATGATGTGGACCCTTCACAACAAACCCATAACGTTAGCAAACTTGTACGCACCCAATACAAAACAAGTTCTATTCTTCCGTGAAACTCTCCAACTGCTGACTGAATTTTATTCTGGCCTCCTCATTGTGGGTGGGGACTTCAAATTAGCACGACGAACTGACCTTGCACGACGCTTGGCTAACGCTACACCCGAACGAGAGGGACTTCACGTTCTACTCTTCACCCCACAATAAATACACAAGAATTGACCACTTTTTCATATCCCAGTCAGACTTGTCACTCCTTTCGAAGGCTTCCATTGACCCAATGGTTTTATCAGACCATAACCCCGTATCCATCACTCTAGACGTACCGGCAATACGATCCAAAAGTATGATTTGGCGCCTAGATAACTCACTCTTAACAGACATAAACATCACTCAAAAACTCAACACACGACTCATGCAATATTTTACGGAAAACATTTCAGAGGACTCAAAACAATCCAGCATATGGGCAGCACATAAATGCATAAAACGGGGAGAAATCATCTCTCTGACTGCTAACAGACACAAACTCAAAAGGAATCGCATCGCTGCCCTGTCCGAAAAAATCCATATGTTGGAACGAGCACATAAACTCTCACTGGCCACCAAATCACTTGTTGAATTGCTCAAAGCTAGGGAGGAACTTCTTGGGGAACTTGGTAAATCCTTGAAACGCAAATACGTATTAACACAAAAATTGTTCTATGAGTTCGGCAATAAATCCGGAAAATTGTTAGCCAGTTAGCCATACACTCAATCAATGACCCGTCAGGCACTTCTCTTGTCTCTTCGGAAGATATTGCCAACCAGTTTGTCCAATATTTTTCTGATCTTTACAACCTACCCTCCTCCAATGAGACGAATAACACCCCAGAAAGACAAGCTGCAATTACAGAATTTCTAACACAATACTGCTCTTCCTCTATTGCACCTTAAGAGGCGGCAATTCTTGACCTTCCCATTAGCATAGACGAAATTACAGCAGTGCTAAAACAACTTAAAGCGGGTAAAAGCCCAGGCCCAGACGGTCTGACTGTGAGTTACTATAAGACATTCCACAACAAACTTACCCCTCACCTAGCTAAGACATTCAATGACCTCTCTTCCTCTCCCTGAGTCAATAAAGACCTACTAGAAGCCCACATTACGCTCATACCTAAACCAGGCAAAGATGAGACATTGGTATCTAACTACAGATCTATATCCCTCCTTAATGTCGACATGAAAATTTATGCCAAAATTCTCGCCAATCGTATACTCCCTTTCCTCCCCAAACTGGTCTCACTAGATCAGGTCGGCTTTATCCCTGGCAGGGAGGCGAGGGATAACACCATAAAAGCTATCAACATTCACAATTGGCTTTCAACCTCATCCAAACAAGGTTTTTTCTGTCCCTTGACGCGGAGAAGGCGTTCGACAGGGTGGCATGGGACTACATGGTGGCAGTGCTACAGGCTATGGTGTTTCCGGCACACTTCCTCCAATTAATTCTGCCATTATATGCTTCCCCCACGGCCAGAAAAAGGGTCAACGGCCGCCTGTCGAACGCCTTCTCCATCTCGAATGGCACCCGGCAAGGTCGCCCACTATCCCCCTTTATCTTTGTACTCTCATTGGAACCTTTACTACACAAACTTAGAGCCAACTCGAATATAATGGGCATTGATGTCAGACACAAACATTACAAACTAGCGGCATATGCAGACAACATTCTTCTCTTCTTCTTCAACCTGTTAATTACTATACCTAACCTACTGCAGGATTTTACCCTCTTTCACAAGTTATCCAATTTGAAAATAAACTGCGAAATCCAAAGCCCTCAACATCTCCCTCCCATCATCGATAATATCTCAATGTCAAGCTAACTTTCCATTTAGCTGGAAACCACACGCCCTTACGTACTTAGGTATTCAGATACCCTCCAAGCTTACTGAACTCTACGGAAGAAATTACTCTCCCATTCTCCAAAAGATAAAAAATGACCTCACCAAATGGTCCTCCAGACAATTCTCTTGGTTTGGGCGAATTTCCATTCTAAAAATGAACGTTTTGCCCCGTATATTATACATCTTACAAACAGTCCCGATCAAACTCCCACCAACGTTTTTTAAAACCTACAAAAGACTTTGCAGAAATTTTATATGGGCCCATAAACCTCCCAGAATCGGTTGGGATAGAATGATTCTCCCCAAACCTAAAGGTGGGCTAGGCCTACCGGATACTCATAAATACCACACTGCCTGTCACATCACCAGATTAATTGACTGGCACATACATGCACACTCAAAGGACTGGATCACACTAGAGGATTCATGTGCCAAGACTCCTCTCTCCCACGTGCCATGGATTAGCTCTAAGGCTACCCCTAAGAAACACTCTACACATCCGCTAACGGGACCTACACTGAACAGCTTCAGAAACACTTGTCACTCTCTTAAAATGACTCCCTCTCCGGGACCAATGACTCCCCTGACTGGCAATCCTGACTCCCCCCCCCCCCCCGGCATCCTAGAAAACAATACACGTTTAGCCAACACGGCACTTACAATGAGAGCACATCACTTTTTTCATAATGGCTCAATCATCCCATTCACTGACCTGCCCTCTAGGTTCCCAGATGAGAACATCCCCTTTTTATTATACCTACAAATGAGACATTTTCTGAATAGCACCAATCCCATCTCTCAATGGTGTAGAGATCAAAATCCTTTTGAGGCACTATGTTCCAATACTAGTCCTCAAAGCCACTTAATCTCAACTGTATATTCCATACTTTTCAGTGAAACTGACCATAAATCCAACTGGGTCAACCAGAAATGAGAGAGAGAGCTTAACCTAGACCTCCCCACTGAGGAATGGGAAAATATATATGAACACATCCATTAAGGCTCTATTAACATTTCAGCACAGGAAAGCAATTACAAACTGTACTCAAGATGGTACCGCACCCCTGAACGAATTCATGTATTTCATCCAACTATATCACCATTGTGCTGGAGTGGGCTCTCTTCTCCATATCTGGTGGGATTGTAATCACATAAAACCATTTTGGGAAAAAGTACACAACATGATCACTCATATCACCACTTACACACTAGACTTTACTCCCGCTTAATATTTGCTACACCACACGTCTCTACCACAAACCATTTACAGGAAATCTTTAATGCTTCACCTCATAAACGTGGCTAAACAATGTATTCCATTACATTGGAGAAACATTACTCCACCCATGATATCAGATTGGCTGAAACGTGTTGAAAAAATAGCAGAAATAGAGGACTTAATACATCAAGCTAAAGACAAGCCAACAAAATATCGCAATACTTGGGCCTGTTGGATACACTTTCATGAGTCCTCAGAGTTACAGATGTAACTACTTGACCCACAACCTGGACACCCACTGGGAACACAGTGACACACGTAATAGATGCCTGTCCCAGCTTGTGGTAGGAGTGTCCGCCATCCCCATGCCCACTCGCCTTAGTTTCTACCCCCTCCCGATTTTGGACTACAACTTACAACATATCTAACCTCCCTCCCCCCCACGTTTATTCCATACTTCTTTCACAGACATACATACCGCATACACTACAAGATTTAGAGGGACCACTGTTCCACACAATGGACCATCATTAATAATATCACACATGAAGTAAATGCTACCCTCCCCCCTTGCACAGTTTGCTCCCATTAGGGGTGCTTGGGCTGGGAGTGGGCTTGCCTAGGTCCGCATCCCATTACTGAATACACCCTCAAAGCACCTCCACCAGTGCATATTGTCGTTACATGGCTTCAATTCCACTGGGATTGCTACAAAGTATTTAAGGTGACATGACCCTTCATGTACCTACTTATAAATGTTCTATTTGATTAACAAATAAGCTCTACATTTCCCAGTGTTATTCTGTAATTAAATTAGAATTTTCTAACCCTGATGTTTACAGATATCTTTGCAGAACTTGTTGATTACTGATGTACTTATGAAAAATTTTAATATGTACTGTTATCTCATTTGTGCAACTCATTCTTACCTGAATAAAAATGTATGAAACAAAAAAAATAATAATTAATGTTTGAAATTTTTGCTGATATTTAGTAATAATAATTTAAAGTGTTTTCACTTTTATTTGAATACATACTTTACACAGGTAATAGAGGTTTTGCATGCTACTATTACATCTTTATCTATAATTTAAAGTGGTTGCAAACCTCAGACATGAAATATGAAACAAGCATATCCCTCTATAGTATGTACTTGTCTCAATTAAGAGCACTAAGTGTTATTTCTTTCTGCTGCTTTGTTCCTCTGCTATCATCATGAATCACTTTTGTTTTCCTGACACCTAGAGAAAAATGGTGACGGGGAGGGACCTCCAGCTGATTGACAGCCTCAACTCTGTTCCTGTGTGCTGTGTGAAGGGGGTGTGTCCCTTGCCTCCAATCAGCTCTCAGAGCTCTCCTCCCTGACCTACTGTAACTTCTCCACCTACTTCCTTTTAGGCTGGATTCACACATATGCATTTTTAGTGCTTTTTGCATTTTGCAGATTTGTACTACAGAACGTGTTCCATAGGAAACCATGGTAAATGGACTGTAGTGCAAATGTGCAAAATGCAAAAAGCACTAAAAATGCATAGGTGTGAATCCAGCCTTAGAGCTGAGAAATTCTGTACAAATTCTGCACTTTGAATATCTATAGGGGAAAGACAGCTGCAGATAAACATGTACAATCTATAAAGGAGTATTTGTTTCATCTCTGTATCACTTGAGGCCATTCACTCCACTGGGTATATGTGAGGTTTTACAACCACTTTAAATTAGTTTACTCTAATAGAATATATACCTATAGTCAAAACAATAGGCTCTGTACACACATCTACTTTTTGATGTCGTTATTTATGTACCTATTTGTATCATTTTCTAATTTCTTATTTTAAGGAAGCTTCCATTGCTGCTCAGAAACTGTTCTCAAGTTGTTACTCCACGTGGAGAGTTCAATATGTGTTCTAATAATTCTGTGAAGTCAGAGTCCACCCGGGTCCATGCAACTACCAACCAGTCACCCTTTTCTCCAATTATGGGTTTCACCCTTCCTTCTTACCAACACTAATTCCGGATTCTCCTTTGCCAGCTGTTCAGGACCGATTGAACTTCCATGCCACCAATAACCAGGTGCTGGGAGAGACCATTTCCAATGCACAAGAGGATAATAAGGAATTTTTCGACAGGAGAAGGAGAGGGGAACTGGATCTGAAGGTCGGCCACCCTGTATGGCTCTCAACAGTAAATATGAAACTGGCATGTCCATCCAGTAAACTAGGACCTAGATACGTGGGACCTTATCGGATCAAGAAAAAGATTAACCCAGTGGCGTATGAGCTGGAACTCCCTCATTCATTTAAGATCCACCCTGTCTTTCACACCTCCCTACTGAAACCCGATGTGGTAAATCCCTTTCTGGGTCGTGAAGTGGGACCCCCAGAAGCTGTGATGGTGGATGGAGAAGAGGAGTTCAAGATCAAGACCATTGTGGATTGCAGGAGAAGGCGGGGACAGAATCAATATCTGATTAAATAGAAAGGTTTTGGTCCAGAAGAAAATTCCTGGGAGCCTAAGACAAACCTCCATGCCCAAAAGACTCGTACAAGCCTTTCATCGCTCCCATCCAGAAAGGATGGCACAGATGGGCATCCGGAGGCTGCCCATAAGAAGGGGGCAATGTCAGAGAACCATTGTAGCAAACGTTCATTCCTGTGCATCAGCTGTCAATCTTCGTTCTTCCAATGTGAGCGCACGTAGGCGGAAACGAACGAGTCCCGGACCAAGCATGCGCACTGACACGAGCAGGGGTACGTGCACACACGCCAGCAAATCACGGCGCACGGTGCCCAATTTAAAGGAAGAGCTTGCCTGGTGTCAGTGCTGGATTGTCTTTAGCTTGTTCCTGTGTACCCATTGCTGTCTTGTCTGATTGATGCTGGTCCTGAACACTCGGCTTCTTCTTGACCATTCTCTCGGATTATCCCTGCATCCTTGTCTGACTCTGCTACCTGCATCGACCCCGGCTTGAACCTCTGACTACGGCTCTGTCTCCTGAACTTGTACTTCACTGCCAATCTACTTCTGACCTCTGCCTGTCCTTGACTACGAGCCTGCCTCCCGATTGTGTACTTCTCCGCCAGTCTGCTGCCAATGCCTGCTTGTTCCTGACTCTACAAGTGTCCTTGCTAGACTGTTCCAGTGATCTGTGTCTCACCTCCTCCTCTAAGGCTCCGTTGTACCTGATCTTCAGTCACCTGTCGGCAGGCACCTGCACCCTCCTGTCGCCCTAGCAGTTCCTGTCCCAACCTCCAGGGGTGCTAGGACTGGGACCGTGCAAAAGGCCACCCTCGTCATTTCGGACTCCGCTGTAAGGTACGTGACACTGACATTCAACGGTAAATCAGCCTTCCCACCAACCGCCTCATTTGTGACATGCCCACCAAGTGGAACTCAACATTGGCAATACTGCAGCAGCTGCACACACAGCAGAGGGCCATAAATGAGTACCTGTGTGAGTAGGGCACCAGGGCAGGCTCAGGGGAGCTTGGCTTCTTTTCACCATGCCAGTGGCTACTGATTAAGGATGCATGCACTGTGCTGTCACCTTTTGAGAAGGCCACAAGGACGGTGAGCACTGACAATGCATGTATCAGTGACACTGTCCATCTAGTCCTCCTTCTGGAGCACACGCTTTGTGGAATCATCTACAGGGCACTTGAGGCAGAACAGCGGGAGGAGGAGGAGGATTGTGTCAGCATGGATATGGAGGATAACACGCAGCAGTCTTCAAGGGATGGTTTTCAGTCCCCAGAAATCCAAGGAGTTGTACGTGGCTGAGAGGAGGTAGTGCCTGACAATGTCATCCTCAGTGACCCATAGGACTCAGAATCTCATGCCTCTGCAAACTTACGCTGCATGGGCTCCCTGGTTTTGCAAAGCCTGCGAAAGGACCCTAGGATTCGTGGTATCAAGGAGAGGGATCATTACTGGCTGGCAACCCTTCTTGATCAAGGTTACAAGGGTAAAATTGCAGAACTCATCCTGCCGTCGCAGAGGGAGCAGAGGATGAAACATCTTCATGAGGCCTTGACCCTGGGAAGATACCATTTCCTGGTGCTGGACAACGTGTTGCTGAGGCTTTGTTCAGTCAGAGGAAGAGCGGCGGAGAAGGTGGCCGGCTGACCGATGCCTTTAAACAATTTTTCAGGCCTCAGTGCCAAGGGCTGATAGGTTCAAGCAACCATCACCATCGTCTGCATTATATGGTGCAGGATATGTAGGGGCAAGAGCAGACTTGGAGACCTTTCCAACAGAGCATCTACTGGTTACTGGGTATTGAGGATAGACCAATGGCCAGAACTTGCTCAATATGCAATCGAGCTACTGGCCTGTTCTGCATACAGTGCTTTCTGAACAGACATTTAGTGCTGCTGGAGGGTTTGTAATGGATCAAAGACTCTGTTGATAGGCTCACATTTATAAAAATGAATTAGTCCTGGATCAGCAGCTATCAAGCCTCTGATGCTGATGTAACTGATTGAATTTGCTAGGGATCTGGGATCCCTTGAAGACTGCCTATGCTGCCTTTCCTATTCCTCCTGAATCTTGATAATGCTAGCTTCCAACAATATTTTTGGTTTAGGGCACACCAACACCCAAGGCCCAATTTTTCTGCCCCTGTTTAACAGGGGCATGTGATTTCAATTTTTGAAATAATATTTAACAGCAGGGCCTGTTCCTGTGCCCAACAAGAGTAACTGTGAGAGGTTACAGTGTTCTGGCATCACCAACACCTATTATCACTAACAAGGCCCAATTTTTCTGCAGAGTATATAGTGCAGTCCTTATAGTATATACTGCAGTTCAGAGTATATAGTGCAGTCCTTATAGTATATACTGCAGTTCAAAGTATATAGTGCAGTCCGTATAGTATTTATACTGCAGTTCAGAGTATATAGTGCAGTCCGTATAGTATATATACTGCAGTTCAGAGTATATAGTGCAGTCAGTGTAGTATATATAATACATTGCAGGGTATATAGTGCAGTGCAGAATATATAATATAGTGTATTGAAGTGGTTAAGGGGAACCCTATGACAGAATTAAGAAAAAAAAACAGCAATGGGTCCTCCCCAGGCCCTTTGGGTCTGGTATGGATTTTAACTCCATGCCAAAATAAAAAATAAAAAACGGAGTGGGATCCTCCCCACAATCCATACCAGGCCCTTTGGGTCTGGCATAGATTTTAAGGGGAACTCCACACCAAAAAATTGGCTTGGGGCCCCCCCAAAATTTATTCATACCAAACCCTTATCCAAGCAAGCAGCCTGGCAGGCCAGGATGGGGGGGACATACCAGGCCACTTGCCCTCAATATGGGGAGGGTGCTTGGAGGTCCCCCTAAGCACCTTCTCCCCGTGTTGACGGGGACAAGGGCCCCCGTCCCCACAACCCTGGCCCGGTGGTTGTGGGGGTCTGTGGGCAGGGGGCTTATCGGAATCTGGAAGCCCCCTTTAACAAGGGGGCCCCCAGATCCTGCCCCACCATGTGAATGGGTATAGAGTAAAAACCACAATACACAGTTTTTGACAATTCCTGCAATGCAGTGGCAGTGCAGTGGCCTGTAATGTCCATCCATCTTCAATCACGCGCCCGTCAGACCCGAAAAATAGAAAAAAAAAAGCTCCACCTGGATGGGAGGCGTCCCACCGACTGCTGTCTCTTGGCTGTGACAGCTGTTATATAGGCAAGAACGGGCCACCTGGTGACGTAACCGAGTAATCCCACTCCTTCTGACGTCATGTGTCGGTTGAGTCAACGGGTGGCCCCACCCTTGTCTATATAACAGCTGTCACAGCGAAAAGACAGCATTCGGGGGGACGCCTCCCATGCAGGTGAAGTATTTACATTTTTTTTCTATTTTTCAGGTCCTTCGGGCGGGGTGATTGATGATGAATGTATGATGGATGTACATCGCGGGACACTTTTTTTTTTTTTTTAATTGTCAAAAACTGTCTATTATTTTTACTTTTTGACACTTTTTTGGTGAATAGGTAGGGGTACAATGTACCCCATGCCCATTCACATGGGAGCCCCCTTGTTAAAGGCGGCTTCCAGATTCCGATAAGCCCCCCGCCCACAGACCCCCACAACCAATGGCCATGTTTGTGGGGACGAGGCCCTTGACCCCAAAGCACCCTCCCCATGTTGAGGGCATGTGGTCTGGTATAGTTCAGGAGGGGGGGGGCGCTCGCTCACCCCACCCCCTTCCTGTCCTCCAGGCTGCATGCTCAGATAAGGGTCTGGTATGGATTTCGGGGGGGGGACTCCCACGACCCAAAGGGCCTGGTATGGACTGGGGGGGACCCACGCCAATTTTTTCATTGATTTTTTATCTATATTGCTGGGAGCCGACAATACATATACATACGTACAATACTTACAGCCACAAGTTACATTTTTTCCTTTAGAAATGTTATTTTGTTGCAGCACTGTAAAACACATTATACAGATGCACCACTTTACAGGAAGACTAAGGGGACACCCCCCCCATGCACGATCTTTAAAGGAATATTTCATTTTTATTGTTTCACTTTAAGCATTATTAAAATCACTGCTCCTGAAAAAAACAGTTGTTTGTTTGCATTCATACATATCCCCTGGGGTAGTACCCGGGTCCCCATACACCTTTTATGGCAATAACTTGCAAATAAGCCTTTAAAATGAGCACTTTTGATTTTTCATGTTCTTGTCCCATAGCCTTTATAGGGTTTGCAATGTTCACACACATTTTTTACCTGTTCGCATGTTCTGGTGCGAACCGAACCAGGGGATGTTCGGCCCATCTCTATTCAGGATCAACTCTACAGAACATATGAAAAGTCATTAAGAAGTAGACTTACCTTGTACAAATAGCTTTCTGGCATCTAGATCCATGTTGTTTCTTGCTTCCTTACAGCGTGTTTTTCTGCAGACCTTTTCTCGTTGTTTGTATGCTGTTACAGCCAGTATATTGGTCATATTACAAAAAGATATCTGCCATATTTTCTATTACAATCATCATCACTGGAGAATGACACACTTGGATTCAGAAATTCTCCTGACCCGTGTCTTTTATCTGGAGAATGCAGGCATCAGTAATGTACCAAGCCAACACTCTGAAGAGGAGTGCTCATTGTATCTGGAAAGTATATATGGTAGAAGTTCTGCCACCTGAACTTCTTAGTAATGTTATCTTTTCTAGTCATCTTTATTACATGTATGGTATGTTATGTTCACCGAATGCTGCCAAGAAAAATGACCTACATACATTTTATATGTCTGCTTACTGCAGTCATTTGTGCATAGTTATTTTTTTTCTACAATAAATTATTTGAATTAAATGACATTTCTAATGCAAGTTAGATATGTATGCGTGCCTGTTTCTTTTTAACTTTTTTATGAGTAATATCCTAAAAAAATATATTGGTTCCACACTGTCAAAGAACTGGAGTTATAAGCTTTTGAACCTGCATAATGTGTCGGAGCGCTCATAATAAGCAAACGCAATGCTATCTACTAGCATCTAATGATGGTAAGTGTCTTGCTATATTCCCCAAAATGCAAAAGCAGACTTCAAAGCCTTTGTAAATAACACGTAATCACTTTGACAGGTTGACACTAGGGATGAGAAATTGTGAGTTTTCTATCTGCCGAAATTCCTTCTCAATTGAGACCTTTTTCATTGAAATTTTGCCATTAGGCAAAATAAAAAGTAATACCAGTGAGTTGAAGGGGGGCCCACAATGCATCCATACCCAATTAGTCAACAAAACAACAATAGTCACATCAAATGGACTTTGGAGGACATCATTGTAAAGGCAATCAGAATAATTATCCCAAATTACCATAATTAAAACATCCTAATATTTTATTAGTTCTCTGCTTAACACAGTACAAATTTAATAATTTAGCACTACAGGCCTTATTATACTCATCACTTAGTAGAGATTTCTATGTCATGATGCCTTTGTACAATGTACTACTGTACATCAATGTATTATAAGATGTAGCCATGCCCCCGTAGGAGTTGCTGAATGTAGTGGTTCGTCTCTCACCCTGCCCAGCCAGTCATCCATTTCTCAGTCACTTAGAGACATAAAACAGTCCATAGCTTTGTTTTGTTTTTGTTTTTTTATTAAGGGGATTAAACTTGGATGGGAAATTGGAAATTATTGGATGCCCAGAAATATTCAGTGCAAACTTGCTTGGGACTGCAATATACACTCCAATCTACTCTCCAGCACAAACACTTGCTACACACTATTTCTCCTCCAGTACTGGGCCCAGGAGTAAGGGCATCCCATAAAATAAATTGAAGCGGAAAAGGGAACAAACTTGGATGGGACATATACGAATAAGTTACGTATCAAAAATATATATATACTTCTCTTTGACATTTACAATATGTACATTGTATTCCTAACTATAGGTCCCTATAGTTACAAACAACCACACATATACATAGGACCAGAGCTTCTCCCCCTCAGGAGAAATCCTCTGTTTGCAAGATCGGTTGCTCCAGCCGGAGATAGATAAACAGCCATCCCATCCCAAAGAGTCCTGCAAAACAGATAAACATCCTAATCTACCACTACCTGTACACTTTGCAAAGTTTCTGTCAGAAGGTGGTTATAAATCCTACTGACAGAAAGAACAACAGCAACAATACACAGATCACTTCTAAGTATATTTCACCTGTAGTTCTGTCAGAACGGGGTTATAACCTGCTGACGGAACATCAAAGGGAAAACACAATATATGTATTTTTTTCTTTAGAGATAACATTCTTCTTGGAATTCCTGGTGGGAGGAGCCCCTCCCCGAGCTAACAGGTTCCTTAAACAGTTAGTTCCAAGAACATTCCTTACCCTTATGCCCCGTACACACGATCGGACATTGATCGGCTCCTTTTGCTAATCTTGTGTTAGTAAAAGTTTGGTGAGAGACGATTCGCGCTTTTTCAGACTCGTGGTTTTCAGATCGTTTTCTGCTGTTCAGTTTGTGCTTGTGGGATTGTATCTGCTCTTCAGTGCGTGCAGCAAGTGGCACGTGACTCTTGTCATTCTGTTCTTGTTCGTTTGTTACTGTTTTTCAGGTCGTTCTTCACAGGCCTTGCTGTTCTTCAGTGCGTTCTGGCCAGATGGATCCAGGTATAGCATTGTTCTACAGATTTCTGGTCAATAAATAAATGATGTTCACTAGATTTTATTATTGATCACTAATTGCTGATTTAATGCAGTTTTTTACATATCAATAGAGAGTAGTGGGCCAAAATAATTTGGACAAGAATGAAAAATGCTGGGCTCAGAAGGATAGTCTGTTATATTTGTTAACATTCAATTTGCAACAGTCATGAGGTGAAAATTGTGTGTGATTGATGAAGAAAAAACTAAAACTATGTCCTTTTTTCATACACAGGAAGACCTCAGCCAGGACGAGGCTCTGGAATGTGGCACACAGGAGGAGGCTGTGGAATGTGGCAGCCAGGAGGAGGCGGGGATTAGTGGCAGCCAGGAGGAGGCGGGGCTAAGTGGCAGCCAGGAGAAGCCTGGGACCAGTAGGAGCCTGACAGAATCGCAGGTTCCTCCCCTCCGCCTTCCAAACAAAAGACCCAGAAAGGGGAGTCACGTGCAGGATTCAGCTCTCAGGCTCATTCAGGAGGCTTCTGCATCCCTCAGGGCCTTACCCACTCTTGAAGAGGCCTTTGCCTGCATGGCTGCCACCAAACTGAAGGGCATGCAGGAGGGTCAATGCCTCATGTGTGAGAAACTTCTTTATACAGTAAAGTCCTAACTAAGGGGGTGAGGGGCAAAACCACACCCAATACCAACGTGATTGAGTTGGACTATCCTCCTCCTCCTCCTGCCACAACTCCACCACCACAGCCACAGCATGGAAGGAAGCGTGGAAGGAAGACCAGAGAGTGATGACCTGGGTTCAGTCTGGTGTGACAAAAGATGCAGCCTCTTGTATGACCACAGCCTGGGGACGTACATGTCATCTGCTGCTTTCATGATCTCTGGGACTTCTAGACCAGACTGCACTCCCTTAGATATGGACTCCTCAGGCCACAAATTTTGCTGGAAAATAATTGATGTGTGCCCTGGGGGCCAAAGGCTTCACCAATTTCTGCTGTTTCTCCAGGGTTGCCTCCCTCTTTGTTTGGTTCTGAGCCCTTAATAAAGGAATTTTTGATCAATTATACTCGCCTATGTGTGTTTTCCTTCAAAAAGGACAGTTTGTTTGTGAGGAGGCAGGTACATTTCAAAACTACAATGTTAATTAACAAGAGACACCAACACCAAACAATCTCTTTGAGATTAAATAATACAAGATAATAATGGTGTTGTGGTAACTTGACACACAAAACACACACAAAAAGATTATGGAGTAAAACCCAAAAAAACTAAATAAAATACATCAGCCTGTTAAAAAATACAAACACAAAAAAAAAAAATAATCAGCCTTGAAAAAATGCAAAACAAAAATAAAACAGCAAAAAAGAAATTTGGTCAGATGTGACAAATCAAAATATATGGAGGGAATCACGATAAATAATAAAGAAAGAGAGAACTCTGTGTGAATATGAGCAGCAAAACTACTTTATTCTTCTCACATTATAAAGAAGAAGAGAGTGCGCTGTATTAAACCATTTTTTACATTTCAGCGTGACGAAAGTGCTCTATCCATTTCGAACGCTAATTTTACCAGACCGAGCTGTTCCGTCTCGGAATTTCTTCTGGCACTTTGTGCGTCGGAATTGTCCACACACAGTCGGAATTGACGCAATCTGATTTTGTTGTCGGAAAATTTTATAGCCTGCTCTCAAACTTTGTGTGTCGGAAAATCGGATGGAAAATGTCCGATGGAGCCCACACACGGTCGGAATTTCTGACAACACGCTCCGATCACACATTTTCCGTTGATAAATCCGACCGTGTGTACGGGGCATTAGTGTCCTTACAACGGGATAGGTCTCATCCGTTGGGCACCCAGGGTGGCAGGCCAGTCTGTTCCTACAAAGTCAGGGAGAAAATGAAGGACACACTCACTCTGTGATTTCTAAGCAGTCATAGTAGCACTTTATAGCAGCTGTACTCCAACAGTCCCTCTCAGGCATAAAAGTGTGGGTCAAGCAACCTCTTCCTGCCACCCCTTTCCTTCCTGGTGGAGATAGAGCTACTCTTTGTAGGCCGTCCCATCCAGGGAACCATCACTCTGTCCCTATAGATGGACCTCCCCAGCCGCCATTTCTTTTTGAATGTCCACAAAGCGGGCCCAGGTCACCTCACACTCTGGCACCCACAACGGCTTAGGGGCATGCATAAACTCCCAAATCAGGTCATCCTCCCACTCTCCTCAGGACTCCTTAATTATGTCCATGACTTCAGGAGGAACATAGGGAAAATCCAGGCCCCACTCCAGAGCAACCCTTCTTTGAACCTCCCGTTGGAACTGGGAAAACCTGGGCAGCTCTCTGGGTTTCCTTTCCCGGGCAAGACACAGGTGTCAGGGAACCTCTTCACCCATTGCCTGCAGGTGGCGCTCTGGTCTGGGTGGTGGAAGGTCTCCGGATAAACAGTTGTCTGCTGCAGATAGGGGTTCATGTAGCTTCTCTGACTCCTCTCCTCCCTCAGATGGCACATCCAGGACCTGGGAACCTCCTGTCTCCCATTCCTCCTCTGAGCAGCTTTCAGGAGATAGCCATTCTGCTAGTTTCTCTAGGCTATCAGTCTGGGGGATCCCCAATCTATGGCTTTGCCCCCGCACTCTCCTTCCAGCTCACCTTATGGCAGTCTCCCCTCCAACGCTGGCTCCTTCTGGTCAGGGGTAGCAAGGGGCATAGACACAGCAGGCATTTCAGGGACATCTGACTCCCGCAGGGCAGTACTCACAGTTGTCAGGTCCCCGACCAGGCCGCAAGCCATTGCAGACTCCTCTCCTCTTATGTAATTTTTCTTCGCAGGAGAGTCACCAGGCTCAGACTCGTCACCCCTTCCTGAGCACACTGTTGTAACCCCTTGATGACAAAACTGAAGGTTGCAGGCATGCTGTAACTAGCAGGACTTGTCAAGGCATGTTGCTTGGCACCGACTGCACCCAAACAACTACAGGCAAATGTCCACTGACCTCCCCAGTGGTTGCCCAGTAGCAACTATAAAGTTTGTAACCCATGCCTTACTGAAGGGAACAATTTTAGCACAGTCCCGCTCATAGGCTTACTCGATCACCCCAGGCAACAGTAGACAGTTAGAAGCACACTTTACTGTTTGAAGCAGGAATTTGGAGCAATTTTTCAGTATGTCTAGCAATAGATCGCTGGACATATTTGTAATTCACAATAGGAAGCCCAGCAATAGCAGAATTCTGGGCATATTTGTAATTCATGGGTGCGGTCGCTCGCTGTGGTTTCCACGGGTAATGGCACATGGTAAAAAGTTCCAGAATTGTTGAATTAGCACAAGTGTCCACCCCAGCTGCGGTTGGAGCAACTGGGCAAGCAAAAAAGCAAAAAAAAAGAAATCCCCCAAATGTAGCCATGCCCCCGTAGGGGTTGCTGAATGTAGTGGTTCACCTGTCACCCTGCCTACCCAGACATCAATTTCTCAGTCACTCAGAGACATAGAACAGTCCATAGCCTTGTTTTGTTTTTTTGTTTTTTTTTGAGGGGATTAAACTTGGATGGGAAATTGGGAATTATGGGATGCGCAGAAATTTTCAGTGCAAACTTGCTTGGGACTTCTATATCCACTTCAGTATACCGGTATATACACTTCAATCTACTCTCCAGCACAAACACTTGCTGCACACCTTTTTTCCTCCAGCACTTCACTTGCTGCAGACTGTTACTCCTCCTCCGGACTAGCTATCACCTCATGGGTCGGTCTGACACTGCTTCAGCCATTCCTCAATGAACTGCTTTTTGCGAGCAGGGACCTCGGGTCCCTGTGGTGTAGAAATAGTTCAGGTGCTAGCTATCTTCTATTCAGATACCACTAAGTTGCCTCGAAATAATGTCTTCCAAAGTCCATTTCATGTGACCATTATTATTTCATTAGGCAACACACATTGTATTGTGTTTGGAAGGACATTTCAAGTGATTGTAAAGGTTCTCTAAAATTTTTTTTATAATAAACATGTTATGCTTATGCTTACCTGCCCTGTGGAAGATCTTCCTCTTCTGGGGTCCTCCGCTGGTGCTCCGGGCACCTCTTTATTTCTGTGTGCCACCATAGAAAGCTGCTTTCTATGGTGGCACATGTGCGAGCTAGATCCTGAGCTGAACTGCATGTGTCTGGATCGAGATCCAACTCAGGTAAGCATTTGGCTGGGGAAGGAGCTTCACAAAAAAGGTTTTTCTATTTTAATGCAGAGAATCCATTAAGGTAAAAAAACTGAAGCCTTTACAACCACTTTACAAAATGAGGGGGGGTTGTTGTATATATGAGCTTTAAATATATATATATTTTATATATATATATATATATATATATATATATATATATATATATATATATATATACATACAGTGGCGGTGCATCCATAAGGGCACACGGGCTCCGCCCCCTCTCTCCAGCCACCCCCTCTATCACCAATAGACAGATTCATGCATTGCATGAAACTATCCATGGCTGCCGCTGTCACCCCCTATTCAGGCGCCCGGCCCCTTTTCGGACGCCGGGTGCCTGAATTACAGCGGCGGGGGGTGTTTTTGAAGCAACTGATAGTCATAGGCTCTAATAGACGTCAAAAAAGGTAAACAGCGTAAACAGCGAGCGCCATGCTTGGTGCTCGCAGTTCATCCAGCTGTGTTAGAAAAGCGAATGAATATTCGCTTTCCTAACACTGAACCGCCTCTATGCCAATCAGGTGCTCGGGTCTGTTAACTGTTACCTGATTGGCTGAAACGACAGGCGCTTATCAGGGGTTCAATCCTAGGAGAGGGTGGGAGGATAAGACGGGAGAAGACATCGAGGACATGAAGGAGCATGGAGGACACCGCCTGCCGCCGTCACCCGCTGCCCCACCGAGATAGGGTAAGTGCAGGGCAGACGGCAGGTGGGGGGGCCAATGGCAGCATTCAATGGGCACAGTGGGAGCATTTGATTGGCACAGTTGCAGCATTTGATGGCACAGTGGGAGCATTTGATGGCACAGTGGCGGCATTTGATGGGCACAGTGGGAGCATTTGATGGGCACAGTGGGAGCATTTGATGGGCACAGTGGGAGCATTTGATGGGCACTGTGGCTGCATTTGATGGCACAGTGGGAGCGTTTGATGGGCACAGTGGCAGAGTTTTATGGCACAGTGGCAGCATTTGATGGGCACAGGGGTAGCATTTGATGGGCCCAGTTGCAGCATTTAATGGCACAGTGGGAGCATTTGATGGCACAGTGGCAGCATTTGATAGGCACAGTGGGAGCATTTGATGGGCACAGTGGTAGTGTTTGATGGCACAGTGGCAGCGTTTGATGGCACAGTGGCTGTATTTGATGGGCACAGTGGCGGCGTTTGATGGCACAGTGGCAGCGTTTGATGGCACAGTGGCTGCGTTTGATGGGCACAGTGAGGCTGCAATTGATGGGTTTTTTTTCAGAATTTTTCAATTTGCTTGCGCCCCCCCAAAAAATTTTGAGCACCAGCCACCACTGTATATATCTATATATATATATATATGAGCTGCTCTGGAACTCTCTACCTCAATCTGTCCAGCTATCTCCTACTTTGGCTGCCATTAGGTGATCCCTGAAAACTCATCTCTTCAGGGAAGCCTATCACGCCTCCAACTAATCTTAACCTTTTGTACTACTTGCCCCACCCTATTAGATTGTAAGCTCTTATGAACATAGCCCTCCTAACCCTCTTGTATTTTATTGTATTGTAACTGTACTGTTGTCCTTTTTATATTGTAAAGCGTTGCGTAAAGTGTTGGCGCTATATTTATCCTGTAATAAAAATAAAATTAATTTATCAAAATTGTAGCTTCTGATGTGCTTTCTCATTGGAAAAAAAAACATAGTGTTTTGTGAATCATGTGTCATGGGTGTACCTTGTGTGAATTTTTAAAAAATAAATAAAAGTTTAAAAAACTTAATAAAAACTAAAAGAAAATGTACCATAAACCATAGGTTTCCCTTTAAAGCTGGTCCTAGGAAGAACAACCCTCTACTCTTCCTCACCCCTTAATTAAACATTGGGTTTTATTTAAGTATAAATAAAATAAATAAATTAAAAACCCCATTTGTTTGTCTGAAATTGTTTAAGTATAAATAAAATAAAAAATAAATAAATTAAAAACCCCATTTGTTTGTCTGAAATTGTAGTTGAGGCACCTGTCGAGGTCCTCCTGAGTCTTCTTTTTTCCGGTCTGTGGTATGGGAGGGTCTCCCAGTTGATGTTTTATTTCCAGAGATTGGCTTTAAAGAGGGCACGTTTCATACTGGAGGGCTCACAGTACCACATACTAGCAAGAAACCCAAAAAAAACCCCAAAAAAGCAGAATTAAATTTAGCAAGTGGCAAAGCGAAAAACTGGCAAAAAAGTTTTCTGCCTGTAAAGGAAAAATGATCAAAATGTAAATATTTTTAATGGT
This sequence comes from Lithobates clamitans, assembly GCA_037952925.1. Taxonomy (NCBI): domain Eukaryota; kingdom Metazoa; phylum Chordata; class Amphibia; order Anura; family Ranidae; genus Lithobates; species Lithobates clamitans. The sequence goes on from JBBGZY010001301.1 coordinate 521,934, forward strand.
TTGTTTTCAATCATCTACACAAGAGAATAATCTTTTGCCAGTTTATCCTACTTTCCTAACCTTGTTTCTTGGGAGATGAATTAGTGCACTTTATGATGAATTGCATCTTCCAGTATGTAGGCTAATGAACAACAAATAGTCTAGTCTTCATTATCTATGGTAATAAGGGGCAAGCTACACTATGTTCAAGTCATTAGAGGTTTTTCTATAATTCACAGGGTCTTGTACATGAACTTTTAAGATTTTGTACCAATATTAACTGTAAAACTAAATCTCCCAGGAGATTTTTTATCACAACACAAATCTTCTTTTCCTTTATGACCCCTCTTTGTAGTAATGTAGAGGTGCCCCACATCTCAAGAACCCCATGTAATACAATAGCAGGACCATTATCACAATGCTTTTCTGGTGCACCTTGGTTTTGCTTTAAAGTATATGTAGAGCCAACTATTTTTTTTCTTTTAGATTTTGGTAGAGCAAGGAAGGAATAAAAACCTGCCCTTGATCTCCTTTAGATTTCCTTTTAAAGTGGTGCTAAAAGCTGAAGGATTTTTATCATTCCATGCAGGAAGTTAAAATACCTTCTGTGTGCATCAGTCCCTCTAATACTTACCTGAGCTCCCTCTCAATCCAGCGATGTGCACAAGAGCATCAGCTCTTGGGGACTCTCCCTTCTCATTGGCTGAGATAGATGTGGGAGCCATTGGCTCCCACCTCTGTCAATCACAGCCAGATAGAAAATGAGGAAATAGAGGGGGTGGGGCTGAGAAGCAGCTCTGTGTCTGAATAGACATGTGTTGGGAGCCTGCTTGGGTGCACCCATTTTAAGCTGCTTGCTCTGGGGGCACTCAACAGGAGGGAGGGGCCATTAGTGCTGGTGGGGAACCTGAGAAGAGGGGGATCTGGGCTGCTCTGTGCAAGACAACTGCACAGAAAAGGTAAGTATAACATGTTTTTTATTTTTTTTTGTTAGTTTTTGCCTTTAATATCACTTTAACATGTAGGTAAACCAAAGCAATGGACCTTTCTTATTTGCCCACTTTTAAATTGTTAAATAAACCATTGAAAGTGTTAAATTATAACTGTTGGATAAGAGAAAAAAATAATAAATACACGGTGATTCCACCCAAAATCTTGCAAGTAGGTAACTTCCTGTGCCAAATCCTATTAGTTGCAAGTTATGAAGGTGAAAGAAGTGAATTCAGGTGTGAGTGGGTGACATGAATTTCCCCTGAACAAAAAAAATATAAGGGCCAGCTGGTTTTCCACCAGGGACCTCTTCACACCTGAATCAACTTTATTCATCTTTGTGATACACAGTTTTGGCCTTACCGGCATGCTGACGCTTGGTCACAACCCCTAGCTTCATCCTGTTCTAACATGTGGAGACTAACCAACATCAGAAGTGGATGAGAGCAGGGCATTCTATACAGCAGTGAAGACAGCAACATTACCATAGAAAGAGTCAAAGCCTCAACAGGGCAGGATTGAATCTGGTCATAAAGGAGGAAGAAACAAAGAAGTCAGGCAAGTGGCAGGCAAGCTAATCCAAAAGGAGACTCATGGTCAGTACATGAGAAGACTTAAGATGGGCAAGCAGAAAGCAAGCACAGTAGCAGACAGCAGTCTTGCTTAGGGGCCAGTCACGAGCATGCAGTTTTCAAAAGAGGTGTGACTCCTTTAAGAAATGCAACACCATTAGCCACAACAGTACAGACAAAACCTTAAAAGGATCACACTAGTGCAGATAGAGAAAGAGCTTGGTGCAAGAGCAAGAAAGGTAAGTGACATTACATTGTTCCCAGCTCTCTCTGTGAACTACATAACACCCCGCTTAACACGCCCGAAACACTCCCTGTTGTAGGATAACACTGCTTCAGCATAAAAATAATACTGTGAGTGAGTGTTGTCACCCTAGGACAGGAACTGTGTTTACTGACAGGATCACCAGGTGAAAATGAAAAAAAAAAAGGTTGGGAGCACTACTCTAGGTCGTACAGGCCATAAAAGATTTTGTTCTACAACAAATCCAACATGTTTTGGAGCTATCTATATCCAAACACTTGTATGATCTATGCATGCCTATTTCTATTCCATCTGTTCTCTTCTCTATTTTGCTACTGACCACCTCTATGACATAATCTCTCCCCTGTCTTGTCCTGACCTGGCCACCTCTGTCTACAACAGTTCACTCTCATCCTCACTGGATGCACTTGCTCCTCTAGCTATACGCAGAATCAGGCCCTGACCATTACAACCACAGCAAACAAAATCCCTACAGGATATCAACTTATATAAATCTGCCCTCCTAAAATACAATTCCTGCCTCCATGCTGCCAACCAAATCTACTTTGTCTCTTTTATTAATACCTTGTCATCTAGTCTCCATTGACCCTTCTCTACCTTTAAAGTGATATTAAAGTCTTGTTTTTTTTTTTTTTAATAAACATGTCATACTTACCTGCTCTGTGGAGTTGGTTTTGCACAGAGTAGCCCAAATCCTCCTCTTCTTGGGTCCCTCTTCTGCACTCCTGGCCCCTCCCTCCTTTGATACTGTTGACCACCCACTCCTTCTCAATAAACTCTGTTCCCTCCAAGATTCAGCTCTATACTGGTTCTCCTCCTACCTATCACAGTGCTCCTTCAGTGTTACCTACAACTCTGTCTCCTCCTCTCCATTGCCCCTTTCTGTAGGGGTCTCCCAAGGCTCTGTTCTTGGACCCCTTCTCTTCTCTATCTACACATCCTCCCTTGGTCACTTGATAACCTCCCATGGCTTCCAATACCATCTCTACACCGATGACACCCAAATCTATCCGTCTACTCCTTACCTCATTTCTTCAGTCAATTGCATTACTAACTTACTAACCGACATTTCAGCATGAATGTTGCACCACTTCCTTAAACGAAATCTTTCAAAAACCTAGCCGATATTATTCCATCCATTAATTTTACATCAAAATAAATAATGCAACCATCAATCCCTCCCCTCATGCCAGGGTACTAGGTGTAATTCTAGACTCTGACCCGTCCTTACAGCCCCAAATCAAATTGTTGTCAAAAGCTTGTAGACTTCAGCTCTGTAACATCTCTAAAATATGCCCCTTTTTAACTAACTAAACCACCAAGCTACTCATTCACTCCCTTGTTAACTCTCGCCTAGACTATTACAACTCTCTCCCCTTAGACCTACCTCTTCATAGGCTATCCCCTCTTCAATCGATCTGGAATGCTGCTGCCAGACTCATTTACCTTACCAACCGCTCAGTGTCTGTCACCCCTCTCAGCTAATCTCGACACTGGCTACCGATTGCTCAGCGAATTCAATTTAAAATACTAACTACAACATACAGAGTCATTCACAACTCTGCCCGGAGCTACATCACCAATCTTATCTCCAAATATCACCCAAACCATCCTATCTGCTCAAGAAATTCTGCTATCAAGCTCCCTTGTCTCCTCCTCCCCTGCTCATCTCCAGGACTTCTCCAGAGCCTCTCTAATCCTCTGGAACTCTGTACCTCACTCTGTCCGTCTATCTCCTACTCTGGCTGCCTTCAGGCGATCCCTAAAAACTCATCTCTTCAGGGAAGCCTATCACAACTCTAATCTTTTATCACTTCCATCAGCTCATTCCCCACAGTTACAACCAGGGCCGGATTAACATAGGGGCTGATGGAGCTGCAGCTCCAGGCCCCTGCCTTAAAATCGGCCCTCCCAGTCAGCAGTAAAAGGCCGATTTTCTTCTGTCCATAAACTTCTATGGGACAGGAGAAGCTGTGTGTAAATGTAGGGGTGTCTGGCTGCATCTGTGTTTGCTCAGTGTGTTTATTACATTGTCACAGTGCACAGTTCCCCCCTACACAAATGGGAGAGGCTGAGTCGGCTCTGCCCCTCCCCTCTCTCACTCTGTGAAGTCTGTGGCTGTGTAGTGAAGAAGGAGCCGTGTGGGTGGGAAATTATGAACAGAACAGCGGCAGATACCTCTGAGTGATGAGCCTCCAGGGACCATCCAAATGTGAGCTCAGTGACTCTTATCTCCCTTCCCCTCCTTTTTAACTTATTCCTCCAGCAGTAGCTCTATTAACTGCAGCCAAAGTGTTAAGAATTGTGTCCTCAGCCTGTGGTAGTGCTCGGTCCCTTGTGCTTTTAGGAAGGGTTCACACTGGTTTGCTGTGTTTTGGCCCATTGCTGGTGTATCCCCAGTTTTCCTGCGTTTTACTCACAGTCCTATTGATTTCTATTAGGTTGTGTGTTTTTTTCTGAAAGTGCACCAAAATTCCTGCATGCTGCATCTTATCTTTGGCGCACTGTCAGAAAATGCAGCAAAACCTGCAACCTGATATATATCAATAGGACTGCAGCTAAAACTGCAGATACACAAGCAGTGCGGCCGACTGCAGCACACCAGTGTGAGCCCAAAGGCTGTACACACAACCCTCTGTAGAACTTGGTCTAATCAATACTCCTGGCATACACACACACGGCCATACCATCCCAGCTCAGGAGGGGTAGGGGCTCCAGGGATTTGATTGACTATACAGGCCCTGTCCCTCCTATCTGTCTGGGCAGAGTTCTGGAGGCAGTGGCAGGCTGCTGGTGGCAAGTGGCACACTCTATCTGGTTGCATGCTGCTGGTGGCAAGTGGCACACTGTGTCTGGTGGCAGGCTGCTGACTGTATCTGGTGGCAGGTGGCACACTGTATCTGGTGGCAGGCTTCTGTTGGCAAGTGGCACACCATATCTGATGGCAGGCTACTGGTGGCAAGTGGCACACTGTATCTGGTGGCAAGTGGCACACTGTATCTGGTGGCATGCTGCTGGTGGCAAGTGGCACACTGTATCTGATGGCAGGCTGCTGGTGGCAAGTGGCACACTATCTGGTGGCAAGTGACACACCATATCTGGTGGAATGCTGCTGGTGGCAAGTGGCACACTGTATCTGGTGGCAGGCTGCTGGTGGCAAGTGGCACACTGTGTCTGGTAGCAGGCTGTGGGTGGCAAGTAGCACACCATATCTGGGGCAGGCTGCTGGTGGCAAGTGGCACACTGTATCCGGTGGCATGCTGCTTGTGGCAAGTGGCACACTGTATCTGGTCGCAGGCTGCTGTTGGCAAGTGGAACACCATATCTGGTGGCAGATTGCTGGTGGCAAGTGGCACAGTGTATCTGGTGACAGACTGTTGGTGGCAAGTGGCACACTGTATCTGGTGACAGGCTGCTTGTGGCAAGTGGCACACTGTATCTGGTGGCAGGTGGCACACTGTATCTGGTGGCAGGCTGCTGGTGGCAAGTGGCACACTATCTGGTGGCAAGTGGCACACCATATCTGGTGGCATGCTGCTGGTGGCAAGTGGCACACCATATGTGGTGGCATGCTGCTGGTGGCAAGTGGCACACTGTATCTGGTGGCAGGCTGCTGGTGGCAAGTGGCACACTGTGTCTGGTAGCAGGCTGTGGGTGGCAAGTAGCACACCATATCTGGTGGCAGACTGCTTGTGGCAAGTGGCACACTGTATCTGGTCGCAGGCTGCTGTTGGCAAGTGGAACACCATATCTGGTGGCAGATTGCTGGTGGCAAGTGGCACAGTGTATCTGGTGACAGACTGTTGGTGGCAAGTGGCACACTGTATCTGGTGACAGGCTGCTTGTGGCAAGTGGCACACTGTATCTGGTGGCAGGCTGCTGGTGGCAAGTGGCACACTATCTGGTGGCAAGTGGCACACCATATCTGGTGGCATGCTGCTGGTGGCAAGTGGCACGCCATATCTGGTGGCATGCTGCTGGTGGCAAGTGGCACACTGTATCTGGTGGCAGGCTGCTGGTGGCAAGTGGCACACTGTGCCTGGTAGCAGGCTGTGGGTGGCAAGTAGCACACCATATCTGGTGGCAGACTGCTTGTGGCAAGTGGCACACTGTATCTGGTCGCAGGCTGCTGTTGGCAAGTGGAACACCATATCTGGTGGCAGGCTGCTGGTGGCAAGTGGCACAGTGTATCTGGTGGCAAGTGGCACACCGTATCTGGTGGCATGCTGCTGGTGGAAAGTGACACACTGTATCTGATGGCAGGCTGCTGGTGGCAAGTGGCACACTGTATCTGGTGGTAAGTGGCACACTGTATCTGGTGGCATGCTGCTTGTGGCAAGTGGCACACTGTATCTGGTGGCAGGCTGCTGTTGGCAAGTGGCACACCATATCTGGTGGCAGGCTGCTGGTGGCAAGTGGCACACCGTATCTGGTGGCATGCTGCTGGTGGAAAGTGACACACTGTATCTGGTGGCAGGCTGCTGGTGGCAAGTGGCACACTGTATCTGGTGGTAAGTGGCACACTGTATCTGGTGGCAGGCTGCTGGTGGCAAGTGGCACACCGTCACTGGTGGCAGGCTGCTGGTGGCAAGTGGCACACTGTATCTGGTGGCAGGTTGCCGGTGGCAAGTGGCACACTGTATCTGGTGGCAGGTTGCAGGTGTTAAGTGGCACACTGTATCTGATAGCAGGCTATGGGTGGCATCTGGCGGCAGGCGATGGTGGCAAGTGACAAGCTCAGGTTCCCACTGATTCTGCATCATGATGAGTTGAACTATTTCACTATATATTACAATGTAGTAATAGAAATAATGGAATTTGATCATCCTGACGCCATATCAAGCATAGTGTCAGGATGATTTTAAGTGCTAACACCAGCCATTTGCCCGAAAAATCACCCCCGCCACCTATTTCCCCATCAAACCCAAGACTACATCCCCCCTCATCTTTTTTTTGGGAAGGGGGGGATGTCCCTGAATGGCAGTTTGGAAATGTGGTCGCCCTATGTTGCTGTTAGTGAGAGACTGCATAGCAGGTGGTATTGGTGGTGTTGCTGCTGCTCAGAGGCTGCACGGCTGATATTACTGGTGAGAGTAGATTTAATTTGTTTTAGCAAAAAATGTTTGCACTTTCATATTGTTTCCATAAAAAGGCCCACCAAAATCCTCAGCACCAGGCCCATGATGCTCTTAATCTGGCCCTGGTTACAACCTTTTGTACCACTTGCCTGACCCTTTTAGATTGTAAGCTCTTCTAAACAGGGCCCACATAACCCTCTTGTATTTTATTGTATTGTAACTTTACTGTCTCCCTTATATATTGTAAAGCACTAAGTAAACTGTTGGCGCTATAGAAATCCTGTATAATAATAATAATTATAATAATAATAACTTACAGTTCAGGAGGGATACCCCACCTAAGGTTACTGCTCTACAAGTCCTAATGAAGGGGAAGTGTTGCGTCCCCAGAACACATTGGACTTTGTTGCAGAATTTTTCTTTCTATGACTGCACAATGTGCAGTGTATGAACTGCACTGCAAGATGTTCCCATCTTTTCATTTTTTTGGTATTCTCCACTAGGGTCCAACAAGACACCACAGTGGTTGATGAGCAGCCTCCAGGCCTGCAGACTACATTTAACATCACAACACATCACAAGGTTCATCGCTTCTATGTCAAAAAAAGACTGTAGGTGAAAATAAAGGGAAAGGAAAGTAATGCAGCCACCACATCAGCCACCATTCTACAACAAAGAAGATAATGAACCACACATGTGTGCAGGCTTCAGAGCTCACTCCAGTGATGGTGGGTGGGCAGTGATGGCTGGGAGTGTCTTAGCAATGTCCTAGCAACAATTCAGAATGGGATAATGCAATCTTTGGGAGTTTTTCCACAAGGCTTTTGGGGTACGTAAATGGCCTACACCTATAGTAAGGGCATTATACAACATTATTTAGGCTGCACACTTTGTTTTTATCTACAGATGTCTTTTGTCTGCATAGGGAGTTCTTTGGTAATTAGGTACTTATATAGCACCATCAATTTACGCAGCGCTTCACATATACAGTATCTCACAAAAGTGAGTACACCCCTCACATTTTTGCAAATATTTTATTATATCTTTTCATGTGGGAACACTGAAGAAATTACACTTTGCTACAATGTAAAGTAGTGAGTGTACAGCTTGTATAACAGTGTAAATTTTCTGTCCCCTCAAAATAACTCAACATGCAGCCATTAATGTCTAAACCGCTGGCAACAAACGTGAGTACACCCCTAAGTGGAAATGTCCAAATTGGGCCCAATTAGCCATTTTCCCTCCCCAGTGTCATGTGACTCGTTAGTGTTACAAGGTCTCAGGTATGAATGGGGAGAGGTGTATTCAATTAGGTGTTATCGCTCTCACTCTCTCATACTGGTCACTGGAATCTCTACATGGCACCTCATGGCAAAGAACTCTCAGAGGATCTGAAAAAAAGAATTGTTGCTCTAAATAAAGATGACCTAGGCTAAAGGAAGATTGTCAAGACCCTAAAACTGAGCTGCAGCACAGCAGCCATTAATGTGCAACAGCAAATGAAAATTTGCTGTTGCAACACTGATCCTCCTCCCGGCCAATCGGAAATCAGGTATGAAACCTGTTTCTTGACTGGCCAAAACATATGGCGATCCTAATGGATGCCTAGTGCCGGGAGGAGGAGAGAGAAGACACAGCAGAAGATGCTCCAGGAGAGGAAACTGGAACAGGCTTTCCCTGAGCCTGCTGTGCTCTCACCGCCTGCATCCAAGGTAAGGACAGAGGGTGGTGGTGGGGGAGTGTGTTAGTGCCACAGGGGGGGGAGGTAGTGCCGCCACTGCCACCAGCCGCCACTGTTACTTTTGTTTGTGCTAAAGCTGCCACATGGTCCTCAACTGTGAGCCTCTAGACTGTTCCAGTCTACCTTCACTTGAGTCAATGGTACTAAGTCGGAAGTGTCCTCTGCTCACTGAGCTTAACATTTTGGAGTATCCTATACCCCTTTATCCCGTTATAAGTTTCTCAGCAATAAAATCACCAAATAGACAAATCCCTAGACTGTTCATTTAAACCAGAGTGGTTAAAGTTTTGCTGTGTGCCTGGCTGCCTCTGCACTATTTGGGAAAGAAACGCTGGAACCTAGTGGCCCCTACGGGGATAGCGCTACACGTTAATCAGTTATTGCTTATTAATACAAGATCTACATGAATGGATTCAGGGAGAAGTCATGATGAAACCCTCTTTAGAATTGACTAAATCTGTCCCAGAAATGTTCTTCTTCACTGCTTCTGCACAGTGAACAATGAACTTTATCTTTTATGTTGCCAAGAATTATAATCTGGGCAAAATTGTATAAACAGAAGATCATTAGCATTTCTCTGATATTGTTAAACAAATTAACTGATAATTAAAATGGATAATGAATTTAGAGAGATTTACACTTTTAGGAAGAAGAAAAACAAATATACTGTACTCCCACATTCAGTAAAACATGCACAGAGTTAATGAGAGCAAATGCGGTCTGCGGAGGAATGAAGACGCAATTCTGGTCATATGTCCCTTTGTTGTAAAAGCAAAACTTTGTAGAGTTGGTGACCCGAGTAACAAAGCTTATTTTAATACCTACCTAATACTCCAACCTGTACATGATTTATTTGATAATTCCCAAAGTAGACCTTTGGAATTCATTAACAATTCTGTAAGCAGATATAAATCTTTACTGGATTCCAAGTTTCATGGTCTCGAGTCTTCCAAATTAAGCTTTTCTGTGTTTAGATTGCAGATGTCCTGCCGTCTGTTGTTTTCAGGGAGACATCTGTCTGTTTTAATTCTATAATTGGGTAAGTTCAGATTGACTGAAAATAAAACAATCTTTAGGTAGCTAACCCTGTAATTGATTTTATTTCAACAGTTGATGAGCATGTATGCTGATTGCCCTGTGCAATGTACATATAATTACTAGAGAAAAAAACAGATTTGTATATTTAATAAATCAAGAAAAAATATGACGCAATTACCATAAAAAACACAACTTTGGGTAAACCTCAGAAGTCATAATGTATACTCATTGAAAATGTATTCTCGCTAAAAATACACCATAGTAGATAGCAGTTAATGTAAATATGTACTGAGAGAAATACAGAGGCTGTCACTGCTGAACATGCTAGGGACCTAACTTAAATTCTAGATTGAGTCACTGTCCCAGGACAAGCATGAAACAAATGAAGTCCTATGTCCTTGCGGTATATTTATACATAATGTACGAATGACAACAAAACGTGTTACTAGGCTATTTTCTCTCCAGGTCGGATGTTCTTTATTCACAAGAATAGTGTGAATCAGAAAAACACCACATTATGGCCCCTAGATGGAGCTGGTAATTATAGGAAATAAATACTTGCTTGCTCTAATCCTCAGCTCAATCTAGTGGCCATTGTTTCATATTTTCATAATTCATGATACGTTCTGTGCGCATTTACATGCTCCACGTTCAAAATGCACTTGGTGTGGGACCTGTTGCAGGTGTAAATGTATTCCTAACGGCACTTCAAAAGCAGATTACGAATGCAGTGCATTTGCCTGCACTAGATCACATGGTAATTGTGTATGTGTGGGCTGAAAATTGCATTGCACTAAATTGCACAGGAATGCAGACCCGCCCTAACTGCTAACAAGTGTTAGCTGGATTTGGGCTTTAATGTATTTGTCTTTTACTTAAAGCGGTTCTAAAGGCAAAAGGTTTTTTTATCTTAATGCATTCTTTGCATTAAGATAAAAAAAACCTTCAGTGTGCAGCAGCCCTTCTCAGCCCATACTTACGGGAGCCCATCTCGATCCAGCTATGTTGCATGAGAGCCTTGACTCTTCATCCTGATTAGCTGAGACACAGCATTGGGCCTGCTCCCTGCTGTCAATAAAAGTCAGTGAGCCAATGAGGAGGGAGAGGGGGTGGGGCTGAGCCACTGCTCCTTGTCTGAATAGACACACAGAACAGCGGCTCAGCTCGGGTGCCCCCATAACAAGCTGCTTGTTTATGTGGGATCGCAGCACTCAGAGGGGCCAGGAGCGCTGGTGTTGGACCCGAGAAGAGGAGGATCGGGTCTGCTCTGTGCAAAACCACTGCAGAGCAGGTAAGTATAACATGTTTGTTATTTTTAAATGAAAAAAAAAGACTTTAATTTCACTTTAAAGTCCATTATAAAACTCCAACTTTATCTAGGACTATCCTGTCCAGAGGGCGAGAGTACTGCCGTGTGATTTCACTGCAGAATAAACAGACAATACAATTATATTAGAGAGCGGATTGTAATTTAAATTTCTGTATTAATGTTAGTGACAAACTGCATCATATATGTTATTTTTGATGATATGATTGGTCTAAAGCTGGTCACACACATAATAACAATACATTTTAATAAATATAAGGTGAAATTATGAGTAGCCAATTTAAGGGGGACCTTTACACCTGAACAGCTTTCCTTTGAAGGGCCGTGAAAGGCTGTTAAAGACCTCTGGAAGCCCAATATCCTGGTGTGAAAATTTAAGCCAACCATGTGAATCACACTTATTAGTGAATGTGGCCATTCATGAGCACATCACAAGACTAGCAGTGAATTGGCCTGCTGGCTCTTATAGTGGAACTAAACCCTCCTATCCTTCATAGCCAAGGAAGCTGTCATCTTGGCCTTTGTTTGATCTGTAGTTACAATGGTATTGTACAGGTGATCAGTTATAACATCAGCTATTTGTTGGCTTGACAGTTCAGTTGACAGCACATGCACCTGTGACAGTTATCAATCAAGGCATGCCTTGAAACTGTTATGGCAAACCATTAAATTGTTGGGTTTAGTTCTACTTTAAAGGTTTGTTTACTAGTGTACGTCCGCTGAAAGTGAGTTGTGGTAGATAATTCTATTTAGGGTGTTTGACAGGTGGTGAGGAGGCGATATGTCACCTTCTCACCGCCTGTTTTATCCCCTAAAAGCCTGCACCACGGTGCATTACATGTGGTTGTGGTGCATGTGTAAACCCTCACCTACTGCCTTTGCAGCATAAGGGGAGCAGTTGGTGGTCCATCAAAACGCATTTCAACTGCTTTTTTTACTGCTCCCCAACTGCAAGTGTACATAAGTCCTAAAAGAGTCAAATATTGCCACAAACCTTTGTGATCCTTAACTAGATTCACCTGATGGGTGAATACAACACAAGTGTGGTGCCATCTTTTCTCCCTTTTCGCCCCTTAAAAGGGACCAATAGCTATTGCTTTTGATAATTAGAGATTACATATGGGTGCAACACTGCATGAATTATTTGTCACAGGTGTTGCTTGCAATGCTTCCTTGGCTTGCTATTATCTGGTTGTGTGTAGCCTTCCTAAAAGAAACTGTAATGGCCTGGGAGCCTTTTTTAATATTAGAATTCTGTGTCTATTTTCTTGCTTTTTGTATAAAATATTTGTTTTCTAAATAACCACTTGGGCTCACAATCCTAGATTCAGAGCATTTTGCATTTTTCTTTTCTGAATACTGAGAGTAGTAGAAGTTGTTTTTGCACCAGGGACCAGCCATTGAAGATAGTTTTAATTTTATTTTTTTAATTCTCTATTTAGTCATTCAACAATTGACAAATAAGTCACATATCCTCAGATGATGTACAATAAATGGAATTCCCAGACAAGTTTTGTAAATGTAAATCATAAAATGTACTAGCAAGAGAAAGGAAAGTAATAGTCCCTGTGATTTGCTAATAACTTATGCATACAGTGGTATCTCAGTATAGTCAATGTAGGCCAGCATTTCTTTCTGCACATTAGAGTGAGAGAACAGAGAGGGAGGGTATGTTACTGGGGGGGGGGGGAATGAGGGGAATAGTATGGGAAATGGAAGTATAGTAAGAAAAGAAGGGTATCTTCTCCCAATCTCTTCTTCTAGTAGTTGGAAATAATTTATCAGAAACACAGTGGGGGACATTTACTATAGCGCCGAAAATTTATCCTGCAGTCCCGGAAAATAGCGCCCAATTAAGGCCAAATAAGACACCAACTCTCAGAAACTGGGCGCTAATGCAAATGGAAAGCAGCGCTATTGCCGGCAAACATGCCTGTCAGATCACATATGTGGGAATAGTGGAAGTCAATGGGGCTCGAACCTGCAAAGTCCAAAGTTCTCACTGAAGGCTTATATGCAAGTTCTTTGCCATAAAAAGTGTATGGGGACCTGGGTCCTGCCCAGGGGACATGTATCAATTGGAATTTTTTTTTTTTAAATGGAATTTTTTTTCAGGAGTGATTTGTGATTTGAATAATGCTTAAAGTGAAACAATAAATTAAGATTTCCTTTAAATATCGTGCCTGAGGGGTGTCTATGCTATGCCTGTAAAGTAGCGCACCTTTCCTGTGTTTATTACTGTACCGCAGCAAAATTACATTTCTAAAGGAAAAAATATCATTTAAAATTGCTTGTGGCTGTAATGAATTGCCGGTTCCCGGCAATATAGAGTAAAAATCAAAGAAAAAAACAGCATGGGTTCCCCCCACCAGTCCATTTCAGGTGCTTCGAGACTGGTATGGATATTAAGGGGAACTCCACGCCAAAATGTAAAAAAAAAATGGCGTGGGGGTCCCCCCCAAAATCCATACCAGACCCTTATGCGAGCACACAACCTGGCAGGTCAGGAAAGGGAGGGACAAGTGAGCGCCCCCCCCCCCGAATAATACCAGGCCACATGCCCTCAACATGGGGAGGGTGCTTTGAGGTCTCCCCCAAAGCACCTTGTCCCCATGTTAATGACAAGGGCCTCATCCCCACAAACCTTGCCTGGGGGTTGTGGGGGTCTGCGGGCAGGGGGCTTATCGGAATCTGAAAGCCCCCTTTAACAAGGGGGCCCCCAGATCCCGTCCCCATGTGAATGGGTATCAGGTACATTGTACCCCTACCCATTCACCAAAAAAAGAAATTTAACAAAAGACAATAGACAGTTTTTGACAATTCCTTGATTAAAAATGTCTTCTTCTTTCCCTCGCTTCTTCCTCCATCTTCCATGTCACTCCAAGACCCTTGTGACTTCACCGCCCAGGGCAGACATCATCTGGCGGCCACACCCCATAGTTATATATGATATGTGAGCTATGGAAGTGGACAGATCGGCTGGCCGCAGCATCAGAGGAGGTTAATTGTTTTCATGTTCAGGAGGGGGGCGCTCGCTCGTACCCCCCCTTTCCTGACCTGGTCTGGTACAGATTTTGGGGGGGACCCCTACATCATTTTTTTTTTTATTTTGGCGCAGGGTTCCCCTTAAAATCCACACCAGACCTGAAGGGCCTGGTAAGGATTTTGGGGGACCCTATGTATATATATTTTTTTAAATTTTGGCGTGGAGTTCCCTTTAAACTCCATACCAGATCCGAATTGCCTGGTATGCACTGGGGGGGGGGGACCCTACGCCGCTTTTTTTCTTGATTTTTGGAATTCCACAACATAATATTATTGAATAATTACATACCATTGCATGAGTTAAAATGATGGAATAAACCAAACTGATATGCATTCGCTAATTATGCCGCTGAGTACAATGTACATTTTTAGGAGGTGATACCATTGGTGGGACTCAAACCCATGGCTTTTAAGCTGTAACTGACTTTTTCATTATCTGTTAGGTATTAATAAACGTTTGTACCATTTTACACATTTGCTCATATATTTAAACTTACTCTCATTGTATTGTACCGAGATAGTGCATTTGCCCCCTTCTTTTCTGGGGAGACCTGGCTGGGGACCAGGCTCTCGATTCCTTTATTTCTAAGTTTCTGGATGATGGTACAACCTTTATTCTTTTACCTTTTCTACTCATTATTATTGATTTTAGAGGCTACCCCTACTTTCTCAAGTAGTATGGTAAATACACCCTTCCAAGTATGCATGTAGAGAATACTTCTGTTTTCACGCAGGACAAAAAGGTTGATCTTCTCAACGCTTCAGGAACTAGGCCCTAGGTCAATAGGGGGACATCAGGGGGGTTGGTGGCTGGTTTAGAGAAGTAAAAAAGTCCCAAAGACTGCTTGAATAGTTGAATAGCAGAGGCGCCCATGATGACCTAGTTTTAGTAATACATTACAGTGTGCCTGTCCTCAGTCCAAAATGGCTGGCCACATATGGTTGGTGAAGCTTTGCTAATACAAAGGTTATACAAACCTATAAGCACACATATTACCCTCACTTTTCTAGTGCATTTTACGTCATCACATTGTCTGTAAAACACGTGATTACCTGACACATATATATTCTACCTTCTTGGTTCCTTGCAGGCAAAGTTTACATTTTATGTCATGAACAAAAGCAACTGAGACATCTGTGCATTATGATAATGGGGAAGAGTTCCTTTGTATAATTCCCACTTATAATATTCACTTCCTACAATCCAGACAACTTTCCAGCATTGTACCTGTAGGGAGTTGTGAGGATAGCTGACAGAATCTATTTCTTGGGCTGTTAGTGGATGATATTCTCTAATTACCTTTCTAGAGACTACTGGTTAAATATGCACTATGGCAGGGACTACAGTTTTAGTCTGCAGACAGTTTTAAATAAATTTTTCTTTTTGCATATTAGAATAGGTGGCAAGGATAAACTTAATATATTAAATATGACCAATGATAGGACAAAGTTCTTTCCTGTCAAATAAAACATTAAAGAATAGCTATAATAGTTTTGAATCAATTTTATTTTACTTTGTTTTTATAGTTGATAATTTTAAACTGATATTAAAGGATAAGTTGAACTTAAAAAAAATTAAAAAAAGTACATACACATCTTTTTGCGAGTAAAAAATGTACAATTATTATTTTTTTATTAGGAGCCTGTAAAGCATTGCATCCGTGATCAGCAGATCGATGGTGAAATCTCAGGCTCCTGTGGACTGTCAGTGTAGCTGATTGCCATACCTTGTACAGGCAGGCAGTTACTGAATGACAGGAAGAATCAATGAACTACCAAGAGTGCTCATCAGCACACTGGTAGTTCAATGAGAACTACAAGCCGTCAGCAGCAACGGCTGACGGTAATTGTAGTTCTCTCTTTCACAGAACCCTGTGAATGAATGACGCTGCCAGGTGGGCAGAGTCCCGCACTGCTGCAGTTTTTTAAATTGTGACAGCGGGTGTGTGAAAATATCCCCAGCCTGCTGTAACAATGGGGACTCGGGGGGCTGTTCAGTTAGTAAATGCATGGGCGTAGCAGAAGGAGTTGCAGGGGTCACAATCGCAACCCCGCTGCTAGCTCCAGGGGACCCCTGTAGCCTCCCTGTCATATTATCATATCCTCAACAAAGTCCAGCTCCGATCTGCTCTAGGGCCCCACAGCCATACTCCAGTACTGGGCTTCCACTTTGCCTTCCACAGTCCAAACCCCTCTGTTCTGGGAAGAAGAACAGAGGGGTAGAAGAAGCTGTGAAGAAGCTGTGAGCCATTTCCTGAATTGAGCGGAGAACGAGATGAGAACAGCTCAGGATGAGGAAGTGTTGGGCAACATGGAATGATAACCGAGCTCAGCGAGTTAAGAGGAGGAGAGTGCTGTCCTGTAGCCATGATGCGACCGATGTCACTGGGGAGGTAAGACACCGCTCAGTGTCTCCTAGTCACCAGCTGGAATTCTCTGTACCACCCGGAGATGTCTGCTTACCCCACTTCCCTGACAACTGGGGAAAGTACACACATCTCCAGTAAGTGACCTTCCCCTAACACCTGCCAACACTGACAGAGAAACCCTCAGAAATTGCTAAACCAAATCCCTTAACACCTGAGGGGCTGCAGGCTCCAGATTTTGTGTCACATGGCTTTGCCCCCCTAGATCTAAGTTGCGCCCCCCCCAAAGCCCCCTGACCACCCCTCCGCCCTGGATGCTATGCCTGTATGCTATGCTATGTCTGTATTGGCCAGGATCGGACAATTCATTACAGCCGTGATCAGTTTTAAATGACTTTTTTCCTTTAGAAATTTCACTTTGCTGTGGTATTGTGCTAAACATGGGGAAAATGCGCTACATTACAGGCATACTAAGGACACCCCCCAGGCACGATATTTAAAGGAATATGTAATTTTTATTGTTTCACTTTGAGTATTATTGAAGTCACTGCTGCTAAAAAAACTGCCATTTTTAAAACTTTTTTTTGCATTGATACATGTCCCCTGGGGCAGGACCCGGGTCCCCATGCCATTCTTTTCAATGATTTTTATCTATATTGCATGGATCTGACAATTCATTACATCCGCAAGCAGTTTTAAATTGGATTAATGTTCGAGTCCAACTTAAGTTCGACTCAAAGATCGGGCTCATCCCTACTGTACATTCTTACGCTTGTCCAAGCTGGGCCAATGTAACTATGGAAGAATTGCCATACATAAACTTCAGCTTTAAAGAATATATCTAGGCTTACTCAAATTTACCAAACTTCCCTCTACCCTTTAAAGCATACCCCAGTATTTTTTTTCCTTTACCTTGTTTCTAGAAATAGCTTTTGTTCCTGCGAAATTCTTGCAGGAGCATATTTCCAATTGACATAGGCCTACATTCAGAACTAGATCTCCCGTTCAGGACTCCTACATCTATATATATATATATATATATATATATATATATATATATATATATAAAAAGTGAATAAATAGTGCCAGACTGGAAGTGACATCACCCATCTCTGCAACCAATACTGGTAGCTGTACATCTTATGCTATAATAGAGTCTGTGACTCTTTTTTAACTTGTGAGTGCATGTTTTCTTATATTTTAATGCTATATTGAATACATTTATTGCACTATGGAGCAACTGTCCTCTTCTTTTGAGTACCATTCCTGACTAGTGGTAACTGCATTATCGGGAAAAAAAGGGACCCACAGTTTCTTTTCCATCTTGGGTACAAGAGTTCTAGGAGCTGTGGAGGAGAGACCTCACTTATTGGAACAAGCGAATTTAGACCTGTAAATTTATGTACAGTAGTTCTAAATTGGACGTGAGCTAGCATTTCATGTGGTGTTAGAGTCACTGTTGTATTATAATGGTGGGTTATGGGCAGGAGCACATATGATTGGGAAGAAAGCATTGGCACATCAAGATTCTGTGCGGATCACAATTGTATGATTTATGTTGGAATATATAAAAAAATATATAATTTTTTGGACATTTACATTTATTCATTTGCACAATTTGAGCATTATTATCCATATTAAGTATGTTATAGTGTTTATTGAATGCATTTATTTTATTTATTAGTATAAAGATTATTAGATTGGATAGAGATTTGAGAGCACTATTTATTCACTATTTATAAATCAAATAAAACTAACCCTTTTAAACCACTGGCCATCTGAAATGGGTGACATTATCCAATCATGAGGCTTTTCAAAAATGTAAATCAAACAGAATTGGCCATCATAAATTATGTGAAACACTGTCCAACCACAAAGTGAGCGATATTTCCCAAATAAAGATATATTGCAACAGGATAGGTGGACGGGCACCTCTTATCTTGCTGTTGTAGATAATAATGCTACAAGACATTGCTTAAAGCTCTGGGTAAAAGTTGGACATCAACTTTCTTGCCAAAATGTGACCATCACCAATCCGACGATCAGCACAGCATTGTCCCCTCTCAAAGTATAGGCTCCAACACTTAAACAGAAAGCCATGATCTAGATGGGTGTGTGCAGTGTCTGATACCAGGTCTGTGTCATCTACGACAGCTGTTCAATTTTTACCCTACAATGTATTATCTTGATGCATATTTATTATACAATGTATCATTTATTGTTGTTGCCAGTTTTTTTACATACAGTGTTTGTTACATGCTGTCATTATGGACACAAACCCACGAATGGATTTTTCTAATATTTTATGTAATTATTATTTAGCAATAAACATTGTTTTATATTGACTGCATTTCTGTTGCCGCACATACCTCATACAAAGTCCCATTTTATTACCTTTTTGTCCCTCCCAACTTCTTTTTGTCACTCTCAACTTCCTTTACAACCCAGTGGTTGTAAACCCTCACATATGCCCAGTGAAGTGACTGGCCTCACATGATTCACAGAGATTAAACAAATCTTCCTACATAAGTTTTACTTGTATATCTGCTGTCTTCCCCTTTCTACACCCTTTAAAAAGTGCTGATTGTGTTAAAAATCTTACTTCATCTTTTAGCAGTACATAGGGGTGGGTGGAGAGATTGAACTTACACTGTGTGAGAGCTGGATGGAGGAAAGGGACACCCCCTCAGATAGGCAGAGGAACGAAGGAACATGCAGGGCATTCCAAGCTCCCTGCTTATCTCCCTCTATGCACCTTCCCCGACACAAATTTTGAGCTCATATTATCTCATGTGTTGGAGAACTTGTCAGGAAGTGATTCATGCTGATACGGTAACAGAGGAACGAAGCACCAGAGAGAATCGACACTTAGAGCTTTGGGGAGAGACAAGTAAACACTACAGATACAGTGCCTTGAAAAAGTATTCATACCCCTTGAAATATTCCACATTTTGTCATGTTACAACCAAAAACATAAATGTATTTTATTGAGATTTTATGTGATAGACCAACACAAAGTGGCACATAATTGTGAAGTGGAAGGAAAATGTTAAATGGTTTTCAAATTTTTTTACAAATAAATATCTGAAAAGTGTGACGTGCAATTGTATTCAGTCCCCTGGAGTCAATACTTTGTAGAACCATCTTTCACTGCAAATACAGCTGCAAGTCTTTTTGGGGATGTCTCTACCAGCTCTTGCCTCAGATTCTCAATTGAATTTAGGTCAGGACTTTGACTGGGCCATTCTAACACATGAATATGCTTTGATTTAAACCATTCCATTGTAGCTCTGGCTGTATGTTTAGGGTTGTTGTCCTGCTGGAAGGTGAACCTCTGCCCCAGTCTCAAGTCTTTTGCAGACTCTAATGCCCTGTACACACGGTCGGATTTTCCAATGGAAAATGTGTGATAGGACCTTGTTGTCGGAAATTCCGACCGTGTGTGGGCTCCATCACACATTTTCCATCGGATTTTCCGACACACAAATTTTGAGAGCAGGCTATAAAATTTTCCGACAATAAAATCCGTTGTCGGAATTTCCAATCGTGTGTACACAAATCCGATGCACAAAGTGCCACGCATGCTCAGAATAAATAAAGAGATGAAAGCTATTGGCTACTGCCCCGTTTTTAGTCCCGACGTACGTGATTTACGTCACCGCGTCAGAATGATCGGATTTTCTGACAACTTTGTGTGACCGTGTGTATGCAAGACAAGTTTGAGCCAACATCCGTCGGAAAAAATCCCAAGATTTTGTTGTCGGAATGTCCAATCAATGTCCGACCTTGTGTACGGGGCATAACAGGTTTTCTTGTAAGATTGCCCTGTATTTGGCTCCATCCATCTTCCCATCAACTCTGACCAGCTTCCCTGTCCCTGCTGAAGAAAAGCATCCCCACAACATGATGCTGCCACCACCACGTTTCACAGTGGGGATGGTGTGTTCAGGGTAATGTGCAGTATTAGTTTTTCCACCATATATAGCGTTTTGCTTTTAGACCACAGGTGTCAAACACAAGGCCCGCGGGCCAAATCCGGCCCTCCAGGGCATTTCATGTGGCCCTCACACCTCTCCTGCAGCTGCAGGAGAGCTCCAGCCCTCCTCTAGTCCTCCTCCAGACCCCTACTTTCTGCTTTCAAGCAATGCATCCAACTTCTTCCCAGCAGCAGCATAAGGAAAGGGGGTGCACTGTGATGTTAGGGAGAGTAGGGGACTTAACTTCTGATGGTGGGGTGGCTCATGACATCTAATGTAAGGGGAGGGGATGCGCTGGACATCTAATCTTACAGATACAACTGGCCCTTTTGAGGACAATCATAATGCTGATGCGGCTCATGACGAAATTGAGTTTGACACCCATGTTTTAGACCAAAAAGTTAAATTTTGGTCTCATCTGACCAAAGCACCTTATTCCACATGTTTGCTGTGTCCCCCACATGGCTTCTCGTAAAATGCAAACTAGACTTCTTATGACTTTCTTTCAACATCTAAGCTGTGGGTCTCTGCAGCTTCTCCAGGGTTACCATGGGCCTCTTGCCTGCTTCTCTGATTAATGCTCTCCTTACGCGGCCTGTCAGTTTATGTGGCTGACCATATCTGTGTAGGTTTGCAGTTTTGTGGCATATTCTTTCCATTTTCAGATGATGGATTGAACAGTGTTCTGTGAGATGTTCAAAGCTTGGGATATTTTTTTATAACCTAACCCTGCTTTAAACTTCTCCACAACTTTATCCGTGACCGGTGAATTCCTTGGCCCTAATGATACTGTCAGTTCACTAAGGTTCTCTGACAAACTTCTGAGGGCTTCACAGAACAGCTGTATTTATCCTGAGATTAAATTACACACAGGTGAACTCTATTTACTAATTAGATGTGTTCTGAAGGCGCTTGGTTCCACTAGATTTTAGTTAGGGGCATCAGAGTAAAGGGGGCTGAATACAAATGCACGCCACACTTTTCAGATATTTATTTGTAAAAAGTTTTAAAAAAACATTTATTCTTTTCCTTCCACTTTACAATTATGTGCCACTTTGTGTTGGTCTATCATATAAAATACCAATAGAATACATTTACGTTTTTGGTTGTAACATGACAAAATGTGGAATATTTCAAGGGGTGTGAATACTTTTTCAATGCACTGTATATGTGCTTAGTTCAAATTTCATGAATGGGGTTTACAACTCCTTTAAGCCTGATACACACTTTAAGTGATCTCCCCGCAGAGCTATTGTGTTTTGACAGGGGACTGCCCCCCACCAGAACACACAGGTCAGCGAGCGAGAGATATTGGTTTCCTAGTATGCCCATTCAACAGAAACCGGACGTTCGCCAGGCTTCTGTCTGACATACTAAAATACACACAGGCCGAATGTCAGCCGGTTATCGTTGAACTGGACGATATTTGGCCCATGTGTATCAGGCTTTAACCCTGAAAGAAAAATAAGATAATACTGGGTGGGGCCAGGAGGTTGGTACGCAAGTTGGAAGAATGTCACACAGAGCCCATGGAAAGGTTGTTCAATTCTTATTTTGCTGAATTGTGGGTAAACAGATAGCAAACAGAGCAACAATCAGCAATCACCAGCACTAGCAATGTGGCTGTAGCAACTGCGGCAGAACCCTTGATATAATAGTCCCAAACAATATGGTATCATTGAACACAGTGACTCTGGCAACACATGTGCGGTAGGCTAATAGTAAATTGTAGTGTTCACAGCAATGTTAGCAGATTTCCAGCATCAAGATTGTAACTTTGGCATGGCTTACATTACTGGAGCAGCATCTGCTTAGGGGGTGGCTGATAAGCTGAGCAGCAGTGCAAGGGGCACTTAGAAAAACAGTGCGAGTCATTTTGCATAGAACTGGAGACCAGAGGATAACAAAGCAAACAGTGGTGACCCTAATATGTCCCTCCTCAAACAGAAACATTTCCATAAGGCTAATTCACTGTCCCTAACAATCGTGAATCCTATCGCAACTCTCAAAACGAACCCCAACTACAGCAGGGAACTGCTATTTATTTGCATTGCCCACCTTATGATGGCCACCAAAGGTCACTCAGTGATGCAGTTCTAATCAGACTACTGCTTCCCTGATAACACCTACAGAGTCTGCAGAGGAACAATGTTCTTCCCATCCTCCCTTCTATCTGTACAGCGGCACAGCAACACAGTGCCACCTACAAAACTGAGGATAAACTGCATCTGCCTACAAGTATACCAGCCAATTTCCTAACTTTCTTATATAATATACTATAAATTCAATCAAAATAAAGTTGTTAAAGAAAAAAAAACAAAATGAGGTGGGAGCTGGCAATCCCACAGGGCAACTTCTTTATTTTTTGGCCCTGACAAAACAGTGTAATCAAACTTTAATATTGGACATTAGATAGAGGAATACAAATTAGTATACATCTGTGTGTGTTTCTTGTTATTTCATTAACCGGACTGGCTTGCGTACATATACTGCGGCACAATGGCACCGCT
Organism: Lithobates clamitans; assembly: GCA_037952925.1. Classification (NCBI taxonomy): domain Eukaryota; kingdom Metazoa; phylum Chordata; class Amphibia; order Anura; family Ranidae; genus Lithobates; species Lithobates clamitans. The sequence goes on from JBBGZY010001301.1 coordinate 544,822, forward strand.
GCGCAAAACCCCATATATATATGGGGTTCCTTTAAGAGCCACCAGAGGGCGCGTGCATGCCCGCTGCACGGCAGGGAACCCGATGTGTGTGGCCGGCGGTCGCAATTGCGTGCACAAGCGCCAGCACAAAAAATAAAAACCACAGAGGTGATCAAATAGCACCAAAAGAAAGCTCTATTTGTGGGGAAAAAAAGGACGCAAATTTCATTTGGGTACAGCATTGCATGACTGCGCAATTACCAGTTACAGCGACGCAGTGGCAAATTGTAAAAAGTGCTCTGGTCAGGAAGGGGGTAAAACCTTCCGGGGCTGAAGTGGTTAACATGGTTAGCATCAACCATGCTAAACTAGAATGATGTACAATAGAACTCAGGCTCTCAGCTCACTGATTCCCATGGCAACAATTCCATGTGATAAGCACGAGTCACATCCAATGAGGAATACCATACACCAGTGAAGCCAATAAAGGCTTTATTCCGTAAAGGAAATAGGCAGTAATTGCATATGTGGATGGAGATCATTTTCTCATGGATCTAACAATACATCCTTTTTAATGACAAGTATTTGCAATAAGCAGACACATGGATTGGATAGCCGTCCCACTGTAATATAAAGGGATTTATATGAAGCTTAAAGGAAATCTGTCACCAAGAAAAGAGTGATTTAACATGCAACAGTCAACTAATTAAATGCAGCAGCATATTTTCCCAGTCTGTCAGTGTCCCAGGCTAATGCTAAAATGTAAAGCAAAATCCAGTCTGTTGCACAACTTTTGGATATTAATCTGCAGCAGGGACAGTGTGGTAGATTTACTAAAACTGGAGAGTGCAAAATCTGGTGCAGCTCTGCATAGAAACCAATCAGCTTCCATATTTTCTTTGTGAAAGCTTAATTGAACCAGCTGAAGTTAGAAGTTGATTGGCTACCATATACAGCTGGGCCTTATTTTGCGCTCTCATGTTTTAGTATATCAACCCGTGTCAAATACAAATAAACCCCATTGTGTACTTATACGTGGGGTATGCCTGTATTTGACTGTGGAGCCCAAGATGACAATGGTGGCCTCTTGTGCAATGCCCATCCAAGCACCCTTGATGTTGGAGACAGGGACAGCTAGTGTAGTGGAAGGGTGCAGGTGCCAGGAAGCTGGAGTAATGAACTGAAGCTTGGAAACACAGAAGTCCTTCCACTTTCATCACAGTTTCCTTTTCTCTGGGGATTATGATATGTGTCCGGCTTTCCTCCGGGCCCCTTCCTCAGCTCCCGGGATGAACATTTTAAGCAGCCACCAGTTTTTATCTTCACATGGTCTAGACTTAATTGACATGGTTTAGACTTAGTGGGATAAGTGCATTTCTCCCCTCCCTTACATATATAGTCTCCCTTGTGTTTGGGTGTAAGATTGGACCATATCGTTTTATCTATGCTTTTTTACAGACATTGGTGCACTCGCCCCTGATGATGTGGTAGGAAACCAAAAAACTTGCATCAGGCCGATTTTGATGCACCATTTTGTTTTTAGATGGTTTAATTTGATCCTCTGCCAAGTTACCCCACCATGTTGCTTTTCAAGCGATTCTTTACGATGGACAACTGTCCTATACCTCAATATATCATCTCCAATAGGGATGAGCTTCGTGTTCGAGTCGAACCCATGTTCGACTCGAACATCGGCTGTTCGGTCGTTCGCCGAATTGCGAACGATATGGGCCGTTCGCGCCAAATTCGTGTGGCGCGTCACGGCCCATAATTCACTGCGGCATCGCAGTGCATTGCTGGCTGATGATTGGCCAAGCATGCACTATGACCCGCATGCTTGGCCAATCACAGCGCCATCAGTAGAGAGAGCTGTAATTGGCCAAAGCCAGGGTGGCTTTGGCCAATTATGGCTCAGGGGATTTAGTACACACCCCACACTATATAAGGCCGCCTGCACGGCGGCCCTGTGTAGTGTGTGTTCCGGTGTGCTGAGAGATAGAGAGAGAGAGAGACAGTGTCATTTGATTTGAGTTAGATAGATTAGGCAGAACAGTCAGTCAGTTAGCTGCACTTACAGTGTATTGTGTATATATATGCATCCCAGGTGTTGCATATATATATATACACTGTATTCAGTTTAGCTAGATCCGTTCCTGTTATCTTCTATCTAGACTATTTACATTTAGTGCAGTGTGTCCTGCTCACAGTGTTCAGCTAGATCCGTTCCTGCTATTTACATTCAGTGCAGTGCGTCCTGCTCACAGTGTTCAGCTAGATCCGTTCCTGGTATTTACATTTAGTGCAGTGCGTCCTGCTCACAGTGTTCAGCTAGATCCGTTCCTGGTATTTACATTTAGTGCAGTGCGTTGTGCTCACAGTGTTCAGCTACATCCGTTCCTGCTATTTACATTCAGTGCAGTGCGTCCTGCTCACAGTGTTCAGCTAGATCCGTTCCTGCTATTTACATTCAGTGCAGTGCGTCCTGCTCACAGTGTTCAGCTAGATCCGTTCCTGCTATTTACATTCAGTGCAGTGCGTCCTGCTCACAGTGTTCAGCTAGATCCGTTCCTGGTATTTACATTTAGTGCAGTGCGTCCTGCTCACAGTGTTCAGCTACATCCGTTCCTGCTATTTACATTCAGTGCAGTGCGTCCTGCTCACAGTGTTCAGCTAGATCCGTTCCTGCTATTTACATTCAGTGCAGTGCGTCCTGCTCACAGTGTTCAGCTAGATCCGTTCCTGGTATTTACATTTAGTGCAGTGCGTCCTGCTCACAGTGTTCAGCTAGATCCGTTCCTGCTATTTACATTCAGTGCAGTGCGTCCTGCTCACAGTGTTCAGCTAGATCCGTTCCTGCTATATACATTTAGTGCAGTACGTCCTGCTCACAGTGTTCAGCTAGATCCGTTCCTGTTATCTTCCTACTGACAGGCAGGCTTGTCTGGTTACAGTATATAAAGCTACCTGAAGAAAATTACAGGTGTTCTTTTTGATCCTATTAGTACCACGGTCAGGCAGCTAGACTATTTACATTTAGTACAGTGTGTCCTGCTCACAGTGTTCAGCTAGATCCGTTCCTGTTATCTTCCTACTGACAGGCAGGCTTGTCTGGTTACAGTATATAAAGCTACCTTAAGAAAATTACAGGTGTTCTTTTTGATCCTATTAGTACCACGGTCAGGCAGCTAGACTATTTACATTTAGTACAGTGCGTCCTGCTCACAGTGTTCAGCTAGATCCGTTCCTGTTATCTTCCTACTGACAGGCAGGCTTGTCTGGTTAGAGTATATAAAGCTACCTGAAGAAAATTACAGGTGTTCTTTTTGATCCTATTAGTACCACGGTCAGGCAGCTAGACTATTTACATTTAGTACAGTGTGTCCTGCTCACAGTGTTCAGCTAGATCCGTTCCTGTTATCTTCCTACTGACAGGCAGGCTTGTCTGGTTACAGTATATAAAGCTACCTTAAGAAAATTACAGGTGTTCTTTTTGATCCTATTAGTACCACGGTCAGGCAGCTAGACTATTTACATTTAGTACAGTGCGTCCTGCTCACAGTGTTCAGCTAGATCCGTTCCTGTTATCTTCCTACTGACAGGCAGGCTTGTCTGGTTACAGTATATAAAGCTACCTTAAGAAAATTACAGGTGTTCTTTTTGATCCTATTAGTACCACGGTCAGGCAGCTAGACTATTTACATTTAGTACAGTGCGTCCTGCTCACAGTGTTCAGCTAGATCCGTTCCTGCTATTTACATTCAGTGCAGTGCGTCCTGCTCACAGTGTTCAGCTAGATCCGTTCCTGGTATTTACATTTAGTGCAGTGCGTCCTGCTCACAGTGTTCAGCTAGATCCGTTCCTGCTATTTACATTCAGTGCAGTGCGTCCTGCTCACAGTGTTCAGCTAGATCCGTTCCTGGTATTTACATTTAGTGCAGTGCGTTGTGCTCACAGTGTTCAGCTACATCCGTTCCTGCTATTTACATTCAGTGCAGTGCGTCCTGCTCACAGTGTTCAGCTAGATCCGTTCCTGCTATTTACATTCAGTGCAGTGCGTCCTGCTCACAGTGTTCAGCTAGATCCGTTCCTGCTATTTACATTCAGTGCAGTGCGTCCTGCTCACAGTGTTCAGCTAGATCCATTCCTGGTATTTACATTTAGTGCAGTGCGTCCTGCTCACAGTGTTCAGCTACATCCGTTCCTGCTATTTACATTCAGTGCAGTGCGTCCTGCTCACAGTGTTCAGCTAGATCCGTTCCTGCTATTTACATTCAGTGCAGTGCGTCCTGCTCACAGTGTTCAGCTAGATCCGTTCCTGGTATTTACATTTAGTGCAGTGCGTCCTGCTCACAGTGTTCAGCTAGATCCGTTCCTGCTATTTACATTCAGTGCAGTGCGTCCTGCTCACAGTGTTCAGCTAGATCCGTTCCTGCTATATACATTTAGTGCAGTACGTCCTGCTCACAGTGTTCAGCTAGATCCGTTCCTGTTATCTTCCTACTGACAGGCAGGCTTGTCTGGTTACAGTATATAAAGCTACCTGAAGAAAATTACAGGTGTTCTTTTTGATCCTATTAGTACCACGGTCAGGCAGCTAGACTATTTACATTTAGTACAGTGCGTCCTGCTCACAGTGTTCAGCTAGATCCGTTCCTGTTATCTTCCTACTGACAGGCAGGCTTGTCTGGTTACAGTATATAAAGCTACCTTAAGAAAATTACAGGTGTTCTTTTTGATCCTATTAGTACCACGGTCAGGCAGCTAGACTATTTACATTTAGTACAGTGCGTCCTACTCACAGTGTTCAGCTAGATCCGTTCTTGCTATTTACATTCAGTGCAGTGCGTCCTGCTCACAGTGTTCAGCTAGATCCGTTCCTGGTATTTACATTTAGTGCAGTGCGTCCTGCTCACAGTGTTCAGCTAGATCCGTTCCTGCTATTTACATTCAGTGCAGTGCGTCCTGCTCACAGTGTTCAGCTAGATCCGTTCCTGCTATATACATTTAGTGCAGTACGTCCTGCTCACAGTGTTCAGCTAGATCCGTTCCTGTTATCTTCCTACTGACAGGCAGGCTTGTCTGGTTACAGTATATAAAGCTACCTTAAGAAAATTACAGGTGTTCTTTTTGATCCTATTAGTACCACGGTCAGGCAGCTAGACTATTTACATTTAGTACAGTGCGTCCTGCTCACAGTGTTCAGCTAGATCCGTTCCTGTTATCTTCCTACTGACAGGCAGGCTTGTCTGGTTACAGTATATAAAGCTACCTTAAGAAAATTACAGGTGTTCTATCCCAGCTTAGTGCAGCTACAGGCCATTAGTATGTCTGGAAGGCCAAGAAGGAGAGGCAGACAGTCACAAGCCAATAAGAGAGGGCAAGCAGGCTCTGTGTCTAGTGCTGGTCGTGGAGAAGGTGCATCCTCATCAGCACGTGGCCATGGGACACGCTTGGCCTTTTTTTCGGCAGCTGGCCGTGTTGAGCCGCAACATGCGGAAGACTTGGTCGAGTGGATGACCAAGCCGTCCTCATCCTCCTCATCCTCTCTCACCCATGCCCAGGGTGCTTTGTCTGGCAAAGCAGCGGCCTCTTCCCTCAGCTCAATGTCATCAGTGACTCCTTCCCTAGCTCCACCATGTCCTCATGAGGATTCCCTCGAACTGTTTGACCACAGTGTTGGGTACATGCTCCAGGAGGATGCCCAGCGTTTGGAAGGCTCTGATGATGATACTGAGCTCAATGAAAGCAGTAACATGAGCACGGACAGAGGGGGTGCCCAAGAAGGACAGCAATCTGGCAGTCATGCTCCCCCTGCTGCAGCATACTGCCAGGTTTGCTCCAGTGATGAGGAGGGAGGGGATGATGAGGTCACTGACTCAACGTGGGTGCCTGATAGGAGAGAGGAGGAGGAGGAGGAGGAGGAGGAGGTGGCACATCACCAACTAGGCAGGATGCCCTCCAGGGGCCAGCCTAAGGGCAGCACATTGACTGCATCACACCCCAAAGCTCCACATGTGCAGGGCGCTGCAGTCTCTGCGCCTTATTCAAAAAGTTCTTTGGTGTGGGCCTTTTTTGAGACGAGTGCATCAGATCGCACCGCTGCTATTTGCAACATATGTCTCAAGCGTATCTCGCGTGGCCAAAACATCTCCCGCTTGGGTACCACATGCTTGACCAGACATATGTTGACCTGCCATGCAGTTCGTTGGCAAGCGTATCTAAAAGACCCACACCAAAGAACAAAGACGATCTCTCCTTGCTCCTCATCAGCTGAGATTTCCAACCCCACTAGACCTTCAGTCCTCTCTGAGACCTGCAGTGAGAGGAATGAAGGTGTAGAATTAGGTGTGTCACAGCCAAGTACTTGTGGGCAATCTGCTTTTGGTACACCGACGTCAGATTGTACCAGGCAAATTTCCCTGCCCCAGCTGCTGCACCGCCGAAAGAAGTTTGCTCCCAGCCATCCACATGCCCAGCGGTTGAATGCTAGCTTGGCAAAATTGCTAGCACTTCAACTGCTGCCTTTTCAGTTGGTAGACTCTGCCCCCTTCCGTGAGTTTGTGGAATGTGCGGTTCCTCAGTGGCAGGTACCCAAACGCCACTTTTTCTCACGGAAGGCGATTCCGGCTCTCTACCGGCATGTGGAAGGCAATGTCCATGCCTCGCTGGACAGGGCGGTCAGCGGTAAGGTGCATATTACCGCTGACTCATGGTCCAGCAGGCATGGACAGGGACGTTACTTAAGTTTCACGGCGCATTGGGTGACTCTGCTGGCAGCTGGGAAGGATGCAGGACAAGGTGCAGTAGTGTTGGAGGTTGTTCCGCCACCACGCCTCCAAAATGCTGATTGTGACACACCTCTCTCCTCCACCCCCTCCTCTTCTTCTTCCTCCATGGCCTCTTCCTCGGAACCAGCGGTGCTCCGTAGGCGTTCAAGGGGCTACGCAAGTACGCAGGCCAAAAGATGCCATGCGGTGCTTGAGCTGGTGTGCTTGGGGGACAGGAGCCACACTGGGGCAGAGGTTCTGTCAGCTCTGCAGGGGCAGGTTCAGAGGTGGTTGACGCCACGCCAACTTAAGGCAGGAATGGTGGTTTGCGACAATGGCACCAACCTCCTCTCTGCCCTCCGACAGGGACAACTGACCCATGTGCCCTGTTTGGCTCACGTCCTTAACTTGGTGGTGCAGCGGTTCTTGGGCAGGTACCCGGGCTTACAGGATGTCCTGAGGCAGGCCAGGAAAGTCTCTGTGCATTTCCGCCGGTCATATAATGCCAGTGCTCGGCTGACGGACCTCCAAAAGGAGTTTAACCTGCCCAAGAACCGCCTAATCTGTGACATGCCCACCAGGTGGAACTCGACGTTGGCCATGCTGCAGCGGCTGCACACGCAGCAGAGGGCCATCAATGAGTACCTGTGCGACTATGGCACCAGGACAGGGTCAGGGGACCTTGGTTTTTTTTCCCCACGCCAGTGGGCCATGATCAGGGATGCATGCACTGTCCTGTCACCATTCGAGGAGGCCACGAGGATGGTGAGCACTGACAGTGCATGCATCAGTGACACTGTCCCCCTTGTCCACCTGTTGGAGCACACGCTGCGTGGAATAATGGACAGGGCACTTGAGGCAGAACAGAGGCAGGAAGAGGAGGACTTCCTTAGCTCTCAAGGCCCCCTTTATCCAGACAGTGTTCCTGCGTGCCCGCCGATCACACAGGAAGAGGACGAGGAGGAGGAGGAGGAGGAGGAGGAAGATTGTGTCAGTATGGAGGTGGAGCCTGGCACTCAGCATCAGCAGTCTTTAAGGGATCAGTCCCAAGGAACACATGGACTTGTACGTGGCTGGGAGGAGGTGGCTGCGGACGTTGTTGTCCTTAGTGACCCAGAGGACTCCGGACCGAATGCCTCAGCAAACCTACGCTGCATGGCCTCCCTGATCCTGCAAAGCCTGCGTAAGGATCCTCGTATTCGTGGTATCAAGGAGAAGGACCAATACTGGCTGGCAACCCTCCTTGATCCACGTTACAAGGGTAAGGTTGCGGACCTTATCTTGCCATCGCAGAGGGAGCAGAGGATGAAACATCTTCGGGAGGCCTTGCAGAAAGGTCTGTGCAACGCGTTCCCAGAGACTGGGAGGTTACAAACTCCTGTTTCTGGACAACGTGTTGCTGAGGCTTCGGTCAGTCAAAGAAGGAGCGGTGGAGAAGGTGGCCGTCTGACCGATGCGTTCAGACAATTTTTTGGTCCGCAGCCCCAAGGTATGATCGGTTCCAGCAACCATCGCCAGCGTCTGTTTTACATGGTGCAGGAATACCTAGGGGCAAGATCAGACTTGGACACCTTTCCCACCGAAAATCCTCTGGGTTACTGGGTCTTGAGGATGGATCACTGGCCAGAGCTTGCACAGTATGCAATTGAGCTACTGGCCTGTCCTGCATCCAGCGTTCTTTCGGAACGCACATTCAGTGCTGCTGGAGGCGTGGTAACCGATCACAGGGTGCGTCTGTCCACCGACTCGGTCGATCGGCTGACCTTCATAAAAATGAATCAGTCTTGGATCACCACCAGCTACCAAGCACCTGATGCAGATGTAACCGAATAATTTTTTTTGAAATCTCAGATCCCTTCAAAGACTGCCTATGCTGATGCTGAGTGACTATCCCTGAGTAATTATCCTCTTCCTCCTCAATCATCACGCTGATAGCTTGTAAGAACATTTTTGGTTCTGGGCGCCACCACCAGTGCCTAAGGCACAATTTTTCAGCCCCTGTTTAACAGGGGCGTGTAATTACAATTTTTGATGTAATACTTTGCAGCAGGGCTCGTTCCTGCATTCCAACTAGAGTGTCTGTGAGGGGTTGCAGTGTTGTGGCACCAGCACCAGTGCCTAAGACCCAATTTTTCAGCCCCTGTCTAACAGGGGCGTGTAATTACAATTTTTGATGCAATACTTTGCAGCAGGGCTTGTTCCTGCGTTTCAACTAGAGTGTCTGTGAGGGGTTGCAGTGTTGTGGCACCAGCACCAGTGCCTAAGACCCAATTTTTCTGCCCCTGTCTAACAGGGGCGTGTAATTACAATTTTTGATGCAATACTTTGCAGCAGGGCTCGTTCCTGCGTTCCAACTAGAGTGTCTGTGAGGGGTTGCAGTGTTGTGGCACCAGCACCAGTGCCTAAGACCCAATTTTTCAGCCCCTGTCTAACAGGGGCGTGTAATTACAATTTTTGATGCAATACTTTGCAGCAGGGCTTGTTCCTGCGTTTCAACTAGAGTGTCTGTGAGGGGTTGCAGTGTTGTGGCACCAGCACCAGTGCCTAAGACCCAATTTTTCTGCCCCTGTCTAACAGGGGCGTGTAATTACAATTTTTGATGCAATACTTTGCAGCAGGGCTCGTTCCTGCGTTCCAACTAGAGTGTCTGTGAGGGGTTGCAGTGTTGTGGCACCAGCACCAGTGCCTAAGGCCCAATTTTTCTGCCCCTGTCTAACAGGGGCGTGTAATTACAATTTTTGATGCAATACTTTGCAGCAGGGCTCGTTCCTGCGTTCCAACTAGAGTGTCTGTGAGGGGTTGCAGTGTTGTGGCACCAGCACCAGTGCCTAAGGCCTAATTTTTCAGCTCCTGTTCAACAGGGGCATGTAATTACAATTCTTGATCTAATATTTCACAGCAGGGCCCTGTGAGGGCTTACAGTGTTTTGGCCACAGCAACACCTAAGGCCCAAATTTCTGCTGAGTATATAGGGCAGGACCCTACTTTCAAACATCTAACTTACAAACGACTCCTACTTGCAAACGGAAGGAGACAACAGGAAGTGAGATGAAATCTACCCCTAAGGAAGGGAAATTCTCTCCTGTAAGAGTTAATATGGGAAAACAATTTCTCCTTTCCACTGATGCTTTCCAATCCTTGTTCCACAAAAAAACCCAAATTTTCAAAAAACATTTTTCATTGGGACAAAAAAGTGAGGTGAAATCTTCTGAAGAGGAGGAAAGACGCAAAACAAATGTCACAGGGGTGATAACCCTTCCCTATGTTTTCCAAAAAGCTTAGAAAAGATTTTTTGGCTGGAGCTAAACACATTAAAAATGTTCAAAATTACAAACAGATTCTACTTAACAACAAACCTACAGTCCCTGTCTTGTTTGCACCGCCTGAATACTGCTGTTCAGAGTATATAGGGACCTTTCCTTATTTTAATTTGGGTGCGGGGTTCCCCTTAATATCCATACAAGACCCAAAGGGCCTGGTAATGGACTGGGGGGTACCCATGCCGTTTGTCTCACTGATCATCCATATTGCCATGACCCGACATGACATTAAACCCGCAAGCAGTTTTAAATGAGATTTTTTCCTTTAAAAATGACATTTGGTGCAGGGACTGTTCTAAACATGGGAAACACGCGTCACTTTACAGGCATACTATAGACACCCCCCAGGTACGATATTTAAAGGAATATTTCACTTTTTTTTTTTTACTTTAAGCATCATTAAAATCACTGCTCCCGAAAAAACGGCCGTTTTTAAAAGTTTTTTTTGCATTGATACATGTCCCCTGGGGTAGGACCCGGGTCCCCAAACCCTTTTTAGGACAATACCATGCAAATTAGCCTTTAAAATGAGCACTTTTGATTTCGAACGTTCGAGTCCCATAGACGTCAATGGGGTTCTAACGTTCGTGCGAACTTGCGGTCCGTTCGCGGGTTCTGGTGCGAACCGAACCGGGGGGTGTTCGGCTCATCCCTAATCTCCAAGTTGCTATGATTGTTTTTATGAATATCTGGTTAATAATATGTGATTGTTGTGCTTATTTACCTTGCATGTACTCATTTTGCTATGTCATGTTTTTTAATGTATTGAATAAAACACGTCTTTTTACATTGACTCATCTTTTAGCCATGCTAGACCTACCTCATTTAAAGTCCCAAACCCTTTTTTTCTTGATATTGGAGTCAGGGGCAGCTAGTGCAGTGGAAGGGTGCAAGTGCCAGGAATCTGGAGTAGTGAACTGAAGCTTGGAAACACAGAAGTCCTTCCAGTGATAGTATAAAATCTGGTATAAACCAGCAGTAGCCAGATGTGCCCTTCCTGAGGATGGACCACGTCCACCTTTGCCTGTGGACACAGATGCTGCTGGCCCCCTCATAGTGACATGGGAACGTTTGCCTCTCCTTGTCGGCCTCCCAGATATGATGGGGGGGCTTATTAACCAAATTTAAAAGAAACTGGTAAATGTGTGATTGGATGCACATTATTGAATGAAAAGTGGTGTTTGGTACACTTTAAATTAAGGACTGATGCTAGCAGAAATGTAAAATCTATAAAAAAAAAAAAAAGGGGGGGGGAACACCACATCGCAGTCAGAAAAACTGTTGCTGATGATTTAAAAAACAAGGGGGCAGGCAGGGGTAAAAAAAAAAAATAGCAGGCAGTAAGCAAAAAAAAAAGAGGACACTACAGTGGGGGGTGCAGGGGACAGAGGATACTACAGTGGGGGGGGGGGGCAGAGAGAACTACAGTGGGGGGTTCAGGGGACAGTCTGCTGGTTGGAAGCTAAACAGTGGGGACCTTGAGTGGAGAGTGAACAAGTCTTGCTTTTTGACTGCTGGTAATTGCTGGGTTGCATTTTTAGGTTCTTTTTAGGGATTTTCCTTGTAGCTTTTTAACACCTTTTTCTGACACTTTCAGCAGCTTTTTTTTTCTTTTCTTCCTTCAGCCTACTAATTAAGGAGAGTGGTTAATTGGTCACAGGTGCTTGAGTCCTATATAACCTTCTGTAGAACTCATTGTGAGCCTGCTCATCTCTGAGTCTGCTGGAACTCTGTCCAAGTGGAACTGGTCTAAGTGGTGAGTTAAAAACAAGAGTTGAAAAAAAGGAGGTTATAACAGGGGTCATAGTACCTGTGTAGTGTGAGTACCTGAGTGTTGTCTGAGTAGTGTGTGGATCGTTAGTACTTGTGTATTGTGTACTGTGTCCTTGAGTATTGTGAGTGCATGTAGATCTGCGAGTGCGCGTAGGTCTGCGAGTGCACGTAGTTCTGCGAGTGGTCTGCGAGTGCACGTAGTTCTGCGAGTGCGCATAGGTCCGCGAGTGCACGTAGTTCTGCGAGTGCATGTAGTTCTGCGAGTACCTGTGTATTGTCTTGTTGAGTAACTGTGTATTGTCTTGTTGAGTACCTGTGTATTGTCTTGTTAAGTATTAGTGTCCTTCGCATTATATTATGCTAGGCGTGAAATCTTAATGGTATGGAAAAAGGCAGAGCCTCCTACTTTGGTGTCATGGAAAAGGTCGGTGAACATGGTACTTCCCCTGTATAGATTGACATATGAAAGTAGGCAATGTCCAGGTAAATTCGATAAGATCTGGTCCTCTTGGGTAGACGCCTCTGGGGTCCCGGAACCCCCTACTCCATAATTAGTATCTTATGAAACTCATTGGAGGACCTCCTATGTCTCTTTGACTATTCTCTCTGGGCCCGTTCCTTCTTGCCCCCCCCTTGCCTTCCCCCCTCCTCCCTCCTCTCCCTCCCCCCCCTCTCCTCCCCCTTCACCCCCCTTCCCCCTCTCCTCCCCCTTCACCCCCCTTCCCCCTCCTTCTCAGGTTGGATTGAAAATGGTAACTTATGTAAATTTATCTACGATGATATGACACTATATTGCAATAAGGAGTACTGTTAAGCGATATTTGTGATATCTGCACAACTGAAATATCTGATACACAAAGACTACAGATTGAAGGTTGATTTTACTGTCATTCTCCTTTATATTTTGAATGTTCTAAATCACTCTGTAATGTAATGCTGATTTGTTTAATAAAAATTTTCTGTTAAAAAAAAAAAAAAGTATTAGTGTCAGGAAGCTAGTTATTAGGTAATATGGACAGGGTATAATCCCCAATCCTTATTAAATTTAATAGGTACGATGCCCGGCAGGTGTGGAGAGGTGACTCGTTGTACATCTTGCGGCATGTATGCGTTCCTTGATCATCCGATCGAAGGTGAATACCGCTGTGCAAAATGTAAGCGCATTGTTTCCCTGGAAGCACAGGTTCTGAATCTGGGGAAGCAAATGTCAGCACTGAGAAGTCCCTCTATACTTAAAGAGAGCCAGGAACATACACAGGAGGGGCCAGCACAGAGGCGGATGAAGACAAAGAGGTGCAGGCACTAGCAAAGAGTAGATGGGTGACAGTTAGGAAGGGTAGAGGGGGAAGTGCCAGGGAGGCCGATCCAGGGCTGGAGCATCCCAATAAGTACGCTCCATTGAGTGACATTGATTAAACCAGTCAGGGACCAACACTGCTGGAGCTGGGGAAGAACTCCTCCAGTGAGAGTGGGGGGGGATGCGAAGGGAAAGGAAAGACACATTATGGTGGTAGGGGACTCAATTCTTAGAAGGACAGAGAGGCCAATCTGTAACAAAGACCTGAAGCGCCGAACAGTATGTTGTCTACGGGGCGCTTGGGTTCGGCACATCATGGATCTGGTGGACAGATTACTGGGAGGGGCTGGGGAAGCTGTCATGGTGCACATTGGCACCAATGATGAAGTCAGGGGCAGATGGAGTGTCCTAAAGAACGATTTTAGGGATTTAGGAGCTAAATTGAGGAAAAGGACCTCCAAGGTAGTATTCTCAGGAATACTACTGGTACATCGAGCCACACCAGAAAGGCAGGGGGATATTAGGGAAGTAAACAAGTGGCTGAAGAGCTGGTGTAGAAAGGAGGGGTTTGGGTTCCTGGAGGACTGGGCTGACTTCTCAGTCGATAACCGGTGCTATAGAAGGGATGGACTGCACCTAAATGAGGAGGGTGCAGATCAGCTGGGAATGAAGATGGCCAAAAAGTTAGAGGAGTTTTTAAACTAGGCGATGGGGGGAGGGTCCAGAGGTAGAGATAGTCAGCGCAGAACATATTCCAGAGGGTAGTATTGGGGGCATTAGTGATAGGTTGACCAAAGCACATAAACAAGATAAGTATAGTAGCAAGTCCTAGTTGCAACACCCAATAAGAGGATAATATGCAACCGGTCTAAACTACATGGCATGTTCACCAATGCCAGTAGCCTGGCGGACAAGATGGGTGAACTAGAGATACTGTTGTACAAGGAGGATTTGGATTTTGTGGGAATTTCAGAGACCTGGTTCAACAGCTCTCATGATTGGCTGGCAAACATTCAAGGGTATACCCTTTATTGCAAGGATAGAGAGTGTAAAAAAGGGGGAGGGGTATACCTATATCTCAAGAATAATGTACAAGTGAATGTGAGAGATTACATCACTAAGGGAGCCAGGGAGGAGGTGGAATCCTTATGGGTAGAGCTCCAAAGGGATGAAGCTAAGGAGAAAATAATACTGGGAGTATGCTATAGGCCCCCTAACTTGAGGAAGGGTTACCATTGGGTAAAACATTTAAAAGAGCAAACAAAAGACCTGGATGGCTTAACCCCAATGTAAAAATGCATATAAAAGCAAAGGAGAAGGCCTTCAAAAATACAAGGTTGAGGGATCATCATCAGCATTCAGACTTTATAAAGAATGCAACAAGAAATGTAAGGGTGCAATAAGGACGGCTAAGATAGAACATGAAAGACACATAGCGGAGGAGAGCAAAAAAAATCCCAAGAAATGCTTTAAGTATGTAAACAGTAAAAGAGGGAGGACAGACCATATTGGCGCCATAAATGAGGAAGGACATCTGGTTACAAAGAATGGGGAGATGGCGAAGGTAGTGAATTTATTCTTCTCCTCAGTCTTCACAAAGGAATCGGGGGGCTTCAGTAACCAAAACTGCAGTGTTTATCCTCATGACACATCACAGGAAGCACCTCCATGGTTAACAGAGGACAGAATTAAAATTAGAATTGGTAAACGTAACATTAATAAATCACCGGGACCAGATGGCTTGCACCCGAGGGTACTTAGGGAACTCAGTCAAGTAATTGCCAGACCATTGTTCCTAATTTTTACTGACAGTCTACAGACTGGAATGGTACCAGGTGATTGGGGAAAAGCCAATGTAGCACCAATATTTAAAAAGGGCCCAAAATACATCCCTGGGAATTACAGACCAGTTAGCCTAAAATCAATAGCATGTAAACTCTTGGAGGGGATGAAAAGGGACTATATACTAGATTTTAGTAATGAGAACAGTATCATTAGCAGTAATCAGCATGGATTCATGAAGAATCGTTCTTGCCAAACCAATCTATTAACCTTCTATGAGGAGGTGAGTTGCCATCTAGATAAAGGAAGGCCCATAGACGTGGTGTATCTGGATTTTGCAAAAGCATTTGACACAGTTCCCCATAAACGTTTACTGTACAAATAAGGTCCGTTGGCATGGACCATAGGGTGAGTACATGGATTGAAAACTGGCTAAAAGAGTTCAGAGGGTGGTGATAAATGGGGGTTACTCAGAATGGTCAGGGGTGGGTAGTGGGGTTCCCCAAGGTTCTTTGTTGGGACCAATCCTATCTAATTTGTTCATAAACGACCTGGAGGAGGGGGTAAACAGTTCAATCTCTGTATCTGTGGACGATACTAAGCTAAGCAGGGCAATAACTTCTCCGTAGGATGTGGAAACCTTGCAAAAAGATCTGAACAAATGAATCAGGTGGGCAACTACATGGCAAATGAAGTTTAATGTAGAAAAATAAGGCATTTGGGTGGAAAAAATATGAATGCAATCTATACACTCAGGGAGAACCTCTGGGGGAATCTAGGATGGAAAAGGACCTGGGGGTCCTAGTAGATGATAGGCTAAGCAATGGCATGCAATGCCAAGCTGCTGCTAACAAAGCAAACAGAATATTGGCATGCATTAAAAAGGGGATCAACTCCAGAGCTAAAACGATAATTCTCCCGCTCTACAAGACTCTGGTCCGGCGGCACCTAGAGTATGCTGTCCAGTTCTGGGCACCAGTCCTCAGGAGGGATGTACTGAAAATGGAACGGGTAGAAAGAAGTAGACATGTGCATTTATTTTCATCCGAACAAAACGAAAGTGCAGAATCCGAAAAACGAAAGATCCGACATAAAAAAATGCTTTATTTTCGTTTTCATTGCTACAACAGTTCGATATAGATAGGAGATTCAACATGATGATGACAATAACAATCTGTGTCCATCAAACCTGTGGTCGAATGTGCCTAACCTTAACTCTATTAGTCCAAGATTATTCTACATAGAGAGAAAAGATTTGACGTAGGGGAGAAAAGATAAATAAAAATAATGATGATGATGAATGTTATTGACTGATTGTAACCAAAGAGGAGGAGCAGTAAAATAGCTAGAACTAAGTACACACGTACTTTGGCTTATGGTGTCTGTTGAAAGTTCTAAGAAGATTCGACGGAGCAGGTAAACTATACTAAGTTGTACAGTTTAGCTGCTCCGTTGAATCTTCTTTGAACATTTGACAGACACCATAAGCCTTCAATGACATATTTGACCTTAATTTGGATTTTCGGACTAATGCAATTTTTAACGAAAAACAAAATAAATAAAAATTAATTTCGGGAGTAACTAAATAAATTTACTTTTCGGATGAAAACGAAATTCCAAAACGAAATATTTCAGTGTGCACATGTCTACAAAGAAGGGCAACAAAGCTAATAAAGGGTCTGGAGGATATTAGTTATGAGGAAAGGTTGCAAGCACTGAACTTATTCTCTCTGGAGAAGAGACGCTTGAGAGGGGATTTGATTTCAATGTACAAATACCATACTGGTGACCCCACAATAGGGATAAAACTTTTTTACAGAAGGGAGTTTAACAAGACTCGTGGCCACTCATTAAAATTAGAAGAAAAGAGGTTTAACCTTAAACTTCATAGAGGTTGTTTACTGTAAGAGCAGCAAGGATGTGGAATTCCCTTTCACAGGTGGTGTTCTCAGCGGGGGGCATTGATAGTTTTAAGAAACTATTAAATAAGCACCTGAACGACTGCAACATACAGGTATATACAATGTAATACTGACATGTAATCACACACATAGGTTGGACTTGATGGACTTGTGTCTTTTTTCAACCTCACCTACTATGTAACTATGTAAATAGCCGGTGTTCAACCGTCACTACACTGACGCTATATGAACTGTCTCTGCTCTAGCTGTACACTAATGTAATGATTACTGACACAGTCTCACTACACTACAGTGAAACTATCTGAGTGAGTTGTCCCTACTCTACACGAATGTATGTATAAATGACACGGTCTCATTACACTACAGTGAAACTATCTGAGCTGTCCCTAATCTAGCTGCACACTATGCAAAGCTGAATGATGGTCCTCCTCACTACCCTCACACTATCTCTAGACTGACACTAAACTAATAATCTACACTGACAATTGAAGCAAAATAGCACAGTATAGCACACCAACTAACTAATAGCACTGAACAGAGCCCTGTTTTATATCTTCACGCCAAAATCACTCTGAAAATATCTGCCATTGAAAGAATACTTTTATACTGTGGGGTGGGAATGAGCCAAGATTGGATAACGTCATGATGACAGTGTCCAATCATAACTCTGACAGTGCTCTGTGCCCTGATTGGCTGAAGCTTTCACTGCTTCAGCCAGTCAGGGCTTGCAATGCACTGTTCAGCACCGCAATGCATTTGTGGTTGGTTCAGGGGGCTTAACAAACAGTCGACGACCCGTTTGTTTGGCTGTTCGCCAAACGTCCGATCAGCAAATGTTCGGCCCGAACTTATGCTTGGGCCGAACCGTTCGCGTATCCCTAGTTACCAGAACTGGTATCTTCTTTTTCCCTCTACCAGTGTTACAGTGAAAACTGAGAAATTCTTGATTTCAATCATCAAACAATAACTATCCAACAGAGGGTTTAACTTTAGTACACCCTATCCAAAATTTAAAATATAAAGTTTTAGGTTTAAATATAATTTAAGCTGCAATAGTTTTTGAATTTTAAATAATTATTCAGTAATAATAATAATCAACATAAATTATATCAGTTATCAGTTATATCATTTTTTGGTATATATTACTATTATAATCATTAATTTATTCATTCATACATTATTAATATGTTACTAACTAGTGCTTTACTATGCATTAATTTGTTAAAACGTATTCAATAATCAGTTTAATTATTTTAATAATACATTTTAATTCCAATAAAGTTTTTTCTTATGCCACGTACACACAATCGGAATTTTCGTCGGAAAAGCCTTGGATGGTTTTTCCGATGGGATTCCGCTCAAGCTTGTCATGCATACACACGGTCACACCAAATTCTGACCGTCAAGATCGCAGTGACCTACAACACGTATGACGGGACTAGAAAACGGTAGTTCAATACCCAGTGTGCCACCCTTTGGGCTCCTTCTGCTAATCTCGTGTTAGTAGAAGTTTGGTGAGAGACGATTCGGATTTTCAGATCGTTGCTACTCTTCAGTTTGTGCTTGTGGGTTTGTATCTGGTTTTCAGTGCGTGTAGTCATTTCGTACCTGTTTTTCAGTGTGTTCTTGTCCACTAGTTTCTGATTTTCAGCTCGCTATTCACAGGCCGTGCTGTTTTTAAGTGCGTTCTGTTAGTTCGTTCTGACCAGCTGACCGTTTTGAAGCCATGTTGCGGGTACGTCCTTGTGGTAGTGTTCGTGCTGTGCGGGGGCTTGGTGTTGGAGTTCTTGCTTTGACCCAAGCCCAGTCCATGAACAGGGTGGGGAGGAGTTTATGGACCAAGAATTGGTTGCCCCAGCGTGACTAATTCTCTCATATGCCTTTGCTGTGGGAGATCCAGGAGAATAACCCTGATGATTTCAGGAATTTTCTCCAAATGACAGACCCCGTTTTTCACCGTCTGTTGACTTTGCTGTCCTCTTATATTATGAAGCAGGACACCTGCATGCGGCAAGCCATCACTCCTGAGCAGAGGCTAGTCGCCACGTTGCGGTACTTGGCGACAGGGAGAAGTCTGCAGGACCTCAAGTTCTCGATAGGCATCTCCCCGCAGGCTCTGGGGATCATTATTCCAGAGACCTGTTCTGCCATCATTCAGGTCCTGCAGAAGGACTATATTAGGGTAAGTTTTCTCCTTTAACATCACATTATATGTACTTAATGTCCTTCATGCATATTTGCCTTCACTAACCTCCCCAACATGCTATCCTGGGCCCATATACACTTAGCCTAATAATGTAACAATGTATTTTGTCAGCTCCATTGTAGTGCTTACCCTAAACACCCCCTAAAATGTGTCCAAATGTTATTGTTGTCCCTAAATTCAGGCAGAGTGCCAGAGGCTTTTTTTGGGGTCCCAAACTCATTTATAACCCCCCTAAAATTTTTCCAATGGGCCATCAGAGGGGGTGAGGAATCTGATAAGTGGACCTTATATTTTTGTCTTTAAAGCGGAATTCCACCCAAATTTTGAACAATATCTGTATGTATTCTCTTCCTTGCCTAGATGCTGACATGCCGTTTAAAAAAATTTAAATCGCCGTAATTACCTTTTATTTTTCTATTCTTCTTTGCACTTCCTGGTTCTGCTCCCGTGGGAGTAGGCATGTTTCTAGCCTCTCCCAGACTCCTGGGAGCTAGTCTCAGGCTTCCCAGGATGCCACTGAGCATGTGCGGGAATGAGCGGTGAATGCTGGGAGCACAGCATTCACCACATCCAGGAAATAAATGTTTGTGGGCTTCAAATGCCCACAATGAAGATGGAAACCGCCTGCAGTGAATAATATAAGTTATTCTTTCCGACAAAATCTGACACAGGCGGACATAATACACACAATATGTGAGTATGTAATGCTGAGAAGAAAAGTTTGTGAATTAACTCAAAAAAAAAAAAAAAAGATAGATAGATGGACCCCCGCTTTAAATACTCCTTAAAATAAATGTTATACTGATGCTGGCCAAGAATGTTTGTGTCTCATCTGCTTGCAATGTTATGTGCAAAAGTACACATTTATTTTGTTTCTTTTTTGACTCCACAGTTTCCTTCAACTCCACAGGAATGACAGACTGTGGCCTCCCATTTTGCTGTGCATTGAGAGTTTGCTAACTGCGGAGGGGCAATTGATGGGAAACATGTCCACATCGTCCCACTACCCCACTCGGGGTCATATTATTTTAATTATAAGGGTTCAATAGTATTGTGTTGATGGCGGTGGTGTCGGCGGCATATGAATTTTCATATGTGGACGTGGGGAAAAATGGCCAGATGTCGGATGGTGGAGTCTTTGTCCAGACCGAATTCTACCGACATCTCCAAAGTGGTGGCTTGGGATTGCCACCTGCGGAAGAAAACGTTGAAGGACTCCCATTTGTGTTTGTCGTAGATGACGCATTTGGTCTGGGCGATCACCTGATAAGGCCATTCCCCCAGAGGACCCTCACCCCGGAGAAGAGGGTTTTTAATTACCGGCTGGCCAGAGTCTGAAGAGTCGTGGAGAATGCCTTTGTGGTAATGCCCAGCCGGTTCCGCCTTTTTCTTACGGCAATAAATATGGCGGAGTACAAACTGAACCACATAGTTCTAGCATGCTGCATACTTCACAACTTTTTAAAGAGAAATGCTCCTAATTATGTTGCCTCAGTTGGGCCTGAGGCCGGACTTCCTGAAACTACCCTGAAGCGCCCGTGAAGTGCAGCAAAAATATGTGGATTATTTTACGGGTAGGGGGGCCATTGCTATGCCAGCAAATTTGGAAATAATTTCTATTTTATAAAAAAATTTTATCTGATAAAATCTTGATTTTGATTTACTGCTTGTGTTTCTTTTAGCTGTCTCCTAGGTTCTCCTAATGCACTTGTAGTGGCAAGTGGTTTTTACATTATTAACTAACCCCCATTGTCACTGTAAACACCAACTTCATACAAAAACTGGTATTGAGCATTGAAAGAAGAAGCCACACATTGTTGAGTATAAAACCTTTTTACTCCGTGCACATGCACATGTGCGCTATAAAACCTTTTTTGGTAAAAAATCTTGGTTTTATAAAGTTTTACCTTGAATTTTTTTTTTTGAAGTACATAAGCAGGCATGTTTCAAAACATAACATACACAACTCAGGAACTTACAAAGTTCAACATTGAAAAACTGAAGGCAATATCAGACATTATAGTGTCAAAAATGTGTCGATCTTTCCTTCACCAGATGGGGTGATGTCACCCCTGTAAAAAACACATTTTGAAGATGCACACAAATTGGGAGTCAAACTGGGGATCTCCCTCCTGATCCCATGCCTAATGTCAACATGTGCTATCTCCCATCATGGGGGATCAATGGACGTGTTTTGGGGGTGCAACCACTTCCTCACATCTACTAGAGTTGCGAGGAAGGGGTTGCACCCACAAAACGCGTACATTGAAATCTCCTGATGGTAGATAGCACATGTTGACACACTGTGTGCATCTTCAAAATTTGGCTTTTAAAATGCGAGAAAAATGTTTTAAGATTGCTCAAAAAAAAAAAAAATGGTGGCATTTTGTTGTTATTTAGAATCTCTCTAATACATCAATCATGTTCTTCAGTTTTTGTTCAAACCTTTGTTTTTTGCTTTATGATGTCTAAATCCCGACTACACCACATTATGTCCTGGATTAGTCTTTGTGACTATCACTGGTGAAATGAGGAGCTTGTTTTTCCACCTGCACATAACCTAAAAGAAAAAATACACACCATGTATTATAAATATGCAGGCATACATCTATTACCTGAATCTGTGGTGTCAGACACTCACCTGTTGTGGTGACAATTTCAACCACTTCTTTCACCTCTCCTTCCTCCACATCCTGAGGTTGTGGTGTTCTCTGTTCCCCTTCTTTTGGAGGTGGGGGGTTCCTGGTGTCCTCAGACGGCCCGAGTCTTTTCTCCCCTATGAGAATGAAACAAAATGTATACTTAGCACACAGATATTTGAGGCCAGAAATAGGAATATGAAACATTGCTTGGAAGTGACTTACAATTGTCTGTTTTGGCAGAGTTCCAAGCTGAAGACATGATTTTTTCCCTTACCAAAGCTGGAATACTTACCTTTTTTGGACAAGTTTCACACATGGAGACACCCTTAGTATCCACTGGATACTACCTGTGTGGGACACCCTAAAAATTTTGTTCTGGTGTCCCACACTAGTGCTCCTGAGTCCAGATGTGTAAACAGCTGCTGAGTGTCCTCTCCTTACATTACACGGAATCAAGTTTGCAATTCATTCTAGTTTCAAAGACATCTAGACAACAATGTCCTAAACTTCTTTTAATACAAACTAGAATGACCAAATGTAGTTAACCCTGTATCTACCAAAAACATTGTATTTCGTTAGCAAACGAACAATGTTTACTACGACGATTACTGTGCCCACGAACATAAAAGTTGCCATTTAAAACTGTACAACAGTAAAGAAAAGTTCATGGAGCAGCATACAAGTAATAATAATAGAAACACACGACAAATACTTTTTAGAAGCACTTTCTTGATCCTTCTGTACTGATCCTGCTCCCTCAATTTCAGGTCTGACCAGCATTTCTATAATTGCTCCTTGGATTGTCGTACCCCAAAATTCCGGCGCAGACTCTTTACAACTTTAGTCATGATCTTGGCCTTTCTCACATTTGGGTTTAGGTACGGTCCATACTTCCCATCATAGTCGGCCCTCTTCAAGATGTCCACCATCTCTACCATCTCACCAAAGGACATATTTGAGGCCTTAAATCTCCTCCTGGATCGGGACGTTTCTTGCTCCAGGCTTTCCTCCTCCCGTTACTGCTATTCTGCACCTGTTTCGTATCCACCATGTTCCTCTCCCACTGCGACAAAAGAGACGGGATGGGGAATATTCTAGAAAGAACGTCAGGGGCGGGCGACGCGGGTGGAGTTTCACGCATGCGCAGTGTATATAAAGTTAACACGCGTGTGTCATACGTACATTCTGTGTGCGGAGGAAGGAGGACGAACGTACTAACGAAGGTAACATTTTAACTTGGGACATCAGTGGCCTATACTGAATCGAGATTGAGGCCTATAATGGGATAAGATTAGGAGAGTTTAGCCTGATATTAGTGTTTTTGTCTTGTGTTTTGTCTTGCAGCAAATATGAAACAATTCAAAGACCCTGAATTCATGGGCCAGTTCATGGACAGATACAGGGATATGAGAAATTTGTGGGAGGTTAAAAACCCCTTATATCAAAATAAACCAGCTAGGAAGGCATTGCTGGAGAAACTGCTGCAATTCATGAAGACGCAGGTCCCCGACGCAGACATCGAGTTTGTGGAGAAGAAAATTGGTAGCTTGAGAAGCACGTATAGGAAGGAGCTTAATAAGGTCCAAGCTTCCATGAAATAAGGAGCAGCACCAAAGGATGTGTATGTACCCAGTCTGAGGTACTACAACAGGATGCGGTTTCTGGAAGACCAGATTGAAGCCAGGGAATCACTTTCTACACTTCCATCCACCCTTCTCTCAACCCCAGCTGAGGCTTCCAAGGACCAAACTGGGTCTTCCATCCTGGAAGAAGTTGAGGAGCCCAGCTGAAGCCAGGTATAGTATTTTTTAACATATTTATTGTCTGAAAATTATTGTTGTTAATTAGATGTTATTATTGATAACAAATGAATTATTTGCCAAAAAGTGTTTTACATATCAATAGACAGTAGGGGCCAAAAATGATTGTATCAAGAATGAAAAATGCTGGGCTCAGACCTGGTGACTTCTCAGGCTACCAATTTTAACTTACAAAGAGTTGATGTGTGCCCTAGGGTACAAAGGCTTCGTAAATTCATGCAGTTTCTCCAGTTTTTCCTTCCTCTTTATTTTGTTATGAGCCAGAATAAATGGAGATTTTTTTATATGAAAATACTTGACTGTGAGTGGGCAGGTACATTTCAAAAATACAATGTATAATTAACAAGGGACACCAACCAACCTCCTTGAGGTTAAAACCAAATCCTGTTGGGTTGTGCGTCGCCTCACACATGTGTAATGGTGTATGCCATGGTTATCCACGACTGTGTGCATATATGATTACAGAGGAATTTGTGTACTTTGGTTAGGGGGAAGTTTGTTCCATATAGAGTTTGCTGCAAAACAATGTTGTACCTAATGTCTATTTGGTATAGAAATAATTGTAACCATTTGTAAATCTTAATAAAATGAAAATTTAAATATCACATTGTAAGAGCTAATATTCCAGAAGGAGGTTTCAGCACCTTTAAAGTCCCAATATTTTGTTGTTTCTTGTTGGTCTCCAAACCTTTTAAACAAGGGCCACTTTACTGTCCTTCATATGTTACGGGGGCCATACTGTGGCCAGTGGGAGTAGAACATTCGCTCATGTCAGTGGGAGTAAACAATGCCTCATAATTGATATTAGGGGGTAGAAATAGTGCCCCCTCATTGGTGCCAGTTGTAGGAATAGTATCCCATCATTGGTGTCAGTGAGAGGAATAGTGTCCCATCCTTTGTGCCAGTGGGAGGAAAAGTGCCCCATCATTGGTATCAATAGGAGGAATAGTGCCCCATCATTGGTGGAAGTGTGAGAAATAGTGTCCCATCATTGGTGTCAGTGGGAGGAATAGTGTCCCATCATTGGTGGAAGTGTGAGGAATAGTGCCCTATCATTGATTGTTGTCAGTTGGAGGAATAGTGCCCCATCATTGGTGTCAGTGGGAGAAATAGTGCCCCATCATTGGCGTCAGTGGGAGGAATAGTACCCCATCATTGGCATCAGTGGGAGGAATAGTGGCTTATCATTGATTGTTATCAGTTGAAGGAATAGTGTCCCATCACTGGTGGAAGCGTGAGGAATAGTGTCCCATCATTGCTGTCAATGAGAGGAATAGTGTCCCATTGTTTGTGTGAGTGAGAGGAATAGTGCCCGATTATTGGTGTCAGCGGCAGGTACTATACCCCACTGTAGCTGACAGTAGGAGGAATAATGCCCCAAGGACCAGATAAAAGTAGGCAAAGGGCCACATCCGGCCCTTGGGTCACAGTTTGGAGACCACTGCTGTCTATGTTTGGTTTGCAGTGTATGTTGTAATGTATATTGTATTAAACAGGGTGGTGTAACGTTGTGTGCCCACTCTTGGCACCCTCTTCTGTACTTAAAGTGGTTGTATACCTATTTTTTAAACTTTTACCTACAGGTAAGCCTATAATAAGGCTTACCTGTAGGTAAAAAAAAATCTCCTAAACCTGTACGGTTTAGGAGATATTCCCCTCACAATGAGCCGCTGACTGCAGTGGCGCATGCGCACAGGGGATTCTCGGCTGAAAGCCCGGCAGCCGGCAGATCTTGCCGGAAAAAAGTCTCCCGCGCGCATGCGCGGGAGTGACGACATCGCGGCTCTGGCCACACACAGTGCCGGAGCCGCGATACCCGGAAATGTCAGCTCCCTCGGTGTGGACCGGGTGAGATGCAGGCGCCTCGTTCTAAGGTAAGTATCTCGTAATGAGCTAGTATGCGGTGCATACTAGCTCATTATGCCTTTTCTCTTACAGGTGTAGGGAAAAAAAAAAAGTCAGCGGGTTTACTACCGCTTTAATTTTTTTTTAATAAAGCATAGCAAAAAATAGGAAAATACAAATGAGGTTTAGGGCTCTTTCACACGGACGATCCGTATGTCCATTCTTCATCCTTCCGTTTTCGGATGAAAAACGGACATACATGTATCCCTATGGAATAGCAGATGTCAGCGGATGAACGTCCGCTGAGATCCGACCCGCTGCGATCCGAAAAAGTGTAACGGAGGAAAACCCTACTTTTCCATCCGTTTTCGGATCGGATCGGGTGACGACGGACTCTACGGTCCGTCATCATTCGATCCCCCATAGGGGAGAGCGGCTCTCTACAGGTCCGTCGCTGCACAGTGTGCAGCGACGGACCTGTCATCTTCCTGAGCAAGCGGGTGTTCACGGGGTGGATCATCAGTGATCCGCCCCGTGTGAAAGAGCCCTTAGGTTAAAAAATAGCACAAGTGTAAAACTGGGATTCTACTTTATCACTAGACATATTTTTGAAAAACAAACAAGTGCTCGCTATCAGTAGACTTGCAAGCTGACCTAATTAATTTCAAAGGTATTATAATTTATGGCTGCTAACAATTACATTTTAACCTGTTTTATTTAAAGCATTATATTATGTATCTGTTGATAGTTTTATGACTGCTTTATTGTTGCTTGAACAGTAACTTAACAGCAAAAATAGCTTAACAAGCAATGATCTATTAGCATCATTTTTAAGACTCCAGATAAAACTCTAATTACACAGTTTAAATACATCTACTGTATATGTTTTCTGATTATTGCATTCTCTGCATTAAGGTAAAAAACCATCTGTAATGTTGCTCCCTCCCAGTCACCCCTAAAAACTTACCAGAGAGTTGCGGCTCTCTTGGCTCTCTCCCCCCTCAAAGGGCAGATTGATATAAGTGGGAGGCATTGGCTCCTGCTGCTGTCAATCACAGACTGTGATATGGGAGTGGGAATAGGCCAAGCCAAGCTGTCTGTGTCTATAGATGCAGGCAGCATGGCTCGGGGTTGAGCCTGCATTATTCTGCTTCCTATGGGGGCACTTACAGAAGAGTTAGAGCCAGGAATGCCGTTGGGGACCCCAGAAGAGAAGGACCGGGGGAGCTTCACTGTGTAAAAATATTACACAGAGCAGCTAAGTATGATGTGCTTATTTTTTTTTAAAAAAAGATTGTGAGGTCTACGATCACTTTAAGTTGTAGGTGATGTAGGTGTTATCTCAATTTGGTTTCAAATGTGGAAATACACTTCAAAAGCAGCCCTGGAATATTAAAGAGTACAAGTCATGCTTAAGCATGTACATTAATCTGAATGTTCAGTATTACATTCTAACTGAACATTCTTACAATTTATGTTGTATATTTATGTTTTCCAGATTTCCAGATTCTGACAGTTGACAGTTGAGGTCAGACAGTTGACATTTGAGGCCAGGCAGCTGACAATATAGCAAGTATCAGGCTTTAAGTGATCTCTAACACAGGGTGTAGAGTCATGCTTAGAAAAAAAGTAAAGCTAAATAAGTAAATCTGCGCAAATAAAATAATATTGTTTTACTTACCTATCCACAAGCATGACTGGTTCTCTTCAACCACTTGAGTCTAAATGCCATTTTAAAACACCTTTGTTTTGAGCATAGTCTCAATTGCATAGGACCATAAATACAAATAATACTATTTTCAGTGTTCGTGTTCAGCCCTATCTGCCACAGTTGCAGGATGGACTCTCCACCTGAACCACCCGGGCAAGCCCAACCACTGAAAAACAACCCCACACCATAATCCCCCTCCACCATATTATTTGGACCAGTGCACAAAGCAAGGTTCATAAAGGCATGGGTGAATGAGTTTGGGGTGGAGGAACTTGACTGGCCTGCACAGAGTCCTGACCTCAACCCAATAGAACACCTTTGGGATGAATTAGTGTGGAGACTGAAAGCCAGGCCTTCTCATCCAACATTCTGGAAGAATGGTCTAACATTTCCATAGACACACTCCTAAACCTTGTGGACAGCCTTCCCAGAAGAGTTGAAGCTGTTATATCTGCAAAGGGTGGGTCAACTCAATATTGAACCCTACTTTTGACAAAATAGGAGTATATACTGTGTGTGTGTGAGTGTATGTATATATATATATATATATATATATATATATATGTATATATATATATATATATATATATATATATATATATATATATATATATGTATATATATATATATATATATATATATATATGTATATATATATATATATATATATATATATATATATATATATATATATATGTGTATATATATATATATATATATATATATATATATATATATATATATATATATATATATATATATATGTATATATATATATATATATATGTATATATATATATATATATATATATATATATATATATATATATATATATATATATATATATATATATATGTCAGAGTGAGAGCCCCTGTCTTGTTAAAAATGAGTGTAAAAGGGACACAGGACTCTCAAAGAAGCAGTTTGAGAAGTTCCAGCAGAAGATTGGTGAGCAGAGAAAACTATGCTTTAAATCTTCTCTGAATTTTGTAAGTCTGGATTGGGGCTGGAAACTTGAAGACTTCAAAGAGCATTGGGAGGGATGGAGTCTTCAGTCTTATGTCCGGCTTTCCAGAAGTTCTGCAGGTTGTATGTGTGTCCAGGTGCACACACTCATTATAAGGCAGATCTGAGCATAGCTCAGGAGAGTTGGTGTTGGAGCAGTTGCTGCGGCCAGGAGGGAGGTGTGCTACTGTTTAAAAACCCAGGCAATATCCTTGAGACAGCACTCCATGTGGGAGAGGTTCCAGGTCAGTTGACTGAGAGAGTTGGGGAGACCATAGCTGAGACAACTGGAAGAGAGAATCCTGGGGACCAAAGTGAACCATGAGTCTTGGAGTGTGAAAGCCTGGAGTGTCAGGAGATCCCCCTCCTAGAGGCCAGGAGTGGGCCTGTGCAGCAAGGTACTGCGCCTAAGGCTGAGTGAATCTTAAGAGCCAGGTGGATTACCATTTTTCATTTAGTGCATTTCTGCTGGAGAAGAACCCCTGTGGGCATGGGCATCCGCAGGTAGGGGCAAGGGGGGGTCAAGTGCCCCCCGGCAGGGCTGGTGCTACCTATAGGCAAGTGCCCACAATCAGTTGGGGGCACCGAGCTGCACGTCCCAGGGCCGGGAGTCACATACACGACGTGGAGTGTCAGGGAGTGATGGTGTTTGCAGCCCCTGAGCTGCTCTC
Organism: Lithobates clamitans; assembly: GCA_037952925.1. Taxonomy (NCBI): domain Eukaryota; kingdom Metazoa; phylum Chordata; class Amphibia; order Anura; family Ranidae; genus Lithobates; species Lithobates clamitans. Next base: position 573,563 of record JBBGZY010001301.1, read on the forward strand.
TTGCAGCTTGCCTGTTACCTTTCACCTGCTGCCTGGACAGGGTCTGCTAATGCTCAACCCAACTAGATCACTGATGATTTATCTCCCCTCCTCTCCTCCTCCTCGGCTCGGACTGTCGGCTGTGTGTGCTCTGCCTGGACATGTGTGAGAGGCCCAGCACCCCCTTCTAGATAGGGGCCCCAAGAGCACCCACCGCATGGGGCCCCAGCCTCTTCTGAGCTGCTTGGCATGTGCAACTATTGTTGGAGCCTTCCATCTGACATTTCTGGGGTTAGTAATCCATTTAATTCTCTCTAATGTCATCTGAAGCTTGCAATATAGAAATTGATTGGAGGGGAGTTCTCTATACTAATGATTGTGTGTGTAATGTATGGGGATGTAATGTATCTGTGTGTATGGGGGTGTAATGTATGTGGGTGTATGTGGGTGTATTGTATCTGTGTGTATGGGGGGGTGTAATGTATCTGGGTGTATCTGTACTATGTCTGCAGTCTCTGACTGTGATAATGACAGTTGAAAAGGGGCGGAGCATGGGTGACCTTAAAATGATGACCCCCCCCTGAAAAAAGTTCTGCGAACGCCCATGCCTGTGGGGGAAACCCATGTGTGTATGAACTTTCATTTTTGTTACTTTCAATAAAAGCTACCACGCCCTTAAACTGAAGGTCCCGTTAATTGCGCTGGAATAAATTATTGGAAAAATGCATCTATTTTATGTTTTACAAATTTTTTCACAATAAAATTCAAAGAAATAAAAATATATGTTTCCAAATTGACTACCAAATTAAAGCCATACATGTGTAGTGTTATATGTATATTATGTTAGGGTAGACTGCAAAGTGTAAAAGTTATTATTTGCCACGCCAGCCACTTTTTTACTGCGCTTTTTATTAGTTCAATTGAACCGAATTTTTATTGTTATGATTGTTTTTATCAAATGTTGGAAGATACATTTATTTGAATAAATCCCTTATCCGTTTGTTGGATTTACACCATGTGGAGGCTCTTCTTTTATACCCTGGGAACTGTCTTTGATTGAGTGGATTGTGGATGATGACTAAAGCCAGCTACACCTCAAAGTAAGATGGCAAACAAGATAGCCGGGCGTTCAGGCTCAGCTCATTTTTTTTTCCTTGGTGAGTAAAGTTCCAGGCTCTCCTGCCAGCAGGAATATTCCATCGATTTGGACCGGACCTGCATCCACCGCTTGGCGGTACAAGCGCATTTGACTCACCGCTCATGGCGTGTGAGTCCACCACTGCTGGTCAGAGTACCTCATCTTTCCTTATCCTTTGAAGCTAGCGATGTGAAGACATTAACCTGAATGTCAGCTCATTCCTAGAGCTTCTTGAGATGCATAAGAAATTTGGGATATTAACACCACAATATTTTTGTCTATATGAACCCTTACCTTGCACAGTAACATGGAATCTATATGCGAAATACCATGTCTGTATGATACTATTCCATTTGTGTTTCCTGATATGTATTATTTTGAAACATTAGGCATGTATTGTTCATATTAGCATCTATTCATCCATGTCTGTACATTTGCCATTTGGTGATCTTTAGGATTACTAGCATATAATGAGCTGATGCATAGCTTCTTTTTTATTTTTTATCACAATTATTTTCACTTTTTTTTTTTTTTTTGCACTTTGGGTGTTACAGCACCGTTTTGCATAATTTTTTTTTGCATTCATTATTGAGGGCTCACACCTTTGCATCATGTGTATTCGGAACACGTAACTTGTTTAGAACATTCAATAGAAGATGTGAGACTCATTGTGACTTGGGGTTGTATTCTTGTCACAGGTATCACTAATATCTATTTTTGCACACTGTACATTTGAATACTTGTTTTATATATCACATGTCTTAAGTTATTTGTGCGACTTCGAGTTTGTGCACAGCCGCATTGGTGCAACTTGATATATGCTTCACTACATATATTGTTTTGGTTTTGTTTTGAGATTTTGAGTGTCACATTAGTGTTTAAGGCACTTTTTTACATATAGATTCACATTCTGATTATCCTCATTTACTTATTCATATCAGCGCTGCATTTTATATACAAAAGTTATTATGTGCAAATCTGAGGCATTGCTGAAAGGAAAAAAAAACTCTAGGACTCAAAGCGATGTAGGGAGAAACAGGCCTGGTAAAGCGGTAAAGCAAATGGTTAAAACTTCAGGCAGTTGTAGAAAAAAAAAAATGCAGATAAGTGTTATTTTTTAATTATGCAGTGGATTTTAGAGGTAACTAATATGAATGTCTGAATTTCACTTCAGCCTCTAGTAATTCCCTGTACAACAGCAGTAGACTAGACTAAAAGAGGTTGGGCTAGCACTAGGGGTCAATGAACATCCACATGCACGGACAAGTAATATGATGACAGGAAATACAGTAAGAGCAGAGAGATGACCTCATCAGTCTGTTCCTGCTCCTTCACTGTCCTATCAAAGGCTGGGTGTAGGGAGGTAAGCTGTATGGCTTAACTGAGAAACATCAGGGCAACAAGCTGGCATTGCTGTCTATCCAGACTGTGTAAAGTGCAGGGTTGGATAAGCAGAAGTACAAGTCCTTTGGCAGATAAAACAGCTGCCATGTATGCATTAGCTGATTGCCTGGTGTTCAGCTTTAACACATACGTTTCAGGTGCCATTTTCATACTTACCTCCTTTGGATGCCCAAAGCTGACATCTGATCATGTGATCTATCACTGTCTCAGGCCTCTCCAGTGCTACCCTTAGCAGTCTCCCTCAATAAAAATACCCCTGTCGCTGGCTGATTGCCATTTGTCTAGGTTTCCCTGTAATCTGCTAAACATCATAGGTCTAACTGGATAAAATTACTCTGTAAATAGCACAGAGAAAGTCTAAATTGCATTCTGACACTATCTGCGCAATAATCTGGCAAATGAGATATTACAATTTGATTTATGGTACCTAAAAATGCTGTAGAGCCCTGTGTGCAGATTAGATATTAGATCAGATATAAGATATTAAGTTTGCTATTTTACAGGCTGTTACACCAAGAAGGAGGCAAATCAAGGTTAAAAGATAACAAGGACCTCATGAATCAAGCCTATGTCTGGTGCTGGAAAAACCTTTAATAAACCTGATTTATACTCCTGTCCAGCTTGGTGTTTTATTTGAAGAAGACAATTAACTCTTCTGCTGTGAAAGAATGAGGCTGTCTGCAAACAGCTAATCGGGGAGAGGGCTGAGAGTTTTAGGTACAACTGTACTGTGTCCAATCCAGCCAAAGCCAAGTACCTCTGTCTTTTACTGCCAACTCCTCGATCACTAATTATATCCAAAGAAAGAATGAAATAGTGAAAGGAAACCGGGCCATTCCTTGTCATCAGAGGCATAAGCCAGTGTAAACATTGCATTGTTTGCATTTAGTTTGTCTTCAGTGTGCACTGTAATTGGAGATCAGGAATAAGAACATCCAGAAAGGAATAAAAACCCGGAAATATCTTTTCAGCCCATGCTGGTTTCTATCTTCTGTGCCTGGAGCTACTGAACAAACAGGCCACCAACTGGGAAGAAGCTAGCAGAAGCTTCAACGTAGAGAGCATGTTTTTGAGATAAGTTCTAAAGATAGGGAAGACATTAGGAATATGATGTGTATTCTGCTTTCTTTCAATTATTGAAATTACATGGGACAGGAAAATGAGCAGATAAATGTGTGTGTGTACGGTATGTATGTATGTATATATATATATATATATATATATATATATATATATATATATATATATATATATATATATATATATATATATATATATATAAAATCTGCCTTCCTCCCCCACCCTACCAAGGATCTTGGCATTGAAGAGATATACTTAAACTGGAATATGGCAGCAGATGGATTCCTTGTTTGCACTGTGCAGTTGGACTGCTTTTACATAAACGGAGGCCCTGGGCAAGAATCAAGCTGGAGGGCCCCTCTTGAATGGAATACTGCTGGAACTCTGGCATGAACCACTTCATAGAGTGCAGAATACTTTAGTTCTTTGTGTCTTTCTACCTTTCTGACTTAGAACACTTAACAGTTGAATAGATTGTTTGCAAGTGGTTCTAAAGGCAGAAGGCTTTCTACCTTATTGCATTCTCTGCATTAAGGTAAAAGACCTTCTATATACAGCCCCCCCAACACCCCTTTTACACTTACCTGAGCCCAACCTCGATCCTGCAATGTACCCAAGATCAGCATCTTTCTCTCTCCTCACTGGACAGAGAGGCAGCAGTGGAAGACATTGGCTCCTGCTGCTGTCAATCACAACCAGTGAGCAGAGTGCTGGAAGCAGAGCCATGCCACACTCTGTGTGTCAATGGACATACAGAGAGCAGCTCTGGATTGAGCCCACATAAGTGCCCCCATAACAAGCATCTTGCTATGGGGGCACTCGACAGAGGGGAGGACCCAGGAGTACCAGCGGGGGACCCGCGGAAAGGAGGACCATGGCTGCTCTGTGCAAAATCATTGCACAGGGCAAGTAAGTATAACATGTTTGTTAGAAAAAAAATTAGGTTTACAATCAATTTTAAGAGGATGTAAAAAAGCAGAGTACTCTCACATGTTAAGGGTATGGTTTGGATTGAGGGGGGGGGCTCCCTTTAGTGACCAGGTGTCCCACTTTAAATCAATTCCAAATTCTTATCAAGAGTTAGGCCTCATGTACACTGCTGCTGGTAAACGGATGTTTAGGAGCAGTTGGGCATTTTTTTCAGCTGCCCCTGAACTCTCCTCTATGTTATCTTAAAAGTACATGTACACAGGGTCATTTATAGTCGTTTCTAGGCAAATGAGTTTAGAAGCATTTTTTGGAATGCAAAAAAATTAAATAAAGAAAAAAAAAAAAAAAATATATATATATATATATATATATATATATATATATATATATATATATATATAGTGGGGATGGAAAGTATTCAGACCCCCTAAATTTTTTCACTCTTTGTTATGTTGCAGCCATTTGCTAAAATCATTTAAGTTAATTTTTTTCCTCATTAATGTACACACAGCACCCCATATTGACAGAAAAACACAGAATTGTTAACATTTTTGCAGATTTATTAAAAAAGAAAAACTGAAATATCACATGGTCCTAAGTATTCAGACCCTTTGCTGTGACACTCATAGATTTAACTCAGGTACTGTCCATTTCTTCTGATCATCCTTGAGATGGTTCTACACCTTCATTTGAGACCAGCTGTGTTTGATTATACTGATTGGTCTTGATTATGAAAGCCACACACCTGTCTATATAAGACCTTACAGCTCACAGTGCATGTCAGAGCAAATGAGAATCACGGGGTCAAAGGAACTGCCTGAAGAGCTCAGAGACAGAATTGTGGCAAGGCACAGATCTGGCCAAGGTTACAAAAAATTTTCTGCTGCACTTAAGGTTCCTAAGAGCACAGTGGCCTCCATAATCCTTAAATGGAAGATGTTTGGGATGACCAGAACCCTTCCTAGAGCTGGCCGTTTGGCCAAACTGAGCTATTGGGGGAGAAGAGCCTTGGTGAGAGAGGTAAAGAAGAACCCAAAGATCACTGTGGCTGAGCTCCTGAGATGCAGTCGGGAGATGGGAGAAAGTTGTAGAAAGTCAACCATTACTGCAGCCCTCCACCAGTCGGGGCTTTGTGGCAGAGTGGCCCGACGGAAGCCTATCCTCAGTACAAGACACATGAAAGCCCGCATGGAGTTTGCTAAAAAACACCTGAAGGACTCCAAGATGGTGAGAAATAAGATTCTTTGGTCTGATGAGACCAAGATAGAACTTTTTGGCCTTAATTCTAAGCTGTATGTGTGGAGAAAACCAGGCACTGCCCATCACCTGTCCAATACAGTCCCAACAGTGAAGCATGGTGGTGGCAGCATCATGCTGTGGGGGTGTTTTTTTTTCAGATGCAGGGACAGGACGACTGGTTGCAATAGAGGGAAAGATGAATGCGGCCAAGTACAGGGATATCCTGGACAAAAACCTTCTCCAGAGTGCTCAGGACCTCAGATTGGGCCGAAGGTTTACCTTCCAACAAGACAATGACCCTAAGTACACAGCTAAAATAACGAAGGAGTGGCTTCACAACAACTCCATGACTGTTCTTAAATGGCCCAGCCAGAGTCCTGACTTAAACCCAATTGAGCATCTCTGGAGAGACCTAAAAATGGCTGTCTACCAACGTTTACCATCCAACCTGACAGAACTGGAGAGGATCCCCAAATCCAGGTGTGAAAAACTTGTTGCATCTTTCCCAAAAGGACTCATGGCTGTATTAGATCAAAAGGGTGCTTCTACTAAATACTGAGCAAAGGGTCTGAATATTTAGGACCATGTGATATTTCAATTTTTCTTTTTTAATAAATCTGCAAAAAGTTTGAGAGCAGGATATAAAATTTTCCGACAACAAAATCCGATCCTTTAAATTCCGATCGTGTGTAGACAAATCCGATGCACAAAGTGCCACGCATGCTCAGAATAAATTAAGAGACGAAAGCTATTGGCTATTGCCCCGTTTATAGTCCTGACGTACGTGTTTTACGCCACCGCATTCAGAACGATCGGATTTTCCGACAACTTTGTGCGACCATGTGTATGCAAGACAAGTTTGAGCCAACATCCGTCGGAAAAAATCTGATGGATTTTGTTGTGGGAATGTCCGATCAATGTCCGATCGTGTGTAGTGGGCATAATTGTCTTATATGGATATTGGGAGGGGACTCCACATCATTTTTTAGTTTGTTTTTACATGCCCCCTCCTGAACCATACCAAGCCACATGGCCTGCAGAAAAAAAATGCTACGATTATAAAGAGAAGAAAAGATGAGTGTCATTATGGATATTGGTGGTGAATGAGATGAGCAGAGTTAAAAAGTGAAGATGAGTTGTGCAATGAAAAAGGGGGGTTAGATGAGAGGAACATTGCTAGGGAGTGGGGAGGTAAAGAATATGAGCAGCATTAATGGACAGGGGAGATTTAGAAGATAAGCAGCTCTAAAGAGAGGGCAGGTGAAGGAGACAAACAATGTTATGAGGTGTGACAAGTTAGGGTTTTGTTGCTCAGTGGTAGTGCCAAAACAGAGAGTTTACTCCACACCAGAAGTAGTTTTCAGGGCTTTCCTGCCCACTTTAATTTAACGGAAAGTAAAGTTCATACAGGTGCATTTTCCCATGCATGGGGCTCCCACCATCACTATGAACTAAACATAATACTCAGCCTCCTGGCTCTCTTGGCAGCTTTACTGCTCAGATTAGTACCTTTTGGCCCTCCTGGACCATCAAACATGTCCCAGTGTTCATGCACAAATGCTATACCTCAGCTTTGTGTCTTTGCTTCCAGCTCCCTGCTGTTTGGTCCCTTATGGAGTCTATCTCAATCTCGGGCCTTGATCTGTCCTGACCCAGACAGCACGGTGCACACAAGCACCTCTCACTGCTCCCTTTACACACTGGCGGGAGGGTGGGGCACTGACCTCTAATGCCCCGTACACACGGTCGGATTTTCCGATGGACAATGTCCGATCGGAGCGTGTTGTCGGAAATTCCGACCGTGTGTGGGCGCCATCGGACATTTTCCATCGGATTTTCCGACACACAAAGTTGGACAGCAGGAGATAAAATTTTCCGACAACAAAATCCGATCGCGTCAATTCCGACCGTGTGTGGCCTGTTCCGACGCACAAAGTGCCACGCATGCTCAGAAGAAATTCCGACACGGGACAGCTTGTTCTGGTAAACTTAGCGTTCGTAATGGATAAAGCACTTTCGTCACGCTGCAATGTAAAAAATGGTTTAATACAGCGCACTCTCTTCTTCTTTATAATGTGACAAGAATTAAGTCGTTTGGATGCTCATATTCACACACACTTCTCACAAACTTCTTTCGTTACTATTTATCGGGATTCCCTCAATATATTTTGATTTCTCACATCTGACAACATATTTTTTTTTTTTTTTTATTTTGATTTGTACTCCCGAAAATGTTTGTGTGTTTTTTGTGACAAGTTCCCACAACACCAATCTGTAGGAGGAGATTGTTTGGTGTTGTTGTCCCTTGTTAATTTCACATTGTACTTTAGAAATGTACCTGAATACTCACCAACAAACTGTCCTTTTTGGATGAAAACACACACAGGAGAGTAGAATTTACCTAAAAATATTTTATTAAGGGGTCACAACTATAAACAAAGAGGGAGGCAACGCTGGAGAAACTGCAGAAGTGGGCGAAGCCTTGGACCCCCAGGGCAGACATCAATTATTTAAAAGCAAAATTGGTGGCCTGAGGAGTCCATATCTAAGGGAGTGCAGTCTGGTCCAGAAGTCCCAGAGATCCGGAAAGCAGCAGATGACATCTGTGTCCCCAGGCTGTGGTCATACGAGAGACTGCAGCTTCTGTCAGACTAGACTGAACCCAGGGTCATCACTCTCAGGTCTTCTTTCCACGCTTCCTTACAGGCTTTGGCTGTGGTGGTGGAGTTGTGGCAGCAGGAGGAGGAGGAGGAGGATCGTCCCTCTCCATGACATCCGTCTTGTGTGTCAGTTCCCCACTCTCCCCCTTACGAAGGACTTTATAAATCAGGTCCTCAGAGATCTTGTGTTGGCCCTCCTGCATGCCCAGCAATTTGGTGCCAGCCATGCAGGCAAAGGCCTCTTCAGGACTGGGGAAGGCTCTGAGGGACGCCGAAGCCTCCTGGATCAGCCTGTACGCTGAATCCTGCACAGGAATGGGAGTGGCCTTCCTGGCCCTTTTATATGGCAGGCGGAGGGGAGGGACCTGAGACTCAGTCAGGCTGCGACTTGTCCCAGGCTTCTCTTGGCTGCCACTTAACCCCGCCTCCTCCTGGCTGCCACTAATCCCCGCCTCCTCCTGGCTGCCACTAATCCCCGCCTCCTCCTGACTGCCACATTCCACAGCCTCCTTCTGGCTGAGGTCTTCCTGTGTATGAAAAAGGGACATAGTTTTAGTATTGTTTTCATCAATCACACACAATTTTCACCTCCTGACTGCTGCAAATTCAATGTTAACAAATATAACAGACTATCCTTCTGAGCCCAGCAGTTGCCATTCTTGTCCCAATTATTTTTGCCCACTACTGTCTATTGATATGTAAAACACTTTTTTTAATCAGCAATTAGTGATCAATAATAACATCTGGTAAATATCATTTCTTTATTGCCCAGAAATCAGTAGAAGAATGCTACACCTGACTCCAGCTGGGCTCCTCCACTTCTTCCTGGCTGGAAGGCCCAGGTTGGACATCGGAAGCCTCAGCTGGGGTGGAAGGAAGCGTGGAAGGAAGAGTGGAGAGAGATTCCCTGACTTCAGTGTGGTCTGACAGAAATCGCAGTCTCTCATAGTACCAGAGCCTGGGGACATAAACGTCATCTGCTGCAGCTCCGGACCTCTGGGAATCTGTGACCTTCTTGCGCTCCCTAAGATAAGTGCTCCTTAGGCCACCAATTTTAGCTTTTAAATAAGGGATGGTTGCTGTGGGGACCACCGGCTTCACCAACTCCAGCAGTTTCTCCAGCGCTGCCTGCCTCTTCTGTTTATGGTTATAGTGGGGGTGTCTGACCTGCCACAGACAGGGCAGCTCCCTGTACTTGTCAATAAACAGGGGCAGGAAATTGTGGTCGTTGAACCCATCCATTTTCTCTGCAAGACACAACACAAGACAAACCCTAATGTCAGGCCAAACTCCCCTAATCTTGTTACAATATAGGCTTCAATTTCGAAGCAGTATAGGCCCAAGTTTAGATCCTACCTTCGTTAGCATGATCGGCGTCTCCGATGCTCCTTCCTCCGCTCACCGATCGTACGTAAGACGCGCGCGTTACGATTTATACACACTGCGCATGCGTATAACTCCGCCCGCCCCTGACGTTCTTTCTATTCTATTCCCCGCCCCTTTTCGTTCGGCGCAGTGGAGGAAGAGCACATGGCGGAGAGACAGCAGGATAGTGCTAAGTACAGCAACGAGGAGGAGGAGGAAAGGCCGGAGCCTGAAACGTCCCGATCCAGAAGGAGATTGAAGGACTCAAATATGTCCTTTGGGGAGATGTTGGAAATGGTGGACATCCTGAAGAGGGCCGACTATGATGGAAAATATGGGCCTTACCCCAACCACAATGTCCGAAAGGCCAAGATCATGGCGAATGTGGTCAGGAGTCTGCACCGGAAATTCGGGGTACGACGATCGAAAGATCAGCTCAGGAAGCGGTGGTCGGACCTGAAATTACGAGAACATGAGCAGTACAGAAAGATCCGGAGAGTGCTGCAAAAAAGTAAGTAGTTGTGCTGTGTTCCTATTGTTCTTGTGTTTATTACGTTTGTGCTGCTCCATGTGCTTTTAGGAACTGTTGTACAGTTTAAAATGGCAACTTTCATGTTCATGGGCACATTATTCGTTCGGATCACACATTTTTCGTTGCAAATATAAACTACCATTGTTTAGCCCATATGCATTTGGCCACCATTTTGACGCCCTATACTTGTCTTCAAAGAATTGGGTTGTGTAGATGGCTTTGTTACTAGAATGAAATGCAAACTAGATTGTGTGTAAGGAGAGGACACTGAGCAGCTGTTTTCACATCTGGACACTGGAGCACTAGTGTGGAACCCCAGAACACCCTTTTTATTAGGGGGGCCACACAGGTGCTCCAGTGTATACTATAGGGGGGGCTACATCTGTGAAGCTTGTACCAAACAGGTAAAGTATTGCAGCTTGACAAAGGGCACTAAAAAAGCTACATCTTGGAACTCTGCAAAAATAGATAATTGTACCCCACTTCCAAGCAATGTTTCATCTTTATAGTTCTGACATTAAATATCTGTGTGCTAATTATACCATTTTTGTTTTACATAGGGGAGAAAAGACTCGGAGGACACCCCTCATCCGAGGAGACCAGAGCCCCCCCCCCCTCTGGAAGAAGGGGAAATCCCACAAAGACAAGCTGAGCAGGAGGAGGAAGACGTGGTGGAACTAGTCACCACAACAGGTGAGTGTCTGCGACCACAGGCTCAGATAAGAGATGGATGGCGGCATTTTTTTTAGACCTAATTTATTTTGGTTTTCCTTTCTTTTTAGGTGATCGTGAGGTTGTGGATCCAGATCCTTTCACATCCGAAAGTGCCCAGATCCTGATCGGGGAGATCATGGGGTGTAATTTACAATTGGAAAACATCCAGCAAAACATCAATGATGTTATTCCAAAATATAAAAACATCATTGATGTTTTGTGGAGAGTTTAAAGCCCCTCCAAATCACTTTCTTCTTTTGTGTGCTACAATGTGCGAAATGTTTTTGTGATTTTTCCCAAAGCCAAATTTGGAGGATGCACACAGTGTGCCAACATGTGCTATCTGCCATCACCGGAGATCAATGGACGCGTTTTGGGGGTGCAACCCCTTCCTCAATAATAAAGTAGCGGTGAGGAAGGGCTTTCTCCCCCAAAACACGTCCCTTGATCCCCCCTGATGGCAGATAGCACATGTTGACATTGTGAAATTTGTGTGCATCTTCCAAATTTGGCTTTTCCAGGGGTGATTTCCCCCCATCTGAACGCAATATCAAACACAGTTCCTAAATACTCATGTCTGATATTGCCTTCCAGTTCTACCAAATGTGAACTTTGTAAGATCAAGATTTGTGTCTTTCTTGTTGGTTTTACACAGGCCTGTTTTCTATAAAATGCACATTTTGATTTTGGATAATGACACCACAAAATATGTTATACAACAAACATGTCGGTTTGTCAGAAAAACCTTTGGTAAATGCACATGTGATTGTGCTGGTATTAAAAAGATTGTTCATCAAGAATGTGTGGATTATTGTCTCAACGCTACAACACTTTTGGGGTGATGTAATTGTTGTTTTAGGAGAAAATGGGGGTAATTTCCTAAGGGCAAATCCACTTTGCACTACAAGTGCAGTTTCAGTGCAGTTGCAAGTGCACTTGTAGTGAAAAGTGTCTTTGCATTTAGTAAATAACAGCCAACAGTGCTTTGTATAAGGTTACACAATCACAACATTTTCTGGACTCCACACATTTCTGTCAGGGTCAGCTAAAACAAACACAAGCAGTAAGTGTCCACAGAGAAGAGCCTGGGGGGAGATGCCTGTCGAGAACTTGAGGTCCTACAGGCTTCTCCCTGTGGCCAAATACCGCAAGGTAGCAACCAACCTCTGCTCTGGAGTGATGGCTTGCCTCATGCAGGTATCCTGCCTGCTGATATAGGGGGTCAGCGAAGCCAACAAACGGTGAAACACGGGGTCCGTCATCCTGAGAAAATTCCTGAAATCACCAGGATTATTCTCACGGATCTCACGGAGCAAAGGCATATGACAGAACTGGTCACGCTGAAGCAACCAATTCTTGGTCCATGAACTCCTCCCCACCCTGTTCATGGACTGGACTTGTGTCAAGGTCAGGACCCCAACACCAAGCCCCCGCACAGCACGAACTGTACGAGGAGTATGCATACGAAACATGGCTAGAAAACGGTCGGCTGCTCAGAACGAAGTAACAGAACGCACTGAAGAACAGCAAGGCCTGTGAAGAGCCACCTGAAAAACAGCAACGAGCGGACAAGATCGCACAGAAAACTCCGATACGAACTGACTGCGCGCACTGAAGAGCAGATACAAACCCACAAGCACAAACTGAACGGCAGAAAACGATCTGAAAGCTACGAGTCTGAAAAAGCGCGAATCGTCTCTCACCAAACTTTTACTAACACGAGATTAGCAAAAGGAGCCCAAAGGGTGCCGCGCTTGGTTCTGAACCGGCCTTTTCTAGTCTCGTCGTACGTGCTTGACGTCACCGCGTTCTTGGCGATCGGAAATTCCGACAACTTTGTGCGACCGTGTGTAGGCAAAACAAGTTTGAGCCAACATCCGTAGGAAAAAATCTGAGGATTTTGTTGTCGGAATGTCCGATCAATGTCCGACTGTGTGTACGGGGCATAACTCTGTCTCTCATATGAAGCCACCACTCACCTGTGTCATTAGTGTGCTTGCTTCCTACAAAATCTGGCCTAGACCATCATATTAAACAATGTCACGGGCTTGCCCTGACACAGAGGGTAGGAAGAGGAATGACGCTATAGAGATGGACGCTATGGTGGTGTTATGGAGATAGGATGCAGAGGAGGTGAGTGGCACTACAAAGAGAGAAAGTGGAAGAGATGAGCTGCACTACAGATAAAGTAGAAGCTATGAAGAGGGAAGATTCAGTGGTTGACCACTGCTGGTAGGTACAACTGGCACATTTTTTATTAAGGGGCAACAACAATAATGACAGTGACAGGTTTTCTTGTTTTCTTACTAAGTTCCAGACTGATAGTAAGAGCTGCAAGTAGCAGTTTATTTAGGTATAGGGGTGGCTGGGGAAGGTGGGAGGGTGCTCCTGGGGCCCTGAAGAATTTGACCCCAGCCCCTATCAAATGCCTGCTATGTATCATAGACTGTTGCTTAATGTAAAAAATGCAAAGCTTATACTAGTTTGGGCCTGTACTGCGAGTTCTCAAAGCATAGGGAAAGGATTTGCAGAGGCAAAAAGGTATGTTTGCAAAGGTAACACAAGGGGGAAATTAACACAGGTAAGGTACTGCCTAGAGCTAACAAATGTTTCTTTATAGGCCAGAATACTAGTATTAGATATCATATTTGTTATAATTTGTTCCTTACAATCAAATTATACTTTTAAGGACAAAAATGAACGAATGTCAGTGTGCCACTGGGATAACTTTCTTTCACTTCCTGTGCTGGTGGCACAACAGGAAGTGATAGGAAATATTTCAAATTGAGGGGACACCCCCTCTCAGACACTGGAACAGATGTCCCTATTGGAAGATTCCCCCCCCCGCCCCCCCCGTTGTGGTTACATCCGTAAAACAATGAACATCTCCTCACTTTACTGCTGAGAAGGGTCACAAGGATAAATAATCTTCCCCATTGGCACACAGAATGCAGTAAAAAACCTGATAGATGTTTGTATCTTCCCCATTCCGTGCAAAAAAGTTTTGGCTTTATATACAGTTTAAGTTTTTTATGTAAGATTTATGTTTCCAAGATATGCTGAAATTAGCTCACCATAGTGGTGGTAGGCAGATAACAGGACTCAAGTGACATATGGAGAAATTGTGATAAGTAAAAAGCTTTCAGCTTTTAGCACTCATTTCCCCATAACTATTTTTCAAATAATATATAGGCAGAACAAAAAAATATAATATATAAAGTCAGATAAGGTAATACGTCTGTTAGAATTTCTAATATCCACTTAGAAGTGCTGACTGTGCAGCATTGTGCTTTTCCTGTAGGAACAATACAAAAGAGATCACACTATAGAGACAGACATGCTTGCTTTGGTATGATGGCAGATGTAGCAATTATTTCCTTTCTCGATAAATACCATTGAGTCATCATAGATCACACTGATGACAAGGTCTCTTTTCTTCTCCTTTTTTTATATCAAATAAATAAAATGCAATGCTTCTTAAAAGAACTATATAAAATCATTCTCTAGCATGTCTAGCATAGAAATGGTCCTTGATGGTGCCAGTTTGTCCCATGCCCTGGTCTAGACAGCATATGAATTTATGGGGTTTTTTTTGTTTGACTTCTTTTCTCAATGCGCGGTGACTGTGGCACATTTTTTGGACCTGATCAGACTTGGAAGAAGGTGGATGTAAATGGATAGAAGTCTGTTTACGAGGTAGTGGTAATAGTGCCCTGGACATGGATTTTCACATTTCCAAAATGCAGACAAAGTAATTGCTTGAGCCCAATTGCCCTATATTTGGCAGCTCACCACAAAAATGGGAACCCCCCAGAAGAGGATATTTACCCGAGCTGAGAAATCCAAGTGTAATAGTTCAAAGAGAGCCAAATCCTTAGGAGTTCAAAGTCAACTGGTTACAACAAGTAGGGCAAAAGATATCCAATGCATTTTATGGCCACACAATCCCCATCATCAGGTTTAAATTAATACACATAAAAAGTCTGTTTAGATCCACCTGCCCTTGGACCTGCATGGAGCTTCCCATTAGGTCTGCCTGAAAAACTGACAGGTGGACCTGATGGAAAAGCTACTTGCACATGACTAAGATCCTCCTTCTGCAGCAAGTCAGTGCAAATGTGATCAATAATTCTGCTTACTCCTCATAGCCAGTTTGCTGGGCTATGGTGGATCTAGCAAAAGAACCGGAGGGGGAAGAGGCGGGTGCATTACCAGCACTTGTAGATAACTGGCTGCTGTGAAACTGGGAGATGAAGAAGAGAAGGGCTTTGTCAACTTCTCAATTACCTGTTGTTCATGCTATTGCTGTACAGCATTGTTACTTTGTTACAGAAAAGGCAGACATGCCATGCCTCTAAATTAGGGATCTCCAAGCTACAGCCCTCCAGCTGTTGAGGAAATACATTTCCCATGAGGCATTGTAAAACTCTGACATTCACAGACATGACTAGGCATGATGGTAACTGAAGTTCCTGATCAACTGGAGGGCCATAGTTTGGAAACCCCTGCTCTAGATGGTGGGGCACGACCACTGCTTTTTCCTGCAAAACCTACTCTCTCCATCAGCTCCAAATGCAGCATCTCTGTCTCTCACATTAGACTTGCCTGGCAATTTATTTTTATAAAGGAGGTTACCTAAATTTAATGTCAGCTATGGAAATAGGGGATAAAAAAGAGGCGCTTTGGAGCACATTACTTAATGACATAAGTATGTATTGATGTGCTACTTACCAAGGACAGCTTGCAAAAAAGAAATATACCTGGAACACTAAACCCTGACCCATTTTTTCTAACCTAGCAGAAAAGAAATATGACTAAACAGGAGGGGGTAGTAGCTAAACAACAATTACAGTTGTTGCTGGCACACCCAAAAAGGTAGTCCCTAAAATAACTACTGGGTCTCTGAACTGTGAAATGTGGGGCACTATACATGAATATATAGCCTACCACTCCACAATCCACAGTAAATTAACACATTATAGATCCATATAGCACTGTACAACAACTAATTCTGCCTTACAAAGGCCAACCATCAACTCTCCCTAAACTACTCCAACGCATACTGACAAATATCTGCTGAGAACCCATCTTTACGTATATAGTAAGGAGGATGGCACATACCATTATTGGCCTATCTAACCCTGCTGACCATGGTTAAATGGTCAGGCAGGGCATTACAGGTCCTTTAAAATTTCTGAATAAATTCACCAGAACAGTAAGCCTTGAACCCCCTGATTCACCAGAAACACACCATATGGTGATCCAGAACCTCATCCCAAGCCAATATCTGAGATGGCAAATATATATCTGGTGCAATGTAGTAAACCACTTACCTGTACTCTCTCCAAGGGCTATGAAGAACTTTAGCTTATTATTCTCTCCACCCCTTCCCTCCCTAAATGCCTTCTGCTGCTTTATACATACCTTTTAAACTTGCAGTATTTTGACAGGTCCAGTGACATCGTGGATCTATCCTCTTCTCTCCAACGGCAACCGTGGGCAGTCCTTCCTCCTGTACTGAGTGGCATTGAGTCTAGGAGAAAGGACTTCCACAGTTGCTGTACTATGAGTCCAAGCTGTGTTCATGACAGCCTGGGCTCACAGGAGATGGATTGAATAGTGCTGTCTATCATTCAACATAGAAGAGGACTGAAGGCCAGCTGCGTAGATGAGATGCTGCAAGTAGCACTGGGGTTTCAGAAGTAAGTTGCATTTTCTGACCTTTTTAACTGCAGGATGGAAGTATAAGTTTGGAGGTGAAAAGGTAGAGTTACTGTCAGGAAATCTGAATTCATGCCCATGGCTTATTTAAAACATTGCAAGACTCAGGATCATTGCTGAGTGGTCATCAGCTCCTTTTGCATGTGACCTGATCCCATGTTTACATCTGTGTTCTGACCCGGCTTGTTTGACTGCGCTTGCTCCTGAAATTTTGTGGTTGATTCTGGCTTGTGATCTGACCTTACCTGCTGTTCCGGTACCTTTCTCTGCTTACCCGATACTGACCTTGGCCTGGCTCTGACTCTGCTCCTGGTTCCTCAATCTGTACCTCTGTACACAGGGTCAATCTTGGGCGGGTGCCAGTGGTGGCCCATCCATAGGGGGTGCCCCCCCCCCAAAACAGTCACAAAAAAAAAATTTAAACATGGCCCTTTAAAAAAAAAAAGTCGTTAACTGTACTGTGTTCGGGCGCCGGACACAGTGTACTATGGGAAGCACCACGTCAATACAATCATGAGATTGCAGACACGGCACTTCATTCACGGCGCTTGGAGCTGCTTTGCGGCGCGATCCATTGTGCCGAGCAGCATCCATTCGGCGTCTGGTCGGACGCTTTGTTCTCTGTGTGAGAACAAAGTCACTTCCAGCACCCGGGGGGCTGCAAAAAGATGGCCGCTGCCTAATCCCCTTGTGTTCAGTGGAAAGGGGAGGCCCCTCCAAAAGGGAGGTCTGTAATTTTTATCATAGGTACTCTTCAACCATGAGAGACAGAATCTAAAACAAAAATCCAGAAAATCACATTGTATGATTTTTATATAATTAATTTGCATTTTATTGCATGACCTAAGTATTTGATCACCTACCAACCAGTAAGAATTCCAGCTCTCACAGACCTGTTATTTTTTCTTTAAGAAGCCCCTTTCTCCACTCAGTACCTGTATTAACTGCACATGTTTGAACTCATTACCTGTAGAAAAGACACCTGCCACACACTCAATCAAACAGACTCCAACCTCTCCACAATGGCCAAGACCAGTGAGCTGTGTAAGGACATCAGGGATAAAATTGTAGACCTGCACAAGGATGGGCTACAGGACAATAGGCAAGCAGCTTGGTGAGAAGGCAACAACTGTTGGCGCAATTATTAGAAAATGAAAGAAGTTCAAGATGATGGTCAATCTCCCTCCGTCTGGGGCTCCATGCAAGATCTCACCTCGTGGGGTAACGATGATCATGAGGAAGGTGAGGGATCAGCCCAGAACTACACGGCAGGACCTGGTCAATGACCTGAAGATAGCTGGGACCACAGTCTCAAAGAAAACCATTAGTAACACACTACACCATTATGGATTAAAATCCTCCAGCACACGCAAGGTCCCCCTGTTTAAACCAGTGCATGTCTAGGCCTGTCTGAAATTTGCCAATGACCATCTGGATGATCCAGAGGAGGAATGGGAGAAGGTCATGTGGTCTGATGAGATAAATATAGAGCTTTTTGGTCTAAACGCCACTCGCCGTGTTTGGAGGAAGAAGAAGGATGAGTACAACCCCAAGAACACCATCCCAACACGTGAAGCATGGAGGTTGAAACATCATTCTTTGGGGCTGCTTAACTGCAAAGGGGACAGGATTGCACCGTATTGAGGGGAGGATGAATGGGGCCATGTATCGCGAGATCTTGGCCAACAACCTCCCTCCCTCAGTAAGAGCATTGAAGATGGATCGTGGCTGGGTCTTCCAGCATTACAATGACCCAAAACACACAGACAGGGCAACTAAGGAGTGGCTCTGTAAGAAGCATCTCAAGGTCCTGGAGTGGCCTAGCCAGTCTCCAGACCTGAACCCAATAAAAAATCTTTGGAGGGAGCTGAAAGTACAGCGACAACCCTGAAACCTGAAGGATCTGGAGAAGGTGGAGTAGGCCAACATCCCTGCTGCAGTGTGTGCAAACCTGGTCAAGAACTACAGGAAACGTATGATCTCTGTAATTGCAAACTAAGGTTTCTGTACCAAATATTAAGTTATGCTTTTCTGATGTATCAAATACTTATGTCATGCAATAAAATGCAAATTAATTACTTAAAAATCATACAATGGGATTTTTGGAATTTTTGTTTTAGATTCCGTCTCTCACAGTTGAAGAGTACTTATGATAAAAATTAGACCTCTACATGCTTTGTAAGTAGGAAAACCTGCAAAAATGGCAGTGTATCAAATACTTATTCTCCCCACTGTATATGACCATTATACTTTAGGTATTCAATCTTTTCCTCTTTCAATATCCTGCAGATACTGCATTTCTCGATGATTTGATAGGAGTACTAAATGATATATAGCCATTGTTGTGTGTGAAGCTTAGCTATCTACAGGGTGAAAGTCAACTATATTTTCTACTTCATTATGTTGGCAGCAGCTGGATTTATGCTTGTAAAATGCATTAAGCTTTGGCACACTTTCTACTACTGTGTTACTCAAGACAAACAGACATTTGAAAATCCTAAGTAATCTTTAATTACTTTCGTAGGTAAAATGAATATCATCCCTTTCCTTGTCTGGCCAAACTTTCAATGTACTTAACTGGCCAGCCCATATATTTTAAATTTATTTCTTACTTAATTTACGATATTTTAAAATGTGTTAACTTAATGGAACTTCATGACCTCTATTAATAATATGTAAAGTTTATATTTTCTTTTAAATTCTTATAGCGGCACATTACTGAATATGGGAGCACCAAATACTTGCACGATATGATGCACTTTATCCTCCAGTTTGACCTCCTCTTCCAGAAATGAAATGGCTGTGTTCCCCGTCATCACTCTGTCACCACCAATGTCATCTTCTCATGGTCTATTGGCACCACAGGGCAGCCACAAATGATACAACTCATGTCCCTACAAGCTGGAATCAAAGAATTATTAGCAAAAAATGCAGAAGGGGGTGGTGGGTTAAAATTTCACTGCCATGAGGATCAATGCAAGGTGGGTATGGGTTGGGGGGTGAGGTGTTAACATTCACTGCCACTGACCACCAATGCAAGGGGGGTCAGTGGAAGTGAAAGTTAAGCCCCCATACCCCACTTGTAGTGGTGGTCATGCCAATGTTAGCCAATTCCTCAATTCCAACCTGCTCCAGTCCCAATTCCCCTACTTCCTATGCTCTGGTGATGGTGGATGGATGGTGGATGGGAACAACCAAAATTCTCAGGTGGACAGGAAACATACTCATGGCAGGGAGATCTCTCTGCTACAGTATCCAAGACATATAGAAAGCCATGGTCTGATTTAACCATCATATGTTATATATAACTAAAATATCACTTTTAGGTGGATTGACCTCTTAATAAATGTAATAGTGTTACAGCACTATAAACATCCCTTTTTTTCTCAAAGTCTCATCCCTTTTTACTATATGGTGCAAAATAGCATCCTCTATGTCAACCATCTGGGCCCACTGTTATTACAACCTGAAGTTAGAAATGCCAACTCAGATATTTCTGCTAATATAATTTAAAGAATTGTGGGTTTAAAATCGTTATGCTTTCATGTACATGGTGGACATCAGCGTTATTGCTATATTGTTCCTTAAAACTCAATTTGTTTTATTAAAAGTGTAAAGTTGCCTCCATCCTAATATCCATAATTCTCAGATCAGAATTGGTTCGCTGTATTTTGCATTCACATATCGATCAAGCAGGGACAGCAATCTAGCAGCAGCTTGTCGGAGAGGATTTACGGTGTCAGGGTATTGATCTGTGTGGCTCGTTAATTTGCTGGAATGCCTTGCCCCAGGGTCCCTGTGTATTATGAAAATCAAATATCAAGACAGGGAGCAGCAAAGACAGGAAACATTCACAAAAAAGCCTCATCCCATAAGAAACACCTCTGATGTGTTGTCAGGAGCTTCAAAGTGCATCTCAGAATTAGATTTAAAGTCTGCAACTATTGCTTGGTGTAAATCTATATATCTTTTTGGTATTTACTTGACAAAAATAATAATGATAAAAAAAATGTATTAATGTTAAGTCTCACAGCCTCAAAGTTCATCTCAGAACTATATTTAAAGTCTGTAATTATCACTTGTGCATCTATCTATCTATCTATCTATCTATCTATCTATCTATCTATCTATCTATCTATCTATCTATCTATCTAGGTCTATTTTCCAAGAGAATAGATGCAGGAAATCAGCCAAACCCCCACACGGCATCAAAAGGTAGGTGTGGCAAACTGCACCAACAATAGAGCATTGCTAAAAAGAGCTCAGGAATGAGCTATATACAGAGTGCAGAGTTCAAGAGTGTAAAGAATGCAGGGTTCAGGAGTACACTACGTTTAGAGTGCAGGGTTCAGGAATGCTCTACATACAGAATGCAGAATTCAGGAGTGTGCTATGTAGTGCAGGGTTCACGAGTTTGCTACTTGCAGGGTTCAGGATTTAGGAGTGCACTGCACACAAAGTACAGGGTTGAAGAGTGCACTAAGTACAGAGTCCATATTTCAGGACTGTCTGTCTATCTATCCATCCTTATTGTATTTGCTTGACTAATATATTGTAAGGACTAGCATCAAATGTAGGGCTTTAAGGACACCGCCACTCACGGTTTCTTCTTTTTAAGGGCTTTGTTTGCCCATTTTTATTAAAAGAAAGTTCAGCAAACATAAACACAGGTTTCCCTCACAGGGGTTTTTAGCATTCCTTTTCCCATCAACAAAAATGACATTCAGCCTAGTTGGCTCTCACTTGCAGCACTGCTGCTCTGGACTTACACTCCACGCCCTTGTCTGTTTCCTACCGACTGTTCACCGACCAACTTGGTGCACTGGCTCCCAGGTGGATCCTTCCTGACTCCTGGGCCAGACTTCCTGTCTGCCGGGGTTCAGCCCAGAACCATGGTCAGGTTACTACTAAAAGTCCAGCACACATGTGACAATCAGTATGCTGGCTGTTACCTGGACCCAGGATTGGAGATTTCATCCCACCCAGATCACTTTGAAATCTCCAGGCTCCAGGTCCCAAAGCAAACTTTAAAGAACACTGAGGAAACTGAAAGGCCAGTTTCCTCTTCATGTTACAAGCTCCCTGGAGCCCCTAAAGTTGTCCGGTTGAGAATTCTGGGTCACAACCTCCTTCTAGACCCTGGCAGGGCAATCCTCTGCCACCCCCCCCCCCCCATTTCGACCCCGGAGGGGATGTAACACACCAACCAAACCTTTCAAATTGGCACCTCTGTGCCAGTTGTCACCCATAAGGACCAAACCCAGTCTTATCAGGTGACTTTCACTGTGTCCCCCTGTTACACTGACTTGGGTACTAGAAAGATACCCCCATGACTTTTTACGGGTGCGCTTCCAAAAGCGCCATCTGCCCATTTTCTTGGGGGCCACACTTTTAAACACTTCAGTATTATGTGTGGGCTCTTTTATTTTGGAATTAAACACCTTGTTTGTTAAGCTTTGGGCCATTGTCCTCAGACCTTTTACTCTTACGACTTGGGAGGTTCCTGGACCTATGGAAATCTTTCTCAGAATTACCCTCCCAAACCTGTAGGGGGCCTCTACTGCACCTATTCCCTCTTCTGTGTTGGTCATACCATTATTCATCTTCCCGCAATTTTTAAGATTAGCAGCAACCACGTCACCTTGACCATCAGGTCTACCCTTATTTTTGTTGTCACTCATGGTAACCAAAACATTTACCAGTGTGTTGCACTTTTCCTCATTGTCAAAAATATCAACACATTTATCAGAACTAATTTTGTCAGTGTTCTGCAAGGTAGTGGGGAATTGTACAAAGTGGAGTGGTTGTCTACCATGGCAACATCACTAACCACCAACTCCGCTGGCACATGATCCTCTTCCAGCCCAAAACCGAACCATCATTACATAATTTAACCTTTGGGTTGATGACCCCAACCACATCACATATACTTGTGCCCTTCCGCCCAGACTTCTGTCCTGTCCAACAGTACTCCAGAGTGCCTTTCATACACAACCTCTGTATGAAGCAATCCAGTACACTGAGAGACAACTTTCCACATTAACAAAGATTGCTTTAAATGCTCCAACCTTGGCAATGTCTGCACAGTACAGCCTGTAATTATCAGCTCCATTTAAGCATACCTGGTGGTAAGAGTTCTCCAAATGCAGGAGAGGACAGCATGATATACACTTGCTGTACACTCCAACATTCTAATCTTTTTCTCAGCATATCTGTCATAAAAAGGCAACGTGATTCTACACCTAAGACATTCCTGGGGTCCTTCATGTTCCTGGGGACGTGGAAAGACTCTTTTACTGATGCCCAAGATGTGGTGCTTCCTAAAGGGACTTCCTCCCAGCTGAAGGTATCCAATGCAATAACCTGGTGCTCTCCTAGAGCGCAGCCAGGTGCAGGATTCACCACAAAACTCTCAGATGCAGTGTCAATGATCTGTTCCAGGTAGTCTCTATGGATAACATTAGTTGGGTACATCACACCATTAACTTCTTTATGGGTTGTGGGCACGACCTCTGCTATGTGCTCAATCTCACTTGGCCCTTCCATCTCCTGAGGGATATCTCCTGCAGCAAAAAGCGCACCCTGGACTATAAGTTGCTCTGCAACTGGGACCTCTTTCAATAAAGCCAACAGACTTGTTGCCCATCTGTCCCAGTCTACTTTCACTGTGCTCCCATCAGAGATACTATGCAGTACCACTCCACCTGCCCAAGGAGACACAGGACAGCATGGCTCCATAGCAGACACATTGCACATATCACTTTTGTTTAAACGAAACTGTGGCAATACATTTTTAAACACAGCAGGCTGCAATACCATAACATCACCACCTTGCTCAGGTGGCGCTTCATTAAACGCATGAACACTTATGTTGTCAGCAGTGACAGACCGCAGTAACCCATTATCACCACAAGTAATTTCAGACATTTTAGTTTTGTAATTTAACATATTCTCGTCACCAAGGTCAAGTACCCTCTTATCCATCAGACCAGCACCACAGTTGTCCCAGGCAACCTCCAGCTCCAACATGCAGAGCTCCCTGGAGGTTTCTAGGGACATTTCTGCAGCCTTATATACTGTAGCCTGGGGGGAATAGCATATCCTGCTTAGCGATCACATTATCAGCATAAGTCAACTCAATAACAGTATGATTATACTCCTTAGTAAGTTTCACATAATCACATTCAATTTTAACACTTGCCTCCCCAGTGGACAGGGCACTGCAGTGAGGCAAGTCCTTTTCTCCACCAACAGTGGATCTCCCCTCTGGAATCCCTTCCACTTCAGTGTGAGCATTCACACAGTCAGTCTTTCCCATGACTTCAACAGCAACAGTCTTACCCATCAGTGTAACAGGTCTTGCCATGTTCACTTGAGTACTTGACTTTCTCCTGCTGCACTTCTACTGGGCAACTCCTTCTGGTGGCCACGGGATGGAACTACAGCAGGTACAACAGGAATTTCCTCTTTGTTGTCAGCGGTGACTGCAAACCTTTTCAAACAGGAATCTGGGCTTCCAGACAAAGATTTAAGCAGAGCAACATTATCTCCCGCTGTATTCTATAACCTGGGACAAGAAAAAATGCCATGCCCCAGTTGATCACATTCCAGGTACAGTACTTGGCAACTTTCTCCTGTTGCACTCTCCCAACATGCAGAATCTCACTGGCATCTCTATGGGGATGGTGGGCCACCTCTTCCCAGTAGCTCCTCCTTCCCATTGGCACATTTTCTCCTGTTGCTATCGGAAACTGTGCTCTCCCAGCTGCACTTTGCTGGCCCTCCCAAACACATAGACTTCTCTCTCCACTAAGCAGTGTTGCTTTAAAATTGCCACAATCCTCTGTAGGCAATAGCTTTGTCTTACGGTCCACAGACCTGACATCACAGAGGTTGCTATGGGCAACCACACTCCTCTCAAACTTCTGGTAAGCCTGTTACTCACTCCTGGCACTCAGAGAAGGCTTTCCAAACACAGATGCAGACCTTTGCTTTGCTAGGTAACTTTTTACTGGAGCTTGCAACAAAGGGCAATTGGAGACTGCATGCCCCCACTCACTGCATGGCAAACAGCGCACTTGGTTCCACGTCTTGTCCGGGCTTCCCACACCGCATCTGCTTTCAAGCTTAGGTCTCCGCATCTCAGTAACTGGTCTCTTTGCACCAGCGTTGCTCGGGGTAACAGCCACCACCTATGCACTCATTGCACCAGTGTTGCTAGGGACAACTGCAGCCCTCTTTCTCCTTGGCAAATTCTGTTCAGGGGGTACGGGGCTTGATCAGGCAGTAACAACCCCTCCAGCCATAGAACTCTGTCTCTCAATTCAGCCATCCTTGTTTCTTATTTTCATTTTGACTGCCTCATCTTCAAAGTTACTGCACAACACTTTTGCGCAGATAAGCAACAAATTGGAGCATTGTCTCTAGATAGGCTAGTTACCTTTCTCTTGCAGGTTCTCCTCACCTGCACACACAGACTGTGCTGTCTCATGCACCAAAACACAGTTCATATAACAGATGAACTTACTTCTTTGCAGGGATCTCCACTTCTGCCCACATTCTCCACCATATATAAGGACTAGCATCAAATGTAGGGTTTTAAGGACACCGCCACTGGCTGTTTCTTCTTTTTAAGAGCTTTGTTTGCCCATTTTTATTAAAATAAATGTCAGCAAACATAAACATAGGTTTCCCTCACAGGGGTTTTCAGCATTCCTTTTCCCATTAACAAAAATGACATTCAGCCTAGTTGACTCTCACTTGCAGCACTGCTGCTCTGGCCTCACACTCCAGGCCCTTGTCTGTCGCCTACAGACTGTTCACCAACCAACTTGGCACACTGGCTCCCACGTGGAGCCCTCCTGGTTCCTGGGCCAGACTTCCTGTCTGTCGGGGTGGAGCCCAGAACCATGGTCAGGTTACTACTAAAAGCCCAGCACACACCTGACCAATCAGTATGCTGGCTGTTCTGAATACCTGGACCCAGTATTGGAGATTTCATCCCACCCGGATCACTTTGAAATCTACAGGCTTCAGGTCCCAAAACGAACTTTAAAAAACACTGAGGAAACTGAACAGCCAGTTTCCTTTTCATGTTACAAGCATGGGGCCTGGAGCCCCTCAACATTTCTGGTTGAGAATTCTGGGTCCCACCTCTTTCTAGACCCTAGCAGGGCAACGCTCTGCTACAATATATACACAGTATCTCACAAAAGTGATCACACCCTTCACATTTTTGTAAACATTTTATTATATCTTTTCATGGAGATAACACTGAATAAATTACACTTTGCTACAATGTAAAGTAATCAGTGTACAGCTTGTAAAACAGTGTAAATTTGCTGTCCCCTCAAAATAACTCAACACACAACCATTAATGTCTAAACTGTTGGCAACAAAAGTGAGTACATCCCTAAATGAAAATGTCCAAATTGGGTCCAATTAGCCATTTCCCTCCCCGATGACATGTGTCTCATTAGTGTTACGAGGTCTCAGGTGTGAATGGGGAGCAGATGTGTTAAATTTGGTGTTATCGCCTTCGCTCTCTCATACTGGTCACTGGAAGTTCAACATGGCACCTCATGGCAAAGAACTTGAAGACCTGAAAAGAATTGTTGCTCTACATAAAGGTTGGCTTAGGCTATAAGAAGATTACCAAGACTCTGAAACCGAGCTGCAGCACGGTGGCCAAGACCATACAGCGGTTTAACCAGACAGGTTACACTCAGAACAGGCCTCGCCATGGATGACCAAAGAAGTTGGGTGCATGTGCTCAGCGTCATATCCAGAGGTTGTCTTTGTGAAATAGACATATGAGTGCTGCCAGCATTGCTGCAGACTTTAAAGGGGTGGGGGGTCAGCCTGTCAGTGCTCAGACCATACGCCGCACACTGCATCAAATTGGTCTGCATGGCTGTCATCCCAGAAGGAAGCCTCTTCTAAAAATGATGCACAAGAAAGCCCGCAAACAGTTTGCTGAAAACAAGCAGCCTAAGGACATGGATTACTGGAACCATGTCCTATGGTCTGATGAGACCAAGATAAACTTAATTGGTTCAGATGGTATCAAACATGTGTGGCGGCAACCAGGTGAGGAGTACAAAGACAAGTGTGTCTTGCCTACAGTCAAACGTGGTGATGGGAGTGTCATGGTCTGGGGCTGCATGAGTGCTGCCGGGCCGGCACTTGGGAGCTACAGTTCATTGAGGGAACCATGAATGCCAACATGTACTGTGACATACTGAAGCAGAGCATGATCCCCTCCCTTCGGAGACTGGGCCGCAGGGCAGTATTCCAGTACGATATTAACCTCAAACACACCTCCAAGACGACCACTGCCTTGCTAAAGAAGCTGATTGTAAATGTGATGGACTGGCCAAGCATGTCTCCAGACCTAAACCCTATTGAGCATCTGTGGGGCATCCTCAAATGGAATGTGGGGAAGCGCAAGGTCTCTAATATCCACCAGCTCCATGATGTCATCATAGAGGAGTGGAAGATGATTCCAGTTGCAACCTGTGAAGCTCTGGTGAACTCCATGCTCAAGACTGTTAAGGCAGTGCTGGAAAATAATGGTGGCTACACAAATTATTGACACTTTGGACCCAATTTGGACATTTTCACTTAGGGGCATACTCACTTTTGTTACCAGCGGTTTAGACATTAATGGCTGTGTGTTAAGTTAATTTGAGGGGACAGCACATTTACACTGCTATACAAGCTGTACATTTACTACTTTACATGGCAGCAAAGTGTAATTTGTTCAGTGGTCACATGAAAAGATATAATAAAATATTTACAAAAATGTGAGGGGTGTACTTACTTTTTATATATATATATATATATATATATATATATATATATATATATATATATATATATATATATATATATATATTATTACTAATATTAAAAATATTCCGTTAAAATATCTTTTTTTTTTAGTCCTGCCCCTAATAAGAAAAATAAGTACAATAATTCCAGCACTGACTTACATTTCATTACATTTTAATTAACATTAATA
Organism: Lithobates clamitans; assembly: GCA_037952925.1. Taxonomy (NCBI): domain Eukaryota; kingdom Metazoa; phylum Chordata; class Amphibia; order Anura; family Ranidae; genus Lithobates; species Lithobates clamitans. The sequence continues at coordinate 601,348 of JBBGZY010001301.1, forward strand.
GTGGAGCATTGTTAAATACTAGCAGTGCTTTACACAAAAAGTGCAGGATTCAGGAGTGTGCTATGTATAGAGTGCAGGGTTGAGGGGTGCACTACATCCAGAGTGTAGGGTTGAGGAGTGTGTTGCATGCAGAGCTATGCACAGGGTGCAGAGTTCAAGAGTGCACTATGTAAAGAATGCAGGGTTCAGGAGTGCGCTACATCCGGAGTGCAGAGTCCAGGAGTGCACTACGTTCAGAGTGCAGGGTCCAGAATTTCACTACGCCCAGAGTGCAGGGTTCAGGAGTGCTCTACATACAAAGTTCAGAGTTCAGGAGTGTGCTATGTACAGAGTGCAGGGTTCAGGAGCATGCTGCTTACAGAGTGCTGGGTTCACGAGTGTGCTACTTGCAGGGTTCAGGATTCAGGAGTGCACTGCATACAAAGTACATGTGTGCATAATTCAGGGCTGTCTGTCTATCTACACATCCTTATTGTATTTACTAAATGACTTGCATGTGTGTGTGTGTGTGTGTGTGTGTGTGTGTGTGTGTATATATATATATATATATATATATATATATATATATATATATATATATATATTCCTAATATTAGAAATATTATGTTAAAAATTTATTTTTTTCAGTGCTGACCCTAATGAAAAAATACGTACAATATTTCCAGCACTGACTTACATTTTCTTTCATTAACATGAGCAAAATTAGTTTGCAGTTGAGAATATATTTTTGCCAGATTCATAATACACAATATATGTTTCAGCACAGCCTGATGCAGATTGCTAATTCCTGCATTAGCATGTACACCTTCTGCTATCATGTTTGACCAGGTAACTCTCTCCGCAAGGCAGCAGCCTTCACTTGTCTTCAGAGCCGGCCTGATGGCTCATTTAAAACTTGCTGTGTGAAAAGAAGCGGCCAAGAGAAACCCTTTATAAAATAATCTGCTGTTTTCACGCTGAATGTATGTGGAGGCGCATGCTGTCACTGAGCCTCCTGCTTAGACTATTGATCTGGAATTTGTGAAATAAATGCTTTGTTATTCTCTGTGTCTTTGTGAATATTTTAGATGTAAGGAAAGCAGTTTGTTTACATTGGAAAATGGAAATAAATGTAATGTAACTGATTTTTATTATCGTTTTATCTTCTGCAGAACAGGAATAACATTTTTTTAAACTGGGTAGCTCAAATCTAAAAAAAAAAAAAAAAAAAAAGAAGAATCTTATTACCGATTGATTTGCAGAGACTGATTTTATCTCTACCTTGTCTTTAGCTTTGTTTGTATTATTTGTTCTATACTGGAGACATAAAGCATCAGACTATGGTTGCCATCTCATCCCTTTAAACCCAAACACATATGAATTACACAGGTTCTGTGGCTGATTAAGGTGGAAATTAAACTCACTTGGTGCCTTGTCTGCATTTAATTAGCCTCAGAACCCATGTAATTCAAAGGTGTTTAAAGGGATGAGGTGGCAACTCTACATCAGACCCAGAGGCTTGGTACAGGGCTAGAACCCCATTCACACCTTTTCTTGTAAACTGCGAGTGCTGGGGTAAAACATTTAATAAATACAATCACTTTAACCCCAGAACCATTCTTTCCCTTCCTATTTTCTTTCATTCCCATACCTAAAAGAAAATGTCTTCCTTCCTACAGCAATTACCCCTTTCACGCCTTCGTTATTGATCTCCAACTTTGATATCTCTCTATTCCTCTCTGTTTTTAGAATTTCTACTTTTGCTCTAATGATCTCCTTTTCAGATTCAAAGTTTTCCTTTTCTACACCAATTATGTTTTAAACCAGAGTATCTATTAACTTTGATCTATGTTTCCTTCTCAAATGTCTGCTTTCCCTTTACAAGTATTTTCTCTATCAATCCCAATTATCTGCTTTTCTTTTAGATGAATCGTTTCCCTTCCTAGAGATCTCTCTTTCTATTCCAATTACCACTATTCCAATCTTACATTTTCTATTTCCTTTCCAAGTATTCTTGTTTTCTTCACAATCTGTTAATAATACCAAACTCCTGGAAAATAGACAAACACACATTTAACTAAACTGTTTTTCCTTACAAAATATGTGTTATTTCTGTTTTTACCAGTGCTGTAATTCAGGTACCATGTCAGACAATGTAGCACCAGTCCGGCACCCCCTGAAACATCTCTGTAGGCTTCATTACAGCTGAGCTCTACACCTGAGTTTAGAACCCTTATCCCAGCTTGTGATTGGACAGTGAAGGAGCAGCAGTACTCTGTTTTCTATTCTCTATCTTATGCTCAGGAAGCTGATTGGCGTGCAGTGTTGCCTCCACCACTTTCAGGTATGCCTTCACCTTTAACCGCTTCCCTGTGTACATTTACTGCAGTAGTGCGGCCCTTGAGCGTGAAATCACGTACCTGTATTTGATTTTGATTTCCGGGTCTGGGGCTTCTTCTGTGATTTTTTCAAAATTGTCAGTCTTTTTTGTTAATAGCGCAAAGAAATAAAAACTGCAGAGGTGATTAAATACCACCAAAAGAAAGCTCTATTTGTGTGAAAAAAAAAAAGGACATCAATTTTATTTAGGTAAGACGGCACACGATCGTGCAATTGTCAGTTAAAGTAACGCAGTACCTTATTGCAAAAAAGGGCCTGGTCCTGGTTCCGGAGCTGAAGAGGTTAAAATACATACCTAGCCAAAACTCTTTCTTTTGTTGATAGAACAGGGTAGGGTGAAACCACCTAGCGCCGTGACAGCCAATCACAGAGGTCATGTGCTCTTAAGCCCCACCCCATCTCCCAGCCTCAAAAACCTCATAAATGACTGGGAGGCGCTGGCGTGAGAAGGTTAAAAAATGTCTGGCCTTTACATATATGTCAGTGAGATCAAGAGCAATATAATAAGGATCATTGTGTAGTCGCTGCTCTTGAAAAAATTGGATAGTAGAAAAAACAAGGAAGCCAGGCAGAGAAACAGGAGAGCCCTCTTAACATAGTGCAGCTGTTTTTTTTTTTTTTTATAGGCACAAATAGTAAAAGAGTAGAATTGTATTACTTAAGCGTGGATATATTGCAGTAAACTGTTAAAATGGTCAACCTGTCATCGAGTATATGGAAACCATTACAAACAAATGGCCGCTGCCCTCAACTATAACTGGTCTTTGCAGCAAAGAGCACATGGAAGGGCAATGCACTCAAAACAAAACCAAAGAAATTCCCAGCTCAACTTAGTAGCCATCCTGCAATCATCCGAATTCTCCTCTCTAACAGTTTGCATTAAAAACAGGGGTTTAGTTTGCACACATTTGCAAATACATGCATAAGCCACAGAGCCCTATCAAGCCACCCCATGATTTTCTGTAGTCCTAACTCTAAATTTTGAGAGCCTCCAGGATAGGCAGAGGGCAGGTGAGCCTGGAGGGAGCCCACCCCTCCCTATATGGAAAACATCTCTGTCTCCTTTAAGATCTTTCTTCTGGTGGATAGTTGCAGTCAATGCATGGGGAAACCCAGATCCTAATACCTAATGGTGAGCTATGTGATCTGTAAAAAAAAGTTAAAACATCATATAGGGTGTTATACTCTAACCACAACAAAAGTTTTTCCACAGCTCTTAATTAATAATGTTGAAGAGGCACTTGTTCTGGTATTTGGGGGGCACACTCATACAGTCAATGATATTATTGACTGTTTACATTACCACAGCAGGATCTGTTATTTAGAGAGTGGCTTTACATTGGGGTACATTTTATTTTTCTAATTGAATATTTATGTTGTTTATTTATATTTTACATATTGGGGAATAAGTAATAAGGGATACTAATGCAACCATGAACCTACCACCCAGTTATGGTGATGATGTATCCCCACTGAACTAATGCTGATAAATGACAGATCCCTTGCACTGCTGTTAAACAATAGCTCTGAGATCCTGGGTAACATCATTGACCAAATGTGTTACTTTTAAAATACTAAATTGTACTCTTTCTCCAAAAGTACACACGACCGGACTTTCCGTCAGAATAGACTCTGACGGTCATTCTGATGGAGTTCCGCTGAAACGGACTTGCCTAGACACGATCACACCAAAGTCCAATCGTTTAGAACGTGATGACGTACGATGGGACTAGAAACAGGAAGTTCAATAGCCAGTAGCCAATAGCTGCCCTTGCGTCATTTTTGGTCCGTCGGAATAGCATACAGACAAACGGTTTTCCCGATAGGAATTGAGTCCGTCGGAAAGATTTGAAACATGCTCTATTTCTAGGTCTGTCAGAATTTTCAAAATAGAAAGTCAGATTAAGCCCACACACGATCGGAATGTCTGACGGAACGATTCCGTCGAACCTTTTCTGACAGAAAGTCCGGTCGTGTGTACGCGGCATAACAGCACATGCAGCTTTAAGGCATCCCCAAGCATTTTTTCTAAAGGATTTGCAATATTCAATATTGTCCTTTAAGGAATATGTAAACCCAACATTTCATATTCTAGATATGTTCCTGCAATACCTGTACTTATATTAAAAAGTATACTGTTCTCTTTATAAAACCTCCTTTGTGTCAAATCCCTGGTGTCCCTGCCAGTCCTGCTTTCCTATCAAAAACTGACCACATTAGACAGAAAAGAATAGCATGGACAGTTCTCTAGCTATGCTGGGAACTAAGGCTGCTCTTCTCCAATGATCAGACCTGTCCTAACAACCCCCTTCCACCTGCACAGCCATTCACTGGCAAGATCAGTGCTCTGCTGTTTCTCCTCCCCCAGCTCGTATGCAGCTGAGATTAGAGGGAATGTGAGCACTGATGTAAAAGGAAAGTACACTCACTGGCTACTTTATTAGATACACCTGTTCAATTGCTTGGTTACACAAATTGCTAATCAGTCAATCACATGGCAGCAAATTATTGCATTAAGGCATCTAGATGTGGTGCTCAAACCGAGCATCAGAATTGGGAAAAAACTGGATTTAAGTTACTTTGAATGTGGCATGGTTGTTGCTGCCAGACGGGCTGGTCTGAGACAATCATCGGGCTTCGCCCCCACAAGAACATTTTAACTTTTGCTTTTTGGATTCCTAGAAGCTCCAACCCAAGACCTGCCTAGGTCAAATAACAAAATTATACAACACAACAAAGCTTGGTTCTCTACATGTTACATGGCTGCTAGGAGAACAGTCCTCAAAAAGTGGACATCCTCCCTCCCTCCTAGCATTAAGGAATTACAAGTCGACCTATTGAGTCTTCTCAGGATAGGGAAAATGGACCTGGTCTTCTCTAGTTATCCAAAATCAATCCGTTTCTATCATAAATGTGCTCCATTTATTGACAAAGTGATACCATCAAATGACCGACACATCCTCAATGATCTACCATACACTAAGGAGGCCATCAAATCCAACACAATATCCTCCTAAGACCTAGGAAAAAGGCCACAACTACGTGTTTTCAAAACCAACCTTTGCATCTTTCGTTATGGGACTACCGACATGGTGACTATATACAGTGCCTTGAAAAAGTATTCATACCCCTTAAAATTTTCAACATTTTGTCATGTTACAACCAAAAACGTAAATATATTTTATTGGGATTTTATGTGATAGACAACACAAAGTGGCACATGATTGTGAAGTGGAAGGAAAATTATAAATTGCTTTCAAAATGTTTTACAAATATATAGCTTAAAAGTGTATAAAATGCATTTGTATTCAGCCCCCTTTACTCCAATACCCCTAACTAAAATTTAGTAGAACCAATAGCCTTCAGAAGTCACCTAATAAGTAAATAGAGTCCACTTGTGTGTAATTTCATCTCAGTATGAATACAGCTGTTCTGTGAAGCCCTCAGAGGTTTGTTTGAGAACCTTAGTGAACAAACAGCATCACGAAGGCCAAGGAACACACCAGACAGGTCAGGGATAAAGTTGTGGAGAAGTTTAAAGAAGGGTTAGGTTATGAAAAAATATCCCAAGCTTTGAACATCTCATGGAGCACTGTTTAATCCATCATCCGAAAATGGAAATAGTATGGCACAACTGCAAACCTATCAAGACATGGCTGTCCTTCTAAACTGACAGTCTGGGCAAGGAAAGCATTAATCAGAAAAGCACCCAAGAGGCCCATGGTAAATCTGGAGGAACTGCTGAGATCCACAGCTCACAGCTCTGTCCACAGGTCAACTACGGTATTAATCCTGCACTCCACAAACCTGGCCTTTATGGAAGAGTGGCAAGAAGCTATTGTTGAAAGAAAGCCATAAAAAGTCCCATTTGCAGTCGGCAAGAAGCCATGTGGGGGACACAGCAAATATGTGGAAGAAGATGCTCTGGTCAGATGAGACCAAAATTTTACTTTTTGGCCTAAAAAGCAAAACGCTATGTGTGGCAGAAAAATAACACTGCACATCATCCTGAACACACCATCCCCACATGAAACATGGTGGTGGTAGCATAATGTTGTGGGGATGCGTTTCTTCAGCAGGGACAGGGAAGCCGGTCAGAGTTGATGGGAAGATGGATGGAGCCAAATACAGGGCAATCTTAGAAGAAAACCTGTTAGAGTCTGAAAAAGACTTGAGACTGGGGTGGAGGTTCACCTTCGAGCAGGACAACGACCCTAAACATACAGCCAGAGCTACATTGGAATGGTTTAGATCAAAGCATATTCATGTGTTAAAATGGCCCAGTCAGTCCAGACCTAAATCCAATTGAGAATCTGTGGCAAGACTTGAAAATTGCTGTTCACAGACGCTCTCAATCCAATCTGACAGAGCTTCAACTTCTTTGCAACGAAGAATGGGCAAAAATGTTACTCTCTAGATGTGCAAAGCTGGTAGAGACATCCCCAAAAAGACTTGCAGCTGTAATTTCAGTGAAAGGTGGTTCTACAAAATATTGACTCAGGGGGGCTAATTACAAATGCACGCCACACTTTTCAGGTATGTATTTGTAAAAAAATGTTGAAAGCCATTTATCATTTTCCTTCCACTTCACAATTATATGCCACTTTGTGTTGGTCTATCACATAAAATCCATTTTTGGTTATAACATGACAAAATGTGGAAAATCTCAAGGGGTATGAATACTTTTTCAAAGCACTGTAGCTACCACCCACTATTCCCTACATTTTGGTGGCATTAATCCAGGAGCAATGAAATGTTTCACCAAGCCGATTTTGACTTTGTTTTATGTCTCATTTCTTTTACTTATGTTTATGTTACAACATTAGGTTATCTGAGCTCTCTGATAGCTCAGGTTATGTAGACTCAGCTTGGGTTCACTTCCCCACTCCCTCCCTCTCTCCACCCTTCCTCCTTTCCCACCTTTCCCATCTTCCCTACCCCCCCCATAGACAACTTCATGCAGACTTTCACCTCTCCAGTGATGTGACATGTATTATTTAATCACATGTTGAGTTGTCTACTGTATTGTTTAATTGAAAAATATAAATCTTTCAAAAAAAAAGAGAGAACAGAAACTGAGGATACAATTCGTACAGGCTCACCAAAATTGGACAATAGAAGATTGGAAAAACATTGCCTGGTCTGATGAGTCTCGATTTCAGCTGCAACATTCAGATGGTAGGGTCAGAATTTGGAGTAAACAACATGAAAGCATGGATCCATCCTGCCCTTTATCAATGGTTCAGGCTGGTGGTAGAGGTGTAATGGTGTGGAGGATATTTTCTTGGCACACATTGGGCCCCTTAGTACCAATTGAGCATTGTTTAAATGCCATGGCCTACCTGAGTATTGTTGCTGACCATTACCATCCCTTTATGACTACAGTGTATTCATCTTCTGATGGCTCCTTCCAGCAGGATAATGCACCATGTCACAAAGCTCACATCATCTCACCACTGGTTTCTTGAACATGACGATGAGGTCTCTGTACTCCAATGGCCTCCACAGTCACCAAATTTCAATCCAATAGAGCACTTTTGGGATGTGGTGGAATGGGAAATTTGCATCATGGATGTAACAGACAACAAATCTGCAGCAACTGCGTGATGCTATCATCTTAATATGGACCAAAATCTCTGAGGAATGTTTCTAACACCTTGTTGAATCTATGCCATGAAGAATTATGGCAGTTCTGAAGGCAAAGGGGGGGTCCAACCTGGTACTACTAGGATGTACCTAATAAAGTGGGTGATGAGTGCATATACTGTATATGTGTATATATATATATATATATATATATATATATATATATATATATACACACACACACACAGAGGGTACGGCAAAGAATCACTCCCCTTTAAAATAATCACATCACAATTTGTTGTTTTGCAGCCTGAAATGGAGAGACACTGTTTTTGTTTTATCCAGCTGTATTTACTCAGTGAATATTATAGCATCCAAGTGAAAGATATAACACCAACAAATCTGAATTCAATTCAAAAAGAGAATTACTGAGTTGGAAAAAGGATCACCCCTTCCTAAAAATGACTTGTAAACGTAATCAGGTGTAGCTAATCACCTTCTCAATGGCACACAAAGCCATTGGCCTCTGATCACTTTTTTTTTTTTTTTGGGGGGGGGGGGGGTGTATAGCTACAAATGTGACCGAGCCCTTACTGCCCCATCCATAGTTAGTAGCCAGGAAGTATTGCACCTAAAATCATGTACTAGCATCTCTTTTTGGTTAAAGAGGTTGTAAAGTGAGAAGTTTTTTTAATCGTAATGCATTCTATGCAATAGGATAAAAAGCCTTCTGTGTGCAGCAGCCTCCCTCAGCCCCCCTAATACTTACCTGAGGTCCCTCTCTGTCCAGCAATGTACACAAGTGTCTCAGCCATCCGAGCTTCATTCTCCTGATTGGCTGAGACACAGAATTGGCACCATTGGCTCCCGCTGCTGTCATTCAAAGTTAGCTAGCCAATCAGGGGAGAGAGGGTCGGGGCTCTGTGTCTGAATGGACACAGGGAGCTGTGACTCGGCTCGGGTGCCCCCATAGCAAGCTGCTTGCTGTAGGGGCACTGAACAGGAGGGAGGGGCCAGGATCACAGAAGAGGCACCCAAGAAGAGGAGGATCTGGGCTGCTCTGTGCAAAACCACTACACAGAGCATGTACAGTAAGTATAACATGTTTGTCTCGTTTTTTCCCCATAAAAATAACAATCACTTTAAGCTATCCCTTTTGAAGTAATGAAGTTACCACAAGATCAAACCTCATCATGATATTCAGTCGTATTTTCTAATGAGTCAATATGTAAGTTATTGCTATTCTGTCACGACTTTGTCTGGGAAACACTATTTACATTTCAGCAGCTTAAACAGAATATTCTTTGTGCTGGATTTGCTATTTATTTTACATTAGTTAAGTATTAACTTTATTAGGTATGAAATGCTCTGCTCCTGAACTTCCTTCCATCTGTATCTAAACATCTGCACAATGGCCTGGGCATAGGAGATGTTAATCTATGTTCCTTCATTGACAGATGACAGCTGACACTGGTGTTGGTCGTTGTAATGAACAATGTTTACTCAGTATGAAAGTCTGCCAGCAATACCTTTCCATGGTGCTGAAACTGTGTATATACACTAAGGCCACCATTTTCAGGCAGACATGATCAGAAGCTCCATGCAAATCTATGGGCTTTGAGAAATAAAGAAAAGGGAAAGCACCTCTAAGTGCAATAGATTATACATTTAATAGGACAATTAAAAAAGCCACTCACATGTTGTAAGCTAAAACACAGGCTCTTCAGTAAGGTGAGCATCAAGGGGTGCAATTGGGGTATTCCTACGAGGCTTGTTTGCAGCCGGGAGGGAACACTAACCATTCTCTTCGGGGTCACGGGCAGCCAGAGAGTCCATGGATGACATGGTGAAACGCAATGGGAAAGCCCTGATGGGACCCATAGATACTCACCTTACTGAAAAGCCTATGTTTTAACTCAGCACATATGAGCAGCTTTTTTTATTTGTCCTATTACATTTATGATCTATTGCACTTAGAGGACCTTTCACTTTTCTTTTTTTCTCTGCATGTCTATTTCACTGAGCTGACTTCTTCCCAGATGAGCTAGCCCTAAGTGGATGTTTTTGTTTTTTTTTTCATTTAACCGTTTTCCGCCCACACTATAGCCGAATGACGGCTACAGCGCGGGCTTCCAGTGTCCGGAGGGCGTCAATAGACGTCCTCCCATGATCGCGCTGCTTGCGCACCTCCTGGGGCATGCGGGCGGCATGCTCTGTGATTACTGAGTTATTTACTAAGCTCTAGGGAGATTATTGCAACTGCAATTGCAGAGTGTTTTGCCTGTGTTTTAGCTTACCACATGTGAGTGGCTTTTTTAATTGTCCTATCAAATATATAATCTATTGCACGATAGAATAAGATTATTACAAAAATGTGAGGGGTGTACTCACTTTTGTGAGATACTGTAAACTTGACACGTTTAGGATGCCCAGTTTGCCTAGGAGCTGAGTTGGGCTGGTTCTACCCTCAGTACTCTTAGGGTATCTGTGTTTGGACTCAAAATATGTATATATTCTGGCTGTGATATTATTTTATGAGTTATGAAACATGCTAATGTTTCAGAGCTATAACTGCTAACCTGTCTGCAGAGATGTGTATTGGCCATCCCCTCCAACTGAGCTTTTTACGATCGGTATCTGTTTGTTCTCTGGATTGCTCAGCTTGCAAGGGTGATAGTTTTTTTAGGGCTTCTAGACTTCAATTGTGGATTGGGCAATAAAAAGGTCTGTGTGTCTGATCAATGGATTGATAAGGTCCTGGCATCAGTTAACAGTTTGCGTATTGTATAAATTGAAGGGGGGGGGGTCATTGTGGCTATGCATTTTAATTAAAAAATAGCAGGGGAGACTTGTGACACAAACAAAATGGCTGCTGCACACAAAGCTATTAGGGTGCCCAGTAGATATGACCATTACAGGAGCATTCAATGATTTTCACATTCTAGCAACAAAGCAGGATGCAGGAGTTGCTAACTGAGAGTTTTTTCTTTTAGGCTTCCAGTGGGGCCCAAATGGCTTACGTGTATGGCAATAATAATCAGGGCTTTTTTTCTCAGAGAATAGGTGCAGGAACTCAACCATGCCCGCCACACACACATACCTGCTAAATGGCATCATATAGTGCATACAACCCCTCCCTCCACTGTCCTCATCTTTTCCCCCCTCCTTAAAAGCTCCACCATCAAGTCATATTTCTTACCTTTGTTGAAATACTAAGCTGAAGCACCTATCCGACTGTAGTACCTCCCAGCATACTATACTATACTACAGGAGACCACAGAGGGTGCAGCCTACCAGGCACCCTCTCCTGCCCATGACTGCACTGAACCCTGGGCACCTGTTCTGTACCTACCTTGTGCCTGTCCGGCACTCAGTGGGATCTGCGCAGGAGATCTGACCTGTGGGAGCTACTGGGAGATAAGCTATGACTTGTAAACGCAGAAGCTGGACTTCAGTGTTACCAAGTGATAGTGGTGAGCAGGGAGCAGAAGACCTGAGCCAGAGGTGGTGGAACTGAGTTCCCCCTAGTTCCTGCTGAAAAAAAGCCCTGATAACAATAATAAACATTTTACAATGCTGCACAGTTTTTAATATCTACTGGGGACCTCTGGCTCAATGGGCTGTTTTCTGGAAAAGGTGGACTTAACTTTATAATTTAATGATCTAGAAGCACACTCCCTTTAAAAACAGACACGATCATGTTCTTGGAGACAATATTACCCAAAGGTATAATGAAGGGTAGTATTTTGACTTGTGTCATTTATATGATTTCTCTTGAGGGCGAGAAAGGATTATATTTTTCTCCTCTGTGGCAAAATTGACAACTGTTGCTTTAGGAAGGAGGGAGCTGTTCTGTCTTTTCTGGAGCAAATTTGCAGAAGTTTTTAAAAAGCTGAACTTTTTGGACATCAGTCTTTTGCAACTTCTAAATCATAAGTTTCAATTTGTAAGAAAATGTTAAACTTTATGAACTTTTGTCTTTTTTCAACTTTGGTAACTATGTATAGCTTTGTAGAACAGAACTCTGTTCAGGCAGAACACAAGTTCAACCAGATAACTATACAAGCAAAAATAAGGAAATTATTTCAAGACGTCAGCAGTGAGCATACTACCACCAGACAATTTCCCATAAGAGCATCTGCCTAAATGAGCTGTCAAATGATTGAATTTGAGAGATAAATGAGAGTGGAGGGCTAATGGTGGCATTTAAGCAACTGTCTTCGGAGTGGGTGCGAAAATAATTTTGACATTTATTGTCATGTGAGGGATGCAGTGGGTAAGGAAGGAAATATTAGAAGCTGCAATCTCGGCATGGTAATGTATGAGTGTCAATTTGTCATCTATAATCTGATATGAAATAAGTAATTGGTTGGACAGAAGAAACAAAGAAGGGATACGGCTGGTGGCTTTTGTACCTTTTACATGATCTGGTTCCTGTGTTTTAGCTGAAAGTGTACTGCAGATTGGGAGCAATTATATGAAAAAGCAAACGCTCTATTCAGTTTCAAAGAAAAACAAGTTAGATAAGTGAACTTTGATGTTTTCAAATGATATTTAAAGTGTTACTAAACCCAGGAGCCCGCATTCACTATATATGGTATCCCACAGTACACAGAACATGGAAATGCAATTATTTTAGTAAATATAAATACCTATATAGGTATAGGTATATATGCCTTTTCTCATCAGCAGTATATAGCAGTCTTGGGACTTCTATCAGTGTCTGGTTAAATCTTGTAGGATGAGTTTTCATTCTCCTCTGACTGTCCTATGAGGCTGCATAACCCCTGCCTCTTTGTCTGGACAGTGCTAATGGGCCCTGTGCTGATCACATGCACCCTCCCTCCCCCCCCCCAAAAAAAAAAAAAACTCTCTAGCAATACACACCAAATAGACGTGATTGGCTCCTGCTGCTGTCAATCAAATGCTGTGACACAGGAGCAGGGGGCAGGGCCGAGTCCATTGACACAGACAGCGGGGTTCCGGAGCGAGCACGCACGGGTGCCCCTATGGAAAGCCGCTTTCCGTGGGGGCATCCGTCGAAGAAAAGGGGCCTGGAGCGTCGGCGGGGAGCCTAGAAGAAGAGAATTGGGCTGCTCTGTGCAAAAGCATTGCACAGAGCAGGTAGGTATAGACAAGTTTGTTATTTTAATTAAATACAAAAAAGGCAGCTTTAATATTGCTTTAATCCCATTAGCAACCTACTGTATCTAGGAGGGTGCTACAAAAAATATAATTTCACCTTTCATTATTCTGAGGATGGACAGTTAATTGATGGATACTTAAGATACTCAGACACCTACATGTGTTGTAACTTTCAGTGAAAGACATATAAAAAGTGTTAACTTGGTTCACAGCCCTGACATCATTTATGCTCTTTATTACCATATATCCTTCTTTGCAAAGTCTTTTACCAAAAACCTAGAGAAATCGAATGTTTCAAAATTGGCCAAAGATATCCCTACTGATAACATTGTAGACAAACTGATAAAGGGATACCATTCAACATCAGCGGTGGTAGCCTCTGAAACATGGAAAGAAACCCAATTCAAAATAATACATTGAGCATTTGTCCCATTTTTCATCCACAAACACACTGGACTAAACACAGTCGCATCCACCTGCCCAAAGTGTGCTCATCTTAAACCATCCTTGGCTCATTGTCTTTGGACCTGTTAATGAATAGCTAGCTGCTGGAATCACGTAAGAGTGTTTATACTCTGTTACTCATGTTCTCCCACCTTATCCTTTTTGCATAAAAGGCCTGCTTCAGCCCAATTTCTCTTTAATCTCTAAATGGACTTATGCCTGCCTCCTAGCAGCTAGATACTCCAAACACAGAAATGGAATTCCTCTTACGTGCCAAACATTACTGATGTAAAAAATGCTATCCAATATGTTTACTCAAAAGAAAAAGCTTGACGCTGACTTCCATTCTTGCTCTGGATCCTTCCAGTACATGTCAAAATGAGGAGAATATGTTAAGACCCTAAATCCGATTTGTGGACCTGAAGGAGATACTCAGCCTCCTCGAAGAATAAGACCATAGCAATAACCACTTTACACAATTTACGTTTCTCTCTAGTCTTAGCCGTATATTCTACATTTCTCCAATGAAATCAAAGCATAAACTTCATTAAAAAGTCAGCGCACAAGTCCCACACATATTATAACTGCAAATAGCTGTGCTCCAGCAATGACAATGTTTATACCCTAAAAAGGCTTTAATAAAATTTTATTTTAAAAAAACTAAATGTATCTTAAACCACCTTCATGAGCTTTTCCCCCCTACAAGCTGATGTTTGTTTTTCAATTGGATTGGACTGAGATGACTCTGTAAAATGAGACACACACTCAGAGGTTTTTTTTAAAGTGTAGGAATCATTTATTAATACCTTACCAACTTTATATAAGCAAAAGATTATACACCTTTGCCCTGATATCTCAGAACACTCTTAAAACACTTTCAAATGGCCCCTCCAGTCTACCTTTGGCCGCTTCTTGAATAGTCCTTTTAGTGATTGCCTTTGAAGATTTTGAATTGTTGGCTGGCTGCTGCTGAGCAATCTTCTTGTTATTATCTTTCATAAATGTGTCCCATTGTCATCTTGCTGCTACATCATCTTTACATTGACTGTATTGGATTGTTACTTTTGCAATAATTCTTCATCCTCAATAAAAAAAAAAAAACTACAGTAATTTTTTGATAAGAAAAAAAAATGGCCCATATCAGTCAGTGTTGGCGCTCTCAAAAGTATTTCTCTGACCCTACTTTAGTAAACACATCACGATAAAGATTCAGTCCTTTCTACATTTTATCTTCCATCTTCAAGTTTGTTTAGATGTCACATCTTTCTTTCACTGATCAATAACTGCATTAAATGACGGCAGGCTCCCGAACAGTATGTGTGACTTCTTAGAGATGTAACCAAACCTGTGCTTTCCCCATGCAGGGCAAAGAAACAGGCTCAACTTAATGCAGATCTCCTCAAAGCAATATGCTCACCTTTTCTTTACACCTCTAGGAGTGGCAAAAATACCCCTTATTTCAGATACTATGAGTATGGAGGAGAAAGTAACTAATTTCATGTGCCAGCCCTTGGCCAATCATCGAGCGCCAGTGCTGTCAAATAGGGAATGTCAATAGTCCTGTATAAGCAGTGATTTGAGTAGACCAAAGAAAAGGAGAGTACAGTATGTGGTGATGGAAATCTGGATGATAAAGTAGGGATGGTGCTTTGGCCTTCAAAAGGCAAAGTTTAGGTATCAATCACCACAATATATATTGTAATGGTATATACCTTATGCTGCGCCAACTCACCAATAATTATACATGAATAGTGCACAATTCATTAATAAATATACAACCAAAATAAACACTTTTCCTATGTAATATTTAAATTCCAAAAAAAAAACAAACAACATCACTTGGTAAAATCAATACTTTCTACTTCTTCAGAAAATCATCTCCATTGTATCTGGTCAAAACAGACCCTGTACCTTTTTGCAATAGGGTGACAGAGCTTACTCACTAGCTAGTGAGACTAGCTGAGATGAGCAAACTTCTGAAAAATATGATCAGTTGTGGTTCAGCTAAACCTTTTAAACCTGGCAAGCTTCTAATATTTGAAGAAAAAGAATAATGGGAGGAGGGACTCATAAGAGAACCCTCATATTTGGACAATTGTGTCTGGTACCTCATCCTGATAGATAACATGCACAAAAAAAACCTAAAAACTATATTTGAAGGACAATAGTGGTAGCAATGGAGTAAACAAGTATCAAAAGTATTTATTTTTACAAATTAAAATTAATAAAGACATGAAATTGTACACATATACCACAAACCTAAAATAAATGTGATGCTGTTCTTCATGTTGATTCTCATCAACCCTGCTGCAGTAGGGGGTGAGGAACTTGCTTTAGCTTTGACACAGTTGCGTTTCAAGGGGCATAGCCTGCTCCACTAAAATAAGAAATAGTATAAATATCAATGCCAATCTCAATCTATCAATGAGTGTAATGGCACAATAATATTTTGCCACATACCTCAAGGCTGTACACAAGAACAAATAAATGGAGTCACAATACATGGCCTTCATATAGTTACCCGCTGCCACCTTCTGGTCACATGGGATAGTCCAAATACAGCTCTTTAGGGAAAACAAGCTCTTAATATCATTTGATGTAAATATCCGAAAAAGATATATCATATGAAGATCATAGTAACCACTATGAAACAACCCCAAAGATAAAGACACATTTCACTGTGTATGAGATAGGGCAAAAGGATAATATGGTGTGAGGCCCCTTTAAAATACAAGCTACACCCCTACTCCCCAGGTTAGAAAAACATGTCTACCAAAGTCACTTGTACTGCCTGTGATTACTAGCAGTATCAGAGAAAAGACCCACGCTCCTTAGCATGCCTCCACATACAGAGTAAGAATATCCCAAACAGGGATATGTGTGTAAATACCATCAAAGTCAAAAACTCACGCAGAATTCCTGATATGCGCTGCAATAGCCACATATAAGATGGAATGTATTATGAAAAATGTGGTATAGGATGGTAAGGCAAGGGTCCCATAACCATGGTCCCTTCTGCCAGCATCAAAAGACTCCTCCCTCACATCATGGGAGGATCTTTATAGGGCAGGGGGCAGATCCCATCTCATGGCGTGCCAATTGATGTCTCCAGGTGGACAGAACCAAAAATTTGTGCCATTGCATTAGAAGGGACGCACAGCGCATCCACGTCATAGATAGCTGACCACATCGTGGTCCCCGCGTCACACCCCCTACAGCAAATAACATGCTGCAGAGGTATATCATCTCACCACCCCGCCAGCCAATCACAAGCTCGCAGGAGTAGGATGGCAGTTCGAATCCCGCCTCCCCACTAGGAGAGACAGACAAGGCCATCAGCCAATGAAATTGGGAGATCCAAAAAGCACAAACCATAGGGCAAAGAGAGTAGGAAACATAAAGGCATGTAAACATAAGCTAGTAATCACAGGCAGTACAGGTGACTTTGGTAGACATGTTTTTCTAAACTGGGGAGTAGGGGTGTAGCTTGTATTTTAAAAGGGACCCCACACCATACTATCGTTTTTCCCTATCTCATACAAAGTGATATGTGTCTCTATCTATGGGGTTGTTTCATATTGGTTACTATGACCGGAAGTGACGTCAGGTTGCAAGTTCGTGGTGCTGTGTTTGTGTTTTACACTCCTTATTGGCTGTTTTTATAATAAACGCATTTTAGCCCATACATACTTCACGATTGGAGACTTCCTTTCTTCCTTCTCCTCTATACACTGTGCTTGAACTGCAGCTCCCCCTAATTTTTTATCGCAGAATTTCACCGCCCCAAGAAGAGAGATCAAAGTTTACTCATTGCAGGAGCCTGGATCCTTCTGGCCGTCTCTTTATAATATTTAACGCTGTTACCTTACAGCGGTAAAGTAAGGGACCACCTTATACAGAGGTGTAGATACACTGATTATTCACTACCGGATAGCGCCATTGGGAGCAGCACTTCACGTCTCCAGCTCACCGATTTATGGACATTGTTTTATTAGCACTTTAGATTTATTTTGCAAGAGTATTTATGTGGTTTTCAGCACTAGCACTTTATTACTACCCACTTGAAGATTGAATTGCACTACTGTCACTGCCATCACTTGCACTTTATATATCTTAATCTGCCTACAGTGGTTATATATATATATATTTATTTGAGCACTGAGCTATTATCATTTAGGATTGATTCCGTTCATTTGTTTTTGGATAATTCGTTAGTATAGACATTCGTTATAACGAATCGATCCATTTTATTGTTTAATTGTTTCGTTTTTGAATAATTTGTTGTTTATTTATGTATATATATATATTCATCATAACGATTCGTAGTTCGGAAAGTCGTTTGTTTATTGTATCCAATAACACACATAATGACATATATCTCATATACAATATCTCTTCTCCTATGCTCAAATACAATACAATAACCTTCTCACTCACTTTTCAGGAATGCACTTTGCCACTAATCCAACCTCCAGCACAAAATTAATCAGCTGATTGAACTGTAAGATTTACTCTGTGTTGACTTTTTGCTTCATTAGACTTTTAATAAATATCGAATCATGCTGAATTAATTTGTTATTTTTGTTATAATTTCTTTCGTATTAGTTTGAAATTCTTAATTTTTTTCAATAAACAACTGGCCAGTTTTCTCGATTCTCCAGCCAGGACCAGCACATCCTGGATAGACTTACAGTACCTGTAGTTTTAACCAGTTGTATTAAACTTTTTTATATCTAACCATTTGTATATTGAAATTAAAGATTTGTTTATTTTTTAAGCCTGCTTGGTATGTGTATTTATTAGACCCTGCAAGGTACATGTAAAGTCCCACCCTATTTTTGTTCTCATCCGGTAATTGTTTTATATGTAGTAGGGTCATAATTGCCTCACATTCATCCCTCATACTCTTCTAACATAACTTAGTTACTTAGTTACATAGCTGGTAAGGTTGAATAAAAGACAACAGTCCATCCAGTTCAACCTGTGTAGATGTGTGTGTAGAAAAATCATTTCCCATACCCCCCTAAATTGTTTTCATTAAGATGCACATCCAAGAGTCTTTTAAAACTATCCATACTTCCTGTTGACACCACCAATTGTGGAAGAGAGTTCAACATCCTAATCACCCTGACAGTGAAAAACCCCCTACGCAGCTTAACGTTAAATCGCTTCTCATTGTGTGGCCACTGTGTCCTCTTACACTCCCTGGGACTGAAAAGTTTCATACTTACGCTGGGATCACTGTTGAGATATTTATATATAGCTATCAAATCTCCTCTCAAGCGTCTCTTCTCCAGGGAGATTAATTTAGCGCTTGTAGTCTTTTCTCATGATTGAGGTCCCCCAGTCCCCATTATAATTTAGTTGCCCTTCTCTGGACTCCCTCCAACTCCAGCACATCGTTTCTGAGGATTGGTGACCAGAACTGGATGGAATACTCAAGATGCGGCTGAACCAGAGTTATATAGAGTGTCAGAATAATCGTTTTATCTCTGGAGTGAATTTCTTTTTTAATGCATGCTTATATTCTGCTGGCTTTGGTAGACGCAGCTTGACACTGCATGCTATTGTTCAATCTGTCATCTACTAGGAACCCTAGATCCTTCTCCATCCTGGAATCCCCTAGGGCAGTGTTTCTCAACTCCAGTCTTCAAGGCGCACCAACAGGTCATGATTTAAGGCTTTCCATTATTTTGCACAGGTGATTTGATCAGTTTCACTGCCTTAAGAATTATCAGAGCTGTTTTATCTGAGAGAAATCCTGAAAACATGACCTGTTTGGGCACCTTGAGGACTGGACTTGAGAAACATTGCCCTAGGGATTCTCCACCTAAAGAATAACTTGTGTTTATATTTTTACCCCCCAAGTGCATTACTTTACATTTTTTTATATTAAACTTCATTTGCTTCAGTAGCCAACTTCATTCATTTATTCAGGTCCTTTTGTAAAGTTTCTATATCCTGCTGTAAATTAAAAAGAGGGGAGCAAGAGGCGGGACTTTGCATGAAGCACACGGAAGCAGATAAATAAATTAAGTAAAAAACGCTTTTAATTAGTTCAAATTGTCAAATATTTCCATATTTAATAAATTATGCATTATGCTATATCACAATATTTTTATATTTCATTTGAATCTAATATTGCACAGTAATTTACCTTCCAACAAGGAATAACATATAAATGTAGATACATGGATTACTTAATACATATTTACACACATTGCAGTGGATATCTATACTCAGAGTTTTTTTTTTCATACCTCTGTGCCTTCGTATTTTGTTTTTTCTTTCTCCTCTCGCACTTTATACATTGCTCAACATTTTTCAGCACAATTTTTTCACCTCACTTTTATATTGTTTTTTTCACATCTTTTTACAGAGTCCCCCAAATGGGGCCCCCCCCATTCAGCATACACCTCAGTCACTTCACATATTCTGACCCACTTGGGTTGCTGTTTGTGTTGGCTGCTGTCGCCCAGATACGCCCCCTCAGCTCCCGATTGTGACGTTTTTGGCTGGTCGCTGATTCTCTTGGCTGCACCACTAGAGCGCAGATGTATACGTAAGTTTGTGGGCTAAATGAATGTATGTATGTGTGGGCTCCCATATGTTACATTTGCCCACTTGCCCTCATAACCCCTTTAGATCTTTTAAATATTGCTTTTCCTTTCATTTATAGATGATCACTATGATTTTGCTCCTGACGAGTGGCTATAAGGCCCTGAAACGAGTAGAGCTTAGAATGACCAATTCTCATCTTTTTCATTTCTAATATGTGACACTTTAGTGGGTCACTACTCTGTATAGATATCTACTGCAATGTGTGTAAATATGTATTAACTAATCCATGTATCTACATATATACGTTATTCCTTGTTGGAAGGTAAATTACTGTGCAATATTAGATTCAAATGAAATATAAAAATATTGTGATATAGCATAATGCATAATTAATTAAATATGGAAATATTTGACAATTTGAGCTGATTAAAAGCGGTTTTTACTCAATTTATTTATCTGTTTCCGAGTGCTTCATGCAAAGTCCCGCCTCTTGCTCCCCTCTTTTTAATTTCCAACATTGTACTGGGATGGAGGAGGGGACCCGAATGGCCCCTTGTACCTCACATAAAGTCCCAAACAGTCTTCTATCTTTTCCTTATATCCTGCTGTGTTGTTATTGTCCTGCATATTTTGTGTTGTCAGCAAACACTGAGATCAAGCTATTTATCTTATCCTCTATATCATTTATAAATAAGTTAAACAGAATTGGTCCCATGACAGAGCCCTGGGGTACACCACTAACCACTCTAGAACATTCTGAGTATACGTTGTTTATCACAACCCTTTGGACACGCCCCCATAGCCATTTTTTTATCCAGATACATACACTATGGTCCATGCCTACAGACCTCAGCTTGTAAATTAAGCAATTGTGGGGGACTGTATCAAATGCTTTTGCAAAATCTAGATATACAGTACCACATCCACCGACCTACCTTTGTCCAGATTGCAGCTTACTTCCTCGTAAAATGTTAATAGGTTGGTTTGGCAAGAATGACCTTTCATAAATCTGTGCTGATTACTGCTAATAATGCTGTTTTCATCAGAAAATTCTTGGAAATGGTCCCTTATCATCCCCTCAAATAGTTTACAAACTACCGACGTTAGACTGACAGGCCTATAGTTCCCAGGAACAGATCTCTGCCCTTTTTTAAATATTGGTACCATGTAGGCTTTCTGCCAATCAGCTGGTACTAATCCTATCAGTATGCTGTCCATTAATTAGGAACAATGGTCTGGCTATAACCTGACTGAGTTCTTTAAAGACTCTCGGGTGTAAGCCATCCGGTCCCGGTGATTTATTTATGTTAAGCTTCTCTAATCCTTTCCGGACAGCGGCCTCTGTTAGCCACAAGGATAGATCCTGTGGCGTGTTACTAACAATAGTGTCTTTGTCCTTTTTCTGGATGAAGACTGAGGAGAAAAAAACATTTAGCACAGCTGCCTTCTCCTTGTCATCTGTAACCGCCTTCCCTTCCTTGTCCTTTATGGGGCCAATGTGTTCAGTCCTCGCCTTTTTATTGTTAATAAAAACTTCTTGGGATTATTTTTACTCTCCTCCGATATGTGTCTCTCATTGTCTTTTTTAGCCACCCTGATTGCGTTTTTACACCTCACATTGTATTACTTGTATTGCTTGAATGCTGACACTGACCCCTCGCTTTGTACTTTTTAAAGGCCATTTTTTTGTCCTTCATAAAACATTTTACTTTTTGGTTCAGCTACCCAGGTTTAACCTTTGTTCTTTTATATTTATTACCCCTTGGCATGTACTTGTGATACTTTTATTTAATATGTTCCTAAAGCATTCCCAGTTTTCCTCTGTGTTCAATGCTTCAAGGATTTAGTCCCACTTAATATCCTGCAGTATTGAGCAGAGTTTAGAAAAGTTAGCTCTTTTGAAATTTAGTGTTTTTGTACTCCCCTTGTGCCTCCCTTTTCTATGATTTATACAGAATGTAATAATCCTGTGGTCCCTAGTTTCCAAGTTGTCCCATATTTCCACATCTGCAATCAGATCTTTATCATTTGTAATTAAAAGATTTAGCAATGTGTTGGTCCTAGTGGGGGAAGCTACCAGTTGGGACATGAAGCTGTCCTGTAGAATATTTAAGAACTGGAGGGCCTTTAATGAGTGGGCTGTCCCTTCTGCCCAGTCAATGTCGGGATAGTTGAAGTCCCCCATTATGATGACATTTCCTTATCTTGCTGCCATTTCCAATTGTGAAAGGAGATCCAACTCCACCTCTTCCCTCAGGTTAGGGGGCCTGTAACATACCCCCACTAGTAATTTCCCAATCACTTCCACCCTTTGGAGTTCCACCTATACGAACTCCACCTCCCCCTTGCCTCATCACTGATGTCATTCCGCTCTTCTACCCATAAATCATTCCTGATATATAGACACACCCCCTCCCCCTCTTCTAAGCTCTCTGTCTCTCCAAAACAAGGAATACCCCTGGATGTTGCCAGCCAGTCATGTGAGCTGTCAAACAAAGTTTCTGATATTCCCATGAAGTCCACATCCTCCTCGAGTAGTAGCAGCTCCAGTTCCTCCATTTTTTTGACTAGGCTCCTGGCATTTGTGAACATTGCCCTAAGTTTTGTATTGGTGTGCATTTTTTTCCATATGATTTATCAGGCTTCATTTTTGATTCCGTAACTCATTTACCCCCGGATTAGATGTTATGGATATTATATCACTAGTGTCTCCACTATTCCCCTCTGTCCTATGCTTACTACTGGTTATTGCTACCTCTAAACCCTCCCCCCCATCACCCAGGACAACTTTCTATATACATCTATATACAGTCTCTTCTCCTCTTTCCTCCTGCACAAACACTTGCTGGCTCCAGCTGAATCACTCTTGAGATGATCTGACAGGCTCCCAGTCAGATTTAGCAACAGTCCATTACAAGCAGGAACTCGCAGCCCCTTTAAAGAGAAAGTAAACCCTGATGGGTTTTACTTTCTCTTTTGTTCCCTGAAAACCCTGCAAAGTAAAAGCATAATGGGCTAGTATGCATCGCACTACAAGGTAAATATCTCCTAAACGCCGCACATTTAGGAGATATTTATAGTACCTTATTACCTTATTCTAAGCTTACCTATAGGTACAAGTTCTAAAAAGGGGCTTACAACCACTTTAAGTGTAGTTCAGATAGTGAAACAACATGTAACTTCTTCTCTGTGGCCACGGATCCCAGCACCATCTCTTCAGGCACTGTCAACTCACCTGCCTGCAGCTGCCCCTTTCACCAGTCCTCCTGGCTGCCTCTACACCAGTCAGTGTTGCCAACCTTCCAGATTGAAATTTACTGACACGACACCCAGAATTTACTGGCACAGCCAGGTTTTTACTGGCATTTCCAAAATGTAAATAATTACAGATTTAAGTGCAAATTTCAACATTAAGGCTTCACACAAGTACAATATGCAATTAGCAATGTGATTTATGGTAAATATTAAGGCAAAAAACATATTTCCTATTTTATTTTTGATATAGTAAGTAAGTAGCTCAGGGACAGGACTCAGGAGGGCAAGAAATTAGAATGGGCGCACACACACATGAAACTGACTCTCACAATGACACTGACAGTAGTGTGCAGCAGCACAGATGATGATGACACCTCACCTACACGACACGTCCCCTCCTAGGTCACAGTGACAGTCTCTCTCCACACCTGGTGGTCTCTTCAGTCCAAACAGCACTAACAGTCCCGCTCCCAGCTTACTTTGCTCCCATCCCACAAGACCCACACATAAGGCTCCGGCCTCTCCGCTCTGCTCCCTTGCATCATGACATCACACACCACGCTCAGACCTGCCACCTAAATACACTGTAGCAAGCACTGGGATGGTCTCGGCGGGCTCCAGACCAGAACTGCGCATGCTCAATCCCGAGCTGAGGGTCACAGCCATATTTTTTACTGGCAACCTTTTCCTGTCACTGGCAGGAGAAAAATGCCCGTTTTTTTACTGGCTACAAGTAAAAATACTGAGTTAGCAACACTGACACCACCAGTCCACCCGACTGACTCTTCACCAGCCCACCCGGCTGTCTCTACACCAGTCCACCCAACTGACTCTTCACCAGTCCACCTGACTGACTCTTCACTAGCCCAACCAGCTGACTCTCAGGAGATCTCTCACAGAAAGGCCTGAACACCTAAGCACACCACTGTCTTCAAGGGAGACTGGCTACATGTGGCAGTCTTCCCCCTTTGTTAGTCCCCACCAGTGTTGCACTGCTCACTCTGCACTCTCTTGCGCCTGTGCCTCCATGAAGGTTTCCTCCTTTGTGCTATAGCAGGATCCTTCCAGCACCTTAGCCCTGGCCCCAGGCAAGACACCCCCCCTAGACTAGGGGGTACCCCTTAGGGCCACTGACAGCCTCATCAACACTGTATCTCCATCTTCCACCCGACTACCCCTGCTGACATGGCCCATGTCAATTTATGAGGTGAACTCAGTCCCCTGACAGCCCACTACTGGGGATTGGCTGAGGCCTCATAAAAATTTAAGGCAGCTCCTCCTAACCCTGCCCTTTAGTTCTAGAAGATTCTCCAACCTTCTAGACCAGGGGGAGGCAACAGAGAGCTGCCAGAATGAGTCATCCAGCTCTAACCTCTAATAAACCCTGACCCAATAAAGACTCACCAGCTTAAATGTGAGTTAGAGTACAGTTTGCTCACTCACTTGTAGCACACACTAGAGGGTGCTACGAAAGTATAAGAGAAATATGTAGGCCGAGCTCTTAGGCTGGTTTTACACTGGGGTGGTGGGTGCATTGGTGGTAAAACGCTGCTATTTTTAGCAGCGCTTTACCATTGTTTTAGCGGCATTATTCCGTTTTAACCCCCGCTAGCGGTCTAAAAGGGTTAAAACCGCTGGCAAAGCGCCGCTGCAAAGATGCTGCTTGCAGGAGTTTCTTTTCCGTCCTGCAAGCGCACCGCTCCAGTGTGACAGCCCTTGGGCTGTCACACTGGAGACACAGCAGCGGCTGTTTCAGAGCGCTTTGCAGGAGCTATTTTTAGCGCTGTAATGCCTGCAAAGCGCCCCAGTGTGAAAGGGGTCTTAATCTGCATATGTGTTTTAGTTCAACATAGCTGAAGAAGAACAGAAAGTTTTAGTATCAGAGTATCAAGAACAGAGTATCAGTATGACAGCCAGGAAACTAATATTTTTTTAGAGACACATTTCTGTCTCCTTTAAAGCTAGCTTGTGTATTCTGCTTATATTAAATGTATAAATACTCGTGTGTACTGCCTGCTCAGTGATAGTGAGAACCAGCACAGGGAATTACCTAATCTGAGCAGAACAAACACTACATGAATCAGATACTTTAGCAACATACAAGGTCAAATGTAACAAGCCTCCTTTATATTAATGAAAGAGTTCCAGTAAGCCTAGAGCCATACTTTGTATAAGCAAGCTAATAGAATTGTTTCTCATTTTTTATAGACTATCACAATAACCATGGCACTAAAGCTTGGTGGGTTTGATTTTTGTTTTTTTTTCTGCAGTTGAGCTTTAAAAAAGAACTTCAGGCAAACAGCTCCTTATACAATTCAACTACACATACACTAAAAGTATTGGGACGCCTGCCTTTACGCTGCACATGAACTTTAGTGGCATCCCAGTCTTAGTCCGTAGGGTTCAATATTGAGTTGGCTCACCCTTTGTAGTTATAACAGCTTCAACTCTTCTGGGAAGGCTGTCCACAAGGTTCAGGAGTGTGTCTATGGGAATGTTTGACCATTCTTCCAGAAGCGCATTTGTGAGGTCAGGCACTGATGTTGGATGAGAAGGCCTGACTCGCAGCCTTCGCTCTAATTCATCCTAAAGGTGTTCTATCGGGTTGAGGTCAGGATTTGGGCAAGCCAGTCAAGTTCCTCTATCCCAAACTCGCGTATCCGTGTCTTTATGGACCTTATTTGACTCTTATATGTACCAATAAATTACATTTTTTATGAATTTGACATCTATTTAGTGTCTATAAAGTCCCACCTCTAGAGGCTTTCCTTTCATTTATTGTTGGTACTTTACCCACTATAGCCAGAGCTCCCTTTCAGCCATTCACTGGGAAGACCAGTGTATTGCTGTTTCTGCTCCACCAGCTCTCTTAGATGCAGCTGAGAACAGAGAAAAAAGAAATTTCTAATGATTTGTATATCTATACATGTTTTTCCTTTTATTTCTATTTTAAACTGTATGGGCTGATTTACAAGGCGAGGGTTCACATGTACAGTACTTTAACCAGTTCCCACCCAGCCTATTACAGATTGACTGCCGGGCGGGACTCTCCTCCATCATTTGATGTCTTCCTGGTCACACCACTCATGCACAACCCCAGACACACCGGACACAGCTCCCTTGGACAGAGCTCATTACTGATCAAGGTAAAGAGCCAATGACATTGGCTCTTTAGCATGTGATCAGCTGTATCCAATCACAGGTAATCCCATGTAAACAAATGCTGGTTATCAGCATTTCCTTTTCTCCGCGCTGTGAGGAAAGGAAAGCTGATAACTGACTTTCCTGTGACAACAGACATTTACACTGAAAACCAGGGCACTGACCATCAGTGCCCTGATTATCAGTGCAGCCCCATCAGTGCCAGTCAGTGTCCATAAGTGCAGCATATCTGTGCCCATCAGTGGAGCTTCATCAGTGCCTCTTTATTTGTGCCGATTAATGCTGCCTCATCAGTGCCTATCAGTGCAGTCTCATCAGTGCCTCTACTTTTGTGTCCATCAGTGCCACCTCTCATCAGTGCTGCCTCAGTGTGCATCAGTGCCTCCTCATTTGTGCCCATCAATGCAGCCTATCTGTGCCAATTAGCGCACATCAGTGGAGAGGAAAAATTACTTATTTGCAACATTTTATAACAGAAACAAAGAAAAACTTTTTATTTTTTCCAAAATTTTAATGTTTTTAGTTTGTCTAGCAAAAAATAAAAAACCCAGCGGTGATTAAATACCACCAAAAGAAAGCTCCATCTGTCTAAAAAAAAATGATGAAACTTTCTTTTGGGTGGAGTGTTGTATGACCGCACAACTGTCATTTAGTGTGAGAGCGCTGAAAGATGAAAATTGGCCTGGGCAGGAAGGGGGTGAAAATGTCCAGTAGGCAATTGGTAATCGCTGGTGTGGGAGGTGACCTAGCTGTAATAAAATATATATAAATGTACAGTGCTCCATACTGAGCATGTGAAAAAATTGAATATAAACCACTCAAAATATAAATCAAACTGTCCACTTTCCATACCTTAAATTAAATTGGTCCAATATAGTCCATAAGGTTTCCACACAACCCCTAAATATACTATATATTTCTCTCTTTTCTTCTATGTGCAAAAATAAAAAGAATAAAAAAAAAATATTTTTGCACATGGAAAAAAAGAGAGAATGTATATTGAGGGGTTGTGGGAAACCTTATTGACTGTATTGGACCAACTTAATTTAAAGCACGGAAATTGGACAGTTTGATTGATATTTTGAGTGGTTTATATTACATTTTTCACCTGCTTAGTATAGAACGCTGCACATTTATACTGTGTATTATAATTTATTATTTGGTGATTCATTTTCACGTGCTATTGCTGGCCGGTGATAAATTCATTTTAGAAGGATTTGCAGCGTGGAAGACACATAGAAAAATGAGTTTTGTATAGACCTAGCTGTATTTCTGAGATACAGAATATAAAAGTCAGGTCATGGGCTGGCTGTGCTGTGTGGCAGGGTAAATCTCAAGATTGGATGAACAGAAATACACTTTTTCTGGATAAATAACCTCCATATACATATACAGTATAACCAGGGCTTTTTTCAGCGGGAACGGGAGCAAAGCAGTTTAGGCACCTCCAGCAAGCACTGGATGTATGTAAAGGCAAGGAGTGCTGCAGAGTCTATTGATTCTGGCTGCAGAATGATCTATTGCCACTGGAGGGGATCCATTTGCGGAGGAGTAGGGGTTATTATTGCTGAGGAGGTCTACTGTTGCTGCTTGGAGATCTATTGTTGCTGCAGGGGGTGGCGGTGGGGAGGAGGGTTATGGTTAAGGATCTTGGTTGTCTATCGTTGCTGGGGAGGTATATTGTTGCTGCAGGGGGATCTATTGTTGCTGGAGGGGGTCTTATGTTTTTGGGGGGATCAGTTGTTGCTGGGATGGATCTACTGTTGAGGGAAGGGGCTAATGTTGCTGGCTGCTGGAGGTTCTATTGATACTGTCTGCAGAGAGATCTGTTGTTGCTGCTGGGGTCTATTGTTGCTGGGGGGTATTGTGTTGTGGGGGGGTCCATTGTTGCTGGGGAGGGATCTATTGTTACTGGCTGTAGGGGGCTGCATTATTAAATTTAACAAATTCCATACAAATTACTTAGTACCACAAATGATACTTGGTTCTGTATTCTCTAAAAGGGGCGGTACTGAGTAGGGGGTGGAACCAAAGAACGGTGCTCAGAGGTGGGTGGGGGCGGAAACAAGGGGTGACTTTGAAAAGGGGAATCCCTGCACCTATTCCCTGGGGGGAAAAAAGCCCCATAAATAACTGTATGTAGCAGTTTGCCTAGAGTTCAGCTTTGACATTTAAATATGTGTGCCCAGGGCCCGATTTAAACCTTGGGGGCCCAGGGCACTTCAGGTTTTATACACATTTGGTTTAAGTTCTCAGCGACAGTCACACATTTTTAAAATACATGACACAGTCATAGGCCACCTTCTTTAATCAGTTCCCACCCAGGACAATTCTGACATTTCTTTCCTACATGTAAAAATCTGTATTTCTTTGCTAGAAAATTACTCAGAACCTCCCAAGCATAAAATATTTTTATTAAGTAGAGACCCTAGTGAATAAAATGGCGATCATTGCAATTTGTTATGTCATGGTATTTGCACACGATTTTGCAAACACAATTTTTTTGGGAAAAAACACACTTTAATGAAATTGAATGCAAAAAAAAACAATATATACAGTATATTCCATTTTTTGTAAAATATAAAAGATGATGTTACGCCAAGTAAATTGATACCTAACATGTAATGCTTTAAAGTTGTGCATGCTTGTGGAATGGTGCCAAATTACGGTACTTAAAAATCTCCATAGGCAACGCTTTAAAAAATGTTACAGGTGACCAGTTCAGAGTTACAGAGGAGGTCTAGCTAGAATTATTGCTGTCGCTCTGACGTTCGCAGCAATACCTCATATTGTTTACATATGCGGGCGTGACCTACATATGCGTTTGCTTCTGCATGTGAGCATGAGGGGACAATGATGCTTTAAAAATTTTATTTTATTTTATTATTTATTTTATATTTATTTTTTTATTTTTACACTGTTCCTTTAATTTTTTTTTATCACTTTTGATAAACATCCCTTGTGATAGAAATAAGGCACCATCCTCTTTATGGAGAGATATCTCCTCTACTCTGGAAAGTATGAGATAAAAAAAAAAAGTCATTGATATCTGCTTTCTAGGGGAAAAAAATGGCAGTGTTTACATCTGCCAGAGCCAGAAGTGATGTCATGGAGTCGGTTCCGGCCTCCCAGGGTCTTAGAGATGGGCAGGGACCATCAAGTCTTTGGCCAGCTCCGTGGTAATCCAGTGCCACTTCCGGATCAGATCTCACAGCTTCAGTTTTCTGTATTCAGTTTAGCTAGATCCTGTTCTTCTCTTTCCAATATACTGACAGGCAGGCAGGTGTTTTTACAGTATTTCCAGTTATTGTACTGTGTACCCTGCACAGTTGCACCTACAGTATAGCTACCTGAAGCCAGGTGCTTGTGTAGGCTCTTGAAGTATTTACAGTTAGTGTACTGTGTACTCTGCACAGTTGCACCTACAGTATAGCTACCTGAAGCCAGGTGCTTGTGTAGTCTCTTGATGTATTTCCAGTTAGTGTACTGTGTACCCTGCACAGTTGCACCTACAGTATAGCTACCTCAAGCCAGGTGCTTGTGTAGGCTCTTGATGTATTTCTAGTTACTGTACTGTGTATCCTGCACAGTTGCACCTACAGTATAGCTACCTGAAGCCAGGTGCTTGTGTAGGCTCTTGAAGTATTTCCAGTTAGTGTACTGTGTACCCTGCACAGTTACACCTACAGTATAGCTACCTGAAGCCAGGTGCTTGTGTAGACTCTTGACGTATTTCCAGTTACTGTACTGTGTACCCTGCACAGTTGCACCTATAGTATTGCTACCTGAAACCAGGTGCTTGTGTGGGCTCTTGACATATTTCCAGTTACTGTACTGTGTACCCTGCACAGTTGCACCTACAGTATAGCTACCTCAAGCCAGGTGCTTGTGTAGGCTATTGAAGTATTTCCAGTTACTGTACTGTGTACCCTGCACAGTTGCACCTACAGTATAGCTACCTGAAGCCAGGTGCTTGTGTAGGCTCTTGACATATTTCCAGTTAGTGTACTGTGTACCCTGCACAGTTGCACCTACAGTATAGCTACCTGAAGCCAGGTGCTTGTGTAGGCTCTTGAAGTATTTACAGTTAGTGTACTGTGTACCCTGCACAGTTGCACCTACAGTATAGCTACCTCAAGCCAGGTGCTTGTGTAGTCTCTTGATGTATTTCCAGTTAGTGTACTGTGTACCCTGCACAGTTACACCTACAGTATAGCTACCTCAAGCCAGGTGCTTGTGTAGGCTCTTGACGTATTTCTAGTTACTGTACTGTGTACCCTGCACAGTTGCACCTACAGTATAGCTACCTCAAGCCAGGTGCTTGTGTAGGCTCTTGAAGTATTTCCAGTTAGTGTACTGTGTACCCTGCACAGTTACACCTACAGTATAGCTACCTGAAGCCAGGTGCTTGTGTAGGCTCTTGACGTATTTCCAGTTACTGTACTGTGTACCCTGCACAGTTGCACCTATAGTATTGCTACCTGAAACCAGGTGCTTGTGTGGGCTCTTGACGTATTTCCAGTTACTGTACTGTGTACCCTGCACAGTTGCACCTACAGTATAGCTACCTCAAGCCAGGTGCTTGTGTAGGCTCTTGAAGTATTTCCAGTTACTGTACTGTGTACCCTGCACAGTTGCACCTACAGTATAGCTACCTGAAGCCAGGTGCTTGTGTAGGCTCTTGACATATTTCCAGTTAGTGTACTGTGTACCCTGCACAGTTGTATCTACAGTATAGCTACCTCAAGCCAGGTGCTTGTGTAGGCTCTTGACATATTTCCAGTTAGTGTACTGTGTACCCTGCACAGTTGTACCTACAGTATAGCTACCTCAAGCCAGGTGCTTGTGTAGGCTCTTGAAGTATTTCCAGTTAGAGTACTGTGTACCCTGCACAGTTGCACCTACAGTATAGCTACCTCAAGCCAGGTGCTTGTGTAGCCTCTTGATGTATTTCCAGTTAGTGTACTGTGTACCCTGCACAGTTGCACCTAGAGTATAGCTACCTCAAGCCAGGTGCTTGTGTAGGCTCTTGACGTATTTCTAGTTACTGTACTGTGTACCCTGCACAGTTGCACCTACATAATAGCTACCTCAAGCCAGGTGCTTGTGTAGGCTCTTGAAGTATTTCCAGTTAGTGTACTGTGTACCCTGCACAGTTGCACCTACAGTATAGCTACCTGAAGCCAGGTGCTTGTGTAGGCTCTTGACGTATTTCCAGTTACTGTACTGTGTACCCTGCACAGTTGCACCTACAGTATAGCTACCTGAAGCCAGGTGCTTGTGTGGGCTCTTGACGTATTTCCAGTTACTATACTGTGTACCCTGCACAGTTGCACCTACAGTATAGCTACCTCAAGCCAGGTGCTTGTGTAGGCTCTTGAAGTATTTCCAGTTACTGTACTGTGTACCCTGCACAGTTGCACCTACAGTATAGCTATCTGAAGCCAGGTGCTTGTGTAGGCTCTTAACATATTTCCAGTTACTGTACTGTGTACCCTGCACAGCTGCACCTACAGTATAGCTACCTGAAGACAACGGCAGGTGTTCTCATACTAATAATACTACAGGCAGGCAGTTGATTCTGCTAGCTACAGTATAATTGGTATATATATACATCCCAGTTTTGTGCAGCTACATCTCACTGCAGGACAATAGTATGTCTGGAAGGCCAACAAGGAGAGGCAGACAGTCACAAGCCAATAAAAGAGGGCAAGCAAGCTCTGTGTCTAGAGGCAACAGTGCTGGTTGTGGACACGGTGCATCCTCATCAGTACGTGGCCGTGGGACACGCTTGGCCTTTTTTTCGGCAGCTGGCTGTGTTGAGCTGCAACATGCGGAAGACTTGGTGGAGTCCATGACCAAGCCGTCCTCATCCTCCTCATCCTCTCTCACCCAGGCTCAGGGTATATTGTCTGGCAAAGCAGCTGCCAACGCGGCCTCTTCCCTCGGCTCAATGGCATCAGTCACTCCTTCCCTAGCCCCACCATGTCCTCCTGAGGAGTCCCCCAAACTGTTTGACCAAAGTGTTGGGTACATGCTCAAGGAGGATGCCCAGCGTTTTGAAGGCTCTGATGATGGTACTCAGCTAGAGGAAGGCAGTAACGTGAGCCCAGACAGAGGGGGTGCCCAAGAAGGACAGCAATCTGGCAGTCATTTTCCCCCTGCTGCAGCATACTGACAGGTTTGCTCCAGTGATGAGGGGGGAGGGGATGATGAGGTCACTGACTCCACGTGGGTGCCTGATAGGAGAGAGGAGGAGGAGGCACATCACCAACGAGGCAGGATGCCCTCCAGGGGCCAGCCTAAGGGCAGCACACTGACTGCATCACACCGCAGAGCTCCGCATGTGCAGGGCGCTGCTGTCTCTGCATGTTATTCCAAAAGTTCTTTGTGTTGGGCCTTTTTTGAGACAAGTGCATCAGATCGCACCGCTGCTATTTTCAACATATGTCTCAAGTGCATCTCGCGTGGCCAAAACATCTCCTGCTTGGGCAACACATGCTTGACCAGACATATGTTGACCTGCCATGTAGTTCGTTGGCAAGCGTACCTAAAAGAAGACCCACACCAAAGAACAAAGAGGACCTCTCCTTGCTCCTCATCAGCTGGGATCTCCAACCCCACTATACCTTCAGTCCTCTCTAAGACCTGCACTGAGAGGAATGAAGGTGTAGAATTAGGTGTGTCACAGCCAAGTACTTGCGGGCAATCTGCTATCGGTACACCAACATCAGATTGTACCAGGCAAATTTCCCTGCCCCAGCTGCTGCACCGCAGAAAGAAGTTCGCTCCCAGCCATCCACATGCCCAGCGGTTAAATGCTAGCTTGGCAAAATTTCTAGCACTTCAACTGCTACCTTTTCAGTTGGTAGACTCTGCCCCCTTCCATGAGTTTGTGGAATGTGCGGTTCCTCAGTGGCAGGTTCCCAAACGCTACTTTTTCTCACGGAAGGCGATTCCAGCTCTCTACCAGCATGTGGAAGGCAATGTCTTGGCCTCGCTGGACAGGGCGGTCAGCGGTAAGGTGCATTGGGTTACTCTGCTGGCAGCTGGGAAGGATGCAGGGCAGGGTGCAGTAGTGTTGGAGGTTGTTCCGCCACCAAGCCTCCAAAATGCCACTACTGGTGATTCTGACACACCCCCTCCTCTTCTTCTTCCTCCATGGCCTCTTCCTGTGCTTTGTCCTCGGAACCAGCGGTGCTCCGTAGACGTTCAAGGGGCTACGCAAGTACGCAGGCCAAAATATGCCATGCGGTGCTTGAGCTGGTGTGAGGGACAGGAGCCACACTGGGGCAGAGATTCTGTCAGCTCTGCAGGGGCAGGTTCAGAGGTGGTTGACGCCATGCCAACTTAGGCCAGGAATGGTGGTTTGCGACAATGGCACCAACCTCTTCCCTGCCCTCCGACAGGGACAACTGACCCATGTGCCCTGTTTGGCTCACATCCTTAACTTGGTGGTGCAGTGGTTCTTGGGCAGGTACCCGGGCTTACAGGATGTTCTGAGGCAGGTCAGTAAAGTCTGTGTGCATTTCCCCTGGTCATATAATGCCAGTGCTCGGCTGGCAGACCTCCAAAAGGAATTTAACCTGCCCAAGAACCGCCTAATCTGTGACATGCCCACCAGGTGGAACTCAACTTTGGCCATGCTGCAGTGGCTGCACAGAGGGCCATCAATAGGTACCTGTGCGACTATGGCACCAGGACAGGGTCAGGGGAGCTTGTTTTTTTTTCCCCACGCCAGTGGGCCATGATCAGGGATGCATGCACTGTGCTGTCACCATTTAAGAAGGCCACGAGGATGGTGAGCAGTGACAGTGCATGCATCAGTGACACTGTCCCCCTTGTCCACCTGTTGGAGCACACGCTGCGTGGAATAATGGACAGGGCACTTGAGGCAGAACAGAGGCAGGAAGAGGAGGACTTCCTTAGCTCTCAAGGCCCCCTTTATCAAGACAGTGTTCCTGCATGCCCGCCAATCACACAGGAAGAGGACAAGGAGGAGGATTTTGTCAGCATGGAGGTGGAGCCTGGCACTCAGCATCAGCAGCAGTCTTTAAGGGATCATTTACAGTCCCAAGAAACCCATGGACTTGTACGTGGCTGAGAGGAGGTGGCTGCGGATCATGTCGTCCTTAGTGACCCAGAGGACTCTGGACCGAATGCCTCAGCAAACCTACGCTGCATGGCCTCCCTAATCCTGCAAAGCTTGCGGAAGGATCCTCGTATTCATGGTATCAAGGAGAGGGATCGTTACTGGCTGGCAACCCTCCTTGATCCACGTAACAAGAGTAAGGTTGCAGACCTTATCTTGCCGTCGCAGAGAGAGCAGAGGATGAAACATTTTTGGGAGGCCTTGCAGAAAGGTCTGTGCAACGCGTTCCCAGAGACTGTGAGGTTACAAACTCCTGTTCCTGGACAACGTGTTGCTGAGGCTTCGGTCAGTCAAAGAAGGAGCGGCGGAGAAGGTGGCCATCTGACAGATGCGTTCAGACAATTTTTTAGTCCATAGCCCCAAGGTATGATCGGTTCCAGCAACCATCGCCAGCGTCTGTTTTACATGGTGCAGGAAAACCTCGGGGCAAGATCTGACTTGGACACCTTTCCCACCGAAAATCCTCTGGGTTACTGGGTCTTGAGGATGGATCACTGGCCAGAGCTTGCACAGTATGCAATTGAGCTACTGGCCTGTCCTGCATCCAGCGTTCTTTCGGAACGCAAATTCAGTGCTGCTGGAGGCATTGTAAACGACTCGGTCGATCGACTGACCTTCATAAAAATGAATCAGTCTTGGATCACCACCGGATACCAAGCACCTGATGCTGATATAACCGAATACATTTTTTTGAAATGTCAGATCCCTTCAAGACTGCCTATGCTGATGCTGAGTGACTATCCTGTTATACTGAGTGACTATCCTATTCCTCCTCAATGATCATGCTGATAGCTTGTAAGAATTTTTGTTTCTGGGCGCCGCCACCAGTGGCTAAGGCCCAATTTTTCAGCCCCTGTTTAACAGGGGCGTGTAATTACAATTTTTGATGAAATTCTTTGGCAGCAGGGCTCATTCCTGCGCTCCAACTAGAGTATCTGTGAGGGGTTGCAGTGTTGTGGCACCAGCACCAGTGGCTAAGGCCCAATTTTTCAGCCCCTGTTTAAGAGGGGTGTGTAATTACAATTTTTTAAGCAATTCTTTGCAGCAGGCCTCGTTCCTGAGCTCCAAATAGAGTATCTGTGAGGGTGTTGCAGTGTTGTGGCACCAGCACCAGTGCCTAAGGCCCAATTTTTCTGTCCCTGTTCAACAGGGACATGTAATTACAATTCTTGATCTAATATTTCACAGCAGGGCCCATTCCAGCGCCCACCAAGAGTAACTGTGGGGGCTTACAGTGTTGTGGCAACACCAACACCTAAGGCCCCAATTTCTTCAGAGTATATAGGGCAGGCCCTTACAACATCCAACTTACAAACGACTGCTACTTGCAAAGACAACAGGAAGTGAGATTAAATCTATCCCTAGAAAGGGAAATTCTCTCCTGTAATGCCCTGTACACATGGTGGAACATTGATCGGACATTCCGACAACAAAATCCATGGATTTTTTTCTGACGGATGTTGGCTCAAACGTTTTTTGCATGCACACAGTCGCACAAAGTTGTCGGAAAATCCGATCGTTCTAAATGCGGTGACGTGAAACACATACGTCGGGACTATAAACAGGGCAATAGCCAATAGCTTTCATCTCTTAATTTATTCTGAGCATGCGTGGCACTTTGTCCGTCGGATTTGTCTACACACGATCGGAATTTAAAGGATCGGATTTTGTTGTCGGAAAATTTTATTGCATGCTCTCAAACTTTGTGTGTCAGAAATTCCGATGGAAGAAGACCGATGGAGCCCACACATGGTCGGAATTTCCAACAACAAGCTCCGATCGCACATATTCTGTCGGAAAGTCCGACCGTGTGTACAGGGCATAAGAGTTAATATGGGAAAAACGTTTCTCTTTTAACTGATGCTTTATCACCAATCCTTGTTTCACTAAAAACCCCAAATTTTCTAAAAACATTTGTCATTGTGACAGAAGTGAGGTGAAATCTTTTGAAGAGGAGCACAGACAGCAAAACAAATGTCACAGGGGTGATAACCCTTCCCTATGTTTTCCAAAAATCTTAAAAATAGATTTTTTTGGCTGGAGCTACACTTAAAAAATGTACCAGTTCAAAATTACAAACAGATTCTACTTAACAACAAACCTACAGTCCCTGACTTGTTTGGACCGCCTGTATACATCTGTTCAGAGTATATAGGGCCCGGGGGCCCCACGCCTTTCCTTTTTTTAATTTGGGTGCAGGGTTCTCCTTAATATCCATACAAGACCTAAAGGGCCTGGTAATGGACTGTGGGGGGGGGGGGGGGGGGGGGGGGTGGTACCCATGCCGTTTGTCTCACTGATTTTTATCCATATTGTCGGGACCTGACATTACATTAAAGCAGCAAGCAGTTTTAACCACTTCAATACCAGGCACTTAGACACACCTTCCCGCCCAGCCCAATTTTCACCTTTCAGCGCTGTTGCCAATTTGAATGACAATTGCGCGGTCATGCTACACTGTACTCAAACAATTTATTATCATTTTGTTCCCACAAATAGAGCTTCTTTTGGTGGTATTTGATCACCTCTGCGGTTTTTATTTTTTGTGCAACAAATAAAAAAAGATCGAAAATTTCGAAAAAAAACAAGTTTTTCTTTGTTTCTGTTAAATTTTTTTGTAAATAAGTACGCTTTCTCCTTCAATAATGGGCACTGATATAGCTGCACTGATGGGCACTGATACGGCGGCACTGATGGGCACTGATGAGGTGGCACCAATGAGGTGGCACTGATGAGGTGGCACTAACGGGCACTGATGATGGGCACTGATAGGTGGCACTGATGGGCACTGATAGGTGGCACTGATGGGCACTGATAGGTGGCACTGGTATGCGGCACTGATGGGCACTCATAGGTGGCACCGATGGGCACACATAGGCGGCACTGATGGGCACTCGTAGGTGGCATTAATTGGTATATATGGGTGGCACTGATGGGTACTTATGTGTGGCACTGATGTTTGGCACTGATGGGCACTGATAGGTGGGCACTGATGGGCACAGATGGGCACAGATGGGCACTGACAGGTGGCACCGATGGGCAGTGACAGGTGGCACAGATAGGCAATGACAGGTGGCACTGATAGAGCATTGCTGGGCATTGCTGGCAATATCATTGGCATAATAGTGCCAATCAGTGCCCATTTGTGGGCACTGATTGGCACAGATTGGGCACATGTGGATGGCCATGGGGTACATACCTGGCCATCCACGTTGCCCCTTCCCTGGTGGTCCTAGTGGCATCCCTGGTAGTCCAGTGGGGTGATCTGCGGGGGGGCTGCACTGATAAACAATCAGCGCAGACCCCCCCTGCCAGGAGAGCCGCCGATCGGCTCTCCTCTACTTGCGTCTGTCAGACGCGAGTGAGGAAGAGCCGATCAACGGCTCTTCCTATTGACAGCGTGATCAGCCGTGATTGGACACGGCTGATCACGTGGTAAAGAGCCTCCGCCGGAGGCTTTTTACCAAGATCAGTGTAGCGGTGTGTCAGACTGACACACTGCTCCACCGATCGCCGCGATGCGCGCCCCCGGGGGCGCGCTGCGGCATGTTATCCTGAAGGACGTCATATGACGCCCAGTCAGGATAACACAACCACTTCCTGGACGTCAATCCGCCATAGGGCGGGCGGGAAGTGGTTAAATGACTTTTATTCCTTTAAAAATTTCATTTTGTGCAGGGACTGTTCTAAGCATGGGAAACACGCGCCACTTTACAGGCATACTATAGACATCCCCCAGGTACGATATTTAACCACTTGCTTACTGGGTACTTAAACCCCCCTCCTGCCTAGACCAATTTTCAGCTTTCAGCGCTGACGCACTTTGAATGACAATTGCGCGGTCATACAACACTGTACCCAAATGAAATTTTTATCATTTTTTTCCCACAAATGGAGCTTTCTTTTGGTGGTGTTTAATCACACATGGTATTTTTATTTTTTGCTAAACAAAAAAAGATGGAAAATTTTGAAAAAAAAAAAATCATGTTTCATAGTTTGTTATAAAATTTTGCAAGCAGGTAATTTTCCTCCTTCATTGATATGCGCTTATGAGGCCGCACTGTTGGGCACTGATAGGCTGTACTGATGGGCATGGATAGGCACAGTTAAGGCGGCACTGATAGGCACAGTTAAGGCGGCACTGATAGGCACAGTTAAGGCGGCACTGATAGGCAGAGATAAGGCGGCACTGATGGGGACAGATAAGGCGGTACTGATGGGCACAGATAAGGCAGCACTGATGGCCACTGATGGGTGCTGATGGGTGGCACAGATGGGTGGCACGGATAGGTGGCATGGATAGGTGGCACTGATGGGCACTGATAGGTACCACTGATGGGGAGCACTGATGGGTGACACTGATGGGGGGCACTGATAGGTGGCACTGATGGGCAATGATGGGCGGCACTGATGTGCACTTATGGGCACTTGTAGGTGACACTGATGGGCACTGATAGGTGGCACTGATGTGCAGCACTGTTGTTGTGGCACTGATTGTGGGCGCTGATGGGTGGCACTATGGGCGCTGATGGGTGGCATTGTGGGCACTGATGGGTGGCACTGTGGGCACTGATGGGTGGCACTGTGGGCACTGATGGGTGACGCTGGTGGGCACTGGTAGGCGGCACTGCTGCCTATTGCTAGGTGTCACTGGCAGGGGGCACAGATGATCGCCGTGATCGGGACTGATGTCCCTCTCTCCTCGCTGTCAGCGCGAGGAGAAAAAATAGCCGATTACCAGCTCTGTTTACATCACATGATCAACTGTCATTGGCTGACAGCTGCTCATGTGGTAAGGGGTCAGGACCCCTTACTCTGATCTGTGATCAGGCGAGTCTCATAGAGTCGCTGATCACTGAGCGCGCCGCGCGCGCCCTGCAGGGGGCACGCAGGCCGCTCGTGCACGGGATGACGTCAATAGATGTCGTCCCAGCAAGGTGGGTTTGTGCTGTTGCCGTCATTTGGCAATAGTGCGGATCTGAAGAGGTTAAAGGAATATTTCACTTTTTTTTTCACTTTAAACATCATTAAAATCACTGTTCCCGAAAAAAACAGCCGTTTTTAAAACTTTTTTTTGCATTGATACATGTCCCTTGGGGCAGGACCCAGGTCCCCAAACCCTTTTTAGGACAATACCATGCAAATTAGCCTTTAAAATTAGTACTTTTGATTTTGAACGTGCGAGTCCCATAGACTTCAATAGGGTTCTAACGTTTGTGCAAATTTTCGGTCCGTTCACAGGTTCTGGTGCAAACCGAACCATGGGGGTGTTCAGCTCATCCCTAGTCACCACAGATGCAACTAGTTCATGCTGCTCTGTATCAGTGATTCAGTCTCCGTGCCATTTACAGAAGACCAGCTCTCATGGAGGCCGAAGGGAAGAAAAAAGAGGCGGAACCTGGGTGGCAATGAAAGTGACTGCCAATAGAAATGAAGCAGTCACCTGGGCTCCGCCTCTTGTTTCTCCCTCACAAGAGCTGGTCTTCTGTAAATGGCAGTGGAGACAATTCACTAGTTCCAGCGCTGGACCTCTAGCAGCGGCTCTGACAACAAATCAGGAAAATGCCAATTTCCTGTGAAATTTCCCGGGATATGGTAAGACCGGGACAAGGGTCTAAATCCCAGGAATGTCCCGGGAAATTCTGGACTGTTGGCAACTATGCAGCAGCCTCCTCCCCACCTGAACCTCTCTCCTTAGAGGTGGGCTGGACTGGAACCCTCGAGCCCATGTGATCTACAGACTTAAATACAGGCACCCAGCATTCCTTGGGGCACATCCCCTTCTAATTGGCCAAGGCTGTATCTACATCTTGCTAGGTCCCCTCCCACTGTCCAATATGCCTTCTTGCTTGGATCAGTGTGAAACATTAAGACAGCATGAGCAGCACCAGAGCACACTGAGCAGACCTCACTAATCAATCACTGTTCTCTGTTAAGCAGACGTCACCTAAATTTGCCTGTCTGCTTCTCTGTTAAGCAGAAAAGCCAAAAACTATATACACTTTTTTTTTATATAAAAGGTGGCCCCCTCTGTCAGGGAGCCCGGGACAGTTGACCCCTTTGCCCTCTTATAAATTCAGCACTGCCTGTGACACCGCTGGTTCCCAAATGTATAAAAAACAAAGTGATCACAGTTAAAAACCAGTCTTTCCAGACTGACTCACAAATCTGTATTAAAATTCTTATGTTATCTAGCTGCTAATGAGCTCATGCTATGTATATGCTAAGCAAAGCTTGTCATTATTAGTATACTGCATACGCTATTTGCCATTTGCCGTGGAAAACGTAGATTGCAAAGGTCCCGGCGAAGAAAACAGTTTGGCCCTTGTCTCCACATTTATCACTTTTGGCTCACACAAATGTCATCGTTTGGTTCCTACATAAAAATAATAATGATGACAGTGACTTTTTATTATAAAATGATTAAAGTGGACCTATCATTAAAACTCACGATTCGCATTAGTTTTTGGCATACGTCCTCGCATTATCCGATCTCATTATTGCTCTGCCCCATTGTATGACCCACATCTTAGATCTCAGCCTGCCGATGAGCATTGTGGGTGTTTCACAAATAGATGGCAAAGAATCTCCTGTTTTCAATTATATAGACCCAGTATGGCAGAGCGCTACTGAAAGAAGTGAATCAGCCAGGCACAATTAGGAAACACCAGTATCACATGTAATGAACAAAAATAACTGCCTCTGTGTAAAATTATTATTACAAACTATATTGTATGTGGATACAGCACTCAAACACACTTATGTGGTTATTAATAACAATCATAGGCATGCACAGGGGTGCGCCAGGTGAGCCTGGGCACACCATAATCGATACATGCGGTGACGATACCCCCCACTACTTGGACTCCCCCCGTGTTGCCCCCCCACCCCATAGCACTGCTGGCTTCCCCAACCCCGCTGCGTCAGGCGGATGTTTCAGGATGGAGAGTGGTGGAAGGGGCTAGTAAATATGTCATTTACCAGCACCTTCCTTTTCTGACTGAACACAGTGAACACACTCACTCATTGTGTTCATTTATAACTAGTAAACTGTTTACTGTGCTTCAGTTTATGAATGAACCCGGAAGCCGCTCAGAACTTCCCATTCATTCCCTGCTGAGGCTGCAGAGAAAGGCATGTGTGTTTGAGTTTTGGGGTGCACACTCCAATGCAACAGGCTGCACACACCTATGGTAACAATAAAGGACAAGTTCAGGATTTC
This sequence comes from Lithobates clamitans, assembly GCA_037952925.1. NCBI lineage: Eukaryota > Metazoa > Chordata > Amphibia > Anura > Ranidae > Lithobates > Lithobates clamitans. The sequence continues at coordinate 643,254 of JBBGZY010001301.1, forward strand.
CATAATAAAAAAAAAAAAAAGCTGCCTTTCCTAAACCCCTAAATATGCTAAGCTGATCCCCTGCAAGTCTTACTTATCTGCTCAAAGGTGGTGGCCTCCCGTATCATCTATATCCAGGCCAGTAAAGACCTAACATCATAGACTTGAATAGAACATAACTCCTGCAATCCGAAGTCTATGGAACATTAGCACACAGGGAAGGGGAGCCCAAAACTAGATTGTTACCTTTTGGGCTGTAGATATTGTGGGAGGTGGTCGCCGTCAGAGGGGGCTCAGCTGTATATATTTATGGGTCAAGGAAGTAGGCTGGGGTTGTTTTTAGGAAGTCCTAAGGTGACCTCTTTCATGGGTCTATCAAAAATCATTGGAAAAACAATATTTTCTATTTAATTAAGTGCATCTAAAGATATTTTTAAAGTTTACATGGAGAAGGGAATGCTTAACCACTTGCCAACCGGCCTGTAGCCGAATGACGGCTACAGGGCGGTTGCATAACTCTGGGAGTGCGTACAGTGACGTCCTCCCAGGATCCCGCTCTCGCGCACCCCCTGGGGCGTGCACCTGAGAACATCCGTGACAGCTGGGTCCAGAGGACCTGGCGCATCACAGATCTCGGTAAATGGCCACTGATAGTGGCCGTTTACCACGTGATCGCTCTGTCAAATGACGGACGATCACTTGTAAGCAAACCGGCATCACGTCATGACGCCGATTCCTCTCTCTCCTCTGTGTACAGATCGGTACAGTGTGAGAGGAGAGGGGGAGAGATCGGTGGCAGCAGCGATGTGGGCTGGATCTGTAGTGCCCACAGCGCTGCTCTGTGACAATTGCAGTCACATCCAGCCATCCATCCATTCATGTTCAGCCATCCCTCCATGCTCAGCCATACACTACAATACTCTGAAATAAACTGCAATACCCTGCAATACCCTGCAATACTCTAGAATACCCTGCAATACCCTGCAATACCCTGCAATACTCTGCAATACACTGCAATACTCTGCAATACCCTGCCATACCCTGGAATACTCTGCTATACCCTGCCATACCCTGCAATACCCTGCAATACCCTGCCATACTCTGCAATACCCTGCAATACCCAGCCATACTCTGCAATAACCAGCCATACTCTGCAATACCCAGCCATACTCTGCAATACTCGGTGATACCCAGCCATACTCTGCCATACCCAGCCATACCCAGTCATATTCGGCAATACCCTGCCATATCCAGCCATGCCCAGCCATGCTCAGCCATACTTGGCCATGCTCAGCCATACTCTGCCATGCTCAGCCATACTCGGCTGTACTCGGCCTCTGTATGTGGCCAGGCTGTGGAAGTCCACACATATGGTATTGCCGTACTCAGGAGAAGTAGGAGAATCTCATGCAGACAGATACTGGATGGTCTAAGCAGGGACAATAGATGACGCTGTGTATATCATCGCTTCTCTGGCCGATTGAGGGTGCTGATTTCAGCCTGCCAGCTCTGCGCTCAAGACCATCACCTGCAGTTGTTGGTGTGGGATTTCCTTCCACCGGGGGGATGTGCGGGCACTCACCCCGCTCTGTGCCCGCTAGTTCGTTTGAGCCACCTCCACCCGCTTATAGCGGAGCTGCCATCAGGCCCCTCCCCTAACTTTGACGCGCCATGTCAACATCACGTGCCTGTGAGTGTGGGGTGTCATTTTTGGTATGTACATGCTATGTGTTAGAAATATTGTATAAATGGACAACTTTGTGTTAAAAAAAAATGCGTTTTAACCACTTCCCGCCTGCCGACCGTCATATGACGCCCTTGACTTCCGGGGATATCTGAATGATGGGTGCAGCTACAGGCATTATTCAGATATCAGCTTTTTCAGCCAGCGATTCCCTACACCATAAGAATGATCATAGTGGCTGTTCTGCTGATTGATCGTTCTTACAGGAGGCGAGAGGGGACGCCCCCGCCTCCCTCCGGTGCTTCTACCGACTTATCGATATGATCAAAGCCAGAATTGTTTTTTTTTTATTTCAGGCTTCCCAGCCTAGAGGTGAGATGTGGAGTCTTATTGACCCCATATCTCACTGTAAAGAGGACCTGTCATGCCATATTCCTATTACAAAGGATGTTCACATTCTTTGTAATAGGAATAAAAGTGGTAAAAAAAATATTTTTTGGGAAAAAGTGGCAAACTAAAATAAATAAAGTAAAATGAACAATAAAAAAAAAATGAAATTTTAAAGCGCCCCTGTCCCCATGTGCTCGCATGCAGAAGAAAATGCATATGTAAGTCCCTCCCACATATGAAAACGGTGTTCAAATCACACATGTGAGGTATCGATGCGAATGTTAGAGCGAGAGCAATAATTCTGGCCCTAGACCTTCTCTGTAACTCAAAACATGTAACCAGTAAAAAAGTTTAAAGCTTCGCCTATGGGAATTTTTAAGTAGCAAAGTTTGGTGCCATTCCACGAGCGTGTGCAATTTTGAAGGGTGACATGTTAGGTATCTCTTTACTCAGCGTAACTTCATCTTTTACATTATACAAATACATTGGGCTAACTTTACTGTTTTGTTTTTTTTAAAAGCACAAAACTTTTTTTCCAAAAAAAAGTTGGAAAAATTTCTGCGCAAATACCGTGCAAGATAAAAAGTTGCAATGACCGCCATTGTATTCTCTAGGGTCTTTGCTAAAAAAACATATATAAGGTTTTGGGGCTCTATGTAATTTTCTAGCAAATAAATGATGATTTTTACATGTAGGAGAGAAATGTCAGAATTGGCCTGGGTGCTTCAGAACGCCTGAAGGTGCTCCCTGCATGTTGGGCCTCTGTATGTGGCCACGCTATGTAAAAGTCTCACACAAGTGGTATCGCCATACTCAGGAATAATAGCAGAATAGCAGAATGTGTTTTGGGTTGTAATTTGTGGTATGTCTATGCTTTGTGTGAGAAATAATCTGCTAATATGACAATTTTGTGAAGAAAAAAAAGAAAAAAAAATCTTGATTTTGCAAAGAATTGTGGGAAAAAATGACAACTTCAAAAAACTCACCATGCATCTTTCTAAATACCTTGAAATGTCTTCTTTCCAAAAAGGGGTCATTTGGGGGGTATTTGTACTTTTCTGGCATGTTAGGGTCTCAAGAATTTAGATAGGCCGTCAGTACTTTAGGTGTGATCAATTTTCAGATATTGGCACCATAGCTTGTGGACTCTATAACTTTCACAAAGACCAAATAATATACACCAATTTGTACTTATTTTTACCAAACATATGTAGCAGTATAAATTTTGGCCAAAATTTATTAAGAAAAATTACTAATTTGCTAAATTTTATAACAGAAACAAAGAAAAATTCATTTTTTTACAGAATTTTCAGTCTTTTTTCTTTTATAGCACAAAAAATAAAAAAAAACAACGGTGATTAAATACCAGCAAAAGAAAGCTCTATTTGTGTGAAAAAAAAGGACAAAAATGTCTATGGGTACAGTGTTGTATGAAAATAGGTTTGGTTAGGAAGGGGGTTTAAGTGCCCAGTGGTCAAGTGGTTAAAGTAGTTCTAAAGGCAGAAGTTTTTCACCTTAAACCCTTGGTGCCGGCCACACGCAAATATGTGGCCTCTCTGCATCTGGTCCTTGTGTGAATTGCGATCAATGTAGACCTGCCAAGAGCACATGCCCTGTGCGCTCCTGGCACAGTTACCGGAGCCTAACAGAAAGCTCCCGAGTTTTCGGAACACGCGAATCAGCCAATCATAGCGGTCACGTGATCTTGAGCCCCACCTCCCGACAACTTAAACCGCTTAAAGGATGAAGAGGTTAATGCATGTCATGCATTAAGGTAAAAAACCCTTTGGGTGCAGCTTCCCCTATACTTACAAGAGCCCCATCTCAATCCTGAGATGTGCATGAGAGCAGCGTCTCACTTTCTCTCCTAATTGCCTCACACTGCACTTCTGCTGTCAATTACAGCCATTAGGCCAACAAGGAGAGAGCGGGGCCGGGGATGAGCCACAATCTGTGTGTGAATAGACAATGTCCATTCACAGGAGCATAGGTCAAGAGCAGGCCTGCTTGAGTGCCACCCAATCGCAAGAGGGTTGCGATTGGGTGCACTCAGCAGGGAGAAGGAGCCAGGAGCGCAGAGGGGTACCCAATAGGAAGAGGATCAGGGCTGCTCTGTGCAAAACAATTGCACAGAGCAGGTAAGTATAACATGTTTGTTACTAAAGAAAAAAATCCAGCCTTTAGAATGACTTTAAAACCCCATAGTTTTTTTTTTGTTGTTGTCTTAATGCCATTGGGGAGATTTCCCCTAACTTTTTGTCTCATGGACACAACAGGAAGTAAAAGAAAAACTATTCAGTGTGAAGGAAACATCCTAGAGCTCATTTACACTTGCTTCGGCTAGTTTACACTTGCTTCAAAACAAGGCTTCGGACAGGATTTGTTAAAGCCCTCTGTATGCTAGTCAAAGCTCCTGTCACTAAACAAAATGGCTAGTCCTATTTACACCTTGCTTTTGCTTTCCTTTGGTTCAGCTTTGCTTCAAAAATTATACCCCATGTAGCTTTGGTGGGGCTTCAAAGCCCCACCAAAGCACCACCAAATGCTCATCGAAGCTCCACCAAAGCCTCATCGAACCCCCACCGAAGCCTCATTGAAAGCCTCATCGAAGCCCCAAGCAAAAGCAAGCTGTATACAGGACTGTAAGCTAACCATTTTATTTAGTGACAGGAGCTTTGATTGGCATTCAGAGAGCTTTAACAAAGCCTGTCCAAAGCCATGTTTTGAAGCAAGTGTAAACTAGCCCTTTAGATGTCACCTGAACAGGTCTCCCTATTGGAACATTTCCCTTCTATCTCTATTCTGGTGACAAGTCATAATTTTGGATTTTCTCTTATTTTCAGTCCTTGTAACAATGGTTAAATAGAGAGGAAGAATCTACCTAGTCTACCTAGCAGAGCAGCAGACATCAATGCAAACCTTAATGGGGTTGTTTTTAAGGTGTTATCCATCTATGTGTTTTTTTACTTTGTACATACCTCTCTACTGTCTTGACTACACCTACAGTTTATCACATCTATTTTTTCTCTAGATTCTTCAGCAGCACTTGTATGATTGGTTTAACCACTTTAAGTCCAAACACTTTCACCACCTTCCAGTCCAGGCAATTTTTTAGCTTTCAGCACTGTCACACTTTTTTTGGCATTGACTCAATAATGCAGCACTGTACCCAAATTAATTTTGTAGCATTTTTTAAAACAGATAAAGCGCAATCTTTCGGACATAATCACCACTGGGTTTTTTATTTTTTGTAATAAAAACACAAAAAGTATGGAACATTTTGAAGTTTTGTTATAAAATTTTGCAAATAATCTTTCTTCATAAAGTTAAGGCCAAAATGTATTCTGCAATTTTTTTTTTTTTGATAAAAACAACCCAAATCAGTGTATATTTTTTACTATGTGTGAAAGTTATAGGACGTACAAACTATGGTATATATATTTGAAAATCGAACATTCTTGATGTCTGATGGCCTATCTAATTTCTTGAGGTCCTAAAATACCAGGACAGTACAAATACCCCCAAAAGCCTCCTTTTTGGAAAGTAGACAGTCCAAGGTATTTAGAAAGATCAGGATGCTGGTATGGGGGTATGGTGGTGATCAGGATGCTGGATTGAGGTATGGTTGTGATCAGGATGCTGGTATGAGGTATGGCGGTGATCAGGATGCTGGTATGGCATATGACAGTGATCAGGAGGCTGGTATGGCATATGGTGGTGATCAGGACATTGGTATGGTATATGATGGTGATTAGGATGCTGGTATGGCATATGGAGACCCTCGTCTGAGCTTTGGCAGTGTTACCGGCAGCACTGGTCACACTGGGACAGGTGTGACAGGTGACGGGGGGGCTGGCTGCACTGTGTATTTGCATTACTCTGGAAGTTAGTGACCAGGGACACTGGGCAGGCTGGCACTGTTGTTTGTGAATGCACATGCAATGTGACAGGCAGAGTACACTCACAGGCAGTGGAGTCACTAGGGGGTGGCTTTTGGGGCTATAGCCCCGAATCTGGGGCCCATAGCCCCGAGTCCCAGGGGTCCCTAACCACAGGCTCTGCAGCACAGGAGAGCCGGAGAGTGGACAGGCAGCACAGGAAAGCCGGGTGGGTGACAGAGAAGAGAGATGACTTCATCTCTCACCGCCTGCCCTGCATTGCCGCTGTTCCACCCTTACTGTGCAGCCACAGGCTGCAGAGAGATTACGTCATCTCTCACTGCAGTCCTCTCTCTGGTGACCCTAATGCAAGGAGCAGCTCTCTGGGGACTCTGAGGTAAGGAGGGGCTCTCTGGGGACCCTGATGTAAGTGGGGGGCTCTCTGGGGATCCTAATGTAAGGGGAGGGCTCTCTGGAGACCCTGATATAAGGGGGGGCTCTGGGGGCCCTGATGTAAGAGGGAGGCTCTCTGGGGACCCTGATGTAAGGGGAACTCTCGGGGGACCCTGATGTAAGGCAGAGGCTCTCTGTGGACTCTGATGTAAGTGGGGGGTTCTTTGGGGACCCTGATGTAAGGGGGGCTCTCTGGGGACCCTGGTGTAAGTGAGGGGCTCTCTGGGGACCCTGATGGAAGGCTGAGGCTCTCTGGGGACTCTGATGTAAGGGGGCTCTCTATAAACTCTGATGCAAGGGGGGGTCTCTGGGGACTCTGATGTAAGGGTGGCTCTCTGGGGACCCAGATGCAAAGCTGAGGCTCTCTGGGGACTCTAATGTAAGAGGGGGCTCTCTGAGGACTCTGATGTAAAGAGGGACTCTCTGGTCACCCTGCTGTAAGGGGGAGGCTCTCTGGGGACCCTGATGCAAGGCAGATGCTCTCTGGGGACTCTGGTGTAAGGGGGGGCTCTCTGGGGACCCTGATGTAAGGGGGAGGCTCTCTGGGAATGCTGATGTAAGGGGGGCTCTCTGGGGACCATGATGCAAAGGGGGAGGCTCTTGGGGGACCCTAATGTAAGGGGATGCTCTCTGGGGACCCTGATGTAAGGGGGGTCTCTCTCAGGACTCTGATGTAAGAGGGGGCTCTCTGGGGACTCTGATGTAAGAGGGGGCTCTCTGAGGACTCTGATGTAAGGAGGGACTCTCTGGGGACCCTGCTGTAAGGGGGAGGCTCTCTGGGGACCCTGATGCAAGGCAGAGGCTCTCTGGGGACTCTGATGTAAGGGGGGCTCTCTTTGGACCCTGATATAAGGTGCAAGCTCTCTGGAGACCCTGATGTAAGGGGGGGCTCTCTGGGGACCCTGATGCAAGGGGGAGGCTCTCTGAGCACTCTGATGTAAGGAGGAGCTCTCTGGGGGCCCTGATGTAAGGGGGAGCTCTCTGGGGACCCTGATGTAAAGAGGGGGGCTTTTGAGACCCTTATGTAATAATGTATAATGTTATATATATATATATATATATATACACACACACACACATATTATATACATGTGTATGCCCGCCCAAGCGTATGACTCTCTTTACTTCACTGCTATGGGCTCTAGCCCCAGATCTTTTGTAGACCTAGCAACGCCCCTGCTCACAGGCTTCTGTAATTGTTCTTTCTCCTCTCACAGGCAATCTCTGTGAGAGAAGAGAGAACCGATGTGACCCGGGCTCCAACATGCGCGCATTTTGAGCTGCGTACAAGCCTCTGATGCAGACTGACGTACGTATACGTCAACCCGCTTGAGCACTGCTCCCGTCCCCCCATTTATGTGTTATGGCCGGATGGGAAGCAGTTAATTCCTGATTTTGAGCCTTATGCCCTGTACACATGACCGGTTTTGCCGTCGGAATAAACTCAGAAGGTTTCTCCAAAGGAACTCGAACGGAATTCCGCTCAAGCGCTCTTGCCTACACATGGTCACACCAAAGTCCGACCGTCCAGAACGCTGTGACGTACAACACGTACGACGGGACTAGAAAAAGGAAGTTCAATAGCCAGTAGCCCATGGGTCTTCAAACTACGGCCCTCCAGTTGTTCAGGAACTACAATTCCCATCATGCCTAGTCATGTCTGTGAATGTCAGAGTTTTACAATGCCTCATGGGATTTGTAGTTCTGCAACAGCTGGAGGGCCGTAGTTTGAAGATCCCTGCAGTAGCCAATAGCTTCCGTCTCGTACTTACTTCAGAGCATGCGTTGTTTTTGGTCCGTCGGAACAGCATACAGACGAGTGGGTTTCGCGATAGGAATTGGTTCCATTGGAAATATTTAGAACATGTTCCATTTCTGGGTCCCTCAGAATTTTCAAAAAAAAAGTCCACTGAGGCATACACACTATCGGAATAGACGATGAAAAACTTCCGTCTGAACTTTTTCTGTCGGACATTCTGCTCATGTGTACGCGGCTTTAGATGTCCAATGTTTTTTTTTTTTTTTTTTAATTGGCTTCTAGATAAAAACCAGCCTTCATAATGTGTCAGCTAGGTTCATGTAGCTTCCTAATATAAAAAAAACATTGCTGTACTCAAAAAATATATTATTTTTAATTTTTACAAGTTTTGTTTCAATACTTCTTTATTAAAATATAAGGATTAGCACAAAGTTACAAATCAATATTTTGCAAAATGCTATTGTTTGTTAAAAAAACAATTAGTCATGGATCTAGCAAATAAAATAACGAGTGAGTGGGCGGTTGATTTATTTTTCATTTATTTTTCATTTGTTTTATAATACACTTTTTAAATAAATGTCAACCTCTCCCCCTTCATTTATGTAAATCAAATATTATAATATACTGTGTAAATGTGAGAGTTCATCATCCAAATATATTTAACTTTTTTTTCAGGATCTTCACATGAAATTACATTAAAAGTATTCTCTGAGTTTATTCAATTGCAGTAGATGCCAGGAACTGAACCAAGTCTTATCAGGATGTAGAAATGTGCTATCTTCAAGAAGCTAATTATCTTCTGAGAAAAATCTTTTAAGGTGTTAAACAGGCTCTGAGATGCAAAAATAAATCATTTCTTTTCACTTAATAATTCATTCTGGTGTTTGAAATTTGCCTTCTGAAAAAATTATACTCTTAACTAATTATCACCAAAAGACAGCTAATTTATTTTTACAGTTGTGGAAAAAACCTGCCATCACTGACTTTCAAATCGATACATTAGACAAGTGATGGCGAACCATGGCACCCTAGATGTTTTGGAACTACATTTCCCATGATGCTCAGGCACTCTGCATGTAGTTGAGCCTCATGGGAAATCTAGTTCCAAAACATCTGGGGTGCCAAGGTTCACCATCACTGCAGTAGACTAATCATCATCGTAGTTTCTGTATTTGCCTAAAGAAACATGTAAAAGAAGTTTAACGTACAGCTCAAGCCAAAACTGATTTTTATGATTTGGATAGACTTAGGAAACTTTTCTCAATCTTTTTAACATGGACAAACCCTTAAAATAACTTTCCTTTCTTATAACTGAGTTCCTCCTGCCCCTTTAAAAATTAAAAGTCAGCAGCTACACATACTGCAGCTGCTGACTTTTAACATTAGGACATTTACCTGTCCTGGAATCCAGCGATGTCAGCCCTGCAGTCGAGGTTTATATTGGCTGGTCAGGTGCTGCCGTTGCCATTGCTGGTAAGGGACCCAGCAGTGTAGCCTTTCGGCTTCATGACTGGGTAACTACTGAGCATGTGCGAAGCACGCTGCGCTCTCTCACACGCCTGGCAGAAGGGGAGGGAGGAGGGGGCCAAGCTGCTGATGTAATTTGCCGCGGCCCGGTCTCCCGGAAGTGGGGACGGGGACCTGTAAAAAACAGGTACCCGCTCCCCCCCAAAAGGTGCCAAATGTGGCACTGGAGTGGGGGGGGGATCAGATAAGCAGAAATTCTACTTTTGGGTTGAACTCCACTTTAGGGAACTCCTGCAAACAATTACAGCTCACGGTACATTGGCATGATGGTCAGTGGAAAGAATTTGCCTTAATTTTGTGATCAGTGGGAAAAATTGCCCCTTTATAGATAGCTAAAAAGATTATTGAGTTCAGTGGTTACTTACCTGAAAGGCATTGCTCCTTGCGCAAGGAGCCCCTAGAATCCTCTGGAGGAACCCTAGGGTTCCACAGAACCTTGGTCGAGAAAGGTTGGACTAGGGAATGGTTAAAACCCTCATCAGGTTAAATGCCTTCTTAGAACTGGTGTCCCCATGTACCCATAAAGTGGAAGATTTTCACATTATTTAAATTCCTATTACAAATGTAAAATGTTTGATTTATAAAAAAAAGATGGCAAACCACCCCAATTTTATAATGAGCCTTTGCAGTAAGGTACACATAGAAGGGCAACACACATCACAAGCAAAAAAATTCCCAGCACACTTACCAGCTAGCCTGCAAACAAACCAAATTGACCCTGTCTAACAATTCACGTTAAAGTGTTGCGTTGCACACATTTGAAAATATATGTGGAAGCCACGGTACCCACGACCACGTCAAGGCTCCTCTGTATACTATGATCTTAACTCTATAGTTTTTATAGTCTCCAAGTTGGAGCATATTATAAAGTTTGGGGTTGTATAGCTTAAGTGTAGCTCCCGCTAGCGAGTACAGACCATGCCAGCAATTGTCATTTAAGGGATTGTTGGCCCACTTTTATTAACCACTTAAGGGCTTGTTGGCCCACTTATTAACCACCTAACCACTTATTAACCACTTTTTCAGATGTGTTGTTTACAAGTTAAAAACAGTTTTTTTTGCTGGAAAATTACTTAGAACCCCCAAACATTATACATTTTTTTCTAACACCCTAGAGAATGGCAGTCGTTGCAATACTTTCTGTCACACCGCACTTTTTTTTTTAAATAATACACTTTTTTGAATTAAAAATAAGATAACAGTAAAGTTAGCCCAATTTTTTTTATATTGTGAAAGATAATGTTATGCCGAATAAATTGATACCCAACATATCACTTCAAAATTGCGCCCGCTCGTGGAATGGTGACAAACTTTTACCCTTAAAAATCTCCATAGGTGATGTTTAAAAAATTCTACAGGTTGCATGTTTTGAGTTATAGAGGAGGTCTAGGACTAGAATTATTGCTTTTGCTCTACTGATCGCGGTGATACCTCACATGTGTGGTTTGAACACCGTTAGCTTCTGCACGCGAGCTCGGCGGGACAGGGCGCGTTTAAAAAAAAAATTTTCTTATTTATTTTACCTTTTATTTTTTATTTCTACACTGTTTTTTTTTTTTTGTTTTAAATGTGTCACTTTTATTCCTATTACAAGGAATGTAAACATCCCTTGTAACAGAAAAAAAAAGCATGACAGGACCTCTTAAATATGAGATCTGGGGTCAAAAAGACCTCAGATCTCATATTTACATTAAAATGCAATAAAAAAGAAAAAAAGAAAAAAACAGAATAAAAAAAATGGCCCTTAAGAGCTATGGGCGAAAGTGAGGTTTTGACGTTGCTTCCGCCCTGCAATGTCATGGAGATGGGTGGGGGCCATCTTCCCCTCACTCGTCTCCATGCCCAGCTAGTGACAGCATCCAATCACCTCCGCCGCTGCCGGCGGCTCCGGTAAGCAGTGGAGGGCACTGGAGCGCGGAGGGAGAGGGGGCCCCTCTCCCTCCGCCGATAAAAGTGATCTTGCGGTGAATCCGCAGAGGCCACTTTTATCTTGGAGCGGACCACCGACCGAACAAGAGGATACTGGGGCTAGCTGCTGCCATAACAATGATATCCCCCTTCAAAATAAGGACGTATATCGGCGTGCGGCAGTCCGGAAGTGGTTAAAGAAAGTTCAAACAAAGTGCCAGAAAACAAAATCAAAGGGTTTCCCTCGCAGGGAGTTTTCACCAGATTCAGCCTCCTGTGTCCCTATGCCTTTAAGGAGGAGTGGTCTCCCTCCTGGCAAGATTGCCCTTAATGTATCCACTGCTATATATGCTCCAACTTGGAGACTCTTATAAATTTAGAGTTAGGACCGCAGTATATAGAGGAGCCTTGACATGGGCACTGCGGCTTCCACATTTGCAAAAGTGTGCAACGTAATTCTCTGTTATTAATCACTTGACCGATGGGCACTTAAACCCCCTTCCTTACCAGACCAATTTTCAGCTTTCGGTGCTCTCACATTTTGAATGACAATTACTCAGTCATACAACACTGTACCCATATGAAATTTTTGTCCTTTTTTTCACACAAATAGACCTTTCTTTTGGTGGTATTTAATCACCATTGGGTTTTTTATTTTTTGCGCTATAAAAGAAAAAAGACTGAAAATTCTGTAAAAAAATGAATTTTTCTTAGTTTCTGTTATAAAATTTAGCAAATTAGTAATTTTTCTTCATAAATTTTGGCCAAAATTTATACTGCTACATATCTTTGGTAAAAATAAGTACAAATTGGTGTATATTATTTGGTCTTTGTGAAAGTTATAGAGTCCACAAGCTATGGTGCCAATATCTGAAAATTGATTACACCTGAAGTACTGATGGCCTATCTAATTTCTTGAGACCCTAACATGCCAAAAAAGTACAAATACCCCCCAAATGACCCCTTTTTGGAAAGAAGACATTCCAAGGTATTTAGAAAGATGCATGATGAGTTTTTTGAAGTTGTCATTTTTCCCACAATTCTTTACAAAATCAAGATTTTTTTTTCTTTTTTTTCACAAAATTGTCATATTAGCAGGTTATTTCTCACACACAGCATATGCATACCACAAATTACACCCCAAAAGACATTCTGCTATTACTCCCGAGTATGGCGATACCACATGTGTGAGACTTTTACACAGTGTGACTACATACAGAGGACCAACATGCAGGGAGCACCTCCAGGCGTTCTGGAGCACCCAGGCCAATTCTGACATTTCTCTCCTACATGTAAAAATCATCATTTATTTGCTAGAAAATTACATAGAACCCCAAAACATTATATATATATATATTTTTTAGCAAAGACCATAGAGAATACAATGGTGGTTGTTGCAACTTTTTATCTTGCACGGTATTTGCGCAGCAATTTTTTGAATGTTTTTTTTGGGAAAAAAACAGTTTTGTGCTTTAAAAAAACCCAAAACAGTAAAGTTAGCCCAATGTTTTTGCATAATATGAAATATGAAGTTACGCCGAGTAAATAGATACCAAATATGTTACCCTTCAAAATTGCACACGCATGACATGGCATGACAGTTCCTCTCTTCAGTGAGATATTGGGTCAATAAGACCCCACATCTCACCTCTAGGCTGGGAAGCCTGAAATTAAAAAAAAATGATCCTGGCTTCGATCGCAGCGGTGAGTCGGTAGAAGCACCTGAGGGCGGTGGGAGGGGGGGACGTCCCCACTCGCCTCCCGTAAGAATGATCAAGCAGTGGAACAGCCACTATGATCATTCTTTTGGTGTAGGGAATCGCCGGCCGAAAAAGTTGATATCTGTAGCTGCAGGCATCATTCAGATATCCGCGCACAAAGTCAAGGACATCGTATGACGGCGGGCGGGAAGTGGTTAAACGCATTTTTTTTAACACAAAGTTGTCCATTTGTCCAATATTTCTAACACATAGCATGTACATACCAAAAATGACACCCCAAAATAGATTCTCCTACTCCTCCTGAGTACGGCGATACTACATGTGTGAGACTTCCACAGCCTGGCCACATACAGAGGCTGAGTACAGCCGAGTATGGCTGAGCATGGCAGAGTAGGGCCGAGCATGTCTGGCAGGGTATTGCAGGGTATCGCCGAGTATGACAGGGTATGGCAGAGTATGGCAGGTATCACAGAGTATTGCAGAGTATGGCTGGGTATTGCAGAGTATGGCTGGGTATTGCTGGGTATGGCTAGGTATGGCAGAGTATGGCAGAGTATTGTAGGGTATTGCAGAGTATTACTGAGTATTGCGGGGTATTGCAGAGTATTGTGGGGTATTACGGGATATTGCAGAGTATTGTGGGGTATTGCAGAGTATTGCAGAGTAGTGCAGGGTATTGCAGAGTATTGCAGGGTATTGCAGAGTATTGAAGGGTACTGCAAAGTATTGCGGGGTAGTGCAGAGTATTGCAGGGTAGTGCAGGGAATTGCAGAGTATTGCAGAGTATTGCAGGGTATTGCAGAGTAGTGCAGAGTAGTGCAGAGTAGTGCAGGGTATTGCAGAGTATTGCAAGGTATTGCAGGGTATTGCAGGGTAGTGCAGGGTAGCGCAGGGTAGTGCAGGGTAGTGCAGAGTATTGCAGAGTATTGTAGAGTATTGCAGGGTAGTGCAGAGTATTGCAGGGTAGTGCTGGGTATTGCAGAGTATTGCGGAGTATTGCAGAGTATTGCAGAGTATTGCAGAGTATTACGGGGTATTGCAGAGTATTGCAGGGTAGTGCAGAGTATTGCAGAGTACTGCAGGGTAGTGCAGAGTATTGCAGAATATTGCGGGGTAGTTCAGAGTATTGCAGGGTAGTGCAGAGTATTGCAGAGTATTTCAGGGTAGTGCAGAGTATTGCAGAGTATTGCGGGGTAGTGCAGAGTAGTGCAGAGTATTGCAGAGTAGTGCAGAGTATTGCAGGGTAGTGCAGAGTGTTGCAGGGTAGTGCAGAGTGTTGCAGGGTAGTGCTGGGTATTGCAGAGTATTGCAGGGCATTAGAGTATGGAGGGATGGCTGAGCATGGATGGATGGATGGCTGGATGTGACTGCATTTGTCACAGAGCAGCGCTGTGGGCACTATAGATCTAGCCCACAGTGCTGCTGCCATCCAATCCCTCCCCCTCTCCTCTCACACTGTACCGATCGGTACACAGAGGGGAGGGAGGAACCGGCATCATATGACGCCGGTTTGTTTACATGTCATCGCTCCGTCATTTGATGGAGCGATCACATGGTAAACGGCCACGATCAGCGGCCGTTTACCGTGATCTGTGATGCGCCGGGTCCTCTGGACCCGGTGGTCAGGGATGTTCCTGGGTGTGCGCCCAGGGGGCGCGCGAGAGCGGGATTCTGGGAGGACGTCCATAGACGCCCTCCCAGAATAAGCCGACCGCGCTGTAGCCGTCTTTCGGCTATGGCCCGGTCGGCATGTGGTTAGAATGGATTGTTAGACAGGGTCAATTTAGCTTGTTTGCAGGGTAAGTGTGCTGGGAATTTCTTGTTTGTTTGTAATATGTTTGATTTGACAAATGCCATCACTCTTTTCTGATAACAATGGTCACCAGGGCAAACGAGAGGGTCAAGACAGTCATGGACACAGACATCAAACAAGACCTGACCTGGGTTTTAACACTTCTATACCCTATCCAGAACCAAAAAAAAGCTGCTGGCTTACAGGTCACAAGTCTTAAAGTGGATGTAAACCCGAAAAAAATAATTAAATTAAGACTGCACCTTGTACAGTATAGGATTTCATGTCATCTGTGCCCAGTCTTGCCAACAAAGAGTTAATCCAGCTCTGAGCAGTCCTCTTAACTTTTTTCAGTGAGATAAAAAGGGTCAGCCAGAGAAATAAGAGTTCATTTCTCCCCCTTGCTGTGAGTGACAAGTGATTTACATATCTCATGCATGAGCCTGAGAGAGACATTCTGGGTACTTCACATCCCCTCCTCCTTTCTTCTCCAGCTCTCCCAGGATTGGCTGCTCCACACCTCAGCATGATTAGGCATGCTGAAGTTATATGTTGACTTTTCTGGGTTTTGACTGAATATTAGTGATCATAGCAAAAGTTCAGTTTAAGGAATATACAGGAGAAAATGCATGTTGACAAGGGGAGTGTAGAGGTGGGCGGGGAGTCTGACATCACAACTCCACCCACCAAGCTCCGGACAAAAGACCCACCCACAGAATCTGCAGTTTTTTGGGTCTCATAACAGACAGAGGGGAGACATTTGACAGGTAAAGATACATGCAGGAGGCGTGTATATTCTTATAGATAATCACTAGGGCAGTAGTTTAGAAAGGATGAGAGTGGGTTTACATCCACTTTAAAGCCAAACTTCAGCTATAACTTCAGTCTGATATCATTATGTGGCCTGTTCTGCTGCACTAAAATTGCTTACTCTGATTTCATTGCACACTTAGTTCCTCAACAATGTGCATGTGCCACTGGCAATGAATGATAATGGTAATGGTTACAGTTGCTTGTAGACCGGTGCATAACAAAAAAAATTGTTTAGTTTCGTTTTGATTCATTATTTACATAAATTTGTTTAGTTAAATTTGTTTAATTTGTTTTCAGAATTCGTTAGTTTAGTCGTTTTTTAATCAATTCAAATTTTTCGAATTTGAATCGGTTTGAAAAGTTTTCAAATCTAATTCGAATAGTTTTCGAATTTGAAAAAGTTTTCAAATACAGATAGTTTTCCAATTTCCAAAGAGAATAAAATAGAAAAGAAAAAAAGGACTGGAATTTTAAAAAAAATATATTTTTTTCTATTCTATTCCTTTATTTTCTATTCTATTTTATTCTCTTTGGAAATTGGAAAACTATTTGAAAAGTACTCAAAAACTATTCGAAAAAGATTTGAATTCGAATTTCGTCCAAAATTCTTTTCCCTTAGTTCGGATTCGTTAAAATTCGGTACCATTTTAATTTGGAAATTCGAATACATCCGAATCTACGAAAAACAAAAATTCGCCCAAATTCAAAACGAAATGAACCGCACATGTCTAGTTGCTTGCACTCTCAACTAAACTGCCATCAAAATGGATGGTGTTGTAACTGATTGCATGTGCAACTCCATGGGCACTGCAGATCAAACAGAGGATAAGATGGCAACTTCCTTAGCTGAAAAAGGATAGGAGGGTTTACTTCAACTTTAAGAATTAACATCTAAGGCCTAATGTACACGGAATGATTTACAACTTCTCCTGAATGATTCAACTTAACAGATAGTAGCAGACGTTTAAAACCATCAGTTTTGCTGCGTTTACATGTCGCGTTTAGCCACGTTTGCGTTTAGAAGCTTTTTTTTTTTTTTTTTTTCAAATACTCAAAAATGTATCACCATTAATAATGCCTGTAAACGAAATGCGGCTAAATGTGAGTTACCACATTTACAAGTGTTTACAAGCTGTAACAGGCATTTGGCATTTCAAATGCCTCTGAACATCCGTCCTGAACCCATTGTTTTGCTTTCCAAAAATGCATCCTAAACTCAACTGCCTAGAAACTACTATAAATGAACCTGTGTATATGTACTGATAAGATAACATAGAGGAGAGTTCAGGACCATACAAATATCACGTGACAAGCACAAAGAAACTCTTCTGTGAGGACAAACCGGTACTAAAGGTATAATTCTTTATTCAATAAACTATCCAAAGTATAAAGGTAAATCAGATATCAAACAACAACCCTTATTCCCAGAACACATTTAAAAAAGACCTAATGTCTGAAGGAATTATTGGTGGCCACCAATTTGCAAATAAACCTCATCGATCTCTCATCCTCACATCCACATACACCATTCAATCAGATTCGCTCGTCAATTCTGTCTGTATGCTTAGTGTTCTCATCAGATGATTATGGGATTGGTCAGTAGAAATGATGCATATGTTAGATCATCATAGGCAGTCCCGATCACTGATGGTATATTCACAATTAAAGCAGTCTCATGAAAGATTTGAAGTGCAGGTGTGGTGAGACAATTCCAAATAGATTCCGTGAAATTGGCTTAAGACAATTGCGGCTTTGAGTACAACCAAATGTCAGTGATCTGGTTAATTCAATATTAGCCAGCAGTAGGGTATCGCAGCATGTAAGGAATAGCAACTGTGTATTGAATTGGAGATAAATATGATATTACCGTAGGCTGGAGCAGACCAGGGAGCGTCACCTCAGATCAGGTGTCAGCGGGATCGGCGTACAGATGCCTGCTTTTTACGAGGAGATCTTGACGAACTGTAAACCACTATCACTGATACTGGACGTGGGGATCCCTTGTGTAGGTCTCGTCATACTCATCCGCTGTTTGCGATGTCAGTCTCCATCAGCTGTTTGTACGGACATCATCTCCTTAATGCTATGACAGGTGCTATACCCGCTGAAAGGGCCGCAAGTATCAGGCTCTGCTGCTATTCCACGGTCAGTATGGAGAGAGGTTTAGAGGACAGAAGTTGAATTGTAAGTGTGTGGCCATCCAAAGAGCCTTCTTGTGGATATCACCTTAATGATGCTTACATGTTTCGCTAAATGATAGCTTCTTCAGAGCATGCGCATTAGTGTGTCAGTCAGAATATATATCGTCATTTCAATCAGGTTTCAATTAGTTACTAATAGTCAGCTGTCCACAGCGCATAAATCATTCATGATATCATTCACCCGTGCATAGTCACACATAGTGCAGAGGAACATTCAGAGTTTAACCCCCTGTGTATCTAAAAACATTTTTGGGTATTAGGTTTTTGTATAGGAACAGTCCTTCCTGTTTAGATTGACCAGAATAGCTAGAAGTAGGCACCAACAGTTTAAAAATAAAAGTAAAAAAAGGAACAGATATGCACAGTCCCAGATCATTTAAGGGAATTTTTTATATAAACAAATCAACTATTAAGAACTTCTACATTGCCTAGTAGATACGGGGATGAGTGGATAAATGCAGCCATTCATGACTTTTAGGACCCAGAGAAGTTTCCCATGCCTGTATACACCTAAGAGCTGATCATTAATTTAGATAGATAATTTTTTGAAAAATTAGATCAGTACATGCAGCTCTAATATACGAGCAGGGAAACTTCATATGCGATGTTTATAAGAGATAAAGGGCATTGAGCAAGGTTTCTTAATAGCGAATCACCGGTTATCATTATTAATCATAGGCAGATCATATATAGATAATGGTTCAGTGAATCATTGGTTCAATGTCGTCCTATACCCAGGTTGATAAGCATTCTGGGGAGGTAATTCCACCATATTAAGTTGCCAAATGTAGCCATTCCAAAAATTTGCTATACTCCACTATTTAGTGGTAAAAAAAAAAAAAAAAAAAAAAAATATATATAGCAATCTTGTAAAATGTCAAGTATGGTCTTTGGCAACAAATCCCCAGTAGTGCCTATCAATCAGAACAGAGGGGTCATATATAAACAAACAGCAATTATGGGGGGTCCTAACTCAATTCCGTCAAATGAAGAATCCCCGTTCGTATCCACAGGCCCCTTGTTAGGGGGGCTTGGCGGTGGTAGTGATCCTTTATGGTTCTAAAAAAACAGATAAGTTGCATTCATTGTTTAGGCCTCGTGGCTGCATACTTTTTAACATAAATATCCACATTTTTTCATTTTTTCAGGACCAACTGAAAAAAACGCCCAACTGCTGCTAAATGTCTGTTTATCAGTAGCAGTGTACATGAAGCCTTAGATGTAGCAGTTTAAGGCCTCATGTACACTGCTACTGGTAAACGGACGTTTAGGAGCAGTTGGGCATTTTTTTCAGCTGCCCCTGAACTCTCCTCTATGTTATCTTATCAGTACATGTGCACAGGTTCATTTATAGTCATTTAAATGCGTTCAGAAGCTGTGTTTAGAGGCATTTCAAATGCCAAACCTGGCTAAACGTGTCTAAACGCGGTGACTCGCATTTTCAAATGCTTCTAGGTGCAAACGCGAGTAAACGCGGCATGTAAACACGGCTAAACGGCCGTTTTTAGCCGCCGGTTTCTAGCTGTCAAGTTAAATCGTTAAGGAGAGGTTGCACAATGTCCCGTGTACATGAAGCCTTATAGAGTCTACGGTAGAGCTTACACATAGAACAGAATCAAATTTAGTTTGCATTAAGGGGGGAATCAGTTTTCTGTTTCTTATGGTTTCTTATGTTTCTTATGGTTCCCTACTCAATTGTATGGCATGCCAAGGAATAGTAACAAAATACACACGTGTGTATGATTCATAAGTTTAGCCAAAATTATATTTTCTCTAGTTTTGGATGAAGTAGGTAGGAGTTAATATTTCCGTTTGTGAACTCATGGGAGAGATTTTCCCTCATTTCGTGTCCCTCTGACAATGGAACTAAAATGGGAGGTACAGTTGCTACTAGGACAGGCACAGAGAGCAATAAAAACATTTTCAGACTGTATAATCTTTCCCCATTCTACTAAAACTGTTTTTGTTTTTGTCCCCATATTGAGAGACTTTTCATCACATCCCATTCTTACATTGATTCTCAGTGTCAAGAAGAAGATGATTACATTAGCATTTAGTGGCAGCACCTATGATTGGTGTTTAGTGGGAGAAAGAATTCCCCTTACATATGTCCTGATTGGCGGTAAAGCTGCGTACACACGAGCGGACTGTCCGACAGAAAAAGTCAGACGGAAGCTTTTCATCGTCTATTCCGATCGTGTGTAGGCCTCTTCGGACTTTTTTTTAATTCTGATGGACCTAGAAATGGAACATGTTCTAAATATTTCCGACGGAACCAATTCCTTTCGGGAAAACCGATCGTTTGTATGCTGTTCCGACGGACAAAAAACAACGCATGCTGTGAATCAAGTACAAGATGGAAGCTATTGGCTACTGGCTATTGAACTTCCTTTTTCTAGTGCCATCGTAAGTGTTGTACGTCACCGCGTTCTGGACGGTTGGACTTTGGTTTGACCATATGTAGGCAAGACCGCTTTAATGGAATTCTGTCGGAGTTCCGTCGGAGAAGCCTTCAGTTTATTCTGACGGCAAAACCGGTCGTGTGTACGCGGCATAAGGGTAGGGTACCACCTACATTGGTGTTCAGTGGGAGAAGGAATGCTCTCACATTGGTAATCAGAGCCAGGAAAAGGCCCTTTGAGATAATGGTGCTCGGTGGCTGGAGTTCCCATCTATTTAGATACTTCCAGCTTCTTCATACTTTTCATTCAGAGTTTCTACAGGATAGTTTAATGATTAGACAATTCACTTTAGAATTAGTGCTTAGGTCTGAGTATCTGGATAAACCCATCTCAAGATTGTATTCTCATGTGACATGAATTTCTGTTTTGCCATTAGAGGATCTTAGAGCTAGGTGGGTGCGATATATACCAGATTTGGATATGGAGGATTGGAGGGGTGTGCGGGATTTCCGCCAACGGATTTTGTTGTCGGAAAATTTTATAGCAAGCTCTCAAACTTTGTGTGTCAGAAATTCCAATAGAAAATGTGTGATGGAGCCCACACACAGTCAGAATTTTCGACAACAAGGTCCTATCACACATTTTCCGTCAGAAAATCTGACCGTGTGTACAGGGCATTAGTGTTGGCAGTGTGGAGCAATTCAGGGGGATTTTACACACATTTTCTGGACTTGCCCATATATAGATATTTTTTTGGATGGAAGTAGTAGATCTATTAAATTCTCTCACTTCTGCCTCTTTACCGGTTTCAATGTCTGTTTGCTTGCTGGGTCTAGTAGAGGCTAGTCTTCCTACAGTGTCTGAGTGAGTGTTTGCTAATATAACATTATTCTACGCAAGAAATACCATTGTGTTGAATTGGAAGAAACCTTGTCCTCCTACACACCTATACTGGAAACAATTTAAAAAATAATAATCTCCCATTGTATAGAGATACTTACATGAATAGGGGTTGTCCTGGTAAGTGTGATAACGTGTGGGCAAAGTGGCTGGACAAACCGTATACAGCATCTAATGCCCATGGGGGCCATTAATTATAATGCGGGTGTTTCCATATAAGGAATGCTTGGGGTCACTGGGGATAGAAGGAATTCCTGTTTATTTTATTTTCCCCTTTTTCTTTTCTTTTCTTTTCGGGCTTGGTTTGATTTTTTAAGTGGACAAATGGGATGGTTTAGATTTAAGCCTTGATAAAAAATTTTTTTTTGTTAATTAATATATCTTTTCCTTTTTCTATTTTGAAGTAATAGTTGTTATACTGGATTTTGAAACCGTATTAATATATTTTAGGTTCAATATGTATGATGTCTTGTTGTGTTTTGTTTTGTTTGTTATTAAGAAATGTAATAAAAAGATTTATAAAAGAAAAAGTCATGAAACAAGCCCCTTGGGATATTGGTGCTCGGTGGCTGGAAGAATATGCCAAACCTTGGTGCTTATTAGAAGGAAGAATGTCCCTTTCATTTTTACTCAGTTGCAAAAGAGTTTTTCTTACATTGGTGTTCAGTGGCAGGATGAATGACCTGCACAGTGAGGGAAAAAATGATTTGATCCCCTGCTGATTTTGTACGTTTGCCCATTGACAAAGAAATGATCAGTCTATATTTTTAATTGTAGGTTTATTTTAACAATGAGAGACCGAATAACAACAAAAATATCCAGCAAAACAAATTTCAAAAAAGTTATAAATTGATTTGCATTTTAATGAGTGAAATAAGTATTTGATCCCCTATCAGCAAGATTTCTGGCTCCCAGGTGTCTTCTATACAGGTAATGAGCTGAGATTAGGAGTGCTCCTAATCTCAGCTTGTTACTTTTATAAAATAGACACCTGTCCACAGAAGCATTCAATCAGATTTCAATTTCTCCACAATGACCAAGACCAAAGAGCTGTCCAAGGATGTTAGGGACAAGATTGTAGACCTACACAAGTCTGGAATGGGCTACCATCGCCAAGCAGCTTGGAGAGAGAGTGACAACAGTTGGTGCGATTATTTGCAAATGGAAGAAACACAAAGTAACTGTCAATATCCCTCAGTCTGGGGCTCCATGCAAAATCTCACCTCAGTGGAGTTTCAATGATCATGAGAACTGTGAGGAATCAGCCCAGAACTACACGGGAGTATCTTGTCAATGATCTTAAGGCACCTGGGACTATAGTCACCAAGAAAACAATTGGAAACACACTACGCTGTGAAGGTCTAAAATCCTGCAGTGCCCGCAGGGTCCCTCTTCTCAAGAAAGTACTTGTACAGGCCCATCTGAAGTTTGCTAAATAAGTATACAGAGTGAGTTTGGAAATTCTATAGGAATGCTAAAATAATGCATTACAATTTATCTAAACACATTTGTTTAGTTGGCCAAAATTATTTTATTTTAATAAAATGTGCTGGAGATTTTAGTCGACTAAAATACAACTAAAACAATTGCAGATGACTAAAATGGGACTAAAGCTAAAATGCCATTTGGGAAGAAAACTAAAATGCCATTTTAGTGAAAAGACTGATGCCGCGTACACACGATCGGAATTTCGGCCAGCAAAAGACAGATAAGATTTTTTCATCGGAAAATGCGACCGTGTGTATGCTCCATCGGTCTTTTGCTGGCGGAATTTCAGCCAGCAAAAGATTGAGAGCATGCTCTCAATTTTTTCGGTCGGGAAAAGTTCCTATCCGAAAATGCGTTTGTCTGTGGCAATTCCGACAGGCAAAATCCCTACACATGCTCGGAAACAATTCGATGCATGCTTGGAAGCATTGAACTTCACTTTCTCCACCCATCGTGGTGTTGTACATCACCGCGTTCTTGACGGTCTTAATTTCAGCGAACTTTTGCGTGACCGTGTGTATGCAAGGCAAACTTGAGTGGGATCCTGTCGGAAAAGCCGTCATATCTTTTTCCGACGAGAAATCCGCTCGTGTGTATGCGGCATAAGACTAAAACTAAAACAATTGCAGATAACTAAAATGGGACTAAAGCTAAAATGCCATTTGGGATGAAAACTAAAATGCCATTTTAGTGAAAAGACTAAGACTAAAACTAAACAATTGCAGATGACTAAAATGGGACTAAAACTAAAATGGCATTTTAGCTAAAAGACTATAACTAAAACCAAATCAAAATTCAATGCCAAATTAACACTGAACACAAATTAAATTTCCCTCACATTGGTGCTCAGTGGCAGGAAGACTTTCCCTTACATTGGTGCCCACTGCCCAGTAGCAGGAAGAATATGCCATACATTGATGCCTAGTACCAGGAAGAATGTCCCTCCAATTTGTGCTCAGTAAGGATGAGCCGAACACCCCCCTGGTTCGGTTTGCACGAGAACTTGCGAACAGACCAAAACTTTGCACGAACGTTAGAACCCCATTGAAGTCTATGGGACTCGAACGTTCTAAATCAAAAGTGCTCATTTTAAAGGCTAATTTGCATGGTATTGTCCTAAAAAGTGTTTGGGGACCCGGGTCCTGCCCCAGGGGACATGTATCAATGCAAAAAAAAGTTTTAAAAATGGCAGTTTTTTCGGGAGAAGTGATTTTAATAATCCTTAACCACTTAAGGACCGCCTCACGCCGATGTATGTCGGCAAGGCAGCACGGGCAGGCAAAATCACGTACATGTACGTGATTTGCCTCCCGCGGGTGGGGAGTCCGATCGGACCCCCCCCGGTGCTCGAGGCGGTCCCGTTTTGTCCCTCGGCAATCGGAGGTGAGGGGGAGGCCATCCGTTCGTGGCCCCCCGTCGCGATCGCCGCCGGCCAATCAGATCACTTCCTTTGCTGCTGTATGCTAAACAGCAGCAAAGGAAATGATGTCATCTCTCCTCGGCTCGGTATTCCGTTGCAGCGCCGAGGAGAGAAGACTTCACTGTGAGTGCACCAACACTACACAACACAGTAGAACATGCCAGGCACACAAAACACCCCGATCCCCCCCCGATCGCCCCCCGATCCCCCCCAATCACCCCCCCCCTCCCTGTCACAAACTGACACCAGCAGTTTTTTTTTTCTGATTACTGCATTGGTGTCAGTTTGTGACAGTTACAGTGTTGGGACAGTGAGTATTACCCCCCTTTAGGTCTAGGGTACCCCCCTAACCCCCCTAATAAAGTTTTAACCCCTTGATCACCCCCTGTCACCAGTGTCACTAAGCGATAATTTTTCTGATCGCTGTATTAGTGTCGCTGGTGACGCTAGTTAGTGAGGTAAATATTTAGGTTCGCCGTCAGCGTTTTATAGCGACAGGGACCCCCATATACTATCTAATAAATGTTTTAACCCCTTGATTGCCCCCTAGTTAACCCTTTCACCACTGATCACCGTATAACCGTTACGGGTGACGCTGGTTAGTTCGTTTATTTTTTATAGTGTCAGGGCACCCGCCGTTTATTACCGAATAAAGGTTTAGCCCCCCCGATCGCCCGGCGGTGATATGCGTCGCCCCAGGCAGCGTCAGATTAGCGCCAGTACTGCTAACACCCACGCACGCAGCACACGCCTCCCTTAGTGGTATAGTATCTGTACGGATCAATATCTGATTCGATCAGATCTATACTAGCGTCCCCAGCAGTTTAGGGTTCCCAAAAACGCAGTGTTAGCGGGATCAGCCCAGATACCTACTAGCACCTGCGTTTTGTCCCTCAGCCCGGCCCAGCCCAAGTGCAGTATCGATCGATCACTGTCACTTACAAGGCACTAAACGCATAACCGCAGCGTTCGCAGAGTCAGGCCTGATCCCTGCGATCGCTAACAGTTTTTTTGGTAGCATTTTGGTGAGCTGGCAAGCACCAGCCCCAGGCAGTGTCAGATTAGCGCCAGTACCGCTAACACCCACACACGCAGCATACACCTCCCTTAGTGGTATAGTATCTGAACGGATCAATATCTGATCCGATCAAATCTATACTAGCGTCCCCAGCAGTTTAGGGTTCCCAAAAACGCAGTGTTAGTGGGATCAGCCCAGATACCTGCTAGCACCTGCGTTTTGCCCCTCCACCCGGCCCAGCCCAGCCCACCCAAGTGAAGTATCGATCGATCACTGTCACTTACAAAACACTAAACGCATAACTGCAGCATTCGCAGAGTCAGGCCTGATCCCTGCGATCGCTAACAGGAAGCTTTTTATTGAACTGGCAAGCACCAGCGGCCTAGTACACCCCGGTCGTAGTCAAACCAGCACTGCAGTAACACTTGGTGACGTGGCGAGTCCCATAAGTGCAGTTCAAGCTGGTGAGGTGGCAAGCACAGGTAGTGTCCCGCTGCCACCAAAAAGACAAACACAGGCCCGTCGTGCCCATAGTGCCCTTCCTGCTGCATTCGCCAATCCTAATTGGGAACACACCGCTTCTGCAGCGCCCGTACTTCCCCCATTCACATCCCCAACCAAATGCAGTCGGCTGCATGAGAGGCATTTTTATGTCCTCCCGAGTACCCCTACCCAACGAACCCCCCTCAAAAAGATGTCGTGTCTGCAGCAAGCGCGGATATAGGCGTGACACCCACTATTATTGTCCCTCCTGTCCTGACAATCCTGGTCTTTGCATTGGTGAATGTTTTGAACGCTACCATGCACTAGTTGAGTATTAGCGTAGGGTACAGCATTCCACAAACTAGGCCCACTTTCACAGGGTCTCCCAAGATGCCATCGCATTTTGAGAGACCCGAACCTGGAACCGGTTACAGTTATAAAAGTTAGTTACAAAAAAAGTGTAAAAAAAAAATATATATATAAAATAAAAAAAAATAGTTGTCGTTTTATTGTTCTCTCTCTCTATTCTCTCTCTCTATTGTTCTGCTCTTTTTTTACTGTATTCTATTCTGCAATGTTTTATTGTTATTGTTATTGTTATTATGTTTTATCATGTTTGTTTTTCAGGTATGTAATTATTTATACTTTACTGTTTACTGTGCTTTATTGTTAACCATTGTTAACCATTTTTTTGTCTTCAGGTACGCCATTCACGACTTTGAGTGGTTATACCAGAATGATGCCTACAGGTTTAGGTATCATCTTGGTATCATTCTTTTCAGCCAGCGGTCGGCTTTCATGTAAAAGCAATCCTAGCAGCTAATTAGCCTCTAGACTGCCTTTACAAGCCGTGGGAGGGAATGCCCCCCCCCCACCGTCTTCCGTGTTTTTCTCTGGCTCTCCTGTCTCAACAGGGAACCTGAGAATGCAGCCGTGATTCAGCCAGCTGACCATAGAGCTGATCAGAGACAAGAGTGGCTCCAAATATCTCTATGGCCTAAGAAACCGGAAGCTACGAGCATTTTATGACTTAGATTTTGCCGGATGTAAATAGCGCCATTGGGAAATTGGGGAAGCATTTTATCACACTGATCTTGGTGTGGTCAGATGCTTTGAGGGCAGAGGAGAGATCTAGGGTCTAATAGATCCCAATTTTTTCAAAAAAGAGTACCTGTCACTACCTATTGCTATCATAGGGGATATTTACATTCCCCGAGATAACAATAAAAATGATTTAAAAAAAAAAAATGAAAGGAACAGTTTAAAAATAAGATAAAAAAGCAAAAAAATAATAAAGAAAAAAAAAAAAAAAAAAAAAAGCACCCCTGTCGCCCCCTGCTCTTGCGCTAAGGCGAACGCAAGCGGCGGTCTGTCGTCAAACGTAAACAGCAATTGCACCATGCATGTGAGGTATCACCGCAAAGGTCAGATCGAGGGCAGTAATTTTAGCAATAGACCTCCTCTGCAAATCTAAAGTGGTAACCTGTAAAGGCTTTTAAAGGCTTTTAAAAATGTATTTATTTTGTTGCCACTGCACGTTTGTGCGCAATTGTAAAGCATGTCATGTTTGGTATCCATGTACTCGGCCTAAGATCATCTTTTTTATTTCATCCAACATTTGGGCAATATAGTGTGTTTTAGTGCATTAAAATTTAAAAAAGTGTGTTTTTTCCCCAAAAAATGCGTTTGAAAAATCGCTGCGCAAATACTGTGCGAAAAAAAAAAATGAAACGCCCACCATTTTAATCTGTAGGGTATTTGCTTTAAAAAAATATATAATGTTTGGGGGTTCAAAGTAATTTTCTTGCAAAAAAAAAAAACTTTTTCATGTAAACAATAAGTGTCAGAAAGGGCTTTGTCTTCAAGTGGTTAGAAGAGTGGGTAATGTGTGACATAAGCTTCTAAATGTTGTGCATAAAATGCCAGGACAGTTCAAACCCCCCCCCAAATGACCCCATTTTAGAAAGTAGACACCCCAAGCTATTTGCTGAGAGGCATGTCGAGTCCATGGAATATTTTATATTGCGACACAAGTTGCGGGAAAGAGACAAATTTTTTTTTTTTTTTTTTGCACAAAGTTGTCACTAAATGATATATTGCTCAAACATGCCATGGGAATATGTGAAATTACACCCCAAAATACATTCTGCTGCTTCTCCTGAGTACGGAGATACCACATGTGTGAGACTTTTTGGGAGCCTAGCCGCGTACGGGACCCCGAAAACCAAGCACCGCCTTCAGGCTTTCTAAGGGCGTGAATTTTTGATTTCACTCTTCACTGCCTATCACAGTTTCGGAGGCCATGGAATGCCCAGGTGGCACAAACCCCCCCCAAATGACCCCATTTTGGAAAGTAGACACCCCAAGCTATTTGCTGAGAGGTATAGTGAGTATTTTGCAGACCTCACTTTTTGTCATAAAGTTTTGAAATTTGAAAAAAGAAAAAAAAAAAGTTTTTTCTTGTCTTTCTTCATTTTCTAAAACAAATGAGAGCTGCAAAATACTCACCATGCCTCTCAGCAAATAGCTTGGGGTGTCTACTTTCCAAAATGGGGTCATTTGGGGGGGTTTTGTGCCACCTGGGCATTCCATGGCCTCCGAAACGGTGATAGGCAGTGAAGAGTAAAATCAAAAATTCACGCCCTTAAAAACGCTGAAGACTGTGATTGGTTTTCGGGGCCCCGTACCCGGCTAGGCTCCCAAAAAGTCCCACACATGTGGTATCCCCATACTCAGGAGAAGCAGCTAAATGTATTTTGGGGTGCAATTCCACATAGGCCCATGGCCTGTGTGAGCAATATATCATTTAGTGACAACTTTGTGCAAAAAAAAAAAAAAGTGTCACTTTCCTGCAACTTGTGTCAAAATATAAAATATTCCATGGACTCAATATGCCTCTCAGCAAATAGCTTGGGGTGTCTACTTTCCAAAATGGGGTCATTTGGGGGGGGTTTGTGCCACCTGGGCATTCCATGGCCTCCGAAACTGTGATAGGCAGTGAAGAGTGAAATCAAAAATTTACACCCTTAGAAATCCTGAAGGCGGTGATTGGTTTTCGGGGTCCCGTACGTGGCTAGGCTCCCAAAAAGTCCCACACATGTGGTATCCCCGTACTCAGGAGAAGTAGCTGAATGTATTTTGGGGTGCAATTCCACATAGGCCCATGGCCTGTGTGAGCAATATATCATTTAGTGACAACTTTTTGTAAATTTTTTTTTTTTTTTTGTCATTATTCAATCACTTGGGACAAAAAAAATAAATATTCAATGGGTTCAATATGCCTATCAGCAATTTCCTTGGGGTGTCTACTTTCCAAAATGGGGTCATTTGGGGGGGTTTTGTACTGCCCTGCCGTTTTAGCACCTCAAGAAATGACATAGGCAGTCATAAACTAAAAGCTGTGTAAATTCCAGAAAATGTACCCTATTTTATAGACGCTATAACTTTTGCGCAAACCAATAAATATACGCTTATTGACATTTTTTTTACCAAAGACATGTGGCCGAATACATTTTGGCCTAAATGTATGACTAAAATTGAGTTTATTGGATTTTTTTTATAACAAAAAGAAGAAAATATCATTTTTTTTTTAAATTTTCAGTCTTTTTCCGTTTATAGCGCAAAAAATAAAAACTGCAGAGGTGATCAAATACCATCAAAAGAAAGCTCTATTTGTGAGAAGAAAAGGACGCAAATTTCGTTTGGGTACAGCATTGCATGATCGCGCAATTAGCAGTTAAAGCGACGCAGTGCCAAATTGGAAAAAGACCTCTGGTCCTTAGGCAGCATAATGGTCGGGGCTCAAGTGGTTAAAGTCAAACAATAAAAGTGTAATATTCCTTTAAATTTCATACCTGGGGGGTGTCTATAGTATGCCTGTAAAGGGGCGCATGTTTCCCGTGTTTAGAACAGTCTGACAGCAAAATGACATTTCAAAGGAAAAAACTCCATTAAAACTACTCGCGGCTATACTGAATTGCCGGCCCAACAATACACATAAAAGTTAATTGATAAAAACGGCATGGGAATTCCCCACAGGGGAACCCCAAACCAAAATTTAAAAAAAAATGACGTGGGGGTCCCCCCAAATTCCATACCAGGCCCTTCAGGTCTGGTATGGATATTAAGGGGAACCCCGGCCAAAATTAAAAAAAAAAAATTGGCGTGGGGTCCCCCTCAAAATCTATACCAGACCCTGCAGGTCTGGTATGGATTTTAGGGGAACCCCGTGCCAAAATTTAAAAAAAAATGGCATGGAGTACCCCCAAAAATCCATACCAGACCCTTATCCGAGCACGCAACCTGGCAGGCTGCAGGAAAAGAGGGGGGGACGAGAGAGCACCCCCCCTCCTGAACTGTACCAGGCCACATGCCCTCAACATTGGGAGAGTGCTTTAGGGGTAGCCCCCCAAAGCACCTTGTCCCCATGTTGATGAGCACAAGGGCCTCATCCCCACAACCCTGGCCCGGTGGTTGTGGGGGTCTGCGGGCAGGGGGCTTATCGGAATCTGGAAGCCCCCTTTAACAAGGGGACCCCCAGATCCCGGCCCTCCCCCCTGTGTAAAATGGTAAGGGGGTACAAAAGTACCCCTACCATTTCACCAAAAAAATGTTAAAAATGACAAGAGACAGTTTTTGACAATTCCTTTATTTAAATGCTTCTTCTTTCTTCTATTTTCTATCTTCTTTCTTCTATCTTCCTTCACTTTCTTCCTCCATCTTCTTCTTCCTCTGGTTCTTGTTTTTCTGGTTCTTCTTGTTCTTCTGGTTCTTCATCCTGTCTTCTCGTCCGGCATCTTCCTCAGCGGCGCCGTCTTCACTTCATCTTCTTTCCTCGGGCCGCTCTGCATCCACGATTGGATGGGAGGCTCCCGCTGTGTGACGCTTCTCCTCTTCTGACAGTTCTTAAATAATGGAGGGCAGGTGACCCCGCCCCCCTCTGACGCACTGGGACTTCCCTGTGGCATTCCCTGTGACATCAGAGGGGGGCGGGGTCACCCGCCCCACGTCAGAGGGGGGTGGGGTCACCCGCCCTCCATTATTTAAGAACTGTCAGAAGAGGAGAAGCGTCACACAGCGGGAGCCTCCCATCCAATCGTGGATGCGGAGCGGCCCGAGGAAAGAAGATGAAGTGAAGACGGCGCCGCTGAGGAAGATGTCGGACGAGAAGACTGGATGAAGAACCAGAAGAACAAGAAGAACCAGAAGAACAAGAACCAGAAGAAGAAGAAGATGGAGGAAGAAACCGAAGGAAGATAGAAGAAAGAAGATAGATGAAAGAAGATAGCAAATAGAAGAAAGAAGAAGCATTTAAATAAAGGAATTGTCAAAAACTGTCTCTTGTCATTTTTAACATTTTTGACATTTTTTTGTGAAATGGTAGGGGTACTTTTGTACCCCCTTACCATTTCACACAGGGGGGAGGGCCGGGATCTGGGGGTCCCCTTGTTAAAGGGGGCTTCCAGATTCCGATAAGCCCCCTGCCCGCCAATGTGTTTTGGGGGGCTACCCCCAAAGCACCCTCCCAATGTTGAGGGCATGTGGCCTGGTACGGTTCAGGAGGGGGGCGTTCTCTCATCCACCCCTCATTTCCTGCGGCCTGCCAGGTTGCGTGCTTGGATAAGGGCCTGGTATGGTTTTTTGGGGGTACCCCACGCCATTTTTTTAAAAATTTTGGCGCGGGGTTCCCCTTAAAATCCATACCAGACCTGAAGGGTCTGGTATAGATTTTGAGGGGGACCCCATGCCAATTTTTTTTTATTTTGGCTGGGGGTTCCCCTTAATATCCATACCAGACCTGAAGGGCCTGGTATGGAATTTAGGGGGACCCCCACGTCATTTCTTTTAAAAATTTTGGTTCGGGGTTCCCCTGTGGGGAATTCCCATGCCGTTTTTATCAATGAACTTTTATGTGTATTGTCGGGCCGGCAATTCAGTATAGCCGCGAGTAGTTTTAAATGACTTTTTTCCTTTGAAATGTCATTTTGCTGTCAGACTGTTCTAAACATGGGAAACATGTGCCCCTTTACAGGCATACTATAGACACCCCCCAGGTCCGAAATTTAAAGAGATATTACACTTTTATTGTTTGACTTTAAGCATTATTAAAATCACTGCTCCCGAAAAAACGGCCATTTTTAAAACTTTTTTTTGCATTGATACATGTCCCCTGGGGCAGGACCCAGGTC
Organism: Lithobates clamitans; assembly: GCA_037952925.1. Taxonomy (NCBI): domain Eukaryota; kingdom Metazoa; phylum Chordata; class Amphibia; order Anura; family Ranidae; genus Lithobates; species Lithobates clamitans. Next base: position 675,258 of record JBBGZY010001301.1, read on the forward strand.
CCCAAACACTTTTTATGACAATACCATACATATAAGCCTTTAAAATTCACACTTTTGATTTCTCCCATAGACTTTTAAAGGGTGTTCCGCGGCATTCAAATTTGCCGCGAACACCCCAAATTGTTCGCTGTTCGGCGAACTGGCGATCTGCCGATGTTCGAGTCGAACATGAGTTCGACTCGAACACGAAGCTCATCCCTACTGCTCAGTGACAGGAAGACTTTCCCTTACATTGGTGCTGAGTGGCAGGAAGACTTTCCCTTTTGTTGGGGCTCAGTGGCAGGAAGACTTTCCCTTACCTTGGTGCTCCATGGCAGGAAGACTTTCCCTTACCTTGGTACTCCATGGCAGGAATGCTGCTTTTATTGGTGTTCAGTGACAAGAAGACTGACCCTTACACTGTTACCAATTAGCAGGAAGAATGACCCCTTACATTGGTGCCCATTGGTAGAAAGAATGCCCCCACACTGGTACTCAGTAGGAGGAAAAATGCCCTTTACATCGGTGCTCAGTGGCATTAAAAATTTCCTTTACATTGGTGCTTAGTTGCAGAAGGGTGCCCCTTTTACTGGTTCTCAGTGGTAAAAGAATGTCTCTTACATTGGCAATCAGTAGGATAAAGAATATCCTTTAAATTGGCGCTCAGTGGCAGGAAGAATGTCCTTTACATTGCAGCTCAATAGCAGTAAAAAGGCAAGGTACAAGAAAAAGACCCAAGGATGGATTTACCCATAATGGGAGCCATTCAGAGCTCTCATAACCCCTCTCCTCTGCAAAAAATAGGATGCCCAGCCACTACCACTTTCATAAATTACATCAGTACAGGAACTATGCAGTCGCCGTTGGGTATTACAGCAATCTACCCAGGCACAGTGTGTGGTATGGACACAAGTCAGGCCCCAGGAATTGATTTATACATAGAGCTATTTAGGGCTCTAATAACCCATAAACACAATTCACAGGACTGCTGGGCCCACTATGGTGATTGTCTTGCATGTAGTGTATGTTTATCTCAAAAGTATCAAAAGCATCTGTGACAAGTATCAGAAAAAAGCAAACATTCTGTGCCCAGCTTTAGCTATATTTAGGGGCACAATACTTGTGAACCTGACAACAATGTGCTAATATTCCTAATTGTCTTTCTACAAGGGTTCTTTATCTCAGACTACTATATATTTTATTGTTTAGTTGCCCTTGACAGTGGGCTCTGCCTACCAGCAGATGAAATTGCAGCATCATCTTTCTTCCTTTACAGAGACAGAGAATAGCTTACAAGACTTTTTTTTTCCTGTGTAAAAGAATATTATTTTGTTACATCCCTCAATTCCCCACTCCGGCCGATTCTGGGTACCCCAGAATTTATATGTGAGTGTCACCGGCGCAAAACCAAACCTTAATTTCTTATATGAAATACTAAATATTGGGTATGCTGCACTCAAAAAAAGACCCCTCACTTAGATGGGTAAAAAATATTAGTGGATATATGTGAATGCGCTGCCCCCTTATTATATCACCACCTGTGTTACTTATCAACTACCAATCATAAATGTTACATGTGCATATATTTTAAATTCAAATCAATAAATCATATATATAACAAAAAAAGTCCTTCAAATATGTTGCAAAAATCTTGTATCCTTTAAAGTGACTGGCGTGCTCCTATGTTACTTCAATTTTCATATGTGACTGAGTGGGACCCTCCACCATTCAGATTGGCCACTCACCAGATACTTCATTAGGGGTACGCCTTTGGTTCATTTAGGGATAACCATTCCACTCCGGTACCACTTCTCACCAGTTTACAACTTGTGTTCTAATACTCCTCATAGGAAAGCATAGGAACAGAAGGCGATCATAGCGCAATATGTTTAAACTGTTTATTTTTAAAAGTATATCAAAGGTTAAAATCACTCACATTTGAAGGTGTCCTTTTGCCGGCACGAAGCTTATCCAGCAGTTACGGACGGGTATCTAATAGCATGGTTCGCCTGGTAACTGTAAGCGGCCTCCACGCTCGGCTTGCACTCCAAGCCTCGTTTCCGTTTTCGTCCGGTCACGTGATGCGTAAAATTCTCCCAGCAGCCTCAGACCGGACGAAAACGGAAACGAGGCTTGGAGTGCAAGCCGAGCGTGGAGGCCGCTTACAGTTACCAGGCGAACCATGTTATTAGATACCCGTCCGTAACTGCTGGATAAGCTTCGTGCCGGCAAAAGGGCACCTTCAAATGTGAGTGATTTTAACCTTTGATATACTTTTAAAAATAAACAGTTTAAACATATTGCGCTATGATCGCCTTCTGTTCCTATGCTTTCCTATGAGGAGTATTAGAACACAAGTTGTAAACTGGTGAGAAGTGGTACCGGAGTGGAATGGTTATCCCTAAATGAACCAAAGGCGTACCCCTAATGAAGTATCTGGTGAGTGGCCAATCTGAATGGTGGAGGGTCCCACTCAGTCACATATGAAAATTGAAGTAACATAGGAGCACGCCAGTCACTTTAAAGGATACAAGATTTTTGCAACATATTTGAAGGACTTTTTTTGTTATATATATGATTTATTGATTTGAATTTAAAATATATGCACATGTAACATTTATGATTGGTAGTTGATAAGTAACACAGGTGGTGATATAATAAGGGGGCAGCGCATTCACATATATCCACTAATACCCCAGAATTTAGTCCGGGATGCTCTGATCCAGTGTTCCGTGCATTACGTAAGACAGGGTATTCACAGGCATCCCACTTCATAACAAATGGACAATGGCCCTCTATAGAGGGGCTAATGAGTGCAGAGGGACCGTTCCAACTAAACCTATGGAGAGCCTTGCAGCTTAACCACTTTTTAAGACGTTACCACCTCCTGGTAGCTTTGTCAGGGATTTGACTACCTATGAGTCATATTGCTCAGGAGAAGGAGCTTTACCTCACGCACTATCAGCAACTTATTTACTACTGATTACACCACTAGAGAACTACCAAATGCCCACCCTTGAGACATGGGAAAAAGATATGCAGTGTAAATTCTCACCACGGCAAAAACAAAACACAATCTATTTTACATTCAAATCTTCCATCTGCACAAAGATGCAAGAGACTAACTATAAATTAGTAACCAGATGGTACAATACCCCAGACAAACTGCAGAGATTTTTCCCATCCACTACAGGTATCTGTTGGAGATGCGGGGAGGAAAGAGGTACGATTCTTCATGTATTCTGGACTTGCAAACGGTTGGAGTGGTACTGGAAGTCCATACAGCAGACGATACAGAAATTTACGGAACGCCCCATTGTGGCGGATCCCAGCTTCTTCTTATTACATGCATCTACCATGTCCAAAAAGAAATATAAAAGATCACTGCTACGGCATCTTCTAGATGCAGCCAAAGCTTGTATCCCTCTGCTGTGGAAGTCTACTAGTCCCCCAACTGTGAGCATGTGGTTAAAAAAAGTAGAAGAAATCAGGACGATGGAGGATCTTATCCTCACGGCCCATAACCAAACTGAACAGTACTCTAAAACCTGGTCGCAATGGCTTATCTTCATATTTTCCAATGAAGGACAAGACCTGCTTACAAATCATTAAAATGACTATGACAATGAAAGCCTACAGGCAACAGTCACCCCCCTGACATATATGTACCGAGTAGTAGAGGGGAATCGCCTTCCGGTCTCCCCCCTTCCCTGTTCTCCCCCCCCTCCCCCCCTCCCCCTTGACCCTCGTCCCACACTTCTGCCCCCCCATCTTTCGTACTATTACTTCTCTGTCCTCTTTCTTCTATATTTCTTTCTTCTAATTCTCATCTACTTTTGCTAATTTGGAAAAAGGAAAAAGGACGGTAGGAAAGAGGCAAACAGATAAACCTGAGTTTCAATGCAGGACTGAATGTATCACACAGATTATATAAACATATCTATGAGACTGTAATAGGAAACTATGTTGTCATGCCCTCAGTCGTGTTGATATAAGAGGCTGCGCCCTCAAATATGCTGTATATCTATGATGATATCGTGGGCCTGTAACCTTTCCTGCTTTTGAATAAAACTTATATTTGAAAAAGAATATTATTTTGAAACAGGCCAAATAGATATTGAAAGGAATAGAAGTTAAAGAGTGAGGATGGCTTGCAGAGTTAAGGCTTCTTTCTCACAGGCCTCCTCCCCTCCATCTCACTAGGGGATTCTAGATTTACCACCGCTGAGTCTAATCAGTTCGGAAATGAATGTCACCTATGTGACATCTGTACCTTTTGATTATTCCTTTATCTTGTGATGGAGGAAAAAGAGACCCATGTAATCCCTATGGGTGGCAGGATGCAAATAGACATGCGCCAGCCTATATCCATCCGAATCCAGTAAGGTCAGTAAAAGTGGATGTTGACACAAACTTTTTCAGTCCGATGAACCTAAATGGACATGGATGTGGGCTTATATTCAGCCACCCATAGGGACATATTGCAGTTATTGATCCATTTAATCACAGGTCAGAAATGGGAAGACACCCATAAGAAAGGGCTTTAAAATAGTAGAATGGATACATTCATAAACAGGTCTTAATAGGCATTTTCCACCAAAAAGGTCGCAGTTTGACCCTATAAAAGTCCATAGTGGTGTAGCACTCACCCACAAAAGGGCTGCTGATTTGTCTTAGGTAGGTTCTTTCTCCAGATTGGTGCAATAGCAGCCAGGCACACACAGCAACAGTTACTCCTCTGGCTCAGTAAACAGTGTAGGGGTTGTCTTTTATTTGTCTTTGATTAACTTGGTTAGAACTCAAGGAGCTACGGGATACTCCAGAACACTGAACAGCACTAAGAGGATTCTCTTCTTCCTGCAGCTACTTCTATAAACAGTCTCTTCAGCAATGGACAGAACAGGGACACTATAAGCATTGTACCAGGCCAGAACACAAGTAGAATTTTCAGTTGGCAGGAGCCCTTCAGACTAGGAAGTTTTCCTTCTGGACAAAAACATGCAGCCTCAGGCTCCAAATTATTTATACACTCCAAGCCACTATCTGGGCACCCTTCTACAGGGATTGTCTGGAACCACATACATATTCAGGTTGCTTATTCCACTCTTCAAACCCACTATATTCTGGAAGCCTCCAGAAGACAGGGGAAGCAATCTGAAGAGCCCGGAACAGCCCAACAAAACCAAAATATTTTCCAAGCTCAACTTATCAACCAGTCTGCTACCAACCGAATTGACCTAACAATATGCGTTAAGAACAGGGGCTTAGTCTGTACACATTTGCAAATACATGCATAAGCTACAGGCCCCGTCAAGGCACTCCATTTTCTGTAGTCCTAACTCTAACTTCTGTGAGTCTCCACAATGGAAGCACATGCATTTTAAAGGATAGGCAGATGGCAGGTGAGCCTGGAAGGAGCCCACCCCTCCTTAAAGGCCCCGAGCACACTGAACACTCAGCACATAGCACTATGGCAGAGCCCAAACTAATCACAATCTGCTCAACTGATTACAGGAGAGCCACAACAACTACATTTCCCAGACTTAACTAGCAACCTATGTAAGAGTGTGCTAGAGCGGGAACATTTGCAATTTTCTTTCCTCTACAAAAACGCATTACTGGGATTAACCAGGTGGATTTTTAACACATTTGCTTATGTCTATTTGTGTCCTATTAAGAGGCAGAAAAGAAAATTGAACAACACTCACCATTTACTGAAAAGAGTTTTGACATGCATAAGCACAGAAACTTCAATGTCATTTTTTCCTTCACTTTTCCTCTACTGCTAATGAGGTCAGAAGGTCATATACTGACATCAACACTTCAGCACAAGACATTGAAATTAATGTATTTACCTTGAAATCCAATCTCACTTATTACATGTTTTCTGCCCAGCCGACAGAACAAACAGAGGAAAGTCATTTTGAGATGGTGGTTTACAGAAAACAGACCTTTACGTAATAATCCAAAAATCGATAGACCATGAGGTCTTATAAAACAACGCATTGAAAAACAACTGCACAGCGAAAAACAACTGCAAAGTAATATTAAAATGACACTATGCTGCTTATATTATAAATTAGCTGCTGTGTTCTGGCTAAAGCCATTTTTTTAGGTGTATTGAGTTGGAAAGGGCTAGATTCTCTCCTAGGTTTTAAATGTGGTCTGGAGATTCACACGGTCCATTTGCCCTGGTGACCACACTGATAAAAATGATTATGTTGACTTTTAACATAGACATTTTATCATTTTCAACACATAAATATATGTTAATTAATTTACTTTGATATTTTAAGTACCTTACTTAATTTTCATTAGTTCTTAAAACACACCTTTTACATTTACAAAAATAACATATAATATTTGCGGCACAGTGGTGTAGTGGATAGCACTTTCGCCTAGCAGTAAGAAGGGTCACTGGTTCACATCCCAACCATGACACTACCTGCCTGGAGTTTGCATGTTCTCCCTGTGCCTTCGTGGGTTTCCTCCAGTTTCCTCTCACACTCCAAAGACATGCTGGTAGGTTAATTGGATCCTGTCTTAATTGTTCCTAGTATGTATGATTGTGAGTTAGGGACCTTAGATTGTAAGCTCCTTGAGGGTAGGGACTAATGTACAATGTATATGTAAAGCACTGCATAAATTGATGGTGCTATATAAGTACCTGAAATAAATATTGAGTAATCTAGACAAAACTTTTAAGGTACTGTATGTGCATTTCCATATTCTAATTGAATTACATTTACTTAAAAAAAATTATTTTAATTTGACTGAAATTACAGGAAACATATGTTTGCCAGACGTGCAACTGCATGGCTTTCAGGTTTGATGCTGTGTATTTTAAAGAGTTTGACGTCTTTTGGAACTTTTAAAGCCTGTACAAGGCATTTCCCATACATTTGAGGCCCATCAGGACAAAAAAGCGCCACCAGTGACAAGATTTTTTACAAAGCCACTACAAAGCAATGCAATGGCATTGAAAGGTAAAGCTTTAAATGTTGCTTAACATACCATCCAAAATGTTTATTTTATTTGCCAATTAATATATTTATAAAAAATGGACATATGTCCATTTTATACACCTATTGAAACAAACAAAAAGAAATAGAGTAATGGGACTTTTAGATGCTGAATCTTCCTAATGGAATATTATATGACATAGTGATGTATAAAAATAACAACATTTTATTAAATACATAAAAATGTCTTATATCATTTAAGACTAGGGATGGGCGAACGGTTCGGCCCGAGCATAAGTTCGGGCCGAACTTTGGTTGTTCGGATGTTCTGCGAACACTGAACAATATGCGGTGTTCAGGGCGAATTCGAAAGCCGCCAGAACACCGTTAAAGTCTAATAGGGCGTACACACGGTCGGACTTTGTTCGGACATTCCGACAACAAAATCCTAGGATTTTTTCAGACGGATGTTGGCTCAAACTTGTTTTGTCAACACACGGTTGCACAAAGTTGTCGGAAAATCCGATAGTTCTAAACGCGGTGACGTAAAACACGTATGTCGGGACTATAAACGGGGCAGTGGCCAATAGCTTTCATCTCTTTATTTATTCTGAGCATGCGTGGCACTTTGTCCGTCGGATTTGTGTACACACGATCGGAATTTCCGACAACGGATTTTGTTGTCGGAAAATTTTATCTCCTGCTCTCCAACTTTGTGTGTCGGAAAATCCGATGGAAAATGTCCGATGGAGCCCACACACGGTCGGAATTTCCGACAACACGCTCTGATCGGACATTTTCCATCGGAAAATCCGACCGTGTGTACGGGGCATATGGGAGATTAACATGAAAAATCAAAAGTGTTCATTTTAAAGGCTTATATGTAGGGATGAGCCGAACACCCCCCTGTTCGGTTCGCACCAGAACATGCGAACAGGAAAAAAGTTCGCTCGAACACTCGAACACCATTAAAAACTATGGAACACGCACATGAATAATCAAAAGTGCTAATTTTAAAGGCTTATATGCAAGTTATTGTCATAAAAAGTGTTTGGGGACCCGGGTCCTGCCCCAGGGGACATGGATCAATGCAAAAAAAGTTTTAAAAACGGACGTTTTTTCAGGAGCAGTGATTTTAATAATGCTTAAAGTCAAACAATAAAAGTGTAATATCCCTTTAAATTTCGTACCTGGGGGGTGTCTATAGTATGCCCGTAAAGGGGCGCATGTTTCCCGTGTTTAGAACAGTCTGACAGCAAAATGACATTTCGAAGGAAAAATTTCATCCAAAACTACCCGCGGCTATTGCATTGCCGACAATACACATAGAAGTTCATTGATGAAAACGGCATGGGAATTCAACACAGGGAAACCCCGAACCAAAATTAAAAAAAAAAAATGACGTGGGAGTTCCTCTAAATTCCATACCAGGCCCTTCAGGTCTGGTATGGATATTAAGGGGAACCCCGGCCAAAATTTAAAAAAAAATGACGTGGGATTCCCCCTAAATTCCATACCAGACCCTTCAGGTCTGGTATGGATTTTAAGGGGAACCCCGCACCATAAAAAAAAAAACGGCGTGGGGTCCCCCCAAAAATCCATACCAGACCCTTATCCGAGCACGCAACCTGGCAGGCCGCAGGAAAAGAGGGGGGGACGAGAGTGCGCCCCCCCTCCTGAACCGTACCAGGCCACATGCCCTCAACATTGGGAGGGTGCTTTGGGGTAGCCCCCCAAAACACCTTGTCCCCATGTTGATGAGGACAAGGGCCTCATCCCCACAACCCTGGCCGGTGGTTGTGGGGGTCTGCGGGCGGGGGGCTTATGGGAATCTGGAAGCCCCCTTTAACAAGGGGACCCCCAGATCCCGCCCCCCCTGTGTGAAATGGTAAGGGGGTACTTACCCCTACCATTTCACAAAAAAACTGTCAAAAATGTTAAAAATGACAAGAGATAGTTTTTGACAATTCCTTTATTTAAATGCTTCTTCTTTCTTCTATCTTCCTTCATCTTCTTCTTCTTCTGGTTCTTCTGGCTCTTCCTCCGGCATTCTCGTCCAGCATCTCCTCCGCGGCGTCTTCTATCTTCTTCTCCTCGGGCCGCTCCGCACCCATGGCATGGGGGGGAGGCTCCCGCTCTTCTCTTCATCTTCTTCTTCATCCTCTTCTCTTCTTCCTTGTTCTCTTCTTCTCTTCTTCATTTTCTTCTCCGGGCTGCTCCGCACCCATGCTGGCATGGAGGGAGGCTCCCGCTGTGTGACGGAGTCTCCTCGTCTGACGGTTCTTAAATAACGGGGGGCAGGGCCACCCGGTGACCCCGCCCCCCTCTGATGCACGGAGACTTGACGGGACTTCCCTGTGACATCACGGGGAATGCCACAGGGAAGTTCCGTCATGTCCTGTGCGTCAGAGGGGGTGGGGTCACCGGGTGGCCCCGCCCCCCGTTATTTAAGAACCGCCAGCCGAGGAGACACCGTCACACAGCGGGAGCCTCCCTCCATGCCAGGATGGATGCGGAGCGGCCCGGAGAAGAAAATGAAGAAGAGAAGAAGGAAGAAGAGAAGAGGATGAAGAAGAAGATGAAGAGAAGAGCGGGAGCCTCCCCCCATGCAAAGTGTGTGGAGCGGCCCGAGGAGAAGAAGATAGAAGACGCCGCGGAGGAGATACTGGAGGAGAACGCCGGAGGAAGAACCAGAAGAGCCAGAAGAACCAGAAGAAGATGAAGGAAGATAAAAGAAAGAAGAAGCATTTAAATAAAGGAATTGTCAAAAACTGTCTCTTGTCATTTTTAACATTTTTGACAGTTTTTTAGTGAAATGGTAGGGGTAAGTACCCCCTTACCATTTCACACGGGGGGGCCTGGGATCTGGGGGTTCCCTTGTTAAAGGGGGCTTCCAGATTCCGATAAGCCCCCCACCCGCAGACCCCCACAACCACCGGCCAGGGTTGTGGGGATGAGGCCCTTGTCCTCATCAACATGGGGACAAGGTGTTTTGGGGGGCTACCCCAAAGCACCCTCCCAATGTTGAGGGCATGTGGCCTGGTACGGTTCAGGAGGGGGGGGCCGCACTCTCGTCCGTCCCTCCTTTCCTGCGGCCTGCCAGGTTGCGTGCTCGGATAAGGGTCTGGTATGGATTTTTGGGGAGACCCCACGCCGTTTTTTTTTTTTGGCGCGGGGTTCCCCTTAAAATCCATACCAGACCTGAAGGGTCTGGTATGGAATTTAGGGGGAACCCCACGTCATTTTTTTTTTAAATTTTGGCCGGGGTTCCCCTTAATATCCATACCAGACCTGAAGGGCCTGGTATGGAATTTAGGGGGTCTCCCACGTCATTTTTTTTTTAAATTTTGGTTCGGGGTTTCCCTGTGTTGAATTCCCATGCCGTTTTTATCAATGAACTTCTATGTGTATTGTCGGCAATGCAATAGCCGCGGGTAGTTTTAAATGAAATTTTTCCTTCCAAATGTCATTTTGCTGTCAGACTGTTCTAAACACGGGAAACATGCGCCCCTTTACAGGCATACTATAGACACCCCCCAGGTACGAAATTTAAAGGGATATTACACTTTTATTGTTTGACTTTAAGCATTATTAAAATCACTGCTCCTGAAAAAACGGCCGTTTTTAAAACTTTTTTTGCATTGATCCATGTCCCCTGGGGCAGGACCCAGGTCCCCAAACACTTTTTATGACAATAACTTGCATATAAGCCTTTAAAATTAGCACTTTTGATTTCTCCCACAGACTTTTAAAGGGTGTTCTGTGGCATTCGAATTCGAATGCCGCGAACACCCCAAATTGTTCGCTGTTCGGCGAACTTGCGAACAGCCAATGTTCGAGTCGAACATGAGTTCGACTCGAACTCGAAGCTCATCCCTACTTATATGCAAGTTATTGTCATAAAAAGTGTTTGGGGACCTGGGTCCTGCCCCAGGGGACATGTATCAATGCAAAAAAAAAGTTTTAAAAGCGGCCGTTTTTTCGGGAGCAGTGATTCTAATAATGCTTAAAGTGAAACAATAAAAGTGAAATATTCCTTTAAATTTCGTACCTGGGGGGTGTCTATAGTTTGCCTGTAAAGTGGCACATTTTTCCAGTGTTTAGAACAGTCCCTGCACAAAATGATATTTCTAAAGGAAAAAAAGTCATGTAAAAGTACTAGCAGCTATAATGAATTGTCAAGTCCTGGCAATACAGATAAAAGTCATTGAAATAAACGGCATGGGCTCCCCCCAGTCCATTACCAGGCCCTTTGGGTCTGGTATGAATATTAAGGGGAACCCCAAACCAAAATTTTAAAAAAAAATTGCGTGGGGGTCCCCCCAAATTTCATACCAGGCCCTTCAGGTCTGGTATGGATATTAAGGGGAACCCTGCACCAATTTTTTTTAAATGGAATGGGGGCCCCCCAAAAAATCCATACCAGACCCTTATCCAAGCACGCAACCTGGCTGGCTGCAGGAAAAGAGGGGGATGATAGAGTAGCCCCCCTCCTGAATGGTACCAGGCCACATGCCCTCAACATTGGGAGGGTGCTTTGGGGTAGCCCCCCCAAAGCACCTTGTCCCCATGTTGATGGGAACAAGGGCCTCATCCCCACAACCCTTGATGGTTGTGGGGGTCTGTGGGTGGGGGGCTTATCGGAGTCTGGAAGCCCCCTTTAACAAGGGGACCCCCAGATCCCAGCCCCCCCATTTGAAATGGTAACGGGTACATTGTACCCGTACCATTTCACAAAGAAGTGTCAAAATGTTAAAAGAAACAAGACACAACTTGGGACAAGTCCTTTATTAAAAAATAAAAATGTCCCACGAAGTCCATTCAACTTCTTCTATGGCTCCGCCGACAGACCGAAAAAAAAAATATGCCACAGATCCGCCTCCATGGGAGGCACCCGCCGCCTGACGCGTCCTTGCAGGTGACAGTTCTTATATAACTGAGGGCGGGGCTACACGGTGATGTACCCAGGTGACCCCGCCCCCTCTGATGCACAGGGACTTCCCAATGGCTTCCCCGTGGTGTCAGATGGGGCGAGCCCACTTGGGTATGTAAACGGGTGGCCCCGCCCCCTCTGACGCCATGGGGAAGCCATTGGGAAGTCCCCGTGCATCAGAGGGGGGCGGGGTCACCTGGGTACATAACAGTGTGGCCCCTCCCTCAGTTATATAAGAACTGTTACCTGCGAGGATGCGTCAGACGGCGGGTGCCTCCCACGGAGGCGGGTCTCTCCCATGGAGGCGGGTCTGTGGCGGGTTTATTTTTTTATTTTTCGGTCTGTCGGTGGAGCCATAGAAGAAGATGAATGGACTTCGTGGGACATTTTTATTTTTATATTTTTTAATAAAGGACTTGTCCCAAGTTGTGTTTTGTTTTTTTATCTTCTTGACACTTTTTTGTGAAATGGTACAAGTACAATGTACCCGTTACCATTTCAAACAGGGGGGCCGGGATCTGGGGGTCCCCTTGGTAGAGGGGGATTCCAGATTCCGATAAGCCCCCCGCCCACAGACCCCCACAACCACCAGGCAAGGGTTGTGGAGATGAGGCTACCCCAAAGCACCCTCCCCATGTTGAGGGTATGTGGCGTAGTATGGTTCAGGAGGAGGGGCGCTCTCTCATCCCCCCTCTTTTCCTGCAGCCTACCAGGTTGCGTGCTCGGATGAGGGTCTGGTATAGATTTTTGGGGGACCCCCACGCCATTTTTTTAAATTTTGGCACGGGGTTCCCCTTAAAAGCCATACCAGACCATAAGGGTCTGGTATGGATTTTAGGGGGGACCCCATGCCATTTAAAAAAAAAATTGGCGCAGGGTTCCCCTTAATATCCATACCAGACCTAAAGGGCTTGGTATGGAATTTGGGGGGACCCCCACGCAATTTTTAAAAAAAAACTTTGGTTCGGGGTTCCCCTTAATATTCATACCAGACCCAAAGGGCCTGGTAATGGACTGGGGGGATCCCATGCTGTTTTTTTCAATGACTTTTATCTGTATTGCTGGAATACGACAATTCATTATAGCCGCTAGTACTTTTAAATGACTTTTTTTCCTTTAGAAATGTAATTTTGTGCAGGGACTGTTCTAAACACGGGAAAAATGTGCCACTTTACAGGCATACTATAGACACCCCCCAGGTACGACATTTAAAGGAATATTTCACTGTTATTGTTTCATTTTAAGCATTATTAAAATCACTGCTCCCGAAAAAATGGACATTTTTAAAACTTTTTTTTGCATTGATACATGTCCCCTGGGGCTGGACCCAGGTCCCCAAACACTTTTTTATGACAATAACTTGCATATTAACCCTTAAAATTAGCACTTTAGATTTTTCAAGTTCTTGTTCCATAGACTTTAACGGTGTTCGAACAAATTTTTTGCCTGTTCGCATGGTCTGCTGCGAACCAAACCGGGGGGTGTTCGGCTCATCCCTATTTAAGACGTGTAACAAAAAAATTAAGCAGCAAACTCTTTATATACCCGTAAACAGCCCCTACAACAAGGTGAGCAATTTCCTCAATAGTCACAAAATGTGTAATCATGAACTATGATAAACACTCAGGACCAAAGTATTAGAAAAGAGACACAGCCCAAGGCATTTCACAAGGTAGATTCTTCAGCGTTTTTCGTTGACAGAGAAGTCAGTGCAATAGAGTTGATTCAGTAAATAGTAGTTCTGGGAAAACCTCAAAAGAGGCGTTGTATGTTCACACTAGGGCACTGCAGAATGGGTCAAATGTCTGTCTCAATCATGTAGGTCTGATACCAGCTCAAGAAAAGCTGTCCCACAAAGCACATTAGAAATCCCATACACAGGAATTGGCGATTACAAGCTAAATTGATTGAAGTTCTACCATGCTGCACTGGGAGAAATCTTCACAGAATAGCCACAAACAACTGCAAAGGTAAAGAGCAGCTTCCAAATGCTGATATGGTTACAATGTTAAATCTTCAATCATGGCAGAAAACATCAAAAAGCCAACCGCAAAAAAAGGCTCCCTTCCTGGTGTCACAATAACAACAACATTCCCTATTAAAAGCAATCTCTAAATTAGGGTCCTTTTGATCAATTTAGCTTGGAATCACCAATTCCTGTGTATGGGATTTCTGATGTGCTTTGTGGGACAGCTTTTCTTGGGCTGGTATCAGACCTACATGATGTAACATTATGTAACCAGCGGGCGCTAGAGAAGCACCCGTTAACTACTATAATGGCAATGATCTATAGCAGTCTTTTGTAACATGGCCCCAGTCTCTGACTGTGTACTGCAGCATGTGTCCAGTTTCCAACCACACCTATAATACAGTATGTCCACAGTTTCTGACTGTGGACATATTCAGTATGCTGAATAGGGATGAGCTTCGTGTTCGAATCAAACTCATTTTCCACTCAAACATCAGCTGTTCGCCAGTTCGCCAAAAAGCAAAGAATTTTGGGTGTTCACGGCAAATTTGAAAGCCGCGGAACACCCTTTAAAAGTCTATGGGAGAAATCAAAAGTGCTAATTTTAAAGGCTTATGTGCATGGTATTGTCATAAAAAGTGTTTGGGGACCTGGGTCCTGCCCCAGGTGACATGTATCAATGCAAAAAAGTTTTAAAAATGGATGTTTTTTTGGGAGCAGTGATTTTAATAATGCTTAAAGTGAAACAATAAAAGTGTAATATTCCTTTAAATTTCGTACCTGGAGGGTGTCTATAGTATGCCTGTAAAGGGGCGCATGTTTCCCCGTGTTTAGAACAGTCTGACAGCAAAATAACATTTCGAAGGAAAAAAAGTCATTTAAAACTACTCATGGCTATAATGAATTGTCGGTCCTACGATACACATAAAAGTTCATTGATAAAAATGGCATGGAATTTCCCCACATGGGAACCCTGAACCAAAATGTAAAAAAAAATGCGTGGGGTCCCCCTAAATTCCATACCAGGCCCTTCAGGTCTGGTATGGATATTAAGGGGAACCCCGCACCAAAATTAAAAAAAAAATAGGGTGGGGGTCCCCTAAATTCCATACAAGGCCCTTCAGGTCTGGTATGGATATTAAGGGGAACCCTGCGCCAAAATAAAAAAAAATGGTGTGGGCCCCCCCTCAAAATCCATACCAGACCTGAAGTAGTATGGGTTTTAAGGGGAACCCTGCGCCAAAATTTAAAAAAATGGTGTGGGGTCCCCCCAAAAATCCATACCAGACCCTTATCCAAGCGCGCAACCTGGCAGGCCGCAGGAAAAGAGGGAAGGACGAGAGAGCACCCCCCTCCTGAACTGTACCAGGCCACATGCCCTCAACATTGGGAGGGTGCTTTGAGGTAGCCCCCCAAAGCACCTTGTCCCCATGTTGATGGGGAGAAGGGCCTCATCCCCACAACCCTTGCCCGGTGGTAGTGGGGGTCTGCTGGTGGGGGGCTTATCAGAATCTAGAAGCCCCCTTTAACAAGGGGACCCCCAGATCCTGTCCCCCCCTGTGTGAATTGGTAATGGGGTACAAATGTACCCCTACCATTTCACAAAAAAAGTGTCAAAAAGGTTAAAAAAACACAAGACACGGTTTTTGACAAGTCCTTTATTAACCCCTTCTTCTTTCGACTACTTCTTCCATCTTCTTTCTTCTGGTGTTCTTTCGGTGTTCTTCTTTTTCCTCCATCTTCTTCTTCATCTTCTTCTTCTCCACCTTCTTCTTCCTCCGCTCTTCTTGTCCTGCATCTTCCTCCAGGCTTCTTCTCCACTCCGTCCGCACGATCCGCCTCAGTGGGAGTCTTCTGCCGTGTGACGCTTCGCTTCTTCTGACATTTCTTATATAACGGAGGGCGGGGCCATCCGGTGACCCCGCCCTCCTCTGACGCATGGGGAATTCACAGGACTTCCCCGTGGCTTTCCCCATGTTTTCAGAGGGGGGCGAGGGGGTCAGTGTCAGAAGAACCGAAGCGTCACACTCCTGAAGGCTCCCAATGAGGCGGATCGTGCGGACGGAGCGGAAAAGAAGCCTGGAGAAAGATGCGGGATGAGAAGAGCGGAGGAAGAAGAAGAAGATGGAGAAGAAGAAGATGAAGAAGAAGATGGAGGAAGAAGAAGAACACCGAAAGAACACCAGAAGAAAGAAAATGGAAGAAGAAGCCGAAAGAAGAGATTAATAAAGGACTTGTCAAAAACCATCTCTTGTGTTTTTTAACCTTTTTGACACTTTTTTTGTGAAATGGTAGGGGTACATTTGTACCCCATTACCAATTCACATGGGGGGGTGGGATCTGGGGGTCCCCTTGTTAAAGGGGGTTTCCAGATTCCGATAAGCCCGCCCGCAGACCCCCACAACCACCGTGCAAGGGTTTTGGGGATGAGGACCTTCTCCCCATCAACATGGGGACAAGGTGCTTTGGGGGGCTACCTCAAAGCACCCTCCCAATGTGCGCATGTGGCCTGGTATGATTCAGGAGGGAGGGGCACTCTCTCACCCCCCCCTCTTTTCCTGCGCCTACCAGGTTGCATGCTCGGATAAGGGTCTGGTATGGATTTTTGGGGGGACCCCAGGCCATTTTTTAAAAAATGTTGGCGCGGGGTTCCCCTTAATAGCCATACCAGACCAGAAGGGCCTGGTATGGAATTTAAGGGGACCCCCACGCATTTTTTTTATGTTGGTTCGGGGTTCCCCTGTGGGGAAATCCCATGCCGTTTTTATCAATGAACTTTTATGTGTATTGTCAGGCCGGCAATTCAGTATAGCCGCGAGTAGTTTTAAATGACTTTTTTTCCTTTGAAATGTCATTTTGCTGTCAGACTGTTCTAAACACGGGAAACATGCGCCCCTTTACAGGCATACTATAGACACCCCCTAGATACAAATTTTAAAGGAATATTACACTTATATTGTTTCACTTTAAGCATTATTAAAATCACTGCTCCCGAAAAAACGGCCAATTTTTAAAACTTCTTTTTGCATTGATACATGTCCCTTGGGGCAGGACCCAAACACTTTTTATGAAGATAACTTGCATATAAGCCTTTAAAATTAGTACTTTTGATTATTTATGTTTGTGACCCATAGACTTTAACAGTGTTTGCGTGTTCGCATGTTCTGATGCGTACCGAACTGGGGGGTGTTCGGCTCATCCCTAATAGGGCGTACACACGGTCGGTCTTTGTTCGGACATTCCGACAACAAAATCCTAGGATTTTTTCCGACGGATGTTGGCTCAAACTTGTCTTGCATACACACGGTCACACAAAGTTGTCGGAAAATCCGATCGTTCTGAACGCTGTGATGTAAAACACGTACGTCGGGACTATAAACGGGGCAGTGGCCAATAGCTTTCATCTCTTTATTTATTCTGAGCATGCATGGCACTTTGTCCGTTGGATTTGTGTACACACGATCGGAATTTCCGACAACGGATTTTGTTGTCGGAAAATTTTATCTCCTGCTCTCCAACTTTGTGTGTCGGAAAATCCGATGAAAATGTCCGATGGAGCCCACACACGGTCGGAATTTCCGACAACACGCTCCGATCGGACATTTTCCATCGGAAAATCCGACCGTGTGTACGGGGCATTATGCTGAATATTATCTGAGATCCATTGGTGATGTCAGAGGTGACAGCTGAGGCTCCATATGTCACATGAATTTATTCCCACTGGCTTGCCTTGAAGAACCACATACAAAGGCTGCACATAAAAAGCTTCAAAAACCAAAATGCCTGTGAAAAAAAAAAAAGAATTATATTAGGGCTGTAGCTGCACTGTGAAATAATGTAATGTTTTTGATGCATAGTTGGCCAAGAGAGCGTAAAGGAATAATTTACATGGCTGGTTTATAGCAGAGGTACTTTCTCATTTCTGATGCCTTTAAGCTTTCATTATAGCCGATTTAAGCTGGTTAATTATCATCACTGCAAAAAACATTTTTTTTTGTATGACAGTGCTAGTGAGGCCACTTGGAATAAATATAGAGCCAAGCCTCAAACATCTATGTTCAAACTTGATGAAAGGAATTATATTTAATATGTATTTAACTAGCATTACTAGTGGCAGACCTGACTACGGGGGGCATAAAGGAATCATTTGCATGGGTTTTCCCAGTATTCTGCATTCTGCATTGAGGAATAGTATCCTTGTTTTTGGTTTGTGTGATGGAATTGATTCAATTTTTAGATGCAATTTTAGAGCTACCCACACAGCAGTGTGGGGGTCCTTACTTTCACACAATCTCAGTCCATGAACAGGGTGGGGAGGAGTTCATGGACCAAGAATTGGTTGCTCCAGCGTGACCAGTTCTGTCACATGCCTTTGCTCCGTGAGATCCGTGAGAATAATCCTGACGATTTCAGGAACTTTCTCAGGATGACGGACCCCGTATTTCACCGTTTGTTGGCTTTGCTGACCCCCTATATCTGCAGGCAGGATACCTGCATGAGGCAAGCCATCACTCCGGAGCAGAGGCTAGTCGCCACCCTGCGGTACTTGGCGACGGGGAGAAGCCTGCAGGACCTCAAGTTCTCGACAGGTATCTCCCCCCAGGCTCTGGCGATTATTATCCCAGAGACCTGTTCTGCCACCATCCAGGTCCTGCAGAAGGACTATATTAAGGTAAGATTTTTATCCTTTAACATCACATTTTATTGTGTAGAATGTTTGATAATATATTGTATTCCTTTCCTCATTACCATGATTGTAATATGTTGTGAATGTCCCCTTTGTCCTCATGCATGCTGTAATTTTTTTATATATTTTTTTGGTACTTCATACATGTTTGCCTTCACTTACCTCCTCAGCATGCTCTTCTGACCCTATATTCACCTAGTGTAGTCACTTAACAATGTATTTTGTCAACTCCATAGTAGTGCTTTACCATATATACCCCCTAAAATGTTTAAAATTGTGATTTGTGCTTTAAATTCAGGCAGAGTGCCAGAGGCCTTTTTTTAGGTCCCAAAATCATTTGGAACCCTCCCTCCCCCCAACTGCTAACTCAGCCGATACCAATCCTCTGCTGACTTTGCCAAACCCATACACACTATACCCACCTCTTTTGTGGTCAGATTTATGGATGAATCCCCCAAAGCATGTAGTGCAAGCGCCTGCCTGAATACTTTCAAATGGTACTTTTTTAAGTTTCTGTATCCTATTATTATCTTGATAGTTAATAGCAGAATGTAAAAATGTGCTAAAATGGGTACAGTGTGTATTTATCTCTTTGTATTATGATACTTCTTACCTGTCCAGTGGGCTGCCAATAGTGTAAAGTAAGGAGGGGCTGGCCAAAGTAATACACATTATTTAGGCATTCATCTCTCAATGAAGTGGAGAAGGTTACCTGTCCAAAACATCTACCTCCCCCCCATAACATTTATAAAATGGCCCATGAGGGGGCGGGGATCTGATTGGTGGACCTTATACCTTTGTCTTTATGTTCAATAAGTTTTTATTTGTTAATACATTTTAAACATGAAGAAACAAAACTTGGGCCAAACACCAAACAGAAGGTGTGTTGGTTCAGTATAATTAAAGTCTGTTAACATCTACATAATGCATTCCAATCCATATGTGTAAATGATTAGGAGAGGCACAGATAGTATTATGAGTTTACATCAAATGTTGACATTCAGAAAATCTTCTGCTCAATTGGTCCTGGCGCCCCTTTGGGAGTCTGCTGCGTCCGGAGACCAATGACGCAAACATATATAAAGATGCTATTTTACAATTCAAAATTCGAGTCTAGTGTGCCTATAAATGTCCCGACTCACTGTAGAAAACACAGAGAGTCTAGAACATAAGAGGTCATATGGAATGTCAGTCTTCAACTAAAAATGAAGAGAGAGACAGAAAGAAGTGTTGGAAGAAAAGGAAAATCCGAATGAAAAAAAAAATAGTATTGAAGAATGAAAGAAGAGAAAAGAGAAAAAAGAAAAAAAAAGGATTGGAGGGGGGGTTATACAGCGAGCCTCACCCTTTAATTGATGAATTGGTTGTATATATATCCATGTAAGTTTGGGGGACTCTCCATAGCTCAGGGAGTATTTATTAATAAAAGTCTATTCTTTAATTTGTCTGAAGTAGAGCAATGCTTCCAGATACTCCAGATGAAAGAAAACTTTGCTTCTTTTTCTACAGATTTGGCCTGCATCTCTTCCATAAGCATAATGTCGTTAATCTCTGCTACCCATTCTGTGAGGGAGGGGGGGGGTAGTTTTCCAGTGCCTGGGAATTAGGAGTCTCCCCACACTGAGGAAAAATTTGAGAAGGCTATGTTTTTGGGATTTAATAGAGCCAGGTAGGATAGAGAGAAGTGCTACAATAGGGGAAGGTGTGAGTGGTTTATCATATATTTCAGTATATATTTGGAAAATTTGTGTCCAAAATGGACGGATCACCTCGCATTCCCACCAGATGTGCTTATACGTACCCTTCTCTGTGTTACATCTCCAACAGATATCGGTAGCCGATGGGAACATGATCCTGAGATTGGTTGGGACTCGATACCACCTTGATACCAGCTTATAATTTTTTTCCTGTATATAGCTTGAGATGGATGATTTATGTGTAAAGATAAAAGCCTTACTCCATTCCGCCTCTGTTAACTCCCCCCCAAGCTCCTCTGACCAGGCAGCAGTGTATTTAGGAAGAGTGTCAGAGGTGAGATCCAGGATCATCTTGTAGATCAATGACAGAGTATGACGCGGGATTTCAGTGTGAGTGCATAATTGTTCGAATCCAGTCAAGGGTCTGTGTATTTGTTTAGATTCGTGAAGTGTCTTACAATACGAAGTCAAATGTAAGCCACGTCATCCTAGAGGGCATTGTGCCTAGGTGAGTCACATAGGTACCACTGTCGACCTCAACAAATTATTGAGCAGTAGGCCATGAATCTCTAGTGTAGGTGTCTAGAGTAAGTGTAGATCTACCTTCCGGCAGGGCCGGATTATCAAATAAAGGTGTTAAGGGGCTCGGGTCGGGAGACAGCGAGTATGTTTTTTTCTTTCAGTACCATATCGCCAACGCATCTCTGGTGAGGGGGGACAGAAGATTAAGAGATTTATGAGTCTTATTAAAGCCTCAGAGGAGAGCTTTGGGGTCAACTGAGGAAAGATCCTGTTCCACCAGGGTTGAGGCTTTGCACAGAGGTGAGGGAAACCACTCCAAAATGCGAGAAAATATTGTCGAGTGATGATATAGCTCAAAATCTGGTAGGCTCAACCCCCCTTTAGAGGTGGGGGAGCATAACAGTTTATGCTTCAGTCTGGGGTGGTTCCCCTTCCAAACAAACCGAATTGCCATGGAACGGAGGGCATGAAAGAATGCGGATGGGAGAGCTATCGGGAGTGCTTGGAACAAGTACAATAGTTTGGGAAGTATGTCCATTTTTAATGTACTCATGCGGCCGAACCATGACAACGGTATGTCTTCACGGTCCTTAGAGAGGCATTTCAATTTCGTTAAGAGTGGGCTATAATTTAGGGTGTAGATCTCCGATGTACATTTTGGGATGGCAGTACCTAGATAGGAAATGGAATTCTTCTGCCATTGAAAGGAGAAGTTGGCTTTGAGGGGGGCCAGGGTATGTTGGGGTAATGAGAAGTTTAGTGCTTTGGTTTTAGAAATATTTAATTTGTAGTTACTAAAGTGGCTGAACCTGTCAATCTCAGCGAGAATTGATGGGATACTAATATGGTGTTGGGTCACATAAAGAAGAAGATCGTCTGCATATAGAGAAAGTTTATATTGGGAGGAGGTGGTCTGGATACCGTGTATATTTGGGTTTGATCTGATAGCTTGGGCTAGATGTTCAATTACTAGGGCAAACAACAGTGGGGATAGTGGACAGCCCTGCCTGGTGCCATTTGAAATCGTAAGTTTTTCTGATTGCGTACCATTTACTAGTATGGTGGCTGTAGGATTAGAGTAAAGGGACATAATGCGTGTTAGCATTCTAGGACCTAAACCTATTTGTGTGAGGGTGGAGTGAAGAAAGGACCAACTAACCCTATCAAAGACCTTCTCTGCATCACAGGAGAGAAGGCAGGTTGGAGTGTTGGTACGTTGGGCATGTGTTATTAAATGAATAGTTTTGGTAGTGTTGTCCCTGGCTTCATGTCCAGGAACAAACCCCACCTGATCTTTGTGAATGAGCTTGGGTAGAAAGGGTGAGAGAAGGTTTGCGAGAATCTTGGCGAACAGTTTGAGATCTATATTTAATAGGGATATCGGTCTATAGTTAGGGCATAATGAAGGGTCCTTACCTGGTTTTGGAATAACTACAATTTGGGCCTGAAGCAGGGTGGAGGAGGGGGATATATTCTCATCTAGAGCAGAAAAGGCTTTCGCCAAAAGGGGTGACAGTAGTAACGGGAAAGTTTTATAAAAGCGAGGAGAAAACCCATCTGGGCCTGGGCTCTTGCCATTCTTGAGATGCTTAATGGCCTGTATAAAGTCAGTTTCCGACAAAGCGGACTCCAGTTCCTCCAGGTCGGAGGATGGGATGGTGGGGAGAGCAGTTTCTTCAATGTATGAAGAAAGGTCCTGCGGAGGGGTACCAGAGCGGGGTTTAAATGGTGATGTCTGCGGGGATAGATTGTATAGGGTCGCATAGTATTGACGGAATTCTTCAGCTATGGCCGAATTGTTCAGTATTTTCCCTTTAGTGGAGGAGTTAATAAATGGGATAGGGCTTCTTAGCTGGTGAGGATGTAATGAATTTGCTAGGTGTCTCCCACATTTATTGGCTTGGGAATAGTGAACGAATCTCAATTTGCTTCTAGCCACCAAAGATCTTTCCACAAAAATTTGCAAAAGATCCTTCCTGGCATTGATCAGTTCTAGCTGTGTGGATGAGTCTGGATTATGTTTGTGTGAGTTTTCCAAAGCGGCTATGGTGGCAAGGAGGCGTGTTATGTCTGCAGCTCATTCCCGTTTTAGTCTAGAACCATGTTGAATGAATTTACCTCTAAGAATGCATTTAAGTGCCTCCCATTTCGTGAGAGGATTTGTGTCGTCGCGGGCATGGTCGGAGACAAAATGTTTAATGGTCTGTATAATATCCTGATTACAAACTGAGTCAAATAACAGGTTGTCATTCAATCTCCATGAGGTTCTAGTTTTGCACGTCAGGATCTTCCCTAAGCTTAGATGAATAGGAGCGTGATCTGACCAAAGAGTAAGGCCTATGGAGGTGTCTGGTTTGTAGTCTAGTAACGATTGGGAGATGAAGATGTAGTCAAGTCTGTTGTAAGACGAATGTGCAGGGGAGTAGTATGTGTAGTCCTTAATAGTAGGGTGAAGGACTCTCCATACGTCTACCAAGGAAAGATCGGCAAAGGGTGTGCGCATTTTGGTCAGAGAGGCTGGGGAGAGTGAGGACTTACCAGTGGAGATGTCGAGACGAGGTATCAAGGCTGCATTGAGGTCTCCTCCCAGGATCATATTGGTTGTACTGAAGCGTTTCAGACGCGACATCACCATAGAAAGAAAAAGTTGTTGTTCCTGATTTGGAGAATAAATATTAATAATAGTATAAATCATGTTCATATACGACAATTTAAGGAAGATATATCTCCCTTGAGGGTCCACATAGGAATCTAGCACATCTGGTGTAAATGTAACGTGAAATGCAATGGAAACCCCTTTGGATTTGGCAGATGGGTTGGTACTGTGGAACCAGGTAGGGTATTGCTTGTGGAATAATTGCGGGATGGTGTTTGACCTAAAGTGAGTTTCCTGGAGGAGGAGAATTTGCGTACGAAGTTTATGAAAATGGTATAATATTTGTCTCCTTTTTCCCTGGGGTATTAAAGCCCCTACAATTTAAAGAGGAGATCTTCAGGGAGGGTTGCGTAGCCATAAGAGGAGTAAAAGGGGAGAGGTATTGTAATGGATACAGGTGAGGCCCGCTGTCTCAATAGAGGGGAGAGGAAGAAGGGATATTGGGAGGCTTGAACGCCATCTAGTGGTGAACATCGATTGGGTTAGTGTATAGGGTGAGAGAGTGAGAAAAGAGAAAGAAAAGAAAAGAACAAAGGCCTTAAGGGCCATACTAGGGTGTTGTAGTCAACAAGTCAGCTAATACCAAAACGGAAGCTGAAAATCCTAAGGGGGGGTACGAGGTTAGCGCACGGAGGGGCCCGCACACACCGGGCAAAAACATCAAACTTCTTATAATAATGTTACGGCTCAAGGCCCTTCCCAAAAGGTCAAACTTTATCCAACTATATTTCCGTAGGCCTTCAGAGGGTAAACCCCCCCCCCCCCGAATGCCCACGACTTAACAACAGGAAGGGTCATTTATCTGGCTTCAAGATACGACTATGTTCAATCAAATATTATTGAGGGTGCGATGGGGGGGGGAATTCAGTGAGGGGTATGGTAAGTGAGCACCAACAGATAAAAATCTCGGATATAAAAATAACACACATCTTAAGGAAGATATCAAAACCTGTAAATAAAACTGTAATGCCGCGTACACACGGTCGGACTTTTCATCTACAAAAGTCCAACGGACGCTGACGGACTAAAGCTGGCTGGTAATCCGATCGTGTGTGGGCTTCTCCGGACTTTCAACGTACTTTTTTAGACTCAAATCCGACGTACTTTAGATTTGAAACATGCTTCAAATCTTTACGTCGTAACTACGACGGACCCCGAAGTCCGCTCGTCTGTATGCTAGTCCTACGGACAAAAACCCACGCTAGGGCAGCTATTGGCTACTGGCTATCAACTTCCTTATTTTAGTCTGGTGTACGTCATCACGTACGAATCCGTCGGACTTTTGTGTGGTCGTGTGTAGGCAAGTCTGTTCGTTAGAAAGTCTGCCGCAAGTCCGCCGAAAGTCCGCCGAAAGTCTGTCAGACAGGCTGTCGGACTTTTGTAGATGAAAAGTCCGACCGTGTGTACGCGGCATAAGAGTGTTAAGGCGGAATATGAGCTCAAAGTCCCAACCTATCTAGACACTGGGGCAGCTCCACAGGTCAAAGTCCTGTGAAGAAAAAAAAAATGAAAGTAACTGGTCCAAAAAGAGGGCCCAACAAAGTCATCCAGCTGTCGATTTGGAGGCGTCTGATTTAGGACGTTTGTTCTTCCTGGATTGCTTGCGCCAGCCAGCAGGAGGTTGGAAACCAAGAGTTGCAGCATGAAGGGGCCAGTCCGGCAATGAAACCTGTGGAAGTTCAAAAGTTCCCAGAAACTTTGGTAGGTCACCCAAAGTGCGGAATGATGCCGACTTCCCTTCGTGGGACGCAAATAAATTGAACGGGAAACCCCAACGATATTTGATAGTTTTTGCTTGCAGGGCTCCTGTAAGGGGCTTCAGGGCACGACGCATGTCAACGGTCAGCTTAGATATGTCTGGGAGCAAGGATATTTGAGTGTCATTAAAGTAAATGGCTTCTTGCGCACGTGCATTATGGCATCTTTGATCGCATAGAAATGAACCCTGTAAATAACGTCCCTGGGATGCTCTCGATTGGGGTTCTTGGGGCCCAAAGCTCTGTGCACTCAGTCCAACTCCAAAGGGGCGTCTTTGTCTTTCCGTATTAGATCGTTGAAAATGGCTATGACTGCAGGAGCCAGATCCTTGGTCTCGACCGACTCTGGAAGGCCGCGGATGCATATGTTGTTACGTCTGGCCCTGTTTTCTTGGTGATATATTAATTGCTGTATCTGTAGAGTATGCTCATGTAGGATGTTTTTATGAGTTTGCAAGGCTGTGACAGTTTCTTCTACATTATGCTCCACATCCTCCAATCTATTAGTGACATCTCTGCGCAGCTCTGTGATCTCCTGTTTATACGAATGTTCCAGTCTCTGCACACAGGCCTCAAAGTCATGCTTGTATGGGAGTGCTTTGATGTAAGCCTCCATGTCCCAGCTATTGAATGACCTGTGCGATTCTGGGGAATGGCAAGCTGATCTGACTGACTCATTTTCAGAGTCTGCTGGGGATCTGGTGCGCTGCCTGGTTCTTACACTTGGCGTGGATCGTTGTGAGGTGGCTCCCTGTGAGGCTGCATGTGAGCCTGATGAGCGGGTCGGCACCATCTTGGACGAGGGGGGGCCACCCCTCTTCCCTATCACAGACCTCAGATGCTGCTTTGTGAAGCACTACGAGCCGTGGAATGTCCGGCGAGTGTGGGAGCTCCAGGAAAATGCGGCCGCTCATTCCATGCGCCAAGCCACGCCCCCTATACCTTTGTCTTTAAATACTCCCTAAAATCAATGTAATACTGATGTTGGCCAAGAATGTTTGTGTCTAATCTGCTTTCCATGTTTATGTGCAAAATGAATAATTTTTATTTCTTGTTTGACTCCACAGTTTCCTTCAAACCCACAGGAATGGCAGACTGTGGCCTCCCACTTTGCCCAGCGGTGGGACTTTCCTAACTGCGGAGGGGCAATTGATGGGAAACACATCCACATCGTCCCACCACCCAACTTGGGGTCATACTATTACAACTACAAGTGGTTCAATAGTATTGTGATGTTGGCGGTGGTGTCAGCTACTTAATAGTTCCTGTATGTGGACGTGGGGAAGAATGGCCGGATGTCAGATGGAGGAGTCATCGCCCACATGCAGTTCTACAGGCGTCTCTAGAATGGCAGCTTGGACTTGCCACCTCCAGAAGACAATGCGGAAGGACTCCCATTCGTCTTCGTTGCAGATGAAGCGTTTGAGCTTG
This sequence comes from Lithobates clamitans, assembly GCA_037952925.1. Lineage (NCBI taxonomy): Eukaryota > Metazoa > Chordata > Amphibia > Anura > Ranidae > Lithobates > Lithobates clamitans. The sequence continues at coordinate 701,851 of JBBGZY010001301.1, forward strand.
GGGACCATCTTATGCGGCCAATCCCTATGAGGACCCTCACCCCAGACCAGAGGGTTTTTAATTACCGGCTGGCCAGAGCCAGAAGAGTGGTGGAGAACACATTTGGAATAATGGCCAGCCGGTTCCGCCTATTTCTTATACCGATACACATGGCGGAGTATAAACTGAATCACATCATCCTGGCTTGCTGTGTTCTCCACAACTAAAGGCAAAGACATTTTGCACTACAAGTGCACTTGAGACTGCACTGAAACTGCACTTGTAGTGCAAAGTAGATTTGCCCTTAGTAAATAACCCCCATTGTCACAGAAAACACCAATTTTACCACACAAAAAGTTTAGGAGCATTGAAAGAAGAAGCCACACATTGTTGATGATCAATCTTTTTAATACAAGCACAATCACATGTGCATTTATAAAAGGTTTTTAAAACAAACCAACATGTTTGTTGTATAACAATTTTTTTGGTCACATTAATAAAAGTAGAAATGTCCATTTAAGGTAAAACAGGCATGTTTAAAACCAACAAGAAATACACAAATCTGGAACTTACAAAGTTCAACTTTGTTAGAAAATGAAGGCAATATCAGACATGAGTATTTATAAACTGTGTTTGATATTGTGTTCAGCAGATGGGGTGAAGTCACCCCTGGAAAAGCCAAATTTTGAAGATGCACACAAATTGCCGAATGTCAACATGTGCTAGCTGCCATCACGGGGGATGAAGGGACGTGTTTTGGGGGTGCAACCCTTTCCTCTCAGCTACTTTATTATTGAGGAAGGGGTTGCACCCCCAAAACGCATACATTGATCTCCCGTGATGGCAGATAGCACATGTTGACACACTGTGTGCATCTTCAAAATTTGGCTTTTCGAGAATATATCAAAAAATTAGAGAATTATTTTCTGTAAAAAAAGCACAACTAAGTAAGGGATTTCGAGGGGTTTTAAACTCTCCCTAAAACATCAATGATGTTCTTCATTTTGTTTTGAACATCATTGATGTTTTTCTTGATGTTTTCCAAGTCCTTATTACACCCCATGATCTCCCCGATCAGATCTGGGCACTTTCACTGGTGAAATGACCTTGATCCACAACAGCACGATCACCTAAAAATATAGAAGAAAACCCACCATGTATTATAAATATGTCGCCATCCATCTCTTACCTGAGCCTGTGGTCGCAGACACTCACCTGTTGTGGTGACTATTTTGATTATGTCTCCCTCCACCTCCTCCCGTTGGCTTTGGGGCATTTCCACTTCCTCATGAGTGTGTGGGCCCCCTAATAAAAAGTTTGTTCTGGTGTCCCACACTAGTGCTCCTGTGTCCAGATGTGTAAACAGCTGCTGAGTATCCTCTTCTTACCCAGAATCTAGTTTGCATTTCATTCTAGTTCCAAACCCATCTAGACACTAAAATTTATTTAACAGAAGTATGCCTGAGAAAATGTATTGAACTGCATCTGGACAAAACATGGTGTTTTATTGGCCGAACGAACAATGTTTCCTACGAACGATTAATGTGTCCATGAGCATGAAAGTTGCCATTTTAAACTGTACAACAATAAAGAAAAGCACATGGAGCAGCACAAACGTAATACAAATAAAGAATAGTTACACAGGACAACTACTTACTTTTTTGCATTACTCTCCTGATCCTTCTATACTGATCATGCTCCCTTAATTTGAGGTCCGACCACCGTTTCCGGAGTTGATCCTTGGATCGTCGTACCCCAAAATTCTTCTGCAGACTCTTCACAACTTTCGCCATGATTTTGGCCTTTCTGACATTGGGGTTGGGGTAAGGTCCATACTTCCCATCATAGTCCGCCCTTTTCAAGATGTACACCATCTCCAACATCTCCCCAAAGAACATATTTGATGCCTAAAAATTGTCTCCCCTGGGATCGGGACGTTTCTGGCTCCGGCTTCCTCCTCCTCGTTGCTGTAATTAGCACGCACCTGCTCTGTCTCCGCCATGTGCTCTTCCCCCACTGCAATGAAAAAGAAGGGGCGGGGAATAGACTAGAAAAAATGTCAGGGGCAGGCGGAGTTTCACGCATGCGCAGTGTATATAAAGCGCAACACGCGAGCGAAGTACGTACGATCTGTGAGCGGAGGAAGGAGTATTGGAAGCGCCGATCGTGATAACGAAGGTAACATTTAAACTTGGGCTTATACTGATTCTAGATTGAGGCATATATTGTGACAAGATTAGGAGACTTTAGCCTGACATTAGGGTTTGTCTTGTGTATTGCAGATAAAATGGATGGCTTCAATGACCACAACTTCCTCCCCCTGTTCATAGACAAGTACAGGGAGCTGCCCTGTATTTGGGTTCTCCTTATTGGGCTATGGGAAAGAGACCTTGGTTCTCATCAACAAGAAGAATATATACTTATACAATCATTTTTAAACCAGCATTTAGTGTCACTTTTGCAATTTCAAGGTTTCACTTTATGCATTGCTAAAATAGCTGGTGCCCAATAAACAGATATGTATTACATATGTTTTTGCTTTTGTGCATGTTAACAAAGGCAATGTCCAGCCTCCCTTGGCATTTGTTTGACAATCCTTTCCTATAAGCCTAGAAAATGACCAATACTGTATTTTTAACTTTCAGTTCCCATTGACTTCAAGTGTGCACCTTTAGTTTTATTCCTTGGTCTCTCACGTCACTTCAGCTTTCATATCAGAGGTCTGAGGTCACCTCATTTGCTGCCTTTTCCACTTCCTGGCCTTACACACCATATCCTAACTCCTGGGATTGCTGAAGAGTAGTGTAGAGGTTTGTAGACAATTATAGGGCTGTGTTGTTTGACACTGTTATGCACTCGAGGCCTGGGAGAGGATGTGTGAGGTCAGTTGATCAACTGAGCAGCACTCGGCAGACTTCAGGAGATTGATGGCAACTGGTGTTCAAGATAAAGTGCTATGACCAGACAAAACAATCAATTAAATATGAAAGCAGATATAAAAACTTTGAAAGACTGCACAATTATAGCATCTTATAGTATAGCCAAGGCCAAAACCTTTATCTTGACTATGGTATTAACCATGGCTTGTTACCTGCTATACCAATAACCCCACCCTCTATTCATTTTAATGACCACACCACACATAACTGGAGTAAATTGGCCATAGCAGCCGTTTTATTAACCAAATATAAATACCAATAATTAACATGTCAATAACCTTACAAAACTTAACATATATCTTTATTAAAAATATTGTAGCCCAAAGTCATAACCGTACCTGCTAGTCTTATCAGGTCTCCAGTCGCGAAACCCCCTACTCAGAGACAACTAGCAGGTACCCATACCAACTGGGAGCTGTACCTCAGACGGGTCCCTACCGACTGGGAGCCGTACCTCATACGGTCCCTACCAACTGGGAGCCGTACCTCATACGGGTCCCTACCAACTGGGAGCCGTACCTCATACGGGTCCCTACCAACTGGGAGCCGTACCTCAGACGGGTCCCCACACCATACCTTTTAAGTGCCCATATGACCTAAAAGGACCTTGTACCCCGCCACCCCCGCTTAAACCTGACCCCTTAGGTTTGGGCAAATCTCCACCCCGCAAGGCCCTCCGGATATCCCCCTCTAGACCCAGACACCTCATTTCAAAACCAACAGCATGCAAATGAACACCACCCCCACCAAATCTATCCAGGGTTTTACTTCCAACCCATGATAACGTGCCACCTCCCGATTAAACTTTGTAACACGAACACCCCTGGTGCTCAGTCGAGGCGAGCATGTCGCTCAACTCAGGACAACTCTGCTCCCTAATAGGCCAGGCATCCCAATCCAATGGACCCCTGCCTCCTCCTTAGGAATGCCCAATGGACGTCCGTCAGGCCAGACATAAGTTCTCCTCGCTCCCCAATGGACCTATGAGTGGCCCATTATCCAGATCAGGCAAGAGCCATTCCTTGTAAAGAAAATTGACAACACCCCACACACATAGAAGCGGGAACACCCAAACCCAGCTACCCCAAGACATACATGACATATACAAGCAAAACCACACATTGACTTAACATGAATCACACATGATGAAGTACATACAGGCAGTATCACTGAGACTCCCCCTATCAGTACCCACTACGACTCCTCATTCAACCCCCCAACGCGCCGCCTCCTATGCGACCCCAGTACAAAAGGAATAATAGGCCAAGCGGCCGGACAAAGTCCCCAGACCCCCAAACATCTCCAAAAAACTGCCTTGAACTGATACGAAGGAAGCACCAACCCATCTACGATGCGCCCCGGGCGAAAACTCCAAAATTTTTGTGAAACAACCCACCCGTACGAGCCAGAGTGCTTTAACACTGAACAAAACCTCCCACATACCATGTCCTGCTTTATCAGTCTTGGATCTTTTTATCCCAAAAGCCCACCTATTCGTGACACTGGTTGCACAACAATTGACAGCAAGCCATAGTCCCCCATCTGTACGAACAAACCAATTCCCTAATCCGCAGAGCCCCAAAATGCCTACCAAAATTGCCGTCTGGAACAAGATGGCCTAATAATCCTACAAACCCACAACTGGAAGCACCCGAAACAACGCACCCGACAAATCCAAGGGCACCAGGCAACAGATGCCACATGCGACCTATGAAATACCACCAAGAACACCTCATCATTTTTCTTTTTTTTCCCCGCCCAAGCCACAGACCAGGCCGAAACAATGAATCAGAGCCCCCCAAGGCATGAACAGCATATACCAAAGCATTGCAACATACACAAGCCAACACCAAATGCCGCGAGAGACGCACCAACGGTGTAGACGAAGGTGACCGCTATACATTGCCTGCTCAACTACCAAATTATCGCCATCAAAACGTATCCTTATTGCTATAGAGAACCCCAAAGCTCCACTGCTAACCCTCGGAAACAGTTCCAAGATTACTAATTACTGGTAAACCCAGCCTATCTCCATTCCAACGGTCCAAGGGGCCACAATTTGCTGCCCCCAAATCCGCCAGCATAGCCCAACGATCCCACGGCCTAAGGGAACAGCTCCCAATAAAAATTGGCCATAGCTTCAGCCCTCCCCACCGACTCTTTTATAGCCATCCAAAATGATGCCCAAACCAACAGGTCCCCCTACATACGAATGTACAATCCAGGAGACTACACACCGCAGTAGCCACCACCAGCCGGCGATTAAAAACCCTACACATTGGCATGATCCAACATGCAAAGGTTAGCGTCCCCAGAAGCGTCAAAAGTGGGCCCAAGGAAACTTGCCAGTCCCCCCCGCTGAAACCACCGCCGCCCGCAAGTCCGCCAGCCTGTCCTACGGGAGGCAGCGTTCCATGGCCACAGTTTCACTCAAAATACCCAGACACTCTGAACCGTAGCTGGACCTTCCATTTTATCTGCCGCCGACGGAATGCCCAGTCGCTCCGCCATGTGCTGAAACCCAACAAAACCTTACTCAGATTATCAGCTGCCGGTCCAATACCTAAAATTAACCAAATCTTGGATGACACGCGAAAGCCTGGACACCTCCTAGACCACCCCCTCAAAGAATGAACTCAAGGTTGCGAATAAAGCACCCCACAGTCAAACACTGATCAATGAAATAAGAACCTATACCCGTACAACTCAACAAGTGAAAAACTGTCAGGATGAAGAGGCAACAAGTGACAAGTGGGCTCAATATCAGTTTTTCTAATAAAGCCGGGGTAACCATAGCAACGACCCAGCGCGCCGCCGCTTCAAAAATGTGTATTAAATGGAAGACAAACCAGGATCTATGAACTCTATGAACCCCCCCCTGTGATCCGACCCAAATGAATCCAACCTAAACTTGTTGGGTTACTTATTGGGAACTACCCCCCCACCGCAGAAACCACCGAATGATCCAGCAGCGAAGATATAAATGGACCAGCCATGCGGCCCAGTTCCACCTCCTTGCTGGTTTTGCCGACACTACCTTCCGGGTGAGCCAACGCCGACCTTAAATTGTCCACAGCTCATGGGGGGTGGGGAAGCCTACATGGGATACGAAAGCCCTCGGCGAGTCCCGAGGCCAGCAGTTCCCAGTTTGGATACCTAACTATCCTAACTATGCTCACCGGAGTCATTCCCCAACTCTGCCCTAATCCCTTCGAGTGCCTCTATTTAGGAGAGTGGGAGCCCGAGCAGCCCGAGCACTCGTGTGTGCATTCGCACGATGTTCCAAACTTGCGAGTCCCTTCCTTGAATGCCCAAAAAAAAACCCTTTCTCTTGTTGGCCGACTGTCCAGAGGAATAAGATCTGCCAGCCCCCGATAAACGAAACGAAGTCCCCTAGCCCGCTCCAAGCCATGAGCTGCATCCAAATACTAATGGTTTTGTGATCCCTGTGCAGGGACGTACCTAATGGCTTGCACTACAGGACGTGCAACCTGATCCAGCCAGACGCTCCATAGGCTTGATAAGCCTCCCCCGGTCGCATCCAAATAATGGAAGAGGGCCCAAGCAATTCTTTGGCGCCCTTTTCCAAATTGCAAATGCCTGAAACCAGTTGGTAAATGGCTGGGGAAGGAGCCCGATCGACTCTCCTCCTCCACCTCATTCTTCCTATCATCAAACTTACCTCCTTCCCATTTAAATTCTCCAGTGGGAGAACATTATGACGTACTTACCCTTGCAGATTTTTTCCTAACCTCCTGCTTGAGGTGTTCCCCCAGCGGCCCCTCTAAGAAACATCCACCAAATGAAATCAATCTACCTCCGTATTAGCGCCTTACCTTGTCCGCCGTCCTTCACGCCCTCTCCCTTTGTTGAAGCTACCTGTCCTGCCACTGGTCCCTGAGAAGCCGACACCCCCATGGCCGGGTGCGGCGGACCCGACAATGTCCCTGTCTCTGCTGTCAACGCGCCCCACTTACCCCTGAATCTGCATGAGGAACCCCAGGCTGCCATCGGAACCCAGCACCAGCAATAGGATCTAACCTTCCCACGACATCCCTCCATCCTGCCAATAACTGCACTGACTCCTGCACACCTGTCCCTGCAGTCCTAAAAAGCCCCTGACAACACAGAAACACCATGCAACCCCCCACCCCAGCAAACAGGCCACAGGCACACACACAGACAAAGAGGGTCGGCCTTAAGGCCCCTTGCCAGGCACTCCACCAGCCGTCACTGTGCTCTCCACCACTGCAAGCACCGCCACCGGCTCATCCTCGCTCACCTCTTCTCACTCACCAGCTGATAGGGGAGCATCCGCGTGAACTGTTGTGCTGGCCCGGCCCATTCCTCTCAGCATCTGCTCTGCACCATGCTGCCGCCAGTGACGTCAGCTGCCCCATCTGCCATGGGGGCCCAGGCCGTTCCTTCAATGACACGCCAGGCCCGCGCCCCCACCAAGCGGGATGCCGCCGCTCTACTCGCGTTTCTCATTGTCCCCCCTTGTGCACCGCCCTCAGCCACATCGTTCAGAAGATTCCTCCCCCCCTCGTCACTCCTGGAACTTGGATACCGGCCGCATCTGATAACAGGTCGGTTCCCGAGTCTGCAGCATGCAATGCCGAGCCGCCCAGGTGGCCCTGGGGCTAATACTGAGCGCCGCACCTCCGTCTGAACCTGCACTTAGTACAGGCCGGTTCCCTGCCTTCCACGCCGAGCCGCCCGAGTGGTGCGTGGGGCCAAAACCGGGTGCCGCCCATACTACTGAACCTCCGCCGAGGGAGGGGGCTGCCCCCAGACACCACAGCCCCATCCCGTGAGTCCCGCTGAGGAATGGTTTTCACCAGGCCGTACCACCACCGCCTGTACCCGGCGCTGTGGAGAAGGGGCCATAGGGTCACTGGAGGCACACTCCATGGGGCCGACATTGTAATCAAGTGCTAGCCTCAAGCCTGCGGCGCTCCGGTGGTCTAGGTCTCCGAGCACGTGTCGCAGGGGAGGGGGGGGTGCAGGGATAGTACCCCCCGCCCGGCTCCCACAATCAATCCAGCCAGCCATCCTGTGAACCTGCAGCCAGACCATGCCATGCACAGCTGCTGCAGCCCAGAATAGTGCTATCAGGGGGGAGGCTCCAAGACCCCCATTACGTTAAGGGCAAAAATGGAGCCTTTCTTGCTAGAAGCTGATTCCCCATCTCTTCCCCTGGCCTCCGAGCACATGTCTCAGTTAGGGGTGCAGGGATAGTACCCCCCGCCTGGCTCCCACGCTGATCAATCCAGCCAGCTTTCCCATGAGCCTGCAGCCAGGCTGTGCCATGCACAGCTGCTGCAGCCCAGTATAGTGAAATCGGGGGGGGGGGAGGCTATAAGTCCCTCCTAATGTTAAGGGCAAAAATGGAGCCTTACTTGTTAGAAGATGATTCTCCAGCATTTCCAAGCTGATTCTCCAGCATTTCCCCTGCAACTGAATAACCACCCCCCTTTCCTCTCCAGCTCACTTCCCCCCAGTGCTCCACCCATATCTCCTAAACCATTTAGAAACACCCTAACAAAAACCTAACCATGTACTCCCCTCCCTTCTTACCATTACTCCCAGTCTCAAGCCCCATTAACCCCTGTCATGCCGGCCCTTCGTTTATTGCTTTTGGGGCGTACTACGGGCCTCTCTTTTTTTTTAGATGAAAGGGAAAGGGCTAAAACTCTTTGTAAGGTCATTGTGGTCATCTGTGTCCTGTTTATTTATTACAGGTACTTATATACAGCTGCCAATTTACAAGGCACTTTATTTTTTATGCATTCACCTCAGTCCCTGCCTTCAAGAAGCTTACAATCTTAGGTCCCTACTTCACATTCATACATACACTAGAGCCAATTTACCTATCATCTATTGGCATGTCTTTGGAGTTTGGAAGGAAGCCAACAAAGGTACAGGGAGAACATGCAAACTCCAGGCAGGTAGTTTTATGGCTGGGATTCAAACTGACAGCATTGGTGCTGCTAGGTGGAAAAGCTAACTCTAAAGTAATGCCGCGTACACACGAGCGGACTTTACGGCGGACTTTGCCCGGCGGACTGGATTTCGTCTGACAATTCGATCGTGTGTGGGCTCCAGCGGACTTTGTTTGCTCAAAAGTTGGACGAACTTAGATTTGAAACTTGTTTAAAATTTATTCGTTGAAATCGAGTCCGGTCGAAAAGTCCGCCGTCTGTATGCTAGTTCGACGGACAAAAAGCCACGCTAGGGCAGCTATTGGCTACTGGCTATGAACTTCCTTGTTTTAGTCTGGTCATACGTCATCACGTACGAATTCGACGGACTTTGGTGGATTGTGTGTAGGCAAGTCCGTTCATTCAGAAAGTCCGTCGTAAAGTACGTCGAAAAGTCCGCCGGGCAAAGTCTGCCGTAAAGTCCGCTCGTGTGTACGCGGCATAAGAGGTAATCTCCTCACTGCAACACATCCCCACTGGAAAATTTCAACTCTATATCTGTTCTAGTGACATTTCCCATTTTCTCATCCCAGAACAAACAGAGAGGGTAAATGGGGACACAGACAACAGTAAAAACATGATATGGTTGATAATGCTTTCAAACTCCACCCAAAAATGCAAAAAATGTTGGCTTACATTTGTTGCCTCCAAGTCTCTTCTATAAAAGGTACTGTTTAGATATTTTGCACTAATGAAGACTAACAAGATTAAAGAGGTTGTAAAGGCAGAACGTTTTTTTACCTTAATGCATTAGGGTAAAAAACCTTCTGGGTGCAGCTTCCCCCCAGCCTTCCCTTATTCTGCATGATGTGCATGCAGCTCTCCTGGGTCTCTCTCTCCTCATTGGCTCACGGAGGAGCCAATGAGAGCGGGGGATGGGGTCAAGCCATGCTGTGTGCGTGAATGGACAATGTCTATTCATAGGAGCGACGATCGAAAGCAAGCCTGCTCCAGTGCCCCCATAGCAAAATGTTTGTTATTGGGGGCATTAGGTGGGGGGGCAGAACCGCCGGTGGGGGATTCAAAAAGAAGAGGATTGCTGCTCTGCAATAAAACATTGCACAGAGCAGGTAAGTATAACATGTTTGTTTTTTGTTTGTTTTTTAATTACAAGCTTTAGAATCACTTTAAAGGTAAGTGCCCAAGTACAAGAAGGAAATGATTCACATCTTTGCTCCGTATCTTAAAGTTCATTTTTTTTTTTTTTTCTGAAGCGGTTATTCCCCAACTAAGAGGTTCACCATGCCTTCAAAGGGTTTGTAAAGGCTGGTGTTTTTTCACCTTAAAGCGGAGCGCCACCGAAAATTTTTTTTTTTTAAAAGTCAGCAGCTACAAATACTGCAGCTGCTGACTTTTAAAACATGGACACTTACCTGTCCAGGGCGCCCGCGATGTCGGCACCCGAGGCCGAAGCGTCTCTCCGTCCTCGGGTGCTGCCGCCTCCATCTTCGGTAAGGGAATCAGGAAGTGAAGCCGTGCGGCTTCACTTCCCGGTTCCCTACTGCGCATGCGCGAGTCGCGCAGCGCAATACGAATGGTCCCTGCTGCCTCTGGGACCCGTGTTTTTCCCAGCAGGCAGTGGGGAGGGAGCAGGAAGTGGCGTAAATAACCGCAGATTCTGCGGCTATCTATGCCGGAAGTGGGTACAGATACCTGTAATATACAGGTATCTGTACCCCCCTCCCCCCTGAAAGGTGCCAACTGTGTCACCGGAGGGGGGGAGGAATCTGATGAGTGGAAGTTCCACTTTTGGGTGGAACTCCACTTTAATGCATCCTATGCATTAAGGTGAAAAAACACCTGGCAGTCACCGCCCCCCCAGCTCCCCCCCCCCCCGTTTTACTTACCCGAGCCCCAAATTTCTGTTGGCGCATCCCCACCATCCCTCTCTTCATGGGTTTTCAGGCTCTTGATTGGATAGTTTGATAGCAGCGCAGTCATTGGCCCCCGCTGTCATCAATCAAATCCAATGACGCCGGGGGTGGGGCCGAATCCTGCATTCGGCCTCTATGGACGCCGGATGCTGGACTCGGGAGCGCGCCCATAAGGTAACTCCCTCGGGCGACCGCTTCTCCAAGGGGGTTATCTAATGCAGGGAGGAGCCGCAAGAGCTGCCAAGGGACCCCAGAAATGGATGTTCAGGGCCACTCTGTGCAAAACAATCTGCACAGTGGAGGAAAGTATGACATGTTTGTTATTTAAAAAAAATAAAAAATGTTCCTTTAGTATCACTTTAAGTGAGGTGGAACCATTATGCAGCTTTAACATTCATGCTGAGTGGGGAGCAGAGGGATCCTGATGACAGTGATGGCTTCCATGATCTTTGCTTGTGTTAATTGGCAAACTGGAACGTGCTCACATAGTTTCTTGTCATTCATTCAGTGTTATAGACAAGAAGCTGTGTGAGCAGTCTCCGGCCTGCTAGTTATTAACACATGCAAAACACTCAAAGCTCAGGAGCCATCATGATAGGACAGCTCCCTTGATTCCCTCAATCTTCTGCAGAAAGGTGGTGGGATGCTATGGCTGAACTGTGGGCACATATTCAAAGACATCAATGAATGCAGTTTTGCATATATATTAAAATGTATTTGAATGTACTTTATCAGCAACTCGTATAAATTCTTTGACAGGAGCATTGGGAGAGGGGGCAGTCATAGGTGCCAACCAGATGTCCCACATTCATTTGTGCTGACAGAAATAACAGGGTGATTACCTTATCAGTCTATTTGTCGTTCTCTGTCAAATCACACGCAGGGGCTGGGAGATGACTTAAGCCAGCCATAGATGGAGTGATTTGCTTTCCCGTAACCAAGGGTTGCAGGAAAGAAAATTGCTTAATTCCACCATCAACACAGTCAGCGTTAATGGGGGAATCCCCCCATGGAGCCATTGTGTTCTCCTGGTGGGGGTGGCGAAGTCATCCCAGCTGGAAGAACACAGTGATTACTGCTAGCAGCTATAGCTGCTAGCAATAATTGAATGTAAAGTCTGACAGGCTGGTTGTACCCAAGTTGATCGAAACTTCATATAGTGTAGTATTTTTATTGACCATTCACATATTCCAAATAAATTTAAAATCTTGGACATTAAAACAAAACAATCCAGTTGGATAAATAAAATGTCACTCAAACATGCATAACAAAAACCACAAGGAAAGAACTTACAAATATGGCTGCCAATTCAGGATGCAGAAGCATCAGAGTGACATCAGCATGTAACTCCACCCTGACGCCTGCTTCTGGGCCTCTACTCACTGTGTTTCCAGATACTTGGATACCTCCTGCTCAATATTGGCTAGACACTTCTCCTGGTAATCTCCAGGCCAGATCCTGAGTGCACACCGTGGACTTTGCTCCAACTGCTGCCAGGAAAATAGGCCCTCCATCTCCCACTGAGCTGGGACCTCGATGAACTCTCTGCAACAGGTCTCCTGGCTCTAACTGAGCTGGGACCATGGTAAACTCTCTGCAAGCTTCAGCTAACCTGCCCAGAAGGGCAGCAGCCCTTCAGGCTGGGATCTTCTTCTCCTGAACTAGAACTCTGCTGCTTCAGGCCTTTAGCTATTTATCTCCATTCCATTGCTACTTAATTGGCACGTCTTCCCAGGGATTGGTTAAGACCGCATACATATTCAGGCCCATGGTCTGCCTCTTCCAGCTCATTAATACTAGAACCTTCTAGAAGGCTGGGAGAAGTAGTTGAGCCTGCAGGTTGTGAGACCCAGAAAAGCCAAAAATAATCACACACTGCTACGTTTACAGAGGAGCCAAAAAGACTAAAGTTTGCCTGAACCTCTCTAGCAACCTATTCTGGGAGCATTCTTTTAAACTCCAAAGAGGAATTTCCTAGGGTGCTTAGAGTAGAGGTAGTGTAAGGGGATTAGAGAGCTAGTTTGCTAAAAGCAGGGATGTGGACAGAGGAAAAAAATAGGAAGGACACAAGCAATAATGCATTTAGTATTTTGGAGAGTGAAACCATATGCTCTAGTTTAACACCTTGTAGCTACTAGCCACTGAAGCCATGACTTCAGTCTCTTTGAGCCCCCTCTGACTTCACATTGGTGGAACTAAGGTTCCTTTAAAGGATCGCAAATGCTGACCCTGGATTCTGATGTTCGCCTTTTGTATTTTGTTGTAGCACCTTACTGACCATTTGCCTAACCATGTTTTTCAGGGTGACATGTAGCTTCTAAGTAAAGCGTGTGAGTGAAGTGTCTTTCCTTTATAATTTGCTGTATACACACTTCCCAACAGTTCCTCCTTTAGCACTAGATTCTGCTGTCCATTTTTCATCCTATCTATCTTTTTAGTCTGATGTATAGACCTCTATAAATAAATTTTAATTTTATTTTTTTTAAACAGTGTTATATAGCAATACCCCCAGCCAGGACCTTCTAGATGGTTCACATCTCCACTCCAAAACGCCTGAAGCTAGAAGCTCCAAAACGCCTGAAGACGCTTGAAGCTCAAACAAGTTCTGGAGCTTCTTTTTAAGATTACAGGTCTTTTTCTTCTTTTTACATTGGTGACCATCTGACCTGTACAAAATCTTGGCAAAATCGCAGCAAACAACGTGGTAAAAATCGTGACTTTCTGCCTGAAAATGAAATACCCAGGTGTGAATGCAGCCTAAGTTTACAGGCATCCACAATCTAAAACTAACCGTAGGTGCTCTTGATCAAGGTCATCTGCTAAGAGCCTAAATAGGCAGCCGCGGGCTGCAGGGACAGCCCTGCTGGCTGCCGCAAAAAGACTGGGAGAGCGGTGCGGGCTTCAGGAACAGCCCAGGATTCAGTGACCCCTGGCAAATCATCATTCCACCCCCGAGTGGGTCCCGACCCCAGGTTGAGAACCACTGTTCTAGTAGATGATAATGATGACAGCAGAACAGACAATGACAATGACTTGTGTTTTCTCCTCGCTTGTACAGAGGCTTCCAGCACACCATAGTACAGTCCAGTGGCGTAGCGTGGGTTGTCAGCACCCGGGGCAAGGCAAGTAATTTGCGCCCCCTAACCTGCGGACTTTTAGCACTCCCCGAGTCCCTTCAAATACAATAGTACTGACCTACCTGATTCCTATACTGACCACTACACTAACCTACTTGATTTCAATATTGACCAACCTGATTCCTTTACTGACCATTACACACTACACTGACCACTATACTATACTGTCCACTACACTGACCACTATTCTGTCCACTACACTACACTAATAATAAAAACAGTGCTGCGCAAATAAAAGTCCTTAAATCAACATATATAAGTGTCGTGACAGGATTGGAAGACAGGAACCACCAGTGAAACAATACAGGCTGGAACCGATATCTGAATGGTGACTAATATCCCTCCACCAGACATGGATGGCCCCTCACCTCAGATACTCGACCTGAAACAGGTCACACAGCATATATAGCATATCCTGGATGGATCAATCCTTATAGATGGTGGTATCTCCTTCACTTCCCAGCACTCAGCATAATAACAGATGATGTATATGTAATGGGAAGGCAAACAACATAGTGCTCTCCGTAGCTACTTTATTAAATAATTAAAAGATGAATAAAACACTCACAAATACCGGCACTCAGATCCGAGTGCTGGCTAGAAGGCTTGTGATCGTCTCTGCCTATGGCCGCAGGTGACGTCATGCGCTCCTGACCCCCATACGCGTTATGTCCTATGGGCGGGACTTCATCGGCGTGGGGCGCCCCACTGTACACTACACTACACTGACCACTATATTGTCCTGCCTACAGTCTTTCTATACTGACACTACATATACGGTGCCTCTCCCCCCCCCCCAGTCCATGTCCATCCATTCCTCAACTTCTTGTCCTGCATCGGTTCGGACTCCAGAGGATAGAAGGAGGAGGAGAAGACAGCGGCCCCGGCCGCTCACACTTTCCAGTACTTGTCTCTCCCGCGCTCCAGCCGCCATGTTCAGTGTTTCCCGGCGCACTGTGATTGGACGTATGGGTCATGTGCGGAGGCGGGACACCAGGAGCAACCGCGATCGTGGACAGGCCAGCCCCATGCCGCACATGACCCCCATGCACTCAATTACAGGGCACCGGACACTGAACATGGCGGCCAGAGCACGGGAGACACAGGAAACTAAAATTAGGAGGAGGCACCTAGTAGTGACACTACTGGCATGAAATTTCTCTCCCCCTAAATGTCGCGCCTGGGGCCACGGCACCCCCGCACCCCACATGCTACGCCACTGGTACAGTCCAAAGCAAACTGACACAAGAAACAGTCTAGGGGAATAAATCCATCAAAAAAGTGCAGTTCAACCACTAACCTAAATTATCATCATATAATTATACCTACTAACCAGTGTCACTTTCTACTTTCAATCTGTCATATCGTATATAGATGCTCAGATCAGCCTTTTCATAATAAGACATCTAACATCTCAATTTACGAATGTGTAATATACAATCCATATATGTGTGCTTTTAATATTAAAGCTGATCTCCAGGTTTTCTGTGACTTTAAATAGTTTGTATGGACCAAGCTGGTCCAATTAACTATTTTCTTCACTAAGTGCTCTAAGCACTGTATGTTCTGCATGTAGCCTCAGTTAAATGCAGTGCACAGTACTGGGTTCACAGAGATTTCCTGTCTCATACCTGGAACCAGGACCGTTTTTAAGGCAGGGCAAAAGGGGTAGCTGCCCTGGGCCCCATCATTGTTGTGGGGCCCAAAACAGCTGCCTCATACTTGCCAACTATCCCAGTTTAAATTCCCTTATCTGTGCGAAGTTACTGCTGCCAGCTCTGTCCTATTGCCATGTACAGATGGCTCACCTGCAGACCCTGTGTTTACATGTAAATAACCTGCATTGATATGTAAATAGCGGCTGCATTAATATGTAAATAGAAGCGGACCGCAGCATTGATATGTAAATATGGGCGGTATTCATATGTGTATCATGTCCCCCTGAGCTCATATCTACCATCACTTCTGCTAAAGGGCTGCCCACTGGGAAGGTAAAGGAGCATGCTTGAAAGTCCTGCTTACAAGTATAGTCATTAAAGTGGATGTAAACCCGAATTTTTTTTTATATATATATAATAATGTAGAGTATAAAATTTCCTATCATTTGAGCCCAGTCTTGCCACACAGAGTTAATCCATCTCTGAGCAATCCCCTTTTAGTGTTCAGTGAGAGAAATCTTGACAAACTGACAAAAACTTTGTCAAATACTCCCCCTTGCTGTGAGTGACAGCCTAAGACACAGGCATGATTTTTTAATTCCCTCCCCCACTCCTTACTTCAGCAGCTCTGCAAGGATTGGCTGTTCCACACCTCAGCATGATTTGGCATGCTGAAGTCATGTGGTTACTTTCCTGTCTTTTCACTGGATGTTAGAGATCATAGCAGAAGTTAAGCAGAAGTTCAGTGTTAGAAATACACAGGAGAAAATGCATATTGACAAGGGGAGTGTAGAGGTGGGCGGGGAGTCTACTGACAACATGACTCCACCCACCGAGATCCAGCCAACAGACCCACCCACAGAATCTGCAGTTTTTCAGCTCTCATAACAGACAGAGGGGAGACATTTGACAGGTAAAGATACATGCAGGAGGCGTGTATATCCTTATAGGTAACCCTTATGGCAGTAGTTTAGAAAGGATGACATTGGGTTTACATCCACTTTAAGCCTAACATCACCCTGTTCTGCAAAGGTAAGCAAATTGGAGGTGGAATCCTTCTTCAAAAGAACATGGTGCCACGGCACTCTGAATTTTGGTGCATGTGAATACGCACATCTCAGCCAATGCATGAGGGTGTCATTAACAATTAATGGCACTGCTGTGTATCTGCTAAAGGGCAGCACATTTTTTTGGTGTCAGTAAAACAATTTTGCATGTATTCCTGACACACACAAATGTGAACGCAGGCTAAATGTCTCAGTTACATTGGTGATCATTGTTGCTTGGTGTACAATCTTTTCATTCACACTAGTGGCCAGTGTGAAGGTGTCATGAAAAGGTTCACCCGTTGGTGGCGCTATCGGTCTCTTGGATCGCAGTACCAGTGTCCACCAGTGGGTGTCTTCCAACACCTAGGACCTGTAATAAGAGGACTCACCTGCTGGTGGCACTGTTGCATCCTTGGGCCGTAGTACCGGTGTCCACCAGCGGGTGTATTCCGGTAGTGTGGAGCAGACAGCACCCTCTGCGCTCAGGTGTAACGTGAGGTCAAATCACTGCAGTCTGATAAATACCCGGCAAGCCCTCACAACCTTGCCTTGGTGTCTCTCTTCCTGTGCCCTGTTTTTGCTGCCTGTGATCTTGACCTTTAGCCTGCATCTGTCCTGACCTGATCCGATCCCTATCCTGAGCCCATCTTGGACCTGTCCCTCCTGTTTCCTGATTTCCCTGGATAACTGCCCTGCAGCCTATCCATCCATCCTCTTCCTGTCCTGTTGGTTCCCCGTCCTTTCCCATCTGACGGACCTCCTTGTGTATGACTTCGGCCTGGCTTTTGTTACGATTACGGTATTTCCCATCCATTTGTATATACCATTTGTTTGTGGGTCTGTGGTTGGTTTGCACTGTTTATATTTCATTTATTTGTCACCCATTTAATAAACACCATTATTTTTCACTTACCTGTGTTTCTGGTTTCTTCTGTGCAGTCCACACAGTCTGGTCTACTAAATTCCCTGACAGTACACCAAGGCCATCCCTGACCAGACGTGGCTGCATTGAGGAACCATCCGGGTTGTTAGTTCTGCTAATATGGATTTCAATGAAATCATTTATTATTCCCTGCTTGCAGAAGATGATGGTGAATATTGTCGCCAGATTTTGAAAGGGTGGACTAGTGACCAGCTGATGGAAACTATCCAATCAGCTCATTCCCTAGTGGATCAGGGGTATATGTCATTTGAAGATGTTCAGCCCCTGATCCAGTTATGTGCAAAACCAGCCCTGTCATGCATTCCCGAAGGGAGCGATAATTTTATCTTCCCCCTTAAATTATGGCCAAGTTGAATCCCTGGTATGGTTATTAGAAGGTGATCCAGCCTTTTTTATGGAACATTATTCCGCTTGTTCACAGCAGGTGTTGTCTGATTGCATCCATTCAGTGCAATCGCTTGTTAGTCAGGCCGGGTGTGAATCAGCATTTGTTCAACCTGTGCTACAGACATGGTCAGATCTCCTGCACTTAGCTAAGCCTCAACATTCCAGCCCTGCCATTAATCACCTGCCTTCCCAAAAATCTATCTCCCCGTCACCTATGGCAACCTCAGCTACAGCCCAGTTTACTCAGCTCCCTACCAAATACTACTACCCAGTCTCCAAGTGTTGCACCTATCCTGCCTTTAATCCATCTGCCTCTTTTTCCTCCACCTGTAACAACCCCACAGAACCCTCCTCCAGCCACTGTTCCTTGGTCTTCTTTTTGCCCAGCTACATATTTTTCTTACAACCCTGCACCTACGTACAAAGCTGCAGTGGCTAAACCAAAAAAGAAACAAGCATTCTTCCCGAGCCACACCATCCTGCCAGTAACCCAATCTGCCTCCACACCAACCAACCTGTTCCAGCCTGTGTTCATGCCAGTTGAACTTGATGACCCACCTAAACCTGCCAACCCAGTGCCTGCTATCCAGCCTGATGTGCCTGCCTTCCAGCCTGATGTGTCTGCCTTCCAGCCTGATGTGCCTACCTTCCAGTCAGATGTGTCCGCTTCCCAGTCTGATGTCTTGATGCCTGCCTTCCAGCCCGAAGTCTCGGTGCCTGCCTTCCAGCCTGATGTGCCTGCCTACCAGCCTGATGTGCCTACCTTCCAGTCTGATGTATCCGCTTTCCAGTCTGATGTGCCTGCTTTCCAATCTGATGTGCCCGCTTTCCAATCTGATGTGCCCGCTTTCCAGTCTGATATCTTGATGCCTGCCTTCCAGCCCAATGTCTCGGTGCCTGCCTTCCAGCCTGATGTGCCTGCCTTCCAGCCTGATGTGCCTGCCTTCCAGCCTGATGTGCCTACCTTCCAGCCTGATGTGCCCGCTTTCCAGTCTGATGTGCCCGCTTTCCAGTCTGATGTGCCCGCCTTCCAGCCTGATGTCTCAATGCTTGCCTGCCAGCCGGATGTCTCGGTGCCTGCCTTCCAGCCGGATGTCTCAGTGCCTGCCTTCCAGCTTGATGTCTCCACTTTCCAGTCTGATGTGCCCGGTTTCCGGTCTGATGTGCCTGCCTTCCAGCCTGATGTCTCAATGCTTGCCTTCCAGCCTGATGTCTCGGTGCCTGCCTTCCAGCCAGATGTCTCGTGCCTGCCTTCCAGCTTGATGTCTCCACTTTCCAGCCTGATGTGCCCGCTTTCCAGTCTAATGTGCCCGCTTTCCAGTCTGATGTCCTGATGCCTGCCTTCCAGCCCGAAGTCTTGGTGCCCGCTTTCCAGCCTGATGTGCCTGCTTTCCAGCCTGATGTGCCTGCTTTCCAGCCTGATGTGCCTGCTTTCAAGTCTGATGTGCCCGCTTTCCAGTTTGATGTGCCCGCCTTCCAGCCTGATGTCTCGATTCTTGCCTTCCAGCCTGATGTCTTGGTGCCTGCCTTCCAGCTTGATGTCTCCACTTTCCAGTCTGATGTGCCCGCTTTCCAGTTTGATGTGCCCGCTTTCCAGTCTGATGTACCCGCCTTCGAGGCTGATGTCTCGATTCTTGCCTTCCAGCCTGATGTCTTGGTGCCTGCCTTCCAGCTTGATGTCTCCACTTTCCAGTCTGATGTGCCCGCTTTCCGTTTTCCAGTCTGATGTGCCCGCTTTCCAGTCTGATGTGCCCGCTTTCCGGTCTGATGTGCCCGCCTTCCAGCCTGATGTCTTGATGCTTGCCTTCCAGCCTGATGTCTTGGTGCCTGCCTTCCAGCCAGATGTCTCGGTGCCTGCCTTCCAGCTTGATGTCTCCACTTTCCAGTCTGATGTGCCCGATTTCCAGTCTATTGTGCCCGCTTTCCAGTCTGATGTCCTGATGCCTGCCTTCCAGCCCGAAGTCTTGGTGCCCGCTTTTCAGTCTGATGTGCCTGACCCACACCATCCTGCCAGTAACCCAATCTGCCTCCACACCAACCAACCTGTTCCAGCCTGTGTTCATGCCAGTTGAACTTGATGACCCACCTAAACCTGCCAACCCAGTGCCTGCTATCCAGCCTGATGTGCCTGCCTTCCAGCCTGATGTATCTACCTTCCAGTCTGATGTGCCCACTTTCCAATCTGATGTCCAGCCTGATGTCTCGATTCTTGCCTTCCAGCCTGATGTCTTGGTGCCTGCCTTCCAGCTTGATGTCTCCACTTTCCAGTCTGAAGTGCCCGCTTTCCAGTCTGATGTACCCACCTTCCAGGCTGATGTCTCGATTCTTGCCTTCCAGCCTGATGTCTTGGTGCCTGCCTTCCAGCTTGATGTCTCCACTTTCCAGTCTGATGTGCCCGCTTTCCGCTTTCCAGGCTGATGTGCCCGCTTTCCAGGCTGATGTGCCCGCTTTCCAGTCTGATGTGCCCGCTTTCCAGTCTGATGTGCCCGCCTTCCAGCCTGATGTCTCGATGCTTGCCTTCCAGCCTGATGTCTTGGTGCCTGCCTTCCAGCCAGATGTCTCGGTGCCTGCCTTCCAGCTTGATGTCTCCACTTTCCAGTCTGATGTGCCCACTTTCCAGTCTGTTGTGCCCGCTTTCCAGTCTGATGTCCTGATGCCTGCCTTCCAGCCCGAAGTCTTGGTGCCCACTTTCCAGTCTGATGTGCCCGACCCACACCATCCTGCCAGTAACCCAATCTGCCTCCACACCAACCAACCTGTTCCAGCCTGTGTTCATGCCAGTTGAACTTGATGACCCACCTGAACCTGCCAACCCAGTGCCTGCTATCCAGCCTGATGTGCCTGCCTTCCAGCCTGATGTACCTACCTTCCAGTCTGATGTGCCCGCTTTCCAATCTAATGTCTTCCAGTCTGATGTGCCTGCTTCTCAGTCTGATGTCTTGGTACCTGCCTTCCAGTCTGATGTCTTGTTGCCTGCCTTCCAGCTGGATGTCTTGATATTAGTGTGTCAGCCTGAAGTTTCGGTGCCTGTGTGTCAGCCTGAAGTTTCGGTGCCTGTGTGTCAGCCTAAAGTTTCGGTGCCTGTGTGTTAGCCTAAAGTTTCGGTGTCCGTGTGTCAGCCTGAAGTTTCGGTGTCCGTGTGTCAGCCTGAAGTTTCGGTGCCCGTTACCCAGTCTGCTGAACCGGAGTCCATTAAGCCAGTGCCCATTATTCGGCTTGCGGGACCAGTGCCCGGTGTCCAGCTCGCTGAACCGGGGCCCGTTACCCAGCCCACTGGGCCGGGGCCCATTACCCAGTTTGTTGAGCCGGTGCCTGTGATCCAGCCTGCCCTTACTGTGCTCGCTGTTTGGCCTAACTATCCGGAGCTTGCTGCCCAGCTCAACAACCCAGAGATTGCTGCCCAGCTCGACAACCCGGAGCCCGCTGTCTGCTCGGATGTGCCCGCTGTCTGCTCGGATTAGCCCACTGTCCGGTTTGATGTATCCGCTGCCCAGTATAAGGTGCCTGATGCCCAGCCTGAAGTACCCGATGCCCAGCCTGACGTGCCCTCATCTGTTGTTCGGTTTGAGGCCATAAACTTTGGACAATTTCATCTAGTTGGAGCGTCCTGAGGCCGCTCCTTTGGGGGGGGTACTGTCATGAAAAGGTTCACCCGTTGGTGGCGCTATCAGTCTCTTGGATCGCAGTACCAGTGTCCACCAGCGGGTGTCTTCCAACACCTAGGACCTGTAATAAGAGGACTCACCTGCTGGGGGCACTGTTGCATCCTTGGGTTGTAGTACCGATGTCCACCAGCGGGTGTATTCCGGCAGTGTGGAGCAGACAGCACCCTCTGCGCTCAGGTATAACATGAGGTCAAATCACTGCAGTCTGATAAATACCCTGCAAGCCCTCACAACCTTGCCTTGGTAACTCTCTACCTGTGCCCTGATCTTGCTGCCTGTGATCTTGACCTTGAGCCTGCATCTGTCCTGACCTGATCCGATCCCTATCCTGAGCCCATCCTGGACCTGTCCCTCCTGTTTCCTGATTTCCCTGGATACCTGCCCTGCAGCCTATCCATCCATCCTCTCCCTGTCCTGTTGGTTCCCCGTCCTTTCCCATCTGACTAACCTCCTTGTGTATGACTTCGGCCTGGCTTTTGTTAGGATTACGGTATTTCCCATCCATTTGTATACACCATTTGTTTGTGGGTCTGTGGTTGGTTTGCACTGTTTATATTTCATTTATTTGTCACCCGATTAAAAAACATCATTATTTTTCACTTACCTGTGTTTCTGGTTTCTTCTGTGCCGTCCACACAGTCTGGTCTACTAAATTCCCTGACAGAAGGTCCCCCTTACATTGGTGGTCAGTGTAAATCCCTCTTTATATTGGTGGTTATTGTGAATGCTCCTATTACATTAGTGGTCAGTATAAATCCTCCCTTACACTGGTGGTCCATGTAGAAGCCCCCTTTAAATTGGTGGTGAGTGAAAATTCCCCTTACATTGGTGGCCAGTTTAGAAATCCCCCTTTATTGGCCGTTGATCTAAAATCCCCCATTACATTGGTTCAGTGTAAATTCTTCATAATATTGGTGATCAGTGTACATTTCCCTTTACATTGGTGGTAATCAGTGAGCAATAATAATGTGCAGTAACCTCTAGCAACCAATTAGTGAGCAGTATTGATGTACAGTAATCTCTAGCAACCATTTAACAAGCGGAAGTCATGTGCTGTAACCTCTAGAAAATAAACAGTGAGTCATAATGTGTGTTATAACCTCTAGCAGCCAGTCTTATGCCCCGTACACACGGTCGGACTTTGTTCGGACATTCCAACAACAAAATGTTGGCTCAAACTTGCTTTGTCTACACACGGTCGCACAAAGTTGTCGGAATTTTCGATCGCCAACCACGCGGTCACGTACACCACGTACGACGAGACTAGAAAAGGCCGGTTCAGAACCAAGCACGGCACCCTTTGGGCTCCTTTTGCTAATCTCGTGTTATTAAAATTTTGGTGAGAGACGATTCGCGCTTTTTCAGACTCGTGGCTTTCAGAACGTTTGTGGGTTTGTATCTGCTCTTCAGTGCGTGCAAGCAAATTCCGCGTGACTTTAATTAGTCATTGTATTCTTGTTCGTTCGTTACTGTTTTTCAGGTCGCTCTTCACAGGCCTTGCTGTTCTTCAGTGCGTTCTGTTACTTCGTTCTGAGCAGCCGACCGTTTTCTAGCCATGTTGCGTATGCGTACTCCTCGTAGAGTTCGTGCTGTGTGGGGGCTTGGTGTTGGGGTCCTGACCTTGACACAAGTCCAATCCATGAACAGGGTGGGGAGGAGTTCATGGACCAAGAATTGGTTGCTTCAGCGTGACCAGTTCTCTCATATGCCTTTGCTCCGTGAGATCCGTGAGAATAATCCTGATGATTTCAGGAACTTTCTCAGGATGACGGACCCCGTGTTTCACCGTCTGTTGGCTTCGCTGACCCCTTATATTAGCAGGCAGGATACCTGCACGATTCCAGAACAGAGGTTGGTCGCTACCCTGCGGTATTTGGCGACAGGGAGAAGTCTGCAGGACTTAAAGTTCTCGACAGGCATCTCCCCCCAGGCTCTGGGGATCATTATCCCAGAGACCTGTGCTGCCATCATTCAGGTCCTGCAGAAGGAGTATATGAAGGTAAGATTTTTATCCTTTAATATCACATTTTATTGTATTTAATGTTTGCTAATATATTGTATTTCTTTCCTCATTCCCTAATTACCATGATTGGAATATGCTGTGAATGTCCTCTTTGTTCTCATGCATGCTGGGTTTTTATGTAATTATTATTTTAGGTCCTTCATACATATTTGCCCTTCAATAACCTCCCCAGCATGGTGTCTCCTGGCCCTATATTCACCTCATGTAGTCACTTAACAATGTATTTTTTCTGCTCCATAGTAGTGCTTTACCCCAAACACCCCCTAAAATGTTTAGAAATGTTATTTTTGCTTTAACTTCAGGCAGAGTGGCAGAGGCTTTTTTTTGGTGGTGTCCCCAAATAATTTTTAGTAACTCTCCCTCCCCCAACTGCTAAGTCAGCTGATCCCAATTCTCTATCCTCAATCATCTATTTGCTGACTTTGCCAAATCCATACACACTATACCCATCTCTTTTGTGGTCATATTTATGGATGAATTCCCCAAAGCATGTAGTGCAAGGGCCTGCCTGTATACTTTCAAATGGTACTGTTTAAAGTTTTTGTATCCTACTATTATCTTGATAGGTAATAGCAGAATGTCCAAATGTCCTCAAATGTGTACAGTGTGTATTTATATCTTTGTATTATGACACTTCTTACCTGTCCAGTGGGCTGCCAATAGTGTAACTAAGGAGGGGCTGTTCCAAGTAATACCCATTATTTAGGCATCCATCTCTCAATGAAGTGAAGAGGGTTACCTGTCCAAGATTTCCACACACCCCTTTTAATGTTAGAAATGGCCCATGAGAGGGGGGGGGGGGGAAATATGATAGGTGTACCTTATACTTTGGCGTTGTTAAATTTCCCTTAATAAATGCTATCTGGAGGTTGACCCAGAATGTTTGTGTCTAATCTGCTTGCCATGTTTCTGATCAAAAATAGTAATGTTTATTGTTTTTTCCTCAACAGTTTCCTTCCACGCCACAGGAATGGCAGACTGTGGCCTCCCACTTTGCCGAGCGGTGGGACTTTCCTAACTGCGGAGGGGCAATTGATGGGAAACACGTCCACATCGTCCCACCACCCAACTCGGGGTCATACTATTTCAACTATAAGGGGTTCAATAGTATAGTGATGTTGGCGGCTACTTACGACTTCCTGTATGTGGACGTGGGGAAGAATGGCCGGATGTCCGATGGTGGAGTCATCGCCCAGACGGAGTTTTACAGGCATCTCCAGAATGGCAGCTTGGACTTGCCAGCTCCAGAGGACAATGTGGAAGCACTCCCATTCGTGTTCGTTGCTGATGAAGCGTTTGCGCTGGGGGACCACCTGATGCGGCCATTCCCAATAAGGACCCTCACCCCGGAACAGAGGGTTTTTAATTACCGGCTGGCCAGAGCCCGAAGAGTGGTGGAGAACACATTTGGAATCCTGGCCAGCCGGTTCCGCCTATTTCTGACACCCATCCATATGGCGGAGTATAAACTGAGCCATAATATACTTGCGTGCTGTGTTCTCCATAACTTTTTAAGGAAACATTCGGCCAACTATGTTGGCTCAGTTGGGCCTGAGGCCGGAATGATACATCAAACCACACTGACGGCGCTTGAAAGCGGCCGTCCTGGCTTGCCCTCCCTGAGTGCCCGTGATGTCCAGTTACGCTACCTGGAGTTCTTTGCGAGTAGGGGGGCCATCAATATGCCAAATATGTGCAGCCTTTTTATAATAAAAAACAAAAAGAAATTCTTTGTGGACATTTACTGCTTGTGTTTGTTTTAGCTGACCCTGACAGAAATGTTTTGAGTGCAGAAAATGGCGTGATTGTGTAACCTTATACAAAGCACTGTTGGCTGTCATTTTCTAAATGCAAAAAAACATTTCACTACAAGTGCACTTGCAACTGCACTAAACCTGCACCTGTAGTGCAAAGTGGTTTTGCCCTTAGGAAATAACCCCCATTTTCGCTGAAAACAGCAATTATATCACCCCAAAAGTGTTGTAGTGTTGAGACAATAATCCACACATTCTTGATTAACCAACTTTTTTATACCTGCACAATCACATGTGCATTTACCAACGGTTTTTAAAACAAACCAACATGTTTGTTGTATAACAATTTTTGGGGTGGCATTATCAAAAATAGAAATGTCCATTTACGATAAAACAGGCCTGTGTAAAACCAACAAGAAAGACAAAAAACTTGAACTTACAAAGTTCACATTAGGTAAAACCTGAAGGCGATATCAGACATCAGTATTTAGGAACTGTGTTTGATATAGCGTTCAGATGGGGGGAAATCACCCCTGGATAAGCCAAATTTGGAAGATGCACACCAATTTACGAATGTCAACATGTGCTAGCTGCCATCATGGGGGATTAAGGGACGTGTTTTGGGGGAGCAAGCTCTTCCTCACCACTACTTTATAATTGAGGAAGGGGTTGCACCCCCAAAACGTGTCCATTGATCTCCCGTGATGGCAGATAGCACATGTTGGCACACTGTGTGCATCCTCCAAATTTGGCTTTTCAAAACATTGCAAAAAGATTTAAAACATTGGACCACAATAAAACAAGTGATTTTGTGGGGATTTAAATTCGCCCCAAAACATCAATGATGTTATTATTTTTTTGAATCACATCATTTATTTTTTTCTGGATGTTTTGCAATTCGACATTACACCCCATGATCTCCCCGATCAGGATCTGGGCACTTTCACATGTGAAAGGATCTCGATCCCTCACATCACGATCACCTAAAAAGAGATAAACCATACAAAAACAGGTATCAAAAATCTGCCACCATCCATCTCTTTTACCTGAGTCTGTGGTTGCAGACACTCACCTGTTGTGGTGCCAATTTCCACCACATCTTCTTCTTCCTCCTGCTCTTCTTGGGTTGGGGGTATTTCACCTTCTTCCATAGGTGGGGGGTCTGTGGTCTCCTCGGATGAGGGGTGTCCTCCGAGTCTTTTCTCCCCTATGTAAAACAAAAATGGTATAATTAGCACACAGATATTTGATGGCAGAACTAGAAATAGGAAACATTGCTAGGAAGTGGGGTACAATTGTCTATTTTAGCCGAGTTCCAAGATGTCTTTTTTTTATTGGCCTTTGTCAAGCTGCAATACTTTACCTGTTTAGTACAAGCTTCACAGATGGAGACCCCCCCTATAGTATACACTGGAGCATCTGTGTGGCCCCCTAATAAAAATTGTGTTCTTGTGTCCCACACTAGTGCTCCAGTGTCCAGCTGCTCAGTGTCCTCTCCTTACACAGAATCTAGTTTGCATTTCATTCTAGTAACAAACCCATCTAGACAAACAAATATTTGGCATCCAAGTAGGCCCTAAAAAATGTGGGAAAATGCATATGGCCTAAACAATGGTGTTTTAGAGGCCGAAAGAAAAATGTTTGATATGAACGAATAATGGGCCCACGAACATTAAAGTTGCCCTTTTAAACTGTACAATTAAAAGAAAAGCATATGGAGCAGCACGAATGGAATAAAGACAGAAAGAATAGGAACACAGCACAACTACTTACTTTTTTGCAGCACTCTCCGCATCTTTCGGTACTGCTCTGGCTCTCTTAATTTCAGGTCCGACCACCGCTTCCTGAGCTGATCTTTCGATCGTCGTACCCCGAAATTCCTGTGCAGACTTTTGACCACTTTCGCCATGATCTTAGCCTTTCTGATATTGGGGTTGGGGTAAGGCTCATACTTTCCATCATAGTCGGCCTTCTGGATCGGGACGTGTCCGGATCCGGGCTTTCCTCCTCCTCCTCCTCGTTCCTGTAATTAGCACGCATCTGCTGTGACTCCGCCATATGCTCTTCCCCCACTGCGCCGAACGAAAAGGGGCGGGGAATAGAATAGAAAGAACGTCAGGGGCGGGCAGAGTTACACGCATGCGCAGTGTATATAAAGCGTAACACACGTGCGTATTACGTACGATCTGTGAGCGGAGGAAGGAGCATTGGACGCGCCGATCGTAAGAACGAAGTTAAGAGACAAACTTGTGCCTATACTGCTTCTACATTGAGGCCTATATTGTAACAAGATTAGGAGAGTTTTATCTGACATTAGGCTTTGTCTTGTGTTGTGTCTTGCAGTGAACATGGATATGCTACTGAAAGACAATGACTTCATGTCAGTATTCCTAGATATGTTAAGGGAGCTGCCATGTCTGTGGGAGATTAAACACCCCCATTACAAGAACCAAGCAAAGAGGAAGGCAGCACTGGAGCAATTGTGTGAAATTGTGAAGCAGGTGATCCCCACGGCAGACATCACCTATTTAAAGATCTTAATTGGTGGCCTGAGGAGTACATATCTAAGGGAGCGCAAGAAAGTCCTGGATTCACAGAGATCCGGAGCAGCAGATGACATCTATGTCCCCAGGATGTTGTACTACAACAAGCTGCATTTTCTGGCAGGCCAGACTGAACCCAGGCCAGCACTCTCCAGTCTTCCTTCCACGCTTCCTTCCCCCCCCGGCTGAGGCTTCTGACGCCCAACCTGGGCCTTCCAGGCAGCATGTGGAGGAGCCCAGATTGAGCCAGGTATAGCATTCCTCTAAATATTTCTGCTTGTCCAATCAATGATGTTACCTAGATGTTAGTTGGGAGTACTAATTTAGGATTGTGATTGATGAAGCAAAAACTAAAACCATGTCCCTTTTTCATACACAGGGAAGTCTCAGCCAGGAGGTGGCCGGGCCGAGCCGGCTGGCTGATCTGCAGGTCCCTCCACTCCCCCTGGAAAGAGAAAGTGGCAGGAGGAGGAGTGCCCTAGAGGAGGCTGCCAGAGGACTCTTTTGGAGGGCTACAGAGGTCCTGGGAGCACCACACACCATGGAGGAAGATATTGCTGCCACCATTGCCTATAAAATGCAGAGGATGGAGGAGGGCCAACAAGCCATGTATGAGTCGCTCATATTGGAGGCTCTTAACAAAGGTATGAGGGGCCAAATTACAGCTCAGACACACCTTTGCGATGGTCCTCCTCCTCCTCCTGCAGGTCCTCCTCCTCCTTCTCCTCCAGGTCCTCCCAGTCCTCCTCCTCCTCCAGGTCCTACTCCTCCTCCTGCCACATCTCCAACAGCACAGCCCGGAAGGAAGCGTGGAAGGAAGACCAGAAAGTGAGGACCCTGGATCCAGTCTGGTCGGCCAAAAAATGCAGCCTCTTGTGGTACCACAGCCTGGGGACACACATGTCATCTGCTGCTATCTGGATCTCTGCGAATTCTGGACCAGACTGCCCTCCTTTACATATGGACTCCTCAGGCCACCAATTTTGATGTTCAAGAATTGATGTCTGCCGTGGGGGTCCCAGGCTTCGCTAATTTCTCATGTTGATCCAGTGTTGCCTTCCTCTTTGTTTGGTTCTGATCCCTTAATAAAGGATTTTTGTTTTGAATTATACTCTCCTATGTGTTTTACTTCAAAAAGGACAGTTTGTTTGTGAGGATTCAGGTACATTTCAAATATACAATGTGAAATGAACAAGGGACACCAACAACAAACAATCTCCTTGAGATTAAATAATACAAGATATCAATGGTGTTGGGGTAACTTGACACACAAAACACACACAAAAATATTCTGGAGTAAAAATAAAAATAACATTGAACGAAGATCAGCCTTGGAAAAAATACAAACATTAAATCTAAAAAAAAAAAGGCTTAAAATCCCAAACATAAATAAATTTAAAAAAAACATTCTGTCAGATGTGACAACTAATAACAAAATATTCAGGGAATCCCAATAAAAAAACAAAAATAAAACTTTGTGAGAAGTGTGTGTGAATATGAGCAGCAAAACTACTTAATTCTTGTCACATTATAAAGAAGAAGAGAGTGCGCTGTATTAAACCATTTTTGACATTGCAGCATGACGAAAGTGCTGTATCCATTGCGAACGCTAAGTTTACCAGAACGAGCTGTTCCGTGCCGGAATTTCTTCTGAGCATGCGTGGCACTTTGTGCGTCGGAACAGGCCACACACGGTCGGAATTGACGCGATCGGATTTTGTTGTCGGAAAATTTTATCTCCTGCTCTCCAA
Source organism: Lithobates clamitans (assembly GCA_037952925.1). Taxonomy (NCBI): domain Eukaryota; kingdom Metazoa; phylum Chordata; class Amphibia; order Anura; family Ranidae; genus Lithobates; species Lithobates clamitans. The sequence continues at coordinate 731,537 of JBBGZY010001301.1, forward strand.
CTTTGTGTGTCGGAAAATCCGATGGAAAATGTCCGATGGAGCCCACACACGGTCGGATTTTCCGACAACACGCTCCGATCTGACATTTTCCATCGGAAAATCCGACCGTGTGCACGGGGCATAAGAGTGGTAAAGATACATTGTAACCTCTGGCAACAAAACGCAATCGCTGCCTGATCTGATTCAGTAAGCTGATTTTGAGTCTAGCTGCCATTTATTGTATGTCTCAAAGCATGTGGAGAGCGAAATTGCATGGAAGATGGGGCCCAAGAAAATGCTTGCCAGGGTCCAGTCAATATTAAAGACAGCCCTGCCCGGAACAATACAGTATCGGACTAAGCAATGCTCAGCCATTCATAGGCAGCTTTGTATTCTGTGAATAAATACAGAGCCTCCTCTCATTGGCTGAGATAAAGAGGCAGACTTATGAAGTCATGCTCTCTCCAACTTCGTCAATCAGGTGAAGCTTTGTATTCATTCACAAAGCTTTCATTCATACAAAGCTGTCTATGAATGGCTGAGTGCCGCTCAGACCGACTCTGTATTGTTCCAGGTGGGAGACAGGAAGACTCTGTCTCACAGTCAGGACCCAGCTATGTGTGTAGGCAAGTACAGGTTGATCTTCTTACATGGGTGGCTGTTACATTTGCTTTGCAGGGAAAGGGGATGACAAGGGAAATATACATTCCTCTTAGGGCTCTGCACAGTCATCTGGGGGGATGTTGTGCGTTTTTGACGTGTCACCTGGGCAACCTCACAGCCATCTTGAGTGAGAGTAGAGCTTACAGAAAGTCCTACTGCGGTCGGTGTGCATTCTGTGTGTGTTGGCGTTAGGGACAGGAACTCGCTTGACAGGGAGAGTACCCTAGTGCAGGAAAAGGTTCCAGAGGAGGAGGGACATTATAAGGATCGGCACAATCTACTTGGGGAACTTTTCCACTTGTGTACTTACTGCATCTGCCTTCCTACCTCCTCCATGACAGGTGCTGCCGGCCTCAGTCCACTGATTTCCTGCTGTAAATTTTGTCTCCTGCTGTGAGTGTTGAGAGTGATCAGTTATTACTGTCAAACAGACTAAATTGTTGTGACTGGAACAGCTAACAATACAGTTCGCTTTCTTAACCGCTGTGTGTGTGAGTCTTTCCTTTGGGTGCCTACACCCCAGGTCTTCCCCTACTCCTGGGCATACATGTGTACTTTATATAGCTGAAGCTACATGCAGTGCATGCAGTGCTTTAAGCCACTGCGGCACTTGGTAAAGGAAATAATTATTTTGGACCATCTTGGTCCAAACAAACAATTCAAAGTCACAGAAAACCTGGAGATCAGCTTTAAAAGCTCAAAAAAAAGTCCTCCAAAAACAGCCCTCTTATGATGCGCAATATATCCTCCGTGCATTAATTTGCTCCTCCAGCATGCAATATTCAAAACGAGCTCCACCACCATTCACATAATGCTCTCATATGATTATGTTGACCTATTAGGTAAAATAGGTTACTTAGTGCATTCCCCTTTACGTGGTCTCATTCTCATCCTTAAGATACCACCGGATTTTTCGCCCTTGGATTACGTGGGAACAGCCACAGAGCACAATATCCAACAGGAAACTCCTCAGCTCAAAGCAAATTAGAAAACGTTGATAGTGCTTTATCCTTTATAAATTGGCAGTATTTTTTAAATAAAAGAAAAACACTCATATTAATTGGTGCACTTCAATGTTATTGCACAACCATAAAAAATCAGCCCAGCGCAAGGTCTCTTCCTCAAGGTGACACAGTAACCACAATTGATAAAGAAATATCAACATGTATATGAATGCAACAACTGACAAAAAATATCCAGTGCACAACCCCTCTGACATTACAATGACATCAGAAGACTGTGCAAAAGGAGGCAACACATACACAATATTGGTATAATGTTCATAGCCAAACATCTGATGAAAAAGATTAAAGTTTAAAATTTTAATGAAAAGGCATGCATCTGCATGCTGATACAAGAAGGTGCAACCATGTGAATGGTGAGTGGATTGAAAGTTCTGGGGGATAAACCCCTAAAAATTAATCTATAGAAAAGTCTCTAAATGGAAGCTGTTAAGGGAGCGAGGCTGCTTCAGGCACGGGCTGGGGACACCGATCACTGTGAACAAAAGTAAAGCAAAAGGAGGAGAGAGAAGCGCCAAGCCAATCCTTTAAACAGCTTAGGAATTCATTCAGTATATAAGTATAAAACAACACTTACAAAACAACAAAAACTTGAGTGAAAAATGTTTGAGCACTTGCAGAGTGCTAGAGGGGGTGGGAGCTTCCACGTGCAGTGTCACAGGAGAACAGGAGAACCGCCAGAAAGTCTCTATTGAGGGATCCGCAAGCCGCAGCTGGAGCCTCGATAAGCCTCATGGAGACGTCGGCTGTGTGTCTCTGGGTGGGAGTAGTCCAGGGCTGTCAAACTGGAGAGCCGCCCACACGCTGTCTGGCCAACGCATAGGATGCATTAAGGTGAAAATACGCGAGGGCTTACAACCCCTTTAAATAAATTGTGTGATCGAGCGACTGGATACGTGTACACATTCAGGATTTATGAAGGCAAAGACTCACAGCTCCAGCCCCGTGAGGGCCCCACATATATTGGAACCAGTGGGAAAATTATCTTGGAACTGGCATACCCCCTGTTCGAAAAAGGATACTACTTATATGTAGACAACTATTATACCAGCCTGCCCCTTTTTCGTCATCTTTATAGTAAACAAACCCTGGCCTGCGGTACCTACAAAATCTGTTAACAAAAAAATTGCAAAACGGGGAATCTGCATTCATGAGGTACGAGGAGGTGTTGGCCATGAAGTGGAGGGACAAGAAAGATGTCTACATCCTTTCTACCATCCGCAATGACACCTTGGTGGAGATCCAGAGAAGACGCGGCCCTGTTGTTAAGCCTGAATGTGTCCACGACTAAAATCTGTACATGGGGGGTGGCGAATTTAAACGATCAGATGCTACAACCTTATTTGTCAACCTGAAAGACCCGTTATTGGTATAAGAAAGTTGCATCTCATCTATTTCATATAGCCCTATTTAATTTGTTTGTCTGCTTCCAAAAATCAACTGAAAACCAACAAATCACCTACCACAAGTATATTAAAGACATTATCGCTGCCCTGATTTACCAAGAAGGACCCGACCCAGGAAGCATTCGCTCTGATTGCGTGAGTCGACTTCACGAGCAACATTTTCCCTATAACCTTCCTCCCACAGAATCTGGAAAAAGACGCCAAAAGAAATGCCATGTATGCAGCAGAGGAGAATTTAGAAGAGATACCAGATATTATTGTCCCCAATGTCTCTCCCAACCTGGCCTGTGCATCGGAGATTGCTTCAAAAATGATCACACATCCATCCCCTTATTAGTTCCCCTTATTATTAACAGACGGCCATTTCCCCATTTCAAATACCTGTGTGGATCATTTGCCTGCTACCATGTTTCTACCTTCCATGTTAATTAACTCACCCTGACCTATTTACCGACGATGTCTTTGCCTGCTGATTTAAACCATGTGTCTGACTTCCACGTGCACCAACCTCAGCCTGTTTACCAACGGTGTCTTTGCCTGCCACTTAGACTGATCTTTTGCCCTTTTACTTTAGTACACAGGGGTCTGAATAGGGGCTTCAGAATAGCCTTCTAAGTAGAGAAAAACAGTTTTTCATTTTCTGTGCTCCCAGAACAGGGTCTGGTTGCCTGGAGGCTTCAAAGAGATTTGGGTGGGAGAAGCCTCTACCCCTGTCCCTCTGGCCTTGATGGTCCTCCCTGCTGCCTGGACCAATACTTTGGCTGTGCTGACCATATTGCTGCCTGTAATGACCCAGGAAATTATGGACCATGTTTCCTCCTGCTGCTTGGACCAATAATTTGGCTGTGTTGATCATATATCTGCCTGCTGCCTCTACTGACTATGGCCAGTATTTCTGCCTGGACACATCTGCCTGCTACCTGGACCAGTGCTTTTTCTGTGCTGACAGTATCTCTGCCTGTACGAACTATGGACAGTATTACTGCCTGCTGCCTGGATGATTGATTTTGCTGTCGCTGACCACATCCCTGCCTGCTGGCTGGACCGATGCTCTCCTCTGTGGACCACTGCACTGCACTAAAACCACAGGTAATCTTTTATTATTTGGTATGTACCTGCTATGTGTTAGAAATATGAAGGGCCTTCAAAAATGTGATCGGTAGTCAGAAAATGATATGTGTAATTTATGCTCCTAGAACGGCCTGGATGTGCTACTTGGATGTTGGACCTCTGTATGTGGCCAGGCTGTGTAAAAGTTACAAACATGTGGTATCGCCATACTCAGGAGGAGTAGCAGAATGTATTTTGGGGTGTCATTTTTTTTGTTAGGTACATGCTATGTGTTAGAAATATCTTATAAATGGACAACTTTGAGTAAAAAAAATGCATTTTCATTTTTTCCACATTTTCCAAAAATGTCTGGAAAAAATTGAACAGTTCAAAAGACTTATTATGCCTCATAGATTATACGTTGGGGTGTTTGCTTTCCAAAATGGGGTCATTTTGTGGGTAATTCCATTGTCCTGGTGCTCTTCGGCCTTCAAAAGTGTAATAGGTGGTTGAGAAATGAGACGTGCAATTTATGATCGTAGAACGCCTGAAGGTGCTACTTCATTGTTGGTCGTCTGTATGTGGCCAGGCTGTGTAAAAGTCTCACACATGTGGTATCGCCATACTCGAGAGGAGTAGCAGAATTTATTTTGGGGTATAGTTGCAAGTATGCATATGCTGTGTGTGAGAAATTACCTGTTAATATCACAAGTTTGTGTAAAAAAAAAAAAAAAGTCTTAATTTTCACAAGAATTGTGGGTAAATATTACAACTTCAAAAAATTCACCATGCCTCTTAGTAAATACCCTGGACTGTCTATTTTCCAAAAAGGGGTCATGGGGGGGGGGGGTAATTTGTACTTTCCTGGCTTTTTAGGGTCTCAATAAATAAGATGGGCTGTCAGTACATCAGGTGTGATCAGATGTGATACATTTTCAGTGATTTGCACCAAAGCTTGTAGACTCTATAAAAGTTTCACATTAAATAATATCCACTAATTTAGGTTATTTTTACCAAAGATATGTAGCAGTATATATTTTGGCCCAAATTTATGAAGAAAAATGACTTATTTGCAATATTCGGCAATAGAAACTAAAAAAAAAGTGTTTTCAAAAATTTTGCTTATATTGCAAAAGATAAAAAAACCCAATGGTGATTTAATACCACCAAAAGAAAGCAGAATACCATCTCTGAACACACAACACATTGAACCTTGAAGCAGATGAGCTACAGTAGCAGAAGACCATACTGGGTGCCACTCCTGTCAGCTAAGAACAGGAAACTACAATTAGCACAGGCTCACCAAAATTGGACAATAGAAGACTGGAAAAACATTGCCTGGTCTAAAGAGTCTCGATTTCAGCTACGACGTTCAGATGGTAGGGTCAGAATTTGGCATAAACAACATGAAAGCATGAATCCATCCTGCCTTGCATCAACGGTTCAGGTTGGTGTTTTAATGGTGTGGGGGATATTTTCATGGCACACTTTGGGCCCCTTAGTACTAATTGAGCATCTTTTAAACTCCATGGCCTACCTAAGTATTGTTGCTGACCATGTCCATCCCTTCATGATCACACCTTCCAGCAGGATAATGCACCATGTCATAAATCTCAAAGCATCTCACCACTGGTTTCTTGAACATGACAATGAGGTCACTGTACTCCAATGGCCTCCACAGTCACCAGATCTCAATCCAATAGGGCATCTTTGAGATGTGGTAGAATGGGAGATTCACATCATGGATGTGCGGTGGACAAAACCCCCCTTAAATTTTTCACTCTTTGTTATATTACAGCCATTTACTAAAATCATTTAAGTTCATTTTTTTCCTCATTAATGTACACACAGCACCCCATATTGACAGAAAAACACGGAATTGTTGACATTTTTGCAGATTTACTAAAAAAAAAAACTGAAATATCACATGGTCCTAAGTATTTAGACCCTTTGCTCAGTATTTAGTAGAAGCACCCTTTTGATCTAATACAGCCATGAGTCCTTTTGGGAAAGATGCAACAAGTTTTTCACACCTGGATTTGGGGATCCTGTGCCATTCCTCCTTTCAGATCCTCTCCAGTTCTGTCAGGTTGGATGGTAAACGTTGGTGGACAGCCATTTTTAGGTCTCTCCAGAGATGCTCAATTGGGTTTAAGTCAGGGCTCTGGCTGGGCCATTCAAGAACAGTCATGGAGTTGTTGTGAAGCCACTCCTTCGTTATTTTAGCTGTGTGCTTAGGGTCATTGTCTTGTTGGAAGGTAAACCTTCGGCCCAGTCTGAGGTCCTGAGCACTCTGGAGAAGGTTTTCATCCTGTACTTGGCCACATTCATCTTTCCCTCGATTGCAACCAGTCGTCCTGTCCCTGCAGCTGAAAAACACCCCCACAGCATGATGCTGCTACCACCATGCTTCACTGTTGGGACTCTATTGGACAGGTGATGAGCAGTGCCTGGTTTTCTCCACACATACCGCCTAGAATTAAGGCCAAAAAGTTCTATCTTGGTCTCATCAGACCAGAGAATCTTATTTCTAATCATCTTGGAGTCCTTCAGGTGTTTTGTAGCAAACTCCATGCGGGCTTTCATGTGTCTTGCACTGGGGGGAGGCTTCCGTCTGGCCACTCTTCCATAAAGCCCCGACTGGTTGAGGGCTGCAGTGATGATTGACTTTTTACAACTTTCTCCCATCTCCCGACTGCATCTCTGGAGCTCAGCCATCGTGATCTTTGGGTTCTTCTCTACCTCTTTCACCAAGGCTCTTCTCCCCCGATAGCTCAATTTGGCCGGAAGGCCAGCTCTAGGAAGGGTTCTGGTCGTCCCAAACATCTTCCATTTAAGGATTATGGAGGCCACTGTGCTCTTAGGAACCTTAAGTGCAGCAGAAATTTTTTTGTAAACTTGGCCAGATCTGTGCCTTGCCACAATTCTGTCTCTTAGCTCTTCAGGCAGTTCTTTGACCTCATGATTCTCATTTGCTCTGACATGCACTGTGAGCTGTAAGGTCTTATAAAGACAGGTGTGTGACTTTCCTAATCAAGTCCAATCAGTATAATCAAACACAGCTGGACTTACGTGGTGCAAATTAGCCGCTAGCGGGGCGCTTTTACCCCCCGCTAATGGCTGAGAAAGGGTTAATTTGGTTTCAATGGGCAGGAGCAGTTTAGGAGGGTTATACACCGCTCCTTCACTGCTCCAAAAAAGGTGCTAGCAGGACTTTTTTTAGCATCCTGCCAGTGCACCACTCCAGTGTGAAAGCTCTCGGGGCTTACACACTGGAGAGACCGCAGCGGCTCTTTCAGGGCGCTTTACAGGCGCTATTTTTAGCGCTGTACCGGTTGGAATTTCCAACAACAAATGTTCGATGGGAGCTTGTTGTCGGAAGAGCTGGATCTCAAATTTTCCAACAACAAAATCCATTCTCGTAAATTCTGAGCGTGTGTAGACAATTCCAACGCACAAAATTCCACGCATGCTCTGAATCAAGTACGAGACGGAAGAGCTCGGTCTGGTAAAACTAGCGCATTCATAAAAATAGCACATTCATCACGCTGCAAATTTGTTAATTTTTTAATGCAGCGCATTCTCTTCTTCTTTATAATGCTAGAATAAGAAGTTGTTTTGCTGCCGATAATCACACAGAGTTCTCACAAACTGATTCCTTTATTATTTCTTGTAATCTCATGAATAATATTTTTAATTTTTTTTGTCAGATCTCCATAATAATGTTTAGAATTTATTTTTATAGTGATCTTTTTTAATTTTTTTATCAAGATCTCCTGTTTTTTTTTTTATAGTGATCTCCATAATATTTTTTGTTGTTTTGTGTGTTAAGTTACCACAACAACATTATTATTTTGTATTTTTTAACCTCAAGGAGGTTGGTTGGTGTTGGTGTCCCTTGTTAATTTGACATTGTATTTTAGAAATGTACCTGCCTACTCACAAACTGTCCTTTTTGAATTAAAACACATAGGCAAGTATTTGTGAAAATAAAATAGACATTTATTAGGGGGTCATAACAAAATAAAGAGGAAGGCAACGCTGGATAAACTGGTGAAATTGGAGAAGCCTTTTTACCACAGGGCACACATCAATTATTTGACATGCAAAATTGGTAGCCTGAGGAGTCCATATAATAGTGAGCACAATCCGGTCCAGGACTCCAAGAGATCAGGAACAGCAGCAGATGACATATATGTCCCCAGGCTGTGTTCTTATAACAGCCTGCGTCTTTTGCCAGACCAGACCGAACCCAGGCTATCACTCTTTTGTCTTTCTTACACGCTTCCTTCCATGCTTGCTTCCAGGCTGTGGCTCTGGTGTTGTTGTGGCAGGGGGTGGAGGAGGTGGAGGAGGATGGTCCAACTCACACAGGTGGATTTTGCTTCTGAGTTCGCCCCTCAACCCCTTATTTAGGACCATATATATCACTTCCTCACAAAAGAGGCATGGCCCACCTCCATTTCCTGCATTTTGTTGGCAGCCATGCAGGCATAGGCCTCAAGAAGACTGGGGGGGGTTCTGAGGGCCGCAGAAGCCTGCCCAATTAACCCAAGTGCTGACTACTCCATGCTCCTCCCCTTCCTGGGCCTTTTTTGTTGAAGGCAGAGGGGAGGGACCTGGGATTCGGTCAGGCTACTGGACCCGGCCACTTCCTGGCTGCCACTTACCCCGCCACCTCCTGGCTGCCACTTACCCCTGCCACCTCCTGGCTGCCACTTTCCCCTGCCACCTCCTGGCTGCCACTTTCCACAGCTTCCTGCTGGCTGAGGCTTTCTTGTGTATGAAAAAGGGACATAGTTTTAGTTTATTGTTCATCAATCACACACAATTTTGAGAAATCTGTTTAACAATGCTATAGCTGACTCAAGCTGGGCTCCTCCACATCTTCTTCCTGGGTGGAAGGCCCAGGTTGGACATCAGAAGCCTCAGTTGGGGCGGAAGGAAGAATGGAAGGAAGAGTTGAGAGTGATGGCCTGATTTCAGTCTGGTCTGACAGAAACCACAGTCTGTCATAGTACCACAGCCTGGGTACATAAATGTCATCTGCTGCTGCTTCTGATCTCATGGAATCCTGAACCTTCTTGCACTCGCTATTATAAGTGCTCTTCAGGGCACCAATTTTGCACAAATAGGGGATCTGCGGCTTTACAAATTCCAGCAATTTATCCAGTGCTGCCTTCCTCTTTTGTCGATTTGTATAAAAGGGGTGTTTTTTCTGCAACAGACAGGGCAGCTCTCTGTACAAATCAATGAATTGGGGTAGGAAATCATGATTATTGAATCGATCCATTTTATCTGCAAGACACAACACAAGACAGACCCTAATGTCAGGCTAAACTCTCGTAATATTGTCCCAATATAGGCCTCAATCTATAAGCAGTATAGGCCACTGATGCCCCAAGTTAAAATTGTACTTTCATTAGAACGATCGGCGCAACAGCTACTCCTCCCTCCGCTCACAGATCGTACGTACGACGCACACGTGTTCCGCTTTATATACATTGCGCATACATTAAACTCCGCCCACCCCTGACCTTCTTTCTAGTATCTTCCCCGTCCCTTCTCTTTCGGCACAGTGGGAGAGCACATGGCAGAGAAAGAACAAGTGCATGAAGACAGCAGCAGCAACGATGAAAGCCCGGAGCCACGAACATCCTGATCCCGGAGGAGATTTAAGAAACTTTACCAAAAAAGATAAGTATTCCAGCTTTAACAAAGGGACAGAATGACCCGGGGTACTAACGTTACCATGGAGCCAGGGCACGAAGGGACAGCAGACAGGACCCATACTTGAGAAGTTGTGGAGTGACCCCTAGGAGGTGCTGATCGGTATACAACACCCCCAATTGTGTGGATACAGCTATAGCAGCTTATAAGACCAATATTGGGAACGCTGGGAGAGCTGAGGAGAAAGTCTATCCACAGTACCCACATATGCCTATTACCCCTGCAGGGGTAACTACGTCTGGTAAGTGGGGACCCAACGGTGGAGCACTACAAGTCACTTGGTTTGTTGAGCACCAAAGTCACCTGAATGAGCTGGAATTGGCTACTCTGGAATTATATTCTTCATTCACGTTTTATATTTATCACTTTTTGGGACTCATATGCTGATTTTTTACATACACAGTGTGTGTGGGACTATATATATTTTTATTTACACGTTTGTGTACAGGACTTCACTATTTAGTATTGGTTCATTTTTCTCACTTATAATTACGGTTTTGGACATTTTTATTTAACATTGTCATTGTGGTTTTTTAAGTTTATATTATCGGTTTACTACATTTATACGTATATTTTTGCATTATGTGTTGAGATTGACACACAATTAGATTTGTCTAACCACTTACAACAAATATTTGGGTTCACTTTAGGTATATATGCACTAGCACATTTTTCACATTTACTTTGAAGTGCATACATATATACACCTAGCCCTATTTGGATAGGCTCCCCCCTCCTTTTAAAAGGCTGGGCATACAGCTAATTATCCCCATACCCATCTTTTACTCATCCTTTGTAAGTTCCCTTGGAACCCCAATAGGGGGGCTGCAACCCGCACCTATCCTGGGCGAGGAATACACTACTTACTTAAGAAAGGGAAAAAATCATGTCTTCAGCTTGAAACTCTGCCAAAACTGACAACTGGATGACACTTCCAAGCAATGTTTCAAGTTACTATTTCTTCTCTCAAATATCTGTGTGCTAAGTATACCTTTTTTTTATTCATATAGGGGAGAAAAACACAAAACCACAACCTGAGGAAGGAGAGGTTTATGAATTGGGCAAAATAGTGACCACAACAGGTGAGTGTCTGAGACCACGGCTTCAGGTAACAGATGGATCCCTGCATATTTATAATACATGGTGTGTTTTTTTTATTTTAGGTGATGTGGGTGTTGTGGAAGAATAAACACATTTCACAAGTGCAAGTGCACAGATCCTCATTGGGGAGATAATGGTGTGCAATAGGGATTTACAGAAGATCAAGGAAGACATCAATGATGTTGAAAAAAGACTCAAAAACATCACTGATGTTTTAGGCAGAATCTAAAACACACCAACATTTTTCAAATTGTTTATATTTTTCAAATTTTTTTATTTTATTTTGAAAACCAAATTTTGAAGATGCACACAGTATGTCAACATGTGCTATCTGCCATCATGGAATATCAATGTATGCGTTTTGTGGGTGCAACCCCTTCCTCCAAACTAAAGTAGATGAGAGTTAGGAGTTGCACCCCCGATACACGTCCATTGATCCCCCATGATAGGAGCTAGCACATGTTGCCCTTAGCCATGGGATCAGGAAGGATTCCACATTTTGACTCTCCATTTGTGTGCATCTATAAAATTTGGCTTTCACAGGGGTGACATCACCCCATCTGATGAAGGCAATATCAACACAGTTTGGACATACTAATGTCTGACATTGCCTTCAATTTATCAAAGTTGAACTTTGTAAGTTCCTGAGTTGTGTATTGTTTTATGGTTTTAAACATGCCTGTTTAACACAAAAAATGATATTTCTACTGTAAAAAAAAATGATTAAAAAAATATGTTGGTTTGTTAAAAAACCCTTTTCTAACGCACATGTGAATGTGCACAGAGTAAACAATTTTCTACTCAGCAATGTGTGGCTTCTTCTTTCAATACTCAATAGCAGTTTTTTGAGTATGTTGGTGTTTACAGTGACAATGGGGGTTATTTACTAAAGGCAAATCCACTTTGCACAGTTTCAGTGCACTTTCAAGTGCACTTTTGCAGTGCACTTGTAGTGCAAAGTGGATTTTCCTTTAGTAAATAACACCCACAGTGCTTTATAATTTGCAACAACCAGGCCATTTTCGTCACTCCAAAAAATGAATTCATGGTGCTGAAAATGATGAATATTTTTATCAGTAATGCATTACATACATTAAAGCGGAGTTCCACCCAAAAGTGGAACTTCCGCTCATCGGATTCCTCCCCTCCTCCGGTGTCACAGTTGGCACTTTTCAGGGGGGAGGGGGGTGCAGATACCTGTCTAAGACAGGTATCTGCACCCACTTCCGGGAATAGACTCCCATGGGAGTCACGACCCCTCCTGCACTCCCCCGCTGTCTCCTGGGAAAGACACAGGTCCCAGGAGATAGCGGGGACCATTGAGAAAGCACAGCATGACTCGCGCATGCGCAGTAGGGAATCGGGAAGTGAAGCCGCAACGCTTCACTTCCTGATTCCCTCACTGAGAATGACGGCGGCAGCACCCGAGGGACGGTTCGGTCTCGGGTGCCGACATCGCTGGACCCCGGGACAGGTGAGTGACCTTATTTTAAAAGTCAGCAGCTGCAGTATTTGCAGCTGCTGACATCTAAAAAAAAAATTTTCGCGGGACTCCCGCTTTAACAACAAAAACAAGGTGTGTGTGTAGAAGACCCACAACATAATAGTTAGCTGAAGAAGAAATTGTCACCTCATGTATCCAAGAAATTACGTTTGAACTATTGAAGAAAATGGCCAAAAAGAAAAGCCTATTGAATAACCTAGAAATAACCTTATTTCTATTAGGAAAAACACAACGGGAAAGGTGCCTCTGGGTGTAGTATAAAAACCATTTATTAAAAAAAACAATGTGCAAACAACTCACATTTGGGTGATGTTAAAAACAGCATCTAGAAAGCCAGAGGGATAATCCATTATGGGGCAGTTCGTCAGGTTAGTCACAGTGGTTCCTGCTGATGTGCGTGTGGCTCGTTGTGAACCGCTGAAGCTGGCCGCGGTAGCGATGTATCTCAAAACGAGGCCAGGAGCGCAGATGGAGAGCAGGCGCACAGCCGTGACGTCACTGGTAAGCAACGCGTTTCCTGAGTGTACGGGCTACGATATTCTGGTAGCCGCGCAATTATTTAAAAAACTCTCAGCTCATTGCTTAATTTATTATCCTTTTAAGATATCACTTGAATACTCATATATGAAATTGCATCTGCTTTTTAATGTGTTTACCTTGGCCCCTCCCGCCCCCCTTGCTTGTATATGAAATTGCATCTGCTTTTTAATGCGTTTACCTTGGCCCCTCCTTCCCTCCCCCCTTGTCCATTTAAGCCAGTAACACGATCCATCTATAGCTTGATGAAGGAGCGTGGCTACCAGAATATCGTAGCCCGTACGCTCAGGAAACACGTCGCTTACCAGTGACGTCACGGCTGTGCGCCTGCTCTCCATCTGCGCTCCTGGCCTCATTTTGAGATACATCGCTACTGCAGCCGGCTTCAGCGGTTCACAACGAGCCACATGCACATCAGCAGGAACCACTGTGACTAACCTGACGAACTGCCCCATGATGGATTATCCCTCTGGCTTTCTAGATGCTGTTTTTAACATCACCCAAATGTGAGTTGTTTGCACATTGCTTTTTAATAAATGGTTTTCATACTACACCCAGAGGCTCCTTTCCCCTTGTGTTTTTCCTTCAGATCTTGGAGCTTGGTTTCAGTTCTCTGGAAGGCAGCCCTGTTTGTGGATCTTATATCAACACCCTTCCCTACAGATATTTTATATAGACTTTTAATGGACTAATATGCTAATCCCTTTCTTTTAAAATACACTCTATATACGGTTGTAATATTGTGATCATTTGTTGCTAACTGTGATGTGTTTAGGCATTTTCCATTTTTTTGCGCCTTTCCTTGTGTATTGTATCTTATTTCCATTACACAGCTTAAAGAGACACAAGCAGAAAATCAAAGGAAATATTAATTCAGTTTAAAATAAAAATTTATTTTAAAAATGTTTCTTAAACATTTTTTGGCATATCAATGGCCCCTCTACTCGCAAAGTACTCCATATATTTTAGACAGACCTCGTGGGCGCTTTGGGGGGGCCCAACTGAGAATTTCTCAGAAATAGAATTTCTCCTTAAAAAGTTGTGGAGAATGCAGCATGCAAGGATTATATGGTTAAGTTTATATTCCGCCATGTTGATTGGTGTAAGGAATAGGCAGAATCAGTTGGCCATTATCTCAAAAGCATTCTCCACCACACTTCTGGTTCTGGGCAGCCGATAGTTAAAAACACTTTGGTCCGGGGTGAGGGTCCCCATCGGGAACGGCCGCATCAGGTGATCACCCAGCGCAAACGCTACAGCAGTGACAAAGACGAATGGCAGACCAGCCACGTTGTCTTCCGGAGGTGGCAATCCCAAGCCATCACTCTAGAGCCGTCCGTAGAACTCGGTCTGGGCGATGACTCCACCATCCGACATCCGGCCATTCTTCCCCACGTCCACATAAAGAAACTCATATGTCGCCGACACCACCGCCAACATCACAATAATATTAAACCCCTTATACTTGTAATAGTATGACCCAGAGTTGGGGGGTGGGACTATGTGGACGTGTTTCCCATCTATTGCCCCTTTGCCCACTGCTGGGCAAATTGGGAAGCTACAGTCTGCCATTTCTGTGGCGTTGAAGGAAACTGTGGAGTGAAACAAGAAAAAAAAATGTACTTTTTGCACATAACATTGCAAGCAGATTAGACACAAACATTCTTGGCCAACATCAGTATAACATCTATTTTAAGGAGTATTTAAAGACAAAAATATAAGGTCCTCTTATCAGATTCCTCACCCCCTTTGATGGCCCATTGAAAAAATTTTAGGGTGGGGGGGAGATGTTTTGGACAGGTAACCCTCTCCACTTCATTGAGAGCTGAATGCATACATAATGTGTGTTACTTTGGCCAGCCCCTCCTTACTTACACTATTGGCAGCCCACTGGACAGGTAAGAAGTGTCATAATACAAAAATATGAATACACACTGTACAAAAATAAAGCACATTTTTACATCCTGCAATTACCTATCAAGATAATAGGAGAGCAAAACTTTAAACAGTACCATTTGAAAGTATTCAGGCCCTTGGCCTACATGCTTTGGTGAATTCATCCATAAATATGACCACAAAAGAGGTAGGTATAGTGCGTACGGGTTTGGCAAAGTCAGCAGATAGAGGATTGGTATCAGATGACTTAGCGGTTGGGG
The DNA here is from genome assembly GCA_037952925.1 of Lithobates clamitans. Lineage (NCBI taxonomy): Eukaryota > Metazoa > Chordata > Amphibia > Anura > Ranidae > Lithobates > Lithobates clamitans. The sequence continues at coordinate 746,685 of JBBGZY010001301.1, forward strand.
GGAGGGAGGGTTCCAAATGAGTTTGGGACCCCAAAAAAAGGCCTCTGGCACTCTGCCTGAGTTTAAGGACACAAATAACATTTGTACACATTTTAGGGGGTGTTTAGGGTAAAGTACTACTATGGAGCTGCCAAAATACATTGAAAAGTGACTAGGCTAGGTGTGTTTGGGCCCAGGATCGCATGCTGGGGAGGTTAGTGAAGACAACTATGCACAAAGGACAAAAAAGAAACTTTAAAAACTTCCAGCATGCATGAGGATAAAGAGGACATTCACAGCATATTACAATCGTGGTAATTAGGGAATGATGAAAGAAATACAATACATTAGCAAACATTAAATACATATAATGTGATGTTAAAGAAGAAATCTTACCTTAATATAGTCCTTCTGCAGGACCTGAATGATGGCAGAACAGGTCTCTGGAATAATGATCCCCGGAGCCTGGGGGGAGATGCCTGTCGAGAACTTGATATCCTGCAGACTTCTCCCCATCGCCAAGTACCGCAAGGTGGCGACTAGCCTCTGTTCAGGAGTGATGGCTTGCCGCATGCAGGTGTCCTGCTTCGTAATATAAGGGGACAGCAAAGCCAACAAATGGTGAAAAATGGGGCCCGTCATCCGGAGATAATTCCAGAAGTTGTCAGGATTATTCTCACGAATCTCCCACAACAAAGGCATGTGAGAGAATTGGTCACGCTGGAGCAACCAATTCTTCGTCCATGAACTCCTCCCCGCCCTGTTCATGGACTGGGCTTGGGTCAAAGTAAGAACCCCAACACCAAGCCCCTGCACAGCACAAACTCAACGATGAGTACGTACCCGCAACATGGCTTCAAAACAATTGGCTAGTCAGAACTAACTAACAGAACGCACTGAAAATCAGAAAGGTCTGAGAAGAACTAACTGAAAATCAGAAACGAGCGGACAAGAACGCACTATAAATCAAATATGTAATATAAAAATACACACAGAAAACAAGATGCAAACTGACTACACGCACTGAAAACTAGATACGAACCCACAAGCACAAACTGAAGAGCAGTAACGATCTGAAAAGCACGAGGCTGAAAAGCGTGAATCGTCTCTCACCAAACTTGCTGGAAATTAATGATGGCCACACAAAATATTGACACTTTGGGCCCAATTTTGACATTTTCAATTAGAGGTGTACTCACTTTTGTTGCCAACGCTTTAGACATTAATTAGTGTGTTGCATTATTTTGAGGGGATGGCAAATTTACACTGCTATATAAGCTGTACACTCACTACATTACATTGTAGCAAAGTGTCATTTCTTCAGTGTTGTCACATGAAAAGATATAATAAAATGTTTACAAAAATGTGAGGGGTGTACTCACTTTTGTGAGATACTGTATATACACACTTATACATACATATACTGTATATTGATATCATTTGTGGTCACTATACCTTGAGGAAAGCACCTGAAACATTGGCTTTAAATGACACACATGCCTTCATACTAAGTGTATGTTATTTGCACTGGAGTGCTGGTGACGGTTAATTTTTTTTTTAGTCTATACATCTTGTGCTAAAAAGTTTCACTCTTTCTCATCTCAGAAAGTTGGGAGGTATGTAGATAGACAGTTGAATTGCTATAACAATCTTGTGTTATATTCTATATTCTACCACAGTTCCCTTTTTGTTTTATTATTTTTTACTGACTTCACTGACAGGCCTCATATATATGTGTGTGGTTAAAATAAGAACAAACGATGGAGTCAACATACTCCTGATGGACGTAGGCCGTACTATTGATGACTGAGGTCACTGTTCCCTGGTAGGTGAGACAGTGCCTGGGGGGAAAGGTTTCTTTCACATCTTATCCTCCGCAATAAGAAGGAAGTAGCAGTTATTGAATTTGTGGTAATTACACAGCAGACATTGTCACCGTCTTGACCTGTTCATTCTGTTCTAGCTTACACACGATGCAGCAGACTATGATATCTTTGTGGTATATTAGCCATTCTACTCTCAAATGCACCTGGAAACTTGATTTGTTCTGTTCTAGAGGAGCAACAGCAACAACATTATTAGAGCTTATTTAAAGGAGCATAAACTACAAGGGACCCCTGTGTAAACAAACAGTTTGGATTTTTCCCCTGATACTAATTATTGTTAGTTAATTATACTGTATGTACATTCCCCTATGCCATGGTGTCACCTTTTTACAGGATCTAACATTGCTGCTGGAAGGAAATATCATTATATTAGTGCTGGAGGACTACAGGGGTGCCACAAGGTTCAGTCAACAGCATCCACTTAAAGAGTATGTAAACCTAAGAACAAAAATGTAATATATTGCAGCTTAGCAGCCCTTAAATGTGGTGGCTTCATTGGATTTCTTTTTTTAGGTTTGTTTCCTTTATTTTCACCCGGTGATCCTGTCAGCAATACTCTTTTTGTCCTAGGGTGACAGCGCTCACTTACTATACTGTATGTATTGGGATGTTTGGGGGGTACTTAGCTTAAGTGTAAAGCTCACCAGTGAGAAGGGTCTATGCCAGTCATGTCTTTAAGGGCTTGTTGGCCCACTTTTATTGCAGAGAACAGTTGCCCACGCAGGGGTTTCCACCATCAACACAACATAACCTACAGCCTCCTGGCTCTCTTTAGCAGCAAGAAAGACAACAAAAGAAAAGGGTGCACCGACCTAGCGCATTACCTCTATAAAATGTAGTCAAAAAGTAAAAAGCAACAATAGATATACTCACAAACACATATTGCCTAAACGCATTTCATAGCAAGTGGGACCAGTCACCTTCAGGTCTACTATGGTCTATCGGTACTGTTGAAAGACCAGGCGGCGTCTGTGATACTGACGTGTTTCGAGGGCGAACCCTCTTCCTCAGAGTTAGGGTAGTGAATGACTGTCACACACCCTTAATGCACATGTATACCCATCCAGCAGCAATATCTCCACCCCCGCCTCATGGTAATTGGGAGGTGGGGTAAGGATCAGATAACAAAAGACAAAGGTGGTATATACAAACAAGATCATTACACATTCATAGTATAATAACATTTTATGATAAAATAATATAATAAAATAACATAAAGAGGTATAGCCACCAGCAGACAAGGCACACCTGATATTGCATCCCTGACAGATTATTTATGACTGTTAGTACTCATACCTTTGAGTGGGTATCGAAACAACAATTATGATGATAGGCCAAGAGATCCTCCCTTATGCCATGTACACACGACCGCACTTTTCGCCAGACTGAACTCCGAAGGACTTTTCGACGGAGTTCCGACGGAGTTCCAATGAAACGGACTTGCCTACACACAATCACACCAAGGTCAGATTGCTTCAAATGTCATGATGTACGACCGGACTAGAATAAGGAAGTTTATAGCCAGTAGCCAATAGCTGCCCTTGCGTCCTTTTTTGTCCATCGGACTAGCATGCAGACGAACTGATTTTTTGATCGGACTCAAGTCCGTCGGAAAGATTTGAAACATGTTCTATTTCTAAAGTCCGACAGATTTTTTGACAGAAAAGGTCAGATGAAGCCCACACACGATCAAATTGTCCGACAGATTCGTTCCGTCGGACCAGTCTGGTCGAAAAGTCCGGTCGTGTGTACACGGCATTAGAAGTCATGTTAGTTACATAGTTACATAGTTACATAGTTAGTAAGGTTGAATAAAGACACCAGTCCATCCAGTTCGAACTGAGTGAGTGTCTACAACCCTGACCCTTGTCCCTAACCCTGTACATCGCACACTCACATCAGTCCCTACCCTCAATCCAAGGTCCCCATTCATATACTAGGGCCAATTTTGGACAGAAGCCAATTAACCTACCAGCATGTCTTTGGAGTGTGGGAGGAAACCGGAGTACCCGGAGGAAACCCACGCAGGCACAGGGTTACTAGGTCCCATAGCGAAAAGTATATGTTACTTAATAATTACAATTGTACATTGCGGAACACATGCCCGGCAACTCAAACCCGGAAGTGCGGGTTGATATGCGTTCCACCTGCTAGTTCCAGCAACCCCCATGTCACTTCTGGTTCCGGTGCAAGGTCATATTCCATCTTCGACCCAATCATGAAAGCAAGCAGCTTGCGCTGACTATACTAGACCAGTGGCCCCCAGTGGTGGAAGATGGTTTTTGAATACATTCTCTTTAGCAGCAGCAGCACCACTGCTCAGCCTTTGTGCCTCAATCTTCCTGACCATGTAACAGGGTCCCTGTATTCACATGCAAACACTGTACCTCAGTTAGCACTCTTTCTTCCACAGCTTTACTGCTGTTTCAGCCCACGGGCTTGGGCTCTCCATCTGCTCTATCACAGACTGCACCGTGCAGACCTCTGGATTCTCACCTGGACTCCTCAGGAGGGTGGAGCCCAGAACCCTGATCCTGCCTCTACAAAATGACCCACACACATGAATAATCAGTGTGCTGGTTATTCCCAAACATGGTCCTAGGATTGGAGATTCCATCCCACCCAAATCACTGTGAAATCTCCTTGCTCCAGGCCCCAAACTGAGTTTTATCAAGCACTGAGGAAACTAAAAACACAGTTTCCTCCAAATTAAACAAGCACCCTGGAGCCCCTGAACCTTCTTTGTTGAGAATCCTGGGCGACATACACCATCACAGAGAACTGCACTGTCACAGTATGGAGGAGGGGGGTCTTTTAAGTCCTGACACACTTCCTAAAAATATTGAATTACGCAGGACAGCACTAGATTTTTTATAGGATCAATACGTATTTTTTGTAGTTATCGAACAGTTATAGAAAAACACTTTCAGGCTAGGTTCACACTATTGAAAATTTTGCTTTCTCCGCATCCAATTTACATGTCAGGAGCTTGTAACCAGCTCTCTATGGAGCTGGTTCACACACTTCCGGAGCGGAACCGACGTGAATTGCACAGGTGTCCTGTGCATCTTTTAGGCCATTTCAGGTCCGAATTCAGCCAAAAATTCAGGCTGAAATCGAACCTGAAATGGTGAACAGGGATGCACCAGACCCCTGCTGTGAGCCACTCTGTCCTTCAGCGTGAACCCAGCCTTAAAGGTGTTTTTAACAGACTGAAAGAGAACAAATAAGAGAAGTTCATTGTTACAGCTTACATACTATTTAAAGTGTCCATCAATTCCATTCTGAAATATGTGCAAAGTTCCCAAAGTTTTAGCTCTTTCAACATGCTGCAAGTATAGAAAACTGTTGACGTGGCAGAAATATGGTGTGCTCCTACCTTTCCATCTGACTTGACAAATCCCAGGTATGTGCTATCAGCCCTGCCTGCTATATTTCTGTTGGATTACAAAGGACACATCCCTCTCCTCATCTCTCCCCCCATCTCCATTACCCCTCCCTGTGCACAGAATGTTATCAGCTCACAAGATTTCTGGCAGAATCAACAGGTATTTGCAGGTAAACATGTATTTATCGATCATAGATAACACATTGCTTTTAATTGTACCGACCTAAAGGGTCTCAACAAGTGACATTTATTGTTAGGGTTGCATGCACTTTAGGTACCAACCTATTAAAGCAGAAAATGTATGCAACGAATCTAGTTATTATGAAGACATAACAATCTTTCACACTTTGGAAGAAAACCCAACTTATGCTATGCTACACAAAAAAAAGGTTTACAGAGGGTGAAGAAATTGCAGCCTCTTAGTCCTCTAGTCCTTATCATGATTTCTTTGGAAGTACAGGAGCTTTATACCTAGTAGTAGTTAGTAGCAGTTGTGCTGCAATACTGAAGATGTTTCATAATATATCTAAACCACTTCTTCAATCAACAGCTTCAAAAACTGAAACAGTGGCTGTTGGAGACTTGAACCGGACAGCTGGATAACCTCCACCAGGGCCCTGGGGACACATTAAATGACTCACACACAAGATGAGGTCAAAAACATATCCACTTTAATAAGGATGATACCCTTTGTTTTATACAAAATAAACGAGGATGGATTACAAATAAAAGAGGATGAATTATGTACAATCTCATAATATTTTCAATTAGAAAGGTACAAGTCAAAGTGTTCCCATAACAATCCAGCCATACAAATCTATTAGCCTAAACATTTCTTAGCAAGTAAACACATTCCCAGTCAAACTCAGATAATAGAATTGTGAGAGAAACATGGAAATATACAGAATAAAGACAGCAAAGAAACATCATTAACCTTTCAGTGGCTTGTATAAGGTATGAAATGTCTTCAACATTACAGAACAAGTCGAAAGTGACTAACCGCTATACCATGATCTTCACACTCTGCTGTATTTTTTATTTAATTTTTTTTGTACTTAACTGTTTATTGTACATTTTGTTTTTTTAGTGTACTTTGTATTTACATGTAGCGGTGTGTTGCCACTAATTACTAACATCCACGCAAATTCACCCTGCTGCCAGACATCCATACGTCACACTTGTAGACAATGAAATATATAGATATATATATATATGTATATACAGTATCACACACTGAAGAAATGACACCTTGCTACAACGTAAAGTAGTGAGTTTACAGCTTGTATAACAGTGTAAATTTGCTGTCCCCCCAAAATAACTCAACACACAGCCATTAATGTCTAAACCGCTGGCAACAAAAGTGAGTACACCCCTACGTAAAAATGTACAAATTGGGGGCAATTAGCCATTTTCCCTCCCCGGTGTCATGTGACTCGTTAGTGTTACAAGGTCTCAGGTGTGAATGGGGAGCAGGTGTGGTAAATTTGGTGTTATCACTCTCACTCTCTCATACTGGTCACTGGAAGTTCAACATAGCACCGTTTTCTTTGGGAAATAGACGTATGGGTGCTGCCAGCATTTCTGCAGAGGTTGAAGGGGTGGGGGATCAGCCTGTCAATGCTCAGACCATTTACTGCACACTGCATCAAATTGGTCTGCATGGCTGTCATCCCAGAAGGAAGCATCTTCTAAAGATGATGCACAAGAAAGCCCGCAAAACAGTTTGCTGAAGACAAGCAGACTAAGGACATGGATTACTGGAATCATGTCCTGTGGTCTGATGAGACCAAGATAAATGTATTTGGTTCAGATGGTGTCAAGCGTGTGTGGTGGCAACCAGGTGAGGGGTACAAAGACAAGTGTGTCTTGGCTACAGTCAAACATGGTGGTGGGAGTGTCATGTTCTGGGGCTGCATGAGTGCTGCCGAAACTGGGGAGCTACAGTTCATTGAGGGAACCATGAATGCCAACATGTACTGTGACCTACTGAAGCAGAGCATGATCTCCTCCCTTCGGAGACTGGGCCGCAGGGCAGTATTCCAACATGATAACGACCCCAAACACACCTCCAAGATGACCACTGCCTTGCTAAAGAAGCTGAGGGTAAAGGTGATGGACTGACCAAGCATGTCTCCAGACCTAAACCCTATTGAGCATCTGTGGGGCGTCCTCAAATGGAAGATGGAGGAGTGTAAGGTCTCTAACATCCACCAGCTCCGTGATGTCATCACGGAGGAGTGGAAAAGGACTCCAGTGGCAACCTGTGAAGCTCTGGTGAACTCCATGCCCAAGAGGGTTAAGGCAGTGCTGGAAAATAATGGTGGCCACACAAAATATTTACACTCTGGGCCCAATTTGGACATTTTCACTTAGGGGTGTACTCACTTTTGTTGCCAGCGGTTTAGACATTAATGGCTGTGTGTTGAGTTATTTTGAGGGGACAAAGGCGGCCGGACGTTTGCACACATGCAAATAGGGTCGTAAGTCTAATGTTGAGTTGACAATGAATAAATCTACAGCCGTGTTACAAGGGCGGCCAGGCGTTTATATACATGTATTACAGGGGCGGCCAGGCATCTATGTGCATGTGTTACAAAGGCAGCCGGGCGTTTGCACACATGCAAATAAGGTCATAAGTCTAATGTTGAATTAACAATGAATAAATATGTAGCCGTGTTACAAGGGCGGCCGGGGAGCTATACAGCTGTGTTACAGGGGTGGCCAGGCGTCTGTACACATGCAAATGAAGTAATAAATCTGTTGTGAGGGGATAAAAAAAAAGAAAGAAGCGATAGTGTATAGTGGATGTTGTGTGAATTGTACCGTTAGACTTACGACCCTATTTGCATGTGTGCAAACGCCCGGCCACCTTTGTAACACATGCATATAGATACCCGGCCGACCATGTAACACACCTGTATATTGATTCAATGTCAACCTTACGTTTGTATATTTATTTATTATTGTTAATTTAACCACTGCCATCTGTGCCCTGTACCCCTGTGTCAAATTCCTTCAGGACTTCATTGTATATAGCACTGACGTTAATGATCCATTTTGTGAGTGCACGGTCGTCTTGTCCGTCCTCGTAATACATCTGTCATTTCCCTTATCATTGTGTATTCAACATCTGCCCACACTCCTCCCCTTGCTCCTCCCCCTCACCATTCATAAGCCAGCTTGAGGAGTATGGGCGTAGGTCTGAGGAAGGATCCGCACATGCTCTAAAACGCGTTACCATCCCCTTCTCTACACTGACACCATCAGCCTTGTGTGTCCCGCAGTGAATACAGGCTTCCCTGCTGCCTCCTCTTTCCAACACGCATGAGAACACTTTACAGCTTCTGGACGGCTCTACACTGCTCTCTACCACCATGCTGAGGATGGACACATGCCACAGATGAGGACTCCTGATTTTATCATGTTTTTTAAAAACTCAACAATCTTGTAAGTGCTTTTAACCTTTTGTGCACTTTATTAAATTTTGCATACTGCACTTAGAAGCGCCTTTCTTTTCCTTTTTTGTACTCATCGTAGAGTTCATGCTATGCGGGGGCTTGGTGTTGGGGTTCTTGCTTTGACCCAAGCCCAGTCCATGAACAGGGCAGGGAGGAGTTCATGGACCAAGAATTGGTTACTCCAGCGTGACCAATTCTCTCATATGCCTTTGCCACGTGAGATCCAGGATCCAGGAATTTTCTCCGGATGAGGGAACCCCTTTTTCACCATCTGTTGGCTTTGCTGTCCCCTTATATTACAAAGCAGGACACCTGCATGCAGCAAGCCATCACTCCGGAGCAGAGGCTAGTCACCATGTTGCGGTACTTGGCGACGGGGAGAAGTCTGCAGGACCTCAAGTTCTCTATAGGCATCTCCCCCCAGGCTCTGGGGATCATTATTCCAGATACCTGTTCTGCTATCATTTAGGTCCTGAAGAAGGACTATATTAGGGTAAGTTTTCTCCTCTAACATTACATTCTATGTATTTAATGTTTGCTAATGTATTGTATTTCTTTCATCATTCCCTAATTACCATGATTGTAATATGCTGTGAATGTCCCCTTTGTCCTCATACATGCTGGAAGCTTTTAATGCTCCTTTTTTGTCCTTCATGCATATTTGCCTTCACTAACCTCCCCAGCATGCTATCCTGGACCCATACACACCTAGTCTAGTCACTTAACAATGTATCTTGTCAGCTCCATTGTAGTGCTTTACCCTAAACACCCCCTAAAATGTTATTTGTGTCCTTAAATTCAGTCAGAGTGCCAGAGGCTTTTTTTTTTCTCCAAAACTCATTTATAACCCTCTCCCCCTAAAATGTTTACAATGGGCCATCAGAGGGGGTGAGGAATCTGATAAGTGGACCTTACATTTTTGTCTTTAAATACTCCTTAAAATAAATGTTATACTGATGTTGGCCAATAATGTTTGTGTCTAATCTGCTTGCAATGTTATATGCAAAAGTACTAATATTTTCTTTTTCTTTTTTGACGCCACAGTTTCCTTCAACGCCACAGGAATGGCAGACTGTGGCTTCCTAATTTGCTCATCGTTGGGACTTTCCCAACTGCGGAGGGGCAATCGATGGGATGAGTTTTCAAACAATTCAAAGACCTTGAATTCATGGTCCAGTTCATAGACAGATACAGGAATATGAAAAATTTGTGGGAGGTTAAAAACCCCTTATATCGAAATAAACCAGCTAGGAAGGCATCGCTGGAGAAACTGCTGCAATTTGTGAAGACGCAGGTCCCTGACGCAGACATTGAGTTTGTGAATAAGAAAATTGGTAGCTTGAGAAGCACGTATAGGAAGGAGCTTAATAAGGTCCAAGCTTCCATGAAAATAGGAGCAGCAGCAAAGGATGTGTATGTACCCAGTCTGTGGTACTACAACAGGATGCGGTTTCTGGAAGACCAGATTGAAGCCAGGGAATCACTTTCTACACTTCCATCCACGCTTCCCTCAACCCCAGCTGAGACTTCCGAGGACCAACATGGGCCTTCCATTGTGGAAGAAGTTGAGGAGCCCAGCTGGAGCCAGGTATAGTATTTTTGAACATATTTATTGTCCGAAAATTATTGTTGTTAACTAGATGTTATTATTGATAACAAATTAATGATTGAACAAAAAGTGTTTTACATCAATGGACAGTAGGGGCCAAAAATCATTGTGTCAAAAATGAAAAATGTTGGGCTCAGAATGATAGTCTTTTCTATTTATTAACATTCAATTTGCAACAGTCATGAGCTGAAAATTGTGTGTGATTGATGAACCAAAAACTAAAACCATGTCCCTTTTTCATACACAGGAAGACCTCAGCCAGGACGAGGCTCTGGAATGTGTCAGCCAGGAGGAGGCGGGGGTAAGTGTCAGCCAGGAGGAGGCGGGGGTAAGTGTCAGCCAGGAGGTTGTCAGGCCCAGTAGCCTCACCCAATCCCAGGTGCCTCCCCTCTGCCTTACAACAAAAAGGGCCAGGAAGGGGAGTAACATGAAGGAGGCAGCACTGGGCCTCATTAAGGATGCTAATGCGGCCCTGAAAACACCCCCCGACGCTGAAGAGGCCTATGGCTGCTATGTAGCTGCCAAATTTCAGCAAATGGAGGAGGGTCAACGTTTCATGTGTAAGAATCCTTATTTTTCAGGCCCTTCAGAAGGGGTTGAGGGGCCAAATTAGTCAGAACATGCACTTATGTGCGCTCGCCCATCCTCCTCCTCCTCCTGCCACATGTCCACCTCCAGAGCCACAGCCTCCAAGGAAGGCTGCAGGGAAGGCTGCAGGGAAGCATGGAGGGAAGGCTGCAGGGAAGACAAGAAAGTGATGGCCTGGGTTAAAGTCTGGTCTGACAGAAGACGCAGGCTGTTGTAGTGCCACAGCCTGGGGACATATATGTCATCTGCTGCTGTTCATGATCTCTGGGAGTCCTGGACCAGATTGTGTTCCCTATTATATGGACTTCTCAGGCTACCAATTTTTAGTTACAAAGAGTTGATGTGTGCCCTGGGGTACAAAGGCTTCGCAAATTCAAGCAGTTTCTCCAGCGTTGCCTTCCTCCTTATTTTGTTATCAGCCAGAATAAATGCAGATTTTTATATACGAAAATACTTGCCTATGTGTTTTTCTTCAAAAAGGACAGGTTTTTGTGAGTAGGCAGGTACATTTCAAAAATACAATGTCAAATTAACAAGGGACAACAACAAGATAATAATGTTGTTGTGGAAACTTGACACACAAAAAAAAAATTATGGAGATCACTAGAAAATAATTTAAAAGTAATCAAAAAAACAGGAGATCTTGATTAAAATAAAATAAAAAAAAAGATGACTATAAAAAATAATTCTAAACATTATTATGGAGATCTGGTTTTAAAAACAAAAAAGATTATTCAGGAGATCACAAGAAATAATAAAGGAATAGGTTTGTGAGAACTCTGTGTGAATAACAGCAGCAAAACAAATTCATTCTTCTAGCATTATAAAGAACAAAAGAATGCGCTGCATTAAAAGATCCAAAAATTTACAGTGTGACGAATGTGCCCATTACGAACGCTCATTTTACCAGAACGAGCGCTTCTATTTCGTACTTGATTCTGAGCATACGTGATTTTTTGCGCATCCGAATTGCATACAGACGATCGCATTTTCGGATAGGAACTTTTCCTGACTGAAAAATAGAGAACATGCTCTCAATCTTTTGCTGGCTGGAATTCCGCCAGAAAAAGTCCAATGGAGCAAAACACGGTTGCATTTTCCGACCAAAAGCTCACATCGGTCTTTTGTTGGCGGCATTTCCGATCATGTGTACGCGGCAAAAGACTGTGGGCGGATTTTCAGTTCACTTGAATCTACAAGCTCTTAATCAACGGTACTTGTATGTCGAAGATACTTCAGATGGGTTTGAGGGTACTTATGCTTAACCAATTAAACGCATCATAAATATTCAGAATTTAAACCACACTCTCCATCTTATGGATTAAACAAGGATGTCCATGAAAATGTCTATGCACCATAGGAGCTTTAACTCCTACACACTATTTCAAGTAATTCTTGTAATGTTGTCTGTTTTCGGACCTGAAACGGAGCCAGAGACGCACAGGACCCCTGTGCAATCTGCTCCGCAGCTGCTTTGGAGATGTGTGAACCGGTCACAATCTCCTGTCATGCCAATTGGATGCCGAGAGATCCGCATCCAATTTGCACTAGTGTGAACCCAGCCTTATGCTTTTTGTATATCTAAATGTATTTCTTCCATCAACCTACTACCCAGATCTGGCTGGAAGGAGGATTTGGGCTTTTTACAGGATGAGGAATAGGATTCTGCTTTGTCCCTGCTCTCCCCTTTCCAAAAACTTACTTGACTGCTTATTATACATCTCACCAGCCACTTTATTAAGCACACCACTTTAATTGCTTGGTAACTAAAAATGCTAAGCAGCCAATCACATGGCAGTAACTCAGTGCATTTAGGCATCTAGATATAGTGAAGATGACATGCTGAAGTTCAAACCGAGCATTAGAATGGGGAAGAAAGTAGATTTAAGTGACTTTGAATGTGGCACGGTTGTTAGTGCCAGGTGGGCTGGTCTGTGTATTTCAAAAACTGCTGATCAATTGGGATTTTCACGTGAAACCATCTCTAGGGTTTACAGAGAATGGTCTGAAAAAGAGAAAATATCCAGTGAGCGGCAGTTGTGTGGCCTTGTTTATGTCAGAGGACAATGGGCAGACTTGAGATAATAGAAAGGCAACAGTAACTCAAATAACCACTCGTTACAACCAAGGTATGCAGAATATCATCACTGAGCGCACAACACATTGAACCTTGAAGCAGATGGGCTACAGCAGTAGAAGACCACGCCAGGTGCCACTCCTGTCAGCTAAGAACAGGAAACTGAGGCTACAATTCTCACAGGCTCACCAAAATTGGACAATAGAAGATTGGAAAAAGGTTGCCTGGTCGGATGAGTCTCGATTTCAGCTGCAACACTTAGATGGTAGGGTCAGAATTTGGTGTAAACAATATGAAAGCATGGATCCATCCTCCCTTGTATCAATGGTTCAGGCTGGTGGTGTAAGGGTGCCGGGGATAATTTCTTGGCACACTTTGGGCCCCTTAGTACCAATTGAGCATCGTTTAAACAACATGGCCTACCTGAGTATTGTTGCTGACCATGTCCATCCCTTTAAGACTACAGTGTCCCCATCTTCTGTTGGCTTCTTCCAGCAGGATAATGCACCATGTCACAAAGCTCAAATCATCTCACCACTGATTTCTTGAACATGACAATGACTTTACTGTACTCCAATGGCCTCCACAGTCACCAGATCTCAATCCAATGGGAGACTCTCATCATGGATGTGCAACCAACAAACCTGCAGCAACTGCATGATGCTATCATGTCAGTATGGACCAAAATCTCTGAGGAATGTTTCCAACACCTTGAATCTATGCGATGAAGAATTAAGGCAGTTCTGAAGGCAAAAGGGAGTCCAACCTGGTACTAGCAAGGGGTACCTAAAAAAGTGTCTGGTGGGTGTATATACCTGACTCCTGAAAGTAGAGGAGATAGAAGAGATAATCCTGACCATCCCAAAGTCCCTTATGGATATGTTTTGGAACTGCTCCAAACTGATGTGTCAGACATACTGTAGATAGATAGATAGAGATAGTGAAAACCATTTCTATGGTACTATAGGTGAACATTGACCTCGACCTAAAGATCTGTATACTGGGAATACTTGATGAAGGGAATTACTTGCCACATGTTTTAGCATCAGCCATTTGGCTGCTCTAAATTGCAAGGAGGCTAGTGGTACAAAATTGGTTTTCCCCCATCCGCCAGAATCCGTTGCTTGGAAGAAGCATGTTAATACTGTTCTAGTGAGGGATGAATTAAAATGTCAGTGCAGGGATGGACCTTAAAAATGGCTGAAATTATGGTGAAGCTGGTTAATGAAGCTTGTTCTCCCACCACCCCCCACCCCTTCCCCAACAATGACACTACAACACTAATGGTTCTAATGGTTGCAACACTTCCTAGGTCAGAAATGAGTGCTGGCACCGCACACAAAATATCACTGGGTGGTTTATATGCATCTAAACCTTGTGTTTTAAAGCTTCTGTATGCCATGCTGTGTACTATATGTATTATAATATGATTATTTCAGAGAATGATGAATATTATGGCTGTATGAAGGAAGGTCAGTTTTATATTTGTTCTATTTCTTTTGATCTTGCATTGCTATGTGTGTTTCTTTCATGCATTTGTACCTCCCACACCGCTCATTTTTTATATAAGTTTGTTTTTCTGTCTGTTTGTTAAAACCTCAAACCATGTAAGCACTTCAATAAAATAAGAAATAGCTGATTGAAAAAAAAAGAAAAAAAAGAAAATCTGACTTTTAACCAACAAAATGAATCATTTTTTTGAAGTAAATGATGAGTAGTAAAACTGAATAAAAACAATATATGCATACGCTTTGATTAAGAGCATTATTCACAAAACACATTAGCGGTCTTAGTGGTTTTACTAAACATTGTTCGCTTCAATAAATGATTCAAGGAGAGTGGATTGAGTGCATCATTCTATCAACTAATAGTATCTAAAACACATTAAATATCTTTGGTTGTTTAAATCCAAACTACAGGTAGGCATTAAAAAAATGTTTTGCTTATGTGTTCATTAAAAAAACAAGTATTTTTAAATTTGGCTAGTTTAAGTTCCTGAATTTTTCTTGATATCAGTCTCTATCAGTCTCTATCAGTGTTTTCCCAAGTAGCAGCACTCTGTGTGGTGAGGCCATCACTAGTAGCCAATCAGATCCCACTGAATACACATGCGCTGGTGGAGAACAAGCTGGTGCAGAAACCTTATCAATATGTTCCTGTCCAATTAGCAAGCTGGGGGGTGGGGGGTGTATGTACACTGGAAATCCAAGACCAGGAAATGCTGCCTGGCAGGGTAGCTAGGTCCCAGGTATGCCTACCGAGTGTTACAATGCTTATCACAGTAAAATGGTACCCATTCAAAGTATGCAGTTCAACTGTAATTGATTATTTGTCTGAAAATCAACTTTGAAAACACACATTTGAACATATCTAGACGTAACTATGCGTTAGTAGTAACAAAGTTATATATGTCCAGGGATTCTTATGTCATTCCACACTGTGAGGCACGTACTAAACCATGGGAAACACTGCTCTACTATACAAGACGTTTGTATTACCTGAGTTTCTCCCATTTTTAGGGGCCATAGCCTACAAGAATATCTCTTTCCATCCAATTTTTTGCAATGACTTGGGGATTCATCGAGCATGAATTTAAGTTGACCACAGAATACCCTTTCAAATACATACCTTATGATGAGAAACACCAAAACCTACTATAAGTATAACATTTTAATAGTAAAAATACTGAATAACAACTCTGACCTATGACCATTAGACATGTGCACACTGAAATATTTTGTTTCGGAATTTCGTCTTCGTCCGAAAAATAAATTTATTTAGTTACTCCCGAAATTCGTTTTTGTTTATTTTGTTTCGTTAGAAAATGCATTCGTCCGAAAATCTGACATAATTAAGGTCAAATCTGGCATTGAAGGCTTATGGTGTCTGTCGAATGTTCTAAGAAGATTTGACAAAGCAGCTAAACTGTACGATGCCGCAATCGTACATTTCTGGTCGAATGTTCCGCCTACAAGCTATAGTAGAATTCTAATGTTGTATGACACTAGTAATAATTATATTTATAATTATTATTACTAGTCAACCAACATTAGAATTCTTCTATAGCCTATGGGCGGAGCATTTGACCATAAATGTCCGCTCGCGGCGACTGCTTGGTCGAATCTTCTTGTCGAATCTTTTCTCTCTGTGTCGAATAATCTTGGACTAATAGAGTTAGGTTAGGCACATTTGACCTTTTTTGCTATTGTCTCTATAATGTCGAATCTTTTCTCTCTATGCCGAATCTTTTCTCTCTATGTAGAATAATCTTGGACTAATAGAGCTAAGGTTAGGCACATTCGACCACAGGTTGGATGGACACAGATCACTATTGTCAGCGTCATGTAGAATCTTCAATCTATATTGAACTGTTGTCGCAACGAAAAAGAAAATAAAGCATTTGTTTATGTTGGATCTTTCGGTTTTCGGATTCTGCATGTTCGTTATCGTTTGTTAAAACGATAACGAAAATACCCGAAATTCGGACGAAAATGCATTCGGACGAAAACGAATGCACATGTCTAATGACCATCAGCGTGAATAAAACAGGAGGGGCACACCAATATGAACCAAAATGTATTGTACCTTGTCCTGCTTCCAGCTGCACCACACTTCCTCGAGGGAATGTTGATATATATATATATATATATATAATATATATACAGTATATATATATACAGTATATATATATATATATATATATATATATATATATATCATGTTCTCAAAGGAATTTAACCACAATAAACACCGCCTTAACACATCACTCTATGGGGAATCCCTGTACATCCAATGGGGCCCCCAACTTCCAATCCAATCTACCTGCTTATCTTTCCTTGTCAAAAGAAGTTTATTGAGTATACAATATTATAAAGATACATAAAGTAAGTTTACAAGGATCTATAAAGTAAGCTCATTGTTTTACAGTAGGGTTTATATAGGTAAATATCATGAAATTTCAAATATTAAACATTGGGTTCACGTAAACCTAAATTAAAGATATATATCATTTCCTTAGTTACTTTTGTAGGTATTTAAATGATTTATACCTACTATACATATTGTTTACAGGTAGAGTGTATATAGGTCAAATAAATTCTGATAATGAGCTTTAATCGTAAGGTGGAGAAAAGGAAAGAGCAAGAAGAAAAAGGGTAGAAAGGCAGAGGTATGGTCCACAAGGTTGTCCCGCTCGTCAGTTTATTATTCTTTTTAGTTCTCTTTGAAGCCTTAGAATGGGTGTCTCTGTAAGTCATTTAATATGTTACCATGGCAACAGGACAGAGTCATTGAAATTTGACAGGAACTGTTGTTTTATCCAAGGATGCCAAAGTTTTTCAAATTTTGGAATTTGATTTTGATCGATGGCTACCACCTTAGCATGGGACATTGTATTATTCATTCTGTGAATTGTTTCTGCTAGTACCAATGTAGGAGATTTCCATGCCTTGGCCATTGTTTGTTTTGCAGCCGTTATTAGTTGGATCATAAGTTTGAATTGAGAGAGTGTTAACCATTCCGGTTTTAGATTATGTAAAGTTATATATGGATCTGGTTGTATTATTTTTTAAAATATTTTAGATGCAATCACGAAGACTTCCTTCCAGAAGGTTTGGATTACTGGGCACGTCCACCATATGTGTAAATGTGTGCCTATTTCTGGGCATCCTCGAAAACAAAGAGCTGAGGTATTAGGTGAATATTTTGCCACTCTAGCGGGTACAAGGTACCAGCGAGTTAGGACTTTATAATTTGTCTCCAGTGCTAAGATGTTGGGTGAAGATGACTTAGATGTGAGCCATATGTTAGACCAGTCTGTGTCTTCTAAAGTTCGTCCCAGGTCCTCCTCCCACCTCTGAACGTAAGAGGGTCTATTAAGATTTACTACTCCATATAATTGATTATAAAGTGATGAAATTGTACCTTTAGCAAATGGATCTTTTGTACAGATTGATTCAAAAATGGAAAATTGGGATAATGGTGTATCCCCCTTTAGGAATGGTGTATAGAAATTTTTGATTTGGAGATATCTAAATATCTCAGCGTTTGGTAGATCATATTTTTCTCTAAGCGATGGGAATGAAAGGAATGATTTAGATGCTATGAAGTCATTTAGTGTCTGAATGCCTGATGTTGTCCAAGCTTTGAAAGAATTTGGGTAGATCCATGCCGGATAAAAGGCCGGATTTCTGATAAAAGAAAGGAGAGGATTGTGTGGAGATTGTAACTGATATTTGGTTTTTAGTTTATCCCAGAGAGATAAGAAGTGTTTAGTTATGGGATTATGAATTTTAAAGCGGTCTTTAGGATCAAGCCATAACAAGTTTGATATTAATAGGGTCATTTTCTGAAGCCTCTATAAATACCCATAATGGGATTTCCTGTTTTGCATGGTATTTGGACAGACTGGCCAAATGTGCTGCTCTGTAGTAGTTAGTAAAATTAGGGTATCCCAGGCCTCCTTTATTTTTGGGAAGATGTAGTGTGTGTATAGGTATACGTGGTTTAGAAGAGCCCCATATAAACGAAGTTGCTCTTTTTTGTACTATTCTCAAAAAATAGGAAGGAATTGGAATAGGGAGGACTCTGAATAGATAAAGCAATTTGGGTAGAATAGTCATTTTGATTGCATTAATCTTCCCTATCCAGGATAAAGGAAGTTGCGACCATTGTTTTATTAGATTTGTGATCTGTCTTAATACAGGAGGATAATTGGTTGAGAATAAGTCAGAATGAGATGCTGTTAAATGAATTCCAAGATATGGGATTGATTTTTCTGCCCATGTGAATGGGAGTGCAGCCCTAGCCGGGATCAATTCCATGTTTGTGAGCGAAATATTAAGCACCAGGCATTTCTTAGGATTAATCATAAGGCCGGATAGGGCTGCAAATCAATCAAGAGCTGGTATTAAGTTAGGACCAGAGACCTGTGGTGATGATAGAAAAAGTAATATATCGTCTGCAAATATACATAATTTGTGTGTAATACCTCCTACTTCAATGCCAGTTATAGTTTTGTTTGTTCTGATGTATTGGGCCATGGGTTCGAGTATAAGGGCAAATAATAAGGGAGATAATGGGCAACCCTGTCGGGTACCTCTTTCGATATTAAAGGCATCAGATTTGTATCCAGCATATTTTATATAGGCTTTGGGTTTATTATATAATGCTTTGATCCATGTTAAAAAGTGGAGTCCAAAACCCCATTTTTGTAATGAATATTGCATATATTGCCAGGATACTGTGTCAAATGCCCTCTTAATATCGAGAGATAGAAAACATAAAGGGATTTTCCGTTTTTTAGCAATATGTGCCAATAACACTGCCCTGCGTATATTATCGCCTGCCTGTCTATTTGGCATGAAGCCTACTTGATCTCTATCTATTAATTTTCCTATAATGCTATTGAGGCGTTTTGCTATTATTTTTGCTAATAATTTAATATCAAGGTTTAACAGAGAGATAGGCCGATAATTCACACAGAAAGTATCATCAGAAAGGGGTTTTGGGATCATACAAACAATTGCCATTAGTGTTTCTTGCCGAAAAGAATGTCCTTCTAGAAGTTTGTTAAAAGTTTCAGTGAGAATGGGAGAGAGTATTTCTGAGAAGGTTTTATAGTATAAAGCCGAGTAGCCGTCTGGGCCTGGTCTTTTGTTAAGTTTTAGGTCTTTTATGGCGTTAGCAACTTCATCTATAGTTATAGGCTCATCCAAACTGCTTTTTTGATTCTGAGACAACTCAGGTAAGGTTATTTTTGAGAAGAAGGAGTCAGTATTACATTGTATATTCCTCTATGTTGTGGTCGTCCAGGGGTGCTTATATAATAGTTTTTTGAAACTATTGATGCCCCCCGCTGAAACCACAGTCTGTGGAAGGGAATTCCACATCCTTGCCACTCTTACAGTAAAGAACCCACTACGTAGTTTAAGGTTAAACCTCTTTCTTCTAATTTTAATAAGTGGCCACGTGTCTTGTTAAACTCCCTAGTTTTATCCCTACTGTGGGGTCACCAGTATGGTATTTGTAAATTGAAATCATATCCCGTCTCAAGCGTCTCTTCTCCAGAGAAAATATGTTAAGTGCTCGCAACCTTTCTTCATAACTAATGTCCTCCAAAGTCTTGTTTTTTTTTTCTATAAAAATAACAAACATATTATACCGTATATACTCGAGTATAAGTCGAATTTTTCAGCACATTTTTTTGTGCTGAAAGTGCCCCCCTCGACTTATACTCGAGTCAAGCACTTTTCTGCAGCAAAAAATTTCATTTTCCGAACCGACTTTGGGGCCCTGTATCTCAGGGCCACTTGGTGCTAGGAACCCCAAATTTGGTGTGCAAACCCAGTGGAACTGGTCCCATAACATATTCAAAGATGGAGTCCCTAGCTCTAAGGGGCCTCGAGATACGGGGCCTCAGAATCGGTTCAGAAAATGTCATTCTCTGCTGCAGAAAAGTGCTTGACATTTTCTGAACCAAATTTGGGGCCCCGTATCTCAGGGCCACCTAGTGCTAGAAACCCCAAATTTGGTGTGCAAACCCAGTGGCACTGGTACCATAACATATCCAAAGATGTCATTCCTAGCACCAAGTGGCCCTGAGATACGGGGCCCCAAATCCGGTTCGGAAAATGTCATCTCTGCTATAGAAAAGTGCTTGACATTTTCTGAACCGATTTTTGGGGCCCTGTATCTCGGGGCCACTTGGTGCTAGAAACCCCAGCTTTGGATATTTTATGGTGCTAGTTCCTCTGGGTTTGCACACCAAATTTGGGATTCTTAGCACCAAGTGGCCCCAAGATACGGGGCCCCAAATTCGGTCAACTGTGTCCATCTGCAGTCATTTTGGGACCCTTTGGGTTCAGAGACCCCAAATTTTGGCTGCAGCTAGGGGGCATCTAGGAACCCTTAACTACCGAGTTTGAAGTTTGGGGGACCTATGGCTGCAAATGAGCACAGTGAGGCATGCAAATGGGCACAGTGAGGCTGCAAATGGGCATTGTTGACCCTCTTTTCCACTTACAGTAGCTGTGCATTTCTCACCCTCGTCTTATACTCGGGTCAATAAGTTTTTCCCATTTTTTTGTGGTAAATTAGGGCCTCGACTTATACTCTGAACGACTTATACTCGAGTATATACGGTACTTACCTCCTCTGTGCAGTTTTCTTGGGTCCCTTTTCGCTGCTCCTGGCACCTCCCTCCTGTCGAGTGTCCCCACAGCAAGCAGCTTGCTATAGGGGCACCCCGAGCCGAGTCACAGCCTCAGTGCGGCCCCTGCCCCCTCTCTCTCCTGATTGGCTAACTGACTTTGATAAACAACAGTGGAAGCCAATGGCACCGCTGCTGTGTCTCAGACGGACGAGGCACTCATGGACATCGCTGGACAGAGAGGGACCTTAGGTAAGTATTGGAGGGGCCAAGGGGGGCTGCTGCACACAGAAGGCTTTTTATGCATAGAATGCATTAAGATAAAAAACCTTCTGACTTTACAACCCCTTTTTTGATCACTCAAAGTGAGTAAATTCAGATGCGCATAACGACTATAAACATAACAGAACATAAATAGCACCGAGACAATAATCAAATGTCTCTTCTTAGTTTCTCTGAGATGGAATAGTGCATCCAAGATGCATTTTTTGAAAAAAGTTGCATTTTTAACTGATGGAGGGTATTAGATTCATGGGGTATAGCTTTGATTTAAAAATCTTTAATTTCAATTTACCCAAAGCTCTTTTCCCCCTCGAACACCTTTTAATGATCATTGATTCAGAAAATAGTTTATCCTTCGCTTGTTTGTTACACACTTGCAGTCTCTATATACGGTGAGGCACAATAGCACAACACTAGTCAGAGATATCTTCTTCTTTTGATGGTATAAACTTGCAGTTCTGCCTATGACTTTTGTCACTGCGTTACCATAGCAAAGTGACAGAAACTGTTCCTGTTGTCTCTCGGGACTGTCTGTAGCTTCCAGCATCTCTGTCCTTTTGAAACCGAATGACTTACATTCAGAGCAGTTATGACAGTTTGGAAGGCCCCTGTTGGCTAATTTTCAGACCTCAATCTGATGCCACTGAGTTTTCCCATAATCCATCAGATTGCTGGAAAAATAATGAACAGCCTTACAGATTAACTAGAAATGTTTTCCCATTCATTGAGCGATAGAAATATAGAATGGGGAACACACATCTGTATTATGACAGATCATAGTGTCTTTTTGTATTAACCACTATATTCTATTCATAAAAGAAGGAGAAAGTTTATCTGCGCTTGGATCCCAAATTAGCAGCTGAACACTATAACGCAGATACCTGGTAAATACCAATGAATAAAACAATTGCAGCGCTATAAATACCAATAGTGAATTGAATAAATCAATTAATAATGATATAAGTTAATGAGAACACATAATAAACATGTGAAAATTCTAAAATGTCCATAAAGAAAAAGTCCCATAGAGAAAATCCATGCTGATAAAGAAAGATCCAAGGACAGCAAATGTGACACTGGACACTGGTAAGGTCACACTGGAGACTTACCAGAAGACCAGTGACCCCTCCTTACTCAGGGAGGTCAATAACCACTTGCCGACCGCCTCGCGCCAATATACATTGGCAGAATGGCACGCCTGCGCAAACTGACCTACCTGTGCATCAGTCCGCAAAAGCAGGATAGCGGGCACACACACGCTCCCACCGTGCGCCGTGGGAGTGTGCCCACGGCTTCCGTGGACTCAATGTCCATCGGGGAGGAGAGACAGAACAGGGAACTGCCTATGTAAAGAAGGCATTTCCCTGTTCTGCCTAGTAACATGACAGAGATCTACTGTTCCCTGTCATCGGGAACATCGATCTCTGTCATGTTCTAGTGAGCCCATCCCCCTACAGAACATGCTGAGGGAACACACTTAACCCCTTGATCGCCCCCTGGTGTTTAATCCCTTCCCTGCCAGTGACATTTATACTGTAATCAGTGGCTATTTTTAGCTCTGATCGCTGTATAAATGTCAATGGTCCCAAAATAGTGTCAAAAGTGTCCGATCTGTCAGCCACATATCCGCAGCCCAGATAAAAATTGCAGATCACCGCAATTACTAAAAACCAGACTCCAAATCCGCCAGTAAAGGCTCAGGTATCCTCTCAAGTAGCCCCAGGTGGCAAATACAAAGATAGAAGAAAGTATTTGGCATATACTCCATTCATTGAGCACGAGTGAGGACTTGCTGATACAGCCTCCCGGAGTACATGTCTATCTTCTATCCTTGTATTTGCCAGAAGATGAGAGACTACAGACCCAACAATGCAGACGATCTGAAGGCCGCAATGAAAGCAACCTGGGCTTCCACGCCGCATTGATGCAGTAATTCATGCAAAAGGAGCCCTGACCAAGTTTTGAGTGCATACTATACTGTACATGGACATACTTTTCAGTAAGTCAACATTTCTGTATTAAAAATCCTTTTTTTATTGCTTTTATGTAATATTCTAATTTTCACAGATACTGAATTTTGGGTTTTTACTAGCTGTAAGTCATAAACATCAAAATTAAAAGAAAGAAATGCTTCATATATTTCACTCTGTGTGTAATGAATCTATATAATATATGAGTTTCACTTTTTGAATTGAATTACTGAAATAAATTAACCTTTTGATGATATTTTTGAGATGCACCTGTAAATGTGAATAAAGTCCAATAGCAACAATAATGTGTTTCTGTTAAAAGCTTTCACCCTTTAAAAAGATCCACAACACCACTTGTGACTGACACCCTGGCCACACTCACCAAAGCTGCCAAAGGTGAGCAGAAAACAGTGTGTTTGTATCAAATGGATTACAGCCCCTCATGAATAGCAATCCAGCTACATTGCTTTTTGTTGCCGAGTGAAAGATGGCCATCAGTTTCGAAACTGAAAGTGGCAGCGTGATGTCAGCATGTAGATCTGCCCCTATGTGTTCCATGCAGCAGTACGTCTTCAGGGGATGCTAGTCGCATGAAATGCACCATATGGACTATTGTAAATGAAGAGACAATGAAATAAGAGCACTGAGCACTTCATTTAAGGAGCACTGGGTACTTTTATTTATTTATGTCACAATATAGGCACAGGACATTTTCCTTTTATATGCTAATTATTGCATTGTATTGTTTTTTTTTGTGATATCTATTGCACTTTATATTGGTTGATATTTTGAGGAAAAACACATTTTATTTAGTAAATTTTTATGTATTATGACATACAGTATGAATATTGTATAAACAGGTATATACTTACTTTTTAGGGAAGAACTGGAAAGCGGGATTTTTAATAGTGCCACAGGTAAAGTATAGACAAAGGATATTTTTGATAAAAGATTTTTTTATTTATATCCAAATGTTAAAAAGAGTGAACGATGTTAACTCTCAAAATAAAGAAAAACAATAATATGCAAATAGGCTATATGTAGCTGTATAAATGCCTGTTTGGCTCTACATGCTCTACATGTTTTGCTATATTGCTTTTTCAGGAGCTGTAAGGTATATATTGGCTACAAAGAAGAAATATAAGATATCAAACATGAACAACAACGTAATACAAAAACATTATAGACAGGTAAATATCACAAAATACAATATGTAGATAGAAAACAAAAAACCCTGGGAATAGCCCTTTGAACGCTTAGGGGGTACCTGATGTTCATAGGACAGTTCTGCAGAGGAGGGCATGGAGGTGGCGGAGAAGGATGAGGGGGTAGAGCTCACAGGTCTGGCATCATCACCACCAGCTGTATGGAGACATGGGGCACAACAAGCTGCAGCACCGAGCCCTGTCCTGCATCCTTTCGAGTTGCAGCATTACACAGTTTGCTTTGCATGAAATATATCATCCCTGCCCATGCTTGCTGGACCACGTGTCAGCAGTAAGGTGGATTTTATGGCTGACTGCCTTGCCCAACGATGCCAGAACATTCCCTTCTACGTGATGGTAGAGAGATGGAACTGCCTTACGTGAAAAGTAGTAGCGACTGGGAACCTATTTTTTTTCCGTTGCAGCAGATGGGGCTGAGAAATTTGCCAGCTACAGTCTATAGCTGGTGGTGTGGTGCTGGCACATGTGCTGCTAGGACCTGGGGCACCCTGTGCTATACCATCATCCCTGTCAGTGGAGGCTGCTGCAAGGTAATGACTTGAGAGTCGGTATAGCAGGGACAGACAGAATTGGGTAAGGAGGAGGAAGAGGGACAGATTTGTGCCCCTTTTGTGTGGCTTTTAGCTGCTCTTGACAACGGGCTGAGTAGTTGGACATAAAATGCCTTGTTAATCATGTGGTACCCAAATGGCTGGTGTTTTTGCCATGTTTGATGTGCCTGAGACACCGTTTGCAGATAGCAACAGTGCGATCTGCTGCAGATGTGCTGAAAAAGGCCCAGACAGCTGAGCTTTGGGGAGTGGCCTGGGAGATAACAGCTGCAGAATCTGATGAAATAGGGTGGCTGCTCTCTACTCTTTCTTGATGTCAGCCTCCTTGACCCCTCACCTTCAGTTTCCTCCTCTGCTCTATGTGGCACCCAAGTCGCATCAGTGACCTCATCATCTCCATCTCCTCCATCATCATCATTACCACTGGAGACAACTTGGCAATACTGCGGCTGGGGGAACATGAATGCCAATTTGTCTACCAGTGTTCTCCCCTCTCTCTAGGCTCACGTTCCTGTCATTCTCAACCTCAGAACCAACATCTGAATCCAGTAATGGCTGGGCATCATCAAGGGGCAAGTGGCTGACGCTGTGCTCAAATAACTCAGCTGACTCCCCCATGGCTAATGTTGGGGCTATGGCAGGAATAAATGTGGACAAGGAGGCAGGTTTATCCACTCTGACAACTGCAGGGGACTGCACACTTGTCTCTGCTTGCATGACAGAGGATGAGGAGGATGAGGAAGGTTTATTAAGCCAGTCCACCACCTCCTCTGGATGCTGTGGCTGGATAGCATGGGCAAACTCACTAAACAGAGGAAATGATGCCCTGCCTGAGAACTGACCACCACGTCCATCTTTGCCTGTGAACACATTTTTTGCTGGCCCCCTTACAGTGCTAAGGGAACGTCTGCCTCTCCTTGATGTCCTCCCAGACATTAATGGGAGGGAGGGGGCGGTGCTTATAAGCAAATGTAAAGAAGAAGTGGAAATCTGTACGTAGATGCACTTTAATCAATGTAAAGTGGTGTTTGGTGCACTTTAATTTGAGTACTCACACTAAATAGACACACTCCACAGATACACTATAATATACTGCAATATAATGCAATATAATGCCAAACGTGCAGTGACGCACAGAACTATATGGCATGAAACTTGAAGTAATGCACACAGAAGTAAATGCAGTATATTATAGTGTATCTGTGGAGTGTGTCTATTTAGTGTGAGTACTCAAATTAAAGTGCACCAAACACCACTTTACATTGATTAAAGTGCAGAGATGTAGATGGCGTTCAACTTGCAGTAACGCACACAGAAGTAAATGGCGTTAAACTTGCAGTAACGCACACAAAAGTAAATAGCGTTAAACTTGCAGTAACGCACAAAACTATATGGTGTTAAACTGGCAGTAACACACACCAAACTATATGGCGTTAAACTGGCAGTAATGCACACCAAACTATATGGCGTTAAACTGGCAGTAACACACACAGAAGTAAATGGCGGTAAACTTGCAGTAACGCACAAAACTATATGGCGTTAAACTGGCAGTAATGCACAAAAAACAATATGGCGTTAAACTGGCAGTAACGCACACAGAACTATATGGTGTTAAACTGTCAGTAACGCACACAGTACTATATAGCGTTAAACTAGCAGTACCGCACACAGAACTATATGGCGTTAAACTGGCAGTAACACACACAGAAGTAAATGGCATTAAACTTTCAGTAACGCACAAAACTATATGGCGTTAAACTGGCAGTAACACACACAGAACTATTTTGGCATTAAACTGGCAGTAACGTGCACAGAACTATATGGCGTTAAACTGGCAGTAATGCACACAGTACTATATAGCGTTAAACTGGCAGTAACGCACACAGAACTATATGGAGTTAAACTGGCAGTAACGCACACAAAACTATATGGCATTAAAATGGCAGTAACGCACGCAGAAGTAAATGGCGTTAACCTGGCAGTAATGCACACAGAAGTAAATGGCGTTAAACTGGCAGTAACGCAATCAAATAGACTGTGTTCAACCGTCACTACACTGCCGCTATCTGAACTGTCCCTACTCTAGCTATACACTAATGTCAAGATTACTGACACTGTCTCACTACACTACACTGAAACTCTCTAAGCTGTCCCTACTCTAGCTACACACTATGCAAAGCTGAATGATGGTCCTACTCACTACACTCACACTATCCCTAGACTGACACTAAACTAATATTCTTCACTGACAACTGAAGTAAAATAGCACAATATAGCACACTAACTAACTATTAGCACTGAACAGAGCCCTGTTCTATCTCTCTCCACGCCGAAATCACACTGAAAATGGCTGCCATTAAAAGAATACTTTTATACTGTGGGGAGCGAATGAGCCATGATTGGATAAAGTCATGATGACAGTGTCCAATCATGACTCTGACAGTGCTCTGTGCCCTGATTGGCTGAGTCTTTCACTGCTTCAGCCAATCAGGGCTTGCAATGAACTGTTCGGCGCCACAATGCATTGTGGTCGGTTCGGGGGCCGAACAAACGGTCAAAGGACTCATTTGTTCAGCTGTTCGCCGAACATACGAACAACGAAAGTTCGGCCCAAATTTATGCTCGGGCAGAACCGTTTGCCCATTCCTATTCCTTACCATGTGGTGATAATTTTATATATTTGTCTTTATTTGAGTTAACAATGTTCACTCTTTTTAGCATTTGGATAAAAATAAAAAACCTTGTATTAAAAATATCTTTTGTCTATACCTGTGGCACCATTAAAAATCCCTCTTTTCATTTCTTCCCTAAAATGGTTTCTAATTTGGGATGTGGGTGCCTTGATCTCTTGAGTTAGTGTGGTTCTATCAATAAGGTATATCCTTACCTTTCCAGTGGTTGATGTGTTCAATCTTCTCTATCTTCAACAGCTTTAGATGCTGTTGCATCCTGTAGTGGCATGGGACTGCAGTGATGCTGGTTCAATTTTACATAGTTACATAGTTCGTAAGGTTGAAAAAAGACACAAGTCCATCGAGTTCAACCTGTGTGTGTGTGCGCTTTTATGTCATTATTACATTGTATATCCCTGTATGTTGTGGATGTTTAGGTGCCTATCTAATAGTTTTTTGAAATTATCTATGCTACCTGCTGAAACCACTATTTGTGGAAGAGAATTCCACATTATTACCGCTCTTACCGTAAAGAACCCTCTACGCAGTTTTCGGTTAAATCAATTTTCCTCTAATTTTAGTGAATGGCCACGAGTCTTTTTAAATGCCCCTTCGTGGAAAAGTTTTATCCCTATTATGGGGTCACCAGTACGGTATTTGTACATTGAAACCATATCCCCTCTCAAGCGTCTCTTCTCCAGAGAGAATAAGTTCAGTGCTCGCATTCTTTCCTCATAACTAAGACCCTCATGTTTCTTTATTAGCTTTGTTGACCTTCTCTATACTCTCTCCATTTGCAGAACATCCTTCCTGAGGACTGGTAACCAGAACTGGACGGCATACTCCATGTAGGCCAGACCAAAGTCTTGTAGAATGGGAGAATTATCGTTTTATCTCTGGAGTTAATTCCCTTTTTAATGCATGCCAATATTCTATTGGCTTTGCTTGCAGCAGCTTGGCATTACATGCCTGTTGGAAGGCAACATGATTTAATATCATATTCCTGGAGTTTCTTTCTGGTTGATGCAACCAAGCTTTTGTTTTCTTGGGGGCGGTCTGAAATGTCTTTGTAGCATATCTGAAAAAAGAGATCAGGCCTCCATCAGGGCTGAACAATGCTTGGCTCCTGACCATCTGTTGTTATAACGCTATGCAAGCAAACTTGAAAAGGACCATAGCTGACAAGATGATTGATGAATGTCCTGCTACAGAAGATCAAAAGATCAAAGGCATTGAAGATTGACATGGACAATGCTGCCCCTAGAGGCCAGTACAGCAAGACGGACAGTAATATAATATATTGAGGAGGACTTCCCCATAAGTACTGTGATTCGTCAAAAGTCTAGATGGGATGGCAATGGGGTTGGGTCTGGATGGTGTATGACTGAAGTATAAAAGGACTGAACCAGTCAGAGAGCTTCCTCTCTCTACCCTTTTCTCTCTTGGCTCAAGCCTAGTGGCTGTCTTAGCTGCATGGCTCCCTCTCTACAATTTTTGAGCCCAGCCGAGGAGACCTTGCGATAAGTATCTTTGATGTTCTTGTATTATATGTTTTGGTGTTATATGCTTTGTAATATCTTTCTTTAGTATTTTCATATTAGCGTTTTCCTATTTTCTTGGGAAATAAATAATAATAAATAAATAATAAATAAGATGTTGTTTTATTAAGCAGTGTGCTTGTTTTCAATGCTAACCTTATATCATTGTGCTTATCAGAGTTTTAATAGACTATGGGAATAGACAAGTTAATTCATATATGCAATAAATAGAGGGAATCCGTAACCACCCTCAAATAATATTTATTGTACCAGTTATTTCAATTGGCACCCCAGAAGGTGTGTGGAATTTATTTCTGCACAGAATTCAAAACCCTAATGTATTTTTGTCTTGAGTCCCTATAAGCTAAGGAATCAACTACACTTAGAACTGAAAGCCTTCTCTACGGTGTACAAGATTTGCGCTGGTTTGTGAATTCTGAAGCCCTACGTGAGTGGTCCTGAATGTTCTATGAAATATTTCATCAGTGAGAGGATGCGCAAAACCTGGTGGTATTTTTGCTGGTATATGTATATATGTTAACGCTTATTGTATTGTTAGTGTGCGTTAGGCCTGTGTAGCCGGTCAAGAGGGCTGGTGATAGAGGGGCTGATCACCCCTGGTTATCTGATGTAGCCTGCAGATTGACAGGATAAATCACACATCTTTGAGGAGAAAGTGGATGAAATATAGATTTTTATTTTTATTTCTCCCCACGTGAGTGTGAAATAGCTCTCTGTTCCAATAGAAGTTGAATGTGGCCTGCGAGCTAAGGGGGCTAAAAATCAAAGGTAATAAGGAGATAGTAAGGCATTGATTAAGAGTGTGCATGTCTCCTGGTGTGGAAGAGCATTGATTAGTGTGCTCTGCCTTGTGTGTTATCTGTGTGGTGTGTTTATGTAAGCAACTGTTGTATAGTCTGGTTGAGTAACCTCAGTGTAGACTAATTAGCATATCAATGGAAGTCATTGAAGATTTTATTAGAAAACATGCCTGTGTTAAATTCAATACTATGACAGAAAATACTTTAACACATCAATTCAATGACCTTTTGAAACAATGTAATATTAATAATGATCAGATAAAACATAAAAAGTCTTCGAAAAAAGGCAGGAAAGCCAAGATGGCCAATTTTGTATGCATGTTATTGAAAATGAAAGACTTTGCTATAGTGAAAGAAGTCCAATGGTGTACTGAGAGAAAGCAATTCTTGGAGCAGGTACAAAGTGTAACTGAGAATATAGTAGCAATGGTGGCTAAGGCAGATGCAAATGTTGCTGATCATATTAAACAATTAGTGACCAAGAAATGTGTATTGGAACAGAGATTGGATGAGTTGGAGGAAACATGTATGTTGAAGGAACAATGTATTGCATCGTTAGGACAGAGAGAGGCTGGGAATGAAACTGCGATAGAAATACTTAAGAGAGAGTTACAAGAATGTAAAACTCAGCTATCCCAAAAAGATCATGCCATTCTATCTTTGAAAGCACAGGCAATGCATAAAGTACACAGCCATTGTTGTGCTAACAAGGATACACATCCCTTTGTGACACAGGAGCACGGAGACAGGATGCTGATGAAACAGCAGCCAGTATATTCGGCTGACAATCCTGAAGAATCCCCAAATCAGAGTTCTCCTCTCTTTACTCCTGCGTCAGAAAGGACTGGGCAAGAAATAGAAATTATAAAAAGGGAGGGTAGCACCCAATCCACAACACGCTCCATACAAGATCGCACAAATCTGTGCCACATTTTGGGGAAATTTTATACTAGCGCTTCACCTTTAGTCTCTCAAACAGGCTGGAAGCCGTGGTGGCATAGTATATTTAAAACAATAGGGATGCATGCGCACTCCTTCACGCATGGCTTCCACTGCAACTGTGTGAAAAACTGCAACCACCAGTCGGGAGTCACAGAGGTCCATCTCTCGAGTTAAACTCAAATTGGGGAAACTCGGGAGATAGAATGAGAGAAATGCAGCGCATAATGGGAGGAAGAGATACTAGGGGTCCAGATGCCCTGGAAAATACAAAATTTTAGGAGGGGAATCAATGTTGGAGATCTGAACGAGGAATATTTAAATAATGCCGCATACACATGATCAGAATTTCAGCCCGCAAAAGACAGATGAGAGTTTTTAGTCGGAAAATGCGACCGTGTATATGCTCCATCAGACTTTTGCTGGGCGAATACCAGCCAGCAAAAGATTGAGAGCATGTTCTCAATTTTTCGGTCGGGAAAAGTTCCTATCTGAAAATGCGATCGTCTGCGGCAATTCCTACGCGCAAAATCCCTACGCATGCTCGGGAACAATTCAACGCATGCTCGGAAGCATTGAACTTAACTTTCTCAGCTCATCATAGTGTTGTACGTCACTGCATTCTTGACAGTCGTAATTTCAGCGAACTTTTGCGTGACCGTGTGTATGCAGGGCAATCTCGAGCAGAATTCCGCCGGAAAAGCCGTCATATCTTTTTCCATCGAGAAATCCGCTCGTGTGTATGCGGCATAAGAGTGCAGTAACTGTGCTTGAAAGTGATTCAGGAGTTGAAACAGTGGAGAATTCTGATGAGTCTATTGCTAGTGAATACCCAGACAATGAAATAGTAAAATCTGTTCATTCCAACCATAGTGATGTTATGCAGCAATGTGAGTCTCTAGCACCATATGCTCAGAGAAGGGCCTATTGTCAGGGCTGGGCTTAGCCCTTCCTCCTCTGAGCTGACTGCTCAGCTGTCGGCTAATTGCCAGCTCCTATTTCTCCACAGATACTAAGCTGTTGATGATCCTGCTTGTCAGTCCTGCCTACTTAAGCCATCCAGTCCAGAGGAGCTCTACCTTTGCCTTGGTCACATCCCGATCCTACGTTACCTTTTATCCTTGAAGTTGATGCTTCTGAGACTTGTGCTGGTGCCCTTCTGTCTCAACGTCCTACCTCTGAGAGCGCTATGCATCCTTGTAGCTACTTTTCCAAGAAATTGTCACCTGTAGAGTGCAATTACGAGATTGGTGACAGAGAGCTATTGGCGGTCATTTTAGCCCTGAAAGAATGGAGACATTTTCTTGAAGGTACCACTGTGCCGGTTCTCATTCTTACTGACCATAAGAATCTCACATTCTTGTCTGAGGCTAAACGCCTCTCTCCCAGAAGGGTGCGATGGGCTCTTTCCTTGTCATTTCAATTACATTGTCTCATTCTTACCTGGTACGAAGAATGTAAGGGCTGAAGCCTTGTCACAACAATTTTCCTCCACTTCCAATTGGAGTCAGTTCCGGTTCCTGTGATTCCTCCTGATCGTATTCTAGCTACGGTTCGCACCAGGCTCACTTCTCCTTTGGGTGACAAAATTCTTGCTGCTCAGGTACATGCTACTCCTGAGAAACCTGGTGACCGCTGCTTTGTCCCAAAAAGTCTCCATACTGCCGAGCTCCAGACTTAACATTCTCCCTTGGCAGCTGGCCACCCTGGGAAGAATCAACTCATTTGGACCATTTCCCAACAATTCTGGTGGCCTAGTCTACGTGCTGATGTAACTGCCGTCGTAGCTGCCTGTTATGTGTGTGCTCAGAGTAAGTCTCCACTACACCTTCCAGTGGGCCTCCTACAACCCATACCCAATGGAGTGAGGCCCTGGACCCACCTGTCTATGGATTTCATTGTGGAGTTACCCAAATCCCAAGGCAACACTGTTATCCTTATGGTGGTTGACCGGTTCTCAAAGATGTGTCATTGTATTCCACTTAAGAAGTTGCCCACTTCTATGGAACTGGCTTCCATTTTTGCTCAGGAGATCTTTCACTTACATGGGCTACCCAAGGTGATTGTCTCAGACAAGGGTAGTCAGTTTGTGTCCCGGTTCTGGTGAGCCTTTTGTGCACAGTTGGGAATTCAGCTTGCTTTCTCCTCTGCGTATCACCCGCAGTCTAATCAGTCCTTGGAGCAATTCCTACGTTACTATATTTCTGACCATCATAACAACTGGTCAGACCTATTACCGTGGGCAGAGTTTGCTCACAACAGTGCCTTGAATTCTGCTTCCCGATTGTCCCTGTTTATGGCGAATTATGGTTTCCAACCATCCATGTTGGCTGACTCGTTTGTTCCGCAGAGTATTCCTGCGTTAGAGGAGCATCTCCGTGGGCTTCATTCTACTTGGGCACAAGTCCAGGAGGCTTTGCGTCATGCTAATGATAGGTACAGACTCCATGCTGACCGCAGACGCCTGCCTGCACCTTCCAACCAGGTCGGGGACAGGGTCTGGCTGTCATCTCGCAACCTCCGACTTTGTGTTTCCTCACTAAAGTTCGCACATCGGTTTATTGGGCCTTTCCGTATTCTTTGCAGGATTAACCCAGTAGCTTACGCATTAGACCTTCCTTCTAATATGCATATTTCAAATGTATTTCATGTCTTCTTATTAAAACCTTTGGTCTGCAACCGCTTTACCACCACATCCTCACCCTGTACATGTTGAGAACCATGAGGAGTATGAAGTACAGTCCATTGTTCACTCCTGTAGGTTCTGTGGAGCACATACAGTACGTGGTGCATTGGAAAGGGTATGGTCTGGAGGAAGGCTCTTGGGTCTCATCCTCGGACGTACATGCCCCTGTCCTCCTCCGTGATTTCCATAGATGTTTTACCCTCAAGCCTGGTGGTCCTATGAGGGGCTAGGTGTTGTTGAGGAGGGGGTACTGTCAGGGCTGGGCTCAGCCCCACCTTCTCTGAGCTGGCCACTCAGCTGTCGGCTAATTGCCAGCTCCTATCTCTCCACAGTTACTCAGCTGTTGATGATCCTGCTCATCAGTCCTGCCTACTTAAGCCGTCCAGTCCAGAGGAGCTCTGCCTTTGCCTTGGTCACATCACAAGAAACTATCTCCTGCGTTCCTGTTTAATGACTGGATTTGATGACATCCCCTCTGGCTCCAGATCCTGCTTGCTGTTCCACTATATTTATCCCTGACTTCTGGCTTGGCTGACTATCCGTTCCAGTTACTGAACTTTGGCTATGTTTTGGCTACGTTTGTTCTTTTTACTTTTATTATTAAACAAGTGTGATTTAACTGTACTTCTGTCTCCGTCTGATTTCATGGTTTCTTACACCTATGCAGGGAGACCAGCTCTCAAGTACTTTGTTTGTAAAAAGGGGGGTCACATCGTTAGGTATTGTTTGGTCGCTAATAATGATATGCAACGGAAATACCCTAAACCTACACCGAGGCGTTATGAAGTTTATTCTGCGAGATGGGGTATAAATCCAAGGCATAGAGGCCATACTAATCAAACCCGTTTCCCTTTTAAGACCCAAATGTGGAGACTGCAAACTCAAAATCATAGACATGTAGAACAGTTGCATAAAGTTAAAATGGAGGCAGCTGCATGGTCATTCAAATATAGCACTGGGGAAAACAAGGTTAGCAGCCTTTGGTGAGCTGCATGGATTGTAAGAGTTTTCTGGTTAATGTTTCTTTGCTATGAATAAGGTTTAGATGTGAGTTTCAGAGATTTGTCCTTCATGTTTGGAGTATTATAGAGGACCTTGATATATTTTTAGTATTTTCAAGGATAAGCCTCTGGATTAATATATTATTTTTTTTGGTTATAATATTTTTCTTTGTTTTTATTTTTATTCAGGTTTAAAAAGTTCCAAAAGGTTTAGGCTTTGACCAACTGAAAGGGGAGTTAGTGCATAGGTCTTAAGATACAGATAGATGCATTGTTTTTTTAGCGTTTAAAATGAGAATTTTTGAGAAGCAACATTCACGATCATTTTTTGTTCTTACTATGGGGACCCATTTTAGAGTGGGTTCAGCCTAAAGAAATCATGGTTGTTTTGATAATTTGTTTAGAGTTGCTGAAGCCAGGAATACTAAGTTCCTGTGTTCCAAGGAGGGAACTATAAGTAAACATAGCAAGCGAGTAGATATTGTGGATAAGAATTTGATTCTGCTCTTGTTTTTCACTTCCAGAATCCTAGTGGAGCGAGATTGGAAAGGTTTCTAGAACAGAGATGAAAGATGTTCAGTTTGTCTGTGCCACACCACACCGCAAATTTGTTCTGATAAACATTCAGGAGAGAAGGGACAAGCAAAAAGATTCAGATTAATACTTGCAATATACAATTTATTTTTCTTATGGACAATTTAGTGCTAATGCTGAATCTGAAAGACTTTGCCCAGCAACGAGACTTGTGAAACATTTTGCCGGAGTCTCTCCTGTCATTTATGAATGCAAACATACTGTAAATACAAGTGCAATGGGTTGGAGGTGGGGAAGGAATATAACCTATCCAATCTTTCAGAAGAAGAAAAGTAAATGTATTTTTTTATGGGGGAAGGAATTGAAAGAAGGAAAGCTTTTTAATGTGTGACATGTATTAATATAACTGAAGTAATATGGTGCAGGTACCCAGGAGACTGGCATTTATGCATAATAAGATGTCTGTTGGCCAGGTGACACATCAATGGGGTGAAAATTTCCTTGTAGGGGTGGTGTCTCAATCTTAGCATTCCTACAGAGAGGTTCTCGGTTACTGGACACATGGTACAACAGAGCTGGATATGGGAGAGATACGCCTGGTTGATGTCTGACCTGAGAGGTTGGAACCTTGCACAGGTAATGCCAGTGACTACACACAGGAGCATGCTCTGTTAGATAAAGGGAACAAACTCTGGCTACCAGGATACAGTATGCCTTCACCACATGGCGCTTCAACATCTCACAGTGGTCAAAAGCCTATTACCCTATATGTGCTGAGTATACACTGAATCAAATGCGGTCATTGTACCAGTGGCTTGCTCCCAGAGATGTGCGGACACAGAATGAGGTTCATGCAGGACGCTTATTTCTGAGGAGTAAGCGAAAGAGGAGGGATGTATTCAGCACTATATTGGGAGGAATAGGAGCTGGGATGGGTGCTGTTAATGAAGTGGACATCGATCTCCTGAGGGACAAACCCTCAGCCATAGCTTCAGACAGTAAGCAGGGTTTTGTTATTCAGAGAGATTGGTGGAATCCTTGATAACATTCAGCAAAGTCACATAAATACACAGGTTAAAGTGGCTCCGGATTTTGTCAACCATGTTGAGAGGTTGGTAGAGAGTGTGATGGTACAGGACAGAAATCTGTCATGGGCTCTGGCATGCATGCAGGGGCAGGTGGAATTATCAACCAACATCAAACTGATTGTACAGTCTCTGTGTGAGGGGCAGTGGCCTTATGAGTTAGCATCACAGCTCAGTAAGATTTTGCCAAAACACATCTCTTACACTAATCCAAGGTGGTGGTCGAATGCCTGAATGGGCTGTACTAGTTTGGATTATGAGAGATGTTATGCTTCCTCATTGATCACATATACAGAAGTGCAGACTCGGTCTGTATATTTGGTGGCATCAATGGGCTTACTGACTGGGGATTCTACCTTGTTGCATCTGAGGCTAAATTACCCACATGTGATCAGAGAGGATGGAAACTGGAGGTAGGTTGATATTTCCCTTTGTCGGAAGCATGACCATGATGTCCTTTGTATGCCAAGCCAATACATGGTGGTGAACGAGAAATGTTGGAAAGATTTCACTCTGTGTTCTGGATGGAGAGATCATTGCTGGGAGGGAAGCACCTGGGTATTATTTGGGACATAAACAAGTTTGTTTCTTTGGATACCGATGTAACGTTAGTCATGGAACTAGGGTGTTCCTTGAACCTAGCAATAGGTAGAGGTGCATGGTATACCCTGGGCATGGTCTCTGGAATCCAGGCACAGGGACGGAATTTTGTGGTTTGTCATTGTTTCATGTTTATATGTGTTAGACTCGATATTTATATAGAAGGGTCTCCCATTTATCTGTGCAAATTGAGGGACGAATTGACAGTAAGGTCTCATCGTACAAGTTAGATGCTTTGCTGCCAATTCAGAGCCCTGAATTACCACTGACGTGCCAAAATTGTGGTAGGAAAGGCCATTGTGAGCAAGCCTGCCTAATCCTGACCCGTATTTACAGTAAAAAGTTATAGGAGGTTGGGAGTGGGATGCGTAATTTGATGGGTCGCATATATATATGTATATATTATGGTAATGAGTTGATTTATGTTATGGTGTAGTGTGACATGTGTGTATTTTAGGTTAGTAATATGGGTGAGTAAGACCCTCCACAAGACTCTGTATCTGAAAGCTGGTTAATATGTTGCTCTGAGTGTGTGCTGGTGAATGGTGAGTGAAAGGACACCCCGTGCCTGTAATGCACCCCGTCGTGAAGATACCAGAAAGGAGAAGACATAGGATGGTGACATGGAAGCTGTCGCAGAAGAATGATGGTGGTGTGTAGGGATGAGCTTCGTGTTCGAGTCGAACCCATGTTCGACTCGAACATCGGCTGTTCGACCGTCCGTCGAATTGCGAACGATATGGGCCGTTCGCGCCAAATTCGTGTGGCGCGTCACGGCCCATAATTCACTGCGGCATCGCAGTGCATTGCTGGCTGATGATTGGCCAAGCATGCACTATGACCCGCATGCTTGGCCAATCACAGCGCCGCCTGAACAGAGAGCCGTAATTGGCCAAAGCCAAGGAGGCTTTGGCCAATTATGGCTCAGGGGATTTAGTACACGCCCCACACTATATAAGGCCGCCTGCACGGCGGCCCTGTGTAGTGTGTGTTCCGGCGTTGAAAGAGATAGACAGAGAGACAGTGTTTGATTTGAGTTAGATAGATTAGGCAGAACAGTCAGTCAGTTAGCTGCACTTACAGTGTATTGTGTATATATATGCATCCCAGGTGTTGCATATATATATATACACTGTATTCAGTTTAGCTAGATCCGTTCCTGTTATCTTCTATCTAGACTATTTACATTCAGTGCAGTGTGTCCTGCTCACAGTGTTCAGCTAGATCCGTTCCTGCTATTTACATTCAGTACAGTGCTTCCTGCTCACAGTGTTCAGCTAGATCCGTTCCTGCTATTTACATTCAGTGCAGTGCGTGCTGCTCACAGTGTTCAGCTAGATCCGTTCCTGCTATTTACATTCAGTGCAGTGCGTGCTGCTCACAGTGTTCAGCTAGATCCGTTCCTGCTATTTACATTCAGTGCAGTGCGTCCTGCTCACAGTGTTCAGCTAGATCCGTTCCTGCTATTTACATTCAGTGCAGTGCGTCCTGCTCACAGTGTTCAGCTAGATCCGTTCCTGCTATTTACATTCAGTGCAGTGCGTGCTGCTCACAGTGTTCAGCTAGATCCGTTCCTGCTATTTACATTCAGTGCAGTGCGTCCTGCTCACAGTGTTCAGCTAGATCCGTTCCTGTTATCTTCCTACTGACAGGCAGGCTTGTCTGGTTACAGTATATAAAGCTACCTGAAGAAAATTACAGGTGTTCTTTTTGATCCTATTAGTACCACGGTCAGGCAGCTAGACTATTTACATTTAGTACAGTGTGTCCTGCTCACAGTGTTCAGCTAGATCCGTTCCTGTTATTTACATTCAGTGCAGTGTGTCCTGCTCACAGTGTTCAGCTAGATCCGTTCCTGCTATTTACA
Source organism: Lithobates clamitans (assembly GCA_037952925.1). Taxonomy (NCBI): domain Eukaryota; kingdom Metazoa; phylum Chordata; class Amphibia; order Anura; family Ranidae; genus Lithobates; species Lithobates clamitans. The sequence goes on from JBBGZY010001301.1 coordinate 785,591, forward strand.
TTCAGTACAGTGCGTGCTGCTCACAGTGTTCAGCTAGATCCGTTCCTGCTATATACATTTAGTGCAGTACGTCCTGCTCACAGTGTTCAGCTAGATCCGTTCCTGTTATCTTCCTACTGACAGGCAGGCTTGTCTGGTTACAGTATATAAAGCTACCTGAAGAAAATTACAGGTGTTCTTTTTGATCCTATTAGTACCACGGTCAGGCAGCTAGACTATTTACATTTAGTACAGTGTGTCCTGCTCACAGTGTTCAGCTAGATCCGTTCCTGTTATTTACATTCAGTGCAGTGCGTCCTGCTCACAGTGTTCAGCTAGATCCGTTCCTGCTATTTACATTCAGTGCAGTGCATCCTGCTCACAGTGTTCAGCTAGATCCGTTCCTGCTATTTACATTCAGTGCAGTGCGTGCTGCTCACAGTGTTCAGCTAGATCCGTTCCTGCTATTTACATTCAGTGCAGTGCGTCCTGCTCACAGTGTTCAGCTAGATCCGTTCCTGTTATCTTCCTACTGACAGGCAGGCTTGTCTGGTTACAGTATATAAAGCTACCTGAAGAAAATTACAGGTGTTCTTTTTGATCCTATTAGTACCACGGTCAGGCAGCTAGACTATTTACATTTAGTACAGTGTGTCCTGCTCACAGTGTTCAGCTAGATCCGTTCCTGTTATTTACATTCAGTGCAGTGCGTCCTGCTCACAGTGTTCAGCTAGATCCGTTCCTGCTATTTACATTCAGTGCAGTGCGTCCTGCTCACAGTGTTCAGCTAGATCCGTTCCTGCTATTTACATTCAGTGCAGTGCGTGCTGCTCACAGTGTTCAGCTAGATCCGTTCCTGCTATTTACATTCAGTGCAGTGCGTCCTGCTCACAGTGTTCAGCTAGATCCGTTCCTGTTATCTTTCTACTGACAGGCAGGCTTGTCTGGTTACAGTATATAAAGCTACCTAAAGAAAATTACAGGTGTTCTTTTTGATCCTATTAGTACCACGGTCAGGCAGCTAGACTATTTACATTTAGTACAGTGTGTCCTGCTCACAGTGTTCAGCTAGATCCGTTCCTGTTATTTACATTCAGTGCAGTGCGTCCTGCTCACAGTGTTCAGCTAGATCCGTTCCTGCTATTTACATTCAGTGCAGTGCGTCCTGCTCACAGTGTTCAGCTAGATCCGTTCCTGCTATTTACATTCAGTGCAGTGCGTGCTGCTCACAGTGTTCAGCTAGATCCGTTCCTGCTATTTACATTCAGTGCAGTGCGTCCTGCTCACAGTGTTCAGCTAGATCCGTTCCTGTTATCTTTCTACTGACAGGCAGGCTTGTCTGGTTACAGTATATAAAGCTACCTAAAGAAAATTACAGGTGTTCTTTTTGATCCTATTAGTACCACGGTCAGGCAGCTAGACTATTTACATTTAGTACAGTGTGTCCTGCTCACAGTGTTCAGCTAGATCCGTTCCTGTTATTTACATTCAGTGCAGTGTGTCCTGCTCACAGTGTTCAGCTAGATCCGTTCCTGCTATTTACATTCAGTACAGTGCGTCCTGCTCACAGTGTTCAGCTAGATCCGTTCCTGCTATTTACATTCAGTGCAGTGCGTGCTGCTCACAGTGTTCAGCTAGATCCGTTCCTGCTATATACATTTAGTGCAGTACGTCCTGCTCACAGTGTTCAGCTAGATCCGTTCCTGTTATCTTCCTACTGACAGGCAGGCTTGTCTGGTTACAGTATATAAAGCTACCTGAAGAAAATTACAGGTGTTCTATCCCAGCTTAGTGCAGCTACAGGCCATTAGTATGTCTGGAAGGCCAAGAAGGAGAGGCAGACAGTCACAAGCCAATAAGAGAGGGCAAGCAGGCTCTGTGTCTAGTGCTGGTCGTGGAGACGGTGCATCCTCATCAGCACGTGGCCATGGGACACGCTTGGCCTTTTTTTCGGCAGCTGGCCGTGTTGAGCCGCAACATGCGGAAGACTTGGTCGAGTGGATGACCAAGCCGTCCTCATCCTCCTCATCCTCTCTCACCCATGCCCAGGGTGCTTTGTCTGGCAAAGCAGCGGCCTCTTCCCTCAGCTCAATGTCATCAGTGACTCCTTCCCTAGCCCCACCATGTCCTCCTGAGGATTCCCTCGAACTGTTTGACCACAGTGTTGGGTACATGCTCCAGGAGGATGCCCAGCGTTTGGAAGGCTCTGATGATGATACTGAGCTCAATGAAGGCAGTAACATGAGCACGGACAGAGGGGGTGCCCAAGAAGGACAGCAATCTGGCAGTCATGCTCCCCCTGCTGCAGCATACTGCCAGGTTTGCTCCAGTGATGAGGAGGGAGGGGATGATGAGGTCACTGACTCAACGTGGGTGCCTGATAGGAGAGAGGAGGAGGAGGAGGAGGAGGAGGAGGAGGAGGAGGAGGTGGCACATCACCAACTAGGCAGGATGCCCTCCACATGTGCAGGGCGCTGCAGTCTCTGCGCGTTATTCAAAAAGTTCTTTGGTGTGGGCCTTTTTTGAGACGAGTGCATCAGATCGCACCGCTGCTATTTGCAATATATGTCTCAAGCGTATCTCGCGTGGCCAAAACATCTCCCGCTTGGGTACCACATGCTTGACCAGACATATGTTGACCTGCCATGCAGTTCGTTGGCAAGCGTATCTAAAAGACCCACACCAAAGAACAAAGACGATCTCTCCTTGCTCCTCATCAGCTGAGATTTCCAACCCCACTAGACCTTCAGTCCTCTCTGCGACCTGCAGTGAGAGGAATGAAGGTGTAGAATTAGGTGTGTCACAGCCAAGTACTTATGGGCAATCTGCTTTTGGTACACCGACGTCAGATTGTACCAGGCAAATTTCCCTGCCCCAGCTGCTGCACCGCCGAAAGAAGTTTGCTCCCAGCCATCCACATGCCCAGCGGTTGAATGCTAGCTTGGCAAAATTGCTAGCACTTCAACTGCTGCCTTTTCAGTTGGTAGACTCTGCCCCCTTCCGTGAGTTTGTGGAATGTGCGGTTCCTCAGTGGCAGGTACCCAAACGCCACTTTTTCTCACGGAAGGCGATTCCGGCTCTCTACCGGCATGTGGAAGGCAATGTCCATGCCTCGCTGGACAGGGCGGTCAGCGGTAAGGTGCATATTACCGCTGACTCATGGTCCAGCAGGCATGGACAGGGACGTTACTTAAGTTTCACGGCGCATTGGGTGACTCTGCTGGCAGCTGGGAAGGATGCAGGACAAGGTGCAGTAGTGTTGGAGGTTGTTCCGCCACCACGCCTCCAAAATGCTGATTGTGACACACCTCTCTCCTCCACCCCCTCCTCTTCTTCTTCCTCCATGGCCTCTTCCTCGGAACCAGCGGTGCTCCGTAGGCGTTCAAGGGGCTACGCAAGTACGCAGGCCAAAAGATGCCATGCGGTGCTTGAGCTGGTGTGCTTGGGGGACAGGAGCCACACTGGGGCAGAGGTTCTGTCAGCTCTGCAGGGGCAGGTTCAGAGGTGGTTGACGCCACGCCAACTTAAGGCAGGAATGGTGGTTTGCGACAATGGCACCAACCTCCTCTCTGCCCTCCGACAGGGACAACTGACCCATGTGCCCTGTTTGGCTCACGTCCTTAACTTGGTGGTGCAGCGGTTCTTGGGCAGGTACCCGGGCTTACAGGATGTCCTGAGGCAGGCCAGGAAAGTCTGTGTGCATTTCCGCCGGTCATATAATGCCAGTGCTCGGCTGACGGACCTCCAAAAGGAGTTTAACCTGCCCAAGAACCGCCTAATCTGTGACATGCCCACCAGGTGGAACTCGACGTTGGCCATGCTGCAGCGGCTGCACACGCAGCAGAGGGCCATCAATGAGTACCTGTGCGACTATGGCACCAGGACAGGGTCAGGGGACCTTGGTTTTTTTTCCCCACGCCAGTGGGCCATGATCAGGGATGCATGCACTGTCCTGTCACCATTCGAGGAGGCCACGAGGATGGTGAGCACTGACAGTGCATGCATCAGTGACACTGTCCCCCTTGTCCACCTGTTGGAGCACACGCTGCGTGGGATAATGGACAGGGCACTTGAGGCAGAACAGAGGCAGGAAGAGGAGGACTTCCTTAGCTCTCAAGGCCCCCTTTATCCAGACAGTGTTCCTGCGTGCCCGCCGATCACACAGGAAGAGGACGAGGAGGAGGAGGAGGAGGAGGAGGAAGATTGTGTCAGTATGGAGGTGGAGCCTGGCACTCAGCATCAGCAGTCTTTAAGGGATCAGTCCCAAGGAACACATGGACTTGTACGTGGCTGGGAGGAGGTGGCTGCGGACGTTGTTGTCCTTAGTGACCCAGAGGACTCCGGACCGAATGCCTCAGCAAACCTACGCTGCATGGCCTCCCTGATCCTGCAAAGCCTGCGTAAGGATCCTCGTATTCGTGGTATCAAGGAGAAGGACCAATACTGGCTGGCAACCCTCCTTGATCCACGTTACAAGGGTAAGGTTGCGGACCTTATCTTGCCATCGCAGAGGGAGCAGAGGATGAAACATCTTCGGGAGGCCTTGCAGAAAGGTCTGTGCAACGCGTTCCCAGAGACTGGGAGGTTACAAACTCCTGTTTCTGGACAACGTGTTGCTGAGGCTTCGGTCAGTCAAAGAAGGAGCGGTGGAGAAGGTGGCCGTCTGACCGATGCGTTCAGACAATTTTTTGGTCCGCAGCCCCAAGGTATGATCGGTTCCAGCAACCATCGCCAGCGTCTGTTTTACATGGTGCAGGAATACCTAGGGGCAAGATCAGACTTGGACACCTTTCCCACCGAAAATCCTCTGGGTTACTGGGTCTTGAGGATGGATCACTGGCCAGAGCTTGCACAGTATGCAATTGAGCTACTGGCCTGTCCTGCATCCAGCGTTCTTTCGGAACGCACATTCAGTGCTGCTGGAGGCGTGGTAACCGATCACAGGGTGCGTCTGTCCACCGACTCGGTCGATCGGCTGACCTTCATAAAAATGAATCAGTCTTGGATCACCACCAGCTACCAAGCACCTGATGCAGATGTAACCGAATAATTTTTTTTGAAATCTCAGATCCCTTCAAAGACTGCCTATGCTGATGCTGAGTGACTATCCCTGAGTAATTATCCTCTTCCTCCTCAATCATCACGCTGATAGCTTGTAAGAACATTTTTGGTTCTGGGCGCCACCACCAGTGCCTAAGGCACAATTTTTCAGCCCCTGTTTAACAGGGGCGTGTAATTACAATTTTTGATGTAATACTTTGCAGCAGGGCTCGTTCCTGCATTCCAACTAGAGTGTCTGTGAGGGGTTGCAGTGTTGTGGCACCAGCACCAGTGCCTAAGACCCAATTTTTCTGCCCCTGTCTAACAGGGGCGTGTAATTACAATTTTTGATGCAATACTTTGCAGCAGGGCTTGTTCCTGCATTCCAACTAGAGTGTCTGTGAGGGGTTGCAGTGTTGTGGCACCAGCACCAGTGCCTAAGACCCAATTTTTCAGCCCCTGTCTAACAGGGGCGTGTAATTACAATTTTTGATGCAATACTTTGCAGCAGGGCTTGTTCCTGCGTTTCAACTAGAGTGTCTGTGAGGGGTTGCAGTGTTGTGGCACCAGCACCAGTGCCTAAGACCCAATTTTTCTGCCCCTGTCTAACAGGGGCGTGTAATTACAATTTTTGATGCAATACTTTGCAGCAGGGCTTGTTCCTGCATTCCAACTAGAGTGTCTGTGAGGGGTTGCAGTGTTGTGGCACCAGCACCAGTGCCTAAGACCCAATTTTTCAGCCCCTGTCTAACAGGGGCGTGTAATTACAATTTTTGATGCAATACTTTGCAGCAGGGCTTGTTCCTGCGTTTCAACTAGAGTGTCTGTGAGGGGTTGCAGTGTTGTGGCACCAGCACCAGTGCCTAAGACCCAATTTTTCTGCCCCTGTCTAACAGGGGCGTGTAATTACAATTTTTGATGCAATACTTTGCAGCAGGGCTTGTTCCTGCATTCCAACTAGAGTGTCTGTGAGGGGTTGCAGTGTTGTGGCACCAGCACCAGTGCCTAAGACCCAATTTTTCAGCCCCTGTCTAACAGGGGCGTGTAATTACAATTTTTGATGCAATACTTTGCAGCAGGGCTTGTTCCTGCGTTTCAACTAGAGTGTCTGTGAGGGGTTGCAGTGTTGTGGCACCAGCACCAGTGCCTAAGACCCAATTTTTCAGCCCCTGTCTAACAGGGGCGTGTAATTACAATTTTTGATGCAATACTTTGCAGCTGGGCTTGTTCCTGCGTTTCAACTAGAGTGTCTGTGAGGGGTTGCAGTGTTGTGGCACCAGCACCAGTGCCTAAGGCCTAATTTTTCAGCTCCTGTTCAACAGGGGCATGTAATTACAATTCTTGATCTAATATTTCACAGCAGGGCCCTGTGAGGGCTTACAGTGTTTTGGCCACAGCAACACCTAAGGCCCAAATTTCTGCTGAGTATATAGGGCAGGACCCTACTTTCAAACATCTAACTTACAAACGACTCCTACTTGCAAACGGAAGGAGACAACAGGAAGTGAGATGAAATCTACCCCTAAGGAAGGGAAATTCTCTCCTGTAAGAGTTAATATGGGAAAACAATTTTTCCTTTCCACTGATGCTTTCCAATCCTTGTTCCACAAAAAAACCCAAATTTTCAAAAAACATTTTTCATTGGGACAAAAAAGTGAGGTGAAATCTTCTGAAGAGGAGGAAAGACGCAAAACAAATGTCACAGGGGTGATAACCCTTCCCTATGTTTTCCAAAAAGCTTAGAAAAGATTTTTTGGCTGGAGCTAAACACATTAAAAATGTTCAAAATTACAAACAGATTCTACTTAACAACAAACCTACAGTCCCTGTCTTGTTTGCACCGCCTGTATACTGCTGTTCAGAGTATATAGGGACCTTTCCTTATTTTAATTTGGGTGCGGGGTTCCCCTTAATATCCATACAAGACCCAAAGGGCCTGGTAATGGACTGGGGGGTACCCATGCCGTTTGTCTCACTGATTTTCATCCATATTGCCATGACCCGACATGACATTAAACCCGCAAGCAGTTTTAAATGAGATTTTTTCCTTTAAAAATGACATTTGGTGCAGGGACTGTTCTAAACATGGGAAACACGCGTCACTTTACAGGCATACTATAGACACCCCCCAGGTACGATATTTAAAGGAATATTTCACTTTTTTTTTTTTACTTTAAGCATCATTAAAATCACTGCTCCCGAAAAAACGGCCGTTTTTAAAAGTTTTTTTTGCATTGATACATGTCCCCTGGGGTAGGACCCGGGTCCCCAAACCCTTTTTAGGACAATACCATGCAAATTAGCCTTTAAAATGAGCACTTTTGATTTCGAACGTTCGAGTCCCATAGACGTCAATGGGGTTCTAACGTTCGTGCGAACTTGCGGTCCGTTCGCGGGTTCTGGTGCGAACCGAACCGGGGGGTGTTCGGCTCATCCCTAGTGGTGTGTCACGCAATGGCAAAGCGGCACAGGTTGGGAAACACAACCTGTTAAGACCATTACGGACTGTTCCATAGGAGACAGTGTCTGAAGAAGGGTGATATGCACCCTTTAGAGGCAAAGCACCATATGTTGGAAGGCAACATGATTTAATATCATATTCCTGGAGTTTCTTTCTGGTTGATACAACAAAGCCTTTGCTTTCTTAGGGGGCGGTCTGAAATGTCTTTGTAGCATGTCTGAAAGAAGAGATCAGGCCTCCATCAAGGCTGAACAACGCTTGGCTCCAGACCATCTGTTGTTATAACGCTATGCAAGCAAACTTGAAAGGAACCATAGCTGACAAGATGATTGATGAATGTCCTGCTACAGAAGATCAAAAGATCAAAGGCATTGAATATTGACATGGACAATGCTGCCCCTAGAGGCCAATACAGCAGGATGGACATTAATATAATATATTGAGGAGGACTGCCCAATAAGTACTGTGATTCGTCAAAAGTCTAGATGGGATGGCAATGGGGTTGGGTCTTGATGGTGTTTGATTGAAGTATAAAAGGACTGAATGAGTCAGAGAGCTTCCTCTCTCTACCTTTTTTGCTCTTGGCTTAAGCCTAGTGGCCCTCTGAGCTGCATGGCTCCCTCTCTACCATGTGATAAATGTACTTGAATTGTAGAGTCTACAAGCTATGGTGTCACTGAAAATTGATCACATCTGATCAGGCCTTCAGTACATCAGGTGTATCTCATTTCTTGAGACACTAACAAGTCAGGAAAGTACATTTATCACATGGTAGATAAAAAAATAGAGAAAAAAAATGTCTTCATCAGTTTAGGAAAATATGTATTCTTGTACATATTTTTGATAAAAAAAATCGCAATAAGCGTATATTGATTGGTTTGCGCAAAAGTTATAGCTCTACAAAATAGGGAATATATTTATGGCATTTTTATTATTAATTATTTTTTTACTACTAATGGTAGTGATCAGTGATTTTTAGGGGGACTTTTCAGCATACAGATCGGACACTTTTGACTCTTTTTTGGGACCAGTGACATTTATACAGCGATCAGAGCTAAAAATAGCCACTGGATTACTGTATAAATGTCACTGGCAGGGAAGGGGTTGACATTAGGGGCGATCAAGGGGTTAAGATTTCCCTAGGGAGGTGTTTCTAACTTTGGGGGCAGTGTACTGACAAGGAGTAGAGAGAGACCGCTGTTCCTGATCACTAGGAACAGCAGATCTCGCTCTACTTTCCTGACAGAAGGGGGATCTGTCTGTTTACATTGACAGATCCCCGTTCTGTCTCTCTCTGGAATGATTGGGGGTCGCCGGTGGACATCGCGGCCACTGGCCACTCCCATCCTCTCCGGCGTCACGCCGGAGGTGCACGTGCACCCCCTAGAGCTCTTAAAGCGACCAATGTACAGCTACGGTGATTCGTGCAGCCGTGCCAACCTGCCGCAGTATAACTGTGGTGGCTGGTCAACAAGAGGGTTAAGCTGCACAGTGGGGAAGCTCAAGCTTGCAGCTGCACACACAGCCTGGTGCTCCTCTCAGTCTGCAGAGCAGCACAGCAGTGAGATGGGGGGAAACACATTCTACTCTATACACAAAGCTGTGGGCTACAGCAGCAAGAGGGGGAGTGGAACATTTCACTGCCGCTACATAAGTATTGACACACTAAATAAGGATCTTGTTCCACAACAGCTTCTGGTCTCATTCCAGCATCCTGATTTTGGCTGTGATGCATTCTCCCTGTCTGCCTGTCTACCTGCAAGGTGATTGATGTAGCCAGTCTCTGGGTGGAGACCAAACCTGATTTAAGCTAGCCAAGCCTGCAGTCTCATGCTTGTGATAGCATCTGTAACATGTGCTCCAATCTCCCTATTTGTCTGCCCTGCTGTTTGGATTCTACTGTTTATGACCTCAGATTGAACTCTGCCTGCCTTTTTGACTACGGATTTAACCACCTCAATACAGTGCACTTACACCTCCTTCCTGCCTAGACCAATTTTCAGCTTTCAGCGCTCTCACACTTTGAATGACAATTACTCAGTCATGCAACACTGTAACCGTATGTCATTTATGTCCTTTTTTAACACAAATAAGTGGTATTTAAGCACTAGTGGGTTTTTTTTATTTTTTGTGCTATAAATAAAAAAAAGACCGTAAATTTTGTTAAAGAAATGCCCTTTTCTTTGTTTCTGTCATAAAATTTTGCTAGTTAGTAATTTTTCTTCATAAATTTTGGCCAAAATTTATACTGCTACATATCTTTGGTAAAAATAACCCAAATTAGTGTATATTATTTGGTCTTTGTGAAAGTTATAGAGTTTACAAACTATGGTGCCAATCACTGAAAATTGATCACATCTGATCAGGCCTTCAGTACATCAGGTGTATCTCATTTCTTGAGACACTAACAAGTCAGGAAAGTACAAATACCCCCCAAATGACCCTTTTTTAGAAAGTAGACATTCCAACGTATTAAGTAAGTAGCATGGTGAGTTTTTATTAAGTTGTAATTTTTTCCCACAATTCTTTGCAAAATTAAGATTTTTTTTTCAGGTTATTTCTCACACACAGCATATGCATACAATAAATTACACCCCAAAATACATTCTGCTACTCTTCCCCAGTATGGCGATACCACATGTGTGAGACTTTTACACAACCTGGAAACACACACACAGGACCAACATTGAAGTAGCAACTTCAGGCGTTCTACGAGCATAAATGACACATCTCATTTCTCAACCACCTATTACACTTGGAGCACCAGGACAATGGAATTGCCCACAAAATGACCCCATTTTGGAAAGCAAACACCCCAACGTATAATCTATGAGGCATAATGAGTCTTTTAAATGGTTCATTTTTTCTCCAGAAGTTTTTGGAAAATGTGGGGAAAAAAATGAAAACGCTTTTTTTTACACAAAGTTGTCAATTTATGAGATATTTCCAACACATAGCATGTATATAGCAAAAATTACACCACAAAATACATTTTGCAACTCCTCCCGAGTATGGCGATACCACATGTGTGAGACTTTTACACAGCCTGGCCACATACAGAGGCCCATCATTGAAGTAATACCTTCAGGCGTTCTTGGAGCATAAATTACACATCTCATTTCATTCCTACCTATCACACTTTTGAAGGTCCTTGAGCACCAGGACGATTGGAATTACCCCCATAATGACCCCATTTTGGAAAGCAAACACCCCAACATATATTCTATGAGGCATGGGCTGCAGATAGGTACTTGGGTACTCTGATGGGCTGCAGATAGGTACTCAAATACTCTGATGGGCTGGAGACAGGTACTCAGGTACTCTGATGGGCTGGTGACAGGTACTTGGTTACTCTGATGGGCTGGTGACAGGTACTCAAGAACTCCGATGGTCTGGTGACAGGTACTCGAGTACTCTGATGGCCTGGTGACAGGTACTCAGGTACTCTGATGGGCTACAGATAGGTACTCGGGTACTCTGATGGGCTGGTGACTGGTATTCGGGTACTCATATGGACTGTGACAGGTACTCAGGTACTCGGGTACTCATATGGACTGTGACAGGTACTCAGGTACTCGGGTACTCATATGGACTGTGACAGGTACTCAGGTACTCAGGTGAACTGTGACAGGTACTCAGGTACTCAGATGGACTGTGACAGGTACTCAGGTACTTGGGTACTCAGATGAACTGTGGCAGGTACTTGGGTACTCAGATGGACTGTGACAGGTACTCGGGTACCCAGATGGACTGTGATAGGTACTCGGGTACTCAGATGAACTGTGACAGGTACTCATATGGACTGTGACAGGTACTCAGATGAACTGGGACAGGTATTTTGATGGGTGGTGACAGGTCCTCTTTATTGGGGAGGCAATCAGTGTGATTGGTGTACACTGTAAGCGGTAACGAGATGTTACAACAATCTCCTTGTCACACACAATCGGTGCGTGAGGAGGAGAACCCGGTAACATCTTGTTACCGCTCTGTATTTACATTTAGTGATCGGCTGTGAAAGGATCACAGCCGATCATGTGGTAAACAGCCGCCAGCCAATGGCTGTTTACCAGCGTCTGTGACAAGCAGTGTTCCCGGGAACACGCTGCCACCGACGTGCACGCGCAGCGCGCTCGCGATTGCGCACATGTGCCGTGCAAAGTGGGGCGGTACGACCTGTGATCGGCGGTGACTTCATCACGGCCGATCATGTGGTAAACAGCCATGCCCAATGGCGGTTCACCCCCCTCAGTGGCAAGCGGTGACTCCCTGACACGCCGCCCCCGAAGGAACAGGGATGCGCCCACACGATCACGCACATTCCCTGTTTAAATGGATGGACGTCATATGACGCCCATCCAGAAAGAGAGCCACGCCGCCTGCCCATCATATGACGGTTGGCGGGTGGCAAGCGGTTAACCGTAACTATTCTGAACCTTGCCTGCCGTGTACCTGGACTGTTATTGAACCACTCTGCCTCTCTGCCAACTGCAAGTACCTGTTTGCTGTGTTCAGTTTTCGCCTGCCCTGACATGGTAGCCAGGCACTATTAAATTGTGCATAAGACTTAGGGGCAACCAAGTACTGGTAGGCCTGCTTGCCTTATGGGAAAAGGGGCTGCTATAGGTGAAGAACACAGAGGCCAGCTATAATGCCTGACTACCTGTGCTAGGGGTAAGCATGACATGATCCTGAATTTCACACTATTTAACTTCTTGTTAAGTATTTGAGTTGCGTTGTGTTGCTTTGAAAGCTTATGTGTTGATGATCAAATATACCCACCTCTTTTTCCGATCTAAAACATTCTACTGAGTGCAAATAATTCTAATACTAATCACCTTTGCAAATGTGTTTTGCATTTGTGATTTAGTTACTTCAAAACTTCAACTTTTCCATTTGGTGTTTCTGTTATTTTAACAAACCCCTGTGTAATATAATACAGTATGAATATGGAAAAACACTTGCGAACAAATGGGAGTTGTGTTAAGTACCAGCTTATTCACCTGCTGTGTAGTCAAAGGTGTTAACAAGCTTACTGTTAACTTTTGCAATCTGGCAGATCACAATTCTTCTGAAAATTACTGTTGAACATATTGTCTAATTGCTATCACATTAGTAGAAAGATAATAATTAAAAGGAGGCTTGCCAAACTTTCTGTAAATTAATTTATATCTAAGTGTGTAGGGAAAGAGGGTGGTCCTCTCTGGAATAGCGATACAACTCTCGAGGACATACAGCCGTGTGTTAAAAAGTATGCCTCCGTGCTTTTAAACTCAAAAGGTTTTACTTTCATTCATTCTCCGCTTTAAGGTAAAAAACTTCCGATACCTGTTCCCCCCTCACACTTACTTGAGTCCTCTCATGCTCCAGCGCTGTCCTTGCTCCAGTGCCACTGCTCCCTCTTCCTGGTCTCACAGGAAACTCTGAGAGCAGCCGGAGCTCTAGGCCCCTGCTGCTGTCCCTGCTGCTGTCCTGTGAGGAGGTAGCCGGAGAGGACACACAACTTGGCTGAGGAGTGCACCTGCACAGGGACCCCCAAAGCACATAGCTTGCTAATGAGGCAATAGTAGGAAGAAGGAGCGTACAACGCCGGAAGGGAACTCCAGAGGGGGAGGTAAGCGGAAGCATTGTGCAGTAGAACTTTAAATACTGTTGACTTTTTTTTAACACATTTGAACAGGCAAATGTTAAATCTTCAAATAGCAACAAAATATAAAAGTAATATACTTGAATAAAAATATTCAACTATACTATCAATAATTGTAATTGTGTACCATGGAAAAGGCAAGTACACCCTTGCCCTCAGAAGCTGGAATTGCCCCACTTTAGCTGAAAATTACTTCTTGTAGGTTGTTGGATTTCCTACTATGCTTCAGGCCCTGAAGATGCAAAGGGGCCTCAAACCATAACATTTCCACAACCATACTTCACAGGTTAAATGAGTTTCTTCTCATGAAATGCTATCTTTGGTTTGTGCCAAACGTGTTCATTATTACTGTGGACAAACCACTCTGTTCAAATTCACATTTGTTCAAAAGCAAACTGTAGTCTTGCTCTAATGCTTATTTTGGAAAGCAAAGATTTTTTAATTGTGGCATATCTCTCATGCAGGGTAAATTTCTCTTTCTGTAGATACATGCACTTTGACATGTAGGGCTTGTAGGCAGGTGCAGGTTGATCTCTCTACGTGGGTGGTGCTTTTGTCTCTGCCTTGTAGGGAGAGTGGCGGACAAAAGGCATATCTTTTCCTCTAAGGGCTCCTCGCAGCCATCGTGTGGGCTGCTGTCCATGGGACTCTGCCACCCGGGTGACCCCATCTTTAGTGAGGGCAATGCTTACAAAAAGCCCTGGCTCACTGTGGTTGGCATGCATTCTAAATATGGTGAGGGGCAGGAACCCACTTGATAGGGAAAGTGAGCCTAGCTTAGGGAAATGTTTCAGAAGAGGAAGGACACTTTAAAGATTATCACAGGACTCTTTGGGGAATTTTCCTCTATGGTGCTCACTGCATCTGCCTCCCAGCCGCTCCCTGCACCAGGTGCTGCCCGGGTCTTACTCTTGGAAAGACTCTGTTGTTGTATCTGAACTGGTGTAACAATATGCTACACTTTCTCAAACACTGTATGTGCTATGCCTTCCCTCCGGGTGCCCACTGCCTGGGTCTTTTCTTACACCACAGCCTACACGCTACTTTGGGAGTAGCTGCTGGATTGCTTGGGTACTTCTGCCCTAACACCAAAACACCATGTACAACACCATAGAGCAGTACCAAATAGGGTCATTGATGGCAATACAAATAACTGTAATGATAGTTAAAAAGCCTGTGTAATATTATCCGACCTCTAGCTATCTAGCTTATCTAGCTTATCCAACATTGAAACATGAGCTGAGTTCTGCTGTCATTGGAGTCCTTTCATTTACTCATGTTTTAGCGCTCACTTGACGATTTGTAGTTCACTGAGTAAAAGGAGCATTTAACAGTTCCTTCTCAAAGCAAACAGAATAGTAATAACAGCACACAGTACATCAAGGTGGCCAATAGGCCTCTCACCACTTTTACATTCAGTTGAAATCCTTCCATATTCAGTCTGATCTGGCAATGGCTGCTTCCATATTCATGATGGTTGATAGAACTAGGCTGCATTTCATGAGTGTAAACAGACAAAAGATAGCGGGCCAGTTGTTCTTGGTGGCAGCCCTGAGCCCTTGTACACCCCGGCTTACAGTGTCCTCCCTGGGCACATACATTCCTATTCCATGGACTCACTGTTTCGCCCACAGGTCCCAGCAGATCTTCTCAGACAGTAGGTGAATTTAAGCATGGCTGCACCAGTGGCCAACAGAAATTGCCCTTGTTGGGACTTTATACAGCACTATCGTAGTAACACCCAAAAAGTACGACATACACCATTGCTCAATTGTGACAGTCGTGAGTAGCATAAAAGGTACGATGTGTCTTCTGTTACCCTGCACGTTTCAGAAAAAATACTCTCCTTCATCAGGGGTGTATGAAAGGATCACATCTCTATAATGTAATTATGAGCTTATATTATAATAGTACTAAACAGCAATTTGAATATCAACAAATATACTTGTAGCGGTGTAGTTGCCACTAGTAACATTGACCAAATCACCCTGCTGCCAGACTCCCATACATCACTTGCAGAGACAACAGTCTTTTGCTGGTTTGGGTTTGGGGGGGTACATCTTGGTTGGGAAAAAGGGTATATGGGATGCCCATAGGATAATTCATTTGCCATCATACTTTACAGATTTCACTCACTAGCACATAGTTAGAGCCAGAAGAGATGATGTGCATATATAAATTGCTATGATCTTCCTCCTGCATCACCATGCAGACTGTTGCTCCTTCTCTGCTTAACTCCCGCAGACTATTGCTTCCAGGCATTCCTCATCCTTTATCGTGTAAACAATGAGGACATCACTCTTGACCATGTAAGGGTGATGTTCCCAGAACTCCTCTCCTCCTGCACCAAACTTATCCTGAAGTAAGGTAATATCACATCTTCTTCCGTAAGCAAAAGGGACCCACTCTGAATAAATCCCCAAGCTGGCTCTGATTGCTTGCTGCTACTAGGCCAGAGGCCTGCAGCACCTCTCCCCGGAGGCCTAGTAGTTTAAAAGCACGTGTTGGATGATGGACTATTGTTCCCAGCCAGCCCAGCTTCCAAATCCTGTGCCCTCAGGCCACATCGATTTGACACATATCCCCACAGTCTCTCCTCTGATCCAGGACTCCCCATCATTGACCGTGTAATGATGAAGACTTTGCTGATGACAGTGTAAAAACAAAGTTCCCTCACAGACTTCCTGGCACATCCAGCCCTCCACTGTGGTACACTCACAGACCTTCCTCTGCCGTGAGTCCTTGATGGAGAACTTGACCGAACCATACGTTCCGACAGCTTCACCTGCCCCTCTGCTCCAGGAGTTCTTTACCAATAATGGTAAGGACATTGCCAATGACCGTGTAATGGCAAAGCTCCGTCACAACTCTCCTGCAATTGGCATAACCCCCCCCCCAGATGGGGGTGCCCTCCTGCTGCTGTCTAGTATTCCATCCTCCACTTCACTCAGCCGACAACTCCCCCAGTGGCATTTTATATAGGAGTCCCGCCCCCTGCCAATTCCAGTTGGGGATTGGTCAGGGCTCCCATATGAGCTGCCTGCCACTCCAGTTCTAAGCCCATCCCCTCTTCCAGAACATTCTCCCTGGAAGCAGGGGAGGCGCCTCAGAACTGAAGCACAGGTGGTCACACACACTGCTAAACTAACCACTCCCAGCCCCAGATCAAAACAGACAGGCCTACCTGTGCTGACAGTCTTATTAGCAAAATTCTATTACTAGCACCTACCTATTAGTAGAGGGAGCTACATATTTTTAAGGAACAATTACGATCAGATGGACAATAGTAAACAAAACATCGCCGTACAGAGTTAAAAACATGCAGTGGTCTTTTGTCCTACCCAGTACCCACCAGAATTGTTATAAGGATCCTTAACCACTTTGCCGACTGTACTTGATTTCACTCTTCGGGGTCTGCGGCATACACGCACACCGTCAGCGACCCGATGTCCACTGGGACTCTCTGATCATTCCCAAGAGAGGCAGAACAATGATTTTTTTTTTTCAAGGTTTACTTTTGTAGCAACCTCCTAGTTAGGTGCTATTAGATTAGGTAGGAAGTAGGTCCAGAGACCAGGGATATGTTGAGGCTCTCAGCCCCTTGCTGGTTTTTTGAGGCTCTCAGCCCCTTGCTGGTCAATCCAGAGAGTGACCAGCAAGGGGCTCAGAGGTGTATATAAAGTATAGAGCAAACCTGGAAAAGCTGTTAAAGCTTCCAAGGCATTTGAGAAGCTGCAAAACAATTCTAAAGGGGTTTTGGTTCTGGGAAGAGTTGAAGAAACACCTAAAAGCTGTAGGAACAGTTGTAGCAAAAGTATAGGAAGTATTTGGCCTGGAGGCTAATAGTACAGTGTTGGCTGACACTGGAAGGAGGCAATCCGAGGGAGAGACTGTTGCTATTGTGCTCTTTTGTTGGAGGGACTGTTCCAGATCTACTGACCAGGGTTGTTTCCACTGTGGGAACCACTTGTGATAAATTGTTGATTCCGCCTGCAGAATCAGGGTAACCTGGATTGCTGTGATGACTGATCTTGTTATAGTGATGCTATGGCTAACCAGGGGGTGAATAGCACAGGAGCAGCACAAGACAGTTGGCTAAAGGGGCAGTATTAAGATATATCTAAAGCCAAGAGGGATCCCACTGTGGAGATTTTCCTTACTTTCCTGTTCTGCAGACACAACAGGAAGTGATAATACATTTCTCCAAAGGAAGGGGAAATGCAATGCAGACAGTTGTCCCAGGAACAGGTATCCCCATTGGAAGGTTTCCTCTATATAGCTTTTCTGTTGAATTTCCCATATTTTTAATGGTCACTAGAACAAATTGGGAGGGTTACTCTACAGAGGGGACACATAAAACACAAGAAAAAAACTTTCTTTTTTTATACATACAAAAAAAAGCCCCAAAAAACAAAACATCTTGAGGTTTTAAATACACTTTGGGGTTGATTTACTAAAACCAGAGAATAGAAATTCTGGTGCAGCTCTGCATAGAAACCAATAAGCTTCTATATTTTTTTTTGTTAAAACTTAAAGTAAATGTAAAGGAGACATTTTTATTAAAAAAAATAACAAACATGTCTTACTTACCTGCTCTGTGCAGTGGTTTTGCACAGAGCAGCCCTGATCCTCCTTTTCTCTGGTCTCCCGCTGGGGCTTTGAGCCCCTCCCCCTTGCTGATTGCCCCCATAGCAAGCCCCTTGCTGTGGGGGTACTCATGCGTGCTCGCACTCAAGCTGGCTCTCTGCGTCCATAAGACACAGAAAGCATGGCCCAGCCCTGCCCCCACTCCCACCTCACTGGTTGTGATTGACAGCAACGGGAGCCAATGCCTCCTGCATCTCAGCCAATCAAGAGGGAGAGACCCAGGAGAGCCTCAGGTATCGTGCACATAGCTCGATCAAGATCTTGCTTAGGTAAGTATTAGGGGGGAGCTGAGGGGGGAGCTGCACACTGAAGGCAAAAAACCTTCAGCCTTTACAACCACTTTAACTACTTAAAGACCAGCAGTTGTACTGCGGCAGGTTGGCTCTATTACGTGAATCGCCATCATTGTACGTCGCTTCGTGTAATAGATATAGCAGGCGTGTGCCGTGGCCCCCCCCTGGAGCCCGTGTGCATGGCCGGCGGGCACGATAACTCCACACAGAGGCAGAACGGGGATCTGCCAGTGTAAACACAGCGGATCCCCGTTCTGACAGGGGAGCTGAGAGTGATCGTCTGTTCCTAGTGATTAGGAACAGCGATCTCTCTCCTCCTCCAGTCAGCCCAGCCCCCATACAGTTAGAAACACCTCCCAGGGAACACATTTAACCCTTTGATAGCCCCTGGTTTTAACCCCCTTCCCTGCCAGTGACATTTATATTTTTATAGCACTGATCGCTGTATAAATGTCACTGGTCCCAAAAAAGTGTCAAAAGTGTCCGATCTGTCCACCCGAATGTTGCAGTCCCGCTAAAAATTGCAGATCACCGCCATTACTAATAAAAAAAAAATAATAATAAAAATGCCATAAATCTATCCCCTATTTTGTAGACACTATTACTTGCACAAACCAATCAATATATTCTTATTGTGATTCCTTTTTACCAAAAATATGTAGAAGAATACATATTGGCCTAAACTGAGGAAAAAAAATGTTTTTTTTTTTGGGGGGGGGGATATTTTTTATAGCAAAAAGTAAAAAATATTGTTTTGTTGTTTTTTTTTTCAAAATTGTCGCTCTTTTTTTGTTTATAGCGCAAAAAATAAAAACCAAAGAGGCGATCAAATAACACCAAAAGAAAGCTCTATTTGTGGGGAAAAAAAATTCAATTTTGTTTGGGTGCAGCGTCGCACGACTGCTCAATTGTCAGTTAAAGCGTTGCAGTGCCGTATCGCAAAAAATGGCCTGGTCATTAAGGGGGTAAATCCTTCTGGCCCTTAAGTGGTTAATTGAACAAGCTAAAGTTAGAAGCTGATTGGCTGCCATGCGCAGCTGCACCAAATTTTGCACTCTCCAGTCTTAGTAAAGCAGCCCCTTTATCTCTGAAATCAGCCCTGTTTAGAATGCTTTTTATACACAAGAATTGAAGAGTTTAGAATGTCTCCCTAGAAAACAAACCCATGTAAAAGATAGCTGCAGCAAGCTGACATTTCAGAGGAAGCAGATGGAATCACTTGTGAAAGGTTTCATTTTCTCACCTGAACAGTAAACAGGAATACGGCGCAAGAGAGACACATACCCTATGATTGATGGGGCACTTCTATTGCTGGTAAGGCGAACTGAGAAAGAATAATACGCATTGTTCGAACCTCCTCCATTGCCTATGGGCCCAGAGATTCCAGATTTCAGTAAACTTCAAAGGCATTCTGCCGCAGTACATTGAATATTCCTGTCTTATTCCGATCACCGTCCCTGTTTTATTTCCTTGAAGATGCAGCTGCCATCAACAGCTTTGTTTTTTAACCATCGGATCCCAGTCATGCCATTTAAATCAAATTAACAAACATGTTTATTTATTGCGGTCTGCAGCAGCCTGCCTACGTGGCAGCCGATGCTTATTTACTGCACTCTATTCATTGTCCCTGTCTTCCTCTAGACAAGATGGCACAGTCTGCAATAAAAACAACAAACACAAAAGAAAATGATTCTCTATTTATAGCCAGAAGATATTCTCTTTTTTGTACTTTCTCTATTCCTACAAGAATATGCTATTTGGCAGTCAGGCAGCATCATTACTGGCCTAAAGTGCACCTTTCCTTGGCAGATAATTGGGTGCTCTTAGGGTCTTTAGTGTATTTTCAGTGAGTGCACATTTTGAATTATCATTGGCACCACATTTGCTTGAAATATTTTTTTTCTTTTAACCTCTTTGCTTTTCCAAATTTTACTACTGTAACTTGTGTCAGAAATAAAAAGGACATTATTCATCATTTTTACAATAGAGGATGGACAATGTAAATCAGTCCTTTTTGGGCCAATTTTGGATCATAAACTTGACGGAGTGCCTGATGACCTTAACCTCCTGACTTATACAGTACCTACACATTCTATATTGTACTAATTTCATGGTCAGTGTTACAGATCAATCCAAATCAATATGGATGAGAAGCAATCCTATTGGCCGATGAGGAGGAGGAGACGCAGGGGAAGCCACCGAGAAGGAGGAGACGCAGGGTGAAGCCGCCACTTGCCGCCCGGAGGAAGCGCTGCCCGAAACCTAGATGGGGTAAAAATATACCACCAGCCGCCACTGTATACATATATAATTAACATGTATAAATAAATTTTATGTAAGTGTATGAACACAATCCAATAGAATCTAATCATCATATTCTTTCCTATTGTTAACAATCAATCAATAAAATGTCCCATCAAGAAGTATCAAGAAAATTACTATATACAGTATCTCACAGAAGTGAGTACACCCCTCACATTTTTGTAAATATTTTATTATATCTTTTCATGTGACAACACTGAAGAAATGACACTTTGCTACAATGTAAAGTAGTGAGTGTACAGCTTGTATAACAGTGTAAATTTGCTGTCCCCTCAAAATAACTCAACACACAGCCATTATTGTCTAAACTGATGGCAACAAAAGTGAGTACACCCCTAAGTGAAAATGTCCAAACTGGGCCCAATTAGCCATTTTCCCTCCCCGGTGTCCAGTGACTCGTTAATGTTACAAGGTCTCAGGTGTGAATGGGGAGCAGGTGTGTTAAATTTGGTGTTATCACTCTCACTCTCTCATACTGGTCACTGAAAGTTCAGCATGGCACCTCATGGCAAAGAACTCTCTGAGGATCTGAAAAAAAGAACTGTTGCTCTACATAAAGATGGGCTAGGCTATAAGAAGATTGCCAAGACCCTGAAACTGAGCTGCAGCATGGTGGCCAAGACCATACAGTGGTTTAACAGAACAGGCCTCGCCGTGGTCAACCAAAGAAGTTGAGTGCATATACTCAGCGTCATATCCAGAGGTTGTCTTTGGGAAATAGACATATGAGTGCTGCCAGCATTGCTCCAGAGGTTGAAGGGGTGGGGGGTCAGCATGTCAGTGCTCAGATCATATGCCGCACACTGCATCAAATTGGTCTGCATGGCTGTCGTCCCAGAAGGAAGCCTCTTCTAAAGATATTGCACAAGAAAGCCCGCAAACAGTTTGCTGAAGAGAAGCAAAGGACATGGATTACTGGAACCATATTCTGTGGTCTGATGAGACCAAGATAAACTTATTTGGTTCAGATGGTGTCAAGTGTGTGTGGCGGCAACAAGATGAGGAGTACAAAGACAAGTGTGTCTTTCCTATAGTCAAGCATAGTGGTGGGAGTGTCATGGTCTGGGGCTGCATGAGTGCTGCCGGCACTGGGGATCTACAACTCATTGAGGGAACCATGAATGCCAACATGTACTGGGACGTACTGAGGCAGAGCATGATCCCCTCCCTTCGGAGACTGGACCGCAGGGCAGTATTCATACATGATAATGACCCCAAACACACCCCCAAGACGACCACTGCCTTGCTAAAGAAGCTGAGGGTAAAGATGATGGTTGTTGCTAGCGGTTTAAACATTATTAGCTGTGCGTTGGGTTATTTTGAGTGGACAGCAAATTTACACTGTTATACAAGCTGCACACTCACTACTTTACATTGTAGCAAAGTGTCATTTCTTCAATGTTGTCACATGAAAAGATATAATAAAATATTTACTATAATATTTTGTTTTTTAAAATGTGAGGGGTGTACTTTTGAGAGATACTGTATATACACACTATATTGTCAAAAGTATTGACACACAGATGAACTTTAATGGCATCGCAGTCTCCACTCTAATTCATCTCAAAGGTGTTCTATCGGGTTGAGGTCAGGACTCTGTGCAGGCCAGTCAAGTTCCTCAAATGAAAGCAGTGGTAACACTGCGCTAACCCAGTGAAAAAACACAAAGCTGCTACACACAAATGTGACAAGTATTCAAAATGGGCTAGTGTGTAAATGTAGCGCTAAAACGAAACAAAACCAAAATATATAAGTGAATAAAGTTCTTCTGGTGTATAATTCATCAGCATGGGAATCTTGAAGTAGAAAGAGGTGAAACACTCTTACCAGAACAGGTGGATTCAGATGTCGGCGACACCGAATCAAGCAGGCTTAGAGATCCAGATGGATGGCTGTCCTGGGAGGAGTTGGAAGTCCCGGATCTCAAAGGACCTCTCCTTTAGACTGGACCTGCTGCAGTGGTGTTCACCAACCAGAAGAAACCGTGCAAAAAATGGAGGGTATCCAGATAATGTCCAGAGACATCTCTCCAACCAGCTTCCCTTCAACACTCTTTAGTTAAAAGGGGTCCTTCTCTGGCCCAACTTCTTAAGGTAATGTCCTGAATGTCCTGAAGGACATGTGTGCCAGGCCTTCTTGTCCAACATTAATGTCTGACCTCACAAATGCACTTCTGAAAGAATGGCCAAACATTCCCATAGACACAATCCTAAACCTTGTGGACAGCCTTCCCAGAAAAGTAGAAGCTATTATAGCTACAAAGGGTGGGCCAACTCAATATTGAACCCTACGGGCTAATACTAGGATGCCATTAAAGTTCATGCGCGTGTAAAGGCAGGTGTCCCAATACCTTTGACAATATAGTATGTACATGTATATATGCCATTGTTCACAACGAGTGACTCTCCAAATCACCACCGCCACAAAAATAAAAGCCTTTTACCAAGCAACATGACCCCTAAGATATTGAGGTCATTTGCACATTTGGAACTTAGGTCTCATAGGCAGTTAAGGATGGCATCAACAAAAACTTCCCAGAATCTCCTAAGACACCTCAAAGAACATATGTCACCATGAACTATATATAAGAGGAAGGAAAGTACTCAACATAATGTGAATCAGTAAAAACAACTTGGTTTATTAAAATTGAAAACCACTCACAGATATCAACTTAGGCAGGCCATACACAGTTAGAATCTCAGCCGGTTCAGCAGGAACTGGCTGAGATTTGAATCATGTATGGGAAGGCTGAATGTACCAAGTTGATCCATGCTTTCTTTATGCACAATACATACACAATACATGCACAGCACCCAACAAGCCTGATGTTTGGAATGAATGATTTTATAATTTTAGGTATCTGTGCTATGCAGCAGTGGTTTTGGACCTACAGTTGTCCAAAGAGTAGAAAGGAATGATTTGCATGGCTCTGCCACCGTCCTAAATTATTTTTGCAATTGAAGTGAGGCATGCAGTTTTTATTTTAGCTTTGCTGCTCTTGAAAGAGGGTGTTGTACTAGAAAGAGAATAGCATCCTACATAGTCCATACACCCTTCTCCTTGGGAAGGAGGTTCCTCAGAGTTCCCAAACACATTGGTTTGCATTTTCTGCAATTTGTAATCACATAAACATTTGTATTTTTTTTTTAAATATTGGTCTAGGAGTTGGTATGGTAATTTTCTGAAGGCCACAAATGGCAATCTCCATTTTTAATAATGGGTTTACTTTAAATGGTCACTAACAGTTATCTCTGTGTTGGCATTAACAAATTAACGAATTAACAAATTAACGAGCACAAAATGTTTTAGTATGTGTGTTTCTAAAAAATATGTAAGCAGTTTAATTGTTCTCTAAATTGTGAAAATTTCCAAATTCATTGTTGATTTAAAGCTATTTATAGATCATTTTGCAAAACTTTTAAAATACATGATTATAGCCTTGAACTGAGAATTTTACAGTTATATGCAACAAGTATAAATACTGCGTATTTTCTTCCTCTCTTCTCTCATCCCACTTGGGCTATTTTTTTTTTTTTTTGCTCTTACGTATTCTCCTGTGCAGTTGCATTATGTTTGGTGCACAATAAACACGCTGTTGCTGTATGACAAGGTAGATATGGGATTTTAAAGCTGCCACACACAAAATTCATATTTGTTTACTAATATATTGCTCTCTTGTAGTGAACTGTTATGCAATTACTCTAGCAAAATTTCCCGAAGAAGCCATAGTCTGGTGAAACATGTAGAGATGAATACACTGCAGCACTACTGTATTAATAAATTTTATTTTCAATGTTTTTATCTGATATAATATTTTAATGAATATTTTTTATACTATATTTTGTGAGTGGCTCTTTTAAAATCCCATATCTACCTCTTCAGTAATTTGTTCTATTTGGGGATGTGGTGCCTAGGGTTATTTCAAACACCAGTTTCTTTTTCTTAAGCTGTTGCTGTAGCTTTAACCTCCTCCAGTTATTTATTAAAGTGGAACCTCAGCCATACATTTTCTATGAAAACTTATGCAATTTGAATACAGATATGTGAACTATTTGTCTTGATAAAATAAGTGAAACAAAATGTTGTGTTTTTTTACATTTTTTAACTTAATTGCTATCACATAGGGGGCTATTGAAATAACCCCCTATGTGATAGCATGCTGTAGCAACAGGTTCTCTTGACTGAGATATGAGGGGCCTATTGTACCCTTGATATCTCCCCTGCCATTCACTGAAGCTAATGGAGCACCGTGGCCAAGAAAGGTCACAGCTGAACCTGGAAGTGACATAATATACGTTTCTTCCATGTTCATTCACTTTAGGGGACAACAGCAACGGATATTTTCTGATAATCCTTCATCCCAACCGCAAACATTCATCACCATGTGGATGGGCCTCATTGCCTGATGGTGACACCCTTGCAATTGCGCTCACTAATACCTGTGAAACAGGAATGGGGGGCCATGGTTATGTAAGAATCTGCATTGAGGCAGCTTAGAAGGGAGCTATTGCCTTGCACAGTTCCACTTGATATACATTTACTGTAAAGCACTTTTTTCGAGTAACCACACACCTTCTCCTTCCATGCGAATGCAGCATTTCTTAAGGGACACTGTGGAGTCTGTGTCCTGCTCCATCAGCACAGCCATGATTGCCACCTCACTCCAAGTGACAATGTCAGAGTCCTGCCATTCACATAGCACAGGCCTCCCTTATTAACGAGCATCATAGTTTGCTTGGATTCACTTCTCTCTCTTCCCGTACCTCCAGGCTAGGTCCATAGGTTCCCTGTGCTGTGACATCAGTCCCAAGTCTAAGGTCAAGCTCACCAAGCCCCTAACTACCAGGGTTTCCACCCCCATGCCAAAGCACTAACCTTCCGCTGGCTGGCTTCTATAACATTTTACACCACTCAACTGGTTACTCATGACAGCAGCGATATGGCTGCATCTTCCGCTAACTCCTCTGCACAGTTAACTCTTCATCATGGCCATCTCTTGTCTCCTCTTAATCCCCCTTTTTAGTACAAGCCCTGTTCTTTTGATATGCATTTACATGCACTTCTTTGTAGAAACTTAAAACCAGGCTTTCGATGGCTTTGAGAATTTTAACCTAAATTTTTTGCAAATTACAGAATTGATATATCACAATCTCTCACAGAATCCCCCATACACAGTTCTAGTTCATGCTATCTCAGGCTGTCCAAGTCATATTTTCTAGGTAAAAAGAGTCATTTCATAAGAGTCTAAAGTCAACATCTGATACCCTGACTGGGTACCCCAAAAGGGAGGCCACGTGCCCAGTACAGCTTCATATGGTGCATCATTCCTTCCTGTCTTTTCCTGTGTGGAAGAAGAAGAACCCTGAAAAACTGCCTCCCCTTGCAGTTATAGTCCTTCACGAGGTGGCAAAGCACCCCCGGGAGTGAGCAGACCTAACCCATTCCCAACTCTCTGGGCAGCTTATTACATAAAAACTTACTAACATAGACTTTATTACAACACAGGAAAAAAACTGAATTAGGAGGCAATATACCTACAACCATCTTTGACGAAGGAGTCTTGTATGACTCCGAAACTTTTCACTCTCTTGTTTATGGTGTGATCATACTTAGTAAAAAACATTTTGGACTCAATCCAAAGATCAATAGTGTGCTGGCAAATATCTACACTTTGCCTACAACCAGTTAAGCAAATTAAAGCACATAATAGCTGGGAATGTGTTTAAAATACTGGTCTACCAGCTGCCATTTATAAGTTACTCAACCGCTCCCACTCTCAGATCTCTAAAACATAAAGGATAGTCATTCTATAGATCAACATAAGACCTAGGTGGGCTCTTTGAGATAATACTGGAATTATGCAGTGAGCACATGACATCACCATTCCCTGCATAATTCTCTTGTGAGCCCAGCTGGAGAAAAACCCCAAGGGGCTCACAGGAACTGATTGAAATTATGCTGGGCCGACGATAGGTCGCAAAGCAGTGAGTCTGTTCTGGACAGTGTTGGAGGTAGTATTGCAGTGAGAACTGTTTTTTTACTTCTAAAAGTGATGGGTAATCATTTTTACATTGTATTCCAATCTGATGTTCATCTTTCGGAAGGTTGGATCCAGCTCCAGTGTCTGCAGGCATTTGAATCGGAAGCCTCTTCCATTACTACTATTGAGGCCTATGGACCTCCTAGAATTATCTTTACAGTATCGCTGAGCAAGGAGGTTTTCTGTACTATAGTCATGGTGGATTAACAAATCCAGAAGGCATGTTGGAGAGAATAGACCTTTTGTTGGTACTGTCCATTGCAAGTCTGTTTCCTGTCTATCAGCTGCATGTAAGCCTTTTCAAAATCTGAGATATTTTACACCAAACCTGTTGTAAGCAAATGGAAATCATTTCAAAACAACTCTTGTGTGGCTCTGCAAATCCCTTCTGACACGGCATTATTATTTTTGCCTGGAGCTTTTTTAGGGCAATTTTGATCCATCACCAGGCACAAATTCGAAACTCTAGATCGCATCAAGCAGGTGTTCTGACTTATCTTATTACTATCTGAGCTGAAATAAGTGTAAATCAATAAATGTATAATATAAAATGTCTATACTACTACAAGTAATATGTGTTTAAATGGCCACTTTTAGTCAGTCAATCAGGGATTACCGTATTTTTAATGAAAATCGCAGATGCAAAAATACTGAAAATTACTTTTAAAATTCTATTATTATGTTTTTTAGAGATTGTGTTTAGATCTACTTTAAAGCTGAGCTCTAAGCAGATATAAATGTCACAAATTAAAGCGGCTCTGTTTTCAAAATGACTTTAAATGCATTCTTTTTAACTGCAAGTAGTGTAAGTACCCGAACTGCTTTATTTAAAAGGAAATAATAAAATAATCAATAAAAATGCATTTTGTCCTCACTATAAAATTAGTAACCATCATGTTGAATATATTTTCACCATCATTTAAACCAGTTTAAAGGGTAACTCCATTTTCTTAGAAAAAATATAGCAAATAAAAAAATAATATAGCACATATCATTGCTACACAAGTCTTATTGTAATGTAATGTTGCTGTCATTTTCTGTAAAATTCAAAAACATCTGACAACCTGCAGGTGTTCTGTACACAGATGATGTACAGAACTTCCCCAGAAATGTAATTTCATTCTTGTGTGATTGACTTAATGATTTCCAAGAAGTCTGCACTAAGATACTATACCTATTTTAGGCATCCTATGCAACACAAATTTCATTTTTGGTGAGATACTCCTAAATTCACTGCTTCTACATGGCTGCAGACACTGCAACTTTCCTTATTAGAACCCTGCATGTGCATCAGTTGATCTATAAATGAAAAAGTCACATTCAGATTCTGCACATTAATTTAACAAACAGCTATTCCTGCAAAGCAGGAGCAGGTAGAAATCTGCTTCAACATTTTTTTTTTAATTCTTGCAATATACATTGATCACCCAGAGGAGATTGTTTTTTTTCCTAACAGAGGTTGAGTTACTCTTTAAGCAGTGGGGGTCAGAGTGCTGGGGTATATATGACATGTAGAGGAGTCAGAGTGCTGGGGGGATATCTAGGGTGTAGAGGGGTCAGAGTGCTTAGGGGATATCTGGGATGTAGAGGGGTCAGAGTGCTGGGGGGATATCTGGGGTGTAGAGGGGTCAGAGTGCTTGGGAGATATCTGGGGTATAGAGGGGTCAGAGTGCTGGGGAGATATCTGGGGTATAGAGGGGTCAGAGTGCTGGGGAGATATCTGGAGTGTAGAGGGATCAGAGTGCTGGCAGAGATATCTGGGATGTAGAGGGGTCAGAGTGCTGGGGGGATGTCTAGAATGTAGAGGGGTCAGAGTGCTGGGGGGATATCTGGGATGCAGAGGGGTCAGAGTGCTGGGGGGATATCTCGGGTGCAGAGGGGTTAGAGTGCTGGGGGGATATCTGGGATGTAGAGGGGTCAGAGTGCTTAGGGGATATCTGGGATGTAGAGGGGTCAGAGTGCTGGGGGGATATCTGGGGTGTAGAGGGGTCAGAGTGCTTGGGAGATATCTGGGGTATAGAGGGGTCAGAGTGCTGGGGAGATATCTGGAGTGTAGAGGGATCAGAGTGCTGGCAGAGATATCTGGGATGTAGAGGGGTCAGAGTGCTGGGGGGATGTCTAGAATGTAGAGGGGTCAGAGTGCTGGGGGGATATCTGGGGTGCAGAGGGGTCAGATCGCTGGGGGGATATCTGGGATGCAGAGGGGTCAGAGTGCTGGGGGGATATCTCGGGTGCAGAGGGGTTAGAGTGCTGGGGGGATATCTGGGATGTAGAGGGGTCAGAGTGCTGGGGGATATCTCAGGTGCAGAGGGGTTAGAGTGCTGGGGGGATATCTGGGGTGTAGAGGGGTCGGGGTGCTGGGGGGGATATCTGGGGTGCAGAGGGGTCAGAGTGCTGGGGGGATATCTGGGGTGTAGAGGGGTCAGAGTGCTGGGGAGGCATCAATCTAGCATATATATTATATGCACAGGACAGCTTTGTTACTTTAGGTATGTAATATTTTCCCACTGTTTCTTTGCTGTACAGAATGATTGTTCAATTAATTATTGTGTAGCTCCACCCAAAAGGGGATGCTCCGCTTGTCTGCCTCCTACCTACTTGATGTCTGTTTATCTGCGCTGTCTCCATTTTAGAGGCCCCAGAGCATTACTTTGCCCAGGAGCCCATGATGCTATTAAGATGGCCCTGGTGGACAGGTAGTGCAATGGCAAGGAGTGGCACAGGTGCCTTGCTGGTCTGCTGGATCATGGTACAGGTGAATGGGAGCCACAGGTGTGTGATGTGTAGAATCCTCCTGGAGAATGCAAAGCATGGAGCCCTTCATTGGATCAGCAGACTGATGAGCAGGCAAATGTGTACAAGTGGTACAAACAAATGACAACCACCCCAACCTATAGCTTGGTTTTGCAGCAAGGAGCATATAGAAGGGCAACAAAGAAAAATGACCACCTCACTTACCAGCCAGCCTGTAACAAACTGATTAAACCAGGGGTTTAGTTTGCACACATTTGTAAATATATGCGTTTGTTACAGGGCCACTTCATGGCACCCCAGTGTACTGCAGTTCTAACTCTATGAATTTTGAGAGTCTACAAAGTTGGAGCACAGTTGGAGCACAAATAAAATAATGGAGATTAAGGGCAGGTATGCCTGGAGGGAGCCCACCCCTCCTTAAAAGTACAGGGAGGCACTGGGCACCCAGCAATAGTACAATGGCAGCGAAGGTACCCAGTGAGTACCCTCACCAAATAACCTACAGTACAAACAAATGGCAACCACCCCAACCTATAACTGGCCTTTGCAGCATGCAGCACATGGAAGGATGTTGCATTTAAAAAAAACAACAAAGAAAATTCCCAGCTCACTTACCAGCCAACCTGCAGGCGTGTACAAGTGTAGCTGCAGGCAGGTAAGTAGAAGATGGCCAGAAGCTCAGATCCAATTTGAGATTGGGCAGACCAAGTACAGAATCAGCAGCAGGTTCCAAGCCAGGATCAGTATCAGATGAGCAAATCTAGGTAAAGAGGAGCAGGCAGAACTGTGGCTGTGGAGCTAGCAAGGGTCAGTACAGGTGAATAACAAAAGCAGGTCAGGACAACCTGGATCAAGATCCAGATGGGTCAAGATCAGGAAGACATTGATAAAAAACTATAAAATACTGGACACAGGTTACAGGTACTGCTGAAGACAATGTCTGAATATAAAATAAGCAAATTTAGAAAATGGTGAAAAAACTGCGCTTAAAACCAGGTGCAAAAAAAGACGTGATGATGTCACGAAACGCGTAGGGCGGAGCCAGACGACGCGCTGACGTCACCCCCAAGCGAGCTGCTTTCCAGTGCTCCGGTGGCCACGGAGCCGGACTTAAGGCTGTTGTTCCATTGACAATTTGTAAGTGTACATCTGTACTTTTATTCTATTTTAATAAATGTAAGTGGTTTTACACTATGTGAGCCCCTCTTATTTTTTGGTACCGATGCCTTGGGTTATTGGAGTTGTTGCTGATGAGACGACCTCTGGTGGACATCGCTGACAGTTCCCATTTAACTTTAAAGATTCCTGCTTGCTGTGATCCTCTGTGGTGGGGGATCATGGCCTTTTGGTAAGGAGTAACCCCTTCCATACCTGGTGGTGGACCCCCCTTTGTCATCACAGATTTTTACCTTCATCACTTGGACTTTATATGTTTATTGTTGGTGATTTGAATTACACTCAATTTTAATCTTTTTAACACCGAATTGATGTTTTATTTTTATGGATTTTTTCACAACCCTTCACTGATGGTTTACCCTATGGACTTTTTCCCCCTTTATTAACAAGTCTTGCATATTGATTTTATGATCAACATATGAATTTTTCTTCACTGTCAATTATTTATTATGTTTTATCAAGATTAGCGCAACCTATTATTTATCCTTATAAAATAAGCAGACTGGTGAGCAGGTAGGTGTGTACAAGTGGAGCTGCAGACAGCTAAGCAGAAAACAGCCAGGAGCCCAGGTCCAACTTGAGGTCGGGTAGGCCAGGTCAGCAACCGGTGGACAGATCAAGTACAGAATCAGCAGCAGGTACAAGGTTAGAATCCAAGCCAGGGTTGGTATCATACGAGCGGATCTAGAGCAAGAGCAGCCGGCAGAAGTGTGGTCATGGTACAGGTGGATAGAAAGAGCAGGTCAGGACAAGCTGGGCCAAGATCAGGAAGACTATCAGGAAATACAAGACACAGGTTCTGCTGAAGACAAGTCATGGCCATCTGCAGCTATTCAGTGTAAATAGTCCGCTTGACACAAGAATAGTAGAACACAGTTGTGCATGTGATTGCTCACATCTTTGCTTACACATTAGCACACAAGCCAAATTGTGCTTGCGCACAGCTATTCGTGTAAAAACACCATTTTCCATACTGGCATTACCTTACTGATACTCTGCAGACTCTACCCCGCAGCTTGCATACTTGTTGACCCTAGCAATGGCATGTCACCACTTCACCCTGTGTGTACATTATAGGCCCCTATTCTTCCATATACCATTACCACCATGCACCGATTTAACCACTTCGGCCCCGGAAGGATTTACCCACTTCCTGACCAGGCCATTTTTTGCAAAATGGCACTGCATTGCTTTAACTGACAATTGCACGGTTGTGCGACACTGTACCCAAACACAATTTATGTCCTTTTTTCCCCACAAATAGAGCTTCCTTTTGGTGGTATTTGATCACCTCTATGGTTTTTATTTTTTACGCTAATAGTGAAAAGTTTGAAAAAAAACACTTTTTTTAAATGTTTTGCTATAATTAATATCCCAAAAAAACAAAACAAAAAAAACAAATGTATTCATCAGTTTAGGCTGATATATATATTCTTCTACATATTTGTGTTAAAAAAAATCACAATAGGCGCATATTGATAGATTTAGGGACTTTTTAAAAATTGTTTTTACTGGTAATGGTGGCGATTTTTAGCAGGACTGCGACATTGCGGCGGACAAATCTGACCCCAAATGACACTTTTTGGGGACCAGTGATGTTATTATATTGATCAGTGCTATAAAAATGCACTGATCAATGTTTAAAATGACACTGGCAAGGAAGGGGTTAACAGTAGGGGATGATCAAGGGGTTAACTGTGTTCCCTGGGTGTGTTCTAACTGTAGGGGGAATGGGCTGCCAGGGACATGACAGAGATCGCTGTTCCTTATCACTGAGAACAGAAGATTTCCAAATTACAATAGTAACGAATTTAAACGGAACTGGAATAACGAATCAAAATTTCGTATGAAATTCGAACTTGGATTGTTTTCAAATCGAATTTGAATAGTTTTTGAATCAAATTTGGATAGTTTTGTAATCAAATTTGAATTTCTGAAGAGAATAAAATAGAATAGAAAATAAAGGAATAGAATAGAAAAGAATAGAATAGAATATAAAATAATAGAATAGAATAGAGTAAAACAGAACAGAATACAAAATAAAAGAATATAAAAAAAATAGAATAGCAAAAAAGGGACAGAATAGAAAATAAAAGAATAGAGTAAAACAGAACAAAATAGAATATATAATAAAAGAACAGAATAAAATAGAATAGAAACTAAAGGAATAGAATAGAATAAAAAATAGAATAAAAAAAGAGAACGAATATAACCATCTTCTGAAATTCGAATTGCAAATAGAATAAATTTGAATTTGAATAGAAAAGAACAGAATAGAATAAACAATAAAAAAGAATAGAAAATAATAAATTGAATAGGAGTAGTCCTGATGCGCGAACCAATCAATTAAGTATATACGGAATGGCAGCCAACATAAATAATAGTGTCCCCACAAAAATGAATATGAAATCAGTGTATATGCGGCGCCAACTCAAATAATAAGACGAATCTTCAAATATAACAATCAAACTTTAAATAACATTCAATGTAAAGTGCAATATATAAATCAAATCCAATAAAAACAATAGTCCATAATATGCAAAAAAATATTGTGCAAAAAACATGCAATGATAGCACTAATGCAATATATTCAATGTGCAAAAAATAGCTCCAATGTCCAATAACAGACGTGCAACAAAAATAGAGTGCGGTGATGTAAAAGATGAAAAATTGCGATATGTAGAAATGACGATGGATAAAGATAGGCAAGGGTTACATTGCCTATCTTTATCCATCGCTATTCCTATATATCACTCACAATTATATGTGACATTTGGAAGGAGAGGATTTCCATTGGCCTGTAATGACCTGAAGCGCCATAAGCCCCATTGGGGTCTTTCTTTGAGCTGAGAGGCTGGGGCTCACTTGTGGTGGATCACGGATGTTGGTGGAGGAGTTTTTCACTACACAATAAAAATTTGAAGTTCATCTTTTACATCACCGCACTCTATTTTTGTTGCACGTCCGTTATTGGACATTGAAGTTATTTTTTGCACATCGAATATATTACATTAGTGCTATCATTGCACGTTTTTTGCTAAATATTTTTAATAATTTTCCTGAAATTCGAATTCCAAATAGAATAAATCCGAATTTCAAAAAAGAATAAATCTGATTTTTGAATAGAATAAATCTGAATTTCAAATAGAATAAATTTGAATTCAAACAGAATAGAAAAGACCAGAATATAATAGAAAAGAACAGAATAGAAAATAAAATTAGAATAGAAAAAAGAATAGTATAGAATGAAATAGAAAGAATATAACTATTTCTGAAAACTCGAATTTCGAATAGAATAAATTCCATTTACAATGGAATTAGATTCAAATGCTATTCGAATGGAATTCAAATGGAATTCGATTTGACTTTGAATGGAATTTGAAAATTTTTAATCAATTAGAATTTGAATAAACAAAATGAATTCCAAAAAGGAATTAAACAAATTTAATTAAACTAATTTATGTAAATAACAAATCGAAACAAATGTTTTTGTTCTGCACATGTCTAGTTCTTCAGGAAGACTGCAGGTCTCAGCAATCCACTACATGTGGAAGGTTCGTAGGAGCAAGCTCTCTCTGGTAGCTGCAGCTGCAGCAGCTCTGTGATGTGGCTGGAGATTACATGCTGTGTCTTCTCTCCCATGCAAACTATCTGTCTGAGCAGAGCCCTCCCCCCTTTTATATTCAGAAGCAGCTATAACAGCTTCAACTCTTCTGTGAAGGCTGTCCACAAGGTTTAGGAGTGTGTCTATGGGAATGTTTGGCCATTCTTCCAGAAGCACGTGAGGTCAGGCACTGATGTGGACAAGAAGGCCTGGCTTGCATTCTTCGCTCTAATTTATCCCAGAGGTATTCTATCGGGTTGAGGTCAGGACTCTGTGCAGGCCAGTCAAGTTCCCCCACCCAAAACTCGCTCATCCGTGTCTTTATGAACCTTGTTTGTGCACTGGTGCGCAGTCACGTTGGAACAGGAAGGAGCCATCCTCAAACTGTTCCCACAAAGTTAGGAGCAGTAAATTGTCCAAAATGTCTTGTTATGCTGATACCTTAAGAGTTCCCTTCACTGGAACTAAGGGGCCAATCCCAACCCGTAAAAAACAACCTCAAACCATAATCCCCGCTCCACCAAATGATTTGGACCAGTGCACAAAGCAATTTCCATAAAGACACGGGTGAGTGAGTTTGGGGTGGAGGAACTTGACTGGCCTAACCTCAACCCAATAAAACACCTTTGGAATGAATTAGTGCAGAGACTGCTAGGTCTTCTCGTCCAACATCAGTGCCTGACCTCACAAATACACTTCTGGAAGAATGGTCAAACATTCCCATAGACCCACTCCTAAACCTTGTGGACAGCCTTCCCATAAGAGTTGAAGCTGTTATAGCTGCAAAGCGTAGGCCAATTCAATATTTAACCCTACAGACTAAGACTGGGATACCATTAAAGTCCCAATAATTTTGGTAATATAGTGTACATTCAGAGTTCAAATGTCTTTGTACATTCAACTGTTATTTTACATTGTACAAGGGACTTTGTACATTGCAATGTCTTTGTATGCCTCAAACATTATGAGAATTGCTGCATACACGTTTCCCAGTCTTTTCAATAACTCAGAGGTTAACGGCTTCAAAAGCCATTTAGCACAAATCTTGTGATATCCTGAGCACCTCCATCACTGACTGCACTCATGCATAGGATGCTTCCTGAAGATCAGCAGTTTCCTGGATGGTGAAGTGTTCTCGTCTGGAATAAGCTCATCAACTTTGAGGCAGTTGTCATCAGTAACTGAGGATGATGAGTGACCACTCCTTGGCTTGTCCACAATTTCAGCTTTTCCTTTTCACCCAACACTGCACAGTATTAATGGCAGCCCCTGGCTTAGCATTCTTCAACTGAGTGTGGACGTTAATCGTCTGAACCGCCCTACTTAGGCAGCAATTCAGTGACCGCTGTAACGGTAATAAACACAAGTGCAACAAAATTATATATATTATAACTTTTTTTTAAACCCTAACTTATATTCAGTTAGGGTTTACATCTACTATAACTTTTAAAAGCATGACTAATGCAGTCAGATAACTTACTACCCAAAACCACACATGCATGCAACCTTACCATTACTATTGAATAATGACACTGACACCTTATTGGATTTAAATGGCCTGTTCAGCCTTATATAAACAAAACCAAATAAACTATAACCATTATTTAAATATTCCAGCTCCAATCCAAATACTTGGTTGCCGGTCCCTGACGACCCCAACTTCAACTTTTGAGTCTGCGATACCTTTGAGTTAACATCTGTCCCCAGCCGCCAAAATCACCTTGAGGACTCACTAACTGACCACAGACCCCCACGAACGTATTACCCGGTAGTCTAGACTGAAACCAGACCAACCGTGAGGACTCCATACCTGAGATGGGTCCCACCGTTTTCTCACATACCTCATGTTTTTATACCCATTGTCAAGGACCCAACCGCCACCGCGGCACAAGTGTGAAACTTTACACTTGCGCCCGCAGCCACAACAGCAATGCCCTGTGGATGCCTTCCTGCAAGCCCAATGCCTAGAGGTCAATCCCGAATGGGTTGAGATGTACCCCATCCCCTCTCAAGTACCTCCAGGTGTATATCTCCAACTCCAAATGCCGGACCACCACCCCATCATTATGGGCAATAAACCTACCCACCTCCCTGTTAACCTTAATACGGGCCCTGTTAAGTTTGTCAGTTGACCGGGCCCCCCTCCATGACGTGTGGGCCACAATATCAGACCAAACCACAATCATGTCAGGGAAAGAAGCCCGCAACCTAAGAAAATCCCACTGAATGTCTTTTATGGCCTGTCTCATGGGTCGAATGCCCAAGTCATTGCATCCCACATGAAGGACCAAAATATCCAGAGGCTGCTCCAGCCGTGAGAAGCGGGACAACCTTGTGACAACCTTGTGCCACATCATACCTGGCACCCCAATCCACCTGATCCTGCCCACCTCTCTCGCCAACCCCAGCTGTCTGCCTTTCCGGCCTAACATCCACCCTTTTTGCTCCCCAAAAAAACGTACGAATGTCCCAGTATCCAGATGAGACATCATGGGGAATCTGAAAAGACACAACAAAAGAACTACCCAGCAAGAGACCCAAACAAACAATCAGAAGAGAAGTACTTACAGTAGGTAGGACAGATCACAACAAATGCGGACAAACATACAACTGATATCTAGTGGATTCCCATCTGCCAATCTTCTTTATCGCTTCAGCAGGAAGTCCCCACCGAGACGCCTCGGTGGCTGCCCCAACACGAAAGGAATGCGCTGCATAATCCCCCGGGACCAACCCTCCCGCCTCTAGGCACTTACGGAAAACTGACGTAAATTGAAACCTGGACAGACACGAGCCATCAAGATGGACGAACAACGCACCATCCTCCTGTGGGCGAAGTACCATAAACTGCCCTAAGGCTGCCACTGGGCAGAACTGGGTGCAATAGCCCCTGAACAATTCCACTTGGATCTCCCTTCCATGCTGGTCCATTTTTGAGCACCAGATCAAAATCTGAACCGACAATTCAGAGCACTGGACGTTCCCAAACCGCAAGCCCCCCACTACCCACTTGGAGGGGGAAACCAACTTACTGATTCTGAAAACTCCAAAACAGGGCCAGCACAAAAGCAGCCCAGAAAAGGACCTGCTCAAAGTATGAAGAACAACACACCCTCCCCAGACTTGACAGAACTGTACCCAGCGCCTCAAATGAAACCGGGCGTCTGGAATCCGCATTGGAACTTCCTTTCCGATAGCCCATTAACGCCCGGAGAACCACAAAAGAATTGGTGAAATCCCTGTGACCCGCCAAATGAAACAAGAAAGCCGAGGCCACCATCTTTTTTCCCATCGCAGCCCCCCGAGACACCACTTGAATACACCCCAGATGATGTCCTGTTGAGACGAAACGCGTCGGCATCGACAATCCCCACTGTTGCCTATATCAATTTTATACCATCGCTGTTTTTATCTACAATTATGTGAGTGTTATTCATTTTATTAAATTCAACTTTATTTACGGAATTACACTATGGTCCCCTTTTGCTTCTTTGATATTCTCTTCACACCTGTGGACATCTGAGCTCCGGTCTGCTTTTTGCACTACATCCCCTGTGATTCCAACTTGGCTGTCTTTGGCGGACACCTGCCTGAGGACATCAGTCCAGAGTCCACTCCACTGTAAATAAAACTGTTTGACATGCAGAGCGTATGCCCTGACGTGTTCAAACTTTCCGGTAAGCCTCCCCTTTATCCGGTGGTGGTTCTTTTCACAATCAGATTTGTTCACTGTTTGCAAGACTTACCTTCATCCTCATCCAGACGGGGAATCTATCCACACTTAATATTGTTTATGGACACTTTTGTTATTCTTTTTTTTTTTTTTGAGTTCCAGTCTGTCTGTTGCATCACAATTCTTGTGATTCCATACTGTTTGCAAGCTGTATTCAGACTGGGAATATATCTATTTGTATTTATCATCATTTATGGATACCTCTGAGTGACTTTCTACACCAGTTTATTCACTATTCATTTATTGTATTTGTACTCGGAGTCAATCTGTGGATAGTGTACAAAGGAACAAAAAGCAACAAAGAACATAGACCTGAGTTGTGCCCTGGTCAAATGGTCAGTATGCCTAAAAGGGGGCATACCCAAGTATGAATTGAAATAAAATGAAAAAAGAAAAGAAAAAAAGGGAATGGGTGGGTGGGACACGAGATCCTACGACCATAGGAAGGAGAAGAAGGAGGGCAGGCTTTATGCAGCCTGACTCCTCCTACAATAACAG
Source organism: Lithobates clamitans (assembly GCA_037952925.1). Classification (NCBI taxonomy): domain Eukaryota; kingdom Metazoa; phylum Chordata; class Amphibia; order Anura; family Ranidae; genus Lithobates; species Lithobates clamitans. The sequence continues at coordinate 823,782 of JBBGZY010001301.1, forward strand.
GCTGACCTGCAGTCAGCCTTACACTTGTACTCGGAGTCAATCTGTGGATAGTGTACAAAGGAACAAAAAGCAACAAAGAACATAGACCTGAGTTGTGCCCTGGTCAAATGGTCAGTATGCCTAAAAGGGGGCAAAAATGACCAGTAGGATGAATATGAAGCCAAATTATAGCCCACTGAAATTACGTATAATCTACCAAATACCAACCGCTTGTGGTATCTCTAAAGTGGCTCTGGGCCAACCCAGAGAACAAGACGACCTGCACTTACCCAATACGGCTGAAGTCCCAGGCACAAATATGCAGAACTGCTCCTGTCTCTTATGACCCAACCCCGGGTATAGGCCTGCCTTGAGCACCGAGCTAGTACCCAACACGAAGGAGACCATGGGAATGTGATAGATACGATACGGAAAATATGACCCATGATGAGAAGTCTGCTGATCACAGCAGGAGGGCTACTTTCAGGAACCCTGAGGATGGCTTTAATAGAATGCACAGCAAATAAAGAAAACCTGTCAGGGTCTACTAACGACATGAAACGCTGAGTCCCAATCAGATACGCCCCGACACTGCTGTGCCGATATGAGTTAAAAGAGGCAAAAACCGAACCAAGTAGGAAGCCTGCTGATACTGGCCTAGGGACTGAGAAAATTCAGAACCCACAAAAACCCCTGAGCCCGTAAAGGCTGCTGGAGCTGCCATGGCTGACTAACCAATAGTTCCATGCTTTGCCAACCCTAGCCAAGAGTAGCGAGGCAACAAAAGGTCGTGTGCATGGATAAGGAGGAACCACAGTCCCCTGGGTAACCTATTTTTGTGTAAGTGACACACCACTGGAACAGCAACATGAACTACGAGAGAAACATGAGCATACTGAGAAAACCTGCACCAGGAACGAAAGCTACGTGAAGGAACGAAACCCATGTATAGTGCGAGCTTACGAAAAGTGAGCAGCCTAAAAAAACCGAGGCTGCCAGAAACCGCAAACTACTTGCGAAATACCAGTAGCATGGGAACGTGACTTAATGAACGTGTGATGAACATGAGAACGAGAGTAACCTTGGGAAAACATGAGAAACCTGGAAAAAACGAGAGAAACATAAAAGTGAGTTTAACATAGAAACAACAAATTGCATGAAAAGCATAAAATTATATGAAAAACATAAAATTGCATGAGGAACGTAAATAGCATGAAAATGTAAATAACATGAGAAACGTAATTTGCATGAGAAACGTGAACTGCATGAGAAACGTAAGTTTGTACGAAATACATAAGCAACGTAAGAACAGATGAGAAGACTTGCCACTGAACAAGCCAATTAAAAACGATCACCCCAATCTGTTAAACCCATAGACGTGACGGGTAATCTGCAGTGGTAGAACATGAAACAATTCAGCTGTATGAAAGCAATCAGATAACATTACAAATAACCAGCCCAAAACATAACACCCCTAATACCTGACAAGTATGAAGATGTGAGTGCAGAAATGACAAGACCAAGAGCGTAAAAAATGAACCTAATGACGACACCCCCCTACTGTATGCAGTAAGCGAGCCCGAGCAACCTGCCACGCCAAGACAGGAAAATTAAAAACGAACACTCAGGGCTAAAGTACCCACAGACCGTGGTGGGTAGTAGTAAAAGTGTAATGGTGAACGTGCACGTATGACGTATGGAAAACAGGCGAGAAGATTGTGGGACAACAATCAATTAAAAACGAAACCTCAGCCTGTACGGATCTGTAAACGTGACAGACCCTGAATGTGAGCACTAGCTAACGGTAATGCAGCGAACGAAAGGCTGTGACATAAAACATATGACATGGGGAAACGAGAAAAGCACGGGAGAAAACGAGAGAAGCACGGGAGAAAACGAGAGAAGCACGGGAGAAAACGAGAGAAGCACAGGAGAAAACGAGAGAAGCACAGGAGAAAACGAGAGAAGCACGGGGAAACTAAAGAAGCACAGGAAAAACAAATGAGAAGCATGGAAAAACGAGAAGCATGGAAAAACATGAGGTATATATGAAACAAAGAAAATAGGAAAAAAACATGAATAGGCATAAGAAGTGACAAATTGCATGAGAACACTGAAAAACTTGCATGAGAACACTGAAAATTGCATGAAACGTAATTGCATGAGAAAACTGTAAATTGCACTGGCAACTGTAAAATGCATAAAACCATAATCACATGAGAAACTGTAAAAAAGCATGAAAAACCGTAAATTGCATACGAAACTAATATGCATGAGCAACCATAAATTGCATGAAAAACCGTAAAATGAACCAAAAAAAAAATCGCAAATCGCATGAAAACCGTAAAATGCATGCGAAACCGTGAGTTGCATGAAACCCCGTAAAATAAATGAGAAATCATAAATCGCATGACAACCGTAAAATGCATGAGAACACTGTAAAGTTGCATGAGAACACTGTAAATCGCATGAAAAACGTAATAGTATGAGAAACTGTAAAAAATTGCATGGGCAACCGTAAAATGCATGAAAAACTGTAATCACATGAGAAACTGTAAAAAAAGCACGAGAAACCGTAACAAGCATGAAAAACCGTAAATTGCATACGAAACTAATATGCATGAGCAACCGTAAAATGAATAAGAAATCGCATGAAAACCGTAAAATGCATGCGAAACCGTAAAATAAATGAGAAATCATATGACAACCGTAAATGCATGAGAACACTGTAAAATTGCCTGAGAACACTGTAAAATTGCATGAAAAAAACATAATAGCATGAGAAACTGAAAAAAATTGCATGAGAACCCGTAAAATGCACGGGCAACCGTAAAATGCATAAAAAAACGTAATCACATGAGAAACTGTAAAAAAGCACGAGAAACCGTAACAAGCATGAACAACTGTAAATTGCATACGAAACTAATATGCATGAGCAACCGTAAATTGCATGAAAAAAAAAAAAACGTAAATTGAATAAGAAATCGCAAATTGCATGAAAACCGTAAAATGCATGCGAAACCGTGAATTGCATGAAAAACCGTAAAATAAATGAGAAATCATAAATCACATGACAACCGTAAAATGCATGAGAAACGTAAATTGCATGAAAATAAAAATCGTAAAATGAATGAGAAATCGTAGATCGCATGCAAACTGTAAAATACATGAGAACCAGCATTTCATGAGAAACCGTAAATCGCATAAAATCGCAACATACATGGAAAACCGAAAATTACATGAGAAATGGAAACTTGCATGCCCCCAAAAGGACCCCCACAGAATATCATGAGATGACCGGCAATGAGCAAGTGTCATGACAACCCCACAGCCTGAATTAACCCCTGAAGACCCACACTATAGACCACGTGGAGCTCGGGGAGGGACACGACCCACTATGTGGTGCTCAGGAGGGTGGAAACCCATCACACGAAGCTGAGGAGGGGGGGGGAATCACCATGAGGCTAGGGAGAGAGGAGACCCTGCCCATACATACCTATGCTGTAACCTAACAGTGGTGACAGCAGACCCAAATACCAAAGACTAAATGCAATGACCTACACTATTACAACTGGACAAACATGGATCCCTGCTAGAAAAAAGACGTTTCATTGGATTGCTTACCTGTATTCCAGGAATACAAACGTGCTATGCAGTGCTAATGACAGAGGCGGGACATCGTGACATATGAGACTCTGCCATCATCTCCTGAAAACCCCCAAACACACTCCCCCCAACCTGCAACCCCAACACATGGTGCTATCTGAACCCCAAGCTGACCGGAGTAAAGTGAAAACGGATAGAAGAATACTACCCCTATCCCTGCGCCCGCTGCACACAAGACCCTGCCGCATGGTAACGCTGCCGAGACCTGCCACGACCACCGGGAGAGAGATCCAAACAGAAAACCTTGCAGCCGACCATGCTGCCGCCCTGCAAGCCACAAACAGGAAGTGATCTGCCGTGACCTGCCCTAACCCGGAAGTGACCTGTCAACACGAGATCCTACGACCATAGGAAGGAGAAGAAGGAGGGCAGGCTTTATGCAGCCTGACTCCTCCTACAATAACAGGCTGACCTGCAGTCAGCCTTACACTTATATTTCTCATTTTTAGTGCTGTTTAAAATTCACTTATGCACATCGCACTAGGCACATTATCCTTTAGTGCTACACTTTGTTAATTTTGTTTCTAATACCATTATTTTCATATGTGGTGTGTTAGCTGCTGTTTTCGGAGCAGCGCGGAATTAATTGGTTTTTATTACCACTTGAATAGTTACTGCAGATAAAACACAACCGACCCACCTACCTCCTCCAGCAGAGCAAACCATTCTTGCCACACCTTAGAATACACCTTCCATGTTCCAGCACTGAGGGACTGCCGTATCAATCTAGCGGCGACTCAAGCGCAATTTTCCATAATCTCCGGTGCCAGTGTGCGAAATTCTTCCCATTGGAAAGCAGACAAAGCATTCGCTAATTTGTTGTTAACCCCAGGGATATGTACCGCATAAATAAAAGCATTTATCCATTAACAACTGAGCACCAGATGCCGTAACAAACTGACCACTGGGGGAGGAAGACGCTGAGATGTTGTTAATCGCAGACACCACCCTCATGTTATCGCAATTGAATCGTATATTTTTGTTTCGAAAAGCCTCTCCCCAGAGCTCCACAGACAGGACAATGGGAAACAGTTCTAGCAGAACCAAATTCTGAAGGAACCCAGCCTCCCGCCATGTCTCAGGCCATGGCTCCGCACTCCATTGCCCTTGACAGTAAGCGCCATACTCCAAAGACCCTGCCGCATCTGTGAACAGGATCAAATCAGCATTGCTGACCGGCCCCGACTGCCACAGCGAATGACCATTGAAAGATTCCAAAAACGCATCCCAAATCCTCAAATCATCCTGCAGCTCCCTGGTCAGTCGTACAAAGTGATTGGGGACTCGTACCCCGGACGTGGCCTGCCAACAGCCACCTACAGAAAATGCGACCCATGGAAATAATCCTACAAGCAAAATTCAGTTTCCCCAATAACGATTGTAACTCTTTCAAACGAATCTTACGCTTGCCACTCACCAGATTCACCTCCCGCCACAGGGCCACCAATTTGTCATCCGGCAACCTACATTCCATGGCCACTGAATCAATGGTGATTCCCAGAAAGACCAACTCTGAGGCTGGGCCTTCCATCTTGTCGGCCGCCAATGGGATCCCGAACCGCTCTGCCAAGTGCTGTACCGTCCCCAGCAAAACCCCGCAACAGCTGGACTCCGGAGGACCAATGCACAGGAACTCATCCAAATAATGGATGACAGAGTTAACCCCAGCAACCTCCCTAACCGCCCACTGAAAGAACGAACTAAAAGCCTCAAACAGGGCACAGGAATTCGAACAGCCCATTGGAAGGCAACGATCTACAAAGTAAGACCCCTGCCACCAACACCCTAACAAGTGAAAACTTTGGGGATGTACTGGCAGTAGCCTAAACGCCAATTCCACATTGGTTTTTGCCATGAGGGAACCCCTACTATATTTCCTAACCCACGAGGCGGTCGCATCAAAGAATGTATTGGTAACCGTACAAACTTGCGGGTCAATACCATCGTTCACTGAGCCACCCTTGGGGTAAGACAGATGATGAATCATCCGAAACTGCCCCGGCTCCTTTTTCGGAAGCACTCCCAACATGGAAACTACCAACCCTGGCAACGGCGGGCAGGAAATGGGCTGGCCATCCGACCTAGCGCCACCTCCTTGAACAGCTTGGCCGACACCACCCCCTGATGGAGAAGTGCCAACCTCAAATTGTCCGATACAGACAGAACCTCCCGCACTGTGCTCGGAATTCGAAAACCCTCCCTAAACTCCGACTCTAACAAGCCCGCTGCCGCCATATCGGGATACCTACTTAGAAAAGGCAGCATCCTTTCCAGTCTCACCGGCGTCATCCCTTTTTCCAGCGATGTCCCCTGTCCGACCTTTTTCTTGTTTAAAACAGCGCATGAGGGGGTGGGCACCGCCGCACCCAGAGCATTCGTGTTTGTAGCGACACGAGTTGCCAAACTGGCACATTCCTTCATTAAACTGCCAGCAAACCCCTTTCTTTCTAGGGGTAGGCGATCCTGTGGAGGAAGCACCGCCGGCTCCCCTTGGAAAAAAATGACTCGTAGCCCTGGAGGAAGTCATCAACTTCATCCAGAGACTAATCTTTTTGTAAACCCACCTAATAGAGGGACGAATGGCCTTCCGCTGACAAAATTGTTCATCATACCGAAGCTACGCTAGGCCCCCATACACCCTGTGCGCCTCACTAATGGCCTCCAGGTAGCAGAACAAAGTGGAACAATTCTCGGGGGCTTTTTCCCTAATCACACTCGCCAATATCGCAAACGCCTGCAACCAGTTTGCAAACATACGCGGAATAAGCCTATACCTCCTCTTTTCTTCTTCCTCCTTCTTACTCTCACCTGGCTTCACCCGATCTAGATTGAATTTTTCCAACGGGAGCAGGGAAAATGTTTCCACAAAGTCATCCTTCCAAATTTTTTCCCGCACCTCCTGCTTCAAATGAGCTCCTAGCGGTCCCTCAAAGCACACATACACCTCGCACCGCGCCGCATCTGCCAAGCGCACCTTTTCTGCATCCTTGTTCTTCTGTGGAACCACCGCTGCCGTTCCCGTGCCGTCTTTTTCTGACTGCATCCCGGCGACCACTTTCGCTGGCGCCTTCTGCAGAGGGGTCAACTTTGACCAGGGACTCCCTAACCATTGTGGAAGGTGGGACCCAGGGCCTAACCAGAGCCGAGTCCTGCGACGCTCCACTCTCTAAGCAGGAGACAAGACACTCAGAATAGCAGAAGAAGTAGACACATTTTGCTTACCAGGCTGCATTGGGCGAGAAGACCCTCCAGCCGTCGGTCCCGACACCCTCGCCACCTCCCGGGGATCTTCCGTCAGCTCACCATCCTCACTGCTGCTGGATGACACAGCTGCCTGCCCGTGTGGCCGCCGCTCCTCTTCTGCTCCTCCTCACCCCCTGGTCACTGCAGGCATGATGTGTGGTGGAGGGCTGACATTCCCTCAAGGGCTCCATCCTCCATCACTGTGTCCCCCTTCGATGATGTCATCTGGCTGCGCCACCAACGCAGCCAGTGCACAGGCACCACTCCGGCCAACCCTTTCAGGCCCCGACCTGGACCTGGAGGCAGGGTCTCCCGACAGGCTTTCTTTGTAGGCCGCAGAGCGTCCTCCACAAGGCACAATGGTGCCATCATGAGGCGAGACGCCGGCGCCCGACATCTCCCACACTGGGTTGCCACCCCGACTGGATCCTCGCCAGAGGTGGCAGCCGCATGTATCTGAGCCTGGATGACTATGGAGGGGACTGCCTAGAGGCACGGTGAGTGTCCCCCCCTCTCAGGCTTCGCCGTTGACGGGAATTCCTCCCAGGCCCCCTGCTAGCCAAAGAGGGGGTCTGCTTAGCAGGGGGGCCTGAAGGGGCCCAACTGGGGCTCCCAAGCCGGCGCTGAGTCCTGGGGGTATTGTCAGGGCTAAGGCGCTCCGGAGGTCTGGACCTCCGATCCCGGGTGGAGTCAGGCCGCAGTGTAGGGGGGCCCTGCCTCACCCCCTGCAGAGATGAGGTGATCTGACTCTGTAGCCAGTCAGTGCCATGCAACTTTGCTGCACTAAAAGCTGATCTAGCACACTCATTTTCTCTCTATCTGTTTCAGGAAACGCAGCACTTGGCCACCAGAGAGCGTTCCATCACGATTCTTTCCCAGACTGCTGACCTCTGCTCCACCCCTATCCTAAACTATACATACAACTTCGCCCCGTGTCATCCTGCCCTCCAATCCGGTAAGACAAGTTCTTTCCTTAAACACCCCCCTTTTCCTTAGCCTATTCCTTTCTGTAAGCTACTTACACCCTGTCATGTATGTCCTGCGCCTCCTTTTCAATTCAGCTGCGTACATGTCTGGATAATTTGATTAATTTTTGAAATAGATATCAACCTTAACAGTGTTACATTTAGTTTGCCAAAGCACTGGGACTCATAAATTTTTATTTTCCATAAAATACAAATTTTCAAATGTTCCATCCATTATTGCATCTCACAGTTGCTGCTCTCCTGTAGCCTTCTTTCAGCCGCTTCCTATCTGCATGCACTTCAGCAATGGTTACATGCCATTTCACGGGGCAGGTTTTCTCAAAGGGACAACAATGTACCATGCCTAAGTACTGTTTGTTGAAATTGTCACTTGTAGTCTTATCGCAAGCACTGGGAGATAGGGAAAAAAGGATTGTCACCCTGTGACAGTAAAGTTCACACGTGACACGCAAATTTCCTGCGTAACGCATTTAACTGGTTCCTGCCCAGCCTATAGCAAGATCACGCCAGCAGGAATCTCTTGTCAATCTGGGTGGACATCATATGACGTGTTCCCAGATCGTGAAGTGGCATGATCTGTCACTGGCTGCATCCACTGGGCACAGCCAATGACTGATCACTGTACCAGCATGCTGCCGGTACCACGTGACCGCCGTACCCAATCACAGCAGGTCACATGACAGTTGTAAACAATGGATGGCTTCCTTTCAAGCCATCCATTGTATACAATTGTGTTACTAGCTGTGATTGGTCAGTGTAATCACATGGTACAGACTGGGCCAATCACAGCCCATCTGTACTATGTGATTAGCTCTGGCCAATCATAGCTAATCACAACAAAACAGACAGAATGAATAGATTTCATTCAGTGAAATGCTTGCATAGAGCAATGAAATTCATTGCTCTATACAAACATAATGTGTAAAAACAAAAGTAGTAGTACAATGTTACTATGGTAACATTAGATTGCTCTAGTCAAAATGTGTTAAAAAAAAATCATGCAAAAAAAAAAAATATATATATATATAATAAGAATTTTTTTTCCCCCGTACTGTCACCAGTCCTGATCACCGCCACGCCTGTTTAATGATACTGCTGTACTGCATTGGTGTAAAAAATATATATATATTCTTATCTTTCCAAAAACTTATGACAAAAAATTACAACTTCAAAAAACTTGCCATGCCTCTTATTAAATACCGTGGAATGTCTACGTTCCCTACTTTCCAGAAAGGGGTCATTTGGGGGGATATCTGTACCACCCTGACATTTTTGGGCCCCAAGAAATGAGTCAGTACATCAGGATTGATACATTTTCAGATACTATATGTACCATAGTTTGTGGACTCTATAACTTTCCTACAGACTAAATAATAAACACTGATTTGGGTTATTTTCACCAAAGAAATGGAGCAGAATACATTTTGGCCCAAATTCATGAAGAAAGATTATTTATTTGCAAAATTGTATAACAGAAACAAAGAAAAACTTTTTTTTTTTTAATTTTCTGTCTTTTTTCATTTATTTAACAAAAAATAAAAAACTCCAGAGGTGATTAAATACCACCAAAAGAAAGCTCTATTTGTGTGAACAAAATTATACAAATGTAGTTTTTGGTACAGTGTTACACGACCCTGCAATTGTCATTTAAAGTGTCACAGCGCTGAAAGATGAAAATTGACCTGGGCAGGAAGGGGGTAAAAGTACCCGGTATTAAAATGGTTAAAGTCACACCGCACCAAAACGTATGGTACTGTGGTACCATGCGCTTTGGTGGGCATGATCATAGACACATTTGCTAAACGCGTAGGGGTGCCGTTAAGAGTTAATGCATATATACGTGATCCGACATGTCAGGTTAGGGTACCATGTACTCAATGTTTGCCAGCACCCACCGATTGTGAAGGAAAGACACAGAACTGCAAGCTGTCTATGTAAACAGGGCAGATCGCCATTCTGACAGGAGGGAAGGGATGGAATTTGTGTCCCTGCACCAAAAATATGTAGAAGAATACATATTGGCATAAATTGATGAAGAAATTCAATTTAAAATTTTCTTTCTTTCACACTGGGGCGGTTTTCAGGCGCTTTAGTGCTGGAAATAGCCTCTGCTAAGCGCCTGAAAACCACCTCCCATTCATTCCAGTGTGACTTTTCACACTGGGGCGGAGCTCTTTCGGGACGCTCCGAAAAGTCCTGCAAGCAGCATCTTTGGGGCAGGTTGGGAGAGCTGTATTTAGTACTCTTAAAATGCTCTGACCATTGGAATGATGGAAGCGCCTGAAAAGCGTCGCAACACGAGAGTTTTTAACCCCTTCTTTGGGGTTAAAAGCGCCTCCCTAGTGGCCGAATAGTGCCGCTTCAAGCACTGCTAAAACGAGCGGTGCTTTACTGCGAATGTGGCCGCGGCCCCAGTGTAAAAGAGGTCATAAAGCAGAAAGTTTTTGTTTCAAAATTGTTGGTCTTTTTTGTTTTGTTTTTTAACACAAAAAATAAAAATCGCAGAGGTGATCAAATACCACCAAAAAAAAGCTCTATTTGTGGGAAAAAAGGACATACATTTTATTTGTATACAGTGTTACACTACCGCGCAATTGTCAGTTAAAGTAACGCAGTGCTGTATCGCAAAAAATGGCCTGGTCGGGAAGGGGGTAAATCTTCCGGAGGTCAAGTGGTTAAAGTGTCAATAAACCAAATGATCAAAAACTGTCAATACATGGTATACGTATTAATTTGCTTTCCAGGCTCCAGGTAGAAAAATAAAATAAATGCACATTTGTTTACCTGCAAAAAGATGTGCATTTTTGTTTTCTTTAAGGTGAACTTATCCTTTAGATATCAATGTATTTTAATTGGACCAAGATAACTCAGGCAAGTTGGTTTTCAGCAAAATTCTTTTTTTTTTTTGCCCTAATCTTTATAACTATTTGTTGTTGTCTCCAATTATCTAACATACTTCACTGGAAGAAATAACAAACTGAAATGATTCCATAGAAGACCTCTATCCTGTTTGCCATAGGTTAGATGAAATCACTGTTCTCCCTGTAATCTTCTATCTGTCCTTTGGGGACAAATTGCCCATAGCAGGCCCATGTATAGCAAGGTTACAAGTGATAATCAGCCATAAACAGGACAAGGAGACTGACCTAAGGACAATGTCCCAGGGCACAATGCAGCTCAAACAGGATCATTAAATTGTTAGTTATAATAAAGAGCTTACTGTGTATTACAGGAGATAGTCCTTTGTTACAAAGATTTCATGTTTAAAGCTGATCACCAGGCAGGTTTAGGCCTCATTCACACTTTGCGATTTGGAATAACAGGAGGAATCACCGCACTTTTGGCCACGATTCCAAATTATGCGACAATCGCTGCAAAACACGTGATGCATGTTTGGGTGCCATTCACTCTAAATGGCACCCCAAATGCGGTGTGATTTTGCTTTAAAAATCGCATGAAGCTTGTTGCCCAAAAATGACTAGGAGCTTCAAATCCCATAGTCTCTAGTCCATCTTGACAGCAAAAGACAGTGGCTGCATTCCTACACACAATGGGACCATGGAGAAGGAACATAGTCACCTTCTAACAGAAATTTGGATCACAGCAACAAAAAAAAAAAAGAAGAAGTAATATGGAGATTTGGAGGTTATGCCACAAAGAATTAAAGCGGTAGTAAACTGCTGTGTGTTTTTTTGGGGGGTTTTTTTGGAACCTGCAAGATAAAGCCATAATGTGCTAGTATGCATTGCATGCTAGGACATTATGGGAAACTTACCTGAGAATGAAGCCCTTCCAGGGCCGAGCTGTCACCGCTGACAAGGTTTCCATCGCCACCGTCTTCCTTCCGGCATTTACGGCGCAGGGCTCTGAAAAAAACGGCCGGGGTGGCCGTTCCTTCAGAGCGCAAGCACCGGTGACGTAGCAAGCAGCATGTACAGTAAATATCCCCTAAACAGCGCACATTTAGGAGATATTTACAGTACCTATAGGTAGGCCTTATTATAGGCCTAACTATAGGTACAAATTATGCATGAGAGTTTGCTCACACTTTAAGGCAGTTCTGAAGGCAAAAGGAGGTTCAACCCCGATACTAGCAAGGTGTACCTAATAAAGTGGCCAGTGAGTGTATATACAAATAAATAATGATGTACTGTATGTGTTCAGGAGCTGTAACTCTATTCCATGGTATACACGGGTTGATTATTGACCGGTATCGGCCAGTTCAACAGAAAGCGACCAACATTCAGCCCATGTGTACAGCAGCCTGTGTGACAGAAGCCGGCTGAATGTCCAGCTTCTGTTGGACAGGCATACTGAAAAAACAGCAGCCGATTGGCATCCGATCAGCAATCACAGCCAAAAGCTGTGAACGCTGACCGGTGTGGTCTGGCGGGGGGGCAGTCCACCTGTCAGAACACGATAGCTCAGCAGGGAGATCGATGTACTAACAATGCATGGTTAGTACAGCAAGATCCTCAGTTTTTTTTCGTTCGGTCTGCTGGGTTGAATGATAAAAAAACTGTCAGTGTGTACTGGGCCTTATTATTCATGATTTTTAAAATGTATAGGCAAGGATCTGCTATCTTGATGTGACCAGTAGTGATGAGGTTGAGTGTGTTCGGAGGACTAGGATTTGAACCCATGTGTGTGATCCAGCCAGGAAGCTATCACTTGTGTGGGCCATTTTCGGCTGGGGAATTCCCAGTGATTTGCCCTTTATGGTGATGGCTTTCTGGGGGGGGGGGCTCAGACTTGTGGGCTCAAATCCTAGTCCAAGCACGCTTGAGCTCATCACAGGATAGGGTCAGTCGTTTTGTCAGCTGACAGTTCCCGAAACACCTTGCCTGGCTCTCTTCCTCCACCTGCAAAACCAGCAGTACACACCCATGATCCACTTGAAACAATAGCCACTCTCTCCCTTGCAGATCATGTCAGAGAGAACAGAACATCCCAAGGGTAGTGATGAGGAATTTACATCACTGGAAAAGGGATGCTAGAGGATGAGAAATCTATTGACTTTCCTGGGAAATTCAGATTGTGCATATACTGTATTTTAGTCAACTGCATCTCAACTTAACAGCAGCACTTTCCGCAACTACTGAATATTAGTTCATATCTACTTCTATCTATTCATAGCTATTCAACTTAAAACCAAATTTGATGGCCCTTGCATTGTAACATCATGTCACTTCTGCTGGAACTATTCAGGACTCCTCCTAGTTAGGTTGCTAGGATGTTAGGCAAACTTACAGTAGTTCTTTTTGGGTCCTCTGTAATCATTGTAGCAGTTGTTGATTTTTTTTTTTGGCTGTTCTGGACTTCATAGGCTGCAGGTTTGATTGCTCTCTCCTGCTTTTAGTCCTGGAAAATAGGAGCGGAGTAAGGCAAATGGGCAGCATGAATATTTATTGTGCTGCAGCCAACCACAATCTTCTTTCTATCAAATTAATCCTCGAGACCTGTGTTGACTAAAAATCAGCAGGGAGGAGGAGGTCAATCCATATGGGGGGGTACCAAACTGTCTTCTTTCATTACTCTTGTTTAAAATATCAGAGGAAATATGAAGTTTCAAAATATTAGTTCAGGGAGATAAGAGTTATTCCTTCTGATAGTACAAACTATTATCTTCATGATTTAAAATGACATGTCCTGGACTTATAGAACTACCCAGGGACCAATTATATGATTATACGGATGATATCTGTGGTAGTTTTTGAACCCATAATCCAGATGATGCCCTTTTGTGAAACATACTGTGACCTAAACATCGGAACCGGTTGATTCATATAACTTATGGCCACTTCAGAGGCAAGAACTTTTCTCGCACCTAAGGGGTACCACTGCTAAAGGTAATTGGTCAAGGGGGAAGAATCTGCCTCCTTCTCTAAATTATGTAGCATGAAAATGAACAGTGTAATTCATACGAGACTTGTTCTAAACAAGGTGGTTACTGGATTTTCGCCATGCCCCCCTCACAACAGGATAAAATAATACTGCCAAATTGAAAGGTTTATTTCTGATTTTTATTTTATAGCAAACAGTTAGTCTTTCGGAGTGCCATTTTTTCTTGTCTTTAGTCATTTTTATTTCTGTACATATTTCTGTGCACTGCCCTTCTCAGGATATTAAATCATAATGCCCATTAGAGATTGTTGTACTGTATTACCCAGTGCCTCTATGCTTGTTTGTTTTGAAGTTCCCTACTAATTTGTGACCTAAAGATCCTGGAAGCAACGCTCCAGTTGAGAGGAGAACCTCTGGACCTCCTGGCCCTCAGATGTAGGGATGCCAGTATCCAAACCAACAAAACCAGTGGTATCTCTATCAAGCATCTGGGACGCTACTCTCCAAACTCAACCCACTTGAAGTGTTATATGGCCTCAGCCAGCGCTACTCCACTGACCACACCCCTAGCGCTTTTCACCCTACCCACTGTGGCTTAGTCATAGTGGAGGGAGCCAAGAGCACGACAGGGGTTTTTATGCATTGTCAGCTGCTAAAGGAAACATGTGAAGTGTATTCATGTGATTGACGAACGCGGAAACCAGATTTATGAAATTTATATGCAATTGCATAGTATGGCTGTGCCCTCTTGTTCTCTGTAATTGCAGAGTTTGGCTGATAGAGAATGAAATGGCCAATTTGATTGCATGCAAATTAGTGTCAGTGTGTGGAAATTATCATATCTATCGAAAACCAGGACAGATCCCATTTCCAGTAACAGGGGTTTTTGGTTGCCTAGCAGTCCAGTCAGCTGACAGATTGCAAGTGGTGGCATTCTACCTTGAAATATGTGTCTGGTGTTTCTGTGAGCAGTTGGCAAGGTGACTGCTCAAGTATTCCTGCTCACAGGATAACTTGGAGAATCTCAGAATCATGTGGGAATCACCTAGCTGCTTCACAACCCTTAGAGGGCACCAGATTGTATATAAGATTTTCAGCTGCCTGCGTGTTTCCAGCCAGTTATATTTTGGGTGAGTCCCTAGTGGTGGCTGGTGGTATTGCAGGCAGTGATAACTGTTTCACAGTCTTGTTTTACCTTCCCAAAAAAAGATCTTTTCTCATCCCTCCTCTCTCAAACATGGATCTTGCCCAGTTATCGAGCTGTGGGTCTCTAGAAACCAGGTGGCTGCTGCAGGACATGAGTTTGTGCATAATGTTTTTGTGTGTCTCCTGTGTCCAGATTGGGGAATTTTAGATTCTTGTGATAATTTTTCAGCATGTTGGTCAGTTTTTGAAAATGTGCAGTGAACATTGATACCTTGCACGCCATCCAGCTTTCCTTGTCCCTGTACCTTCTGGACCCCATTTTGTCACTCCCTGTGGGGCCCTCAAGGTGTGAACAATTTTGAAAGTCAATTGGAGGAGTCTATGTCGCCAGGGGCACTGGAAGGACCCCTCTACAATGTACTCAAGAGAAAAGAAGACTAGAGACCGAACCTGTGAAATGACCACAATTTCAGTTTAGAAATTTGGGCATATATTTATTTTTTAAATTAAAAGTAGTAATTAACTAAAACAGCATCCATCAGGTGATAGAGGACCCCTTCTTTTCTTCATAAGGCTTATCCCATCATCGCAGATACTTGTTGATGCAGCCTCAGAGTGGAAACCCTCAACCACATTTTCTGGCCCTGTCCTAGCTTAAGACCCTTTTGGGATGGAGCTAGGGCAGTATCTCAAAAGTTACAGGCTACACAGCATTCTTTTTATGTTTATGCCTCGAACATACGATCGGACATTCCGAAAACAAAATCCATGTTTTTTTTCCGACGGATGTTGGCTCAAACTTGTCTTGCATACACACAGTCACACAAAGTTGGTCAGAAATTCCGAACGTCAAGAACGCAGTGACGTACAACACGTACGATGAGCCGAGAAAAATGAAGTTAAAAAGCTGCTCTTCTGCTTGATTCCGAGCATGCGTGGCACTTTGTGCATCGGAAATTGTGTATACACGATCAGAATTTATGTGAATGGATTTTGTTGTCGGAAAATTTGAGAACCAGATCTCAAACTTTGTGCGACGGAAATTCTAATGGAAACCATCCGATGGAGCTTACACATGGTCGGAATTTCCAACAAACGGCTTCCATCGAACATTTTCCTTTGGAAAATCCGACCGTGTGTACGGGGCATTAGAATGTACTGTAAGTCAGTCCTTCGTCACTTACTAAATGCGACCAAGACTTGTAAGTAATGGAAGGATTCTTCGCCACCTATGATTTCTAGGTCGGTCAACAAAGTGAAAGAAATTAGGAAGCTGGAGGACCTTATTCACTCAACTAAAATGCAAAGCCCATCTGTGTACATGGTTCTACTGGGACTCATTTATTGTCTCAGACAATACTGTTGAGGTGTACCTGAATCATTTATATTCCCTTCATCGCAGAACCTGGGGAAGTAAGCCTATCCTTCACTTTTCTCTACACTCCACCCCTCCCCGAGCCCCTCCCCCATGCTTTCTCACTCCCCACAATCTCCACCTTTTTTTTCCTATGCCCTAGCTTGTCTCCTCGTTCGTTCTTTCATACATCTGCCTCTTTTCTCCTTCCATGAATTTCTCCAAACATTCTATAAAAAGAACTTCAGAACGACTCATCATCTTGAGCAATCCTAACAGCTCTGAGTGGACGAAGCTGACCTTCCCATCTATGACTGCCTTATCGATAATGGGCATTATAATACACTTGATCTCACCTTCTGAGGTGTCATTTATACAACCAGTTTTACTCAGTAGTTATACTATGTAACTGTTTCTGAAGCTTCAATAAATAAAGAATTAAAAAAAAAAAAATCTTAAAAAGAGAAGTAAATTGACTTTTGCCATAAGGCATCCGTGTGATTGTCAGCTCTTCAGCCCACACTGCATGTTTTCTCACTGCAGCAAAAAAATGCTTGAAGGCTGCATTTATGCCCCTGTCTTTGATGTGGTAAGGCAAGCCTGTAATTCTCTTCACTGGGACTTCATATATTCCCTTTCCATATGTGAAAGTATGCAGCCGCAGCATCTCAGAGACTGAACAAACACCAGCAAACAGACAGTGGGAAGTGCCGAGATTTCCATCCTGTCAGTGCTGGAGGAGAGAGAGGCATAAGGAGAATGGGGCCCTGGGATTTATATAATGAAGGAAGAACTCAAACAAGGTGCTGAAATGGACAGATTCCGCCGCCATATCCGCATTCTGCAGCTGTTAGAGTCAAAGTTCACTCTTGGCTGTCAGAACTGTGGTTATTTATAAAATATAGGACTTGTTAAAACCTCTACAATCTGATTAATTTGCCAGATTTTGAGCCTACGGAACAGATGCTGCAAACATAATTTAGTTCATCCCAGCAATATGACAGATTAGATTTAATAGAGTTTATTGTTCTATAAAATTTACCCTTAAAGGTCTTTTCCCATTGTTAGTAAAATCTCCCTTTGCATCAACTCCAGCAGAAGCCATGTATGGCCATTAGAAATGCAAGAAATTAATGCATTCATTTATTAATTTTTTGACCTTTTTCTGTGAACTAGTGCTTAAATTCGAAGCACTTACCCTTTACCTCTCTCTTGAATAGTATACGCAGTTGCTTTATAGTGATGATGTAAAAAGAAGATCTTCCATATAAGGAAATCAGCCTCCAAGCTGCATGCAGAAGCTGTTGGCTGCATGGCACAGCCAGTCATCTACAAAGCTGACACAGCACAACTGTAATAATTATAATTATTACTGATAACACCATGGTGCTCCATAGGGGCAACATACCTTAAAACATATGAAGAGAGAGACCTGCTTGTCACTAACACTTAAAGTGTTAGTGTAAGCTGTTGTAAAATATCCCCTTTCAAGCCAGTTAAGTTTTAATAAAAAAAAAATCTCATGCTGTATTTGTACTAGTTTCCTGTAATTCGCAGTGTGACAATGGCCTCACCTTCCCGCTTACAGGACAATAATTGGAAGCCAGCAAATCAATGGGGTCATTTAAGTCTGCAGATAACCCTTTATCCACACAAACAATAGCTGCCACCACGCATTTTATCAGAAGCATGCATCGCTCACTGTCAGGAATGAGTTCACCTGTTGGTGGCACTGTGGCTGCCAGACTTGTAGGTTGTAATTCCGGTGTCCACCAGCGGGTGTCTCCCAGCAGCTCTTAGTAATTAGTTATCATCTGAGGCTGGTTGCTTGGAGGATATTTAGTCCTTTCTGTGCTAATCCCCCTTGCCTTCATGTTCTGCTCACGTGCCCCTGTTCTGTGAACCTTCTACCTGTTCTTTGTTCCTGGTTATGTTCCTGATTCTGTTCCTGATCCTCTACCTGCCTGCTTGTTCCTGCTCATGTGTACCCTTTCCTTTTCCTAGTTTGCTCCCTGCTCACTCTGCCTGATCTCCCATGTATGACCCCGGCTCTGACACTGACTATGCTTTTTTAGTCATATCCTACTGTCTGTACATAGTTATTTAGTTGGTTTAGGTAGTTCATTCACTGGTAGCCCTTTCTCTCATAAGATTTTCTGATTTTTGTTTATGGGGTTTTGGTATATTGCTGATGCGTTTATATTATTGTCTATTTATTGTATCTTAAAAAAAATCACATTATTTTATACTATACTTGCGTCTGGTGTTCTCTGTGTAAGTCCACACATTTCTGGTCACACCTCTATCACATGATACCAGCATTTGGTATCTGTGACACTCACAGTATCTACTTAAAAAATTCTGACCTGTAAGCCTGTGACATCCTCTGCCACTCCAGACATGGATGAAACAGTTTAACTTAAGTTAGCATTCTTTATGAGGCAAGAATTCTTTAATTTATAATTTAGAACATTAGAGATAAGCTTAGCAATTTTTGAATATCGGTTAAAAAAGGCAAAAAATTGATGCGAGAAAAATATTTACAGAAAAAATATTACAGAAAATGAATTTGAATAGCAACAGTAAAATGAATGGGAATAAAGAAGAGAAGGTTTTGCCTGGTCAGTGGTTTTGAAAAAGTTCAACACAATGTAGCATAAGTCCAGTTCTGACAGTCACTGGCCCTTAGAGTGATTCTCAGTTTGGTTGCTCAGCTTTGATGGATGGAGGATCAAGAGGTTCTGAGCTACAGTTGCAGTTGGTATTTGTTGACCCTCCAGATGGTGTTTACAGAAACAACCTGACCAAGGAAAGGATCTGAGGTGGTGGGTGTGCTAAACCATTTATGATACTTTCCAGTAGACTGTCACTTTGGGGAGATTTACTATTATGGGGTACATACTATAAGAAAATCAGGCGAACAAATATCCGATTTTCTTCATTGTTGCACAGCAAACTGAAACCGATTAAAGAAAATTCGGATGAAACTTCTCGTACGACAATGGCTTTTTTTTTTGTTGTTTCTTGTCTCTGATAATGTGTAGTCTTTCATTTTTGATTTTTCTTGTATGAAAATCATATAAAATGGTACACATTAAGTGAAAGTCACTTGTTCTGTTCCCATACAAGAAAACATTTTGGAAATTTTCGCTTAGAAGGTTGGAATCTGCTGTAGAAAGTTGTGTACACACTACACGAAAATCGTACAAAAGTTCTTTGGCCAAAAATTCTCACCGGATTTTCTTATAGTGTGTACGAGACTTAAAACTGGTGCACACAGCATCTGTGAATAGTAACCAATCAGCTTCTAACTTCAACTTGTTCAATTAAGCTTTGACAATAAAACCTGGAAGCCGATTGGTTACTATGCACAGCCGCACCAGATTCCGTGCACACCAGTTTTAGTAAATCTCCCTCACGATGTCATTTTTGTAAATGCAGTCTCATTTTTATTTTACCACATAGTACAGACTGATAACCCATAATTTGTTGTGCAGCATGAAATTACCATATTATAACTTATGATTCATCCTCCTTTCTTCCAAGTAATAGCACTGGTGCTTGGTGATTGGCCATTCAATACATCTAATCCCTTTCATGGCATACATTTAATGACTTTCTTCTCACCCAATGGCCACTCATAGTGGAGTGGAACAAAAGGATGATAAATATAAGCTGGTATTGGAACCGCAGTTAAAGGTTACTTTGCCCTGCAAGTAAAGTTAATCAGTCAGCCACCAATGCTATCTAGCAAGCACTGCAGCTTTGATTAAATTGAGAATGCCCATTAACTCCTTTCCTCATATGCAACCTTATGGAAGTGGGTCTTAATCCTGTGGGGCCACATGTATATGCATACCTACGTTTGTGCTGGGAGCGAGCTGCACATTATTATTTTTACTATTTTGTGCCAGTTTTCCTTTGATAATAAAAAATATTGTATAGTTCACCTTGATACACTAAGTAGTTGTGACATTAAGTACAGTTTTTCATGAGAGTCATTTTATTATTATTATTATACAGGATTTATATAGCGGCAACAGTTTGCTCAGTGCTTTACAATGTGAGGGCAGACATTACAGTTACAATACAATTCAATACAGTAGGAATCAAAGGGTCTTGCTCATTCGAGCTTACAATCTAGGAAGGAGGGTCAAGTGATACAAAAGGTAATAACTGTGGAGTATGAGCTGCTGGAGGAAAAAAAAAGTACAGTTGTTAGGTGGAGGCAGGATAGGCTGCTCCGAAGAGAAAAGTTTTCAGGGATTGCCTAAAAGTGGACAGAGTAGTTATAGTTAGACAGAGATAATTAGGCAGAATGGGGTAGGTATTTCCATAGGATGGGAGAGCCTCAGGAGAAGTCCTGGTAATTTATGAAACCAGCTCCCTTTTTTCTCCCTCTACTTCCTGTTTAACCAACTACATTCAGTCTTCAAGGCAGGATTTAATCTAATTGGTAGCTGTAAAAAACACTTAGTGCTGACATTTATTTCACAAGAAGGAAATTGTAAGAGAAAGCCTGCAGTGGACATGTTTGGGATTTCCTTGTCTGCATCACAAGCAAGGGTTCTTAGATCACCAGTTTTGGTGGACTAGTGCACTGTAGTATAGCTATGGTATATCTGAGTTAAAAACAGAAGCCCTTAACAGGTAAACTATGCTTACACTGACTGAGAAAGTACCAAAACCACTGGACCAGCATGGAAGTCACAGAACTGGTGTTTTCAGAAGAGGGCAAGAAATGGCAGTCTCAATATTTCCTTAGTACAGGCTCCCTTTAGTTTTCACTTTCCGGAGTGTACCATTAAGGTACAACCATATAAGAAGGCTGTGGCCCAATTGCAGTATAACTGTCTTATAGACTAATAATCTATTTATGTGTAGGATTTATCATAACTGGCAAGGTTACCTATATCTACAAGGGAGCTGTTTCACCTGCCAAAGGATTTGTATTTCTGTTTATTCAGACCGATCAAAAATCATAGCCAGAACGATGACGCCACTTTCTCTTTCACAGCCTTTTAGGGATACAATCAGTCTCTTTCCTAAAGGTAGTGATGGAAGGGCACTGGATGTGGATTTTCACAGGTTGTCAAAATGTGGATAAAGTTATTGCTTGATCTCAATTGGCCTGTGTTTGGTAGCTCATAACAAAGATGGGAATCCCCCAGGAGAGGACATTCACCTGAGCTGAGAAATCCAAATGTAATAGGTCAAAGAGAGCACCAAATGAAAAATCCTTAGATGTCCAAAGTCTTTATTGTTCAACTGGTTATAACCAGTTGAACAATAAAGACTTTGGAGTTCTAAAGATTTTTCATTTAGCGCTCTCTTTGACCCACTACACTTAGGTGTCTCTTTCTGTCCACATTCTGTGATTGGACAGCAAGAAAGCAGCAGAAGACTGATAAAGTCATCTTGACATCTGGAGCCTTTTTTTTTACATCGGTGCATTTGTTGTTTTCTTTCAGTAATTCTTATTCAGTTCATAAACTTGATAACTTGATGACCAAATCAGAAAAAATAAGGTGCTTACTTAGAAAAAAAAATCAAAAGTGCTCCTTGTTTCTGTGGCACTTTGACCCTCACGCTGCTAAATATTTTCTGTTTTTTTTTCTCCAGTTTATAAAAGTTTGACATGGAAAGTTGCAAGTGACATGATGAAAGGTACAGAGATTGGCAAAAACATTAATAAAAAAGAAAAAATAATGACTTCACCCAGAGGAAAGTTTCTAATTCAGTTTCCTCTGGTGAAAATGTTAGATTATGCCTACTACATTGTCAGCAAAATTTTCAGTGCTAAAAAACACATTGAAAGTCTTATAGATTGAGCAAAACTGTTTGGAAAATACATTATACTGGATTTTTTCATTTCATTGAAATAAATGGTCAAGATTTCAATTTCAGGCTTTTATAAATAAGCCCCTGGGAGTGTTCATTAGTCTCTGTTGAAGAACAAGCAGACTTCTGTCTCTTGGGACCAGCTGTACAGTGATGATGTGTTAGCAGTACATTGCTGAGGCTTGTAGGAAAAGTACTGTTGTGTTGGTAACAGCACATATATGTAATAAAGAGCTACCTAAAGTGACACTAAAGTCTATTTTAAAAAACATATATATATATGTGTTGAGTTATTTTGAGTGGACAGCAAATTTACACTGTTATGCAAGCTGTCCATTCACTACTTTACATTGTAGCAAAGTGTCATTTCTTCAGTGTTGTCACATGAGATGATACTATAAAATATTTACAAAAATGTAAGGGGTGTACTCACTTTTGTGAGATACTAAATATATATATATATATATATATATATATATATATATATATATATATATATATATATACCGTATTTATCGGCGTATAACACGCACTGGCGTATAACACGCACCCCAATTTAGGAGGGAATTTTAAGGAAAAAAAACTTTTAGGAGGGAAGTTGAAGGGAAAAAAACTTACATTTAAATGCCCATCATTGCAGCCTTCTCAGTGCAGCCATGTCAGTGCAGCCTTCCCCAGTGCAGCCTTGTTAGTGCAGCCATGTCAGTGCAGCCTTCCCCAGTGCAGCCTTGTTAGTGCAGCCTTGTCAGTACAGCCATGTCAGTGCAGCCATGTCAGTGCAGCCTTCCCCAGTGCAGCCTTTCCCAGTGCAGCCTTTCCCAGTGCAGCCTTCCCCAGTGCAGCCTTTCCCAGTGCAGCCTTCCCCAGTGCAGCCTTTCCCAGTGCAGCCTTCGCTTCGATCCCCTGTCCTGAGCTTTAAAATCGCCGACCGCGATTTGAAAATGGCGCCGCCAGCGCCGAAATACACCGAGCCGGTCCTCGGCTCTTTCCGGCGGCTCTCGTTCACTTTCGGCTCCACTCGTAGTCCCGAGCGGAGCTATCCAAACCTATCCGAGTAGGTTCGGATAGCTCCGCTCTGGACTACGAGTGGAGCCGAAAGTAAACGAGAGCCGCCGGAAAGAGCCGAGGACCGGCTCGGTGTATTTCGGCGCCGGCGGCGCCATTTTCAAATCGCGGCCGGCGATTTTAAAATTGTGACAGCTCAGGATCGCAGGGGATCGGCGTATAACACGCACCTGCGACTTTCCCCTGATTTTAAGGGGAAAAAAGTGCGTGTTATACGCCGATAAATACGGTATATATATATATATATATATATATATATAGCACCCTGATGTTTTTAGGCAGGGTTACTATCAAATTTAGTTGCCAGGCGATAGTTGCCTTGGCCAATTGTTAGGAGATCAATTGATTTTCCCCTAATTCTGGAATTGCTGCTCTTCTCTCTTCTGTCACTAGGTAGCATTGTGACTAGTGACATTAGGTAAGACAAGGGTATTGCAAGGACAGATTAGGAATAAATGGGGTGTCTCAGCCAATGGGCAGGGATTTTCTTGGGTCCCTTGGCCTGCTGGGAGAACCTATTTATTTGGGTGGAGTCAGGTGATCGGGGTTCTGTGCCACCTAGATGGCTGTCTGGGTGGACGTGTGTTGTAGTGCCCCGGGCTGCTTGGCCAGAAACCTAAGGCCCATCCCAGGGACATCTGGCTGCTAGGCTGTCTGAGGGCCTATCCAGAAGCAGGAAAGCAGCACAGTGTTGGGACTGCTGTCTTGTAGTCCAACCAGAAGTAATGGTTCCGTCGGCTGGGGAATCAGCTGTGGTCAGAGGTAGAGGGGAAGCTGTCCCCACTAAGGGACCATCCACCTTGTTACCGGAGACTAAGAAGTGGGAAAACTTCAGCAAGTGCCAAGTCAGGGACCCAGCGGGACAGCAAAGGTGACGCTTGTGGAACATCAGTGAGTGTCAAGCCAGGGACCTAATGTGTCAGCAAGGATGATGCTTGAGAATTATCTGTGAGTGCCAAGCCAGGGACCCAGCAGGAAAGTGGGGGTGACGCTTGAGGAAGATACTGATTGCTAAAGTGGGAGAGCTCAGGGGATCCAGTGGCTAGTGGATCTGAAGTCTAGTGAGAGACTGGGAGCTCGTTGAGTGAAGATCCTCAGTGAGTGAGTGTGGGGAAAGGAGAACTGTTAATTTTTTAAATAGTTGAATACCATTACCGTTAGTAACTGATACAAGATTCTTGCCACAGGAGACAGCGGTCTTACCTAAACAGAAGTGATGTCCGGCTGGAGGCTTTCACCTGTATAACTGTCTATCTATAGAAGTCTCGGAGATTGCTAATTATCTTTGCAACTATCTAAGGGTGCCCTGGCCCTAACCCTCTCTCCCACAGTTCTGTTTAAGAGACAATGAATCTCAATGCATTCAAAAAGTGTCTGGCGCCCACCTTGTTCATCTTGCATTACACCCACCATGCCTTGTAACCCACTCTACACAGAAGCTTATCTGCTTTCCCTAACTCCGGAGGTAACTATAAGGCCTAAAGAGGGCCGGTACTTTTCTTTATATATATGTATATATGCATATATATATATATATATATATATATATATATATATATATATATATATACAGTATCTCACAAAAGTGAGTACACCCCTCACATTTTTGTAAATATTTTATTATATCTTTTCATGTGACAACACTGAAGAAATGACACTTTGCTACAAAGTAAAGTAGTGAGTGTACAGCTTGTATAATGCCCTGTACATACGATAGGATTTTCCGATGGAAAATGTGTGATAGGACCTCTTTGTCGGAAATTCCGACCGTGTGTAGGCTCCATCACACATTTTCCATAGGAATTTCCGACACACAAAGTTTGAGAGCTTGCTATAAAATTTTTCGACAACAAAATCCGTTTCGTGTGTACACAAATCCGACACACAAAGTGCCACGCATGCTCAGAATACAACTTTGTGTGACAAGTTCACGCCAATATCCGTCGGAAAAAATCCATGGATTTTGTTGTCGGAATGTCCGATCAATGTCCAACCGTGTGTACAGGCCATATCAGTGTAAATTTACTGTTCCCTCAAAATAACTCAACACACAGCCATTAATGTCTAAACCGCTGACAACAAAAGTGAGTACACCCCTAAGTAAAAATGTCCAATTTGGGCCCAAAGCTTCAATCATTTTTGTGGCCACCATTATTTTCCAGCACTGCCTTAACCCTCTTGGTCATGGAGTTCACCAGAGCTTCACAGGTTGCCACTGGAGTCCCCTTCCACTCCTTCATGATGACATCACAGAGCTGGTGGATGTTAGAGACCTTGTGCTCCTCCATCTTCCATTTGAGCATGGCCCACAGATGCTCAAGGGGTTTAGGTGTGGAGACATGCTTGGCCAGTCAATCACCTTTACTGTCAGCTTCTTTAGCAAGGCAGTGGTCATCTTGGAGGTGTGTTTGGGGTCATTATGATGTTGGAATCCTGCCCTGAGGCCCAGTCTCTGAAGAGAGGGGATCATGCTCTGCTTCAGTATGTCGCTGTACATGTTGGCATTCATGGTTTCCTCAGTAAACTGTAGCTCCCCAGTGCAGGAAGCACTCATGCAGCCCCAGACCATGACACTCCCACCACCATGCTTGACTATAGGCAAGACACACTTGTCTTTATACTCCTCATCTGGTTGCCGCCACAAACGCTTGACACCATCTGAACCAAATAAGTTGATCTTGGTCTCATCAGACCATAGGACATGGTACCAGTAATCCATGTCCTTAGTCTGCTTGTCTTCAGCAAACTGTTTGTGGGCTTTCTTGTGCAATATCTTTAGAAGAGGCTTCCTTCTGGGAGGACAGCCATGCAGACCAATTTGATGTAGTGTGCGGCGTATGATCTGAGCACTGACAGGCTGACCCCCTACCCCTTCAACCTCTGGAGCAATGCTGGCAGCATTCATACGTCTATTTCCCTAAGACAACTTCTGGACATGACGCTGAGCACGTGCACTCAACTCCTTTGGTCGACCATGGCGAGGCCTGTTCTGAACTGCTGTATGGTCTTGCCCACCATGCTGCAGCTCAGTTTCAGGGTCTTGGCAATCTTCTTATAGCCTAGGCCATCTTTATGTAGAGCAACAATTCTTTTTTTTCAGATCCTCAGAGAGTTCTTTGCCATGAGGTGCCATTTTGAACTTCCAGTGACCAGTATGACACCAAATTTAACACACCTGCCCCCCATTCACACCTGAGACCTTGTAACACTAAGGAGTCACATAACACTGGGGAGGGAAAATGGCTAATTGGCCCCAATTTGGACATTTTCACTTGGGGTTGTACTCACTTTTGTTTCCACCAGTTTAGACATTAATGGCTGTGTGTTGAGTTATTTTGAGGGGACAGCAAATTTACACTGTTATACAAGCTGTACACTCACTACTTTAGATTGTAGCAAAGTGTAATTTCTTCAGTGTTGTCACATGAAACGATATAATAAAATATTTACAAAAATGTGAGGGGTGTACTCACTTTTGTGAGATACTGTGTATGTATATATATATATATATATTCAATATGTATTCGTAACTCTAAATTGCTTTTTTGCTGCTGCGATCCAACTTCCTGTTGGAGGGTGGCTATGTTCATTCTCAATGGCCCTACTGTATGTAGGAACATAGCCATCCTCCCCTGCTCACTGCCAAGATGAATTAAGAAATATGAACTATGGCAAGGGTGCCCAATCGCTAGCCCTCTGATGTGGCCTACGACCTCCTGCTCTGGGATGGCGGGTCAGCAAGTCCAGATCATGGAATCCTGACCCGTCATCCCAGAGCATCAATGTTTTGAATGGAGCCAGTGCTAGAGGAGGCACAGCTGCAGAGGGAGCAGAGCCGCATAAGCCAATGCTTCCTGTATACCCAGCTCCTGTCTCAGAAGGAGTCATACCAATTGCACTCCACCTGGGACAGCAACAGCCAGCAGTATCTGTAGAAAGGGAGGTTCCTGAGTGAAATATTCTTTTTAAAGGTCAGTTTATATTCTAAAATCAGTGCATATATGGGCATATTTCTTCTGCAGTGGTTACTGGGTTGCTTTCAAATTGATCCACAGGTGCACCGCAGTCCACCTGCAGGTTACCTGCACTGAGCCGTAGCCTTCTGTTGTTACCTGCGGGTTTGGTGCACTTTCTGAAAGTGCAACACACCTGCAGGAGATAATACAAGTCTATGGCAAAGTACACTTAACCCGCAGAAAAGCCATTGCTGCACTGCGCTGCACCTGCGGTGCCGGTAAACCACAGCGCATCAGTGGGAAAGCCGCCTTAGGCCACTTTCACACATTCGGCTCTGTCCGTTTTTTAGGCAGACCCAATCAGACTCTCCGTTCACCTCTATGAAGTGGCAAATGTAAAGTTTACACCTGTCTACCTCTAATCCGAATCTCTTAAATCAGCCAGAAGAGGATCTGTCCCCTTCCGTCTGGGTAAATCGGATTGGAGGGCCCATAGGGTAGAGCAGACCACGCTGAATGGACCAACAACTAGCGTGGACAGCAAACTGGAAGTGATGCCATCAACATGCGATGCGTTTCGGAACAGCTTATTGGTTCCTTCTTCAAGCAAAGAAGGAACCAATTAGCTGTTTCAAAATGTGTTGCATGTTGATAACATCACTTCCAGTTTGCTGTCCACGCTGGTTGTTGGTCCCTTACCGTTGATGCCACTTCCTGGATTCTGCTTCCATGCTGTCTCAGACAGCCTAGCTGTCTTCCCAGTATCCAGGAGATTTGTGGCTTCCATCTGCCAGCCACTTCAGAATATGCTACCATAGAATTACACCTCTGGATATCCCGGAGACTTCTTGGGACTACCAGAACGCTGGACCACCTGCCATATCACTAAGATGATGTGCTCCTACCCATCCACCCTTTTGTAAGTGTTTTTAACCCTTTTGGGAAATATAACGTTTTACTTCTGCACTTAGAGGTCCCTTTTTTCTTTTAAAAAATGGTGAAAATAGCTGCGCTTTCCCCTATAGTAAAAAAATATCAAAATACTGTATGTTAAAGTGCTGACAGTTCCATTAAAGTGCAGTTGTTGCTGGAAAAAAAGTGTGCCTCTTTCTTTTAGCCAAAGTAAAGTACTGTGCCTTGTGCAAAAGATGCAATTTTTGTGCTCTGCCACCAATCAAGGGTCTCCTAGGACCGAACGCACCATATGTTGTTGACCCCCTGAGTTTACACTGAGGCAGGTCAAAACACTCTTAGTATATCCGGTCAGTCACACATGTTGGTCACTATACGTTCCGTAATTTCCCATACAAGAAAACCAAAAAGGATGTCATCGCATAACGCCATTTATTAGTTTAAAATCCCCAACAAAATCTTACAGTGTGCACTCACATGGTTTAGGTGCCTCCCCCGGCACCAGGAATTATCTGCTGTCAGTGTAGAATGAGCCATAAATGTTCCATATCTCCAAATGTGTATTAGGGCCCGTTTGCGTTCCACCTGGTGGTAGCGGAAGTGACGTAGTGCTGTGTGTGTGCTCTCCTACGCATTTCGTCACCGGGATATCATCAAGAGGCATGATGGTGATTGGCCAAGAATGCTCACATTGGGGTTTCTTTTCACTCTTGGTGGCTGAATGAAGCAACAGGGAAGTGAAGGCTAATTGGGGCATTGAGGATAATGGGGAGTGAGGGGAGGGTATATACAGGTGGAGGGCAGCTGTAATGTCACCCCTGTGCACGCCATGCTCAGGTTCACTTAAATAACTGTTAAGCAGTATAATTTAAAATGATTGTAAAGGCCTTTTTTTATTATTAAAATAAAAAATGTTATACTTACTTGCTCTGTGCAATGGTATTGCACAGAGCAGTCCCTTATCACTTCTTCTGGAGACCCCCACTGGCACTGTCCACTCCTCCTTTCCTGTAGGTGTGCTCCTGAACTGGGCTGTGTGTGTCCAAAGACACATGCAGTGAAGCTCGGCCATGCCTCCCACTCTCTCCTGGCAGAATTTGACTGATGGTAATAGGAGCCTATGGCTCTTGATGTTTTCAGAGTCTCCTGTGAGACCAGCATGAGAGCAGCGGTGCTTCAGACAGGACAATGCTGGATCTAGAGATGACTCAGGTAAGTGTTTAGGGGCTGGGGGCTGGAAAAGGTCTTGGAAGGTTTTTTACCTTGATGCAGAGAATGCATTAGGGTAAAAAAAACAAACAAACAAAAAAAACCCTTTTGACTTTAGAATAATTTAATACATATTTTAGAGCAACAAAAAACAGTACTAGAGAATTTCAAATAGACAAGTTGATATAGTTAAAGTGAAGAACAACTGTATACATCATCAACATTTTGGAGTAAAAAAAGCATTTATCAGGTCTGTGTTTTCACCATCTAAATCAACTGGAACACATAAAAATTTGAGTAATGTGTCTTGCCTGCAGGCATGTGATGTGTTCATGATGGTACCAGTGTGATAAGCCCCTGATCCCAGAGGACTGCCTGCTGTAAGCTTGACAGGTTATTTGACTGTAAAGAGTTATAAAAATATATATATTTTATATATATAAAAGGATCTGCTTCTCTCTGACTTCTGAGGATATCAAGGTTGGTATCATAGTAACATTCTCAAGGTGCCTTAATGGTGAACTTTAAAAGAAAATTAACAAAGGAACCTTTAGAAAAGTTTCATAATGATAATCTACTAACAAATACTAAATATATGGATAATTCAAGGATTATTCTTTTCCATGTACGTTATTTTTATTTGTCTCCCCATCCTTTTCACAGTGGCCATTTTCACTAAGGGCAGATAAATCCATGTCCCTTTACTTCCTGGAACTAAGGCTTTGCTTCCTGGAAGACGTAACATGAACTCAGGAACTTCCAGGATACATCTGTCAGTCTCTGGTTACATCACCAGTGCCTCAATTAACCAGTAAGGCCCCTTTCACACTTATACGACTTCAAAGTCGCGCGATTTTACCGCGATTTCGCGGCCGCGACTTTACCGCGTTTTGCCGCGATTTGGGAGCAGTACTACTTTGTACGACTTTGCCACATTTTTGGCATTAACAAATGAAAACATACAGTAGTTGGAATGAATCATAAGGGGGAACTCCACACCAAGTTTTAAATAAAAAAACTGGCGTGGGTTCCCCCCCAGGGGCATACCAGGCCCTTAGGTCCGGTATGTATTGTAAGGGGAACCCCCTATGCCGAAAAATTGGCGTGGGGGGTCCCCCCAAAATCCATATCAGACCCTTATCCGGGCACGCAGCCCGGCTGATCAGGAATGGGGGTGGGGACGAGCGAGTGCCCCCCCCCCCGGACCGTACCAGGCCGCATGCCCTTAACATGCTGGGACTGTGACGTTTTAGGAGGCGTGGTCACCGGGTGATGACCACGCCCCCTTATGAAGGCACAGTCCCAGCATGCCCCGGGACAGTGACCTCATAAGGGGGCGCGGTCACCGTCTATATAAGTCCATTGCAGAGCGTTCAGAGACCATTCGAGGTGGAGAAAGCGTTGTGTCAACATCTCTGGAAGAAAAGAAGAAGGCAGAAGTCCGGGCCACCGCTAGCAATTGAGCTGCAGAAGATAGCGGAGGAGCCAGCAGAAGATCAGGACACCGGGAGGAGACGCCGGAGGGACCCCCGAAGTCGGAAGAGGACCACTGAAGTCGGAAGAAGACCCCCGAAGTCGGAAGAGGACCCCCGAAGTCGAAAGAAGACCCCGGAGCTGCCTAATAAATTACTTTAAAAACCTGTGTACTGTGTTTTTTATTGACACTTTTTTCCCTAGGTGAATGGGTAGGGGTAACATGTACCGCATACTCATTCACATAGGGTGGGGGGCCAGGATCTGGGGGCCCCCTTATTAAAGGGGGCTCCTGGATTCCGATAAGCCCCCCACCCGCAGACCCTCAACAACCAACGGCCAGGGTTGCGGGAAGAGTCCCTTGTCCTCATCAACATGGGGACAAGGTGCTTTGGGGTGGGGGGCCCGCAGGGTGCCCCCCATGCCCCAAAGCACCCACCCCCCTTGTTGAGAGCATGCGGCCTGGTACGGTCCAGGAGGGGGGCGCTCGCTCGTCCCCACCCCTATTCCTGACCGGCGGGGCTCTGCGTGCTCGGATAAGGGTCTGGTATGGATTTTGGGATTTTTCGGCATAGGGGGTTCCCCTTAGATCCATACCAGACCTGGTATGCCCCTGGGGGGGAACCCACGCCATTTTTTTCATTTAAAACTTGGCGCGGCGTTCCCCCTCAGGATTCATACCAGACAGCTGTCAGCACTGCCTGTCGCTCATCGCGAAAGGAAAAAAAAGTTTTCCTTTCCCGATCAGCGAGCCAGGCTTGTGCTTACAAAGTCGTACTGAAATCGTGTCTATATTATTCAGGCACGATTTTCATGCTACTTGAGGGTTTAACATTGAGGTCTATGGAGTACAACTCGCACAGAAGTTGGACCAAAGTAGTGCAGGGACTACTTTCAAGTCGGCACGACTTAAAGTCGTGCCAATATGAATGGTAGTCATTGAAAATCATGGAGAATGACTTGTCATACGATTTTGCAGTACAAAATCGTGGGACAAGTCGTATAAGTGTGAAAGGGGCCTAAGTAAGAAAAAACAGCAATTGAAAGTAAAAGCAAACAATATTTGTTTAACTATTAAAAGTAAGACGATTTCAGATCAGGATATGGAGCTGTATACTTCTGTGAGTTTTAGCAAAAAGGTCCACTGTGGGAGCAGAGGATGCTGATCTGCTGAAAGAACAACTTTAAGTGCTTCTGTTGTGAACTTTGTGAATTAATTTCTCCACAGTGTTTGCAGGTAAAGAGGTCATTGAGGGCTCATTTACTGATATGTAGCATGGTCAGTGGTTCATATTTAAAGAAGAATCTATTATTATAATTTTTTGTTACCGTTCTGACCCCTATGGGACAAAATATGTGCCCTATGTCCCATGTTGCTTAGTGCTTTCTAATCATAGTTATGAGGTCTGACCTGCTCCCTTCCCCTCCTGCTTTTAGCTGATCCGATTACTGCTTGAAGGAGGATGCTGATCAATAAGTGTAGTTTGTCAAGCTGAACTTATGAATCGGCTATCTCCTTCAAAGCTGTTTTTAGATTGGCCATTAAAAGAGGAGGGGGGGGGGGGGCAAGCTAGACTCAACCTCATAACTATAACAGCACTTAGCAATGTGGAATAAAGAAAAAAACATATACTTAACAAAAAAAATGATAGTGATAAATCTTCTTTAGGCTTCACTTCAGTGTCTGGACGTGTCAACGTGGCCAAATGTAGCACTAATCTTCCTAACCGAATCTTTCATACAGAACAGTAAAAGTTTTATACATCAAATGTACTATTTCCACTCAATTAGATTTTTTGCAAAGGCATGTAGTTATTTAATATTTTCATATTCACATTTTCTGATATATGAGTGTCTTTTTTGAGAGGAAAAGTGATGGTATTGTTTTTTCTGTCATTATTTACCCTCATATATATTATGTTAATCTTTTAATCCATCAT
This sequence comes from Lithobates clamitans, assembly GCA_037952925.1. Classification (NCBI taxonomy): domain Eukaryota; kingdom Metazoa; phylum Chordata; class Amphibia; order Anura; family Ranidae; genus Lithobates; species Lithobates clamitans. Next base: position 856,396 of record JBBGZY010001301.1, read on the forward strand.
TATTTTATGGGTAGGAAAATTCCGATGCTGAAGATCCATTTTTCATCTTCACTACTCTTTCTGCTTGTTTAATTGTTTATCGGCATGACAATACCCTGCTGCTCATTAGGACTCAAGTATGAAGTGTCTGATGGGAGGATAATCTGTCTTTCTACTGGAAACACATTAACGTCTTTCTTGTAGGTCCAATCTGCCCTAGCAACAGGAAGGAAAGAAGCTGCGTTGTTGTTAGGTGGAAATTCCAATCATTCGCTGGACACTTCATATTTTTCCGTTATATAATGAGGAGAGAGGGTAAAACACTCCCTTGAAAAATGGGATATTTCACCATAAAACAATGGTGGTATATACGGTTCCTTTCTGTCTCTAATTATTTTTTGTTGTATGCATTTTTCATTTTGTTTGGTGTTTTGTAGTTCACTGCGTAAGGTTTTTCATTGTAACATTTGCAACATCAACTTGTACGTCATTGTAACTATGCCCATATGTGCTACAGACTGGATGCTGTAAGCTCACACAACAATCTATAGTGTGACCTTGATATATTTGTTATGTCATGGAATTTGATGGTGAGATCAATGGGCTTCACTACACTTGGGTACCTAAGGGCATGTGACCTGGGTTTCTCCTTAATGCCTCAAATTAGTGACACCAGCACTTTATCACTATTCCAGAGTCCTTGAAAAGCTTTAAGTTGTGTTGTTCCCCTCCATGCAGTGACCATTGCCTTGTGGTAATATATAGACCTCAGATTCAGAGCAGCACACCAGTGCAGAATGAAGGAAAGCTTTCTTAGGCTCCTTCATTAGTGGACAGGAGGGTGGAAAAGGGTGGCTTGCAGGTATAGAGGTCAGTGAGAGCTCATTTACTGATATGTAAATATACTGTATGAGTGTTCATAGCATGGTCACTGGTTCATATTGAAGATTTATCATTATAATTTTTTGTTACAGTTCTGTCCCCTATGGGACAAAGTACACGCAGTACTACAGTATGTCCCATGTTGCTTAGTGCTTTCAAACCATAGTTATGAGGTCTGACCTGCCCCCTTCCCCTCCTGCCTTAGTCAATCAGATAACACCTTTGAAGGAGATGGCTGATTCATAAGTGTAGTTTGTCTTGGCTTAGGGCACTTTCCACAGACAGGCAGTGGCGAGAGGAATGCAGAGGGGGGGACATGTCAGGCTTTGCATTCCCCTTCCAATTGCTTGTCTGCAGAAAGTGTTCACAGCCAAGACAAGCTAAACTTATGAATCATTCATCTCCTACAAACCTGTTTTCAGATTAGCTGTGCCAAGAGAAGAGGGGGCAAACCAAACTTGGCCAGTGGGCTTTACATTCCATTAGCATCCATTACATTAGGACTGCACTCTGAATGCTGTGTATTAAATATTCCTGACTACTGCACTACACATGCTGAGAGTGCAGCAGCTGGGAGTATTTAACATACAGTACAGTAAACAGAAGATTGATACAATTCGCGCAGAGATCTCTACTATTCCGATACCCTCCATGCTTTACACTTCATGCCCACAGGCACAATCATTACTTCCCTCTTTCAACCCCACCACTACAGACGAAGTTGCTAAACTACTTGCTATTGTCTACCTTACCACTTGCCCTCTGGATCCTGTTCCCTTTACAAATGCTACATTCACTCTCTGGCTCTATGCTACACTCTCTAACCCACATCTTCAATCCCTCCCTCTCTTCTGGCATCTTCCCCCCACTCTCTAAAACATGCACTTGTCAGACCCATACTTAAAAAGCCCTCACTGGACCCATCTAATCTTAACAACCTACGCCCCATCTCCTTGCTCCCCTCCTTATCCAAACTCCTGGAACGTCTGGTCTACAACCGACTAAGCATCCACCTCACTCATAATAGCCTTCTTTATCCCCTTTAGTCTGGATTTCATCCTCAACACTCCACAGAAACTGCTCCCCCAAAACTAACAAACGATCTACTAACGGCCAAAACCAATCAACACTATTCTGTATTCCTACTCCTGGACCTCTCTGCAGGCTTTGATACGGTTGACCACCCCCTCCTCCTCAAAAAACTCCATGCCTTTGGTCTCCGTGACTGTGCTCTTCGCTGGTTCTCTTCCTACTTATACAACCGCACCTATAGAATTTCTTAAAACTCTACCTCCTCCTCTCCTCTTCCTTTCTCTGTTGGGGTCTCCCAGGGTTCTGTTCTTGGACCTCTCCTATTTTCAATCTACACCGCCTCCCTGGGTCAACTGATCGCCTCCCATGGCTTCCAATACAACCTCTACGCTGATGACACCCAAATCAATTTCTCTACCCGTCAGCTCATTCCCTCTGTCTCCTCACGTATCAGTAATTTACTATCAGATATATCAGTCTGGATGTCACACCACTTCCTCAAACTCAATCTATCCAAAACCGAAATTATAATTTTTTCTCCCCCATATGCCCCTTCCCCTGATCTCTCTGTCAAAATCGATGGCACAACTATAAGCCCATCCCCACATGCCAAAATTCTAGGTGTAGTCCTGGACTCTGAACTTCAAGCAACACATCCAATCACTGTCCAAATCCTGCTGCCTCAACCTCCGAAACATCTCCAAAATATGCCCCTTTCTAACCAATGACATAACAAAGCTCTTAATTCACTCGCTGGTGATCTCTCGCGACTACTGCAACTCCCTTCTCATTGGCTTACCTCTACATAGTCTATCACCTCTTCTATCCATCATGAATGCTGCTGCCAGACTCATCCACCTTACCAATCGCTCTGTGTCTGCCACTCCTCAATCCCTCCCCTGGCTTCTGCTCAGCCAAAGAATTAAATTCAAAATACTAACAACTACGTACAAAGCCATCCACAATTTCGCCCCCAGCTACATCACTAGCTTAGTCTCTAAATACCAACCTACTCGTTCTCTTTGTTCCTCTCAAGACCTCCTGCTCTCTAGCTCCCTTGTCACCTCCTCCCATGCTCGCCTCCAGGACTTTTCCAAAGCCTCTCCAATCCTATGGAATGCCCTACCCCAATCTGTTCGCTTATCTCCTATTTTATTAGCTTTTAGATGATCCCTGAAAACCCTTCTCTTCAGAGAAGCCTACCCTACCCACACCTAACAACTGTATTTTCATTTTTTCCATTAGCTCATCCCCCACAGTTATTACCTTTTGTTTCCACTTGACCCTCCCTTCTAGATTGTAAGCTCTAACGAGCAGGGCCCTCTGATCCCTCCTGTATTGATTTGTATTGTAAGTGTACTGTCTGCCCTCATGTTGTAAAGCGCTGTGCAAACTGTTGGCGCTATATAAATCCTGTATAATAATAATATTCAGATTGTAACAGTCGGGTGTATGTAAAATACATGATATATTCCTGAGTGCTATACTCTGTATGTTACATACCCCAACCACTGCACATTATATATTCCTTACAGTACAAACAAATGGCAGCTGCCCCAACTTATAACTGGCCTTAACATCAAGGAGTCCATAGAAGGGAGTTGCATGTCAAACAACAACAAAGAAAAATTCCAAGCTCAACTTACTGGCCAGCCTGCAATAAACCAAATTATCCTGTCTAACAGTTCACATTAAAAATAGGGGTTGAGTTTGCACACATTTGCAAATACATGCTTAAGCTGCAGAGGCCACATCACAGCACCCCAGTATTATCCTAACTATACATTTTAAGAGCCTCCATATTAGGACCACATACAGTATATAATAATGGATAGATTGAGGGAAGGTATGCGTGGAGGGAGCCCACCCCTTCCTAAAGGCACAGGGGCCCACTGGACACCCAGCAAATAGCACAATGGCAGCAAAGGTGTCCAGTGCTTCCACTTTGCCAATTAACCAATGGTACAAACAAATGGCAACTGCCCCAACCTATAACTGGAATTAAGGGAGTGAAAGGAGGTGATCCGTGTGGTCCTATGGAGGTGAACAGAGTGGCAACCTCAGCCTGGACTCCAACCAGGCCACGCCTATAATGTGTTTCGCTTCGCTTCCCGGAGCTTAGTCATGGGGATGGAGATCACATGAGTATAGGGAGTATTTAAGCAACATCGGTGGTCACCTAATTATGTGAAGGGCTGACAGGTGTATGCAGATTCTCGTGTCTTGCTGTTTACTTAAAAAATAAATCAGCACACAGGGAACAAATTGGCCAGATCCAATTATGTGAATGCATAAGCTATTTGTGTAAATGCGTGAAAACATTAGATCAAAACCCTAGTGTGATGGAAGAAAAACCTGATCGCTTGTACGCCCACCTAAGCCTGTTAAAAACAAAAACTTTATTCATATGTTTATTTAAAAATATATCTGTGCTTAAAGAAAGCAATATTTAATTATATATGTGCCTAAGGCATCAATTGAAAAAAGATTTTTATCTTCACTATGTAGATTTACAAAGATCTCCAAAATTCTAAGCATTCTAAAAAAACACTCAGAGTTATTCTGGAATGCAATTACCATTATAATTATAAATATGATTCTAGAAATGAATATAACTAGTAATGGATGATATGCCACTCATAATTTAAACCCTTGAGAGATTCTAGTGTCCATCCTAAAAATCCAGTAAACTTCCCTTCTACAAAGAAGGGAGAAACGAAAACGATCTCCACCACGGGGCGGACAGTTAATTCTTTCAATTACGGTATTTAAACTTTGAGAATTTGTGTATTCTGTTGATGGAATTGATTTAAGTGTCTTTCTAAACTTTGGGGTTTTTTTGTTCTGATGTCTGAGAGATGGTCTGTTTTTCTATCACTGAGACATTTGGTGGTTCTTCCTATGTATTGAATGTTACATGTAGTACTTAGTTACATAGTTACATAGTTAGTCAGGTTGAAAAAAGACACAAGTCTATCTAGTTCAACCAATAAAAAAAGAAAAAAAATTATACACACAATCCTTCACCCACAGTTGATCCAGAGGAAGGTGAAAAACCCCAGCAAAGCATGATCCAATTTGCTTACAGCAGGGGAAATAGTTCCTTCCTGACCCCCGAGAGGCAATCGGATATTCCCTGGATCAACTTCACCTATAAATCATAGTACCCAGTTATACTATCTACAATAAGGAAAGAATCCAGGCCTTTTTTAAAGAAATCTACTGAGCTGACCAGAACCACCTCTGAAGAGAGTCTATTCCACATTTTTACAGCTCTTACTGTGAAGAAGCCTTTCTGTATTTGGATATTAAATCTCTTTTCCTCCAGATGTAAAATGTACCCCCTTGTCCTCTGTGATTACTTGAAAATGAATAACTCAACACCAAGTTCACTATATGGACCCCGTATGTATTTGTACATGTTGAACATATCTCCCCTTAATCTCCTTTTCTCTAGAGAAAATAAATTCAGTTCCTCTAATCTTTCCTCATAGCTGAGTACAAGTGACCACGTACTGTATATTACATATTGGGTGTGACAATTAACCCGTTGTTTGAGGGTTAAAGAGAGGCCATTAGAACAGGAGGTTATAGTGTGAGGATCTTCCAGATAGTTACAAGTGGAGCACCTAATGGTGCCACATTTGTACTAACCGGTGGTGTTTAGCCATGTATGAGTAGTTGAATTGGATGTGTACATGCTGGGAGAGCTCTTAACTGGCCTTAACTGCAAGTGCGCCCCTGTGCTTTTAAGGAGGAATGGGCTCTCTCCAGGCATACCTACCCTCAATATATACATTAGGGAAGAGGTGAAGTTACCTGGGTGACCCTCTTAAGCGTGTTTGCTGCTTATAATGGTGTAGCCATGTGTTCTGATCAGTGTTGGTGGTGGTGAATGCACAGTGGAAGTTTACAGGCCACCTGGTTGATCCAGATAAATTACAGAGGAGAAGCACCACACTTATTTATACTATCTGGTGATATCACTTTAGGTATAGTTGAAGTTGAAGAACTTTAGACCTTATTAATGAATTACATACTCTTTATTTTTAGTTTGCATTATGTTAAGATTATATTGCTCTTAATGCTGCACGTATTTATTCAAAAAAATTTGAAAGATTTGATGGAAAAGTATATTCAGAGAGACTGCACAAACTTAACCACTTCAATACAGGGCACTTAGACACCTTCCTGCCCAGACCAATTTTCAGCTTTCAGCGCTGTCGCAGTTTAAATGACAATCGCGCGGTCATGCTACACTGTACCCAAACTAAATTTTTATCATTTTGTTCCCACAAATAGAGCTTTCTTTTGGTGGTATTTGATCACCTCTGTGGTTTTTATTTTTTGCTAAACAAATAAAAAAAGACCAAAATTTTTGAAAAAAATAAAAGTTTTGCTTTTGTTTCTGTTTAAAAAAATTGTAAATAAGTAAGTTTTCTCTTTTACTGATGGGCACTGATAAGGCGGCACTGACAGGCACTGACAGGCACAGATACGGCGGCACCGATGAGGTGGCACCAATGAGCGGGCACTGACGGGCACTGACGATGGGCACTGAAATGCGGCACTGATGGGCACTGGTAGGCGGCACTGATGGGTGGCACTCATATGCAGCACTGATGGGCACTGATGGGCATTGATAGGCGGCACTGATGGGCACTGATGGGTGGCACTGGTTGGCACTGATGGGCGACACTGGGCAATGAAAGGTGGCACTGCTGGGCACTGCTAGGCACTGATAGGGTGGCACTGATAGGCGGCACTGATAGGCGGCACTGCTAGACACTGATGGGCACTGATAGGCGGCACTGCTGGGCACTTATGGGCACTGATACGTGGCACTGATGGGCACTGATACGCGGCACTAAAATGAGGCACTGATGGGCATCCCTGGTGGCACTGGCAGTGGTAGACATTGAAATGGGCACTGACTGGCAGCTGCCTGGGCACAGATTGGCAGCTGCCTGGGCACACAGTGACATTTCCCTGGTGGTCTAGGGGCATACCTGGTGGTCCAGTGTGGATCGCTTCCCTGGTGGTCCTGGGCGGCATCCCTGGTGGCCCTGGGTAGGATCCGAGGGGGGGCTGTGCTAATAAACCATCAGCACAGACCCCCCCCCTGTCAGGAGAGCAGCCGATCGGCTCTCCTCTACTCGCGTCTGTCAGACGCGAGTGAGGAAAAACCGATCACCGGCTCTTCCTATTTACATCATGATCAGCCGTGATTGGACACGGCTGATCACATGGTAAAGAGTCTCCGTCGGAGACTCTTTACCTAGATCGGTGCTGCAGGGTGTCAGACTGACACTCCGCAACAACGATCGCCGATCCGATCCGATCAGGAATATCAAACCACTTTGCCGCCGCTTTAGGAGTGGTGTATACACCGCTCCTACAGCACTGCAAAGATGCGGCTTACAGGACATTTTTTACCGTCCTGCCAACGCAACTCCTGTGTGGAAGCCCTCTGGCTTTCACATTGGGGTGAGAGGAGAGGCTCTTTTTAGCGTTATAGTGCCTGTAAAGCGCCTCAGTGTGAAAGTAGCCTTAAAGTGGTTGTAACCTTCTGTGAGCAGCAGCTCTCCCCCCAGACCCCCCCTAATACTTACCGGAGCCCCCTCTCGATCCAGCGATGTCCACGAGAGCCTTGGCTCTCCAGGGACTCGCACTCCTGATTGGCTTTTGGCAGCAGCAGGAGCCATTGGCTCCTGCTGCTGTCAATCACAGCCAGTGAGGCAATCAATAGATGGAGTGGGTGGGGCCAAGCCACAGCTCCGTGTGTGAATGGACACACAAAGCTGGGGGTCAGGAGCGAGCCTGCTTGGGTGTCCCATAGCAAGCTGCATCCTGTGGGGGCACCCGGCAGGAGGGATGGGCCAGGAGCACCAGCGTGGTACCCAGGAAGAGGAGGATCCAGGCTGCTCTGTGCAAAACCACGGCACAGAGCAAGTAAGTATAACATGCTTGTTATTTTTAGAAAAAAAAAAAAGGCTTTAATATCAAATTAAATACATTTAGGGTATGTATGAGGTGTAGGAGGGCTAATATCAAGAATATCGGGACATGACCTCAAATCATCAGAAAAGTTCAAAATTACCCTTGGAAGGTATTATTTTGCCAAAAGAGTAGTGGATGCTTGGAACGGACATCCAAAAATGACAGTCAATCAATAGTAAGATTGAGTCTATCAATAGTAGGATTGCATCAATCAATAGTAAGTGATATGCTTTGGGTAAACATAGGCCTATTCTCAGACTAAAAGTTAATAAATAAACCCCTCAGACTCAATGGACCACTTAGTCTTTTTTTACAGTCACTCTTCTGTGTATCAAACTATTCTAATTAGGAGCAACGCAAGTGTTCATTGTTATTTTCAGAGTTGCCTTCTTGGTTTACAGTAAAACACATCCCTTGTGTGAACACATCCCTTTTACGCTCTATACAAAAAAGAGAATATATTGAATTTCGTTCTCACTCATGGACAAGTAGACCTTTCAACTAGTGTAGCTGTATGAAGATTGAACTTTGGGTGGAAAATGACTGATTTTAGAACACATTTCTGCTTTGTGCCTTTCATCTTGAGTTGAGTCGAAGTGCCCTCATTGGTATTCACCAGATCATGCCTGGTATTTGAGAGTGGAATTTTCCCATCCGTCAATTTTACTAGGATTGTCTAGCTCTGAAATGCCAGCTATCCACTTTCTCCCCATAAGTAATCGGCACAAAAATAGGATTTTGACAACATTCAGTCCCATTAGTTACCCAGAGATTAAAAAAAGCAGAGCTCGTGCCTGTGAGTTACGGTACAGAAAGTAACAATGTTGCTTTCATAACAATTAATTTTGACAGGTCTGTGGGCATAATTTTTTTCTTCTAGGTACAGCACGTAATTTGAATGGTGCTTAAATCACCTTAATAACAATGTTCTATTTTAGCTTAGAAAATATTTTCATCGGAGTTTAACCTAACGGTATTACATATTACGTCCATTGAGGTTAACTGAAAAAAATTACCTACGAGATTGCTAAAATTAAAATACATCTTTGTAACAGATTATGGACCAATGATTTAAAGAGGGCCTGCCTCTATAAATTCTTGACACATCCCAATATATATTATCAGTATAATTTTTTATTTATATCAACTTTTTTTAACAAGTAAAAACACACTATGAGCTTCAGTAAGTTAATTTGTCTAGGCCCGGGGTCTCCAAACTACAGCCCATGGGCCAAATCTGACCCGCTGCAAGGTTTTATCTGGCCCTCTGATGTATGAGGGGACCCTGATGTAAGTAAACTCTGATTTGGACTCTGATATAAGGGTGGACTGTAATGGGGACCATGATATAAGGGGGGACCCTGATGGCTCATGTTTACTTGGAATTTGCTTTGTTTTACTGAAATTTTTTCTCTTTAGCAAATCATATCATGCAAATGAAAAATATATTATAAATATAAGTAAAACGTTATCCATTCACTTAAATTTGACTTATTCATTTATTTAACTGATTTTTGTTAACCAGTTGATAACATATACATTGCGGCTTTCAAGTGGTATACCCGGATGATACCTGCATCATCCTGCTTTTGGGCAAGAAGGGGGTGAAAGTGACCGGTACTGAACTGGTTACGGCCAGGGAATATTGGTAAAATATATGAAGTGCCCTCAAACTCAAAAGTTTGAGTTCTAGACTAGAGTGACATGATGCCATTATTCATCTGCAGGCAGCAAGAAGCTTTTGCTTAATCTCTCCCTCAATGATCATTGAGACTGGAACACAAAGCCAAGAATTCAATAAAGGGCACTTAAGCTGGATTCACACCTATGCATTTTTAGTGCTTTTTGCATTTTGCAGATTTGCACTGCAGTCCATTTAACATGGCTTCCTATGGAACACGTTCTGTAGTGCAAATCTGCAAAATGCAAAAAGCACTCAAAATGCATAGGTGTGAATCCAGCCTTACACCCCCTTCCTGCCCAGTCCAATTTACAGCTTTCAGCGCTCTCACATTTTGAATACCAATTACTCAGTCATGCAGCACTGTACCCAAACAAAATTTATATCATTTTTTCCACACAAATAGAACTTTCTTTTGGTGGTATTTAATCACCACTGGGTTTTTAATTTTTTTGACATCCCGTATTTACTCGAGTATAAGTCGATCCGAGTATAGGTCGAGGCCCTAATTTACCACAAAAAAATGGAAAAAACTTATTGACCTGAGTATAAGACGAGGGTGAGAAATGCAGAGGGTCAACAATGCCCATCTGCAGCTGTATACCTCCCTGTGTCCTGTGCATGTGTCATGTGTCCTATGTATATGTGCATGTGTCATGTGTCCTGTGTATATGTGTCATGTGTCCTGTGTATATGTTTAATGTGTCCTGTGTATATGTGCATGTGTCATGTACCTGTGTCCTGTGTATATGTGCTTGTGTCATGTGTATATGTACCTGTGTCATGTAGCTGTGTATATGTGCATGTGTCATGTACCTGTGTATATGTGTATATGTACCTGTGTCCTGTGTATGTGTGCATGTGTCATGTGTATATGTACCTGTGTGCATGTGTCTGTGTGCATGTGTCTGTGTGCATCCTACCTGTGTCCTGAGCATCCTCCGTGTGCCGCTCCAAACCGATCAGTGTGTGCGGCGGCCATTCACTGTTCAAAATCTGCGCCTCCTCCTCGTCCATGATAGGCAGAAAACTCCATTTCCCAGCAGTCAGCGGTCAGCCTATCACGGACATTCTCTCATCCTCATACCACGGACGAGGATGAGAGAATGTCCGTGATAGGCTGTACACTGACTGCCTATCACAGACGAGGAGGCGCGGCTTTTAAACAGTGAGAGCCGAGAGCTGATTGATCATGCAGACAGATGGTGGTGACTCGTGTATAAGTCAAGGGGGGAACTTTCAGCCCCAAAAAAGGGGCTGAAAAATTCGACTTATACACGAGTATATACAGTAAGTAAAAAAGGAGTGAAAATTTTGAAAAAAAAAAACACTTTTTTTTAGTTTCTATAATAAAATTTTGCAAATAAGTAATTTTTGTTCTTAAATTTGGGCCAAAATGTATACTGCTACATATCTTTGGTAAAAAAAACAAAACAAATAAGTGTATATTATTTGGTCTGTGTGAAAGTTATAGAGTCTACAAGCTATGGTGCCAATCATTAAAAATTGATCACACCTGATGTACTGTCATTTCTTGAGGCCCTGAAATGACAGGAAAATACAAATACCCCCCAAATGACCCCTTTTTGAAAAGTAGACAGTCCAGGGTATTTAGTAAGAGGCATGGCAAGTTTATTGAAGTTGTAATTTTTTCCTACAATTCTTGGGCAAATTAAGAAATTATTATTTTCTTTTTTTTTTACACAAAATTGTCATAATAACAAGTTCTTTCTCACACACAGCATATGCATACTTCCAATTACACCCCAAAATACATGCTGCGACTCCTCCCGAGTATGAGGATACCACAAGTCTGGGACTTTTTCACAGCCTGGCTACATACAGAGGTCCAATATGCAGGGAGCACCGTCAGGAGTTCCAGGAGCATAAATTACACAAAAAAATTTCTAACGATCTATTACACTTTTGAAGGCCCTGGAGCATCAGGACAATTGAATTACCCCCAGAATTACCCCATTTTGGAAAGTAAACACACCAAAGTATATTCTATAAAGGCATTTTGAGTCATTTGAACGGTTCATTTTTTTTCACAAGTCTTCGTAAAACGTGGAAAGAAAATGAATTGTTTTTTTTACACAAAGTGGCCAATTTATAAGATATTTCTAACACATAGCATGTATATAGCAAAAATCACACCCCAAAATACATTCTGCTACTCCTCCTGAGTATGGCGATAAAACGTTTATGAGATTTTTACACAGCCTGGCCCCATAGAGAGGTCCAACATTCAGGCATTCTAGGAGCATAAATTACACGTCTGATTTCATTCCTACCTATCACACTTTTGAAGGTCTTGGAGCACCAGGACAGTGTAATTACCCACAAAATGACCCCATTTTGGAAAGAAAACACCCTAACGTATATTCTATGAGGCATGGGCTGCAGATAGGTACTCGGGTACTCTGATGGGCTGCAGATAGGTACTCTGATGGGCTGCAGCTAGGTACTCGGGTTCTCTGATGGTCTGGAGACAGGTACTCGGGTAATCTGATGGGCTGCATATAGGTGCTCGGGTACTCTGATGGGCTGGAGACAATATACTTAGGTAATCTGATGGATTGGTGACAGGTACTCGGGTACTCTGATGGGCTGGAGACAGGTACTCGGGAACTCTGATGGGCTGCAGTTAGGTATTCGGGTACTCTGATGGGCTGGTGACAGGTTCTTGGGTACTCTGATGCATTGGTAACAGGTACTTGGGTACTCTAATGTGCTGGTGACAGGTACCCAGGTACTCTGATGGGCTGGTGACAGGTATTCAAGTACTCTGATGGGCTAGTGACAGGTACTCGGGTACTCTGATGGGCTGGTGATGGGTACTCAGATGGGCTGATGACAGGTATCCAGGTACTTTGATGGATTGGTGACAGGTACTCGGGTACTTTGATGGGCTGGTGACAGGTACTCTGATGCTGGTGTCACATACTCTGATGGGCTGTGACAGGTACTCTGATGGGCTGTGACAAGTACTCTGGGACAGTGACAGGTACTCTGATGGGCTGTGACAGGTACCCTGGGGGGCTGTGACAGGTACTCTGGGGGGCTATGACAGGTACTCTTTATTTGGAGGGAGATCGGGCACTGTGCTTTTATTTTTTCCTTCCAGATCTCCTCCTCACACAGTGAGGTAGAGAACCCGGAAACGGCATTGTTGGCATTTGTGACCAGCTGTGATTGGACACAGCAGGTCACGTGGTAAAGAGCCAATTTAATTGGCTCTTTACCCTGATCGGTGATGGGCTGTGTCCGAGGGACACGCCTCATCCCTGATTGCCACGTTGCAATCACCACGGGGGCATACACAAACGGTGATCACGAGTACACATGTGACTGGCTGTGTGACCTGCTGTGATTGGACACAGCCAGTCATGTGGTAAAGAGCCAATTTCTTTGTCTCTTTACCCTAATTGGGATGGGCTGTGTCCGAGGGACACACCTCATCTCCGATCGCTGCGCTGCGTGCCCCCGGGGTGCGCACGAACGGCGATCACGAGCAGTACACAAGTGACCGGCTCTGATTGGACACAGCTGGTCACGTGGTAAAGAGGCAATTTCATTGCCTCTTTACCCTGATCGGAGATGGGCGGTGTCCGAGGGACACGCCTCATCCCAGATAGCCGTGCTGCGGGCCCCGGGGGCCTGCAGGAGCAGCGAGAACGGAGAGACATCATATGACATCCACCAAGGATGGGAGGGTGTTCCTGCTGGCGTCATTTTACTATGGCCCAGTATGGAAGTGCTAAGGCAGCTTCTTGGTCCAAGAAATAGATACTCATCCTGGATGATGCCTGAACTAAGATGGTTAAGACATTGGCAAGGAAAGTATTTTGAGAGATAATGGATAGAACCTGGCTAAAAGACAGAATTCAGAGAGCAGTGGTTAATGACTCTTATGCTGCGTACACACGGTCGGAATTTCCGACAACAAATGTTTGATGTGAGCTTGTTGTCGGAAATTCCGACCGTGTGTAGGCTCCATCGGACATTTTTTGTCGGAATTTCCGACAAACAAAATTTGAGAGCTGGTTCTCAAATTTTCCGACAACAAAATCCATTGTCGTAAATTCCAAGCATGTGTAGACAATTCCAACGCACAAAATTCAACGCATGCTCTGAATCGAGCAGAAGAGCCGCACTGGCTATTGAACTTCCTTCTTCTAGTCCCATCATACGTGTTGTAAGTCTGCGCGTTCTTGGCGATCGGAATTTCCGACAACATTTGTGCGACCGTGTGTATGCAAGACAAGTTTGAGCCAACATACGTCGGAAATAAATCCAGGATTTTGTTGTCGGAATGTCCGATCGTCTGTACGCAGCATTACTCTGAATGGTCTAAGATTATTAGTAGTGTACCCCAAGGTTCAGTGCTGGGACCCTTACTTTTTAATATCTTTATAAATGATATAGGATCTGGGATTAAAAGTAACATTTCTGTCTTTGCAGAGGACACTAAGCTATGCAGTGGAATAACATCCTTAAAGGATGTCTCCAACTTTCAAGCCAACCTTAATGCACTGTCTAATTGGGCAACTAAGTGTCAAATGAGGTTTAATGTTGATAAATGTAAAACTATGCACTTGGGGGCTAGGAATATGCATGCATCATACATACTAGGGGGAGTACAAATGGGGGAATCAATGGTGGAGAAGGATCTGGGGGTTTTGGTAGATCATAAGCTCAATAATAGCATACAATACCAAGCTGTGGCTTCCAAAGTGAGCAAAATTCTTTCTTGTATTAAGAGAGGTATAGACACCAGAGAGAGGGACATCATTTTTCCCCTGTACATATCATTAGTAAGACTTCATCTGGAATATGCAGTTCAGTTTTGGGCACCAGTTCACAAAAAGGATATTGGGAAACTGGAGAGAGTGCAGAGAAGGGCAACTAAACTGATAAGAGGCATAGAGGAGCTCAGCTATGAGGAAAGATTAGAGGAACTGAATTTATTCCCTCTTGAGAAGAGGAGATTAAGGGGGGATATGGTCAACATGTACAAATGCATAAGTGGTCCATATAGTGAACTTGGTGTTGAGTTATTCACTTTAGGGTCATCACAGAGGACAAGGGGGCACTCTGTACATCTAGAGGAAAAAAGATTTAATCTTCAAATATGGAAAGGTTTCTTCACAGTAAGAGCTGTGAAAATATGGAATAGACTCCCTCCAGAGGTGGTTCTGGCCAGCTCAGTAGATTGCTTTAAAAAAGGCCTGGATTCTTTCCTAAATGTACATAGTATAACTGGGTACTAACAGGTAACAGGTAACAGGTAAAGTCGATCCAAGGAAAATCTGATTGCCTCTTGGGGATCAGGAGGGATTTTTTTCCCCTGCTGTAGCATGTTGGATCCTGCTTTGCTGAGGGTTTTCACCTTCCTCTGGATCAACTGTGGGTGAAGGAATTTGCATATGGGATTGTATTTTTTTTTTTTTTTGGTTGAACTCGATGAACTTGACTAATTATGTAACTATGAATAAAGAAATGTTGGGCCCCTTCCACACACTGGGATTGTTCATTTAATCAGTTCAGGCGCATTTTTTCAAAGAAAATATGGATGTTGTGTATCCGTTTTTCATCAGTTTGTCATCAGTTTTTTACATCCACCAGCTAGATTCCTTAACCACTTGAATCCCAGAGCCATATCCTCATGCAAAAACGGATCATTTGTCTGTTTACATATGTTTTTCGTCCGATCCGTTTTTTCAACTAAATAAAAATAGGGCTTTGATCTGTTCCAAAAAACAGATGTTGACGAAAGCAGATGTAAATGGATGAAAATGGATGATCATCCATTTGCATCAGTTTTTCCATAGAGATGCATTGATCATCCGTCAACGGATGGATGAAAAATGGACAAACGGTCCGTATGTGTGAAAGGGGCCTTACACCTACTTATTACTTAGCATCAGGGATGAGCTCAAATGTGTTTAAATCCTAGTCTGAACCCGCCTGAGCTATCCTGCCAGGAAGCTGTCACTGCGGACCACCAATCATAATAAATGCTTGCTTTTGGGTTTATGACAAAGTATTTTTTTTCAGAAGCATCTCAGTCTGTCTTTTTGTTAGCCTCCTGAAACCCTCTGTACTAGTAGAGGGAAGAGCAAGCACCAGAACCCAGACTACATTGCATGGTACAAAGGGAATTGGGTGATAGAAGAGTTACACTCATTTTGTGTTGCTGCTCAAGCACTGTCCAGTGAGACTGGGGGCAGTGTATGAACAAGTTGTACTACTTCAACTTCAGTAAAGGAATTTTGCAAATTAGAAAGTCCACCCTTCTTTATTTCAGGTGTAAATGTAGCTGTTTTTTCTACACTTCTGCTTAAAATAAATATTTCACATGCCCCTGTCTCTATATTCAGTATAATATTAAGGTTATTTCATCATTACAGAATTTAAAAGGAAACCTGCTGAAACAACAACACAAAGAAGTGTATTTGACAAAGGCTTGCTGAAAAATGAATATACAATTTTAGTCCTTAAGGAATTAAAGTGGGGTTGCACCCAAAAAAAAACTACATGAAAAATCCTAAAAAACAAAAAACAAAAAACATTTGGATATATATTTTTTTTACTTACCTCTAAATGCCTGTTGCTAGGGGGTCCCTCGTAGTCTGCCTCTTCCAGTGCCTGGGTTGGTGACATCACTTCCCCCTCGGCACAGGAAGGGCTCAGCTCTGCTCCCTCCCTCCTGTCAATCATCTGGGACCCATTACAGGTCCCAGGGGACTGAGTGGCCAATCACGCATGTGCAGTGGGTGCCAGGCTGTGAAGCCACAGCCCGGCGCCCACAGTTGCAATGCCGGCGCCGCTGAACGGAGGGGGAGACAAGCAGGACTTCGATCCCCCGCATCGCTGGACCCTGGGTAAGTGTCCAATTAATAGTCAGCAGCTGCAGTATTTGTAGCTGCTGACTTTTAATTTTTTTTTTTTTTTGCGACTGGACCTCCTCTTTAAATGTTCTTTTGTCCTTTTTTCATTTAAAAAAAAAGGAATGAAAAAAAAAAATGTTCAGCCCTACCATGCTTACCATTGCAGCACACCTGACATGCAGGCTTATATGCCTATAGCAAGAAAGCGGCAATTATGCAGCTCTCTTCTATGCTGATAGCAGCTGGTATACCTTTTAGTATTGAGTGGGTGCTTTGAGAGGGGTTCCTTCCAAAAACAGGCCCCAAAAGCACTAGAACCTATTTTGGCATGGCTTTTCTACACCCCTATTGCCCGGTGGAAGAGGAAAGAGAGGGATGGAAGGGGGCCTCATGTTCCACCTACCTGGCCCCTCCCTGGTGAACTGGATTTAGAGGTTGGTAAGTAAAATCTAAAAAATAAAATATGACACAAATTTAAAAAAAAAACACTTTTAGTATTCATCTTTTAAATATTTACCTTTCTAGGCTACAGTAATGTCCAAAAAATGTCTTATGCCATCCGATCCACCGCTGACTGTTGTCTGAGCAGTGTAGTTTCTCTCCCCCCATCCAGCTGCACATGTCTCTCCTCCTGGTCAGTTGCTAGGGGAGGGCTTCCTGTGTAAGGCTGTAGCTACAGCCAAGCAGCCTTTCCTGTGCTTGGTCTATAAAAACATGGCCTCCACCCTTAATGCTTGGGAACACTTTCACTTTGAACTCTGTTCACCAATGTAGGAGGGAGATATACACTGCCATCAAAGAGGAAGGTGAACTCTACTTTATCCTTTATCCCTTTTCTCACAATATGATTGCCTGGTATGAATGCTGTAGATGAATTACTTAACTGGTTAAAATATGCAGTAGTGATATCAGTATTACCATCACAGACTTGAAATGTAATAACACTTTTTTCAACTAATTTGATTTTTAACTTTGACACTATAGTTGTAAGGCAGTGGCCCTTTAAAAATGAAAAATCCTGAAGGGGGGAGCTTTCCTGTTATAAGCATGCCAAGAAGCCTACTGCATTGTTCTGACGAAGCTCACGGAGTTGAGCGAAATGCGTTGACATCTCGGTGTCCCACAGCCCGGCTCTCTTGCCGCACACATACGGTCTTTTTCCCTGCTTCACCCTGCATAGCACGGAACTGGTCAGGCATCACGGTACCATGGAGGTTTACTATACAGCCCCACTGCACAGTCCCAGTGTGAAAGAGCTCCAAGCAATATATACCTGAATGAGGTTCATGCCAATGGTGTCATGGAACGTAAGACAGACTAATTAGGAGACCTTATGAGCCTTTTGATGGTAACATTTCATGGTCATGAACGGACCATTGGAGCAGGCTGCATGATGGGTGAGACCAATTCATGGGACGGTTTGTCCTGCTTTATCTCTTCACACTGTGGTTTGATTATATAGACTCTCACACAGGGGCGGACTGACCATTCGGTCACTCGGTCGCCGACCGAGGGCCCGGCGTCAGGAGGGGCCCCATGAGCGGCTCAGTCAGCAGCGGAAAAAACCTGCCCGCCGCACCGCACGAAAACCCGTCCTCCCGGATTATTTCCGCTCCCAGCACCGCGGCCAGCCCCCTACCGAGCAGACCTCGGCTTAGGCTGAGAGAGGCTCTGTCAGCAGGGAGGGGCGGGGCAGGGAGCTCCACTGATGCTCTGACCCTGCCCTGCCCCGCCCCTCCTTATTTAGTCTCAGTCTGTTCCTAAATAGAGCGTCTCTCTTGCACTTCTGAGAGCTCCGCTCTGGACCACAAAGATCACCACCCCTACCGACGGAAGCCCCGCCACCTACCAACGGAAACCCCGCCCCCTACCTGCGAAAGCTCCGCCCCCTACCGACGAAAGCTCCGCCCCTGGACCTCTGAGGGCGGGAGGTGAGCCCGACTGGTCAGGTAGGTCCTTCTGCTTACATTATATACACGGCCTGTAGAGCCCTTTTTTCCCTAAACCATCCCTGGAAATGTTGTTTACCCCCCTGTATAGCTGTGCATTGCTGAAAGTTTAAATTTTAAAACTGGCTACCTGGTCATCTCCTGTAGTCGCATCCCCAGTCTCTGGTTATCTCCTGTAGTCGCATCCCCAGTCTCTGGTTATCTCCTGTAGTCGCATTCGCAGTCTCTGGTTATCTCCTGTAGTCGCATTCGCAGTCTGGTCATTTCCTGTAGTTGCATTCGCAGTCTGGTCATTTCCTGTAGTCGCATTTGCAGTCTGGTCATTTCCTGTAGTCGCATTCGCAGTCTGGTCATTTCCTGTAGTCGCATTCGCAGTCTGGTCATTTCCTGTAGTCGCATTCGCAGTCTGGTTATTTCCTGTAGTCGCATTCGCAGTCTGGTCATTTCCCGTAGTCGCATTCGCAGTCTGGTCATTTCCCGTAGTCGCATTCGCAGTCTCTGGTTATCTCCTGTAGTCGCATTCGCAGTCTGGTCATTTCCCGTAGTCGCATTCGCAGTCTGGTCATTTCCTGTAGTCGCATTCGCAGTCTGGACATTTCCCGTAGTCGCATTCGCAGTCTGGTCATTTCCCGTAGTCGCATTCGCAGTCTGGTCATTTCCCGTAGTCGCATTCGCAGTCTGGTCATTTCCCGTAGTTGCATTCGCAGTCTCTGGTTATCTCCTGTAGTCGCATTCGCAGTCTGGTCATTTCCTGTAGTCGCATTTGCAGTCTGGTCATTTCCTGTAGTCGCATTTGCAGTCTGGTCATTTCCTGTAGTCGCATTCGCAGTCTGGTTATTTCCTGTAGTCGCATCCCCAGTCTCTGGTTATTTCCTGTAGTCGCATTCGCAGTCTGGTCATTTCCTGTAGTCGCATTCGCAGTCTGGTTATTTCCTGTAGTCGCATCCCCAGCCTCTGGTTATTTCCTGTAGTCGCATTCGCAGTCTGGTCATTTCCCGTAGTCGCATTCGCAGTCTCTGGTTATCTCCTGTAGTCGCATTCACAGTCTGGTCATTTCCCGTAGTCGCATTCGCAGTCTCTGGTTATCTCCTGTAGTCGCATTCGCAGTCTGGTCATTTCCTGTAGTCGCATCCCCAGTCTGGTCATTTCCTGCAGTCGCATCCCCAGTCTCTGGTTATTTCCTGTAGTCGCATTCGCAGTCTGGTCATTTCCTGTAGTCGCATTCGCAGTCTCTGGTTATCTCCTGTAGTCGCATTCGCAGTCTCTGGTTATTTCCTGTAGTCGCATCCCCAGTCTCTGGTCATCTCCTGTAGTCCCATTTGCAGTCTCTGGTCATCTCCTGTTGTCGCATCCCCAGTCTCTGGTCATTTCCTGTAGTCGCATTCGCAGTCTGGTTATCCCCTGTAGTCGCATCCCCAGTCTCTGGTCATCTCCTGTAGTCGCATTTGCAGTCTCTGGTTATTTCCTGTAGTCGCATTTGCAGTCTCTGGTTATCTCCTGTAGTCGCATCCCCAGTCTCTGGTTATTTCCTGTAGTCGCATTCGCAGTCTGGTTATTTCCTGTAGTCGCATTCGCAGTCTCTGGTCATCTCCTGCAGTCGCATTCGCAGTCTCTGGTTATCTCCTGTAGTCGCATTCACAGTCTCTGGTTATTTCCTTTAGTCACATTCGCAGTCTGGTTATTTCCTGTAGTCGCATTCGCAGTCTCTGGTTATCTCCTGTAGTCGCATCCCCAGTCTCTGGTCATTTCCTGTAGTCGCATTCGCAGTCTGGTTATTTCCTGTAGTCGCATTCGCAGTCTCTGGTCATCTCCTGCAGTCGCATTCGCAGTCTCTGGTTATCTCCTGTAGTCGCATTCACAGTCTCTGGTTATTTCCTTTAGTCACATTCGCAGTCTGGTTATTTCCTGTAGTCGCATTCGCAGTCTCTGGTTATCTCCTGTAGTCGCATCCCCAGTCTCTGGTCATTTCCTGTAGTCGCATTCGCAGTCTGGTTATTTCCTGTAGTCGCATTCGCAGTCTCTGGTCATCTCCTGCAGTCGCATTCGCAGTCTCTGGTTATATCCTGTAGTCGCATTCGCAGTCTCTGGTTATCTCCTGTAGTCGCATCCCCAGTCTCTGGTTATTTCCTGTAGTCGCATCCCCAGTCTCTGGTCATCTCCTGTAGTCGCATTCGCAGTCTCTGGTTATCTCCTGTAGTCGCATCCCCAGTCTCTGGTTATTTCCTGTAGTCGCATTCGCAGTCTGGTTATTTCCTGTAGTCGTATTCGCAGTCTGGTTATTTCCTGTAGTCGCATTCGCAGTCTCTGGTTATCTCCTGTAGTCGCATCCCCAGTCTCTGGTTATTTCCTGTAGTCGCATTCCCAGTCTGGTTATTTCCTGTAGTCGCTTTTGCAGTCTCTGGTTATTTCCTGTAGTCGCATCCCCAGTCTCTGGTCATCTCCTTTAGTCCCATTTGCAGTCTCTGGTCATCTCCTGTAGTCGCATTCGCAGTCTCTGGTTATTTCCTGTAGTCGCATCCCCAGTCTCTGGTCATCTCCTGTAGTCCCATTTGCAGTCTCTGGTCATCTCCTGTTGTCGCATCCCCAGTCTCTGGTTATTTCCTGTAGTCGCATTCGCAGTCTGGTTATCCCCTGTAGTCGCATCCCCAGTCTCTGGTCATCTCCTGTAGTCGCATTTGCAGTCTCTGGTTATTTCCTGTAGTCGCATTTGCAGTCTCTGGTTATCTCCTGTAGTCGCATCCCCAGTCTCTGGTTATTTCCTGTAGTCGCATTCGCAGTCTGGTTATTTCCTGTAGTCGCATTCGCAGTCTCTGGTCATCTCCTGCAGTCGCATTCGCAGTCTCTGGTTATCTCCTGTAGTCGCATTCACAGTCTCTGGTTATTTCCTTTAGTCACATTCGCAGTCTGGTTATTTCCTGTAGTCGCATTCGCAGTCTCTGGTTATCTCCTGTAGTCGCATCCCCAGTCTCTGGTCATTTCCTGTAGTCGCATTCGCAGTCTGGTTATTTCCTGTAGTCGCATTCGCAGTCTCTGGTCATCTCCTGCAGTCGCATTCGCAGTCTCTGGTTATATCCTGTAGTCGCATTCGCAGTCTCTGGTTATCTCCTGTAGTCGCATCCCCAGTCTCTGGTTATTTCCTGTAGTCGCATCCCCAGTCTCTGGTCATCTCCTGTAGTCGCATTCGCAGTCTCTGGTTATCTCCTGTAGTCGCATCCCCAGTCTCTGGTTATTTCCTGTAGTCGCATTCGCAGTCTGGTTATTTCCTGTAGTCGTATTCGCAGTCTGGTTATTTCCTGTAGTCGCATTCGCAGTCTCTGGTTATCTCCTGTAGTCGCATCCCCAGTCTCTGGTTATTTCCTGTAGTCGCATTCGCAGTCTGGTTATTTCCTGTAGTCGCTTTTGCAGTCTCTGGTTATTTCCTGTAGTCGCATCCCCAGTCTCTGGTCATCTCCTGCAGTCGCATTCGCAGTCTCTGGTTATCTCCTGTAGTCGCATCCCCAGTCTCTGGTTATCTCCTGTAGTCGCATCCCCAGTCTCTGGTTATTTCCTTTAGTCGCATTCGCAGTCTGGTTATTTCCTGTAGTCGCATTCGCAGTCTGGTTATTTCCTGTAGTCGCATTCGCAGTCTCTGGTTGTCTCCTGTAGTCGCATCCTCAGTCTCTGGTTATTTCCTGTAGTCGCATTCGCAGTCTGGTTATTTCCTGTAGTCGCATTCGCAGTCTTTGGTCATCTCCTGTAGTTGCATCCGTAGTCTCTGGTTATCTCCTGTAGTCATTTATGATATCTATGGCTATGAATATTTCTTGAATCCATATTGAGCACTATATTTGATTGGCTGTTTGCTTCTGCTTAGGCCTGGCAAACATGCACAATCGCACATGATGATGACTTCATCATCATGTGCGTGATTGTGATTGTGCGTGTGTGCCAAGCAGAAGCAGCCAATCAAATATAGTGCTCAATATGGATTAAATAAATAGTGGTGGTCAGTGGTGTAATGTTCCTTACATTGGTGATCAGTGAGCAGAATGTTCCTTACATTGGTAATTAGTGGGAAGAATGTTCCTTACATTGGTGATTAGTGGGAAGAATGTTCCTTACATTGGTGATCAGTGGGAAGAATATTCCTTACATTGGTGGTCAGTGAGAAGAATGTTCCCTACATTGGTGGTCAGTGAGAAGAATGTTCCTTACATTGGTGATCAGTGAGCAGAATGTTCCTTACATTGGTGATCAGTGGGAAGAATGTTCCTTACATTGGTGATCAGTGGGAAGAATGTTCCTTACATTGGTGATCAGTGGGAAAAATGTCCCTTACATTGGTGATCAGTGAGAAGAATGTTCCTTACATTGGTGGTCAGTGAGAAGAATGTTCCTTACATTGGTGATCAGTGAGCAGAATGTTCCTTACATTGGTGATCAGTGGGAAGAATGTTCCTTACATTGGTGATCAGTGGGAAGAATGTTCCTTACATTGGTGATCAGTGGGAAGAATGTCCCTTACATTGGTGATCAGTGGGAAGAATGTTCCTTACATTGGTGATCAGTGGGAAGAATGTTCCTTACATTGGTGATCAGTGGGAAGAATGTTCCTTACATTGGTGATCAGTGGGAAGAATGTTCCTTACATTGGTGATCAGTGAGAAGAATGTTCCTTACATTGGTGATCAGTGAGAAGAATGTTCCTTACATTGGTGGTCAGTGAGAAGAATGTTCCTTACATTGGTGATCAGTGAGAAGAATGTTCCTTACATTGGTGATCAGTGAGCAGAATGTTCCTTACATTGGTGATCAGTGGGGAGAATGTTCCTTACATTGGTGATCAGTGAGCAGAATGTTCCTTACATTGGTGATCAGTGGAAAGAATGTTCCTTACATTGGTGATCAGTAGGGATGAGCTTCGAGTTCGAGTCGAACTCATGTTCTACTCGAACATTGGCTGTTCGCAAGTTCGCCGAACAGCGAACAATTTGGGGTGTTCGCGGCAAATTCGAATGCCGCGGAACACCCTTTAAAAGTCTATGGGAGAAATCAAAAGTGCTAATTTTAAAGGCTTATATGCAAGTTATTGTCATAAAAAGTGTTTGGGGACCCGGGTCCTGCCCCAGGAGACATGGATCAATGCAAAAAAAAGTTTTAAAAACGGACGTTTTTTCAGGAGCAGTGATTTTATTAATGCTTAAAGTCAAACAATAAAAGTGTAATATCCCTTTAAATTTCGTACCTGGGGGGTGTCTATAGTATGCCTGTAAAGGGGCGCATGTTTCCTGTGTTTAGAACAGTCTGACAGCAAAATGACATTTGGAAGGAAAAAACTCATTTAAAACTACCCGCGGCTATTGCATTGCCGACAATACACATAGAAGTTCATTGATAAAAACGGCATGGGAATTCCCCACAGGGCAACCCCGAACCAAAATTAAAAAAAAAAATGATGTGGGGGTCCCCCTAAATTCCATACAAGGCCCTTCAGGTCTGGTATGGATATTAAGGGGAACCCCAGCCAAAATTTAAAAAAAAAATTGACGTGGGGTTCCCCCTAAATTCCATACCAGACCCTTCAGGTCTGGTATGGATTTTAAGGGGAACCCCGCGCCAAAAAAAAAAAAAAAAACGGCGTGGGGTCCCCCTAAAAATCCATACCAGACCCTTATCCGAGCACGCAACCTGGCAGGCCGCAGGAAAAGAGGGGGGGACGAGAGTGCGGCCCCCCCCTCCTGAACCATACCAGGCCACATGCCCTCAACATTGGGAGGGTGCTTTGGGGTAGCCCCCCAAAACACCTTGTCCCCATGTTGATGAAGACAAGGGCCTCATCCCCACAACCGTGGCCGGTGGTTGTGGGGGTCTGCGGGCGGGGGGCTTATCGGAATCTGGAAGCCCCCTTTAACAAGGGGACCCCCAGATCCCGGCCCCCCCCTGTGTGAAATGGTAAGGGGGTACTTACCCCTACCATTTCACTAAAAAACTGTCAAAAATGTTAAAAATGACAAGAGACAGTTTTTGACAATTCCTTTATTTAAATGCTTCTTCTTTCTTCCTTCATCTTCTTCTTCTTCTGGTTCTTCTGGCTCTTCTGGTTCTTCCTCCGGCGTTCTCGTCCAGCATCTCCTCCGCGGCGTCTTCTATCTTCTTCTCCTCGGGCCGCTCCGCACCCATGGCATGAGGGGGGAGGCTCCCGCTCTTCTCTTCATCTTCTTCTTCATCTTCATCTTCTTCTTCATCTTCTTCTTCTTCTTCTTCTTCTCTTCTTCATCTCTTCTTCCTTCTTCATTTCTTCTGCGGGCCGCTCCGCATCCATGCATGGAGGGAGGCTCCCGCTGTGTGACGGCGTCTCTTCGTCTGACGGTTCTTAAATAACGGGGGGCGGGGCCATCCGGTGACCCCGCCCCCCTCTGACGCACGGTGAATTGACGGGACTTCCCTGTGACGTCACGGGGAAAGAAATAGGCTGGAGGGTAGAACAATTTGTAGGTTCTGCTCTCTTCTAGGGATGAGCTCAATGTTCTGGTCAAACATAAGCTCAAATCGAACATTGGGTGTTCGCCTGTTTGAAGAACAGCAAACATTATGGGGCGTTCGCGGGAAATTCGAGCGCCCATGGAATGTCCCATAATGCACTGCGAGATCACAGTGCATTGCTGTGTGATGATTGGCCAAAGCATGCACATGACCTGCATGCTTTGGCCAATCCCAGCGCCCTCTGCTAAGAGAGCCATAATTGGCCAAAAGCAGTATGCCTTTGGCCAATCATGGCTCAGGGGTACTAAGTCCATGCCCCACACTATATAAGGCTGCCTACACGCCGGCCCTGTGTAGTGTTGTTGGCGTGGACGGAGAGATAATATGATTTAGATTAAGCGGGCAGGTTATTCAGTTAGTGGCAGATGCATTGTCTTTGATATATATATATATATATATATATATATATATATATACAGTCAGTCTAATATATGTATATATATATATAGCTCTATATATATCTCTCTCTCTATATATATATATATATATATATATATATATATATATATATATATATATATATATATATATACACTCTGCAGCATCCAGTCAGTGTAGCCTAGATCTACAGTGCATTCCGTGATGTACTATTTCTAATTTACTTCAAGTGGTGTAAAGTGACATCCATGTGCTTCAATGGATCTTAGGAAGGGCGTAAGCTGACTAGCCCGAGACGTAATCCATCCATCCATCCATATCTGAATCTACTCATGTCTGAAATTGTGCAGGCAATTCTTGCCTGTGATACTGCTTGAAAGCATTATACTTGCTTTGTAAATCTCTCCTGAAGATATTGTAAAATAAAGCAAAGAAGTTTTTAAGTGCAGCAACCTCTTGGACTTTTTTTCTATATACAAGGTCGGTGGGAAGACCTGATTGCTGGCACTAAATTGTAAGCAGAGTGCGGTTCTCCTCTACAAGTGAATATATATATATATATATATATATATATATATATATATATATATATATATACACTCTGCAGCATCCAGTGTAGCCTATATCTACAGTGCATTCCGTGGTGTACTGTTTCTACTACTTTTCTGTTGGTATACACATTACAGAATACAGGGCAGCCATAGTGCAGTTGCTACTACACTTTTGGTGGTGTACACAGTACACAATACAGTGCAACCATAGTGCAGTTGCTACTACTTTTCTGGTGGTGTACACATTACACAATACAGTGCAGCCATAGTTCAGTTGCTACTACACTTCTGGTGGTGTACACAGTACACAATACAGTGCAGCCGTTATGCAGTTGCTACTACTTTTCTGGTGGTGTATACAGTACACAATACAGTGCAGTGTGGTGTTGCAAAACAAAATATACATCATGTCCGGAAGGCCACCAAGGAGAGGCAGACACTCACAGGCCACTAAAAGAGGGCAAGCAGGCTCTGTGTCTACAGTCAACAGTGACTGGACATGGTGCATCCTCTGCAGGTGGCCGTGGGGCATGCAGAAGAGTTGGTGGAGTGGATAACAAAGCTGTCCTCATCCTACTCATCCTCTGTTACCCAGGCTCAGAGTAGTTTTGCGTTCCAATCCAGCTGCCAAAGCGGCCTATTCCACCTGCTCCTTGTCCACAGTCACTCCTTCCATAGCCCCACCATCGTACACGGAGGAGTCCCCCGAACTATTCGACCACAGTATCGGATACATGCTGCTGGAGGATGAGCAGTGATTAGAAAGCTCCAATGTGGGTTCCCAGGTTAAGGAAGGAAGTAACGTGAGCCCAGAGAGAGGGGGTGCCCAAGAAGGACAAGAAAATGGCAGTCATGTTCCCCCAGCTGCAGCATACTGCCAGGTTTGCTCCAGGGATGAGGAGGGAGGGGATGATGATGTCACTGACTCTACTTGGGTGCCTGATAGAAGAGAGGAGGAGGAGGCACAACTCCAACGAGGCAGGATCTCATCTAGGGGGCAGCTTAAGGGCAGCCACCCTACTTCATCACACCGCAGAGCTCCTGCGCTCACGCTGCTGTTTCCCCGCTGATTTTGAAAAGTCCCCTGGTGTGGGCCTTTTTTGAAACATGTGCAGCAGATCGCACCGTTGCTGTTTGCAACCTATGTCTGAAGCGGATCAAGCGTGGCAAGAACAGCAGCCACTTGGGCACCACATGCTTGACCAGACATATATGGACATGGCCATATGTGGTCAATGATCATTGACCTAATATGATTATGCCCAAATTTGTTAAAATTAGAAAACATCCCCCCCATTTGTTTATGTCAGCTGTCCTCTGCTGGACCTGTGGTGACAATCTGTATTTTTTTTTTTCAGCAGGTCAGTGGGCATTGTGAATGACATGTATCAACATCGCTGGATGGCATGATTGATTTGTACAACACGGCAATTTTTTTGTAAAGGACTTCTCAACAGCTGTATCTGTCTCTATTTATATGTTCCATATATAAAACTTTACTCTTTCATATGGGGGGGGGTGGGTCTATACACCCACACAACCACCAAGCTGGAGCTGTGGGGAAGAGGGCCTTGTCCTCATCAACATGGGGACAAGGTGCTTTGCTTGCGTGGTTAGCAAGCAAGGTACCTCCTATGTTGAGGGCGTGTGGCTCGTTATACTTTAGGAGGGGGGCTGCACACTCATCTTCCCCCTTTCTTGGCATAACGGTTCTTTAACGTCACAACATTTTTTTTTTTTTTAGGGATCTCCCTTAAAATTCATACCAGACCTTAAGAGCATTTTGAAACATTTTTAAATGTTGCTCTTGAAGCATTACTAAAATTGCTACTCTGCGCTAAACTGATTTTTTTTTGCTTTAGTACATGTTCCCCAAGGCAGTGTTCAGCCCCCCCATGCAATTTGTTCCCTGCCTATTAGCCTAGGAAATAGCCATTTATTGTTTTTTTTCACATAAAGCTCCCATTGACTTCAATGGGGTTTAGATTAGGCAACTGAACTTTAGTAATATTTGACAAACCTGCCCTTAACCAAACCCAGGTATGTTTTGGTCATCACTATTAGTAAGAGATCGTAGGCAAAGTGAGCATAAGCATGTTAGGGGGTGCCCTTTGCAGAGACAGTGTCTCTTTAAAGCTCAATTTTGGGCTCAGCCCCCCCCCACAGGTTGATCAATGGTGGTCCCTTACCCTATATTTCCCTCATCTGTTCTACTGCCAAATTTTGCATTAACTGCATTATTTTATACTAGGCATTCGCTCAAGAGAAAGATCAGTATGATGAAAGGATAGAGGGAGAAAAAGGAAAGACAAGAAATTAGGGATGAGCCGAACACCCCCCGGTTCGGTTCACAGGCAGAACATGCGAACGGACCGAAAGTTTGCGCAAACATTCAAACACCGTTAAAGTGTATGGGACCTGAACGTGAAAAATCAAAAGTGCAAATTTTAAAGGCTACTATGCAAGTTATTGTCCTAAAAAGTGTTTGGGGACCCGGGTCCTGCCCCGGGGACATGTATCAATGCAAAAAAAAGTTTTAAAAACTAACGTTTTTTCAGGAGCAGTGATTTTAATAATGCTTAAAGTGAAAAAATAAAAGTGAAATATTCCTTTAAATATCATACCTGAGGGGTGACTATAGTATGCCTGTAAAGTGGCGCCTGTTTCCCGTGTTTAGAACAGTCCCTGCACAAAATGACATTTCTAAAGGAATAAAAGTCATTTAAAACTGCTTGCGGCTCTAATGAAATGTCGGGTCCCGGCAATATGGATGAAATTTATTGAGAAAAACGGTATGGGTACCCCCCCCTCCAGCCCATTACCAGGCCCTTTTGTAAGCGTAGCTCCAGCCAAAAAATCAATTTTTAAGCTTTTTGGATAACATAGGGAAGGGTTATCACCCCTGTAACATTTGCTTTGCTGTTTGTGCCCCTGTTCAGAAGATTTCACCTCACTTTCTGTCCCAATGACATTTTGATTTTAAAAATTTGGGGTTATTAGGGAAACAAGGATTGGTGATAAAGCATCAGTGGAGACACCTTCTTCCCATATTAAAGCGTAGTTCCACATAAAAATGGAACTTCCGCTTTTCGGAACCTTTCCCCCCCTCCGGTGTCACATTTGGCACCTTTCAGGGAGGAGGGGGGTGCAGATACCTGTCTAAGACAGGTATTTGCATCCACTTCCGGCATAGACTCCCACGGGAGTCTATGCCTCTTCCTGTCCCTCCGCGCTGTCTCCTAGGAAACACACAGGTCCCAGGAGATAGCGGGGACCAGTTACGATGCGCAGCGCGACTCGCGCATGCGCAGTAGGGAACCGGGAAGTGAAGCTGTAACGCTTCACTTCCTGATTCCCCCACCTAGGATGGCAGCGGCAGCTGCCGAGAATCGAGCAGGTTATCGGCGTCGGCTGCCGACATCGCTGGACCCTGGGACAGGTAAGTGGCCATTTATTAAAAGTCAGTGCTGCAGTATTTGTAGCTGCTGGCTTTTAATATTTTTTTTTTTAGGTGGATTTAGGTGGACTCCCTCTTTAACACTTACAGGAGAGAATTTCCCTTCCTAGGGGTAGATTTCCTCTCACTTCTTGTTGTCTCCCTCCGTTTGTAAGTAGGAGTCGTTTGTAAGTCAGATATTTGAAAGTAGGGGACCGCCTGTATATACTATATGTCCTGCCCTATATACTCTGCAGAAAACTGGGCCATAGGTGTTGGTGGTACCAGAACACTGTAAGCCCTCACAGTTACTCTTGGTGGGCGCAGGAACCGGCCCTGCTGTGAAATATTAGATCAAAACTACACACCCCTGTTAAACAGGGGCAGAGAAATTGGGTCTTAGGCAGTAGTGGTGGAGCCACAACACTGTAACCCCTCACAGATTATGTTGTTGAGAGCAGGAACGAGCCCTGCTGTGAAATATTAGAGCAAATATTGTGATTACATGCCCCTGTTAAACAGGGGCAGAAAAATTGGGCCTTAGGTGGTGGTGGTGGTGACACAACACTGTAAAGTCTCACAGATACTCTTGTTGAGCGCAGGAACAGGTCCTCTTGTGAAATATTAGAGCAAATATTGTAATTACATGCCCCTGTAAACAGGGGCAGAAAAATTGGGCCTTAGGCACTGGTGGTGGTGCCACAACACTGCAAACCCTCACAGATACTCTAGTTGAGCGCAAGAACAAGCCCTGTTGCAAAATATTACAGCAAAAATTATAATTATATGCCCCTGTTAAACAGAGGCAGAAAAATTGGGCCTTAGGCACTGGTGGTGGTGCCACAACACTGCAAGCTCTCACAGATACTCTAGTTGAGTGCAAGAACGAGCCCTGCTACGAAATATTACAGCAAAAATTGTAATTACACGCCCCTGTTAAACAGGGGCAGAAAAATTGGGCCTTAGTCACTGGTGGTGGTGCCCTGAAACAAAAATGTTCTTAGAAGCTATCAACATGAACATTGAGGAGGAATAGGATAGTCACTCAGCATAACAGGATAGTCACTCAGCATAGGCAGTCTTCAAGGGATCTCACATTCATAGAAAAATTAATCGGTTACATCAGCATCAGGTGCTTGGTAGCTGGTTATCCAAGACTGATTCATTTTTATGAAGGTGAGCCGATCAACTGAGTCTGTGGACAGGCGCACTGTGATCGGTTACAAAGCCTCCAGCAGCACTGAATGTGCGTTCAGAAAGAACGCTGGATGCAGGACAGGCCAGTAGTTCAATTGCATATTGTGCAAGCTCTGGCTAGTGATCTATCCTCAAGACCCAGTAACCCAGTGGATTTTAGGTTGGAAAGGTCTCCAAGTCTGATCTTGCCCCTAGGTATTCATGCACCATGTAAATCAGATGCTGGCAATGGTTGCTGGAACCGATCAGACCTTGGGGCTGCGGACTAAAGAATTGTCTGAATGCATCGGTCAGACAGCCACCTTCTTCACTGCTCCTTCTGTGACTGACCTAAGCCTCAGCAACACGTTGTCCAGGAGGACCAGGAAATTGTAACCTCCCAGGCTCTGGAAATGCATTGCACAAACCTTTCTGCAAGGCCTCCCATAGACGTTTCATCCTCTGCTCCCTATGCAAAGGCTGGATAAATTCAGCAACCTTACCTTTGTAACATGGATCAAGAAGGGTTGCCAGCCAGTAATGATCCCTCTCCTTGATACCACGAATCCGAGGGTCCTTTCGCAGGCTTTGCAGGATCAGGGAGGCCATGCAGCAAAGGTTTGCTGAGGCATTCGATCCGGAGTCCTCTGGTTCACTAAGAATGACATGATCCACAACCACCTCCTCCCAGCCACGTACAAGTCCATGGGTTTCTGGGGACTGAAAATGATCCCTTGAAGACTGCTGCTGATGCTGAGTGCTAGGCTCCACCTCCATGCTGACACAATCCTCCTCCTCCTCTTCCTGTGTGATTGGAATACTGTCTGGATAAAGGGGGCCTTGAGAGGTAAGGAAGTTCTAATCTTCCTCCCTCTGTCCTGTCTCAAGTGCCCTGTCCATTATTCCACGAAGCATGTGCTCCAACAGGAAGACAAGAGGGACAGTATCACTGATGCATGCACTGTCACTGCTCACCATCCTCGTGGCCTCCTCAAATGGTGGCAGGACAGTGCATGCATCCTGACCCTGCTCCCCTGACCCTGTCCTGGTGCCATACTCACACAGGTACTCATTGATGGCCCTCTGTGGAGTGTGCAGATGCTGCAGCATTGCCATTGTTGAGTTCCACCTGGTGGGCATGTCACAAATGAGGCGGTTCTTGGGCAGGTTGCATTCCTTTTGAAGGTCAGCCAGCCGAGCACTGGCATTATATGACCGGCGGAAATGCCCGCAGACTTTCCTGGCCTGCCTCAGGAGATCCTGTAAGCCTGGGTACCTGCACAAGAACTGCTGCACCACCAAATTAAAGACGTGAGTCAAATAGGGAACATGGGTCAAGAGTCCCTGTCGGAGGGCGGAGAGGAGGTTGGTGCCATTGTCGCAAACCACCATTCCTGGCTGAAGCTGGCATGGCCTCAACCACCTCTATGTCTGCCCCTACAGAGCTGACAGAATCTCTGCCCCAGTGTGGCTCCTGTCCCCTAAGCAGACCAACTCAAGCACAGCATTGCATCTTTTTGCCTGAGTACTGTTGCCAACTATCTGCATGGGAGGTCGACATATGTCTGGTCAAGCATGTGGTGCCCAAGCGGCTGCTGTTTTGGCCACACAACATATGCTTCAGACATATGTTGCAAACAGCAACAGTGCGATCTCCTACACACGTATCAAAAAAGGCCCACACCAAAGAACTTTTCAAAATACGCAGGGAATCAGCAGCGCCCTGCACATGCGGAGCTCTGCGGTGTGATGCAGTCGGGTGGCTGCCCTTAAGCTGGCCCCTGCAGGGCATCCTGCCTCCTTGGAGATGTGCCTCCTCCTCTTCCCCTCTTCTATCAGGCACCCACGTAGAGTCAGTGACCTCATCATCCCCTCCCTCCTCATCACTGGAGCAAACCTGGCAGTATGCTGCAGCTGGGGGAACATGACTGCCATTTTCTTGTCCTTCCTGGGCACCCCCTCTCTCTGGGCTCACGTTACCGCCTTCCACAACCTGGGTACCATCATTGGAGCCTTCAAAATGCTGCGCATCCTCCTGCAGCATGTACCCGACACTGTGGTCGAACAGTTCAGGGGACTCCTCCGTGCATGATGGTGGGGCTAGGGAAGGAGTGACTGATGAAATTGAGCCTATGGAATAAGCCACTTTGGCAGCTGCATTGGCAGGCAAACTACTCTGAGCCTGGGTGACAGAGGATGAGGAGGATGAGGACGGCTTAGTTATCCACTCTACCAACTCTTCTGCATGTTGTGGATCAAAATGGCCAGCTGCCGAAAAAAAGGACAAGCGTGCCCCAGGGCCATGTGCTGAGGATGCACCGTGTCCACGATCAGCACTGTTGGCTGTAGACACAGAGCCTGCTTGCCCTCTTTTAGTGGTCTGTGAGCATCTGCCTCTCCTTGGTGGCCTTCCAGACATGCTGTAAAATGTTATTAGCAAAACACAGCCTGAAGTTTACTAGAAAAAGTACACCAGGAATGGCCTGGTGCAGCCTGATTAATGCCCACCTGCAGCCTCACAAGTGCCATCAATGCAGCCTTATTAGTCCACATCAATGCAGCCTCACCATTGCCATCAATGCAGCAGCCTCACCATTGCCATCAATGCAGAAGCCTCACCATTGCCATCAAGGCAGCAGCCTCGCCATTGCCATCAATGCAGCAGCCTCGCCATTGCCATAAATGCAGCAGCCTCGCCATTGCCATCTATTGACTTCCTATTACAAGTAAACAGGAGATTCTCACTGTATGTAATCTGACGGCACTCGTCCCTCCCCCCGTTGCCTCCGAGGCAGCTGAAATTGAAGTTTTGGCGTATAACACGCACGCGCTATTTGCACCCGATTTTCATGGTGAAAAAGTGAGTGTTATACGCCAATAAATACGGTATTTAATGCACTGCAGATCACTGAATCACCTGCCTGCCTGAAAGTGTATTTGAAAAAGTACACCAGGAATGGTCTGCAGTAAGATATAGGCTTGGCTAGACTAGAATGCAGTGGATATATATGTAGGAGACTGTATATATATTTTATGCACTGCAGATCACTGAATTACCTGCCTGCCTGCCTGTAAGTGTATTTAAAAATGTACACCAGGAATGGCTTGCAGTCAGATATAGACTTGGCTAGACTAGAATGCAATGGATATATATGTAGGAGACTGTATATATTTTATGCACTGCAGATCACTGAATCACCTGCCTGCCTGAAAGTGTATTTGAAAATGTACACCAGGAATGGCCTGCAGTCAGATATAGGCTTGGCTAGACTAGAATGCAGTGGATATAAATATATGTAGGAGACTGTATATAAATTTAATGCACTGCAGCTCACTGAATCACCTGCCTGCCTGAAAGTATATTTGAAAACGTACACCAGGAATGGCCTGCAGTCAGATATAGGCTTGGCTAGACTGGAATGCAGTGGATATATATATATGTAGTAGACTGTAAATATATTTTATGCACTGCAGCTCACTGAATCACCTGCCTGCCTGACAGTATATTAGAAAAAGTACACCAGGAACAGCCTGCAGTCAGACCTAGCTACACTGGGTACAGTGGATGTATATATATACAAGACTGTATATATATATATATATATATATATATATATATATATATATTACACTGCAGCTAACTGAATCACCTGCCTGCCTGAAGTATATTAGAAACAGTACACCAGGAACGGACTGCAGTCAGATCTAGCTAAACTGGATACAGTGGATATATATATACGAGACTGACTGGATATATGTATTAACCTCCCTGGCGGTATGATTATTTCAGATTTTAGGTGCTGAAAGCGGTACCATTATTTTGCACAGAAATTTGGCGTTTTATATTGTAGGCCTGTAATTCTTAGGAAAAATCCACTTAAATCTGTCCAAACCAGAGTCTAGTAGACATCCCGGGCATGATAAAGTTTGAAAAACGAAATAAAAAATTATAATATAATAAATAACTATAAATAATTATACCAAATAATAATATAATAATAATAAAAAATGTTCAATAATGTAATCAAATCAAAAACACTGAAATTTGCTCAGTTGCAGAATTGTCCCTTTCGTTACTTTTAGTGTTTGATGACGGATTTTCCCACAAATCACTATCACTCAATTCTGCAAGTGATTCTAATTTATTATCGCTGTTTTCTAGCTGCTCTAAAGCCACTTTTGATGTAAAGGGACAGTTTTGGTTGCTATGGACAATCTCCAGTTTCCAGGCAGAAAGAACAGTATTTATAATATAAAACTGCATGCAGGACACTGGACAGACCACTAGGGACAAAGGGGATGTGTAATTATTTGATACAGTACTGTAATCTGTAAGATTACAGTATACTGTATCTATACTGTGTGTTTCACTTTTTGAATTTGCCGCCGAACTCCTTCCCCGTGCGTCGCAACGCTCGCAGGAAATGGAGCTCGGCACTGTGAATCGAGCGAGACACGGCGGCTCGCCGATCACAGCGGGGAGACATCGCAGGATCCAGGGGACAAGGTAAGTAAACTCTTCCTGGATTCTGCGATGCGATCCTGAGTCTGGCTCGGGGATACCACTTTTGGTATTGAAAATCCACCCCGAGCCAGACTCGGGAATACCGCTAGAGGGGTTAAATACACTGCAGCTAACTGAATCACCTACCTGCCTGAAGTATATTAGAAACAGTACACCAGGAACAGACTGCAGTCAGATGTAGCTAAACTGGATACAGCGGATATATATATACACAAGACTGACTCACCACTTGGTTACTAGCAATCCGCCAATCACCCCGCTGCCAGACCCCATCTACCAGTTAAGACAATGAACAGTCATTTGTGCAGTTTTGTTACGTTTATTGCAGAATACAACTTGGGTGGGATAAAGGACGATATAAGATGCCCATAGTATTTAGCACATTGTAAGACGTTATTCAGCGGCCTTGGCACTGCAAAACTGGATGCAAACCTTGCACCCTCAGTCTCCTTCCTTTGAATAACTTCTCTGCAGACTGTTGCTCCTTCTTTTCTTGTACAAATCCTTCACTGCCAAACTACTGACATACTATTTCTTCACTTTCATTGGGACAAGTAAGAATCACTCTGAATAATTCCCCCTTGCAGACCATAATGGTATTGCCTCTGCAAATCAAGGAGCCAGAGGCCTACACAGCCTTTCCCCTATGGCTCAATGAATCAGACAGCCACACAGTCTTTTGGAAGGTATTACCAATGCGCTTAATCAGACCAGAGATACACAGTACCTCCCCCCGATGGCCTGACACATGGTAATGGGCGGACTACTGTTCCCAGCCAGCCCATAACTCTCAATGCTGTGTTCCCCGGCCACAGCATTCTACACTACTCTCGATAGCTTCTCCTCTTTTGTTTCTCTCACACTGTACTTTTCCCAAAAAAAGGATAGTTCTGTGTCCCCGGTCACAGAACGCTGGTCTACTCTCCTCCGCTTTGCTGCTACTTCTTCCGAACTGATCTTCTCTTCTTACAAGTCCCGTGTTCCCCGGTCACAGCAACTTGACACCACTTCAGAAATGAAGATCTTTACCTAGGACTCCCTCCTAGCGCTTCCTCCATCCCTCCTCTGCACTCGGCGCATACCCGCGCGGGGATGCCCGGAACAGCAGCTCAATACTCCATTCTGTCTTTTCCTGCTTTCCAGAACTCCTCCCTGGCGGCATATGACCTCAGCTTATATGGGAGGCCTGCCCCCTGCCAATACCAAAGGGTAATTGGTCAGAGCTCCTCACATGAGCTGCCTGCCACTCAAACCTCAGGTCCAACCTCTCTTCCAGAACAATCTGCCTGAAAGCAGGGGAGGCACTTCTGAGTCAGAGCACAGGTGGCCACACCTCCCACTACACCAAACACTCCCAGTCCCAAATCAAAACAACCAGGTACAGCCTAAAGCACAGGCCTGGCTAATTTTACCTATGCTTGGACCCTGAGCTATAGGAAAATACCATTCAGGTAGAGGGTGCTACATATATATATTAAATACACTGCAGCTAACTGAATCGCCTGCCTGCTCAATCTAAATGAAATTACACTCTCTCTCGGTCAACACCAGCAACACACTGCACAGGGCCGATGTGTAGGCGGCCTAACATAGTGTGGGGCGTGGACTTAACCCCCTGAGCCATAATTGGCCAAAGGCAGCCTGCCTTTTATCAATTATGGCTCTCTTTGCTGATGGCGCTGTGATTGGCCAAAGCATACAGGTCATAGTGCATGCTTGGCCAATCATCAGACAGCAATGCACTGCGATGCCGCAGTGCATTATGGGGCATGACGCGCCACTCGAATTTGGCAGGAACGCCCCATAATGTTCGTATTTCGATGAATGCTCGAACAGCCAATGTTCAAGAAAGCAAAGCTGGTCTGAATTATCAGAGAATATAGCAGTCTCGTTTGACAACTAACTAAAACATATCTGTTGCTTGTAGTATAATGTCTGATTAGAAATGCTGTAGCATAAGTGGAAGTTTCATCTCTCAGCCCTCATATTCCTTCCTGACGCCGATTTAATGTAATTTCCAGGGATGCATTGCTGCTAGGCAGATGCATTATAAGCAGACATCGGTGAACTACAATCATGAACATAACATGTGAAATGAACAAGGGTTATAGTGTCATTTATATCTGTGTTTGATTCTCTTCTTCATTAAATATTAATTTAAAAAGCACTCAGAATAGCAATAGATAGACATACACAGCAGCTACAGATTGTAGTAAAACATTCGGTAGACACAGAATTGTATTGTACATAGGAAACACATTTAGTTGCCAGGCACAGATATTTTCAAAGCAAATTGTTAGAAAATAAGAAAAACAGTAGTTATCCTTCTTATAACTTTTTTTTTACAAATGAAGGCCTCTTGAGCTCCTATAGGGAAAGAGAGCCTTGACTGATGGGGGCACGGCCAGGAGCTGGGCATAAGCATTTGGTGAGTGGTCACTCAAGATTGGATAAACTCATGGGGGATGGGCTGGGCCTGAGCTCAGTAAAAGTACTGCCCCAGGGAATTCTGGGCCCTTTGAAGAAACGTGGCTCGAAGAGCTGCCCATCCGCCCCCTGTTTTCTTTGATGGTCTGTCACTGCTTGCTGCGGTTTCTTGACCTTGCCAGCATTAAAGTGATTGTAAAGGCTCGTCTTTAATATATTTAAAATGACAAACATATCATACTTACCTCCACTGTGCAGGTCGTTTTGCACAGAGTGGCCCCAAACATCCTTTTCTGGGGTCCCTCGGTGGCTCTCACGACTCCTCCCCGCATCAGATAACCTTCTAGGAGAAGCGCTTTCTGGGAGTGTTACCTTGCAGGCGCGCTCCCGAGTTCAGCATTTGCATCCACAGTAGAGTTGCCACATCATCCCTTTAAACCCGAACACATATGAATTACACAGGTTCTGAGGCTAATCTAATGCAGATAAGGCACCAAGTGAGTTTAATTACCACCTTAATCAGCCACAGAACCTGTGTAATTAATATGTGTTCGGGTTTAAAGGGATGAGGTGGCAACCATAATCCACAGACATGAATGCCGCACTCAGCCCTGCCCCCCCCAGTGCCCTCGTCATTGGATTTGATTGACAGCAGCGAGAGCCAATGGCCAATCTATCCAATCGAGAGCCGGGAACCCCGGGCAGAGGAAGAGCGCGTCTCTGGCGTGTGAAATTCCAGGGCTCAGGTAAGTAAAACAGGGCGGCTGGGGGCCGGTCACTGACAGTTGTTTTTTCACCTTAATGCATAGAATGCATTAAGGTGAAAAAACATGAGGGTTTACAACCCCTTTTTAAAGTTGCTGTAATGGGCTATGCCCTTGATTGGAAATTGGAAGTAGGCTGTCTGTCCAGCACTTATGGTAAGGAAAGGCCCCCTTTTGGAATTCAAATAGATAATGTTAAAGCATGCTCACAGTACAACTGTGACTGGCACTGGTTTAAAGTGTTCACATGTTCTGTTTTGGAATTTAAATAAAGCTGTGGCCTTGCCACTTCCAACCTAATGGCTGTAAGTGTGTTTTCTTGTATAGGGTGAGGGCAAGGGGGGTTTTCTCCATTATGTCTACAGTTGGTTTGTGCCTAGGCCCATTGCGCCTCAGCAGTCTTGTGTTCTATCATGGCCACCACAAGCCAGTGATATTGGATAGCACTAGCCAGCTGCATAACTCTTGGAACCAAGGCCTGCTGCCCAATTTTTCTCTTCAGTTGTCTCTCTTTATGATCTGATGTGTAGACCTCTATAAAAAATGTAATATTTACCTATCAAAGAGTTATGCTACAATCATCTGTTCACCCATCCTCTCAATTGCTGCATGCTTTATTTTAAAAGATCAGTATAAAGGAAAAGCCTTGTGATAACTAGAAAAAAAGGTTTTAGGGTCCATTCACACCAGGTGTGGTGGAACTGCATTGGGTGACTATTCCAGCCCAGTCCCACCGCACCCCCACCTCAAAACAAGACAAAGGGGTTGATCTACTAAAGGCAAATAGACTAGGCACTTTGCAAAGTGCATTTGAACTCTGCAAGTACAGTTTCTCCAAAGGTTAGTAAAAGCTCTGATGATTTCCATCATCCAATCATGTGCAAGCAAAAATTATTTTTTTAAATTTTCCTTGCACGTGATTGAAGAAGGGGGAAGGGCAAGGATAATGGGACTTTAGATGAGGCACGTGGTCTCAAAAGAATAAAATTGGTGAACATAATTGGAATTTATTAATTTCCATAAAGTACAATTGAAAAACATCATGTAAAAATACATAACTATAATAGAATGATACAAGGGGTAATACAGTACATCTTAATCATAATTAAAATATCTTATGATATAGCAAACAATAGCCTCCAGAGTGCACCAATAACACATTTGGGCTAAGTGTATAATAAGAGTTGATGCATGCAAAAACCTCTGGCCTCATTGATCCAAAAACATGGTATTAAATACTAGCTAGTAAAGTAATATATATTCTCATCAGAAACATGGTAATTGGCAGCTCTATGCGTTTTGTGGCTGGAGGGTCACTCGTCAGGAGCAAGCACTTGGTGTAACTATGGGTAAGAATATTAATATAAGGTTAATAAGTATGAGAAGTACAAAAATGGACAGGGGTAGGGTTAGGAACCCCCATACCAATGGCTTGACTCACTCACGT
This sequence comes from Lithobates clamitans, assembly GCA_037952925.1. Classification (NCBI taxonomy): domain Eukaryota; kingdom Metazoa; phylum Chordata; class Amphibia; order Anura; family Ranidae; genus Lithobates; species Lithobates clamitans. Next base: position 896,038 of record JBBGZY010001301.1, read on the forward strand.
TCATGTGGTGGTGATGCAGTGCCGGGTAGCGCAAACCATCCCAAGTGCTCCCAACCGGGAGCTGGGGTGGGTATCCCAGCAGGGGCGCCCAACAGGCATCCATCAGGGCAGACATAGGACCAGGAGGCAACCTAAGTGTGAAATGAATGATTGGGAAAGTGAACCAGGGTGTTCACATTAGGAAGTGGTAACGTGCACAGGTGGAAAGAAGGAACCGTGATGAGGAATGGAGTGAGTGATGAATTGGCAACCAGAGGGTGATAGAACAGCAAATAGAAGAAAAGTACTGCCAAAACCAGTGGAAGGTGAAGGTAAAACCAATGGCTTGGTAAAGGTATACCTGTGACAGAAAAACCGACAAGGGGAAGAGAAGAAATCCAGGCAGGGTGCAAGCCAGTGTGTAGAGGGGAGCCTCGTGGACCAAATGCCGCCTGGAAGATGCCCTCATGAGCGCCGCTGCAGGAATGCCCACCGACGACACACCGCGTAGCAGGAGAGGGGGGAGGACCACCAACCATGAGTCTGCTCGCGAGCGTAGCTACCACACAGTTGGACGTGACAGCGTCCATAGAAAGCCGCACGTCCAGATTGGGATGCGTGACGCTGATGCACAGTGGCGGAGCCCCCACCCCCCCAATCAATGAGAAGAAGGGTTGAGAGGGGGCCCGCCAGGTGCATCACAGCTCATTATACACTTAGCCCAAATGTGTTATTGGTGCTCTCTAGAGGCTATTGTTTGCCATATCATGAGATATTTTAATTATGATTAAGATGTACTGTTTTACCCCTTGTATCATTCTATTATGGTTATGTATTTTTACATGATGTATTTCAATTGTACTTTATGGCAATTAATAAATTCCAATTATGTTCACCAATTTTATTCTTTTGCAACCACGTGCCCCATCTAAAGTCCCATTTTCCTTGCCCTTCCCCCTTCTTGAATACAATAGGGATGGAAATATGTGACCTTACCGGGTCACAATTTCACTCAAAGTCCCTAGGGATGGAACAATTGACCTTACCAGGTCATGTCTTCATTTAAAGTCCCTAACATTTTAGCTCCATTTTTCACTTGCACGTGATTGGGTACTCTTTGCAAAGTGAAGCTTTACCTCATTTACTAAGCTCTGGAGCAACTGCACTTGCAGAGTGCAACTGCACCTTGCAAAGTACATGGTCTATTTACCTTTCGTAAATCAACCCCAAAATGCCTTGTCTCTGGTTACTGGTTTACACCACTATGTTGCTGTGATGGGCAGGCGGTCTGCACTAAAAAAATAATGCATGCAGTGCTTTTTTCCAGCACAGCGAGAGTCACCGCATGCTGGTCAGATGGAAACATCACTATGTGACATTGCAATAAAGTTTGTTACTAAAAAAAAGAAAAAAAAAAAAGAACAGTGCGATGCACTGTATTGGCGCATAAACATGCTGGACCACATCACACACCAGCCGATGCATTGCAGTGGCTGGTGTGAACAAGCCCTAAAAGTTTAGATTTCATGAAATAAATTTAAAAAAAAACACCCCAACATTCCCCCCAAACCCATGTACATGGCCATATGAACGCAAATGCGAAAGTCGGGTGAGCGCAAGTACAAAAGCCAAACCACACATATTACGTAACACCACACATGCTGCAGTTTGAGCAATAATTCTATTGCCATCATTTATTATTACTTCTAAAGTGATGAAGTGTAAAAGATTTTTAAGTGTCACGTATGGACATGTTTGGGTACTGCCATTTTTCACTGCTTTGCAGGAGCAATTTTGAGGGTTGAGATATTTGGCATTTATTTACTCTAAACAACCTTATCTTTTATATTATCCCCCGAAATATGGAGATTACAGTGGATATAGAAAAGAATCACCCTCCTTTAAATTAATCACATTTTCTTACTTTGCAACCTGAAATGAAGACAGACACAGTTTTTGTTTTATTCAGCTGTATTTTCTAGTGTAACTTATACCATCCAAGTAAAAGTGATATAACACCAACATGTCAGAAAAAATAAAATAAAATCAAAAACAGAATTACTGAGTTGGAAAAAGGATCACCCCCTTATGTCAGTATTTTGTTGGACCTCCTTTTGCTTTCACCTAGCAAATGTACTTCAGCTTTCTCCATCAGCTCCTCCCCCACAGTTATTACCTTTTGTATCACTAGACCCTCCCTTCTAGATTGTAAGCTCTAACGAGCAGGGCTCTCTGATTCCTCCTGTATAGAATTGTAATGTAACTGTACTGTCTGCCCTCATGTTGTAAAGCACTGCGCAAACTGTTGGCGCTATATAAATCCTGTATTATAATAATAATAATTTCAGCCATTAGTCTGTTGGGATATGTCTCTACTAACCCTTGCACATTTAGACTTTGCAATATTTGCCTACTCTTCTTTGCAGAACTGTTCAAGTTCAGTTAAATTTGATGGTGACCGTTTCTGGACTGCAGTCTTCAAGTTATTTCACAGATTTTCAATGAGGTTTAAGTCTGGGCTCTTTGTGCACTAAAATTTACGTAAGTATATTATTTTTTAATGAACATATGGCAAATATCTTGTGACATAAAAATGTGAAACTGCCACCCTTTATTTTAAAGGGTCTCTGCTTTCAGAAAATATCTAGGGGTTGATTTATTAATACCGGAGAGTGCAAAAACTGGTGCAGCTCTGCATTGAAACAAAATCAGCTTCCAGGATTTTTGTAAAAGCTTAATTGAACAAGCTGAAGTTAGAAGCTGATTGGCTACCACACACAGCAGCACCAGGTTTTGCACTCTCCAGTCTTAATAAATCAAACCCAGTGTTTGGGGGTGTGTTTCATGTGAACGTTAACCACTTCAGCCACGGAATGATTAACCCCCTTCCTGACCAGAGCACTTTTTTGCCATTCGGCACTGCGTCGCTTTAACGGACAATTGTGTGGCCGTGCGATGTTGCACCCAAACAAAATTGACGTCCTTTTTTCCCCACAAATAGAGCTTTCTTTTGGTGGTATTTGATCACCTCTACGGTTTTTATATTTTGTGCTATAAACAAAAAAAGAGCATCAATTTTGAAAAAAAAGCAATATTTTTACTTTTTGCTATAATAAATATCCCCCAAAAATATATAAAAAAATGTTTTCCTCAGTTTAGGCCAATATGTCTTCTACATATTTTTGGTATAAACAATTGGCGTATATTGATTGGTTTGCGCAAAAGTTATAGTGTCTACAAAATAAGGGATAGTTTTATGGCATTTTTATTATTAATTTTTTTTTTTTATTAGTAATGGCGGCGATCTGCGATTTTTATCATGATTGCGACATTATGGCGAGACACATCGGACACTTTTGACACTATTTTGGGACCATTGTCATTTATACAGTGATCAGTGCTATAAAAATGCACTGATTACTGTGTAAATGACACTGGCAGGAAAGGTGTTAAACACGAGGGGGCGATCAAGGGGTTAAGTGTGTCCTAGGGAGTAATTCTAGCTGTGGGGGGCATGGGCTACTACTCACATGACAGCGATCACTGCTCCTGATGACAGAGAGTAGTGATCTCTGTCATGTCACTAGGCAGAACGAGGAAATGCCTTGTTTACATCTCCCTGTTCTTCCTCTCCGTGATACGATTGTGGGCACCCGGCGGACATTGAGTCTGCGGGACCCGCAGTCACGAAGCACGTGGCGGGCGCACGCCCACAATGCCGCATCTTAAAGGCATCTTTTGCCCACCCGTGGCATTCTGCCGACGTATATCGGCGTGCGGCGGTCGGGAAGGGGTTAAAAGGTGTGCGCAAAAAAAAAAATTGAGTCAGGGAAAGGGTTAAAGTTGAACTTTAGTCTTACCTTCAGTTATCCAAGACTGAAACTAAAGAGGGGCTTTAGGAGAAGGACAGATAATAAAATGTGAAACGTGGCAGTAGGGGCCAGTTCTGCGGGATGTTGGGGAAAGATGAAGAAAGTTGCAGTGGTTCGCCCTGCATTACTTGTTTCTTTGGGAGTCAGTTGTGTCTCGGTTGGGTCCTGTGTGCCTGCAGATGGTCCACAGACAAGTCATCCACACATCCTGGGCGTGGCACCATTGTCTACCTAACAGAAAATATTCTGTTCAAATATTACAAGGGATCAGTAGGGTTAAATGGCAGGAGGGGAAAGTGTGAGCTGGAGCTGAGAGAATATGATTGGTACATGATAATATCCTTACCCTGACTGCGGACTGCTTGATTATAACTAGCTTCAATGTATAAACTTTGGTCTCCCAAGTGCATACATTTATGTTCTCTGACCTTCTGACATTTACCCGCTGATTAATTTAAAAGAGTTCATTCTCCATTCAGCTCACTCAATTAAACATCAGCTACAGAAACAAGCCTTTATTATAAGCAGAAGGAATCGAACTGGGACAATAACAACATTGATAGTTGTGTGAATGGATGAATTGAGACTATGTCCTGTCCCTGATGGCTTCATTTACCAGAGAAATTACTTGTATGTGCCAATTATTCCTTCATCAGCCATACAAATACGCAGATTGTATGACTTCATTATTGTTTCTAGAAACTGCATACAGTGTAAGAGAACAGGTCAAGGACAAGATTCACCAATCCACAGAATAGACTCTCCATGACTATTGAAGGCCATTCTTTTATCTAGCTAGCCCTCAGGTGAAGTTGTGAATTGATATTCTAATATGTTCTTTAAAGCATAACTCTCTCAATCAATATTTTTTTAACCACTTTAATACCGTTATATAGCCGAAAAATGGCTACAGCGAGGCTCTCTCGTTCTGGGAGGGCGTCCATGGACATCCTTCCAGAACGTGCCTCCTGCACATCCACCTGGAGCACACAACGTGGACGCTCTGTGATTTCTGTGTCCTTCGGACACAGCTGATCACAGGTTGAGGTGAAGGACCAATCACAATGGCCCTTTACCATGTGATCAGCCGTGTCCAATCACATGTAAACAGACTTGCTGGTTATCGGCAGTCTTTTCCTTACACGTTGTCTCTGTGTGATGAAATGATTGCCAATAAGGGGCAAGCCTGTCCGTATTGAGGTGGGTAATCCTTATGCTGATAGCATTAGTAAATAGATAGGAGAGTATATCATATTTCTTTGTTTTAAACTTTTCTTTTTTACATTTCTTAGTTACTTCCTGATTTCCAGGCCTAGGCAAATTATGCCATATATCCCAGGAGTCTTTATGAGGGGAGGAGGGGCTTTCTCAGCTAAGCACAACCTCCTGCCTGAGCTAAAGGGCAGATGGATTCCAGGAAGTAAGTGCTACAAGAATCATCTGCCCTTGATCAAGATGGCCATGGCCAAAAATGCTAGGGATTTGTCAGCAAAATAAAGCATGGAGACATGGATGGATGGGTGAGTCTGCTTTGAATATAAGCCCTGGTTCACAATGACTTCGGGAATGAACTCGCACAATTTCATTTCCACATGTCAGTCCCGATTTCGGGGGCGAATTCAGAGACATCTGTGCAGGTTTCTGCACAGATGTCAATAGAAATTCGCATCCCAAAATTGCCAAAACTAGTACAAGAAACTACTTTTGGGAACCGATGCGGTGCCGCAATTGCCGATTCGGACGCTGCCATTGCCGGCAATTGCTGCTGACTTGATATGCGATTTGACATGTCCAATCGCATGCCAAATCACATCAATGTAAACCAGGGCTTAAAAAGGAATTAAATAGCTGTGACTGACCACCTGGCACCCAGTCTGGCCAAGATACAGCTTCCTCCAATCTGAAACCAGGAACCAGGTATTATAGCTGAATATTGCACCCTAGATAATACTAGCTTAGATGCAAACTGGAACTGACTTTATTGTCACTTTGCACAGAATATATACAGCACAAAATCAGGTAAGAGCCTGATCATATTATTCTAAACAAACTGTAAACAGTAATGTTAGTACAGCTAATGAACAGCTAACATAAACAGGAAGCTAATTAAACAGTAAGCTAATAACAACTAGTTACGTAGACAAGCCTAGGTGACTCAGTTCACTGGCCATCCAGACAATGTTTTTGATTAATCAGGGATCCCATGCCACCCCACCTCTGACTGTCCAGCAACAGTCTACAAAAGCATTCGAGACAAAACGTATACTATGTTCCAGTAGTCCGAAAAAGTGGAATTAATTTATCTTCAATCATTTCTTGGGGGATATTGCTGATAATCATTTCTGTTCCATGTGGAGGGGCTTCTCCAAATCAGTCTGCAGGAGGGCCACCATATTTCCTCTGACTATTAACCTGTACAAGATTAATATTACACCTTTCACTCCACTCCAGAAGAGAAGCTTTATTGTCTTTATTCAGAGAATTAATCCAAGCCTCACTCTCTCAGCGTTCATGACGTCGTTGTCCATCATTAGAGAATGATCTACTCTCTCCATGGGATCAGAGGTGGAATGATAATTCTCCCACTCTACAAGACTCTGGTCCGGCCGCACCTGGAGTATGCCATCCAGTGGGCACCAGTCCTCAGGAAGGATGTGCTGGAACTGGAGAGAGTCCAGAGAAGGGTAACAAAGCTAATTAAGGGACTGGAGGATCTCAGCTACGAGCTACGGGGAAAGACTGCAAGCACTGAACTTATTCTCTCTGGAGATGAGACGCTTGGGAGGGGATATGATTTCACTGTACAAATACCGTACTGTGACCCCACAATAGGGATAAAACTCTTCTGTGAAAGGGAATTTAAAAAGGTCACGCAGCCATTCACTGAAATTAGAAGAGAACCTTAAACTGCATAGAAGGTTCTTTATGTTAAGAGCGGTAAGGATGTGGAGTTCTCTTCCACAGGCAGTGGTTTCAGTGGGGAGCATTGATAATTTAAAAAACTATTAGATAGACACTTGAGCGACCATAACATACAAGGATAAACAATGTAATACTGACATAAAAACACACATAGGTTGGACTTGATGGACTTTTTTTTTCAAGCTCACCAATTATTTAACTATGTAACTGAGCTCTTTACCATATTCTGACTGAAAGAAGCAGACAAAATACCCAGTCTCCACCACGGGCCATAATCAATGGGTAGGAGGCTTGCCCCTAGTCCCCTCCAAAAGCCTCTGTCCCAGTTGGGTTTGTCACAATAGCATTTTTGGTTTGTAGCACTCAGATGCAGCGTACAATGGTTGGCATGGGGTTGAGTGCCTAGTGGAACATGATGGACATGAAGATAGAGACTAGCATAGAATGGTCACTACACACATGAATGTCCATGGATGTAAAAGTCTTGTAAATATCTACAAAACATTTTCCACTAAACAAAAACCCCAAATTACAGCCTCTTTACCAGGGTCTTTGAACTGTACTCTAGCTCACATACAGTAAAGCCATACACAAGGGCATGCACACTGAAAAACTCTCCCTCTCCAGCTACACTACATCCACCTTTTAAGCCACCTGAACTTCAACCAATGGAAAACTGGATGGAGATGCAGCCAGGGAACCCGTCCACTAATTCCATGGCCAAGCCTTGAATTAGCAGATGCAAAACTTCAGTACTGTCAGGTCTCGGTCTCCCTTTGGAGTTTAAAAAAAAAACAAAAAACTGCTATAATATTGCGGGAATATATATCACATCCCAGCCTACTTCCCAGGTCATCTGGTGCATTTTATCACAATAGGTAATGTAGTTTGCATAGTATTAGCGAGAGCCTAGTAGCAAGAAGGTTGCTCTAAAGGGACCCAAGTTTAACGTGAACCAGTACTGAGAGAAACATGACAGTTGTTATTGCCAACCTTCTGAAAATGCTATATCCCTGTCTGCCTCTGTCTGCAATGCTTCATATGTCATTGACCTGGAGAAAGTATGAAGATGTAGCCAGAATTATGCCACAGCACCTGATCAGGATAGTTGTCCCAGCCCAGCAATAAAGTACTAAAGCCACTAAATCAGCATGGAAGCTTGACTAGCATTTTAAAAGGAGAAGTCAACAGTATCAGCTCATTTGTTCCCTCAGTAAAGTTTTCCTCTAAGGTAAATAAACAAGGCAAACTAATAGAAATTCCTCATAGATTGATCTTACAGTAAATCAATAGCCAGAGAAGACTTCCAAAGGGTTAAGTGTTAAATGGGATATCCTCCTTTTGTTGTCCATTTAGTCTTTCTTTTTGTTGTCCAATACTTCCTTTTTTTAATTTTTAATTTATCAAATTTTCAGTATACATAAAAGCACACAAAGCGACAAACACAACGGGTTCAGTGTGAAGCGCTCCAGGTACAAAGGTAACCTCAGTGATACAGCTGAATAAAAAAAATCTCATGCAGTACAAACATAGACAGGGAAAACACTATCTACAAGGGGCGAGTACACTGCTAAATAATAACTGAACAAGCAGGGATGAGAGGGTTAGGTGGTAACTGTCATAGACACGGATCAAAAATGGCCCATCAGCTTAGACTTGAGAACTGAGTAGAGTAGTATATTCAGAAGTACAGGTGAATTGTGTCCAATAGAACCATGTATTCCAGAATCTCTACTCCATGTGATTGGCCAAAGCCATTAAATCTTACATAATTTCGGTGATCTCAGCAAGCCACAATCTGATGGGTGGGGCAGATGTTTGTTTCCAATAACACCCCATTCACACAGGGGCAACACGACTTGCAGGTCGCCTCACCGAGGCGACCTGCACATGACTGCCCGGGCGACTTGCAAAACAACTTCTGTATAGAAGTCTATGCAAGTCGCCCCAAGTCGCCCCCGAAGTCGTACTGGAACCTTTTTCTAAGTCGGAGTGACTTGCGTCGCTCCCCTTAGAACGGTTCCATAGCATAGAATGGGAGGCGACTTGTCAGGCGACTAGGTCACCTGACAAGTCGTCCCTGTGTGAACGGGGTGTAAGCAGGAATGCAAGCCCTTGCGACGTTGAGCAAATTAATCAATAGGGAGCGTTAATATCGTTTCGAGGAGAGGAGAGCTAAATGGAGAAGAAATGCAGGGCATATGAATGGCAGTAAATTTAAATATCCAGTGTTTGACCTGAGACAAAAAGGTCTGAATCCTATTGCAAATCCAGAAGATATAGAGCATGGTTCCTTCCTCCTCCAGACAAAACCAGCAGAACGGCTGCGGGGTTAACTATTTCTTTATTTAAAAAAAAAATATTTTCCTTGCCTAATGATAAGTAAATTATGGTTGGTTCCCTGGGGTTACTGTGCTTTCGTGTGTAGTGATTTACTTCTTATTCTCTTTATTGAATAAGCTCAGCCCTATTCTTAGGAAAAAGGGATGTAAGCAGAGCATTCATCTTATTTTAAACAGCTGCCTATGAACAATTCTTACTCGGACGGTATTATAAAGAGCTACATCTTGTGTGGTTGTTCTATGTAGTGGTGATTTTTATAGAGGTGTACAATTTCCAAAGGGAAGTTTATCTGTGCAAATATGGAGCAAAGTTAAGCTACCCACCAACTTTAAACTGTAGTAGGATGCCCACATGTTTCCATAAACATGACTGCTTAGGTCAGCTGAACATTCATATTTATGCTTATGAAAGAAGAGTGGGGAGAGATGTAAACGAACACCTCAGTAACCAGCTTATTATGGGGAAAATCATTAGGAATCAACTGGGAAAACCCTATCTAACAATTCTTCCATGTGAAGGTCATCCTGTGGATATCTGGAGATATTGAGAGTGTCTAATCATTTTTTAATCTTATCTTAACTGGCTGGATTCGATGACGATCATCTAATGCCTGTAGGCACACTAATCCTGTTATTGTAATGTACAAATCCCCTCCCAAACAATTCAAATCTGATCTTCAACTGATTATAAATAAATACATTAAAACCTTGGTTTGAGAGTAATTTGGTTTGAGAGCGTTTTGCAAGACAAGCAACAATTTTAAATAAATTGTGACTTGATATACAAGCGATGTCTTGATATACAAGTAGTGTCATGTCACAACTGAGTATAAAAGAGAAGAGAGGCACCTCTAAGTGTAGCAATATAGTTACATTTAATGAAGGTAAAACTTTCAGAAACTCACATGGTTGATGATTAAAACAGGCACATCCAAGCATGCAGGCATCCAGGGTAAAGCTGTCCACATAGACCATCCTCCGCACTGCCATCGACGTCACGAGTGGTTCAGGCCTCGCTTTCAGATCGCTCTACTGCAGGGTAGTCTTCCAGGTCATGATTACAGACTGACAGCCGGCGGTGCGGGGGATGGTGGACTGCTTTACCCCGAATACCTGCATACTTAGATGTGCCTCTTTTAATCATCAACCATGTGAGTTGGTAAATGTTGTACCTTCATTATACTATTATTGCTAAACTTAGAGGCACCTCTCTTCTCTTTTATACTCTCTAGCTCCTGCTGGATTTTGCTTCTAATCCCTTTGTGAAGGCTGCCATTTTTGGAAGGACATTGTATGGTTACACAACTTATCATATTGCTATAATCTTTTTATATGGACTATAAACTGAAGGGCTTATCAAAAAATGGTTGTGGAACAAAATCATCTGAGTTTCCATTAGCTCTTATGGGGAAATTCGCTTTGATATACATGTGCTTTGGATTACAAGCATGCTTCTGGAACAAATAAATTATGCTCGCAATCCAAGGTTTTACTGTACTTCAGTAAAGCAGCTTCTCACCATTCCGACCTGATATATGAGAATTGTCCCTCTGATTGCTACTTGATTCAGAGCTCCAAAGTTCTTTACTACCAAACTTTGCATAGCTAATTACTTCATATAAGCTATTTCTTTAAATAAACCAAGGGACAATGTAGATGTAATTTATTCATGTATGGTTTAAATGAACAGAAATTAGTTTTTTCTCTGTGTCTCTATTACAGAGATATCATGTCACATTATTTCTAGGTGACTACATAGGAAATAATGGAGAAACCTGCCCTTTGTGGTAGCTGAGCTTTGGACTGAAGGTTACTAAATGACTGGTACAGACTGGATGTCATGGACTATAATAGTGGACCTTCACATTGGAGAGGTGAGGGTTTCACCACCAGAGCACACTGCAAAGGGTGATGGACTTTACTGAAGAATTACCAGCTTTCAGCCTTCAGGCACACCTGTGTATATGGCAGCTGACCAGGGGTTAATAAGTAAATAGGCAAATTCTGTATATAGCCCTACAGAACAGTCCGCATGGGCTTTGCTGCTTCTTTAATGCAAACAGGAAACAGGAACTTTATTATCAGAGAAAAGACATAGAGTTTATCATAGGTGCAGCTACAAACACTGCCATCTACTGGTGGAAGAATATATCTCTACCAAATACTGATGTACAGTGGTTGCTGCACAAAATACAGTTCTGTACTCCAACACCCCCACTCAACAACTACTCCTTATATTAGTCCCATTTCAGATCTCAGTTCTATAAATCTGTTTCTTGTAAGTGTTTTTTTCAAAACATCTGCAATATTCTTTTGCAGCTCTGATCTACTTTTGTTTCTCATGAGTTGGAAGTCTTTGCATTTCATCCCATGAACCTGACTCTGGTTTTAATGCTACGCAACATTGGACAGACGTTTGGCTGGGATGCCTTTATTGCTTCTGGTGGATTTCCTGATTGAAACCACTTGTGGCCTGGTGTCTTTTTTTCTTTACAGTATTTTTGGATTGTCTGCCCTTATTTTTATCTCTGTTTCATTTTTTTGCTTATCTTCATGTAACACTGATGTGGAATTTCCCTCAGTTTGAAGTGTTTGTTCATGAAGTTCATGAAGTTTTGAACACACTGAAGTTTCATCGACGATTACACTTCTACTGATGCTTACCTTGTTGTGTAGAATTCTGTATCCCTTTTGAGATTCACTGTACCTCACAAAGAACATCTTCCTGAGCACAAGCATCCCATTTTGAAAGTTTTTTTGGGATGTGCACATAGGCTTTGCTTCCAAATTTTTTTAGATGGTTCAAAGTTGGGTCCTCCCATTCCAGAGTTCATATAGAGTTTTCTCAGTTGATTTTCCTGGTAGTCGATTCTGCGGTCATAATTGCCTCCCCCTAGTATGTGGTGGGCATATCTGCATCAAACAACATGGTTCTTCCACTCTCATATAGAGAACGGTTCATTCTTTCTGCAACCCTGTTTTGTTCTGGGTTGTATGATACAGTAGTGTAGCCAGGAGCGGGCTATTGTGCCTGCAATTCAGGGACGTATACAGTGCTGTTAATGTTGAGCTTTCTCTCTCTAGTGTTGACTTTTACTCCATGGGGTTGATTTAATAAAGGCAAATAGACAGTGCACTTTTGCATGTGTAATTGCTCCAGAGCTTAGTAAGTGAGGTAAAGCTTCACTTTACAAAAAATACCCAATCACATTCAAGAAAAATAAAATAAAGCACTTTTGCTTGCACATAATTGAATGATGAAAGTCAGCAGAGCTCTCCCTCATTTACTAAGCTCTGGAGCAACTGTCCCTGCATAGTGTAACTGCACTTGCAAAAGTGCAGTCTATTTGCTTTTAGTAAATTAACCCCAATGTGTACCTAATTTGAGCATGCAAGTAAGGACCTAGTACAACCAGATTCACAACCAAAACAAACAAAAAGAACAAACATAACAACAACTTACACACACCATACATGTTTGGGGTAAACATAGATCTATAGTCAGACAACAAAGTTAACAAAAATAAAATAAAATAAAACAAATAAATAAATAAAATAAATGGGCAGACCTGATGGACTAGTCTTTTTCTACCATCACTTTTCTATGTTTCTACACACATATATACACATGTGCCTCCCCTCTCCCCCAAAGCTAGCTTTTATCACAATCCTAGAAGTGCATTAAAAAAAGAACCCTAAAAAGTTGCATTTAAAGAGGGCACCTCCGAATAAGTGGCCTTAGATTATTCCAGCCATGGATTCCAGGTTTTCTGGAATTTTCTGGGGCATGCTTTACACTCATATATTATTTTGTACTTAGTTTTTTAGGGATCTCATACAGCAAATGCTGATTTCCTCATTCTCATTCGCATGTGCAGGATCATGAGCATAGAAGCCTAACTAGATGTGCAAGGGCAAAAATGCTCATTGGTGCATGGATGTATGCATGCATGCACACACATCCACAAATCGTGGCATCCAACAGCCTGTTTAAACCAAGAGGCTGCCTGGCCTCAGCGCTGGATTGTCTTCAGCTCGGGTTCCTGTTTTCCTGGTTCTTGAAAGTCTGCTAACCTGGTTCCTGACCCGGCTACGCCTGACATCACTCTTGGATCACCCCTACTGCTTGCTCCTGACCTTGAACTTGATCCTGACCCTGCAACTGTTCGTCTGGCTGCTGCTGAACATAGCTTGCGACCAGATTCCATACTACATAGGACTTGTGTGTTTCCAAGCTTCAGTTCACTACTCCAGCTTTCTGACACCTGCGCTCTTCCACTGCCCTAGCAGTCCCTGGCTCCACTGCCTGGGGTGCTAGGATGGGAACTGAGCAAAAGGCCACCCTCATCTCAGACTCCACAGTCAGGTGTGTGACATTAGATCATTCTGTATCAGCCATATGAAAGACTTGTGTGTGTGTGTGTGTGTGGGGGGGGGGGGGGGGTAGGATTTTTCCAGATGAGCAAAACAGATTTCCTTGCTTGAAAGAATATCATGATCATGATGTGGTCATGAACCAGAGGGACAAAATCATTTATGATAAGTAGTCTTCCGATGTTCCTGGGCCTGGGAAGCCAAGGCTAGTTCTTAAGGCATTGTATAATGCATCTCTAATAGTGGTCAATTATTTGTCCCTTAATATCAATCAAGTTTCTCTCTCCAATTCCCCGACCTCAAGTCTCTTTCTTTCCCTGGGGTTCACACTCTTCTTTTATTGCCTCTGTGGAATGTCGTTCACATTCTAAAAGCAGGCACCATTTGTCATGACGGGGACATCATTCCACCAATCAGAAAGCAGACCCTATGTTACTGTGACATAATGGAGGAAGTAGGGTCAAACGTCTTGTAGACCCTGCAACACCTTCTTACCTGTCGAGGCAGTGACATTAGCTACACCATAAAATGGTGCAGGGATAGCGGCATTCATTTCAGAGCCGTTTAAAATTGCAACTAGTCTCAGTGGTTTCTGCAGTCTGGGTTTGCTTTAGCGCTGGAACCGCTGAGTGTCTGTGACAACAAGGACCCAGTGCTAAACACTGAAGCTGAAATTATCATCTCCTTGACCTTCAATTGTAGTGTACTACCCCTGCAGGAGCCGCAGGCACACAGAATTTTCAGCATTCTTCCACTGGTTCAAGAACCAGTCTAAGGGTTTTTTCTTTTTTTAGTTTTTTTTTGGGGAACAATGACCTTGGATAAGGATGGGAGCATGGGATACCCCAAACTGCAAAACATATAGAAAATGAGGACTGCTAGGCTTCTTGCTGGCTGTATTACACAACTGTAGGCTGCACTGTTTCTTGGCTGAATTTGTAGAACTCCTGGCTGTATTGCACAGCTCCTGGCTACACTGGACACATTTAGGCAGAAATGAACAGCACCTGGCTGTCCTGGACACTCTTAGGTAGACTTGCACTGCACAGCTTGTAAAACTTTTTAACAGTTACTATTCCGCTGTATAACAGAAGTAGGTACTCACTCAGTCCTAGAATAATGCAGGTTCTTCACAGCTGCTTTCCCTGCTCTATCTATCCCTCTAAAAGGGCCCCCAGCTTAGCCTAACTGGGCTTTAATGTCTTCACAGGACTCCTGTTGCCTTCTCCTTTGTGTCTCTCTCTGCCCCAGGTGCAGAGCCCCCAGCACAGGGGTCTCCTCAAAAAGGCTGGACCCTAGAACTCTGCACTCTGGCTGCTAGGCCTCAGAACATTTATATTTACTGCACAACCCTGTCCAGGGATAGAAATAGTTCAAAACCTCTAGTTTGGAATTTTTAAGGCAATTTGAAATAATAATTTGAAAAAATTATTCTACACGAAAAAAAAAAATATTTTAACCACTTCAGCCCCGGAAGGATTTACGCTCTTCCTGACCAAAGCACTTTTTGTGATACGACACTGCGTCACTTTAACTGACAATTGCTTCTACTTTTTTGCTATAATAAACATCCCCCCAAAAAAATATATATATAAAAAAAAAAATTATTTCTCAGTTTAGACTGATATGTATTCTTCTACATATTTTTGGGAAAAAATTGCAATAAGAGTATATTGATTGGTTTGCATAAAAGTTATAGCGTCTACAAAATAGGGGATAGATTTATGGCATTTTTATTATAAATTGTTTTTATTAGTAATGGCGACTGTGACTTTTATCATGACTGCGACATTATGGCGGACACATCAGAAACTTTTGACACTATTTTGGGACCATTGTCATTTATACAGCGATCAGTGCTATAAAAGTGCACTGATTACAGTGTAAATGACACTGGCAGGGAAGGGGTTAAACACTAGGGGGCGATCAAGGAGTTAAGTGTGTCCTAGGGAGTGATTTTAACTGTGGGGTATCTCCCTGTTCTGCCGCTCCATGACACGATCGCGGGCCCCTGGTGGACATCAAGTCTGTGGGACCCACGGGCACGGTCACAGAGCATGCGGCATGCGCATGCGCCCACAATGCTGTGATTTAAACGGGAAGGACCTGTATGCCCATTTGCCCAGCCGTGCCATTGTGCCGACGTACATCGTCGTGCGCTGGTCGGCAAGGGGTTAACATATAAATAGATAAAGAATTGTATAGGAAGATTCAACATGTTGCATGATTTGTACAAAAATTTCAAAGCATTGCATGATGTATTAGATTAGGTTGGAGGTGGTATTTCCCAACTACTTGCTGGACTAATGAATACAATTAAGTGAGGAAAATTCTTACAAAATATTGGTCCATTTTGCCTGAGGATTCAATTCTTGGAAACTTAGTGACTAGAAATCTACAAATAACATACAAAAAGGCTGGATCTATTGGTGGAATGTTGACACAAAGTGAATATAAAGGTGACTTAAGGATGGACCCCTGCAAAGTCTGGGGTACCTATCCTTGTGGATCCTGTTCGCAATGTGCAGTTATTGCTGAGAGAACTTTTTTTACACTACCTAATGGGTAATGTTTCTGCATCAGGCATTTTTCAAATTGCAGAACGCAGGGTGTGGTATTCCTCATGCAGTGTCAATGTGGTGCCTTCTATGTAGGCAAGACGCTGCAGGAATTGGGTAAACGCATTGAGAAACACATGCACAGCAGGCAATCTATACTTACATTTTGGCAGACATGTCGCCAAGGGACATAGGTATAGAATGCCCAATGTTAACTTTACAGTTATAGATAGAGTTCATATTCCAGTTAGGAATGGCTCACTGGTGCTTCCCCTTCTTGGTTGTCATACTCTTTGGATCATATCCAGCAGTCCTGTACAAAATGAAGGGCAATCTATTTGGCTCTTTCCTCCGTAATATAAGGAATGCCCTTCCTAAATGTTATACAAATATGTATTTAGAACGTGTTCATGCAACAAGATTGTAGTTGTTGAAAATGTGTACTGTATGTGGAATTCATATGAATTCCAAAATGAGAATATTTTGTATTTCTGAAGTGGTATAAATCCCTGATGAAGATTCTGCCTATGCATCTATTATTCGAAACGCGTTGGATATCCCTCTACTTATCACCATCCGTTTTCTACCGGTGGTAGTCCAGCAAGTAGTTGGGAAATACTACTTCCAATCTGATCTAATACAGCATGCAATTCTTGTAAATTTTTGTACAAATCATGCATGTTGAATTCTTCTATACAATTCTTTATGTATATGTTAAAATAAACAAATTATTATTTCAAATTGCCTTAAAAATCCCAAACTAGAGGTTTTGAACTATTTATATTACTATAGGGATGATGGCAATTACACACCTAGTCACATGAGTCGCCCATTTTTTTCTTTTTTTTTTTACCCTCTCCAGGGATTGGCCAGAGATCCATAAATATTCAGGCTGCTTGTTCTGCTCTCCCTTCCACTTTACTTCCAGAACCATCCAGGCCATAGGGAGAAGTAGCAGAACAGCAGCATGTGAGACATTTGTGAGATTACTGTATAGATTTCTTTTAGCAGTGGTTCTAGGGAATAAAATGGTGGGCGTTGCAATTTTTTATGTCACACAGTATTTGGGCAGCGGTTTTTCAAATGCAATTTTTTTGGGGAAAAAATACTCTTACCTTAATGAATTTTAATGCAAAAAAACACAATATACAACTCAATTTGTGGGTAAAATATGAAACATTATGGACATTCACAAAGCGGTATCTTACCGCATCAGAGGATGCGGTAAGATACCGCACAGTGTTTATCAAAACTTTTGCCATTCACCAAAAAATGCTACTAAAATACAGAGTTGTTTAATGAAGCCATTCGGTATTTTAGTCGTGAAAACATGCGGTAATTTAACACAGACAGTAACTGGCGTATTTATTACCAGTAGTAAATACCGCGTTATTAATGAGCAGGCATCCTTAACAACTGATGAGTGAGCAGCTGTCAGTGGGATTTCCCGCTGACAGATAAATGTAAAAAAAAGAATTGCTGGCAATTAAAAATTATGAAAAAAAAAAACTTGTGGGGTCCGCCCAATTCATACCAGTCCCTTTCGGTATGTACACATACTTGAGTTGGCGGTAAATGGATAATTTTATTTTATGCTAAATATGTGGGGTATGCAAAGTCTGTAAACATTGCAATGTTTTACTATTTATTTCAAATAAAGGTAAATATATATATATACAAACTTGCTACCAAATTGAAAGCCTGCCTGTCCTAAAAAAAAAAAAAACGAAATAAAAATGATTTATAATAAATTAGGGTAGACTACAAATGCTAAAAGGTTTAATGTGTGGAATTGAGCCAAAATAAAAACAATATTTTGTAACTCAAGGCAATTTCGAGAGAAATAAGGCTGGCCACTCAAATGATTAAAAAATACAATCAACTTTTTCTTTTATGTACAAGGTGTGTTTTTTCTCTGTGGCTTAGTTTTAGTTTGTTCTTTGTAGTTGTGTTTTTTTCCCTTTTATATTTAACCGTCATTTTTACAGTCACTTACAATTGTTTATCTTCTTTTTCTTCATAGCATTTTTTTTTTAAAGAAATGTGTGGTTTTTTTAAACTTCTACCCAAATCTTTGCAAAAAAAAAAGGCTATACATGGTATGTCTGGGAACACGATGCCGTCAGCAAAGTTGCCTGAACCATCCTAAACATATGTCCTTTTTTCAGATATGTTTTATTGAATGGTGCCAGCACAGCTGTGGTCAGACTAATCAGTACTTTTGTAAATTATATATTTAATTGTTTTACCCATGCCATTTCACTCTATATACTCCATACCAATAATTATTATAATATTGTCCTATTATGTTATTTTTACCACTGAAGCTTCCGAGTTCCTCTCCGTGCAATGAATAGGCACACTTAAAGTGTTACTAAACCCCGACCCCTGCATTGGCTATATCTGGTCCCCCACAGTACACAGAACATGGAAATGCAATTATTTTAGTAAATATAAACTGCCAAATACCTTTTCTCATCAGCACTATATAGCAGTCTTGTGACTTCTATCAGTGTCCGGTTAAAGCTTGTAGGAGGAGTTTTCATTCTACTCTGACTGTCCTATGAGGCTGCAGGACCCCTGACCCTCTTGTCTAGAGAGTGAGTGCTGATTGGCCCTGTGCCGATCACATGCACCCTCCCCAAAAAAAAACCTCTCTAGCAAAACACACCTGAGCATATACAGAGTGCCCCCAAGGCTCTGTACTAATAGGAGATGAATTGGGGACTGTGGAAGAAGGGGAGGATCAGAGAAGACAAGATCAAACATGCTTTCTACACAATGCAGAGGACTAACCCCTTAGGTTCCACAGTGAGTATAACAAGCATGCTTTCCTACATATATAAAAGGAAGGGGAAACACAGGAAGCGCCACCTGAGTGTAGTATTACAACACAGTTTTGATAGCAAGGTATGTAATACACTCACAGGATAAAGATTAAAATCAAGCTCATCTGTGTAGTATCTCTCCTGGCGTCCGAGACAGGCATCCATGCGTTGAGGCGATGGCAGGGGATCCGTTGTCAATTCTGTGGCCACCAGGAAGTCGGACAGAACCAGCATGGAACGCAGGGAAACTACATCCCCGGAAATAGAGAGACTTCAGTGAGAGAGACTGTTCTGGATAGGCAGAATGGGCAAGCTACGTGCTCAGAGCATCAACTCCTTCTATAGGCATCCTATATGTTCACAGTTACATTATCTTTGTGCTTACACTTACCATTTTCTATTGTTCCTACATATATAGACTGATTTTACTGTTGTGGGTTTAGTAACACTTTAAGTTATTCTGTACCGTACATTTAGATATTCGATGTGTCCTTGGTGAAATGTTCAAATTTTGCTGGTAACCAATGTTATCATGATTTTGGGAGGTGCTGTTCCAGTTGTTGCCCACTAATATGAAAATAGTTCATCTCCCCCCCCCCCCCCACAGTGCCCACAGCTTATAGATCTTTTTTTCTTAGCTGATCTGTAAACCAATGGTGGTCACATTATAATCTGCAGAGTCTGCCCGAGTGCTGAGTGTTCAGGTAGGAGGAGATTTCCACTATAGCCTATTACTTCATGCTGTTATGGGAGGCAGATCATCCATCAACCAAGATGTGACATCCCACCCACTGTGTTTTTTTTTTTAGTTACTGGGCATGGAGGAGGAGGGAGGGACTGGGCTGTCATTTAGGATCTGTATACACACCCACATGTGTGATGTCAATATCATGTGACCTGGCTAGTTCTGATCAACAAGGAAATGTTCTCTCCAGCAATAGAGACCAAACTGAGCATGCGCAGCAGTACTACCCTCACTGTGTTTTATCTGGCCTTACCAAAAGAGACCCTGCAGGGGGGGGGGGTCTGTCCATACAGGATCAAAGAGCCTTTTTACACAATAAAGAGGATTAACCCCTTAAGTTCCACAATGAGTATAACAAGCATGCTATTCTGTATATACAGACAGATTTTACTGTTGTGGGTTTAGTAACACTTTAAAGAGGAGTTCCACCCAGGGGGTCCATTAAAAAAAAAAAAATTAAAAGTCAGCAGCTACAAATATTGCAGCTGCTGACTTTTAATTGGACACTTACCTGTCCCTGGGTCCAGCGATGCGGGGGATCAAAGCCCCGCTCGTCCCCCCCTCCGCTCGTCTGCGCCGGCATTTCAACTGTGGGCGCCGGGCTGTGGCTTCACAGCCTGGCACCCACTGCGCATGCGCGAGCGGCGCCGCGCGCCATCATTGGCCGCTCAATCACCTGGGACCTGTAATGGGTCCCAGATGATTGACAGGAGGGAGGGAGCAGAGCCGAGCCCTTCCTGTGCCGAGAGGGAAGTGATGTCACCAGCCCAGGCAAAGGAAGAGGCAGACTATGAGGGACCACCTAGCAACAGGCATTTAGAGGTAAGTAAAAAAAAAAATATATCCACATTTTTGGGGGTTTTTTTTTTTTAGAATTTTTCAGGTATTTTTGTTTTTTTGGGTGGAACCCCACTTTAAGTTAACCACTTACAGAAGAAGATTTGCCCCCTTAATGACCAGGCTTTAACTGACAGTTGCACGGTCCTGCAACATTGTACCCAAACAAAATTGATGTCCATTTTTTCCCACAAATAGAGCTTTCTTTTGATGGTATTTGATCACCTCTGCATTTTTTATTTTTTGCCCTATAAACAAAAAAGGGCGACAATTTTGAAAAAAAAACAATATTTTTTACTTTTTGCTATAATAAAAATTCCCAAAAATATTTTTAAAAAACTATTTTCTTCATCAGTTTAGGTAAATATGTATTCTTCAATGTATTCTTCTACATATTCTTGGTAAAAAAAATTGCAATAAGC
The DNA here is from genome assembly GCA_037952925.1 of Lithobates clamitans. Lineage (NCBI taxonomy): Eukaryota > Metazoa > Chordata > Amphibia > Anura > Ranidae > Lithobates > Lithobates clamitans. The sequence continues at coordinate 916,917 of JBBGZY010001301.1, forward strand.
GTATATTGATTGGTTTGCGCAAAAGTTATATATTGTCTACAAACTATGGGAAAGATTTATGGCATTTTTATGGCATTTGTATTATATATATATATATATATATATTTTTACTAGTAATGGTAATTAAAGTAAAGTAATTTAGCAGTACTGCGACATTGGGGCAGGCAGATCGGACACTTTTAACACCACTTTACCAACGTAAATGCGCGTGAGCCAGTCGGCAAGTGGTTAAATAGGTAAGGTGTGTTTTTACACAGATGCTTTTTAGAAATCTCTAATAAACTTTGATATAAGATAAAATACATACAAATCCTCTATACACAGGTGGTGTTACATGGTATAGCATGAAGTTCAGTATAAGACATTTTAAGTTTTCTGAGTATTGTAGGCTGGTGGTATTAAAGGCAGTATTTTTTTTTTTCAGTTTTGGATAAAGTAGGGAAGAGTTAGACCCTAAATAAGGGAAAAGAACACACACATAGTGTAATTTTTTCCCAACGTTTATAGTGTATGGTTTCCACGGAGGTAGCATTAAGTGTTTGCCTGAAAAATGATAGTACATTCCAAGATAGGAAGCAATTGTGCTGCAAAATTGAAAATGACTTGCTAAGCTATTACTAGACTTTCCTGGCTTCACAAGTTTGATGCACAATTGCAGCAAGTCTGCATTGCTTGACTCCAGATCAACTTTCTTTGCAAACAGCTGCAAGTTCTGGTTCAGTTATGTTGGGCAATAGTCATCCCACCACAGGGGTCACTGTGGCTGAATTTTCATGCTGTAGACTTGCAGAGCTCTTGCTGTAGACTCACCACTGCAACTTTGCTCTTGCTAGAGACTTGCCACACAAATTTGCTACAAATTGGAAAATTGTCAACTCGAACTTCAAGTGCTTCAAATGCTCTGCGAGTGTACAACTTGCCAGTAAAAAAAAAAAAGTTTTCAAAAACTTCAGTTTTTTCAGGAGCAGTGATTTTAATAATGCTTACAGTGAAACAATAAAAATGAAATATTCCTTTAAATATTGTGCCTGGGGGGTCTCCTTAGTCTGCCTGTAAAGTAGCGCATCTTTCCCGTGTTTATAACAGTACCACAGCAAAGTGACATTTCTAAAGGAAATAATGACATTTAAAACTGCTCTCGGCTGTAATGTATTGTCGGATCCCGGCAATATAGATAAAAATCATTGAAAAAAACGGCGTGGGTCCCCCCAGTCCATTACCAAGCCCTTTGGGTCTGGTATGAATATTAAGGGAAACCCCGTGCCAATATTAAAAAAAAATGGCATGGGGTCCCCTCTAAAATCTATACCAGGCCCTTCAGGTCTCGTATGGATTTTAAGGGGAACCCCAGGCCAAAATGTAAAAAAATAGCATGGGGGTCCTCCCAAAATCCATTCCAGACCCTTATCCAAGCATGCAACCTGGCAGGCCACAGGAAAAGAGCGAGACGAGAGCCATATGTCCTCAATATGGGGAGGGTGCTTTGGGGTCCCCCCCAAAACACCTTGTCCCAATGTTGATGGTGACAAGGGCCTCTTCCCTACAACCCTTTTACGTCACCAGGTTGCCCCACCCTCAGCTATATAACAGCTGTCATTGTGGAAAGGTTACAGTCGGCGGGACACCTCCCATGGGAGGTGGAGTTTTTCTTTGCTGTGATTCAAGATGGATTGACATCGCGGGACACTTTTTTTTTAAAACGGAAGTGTCAAAAACTATCTCCTGTCATTTTTACTTTTTTGACACTTTTTTGGTGAATGGGTAGGGGTACAATGTACTGGATATCCATTCACATGGGGGGGGCGAGATCTGGGGGCCCCCTTGTTAAAGGGGGCTTCCAGATTCGATAAGCTCCCTGCCCGCAACCCCCACAACCACCGGGCAAGGGTTGTGGGGACCCCAAGCACCCTCCCCATGTTGAGGGTATGTGGCCTGGTACGGTTCAGGAGAGGAGGTGCTCTCTCGTCCCCCCTTTTCCTGTGGCCTTCCAGGTTGCATGCTCGGATAAGGGTCTGGTATGGATTTTGGGGGGACCCCCACGCCATTTATTTTTTTAATTTTGGCTCGGGGTTTCTCTTAAAATCCATACCAGCCCTGAAGGGCCTGGTAATGGACTGGGGGGGACTCACGACATTTTTTCAATGATTTTTATGTATATTGCCGGGATCCGGCAATACATTTCAGCCGAGAGCAGTTTTGAATTACATTTTTTCCTTTAGAAATGTCATTTTGCTGCTCTCATTCATTACACTATGTTTGGCCGTTATGTAAGCAACCTTACATAGTGTGGGTCATGGACTTAGCCCCCTGAGCCAGAGCGCGATGTGATTGGCCAAAGCATGCAGGTCAGATGCATGCTTTGGCCAATCAGCAGCCATCAATGCACTGCGATCTCGCAGTGCATTGACGATCTTGCAGTGCAATATGGGGCATTCCGCGGCGCTCAAATTTCCCGCGAACACCCCATAATGTTCTAAATTCTGCAAACGTTTAACTCGAACTTTGGGCTCATCCTTACAATTGAACACTGCCACAAATTTGTAGCAAGTTATCCTTGCTATCTGGGTTATGGTACCAACTAAATATAATAAGCCCCATTTTGCTCTGTTTGGGGGTGTTTGTGGAACCTGTAAGAGCATGCAAACATACAACAATATTTTGATATAAGAATTCACTAATTTTTAGTCAATGAAAAAATATGATTAAAAATCCTTCCATAAAAGTAAAGTACATAAAAATAAAAGTAAAAGCTAGCCTTGTATATCATGTTTACACCCAGTATCATATCTTGTGGCAAAATAAACACATCTATTAATATGTTTCCATGTCCACAATATACATCTTGGTTGTATCCTTGAAATCAAGTGGAGTTATAGGGTAGAAATATTATATCTTCTTATATATAAATATTATATCTTCTTGAATCGCTTTGCAGGACTATATGTTTTCTCTGTACTAGCTCCTGTGGCCCTGCATTCCTGCTTCTCTGGTTAGTAACTATGGCGTATATTTGAGTATGCTTGTTCGCTGCCCCCTCTGACCTTCGGTCTGCCCCTGTTCTGACTGTTGGAATACAGAATTGTATTTTGTGGAACAACTACTGTACATCAGTATTTAGTAGAGATGTATCCTTAGACCAGTAGATGGCAGTTTTACAAGTTTATTGCTGCATTTATGGTAAACACTATGGTGGTTATTTACTAAAAGAAAATACACTTTGCACTGCAAGTGCACTTGAAAGTGCACTTAAAGTGCACTTGGAAGTAAAGTCGCTGTAGATCCGAGGGGGACATGCAAGGAAAATAAAAAACAGCATTTTAGCTTGCACATGATTGGATGATAAAATCAGCAGAGCTTCCACTCATTTCAGATCTACCCCTTAGATTTAGAGTGACTGCACTTCCAAGTGCACTTTCAGTGCACTTTCAAGTGCGCTTGCAGTGCAAAGTGGATTTGCCTTTCGTAAAAAAAACCCTATGTCTTTCCTCTGAAAATAAAGTTTCTGTTTCCTGTTTGCAGTAAAGAAGCAGCAAATCCCATGTGGACTGTGGACTGTCTGTAGGGCTATATACAGAATTTCTAACAGGTTATGGGCCAAAACATAGCCCAGACACCCACCCAGCCACCCAGAGAAAAGCTACAGCAGATAATTGCAAGATACAGCAACAGAAGGAAGACTGCAAAAGAATAAAAGAAAATGGCCAGTAACACAGCTGCAACAAAGCTTTAATTTGCAAATCTGACAAACCAGTGCTACTAGTCTTGGAAATTCAAGATGAAAATGCCGCTAATAAGAGAAGGTATGTGAAAATGTATAAATGAAGTCAGGAATAAACACCATTGAGTGGATAGAGAAAGACCTAAAAGATCAGAGCACAATCTCTCTTAGCAAAGAAGATGATCAAATCTTGCATATATGTAAGTGTGAAACTGCTAAAGAAATAGGAAGGATTACAAAAGGTGCATGAAAGAGTTAATCTCAACAATAACCTGTATTTGATTAGAAATCTATACCAAACCAAGCTGATGAAAGGCCAGGATATTTAGGATTACATAAGGCACACCTTAGAAATGGTCGACACCCGAGCGATATAGGAGACGAAATATAAGATTTTAATGTCGCAGAACTATTACTCAGTGACTTACCAGAAAATTATGAAACGGTTTTCACAGCACTTGATACATGTCCAGATGTTGAACTGACATTGGAATATGCTAAGCTTGTGGATGAATATAAGCATAAAACAGAAAGCATTAATAAGTGACAGTGCTGATGTCGCAGAGTCTGCTTTAAAGATGAAAAATAGGAATAAAAAGAGTCACATGCAGCAAGAAACACATGAATGTTTTGTGTGCAAGAAACAAGGTAATTTAAAAGCAGATTGCAAAATCTGGAAAGCTAGAATGCAAAAAAAAAACCTGAACTACAAAAGGCCAAAAGTGTGAAGTAAGAAACTGATTTTGATTCAGATAATAAATACGTTTTTCAGTACAAAAGCTGCACCTCATTTTTTCAGGCATGGTGTGTTAATTCAGGAGCTTTGAGTCACATGACAAATGACAGAATTTTCTTTATTCACCTTGACCAGAGTAAAACAAAAAAAATCACCATAGGTAATGGGCAAATAATGCAATCAGAAGGAATAGGAGATGATTTTCTTTACTGTCCTATTTCCCAAAGTGTTACCAGAAAGATACCTGTGAAAAATAATCTCTATGTCCCTTCTCTTGAAACAAATCTTTTGTCAGTGAAGAAGCTCACAAAACAAGGCAACGTATTGACTTTTCAAGATGACAGTTGTGCCACCACAAAAGGGGGCATATCTTACTTGCAAAGGCTAAAATTACAAATGAACTGTATCAGCTGAATTGTCATGAGGTGGTTAATACTTCCAAGGGGGAAAAACATTCAAATTGCATTCACATATGGCACAGACAACTTGGGCACAGAAGTTATGATAGCATAAAGAAATTACATGAGAATGACTATGCAAGTGGAATAAAAAATAGTCCATGTAACCAAACAATGAAATACACCAGCTGTATAAAAGGAAAATGACAAGAAAAGCTTTTCCAAAGCAGAGTAACAATAAAGATTTAATTCATTTAAATCTTTACAGTCCAATGGAAAAATTTACTCCAGGAAAGAAGAGGTATTTTCTCACTTTTATAGATGATTACTCCAGGTATGCTACACTATATCTGTTACTTTTCTTGTATGCTATGCTATATCTGTTACACAACAAAAGTGAAGTACCAGAGAAACTTGAACAGTATTTGGCTCAAGCAAGCAACAAATTTGGCAAAATGCAGAGTGTATTGTGCACAGACAATGGAATTGAATATACAGGTGATAACACACAGGTGATTCCTAGAAAGTATGGCATATTATCAAGTCCTCCAACGTCTCTGACACCCTGGGCTCAGTAATTTTTTATCACAAGAAGGAAAGGGGGGAGGGGCATGAGCGGGTGGGTATAGATAGTCTGATCAGGCCAATGCTGATCAAATCCTGGCCATGCACCTGTGAGGGGTAATTGCTGTAACCAAAACAATAGCATATAGCAGTGGGGAGGGGACCAGGGAGCGGGGAAGGTATACGGTATAGAGTTACCGGTAGGGAAAAGTGGTTACTCTAGCAATTATTGGTCAGTACATATTGAATGGTATAAAGGTAACAATTTATTGATATTTATTAAATAAAACACCTGGGTGAGGTGGACATACAAATAGATATTATGGCATTATGGGATACATAACCATCCTCAGTGGATGGCATAAAGGGAACAAACAACACGACAAACAGAACACACAGAACATATAACGGCATAGACACTGTCCGGACGGGTTATATGCTGCTCGGTGGCTAATCGATCAAATTAAAAGTAACATGTGTGTGTATTTCCAATTGGAAAATTTAGTAAAGTGCGCTGCCGAGAAGCATATACATGGAACAGGGAGAGGGGGTAGCAGGGGAAGGAGGGCCCGGACCCTGCATAAACCAGTATCACTAAATAGACTAAGTCCTCTATCTTTACTTTTACTTTGATCTAACTCAGCCTAACTATCAGCCTACCTCACTGTGATTACCATATAAATGACACTAAGCCTCTCTAAATGCATCCCTTGAAATACCCTCAAGAAATTGTGAATTTTGTGTGTCTCCCTGTCCTCACCTCATGTCCCCTCCCTCTTGTGTCTTCGCGAACTTATAAATATGCACTGTATATTATTGTATTTCCTCCTCTTTTATAATCACTATTTCCCATGCATAATTGCCATAAAGTTCCTATAATTGATGACATTGCCCGTAAAACTCTATTGCGGCAACCACAACATTATAACTGCAAGGCAATGAACGAATCACACGGCCTCTGCTATATTTTACCACACAGCAACAGAACTAAACCGATCACAGAGCTGATTGGCTAAACTGAAGCCAGTTCGCCTAAAATAAAAAAGGTGTGTGCTGGCGCCTCCAATCAAACATCCAGGAAGAAGCTACGCTACCACGCAACAGCGAAACGCGTTGACGTCATCACCGGCATCAGCACTGTCCATCGGGCGGACGGAGAGTCGGGAATCACTTAACGGCGAAGTACTAAGCAGCCCACTGCACCAGTTGACGGCACCTGAAGCTACACAAGCTATCAGCATGTAGCAAGAGTGTTCTCTCCCGGGACCCGTCCAGTTACCTCCATGTAGGATCACCGCTGCGGTTAACATACCGGCTCGACAACCTTCCAGACCCTGCATGGCCTGAGCAACAACCTCCAGGGACTTCTATGGAGGTGAAGGTATGAGCATTAACAACTTATAAATCTGCTGCGGACATTGAACAGCTTTACGCAAGCCTAGTCCTGTAAGCACTACATGGTACTTGAGCACCTGATATAGTCACTGTCAGCAATTTACGAATAGCCTTTAAGCTTGTTGATTATAGTGCATAATCAGCTCCACTACCTACATGGTGAATCATCACTGCCTACCATGCACAAGTGAACATTCCTGTATACTGTCATACAGCTTTATTTCCACTCAGCAACAAGTATGCTTACCTTCCCTCAAGCACCCTGATCTGCCAGGAACAGCCCAGACAATTTTCTAATCAATCTCTGGGTCCGGGCCCTCCTTCCCCTGCTACCCCCTCTCCCTGTTCCATGTATATGCTTCTCGGCAGCACACTTTACTAAATTTTCCAATTGGAAATACACACACATGTTACTTTTAATTTGATCGATTAGCCACCGAGCAGCATATAACCCGTCCGGACAGTGTCTATGCCGTTATATGTTCTGTGTGTTCTGTTTGTCGTGTTGTTTGTTCCCTTTATGCCATCCACTGAGGATGGTTATGTATCCCATAATGCCATAATATCTATTTGTATGTCCACCTCACCCAGGTGTTTTATTTAATAAATATTAATAAATTGTTACCTTTATACCATTCAATATGTACTGACCAATAATTGCTAGAGTAACCACTTTTCCCTACCGGTAACTCTATACCGTATACCTCAGTAATTTTTTACCAGTTGACACCAATAACAATAGGCTTACACAATGAAGGTAAAGCAGTTTAAATTTGTTTACTGTGGCAAAAGGGACACATAGAAATGCATAACATAAAACTGTACGTCATAAGGATAACTTGTCTAGAAACAATATAGCACTAGTATGAAATGTGATTGTGCAATCTAGAGATTTCTATTTAGCAAGACAAAATGCAAAGAAACAGTGCAATCCAACCCTGTTAGGTCACTGAGCCCTATGCGAACAGGCAGCAGAGAGGCAAGGGACTGACACTTAAAGCGGAGGTTCACACAAAAATTGAACCTCCACTTTTCGGAACCGTCCCCCCCTCCGGTGTCACATTTGGCACCTTTCAGGGGGGAGGGGGGTGCAGATACCTGTCTAAGACAGGTATTTGCACCCACTTCCGGCATAGACTCTCACGGGAGTCTATGCCTCTTCCCGTCCCCACTGCGCTGTCTGCTGGGACACACACGGGTTCCAGAGACAGCGGGGACCAGTTAGGAAGCGCAGCGCGACTCACGCATGCGCAGTAGGTAACCGGGAAGTGAAGCCGCAGCGCTTCACCTCCTGATTCCCGTACAGAGAATGGCGGCGGCAGCACCCGAGGACCGAGGGACGATTCGGTCTCGGGTGCCGACATCTCTGGACCCTGGGACAGGTGAGTGTCCTTATTTTAAAAGTCAGAAGCTGCAGTATTTGTAGCTGCTGACTTTTAAAAAAAAAAATTTGCGGGACTCCCTCTTTAATAGAACTATGTCAGGCCGGATCTGAAGAGCAGGTAGCGCTGAAGGATCAGGAACAGCCTCTGAACCGCTGTAGATAGGAAGCAAAGCTGTCTGCAGATTAATATTATTATTATACAGGATTTATATAGCTCCAACAGTTTGCACAGTGCTTAGCAAAATGAAGGCAGACATTACAGTTACATTACAATTTGGTACAAGAGGAATCAGAGGGCCCTGCTCATTAGAGCTTACAATCTAAAAGGAAGGGTCAATTGAAACAAAAAGTAATAGCTGTGGGGGATGAGCTGATGGAGGATGTAAAACAGTGTATTACTTAGAAGCAGGATAGGCTTCTTTAAAGAGAAGTGTTTTCAGGGATCGTCTAAGGATAGATAGATTAGGGGACACTTGGACAGATTGGAGTAGGGAGTTCCAAAGGATGGGAGAAGCTCTGGAGAAATCTTGGAGGCGAGCATGGGAGGAGGTGACAAAGGAGCTAGAGAGCAGGAGGTTTTGGGAGGACCGAAGAGAGCGGTCTGGTTGGTATTTTGGGACTAGGTTAGTTGGGGGCAGAGTTATGGATGGCTTTGTAAATTATTCTTAGTACTTTGAATTTTATTCGTTGGGTGAGTAGAAGCCAGTGGAGGGATTGGCAGAGAGGGGTGGAGGACACTGAATGGTTGGTAAGGTGGCTGAGTCTTGCAGCGGCATTCATTATGGACTGAAGGGGGGATAGACTATGTAAAGGCAATCCAATGAGGAGGGAGTTGCAGTAGTCGAGGCAAGAGATTAACCAGGGAGTGAATTAGAAGCTTGGTGGTGTCACTAGTTAAAAAGGGTCATATTCTAGAAATGTTGCGGAGGCTAAGGTGGCATGATTTGGACAGGGATTGGATGTGGGCCTGAAAGGACAGTTCAGAGTCTAAGGTTACCCCTAGCACCCTGGCATGTGTGGTCGGACTGATAGATGTGCCATTGATCTTGACAGAGAAGTCAGGGGAAGGGGCAAGTGGGTAAGGAAATATTAAGAGCTCAGTTTTAGACAGATTCAGTTTGAAGAAGTGGTTTGACATCCAGGCTGATATGTCTGTTAGTAAATCAGTGATGCGTGAGGAGACTGATGGGGGGAGCTGAGGAGCAGAGAGATAGATTTGGGTGTCATTGGCATATAAATGGCAGTGGAAGCCATAGGAGGCTATCAGCTGACCCAGGGAGGACGTGTAGATCGAGAATAGTAGAGGTCCAAGGACAGAACCTTGGGGGACCCCAATGGTAAGAGGAGTTAGAGAGGAGGAAGTGAAGTTGTAAGTGACACTGAAGGTGCGTGAGATAGGTAAGATTCGAACCAACAGAAAACACAGCCATGGAGACCAAGCAAATTGAGTTTTTTGAGGAGGAGGGGATGGTCAACTGTATCAAAGGCAGCGGAAAGGTCCAGTGCCCCGTACACATGATCTGATTTTGGAATGTTGGATGTGAGCTTGTTGGCGGAAAGTCTGACCATGTGTATGCTCCATCGAACATTTGTTGTCGGACTTTCTGCCAACAAATGTGGGCTAGCAGGTTCTCAAATTTTCCGCCAACAAATGTTTGTTGTCGGACTTTCCAATCGTGTGTACACAAGTTCGTTGGACAAAAATCCGCGCATGCTCGGAATCAAGTACGAGCCAGAGATATAACTAGCGTTTGTAATGGAGATATCACGTACATCTTGTACGTCATTACGTTCGTAATTGTTGGCCAACATTTGTGTGACCGTGAGTATGCAAGACAAGTTGGAGCCAACATCCTTTGAACAAAAATCCACGGTTTTGTTTGTTTTTTGTTGGAAAGTCTGATCGTGTGTACGGGGCATTGGAGCACAGAATAATGACCATTGGTTTTTGCTGTTAGTAAATCATTTGGGAGGACAGTTTCTGTGGAGTGCTGTGGGAGAAATCCAGACTCAAGAGGATTAAGAAGGTTATTCTCAATGAGGTGGTCGCTCAGTCGGTTGTAGACTAAACGTTCAAGGAGTATGGAGGCCAAAGAGAGTAAAGAGATGGGTCTTAAGTTGTTAAGATTGGTGGGGTCCAGTGAGGTCTTTTTTAGTATCGGAGTGGCTAGCGCATATTTTAGAGGGTTGGAGAAGATGCCAGTAGAGAGGGAGAGGTTGAAGATATAAGGATAATATGTCCCTCTGGATGCAGCTGTATAACTCTCTCCTATCCACCTCGGCTGCAGCTCACACTGGCACGGAGCTCCTGCTGGCAGATCCAGGCCAATATTATTATTATTCAGGATTTATATAGCGCCAACAGTTTACGCAGCGCTTTACAATATAAAAGGGAGACAATACAGTTATAATATAATACAATACAATAGGATTAAGAGGGCAATCTAGGCCTCAACCATCCTTTTTAATAACCTCTCCCAGTAGTCTGTTCTTCTCTCCTCAGCAATCTGGTGGTTGTAGTTCAGGCCAGTCCTGCTGGAATTGAAACCCCAGCAATTTGAACTACACATCCCACGACGCTTTGCTCCAGGCTCTGTGTTTAGTAAATGACACATGGGGGTTGATTTACTAAAGGCAAACAGACCGAGTACTTTGCAAAGTGTAATTGCATGCTGCAAGAGCAGTTGCCCGTGACTTAGTAAATGAGCAGAAGCTCTGCTGACTTTCATCATCCAGTCATGTGCAAGCAAAAATGCAGTTTTTTTAATTTTTCCTGCATGTGACTGGGTATTCTTTGCAAAGTGAAGCTTTATCTCATTTACTAAGCTCTGGAGCAACTGCACTTGCTTACTCTACTGGCCTTTAGTAAATCAACCCCATAGTGTTGTAGGTAATTTAACTTTTCTTGTATATTGGCTTATGAACCTAATAACAGCATCACAATTTCCATAATTCCCTTTAGCACCCAACGAAGACTGTTCTGCTGATCCAGATGATATATTGACTTCGCTCCTGGAAGGACAGCAGGTCACAACTGATAGGCATGATCAACAGCATGACCTGCAGACAAGTGGCTGGGGTTGCGATAGAGGGCTTTAAAAAATGTATGTGGCCCAAACAAACTCCAGCTAGAGCAAGTAAACATTTTCATGAACCATTGTAATAATGAAATACTGGACAATATAAAACTCTGAAGCTCAACAGATGTACAGGTGGTATGTAACTCTCTTGGCATTTAGCAAATAGATCTTACTATCATACTATGAGCAATGAATAGTCTGCCAACTGTCAAATTGTTGAGCTTCTTAGGATTTCTGTACAGTCTCTTTCATATACAGATCGAATATGTTATTCCTTTTTGTATTTTATATAAAGAACAATTTTGGATCATTTTCTACAACTATGTGACATTGAAATGTAATAGCTTTGAACACTTAATGATGCCAGAGCTGCTGGTGCTGTCGGGGAGAGTGCAGATGGAGTGAGTGGGGGGTGGTGAATGGTAATATATTATTGGGAATAAAGGCAGAATGAACAGCTGCACTTGCAGACACAACATACTGTAGGTGCCCTCTGAATTCAGAGACAGACACTGTCCAGGTGGCACCACAACACAAGAGTATATCAGCAGTTATGAGTGTGAAAAGAGGACAGAACTACCTTTTTTCTTCTTTTGATGGCCTCTGCAGTATGTGTACGCTACTGAAAAATGTATCAGGAAACTCAACATTTCGGTCTTGTTGTTTACATTATGAGTGTAAAGTGAACCTGTCCCCAAAAATAACCCTTTTCGACATGCTGCAACTTAATAAGACAAAATGAATTGTTATTTCAAGGATCATACAAAGGACAGAGGGATGCCAGTTGCCTGTGAACAGGCCCGGACTGGGACAAAAAATAGGCCCGGGCATTTTAGACTGAGCAGCCAACTTTTCCAGAGGGACTGGGTGGGGGTGGGGGGTGGGGGGATTGTGGGATCATCAGTAGACATTCTCGGGGGTGGCTGGTGTCGGTCCTCCACCTGTAATGTGCAGAGACATTGTGATATAAAGGGGACTGCACTGTAAAAGGGGCACTGCAATGATTACAGTGCAGTCCCCTTTATATTACGATGTCCCAATCCTATGGTGACCATACAATGCTACTACTGTCTGTCTCCTATTGTGCCCACACTGCCCAGTGACACTGACCTGCTCTCTCTCCGGTGGTGCTGGACAGCATGGCGCTCTCCCTCTGATGGTGCTGGACAGCGTGGCTCTCTCTGGTGGTGCGGTTACAGCGTGGCTCTCTCTCTGGTAGAGCGGGTACAGCGTGGCTCTCTCTCTGGTGGTGCAGATACAGCGTGGCTCTCTCTCCAGTGCTGCTGGACAGCATGGTGCTCTACCTCTGGTGGTGTGGGTACAGCGTGGCTCTCTGGTGGTGCGGTTACAGCATAAAGGAAAAAGATTACCATCTGTTTAGGAAAAAGTTCTTTACAGTAAAAATAAAAGAAAGAAAACTCTATTTGGGTGATCTGTGTACTGTATTTTAACAAACATTGTAGTGGAGCCCCACATTTTACTGCTCTGAAGAGAAAGCTGTTTGTATCACTATGTTCTTCCAAGATTGATTCATGAATGAGGGGTCTGGATCATTATAGCCACCTGGTGAACTTTCAGTGTTCTGGTGAAGAAAACTCCAGTATCAGCATCCCTTTGGAAGTAACTAACCCTTAAGGAGTAACTCACCAAAAATTAAATTCCTTTTACAGTTGATGCCTAAAATATTACTTGTAACTTAAACCGCTTGAGCGTGTGCTCTGGAAGGCCGAAGACAAGCTACTCGACCACAACCTGGATCTGTAGTGGAGACACTAACTTATTGAAGATTTTGGCCCATGTGTTTCTAGAGAGACCCCTACTGGAACTGGACACTTTTCACTCTAGCACTACCACATGTAAAATTTCTGTATAATGTGTTAAAGTGTTACTAACCCACTACAGTAAAATCTGTCTGTATGTGCAGAATAGCATGCTTGTTATACTCACTGTGGAACTTAAGGGGTTAATTCTCTGCATTGTGTAAAAAGGCTCTTTGATCCTGTATGCACAGATCCTCCCCCTTTTGCAGGGTCTCTCTGGACAAGGCCAAAAAAGTCAGTTCCCCCTGACACAGGTCCCCCTGCACATGCTCAGTTTGGTCTCTATTGCTGGAGAGAATATTTCCTTGTTGAGCTGAGCTAGTCAGGTCACATGGTACTGACATCACACATGTGGGCATGTATACAGATCCTAAATGACAGCCCAGTCACTCCCAACCATGAGAAGTAACTTAAAAAGAACACAGTGGGTGGGATGTCACAGCTTGATTGGTGGATGGTCCCCCTCTCATAACAGCATGAGGTAACAGTCTGTCATGGAAATCTCCTCCTACCTGAACACTCATCACTCAGACGGACCCTGCAGTTTATCACATGAGTGTGGTATACAGATCAGCCAAAAAGGTATATAGTGGCAGTATTTTAATGTAAAAAGAAGATTTATAAGCTGTGGGCACTGCGGGGGGGGGAGTGGATGAACTATTTTCATATTACTGGGTTTAGTAACACTTTAAAGTGGTGTTCCGGCCGAAATTATACTTTTTAAATAAAAATACCCCTATAATACACAAGCTTAATGTATTCTAGTAAAGTTAGTCTGTAAACTAAGGTCTGTTTTGTTAGTTTATAGCAGTAGTTTGTTATTTTATAAACTTACAGCAGGCCGTGGCCATCTTAAGTGTGGGCATCTGAAGCCAGACTGTATTTCTTCCTGGATCTCATCCTTGCAGATCTCGCACATGCTCAGTGCAGCACAAGCAGTGTAATAGGTTTCAGGTCAGGTTTCCATAGCAACGGCAGTTTCAGAGGAAGTTGCCGCCCCACATGCTCAGTGCAGCACAAGTGGTGTAATAGGTTTCAGGTCAGGTTTCCATAGCAACGGCAGTTTCAGAGGAAGTTGCCGCCCCTTCCCAGAAGGCACAAACAGGAAATGATGCGATGGGCCGCGGCCAGGGAGGAGGAAGTGAAAAATGAATACAGCAGATATACAGTAGGTGCCGAGAAAAAAATTAAAAAATATCCAATTTGTTTACAGTGCGCAGTTTAGTGAGGGATGCTGAAGAGTTGTAAAAGTGGGTGGAACTCCACTTTAAGGAAGTCCTACCCTATAAAAAAAGTTGAGGGTATACCCTACTACTTACAATGGGCAGGCCTGTTTGGCATCCGTACCTTTGAAATCGACAGATGCTGGCCTTCGTATTGTTGGCTTTTAAACTACAAATGTAGCTCTCTAACCTGCTACTAGAGACAAATGTCTGCTTAAGCTCCTGAGTCCTGTGGAAGCGCAATATCGAAAAACATGTATTGCACCATCAACCTACACCAAGCTTACCTGGTTTTCGGTAGACGCATCTCTGGCATGTTACTTTTATGGAATTGGCTAGGGCCTGCTGGTGCTATAGTTGGTGACATTAGTGCACTTTTGGTTAGCAGGTCCATTGTGAGATTTTATATAATTGTTTATGTTTTAGGATCATTTGTATTAAAAAATATATATGTGACAGACCTAGCCGGGAGAGAGACTTTTGGAGGGGACTGAATGCTAGCCTCTTGCCGATCGATCGTGGGCCCTGGCATTTGGGGGAACGGTGCACTTTGTGAGCTGTATGCCTGGGGATACTTGAGGTGGTATTACTGTGGATTCGGGTCCTGGTCCCCCAGGACACACAGACTCTGGGGACCCTGGATTTGCCATATTAGAAATAGTGGCTGATTCATAATGCTGGGACAAATACTGTTAGGAGATGCTGATGTCAATTCCAGCCACCTGTCTGTCTGTTGCCTGCTAGAATGTGTATTGTAAATAAGTCTCTAGTGAGGGATCTAAGAGTCATTAGATCCCCATTGTTGTTTGTGTTAATTAACTCTGCTATTGTGATAATGTTGATTGGGTTTTCTGAGCTACAAGACGGCCAGTCTGGCCTAAAGGTCATGTCTAAGTTATCTGGGCTGTCTAAAGGGATTAGTTAATTAGCCCATGTTAATTAGGTTTTGGGTCACAGGTGTATGTTCAGAGTAATATGAGCAGGAGGTATACACCTCCTCTTTTACTGTATAAAAGAGCCTGTATTTTTCAATAAAAGAGATTCCTGGTTGAACTTACATACAGCCTGCCTGGTGTTTGTTCTGAGCTACACAACTGGATTAGAAAGGCACATAGCTGTAGTTCTAGTCCCGGAGCATCGGATGACCGAACCATCAGATCTGCAATCTGATTCTATAGCTGCAGAGGAGTGTCGGGAGAGTGGAATCGAGCGAGCAGGGGCTCGTTACAATATATTTTTAAGAAACTGTTGTCTTCTAGTGCCTATAAAGTCCATTGTTTCGCTCAGATTGTATTTACTTGTATCTTAGTTAAAGTAGAGTTCCACCCACTTTTACAACTCTTCAGCATCCCTCACTAAACTGTGCACTGTAAACAAATTAGATTTTTTTTTTCTCAGCACTTACTGTATATCTGCTGTATTCATTTTTCACTTCCTCCTCCCTGGCCGCGGCCCATCGCATCATTTCCTGTTTACAATGCCTTCTAGGAAGGGGAAGCAACTTCCTCTGACACTGCTGTTGCTATGGAAACTGACCTGAAACCTATTACACTGCTTGTGCTGCACTGAGCATGTGCAAGATCTGTAAGGATGAGATCCAGGAAGAAATACAGTGTGGCTTCAGATGCCCAGACTTAAGATGGCCACAGCCTGCTGTAAGTTTATAAAATAACAAACTACTGCTATAAACTAACAAAACAGACCTTAGTTTACAGACTAACTTTACTAGAATACATTAAGCTTGTGTATTATAGGGGTATTTTTATTTAAAAAGTATAATTTCGGCCGGAACACCATTTTAAGATGTCTGAGAAAGTCATGACCCACCCCCAACTTGCCATATTGCATTGAATATTTTGACAACTTTAGAAAATTACAGCTGCTTCCGATTAAATAGAAAGGTAACTTTTATTAACAATAAATTACAAAATGGCTTGTGTGGCAATATTTTATGTTTTATTATTTTTTAATGAAAGTGGAATTCCCCTTTAGTGCTGTTACTTTTGAGAAGTCAACTGTATAATTGGGTCCATAACCACGTTTCTGTAAATGCTATAGGAAGCGTTCTGCCCTCATTGCACGTGGCTGAGGTATAATTAGATAGACAGCTAACTCTCCTCCCTTAACAACTCATTGAGGCAGGCGCTAGGTCCTTTTTCCAACTTTTTTTGCAGGGACGTTAGAGTAAAACTAACATGGAAGAAATAACATACAATTAGTGTATACAATATACAAAATATACAGTCCTGACACACTAGTTTAACTAGGGAAAGGGGTTATAAACATACTGGCGATGTTTCCGTTAGGCTGACGATAGAATGCAGCTGAATAGGTGTAGCTGAATAGGTGTGGAGTCCTCTGGAGAAGATGCATGGATGAAAATAAGAAGATGGCTACTGGGCGCTGTCTCTTGGACCTCATGGTATAGTCCATTAGAATGATGGGAAACTACAGTGGCTTTTCAGTAAATTATTCTAGAAAAGAGGGTGAGATGGAGCACTAGCAAGGGCAATTGGAGAGGTAAAAAATAAGTATTGATAATACTGGTAAAAAATAGTAGTTGAGGTCTAGTTTTGATTTTTTTGGGGGGGGGGATTTTATCCCTTCTTCCTCTCTGGGAGTTCGGAGCGGCAGCCGACTCAAATGGGCAGAAGTACTCTATAGTAACAGGAGAAAAAGGAAAAGAGAGCAGCATCGCTCTAAGCACAATAAATACATTTAAAAGTAGGCTTTAATATGCTTAAAATGCACTCACATTTTGGCTGTATTTGTCAGGCATATAAAAGTTTTTCTTCCTCAGCTGTACTGAGCGCTCCTTTGGTTTTCCTGACTGGGCAGCAACGATTACACAGTCTTCCGGCCGCTGCAGTGGCATCTGTAGCTCAGAGGCTGGAGAGATCGCAGGCAGGCACATTAGCTGGGCACTTCAAGAGGACATGTCAGGCGCTGGAGAGAAAGGGACGTGGCTTAAGCACTTGCGTACGGAGCATGCGTACTCCTTCGTCAAGCAATTAACAATAGAACATATAAAGCACTTGCTGAAGGCATGACAGGAAGAATGATGTTAATATTGGTGCTAATAATTCCCACCCCCACATAGCAGATGAAAGTAACTATCATTTGTTACATGACCAGTGTAGATCAGAGGTCACCCACATATCAATCCCTATCTGACCATCATCCCAACTTCCTATAGCTAATCCAAGAAAACACACTATCCTAAAGTAGAGGTAAAATGGCAAAAGCTGCCTTTTATTAGAAATAACATACAATATTTACCTACTTACATTTACTGCTGGCGTTGGACTCCCCCAGGCACCGCAATGTACCCATATATCATGGTGCATATGTGATCTGTGATTGGTCACCAGTGATCACATGATACCTGGGCCAATCAAAGCACCCAGTACCATGTGATAACTGTGGGCCAATCACAGCATCACAATAGTAAACAATGGGCCATAAATCAAAGCTATTCATGACATTTCAAATGATTGCTGTTACAGTGATCATCACTGTAACAAGCAGGGGCGGACTGGGCCGGGGGGCAGGGTGGCAATTTTCCCCAATCTGATCCTCCCCAGAAAAGGCCACCACAGCAGCAGCTCAACTGTCACAGTAAGGGCAAGCGTTACCTATGTGCGAGGTAGGCGCTGGCCTAGAGAGTGCACATCAGTCGGGTGTGCTGGGTGCAGGCTGTCCTCACTCTTTCCTGGGACACACGGCTCCCAGCCCTACCACTGCCTCTTCAAAACTCTGCCAGAACCTCTCTGTGGCGTGCTGCTAGGTATTTAGAGGTGGGGTTCGGTGTTGTGACTCACCAGTTAGGCGGGGCTGTGAGTGATGGAGTGGAGAGCTGGCAGAGGTGATCTGAGTTCCGGGCTGTGCTGTCAGAGCTGGACAGAGCGGAGAAGCCACCGGATGCAGCCTCCTACATGGAAACTAAGTGGGACCTGCCTGGGGGAATAGGTTGGTGGGGAGGTGATGGGAGCACTACCCTAGCCTGTCTGTATACTACCCTAGCCTGTCTATATACTACCCTAGCCTGTCTATATACTACCCTAGCATGTCCATATACTACTCTAGCCTGTCCATATACTACCCTAGCCTGTCTGTATACTACCCTGGCCTGTCTGTATATTACCCTAGCCTGTCTATATACTACCCTAGCCTGTCTGTATACTACCCTAGCCTGTCTGTATATTACCTTAGCCTGTCCGTATACTACCCTAGTCTGTCCGTATACTACCCTAGCCTGTCCATATGCTACCCTAGCCTGTCCGTATACTACCCTGGTCTGTCTATATACTACCCTAGACTGTCCATATACTACCCTAGCCTGTCTATATACTACCCTAGCCTGTCTATATACTACCCTAGTGTCATGAACCTTGGAATACTGGATTGTCATGAAGCGTGGAATACTGAAGTATTTCTCCTTTGATTCTGTTACACAGTGGGGGGTCGTCTGCCCTGTCTTAAGGCTAACCCCCTCCAGACGGCTCCATGGTCTGGAAGGAAGGCATTGTTCTGTGTTTGACCATTTGTTTATGTACTTTAATTACCCCCTGGGGCTTCTCTGTGTCATTACACATATCAGTCCACCTATTCAAGCTATCGGACCACTCTCTGCTGACCTTGTTTCAAGTCCTCATTTGCATGGACAAGAGGACTTGAGTGAAGACTAAAGTGTACTTTATAATTGATCAATAGGAAAGTGGTTGTTGGGGGCGGGGTGTTCAAACTGCTGTGTATAAAAGTGTGTTGTGTGCATCAATAAAAGTTAAATTCCTGTTTGAACTTACATACAGCCTGCCTGGTGTTTGTTCTGAGCTATCACAACTGGATTAGGACGGCACAGAGCTGATAGTTCGAATCCCGGAGCCTCGGATGACCGAACTATCAGACGTTGTGATCTGCAATCTGATTCTATAGCCACAGAGGAGTGTCGGGAGAGTGGAACCGAGCGAGCAGGAGCTCGTTACACCTAGCCTGTCTATATACTACCCTAGCCTGTCTATATGCTATCCTAGCCTGTCTATATACTACCCTAGCCTGTCTATATACTTCTTTCAGAGGGGAT
Organism: Lithobates clamitans; assembly: GCA_037952925.1. NCBI lineage: Eukaryota > Metazoa > Chordata > Amphibia > Anura > Ranidae > Lithobates > Lithobates clamitans. Next base: position 936,318 of record JBBGZY010001301.1, read on the forward strand.
GTGACCCTCCAAAAGTGAAGGACTACAGGTGACTACAGGTCCCAGCATGAGCCCCTCAGAGCTTAGTATTTGTCACACCCCCCCAAAAAGTGAAGAACTACAGGTCACAGCATTAACCCGTGAGATCTAAGGGTGTCACATCCTTAGATGTCAGCGGTTCATGCTAGGACTTTTAGTGGATGTGACCCCCCAAAAGTAAGGGACTACAGGTCCCAGCATGAACCCCTCAGAACTCAGGATATGTCACACACCCCGTCCCCATCCCCCACCCAACTAGTTAAGAACTACAGGTCACAGCATGAACCCGTTAGATCGAATGATCTAAGCGGGTCACATCCTTAGATCTCAGGGGTTCATGCTGGGACCTGTAGGACTTTTAGTCTTTCACTAGTTGCTTTAACTGGTTGGTTTAATGGGCCACTTGACTGGACTTGCCCCTCAGGCCTAAGGCTTCCAGCCCTCCCCTGGTAACAAGTGATCACAGTTAAAAACAAAACCCCGTTCACCCTTCCAGAGTTGTACTGTGGTGACACTGAACTACTCTGATGAGAGTTTGTAAAAAAAACATGAAGAAAACACAAAAAAGAGAAACACGTTTAAAATAATTATAAAAAAATGAATCAATTTTTTTTTTTATAACATACTGTCACCAGTCAGTACCCTTGATCATCAACACACCAGTAATGCGGCTGTACTGCACTGGTGACAGTATCCAAAAAAAATTGCGAAAAAATTGTGACAAAAAAATTGCAACTTCAAAAGGTTTGGCATTTGAAGGCCTCATGAAATGAGATAGGCAGTCAGTACATCAAGACTGATCAATTTTCAAATATATATACACTGTACCATAATTTGTGAACTCTAAGTTTCACATAGACTAAATAATATACACTGTTTTGGATTATCGTTTTCTAAAGAAATGTAGCAGACTACATTTTAGCCTCCATTTGTAAAAAAAAGATTATTTGTTTGCAAAATTTTATAACAGAAACTAAGAAAAGATGTGTGTTTTAAAAAAAAATGTTCTGCATTTTTTCATTTATATAGGAAGAAATTAAAAAAACCCAGTGATGATTAAATACTACCAAAAGAAAGCTCTGTTTAGTTGAAAAAATGGTATAAATTTCATTTGGGTACAGTGTTGCATGACTGAGCAAGTAACAGTTAAAGTTGCACAGAGCTGAATAGCAAAAAAAAAAAAAGCCCTGGTCATGAAGAGGATAAAACCTTCCGGAGGTCAGATGGTTAAATAATAAAACATAATTAAACACATTAAATCAGGTTGCAAATTCTTGAAGTCATCATATAACCATACCAAACACCTTGTGTCTGTGGCACCAGTTGTCCTCATCTGCAAAACAGGGACTCAGGGACTATCTTAATTTGATCGGATCAACTCATAGTTACTGGGTAGTTGTAGACCAGTTCACGTCTGAGGTCAGCTAAGATAGTCTAGAGGACTCAATACCAAAGATGGGTCCTCATTGTTTTCCCAAGAAACACCAGATTTAACCTAACTTCAGGAATCCCAAAGTACCACCTTCTGCTACTACCTAAACCCAGACCATCTAGAGCAGTGGTCATCAACCCTGTCCTCAGTGCCCACTAACAGGCCAGGTTTGCAAGATAACTGAAATACATCACAGGTGACATAATTTGCTGCTCAGTGATTGCAGTATTCTAGTCTGTATCTCCCCAAGGTAATACATAAAACCTGGCCTGTTAGTGGGCCCTGAGGACAGGGTTGATGACCACTGATCTAGAGCCAATAAATAGAACGGGAGGGAGCGCTGCCCACACAATGATTTAAAGTCTCTGACTGGCTCTTCTTTACTCCTCCCTGCAGACTAGCCTCCAATGCTGCTCCCCCTCAGACCATATCTTCTAAGCAATCAAGTAAGTACAACTACTTTATTTATTTTTTTACAAATTAACTCCACACTGTATGATTCCTCTTCCACCCAGTATGTTGGCCGTACGCTTAATTCATTTCCTCATAGCTCCATTCCTGTGTGTTCCAACAATTGTCTATTCTCTGGAGTAGCAAAGTATAAGTTAACATCGTAAGTTTAATTCTATCTATAAAATGGGACATGGAAAGAAAGTAGGCTTTATTTTAACAACAGCACACACAAAGTTAGCTTCCTGTTGCTGTCAGACTCTTCATGATGACATGATACAGGTATCCCCACTGAGGACTCACAGGCTTTATGAATAGATTTGTAGCAATTTCCTTTCCTTTCTGTGAGTGGCGTGATCTTGTGAAGAGCACTTTCTGCCGCCTGCTGATCTGCCTCTGTTTAGCAGAGTCGAGAAGAAAGAGCAGTGAATAGGGGATGACAAAGGACTGTTTAGTGGATCAGGACGGAAATCTACAGTCATCTCACATAGGGTCCTTATCGTTCTTGCTTAAACCCTTCAAAAAGAAAAAGAGTTATATTGTGTCACACAGACGGCTTTTTTCTTGCCATCCTTTGTATTCTAGTTTTCTTGCTGGGTTTTTTATCTATGAAAGCAGCACGTAGGACTCATGTAACCAAGGACTGAATGGATAGGAAAAAATAGGACTCCTAGGGGGTCAATGTCTAAAGGGAAATCATAGAATAGTTCACTTTATTATGAGTTATACTTGAAGGGGTTTATTTATATGTTTCCATATGACATTCAGAAAATGTACACCTAAGATTTACACATTGTTCTAATTGGATTAATTAGGAAAAATATGTGAATCCTAATTGAATCTTAATTGGTTCCCCAAATGATGTCTTTCTAAGACGAAACGTACGTCGGATGGTTGACGCACTGACGTCATCGCTGAGTACCTTGTCCAGAACAGGTGTTTGCAGGCCGGCCGGCTGCTGTGTTTTATCCTTGCTTTTAATCCGTTTTTTACGTAAGTGTAACCTTTATTCTAATAAATCTTGTTACCTACTGATTTACACTATGGTTTACACTATGGAGAGCCATCTTTTCATTTTTTTGGGTCCTCCCTGCTGACTGCCTATTTACCTACCGGACAGAGCCATCCTGTTTTCCTTTCTCCAAATGGTGAAGTTGTATTATCACGGTATCACTGATTGGCCACCTGGTTGATTTACAAGCTGATTTACAGCTTGCCTTTGGTAAGCGTGCAATCTATCTGGTGGTGGATTTTTCACACGGTGTCATCTGTTGAATCGTTAAGCCATAGTGCACCCTTACTGAACATCATTGGAATTTGGACTATTTCACTGCTGGGACTTTTTTATTGTTATATTTTCTTTCTTTATAATCTCTTTGGTTGGTTCAGTGTTTATTTCTGACACACCTGTGGGTCCATTAGGGATCTTTTTACATCATTTTCACTTGTTTATAGCACAGTTCACGTCTCTTTATTATTAATCCTAATTGAAAACTGTGTAAATCTTTGAGTGGAAAAGCTAAAATAGGACCCCAAAGTGTATCTAAACCCAAAAAAAAAAAAAAATGAAATAATTTGAAGCTTGCCAGTTCTTAGATGTGGTCGCTGCACTAGCTTTATTTTTTTTCAGGTTTTTTTTTTGTGGTAACCCTACCAGTACCGAACTTCCTGTCCTTGATTGACAACATTCACTCGCTATGAATTTATGGAGGAGTAGGGTTGTCATCGTAGGCTTCTCAGTCCCAATTTGGAAAGCAGACTAAAGTGCATGCTAAGGTATATCTGAAGACGAAATAAGAAAAAATTGCAGCGCTTAGCACAACTAAAATAAAACAACTGAAGTGATCTAGTGGAAAAATACTCAAAAAATAAACTTAAAAAAAGGAAAAAGTTCAGAGTGAGTCTTTGCGTGATAAATTCAATGTGATATTTCAGATGGCATCCAACATCTAGTGCTCCAGTTACCCGGTGCAGCCTTCGTCAATAGCAGAAAAACACATTTACCAGATATAATTACTGTCCAGAATATAGAACACCAAATAAAGCATATTACAGGATCCAAACCATCAGAGGTCTGTAGTCATCCTTTGCTCACATTAGTCACCTCTATTCCATTTAAGGAACAGACTTTTGAATATGTTGAGAAATTTGGATTGTGACCTGTCAGACTTTCTTTCTTATAATGCAAACAGCTCAGCGTATCCTACCCAAAGCAATGACCGGGTTGCCGGTGAATCCATGGTGGGGTGTGCAGACTCCCTCTTGGATGGGGATGAGGCTGATGAGGCTCTCTCATTCAGTCAGATGGACCCGCAGTGAGGTGGATGTTGCCACTCGGTTCCTGCCTCTGTCTGTCACTGCTGCCGGCCTCACCACCTCCTGTCTGCCCGGAAGACGAAAACCTGAGGTGGAGGTGGCACCAACTCATCATTAGGGGATGTGCAACTGTATGTAGAATATTTTAAAAGAGAAGAACAGCCAAAGCTTTTTTTTTGCCATACTTCTTTTCTGCGTCAAACGAGTGCACTTTCTTTTAATCTCCTGTGACCCAGAATCAGCTGACAGCAGGATAAAGCGCTGTCAGCTGATGTCACAGAGCAGGTCCAGACTGACATCCACCCATCAAGGTATTTTTTATGTTTGCTTAACTACTCACAAAATTCATCCCTCTGCTTGCATCACGTCTGAGGGCCTTTGAGAGGGGTACCCAAGCAGGATGCTATGATGCTTTTAGCAAGCTATGTACAGCACCTTGCTGGCCCCTCCCAGCAGCAATAACTTGCCTGCATTAAATAGAGAAGCACAGAGGCCCAATGATAACATCACTTGGACTAAAATAAGTTATGTAATTACTTTTTTCATTTTACTAGCATGTGAATTGGAGGGGGTGTGTGGAGAGAGCAGGTAAGGCAAAATAAAAGCAGAATAAAGCTTTAAAAATCTCAAAAGCATCTCATACTAAAAATCGCAAGGGGATTTGCCCATCAAAACCAATAAACATTGGTCCATAAAACCCAACTTAATTTCACGTTCCCAAATTATTACAACACATTTATTTCAACCCTTAAAGTGATTGTAAAGGTTCTCTTTTTGTTTTTAAGAATAACAAACATGTTATACTTACCTGCTCTGTGCAAGGGTTTTCCACAGAGCAGCCCTGATCCTCTTCTTCTGGGGTGCCCCACAGTGCTCCTCGCTCCTCCTCTTCATCAGGTGCCCCCACGGAGAGCCGCTTTCCCTGGGGGCACCTGTGTGGGCGCGCTCATGAGTCTCGCTGCTGCATCCATTGACACAGACAGCAGGACTCGGCCCCACCCGCTGCTCCTGTGTCACTGAATTTGATTAACAGTAGCGGGAGCCAATGAGGATGGAGACAGCGGCTGGAGTTGCTGGTCTCGTGCTCGTCGCTTGAACGGACAGGCTCAGGTAAGAAAAAGGGGGCTTTGGAGGCAGCTACAGCATAGAAGGTTTTTCACCTTAATGCATAGAATGCATTAAGGTGAAAAACCTGGAGACTTTACAACCCCTTTAAGTTGGATTCACACCTCTTTGTTCTGTGCTTTGCAAACTGTAAATGCACAGTTGTTAGCATGCCTTGTGTCACTCATTAATGTATTTTCAGTTAAAGTGGTTTTAAACCTCAGACATGAAATATGAATAAAGCATATTCCTTTATAGTGTGTACTTGTCTCAATTAAAGTGTTAATTGCTTTTTTTTAAATTAAAATAACAAATATGCCTATACTTACCTGCTCTGTGCAATGGTTTTGCACAGAGTAGCCCCGATACTCTTTTTATGGAGTCCCCCTCTGGCACTCCAGGCTCCTCCTCTTTGGCAGCTGCCCCTACAAAAAGCTGCTTTCCATGGGGGCAATCGTGTGGGCTCGCTCCCAAATCCCACCGCTGCGTTCATTGACACAGACAGCAGGACTCGGTCCCGCGCCCCACTCCCATGTCACAGCGTTTGATTAACAGCAGTGGGAGCCAATGGCTCCCACTGCTATCAATGTGTCCATTGAAGAGGGAGATAGCAGTGGAAGCTGCTGCTCTCTTGCACATCGCTGGATCGGATCTGGCTCAGGTAAGAAAAAGGGGGGGTCTGAGGTGGACCTGCAGCACAAAAGGTTTTTCACATTAATGCATAGAATGCAATGAGATGAAAAAACTTAAGGCTTTAGAACCACTTTAAGAGCTCTAAGTGACATTTCTGTCTGCTGCTTTGTCCCTCTGCATCAGCATGAATCACTTCACAGTTTTCCTGACAACAAGAGAAAAAGGGTGACAGGGATGGGAGCTCCAGCTGATTGACAGCCTCAGCTCTTTTTCTGTGTGTTGTGTGGAGGGGGGTGTGTCCCTTCCCTCCAATCAGCTCTCAGAGCTCTCCTCACTGAGCTCTGCAGATTGTAACTTCAGGTCTCCACCCCATTTCTCTGAACTGCCAAAGAAGCTTTATAAATTCAGCACTTTGAAAGGTTGTTGAGAAGAGAATACGGCATATAAACAGGTACAACGTATGTAGGAGGATTTCTTTTATCTCTGTGTATCACCTGAAGACAGTCACTTCACTGGGTATATGTAAGTGTTTACAACCACTTTGAGGCACATCATTCATATTCAATGGGCTGCCAATGGACAGGAAAAAAACAATAAACAAACATGATGCACTTTTTCCGATGCAGCACACTACAAATAGTAGTAGTGCATTACTTTGTGTTGTGATGCTCTATAATACATGTGAATCATAGCTGCCTTGCTTTGGTGCATTGGAGTGTCCTTAAAGGGGTTGTAAACACTTTTTAAAGGAAAATAACAAACATGCCTATACTTATCTGCTCTGTGCATCAGTTTGCACAGAGCAGCCGAGATCCTCTTCTTCTGAGGATGCTCCAGGACCCTCCTCTTCATCGGTGCCCCCATGAAAAGCCGATTCCTCTGGGGGCACCCATGCGGGCTCATTCCAGAGTCCAGCTGCTGCATCCATTGACACAGACAGCAAAACTCAGTCCCGCCCCCACATCACTGGATTTGATTGACAGCAGCAGGAGCCAATGCCTCCTGCTGTTATCAATCTGTCCGATGAGGAGCGAGACAGCGGCTGGAGCCAATGTGCTCATGCACTGGATCGCATCAGGCTCAGGTAAGAGAAAGGGGGAGTGGGGGAGGGAGCTGCAGTACAGAAAGTTTTTCATCTTAATGCATAGAATACATTAAGGTGAAAAACCTTGAGGCTTTACAACCACTTTAAAAATGAAATGAATGGCTACACACCAAGATAACACACATAACATGCGTTAACAAAAGTGTTTTTCAGCCCTTATAGTGGGCATTAAATGGTAGCCATGCTGTCAAAGCGGTCAAGAAAGTTATTGGCGTTCAGTTTTATGATGTTGACGAGGGGAAGAGTCAATTAGTTTAGACGTCAACTCAGTAGTTAATGCAATAGAGATGTCATTAAAAATCTTAGAATTCTTTTTTTTTACTTTCACTTTAAAAAAAAAATCTATATGCCACATCACAACTGTCACTCCTGGGAAATATTCAATCACATCCTTGATATAACATGGTACAGGTGGGGACTCCCAGCTTGGAGGAATCAGCATAATTGATTGATGACCAACCTATCTGAGAGATGTCAGCTCATTACAGCACATTGTCAAGTTCTGCATAGCTCTGGTTAACCTTTCTAGAAGGGAAGATGATGGAACACGTCCACATCCAGCCATGTCTGCAGTGACATTACAACCTACAAAGGCTTGACTCAGCTGCCAGATCTGACTCCCATATATCCCCTCTTTTACCTCTTCCCTATTAGCCGGCTCTTTAAGTATGTATAACATATTATTTATATACCCATATATGTTAGCACATGCCACAACATTTCAAATTTACTTTCCTGTCCCTCCATCAGGATCATCCCAGTGCCATAAAAGAGAAAATGTCATTTCATTAAGCGAACAGTTAAAAGTCCCATTAATATTTCATTACTGAAGGCTACCTCTGAAATATGAATTGGTGCTTAACATTTTTATGAAGTGTGCTTTCACGTTTCCAATCTTAATGTAGAGACATGATTATTCTACATTTTTTTTTTTAAAGGATTGATAGACGAAATAAAAAATATTTTAAGGGCTACAGAGTTATGGAAACAAAGCTTTAAATATTCACATAGCAGTGTGGACAAACACGGCATATATGAACAAAATTGCCTATGGTTTAAGCTGTGTTGGCCTTGGAGCAATTTACACATTGATGCTCCTAACTTTTATCTGTGTGGGTTGGGCCTTCTCGCGGTAAACACTCTGGAGACGGAAAAATGTAACTTATTTTGCATGTACTGCGAGCTTTCTGCATCCTACGTTTTGCGATAAAAGCAATGCAGTTTGATGTCAGAGCACAGACAAAAAGAGTATTTACAGTGCCTTGCAAAAGTATCCCCCCCCCTGGCATTTTTCATGTTTTGTTGCCTCACAACCTGGTATTAACATGAATTTTTTTTTTTTTTTTTTTTATTGTGAAGCAAACAACAAATAGGACAAACAAAGTCAATGTGCATAACTATTCACCTGCGTTTGCATATAGTCTCTACTAGCATGAGCCAGCACCTGGAACCTCTCATCTCTGGAGAGCAAGATCAGCTTTACACCTGGTGAGACCTAAACTAGTGCGGGGATAACTTTTGAATGACACTAACAAGGCTGCAGATGGACACTGATAAGGCTGTATTGATGGGCATTTAAATGTAAGTTTTTTTCCTTAAACTTCCCTCCTAAAAGTTTTTTTCCTTAAAATTCCCTCCTAAACTTGGGGTGCGTGTTATACGCCGGCGCGTGTTATACGCCAATAAATACGGTAATTATCATTTTATCCATTTTTATTGCTTTTATTAATCGTGGACCCAGGACGAATACCAGTACAGTATCCCCCACTTATACACTTATATATTATCTACTTTTGTGAGTAGCCATTTGGCTGTTTTGTCTTGTCCAAATAAACAGAAGTTCTTTAATACTGCACTGAGTCTGGCGCACCTTGTCCTTTTCTATTTCTGTTTTATAGAGCTGTGCATACGTATAGAAGGTAGGGCCCAAAAGTGACTCAAGCCCAGGGGCCCCCACCACCCTAAGTCCTGCCCTGCTGAAGTCCCATCCACTTTTGGTAGGTTAAAATCCCCCAGTGCTTGCAAAGCATGGCTGACATCCTCCTTTCCCAGTGCCGCACCAATTTTTTGGGTTGTGTCAGTGAAGACCAAAGTCTCCTCCATTACCACAGGAACTCCCTCTTCTGTTAGGGGAGGGCAGAGGCTAGCAGCACTCTGCTCTGTTGCCAGCCCTTCTCCTGGGTTGCTGTGAGTGGAGACCGCAGTCCCATCCACCGATATCAGCTCAAGCTGCAGCTGTGAGGTGCAGATTGCATTCTCTCCTTCGGTCCTGATCTGCTGCTCAGGAGTGACCACTACCTCCTCACCCTGGGCCTCCAGAACTGCCACAGGTATGGGGCAGAGGTCTTGGACCCTCTGTCCGGTGGTCATCGCTTCAGCTGCAGAAGTTTCTGGTGACACCACCGATGCTGTTGGCAGAAAATCCCATGTCTCTGTCAGTATTGTGGCAGAAAGGCAAATTGCCTCTTCTCTCCGGGAGGCTGAAGCTGCTGTTGGTGTTGGGCAGAGGTTAGCAGAGCTCTGCCCTGTTGTCAGCACTTCAGCTTTGGAGACAGCAATCTCCGGTGTTTCCACTGCCGATTCTCTGGCATGCTGCTGAACGCATTCTGGCAGTTTCCTGTATGCCCTTTCCAGATGCTGTTCCTTCCTCAGCAAATAGTCTAGATCAGGTTTAAGCTCTGAGACCCCTGCAAGACAGAGCATTGCCTCTCTGTATCCTCGCAGGTCCTCAAGGGTAGGTTCCCCTTCATTGCCATACACAAAACAATCTGAAAGGCTCTCCCACAGCAATCCAGGGCCACCAAAGTCATATGCCTCTGTATTCTGTTGTCTTCCCTAAATATCCCTCCTCCGCGTGCCATTGCAGAGCCCGATACCGATTGTCCAGCTCCATTTCCTGCTGGACCAGCCTGTCCAACTCAGTCACCCATTGCTCCTGGGGCCGCTCACCCAGGAATTGCATTTGTAACTCCTGTTGTTCACTGGCCTGCTGCTCTGGGGTTGGAAAGCACTTGCCCTGTTGCATACCAGCAACCTGGAGGGCTCTAATCCAGTGTCTTACCCAAATCTTCTGCCTGAGCTCCAGGTATTCATCCACAGACACAGTCCTGGGGATTGCTGAAAGGAAAATCCGCAGCAGCCCCAGGGACTTTGATGCCAGATCCATATCTCCGCTGGGGTGACTGAAGTCTGCTATGCCGATCTTGGATCCAGGTGGAGGTTTGGACGTCTTCACAGCCAGAAAGCACGATCCCACTGCTGTCAACCAGTTGTAACGACACCCCGAGTATGAAAGGAGTTAAAGTCGTTTAGGACATTCCATACCCAAACACAAAGGCAGCTACCGAACACTTCCATCAACCGAACAAGGAACCCATACAAATGATTCTCCCCCAAATACGAGACAAGTTGCTCTGTCTTGAGGTTCAAGCAGGAATGAATCCTTATTCAAACACATGTTATACAGATCCCACTTCAAAACACTTCCCTCCCACCCTTGGAAAGCAGGGCGGGTTAAACTGTCCAATGACAATGGACACACAGGCCAGGTGTGCTTAACTTCTCATCAGTAAACAGTCTTAACAGGGGGGCTGCTGGAGGAATCCCCCTCCCTCTTTCCTCACAGCAAGACCATAATAGTTGAGGCAGACATCCACAATAGACAATAGAGTCCAGTCACAACCCAACCATCACAGCAAAGAGTCCACAACAGGATGAGACAGCACACATTATATATACATATATACAGCATTGAGTCTTACTAGCACAGATCATAGTGGGGTTCTCATTCACCCTGTGCCCCTATTAGTGACTCCCGTCACATCTTCTGCATGCCAGCCAGAATCTACACATCGGAAGTGGGTGAGCACTGTCACCCTGAAAAAGGGAGTGCCGGGGATGAAATTTTAAAGTGATCTTGTCAGATACCAAAAAAAAAAAATCTGGAAGAAAATTCTCTGCAATAGAAGCGATGGTATTTTCACTTCTCTGGTAGCTTGAGTCTCCTACCTTCCTTCTACGCAGCCCTTTACTCTTATGCCGCGTACACACGACCGGACTTTCCATCAGAATAAACTCTGACGGCCTTTCTGATGGAGTTCCGACGGAGTTCCGCTAAAACGGACTTGCCTACACATGATCACACCAAAGTCCGTTCATTTAGAACGCGATGATGTACGACAGGACTAGAAAAGGAAGTTCAATAGCCAGTAGGCAATAGCTGCCCTTACGTCATTTTTGGTCCATCGGAATAGCATACAGACAAACGGTTTTCCCGATAGGAATTGATTCTATCGGAAAGATTTAAAACAAGTTCTATTTCCAGGTCCGTCAGAATTTTTAAAAAAAAAAGTCCACTGAAGCCCACACACAATCAGAATATCCAATGAAATGATTCCGTCTGACCTTTTCTGCCAGAAAGTCCGGTCGTGTGTACGCGGCATTAGAATTCAACACTTCCAGAAGTGTCAGGTGTCCTGTGGTTAAATTTTTTGACCCCTGCATCACTGCTGTTTCTGTACTAATTTAGGGGTCAGAGGCTGGAGTCACAGCACACTGCTAGAATCATTGAATCCTGAGTCCTGAGTTTTGTGAAGGGTTGAAATACTAGATGGGTGGTTACATTGATTGATATATATATATATATATATATATATATATATATATATATATATATATATATATATATATATATATATACATACATACAGCAGGTAAAAGAAGTATTAAACATTTCTCCATTTTTCTAGGTAAATATATTTCTAAAGGTGCTATTGACATAAAATTCTCACCACATGTGGTCACAACCCATGCAATCCATACATACAAAGAAACCAAAACAAATACGTTCAGAAATGAAGTTATGTGTAATAAAATGGAATGACAAGAAAAATGTATTGAACATGCTAACTGAAATGTATTTACTACTTCGTCCTAAATCCTTTGTTGGTAATGACAGCTTCAGGATGCCTCTTGTATGGAGAAACTAGTTGCATGCATTGCTCAGGTGTGATTTTGGCCGTTTCTTCCACACAAACAGTCTTCAAATCTTGAAGGTTCCGTTGGCCTCTTCTATGAACTCTGATCTTTCGTTCTTTTCATAGATTTTCTATTGGATTCAAGTCAGGTGATTAGCTGGGCCATTCTAGCAGCTTTATAATCTTTCTTTGAAACCAATTTCCTTGGCTTTGTGTTTGGGATCATTGTCTTGCTGAAATGTCCACCCTCATTTCATCTTCATCATCCTGGTAGATGGCAGCAGATTTTTATCAAGAATTTCTTGGTACATTTTTCCATTCATCCTTCCTTCAAGCACATGAAGTTTGCCAGTACCGTATGCTGAAAAACAGCCCCACACCATGATGTTCCCACCTCCAAACTTCATTGTTGGTATGGTGTTTTTGGGGTGATGTGCAGTGCCATCACCCCTTATTATGTATATTATGGCATCCAAAGAGTTCAATTTAGGTCTCATCTGACCAGACTATATTGTCCCAATATTTCACAGGCTTATCTAAATGTTTTGCAGCAAACTAAACAGGCTCCAACATGCTTTTTTCTTTAGCAATGGAGTCTTCCGTGGTGAATGTGCATACAGGCCATGGCAGTTGAGTGCATTACTTATTGTTTTCTTTGCAACAATTGTACCCGCTAATTCCAGGTCTTTCTGAAACTCTCCACAAGTGGTCCTTGGCTCTTGGACAACTCTTCTGATAATTCTTTTCACTCCTTTGTCAGAAATCTTGCGAGGAGCACCTGGTCGTGACCGGTTTATGGTGAAATGATGTTCTTTCCACTTCTAGATTATGGCCACAACAGTGCTCTCTTAAACATTCAGAAGTTTAGAAATCCTTCTGCAACCAATGCCATCAGTAATTTTTTCAACAATAAGGTTGCGAAGTTCTTGAGAGAGCTCTTTGTTTATACCCATCATGAGATGCTTCCTGTGTGACACCTGGGTAATGAGACACCTTTTTATAGGACATTAGTTGAGACTGAACCAAACAGGCTCTTGCACTAAATCTAATTTATTTAAGATCTAACTGATTGCAGTGTATGGTCACCTTTAAAAATTAAGATCTGAAAATATAAATTTATTGGGTTTAAAAACACATTTCAAAGATATATTAGAAGTGAACTAGTGCAGTGCCTTCTTAGTAAATCACCCCCTTTGTCTTCAATTGAGTGTTTCACTGTCTCTGTCCTGGTGGCCATTGCCATTAAGACAGAAAGTAATGGGAAATCAAACTTTTACAGTTGACATCAGAACAAGGAATGAGAGAAAATCAATGGTGAAAGAAATTCTTCTCACTTTTGAGCCTGGATTATTTGCATTTTTACTTGATGGGTTTTCCACTGAAATCCATATATATTGCCTGAAAATAGATACCGGTGTCGGTGCATGCCGTAACATTAATACATCACAATGCATTAATGAACATTAATGCATTGTGACGTAGGTCAATGTACGCTGATACACACTAATGTCCATTATAATGCGTGTTGACTTTCAATACAGCATACTTTGAAATAAAGATGTGCGTCATGGTACGATAGCGTGCATAGATGCACAATAGTATGAAATTTGATGCGGTTTTTATTGATTTAATGGAAAACACATCAGGAGGTAAAAGCACAGGTGTGAATTTAGCTCTAAGCAGTGCAATCTGGCTATACAACCACTTCACTGTATTCAAAACAGCACACAAAAAAGACATTTCATCTCCCCCCCCATGTGCTGACTATGCATCTTAAGGGGAAGGGTTTGGGGGGTGGCAATAGGAATGAGGCTCAACTGTGTGTTTTTACTACCACCCAACCGCAAGTGTAAATGAGCCTTAAAGGTCAACTGCTTTGATTGCATTACCTTTTTTATTCTATGCCCCTATATAACCCTCAGGTGCTACCGATTGATAGTAAATTTAGTTACACACTAATATACTTTGTAGTAAAGTGTACTGCCAAAAATGCTACGTGCAAAATTTTTGGCGCATTTAGGTGTGTTAGGCAACCTATTCAAAAGGAATGGGCTGCCTTAACACATTGCATGTTAACCACTTGCCGACCAGCCGCCGAAGTTGTACTGCAGCAGAATTGTTGGGCAAAACAACGTTATGTAATGTCGCTTCTCCCTGTGGCCACTAGGGGGCGCGTGCGCACGGCCCCTGCTCGCCCCCCGAGCTGATGCGAGTGCCCGGCGGTCACGATCACCACCGGGCTCCCGCGATCGCCGCTGACACACGGAGAACCGGGATCTATGTGTGTAAACACACAGTTTCCGGTTCTCTGAGGGGAGAACAGACAGATCCTCTGTTCATACAGAGCAGGGGTCTCAAACTGGCGGCCCTCCAGCTGTTGCAAAACTACATGTCCCATGAGGCATTGCAAGGCTGACAGTTACAAGCATGACTCCCACAGGCAGAGGCATGATGGGACTTGTAGTTTCGCAACAGCTGGAGGGCCACCAGTTTGAGACACCTGATACAGAGTATTAACAGCGATCTATCATCTCCCCTGCACAGTCCCCTCCCCCCTTCAGTTAGAACATACACTAGGGAACACATTAACCCCTTGACTCCATCCCTAGTGTTAACCCCTTCCCTGCCAGTGACATTTTTACAGTAATCAATGCATTTTCTATAGCACTGATCACTGTATTAATGCCAATGGACCAAAAATGTGTCAAAATTGTCCATTGTATCCGCCGTAATGTTGCAGTCCTGATAAAAATCGCAGATCGCCGCCATTACTAATAAAAAAAAAATAATAATAAAAATGCCACATAACTATCCCCAATTTTGTAGATGCTATAACTTTTGTGCAAACCAATCAATATACTCTTATTGCAATTTTTTTTACCAAAAATATGTAGAAGAATACATATCGGCCTAAACTGAGGAAAAAAAAGTTTTTTTACGCTTATTGGGATCTCTGTCATGTTCTAGTGAGACAATCCCCCCCACAGTTAGAATCACTCCCTAGGACACACTTAACTCCTTGATCGCCCCCTAGTATTTAACCCCTTCCCTGCCAGTGTCATTTACACAGTAAGTGCATTTTTATAGCACTGATCGCTGTATAAATAAAAATGGTCCCAAAATAGTGTCAAAAGTGTCCGATGTGTCTACCATAATGTCGCAGTCATGATAAAAATCGCAGATCGCCGCCATTACTAATAAAAAAATTTATAATTAAAATGCCATAAATCTATCCCCTATTTTTGTAGATGCTATAACTTTTGTGCAAACCAATCAATATACTCTTATTGTGAATTTTTTTTTACCAAAAATATGTAGAAGAATACGTATTGGCCTAAACTGAGGAAAAAATAGTTTTTTTATACATTTTTGGGAGATATTTATTATAGCAAAAAGTAAAAAATAATGCGTTTTTTTCAAAATTGTCGCTCTTTTTTTATTTGTAGTGCAAAAATTAAAAACCGCAGAGGTGATCAAATACCACCAAAAGAAAGCCCTATTTATGGGAAAAAATGACGTCAATTTTGTTTGGGTGCCATGCCACACGACCGCGCAATTATCAGTTAAAGCGACGCAGTGCCGAATCGCAAAACGTGCTCTGGTCAAGGAGGGGGTAAAATCTTCCGGGGCTGAAGCGGTTAATTTGCAGCATGGGGTGATAACACAGAGCAATAGTGAGAATGGGCCATTCATCTCTAACCAGGAATAAGTATGGAGATAGAAACTTCTGACTTTCCTGTTCAGCAGACTTGTTTTGGATGAGTGATTCAGAATATTGAAGCCTGAGGGTCAGTATGTCAGCGGGGCATCTAGCTTTTCAGATAAAGGTGACAGCCTCCATATTCATTTTATTAAAGATGAACTTTAGAGCTGAACTCCAGGTAGATATAAAATACACATATTAATGCAGCACAGTATTTATTAATACAACATTAGTATTATTTTTATTTTTTTAATGCAAGCAATGAAAGTACCTGAATTTGACTTCATATCAGCCCCTTGCAATTCCCCGTAAAGTAGCAAAGGAGGGGCAGAACTTGGAGCCAATCACCTGTTCAGCATGATCTGAAAAGAATAATGCTAATAGGAATAGAGAGCAGAGGGATGACCCCATCATTCTTTGGCTGCTCTTTCACTGTCAGATCATAAAGATGCGGATGGAGAGAGGACCTCGCCATTTTCCTTAACTGTAAACCTAGCACATATTGACCCAGCGGGCTGAACAGAAAAAAACTGATGAGGTCTCTGTACTAACTATGCAATGTTAGTACAGCGATCAGATGCTGATTGGCTGCTGTTTTTAGAGCATGCCTGTTCCACAGAAGCTGGACGTTTGGCTGCTGTACAAACAGGGCAAATGTCGGCTGATTTCTGTTGAACCGGCCGATGCTGCCCGATATTCGACCCGTGTGTAGCAGGCTTTAGTGGTATCATGCACCTGGCTGTGCTCAGTGGCAGGGCTATGGAAATCACAAAACTGGATGGACAGGCATTTTTAGCAGGTTATACAGCTCCTTTACAGTGCCTTGAAAAAGTATTCACACCCCTTGAAATTTTCAACATTTTGTCATGTTACAACCAAAAATGTAAATGTATTTTATTGGGATTTTATATGATAGACCAATACAAAGTGGCACATAATTGTGAAGTAGAAGGAAAATGATAAATGGTTTTCCAAATTTATTACAAATAAATATGTGAATAGAGTGGCGTGCATTTGTATTCAGCCCCCCTGAGTCAATACTTTGTAGAACCTCCTTTCACTGCAATTACAGCTGCAAGTCTTTTTGGGGATGTCTCTACCAGCTTTGTACATCTAGAAAGTTACATATTTGCCCATTCTTCTTTGCAAAATAGCTCAAGCTCTGTCAGATTGAATGGGGAACGTCTGTGAACAGCAATTTTCAAATCTTTTCACAGATTCTCAATTGGATTTAGTTCTGAACTTTGACTGGGCCATTCTAACACATGAATATGCTTTGATCTAAACCATTCCCTTATAGCTCTGGCTGTATGTTTAGGGTCGTTGTCCTGCTGGAAGGTGAACCTCCGCCCCAGTCTCAAGTCTTTTTCAGACTCTAACAGGTTTTCTTCTAAGATTGCCCTGTATTTGGCTCCATCCACCTTCCCATCAACTCTGACCAGCTTCACTGTCCCTGCTGAAGAAAAGCACCCCCACAACATGATGCTGGCACCACCGTGTTTCACGGTTGGGATGGTGTTTTAGGGTGATGTGCTGTGTTAGTTTTTTTATCCACACATAGCGTCTTAGGCCAAAAAGTTCAATATGGTCCCATTTGACCAGAGCACCTTCTTCCCCATGTTTACTCTGTCCCCCACATGGCTTCTCGCAAACTGCAAACTGGACTTTTTATGGCTTTCTTTCAACAATGGCTTTCTTCTTGTCACTCTTCCATAAAGGCCAGATTTGTGGAGTGCACATCAACAAACAGTTGTCCTGTGGACAGATCAGAGTTACCATGGGCCCCTTCTCTGATTGTCAGTTTAGGTGGACGGCCATGTCTTGGTAGGTTTGCAGTTGTGCCATACTCTTTCCATTTTCGGATGATGGATGAAACAGTGCTTCGTGAGATGTTCAATGCTTGGGATATTTTTTTATAACCTAACCCTGCTTTAAACTTCTCCACGACTTTATCCCTGATCTGTCTGGTGTGTTCCTTGGCCTTCATGATGCTGTTTGTTCACTAAGGTGCTCTAATAAACCTCTGAGGGATTCACAGAACAGCTGCATTTATACTGAGATTAAATTACACACAGGTGGACTCTATTTACTAATTAGGTGACTTCTGAAGGCAATTGGTTCCACTAGATTTTAATTAAGGGTATCAGAGTAAAGGGGGCTGAATACAAATGCACGCCACACTTTTTAGATATTTATTTGTAAAAAATTTGACTGCCATTCATCATTTCCTTCCACTTCACAATTATGTGCCACTTTGTGTTGGTCTATCACATAAAATACCAATGAAATACAAGTACGTTTTTGGTTGTAACATGACAAAACCTGGAACATTTCAAGGGGTATGAATACTTTTTCAAGGCATTGTATATGTATTTCATCTGTGTATTTAGCAGCTTACCTGGAGTTCAGCTTTATAATAAACCTGCCATAAGACAAGTTGAAGAGTTGCCATTTTTGTCCACTTTGAAATTTCTAGTTACTCAGCTGCTATGTACCCCCGCCCCCCAATTTGATATTTGGAGTCACTAACTTGAAACGAGTTGATTAGTGACTGTAATGCCCCGTACACACGGTCGGATTTTCCGACGGAAAATGTGTGATAGGACCTTGTTGTCAGAAATTCCGACCGTGTGTGGGCTCCATCACACATTTTCCATCGGATTTTCCGACACACAAAGTTTGAGAGCAGACTATAAAATTTTCCGACACACAAAATCCGTTGTCGGAAATTCCGATCGTGTGTACACAAATCCGACGGACAAAGTGCCACGCATGCTCAGAATAAATAAAGAGATGAAAGCTATTGGCCACTGCCCCGTTTATAGTCCCGACGTACGTGTTTTACGTCACCGCGTTCAGAATGATCGGATTTTCCGACAACTTTGTGTGACCGTGTGTATGCAAGACAAGTTTAAGCCAACATCCGTTGGAAAAAATCCTAGGATTTTGTTGTCGGAATGTCCAAACAAAGTCCGACCGTGTGTTTGCCCTATAAGGCTGGGTTCACACTTGTGCGATGCTAAAAAACACATGTGATTTGCACTGCACTGCTGTGCAGATCACGTGTGATTGTATGGCTGAATTTGCATCGCATTTGCACCAAAATGGTGCAGGACCTTTTTTTTGGTCCGCGCTGAAATGGTATCGCAAGGGTGTTCACACCTATGTGATCTGATTCCTGCACCATTTGGCAGTTCACACTGCGATCTGCGAACCGATCTGGGGGTGTCATTAACTTTGCATTGACACCCGCAGCGGTTCACAGATGTCAGTGTGAACCGCCGGCAGGTGATATGTGATGCAGGAACCTGCACTGGAATCGCGCTGGTTACCGCATCGCATATATGTGAACCGGGACTTACTGTGGAAGCAGTGGCGTCGGCATGAAAGTGGAACTGGCATTTTCAGAAGAAACTAGCAATAGAAATCTCCACGTTTTTCTGTGACAGGTTTCCTTTGATATTTTATATATATATATATATATATATATATATATATATATATATATATATATATTATGATGATGATGATTTGTGACCTGAATTAGATTACTGTGACCTGGTGCTACGGACTTATGAAGTTTTGCGCCTCTGCTCAAAGAGCACATTGGTTGTCAGAATTCTTCCGTTTGAGCCCAGCAGTGTGTGTTATATTCAGAAAAACTCTCAGTAAAGTACCATCTGTCTTTGGCTCTTCATCTTCAAACTGGGACAATCCAGGATGAATCTGGATTTGTACTGATCTGCTCACTTATAGCTGACCATTAAAGAAATTGATGTGAAAATCTTTAAATATCCAATCTGTCTTTGATGCATGAGTTTAAAAAATTCTGGGCAAACTTCTACGAAAAAATGTCACTTTTTTTTTCTTTTTAGGGCCCATTCACACTAATGCTTTATGTTAAAAGATGATTTACAGCAATGCATCCTAATGAACAGACTTCAAAACGATGCGCTGAGGTGCTATTAGTAATCTTCTGTGGTGGTTCACTGCATTAGAGCCCCATGTCCATTTTTTGTGTTAGCGTCCACTGCCAACCCAATCAAAAAATGGACTGTCTTAACACATGCAAATGCACTACATTAACACAACAAATAGCAATATAGTTATAAAAAATGTGCATAGCATTTCTTCCAATGAAAGTGTATATGTACATTTGTTATGTTTAAAAAATGAATGCTATTAGGTATTAGCTTTTGTGCTGGACAAATGCTTTTTATTTAAAACAGAAATACCACAATTGGCCACTAGATGGTGCTGAGTATCATGGACCTTCAAAAGAGACCCCCCCCCCCCCAAAAAGTAGACTTTTAAATTTTGTAATAAAAACAGCTTTTGCTGCAATTACCTCACCTTCCACCCCCAACCCCCCATTTATTGCTTTCCCCAATACTCAATCCAGAGTTGTCAGCCGGAAGTAGGTCCTTTCTCATCATTAGATGCCACCATGCTTCCAAGTTGCATATTGATCAGTGTCATTCATCCTACATCCTCTGGGCTCAGGCTGTGATGGACACATGCCATGGGGCACAACATCACTATACATTACTAAGCCTTGACTCAGACTACTACATCACAGAACATCACTCACCCACCATTACATGTGCCTCCTGTTGCAGGAGTACGGACTGCCTACCACCACTGCAGAAGAAGATGAGCGATGTGGAGTGGGCATAGTTTTGGCCTAGGAGGACTTAGTACAGCAAGTTCATAGCATAAAACAGACAAAACTTCTGCTCATCCAAGTCACCAAAACTATGTCAGCTTCTGACTAACAAGGTGTCCCTTAAATAGGCAGTACTTGTACCTTTTTAGTATTCTGTCAGCACTCAGCCTTTTACACAGCATCAGGCTTCCACAGTAGGGAGGCCACTGAGCATCAGTCAGCTCATATGCATGCCTGCACAGACTGAGACTAATCACAAGGTTTGGCAACCAGGTAAGATATGGACCTAAGATTGGAGGCCTTATCCCACCAAAATCTCTACAAAGCCTCCGAGCTCCAGGAGCTAGACCAGGAACATATTAAGATTCTGAGAAAATAAAAAGTTGGTTTCTCAAAAGACACAAGTCCTGAAGCTCCTCACCAAAAAAATGGGGGTGGGGTGGGGGGTGAGGAGCAGTAGTGTGGGTAGGGGCATTTGCAGAAGTTAGAGTTTAGTTTTGAACATCAGACCCCACTGATATCTTCTCAGTCAAACTAAAATATTCAAGTACAGCATAAAGTCTATAACTCTGCATTGTCAGGTTATAGATTTATAGGTTTGCAACTGTTCTTGTAAGAGTTGTAAGCCTATGCATGTTTGTATGTGTGCTTACATCTGTCTATAGAGAACAACGAACAGGCTGCAGAGCAATCGCTACACTGGGGCATGAAAGTCACAACTGCAGGGATGCTGTAGTTGCAGATTCCTTTGTAACACTGTAGAAAATCTCAAGCACATAGAGCGCAAGAATAGCCTGCCCTGTGTTGCAAAAAAAAGATAGAGCAGCACAGGCAGTGACATCAAAGAGCAAATAGGAGGTAACCTTATACATCAGGTTTAAAGCAAATGTCAGGACATAATAATTAAAAAATTATATGCGATACATATTTGTAAATATGTGCAATCAACTCTCAGTCTGCAGAACAAGGAGAAAAAAGTCCCAGCGCCACTGCCCATCATACAAGCTCAACATGTAGTGTAGGTGATAACATGTAGGTGATAACATGTAGGTGATAACATGTAGGTGATAACAGCCTCAGCCTAATGCCATCCAGGTCATGCCCAAGACATGTTTCTCCCCACCCACGGGGCTTAGTCATGGATAACTAAGCCCTGTGGGTGGGGGGGAAACATGTCTGGGGCTTGGCCTGGATGGAATTAGGCTGAGGCGGTTATTACCTATTTCACACTGGGCTTGTGCGATGTGCTTTGGTTGAAGCATATTTCTCCTTGTTCTGCGGATTACATGGAGTCAGGGCAGAATCCTAGCCTCACTTGCACCCTCAGTGGATTACACCGAATGGGAGACATAGATGCTGCAGCCAAGACCCTAAAGTCGGTTTAGGTTCAGTGCTTTCTTTAACGCAGGGAAAAAGGGGCAGCTGTCCAGTCATTGTTGTGAGGCCCAAAGCAGCTGAGCTGCCCCTTGAACCTGCACTGTGTTGTCTGCAAATAGTTGGCAATTGAATTTGGCTATCACTGGGGCACTATTGATTGGTTTGGTGTTATGTCTGCAGCCTGTGCAGAGATTGGCCAGCTCGGTAAGGTAAACCAGGGAGAGCACCTGTCAGCCCAGAGCAGCCCAGATCTTCCTCTTCTCGGGTCCCTCTTCTGTGATGATGCCCCTCCCTCCTGCTGAGTGCCCCTAAAGCAAGCAGCTTGCTATGGGGGCACCTGAGCAGAGCCACAGCTCCCTGTGTCCATTCAGACATGGGCGGCCCACCCCCTTTCTCTACTCATTGGCTCACTGACTTTGATTAACAGCTGAAGACAATGGCTCCATGCTGCTGTTTCAAACAATGAGGAGGGGAGTCCCAGGCAGCCGAGACACTGCTACAACATTGTTGGATCCAGATGGGGCTCAGGTAAGTTTTAGAGGGGCTGAGGAGGGCTGCTGCACACAAAAGGCTTTTTGTTTTTACATTCTATACATTAAGATAAAAAAACCTTCTGCCTTTCCAACCACTTCTGTTTTAAAGTGTTGTTAACCCTGCCGATTGTCTTTTGTCCACCTTCGGATCTCTAATCATTCTGTAGTCCAAGAAAATAACTAGGCTGGCTCTTTGAGGCGATGGTGATGGGGGGGAGGGTCCAGAGGTAGAGATAGTCAGTGTGGAACATATTCCAGAGGGTAGTATTGGGGGCATTAGTGGTAGATTGACCAAAACACATAAACCCAAGGTAAGTATAGTAGCAAGTCCTACTTGCAATCTCGGAAAACCCAATAAGAGGATAATATGCGACCGGTCTAAACTATGTGCCATGTTCACCAATGCCAGGAGCCTGGCGGACAAGATGGGTGAACTAGAGTGTAATGAGCCCCTTGCTCGATTGGTTCCACTCTCCTGAAACTCCTCTGCGGCTATAGAATCAGACTGCAGATCGCAACATCTAATGGTTCGGTCATCCGATGCTCCGGGACTAGAACTACAGCTATGTGCCGTTCTAATCCAGTTGTGTAGCTCAGAACAAACACCAGGCAGGCTGTATATATGTTCAACCAGGTATCTCTTTTATTGAGGAATACAGGCTTTTTTATACAGTAAAAGAAGAGGTGCATATCTCCTGCTCATAGTACTCTGAACATACACCTGTGACCAGAAACCTAATTAACATGGGCTAATTAACTAATCCCTTTAGACAGCCAAGATGACTCAGACATGACCTTTAGGCCGGACTGGCCGTCTTGTAGCTCAGAAAACCCAATTAACATTATCACAATAGCAGAGTTAATTAACACAAACAACAATGGGGATCTAATGACTCTTAGATCCCATACTAGAGACTTATTTACAATACACATTCTAGCAGACAACAGACAGACAGGTGGCTGGAACTGACATCAGCATCCCTAACAGTATTTGTCCCAGCATTATGAATCAGCCACTATTCCTAATATGGCAAATCCAGGGTCCCCAGAGTCTGTGTGTCCTGGGGAACCAGGACCCGAATCCACAGTAATACCACCTCAAGGGTCCCCAGGCCTACAGCTCACAAAGAGCACAGTTCCCCCAAATACCAGGGCCCGCAATCGATTAGCAAGAGGCTAGCATTCTGTCCCCTCCAAAAGTCTCTCTCCCGGCTAGGTCTGTCACATTTCTCCCCTTTTGGCAGGAGACTAACACAGGAGGAGACCCCAGACGGGTTGACTCCAAAGTTAGTCAGTAGTTCCAGTCCTCTAATGCCTGTACCCACAGAGTACCCCAAACAAATTGTTCCAAACAAAGCATTACCCAGCCAACCTCTGCCTCTCTCAGAGAACATATCTGCCGCTGGGGAGAGGCCTGGACTGGCCCTTCTCCCTGGAGTCCTTTCTGTCGCTGGATAGAAGACAGGGTGTCTGGGCTCATTCCGTCATGCTGTTGGGGATCTGGGCAGACTGCCCAGCATCCCTGGGGTATACAGGTGGAGACTGAAGTCCCATCCACCTTCACAGGAAATCCATCCTCTGTTAGTTGAGGGCAGAGGCCAGCAGTACTCGGCCCTGTTGCCAGCCCTTCTGCTGGAAACCCCACACCATCTGCTCCGGCTAACTGTTGGGGAGGGAGGCCGACTGCCCCGCCTCCCTGGAACTCTGTAGTTGCTGCAGTGCTACCAACCTCTGCCCTGTTGCCAGCACTTCTGCTGGGGACTCCGCATCCTCCGCTCCAGCTATCCGTTGGGGCAGTAGGTTGGCTTCCTCCACTCCCAAACTGTGTAGCTGCCATTGGGGAGGTGAGCCGGCTGCTTCCTTTTCCATTCCCTCATCTACATGTTGGGACGATATGTCTGTGGTACTGTCTCCCAGGTGCACGGATCTTTGCTGGGGAGGAAAGACCACTTCCTCCACGCTGGCCAACTTTAGGGGAGGG
Organism: Lithobates clamitans; assembly: GCA_037952925.1. Classification (NCBI taxonomy): domain Eukaryota; kingdom Metazoa; phylum Chordata; class Amphibia; order Anura; family Ranidae; genus Lithobates; species Lithobates clamitans. Next base: position 960,612 of record JBBGZY010001301.1, read on the forward strand.
ATGACGAACACCTCCTCTCCCTTCTCCCCCTGTATCCTGATCTGCTGCTGGGAAGTGACCACCTCCTTCTCACCCTGAGCCTCCGGAACCGCCGCAGGTGTAGGGCAGAGATCTTGGACCCTCTGTCCGGTTGCCAGAGCTTCAGCTGGGGAAGTTCCTTGTAACTTCACAGATACTTCTGTTGGTGCTGGGCAGAGCACAGTGAAGTTTGGCCCTAATAACAGCTCTTCTTCTGCTGGAGGCTCACCAGGTTGTTCTTCCTCAGCAGAAAAGTCTATCAAATCCCCTGTCTCTGCAACTGGTGTCTAGGGATAAAGGTTCACCATCTCCTGTCCCTGGAACCCAGAAGATGCTATCAGTGCTGGGCAGAGGTTAGCAGAGCTCTGCCCCGTTGTCAGCACTTCAGCTTTGGGGATAGCGATCTCCAGATTTTCCACTGCCGATTCTCTGGCATTCTGCTGGACAGGCACATTCCTCCATCCAAGATCATCCAATGCAGAAACAGGTTCATCAAGGTCAGTCAGCACTTGCTGCATCCGCCATAAGACCTCCGCCTCCATAGCTGCGGGGGCAGGTTGGCAAAGCACACTGTTTCTCTGCCACATTGTCAACTCTTCAGCCTGGATTTCAGAGTTGTCAACTGGTATTTCCTGATAGTCCCAGGCAATAGGAGCCCCACCCTGCTGCTGAGCAGAGTCTAGCAGCTGTCTGTAGGCCATCTCAAGCTCCCATTCCTAAACGGCCAGAAACTCCAAATCTTCCTGTGCCCAGTGCACATCCGAGACATTCAGTCTTCGCTCTCTGTGCTCCATTATTTCCTCCAAACGCCACTCCCGGTCACTCCCAAAGTCAGGGTCCTCGGACAGCCTCCAGTACAACAATCCCAGGCCATCATAGTCAAAGCCTTCTGTGGAGCTGTCATCCTCTGTCCACGGGCACACTTGGGCTACATACCACTGGAGGGCTCTGTAGCTCTCGTCCAACCGCATTTCTGCCTGGATCAGCCTGCTTAACTCAGCTGTCCACTCCTGGCTAGGCTGTTCCCCCAATAACAGCATTCGCACTTCATACTGCGACCAGTACCTTACATGGATGGAGAGGAGAACTTTTCCCTGGTTTTGCTGCTCACGGGCTAGCGCTTCCTTCCAGAGTTCGCAGCGGATAGAATCAAACCATCCTAGCAGGACCTGCTCTGATACTGGTCCTCTGTGCTGTATCTGCATCTCTCGCAATCTCCTTCTGAATTCCTCTTCCATGGTGGCTGGTATCTGTACCTCTCCTCTCCTGCTATCTGGACCTTGGATCCAGGTGATGGTTTGGATGTGTTCACGGCAAGGAAGCACGATCCCACCATTCCCTCCACGGCTCTCGAGTAAGTCTTTCAGCGTGGCTCTCCTGCAGGCTGGTTTGGAGTGTCCCAGTAACTGGAGAGCAAATCCCACCGCTGCCAACCAATGTAACGAGCCCCTTGCTCGCTCGGTTCCACTCTCCCGACACTCCTCTGCGGCTATAGAATCAGACTGCAGATAGCAACATCTGATGGTTCGGTCATCCGATGCTCCGGGACTAGAACTACAGCTATGTGCCGTTCTAATCCAGTTGTGTAGCTCAGAACAAACACCAGGCAGGCTGTATGTAAGTTCAACCAGGAATCTCTTTTATTTAGGAATACAGGCTTTTTTTATACAGTAAAAGAGGGGGTGCATATCTCCTGCTCATATTATTTTGAACATACACCTGTGACCAGTAACCCAATTAACATGGGCTAATTAACTAATCCCTTTAGACAGCCTAGATGACTCAGACATGACCTTTAGGCCAGACTGGCCGTCTTGTAGCTCAGAAAACCCAATTAACATTATCACAATAGCAGAGTTAATTAACACAAACAACAATGGGGATATAATGACTCTTAGATCCCATACTAGAGACTTATTTACAATACACATTCTAGCAGACAACAGACAGACAGGTGGCTGGAATTGACATCGACATCTCCTAACAGTATTTGTCCCAGCACTATAAATCAACCACTATTCCTAATATCAATAAATATATGTGTATGCGCTAAAGGCTATAAATACGTGAACAAAGAATATAATAAATCTATACAATATTAAAAATTATTATAAATTATAAACAGTGTCACACACCTGTGAAGAAAGTGACTATAATCCACAATTGAATATATGAAAAATGGTAACATGCACCATGCAAAAAAATGTGAGAAAAAAAAAAATCCTTTAAATGATTAAAAAAAATATATAAGTGCTACTTGATAAATAAAGTGTCCGAAACCAATTCATACAAATGAATATATCTCAGTCCAAGCCATTCATAAGAGTATATAAATCAAAGTGCACAATAGTGTCCAAACAAATAGCAGGCAATCCTCATGCTGGTTTTTTTGAAAAAGTGCTAAATATTCCTCATGCTCTTCTTATGAGATGTGCACATTAAGGCATGCTGCAGTGCTCTCCAGTGACCCCCAATGGATAATGCGCTCACCTTAGAGCGTGTGACACAGTAGCTAAACAGTGTCAAAACACGCATTAGAGCCACTCCAGGGCTCACTCAGAGTATGCTGGTGATGATCTGTATCTCGCTCAAATGGTGACATATATGAAAGAAAGGAGACTCATAGCATAATACCGCCAGGAATTTATTTGAAAAGCCCTAAAAACAATCCCTCCAGGAGGGTACTCACAATGCTTGGGTGCGTCAGTGCAGCATCCTATCCAAAACATGCAATACAGATGAATCCTGTGGCGTGCGGTGCGGTGTTCAATCCTCTGCCTGTCTGTGTGTAGAAAGCTCCGTCCTGCCCCTCCCCTACGCATCTTCGGCACAGGGTATACGTGCCTTCATCTGGGGGATCTAATAGGACGGGCACTCTATGTGTAATTTATACTATCACAGCGGCCATTTTGCCTGGGACCGCTGACATCCTAGTGTTCGGCTCCAGCTATGTAAAAGATAACAGCGGCCATTTTGCCTAGGATCGCTGACATCCTAGTGTTCGGCTCCAGCTATGTAAAGAACAACAGCGGCCATTTTGCCTAGGATCGCTGACATCCTAGTGTTAGGCTCCAGCTATGTAAAAACAACAACAGCAAATGACGCTGTGTGCCAGCCTTGATATTTTAGAGAAAGCAGGAAATGAAAAGCTATAGTAAGCGATGTTTAACCCTATCTACATAAATATAATCCTAATCCAGGTCAGAGCCACACATCAGAGTAGACACCATATCGCACACCACAAATAACGGTAATTGCACTAGCGATTAATATATGGAACAACAAAAAACTACAAATGTATAAATCTCATGGCATAATCTATAACAATATAAAATATATAAAAAAATATATAAAAAAATATATATGTTTAAAACCATACTGAGGACTAAGTACTAAGTATGTTTCTCACATCGGTAATACAGCACAATCATCATTGTGGGATCCTAAAAACCCTTAAAGGGACCTGTAACTTTTATTGCTGTATGATAGGAAACTCACAAATAAAAAATAAAAAATATGAAATATGAAATATATTTAAAATAAATACAAAACATTTTATATAAAAAATCCTATACCTAAAAAATATATATATCTGGAATACAGTAGATACAATAAAATTCCAAATATAAACAAAAGTATTCCTGAAAATGCATAATAATCTTGGAATATCACAATTATTATCTAGTAATGACACCTAACAAATATCTAAAAAATATCTAAAAAAAATCTAAAAAATATATATATTAATCACCTCCCCAAATGGTAAGAGGGGATAAGTAAATCCATATGAGCCATACCATGCATGTTGATCAGGCGATCATTTAAGTACCAAAAAAGTGCTAAGTAATCCAGGAGTACGTTATACCAAATAACAATAAATATGGGGGAGTGCTTCGTGAAAGGCATTAGGTAAGCTTGACCGCTCCCTGATGTGCAAAAATATTATTTTAGTGGCTAGAGTGAATCCAATAAAAATCAAGTAAATCATCATAATCTACTACGTATACCCATAAAAAACCTGTAAAAAACTTATTAGGTACTGTAAAATGTGGATATCTAGGTAGGATACAAAAAAGCTAAAGTCAATAATTACTCAAGAAACATCTTAAATCGAACTCCTTATTGAGCCCCCCCGGGGCCATGGAGCCGAGCTGGTGTATCCACCATGATTCACGTTTACTAATTTCTCTTACAAAGTTGGAACCCCTCCAGTGGCGTTTGGGTACCTCTATCCCCCAAAACTTCATCCCAACCGTGCTTTGATTATGTACACGTTTGAAATGTATGTACAGATGGTGCTTGTCAGACCCCTTACGTATATTCCTTACATGCTCCTCTAAACGGTCTTTCAAAGCCCTAATAGTCCACCCCACATAGATGTAATTGCATGGGCATTTTAACGCGTAAACAACCCCTATCGTGTCACAGGATATAAAATCTCTAATGGTGTAGGAGTGGTTATTTCTAGGATTGATAAACTCCTTTAATCTTCTGTTGTTACCAGGGACCCTAACGCAGCTGTAACATCTCCCACACCCATAAAAACCTTTTAGGTCCCAGAACATTGAGGGTTTCTGGGGGGGTGGTTCTACCACATTATAGACTAACCTATCACGTAAGTTGGGTGCTCTCTTAAAAATAATCTTGGGTTTCTCTGGGAGTATCTCTTTTAGGTGGACATCTTGTTTCAAAACATTCCAGTACTTCCGAATAATTTTCTGATTAAATTATCTAACATACTCAGCTATATTTTTATAGACAAGGGTTACCAGAAAGAATTCTTGAATAAAGAAAAGTCAGAAGTCGCTTGCCTTAATAGAGATAATTTACTTAAAGATAAGATTCAGACTACAGAAGAAGATGTTAATGATGGTATCAGTATGGTTCTGAACTATTCCTTACAAAACAAGGAAGTACAGAAAATTATTCGGAAGTACTGGAATGTTTTGAAACAAGATGTCCACCTAAAAGAGATACTCCCAGAGAAACCCAAGATTATTTTTAAGAGAGCACCCAACTTACGTGATAGGTTAGTCCATAATGTGGTAGAACCACCCCCCCAGAAACCCTCAATGTTCTGGGACCTAAAAGGTTTTTATGGGTGTGGGAGATATTACAGCTGCGTTAGGGTCCCTGGTAACAACAGAAGATTAAAGGAGTTTACCAATCCTAGAAATAACCACTCCTACACCATTAGAGATTTTATATCCTGTGACACGATAGGGGTTGTTTACGCGTTAAAATGCCCATGCAATTACATCTTTGTGGGGCGGACTATTAGGGCTTTGAAAGACTGTTTAGAGGAGCATGTAAGGAATATACGTAAGGGGTCTGACAAGCACCATCTGTACATACATTTCAAACGTGTACATAATCAAAGCACGGTTGGGATGAAGTTTTGGGGGGATAGAGGTACCCAAACGCCACTGGAGGGGTTCCAACTTTGTAAGAGAAATTAGTAAACGTGAATCATGGTGGATACACCAGCTCGGCTCCATGGCCCCGGGGGGGGCTCAATAAGGAGTTCGATTTAAGATGTTTCTTGAGTAATTATTGACTTTAGCTTTTTTGTATCCCACCTAGATATCCACATTTTACAGTACCTAATAAGTTTTTTACAGGTTTTTTATGGGTATACGTAGTAGATTATGATGATTTACTTGATTTTTATTGGATTCACTCTAGCCACTAAAATAATATTTTTGCACATCAGGGAGCGGTCAAGCTTACCTAGTGCCTTTCACGAAGCACTCCCCCATATTTATTGTTTTTTGGTATAACGTACTCCTGGATTACTTAGCACTTTTTTGGTACTTAAATGATCGCCTGATCAACATGCATGGTATGGCTCATATGGATTTACTTTTCCCCTCTTACCATTTGGGGAGGTGATTAATATATATATTTTTTAGATATTTTTTAGATATTTGTTAGGTGTCATTACTAGATAATAATTGTGATATTCCAAGATTAATATGCATTTTCAGGAATACTTTCGTTTATATTTGGAATTTTATTGTATCTACTGTATTCCAGATATATATATTTTTTAGGTATAGGATTTTTTATATAAAATGTTTTGTATTTATTTTAAATATATTTCATATTTCATATTTTTTATTTTTTATTTGTGAGTTTCCTATCATACAGCAATAAAAGTTACAGGTCCCTTTAAGGGTTTTTAGGATCCCACAATGATGATTGTGCTGTATTACCGATGTGAGAAACATACTTAGTCCTCAGTATGGTTTTAAACATATATATTTTTTATATATTTTTTTATATATTTTATATTGTTATAAATTATGCCATGAGATTTATACATTTGTAGTTTTTTGTTGTTCCATATATTAATCACTAGTGCAATTACCGTTATTTGTGGTGTGCGATATGGTGTCTACTCTGATGTGTGGCTCTGTCCTGGATTAGGATTATATTTATGTAGATAGGGTTAAACATCGCTTACTATAGCTTTTCATTTCCTGCTTTCTCTAAAATATCAAGGCTGGCACACAGCGTCATTTGCTGTTGTTGTTTTTACATAGCTGGAGCCTAACACTAGGATGTCAGCGATCCTAGGCAAAATGGCCGCTGTTGTTCTTTACATAGCTGGAGCCGAACACTAGGATGTCAGCGGTCCCAGGCAAAATGGCCGCTGTGATAGTATAAATTACACATAGAGCGCCCGTCCTATTAGATCCCCCAGATGAAGGCACGTATACCCTGTGCCGAAGACGCGTAGGGGAGGGGCAGGACGGAGCTTTCTACACACAGACAGGCAGAGGATTGAACACCGCACCGCACACCACAGGATTCATCTGTATTGCATGTTTTGGATAGGATGGTGCACTGACGCACCCAAGCATTGTGAGTACTCTCCTGGAGGGATTGTTTTTAGGGCTTTTCAAATAAATTCCTGGCGGTATTATGCTATGAGTCTCCTTTCTTTCATATATGTCACCATTTGAGCGAGATACAGATCATCACCAGCATACCCTGTGTGAGCCCTGGAGTGGCTCTAATGCGTGTTTTGACACTGTTTAGCTACTGTGTCACATGCTCTAAGGTGAGCGCATTATCCATTGGGGGTCACTGGAGAGCACTGCAGCATGCCTTAATGTGCACATCTCATAAGAAGAGCATGAGGAATATTTAGCACTTTTTCAAAAAAACCAGCATGAGGATTGCCTGCTATTTGTTTGGACACTATTGTGCACTTTGATTTATATACTCTTATGAATGGCTTGGACTGAGATATATTCATTTGTATGAATTGGTTTCGGACACTTTATTTATCAAGTAGCACTTATATATTTTTTTTAATTATTTAAAGGATTTTTTTTTTTTCTCACATTTTTTTGCATGGTGCATGTTACCATTTTTCATATATTCAATTGTGGATTATAGTCACTTTCTTCACAGGTGTGTGACACTGTTTATAATTTATAATAATTTTTAATATTGTATAGATTTATTATATTCTTTGTTCACGTATTTATAGCCTTTAGCGCATACACATATATTTATTTATTTTTGGCATATACACGGTATGGAACGTGGTTAGTGTGTGCAGCTGAATTAGGTTCATTTATTCACACTGAAGGCATTAACCCATTTGTGTCTCACAAGATTTTAACACTATTCCTAATATGGCAAATCCAGGGTCCCCAGAGTCTGTGTGTCCTGGGGGACCAGGACCTGAATCCACAGTAATACCACCTCAAGGGTCCCTGGGCCTACAGCTCACAAAGAGCACCATTCCCCCAAATGCCAGGACCCGCGATTGATCGGCAAGAAGCTAGCATTCAGTCCCCTCCAAAAGTCTCTCTCCCGGCTAGGTCTGTCACATAGAGATACTGTTGTATGGTTCAACAGCTCTCATGATTGGCTGGCAACCATTCAAGGGTATACCCTTTATCGCAAGGATAGAGAGGGTAAAAAGGGGGGAGGGGTATGCCTATATATCAACAATAATGTACAAGTGAATGTGAGAGATGAAATCACTTAGGACGCTGGGGAGGAGATGGAATCTTTATGGGTAGAGCTCCAAAGGGATGAAGCTAAGGGGAAAATAATACTGGGAGTATGCTATAGGCTCCCTAACGTGAGGGAGGAATGGGAGATAGATCTCCTATCACAATTTGGATTAGCAGCAAGGATGGGAAATGTTATCATAATGGGGGATTTTAATTATCCAGACATAGACTGGGCGGAGGGAACCGCACATTCATCTAAGGCTCGCCAGTTCCTAAATGTCTTGAAGGACAATTTTATGGGTCAGATGGTAGACGTACCAACTAGAAATAAAGCGTTACTGGATCTACTGATTACCAACAATACAGAACTGATCACGGATGTAGAAATACTGGACAATTTAGGTAACATCGATCACAGGTCAATTGACTTCAGTATAAATCACACAAATAGGAAACATAAGGGGAATACAAAGACACTGAATTTCAAAAGAGCCAACTTCCCTAAACTACAAACCTTGCTAGAAGGCATAAATTGGGATAAAATCTTAGGAACAAAGAACACGGAGGAGAGATGGGTTTGCTTTAAGAGCATATTAAATAAGGGCATTAGCCAATGCATCCCATTGGGTAATACATTTAAAAGAGTGAACAAAAGTCCTGGATGGCTTAACTCCAATGTAAAAATGCATAAAAAAGCAAAGGAGAAGGCCTTCAAAAAATACAAATTTGAGGGATCATCATCAGCATTCAGACTTTATAAAGAATGCAACAAGAAATGTTAGGGTGCAATAAGGATGGCTAAGATAGAACATGAAAGACACATAGCGAAGAAGAGTAAAAAAATTCAAAGAAATTCTATAAATATGTAAACAGTAAAAAAGGGAAGACAGACCATATTGGCCCCATAAAGAATGAGGAAGGACATCTGGTTACAAAGGATGGGGAGATGGCAAAGGTATTGAATGTATTCTTCTCCTCAGTCTTCACGAGGGAATCAAGGGGCTTCAGTAACCAAAACTGCAGTGTTTATCCTCATGACACATCACAGGAAGCATCCTTAACAGAGGACCGAATTAAAATTAGACTTGGGAAACTTAACATTAATAAATCACCTGGACCAGATGGCTTGCATCCGAGGGTACTTAGGGAACTCCTAATTTTTACTAACAGTCTACTGACTGGAATGGTACCAGCTGATTGGAGCAAAGATAATGTAGCACCAATATTTAAAAAGGGCCCAAAATACATCCCGGGGAATTACAGACCAGTTAGCCTAACATCAATAGTATGAAAACTCTTGGGGGGGATGATAAGGGATTATATACAAGATTTTAGTAATGAGAACGGTATCATTAGCAGTAATTAGCATGGATTCATGAAGAATCGTTCTTGCCAAACCAATCTATTAACCTTCTATGAGGAGGTGAGTTGCCATCTAGATAAAGGAAGGCCCGTAGACGTGGTGTATCTGGATTTTGCAAAAGCATTTGTCACAGTTCCCCATAAACGTTTACTGTACAAAGTAAGGTCCATTGGCATGGACCATAATGTGAGTACATGGATTGAAAACTGGCTACAAGGGCGAGTTCAGATAGTGGTGATAAATGGGGAGTACTCGGAATGGTCAGGGGTGGGTAGTGGGGTCCCCCAGGGTTCTGTGCTGGGACCAACCCTGTTTAATTTGTTAATAAACGACCTGGAGGATGGGGTAAACAGTTCAATCTCTGTATTTGCGGACGATACTAAGCTAAGCAGGGCAATAACTTCTCCGCAGGATGTGGAAACCTTGCAAAAAGATCTGAACAAATTAATGGGGTGGGCAACTACATGGCAAATGAGGTTCAATGTAGAAAAATGTAAAATAATGCATTTGGGTGGCAAAAATATGAATGCAATCTATGCTCTGGGGGGAGAACCTCTGGGGGAATCCAGGATGGAAAAGGACCTGGGGTTCCTAGTAGATGATAAGCTCAGCAATGGCATGCAATGCCAAGCTGCTGCTAACAAAGCAACCAGAATATTGGCATGCATTAAAAAGGGCATTCATTCCATAGATAAAACGATACTTTTCCCACTCTACAAGATTCTGGTCCGGCTGCACCTAGAGTATGCTATCCAGTTCTGGGCACCAGTCCACAGGAAGGATGTACTAGAAATTGAGCGAGTACAAAGAAGGGCAACAAAGCTAATAAAGGCTCTGGAGGATATTAGTTATGAGGAAAGGTTGCGAGCACTGAACTTATTCTCTCCGGAGAAGAGACACTTGAGAGGGGATATGATTTCAATATACAACATACAAATACCATACTGGAAACAATAGGGATAAAACATTTTCGAAGTTTAACAAGACCCGTGCCACTCATTAAAATTAGAAGAAAAGAGGTTTAACCTTAAACTACTTAGAGGGTTCTTTACTGTAAGAGCGGCAAGGATGTGGAACTCCAGAGAAAAGGAGAGTTTGGGACTTTATATGAGGCACAGGTAGGCGCCTCCATCCCTATATTTGGATACATATAAGGAGGAAATGGGACTTTAAAATTAAGCGGTTGAAATGCGGAGATGATGGTAAAAGTATAAAGTTTTATTCATATCAGGATAAGTAATTTCATGTAATACACATATAAGCACAAGATATGGACATGGTGGTACAAGGGTATAAAAAACATATAAATAAGGATTAATTCATAGTAATCAATGGATAGTATGTAACAGCAATATGGCCTAAATGCCAAACACAGCATGCCCGGCACCTGTGTTGATAATTGCATAATAGGAATCTATAATTACTGGGTTCATATTAATGACATCATCGAAGCGTAATATGTGTCTCTGTAGCATCATGTAGCTCTACGCGTTTCGTGGATATGTTTCCACTCGTCAGGAGCGGATGCGACAGATTCCTGTAAATTATAACAAACATGGTGAACCACACTCTGTTTGAAGATAAAAAATATATTATTAAAAAGGGTAACCCAGTACACTCACCAACCCCGGCAGTGAGTGCAATATGGGGCGAGCGAGACACGGCGAATCGGGAGCATGAACCACATCACGGGAGCTGAGGCGGTGTAGTTGTACACAACCAGCTTGGGAGGATGTTAGAGTTCCTAAGAAGTGCTGGCATGTAGATCTACAAATAAAATAATATAAAATAAAAAAATAATAATGTAGAATAAAATAAAAATAAAAATGTGTATGAAATTGAGTAATAGGGGTGTGAAGAAACAGATGAGGTGTGTATGAGATGAAGTGATGGATTGGGTGATGTGTATATATACACCCAATGTGTCCGCATGTGTTGATAGTGGGGGAAAAACATTATACAAAAATAAATAAAAAAGGTTTAATGTGTATGAGGTGGGCTGACCTGAATCTAAGAAGTGACTGACAAAAAACTAAATATATGCAAACAAGAAAATGGACCTAGTGATGAAATAAAAGTGTGAATGTATGTGAACAAAAATGTGCTAATGGCAACCAAGGATGAACCTAAACCAAAGGACACTTACCCAAGCTGCGTACCATGCAACACCAAGCAATGGGATGTGGAATTCCCTTCCACAGGCGGTGGTCTCAGCGGGGCGCATCGATAGTTTCAAGAAACTATTAGAAAGGCACCTGAACGACCTCAACATACAGGGATATACAATGTAATACTGACATATAATCACACACATAGGTTGGACTTGATGGACTTGTGTCTTTTTTTCGACCTCACCTACTATGTAACTATGAAATAACACAACAGTCTGCAGGAAAAAAAACAGCTCTGAATTTTCCATGAAACCAACAGGGGTTTTTTTTAATCATATATATCAAAATAGTTTAGTGCCACAAAAAAATGTACTAACACCTATATTCCATATACCGCATGTAAAAATTATATACAGTGCCTTGAAAAAGTATTCATACCACTTGAAATTTTCCACATTTTGTCATGTTACAACTAAAAATGTAAACTTATTTTATTGGGATTTTATGTGATAGACCAACACAAAGTGGCACATAATTGTGAAGTGGAAGGAAAATGGTAAATGGTTCTCAAAACATTTTACAAATAATTATGTGAAAAGTGTGACGTGCATTTGTATTCAGCCCCTCTGAGTCAATACTTTGTAGAACCACCTTTCGCTGCAATTACAGCTGCAAGTCTTTTTAGGGGTGTCTCTACCAGCTTTGCACATCTAGAGAGTGACATTTTTGCCCATTCTTCTTTGCAAAATAGCTCAAGCTATGTCACATTAGATGGAGAGCATCTATGAACAGCATTTTTTTAAGTCTTGCCACAGATTTTCTAATGGATTTAGGTCTGGACTTTATCTGGGCCATTCTAACACATGAATATGCTTTGATCTAAACCACAGACCTCACAGACAACTAGAGAAGCTAAGACTATATGACAGGGTTTGGACCAAGCTAGACTCTTCAGCTTTCTATATTTCCTAATCCTACCTCAAAGCCTCAGTAGCGGTCTTTTAATGTGTTGAGTGGTCTCACGGATCAATAGAGAAGCTAAGATGGTAGGAAGGGGTTTGGGCCAAGCTAGACTTCAACTTCCCATATTGCTAGATTCAACCTCATTGCCTCAATAGGGGTCTTCTAATTTGTTGGGTGGCCTGACAGACTAATAGAAAACCTAAAGCGATAGAAAAGGGTTTGGTTCAAGCTAGATTTTTAACTTCTTATATTTCTTGCTTCCACCTTATATCCTCAATTGTGGTCTTCTAATATGTAGACTTTAATCTCTCTATATTTCTAGATCTACTACTCGTTTTAACAAGGGTTTATTTTACTGAAGATATAAGGATGTTTTTCACATACGCTCCATTTGAATTGCCCAGAATTATGACTTTTACTTTAATGCTGGTGCAGACTTTTTAACACTTAGATTTTTTTGCCCATCCTTGTGCATGAAGCTTTTATTTCTGTACATCCTCTTGACTCAAAGCTTCATTGTCTGTAATTATTTTACACCTCTTTCATCTTAACTAGCACAATTTCATAATGAAAGTTATTTTCCAAACTCATTGAAAGGAACAGCTATATGAAGGCAAAGCTTACTTTATTATTCGTAAATGTACAAGGAAATTATAAAAAAAAACTATAATCTGTTCCCTTCAAGCCCAAAACAGAACATAAAAGTAAGTAAAATTTCCCCAACAATGCATTAAATGTGTGTGTTAAATTGTGAAAGGCATTAACATTTAAATATTTTTAGCTTCCGTCAATAAACTATTTAATCAAACACTACATATGCAAAATAAATGTATTAAAAAAGTCTTTTTTGGCTGCTAAGTAAGCTTACCTTTTGTAACATAATTTTGTCTATTGCTGTCAAAGCAAAACCCAGAGTAAACCCTTTATTGTATATAAACTGCAAGTCTGTTTAAATGTTCTGTTCTAATCAATCTTATCTAATAACACAAAAAGCAATATGTCACCTATGAAAATGCATCACACACATTTGTAGCACCTTTTCAGAGACGTGTCTAGGTTTTAATGGCTTGCCATTTATTTTTTTGAATGTGAATAACCCAGGGGCAATGGTGACTTGGTGACTGCTGTGACCCTTTTCTACATGTATTTGTGCAGCTAATGCTAATGAAGGGGCAGTGGTAAAACACCATAGCCTACTGTGAATTTAAGGGGAAAATATATATAGTAAATATACAAATATGCACTATATGTTTCCTATATATAAATTAGATGTATGAATATGTATTTGCATTCTTATCTTAATATATTTTCTTTAATAAACCATAGTATTCAACACTAATTATATAATTTAAAAGCCCTTTGAATAGAATTAATCTGCTTTGTCTGAGCCTACTCCAGCCCTGGGTGTCCCATTTCCATATCTCCAAACCAAAATCATATAGAGGGATTTCATTCCCACGCCCACTTAAGTACTATCAAGCAACATATTTGGCTCTGGTGGTCGCTTGGTGTAGAGACCCAAAAAAGTGTGCCATGAACATTTCTTTGTGTTGCCTTCCCTGGTTTCCCCAGATTTTTTTAATAGACCTGGTGATCGGCCTTACCTTACGTGCCCTGCTACAGGCTAATGATGCTGAAGAAATCCATTTGCAGGATTCTAGTCTAAGACTAATCTTAGAAAACCCAGAGTTCCCAAATGGAATTTCAGACCGCCAGTTTAGACAACTTTTGCAGTTAGGCACTTACTATGTAAAAGATTTTATTAGTGAAACAGGCCCGAAAACCGCTGGCTCCCTTCGCCAGATGCTTGACCCTCCCCTAGACCCATGGAGACTCCGTCAACTCTATTGCTATCTTACCTTGGTCGTAAAGGGCAATAAACATGTTGTTTCTGAAACATCTTTTGAACGTTTATGCACGTTTTTTTTTTACCTTCAGCTCACACATCTCTACTGTGTACATAATACCTGTCCTCCCCAAGGAGAATTTTGTACCACCATCCCTTACTAAATGGGAACTGGATTTGGGTTCCTCTTCAACTCCTGCACAGAGGGAAGATATTTTATATTTTGTCCATTACGCTTCGTCTATAGCTAGCAAGTACAGTGCCAAGAACTGGGATACAAAATTCTGGCACGCTGGTACAGGGGCCCATCAGTTCTATGTAAATTATTCCCTCACACCTCTAGTAGCTGTTAGGGATACCAAAAAAGAGAAGAGTACCCTCCTACATGTCTCCTGGACCTGTTATAAACTGCAGCACTTTGATCTACAGTTCAGTCCGTTATCAGTTAACTGATTTAGACTCAGCAAATACTTGTTATACGTGTCACATTTGCCCAGAACACACTGCAAGAAGCCTATGTTGATTCACACAGCAGATGCTGTTAGGGTGTGTATTCAGGTCCTATGGAAGCAGGAGACTGCCCCCTTCATTGAGCTGTGGCTCTCAAAAATCGCAAAAATTCACCGTATGGAAAGCCTCATGGAAACACTCAAAGGCACTGAAGAAAAATTCAGAAACACCTGGTTCCATTGGACTTTATTCATGTGTTACTTTCCTTGTTAGCGGAAGACATGTGACTGACAACATTGCTTTTCTTTGACCTTTCACCTACTACTAATGCGACACGGACCCAGTAGCTCTGGGACCTCTCCTGGACCCCCAATATGCATTTTTAAAATGTAAGTTTTCACAACAAATTAGATCATAGATATTTATGTGTTTTGAAAGCTTGCATTTCTATAACTTTGTTTATTGTTGTCCTCTTTTGAAGTAGGGGGGTGTTAGGAAATGGCTCTCCTCAAACAGAATCTGGAGCTAAACCTGCAGGTTATTAGGACAATACTTCTCATGTGGGTCACAGAAGTGCACTTTCTTTTGCACTTGTGTGACCCAGAATTAGGCTAAAGTCTGCTGTCAGCTGACATCACAGACCTGCTCTGGTCTCTAAGAGAATCCCGACAATAATGTCACGTGATCGCTTATTTCTTGGGGTTAGAGGCGGTGGGGTTACATTCCGATTTCCCAATATGATCAGTCGACCTAGAGTACATAAAAATAATATATGCATCATAGTACAATAAAAAATACACTTTGGGACCAATTGGAGCCCTTGTATAAGAGTGTTTGGCATATGGTGAAAGTGCCATTTTTTTTTTATTTGATGGCATGTAAAAGGTGATCGGTGATCGGGGATGGTGTTCTTTGGGTGATGTGATGTGTTGGGTTTGCTCCAGACATAACGTTTTCTTTGATGGCCAAAAAAATCAATTTTAGTCTCATCAGACCAGACCTTCCACCATACATTTTGGGAGTCTCCCACATTCCTTTTCGCAAACTCAAAACATGCCATTTTGTTTTTTGCTGAAAGTAACGTCTTTCTTCTGGCCACTCTGCCATAAAGCCCAACTCTATGGAGCGTACGGCTTATTGTTGTCCTATGTACAGATACTCCAGTCTCTGCTGTGGAACTCTGCAACTCCTCCGAGGTTACCTTAGGTCTCTGTGCTGCCTCTCTAAATAATGCCCTTCTTGCCCGGTCCATGAGCTTTGGTGTGTGGCCGTCTCTTGGCAGGTTTGCTGTTGTGCCATGTTCTTTCCATTTGGTTATGATAGATTTGATGGTGCTCCTAGGGATCATCAAAGATTTGGATATTTTTTTATAACCTAACCCTGACTTGTACTTCTCAACAACATTGTCCCTTACTTGTTTGGAGAGTTCCTTGGTCTTCATGGCAGTGTTTGGTTAGTGGTGCCTCTTGCTTAGGTGTTGCAGCCTCTGTGGCCTTTCAAAAAGGTGTGTATATGTAATGACAGATCATATGACACTTAGATTGCACACATGTGTATATCATTTCACTAATTATGTGACTTCTGAAGGTAATTGGTTGCACCAGAGCTTTGTGGTATGTAATTTGTGGTAATTTGTGGTATGCATATGCTGTGTGTGAGAAATAACCTGCTAATATGACAATTTTGTGGAAAAAAAAAACGAAAAAAAAAATCTTTATTTTGCAACGAATTGTGGAAAAAAATGACAACTTCAAAAAAGTCACCATGCCTCTTACTAAATACATATGGATTGTCTACCCCCAAAAAAGGGTCATTTGGGGGGTATTTGTACTTTTCTGGCATGTTAGGGTCTCAAGAAATGAGATAGGCCGTCAATACTTCAGGTGTGATCAATTTTCAGAGATAGGCACCATAGCTTGTGAACTCTATAACTATCACAAAGACCAAATAATATACATCAATGTGGGTTATTTTTACCAAAGATATGTAGCAGTATAAATTTTGGCCAAAATTTATGATGTAACATTACTAATTTGCACAATTTTATAACAGAAACAAAGAAAAAATAATTTTTTTCCAGAATTCCAGAAATCCAGAATTTTTTCTTTTATAGCGCAAAAAATAAAAAACCCAGCGGTGATTTAATACCACCAAAAGAAAGCTGTCATTCAAAATGTGAGAGCACCGAAAGCTGAAAATTGGTCTGGTTAGGAAGGGGGTTTAAGCGCCCAGTGGTCAAGTGGTTAATCAACAAAACAGGAGAATGTAGCCCATAGCAAATAGATTTAAGCTTAATTGAATCAGGTGACATCTATTTGGTTGCTATAGGATTCTTCACTCTGCTACCTTCAATCTTCCTTGCTTAACAAGAATGAGCATGCTTTGAAGCTTGAGCTTTGAATCTCAGTATTTCAGCCAGAGATGAGCAAATTGGATTGTCCAATTCATTTGAGAAGGATATTTACAGTCCCTTGTCAGTTCATGTTATAACAAGAGTTGGTTCAACAGGGATATTAAGGTACTTTTTTGGCCATGGGTTTTTAAAATAATGAATGCCTGCATCAATATTTTTGTCATAGATATATTATCGCATTGGGTGGTGTTGGCACAAGCAATAATATCAGCATTCTAATTATTGTTATTGCATGAATAGGCTTGTTTTTTTTCAATTATAATTTTTATTAATACCCACAATGGGTGAAAAACAAGTCATTACATCTATACGTGCAGTCATTGAAAACATAACACATAGTATGAACATTGGAAACCACTAACAGTTTAACTGTATGTACTTTACTAGGCAGGGTCTTGAGGAAACATCTATAGAATGTATTGTGCAGAGAAGTGAACTACCAAGGGAAAAGTAGAAACTGAAAAAACAGTGACCAGTATGTTATTCCCTTCTGTCTATGGGTTAAGTAAGATATGGAAAATATATTGTGGCGTAAGACCCCGTCTTTCTCAGAAGACCAGTTTTTCAGAGAACTTTTGTGTGACCGTGTGTATGCAAGGCAAGCTTGAGCAGAATTCCATCGGAAAAAACATCCAAGATTTTTCTGACCGAAATTCCGATCGTGTGTACGTCGCATTAGTGTAACATCATGTTCCCAGGAGGGTCATACCCTCCGCAGAGACGACAAACTGGTTCCAAAGTCCCCAAGTCCTAGAGTGCCCCTCCTGCTGCTGTTGAGCAGTGAGCACTAGGTCTTCAATTTTCATCTTCCACCTGACGAAGCCATTCAGCCGTTTCTTCCAATGGAGCGGGATGCAGGACTTTGCAGCAAACAGAAGGTGTCGAACAATGGATTTTTTTATATCCTTTGATCGAAAAGAGAGATGTAGCAGGAAGAAGGCCGGATCACCAGGAATCTTATAGTACATGAATTTTTGGGTGATTTCTTTAACTGTCATCCAGAAGTGGGTCAATTTAGGGCATGACTAAAATACATGGAGCAAAGTTCCTCTGTCCCCCTGGCATCTCCAATAGCGATCAGAAGTGGCAGGATAGTATTTATGTAAAAGGTGGGGGGTAAGGTACCACCTTGTTAACAATTTATAGTTGGTCTCTTGGATTTTCGTGCAAATCGAGGGTTTCAGTGAAAATCTGAGAATACATTGTACCTGAGCCGGGGTAAACGTACAGTTCAACTCTTTCTCCCATTTGTTCAAGAACCATATAGGGGTTGTTCGTCTGGGCTGTTCATGAGGACATATTCTTTAGAGAGAACTTGTGGCAGGATGCCCTCGTCAGAGCAGTAGTGTTCAAAGGTGGTCAAGGTACGGTTAAATCTCTGAGGGTTAGGTAGAGTAGTGACAAAATGGTGCAATTGGAGTGCTGTCCAAAAGGAAAAGTTAAAGGGGCCCACGTCACTCATTAGCTTCTCTATGGAAGGCCAGCGGCTACCCATAAGAAAGTGGGAAGCCTGAACCTGTCCTATTTGGCGGAAAGTCTGAAACGTGTGGGCCTCCATACCAGGGGGAAAAACGTGGGTTTCCCATGAATGGGAACAATGGTGAATCGAAGGAACGAGAGGTAACCCTGTATTTTGACCTGGGAGTATATGCGGAGTGTCGTTTCCACTAGTGGGTGTGACTTTTAAGAGGGCAGCAATTGGACATAGCACCACAGTGCTCTCAGGAGCAGAACTTCTGTTTGGGCTTGTCCTAGTTGTGTCCACCATTTAAGGCATCGATGACGACACCAGTCTATAACTCTACCACGGTGAGTCGCCTGGTAGTATTTCCGAATGTCGGGAAGGGCTAGGCCACCATATTGCTTGGGTAAAGATAATAAATGGCGAGGGAGACAAGGTTTTCTGTTATCCCAAATGAACTTAATAACAAGGGAGTGGACCTGCCTAAAGTAGGTAAGGGGAATCTTAATTGGCAAGGCTTGAAACAGATATAGAAATTTTGGCAGGATACACATTTTTAGGAGATTACATCTGCTGAACCAAGAGTGAAGGCCCTTGTGCCAAGTATCTAACAGGAGTCGAGTTCTAGTCAGCAGCGGGGGGAAGTTAAGTTCAAACATACGAGAGATGTCTGTCGGTATGTAGGTACCTAGATATTTCAAACCTGAGGCCATCCATTTAAAGTTAAACTAGATTGCAAGGCCGATAAGAGGGTGGAGGGTATCTCCAGTGCCATGGCTTCCAATTTATTAAAGTTTATCTTCAAATTGGAGAGAGAGCCATATATGTCAAACTCTCGGGGGAGGTTAAGGAGTGATATGGTTGGGTTCGCCAGAGAGCAGAATAAATCGTCCGCATAGGCTGAAATTTTGTATTGTTGACTCCCAAGGTTAAACCTTGGATGTCCTGGTTCAAGCGGATTCTATTGAGAAATGGTTCAAGCGATAAAGAGAAGAGCAGGGGGACAGTGGACACCCCGTCTCATTCCGTTCGTAATAGGGAAGGGAGGTGACAGCACTCCATTAGTTTTAACCTACTCTGTAGGGTTTGAATATAGTTTTGAAATCCATTTAATCATAGTATCCAAGATGGCGTAGGCCCAAGAACATATATTGCCAGTTTACGCCGTTGAACGCCTTTTCCATGTCGGTACTAAGAAAGACACAAGGAGTGTGATTTGATGTGGCTTGGTGTAGCAGATTGAGGACCTTGGTCATGTTATCTCTCGCTTCCCTGGTAGGGAAAGTGGTTAGCTAGACGAGTCACAAGAATCTTAGTAAACAATTTGAGGTTGACGTTCAGGAGGGAGATGGGCCTGTAGCTGCTACATGAGGTTGGATCTTTTCCTTCCTTAGGAATGACGGTGATGTGTGCTCACAGAGTGTCTCTAGGGAGTACTGAGTCCTCTCCAAGGGCGTTAAACAGGTTTAGCATAAATGGGCCTAAAATCGGGAGAAGAGTCCGATAGTATTGAAGGGTGAATCCATCTGAGCCTTTACCTGGTTTAGCTAAGCTAATGGCATGTTCCACCTCTTCTAAAGTTATTGGCGCGTTCAGTTCTTCCCGGATCTCCAGAGAGAGAGAGGGGAACTGGGAGGAAATAATATATTCATCTATCTGAATTTGGGAAGAGGGCGTTGAAGGTAAGTTGTAGAGGGAAGCGTAGAAGTCCTGGAAGACTTGGGAGATCTGTGGGCAGAGTAATTTTTTGGAGCTCCGGAGGAGATGTGAGGTTTAAACAAGCATAGTTTGTGTTCTCTGATGGATCTAGCCAGGGTCTTCCCACATTTGTTTCCGGACTCATAAGTTATTTTGCGACATATTTGCAGTGCCACGTTAGCCCTGTAGCGTAGTAGATCATTAATCTGGGTACGGAGAGACGTAAGTTCAGTATCTAAGGTCGGGGATGGGGCATGTTTGTGCTGGGCTTCGACAGAATGGAGTTTGGTACATAGTACCGCCATCTGTCTGTTCCTTTCTTTCTTGATCCGAGAGCCATGTTTAATGAGTAGTCCCTGGATCACAGCCTTATGAGTTTCCCATAGTATCCCGGGGTCACATTCTGGAGTATTGTTCGTCTGGAAGTAGAAGGTCAACTCGCTATTCACCTCCTTCAGCACCTCCGGGACCTGCAGGAGGCTTTCATTCAGCCTCCAAATTCGTGACATGGGGGAAGAGACGCCAGAAGGTCAGAGAAATGGGGGCATGGTCAGACCAGATTATGGATCCAATGGAGGTTTCATGTACAGCATGTAGTTGATTATGGGGAATCAGGAAATAATCGATTCTCATGTACACCTTGTGGGGGGCGGAATAGAATGAGTAATCTCTGTCTCCCGAATGTTGTAGTCGCTATACATCAATCAGTTGGACCCTGTAAATGGATTGTGTAATTCGCTTGTGAAATGGATTGTGTAATTCGCTTTTGGGAGCCAGCGGGTCAGAGGAAGGATGCATCTACAGAGGCAATCAGGGTGATATTGAAGTCACCTCCCAGTATTAACTGGAAGACATGTGCATTCCTTTTCATTCGAATGCATTTTCGTCCGAATTTCAGGTACTTTCGTTATCGTTTTAACAAATGATAACGAAAGTGCAGAATCCGAAAAACGAAAGATCCGACATAAACAAATGCTTTATTTTCCTTTTCGTTGTGACAACAGTTCGATATAGATAGGAGATTCCACATGATGCTGACAATAACAATCTGTGTCCTTCGAACCTGTGGTTGAATGTGCCTAACCTTAGCTCTATTAGTCCAAGATTATTCGACATAGAGAGAAAAGATTTGACATAGAGAGAAAAGATTTGACATAGAGAGAAAAGATTGTTAATGGAATTGGGTGGGGGAAAAAAAATAAAAATAATGATAATGGTGAATGTTATTGGCTGATTGTAACCAAAGAGGAGGAGCAGTAAAATAGCTAGAACTAAGTACACACGTACAGCCAACTTACTTTCACTTACGATGGCTAGCAGAGACAGACACACACACTGAATCATTTCAGAAGACAGTTAATCTTAGCTGGTCCGTTTGTCAGAGAACCTAAATTATTTAGCAATTAAGCATAAGCACAGCAGCAGAATAATAGTGAAGCAAGCTACAGTTCAACTTAACTTTTTCATAATAATCTGCTGCTATTGTGTTAGTGTTGTGAACTTGATAGTGATACTAGTGTTGCTAGTGTTGTGATAGCCTCAGAGGCTGCCCGTGTTGTTGGGGGGGTATTTATTATTATAGATTCTATATTATAGATTGAGATTCTATATAGATTCTATATACCCTATCTTGTTACTTGTCTGATCAGTGATCACTATCACCAGTCCATTTTCTGTTTGAACTATATACATTCAACATGAACGACGAAGATTCGACAAAGCAGCGAAATATTCGATAGACACCATAAGCCTTTAATGACAGATTCAACCTTAATTAATTTGGATTTTCGGACGAATGCAAAATATTTCAGTGTGCACATGTCTATTAACTGACCCTCCTGAAAATCCAACAGTTTGCCTAAAGTATGACGGACATAGATACCCTGGTGATCGTTAGGTGCCTAAACTGTTGCCAGTGTCACCGGAATGCCACCAATGAGGCCCTTAAGGAAGGCAAATCATACCTCTGTGTCCAATAAGGACGCACGGTAGGTCCACGGTAGAGTACCAGATACCAGAATAGAGACACCCCTAGACTTTTTTATTATTATTATATAGGTTTTATATAGCGCCAAAAGTTTGTGCAGCGCTTAACAAAATAAAAGGCAGACATTACAGTTACATTACAATTTGGTACAAGAGGAATCAGAGGGCCCTGCTCATTAGAGCTTACAATCTAAAAAGGAAGGGTCAATTGATACAAAAGGTAATAGCTGTGGGGGATGAGCTGATGGAGGAAGTAAAACAGTGTTAGTTAGAAGCAGGATAGGCTTCTTTAAAGAGAAGGGTTTTCAGGGATCGTCTAAAGATGGATAGATTAGGGGACAGTCAGACAGATTGGGGTAGGGAGAATGGGAGAAGCTCTAGAGAAATCCTGGAGGCGAGCATGGGAGGAGGTGACAAGGGAGCTAGAGGGCAGGAGGTCTTGGGGGGACTGAAGAGAGCGAATTTTATTCGTTGGGTTAGTGAAAGCCAGTGGAGGGATTGGCAGAGAGGGGTGGAGGACACTGAATGGTTGGTAAGGTGGATGAGTCTTGCAGCCGCATTCATTATGGACTGAACAGGTGATAGTCTATATAAAGGTAATCCAATGAGGAGTGAGTTGCAGTAGTCGAGGCGAGAGATGACCAGGGAGTGAATTAGAAGCTTTGTGTTGTCATTAGTTAAAAAGGGGCGTATTCTGTAAATGTTGCGGAGGCTAAGGTGGCATGATTTGGACAGGGATTGTATGTAGGCCTGAATGGACAGTTCAGAGTCCAAGGTTACCCCTAGCACCCTGGCATGTGGGGACGGACTGATAGATTTGCCATTGATCTTGACAGAGAAATCAGGGGAAGGGGCAAGTGGGGGAGGAAATATTAAGAGCTCAGTTTTAAATAGATTCAGTTTGAGGAAGTGGTTTGACATCCAGGCTGATATGTCTGTTAGTAAATCAGTGATGCGTGAGGAGATTGATGGGGTGAGCTGAGGGGCATAAAGATAGATTTGGGTGTCATCAGCATATAAATGGTAGTGGAAGCCATGGGAGGCTATCAGCTGATCCAGGGAGGACGTGTAGATCGATAATAGTAGAGGTCCAAGGACAGAACCTTGGGGGACCCCAAGGTATGAGGAGTTGGAGAGGAGGAAGAGGAGTTGTAAGTGACACTGAAGGTGCGATGAGATAGGTAAGATTCGAACCAACGGAGAGTGCAGCCATGGAGATGAAGCAAATTGAGTTTTTTGAGGAGGAGGGGGTGGTCAACTGTGTCAAAGGCAGCGGAAAGGTCCAAGAGCAAGAGTACAGAATAATGACCTTTGGTTTTGGCTGTTAGTAGGTCATTTGTGAGTTTTAGGAGTGCAGTCTCTGTGGGGTGCTGTGGGCGAAATCCAGACTGAAGGGGATCAAGAAGGTTATTCTCAATGAGGTGGTCGCTCAGTCGGTTGTAGACTAAACGTTCAAGGAGTTTGGAGGCAAAAGGGAGTAAAGAGATGGGTCTTAGGTTGTTAAGATTGGTGGGGTCTAGTGAGGCCCTTTTTGGTATGGGAGTGACTAGCGCATGTTTTAGAGGGTTGGGGAAGATGCCAGTAGAGAGTGAGAGGTTGAAGATATGAGTTAAAGAGTGTAGGATAGAGTCAGATGGTGACCGTAGTATTTGAGAAGGAACAGGGTCCAGGGGGCAGGAGGTTAGGTGGGCGTTAGAAAATAGTTTAGTGACTTCCTCTATAGTAGCTGGGTTAAAAGAGGGAAGTATTGATTGTGCAGGAGGACAAGGAGTGTAAAGTGAGGGAGATATCTGTAGAGCGGAGATCTCATGACGAATTGTCTCATTCTTATTTTTTAAGTGATTAACAATCTTCTGGGCAGTGAGTAAGTTAGTGGGTGGAGGTAATGGAGGACGAAGTAGAGTGGTAAAGGTAGAAAAGAGTTGATGGGGACTGCGTGAGAGGGTGTTAATGAAAGTGAAAAAGTAGGTCTATTTGGCAGTGTGGAGGCAAGAATGGTATTTTTGGAGGGTAGGTTTATAATGGCTGAAATCTTGCTGTGACTTAGTCTTACGTCACAGACACTCAAGAGCGTGGCTACGTTTTTTGAGGCTTCTGGTATTGTCTGTCTGCTAGGGTTGTAGCGGTTGGGGCCTGATTCTGTGTGTAGTGGGGGGGGGGCAAAGGTATCCACGTGGGTGACGGTGAACTGTTGTAGACAGAAGTGGCCAAGTTGGGGCAGGACAAGGATGAGATTTTGTCATAGAGACAATCTGTAGCAGAAAAAAAAAGAAAAGGGTTAAGATGGCGAAGGTTTCTACAGGTAATAATTTGGTAGTTGGAAGGCAAGGAAGAGGCAGACAAGGAGAGAGTGAAACTAATAAGGTGGTGGTCAGGGAGAGGAAAAGGAATATTGGAGAGGTTGTGCGAAGTGCATAGGTAGGAGAATATGAGGTCAAAGCAGTTGCCAACAGAGTAAGTAGAAGCACTTGTCCATTGTTTTAGGTCAAAAGAGAGAATTAGGCTCAGCAGCTTAGAAGTAGCGGGAGTGTTAAGATTAACAGGGATGTTGAAGTCACCAAGAATGATTGCTGGAATTTCAGAAGAGAGAAAATAGGGCAGCCAGGCAAAGAAGTCGTCAAGGAAGTTTGATACCGGTCCAGGGGGCCGATAGATCACAGCAATTCTCAATGAAACTGGAGAAAATAGACAAATACAGTGAGCTTCAAATGAGAAGAGGGACAGAGAGGGGGTGGATGAGGAACCTGAAAAGTACTTTGAGGGGATAGGAGGATTCCAACACCACCTTCTTTCTGTCCATTAGGCCTGGAAGAATGAGTCCACAGGAGGCCACCATAGGAGAGAGCAGCAGGAGAAGGAAGGTCAGATTATTGAATCCAGGTCTCAGTAATTGTAAGTAGGTTCAGGGAGTTTGTGATAAATAGGTCATGGACGGTGGTGAGTTTGTTACGAACAGAGCGGGCATTCCAAAGGGCACAGGAGAAGGGGAGGCTGGTTCTAGGCTGAAGAGGAATAGAGATGAGATTGTGTGGATTGCGGCTGCTATCACAGGATAGGGGGTGCTGGGTATATTGGTCGAAGGTACATAATGGCGGTCCAGGATTTGGGGAAATATCTCCAGAAGTTAGGAGAAGCAGAAGGGTGAGAGAGGTGATATGGGAGTGTGACTTATGTGGGGGGACATGTCCCAGTGTGCTTCAGGTTTTATTGGTATATGGGTTCAGAATTAGCAGGAGCTGATATGTGCAGTAATAAGGTGAAGACAGGAGTGAGGGTGATATATATAAGCTGTGGGGTGGAGAAGATGGGTGAAGGAGAGAGAATTTAAGGAGAGGGGATGCAACTGTGAGAAGGAAAAGTAGGGAGTGCATGATATAGACTTAGCGGACTTGTTAGTAGAGTGATAGGCCAGAGGGTAAAATCTGTTTCTGAGTATGGGCAATCTGTCGTCTCTGAAATGGGTTTCTTGTATGAATGCTATATCTGCATGGGAGCGTTTAAGGTCATTTAATAGCATTCTTCTATTCTCTGGAATATTAAGGCCCTTTGCATTTAGGGAGATATTCTTTAGGTTATCCATCGCCAACTATTGTGGAAAACTGAAAAAAAAAAAAGAAATGGGGGTAATGGGGTGAGAGAGCAGACTCAGATAGAAAAGAGTAGAGGGACAGGAAAAGAGGAGGTGAAGTAAGGGGCGGCGCACAGTCTGCCACTTACTCCACCTCACCAAACTAGGATTGGCAAACACAAATTTGCTAAAACACTCACCCCGGATATATCTGGTTAAGTGTGTGAAGGCCTATGTGGGGGAGCAGTGGGAGCAGGCTTCCGGAGAGCATTCCCAACCCACTCCAGGCCACCCCGGCCCTGGTAATAAAATGTATATCAGAACAATCTTACGGCAACAAAAACTGTAGAAAAGATAATGCGGTATTCTAGAGGTCACCGATGTCCGCATCTCACCCCCAGCAGACCACCCTCGCATGAACAGGCTTTGTGACTAAGAAATTTAAATCTAGGAATGGAAAAACACATATGAGAGATGGTGGGGCTGCATACCCCAAAAAAGTTGCAATATGGGATTGTTCCCCCAAGGGGTTTTTTAGCAGCAAAGTAATTTGGTCAAAAATAATAGTTTTTCTAAAAATCTTTTTATTGTATCAAAATTAAATTCAAATTTCATGAATTTGTTTAAAATATAAGCTCTGGTTACACATTAAAGGACATATTTCTGGGAGTATCTAGTTTACAGATACCTAAGAATTCCAAGAAACTGCTTTGACATATCTTGACAGCCGCGAGGTGTCTCATAGCCCTCTACTGGAAAAGACGGGACCCGCCTACTCAAACAGACCTATATACCAGAATAAAGGATATAGAATTAATGGAAAAAATTACTGCTAGATTACAAGACAGATTGGAAACACATGATAAGGTCTGGGAAGACTGGCATAGATGAGAAGATCCTCCTTGAGCTATTGATGGAGCCTCCCCCTCCTTCTCCCTCCCTTCCCTCCCCCCTCTTTCTTTCTTTTCTCTACTGTTTCTTTTTCTTTTTTTGTTCATCAGACAATGCTAGGGTCCATGTTGATATCTATATGTTGATTATTGAACTCTATATGGAACCCAATCTAAGCTTTATACATCTGAATAATTGTTTATTGACGTTGGTTGTCTGCCAGCTTTGTCGCTGGCATAGGGAATTCTGTACAATACGATATTATTGTCTTTGTTACTTACCTGACTTTATGATTAATAAAAAACGTTATTTGAAAAAAAAAGGACATATAGCATCATACATAGCGGTATTTACACAATGGATCAAAACATTACATTACAGAATGCCATCCACAATGATACTCCAACGCATTTCGAACTATATAGTCGTGGTCTTCTTCAGGGTGGTTTTTATTCTAAAAAGATATATAAAAACACTCAGATTTCTGAGATATCATAATGTACAAGCATCTACATACATAATATTATTATATTTACCGCTAGAGAGTAAAATTGGGAAAAATGTCCTATAACCAGAAATTTAAAAGAAGTTAATCGATCAAAAAGCCTCCATGGGCTGTCCCTATCTCCCCAAGGTGGATTCCAGCTCCAGGAAGTTTACAAGAAGCTACAAACTTGGACCTCCAAGAAGGAAAGGAACAGACAGCACCTGTGCAAAACTGGTTATAGAAAGGGGACAAAACACAATCTTAAAAAAAATGCTTTATCTAAAAAGACACCTTTAAATCTTTTCATTTACCCTGTACTCAGCTTTAATAGAAATAGAATAAAATATGTGATATATGGGGGTCTTTTGGCTTTACCCATTCATCCTATGTTGGGTCTCCACAAAGAGAGAGACCATATTATTTTATACTTATACAGTTGCATTTCCGCAAGCAGGCCTTGTTCATAGCACGGTGCTGTGCTGTGAACAAGGCCTGCATGCCGAAACACATCTGCGTGTTCTTTTTATCATGGTCATGCGACAACAATAAAATTGAAGACTGAATTTTCAGCGGTGTCGGCTCTTCTATGTACATTTGTGATTTGTTTCTGGATGTGGGAGCCTGAGCCAGAGCACCTGGACTAGGTGTGCCACCGTCCATCTCATCATTTGGCTTTTCTGTTCAGAGCTTTGTGATTTTGTGTTGCATATTCTTTTATACTGCCGCATCTAGCCTAAGGCCCCTTTCACACTAACAGGCCGATCGGGTCCGCCTATCAGTTTTTAGGCAGACCTGATCAATCCATCCATTGCTCTCTATGAAGCGACGGATGTCAGTGGATATGTTTCCGCTGACACCCGCTGGCATCCGATCCAATCCTGTCTGCTAAAAGCAGACCGATGGGATCCATTCCTTATCCATCCATCAGATCAGATTGAATGCCCGTCGGATGAAAACAGACAGGCAGTCTGTTTCCATACAACAGCCCACAGAGGACAGCAGGCTGTGTCCTGATGCAGAGCAGATATGGACCTGTCATCCTCCTGCTCAGTGGGAATCAGCGGAGAGATCCCCT
This sequence comes from Lithobates clamitans, assembly GCA_037952925.1. Classification (NCBI taxonomy): domain Eukaryota; kingdom Metazoa; phylum Chordata; class Amphibia; order Anura; family Ranidae; genus Lithobates; species Lithobates clamitans. Next base: position 988,919 of record JBBGZY010001301.1, read on the forward strand.
GCTAAGCAGGCAGATCCACTGGTGAACTCTGTCAGTGAGGAAGGGGCTTCCATATGCTTGCATATGCTTACTCACCTACTCACCTTTATGCTATTTTATGAGTGCTTATGCAAGGCCTTTATGTTGATTTTTTTGTCAACAGGATCCTGGGCATAAATATCAGTGAATTCTTACTCCTGTGCGCAATTGACCTTAGTTCTTGCAACATAATAAGGATTCACGGTAGTAGTAGTAACTGAACTAAGGGATTATGGGAAATTCCCACTGTACATGGCAGGGGGCTTTGTTTATGCCTGGAGATAGGCTTTAATATAAAGTAACAGTGGCGTCGCTATGGGGGTGCAGACCGCACCTGGGTGACACCATCAGTGAAGCGGTGACACAGTCAGTGAAGTGATGACAGCAGGATCTTTTCCCTGCTCAGTCCGCCAGAGAACAGCAGTGGCACTGTGATAGAGGAGAGTAAGCTGCGGGCTGTCAAAGTGTTGCCCCTGCTCGGCCCTCCTTTCTCCTGTCAGCAGTGCAGGAGAAGAGAGTGGCTCTCATAAGGTTCACTGCCCAGCTTGCTGCCCATTCTGTTTCTCTCCACATTGATCACAGTGGAGGGCCAATCAGAAGAGACTAGGGGAGGATCATAGTACATGTTTTTCCAGAAGATTGGCGACCCCATTGTTGTCCAGTGGGAGCAGGCTACAGCCCCCAGCATGCACTCTGTTGAGGGAGTTAGGGCTAAATGAGAAGACTGTGTGGGGGGAAGTCAGGGAGAGAGCCACGCTGTACCTGTACCACCAAAGAGAGAGACACGCTGTACCTGCACCACCAGAGAGAGAGAGAGACACGCTGTACCTGCACCACCAGAGAGAGAGCCATTCTGTACTTGCATCACCAGAGAGAGAGCCATGCTGTACTTGCACCACCAGAGAGAGAGCCACGATGTACTTGCATCACCAGAGAGCCATGCTGCTGCCCAGCACCACCAGAGAGAGAGCCATGCTGTACTCCCACCACCAGAGAGAGAGCCATGCTGTACTTGCATCCACAGAGAGAGAGCCATGCTGTACTTGCACCACCAGAGAGAGAGCCACGATGTACTTGCATCACCAGAGAGCCATGCTGCTGCCCAGCACCACCAGAGAGAGAGCCATGCTGTACTCCCACCACCAGAGAGAGAGCTATGCTGTACTTGCACCACCAGAGAGGGAGCCATGCTGTACCCGCACCACCAGAGAGGCAGCCACGCTGTACTTGCATCACCAGAGAGCCATGCTGCTGCCCAGAACCACCAGAGAGAGAGAGCCTTGTGTAACGATATCAAGTACGGGACATGACAAGCTGTAGCTAGCTGCCATCTTGTGTGGAAGTAGCCATGACAGTTTTACGACACCATGTAACCTCACAGAGAACTCTGAACTCCGTCTTCCCCACCTTAGGAATTCAAAGCTTTTTAAGTTCAACAGAAAAGGTTATCTCAACAGAGAAAACAGAGCAGGCTAAGTCTGTAGAAAAACATTTGTTGTAAGGGCAGTGTTCAGGCCTGTCGTAAAACTGTCTCCCTCCCCACTCAGAGAAGAAACAGGCCTCGAAAGTCTTCTGAATACACCTCCCTAGAATAAGTATGAAATTTCAGCATGTTTCATAACTTCTGACTTAGTAATAGCACATACATAATCTGGACATATTTAGCTTCCTCAGATAATATGGAACGTTTCAAGTCCAGACACCCCTATGTCAGGTCATATGGGAAACCCCTGGGACCACTTATTCCTCCAAAGCAGGCTATACGTTATAGATATGGCATGTTTAGACTTGTTTTGAAGGAAATCTCAAGTTGAATAATAATATGGATATTTAAAGTCTGTCAACACTATAGATGCAGATATATGAGTATGTATTACAAAATCACCTGGGATGTGGTCATGAGTGTAGACACCTCCCAGCAACCAACCCCTAAAACCAGCTGATCAGATGATTGGTTACTGGTCGCTGTCAACACCCCCTTTGATTTGACAGAAAAGAGGAGATGCCAAGACAATGGGCAGTTCTCCTTTTACCATCCAAGAAGAAACATCTGCCAAGTCGAGAACCGATTACCTAGCTCATCGATTGAACTCTGATCAACCCTCGGACATTAATTGCAAGTATTCTCTCTTCCCAATTCTACCTTATTGCTTTGTGGCTGTATATTGTCTTTATCTTTTGAAACATCTTTTTTCTGTAAATATTTTATTTGCATCAACTTTGACCTTTTCATAATAAACCCTTATGTTGAAAAGTGTTAACCTTGTCTCTAAAGCTCTTAATGCAAGCTATAAATGAACCTGCCTCTTGAAGGGCGCTACTGTTATAGAGTAAGACTCTGAGCAGACCTGTCTGTAGTGGCAGTGTGTGTGTGGCAGACGCTTATTCTCAAATTATAATTGGTATTGCAAAATTACGAGTCTCCCCCGGCTCGGTCTTGTAAACGGGGGTGGTGGCAGTTAAAGGGTTAATTGTGTAATTAGCCCAGTGACAATCACTCTCAGGCTGCTCGCACCTAGATTGTGGTCCCGCAAGCTGGAAAATCTTTGTGCTGGGCGCAGCTGAGAGTGGCATTGTTACGTAAGTGACAGCGTGGTGTGAGGTTGGCCGGTCCTTTGTCGCGAGTTAGCGAGGAGGGCAGGGATCTGACACCCACGTTCGTCACATATTGGCTGGCAGTGGCGGGATAGTTTCGCATTAAGAGCATTCAGTGCATTGTTAGGAATTAGCTCTGCACTGAAGGATTGTAACCTTTGTGGAAACAGTCCTTAGAGACAAGCTGGTGCATATTTTTTGATTTTGATTTTTTCAAGAGAGACATACAGCAACAACTCTTTCCTACACCTTCTTCCTATCTCTTCTTTCTGTTCTATCTCTTCTGCTTGCAAAATGTCTGGGTTATCAGCATATAAAAAGATGAGCAAGAATGAACTGACTGTTGAGTGCACAGAAAGAGGAATTGACGTTGGTGGCAAAAATCGTGAAGGCTTGATACATGCCTTACAGGAGTTTGATATCCGTGCACACCAGAACCTGGGGGAAACTGGACCAGAAAGGGTTTCCACTACTCCAGAGCCCAGTGGTTCAGAGGCGGCCTCACCAGATGGGCAAGCAGAGACTGACACTGGAATACCACGGATTGTTACCTCCAAGCCATCACAAGAGCAGGCTAGCATCAGATTGCCTGAAACCATCATAGACTCTCTTCAAATGCAAGAAACTCTACAAAACCTCAGGGAGACGGATCCTGTGGTGTACTTGCAGTTTCTGGAACGCCAGGCCGAGCGGGAGGAACGCAGGGCTGAGAGGGAGGCTGATCGTCGGCACGAACTGGAGATGGCTAGACTCCAGCAGCAGCGACAGGCTCAGAACCTCGGATCCCTAGAGCACAGGGATGCCTCTCTGCCAGTGATCCCGGCAGCCAAATTTCCAGTTATGGAAAAGGACAGTGACATTGACGTGTATCTACTGTCGTTTGAAAAAACTTGCCGTCAGTACCATCTGCCCCCAGCACAATGGGCCCGGTACCTGACACCAGGGCTACGAGGCAAGGCCCTGGATGCTTATGTCGAACTGTCAGAAGAACAGTGCGACGATTATGCGGCCCTAAAAGCTGCAATCATCCAAAAGTTTCAGCTAACCCCGGAAGTGTACCGGAAGCGTTTTAGGTCCTTGCAAAAGGGGCCTGGGGACTCATACATGGATGTGGTAGGTCGCTTACGCACCACATTCCGGCAGTGGACTAAAGGCTTGGAAGCCAATTCTTTTGAATCCCTGGAAGATCTTATGATTGCAGATCAACTTTTGCACATCTGTCCTACAGACGTCAGACAGTTTGTGCTGGAGCGAAAGCCAGCCTCTGCCAAAGCAGCAGCAGAACTGGCAGATACCTATATCCACTCTCGGGTATCTGACCATCGCAAGGCTCCTCTGAATGGCTGGAAAGGAGGGAAATCGCACATGGCAACCCCTCCTCTGCCTACCAAACAAGTTCCTCAGCAGCCGGAACCTGCAACTCCTGGAGCCAAGGCCTTCCTAACTGACAAACGCAAATGCTACAACTGTGGGGGAGCCGGACATCTCAGGGCGCAGTGCCCTGAGCAGAAGAAGACGACATCACCTGGCCATCCGGCTAGCAACCCTTCCGCTGTGCTGCTCGTCAGTGGGAAACCTCCCGGAACCAATGCCAACTTGCAGCCAGTCATCGTAGGCCACCGGACTGTAACAGGCTTTCGTGACACCGGAGCCGAAGTCACATTGGTCAGACCAGAGGTTATAGAAGAAACAGACATCATCCCAGAGAAGTTCCTTACCCTCACCGGAGTTGGGGGGACCCGTTCCTGTGTACCCCGTGCCTATGTTTTTATTGATTGGGGTGCCGGAAGTGGGATGAGAGAGGTGGGTGTCTCGGAGGAGATCCCCACTGCAGTGTTGTTGGGTTCTGATTTAGGTACCCTTGTTTCATACTATGCCCCTGCTAAAAGCACCCCAGATGCTCCCACGGATCTCTCTGGACCTCCCAAGGTACTGTTTACAGATGTTGGGGTAATATCTGGGCAACCTGTAGATGGACAGGGGGAGGGTGGAGTGGAAGTGCAAGGTCCTCCTTCTTCAGAAACAGGAGAGAAGGCCCCCTTGCTAGTGAAGGTAACTGATGTATGTTCCAATGATGCTGAACTGATAAAGGTTAAATGTGATGATAATGATGATGATGATAATGATGATGATGCATTGCCAGTACTGGTGGTCACTCGCAGTGCTGCAAAGGCAGCCGAGGTGCAGGCCCTGGACGCAGAACAGCAGGAGGAGGTCTTTGGGCCCTCTCCCTGTTCTGACCCAGTGGACTCCACCTCTGTTGAGCCTCAGCAGCCATCCATGTTTGCCACAGGACTGCTGGCTGGGACCTGTTGTTCCGCCTTTGAAACAGCACTGCAGACAGATCAAACACTAGCACAGCTCAGGAGTCTAGCTGATCGCCCCCCTGCAGAGAATGACAAACAAAGGGTCTATTGGGACAAAGGTAAACTGTACAGAGAAAATATGCCTGCAGAGGGGAATGAGGCTGACCTAGGTAGCAGGCAGCTGGTTGTACCCAGTCAATTTAGGGGACAGCTGCTAAAAGTGGCTCATGAGATTCCCCTCGCAGGGCACTTAGGGATCACTAAGACCCGAGGGCGGTTGATACATAACTTTTATTGGCCTACAATGCTCGCTGACATAGCTGACTACTGTCGGTCCTGTGTTACCTGCCAGCGAGTTGGCAAGGCAGGGGATGTACACAGGGCTCCGCTAAAACCTTTGCCTGTGATTGATGAACCTTTTAAGAGGGTGGCAGTGGATATCATTGGGCCATTGGCCATCCCTAGCAGTTCAGGCAAACGTTTTATCCTTACAGTTGTCGACTATGCCACGCGTTATCCAGAGGCAGTGGCTCTCTCCTGCGTCCGGGCAGACAAGGTCGCTGATGCTCTGCTGGGAATCTTCACAAGAGTGGGATTCCCGGCTGAGCTCATTAGCGATCAAGGCCCTCAGTTTGTGTCCGGCTTGATGCAAGCTCTCTGTCGGAAAATACAGATGACGCATATCATGGCCAGTCCTTATCACCCACAAACGAACGGTTTGTGCGAGCGTTTCAATGGAACCTTGAAACAAATGTTGTGCACCTTTGTGCACTCCCAGGGTAAGGACTGGGAACGATATCTGCCTCATCTGCTGTTTGCTTACAGAGAGGTGCCTCAGGAGTCCACAGGCTTTTCGCCATTTGAACTTTTGTACGGACGGAGGGTAAGAGGACCCCTGGACCTAATCCGTGAGAACTGGGAGGGCAAGATTGCCGACTCAAAGGTCTCTGTTGTGGATTATGTCCTAAAATTCAGAGATAAAATGGAGACGCTGGTGGAAATTGTGCGGGAGAACATGACCCAGGCCCAGACTAGGCAGAAAGAGTGGTATGACCGTAATGCTAGGGAGCGGACCTATGACATTGGTCAGAAGGTGTATGTTCTGCTTCCCCTGCGGCAGAACAAACTCCAAGCAGCATGGGAAGGCCCGTACACCATCACCCAGCGTCTGAATGATGTCACCTACTTGGTCAGGTTGGGAGAAGGGCGTAGACGGCAGAAGGCCATTCATGTTAACATGATCAAAGCCCATCATGAGCGCACGGCCTATGTCATGCCGGTCTGCAGCAGGCCAGAGCCTGAGGAGGCTGATCCACTTCTAGACCTGCTAGCAGACACCAGGGAGGTAGACTCAGAACTCCTGATAAACTCCAATCTTACCCCCACCCAGGTACCTGGACTGCGGCGAGTGCTGGCAGTACATGGTAGCAGGTTTACGGGAAAACCTGGGAGGACACACCTCACTGTCCACCAGGTGGACACCGGGGCACATCCCCCCATTAAACAGTCGGCCTATCGCGTCTCCCTGGAGGTGCTGGCCGACATGAAAAGGGAGGTGGAGGAGATGCTGCAGCTGGGGGTGATTCAGAAGTCCCACAGTGCCTGGGCGTCCCCAGTAGTCTTGGTCCCCAAAAAGGACCAGACGACCAGGTTCTGTGTGGACTACCGGAAGCTGAATGCCATCACTACTGCAGATGCCTACCCCATGCCCCGGATTGATGAGTTGTTAGATAGGCTGGCGGCCGCCCGTTATATAACAATCATGGATCTGAGCAGGGGGTACTGGCAAATTCCTCTGGCCCCTGAGGCTCGGGAAAAGTCGGCCTTCATCACCCCATTCGGATTGTTCGAGTTTACCGTCATGCCGTTTGGGATGAAGAATGCCCCAGCTACCTTCCAGAGAGTCATGAATGACTTACTGGAGGGGCTGGAAACCCTTTGCCGTAGCCTACCTGGATGACATCGCCGTGTTCAGCCCTACCTGGGAAGAACACCTGGTGCACCTGTCACAGGTCCTGGACCAACTGACGGCTGCCAATCTGACTGTAAAACCCAGTAAGTGTCAGATTGGCATGACTGATGTGCAGTACTTGGGACACCAGGTAGGAGGAGGTACCCTGAAACCCGAGACAGGGAAGGTTGAGGCCATCCTGGCCTGGCCTACCCCTCAAACCAAAAAGCAGGTTATGTCTTTCTTGGGGACCGCTGGCTACTATAGGAAATTTGTATGTAACTATAGTAGCCTGGCCAAACCTCTGACTGACCTAACCAAAAAGAAACTGCCCAAGGTGGTGTCTTGGACACCAGAATGTGAGCAGGCATTTCAGGCCTTGAAGGGGGCGCTGGCCAGCGCACCTGTGCTGCAGGCTCCAGACTTCACCCGCCGTTTCCTTGTGCAGACGGATGCCTCTGCCTTTGGATTGGGTGCAGTCCTGAGCCAGGTGGACGAGGCCGGAGAGGAGCATCCCATCCTCTACCTGAGCAGGAAGCTGCTTCCCAGGGAAGTAGCATATGCCACGATCGAAAAGGAGTGTCTTGCGATCGTGTGGGCTCTCCAGAAGTTACAAACGTACCTGTATGGACGGCACTTCACTGTGATCACGGATCACAATCCCTTGAGCTGGCTAAATCGTGTTTCTGGGGAGAATGGCAAACTACTTCGGTGGAGCCTAATTCTTCAGCAATACGATTTCACCATCCAGCATAAGAAAGGCAGCGCCCATGGCAATGCTGATGGGCTGTCACGACAAGCCGAGCCCGCAGGAGTCGGTTGCGTCAGGAGGGAAATTGTAGTTCCCTCCCATGCAACCACCTAAGGGGGGAGGTGTAACGATATCAAGTACGGGACATGACAAGCTGTAGCTAGCTGCCATCTTGTGTGGAAGTAGCCATGACAGTTTTACGACACCATGTAACCTCACAGAGAACTCTGAACTCCGTCTTCCCCACCTTAGGAATTCAAAGCTTTTTAAGTTCAACAGAAAAGGTTATCTCAACAGAGAAAACAGAGCAGGCTAAGTCTGTAGAAAAACATTTGTTGTAAGGGCAGTGTTCAGGCCTGTCGTAAAACTGTCTCCCTCCCCACTCAGAGAAGAAACAGGCCTCGAAAGTCTTCTGAATACACCTCCCTAGAATAAGTATGAAATTTCAGCATGTTTCATAACTTCTGACTTAGTAATAGCACATACATAATCTGGACATATTTAGCTTCCTCAGATAATATGGAACGTTTCAAGTCCAGACACCCCTATGTCAGGTCATATGGGAAACCCCTGGGACCACTTATTCCTCCAAAGCAGGCTATACGTTATAGATATGGCATGTTTAGACTTGTTTTGAAGGAAATCTCAAGTTGAATAATAATATGGATATTTGGAGTCTGTCAACACTATAGATGCAGATATATGAGTATGTATTACAAAATCACCTGGGATGTGGTCATGAGTGTAGACACCTCCCAGCAACCAACCCCTAAAACCAGCTGATCAGATGATTGGTTACTGGTCGCTGTCAACACCCCTTTTGATTTGACAGAAAAGAGGAGATGCCAAGACAATGGGCAGTTCTCCTTTTACCATCCAAGAAGAAACATCTGCCAAGTCGAGAACCGATTACCTAGCTCATCGATTGAACTCTGATCAACCCTCGGACATTAATTGCAAGTATTCTCTCTTCCCAATTCTACCTTATTGCTTTGTGGCTGTATATTGTCTTTATCTTTTGAAACATCTTTTTTCTGTAAATATTTTATTTGCATCAACTTTGACCTTTTCATAATAAACCCTTATGTTGAAAAGTGTTAACCTTGTCTCTAAAGCTCTTAATGCAAGCTATAAATGAACCTGCCTCTTGAAGGGCGCTACTGTTATAGAGTAAGACTCTGAGCAGACCTGTCTGTAGTGGCAGTGTGTGTGTGGCAGACGCTTATTCTCAAATTATAATTGGTATTGCAAAATTACGAGTCTCCCCCGGCTCGGTCTTGTAAACGGGGGTGGTGGCAGTTAAAGGGTTAATTGTGTAATTAGCCCAGTGACAATCACTCTCAGGCTGCTCGCACCTAGATTGTGGTCCCGCAAGCTGGAAAATCTTTGTGCTGGGCGCAGCTGAGAGTGGCATTGTTACGTAAGTGACAGCGTGGTGTGAGGTTGGCCGGTCCTTTGTCGCGAGTTAGCGAGGAGGGCAGGGATCTGACACCCACGTTCGTCACACCTTGCTTTACTCCCACCACCAGAGAGAGCCATGCTGTACTCCCTTCACCAGAGAGAGAGCCATGCTGTACTTGCACCACCAGAGAGGGAGCCGCGTTGCTGCCCAGCACCACCAGAGAGAGAGACATGCTGTCCAGCATCACCAGAGAGAGGTCCACACTGCTGCCCAGCACCATCAGAGAGAGAGAGACTGAGCCACTACCAGGGTACAGGCGTGCTACACTACTGATCAGAGTCGGCCTGGGCAACCCACAATGAGGGAACGTCCAGCCAGAGGGATCACTGCTGCAGTTTCATGGGTCTGGTAAGAGGGCCTGTCAGCCATTATCCATTACTGCTCCTAGGGACTGAGCAATTAGGAAGTGCCTAACCTGCTATCCTCTATGCCTTATTTACCGCTGCAACGCATGCCAGTGAGCGACAATGCTGGGCTGCTGGCCAGGTTGCTGGCTCAATAAAAGGGGGTGGGTGGTGGCACCATGTTTTATCGCACCAGGTCACACCAACCCTAGTGACGGCACTGTTATGTAATTAATTTAGCTATAAGATATGCATTGAAAATATAACTAGAGTACTTCTGAGTGAATTAATAACGTAATTACCAACCAGCCAGAACTTGGGAGCTTGACTTGGTAAATCCTCATCCCCATTCAAAATTATTTTGTGACCCCAGAAAACTCACAATGTCATACCACTGGTATTAGCTATTCGAAAACAGTGTACTAGTTTATTTCTACTTGGCTGGTCCCGGTGATCGGTGAATAATACTTTCCCTCTGTCTGGAAAATAAGTCACTTTAGGAAATATTTCATTTTATCATTTTAGTAAAATGTTCGTTCAGCAATTTTCTTTTGTTGCAAACATCCTCAGCAATTTTGTGTTCAGTGCCTTTCAGCTTTGTGTCATTTATTTTCACATGTTGTGTAGCATGTAGAATGGCTGCTCGAACTAATGGAATTTCATAATGTACTGTTTGATCAATACGGCAGCACTGTGCCAGAGCTACAGATATGTCTGTGCAGCTATACCATTGTCTCTAAGGATAACATGATTGACAGATTTAAGGGTATATTTTTAGCTATTATGCGTTTGTAGATGATAAAAGTTAACACGGGCTTAAATTGCAGGGAGTCTTTAAACATCAAGTTATAATATGTTTGCCTTGACTGAATACACATACTGTATATACCCCAGAGAATCTCTGCATACACATCAAGGGTAATAGAAAAAGAATTGCTCTATGTACCTTTAAATAATTCTTGCTCTTGCTGTGTGCAAGCACATGACTTCCCGGTGTTCATTTCATATACTATAATACTACAATGCTATTTTCACTTGTACAAAGTCCAGCAAGTACAGGCCAAGTGAACTGCTAGAGAAGTGGACCTTTAGAGTGAATCTGTGATCTGGTCAATATTACTGTATTGTAGAACATTTTGTTGTAAATTACAAATATTTATTTTTCATTTGTACCCACAATTTATTTATTTATTTTTTGTTTTTGATGCTTAACCCTTTCATGCCTAAGCCTATTTCTGACATTTGTTGCTTACAAGGTAAAATCCGTATTTTTTGCTAGAAAATGACTTAGAACTCACAAAAATTTATACATTTTTTTTTAGCAAAGACCATAGAGAATAAAATGGCGATCATTGCAATATTTTATGTCACACGGTATTTGCGCAGCGGTCTTTGAAATGCAATTTTTGGGGAAAAAAAGACACATTCATGAATTTTAAAAAAATTAACAGTCAATTTATCCAGTTTTTTTGTATAATGTGAACGATGATGTTTCGCTGAGTAAATAGATGCCTAACATGTCATGCTTTGAAATTGCGCACACTCGTGGAACAACGACAAACTATGGTACCTAAAAAATCTCCATAGGCGACGATTTAAAAAAATGGAACGGTTACCAAGTTAGAGTTACAGAGTAGGTATTTTGCTAGAATTATTGATCTCACTCTGACGATCGCAGAGATACCTCACATGTGTGATTTGCACACTGTTTACATTTGTAAGCGCGACTTACGTATGCGTTTTCTTTAAAAAATAATAATAATTCTGATCACTTTTATTGCTGTCACAAGGAATGTAAACATCCCTTGTGACAGTAATAGGAGGTGACAGTTACTCTTTATGGAGGGATCCTCATTTGCACTTAAAAGTATTCAGATTGCCATAACTGGCGATTCTGATACTGTCATTTTTTTTTAAATCTGCGCCATTGGCAGCTAAGTAAACCGCAAGTGACGTTGTGACATTGCTTGTGGGATTTTACATTGGAGACCCGATCAGAGCCAAATCCAGCTGTGTTCGGGTCTCAGCCTACCCGGCAGAAGCGCTGGCTGGTGGCTTGGGCCATCCCGGTGGGAAGAGAGGCCCTGGAAGAGCAGCGGGAGGTTGGGATGTCCCCTCCCGCTCCTTTAGGATAACAGCCTAGTGGCTTTTAGCCGCATTGGTTGTTATCACTAAAGAGCCAACTGTCCTCTCTAAAAAACGGTCCCCGGGTTATCACCCTGGTATAAACCTTTCAAGCAAATATGCATATGGTCGGCGTGAAGGGGATAATAATAGGTATGGCACTAGGGTTGCCACCAGTCTAGGATTCACCCGGACAGTCCGGGTTTTGAAACATGTGTCCAGGTTTTAGTCCGCCTGAAACCCGGACACATTATTCACACATTATGGGGGTCTCTGTGGTGGGGGTTACCTGTACAGGTGTCCCCCCCCCACTGTCTGGTGAGGAGGGAGAAGCGCGCATGCCAGTTCAGTGCAGATATCCAACCCCGGGCTCTCTCGCTCTGCCAGCCAAGCATGTGACCTTCCTGGAGTGTGGGTGGTGCAGAGCCAGTGCATAAAAAACAAAGCAACAGATGCCTCTTAGTAAGACTGTTTGAATTTAATAACAAATTGCATTAAAACACTCACATGTAAAAAAAACTGTTGTCAAGCGCAGGGGAGTCCAGTGTAACCACAAACGATCTCTGCAGTCTGGATGGAAATAGGCTCTGTTTCTCTATGCTGCCGGCATCCTAATCCACAGGAGACTTCTGGGATTCGGGTGGGATCCACAGCGAGGCTTGGAGCACAGCCGGACGGTCACAAAGAGAGCTAGAGTGCAGAGTTCAGTGTAGTGGCTGCCCTGCCATAAAGCAACGCGTTTCTGAGCATACGCGAAAAGCGCGCTCCTTACTCAAGCTCCTTTGTTGGCTTGAGAAAGGAGCGCGCTTTTCGCGCATGCTCATGTGGGTCAACAAAAGTTTTATTTTTGTTTAGAAAATATATTTTTCTTAGAATTTTTTAGTATAGTTGTGCTGCATTGTATATGATAATGTAGAGGGTTCACCCACACTATGGGGCTGGAGAAACAAGGACCGGAGTGTATCTAAACCAAAAAACAAAAAGGTATTATATTGCAGTTTCCCAGTCCTTAGATGTGGTGGCTGCATTTGTTTTCTTTTCTCAGACTTTTTTTACCTTTATTTTTACATGGTAATGCTGAAAATAACACACTTCCTGTCCCTTGGTGGCTAAGTCACTCCTCCAGTGTACACCGATCAGCCATAACATTATGACCACTGACAGGTAAAGGGAATATCTTATTACAATGGCATCTGAAAATTGGTGGGATATATTAGGCAGCAAGTGAACATGTTGTCCATGAAGTTGATGTGGTGAAAGCAGAAAAAAATGGGCATCGCAGTTTGTTGTGTATGGGGTTGTAAAGCCCATGGTGACCCATGTCCATAACCAAAAGCTTCTACAATGGTCACATGAACATCAGAACTGAACTACGGAGAAATTGAAGAAGGTGGCCTGCTCTGATGAATCACAATTTCTTTTACATCCTGTGGATGGCCAGGTGCGTGTGCATCACTTACCTGGGGAAGAGATGGCACCAGGATGCGGTATAAGAAAGCAAGTTGGCAGAGGCATTATGATGCTTTGGGCAATGTTCTGCTGGAAAACCTTGGGTCCTGCCATTCATGTGGATGTTATTTTGGTGTCCATGCCTCAATGGGTCAGGGCTGCTTTAGCAAAAGTAGCAAAAAACAGAAAAACTCACTCAAGCCCTACCGCTGTATAGTATAGTTGGTGTGCAGAGTAGTCGGTGCTCTGGCTAATTAAGCTCACAAAAGATCCATAGAAAGTACAGGCTGGCAACTCGACAGCTTCTCCATAGAAAAAAAAATATTTAAGCATTACAGCAATAACATCATCCAAAAATACTGACGCGTTTCGTCATTAGGCCTTTATCAAAAGCTTTTGATGAAGGCCTAAAGATGAAACGCGTCACATTTTGGAATTGCCGGCCTATACTTTCTATGTTTTAGCAAAAGTGGGCCATACTCAATATTAGCATAGCTGCCAACAGTCACAGATTTCCTGGGACATTCCCGGGAAAGTGACTGATGTCCCTGGAGTTTTTTTTGTCCTGGGGAGAATTCTGAAAAATAACTATTTCCCGGGCAGCAGCCAGCGTAGACTCTGCATTGGAAAACCCGGCTGCAACGCCGGGGTAACACACAGGTTAAAAAGAGAGATTCCTCAGATCCTCCCCCTGCCTCCTCCTCTCCAACGAATTAGCATGTGGGATGGATTTCTTTCCCTCTCCCTCTGCCAGAGCTCAACTGCAGCATCTGTACCCTCCAGTATGGGCTTTCTGCTGTTAAAAGTCTGTAGAAAATTATGATAGGTTGGCTCTTTGTCTCTGGGTTTTTTTGTGAGGGAAGGGGCGAGCAGCAGGTATTCAGGGACTCTCTCTCTCTCTCTCCTGTATCATGTCTGCAGTCTCTGGCCATGCCTGATATCATGTCAGCCATCTCTGGCCATGCCTTGTATCATGTCTGCCATCTCTGGCCATGCCTTGTATCATGTCTGCCATCTCTGGCCATGCCTTGTATCATGTTTGCCGTCTCTGGCCATGCCTTGTATCATGTCTGCCGTCTCTGGCCATGCGTTGTATCATGTCTGCCGTCTCTGGCCATGCCTTGTATCATGTTTGCCGTCTCTGGCCATGCCTTGTATCATGTTTTCCGTCTCTGGCCATGTCTTGTATCATGGCAGCGGTCTCTGGCCATGCCTTATATCATGTCTGCGGTCTCTGGCCATGCCTTGTATCATGTCTGCGGTCTCTGGCTAAGCCTTGTATCATGTCAGCGGTCTCTGGCAATGCCTTGTATAATGTCTGCGGTCTCTAGCAATGCCTTGTATCATGTCTGCGGTCTCTGGCAATGCCTTGTATCATGTCAGTGGTCTCTGGTCATTCCTTGTATCATGTCAGTGGTCTCTGGCCATGCCTTGTATCATGTCTGCGGTCTCTGGCAATGCCTTGTATCATGTGAGTGGTCTCTGGTCATGCCTTGTATCATGTCAGTGGTCTCTGGTCATGCCTTGTATCATGTCAGTGGTCTCTGGTCATGCCTTGTATCATGTCAGTGGTCTCTGGCCATGCCTTGTATCATGTCAGCGGTCTCTGGGCATGTATTGTATCTGCGCACACTCTGACCATCTCTTGTATCTGTTTGATGGGATCTGCCTGGGGGGATGGTGTTTGGAGTATCTTTATCTGCTGATTTTAAAACTTTCTGACATACACATATTGCTATTGTGGTGTAGGATCTGGGCCTGCTGTCCCTCCATCCCTTTTTCTTTCCTCCTTTCTCTCTCCTTCCCTCCCTATCTCTTTTATTTTTTTATTTCTCACTTTCCTTTCATACTCTATTTAACCACACCCCCTTTAACCCATGCCCACTATTTAACATAGTTTAAACCATGGCCATTTTCCGCCGCAAAAATTTTTTCACAATGTTGGCAACTATGTATTAGGTGGGTGGTCATAATGTTATGGCTGATCGTGTATGTACAGAAGGAACCATGGTTGTTATCCAGGCTGCTCTCCTGATTTACATTACAAACACCTCTTTCTCTCTTCTCTCCATTATGTGGGGGGAAGAGAGAATTGTTGGTTTACAGAAGAGCTTACCGGAGCCATCGGTAAAGCCCAGAAGTGATCCAATGCAGCCGCTTGCTAGGCAGGAAGTCGGGTGAGGGCAAGATGGTCCCCACTCATCTCTATGCCTTTAGAGGTTTGGAGCGATCTCTGACGTCACTTCCGGTTCTCAGGCCAAAACTAATGATTTTTTCTTTTTAAGTCAATATGCAAAAACAAATTATTTTGCTTTTAAAGGTAAATGAGAGGTCTAGGGTTTTTTTTGATCCCAGATCTCTCATTAAAGAGGACCTGTCATGCTTATTTCTATTACAAGGGATTTTTACATTTACATTGTTATGCCGAGTAAATAGATACCTAACATGTCATGCTTTAAAATCGCGCACACTTGTGGAATGGCGACAAACTACTGTACTTAAAAATCTCCATAGGCAGAGCTTTAAAAATTTCTACAGGTTACCAGTTTAGAGTTACAGAGGAGGTCTTGTGCTAGAATTATTGCTCTGCTCTAACAATTGCGGCGATACCTCACATGTGAAGTTTGAATACTGCTTACACTGTGTTCACGACTTACACATTTGTTCGCTTCTGCGCGCGAGCTTTACATTTGCTTTACATTTTTTTTCTTATTTATTTATTTTTACACTGTCCCTTTAATTTTTTTTCTGATCACTTTTATTGCTGTCACAAGGAATGTAAACTTCCCTTGTGACAGTAATAGGCAGTGACAAATACTCTTTATGGAGAGATCTGGGGTCTATAAGACTTAAAAGCATTCAAAACGCAAAGTTTGGCTGTTTCTGGGTTACTAGATTCGAGACCTGATCAAAGCCGATTCCGACTTCGTTCAGTTCTCTGGCCAGCCGGTGGGCATGCCGGCTGGCTGCTCGGGTCTCCCAGTGGAATGGGAGAGCCTGGGCGAGCCGCGGAAGGGGGGTATCCCCTGGGGGGACGTCCTCTCCCGATGCTTGTGCTGCTTATCCGTATCAGTTGTTTTTACAAGAAAGCTGACTGTCGGCTCTAAAGAAAAACGGTACCAGGGTGATGCCTACAGCTGCAAGCATCACCCCAGTACAACACCTTCAACCCGAAGGCCACATATTTGCATTCGTCAATGTGAAGGGGATACCAATAAACAATTACTATCACTTTAAGACATCCTCCAAGCATGTTATTTAAATGATTTATGTATGTTTAATGTTGCCCTTCAAGCTGCATTAAAAAAACACTTCCTGTTGAACGGTGCCCATATACCCATGACCTTTTTTGACAAAAACTTCTAAAGCAGGGGTCTCAAATGGGTGGCCCTCCAGCTGTTGCAAAATTACAAGTCCCATGAGGCATTGCAAGACTGACAGTTACAAGCATGATTCCCACAGGCGGAGGCATGATGAGACTTGTAGTTTTGCAACAGCTGGAGGGTTGCCAGTTTGAGATCCCTGTTCTAAAGTGACCTTGAAAAAGGCCGGAAAAAACTACAAGATTCACCTCTCATAGACTTCAATGGAGTTCACCACTATGTTCAGTTTTAGCAGATTGGGTTTGGTGAATGTCCAGCAAATCGGAACTTCGCTTACCACTTAAGCCCTGTACACATGATCGGACTTTCCGATGGGAAATGTTCGATGTCAGGCTGTTGGCGGAAAATCCAACCGCTCAATTGGACAATTGTTGTCAGACTTTCCGCCAACAAATGCTGGCTAGCATGTCTTCAAATTTTCCGTCAACAAATGTGTGTTGTCGGATGTCCGTTGGACAAAAATCCAAAGTACAAACACGCATGCTCAGAAGCGGTCGGTCTTGTAAACTAGCGTTTGTAATGGAGAATTAACGTTCGTGACGTGGCAAATTATGAAATCTCCAAATGCAGTGCACAATTCTCTTCTTCTTTAATGGGATAATAATGAAGCTGCTTTGCTGGTGATACTGATGGAGTAATTGCAAACTAATTTTAAAGGCTTTTTTTTTCTAGTGATAGCAAGAATAATATTATTATTATTTTTTTTTTTTATTTGTGCAAGTTACCACAACACCAATATCCCGTAGTTTTTTTAAACCAAAGATACAACTATCTTGGTGTGCCTTGTTAATTTTATATTGTATTTTTTTTAAATGTAACTGCCTACTCCCAAACTGTCATTTGAAGTAAAACACATAGCCAAGTATTATTCTACACAATTTTTTTATTGTGCATTAAAAAAATTAAATTAGACATGCTATCTGCCAATAGAACTTAACCAAAAAGTACATTCTATGCATCCAAAAATATAGAAAATATACCAAATCAAATCATTATTCAACCAAAAAAATAACTCCAAGGCCAATAATAAAAAACACGTTATCTCCTCTGATTCCTCAACATGTCTGGTTAACGAACGGCTGTTCAGAAACTAACTGAAAAGCACAAAATGAAAAGCGCAAGCTGAAAAGCGAAAAGAAAAGCACGAATCAACACTCACCAAACTTCTACTAACACAAAATTAGCAGAAGGAGCCCAAACGGTGGCGCTAAAAAGCTGAAAAACCACGTAGTACGTCTAGTAAGTCACTACGTTCGTAACAGTTGGCCAACATTTGTGTGACTGTGTGTATGCAAGACAAGTTTGGGCCAATGCCCTTCGGACAAAATTCCACGGTTTTGTTGTCGGGAAGTCCGATCATGTGTATGAGGCATTATTGTCAGCCTGGATTTCCACTGTAACAACATTGATATAGATTCCTTATGCAGCGTACACACGAGCGGACTTTTCAACCGGACTGGTCCAAGGGACCAAGTCCGGCGGACAATCCAATCATGTGTGGGCTTCATCGGACCTTCAGCGGACTTTTCCAGTCGAAAATCTGATGGACTTTAGATTTGAAACATGCTTCATATCTTTCCGACGGACTCGAGTCCGGTTGAAAAATCCGCTCGTCTGTATGCTAGTCCGACGGACAAAAACTCACGCTAGGACAGCTATTGGCTACTGGCTATCAACTGCCTTATTTTAGTCCGGTCGTACGTCATCACGTATGCATCCGTCAGACTTTGGTGTGATCGTGTGTAGGCAAGTCCGTTCATTCAAAAGTCCGTCGGAAGTACGTCAAAAGTCCGTCGGAAAGTCCGTCGGACCAGTCAGGTCGAAAAGTCCGCCTGTGTGTATGCAGCCTTAAATATATGGCTGTACTAGACCACAAAGTGACCAAATTGTTGGTATAATTGCCTGACATTTGGAAATGTTGGAAGGCCTTGCCCGGCTTGGCCAACCTTCACAACCCATACAGCCCACAGAAAGTAATAAGAACACAAATTAATTTTACTGAACATTGATATAAAATTAAAAGTGCCCCCAAATAAACCATTACAAGATCATATAAAAAGGTAACAAACTTTTATGAATGCTTATATCTCCTGCTGGTTTTATTGATTTAGGTTGTTTGTTTCATTTTTTAATTTTATCTTGTAGCGCTGCCAGAAAAGAACAATACAAAGCATGTCTGAAAATTGGAATTATACAGAAGTTGCCACAGAACATAAAGTTCTTCTCTACTAGTCTTTATAAAATGTATTCCCAGCCGGGCAGTCTACTGTTCAAAGTTAGCTCATTTTTTAATTTTCTTTTCAATTGCACTTTCTTTCTTCAAAATGCATTTTCATTTTATAAAGTAATGTGACATTAAGATGCACGTTTTGAGGACTTGTGTACAGAGACTAGACATTTCTATCTGCACAATATATGATAATTTTATCTCAGCAAACAAACATACTACTTCAGTCAATAGAAATGGGTTTCCAAACTTTGAAATGAAATAAGCAAGCCTTAGCATGTGGCTATTAGAGATTGTTCACACATGGGTCCATGGAGTTGAGCTGTAGTTTTACCAGCCCCTGGTTAGCACTTACAGGGTTAATTCAGGAGGCTCACCACCTGTCAAACACCTCTGAAAAGCGATCCACCATAGATGGCTTTCCAGAGGGGTGGCAATAGTGGCAAGGTCTTAAACAGCTGAGTATTATTATAATGAATAATTAGTTTAAGGTATGCAAAAGAAGGGCCATGGCTTTAACCACTTGCCCTCTGGAAGACTTTACCCCCTTCATATCCAGGCCATTTTTTGCTAGGCGGTACTACGTCATGCAACAGTTAACTCAAACATTTATTTTGTGTTTTCCCCACAAATACAGCTTTTTTTTGGTGATATTTGATCACCACTGGGTTTTTTATTTTTTATTATACACATGAAAAAAACGTAAATTACATTTTAAATGTAAAAAAAATATTTTCTTCTTTCTGCTATAACATTTTTTAAAATTAGGTTTCTTCATGAATTTAAGCCAAAATGTATTGTACTAGATATTTTTGGTAAGAAAAAAACAAATACGCATATATTAATTGGTTTGTGTGAAAGTTATAGCATCTACAAACTATGGGATATACTGTATACTGGAATTTTTTTTTTCAGGGAAACATAAACCGGCACATTGTCGCTGTCAGTTGAGAGCTCTGTGTGGTTTTACCACACAGAGCTCTCTCTCCTGTCACTTGATCCACTGATTGGCGGGTCCCACCATAAATCATTGACCAGGAATCGGTGATCAGCATGTGCTGGAGCCAGTAATAGCAGAGCAGGCACCAGTACACCCCCTGCCCAGAAATGCAAAATCACATATATATATATATATATATATATATATATATATATATATATACGTGATTCTGCACAGCCTGCCCGTACTGTAGCAGTAAAACTATAGTGCACAGTTGGGAAGTGGATAATATAGCAGGTTGGGGAGTTATAGGTGTGTGTCTGCAAAGAGCTATGGTCACGTGACACGCAGGGTCCTGCTCTTTTTCCTAGTTGTAGGCAGTCCTGGATGATGCAGAGAGTGGAGCTGATGTCATCATATCATCACGTTTTCTGCATAATTATATTTCACTGAAAAGCATTGTGGTTGCTTACCTTCAGGGGATCCTTTAATGTCTTATGTTTACAGTATCTTCACAGTCTTCTGGGTTGAGTGATGCAAGGTTTCATTCAGAAAGCAAGGTCCATAAAGACATGGATGAGCAAGTTTGGGGTGGAGGAACTTGACTGGCCTGCACATAGTCCTGACCTCAACCTGATAGAACACCTTTGGGATGAATTAAAGCAGAGACTGTGAGCCTTCTTGTCCAACATCAGTGCCTGACCTCACAAATGTGCTTCTGGAAGAATGGTCAAACATTCCCATAGACACACTCCTAAACCTTCTCAGAAGAGTTGAAGCTGTTATAGCTGCAAAGGGTGGGCCAACTCAATATTGAACCCTATGGTCTAAGGATGCCATTAAAGTTCATGTGCGTGTAAAGACAGGCGTCCCAATATAATGCTTAAAAACAAATGGGAACAATGAGATAAAGCCCATTCTTGTATGAATTTTATGCCTTCAACTCTCAAATGTTCTGTCCTTCATTTGGATTACTTGAAAGGTGTAACCGTGAGCAAAATAAAAAACTACAAATGTTACAGGAGGACTACAAAAACTAAACCTTCTGTCTATTGTCTGCTATAGACTGACCGTATAATTCACTGTATGTCATTTTCTATTTTCACCATAATCACACTTTAAGACTAATTTTAAAGGATCTATTTATAAAGTAGTAAATGTGACTTTCACTAAACATTCACGGGTGGGGAATCATTTAAAACACATGGACCAAGAAGATTACCTGCAATGATGGTTTTGTGAATGTCGAATGCACTGCTTTATAAATATGCCCCTAAATATTCAAATTCCTATGTGTGATCATGACTGTCTTTCTTTATTCCTGATTGTTGGTGTTGATCTCTCTTAACATATCCATACATCCACACATTTGTAGTATAACAACAGAGAAGTAAAAGGAAAGCTACTAATGATCTGTCCTTAGCGATATAGGACAATACAGCTAAAGACTCCATTGTACTCAACACTAAATACTATATATTCACAGTGACTTTGGTAAATGGTAATATTTAGTGGAATCATTCTGCTAAATGGTGCATATAATATGGAGAATAATACTGTCTACCAAACGGGAAAAAATATATAGCACTGATTCGCTACATATACCAAGGACCTTTAAAAAGCAGACCCATACGGCAACATAAATGCATAGTAAAATTAAAATGCAGCAAGCATGATATAAGAAAATATTTATGAAACAGCTGAAAAATGACCTGTTGATATAATAAAGGAAATCTCTGCCTGTGTGGAGCATCTTGGAGGATGGATTTCAGGAGATCCCTCACATGCAGCTGCTGATTGGCCAGCTTTTTTTGAAGGTCAGCCTCCCAGAAACCTCTGACATAGACCATGTTATCCACCTAGATGGCATCACTGCCACAAACTCTACACTTCACCTAGTGGTCGATAAAGAGTATTTCCCGGGGCGTGGCCTGACCTGGCATGAAGACGGTCGCCTGATTCCTGAGCTCCTGCCGCCACAGGAAAAAACCATTATACAGCGAAGGTATTTCTGATAAAAACTACCCCAGACCATGGGGACAGCTTCCCGGACCTCGTCCACCTCCCGTTCTCGCTCGCCCAGGGCCAACTCGGGATCCCAGAGCCAGAACATCCCGGAGATGTTCCGGAACAGCAGAGGCAATATGGCGTCCTCTCAGCACGGACCTTCCCGCGCTCATACACAGCCGCCAACACTGCTAGCGCCACATACATTAACGTCCCCCCATATTCTCCCTCCTGAAGGACCTGTGACCGGCTTTCAAACGCCAATATGCCTACAGGATCTCCGCTCCATTGCGGATGAAATTAAAGACACCCTAGCCGCGGCCATATCGGAACTGAGGCTAGACTTACGCGACCTCACAGACAGGGTACACAAAGTGGAGAAGGTGACAGATCGCCACGAATCAGCCCTCCGCTCCACCACCTCATCCATTGACTCGCACACAATGCAAATGCGAGACATGCAGAGGCACATCGAGGACCTCGATAATCGCGGCAGGCGCCACAACCTCAGGATCAGAGGCATGCCGGAATCGATAGAGGGAGACCAAATCACACCTGCAGTCACTGCTCTCTTTAATAATCTCCTCCGCAGGCCTCCTCAGACCCCCATCCTCATGGAGAGAATCCATCGCGCCCTGCGCCCTAAAGGCAGAGAAAATGACCCCCCGCGCGACATCATATGCTGCCTGATTGACTTTAAATTGAAAGAAGAAATAATTCGCCAAGCTAGGGGGCAACAACAGATCACACACAACAGCGCACCCATTCAAATATACCAGGATTTATCTGGAATTACCCTACAGCACAGAAGAGACCTCAAACCCCTGCTTGACACCCTGAGGGAGAGGAATATCCCCTATAAATGGAGGTTCCCGTTTTGCCTATCAGCCTCGGCGCATGGCCGCACAGCCCTTCTAAAAGTGCCCGAAGATCTGGCACAATTTTGTGACACGCTCGGCATACCGTTGACACCAGTTCCTAACTGGTACGCAACATTCCGCCCTCTGTCCTTCCACAACAACACCAGGCGGGAAGAACCCATGGAAACTCAGTCCTCAAGATTTCGCAGGAGACGCTCTCCTTCAGCACGGAGATACCAGGGCAACCCCCACGGCTATAGAGACCCAGTCTCCCCGGAGTCTCCACGAGCCAGGAGAACCCGCAGGGATCGCTGAAACTAGCACACTGACCATCAACTTGTTCCTTACGTTGGCCCCGTTTGGGCCCCCTTAAAAGGCACACTTTCTTTTGGCTGCCGCTGTTACAACCTAATTACAGATTTGATGAACTTTATCCTTTTTAATTTTACTCAAGCTGGACCTTATACTGTGCCATCAACACGAATGGATGCTCGGGACCCCCCCCCACACGGTGTTGATCCTCCTCTCAACCCCCCAACAATGCCTACAGGGGCCAAATGCACTTGCTATACCATCGCTGCTTGAACGGCTGAGTCATCACAGATACCTTTCCCTGTCTTACAGCTCTATCAGTTTACCCAGACACGCAGCCAAACCTTACAATCTGCCCAGCAACAAGCTTCTAATACTATACTACAAATACCAGAATCCTTGACGGCACGTACTCACGCCCCCTGACGGAATGACGACGGACTGGTCGCTGCTCCCCACTTCCTACTCCAAGGTCGCATTCAAGCAGTCGCGGCTTACCACACTAGAGGACGACACGGAACAGAAGCAAGATTCAACTCACCTGCCTCACCACAAGTCCGGGACGCAAGCGATCACGACTCGGAGCAAGCAGCCACCGACACCGGACCCTTCATCCACATCACAGCTACCACCACCGCTGTTTATCTTCAGACTGCAGCCCGAGCTTGCGGCTCATTTGAACACACGACCAACCCAACCCATATCTCAGAATGTCTGGATACACAGATCGACGAACCAGGTACCCGCTAAGAACTGCCCTCATAACCTCCAAGTGACGCTACCTACCCCTCAGATGCCTCTCCCTTCACACCTTATTGGGACCTAAGATTTCTCTAATTGTACATTCCAATAGCCTTACCTACTTGTCTCTTGAAATGTTGTTCCCCTGTATACATCACATACTGATTAGACTACTGATAGCATTAACAGGATGCCCCCCTTGACTTGCAGAATTGCACATAATGGCTGCTCTGATAGACTTTACAATCAATGTTATTGTACTATCCATTTCTTTTGTTCTAGTATAGCTCTTGGCCCAAGCACTGATACCCATCTAGTCTTGATCCCTAGGACTTTCAAAGGGGATTCGCATGACACACCCCAACTGGACACAATACAGCTGACGTTGTTACCTGGCCACATTAGGGGATACCTTCCTGGCCAACCATACACTCCACTACTTAGCCCCCACAACAACTACACAATTTAGCTACTGAGCTCTAGGCACCACTCACCTCACCCCGTACACTTAACACCTACCTTCATCATTACTATCTACCGTCCTGTGGCGGCGGATGATAGAATCAATTCCTATTTTTTTTTTCTCTCGTTCTTTCCTTTGACATTTCTATTAACACCCTAATTTACACCCTCTTCGTTGCCTTGTGTTAGACCAACCCCCACACAGTTACGGGCCGGAGCGTTGTACCTTTATTAGGTGCACATACTCCGTACACGTACTGTACCCGTCCGATAACCACCCTTGCTGAGGTCTGTGGACACCCCTCTCCACACCTCATCGGTTTCATACCAGTGACTGACGAACTCTGCATCTGCTACTCACACCCCTCGGAGGCACTTAACACCCATCACTACCCTACATTTAACCCCTGCACACACCATGGCAGACTCACCTCCTATTGACCCACAGAACACAAACGCACAAATCCCAATGCACTCCATCAAATTTTACTCCCTCAACATTAAGGGTCTCAATACCCCTGAAAAGAGGTCCAAACTCCTGTACTGTCTGCGCCAATCAAAGACCCAGATAGCACTTATACAGGAAACACACTTTCGTACGGACGCGATCCCTAAACTTAAAGACAATCACTTCCCCACAGTGTACCACTCCTCAAATCAAGAGGCAAAATCAAAAGGAGTGTCTATTTTGATTTCTAAAAATTGCCCCATTGTAATTACCGACATTCAAAGAGACCCACATGGCAGATTCCTCTTCCTTAAGGGCTCTATCTACGGTAAACATCTCACGATTGCCAACATATATGCCCCCAACACCAAGCAAGTGGCCTTCTTCCGCTCCACACTCCACCAGCTCACCAGTTTCCAAACTGGCGCACTGATTGTCGGCGGTGACTTTAATGTAGCACTCAACCCCTCCATGGACACCTCCACTGGCACCTCCTCTTTGACATACAGGGCCCTCAAAGCCATCAAACTGCAACTTACCAACTTGCTACTACACGACACATGGCGCACTTTGCACCCTAAAGTAAAAGACTTCACCTTTTTCTCTACACCACACGGTAAATATACTAGACTGGATCACTTCTTCTTGTCCCAGAACGACCTGCAAAATCTCACTAAAGCTACCATTGAGCCGTCTGTACTCTCTGACCACAACCCCATTTCTATGACCCTCCTTCTACCCACTGCACCCCCCAAGACCCACATTTGGCGGCTTGACAGCTCCTTATTGTCAGACCCGATTAACGCTCAACGCATAACTGACTGCCTCTCCAATTTCTTCGCTGAAAACTCCACAGAAACTGCTGCACCATCGGTCATTTGGGCCGCACATAAATGCGTCGTGCGGGGAGAATTGCTCTCTTTAGCAGCACAAAGGAATAAACACAAAAAAGCGCGCATTATGGAACTAACCACACGCATCCGCACGCTAGAACAGACACACAAAGCGTCTCTAGCGACATCCGCTTTAGCAGACCTTACGACAGCAAGGGAAGATCTCCTAGAAACACTCAACAGCACTTTAAAACGCAAATTTACACTAACACAAAAGCTATACTATGAATTTAGTAATAAAGCAAGCAATCTCTTGGCGAGAGCTCTCCAATCCAAGAGAGCAGCACAGACGATACACAAAATACACCGACCATCGGGTGATGCAGCAGTCACTAACGAGGAGATTTCGGACCAATTTGTACAATACTTTTCCAAACTGTATAACCTCCCAACGACCCATACCCTTGAAAACAACGTAGACCGTACGACTGCTATCACAGACTTTCTAGCGCAATACAGCCCTACCCCCCTCTCTTTGGACGATTCTCAAACCCTAGACCGGCCTCTCTCCACAGACGAAATCCTCCTCGCACTAAAACAAATGAAATCAGGCAAGAGCCCTGGCCCAGATGGCCTATCGGTCTGTTATTATAAAACATTTCCCAATATCTTAGTCCCTCATCTCACTAAAGCCCTTAATAATCTTACACCCGATTCAGTGGCCCACAAAGATATCCTGGAGGCACATATTACTCTTATACCCAAACCTGACAAAGACCCCACGCTAGTATCAAATTATCGCCCAATCTCATTACTAAATGTGGACCTAAAACTATACGCTAAGACCCTAGCGAATCGCATTCTCCCTCTCATCCCAAACCTTGTATCCCTAGACCAGGCTGGCTTTGTCCCAGGCAGAGAGGCTCGGGATAACACCACCAAGGCCCTAAACATCCACCACTGGCTTCACAAAACCTCGACCCCAGGGTTTTTCCTATCCCTTGACGCAGAGAAGGCGTTTGACAGGGTAGCTTGGGATTATATGGAAGCCTCGCTACGGGCGATCGGCCTACCACCGCGAATGCTACAGATGATACTGGCCCTATACTCATTCCCTACGGCAAGAATTAGAATTAATGGTAACCTGTCAAGCGCCTTCTCTGTCACCAACGGAACCAGACAGGGCTGTCCTCTGTCCCCACTTATTTTCATCTTAACCTTAGAACCCATGCTCCGCAAACTCAGGGACAACCCATCTATTAAAGGCGTAGAAATCAAGCATAAGCAATACAAAATGGCCGCATACGCCGACGATATTTTATTATTCCTTACCGATCCCATCACCACCATCCCTAACCTACTGGCAGACCTCTCGCTTTTCCAATCTCTATCCAATTTGAAAATTAATCTTGACAAATCGAAAGCCCTTAACATTACACTACCGACCACCATAGTGTCCCAATGTAAACTTAACTTCCCTTTTGGATGGGAACGAAATGCTATTTCATACTTAGGAATTAAGATCCCAACAAATTTGACTGACCTTTATGCCTGTAACTTCTCACCAACACTCTTGTCCATCCAACACGATCTCCAGAAGTGGCATCTGGGATCCTTCTCTTGGATGGGAAGAATCGCCATTATCAAAATGAACGTCCTTCCCAGACTCCTCTACCTCTTTCAGGCACTTCCCATCAAATTGCCATCCTCCTTCTTTAAGTCCTATAAACACATGTGCAGACTTTTCATCTGGGCTTCCAAACCCCCACGTCTTAGCTGGGATAGGTTAACCTTACCCAAACCTCTGGGAGGCCTTGGCCTACCGAACATCCAAAAATATCACTGGGCCTGCCACCTCACCAGGGTGGTAGACTGGCATATACACCGTCCAACCAAGGACTGGACAAATCTAGAAGACGCTTTTGCCAACCCACCGATAGAAAATTCACCATGGCTCAAACCTACCTCCCTGCCCAGAGAATACACGACACACCCACTCATCGGAACCACCCTCTCCATTTTCAAAATAGCCAGTAAAACACTTGCTATCTCCCCCTTCGCTGGGCCCATGACGCCTCTGGATAATAATCCAGAATTCCCTCCTGGACTCGTACTCAAAGACCCGACTCTCGTCACGCCAAATTCACACGCCAGAGCGCAACACTTCTTCCGCAACGGCTCACTCCTACCATACCACGAACTCTCCACTGCCATCCCGGATTATAACATTCCTTTTTATAAATATCTCCAAATAAGACACTTCTTCTCCTCCCCCAATCGCACCACCCACTGGCATAAAGATTACTCACCCTTTGAACTACTATGCACAAATGCGGGACCTCAGGGCCATCTAATTTCTGCCATCTACTCTCTCCTATACTCTGGCTACAACTTGAAGGAAGACAAACTAGTGCGACAATGGGAATCGGACCTTTCCCTTGACCTCACTCCCATTGAATGGGAAAGCATCCTCACCCTTTTACACAAAGGTTCAATAAACGTCACAACACAAGAGAACAGATACAAATTATTTTCCAAATGGTATAGAACTCCTGACAAAGTTCACCATTTTCATCCGACTGTCCCCCCTACCTGTTGGAGATGCAACGCAGCACGCGGCTCGCTCCTACATATATGGTGGGACTGTCCCATCATCCGACCCTTCTGGTCGGAGATCCACCAACTAATCTCACAAATAACCACCTTCACCCCAGCCTTCTCTCCCGCGCTCTACCTCTTACACCACACCCCAGTTCCCCTTGGCTCCTATAAAAAATCGCTCACAATTCACCTTATCAATGCTGCCAACCTCTGTATCCCACCCCTGTGGAGATCCACCTCTCCCCCAACGATAAACGACTGGATCCGTCGAGTAGACAGGATCGCAGACATGGAAAACCTCATAAGTCAAGCCCAGGATAATCCATCCAAATTCAACACCACCTGGGCCTGTTGGCTCCACTATAAACAATCCACGATCCAGACTACTCCTCCTACCTCCTCATCGACCCCACGGTGAGAACTTGAAACTAGAAGACACAAACCTTCCACATGCCCTCTCCCAAATCCCTCTGACTACACACACAGGGCACGATACTCAATGCCCGCCCCCTTCCCACATATAGGACACTACACCTACTCTTTGACATCACCGAGGGACCACTCCTGCCTTCTCACTGACCCCTCCGAACACGGGATATAATCAAATCGCAGCTCAGTCACTGGATTCCTCACTTACCCTCACCCCCCCCCCCCCCAACCCCCTTCCAATGTTAAAACGCATCTATAATGATGCTCCCTCGCAAACATAACTACGCTACCCTAACACACCGCTGGCTGTTAAACTATGACTTACCTACGTTTGGTCGCCCTCCCATCCACAGAAAAGTTCCCTTATAGGGGTGGATGGTTCTTGGGCCGAACACTGCGGTGTACATTCCCCTTAATACCCATACTCATACCTACTTGCTATAGAATACCTATTCTTTATGTTTATATGCTCCTTCTGACTATATTCATGCTTTATCTGTACCTGACTGCAACTATAATGATGGAAAACTTCCACATGTTATTCCACTGTTTGGCCTACAGGCCTCTAAATTGTCGCTACCTTTTTCATGTAACTTCGTGTAATGATATGCAATGTGTATGTTTACTATACCCTGTATTCATGAAAAACGCAATAAACTTCTTTGAAAAAAAAAAAAAGAGTATTTCCCAAGTGGAGCCCACTAATAACTGATACTAGTCACCAATATTATCACTTTGAACGAAGGAAGTAGCAATTTAAAGCCACAAAATGCATTTTATTTGGTGAAGTAAAGTAATTGGATATTTCAATAAAGCAGATGAATCGTGCCAGTCCTTGGAAGAACCACTTTGGGTGCCTCTGCTGATCGGACCACAACAAGCTTTTTTGTACTGACTCCTCTTATTGATTTGTTTACCTGCCTAAGAAGTCCACAGAGCATTCAGGATGGGAACCCCTGACGCATAGAGAGCAACCACACTGAGGCTGCATTGAAACAGGTTTTCTCCACCCGTGCACTTGGAAGGCAACGTGTTGCCCCCTTCCTTGCTTGGTGACCGTAGTCTCAACAAATGAATTATTGATGCATTCTCTGATTGGTCTATTGGTTGCCAAGGGGAAGTTACATTAATGAAGAGAAGACTACAGGATGTTACCAAATTCTGAGTGAGGATGGGGAACAGATTATTCACCAATTATTCACCAATAAAGGCGGTTGTTGTGCAACTATTGCTTTGACTTTCATGCAAGTGTGGATCAGCTTCCCATTTCTTTACTGCTTGCTCCCTACTCAGCTTCAGGAGCTATTTGATGGTTTTGATCTACATGAACATTTGTTTATTTTGTTTACCTGTGCATCCATTATATATATACCTTTTTTGAGATCATTATCATTGCCATTTAATTCCCATTTTGCTGGTCAGTTTTATGGTTTACAAATTATCTAGATGTATTTGTGCCTTTTCTTTTATTTTTGTTTTACATTATACCAGGTTTCATTGGCTATTTTAGCAGCATTTATTACTTGAGTCCAAAGGGGGGGACAGACAGGTATCAGAACCAATGTCCCTTTAACGCAAGCAGGTTATTGGCTCTCTTCTTCAGGAAAGAAAAGCAGATAACCAGCTTGTGTTTACAAACGTGATCATCTGCCATTGGATCATGTGGTAAAGGGCTGCTGTGGTTGGCCCTTTACCCTGATCTGTGATCAGCTGAGTTTTAAAGCGGGAGTCCGGCGACCAATCTTTTTTTTTTTTTTTAGGTCATTGAGACACTTTGCTAATCCCAAAATAATACTCACAGTTTGGGTGTAATATTTCTGCCTCTGTCTGTTTTCGTACTGAAGAATAACTTAAAAAATGTGATGCTGGCTGTTTCCATCTTGCTTGTGGGCATGTGAAGCCCACAAGCATTGATTTCCTGGATGCGGTGAATGCTGTTCATTCACAGCTTGTGGAAGCCTGACACTAAGCTCCCAGGAGACAGTGCGGCGCCGGGGAAAGGCAATAAACATGCCTACTCCCATGGGAGGAGAGACAGGAAATGCCACAATAAAGTACAATATAAAGGTACTTACAGCGATAAAAAAAATTTTCGTGTGACATTTGAACATCTATGCAATTAACTGAAGGGGGTAAGATTAAGTTAAAAATTTGAGCGGAACCCCGCTTTAAGGACTCAGCGATTACAGAGTGTGCCACGATCACGGGGGGGGGGGGCCTCCATGTATGCCATCCCGGCAAAGTAAGCCCGCGCTGTAGCCGTCTTTTGGCTATAGCACTGCCTCATCAGTGCACAAAAAAATAAAAAATTGTTAACACAAGTGCATTTACAAACATAAAGGATTAAAGGGTCCCTTAAAGTGTATCTAAACCCAAAAACATAAATGTAATATAGTTCAGCTTACCAGACCCTAAATGTGGGGAAGAAATCTAATACAACCCCCCACATATAGGGACTGTTAAGCTGCAATATATTACATTTTCTGGGTTTTATTATGCTTTATAGTGGAGCTGAATCTATAGTATTTCCGCAAAAACACTTCCTACAATTGCAGCAGGGTGCAGAAAACCTCTGTCTGAAAGCATTGGCTAATTAGAGAGTGGGTTGTTGCATCAGACCGCTGCAGAGAGACTGCTGCTTTCATAAAGAGAACAGCTCCACTGCTGCCCGAGGCTCTAGAATTTGTGCTGTCACTATAGCTGCAATCTATCAAACAGCAAGACATTTTAAAATGTACGTTTTACTGAACCTTTAATTGTATTCATTAGTTTAACATCAGACTCCAACTGAGCTTTAATAAGGCTGAAAACATGTTATATCTAGAAAATGATAAATAGGTAAGTCAATATATCTGGCTCAGTTTAGTTGTCCACAGTGAGCCTAGAACCCTAGAGCGCTGTTATCCTTCACTCATCATTACATTGTACCTTGAACTATTGCAACTTTATGGTGCATCAAATGACAAACCCTGAAGCTCAGTGAAACTGACACCAGTGAGGGCTATATCAGCAGACAAATGTAGACTAAGCAGACAGATGAAGAGGCAAAGCACAAATCTGAACAGATAAAGCACTCAAAAAAAGAAAGAATGAGAGAATGGAGCCTAGGGAATAGAAGCTGAAATAAATTAAAAATGGGAAAGCCTGATAGAAAACAAAAGAAAATTAAGTCAAATAAAAAGTAATGGTGTAAAGAGGCTGCAGCATGAGGCTGTAAAAAAGCGGTGCACCGAAAACCTACTGATCATCAATAAGATGCTACAACTGTGTTCAAAAATACAACCTATAATAAAAGAGAAAAGCATTCAGCGGAGCCTTAATAACTGCACATCCATTTGATTAAATAAAGGGGGCCATTAGACAAA
Source organism: Lithobates clamitans (assembly GCA_037952925.1). NCBI lineage: Eukaryota > Metazoa > Chordata > Amphibia > Anura > Ranidae > Lithobates > Lithobates clamitans. The sequence continues at coordinate 1,020,527 of JBBGZY010001301.1, forward strand.
TAAAAGTCACGGGTTTTATATGTTTATTTGCTAAGAGTTTAAAGAGGCTCCTTGACTTCATGTAAATGACCTCATGATACTCACATGTATACCAGGAAAAAGAATACAATGAAATAATACAGAAACTCTCTAACCCCACCACCAGCTCTGGTTCACCGTTGGCTTTATTCCACATGCAAAGTCACGCGAGAAGGTGTAAGAACCAAGAGGTCTTCAGATGTAACTATCTGCATACCAGGAAAGAGAACACAAGAAAATATTATAGGAATTCTTTAATCCCACCACTGTAGAGGTGTAGATATCAAGAGGTCCTAACAGGTAACTATCTGTTTACAATGAAAGAAAACACAATGAAATAATACAGGAATTCTCTACTGCCACCACCAACTATCGGTTACTTCGCATGCAAAGCCATACTTAATGGTGTAAAAACCAAGAGGTCCTCAGACGTAACTATCTGCATACCAGGAAAGAGAACACAATACAATATTATAGGAATTCTCTAATCCCAACACCAACTATGGCTCACTATTGGCTTTATTTTGCATGCAAAGCCACGTGTAAATGTGTAAAAACCAAGAGGTCCTCAGACGTAACCATATGGATTCCAGGCAAGAGAACACAATACAACAATATAGGAATTCTCCAATCCCACCACCAACTATGGTTCACTGTTGGTTTTATTCCACATGCAAAGCCAAGTATAGAGGTGCACAAACCAAGAAGGTTCTCAAAGGATATGTAAACAGATTCAAATTGGGAAAGTCTGATAGAAAATAAAAGAAGATTAAATCAAATAAAAAGAAATTGTATAAAGAGCCTGCAGCATGAAGCTGTGAAAAAGCGCTACACAGAAAATCTACTGATTATAATTAAGATGCTATCACTGTGTTCAAAAATACAACCTGTAATAAAAGACTATAGGATTCAGCAGAGGCTTGATAAGTGCACATCCATTTGATTAAATAGAAGGGCCCATTAGACAAATAAAAGTCATGGGTTTTATATGTTTGTTTGCTAAGAGAGGTCGAAGAACAGATTTAAGAGGCTCCTTGACTTCATGTAAATAGATAATGAAATGGAATGACCTCATGATAATCACACGTATACCAGGAAAAAGAATACAATTAAATAATACAGAAAGCCTCTAACCCCACCACCAACTATGGTTCACTGTTGGATTTATTCCACATGAAAAGTCACACGTAGAGGTGTAAAAACCAAGAGGTCCTCAGATGTAACTATCTGCATACCAGGAAAGAGAACACAAGAATATATTATAGGAATTCTCACACTCCACCACCAACTATGGTTCACTGTTGGCTTTATTTCACATGCAAAGCCAAGTATAGAAGTGTACAAACCAAGAAGGTCCTCAAAGGAAAGGTAAACAAATTAAAATTGGGAAAGCTTGATAGAAAACAAAAGAAAATTAAGTCAAATAAAAAGTAGTTGTGTAAAGAGGCTGCAGCATGAGGCTGTGAAAAAGAGATGCACAGAAAATCTACTGATCATCATCAAGGATTCAGCAGAGGCTTGAAAACTGCACATCCATTTGTTAAATGGAAGGGCCATTAGACAAATAAAAGTCAAAGGTTTTATATGTTTGTTTGCTAAGAGAGGTTGAAGAACAGATTAAAGAGATGCGTTGGCTTCGTGTAAATAGATAATGAAATGGAATGACCTCATGATAATCACATGTATACCTGGAAAGAGAACACAAGAAATAATACAGATACTCCACTTTAACCCCACCACCACTAACCCCACTGTTGGCTTTATTCCACAATCCACATCCAAAGCCACATGTAGACATAGATGTACAAATCAAAAGTTCCTCACAACTTTTGTAACTATCTGTATATCAGGAAAGAAAACACAATAAAATAATATAGGAATTCTCTACTCTCACCACCAACTATGGTTCACTGTTGGCTTTATTTCACATGCAAATCCAAGTATAGAGGTGTACAACCAAGAAGGTCCTCAAAGGTAAAGCAATAGAAGCCTTAACAAATGTAGCACCATCAGTGTACACAGGGGGAGAATTAAACTGGGCTTCCCTGTAGGCAGAGGAGCTGGGGTTAATTTGATTGTGTTAGCTGGCAGAGCTCCAAGGGCTGGGTCTCTGTTACCTCCCCCTGGCTATTGGAACTTTCTAGATAATTCTGGAAACTAGAGGGTGGAGGAATAGAGATGAAGCCTGAATATTTCAGGAGTCTCCTCCAATTCCTGGGTAGGTAAGGTTCAGTAGGTGGGGAGATAAATGTTCTGGAACCTGGCCATGTTGGAGCAGTGTCCGTGGTATAATTGCTTAGTGGGGACCCCTTTGCAGGGGGGAGGGCTCTGCCCCTGTGAAGAATGAAGAAGCTACTGGAAGAGAGAGAGAGCTGAAGACTCACATCCCTATCCAGCCTCAGCTAGGCTTTGCTGGAGTTACCCTGACAGTCAAGAGCTGGGCCTATTCAGCAAGAAGCCTATGCAGTGAGTAATCTTCATTCTTCACACCCTAAACTTGGATAGAGGAGAGGCAGCATGTTGCAATACTTTGCTTGCCCTCAACCAAGGGAAAACTATGTGACAGTTAACAGCCATAAAAGCCACCCTATACCTCTAACTGGGGATTCAAGCCAGGTGTGTTAGCATTTCTCTATGGAGTAGCACCTGTATTCAGCAGTTTGGAACTTTTGCTATCAATATAGCTGTACCATCAACCCCAAGGGAGGACAGCTTTGCAACCTTAATTCCTAGCAGCCAGTAAGTTAGCAAATCCTCAAGTTGTGCTCAAGTCCTATGAATCCGCATTAAAGTTGCAAAAATTCCTGTTACCTGGCTGTGTGCACGAGGAAGGATGCAAAAATTCAGTGGCCCTTACAGAGGTAGCGCTACACAAATTAAAATGGGGAAAGTCTGATAGAAGAGTACAACAAATAAAAAGTAATGATGTAAAGAGGCTCCAGCAAGAGGCTATGAAAAATCTACTGATCATCTTTAAGATGCTACAACTGTGTTCAAAAATACATCCTGTAATAAAAGACAACAGGATTAAGCAGAGGCTTGATAACTGCATATCCAATTAATTAAATGGAGAGGCCCTTTAGACAAAAAAGTCAAGGGTTTGATTGCCAAGAGAGGTTGAAGAACATATTAAATAGACTCTTTAGCTTCATGTAAATGCATAATGAAATAGAGTGACTTCAGGATGATCACATTCATACCAGGAAAGAGAATACAATAAACAATACAGGAAAGCTGTAACCCCTCCTCCAACTATAATTTACTGTTGGCTTCATTCCACATGTTAGGGGGTTTGTGATTGGCTGATGGTTGGTGCCAAATGGTACAAGTCCCTGCCCTGTTTTTCTATGATAGGACAACAAGCCACCTCCTGGTAGTTTTTTTTCCTCTGCCATATTGTGCCCAACTCCTTGTCAGAGGCCTTACCACAATATCCCCATCCATTATCCTTTAAATTCAAGAGAAAAAAAAATGTCACATGAATGTCAAATGATGTTCTTCAGGAGTTGGTAGTAACACATCACACAGGCATACTATCCAGTGTCACTTAGCATTACTTTGCCATTCACACATACAGTATCTCACAAAAGTGAGTACACCCTTCCTATTTTCGTAAATATTTTATTATATCTTTCATGTGACAACACTGAAGAAATGACACTTTGCTACAATGTAAAGTAGTGAATGTACAGCTTGTATAACAGTGTAAATTTGCTGCCCACTCAAAATAACTCAACACACAGCCATTAATGTCTAAACAGCTGGCAACAAATGTGAGTACACCCCTAAGTGAAAATGTCCAAATTAGGCCCAATTAGCCATTTTCCTTCCCCGGTGTCATGTGACTCATTAGTGTTACAAGGTCTTAGGTGTGAATGGGGAGTAGGTGTGTTAAATTTGGTGTTATCGCTCTCACTCTCTCATACTGGTCACTAGAAGTTCAACATGGCACCTCATGGCAAAGAACTCTCTGAGGATCTGAAAAAAAACAATTGTTGCTCTACATAAAGATGGCCTAGGCTATAAGAAGATTGCCAGGACCCTGAAAATGAGCTTCCGGATGGTGGCCAAGATCATAAAGCATTTTAACAGGAAAGGTTCCACTCAGAACAGGCCTCGCCATGGTCGACCAAAGAAGTTGAGTGCACGTGCTCAGCGTCATATCCAGAGGTTATCTTTGGGAAATAGACATATGATTCCTGCCAGCATTGCTGCAGAGGTTGAAGGGGTGGGGGGTCAGTCTGTCAGTGCTCAGACCATGCACCGCACACTGCATCAAATTGTTCTGCATGTCTGTCGTCCCAGAAGGAAGCCTCTTCTAAAGATGATGCACAAGAAGGCCTGCATTCAGTTTGCTGAAGACAAGCAGACTAAGGATATGGATTACTGGAACCATGTCCTGTGGTCTGATGAGACCAAGATAAACTAATTTGATTCAGACAGTGTCAAGCGTGTGTGGAGGCCACCAGAAGAGGAGTACAAAGACAAGTGTGTCTTGCCTTCATTCAAGCATAGTGGTGGGAGTGTCATGGTCTGGGGCTGCATGAGTGCTGCCGGCACTGGGGAGCTACAGTTCATTGAGGGAACCATGAATAGCAACATGTACTGTGAGATACTGAAGCAGAGCATGATCCCCTCCCTTTGGAGACTGGGCGACAGGGCAGAGTTCTAACGTAACGACCCCAAACACACCTCCAAAATGACCATTGCCTTGCTAAAGAAGCTGAGGGTAAAGGTGCTGGACTGGCCAAGTATGTCTCCAGACCTAAACTCTATTGAACATCTGTGGGGCATCTTCAAACAGAAGTTGGAGGAGTGCAAGGTCTCTAACATCCAGCAGCTCCATGATGTCATCATGGAGGAGTGAAAGAGGACTCACGTGGCACCCTGTGAAGCTCTGGTGAACTCCATGCTTAAGAGGGTTAAGGTAGTGCTGTAAAATAATAGTGGCCACACAAAATATTGACACTTTGGGCCCATTTTGGACATTTTCACTTAGGGGTGTACTCACTTTTGTTGCCAGCGGTTTAGACGTTATTGGCTGTGTGTTGAGTTATTTTGAGGGAACAGCACATTTGCACATTTATACAAGCTGTACACTCACTACTTTACATTGTAGTAAAGTGTAATTTCTTCAATGTTGTCACATGAAAAGATATAATAAAATATCTACAAAAATGTGAGGGGTGTACTCACTTTTGTGAGATACTGTAAGGTGAACATACCATAGCGGTTATTATGTGAATGTAGCACATACCATATCACTCTTAAGCCATCTTCCCTTTTGCATAGTCTCTCTTCTCCCCAGGTCTATTAGTACCAACTCAGAGGCCACTGACTTGCCATAGGCTCTACCCATCCAGCTCATGACTCCCTGCATGTCGTTCCAGAGACAGGATTGCTGCAGCTGCCACCTGCTGTGTGTTCGTATTAAAAGTCTGACAAGCTGCAAGATTCTGTTGCAATAAAAAGTATGAATAAAAAAAACTGAGATTGTAGTGTATCTGTTTTGAAATTTGAAGACACATTTCCCCACAATAAATGTAGCTATAGGGCTTTTTTTTAAAGAGCATGTTCATAACATGTAAATACTTTAGTGTGTATAGTCTGCACACAGGTACACTGTAAAGCAGTGGCAGGGGGGGCAGAAAACAACCCCCCCCCGGTTGGTTCACCCGCAACTGCGCCCTGCTCTGCGCCCTGAGCCCACCCTTTTTTAAAGCCTAGTAGAGCCTGTGGCTCTAATCTCGTGCTTAAAAGAAGAAAACCCTATTGGAATCCATGCGTCGTGTGGCCTATGACATGGAGACCTCACTAGAGAATTGTGGCCTATGACATGGAGACTTCTCTAGAGAACTGTGACCTATTGCAAGGAGACCTCGCTAGAGAACTGTGACTTATGACTGAGGGACCTCGCTGCTGGAATCTTCAATAGACTTAAGAGTGCAGATCAATACATCTGACTACATGCTGCCCATTGGTTTTCAGAGCAGAAAGTCTGAAATTATTGAAGCTAGAGAGAGCCAGGCAGATGGCATTTCCAGAAGGAGATTAGCAAAATCAGACTTGATATCTCCTTTAATGCTGGATACTATTGAAGGTTCAGCACATACTGTACACGAGTTCTTATTATGAAGTCATATCACTGAGATCTTCCTTTCCTCTTCTTTTTTTTTCTTTTTAAATCAGATTTTATTTAATTTTGCTTGTAATTACATACATTTTTTAAACATAAACCACTACAGCAAATATACAAAGTACAATATGAAAAAAAAACCAAAAACACACAAAAACACAAAGAGCATACATACCTAAACACCAGCGCAGTAGGCAGGGTAAGTGGCATTGTATAAACTTTGGAATCTGACTCTGGCTACAGTATGTGCACTGCTTTTAGAGATATGTGTAGGAGCAAGTGCAAGGAATTAAAGAATAACTTGATTCATAACTCATATGCTCTAACCAAGGTAGCCAAAATGCTTCAAATATGGTGTTCCTGGGAGAAGGTGTTCCTGGGAAAAAAATGTGTCTCTCATAAGAAATACACCTATTGAGATCTAATATCAAGCGGGAAAGGGTCGGGGTGTGCGGAGAGGTCCACTTAAGGGCATTTTGCCTACGGGCCACGAACGGCGCACACACAACAGTGTGTGACTTAAGCTCGGAGTGATCAACACAGCCAAGTAAGCATGTAAGTGGATCCCTTGAAAGATTTAAAACTAGAAGCCCATTAGGCATGCCCACAACCTCCGCCCAATACCTCTGGAGCTTGGGGCAGTGCCACAGTAGGTGGATTAGAGAACCTAAATGACCACATCTTGGACACGCTGGGTCAGATCTTAACCCAATGGTGCACAAAATTTTTGGGGTCCTATATACCCTATGAATAATAAAAACTGAGTTAGCCAGTGTGAGGGAGAGAGTGAGACAAGGAGTGGGGGGCATGGTTTGAAACTGGCTCAATATATTGTTTCTACTTTACCCTACAGGCCAAGGAAAACTTATACAAAAATTTCCCCAATAGGGCCAAATAGGTGGCTGAAATTAGGCCCTTTGTGGAAATTGCCTTTACCACTCTGTCCAACACTGGCACTGAAAAAAACCTAACTGTATAAACAGTTTTTTTGGTAAAGATGAACTATGCCTTTAAATGTTCAAAAATATTTCTCAAATCTTCTCAGAAATGATCCCATCTATGACCATCCTATAGTCTGTGGAGAGCATCAAGCTGACCATACACTGCTAGATTATTAAAAAATCTCATCAGTACATTCGATAATGCAAATGAAGACTTGATGAAAACTGTTCGAAAGTACTTCAAAACTTTGTTTGTTTTAGATATGAAAGCGGTTTCACCCCAATAACCATTATAAGATCAAGGAAAATTGGAGGTAAATGTGACACAACGCAACTTTAATTTAAACAATGGCATGCCTCCATCCCTGCATGTATTGTAGAAAATATGGAAAATGGAGGTGGGACTTTACATGAAGCATGTCATTGTGACTGATGAAAAATTTGTAAATCTAAAAATAATTTAATGATTTTTAATTTGATTTTATGTCATAATCCCCTAGGGGTGATCCATGATGTTTATTATCATAGTGAATAAATAAATAAATATATCATTTGGAATATAATCATGAAAAATTGTTTGACCTTAATTCTACTAGTCTATGGCCAGCTTTACTCCCCTGTGATGTACACAATAAGTAATGCACTTCTGTATTCTCTCTCTGTATATCATGCATATATTTTTTACTATATTATACACCTGTTGATGATGATATGGGAATAGGGAATGATGTTGTTTATTGTGGTAGCAGTAAGGTTTCATCTTTGATCATGTTAACAAGACATGTCTATGATCCTGTGTGTTCAAAGAGCGACTCGTTCTTTGAGTAACAAACAGAGATCAGTTGCCTGGCTAATTACAACAATGGCTGGAGCCAAATCTCCCTGTCATTGTAAGCAGTCCTCCGCTTGTCAGGGTCTGGTTCTTTTATCCCACAAGAGACAAGTGAAAACCAAGCCGTGTTTGCTGTTGTTCAAACACTGCTGTCATTGAGTCACCTTGGTGCTCCCTGAGAATAACCAGTTAATCCATATGGGCATTAGATTGCCATTGTGCACAGGTTGTTGATATATTCATTCTATTACCTTTTGTTTGATTTTCTTTGGTGGTCATTTATTATGTATGGTGTGTAACACCGTTGTAAATGGCTTGATACCATCTGTGTATAGTTACAGCTTATTCAGAATTCAATTTATTTATTCGTAATATCATGCTTGCGCAGCCACAGTGGTTATGTGACCATTTTTTTTTGCAGGATTTAGGTCATGGTCAGATAATTACAGTGAAAAAAATTCTAATACCAAACTGTGTGGAATGGAAGAACAGTTTTTGGGTTTTTTTGCACTTATTGAACAGAAAATGTGTTTAATGGTATATTTAAAGCGACACTAAACCCAAAAATAAAATTCTAACATCATGGGCTCCATTCACAAATCGTGTGTTCCCTTAAAAAATGTGGTGAAATACTACTCAGCATTTTCAAAAATGTTTTTGGCATGCACATGTAGCACCCTCTAGGTAAGTAGGTGCTAGAGGTAGGGTTTTTGTTAGGAAAGGTACATTTAGGGAGGCCTGGCTGGTAGTCATGCCTGTCTGTTTTGATCTGGATTGGGAGTGTCTCAGGGTAGCAGCTGGTGACTCACAGGCAGCATCACTGAGACCTCCCTCTTCTTTCCAGAGTTTATAAGAAAGATCTGAAAAGAGGAGAGGAGAGGTGCAGCTGCCTGGGGTGTTTTGGGGAGCCCTAACCAACTCCAACCTGGATTGGCAGGGGACAGACAGGGTCAGCCCAGCTGGGTAGGAGTTGTCGGGTGGAAGAGCTGGAGTGAGAAGTGTGGAGGCTGTCGGGGCCTTTGAGGGAGCTCCCCAGTCTGGGGAGGTGACCTTGGGCCTGGGCTCCGGTGCAGTCAGGACCACCTTCAGGAAAGCATGAAGAGGTCCTGGACCGGTGGCACAAGAGAGAGCAAGGAGAGGACAGCAGGAGAGAGCACTACTAAGAGACTCCAGGGAGGACAACTGGTCAAAGCCAGGAGGTCTGGTGAGTGAGGCACAGTCAGGAGGACTGGGGAGGAATGCCTATTAGGACTGGGAGCTTGCAGTCTGTATGGGTACAGAACCAGATGTGTGGACTGGGGTGGAAGGGGCAGTGGTGCAACCAGGAGGTCTAGCACAAGGACTTTTGCTATTTATTCTGCTACACTACAGGGGCCCGCGGTCCCTGCCTGCAAAAGGCATTTGCTGAAGCCTGGCTTAGCTAGTGTTAGGGCCTACTTATACAAATGTGCTAGCTGGTCCTGGGAATTAAGTAATGTGCTGGAGGCAGGGCTGGACTGGGACAAAAATTTGGCCCTGGACTTCATCCCGACCAGTTTAATTTTGCAGACACACACACAACAGTATATAAACTATATGCAATAGCTCGCGGTGCACCTGCCCAGGATCGGCCCTGCAAAGCGGGGACAAACTTGGTCCAGGGACAGTGTCCTCAGTTTGAGGACTGTCCCTGGAAATTAGGGACGTCTGGTCACCCTAGGCTAGTGGCCAGCAGGCCCTGAAGGCCCCAAATAGCAAAGGCCAGCAGGCCAGAAGAGCCCACAGGCCATGGCCAGCTCCCAGCAGGACCTAAAGAGCAGCTCCCAGCAGATCCCACAGCGTTAAGGCCTTTTTTGAGGTACTGGGTGGGCCCTGGGGTAGGGTAAATGGGGGTAGATAGAGGGTATGTGGGGTCAGCTGGCCCTGGGGGTGTCAGGGTCTCTCAACTCAGCAATGACAGCTGCCAGTGCCAGCTCAGGAGGTCCTTGCACGGCCTCCTCCATTCCTGGGGGGGGTGATGTTCCTGTCCTGGGGTCAAGTAAAGTTGCAACCCGAGACAGTCACATGGTTCCCAAGTCCCGACTCCCTGGCTCGCTCTTCCTCCAAGATCTGGAAGGTGTTGTTTCCTGGCTGCACTGCTTCTCCAAATACCGGGAGCTTGAGCATGCACAGAGTGGACTATAGCTCCCAGAATTCAACAGCGTGTATCAAATAGCCGGCGGCCAGCCGCCACGGCCGTGCCCCTGCCTGACTTTCTCCAAGAAAAAAAGAATCCTCAGTGGGCAGTGGGAGGCCTCCGGCCGTTTTGCATGTAAGTTAGGACGGCCTGGGGGGGAAAATGCCATCCTGCCCCCTGGCCCAGCCCACCCCTGGCATTAAAGCGTTGCTCACATTAATGGCTGTGTGAGCCGCGCAGCCATTACTTTAAAAGGTTGTCACTGAAACCGGCCCACTGAGCCATTGGCCCACTGGGAAACTCCCAGTAGTCCCGATGGCCAGTACATGCCTGGCTGGAGGGGGCAGAGAGTAACAGTCTGCAGCAAATGACATGCTGGAGGAGTGAGGAGAGGTAACTTCAAGCAAGAGTGTGCAGGAGGAAGTTGAAGGATAATGTACAGGTAGTGCACATAGTTTGTCCCAAGCTAATATCTGTTAAACCAGGCCACATGCCCTCAACATGGGGGCTGCTTTGGGGCAAGCAAGGGCCTCTTCCCCACAACCCTGGACGATGGATGAGGGGGTCTGTAGGCGAGGGGCTTATCAAAATCTGGAAGCCCCCTTTAACAAGGGACCACCCCCCCATGTGAATGAGTATGGGGTACATAGTACCCCATACTCATGCATAAAAAAAAATGTGTAGTGTAGAAAAAGACATTAGACAGGTTTTGACAAGTCCTTTATTTAAAAAGCAAATAAAAAAAAAAATCACGATGCCCGCCACCACTGCCAAACCAATAAAGAAAAAGAAATGTCTGCTCGCACCGAAGGCTCCCGCTGTTTTCTAAGTAAAGGACTTGTCAAAAACAGTCTGTTTTTTTTGCCCCAAAACACCGCCCATGTTGAGGGCATGTAGCCTGGTATGGTTCGGGGAGGGGGTGCTCGCTTGTCCACTCCCTTCCCTGACCTGCCAGGCTGCATGCTCCAATAAGGGTCTCATATAGATTTTAGGGGGGGCGCCATGCCATTTTTTACAAAAGAATTTGGCATGGGGATTCCCTTTAAAATCCATACCAGACCCGAAGTTCCTGGTATTGCTTGGGGGGACCCCACAATTTTTTTTTTATTGATGGCAATTCTTTTTAGATTCAGCTGTCAGTGGGGAACCCCGCTGACAGCTGTTGACTCATCGGTTGTTAGGGACACAGCAGCCGTCCACTCTTTAACAACCATGATGTTTACTGGTTGTTAAGTAGCGGGCAGCATTCAGTACACATTCCACAAATACCGCATGCCTGGACCCATACTTAATTTCCGCATGCGTTTTATTATTTATTTCCTTCTGTGAATGAATTTTAAGCCCTGTTCATGCAGTGTTTACCAAACGTTTTTTGGCAAATACTGCACAAACTGTCTAGTGAATTGACAGTCTCAGAATCGCATGAGATATTTAGGCAAAATATGTTCAGACACCTAAATATCTGCTCCTAAATGGACAGAAAACCTAAAAACTTAAGTGGGGTTTGCAGCATAATTTGCAAAACTGTTCGTTAACCAAACCCAGATTTGTCCTTCCCTTGACAAGGTCCTTCCCTTGACAAGGCCACCTGTTTTAACCCTCAAAAAGGCCAAAGCACCACGCCACAACCTTGTGCATTACATGTGATTGTAGGGTGGTTGTGGGATGACCCTATTCATTTAGGGACTTAATTTTTGCCACAGCCAAAAAGCTAAATATAATGGCTGATGCATGTGTACAGACTTGGGCGATTGCATGTCCTTCTTTAGGTGGGTGGTCAAGGGGATGGGGAAAAAAAATGTGGCTCAACCATCCCCACTGAGAAAAAATTGTTTGGATGGATCTTGGCTTTAAAGCTGGTGAGATCGCCTCCGCTGAGAACTGCAGTGTCTCAGTTGGGGAGCGTGTGAGACACATTTTTTTTTTTTTAAATAGATTTTATTGAAAGATGTATCATACAGAATATAACACCAAAGGTATCAGTGTATTTTGTACAAAAACAACAGTTATGCTGAAATGTAGTAGAAATGCATAACAATGACAAAAGATTTGTAACCTAGGGGTGGGGTAGTATGGCCCCAGAGGTGGGGGGCTACAACAAGCATGTAATAAGAATTCAAGGGTATTAACCTTCTATTTGAGAAGGAAGAAGAAATAACTGGATGGATCTAAGTAGGAGGGGGGGTCCCTAGGATTACCATGAGGATAATGATAGATGATTCCAAAATAGGGTATGGGGTAGGGAGAAGTGAGGGGAGAAAAAAAGTGAAAAGGGGGGGGGGGTAGGGAAGATTGAGCACCAAGTTCATATTATGGATGTAGACTGTAGCCTGGGGGTAGACAGTGAGGTTAAAGCTGTGAATAATATCGGTCACCACCTTCCTGTTTGGAGAAAGGTAGGGGGTTAGTGGGCGAGAGGAGTTCTCATACGATAGTGTAGGACTTGGCAGGAGTTGGATTCCTTGTGTTGCAGATCCTTAGTTTGAAGTAAGCGGCTCCACCTATGGTATAGGGAAAGGCTCATGATATGAGAATGAGAATTTCTCGAAATTAGCTATATCCATAGGAGTGAGTGTTGAGGCCATAAAAGCATGCCATTTGTGGTAGAAACGAGAACTGGTCTTTTAATGCGTTAAATCCATGTTGATCCTGTCTTTGTAGAGTAGTTGTAAGAGATCTCTTTTGATTTGAGAGGTGTTTGGGCAAACGTTGTAGATCCAGTTTTTCAGGATGGCTCTTCTAGCGAGTAGGAGGCATATCAGGATCCAGTCTTTGCAAGAGGGGGTAGAGTTGGGTGACCAGGGTAATAGCTGGGGATCCCAGTAACCAAAGATGAGAAGTAGTGGGTCTTTAGGTAGTTTGTGCAGGGTCACCTTAAAGATGTATGATGGGACTTGATCCCAGAAGGTGGAGATGTAAGTACACGACCAGAAGCGATGAGTAAGTAAAGGTCTGGGGTGTTGACATAGGGGACATATGGGGGCGGTTTGCGTTTGTTTGTTTGAGAGGAAAGGTATATGAGCACGATGAACAATCTTCAATTGGGTTTCCCTCCAAGATTCGTTGGGCACCAATTTGTGAATGGTGTTGAGGCCTTGAAGAAGTTTATCTACTAGCTTGGTGTCTGGGAAGTCTTTTGCCCAGTTGGCTGCTGATGAGGACGTTAGAGAAGGAGTGGATTTCAGGAGAAGAGGCTGATATATGTCCGATATTTTGTATGAGCCCCCTGAGAGAAGGGTGTCCGAGAAAGACGGCTTGAATCTTTTGCGATCCTCTCTGCAAGCGTTTTTTAGAAAGCTGATGCATTTACCATAATGAAAGATGTGTGACTGAGGAAGTGAGAACTTCTCAGCTAAAGTTTGGAAAGGGATTGGGCGACCAGACTCTAAGTCACAAAGCGAGGAAAAGTTGGTGAGGCCATTCCGCTGCCAGGTGGCGTAAGGCTGGCGTTCCAGACCTGGGGGAAAGCACGGATTTCCTTGTATTGGAAGGTGGCTGGATATGAAGGGTGAGAGTTTAAGGTTTTTCCGGATTTCCCTCCAAGCTTTGGCTGTGTCTCGGAGTAAGAGGTTATGTTAAAGAGGCGGAGGAATGGATTTCCACTTGCAGTGGAGGAGAGCTACCAAGGAGTATGGATGAACCATCTCAGTTTCCAGGGGAAAATTGGAGTAGCGAGATGTTTGAGCTACCCAGTCCAAACTTATCCTCAAAAGGCAGGCTAGATTGTAGGTTCTGGCATTGGGGAGACTAATACCCCCTTCGCGTCTGGGAAGATATAACTTTTTGAATGCAATGCGTGGACGACTGTTTCGCCACAGGAATTTGGAGATGGCAGCATTGAGAGATTTTGTGTCCTTATGGTGCAGAAGCAAGGGAATGGTTTGAAGTGGGTAGAGTAGGCAGGCGAAACTGACCATTTTCACTAGATGGCATCTTCCCAGGAGCGAAAGAGGCAGATCCATCCAGTTGTCTAGTTCTTGGGAAATTTTTGTGAGCAGAGGGGGATAGTTGAGGTGATAGAGAGAGGAGGGTAGAGACACATATTAAAGGAGGTTTTGACTCAAGGAAGATGCTTGTGCATCATAGAGTAACTGGACTTGGTACATGCTTAGACTATCATATAGGAGCCTTTAGTTGTACTTAAATATCAGAAAGCAGCTAGTAAGAGAAAATCTGCAACTAAGATTGTGTCAGTGCTCAGACCAGCCCTGGTGCTAGTTTGATACGTAAAACCCAACTCCAGGAAATTAGCACCTCCTTTAACTAACCGCTGAAATGAAAAACAAAGATATCCAATTCAATATTCTGAGTGGACCAGTGCCCGGAAACATAATGGAGGGAAAAATGTCTGGTGCCCAGGGAAGGAAGTCTGATTGGCTCATAGAGGAAACTGTGACTTTGATCTATTACACTGTGGGATAGCTTTGGAAGAAGTGTTTGGAATTAAGACTAAGGAGTAAGGTAACTGATGCACAACAGTATCTACATTTCAATATGCCTGGAGTTGGGCTTTAAAGTCAACACTTCCTGTTGTGTTTACAGCACAGGAAGTAGAGGTTAATTTCCCCATTGGGACACAGATGGCAAAAAAAAATAAATATATTATTCAAGATAGATATACATCGATCAGCCATAACATTATAATCACCCACCCAATATTGAGTAGGTCTACCTTTTACTGCAAAAACAGCCCTGACCCATTGAGGCATGGACTCCACTAGACCTCCGAATGCATGCTGCGGCATGCTGCACCTTCTTTCTGTGGTGCATCCTGGTGCCATCTCTTCCTCAAGTAAGTGATGCACACATACAAGGCCATCCACATGATGTAAAAGAAAACATGATTCATCAGACCAGGTCACCTTCTTTCATTGCTCAGTGGCCCAGTTCTGATGGTCAAATGCCCATTGTAAGCACTTTTGGCTGTGGACACGGGTCAGCATGGGCACCCTAACCTAAACACCTTTCTATCGGAACCAGCATTAACTTTTTCAGCAAGTTTTACCGATTGTAACTTTTTTATTGGATCAGACTACATAGGCCAGCCTTTGCTGCCCAGTGAGGCTTGGCTACCGATGACCCTGTGGCCAGTTCACTAGTTTTCCTTCCTTAGGCCACTTTTAGGTAGGTCCACTGGTCTCTGCAGATTGGGAACATCCCACAAGAGCTGTAGTTTTGGAGATGCTTGCTCACCTAGTCGTCTAGCAGTTACAAATTGGCGCCTGTCGCTCAACTCTTTGCCCTTGCCCAATTTTTACCCTTTCAACACATCAATTAAGGACAACATGTTCTCTCACCGCCTAAAATACCCCACCCACTTTCAGATGCCATTGTACCAAGAAAATCATTGTTATTTACGCTACTTACCAGTGGTCATAATGTTATGGCTGAATAATGTATTTTAGTATAACATTAGTCAGTATAGACCTTTGGTAGTCATTTAAGTAAGGTGTCATTTCTTAGTTGTTGGTAAGAAGTTACAACTTAAATGCTGTATACCTGCTATGATAATTTATTTGCATAAGACGTACACATTATGCAAATTTATGCAATCAGGGAATTTTTCACTCAGACATATCAGTCCTTGTCCCACTGGAGTTTACAATCTAATTTCTCTCTCGCAGACACACTAGCACGTGCATACTGAAGTCAGCTTTATTGCAAGATATTTAAACTATTAGCATGTTTGTGGACTATTGGTATAACCTACATTAACAAAATATGCTGAATTTAATTATGTAAATAATGTGAATATGAGAGAGAAATTTGCAAATTGATTGTAAATTTTCTTTAGAGAGACTAGAATATGTGAAAACAAAAATGTTGACACTGGTACTGTCTGTTAATGTTTAGAGCAACTTTGTCGCAAACTCCAAGGCCACTACTCAAACCCTTTCTCGATAGACAGAGGCACTAGACAAGGATGCCCCTTTTCTCCTATTATTTTTGCCATAGCAATTGAAACCCTAGCCACCACAATAAGAAACCACCCAGATATACATGGTGTTACCTGCGGCCCCTGTGTTCATAAATGTGCTTTATTTGCAGATGATCTGCTGCTTTTTATTACGGTACCTTATTTCTACTCCCAATATTTTTAAACTTCTTTAGAATTTTGGCAAGGTCTCAGGGTTGAGCTTTAACATGGCTAAATCAGTGGCTTTAAATATCACCACCCCAATACCTATGGTGGAGCTTCTCAAAAAACACTTTGCATTTGCCTGGGACCCCCTACCTTATTTGGGCATCAAACTGACAGCTAGTGTTGACCAATTATATAATGCCAATTACCCTCCCATGTATAAAAAACTGAAGGAGGACCTATCTAGTTGGGGATGGGGGAATCTGTCCTGGTTGGGCAGGGTAAATGCGGTAAAAATTACCCTCTCACCTAGGATTTTATACTTATTCCGATCCCTAACCACCCTGATCCTGAGATCACCTCAAAAATTCCAATCCCAGATAATACAATTCATCTGGGATAATAAGAGATATCGCTGCCCTAAAAGTGGACTAGGTCTGCCAGACCTATGGAGATACTACCAAGCAGCTCAAATAACCCAGTTCTCGCTCACATACTCACATGGTAGTAGACCGGATTGGGTAGAAATGGAGAGACAAGATATCCCATTGCATACTATATATATATAATTTCTGAGCTTCACCCCTTAGCACACATCTTCCACAGCCCAACTTTCCCCCAGGCCAAAATATTAGGGCGTTTCAGTGGTGGACAAACAAGGGCTTATTCCGAATTCGTTACTTTCTCTCCTCTATGGGTCCCCTCACGGCAAGTCATTGCACTAGCAAACTGGATATGCCATCATCTGAAAGATTCCATCTGCATCAAATCCAACATTTTTCTTTATGGGCCTCAAAACCCGAACCCCTGAATATAACGGCATACGAACAATGGTGCTTTGGATGTATGGATCAGAGGGGAGGAATATCTATGATTTATGCCTCACTTACGGAGAATACTGAGAAACCACCTTACGCACTGAGCTGGGAACAGGATCTTCAGGTCACTTGGGATGCAAGCACGTGCAACTCAAAGTTCCAGAAGTCCTTTAGGGCATATCTAATGTCTCTCTTATAGAAGCACATATGGTGGGAGTGTCTTCGTATTCGGGGCTTCTGGAACAGGATCTTTTCTTTGTTGTGCAAAGTGACCGGCACTGGTAAGGCTGCATTTCATTGACACTGGTAAGGCTGCATTTCATTGACACTGGTAAGGCTGCATTTCATTGGCACTGATAAGGTTGCATTTCCTTGGCACTGGTAAGGCTGCATTTCATTGGCACTGATCGGTATACTGATTCCACTAGGATTGGTGGGGGGTGGGGGGGCGGCGTGGAGTAATGTGAGATTTCAACAATGTGCTAGACAAAAAATTAGATTTAAATCTGAGTTGCCCAACACCTTTTGCCAAACTAATTACAGAACTGGGACTGAAGCATATCTGGAGGGAAAAAAACCCAGTGGTACGGAGCTACTCATGTTATTCTGCTACACATCACTGTTTGTCACGTATTGATATGTGCCTGGGCAATGTAGCCACACAAGGCAGGACTGATTCGGTAGGGGTTCAACGCAAGAGATAAAACGATAATTCTCCCACTCTACAAGGCTCTGGTCCGGCCGCACCTGGAGTATGCTGTCCAGTTCTGGGCACCAGTCCTCAGGAAGGATGTACTGGAAATGGAGCGAGTACAAAGAAGGGCAAGAAAGCTAATAAAGGGTCTGGAGGATCTTAGTTATGAGGAAAGGTTGCAAGCACTGAACTTATTCTCTCTGGAGAAGAGACGCTTGAGAGGGGATATGATTTCAATTTACAAATACTGTACTGGTGACCCCACAATAGGGATAAAACTTTTTCGCAGAAGAGAGTTTAATAAGACTCGTGGCCACTCATTACAATTAGAAGAAAAGAGGTTTAACCTTAAACTTAAACTACGTAGAGGGTTCTTTACTGTAAGAGCGGCAAGGATGTGGAATTCCCTTTCACAGGTGGTGGTCTCAGCGGGGAGCATTGATAGCTTCAAGAAACTATTAGATAATCACCTGAATGACATACAGGGATATACAATGTAATACTGACACATAATCACACACATAGGTTGGACTTGATGGACTTGTGTCTTTTTTCAACCTCACCTACTATGTAACTATGTAGCTATGTAACTATGTCTATGTCCCTAGGAACATATCGGACCACTCCCCTCATATCCTAGGAATAGATTTCTCCCTGCAAAAACAGACAAGGCTCTGGAAGGTTAATCCCTTTTGGTTTGAGTTATTTCTGGCCCAGGATACCATCCCTGAGGCGATTAAGCACTTTATGCAAACTAACCAAGGTACAACCGACCCCATGGTTGTTTAGGATGCATTAAAGGCCCATATGCAGGGGGGTTATTATAAAACATATCTCTGCCATTAAAACTAAAACCAAAGAATGGGAGAACACTATTCTGAATAAAACTAGTGAGGCAGAAGCCCAATATATAGAGACCCCGTCAGCAGACACTGAAGGTAGCTGGTTAGAGGCCCAGGCCCTTTTCCAACAGGTTACTCTTAATGCAGCAGAAAATAAGAGATTCTTTATCAAACAAAATTATTTTAATAAAGAAGAAAATACGGGTCACCTCCTGGTGGTGATAGCCAGAGCACAGCAGGGCACCACACATATAGAATCCATAACAACCCCACTTGGAGACACAGTCAGTGAACAGACCCAGATCGCATCAGTGTTCACAGATTTTTTTAAAGATGTCTACACATCAAAAGTAAACCCTACAGAGGATGCACTCTCTCAATTCTTGGATCAGTGTCCCATACCTAGAGCCACAAATCAAGAAGTGGAAATGTTAAATGCCCCAGTGAAAATGGAAGAACTTTCTCTGGCTGTGTTCCAAATGGCAAACAATAAGGTCCCAGGCACAGATGGGTTACCGATACAAGTCTATAAAAGATATAGTGAAACACTACTGCCACGCCTTTTAGAAACATTAAATGACTCGTTCAAAAATGGCCGTCTCCCAGACTCCATGGGTGAAGCAGTGGTGGTGGTACTTCCAGGCAAGGACCCTCAACAACCAGATTCGAACAGACCCATCTCATTGCTAAACTCGGATGTCAAGCTTCTGGCATAAGTACTGGCGACGAGATTAGTAAAGGTTATCTCTAGACTAGTCCATGTAGATCAATCTGGATTCAACCCGGCACGATCCACGGCACTGAATATCAGGAGACTTTTCCTGAATGTTCAGCTCCCGATTGATAACCCGGGTAATAGAGCGGTCCTTTCGCTCGACGCTGCCAAAGCGTTTGACAGCGTGGAGTGGAACTACCTATGGGCAGTGTTGACTAAATTCGGACTGGGAGAGGGATTCATATCCTGGATCAAGCTCCTATATGCCGCACCATCGGCAAGAATTAGAATAAATGAATCACTATCAGAAGCCTTCAAACTTTTCAGGGGTACTAGACAGGGGTGCCCATTGTCACCCCTGCTCTTTGCCCTTGTACTTGAACCACTGGCAGCCAGGATCAGAGCATCATCGGATATTGTGGGCTTCAATAGAGGCCAAAGGGAAGATAAATTATCACTATATGCTGACGACGCCCTGCTGGCTCCCTGATAGCTGCTATGCAGATCATTGAGCGATTTGGTGAGCTTTCTGGTTTTGCCATTAATTGGCATAAGTCGGTGCTCCTCCTGATGGATGATCTACCATCGGAATTGCGAATTGAGAGTGTGTCCAGGATACAAGTGGTCACGTCCTTTAGATATTTAGGAATAATTGTGACAAAAAACCCCAAAGATTATATAGTTCTTATCCACTTCCCACCCTGCCACTGCACATAAACAGCCGGGGGGGCGTTCTCTCTTACTGAGTGGACGTTCAGGAACGTCCCTCAGAAAGATGCGGATCGTGCGCACGTGTTCCTGTGTAGCGGCGCAA
The DNA here is from genome assembly GCA_037952925.1 of Lithobates clamitans. Taxonomy (NCBI): domain Eukaryota; kingdom Metazoa; phylum Chordata; class Amphibia; order Anura; family Ranidae; genus Lithobates; species Lithobates clamitans. The sequence goes on from JBBGZY010001301.1 coordinate 1,040,574, forward strand.
TCCCGATGCGCTCATGTCACTCGGACACGGCGCATCTCTGATCAGCAGGAGGGCTCTGTGATTGGCCCTCCTGATCACATAACGGCCGTGTCCAATCACAGCCGTCATGTGATGTAAACAGAGAGCCGGTTGCTAGGCGATCAGCTCTCCTCTCCTCACACAGAAGTTGTCGGTGAGGAGAGGAGAGCGGATTGCTGCAGCCAGCTGGTGATCAGTGAGTATGAACTGTTTTTTACAGCTTTTTACACAATGATCACCAGTGTAAAACACATATGTAAAGCACACATGTACACAATGTAAAGCACACATGTACATAATGTAAAACACACATGTCCCCAAAACACATGTCCCCACACACATGTTCCCACATAGTAAAAACACCTGTCCCCCACAGATTTAACAGTAAAATCACATGTCCCAATGATCTGCACACATATTTCTGTGATCACTTGTGCACATCTGTACATGATCATCTGCGTACATATGTCCGTGATCACACAAACCAATTATTATACACTTAACAGGATTTTTTTTTACCAAACACATGAAGCAGAATACATTTTGGCTTAAATTTATGACAAAATTCGATTTTATTGGATTTCTTTTAAAATAGAAAGAAGATAATATTGTTTTTTTTCCAAATTTCCGCTCTTTTTTCGCTTATATCGCAAAAAATAAAAAACAGAGTTGTGAATAAATACCACCAAAAGAATTAGTATGATAAAAATTTCATTTGGGTACAGCATTAACGTAGCATGACCGCGCAATTGTCATTGAAAGTGCGAGAGCGCTGAAAGCTGAAAATTGGTCTGGGAAGGAAGGGTGTGAAAGTGCCCAGTATTGATGTAGTTAACCTAAAACCATTACTTCAGAAATTTAAAACTAAATGTGCCACCTGGTGTGGGTTACCATTGTCAGTCACAGGAAGAGCTAACTTAACAAAGATGATATGGGCCCCACAATTACTATATATACTACATAACGCACCTATCTGAATACCAAACTACTAGTTTCAATGTATAGACTCACAATTCAGATCTTTAATTTGGAAGAAAAAGGTAGCTAGAATAAAATTAACTACCCTACAGTATTCTAAAGACCAGGGAGGAATGGCTGTGTCCCATGCACAGACATACTTTTTTGCTGCACAGTTGCAGCACTTTACGGGCTGATGCATTCGACCCATCTAAACCTTTACTTATTAATCCCACAACAACGTATCCAGCTATATAACATATGGAGATGGGCTTTCCTGCACCCCCCTCCCCCCCTTGCCCCACGGTCTGTCTAATTAAAAAACTTTGGAGTAGTATCAAACGAAGACTAGAAATAAACGGTTTTCTCCTTAGCACAGCAATCTGGCAAAATAGGTTTTACATAGAACTGGCCAGACTCCGTGGCCACACACGGCGGCAGGGGTGAAATATTTGCATCAAATTTTTGATGACCTAGGCCTGAAATCCTACAATAAACTAAAAGAGGAGTTTCCGTTACTGGGCAATTTTCAATAGTATATACAATTAAGTCACGCCGTTAGATCCCAGAGCAACTGCTCGTCACTGCGCTTGGCAGACTCAACCTTTCTGGAATCTGTTTATGAGGAAACAGAAAAGAGGGGTATTATCTCCAGACTCTATACTCAACTGGTGACACCTATACAAGCATCTGACCTCTTACCCCGTAGGGAGAAGTGGAAAAGAGACATTGGTCCCATTGACGAGGAACAATGGGAGCAAATACTAAACGCAGGACCTCTAGTATCAGTATCAGCGGCACAGAGACTATCGCACCTGTTCATTTTGCATAGGGTGTATAGAACCCCGGTACAATTGCACCACTGGAGAAGTAGAGACACGCCCATATGCCCTAAGTGTCAGATACATCAAGGAGACCTCATACAGTACATATGCTGTGGAAATGTCGCAAACTTGTAAGGTTCTGGAACAAGGTTATAGCAATTATCAACTTAATTTATCGGGTTCAGCTGACTGTAGATCGACTGGTATGCTTGCTGGGATGTTTGACGGAGGAATTGTACTCCCCTCTGATACACATAGCACTTATTAGACTGCTCTATTTAGCAAGAAAGCTCATTGCGAGATATTGGTTGTCAACTCGGGTTCCGACAAGCAGGCAGTGGATCCAGGAGGTTAATAATATTCTTATAAGGGAAAAAAACACGTATTACCATAGGAAATCACCACAAAAGTTTGAAAAAATATGGCAATGTTGGCTGGGTGCCCCAGAAGTAGCTCCTCCACAATTAGTCCTTAATAGACTTCTACAATGCTGACAGCTCAAAGAAGAGGAGAACGCAGATTACAGATGCGAATCAAAGTGGCACACTTGGCGGGGAGACACAACAGACCAAGGACATTAGTGATAACTAAAAAAAGTCATATATTGGGGGAAAGGGTAAAATTGCTTTTAAAGGTTGAAATATTCTACAGTAAATTTTTGTTTGTTTCCTTTGTTTTATTGAAGTCGATATAAAAAGCAGTATTGAAGCTGTAATGGCATTTATAGAAGTTGCATTATAAAGACAGTACACATTTCTCTGTAAAAGTATGAATATCTATCTACTCTAAATGGCAAGCATGTATGCATACCTGTACTGAATGTAACTTTTACTTTTTGACATAATAAAAGCTTTTTTTTGATTCAAAAAAAAAAAATTACATCTAGAACATAAGCTATTAGTTTAAATGTAAAAAATGTGGTCCAGCAAAATACACTATCTCAGCGTTCCTCCTAATGTTAACTAGATAAAACAAGGCTCCTCAAAGCCATTAGAAACACCAGACTGCCGTAATAAGGTGAAATGTCCTAACAGCATACAACTGATATGTCAGTGCCCTTCACAAGTGCTGCCTCTTTCATGCATGACACCTTGGGAAATCTAGTGTCATCTAGCTAAAAAACATCTCATCTGACCACTTTGAACGCACCTTGAAGATTCTGAGGGCACATAGAAAAAGGTGTTATAGTCAGATGAGACTAATATTGAATGATTTGGCCTCAACACCAAATGATATGTCAGGTGGAAATCCAATACAGCTCACCATCCAAATAACACCATTCCTACAGTAAAGCATGGAGGTGGTAATATCCTGTTATGGGGGTGTTTCTCTGCAGCAGGGACTGTAGCACAAGTCAGGATAGAAGAAAAATGGATGGGGCAAAATTCCGTCAAATTCTGAGGAAAATCTGCTGCCGTCTGCCAGAAAGTTGTCAATGGGAAGAAGGTTTACCTTTCAAAAAGACAATGACCCAAATCACACAACAAAAATGACCACACAGTGGTTAAAAGAGAAAAAGGTGAATGTCCTTGGTTGGCTTAGTCAGAGCCCAGACTTAAACCCCATTGAAAATCTGTAGAATTACTTGAAGACTGCAGTCCACAAATGGCCATTATCAAATTTAACTGAACTTGAGCAGTTCTGCAAGGAAGAGTGGGCAAATATTGCAAAGTCTACATGTCCAAAGTTAGTAGAGACATACTCCAACAGACTAAGGGCTGTAATTAAAGCAAAAGGTGGTTCAACAAAATACTAGCACAAGGGAAAAACTTTGTGAAACTAAAAAAATACTGACACAAGGAGGTGATCCTTTTTCCAACTCTGTTTTTTATTTTATTCTGACATGTGGGTGTTATATCTTTTACTTGGATGTTATAAGTTGCACTTAGTAAATACAGCTGGATAAAACAAAAACTGTGTCTACCTTCATTTCAATCTGCAAAGCAACAAAATATAATTCTTTTAAAGGGGGTGATTCTTTTCTATATCCACTCTATATAGGGAAGGTCATCCTGCTCAAGACTCTACCTCTTATATACTAGGTTCACACTAGTATAATTTTTTTGTGCCTTTTTTATGTATTTTCCATGCACTCCTATTGAAGTTTGTGGAGCCAAAAAGGTGCACATAGGTGTAAAGGACCCCATAGAAAATGATTGTAATTCTCTTGTCATGCATGCAATTCAGCAAATGCACCTAAAATTGTGAATGGGAATTTAGATTAATTTCCTATCCAGTGTTATAGTGGCCATACGGAGAGCAATGTGTCTCCTGGAACAATAGGCAGGGAGATAACTGTCCTCAAGTGAGCTGTTGGAGCACCAGGACCCGGTGACAGTGCTGTGCACACAGTAATTGCCTCCTTCACTGCCTGTATAATACTTTCTCCTTTTACGTTAAAAAAAAAAAGTATAGATTCAGGTTGGAAAAACTCCCTGTGCAATAATGAGGGGCTCCGACTGTCAGGAACGCTTATTATCATCGCTGCCTAGGACATCAGAAACTTCCCAGTCATTGCAGGCACTGTTCACATACACAAGCATTGCTTGTCATTAGTGGCTTGTTTTTGGCCAGCTTTAGTCTTTAAGCACTAACACAGATTCTTAATGCAGTCATGTATTCCTAATTGAACCTGCTTCCCTTTCACCAAAAAATGTAAAAAAAAATTCTTACAATTCTCATTTGTGAAAATATTAGAAATTTTCATCCATATGACATCATCACAAGACCCCAACCCCCCCCCCCCCCCAATAATCATACAGCAGCAGTGGGGGGAGTTACTGTAAATTATTTGAGCTGGGTGAATAAGGCTTGATGCCACAGGTACAGAATAAACACATGTAATGTACACAGCAAAAATAAAAATAAAAAATTATGTCCACTACCACTGCCAATGAAATTATGAAAACGTTCTATAAAGTCCTCCGGAGGGGTTGTTACTGACAGCCCCACCAACAAGGGAGAGGCAGGAGCATCACACAATCAGGAAGTGAGGCAGGGGCCGTAGGGCATAGAATAGCTTTGGATACAAACAGTTAGCAGCAAAAAATAAATTAACCGCTTCAATACAGGGCATTTTCACCCCCTTCCTTCCCAGACCAATTTTTAGTTTTCAGCGCTGTCACACTTTAAACGACAATTGCGCGGTCATGCGACGTTGTACCCAAACAAAATTGACGTTCTTTTTTCCCTACAAATAGAGCTTTCTTTTGGTGGTATTTGATCACCTCTGTGGTTTTTATTTTTTGCGCTATAAACAAAAGAAGAGTGACAATTTTGAAAAAAACACAATATTTTTTACTTTTTGCTATAATAAATATCCCAATTTTTTTTTAAAAAAAACAAATTTTTTCCTCAGTTTAGGTCAATACGTATTCTTCTACATATTTTTGGTAAAAAAAATTGCAATAAGCGTATATTGATTGGTTTGCACAAAAGTTATAGCGTCTACAAAATACGGGATAGATTTATGGCATTTTTTAAAAAAATGTATTTATTTTTTTTTTTTACTAGTAATAGCGGCGATCTGCGATTTTTTTTCATGACTGCGACATTATGGCGGACACATCAGACACTTTTGACACATTTTTGGGACCATTCACATTTATACAGCGATCAATGCTATAAAATTGCATTGATTACTGTATAAATGTGACAGGCAGGGAAGGGGTTAACCACTAGGGGGACACGAGGGGTTAAATGTGTTTCCTAGGGGAGTGATTCTAACTGTAGGGGGAGGGGACTCACAAGAGGAGGAGACCGATCGGTGTTCCTCTGTACTGGGAACACAGATCGGTCTCCTCTGACCTGACAGGACGTGGATCTGTGTGTTTACACACACAGATCCATGGTCCTGTTCGGTTAACGGGCAATCGCGGGTGCCCGAGCGCGCCCCCTAGACGGCCGGGAAGCCCAGGACGTCATATGACGGCCACCCAGGATGGGAGATCCCATCTCAGGCCGTCATTTGACTATGGGCGGGTAGCGAAGTGGTTAAACATGTTGCTGATGACACCCCTCACCAGGGGCGTATCTAACATGAGGCAAACAAGGCGTTTGCCCTGGGGTGGCATCTTTGAGGGGGGCAGCGTCTGAACCGGCATCGATTGCTATCACAAGCAGCAGGATGGACGTCCTTCCCTCCTGCCATCTTCTGCGACTCTACCGGGCTCTCCCTTCCTACGGGGAGACCGGAGCAACCAGCAGGTGCATCCGTTGGCTGGCCGGACAGCCAAGCAAAGCGGGGATCGGCTTTACTCGGCTGTTCGTAACAGTAAACTGGAACAAACGACATGACATCACTTCCGGTTTACTCGGAAACTGTTGGCGCCAGTTTTAAAAATTGAAAACATTCAAAAACACAGATCTAAAGCCTCGTATACACGATCGGATTTTCTGACGGGAAATGTGTGATGACAGGCTGTACGCTCCATCGGACAATTGTTGTCGGATTTTCCACGGACAAATGTTGGATGGCCGGTTTTAAAATTTTTCTTGTAAACTAGTGTTCGTAAAGGAGAATTAACATTTGTGACGTGGCAAATTATGAAATCTCCAAATGCAGCGCACAATTCTCTTCTTCTTTAATGGTATAATAATGAAGCTGCTTTGCTGGTGACACTGATGGAGTTATTGCAAACGAATTTTCAAAGGCTTTTTTTTCTAGTGATATCAAGAATAATATTATTATGCTTTTTTTTTTTTTTTTCTATTTGGGCAAGTTACCACAACACTATTATCTCGTGGTTTTTAAGATCAAAGATATAACTATGTTGGTGTGCCTTGTTAATTTTACATTGTATTTTTTTAAATGCCTACTCCCAAACTGTCATTTGAAGTAAAACACATAGCCAAGTATTATTCTCCACAATTTTTTTTATTGTGCATTAAAAAAAGAAAACAAATAAAATTAGACATGCTATCTGTCAATAGAACTTAACCAAAAAGTGCATTCTATGCATCCAAAAATTCAGAAAATATACCAAATAAAATGATTATTCAACAAAAAATAATGTCAAAGCAATAACTCCAAGGCCAATAACAAATAACACGTTATCTCCTCCAATTCCACAACATGGCTGGTTTATGAACGGCCGTTCAGAAACAAACTGAAAAGTGTGAAATGAAAAGTGCGAAATGAAAAGTGTAAAATGAAAAGCGCAAAATTAAAAGTGTGAAATGAAAAGCGCGAACTGAAAAGTGCGAAATAAAAAGCGCGAATCAACACTCACCAAACTTCTTCTAACATGAAATTAGCAGAAGGAGCCCAAAGGGAGGCGCTAAAGAGCTGAAAAACAACGTAGTACGTCACTACGCTCATATTTGTTGGCTGACAATTCCTTGCTCTCTTTTTTTTGCAAGACAAGTTTGGGCCAACGCCCTTTGGACAAAAGTCCACAGTTTTGTTGGCCAACAATGCAATAGTGTGTACAAGGCTTTAGTGTTTTGAATGCTTTTGAGTGCAGAGGAGGGATTTGGGGTCTTATAGACCCCAGATCTCTCCATAAAGAGTACCTGCCACATGCCTATTGCTGTCACAAGGATGTTTACATTCCTTTGTGATAGCAATAAAAGTAATAAAAACAAACAAAAAATTAACACAACAGTGTCAAAATTAAACAGAAATAAATTATTAATAATAAAAAAAATGTAAGTGTCCCCGTCCTCCCATCCTCACACGCAAAGGCGAACGCGCATGCAAACAGCGATTGTCCCACACATGTGAGATATCACCGCGAACCTCAGATCATGTGCAGTAATTCTAGCACCAGACACCCTCTGTAAATTGAAAGTGCCCATTTTTAGTCTTGCCTTTGACAGCACAAAACTAAAATACACCACTGCCCCATACCTATCGTAAACTGTTCAATTTAGATAGAAATTGAGCTTTAAATGTATCTATACTGTATACAGTAATCACATACTTAAAGTGAACCTGTTTCCAGACTATATACATTAAAGCCTAAGTTTAAGTGTTAAAAAAGAAAATCAGCACAAGTGACATTCCAGATAACAAGCAACTGAGCTGCAAGTTTTAAAATGACTTGCTAAGCTATTGCTAGACTTGCCAGGCTTCACAAGTTTGTTTCACAATTGCATTGCATGACTCCAGATCAACTTTGTTTGCAAACATTCTGCAAGTCTGCTGCAAGTTCTTATTCAGTTATGTTGTGCAATAGTCATCCCACCACAGGGGTCACTGTGACTGTATTTTCATGCTGTAGACTCGCAGAGCTCTTGTAGACCCACCACTGCAACTTTGCACTTGCTAGAGACTTGCCATGCAAATTTGCTACAAATTGGAAAAGTGTCAACTATGAGGTGTGCTTCAAGTGCTCTGCAAGTGTACAACTTGCCATTGAAAATGTGTAGCAATTTAAAGAGGAACTGCAGTCTGCTCACATAATTTGCAATAAAAATATCTTTGCCATTCTGAAGCTTCCCTCCAACCACTCTGCATATTATTTCATATATACTTTGATTTTGTACTTGCCAAATATGCTGCAGAAATCTCCCTCCACTGAGTCTGACTGCAACCATTTTAACTGTGGGCAGCTGAAGCTGCTGCCTGTTCACTTCCTGGATTTACACAGACACATAGAGGCACACCTCCAGCTCTGCAGCTCTCATTGACCCTCTTATGACTCACCCCCCTCCCTTCCTGGCAAACTCTCATGAGAGTGAGATAGAGAGCTGTGCATAATGTTAAAAGCCTAGGCTTTTTTCCAGACAAGAAACAGGAAGTGGGCTGTATAAGGTATTTACTAGCAGAAAAAAAATGTTTTCCTATCCAAAGTTAAAACAACAAGGGCACTGTTATGGGAACTATTTCTGATTGGGACTCTAAAAACAAAAGTTAATACGGCAATTGCAGGAACCGATTCACAGGACGCAATCACTGTGTTTAAGAATGCAGTTTACGCAAAATTTATTATTACATGTTATTTTATACATAGATAACAAAGGGGTGGTGTGAGATATTATTTCCCTACTTTTGTTTATTTCACACCATTCTTCTCAATGTTACATTCAGCCGATTGCTGGTAACTCCTGCTACATTGGCGCAGATAGACCGTGTCCTGTTCAGCTCTCTTCTAGTTTTCTCAGAATAATGGGTGCATCAGGGCTGGTGGACCATTTGTTGGTACAGCGGGTAGTCACACAGAGGCATAGCCAGATGAGGAAGTAAATAACATATATGAGAAATAGAAACATCACAATGTAAGCACCTAATTTATGTAAACATGTTGCTATGCCATATAAAAAGTCATCAAAACCTCCTAATCCCTTAAAGGGGTTCCATCTATCTTTAGCAATATCTCTGGCCTTATGCTGTAGCTCTCTTATCTTGACAAGATGCCCTTTAGTAATGTCCTCATTATCAGAAATGTACAGTATATACAACAGTCAGTATGAAATACCTTACACATCCCACCATGAGCTGCAGTGAGATAATTTAGCATTAATCTATGCTCTACTACTTTTTTAAGCTGAGCCATTTCTTCACTTAAAGGGGTTGTAAAGGTAAAATTTTTTTTTTTTAAAAATAACAAACATGTTATACTTACCTTCACTGTGCAGCTCATTCTGCACAGAGTGGCCCCGAACCTGGTCTTCTGGGGTCCCTCGGTGGCTGTTTCAGCTCCTCCCCGCAAGCATTAACCACCTTAATGCGAGCTCCCTCGCATGGTGGTTAGTGCTTGCGGGCGCGCTCCCGTGATACAGCCGGCGGCTATAGCCGCTCACTGTATCACTCGGCCCCGCCCCCCAGCGCGCCACGTCATTGGATGTGATTGACAGCAGCGCGAGCCAATGACTGCGCTGCTTCCAATCCATCCACTGTAGCCAATCAGCGGCCAGGGTGAGCGGAGGAATAGATGTCAGGAACGAGAAGCTAACTTTTGAGGCGTCAGGTAAGTAAAACGGGGGGGCTGGGGGCGGCGGTATTGTCAGAAGTTTTTTCACCTTAATGCATAGAATGCATTAAGGGGAAAATTTTTTTACCTTTACAACCCCTTTAATACATCTATATCAGTGGTAGTAAGATTAATAATCTCATCTACAATTCTAGTGTTATTATTTATTCTTTTCATTGCTTTAATTCCCCATCCTGTCCAGGAAGGGAACCATGACCATGTCATGTCACCTTCAGTGAACAGTTCTCTTTTGAACACTAAGAGCCCTTTCACACTGGGCCGGTTTGCAGGCGTTGTTGCGCTAATAATAGCGCCTGCAAACCGACCCAAAAGTGCCGCTGCTTTAATTCCAGTGTGAAAGCCCCGAGGGCTTTCACACTGGAGCGATGCGCTGGCAGGACGGTAAAAAAAGTCCTGCCAGCAGCATCTTCGGAGCGGTGAAGGAGCGGAGTGTACACCGCTCCTTCACCGCTCCTGCCCATTGAAATCAATGGGACGGCGCGGCTATACCACCGGCAAAGCGCCTCTGCAGAGGTGCTTCGCGGTGGTATTTAAACCTTTCTCGGCCGCTAGCGGGGGTAAAACCTCCCCGCTGGCGGCCGCATACCGACGGTAAAACGCCGCTAATAATAGCAGCGTTTTACCGCCGCCCCCGCCCCAGTGTGAAAGGGCTCTTAAGGGTATTCTGGACTTTGATCCGGTCACACTGTATCTTTGCGAACAGCCAAAGCAGGTGCTAACTTCCCAATATAACATGTACCTGTAACATTAGTAGGAAACCAGGCATAAGCTTTATTTCCACATATATAATATAACCCTCTATGCATGGATGCTATACCTGCTCCTAAAAAAATAGATTCAATAACACGGAATTTCAGGTAACTGATATTTACACATATTGGGAACTGTGAGCAAGTTGTACTATAAAGGGTTCTATTTAGTTCTAGATCTGGGATATAATAATATTGACCATAGTTTCCTCCATAAACTGTAATCTTTGCTCCGGTGCAATCTGAATTGCTCAACCATGTACATTTAGTGTTAAACAGGCATGTAATGTTTAGACAAATCTGTGGAGTTTCTATCTGTTTTGAAACCATCAAAGTCACTGATCAGTGCTCATTAGATGTGGAGACTATGTATTTTTAATCTGGTCGTGTTTAGATCACTGAAGTTGAGAGGCATTGCTATCATGGGTATTGTTCCTGTTTGGGGATGTAAGTGAGAACACACCCAGCAGTTACTAGCGTTGCTATGGGTTGCATACAATTTTAACATTTGGATGAAAGGGTTATTTTTTCATGTCTCAGTTCTCACAAACAACAGGAAAAGAAACAACATTTTTATTTCAAAAGATATCATCACAGAATTTTCTTGCAGTGACTGGCGTGAATCCAAGTGGGTTTTCCTTCCAACTTGACAGCGGAAACCGGCTTTCTGACGTGTCGCTTGACCACCACCCAGTCACCAGGTTGGATTCTGTGAATACCTGAAAGGTATTCTGGGTCGGGGATAGATTTATAAACACCTTCATGTATTTTATTCAATTTTTTTGCAAAATCTGAACATATTATAACAGACTAGAGTGAGAAAGCCTGCAACTGTTGGGGAAAATATAGCCCTGATTTTGGTGGCCTCTCCAAATAAAATCTCATAGGGGGACAGCCCATGTGGTTGTTTAGGGGTAGTTCGTACAGAATATAGAGCTAATGGCAAAGCTTCCACCCACCCTTTTCTTGTATCTGCTTTAATTTTTGCACATCTGTTTTTCAAAATTCCAATAAGTCTCTCAACTTTACCACTACTTTGTGGATGATAAGGTGTATGGGAAGCTTGCTGTATGTGAAGGGCTTCCATTACTTCATTACTTCCCCAGTAAAATGGGTTCCTCTGTCACACTCAATATTTTCAGGAACTCCATATCTACAAACTATTTCATTCAAAATTTTCTTTGCTGTTGTTTTTGCATTTGCTTTAGCTACCGGACAGCTCTGAAAACATGTCAACACACACTAGAGCGTACTCATAGGTGCCTATTCTGGGCATCTGAATGCAGTCTTTTTGAATTCTTTGGAAGGGGAAGTCCGGTTTAGGAGAATGCTTTTGGGGAACATGGACAGGCCTTCCTGAATCGTACAGAGCACAAGTGAGACATGAAGCACAAAACCTGGCTGCAAATGCACTAAATCCAGGTGCTATCCAATAGCAGATAGTAAGTGCCAACATCGCGCTCTTAGCAAGATGACTGACGCCATGTGCCAGTTGTGCTAAAACTGGGTACAAACTCCTGGGTAGACACCACCTGTTGTCAGCGCTCCACAGGCCCTGCTGATTTTGGGTAGCATTACATTTGATCCACTTATCCTTCTCTTCATCAGGGGCCCAGTTCTGCAACTGAATTGAAGTTTCTATGTCCCACTGCTCTTGATGAGGGGAATCTGTCCCCGCTACCTGGGCGACCCCTACAGTGGGTGTGACTTCAAATGCCATAAGGCAGCCCTCAAATTTTCCATTCACCTAACCACATTTTACGAGTGTAAAATGAGGGCTGGTGACCGTGGGCTGCCTGGGAGCAGGGGGCGATCACCGCCAGCATGCAGGGTTGAATGGGAGCAGTTCTCCCAGCGATCATGGAGGGGAAGAGAGAGGAGAGCAGGCAGCCTGATTATCAGAGAGTGGGGACATCGCTGTAACAGCTTACATTTCAATTACCGGTGTTCCCCGCACTCGCCGCCCCACCTCCTGGCCTCGGTACTTTTGATAGACAGATCACCCATCCAATCCCGGGAGGTGTAACGTATATCAAAGTGATTTTAATAATGCTTAAAGTGAAACAATAAAAGTGTAATATTCCTTTAAATTTTGTACCTGGGGGGTGTCTATAGTATGCCTGTAAAGGGGCGCATGTTTCTCGTGTTTAGAACAGTCTGCAAGCAAAATGACATTTCAAAGGAAAAAAAGTCATTTAAAACTACTCGCGGCTATTAATGAATTGTCGGTCCGACAATACACATAAAAGTTCATTGATAAAAACAGCATGGGAATTCCCCACAGGGGAACCCCGAACCAAAATTTTTTTTAAAAATGGCATGGGGGTCCCCCTAAATTCCATACCAGGCCCTTCAGGTCTTGTATGGAAATTAAGGGTAACCTCGGCCATAATAAAAAAAAATGGCGTAGGGTCCCCCCAAAAATCCATACCAGACCCTTATCCGAGCAGGCAACCTGGCAGGCCGCAGGAAAAGAGGGGGGATGAGAGAACGCCCCCCCTCCTGAACCGTACCAGGCCACATGCCCTCAACATTGGTTGGGTGCTTTGGGAAAGCCCCCCAAAACACCTTGTCCCCATGTTGATGGGGACAAGGGCCTCATCCCCACAACCCTTGCCCGGTGGTTGTGGGACCCCCAGATCCCAGCCCTCCCCCTGTGTGAAATGGTAAGGGCGTACAAAAGTACCCCTTCCATTTCACAAAAAACTGTCAAAATGTTAAAAATGACAAGAGACAGTTTTTCACAATTCCTTTATTTAAATGCTTCTTCTATCTTCTTTCTTCTATCTTCAATCTTCTATCTTCCTTCGGTTTCTTCCTCCATCTTCTTCTGGTTCTTCTGGTTCTACTGGTTCTTCCTACGGTGTTCTCATCTGGCATCTTCCTCTGTGGGTCTTCTTCTTCCCTTCTTCTCCTCAGGCCGCTCCGCATCCATGGGAGGCTCCCACTGTGTGACGCTTCTCGTCTTCTGACGTTTCTTAAATAATGGAGGGCGGGGCCATCCGGTGACCCCACCCCCCTCTGACGCACAGGGACTTGATGGGGACTTCCCTGTGGCATTCCCCATGACGTCAGAGGGGGGCGGTATAGATGTTGAGGGGTACCCCATGCCATTTTTTTTTTACATTTTGGCCGGGGTTTCCCTTAATATCCATACCAGACCTGAAGGGCCTGGTATGGAATTTAGGGGGACCCCCACGTCATTTTTTAAAAAATTTTTGTTCCGGGTTCCCCTGTGGAAAATTCCCATGCCGTTTTTATCAATGAACTTTTATGTGTATTGTCGGACCGGCAATTCATTAATAGTCGCGAGTAGATTTAAATGACTTTTTTTCCTTTGAAATGTCATTTTGCTGTCAGACTGTTCTAAACACGGGAAACATGCTCCCCTTTACAGGCATACTATAGACACCCCCCAGGTACGAAATTTAAAGGAATATTACACTTTTATTGTTTCACCTTAAGCATTATTAAAATCACTGCACCCGAAAAAACGTCCCTTTTGAAACTTTTTTTGCATTGATCCATGTCCCCTGGGGCAGGACCCAGGTCCCCAAACACTTTTTATGACAATAACTTGCATATAAGCCTTTAAAATTAGCACTTTTGATTTCTCCCATAGACTTTTAAAGGGTGTTCCGTGGCTTAAGAATTTGCCGCGAACACCCCAAATTGTTTGCTGTTCAGCGAACAGCCGCTGTTCGACTCGAACATGAGTTCGACTCGAACTCGGACCTCATCCCTACTGACCACTTGGACTTGGACTGTAGGTGTGTAGTCTATGTTTGCTCAGCTTCCAAAAGATTGGCAGGAACTGCGTCTGAAACTAACACTTTAGTGACAATTTCTGTTTGCTGTCCTAGCCTGAGTTTAAGTGGCTTGGACTCAACCAAATCAGTAGAGGTCCCGGTTAGGCCAACACCAGAGATAACATTTGAAGATAATAATCCTGGAGGTAAGTCCTCTATATTAAAAACGCTTCGGGTTGCACCAGTGTCGATTGAACAGGTTAATTCTGTTTCTCCTCCAGGATAGGGAAGTTCTTGTAAAAATAATTTTACTCTGGCCTCAGGACCATTGTCTATTTAACATGATTGATACTGGCATGCCATTTTCCTATGCCTGATCCACTGCTTTTGGCAGAGAACTGGGATCAGCATGATTTGCCTCTAAGCTCCTTTCCAGTCTACGGTCAGGAAGATGGCAGAATTTGGCTATGTGTCCTTCCCCATAATAATTGTAGCATATAATTGGTCCCCGATTTCCATGATTTCTGAACTTGCCTTTGCATCTTCCTCTTCCTCTCTGCTTCCCCATGTACATAACCTTGGGTTTGCTATCTTTCTGGTTAACAGGATAGGCAGGAGGTCTCGAATAGACATTTTGCCTGCCTCAGGCCTGGCTCTGAACAACTTTTTTTTCAACTGGGGTATTAAACCATCAAGAAGCCTTTGATTCATCAGTTGTGTAGATGGACTTGCAGTTTCTCCCACCTTCTCTTCCTCTATTTTATTGCCTGCTTCCTCAGCCATTTTGCTTAACCAAATCCAATAAGCCCCTGCTGCTTCCTCTTTCCCTTGCTTAGCATTCATACATTCAGCATGTCTGGTTTGTCCATATATTTGGAGCAATTTTTCCTTAAATTTTTCACAAAACTTCCGTCCACTAACCATCTTATCTAGATTTGTGACATCTACATCACATTCTTTAAGTATATAGCCAGACATGTTGCTTCCCACTGCTTAAATAAGAAGCTGATGAATGTCAGTAGCAGAATCCTCATATGCTTCCTGTGCAGCACTAAGTTTGTTTGCAAACCCAACTGGATTATTTCTAGGATCTCCCAATCCCTCTAATATAGCTCTCATTTCTTGGGGACTAAAAGGTACATGCCATTTAATTTGAGCCTTACTGTCAACAGCATTACCTTCAAAAACTAATTGGGTTCTAACAGGATAAACTGCAACAGATTGCTCTGTGACAGGGGCTTCTCCCTACCTTCTCTCTTCATCTTGCTGCCACAATTTAGAAATGATGGTTTGCTCTGGAAGTTCAGACTCTATCTCTATTTCTTTGGCCAAAGCCTTAAGTTCAGAGAGATCTAGTTTTGCATATGTGTCTTTTGATTTATGCCAATCATCTGTTTCTAAGATACGAGCCAAATCCCTCTTTGTAGGTCGATATGGGGCTGTTAAGCCTCTGTTCTCCACTATATTGCCCAGCTCATCTTTTGTGTTTCATATAATTTAATTCTTGTGCTTTTGTGGATGGACCCCTTAAAGCCAAACTGGCAGCCACATAAGGTGGGGGGTCCTCCTCTACAGAGTCGTCTGGCCAAATGTAGTAAATTTGGGCAGTACATTTTAGTAAACATTTCTGTCAAGCCAGTGATGTGCTACGTTCCAATCTTAAAAACCTACGCCCCATCTCCTTGCTCCCCTTCTTATCCAAACTCCTTGAACGCCTGGTCTACAACCAACTGAGCGTCCACCTCGCTGATAAAAGCCTTCTTGATCCCCTTCAGTCTGGACACTCCACAGAAACTGCTCTCCTAAACCGATCGACACTATTCCGTACTCCTACTCCTGGACCTCTCTGCGGCCTTTGATACGGTTGACCACCCCCTCCTCCTCAAAGAACTCCATGCCTTTGGTCTCCGTGACTGTACTCTTCCTTGGTTCTCTTCCTACTTATCCAACCGCACCTTTAGCGTTTCTTACAATTTTCACGGTTGGGGTCCCCCAAGGTTCTGTTCTTGGACATCTCCTATTTTCAATCTACACCTCGTCCCTGGGTCAGCTGATAGCCTCCTATGGCTTCCAATATCACCTCTACGTTGACGACACCCAAATCTATTTCTCTACCCCTCAGCTCACTCCCTCTGTCTCCTCATGTATCACTAATTTACTATCAGATATATCAGTCTGGATTTCATTCCACTTCCTCAAACTCAATCTATCCAAAACCGAACTTATAATAATTCCTCCCCCATATGCCCCTCCCTCTGATCTCTCTGTCAAAATTGATGGCACAACTATAAGCCCATCCCCACATGCCAAGGTTCTAGGTGTAGTCCTGGACTCTGAACTCTCCTTTAAGCACCACGTCCAATCTCTGTCCAAATCCTGCCACCTCAACCTCCACAACATCTCCAAAATACGCCCCTTTCTAACCAATGATGCAACAAAGCTCTTAATTCACTCGCTGGTCGTCTCTCGCAACTCTACTGCAACTCCCTTCTCATTGGCTTACCTCTACATAGTCTATCACCTCTTCAATCCATCATAAATGCTGCTGCCAGACTCATCCACCTTACCAATCACTCTGTGTCTGCTACCCCTCTCTGTCAATCCCTTCACTGGCTTCCGCTCGGCCAAAGAATTCAATTCAAAATACTAACAACTACTTACAAAGCCATCCATAATTTAGCCCCCAGCTACATCACTAGCCTAGTCTCTAAATATCAACCTACTCGTTCTCTTCGTTCCTCTCAAGACCTCCTGCTCTCTAGCTCCCTCGTCACCTCCTCCTTTGCTCGCCTCCAGGACTTTTCTAAAGCCTCTCCAATCCTATGGAATGCCTTACCCCAATCTGTCCGCTTATCTCGTACTCTATTAGCTTTTAGACAATCCCTCAAAACCCTTCTCTTCAGAGAAGCCTACCCTACCCAACAACTGTATTTTCATTTTCTCCATCAGCTCACCCACCACAGTTATTACCTTTTGTTTCCACTTGACCCTCCCTTCTAGATTGTAAGCTCTAACGAGCAGGGCCCTCTGATCCCTCCTGTATTGGTTTGTATTGTAAGTGTACTGTCTGCCCTCATGTTGTAAATTGCTGTGTAAACTGTTGGCGCTATATAAATCTTGTATAATAATAATAATAATAATATTTTAACTTCTGACTTCCATGTGCAAGCTATTCTCCACATTCCTTCACTGCACAGTAGTGGGCCATAATTGTGCAGAAAAGTTTTCCATACTTGTAAATCAAAAGTCCCTTCAGATTTAAAGGTTTAGCTGTTCCCTTTGTCCATTCTACCCATTTATCTAGGGGCTCAGTATAGGCGGAACCCTACCTTCGGTTCATATATTCTCTAGCGCTTATCTTGCACTGGGCATTTTCTGAAGGAAAGTTGAAAAAATGACTGAAGGTCTGCTTTAACAAGACTTACAATTCAATACTGCCACAAATTTGTGGCAAGTTTTCCTTGCTATCCGGAATTACTTGCTATCAATGTCATGTTTCCCTTGTGCTGCTGTCTCTTGGTTTAGTAAAAATCTCCCTTTTCCGATCCCCCCCTACCCCTGCTGCCATAATCTTCTGGTGCTGTAGTGGTTAATAGAGCCAAGGCACCTGTCATTTGCATTTATCAAGAGTGCCCGACTAGGCCTTCTCTTTTACCCACCTCTTTCATTCATAAAACCTATAATATCCCTCCTTGAATGAAACACAAATCTATGAATAGAGCAAAGATTTCATTCATTGATCATGTTTCATTAATATAACTAATAGTATGGCTTCTATGAATAGAGGAGGCAAGTTGAAAAGGTGGGCGTAGTTGGGCAGTTTTTATGAGTGCCTATCACAGGTCCTTCACCTCTAATAATTCCAGCAGCACCAGAAGAATATGGCGGTGGGGGTACGGGGATGATCAGAGGAAGAAGTTTTCTACTAAACCAGAAGACACAAGCACAAAGAACACATCTCACTAATAGAAGATGGAGGGCAATCCACCCTCCAGAGCACTCGTTCTCTATCATTATCACTTGATAATGATAGACCTAGAGAATATGTATATCCATCTAGATACCATCTGATTATATATAGCAGTGATGCCATTCTTGAGCTGTTCCTACATCTGTCTGATGAGACTAATTTTAATACCATAATTGAAATTATTGTTTCAATACCCCAGTGCTCTGCAAAGCTATTAATTCAGCTTACCATACTTTGAAGGCCTAGTTCTCCCTGGTCTGTAACCCATGGTGTGGTGTATCCCTTTGAGGTGAACTTTGTGGTGCCCCTTGTGGATAGCCTGAGTCGGGACCCACGACTCCCCACTTTTTTTGGACTTCTGGTGTCTCATGGCAGCAACTTTCCTTGGTTTTAAATGATGCAGCTATTAAGGATATAATTCCTTATCCATATGATACTATTGTGGATATATAACCACTTACCCCTGAAGAAGA
Source organism: Lithobates clamitans (assembly GCA_037952925.1). Classification (NCBI taxonomy): domain Eukaryota; kingdom Metazoa; phylum Chordata; class Amphibia; order Anura; family Ranidae; genus Lithobates; species Lithobates clamitans. The sequence goes on from JBBGZY010001301.1 coordinate 1,059,251, forward strand.
AGGATTACGCAATCACTTTGAAATGCATTGGATACTATTCTGGCTTTGGTTGTACCATTGACAGATAATTTTGTTTATCTCTATTTTGCACGTGTTCTGTATTTATTGTAACCGCATCAATATGCTTATGTTTTAATTCCGCATCAACCCTTTTACTATTGATATAATAAACTTTGTACTTTTAGACTACCTTCATTTTTCTTTGGAGTCTATGCCCCCTTAAACTCCCATTAGGGGTTTTTTTGGTATTTGTTCACAAATTGTAAGTAACTTCCCTCTGTGTTGATTTTTTTTTCTAAACTTCGACTTTAAAGTATTACACATTCATAACAAGCAGCAAAGGAGTTTTTTAAAAAGAACTTACTGGCCTCTGTAGCTGTAGGTACTGTGGAGCAATTCATCAACAAATTTACAATACTGGCACTGAAAACACAGCTCCTCCACTTTTAGAGCCCTCTCAAACAGGTAAACCGATCAGGTCCGCCTGTCAGTTTTTCAGATAGACTTGATCAGAAGGTCTATGCATTCCTTTGGCCTGGAGGGTTTACAGACTTGTGTCCGATCAGGCCCGCTATGGCTACATCCTCTTCCATTTGGGCAGACCGGATCGAAGGCAGCCGGCTGTAAACAGACAATGGAGTCTGTTTACTCCCAGGAAACCATAGAGCAGAGCTAGATCTATCTGCATCCCCTCTGCAGAAACTGAGCGGACATGGACTTGTCATCTGCTTCGATCAGCAGGGGATTAGCTCACAGATCCCCTGCTGATCGGAACAGAAAGTGTCAATTTAAAGGGGCCCTTATTCCTTCTGGCAGCAGAGACCTGGCAGTTTGCAGGCCTTCTAATGCAAACAAACAACAGGTGCTGTAAGTTGTTTGGAAAAATGACTGCCACCAAACTTCAGAATCTCTGTTGTAATGTTAAAGTACTAATTACTCCACAGTACCTGCAGTTACAGAGGTCAGCGTGGGCTTGCTGTAAAGCTCCTTAACCACTTCCTGCCGAAGGACGTTATATGAATTCCTGGATTTTCAGTGGGAATATCTGAATGATGCCTGCATCTACAGGCATCATTCAGATATCCTTTTTTCATCCGGCGATTCTGTGCACCATAAGAATGATCATAGCAGCAGTTCCGCCGCTTGATCGTTCTTACAGGCGACTGGAGGGGACATCCCCCCTCCTGCCCCCATTCGGTGCTTCTCCGGGCTCTCCCATGCCAACACCCGCCGCCGGATGATGAGCATAGAGATGACCGGTGACCAGATGGTCACTGGTCATCTCTATGACTGTCGGAGGCCCGCGCGCGACGTTATGATGCCATGGATGTAAACAAAGCCGCGATTGTGGCTGGTAAGCATGAGTTCGTGGATTTTTTTTCCGTGGATTTTTTTTTATCTCATGCTTTCCAGCCTGAAGGAGTGATGTGGGGTCTTATTGACCCCGCATCTCTCCATAAAGAGGACCTGTCACGAATGATTCCTATTACAAGGGATGTTTACATTCCTTGTAATAGGAATAAAAGTGATAAAAAAATGCTGTAAAAGAAAGAAAAAATAAAAAAAATAAAGTAAAATAAAAATAAAATAAAGAAAAAAAAATTTAAAACGCCCCTGTCCTCGGTAGCTCGTGCTCAGAAGTGAACGCACACGTTAGTCCCGCCCACATATGTAAATGCGTTTCAAACCACACATGTGAAGTATTGCCGCGTGCATTAGAGCGCGAGCAACAATTCTAGCACTAGACCTCCTCTGTAACTCTAAACATGTAACCTGTAAAAAATTTTAAAGTGTCGCCTATGGAGATTTTTATGTACTGAAGTTTGGCGTGAGTGTGTGCAATTTTAAAGCGTGACAAGTTAGGTATCTATTTACTCTGCGTAACATCATCTTTCACATTATACAAAAAATTGGACTAACTTTACTGTTTTGTGATTTTTTAAATCACAAAACAGTTTAAAAAAAAAAAAAAACACATTTGAATTATTGTTGTGCAAATATACCGTGCAAGATAAAAAGTTGCAATCACTGCCATTTTATTCCCTAGTAATTTTCTAGCAAAAAATATTGATTTTTACATGTAGGAAAGGAGTGCCAGAATAGGCCCGGTATGGAAGTGGTTAAAGTGATACTAAAGTCTTGTTTTTTTTTTTTTTTTGTTTAGAAATAACAAACATGTTATACTTACCTGCTCTGTGCCGTGCTTTTGCACAGAGCAGCCCAAATCCTCCTCTTCTCGGGTCCCTCGCTGGTACTCTTGGTCCCTCCCTCCTGCCGAGTGCCCCCACAGCAAACAGCTTGCTATGGGGTACCTGAGCTGCTGCTCTGTGTGTCCATTTAGACACAGAGCCGTGGCTCGGCCCTGCCCCTCTCTCCTCATTGGCTCATTGACTTTGATTGACAGCAGCGGGAGCCAATGGCATTCCACTGCTGTCTCAGCCAATGAAGAGGGGTGTCCCGGACAGCTGAGGTTCTTGTGCAACATCGTTGGATTGAGAGGGGGCTCAGGTAAGTATTACGGGGGGGTTGCTGCACGCAGAAGTTTTTTTATCTTAATGAATAGAATGCATTAAGATAGAAAACCTTCTGACTTTAGAACCACTTTATTATGTAAATACATTAATGCTCATATTCTGCGCACAGGGTAATTTTTTTTATATCAGCTTGTGTCAGCCCCTGCACAACAGCACTCAGACCGGGAGATGGATGAGTTGGATTTGAAACCAAGCAGGCACCAATATATAACTACTACTGGTTGTGCATATTGAAAGAAGCATAATCTGGCTGGGCACAAATGTGGCTGGGCAGAATTAGAAATGTGTTGGCAGGTAAGGCAATGCATTTTATCTGTGTGTTCAGCGTTAACAGTGTTGCATATGTTTATTGCATATGCCTATAAATGACTATAGAATGTGACGTATCTACAGTATATATATAAAACATGACAATTTATTTATTTAATATTTTTTATTTTATGATTTGCAGCTGCTTTAGATTTTTTTTTTTATTATTATTATTTTGTTCGACAGGTTCTTTTTTTTTTTTTTAAAGCACAATCAATTTGCTTGTTGATTCAGTCGTGATATTGTGTTGCGTATGTGATCAGAGTATAAACTGCTCTGCTTGTTGTCTGTCTTGAATCTATTCTTTCTAAAGTCTAAACATGTCTCCACTAAGCACATATCTATCTTTTATGTCCCTCAGCTCCGTTGCATTGACTATCCATTTAACAAGCCACAGACTCCGAACTTCTGCCCTTTCAGATGTGTCCATAACATAACATGTCCAATTATCAGGAGACCATCAGACACAATGGCACAATATATTAATATCTATCAGCTCTGCGTCTCTGGAAGACCCGAAGCATGCCGTGGGACTACATTTATTGGAAAATCAGAATTCTGCCCTCGTAGATGCCTGTCACAGCCTCCACAGAGCCAGGAGAGGGGCGAGAGGTGGAAGATGAATGACTTTCAATCTACCAATTGGATTGCCGGCATCCCATAGGGGGGGGCCAGAAAAGGATGGAGTCACGGCGGTATATAGGAAGAGGGATGCTTGTCTGGAGACTAGTAACAATGTCTGTGTGATATCTATCATTCAGGAGGCATCCCAACGCTGCATTCAAGGGAAATGAGGGTGAGCAGGGGGAGACACCGAAACTGATCTAATTTACAGTTACAGAGAAATCAGACTGGTGGAAAGAAAAGCAAGGATAGGAGTGAGGGGGGATGAAATGCAAGGAGAAGAAAGCAAGTCCAGCAGGAAAAAAAAAAAAAAAAAGGCGAAACACGTACACAAAAAAAGGTAAAATAATAGAATAAAACAAGAGACTGAAATAAAAGGAACACATCCACCGGTAAAAGACGTTGAATAAGAAAACAGCTACACCAGAAGCAATTTTCGTAAATGTTCTGTCTGTCATGGGTGCAAAACAGCAAGCTAATTATTTTTGAGGTTTGCTGTTTATGGGGGATTGGATCTGCAAAGTGTAAAGGGCGGACAAAAGCTTTTTCCACAGAGCCACCAGGTTACCCTGCATGCTAGGGGACAGGACCAGCGATCAAAGAATGCCTCAGAGAACAGCTGCTACTCTTTAGAATGAATTCTTCATAATTTATTTGGATGCCTCCTGGTAAAATCCCATTACACTGATACAAATAGCCTTGGTGTCTCCCAGGAATAGCTTGAGTTCATATCTTGGAGAAGGGACATAACAGTTTATTTTTAAAGTATCCAGTACTTTAAAACGTTAGTAAACGTTTGTTTGTTAAATAGCAAACATGTCTATACTTACCTTCTCTGTGTAGTGGTTTTGCACAGAGCAGCCCGGATCCTTCAAAATGTATGTAAAAAACACACCAATGTACCCAAATTTTAGGTAAAAGAAGAAGTTGCACAGTAAATAGATACCCAACATGTAAAACCTTGAAAGTGCGTGTGCGTGTGAAATGGCGACAACATTTAGTACCCTATATTTTCCATAGGCAACGCTTCAAAAGCCCCCTGTAGGTCATCAGTTTAATGTTATGGGGGCGGTCTTGTGTTAGAATTATTGCTCTCACTCCGGGGTGCGCAGCAATATGCAACATGTGTATCGCAATTGACGTTTTCACGCATAGGCGCCACCGATGCGTGCGTATACGTGGGGGTGGGGGGGTCCTCAAATTTTGTTGGGGAGGGGATTTTATGTGCTTGGGTGTAACTTTATTTCTTTGCAAAAAAAAATAAACATTTTTTACTTAACTTTTTTTTTCATCACATAGGGAACAAAAAGTCCTCTATGTGATGATTTTTAGTGACAGGTTTTTTTTAATGAGACATACAGGGTCTAAAAGACCCTGCAAGTCTCCTTTGGGCTCCACTGAATGTTTGTATTGCAGATCGCATTGCAAAACATTACTTCCCGGCTAAGCTAGACGGGGACACAGACAGGCTGACCCGGAAGTGGCGTCATAGACGTCGTATTCTGGGTCACAGCAAGAAGAGGAGGAGAGCGGTCATGTGTCCGCATTACTCACCCCTCTCACCTGCCAGCACCCGCCATGTCGGTCCCAGGCCCGCAGATGGGCAAGCAGAGCGGGGCGCAGAGGTGCGCTGGTACCGCGGGTGTGTGTGAGCAATCGGGTGGCAGCTCAACCATCCAAATGCTTTCACCTTAAAGCCAGGAGTCTGCCTGTCAGATCGATTTGTGTGAGAAATCCCCCACTGTCAAGTCCGTACGACGTACGGACCTGGCAGCAAAAGGGTTAAAGGCTACGTTTACCTTTTCATGCAGAATTTCACTTTTCATAATAAATAGAAGACTTTTCTAATGTCCTGTCTGCCCAAACCATCCCAATGTGCTTATCATCTTACCATCATGCACTTACTGTGCACCTACTTACATGTCTGACTGCATCACAAAATAGGGCGTGTTTTACCCTTGTGGACCACACATCCCTCATTAACCACTTGACCGCCGGAAGATTTACCCTCCTTCATTTTGTGCGATACGGCACTGCGTTACTTTAACTGACAATTGCACTGTCGTACGACACTGTACCTGTCTTTTTTCCCCACAAATAGAGTTTTGGTGGTATTTGATCACATCTGTGCTTTTATTTTTTGCGCTTTAAACAAAAAAAGGCCGACAATTTAAGAACAAAAAAACAATATTTTTTACTTTCTGCTATAAAAGATGTCCAATAAAAAATGGAAAATATTAAATGTCTTCATAAATATGGCCAACATGTATTCTGCTACATATTTTTGATAAAAAAAAATCCCAATACCTGGATATTGATTGGTTTATGCAAGAGTTATAGGGTCTTCCAACCATGAGATTTTTTTTGATTTTTTACTAGTAATGGCAGCGATTGGCAACCTTATAGTGGAACCTTTGATATTGTGGTGGACATTTTGACACTTACTGATGCTTTGACACATTTTGGGAACCAGTGACACTAATACAGTGATCAGTGCTAAAAATATGCACTGTCACTGTACTAATGACACTAGCTGGGAAAGGGATAACATCAGGGGCGATCAAAGGGTTAACTGTGTGCCTAACCTGTGTTTTAATATTACTGTGGGAGGTGCTTTTACTAGGAGAAGAGATGGAATTTATTCCCTGCTTTGTAGGGACACAAACTCCGTCCCTTTCCACCTGTCAGAACGGTGATCTGCCTTGATCGCAGTTCTGTCTCTCTGCCTGATGATCGGCGGGTGTCAGCGGACATTGAGTTCCCGGCACCTGCCCATCGGCTTCCACTGGGTGTAAGTGTAAGTGAACGGCTGGTGGCGTGCACACGCGCCCCCCCCCCCCCCACCAGAAAGTACGGAATCGTTTACAGCATATGTTTAACATGTTTCCTGGCTCTGATCATTATCATCATTATCAGAGCCAATTTCCCATTTTGGTTCTTCATTTTGGCCTGTCTGACTATCCACTGTGGCTCTAACACTGTACCTGAATCTTCCACCATGAATTTGTCTTCAGTTACCCCCACCTGGCTCTGCTAGCCATTGTAGTAAAAATATTGGTCATTACAGTAGTTGCCTAGGCATAAACAAAGCAGACAGTATTATAACATAGTAAAATGAGTGAAATCCAAAACACTCGTATATCAATGTCTAAAACATTTTTAAAATAAAAAAATCATTTTAACTACTAAAATCTTTGGTGACATTTACTGCTTGTGTTTCTTTTAACTGACCTTGACAGAAATGTGGTGAGTCCTGAAAATGGCGTGATTGTGTAACATTACAAAGCACTGTTGGGTGTTATTTACTAAAGGCAAAGACACTTTGCACTACAAGTGCACTTGAAACTGCACTGAAACTGCACTTGTAGTGCAAAGTGGATTTTCCCTTAGGAAATAACCCCCACTGTCACAGAAAATACCAATTTGAGCACAACAAAAGTTTTGGAGCATTGAAACAATTATCCACACACCAGCACAATCACATGTGCATTTATAAAAGGTTTTTAAAACAAACCAACATGTTTGTTGTATAACAATTTTTTGGGTCACATTACTAAAAGTAGAAATGTCCATTTAAGGTAAAACAGGCATGTTTAAAATCAACAAGAAATACACAAATCTGGAACTTACAAAGTTCAACTTTTCAAGAAATTGAAGGCAATATCAGACATGAGTATTTATAAACTGTGTTTGACATTGCGTTCAGATGGGGTGAAGTCACCCCTGGAAAAGCCAAATTTTGAAGATGCACACAAATTGCCGAATGTCGACATGTGCTACCTGCCATCACGGGGGATCAAGGGACTTGTTTTGGGCTGCAACCCCTTCCTCTCAGCTACTTTATTATTGAGGAAGGGGTTGCACCCACAAAACGCATACATTGATCTCCCGTGATGGCAGATAGCACATGTTGACACACTGTGTGCATCTTCAAAATTTGGCTTTTCTCGAATATGTCAAAAAATGTTAGAAATTTTTAGATCCCAAAAAGCACAAAAAAGGGAAGGGATTAGGAGGGGTTTTAATCTCTCCCTAAAACATCAATGATGTTCTTCATTTTTTGTTGAACATCATTGATGTATTTCTGTTTTCCAAGTCCCTATTACACCCCATGATCTCCCCGATCAGGATCTGTGCACTTTCAGAGGTGAAATGACCTGGATCCACAACATCACGATCACCTAAAAAGATAGAAACAAAAACACACCATGTATTATAAATATGCCGGCATCCATCTTATACCTGAGCCTGTGGTCGCAGACACTCACCTGTTGTGGTGACAATTTCTACCACATCTCCTTCCTCCTCCTCCTCATGTTGTCTTTGGTGGGTCTCCACTTCTTCCTGAGGTGGGGGGTCTGTGGTCTCCTCGGATGAGGGGTATCCTCCGAGTCTTTTCTTCCCTATGTAAAAAAAAATATGTATACTTAGCACACAGATATTTGATGGCAGAAATAGGAATCTGAAACATTGCTTGGAAGTGGGGTACAATTGTCTCTTTTGGCAGAGTTCCAAGATGAAGAAAATTTTTTGTCCTTTGTCAAGCTTGAATACTTACCTGTTTTGTACAAGCTTCACAGATGGAGTCACCCCTATAGTATACACTGGAGCACCTGTGTGGGCCCCCTAATAAAAAGGGTGTTATGGTGTCCCACACTAGTGCTCCAGCGTCCAGATGTGAAAACTGCTGCTGAGTGTCCTCTCCTTACACAGAATCTAGTTTGCATTTCATTCTAGTTACAAACCCATCTACACCACAAAATTATTTTAAGAGAAGTAGGCCATAAAAAATGTATTCAAATGCATATGGCCAAAACAATGGTGTTTTCTAGGCCGAACGAACAATGTTTCGTACGAACGAACAATGTGCCCATGAACATGAAAGTTGCCATTTTAAACTGTACAACAGTAAATAAAAGCACACGGAGCAGCACAAACGTAATAAAAAGAAAGAATAGGAACACAGGACAACTACTTACTTTTTTGCAGCACTCTCCTGATCCTCCTGTACTGCTCGTGCTCCCTGATTTTGAGGTCCGACCACCGCTTCCTGAGCTGATCCTTGGATCGTCGTACCGTGAAATTCCGGTGCAGACTCTTGACTACTTTCGCCATGATCTTGGCCATTCTGACATTGGGGTTGGGGTAAGGTCCATACTTCCCGTCATAGTCGGCCTTCTTCAGGATGTCGACCATCTCCACCATCTCCACAAAGGACATATTTGATGCCTTAAATTGTCTCCTTCTGGATCGGGACGCTTCAGGCTCCGGGCTTTTCTCCTCCTCCTCCTTGGTGTAATTATCAGACACCTGCTCTGTCTCCGCCATGTGCTCTTCCCCACTGCGACAAATGAGAAGGGGCGGGAAATAGACTAGAAAGAACATCAGGGGCGGGCGGAGTTTCACGCATGCGCAGTGTCTATAAAGCGTAACACGCGTGCGTAGTACGTACGATCTGTGAGCGGAGGAAGGAGTAATGGAGGTGCCAATCGTGATAACGAAGGTAAGATTTAAAATTGGGCCTATACTGCTTCTAGATTGAGGCCTGCATTTGGACAAGTTTAGAAGACTTTAGGCTGACATTGGGGTTTGTCTTGTGTTGTGTCTTGCAGTTAAAATGGATATCTTGAAGGATCATGACTTTATGCCAATCTTCATAGATATGTTTAGGGAGCTGCCCTGTCTGTGGCAGATAAACCACCCTGATTATAAGAACCAAACAAAGAGGAAGGCAGCGCTGGATAATTTGCTGCAACTTGTGAAGTCGGTGATCCCCGTGGCAGACATCACCTTTTTGAAGATCCTAATTGGTGGCCTGAGGAGCACTTATCTAAGGGAGCACAAGAAGGTCTAGGATTCCCAGAGATCAGGAGCTGCAGATGACATTTATGTCCCCAGACTGTGGTACTATGACAGGCTGCATTTTCTGGCAGGTCAGACTGAACCCAGGCCAGCACTCTCCAATCTTCCTTCCATGCTTCCTTTCCCCCCAGCTGAGGGCCTTTCAGGCAGCAACATGTGGAGGAGCCCAGCTTGAGCCAGGTATAGCATTCTTCTAAATATTTCCGGTTGTCCAATCAATGATGTTAAATAGATGTTAGTTTGGAGTACTAATTTATGATTGTGATTGATGAAGCAAAAACTAAAACCGTGTCCCTTTTTCATACACAGGGAAGTCTCAGCCAGGAGATGGCCGGGCCAAGCAGGCTGCCCGATACCCAGGTCCCTCCAATCCGCCTTCAAAGACAAAGTGGCAGGAAGAGGAGTAACCTGGAGGAGGCTGCCATAGGCCTATTTTGGAAGGCTACTCAGGCCCTCAGAACATGCCACAGTATGGAGGAGGACTTTGCTGCCATAACTGCATGCAAAATGATGCAGATGGAGAAGGGCCAACGACTCCTATGTGAGTTTTTAATTTTGGAAGCTCTAAATAAAGGGTTGAGGGGCCAAATCACATGTGCAACCCACATTTGTCACCTCACCCATAGTCCTCCCCCTCCTCCTCCTCCAGGCCCTCTTCCTCCTCCAGGTCCTACTCCTCCTCCTGCCACACCTCCAACACCAGAGCCACAGCCGGGAAGGAAGCGTGGAAGGAAGACCAGAGAGTGATGACCTGGGTTCAGTCTGGTCTAACAAAATATGCAGCCTCTTGTAGTATCACAGCCTGGGGACATACATGTCATCTGCTGCTTTCATGATCTCTGGGACTTCTGGACCAGACTGCACTTCCTTACATATGGACACCTTAGGCCACCAATTTTGATGTAAAATAATTGATGTGTGCCCTGGGGGTCAAAGGCTTCGCCAATTTATGATGTTTCTCCAGCGTTGCCTCCCTCTTTGTTTGGTTCTGAGCCCTTAATAAAGGAATTTTTGTTTCAATTATACTCACCTATGTGTTTTTTCCTTCAAAAAGGACAGTTTGTTTGTGAGGATTCGGGTACATTTCAAAAATACAATATGAAATTAACAAGGGACATCAACACCAAGCAATCTCCTTGAGATTAAATAATTCAAGATAACAATGGTGTTGTGGTAACTTGACACACAAAACACACACCAAAATATTCTGGAGTAAAAAAAAAAAATAAAAAAAAAAAAAGATCAGTCTTGAAAAAAATACAAACTAAAAATATAATAATATATATATTTTTTGTCAGATGTAACAAATCAAAATATATTGAGGGAATCACGATAAATAGTAAAGAAAGAAGTTTGTGAGAAGTCTGTGTGAATATGAGCAGCAAAACTACTTCATTCTTCTAGCATTATAAAGAAGAGAGTGCGCTGTATTAAACTATTTTAAACATTGCAGTCTGATGAAAGTGCTCTATCCATTCCAAACGCTAATTTTACCAGACCGAGCTGTTCCGTCTCGGAATTTCTTCTGAGCATGCGTGGCACTTTGTGCGTCGGAATTGGCCACACACGGTCGGAATTGACGCGATCGGATTTTGTTGTCAGAAAATTTTATAGCCTGCTCTCAAACTTTGTGTGTCGGAAAATCCGATGGAAAAAGTCAGATGGAGCCCACACACAGTCGGAATTTCCGACAACAGGCTCCAATCGCACATTTTCCGTCGGAAAGTCTGACCGTGTGTACAGGGCATTAGATGTTCCTGTTTTAATCATCAACCATGTGAGTTGCTAAATGTTGTACCTTCATTAAATGTAACCATATTGCTACAGTTAGGGGCACCTCTCTTCTCTTTTATACTCAGTTGTGACATGACACTACTTGTATATCAAGTCAAAATTTATTTAAAAATGTTGCTTGTGCTGCAAAACGCTCTTAAACCAAGGTTTTACTGTATATGTTATGGACTAATTTTCTTCATTAAAACAATATGCTAGAGTTTTTTTTCCTCGATACACATTGTAAATGTTAATGGAGCCAATTCTTATGTCAGTGGGTGGATGATGAGTTTGACGTACTCCTAACACATTTTCAGATCTCCACAATTCGCCAAGCAAATAAAGCGAGAATATGTGCCAAAAACCTGTCTAGAAACATTTTTGATGCAGATGGCATTCCTAGCAGGTACAGGATCAATGCTGTGTAGTTAGAAATAAATGTTTTATGAACACACAGTTTTCCTTTTAGCAGCTAGTCCCACACATGCTGGTTTTGTGACGGGATGATCACTTCATTCTAATAAATGAAAATGTGGAATTCGGTTGTATGTTTAGAAGATGTATTTTTACTATTAAACAGAAGAGCATGCAGGGTGCGTCACACCAGTCTAGTAATTGCTGATATGACCCACCAGTGGAATGTAACACTCAATAGTCACTAGTCCTTAATGGGATGGAGTGAGGACAAAGTAGCAATTCCAAAATAATATAAAAAATGTACACCATCTTTGCAGCTCTATGTACCACCCCTCTGACACCCCAGGATATCACCTCGAGAAGCAGGGGAGGGCTAGCATTTCACCCCAGGGATGAGTCAATGCCTAAAATAGGGGGACCGAGAAAGTATATTGGGAGCCAATGACTTATTTCAGAATGGTGAAGGAGGTGAGGGTCCCACATACCGTAGAAGATCACTTACAGACTCTTCAGATCAATGTCCAGCTTCACAGTGTCGGAACCTTTAGGCTGATTTCACATGGGCTGTCCGTTCAGGTCCTCCTGTCAGTTTTTCATGCAGACCTGATTGGACCATCCTTAGCTCTCTATGGAGCAGCGGATGTCAGCGGACATGTGTCAGGTCCGATACTGTCTGCCAAAAACAGGGGATAGGATGACAGTTAGATGGAAACAGACGGGTGGTCCATTTCCATCTGACAGCACCATGCAGAACAGCGGGCTGTGTTCGTGTCTGTTCTGCATAGTGGAGCAGACATGGACCTGTCATCTGCCTGCTCAGCGGGGAGATGCCTTGCTGAGCAGGCAGATGCGCATTATGGAGAACACCTCTGTGAAAACAGCCTTAAATTGTAAGTTCACCTTTGCAGAAAATCTGTAAGGTGAACTTACACTGGACCCCGCCCCATCGCACCTGGTTCTGCTGTACCTGAGGCTGATGATCTCCTTCACTGACACATCATATAGCCACTTTACCAGTCCAGGGATTTGAAATCCCCATGGTTTTCTCCCCTCTTCTCCCCACTGACAGGACAGGCTACGCATGTTCTGATTGGTTGGTGCCGCCTATGTGATGGCGCCGACCAATAAGAATGCCTCCTATCCGTACCTTTACAAGGTACATTCAGGAGATTAGGCCATGGAGGATTTCTGACCGGTAAAATGGCTTTACGATCTGTCAGTGCTGGAGATCGCCGGCTTCAGGTACAGCGGTACCGGGTGCGATGAGGAGGGGGTCCAGTGTAAGTTCACCTTACAGATTTTTCTGTAAAGGTGAATTTACCCTTTAAGCAGACCCGGCACCACTGTAAGCCCATTCCCAAATTTCAGTGAGTCCAGTGAGTTCAGTGAGTCACTCCAAGTGAGTCACCAGGTCCTTCTGAGAGACCAAATTTCTTCCGGGTACTCTCCAGCAAGGGGCTACCCTGGGGTCTCCTCCTTGGTACAGCTTCCTCCAAACCAGGCAGGACAGTTTTGAGACCAAAACAAGCTATTGGGCCTAACAGAAAAGTTTCATTCAGCAGAACTTCCTAGGCCTCAGCTTCAGACAAGAGAGAAAGCACATGGCCTTTCTCAAATATTGATATCCTCCCTCAGCATGCACCAGTGGCCTAAACCTCCTAGTGGACTGGCTGAAGAAAATATAAATATTCATAACTTAGTTTTGTTTGGGAAATCTCATATTAAGTCCAGTGATACCAGTGACATCTACTGGCGACAGTGAGAAATCACAAGCCAACTTAAGCTTAGGGAAAAACCAGATGAAAAACTATACAATCAGTCTGAGCTAACTACAGCCCAGCCAAAAACTAAATTTACATAGTAGCCCCTGTTTTGGACAAAGGGGTTACACTTACTATGGAAACTTTTGGGAATTGCCAAAACTGTAGCTAAAAAACAATAACACAAGCAGTGTTCATAGACCTCTATGCCTAAGGCCGGCCAAAGACGGATCAAAATTCCGCCAGTTCAGCAGGAACCTGACAAATTTCGATCTATCTATAAGCAGGGCAGTTGTACTGAAGTGAATCCACTAATCGGCTTCAGTACAACCAGCCTGTCAGGTTTTCTTTTGTGATAACTGTCGGTGGCTATAGCAGCCAGCAGTGATCATTGTATTTTGATGGCTGGGAAACCTCCCGCTGTCAGAATACAATAGTGCAGCGGGTGGGATTCCCCCATCAACGCCGACTGAGTTCATGTGGGAATCAAGCGATTATTTAATGTATGGCTTGCTTAGGCCTGTTGGAAGGTGAAACGCATCAGAGGGGCGTGGCTTGGGAGGAGACAGGCTGAAGTCATTTTTCTACACATGGTGATTGGGCTGGCAACTTGTGAGGAGCTCCCTTTTCTTTTTGATACTGACTATAATACTCTTTTGTATGGTACAGATACTTACCGTTGCATGTTTTATACCTACTGTATGGCAACTGCACTCTGTACATTATACCGTATACTCCTGATCCCTGCACTCAATATACCAATAGCAGTCATATATTCCAAACCAAAGTGTCAATGGCTTAACAGTTGCTGGTTGCTAAGTAGCTCCTGACCATTTCAATGAAGATCTTCTTTAAGCTGGGCTCAGATAAAGTCTCTGTCTATATCTATTTTTTGTGTGCCGAAAAATATACATACATGAAAAGTTTACATTTTTTTAAATAATTGTACTGAGATTTATACAGTATGTGTTTGTGAGACTCTCATTTTTGGCATTGTAATTAAAGATACGCTTTCATCAAGCTTTTTTATCTAGATGCTTTTAATAAAATAAGCCTAATTGATATGTGCGTGCTTTTTTTTAAATTAGTTACATTTGTCTTTATTTATAAGATTTGCATAATGAATAGGAATCCAACACTTCTGGGAATATCGGATTCCAATATCCTCCCACCCAATCCTCCTTACTATCTTGCAGATAGCGCACAGCAAAAAAAAGTGTCCCTGGAAATGTTGGCAACTATAAAAACAATGCAGCTCAGTATTTATACAGTATATACACCACTAATGTATTTTTCTTTTTAAATCTAAGCAATGTAAGTACTTGAATTTGACTTGGTATCACCCTCTAGCAGTTCCTGTCCAGCAAAGCTCAGACTGATAGAGACAGGCTGAGCCAGTCAGTTTTGCTACAGTGATCATGTGCTAATAAGAAGCATGCCCATATGAGGGAAAAACAGAGTGTCAGACAGATGAGCTGTCGTGTATTGTGTGTGCCCCTGATGATATTGTATCTGACGAAACACTTAGGGCGTGAATTTGTCCGCAATGCTTTTGAGAATGTCTTCTTCCACAGAAATTACTGCAGCCGTGATTCAGTTTTTGAGCCCATCCGAGTCAGTGGGTAATGGTGAACATAAACACGTTGTTTTACATATCCCCATAATAAAAAGTAACAGGGTTTCATGTCTAGAGATCTTCGTGGCCACAAGTGTAGTGCAAAGTCTTGGGGTCCCATGCGACCTATCCAATGTTCATTTAGAAACCAACAAACTGGGTTGTGCCAATGTCTTGCTGAAATATGAATTCTTCAGAGTCTTCTTTAACCGCTTGCCTACCCAGGCACTTTTACCCCTTGAATGCTGAGAAGCATAGGCTCATTTATAACCAACTAATATACCAATACCTTGCCCCCCCAAAAAAGACAGGGAAGCCGATTAAGTTGGAAAAAGGGCAAGGCCACAGCTTTATTAAACTTTTCAAAAGTACAACTTTCCAAATGTACCAAACAAAGCCAGTCACAGTATAACATGAGCACTCATAATTATAAACTCATATGGTCAAAGAGGCCTGTCCTTACCATTAGTGCCAGACAGGCATTAGACTGACCCCAGAATTTAACTTGAGGGCATAGCCCATAAAGCAACATCAATTGTTGGCAAGGTCAAAACCGCCAATAAAGCTGTGACAAAACATCACGATGGGCGGGAGGGTGGGCAATTCTTGTGACAGCTGAATCTCCTCAGAGCAATTGGATGTGCCTCAGCATAGCCTTTTCATAGAGTTCAGGCTCCACCCAGTCACCTCAGGTTTTTGTAGCCAATCCTAAGGGTGCTACTTAACTTCCCTTTTAGGTTCACGCCCACAGTGATGCCATGCTTCCAGCAGGCAAGGCTCCCTTTCCCTAAAGGTGGTTCAAGGGGCCTTCATTCCTGCCCAGGTCAATTTTCACCTTTCAGAGCTGTCACAGATTGAATGACAATTGTACGGTCATGCAACACTGTACCCAATAAAATTATATATGATTTTTTTCACACAAATAGAGCTTTCTTTTGGTAGTATTTAATCAACACTGGGTTTTTCTTCTTTGCTAAATAAATAAAAAAAGACAGAAAATTTTCAAAGTTTGTTATAAAATTTTGCAAATAGGTAACTTTTCTCCTTCACTGATGTGTGCTGATGAGGCAGCGCTGATGGGCACTGATAGGTGGCACAGATAGGTGACATGGGTGAGGATGCACTAATGGGCGCTGATTGGCAGCACTGGTGGGCACTGATCCAGGTCATTCTTTTTGAAACATATATTTGGGTGAAAGTTTTGTGCCTGAAATCCAGTCCTTTGCTCAGCATGTACAGCATGCTCAGCATGTACAGTATAAACGTATAAACGTAAAAAAAAAAAAAAAACTGGCGTAACACTTTGCAGTTTGTGAAATGTACTAGCTTCATTGCCTACTATTACACAGAATGCCGTGTTTTCAGAGGATTTTTAAGCACTTTTTGTAACTTCCCATTGCATTGACTTGAACTGTAAAATGAAGGTCACCTGACCAAAAAATGACATGAGTTTTAGTGCAGAGTACTGTATCTGATGTTATCACAGCCTAGAGAGAATATTTATTTCTGACAGACATGGCACTGAAAAGCAGGTAAGCTTGTCTAGTGTGAGTGAGCTGTCAGAAGAAGCGAAGTTCATAGATCATTCCAAAAGCTAAAGCCAATCTTTCAGAAATTTAATGAAATTATAATGCTATCAGTAAGGCTTGACTTACCCAGGCACCTTGAGCTGTCGGACACTTCTCATTCTTGGCTGTTAGTCTGATCCGCTACAGAGTCTGCCATCCAGGCTACTGGCCAAAACTGAACAATACATCTACCACATCAGTCGGATTTGGTGTTGGCTTGGGTACGAGTTACTTATAGTAATGGGCAAATCTACTTGAGTTCGATTAGTCGGCAAATTGGAAAAACCCCATCAAAGTTAATGAGAAATAAATCTTGCAAATCAATTCTCAATATTTTTAAGGCTAATGCCCCCTACACACTCGTCGGACTTTGTTCAAACATTCCGACAACAAAATCCTAGGATTTTTTCCGACGGATGTTGGCTCAAACTTGTCTTGCATACACACGGTCACACAAAGTTGTCGGAAATACAAGGTATATATGAATAGGGGCAAGTGGCGCTACCTATGTCGGATACGTACCAATTGTGCATTAACTATATAGCTGTATATTAACTGTGTGCTCTCCTAGAGTTGAATTAAAACTGTACTATTACAGAGCCGTGTATAAGTTGTATATGTGCCCAATGGAATAGATATCCCGTACCAAAAGATGCAACCAAATTATACAGGTGTACCAACAGAGTATATATATATACAAGTGTAGCAAAAATTACCATCAATAGTGAATAATAGTGGCATTACTTATATAAATAATAAGTGTATCAGCACACACCCCCCTCCTCATGTGTAAGGAGTTAACCATATATTAACAGTTCGTTCTCCAGCTGTATCACTGGCTAGTACGGAGTCTCTATTCAGTCCATACCCAGTGCAATGTGATAGTTAAATATATTTCCACCGTGTACAAGTGGCGTGTTATGCTGGGGGTCCAATCACAACCCCCTTTCTTACCATAAGTGCAATCAAAATTAATAAGAGCCAGGTGTAACGTGTGCCAAAGATATATATATAAAAATATTCCACATAAAAAGTAAAAAATAAACTAACCAAATGTGTCAAAAATATATAAATTGTGACATAAATATAAAAAAATATAGATAGTAGAGATCACTATTGTGAAAGTTCTAGTTTGAAGACAGTTCATTCGGAAATTTCTGCGTAAGGTGACTGTGGTGATAGCAGCAGTTGATGGTATCCAGTGACTTAAGTGCTCCCCCTCAAGGGTCCCCACTCACCAGCTCCCTGCACCCCTGCAGGGGTAACACGCATCTAGTATCCTAGGCGGAGCTACGTACCTACGTCACACGCGGAAGTCGGAGAGAGTGTGGAACGCAGCTGGGGCGCACGCCGCTCAGCTGTTAGCCTACATCCACGAGCTCCTCTCCGGGCTTGATCTCCCCAACTCAGTGTGATATCTTCACTTCCTTTGCGGGAGTGCTAACTGTTTTTAAACAATTTTTGTATATTTACTTTTATTATTGGTCATTGGACCCAGTTTTTTTTAATAAATACACTACGTTATCACACTATGGGAGCCCTGTTTTTTCTTATATGAAGATAAAACCTAACCCTGAAGGATAGCTACATTTGGAGTGGAAACCCCATTGGATTCTAAGGAAACATCGAGGATACTAGATGCGTGT
This sequence comes from Lithobates clamitans, assembly GCA_037952925.1. Taxonomy (NCBI): domain Eukaryota; kingdom Metazoa; phylum Chordata; class Amphibia; order Anura; family Ranidae; genus Lithobates; species Lithobates clamitans. The sequence continues at coordinate 1,077,359 of JBBGZY010001301.1, forward strand.
TACCCCTGCAGGGGTGCAGGGAGCTGGTGAGTGGGGACCCTTGAGGGGGAGCACTTAAGTCACTGGATACCATCAACTGCTGCTATCACCACAGTCACCTTACGCAGAAATTTCCGAATGAACTGTCTTCAAACTAGAACTTTCACAATAGTGATCTCTACTATCTATATTTTTTTATATTTATGTCACAATTTATATATTTTTGACACATTTGGTTAGTTTATTTTTTACTTTTTATGTGGTATATTTTTATATATATATCTTTGGCACACGTTACACCTGGCTCTTATTAATTTTGATTGCACTTATGGTAAGAAAGGGGGTTGTGATTGGACCCCCAGCATAACACGCCACTTGTACACGGTGGAAATATATTTAACTATCACATTGCACTGGGTAAGGACTGAATAGAGACTCCGTACTAGCCAGTGATACAGCTGGAGAACGAACTGCAAATATATGGTTAACCCCTTACACATGAGGAGGGGGGTGTGTGCTGATACACTTATTATTTATATAAGTAATGCCACTATTATTTACTATTGATGGTAATTTTTGCTACACTTGTATATATATATACTCTGTTGGTACACCTGTATAATTTGGTTGCATCTTTTGGTACGGGATATCTATCCCATTGGGCACATATACAACTTATACACGGCTCTGTAATAGTACAGTTTTAATTCAACTCTAGGAGAGCACACAGTTAATATACAGCTATATAGTTAATGCACAATCGGTACGTATCCAACATAGGTAGCGCCACTTGCCCCTATTCATATATACCTTGTACTTCTGTCTCACTCCTGTGGGGGGGAGTAAGGGGAGGCTGCAAGCCTTGATCCGTGAGCGCGGAAAAATATTTTTTCTTTTTTAAAGTTGTCGGAAAATCCGATCATTCTGAACGTGGTGACGTAAAACACGTACGTCGGGACTATAAACGGGGCAGTGGCCAATAGCTTTCATCTCTTTATTTATTCTGAGCATGCGTGGCACTTTGTCCGTTGGATTTGTGTACACACGATCAGAATTTCCGACAACGGATTTTGTTGTCGGAAAATTTTATATCCTGCTCTCAAACTTTGTGTGTCGGAAAATCCGATGGAAAATGTCCGATGGAGCCTACACATGGTCGGAATTTCCGACAACATGCTCCGATCTGACATTTTCCATCGGAAAATCCGACCTTGTGTACGGGGCATAATAGGCAAAGGAATGTCAAACAAAGGGCATGGGCATGTAAAAAATACAATTTGACAGGAAAAAGGCTTAAAACGAAACCTAAAAATGCACTTTTTTTTTTTAAATAACATGTTTGGAGGTGGGAAAGGGGGTATCTTTAAACCTGCCTGTTAAATTGTGCAACTGTAGGATGCACTAAAAAGCAAAAGTGACATTTTAGAAAAAAAAATACTATTTGCCACTAAATGACATTTCCCAGCCAGCTTTGTTCTATTTGTGAACAGAGCCATTTTCAAGATTAATAGACAAGGGATTGTGAAAAAAAGGACTCAGGGAGATGGGCACTCCCAGGAGGAACAGGCACATTTTTTTAAAAAATAAAAAGGGGATATTTGAGGAAAAGGGAAGGGGAAGGGAGGTATTGGAACAAGTTACACCGTGAGGTGGTCACGTAAATAGCATGACCAACTTGAATGTACACTTAAATAGTGTCTGTTACTGTAACCATAATATGCATAAGAGAAAAAGGGCACCCGGTTCTAGAAAGCCGGGTAAGAGGTTACTTTAGCAACAAATTTTAATCATGTCAAAAATACTGACAGTGTTATCAAGAAATGTAAATGGCTTTATTATTAATGGTAGTACAAAACATCAAGATTGGTAAGGCAACCTATCGATAAAAACGTGATTTTAAAAATTGCTGATTAGGTCCGGTAGAACCTAATAACTAAGTACATGATCATTAGACAAACTAGACAAACATTACATTACAACATTACATTTGTAATGTTTGTCTAGTTTGTCCAATGATCATGTACTTAGTTATTAGGTTCTACCAGACCTAATCAGCAATTTTTAAAATCACGTTTTTATCGATAGGTTGTCTTACCAATCTTGATGTTTTGTACTACCATTAATAATAAAGCCATTTACATTTTTTGATAACACTGTCAGTATTTTTGACATAATTAACATTTGTTGCTAAAGTAACCTCTTACCCGGCTTTCTAGAACCGGGTGCCCTTTTTCTCTTATACATTTTTTTTTTAAATACCATTCAGCGGGGAGCAGATCTTTTAATAAGGCTTAAAAGGCAATGTTAAAAGTACACAATTTCTTTAAATAGTATGCTTGGCGGATGACTTAAGCCTGGCTGTGGAGTGGCAAACCTGTACAATGTACTAAATGAAAAGTGACATTTAAACAAAAAAAGAAATACTATTTATTTTTCACCTCAACATTCAACCCATATTAGATCTCTATCTAAATGAAGGTCTAGCATGGATTTTAAGTTAACCCCCTATTTAAAATAAATGAGACAATTATCTCTAATTTCAGGGTTCCCCCCGAAATGCATACCAGATTTTTTTAGGTCTGGTATGGATTTTAGGGGGTACCCCATGCAAAAAACAAGAAAAAAAACATGCCTTTCCACTCCTCTCCCCACAAATCCATTCAGGACCCAGGCATGCACCCTGGCTGGCTAGGAAGAGGTGATGAGCGTGCAGCTCCCTCCCTTTTGGACAATACAAGACCACATGGCCTCAATTTTGGGAGGGTACCTTACTACAGGGCACTGTCCTGGCAAACCACCCCTTACTTTATGACGATGAAGACAAAGGCCTCTGTTCCACATTCTGGCCCAATGGATGTAGGGATTTGAAGCAAGGGGACTTATTAGGATCTGGAAGCCCCCTTTAACAAGTTGCTGACCACCTTATAGCAGTTTTACATATATAGAGGTAATCCTGCTCTTCTGGGTAGAGGGTGCAAGTGCACACCACTGGAAGCTCACTCCCGCTGTGATTCTACACAGCAGGAGCCGATCAGCAGGTCCCGTGGACTCGATGTCTGCCGGCACCAGCTGATCATTCAGTACACAGGCAGAATGGCAGTCTGCCTATGTAAACAAGGCAGATCACTATTCTGTCAGTATGGAAGGCATCCTGTGTTTCTGCAATGCAGGGGCACGGATCAGTGCCTTCCCCTAGTAAAAGCACCCCTCACGTAGTACACTAAAACACTATGTAATACCCTCTAGATAGGTAGGTGCTAGAGTGAGGATTTTTCTGGAGAGTAGGAAAATTTAGGCAGGCCTAACTGGTGGCTAGGCCTGTTTGTTTTCATTCTGGGCTGGGAGTGGCCAAGGGCAGGGCTGGGTGACTCACAGTTAGCATCACTGTTGCCTCCCTCTTCTTTCTAGGCTATTCTGGAATGAAAGTAGGGGAGGTGAGGTGGGACTGCCTGAGGTACCTTGAGGAGCCTTGACCAATCCCCAACTTGGATTGGCAGGGGGCAGGCCTCCCTAATTAACTGGGATCAGCCCAGCTGGAGAGGAGTTGTTGGGTGAAAGAGCTAAAGTGAGAGAGTGTGGAGGCTGTCAGGGCCCACGGGGAGCTCCCCAGTCTGGGGGGGGTGACCCTGGGCTGGGGCTTGGGTGCATCCGGAGGAGTGAAGAGATCCTGGAAGGAGAGGCACATGAGAGAGTAAGGAGAGGACAGCAAGAGAGAACACTTCTAAGAGTCTCCAGGGAAGAGAACTGGTCGCAGTTGGGAGGACTGGGGAGGCATGCCTGAGAGAACCGGGAAATTGCAGTTTGATATGGGTGCAAAACCAGAAGAGAGGACTGTGGGAAGGGTAGTGCAAAGGGGTCTTTGCAGCCAGGCTGGCTGACAGGGCTTGAAGAGAGCTATCTGGGAGTGGTAGCTGAATAAAGGACAGTTAGCACCTAAACTATTTTTACACCACAGGGGGCTGAGCTCCCTGCCCACAAAAGGCAGTTCACAGAGGCCTGGCTAAAGTAGTGTCAGGCCTAAACATGCGGTTATAGCTAGTCTGGGGGAGTAACAGTCTGCAGCAAGTGAAGTGCTGGTGGAGTAATGGTGTGCAGCAAGTGAAGTGCTGGTGGAGTAATGGTGTGCAGCAAGTGAAGTGCTGGTGGAGTAACAGTCTGCAGCAAGTGAAGTGCTGGTGGAGTAACAGTCTGCAGCAAGTGAAGTGCTGGTGGAGTAACAGTCTGCAGCAAGTGAAGAGCTGGTGGAGTAATGGTGTGCAGCAAGTGAAGTGCTGGTGGAGTAATGTTGTGCAGCAAGTGAAGTGCTGGTGGAGTAACAGTCTGCAGTAAGTGAAACGCTAGTGTAGTAACATTCTGCAGCAGGTGAAGTGCTGGTGGAGTAACAGTCTGCAGCAAGTGAAGTGCTGGTGAAGTAATGGTGTGCAGCAAGTGAAGTGCTGGAGAGAAGATTGGAGTGCATATACTGGAGTGTATATAGAAGTCCCAAGAAAATTGCATTGAATGTTCCTGGGCATCCCATAACTTCCAATTCCCATCCAAGTTCAATCCCCTCAATAAAAAAACAAAAACAAAGCTTATGGACTGATCTATGTCTCTGAGTGACTGAGAGATGGATTTCTGGCTGGGCAGAGTGACAGGTGAACCACTACATTCAGCAACCCCTACAGGGGCATGCTAGCTAGGCATACAGTTACCCTTTGATCGCCCTGATGTTAATCTCTTCCCAGCCAGTGTCATTAAAACAGTGACAGTGCATATTTTTTGCACTGATCGCTGTATCATTGTCACTGGTTCCCAAAAATGTGTCAAAAGTGTCAGTTAGTGTTCGATTTGACCCCTGCAATATTGCAGTCCTGCTATAAGTCGCTGATCGCCGCCATTACCAGTAAAGATAAATAAAAATTCCATAAATATAGCCCATAGTTTGTAGACGCTACAACTTTTGCGAAAACCAATCATTATATATGCTGATTGGGATTTTTTTTACCAAAAATATATAGCAGAATACATATTAACCTAAATTGATGAAGAAATTAAATTTTTTACATTTTTTAATTGAATATGTTTTATAACAGAAAGTAAAAAAACATTGGGGTTTTTTTTCGGAAGTTTTTTGTTTATAGCGCAAAAAATAAAAAATGCACAGGTGATCAAATACCACCAAAAGAAAGCTCTATATGTGGTGAACAAAGGACAAAAAAAACGTATTTGGGTACAGTGTCGCACAACCGCACAATTGTCAGTTAAAATAATGCAGTGTGGTATCGCAAAAAATGGCCTGATCATGAAGGGGGTAAATCTTCTGGAGCTGAAATGATTAAAGGGGGCCCCCAAATATCTGGCTCTTCCCCTATATGATTGAGTCAGAGGGTACATAGTCCCACAGTGTAAATTTATTGTCAATGAGATCATCCAGAGATGTAAAATTACAATGAATGAGGCCCGCCGACCTGCTGAAACTAAACACACCAACACAATAAGCCCTAAATAGACTCTTGCCACAGTTAACAGTTCCCTTCCTGGCAGCTAAATGGAGTCTCAAGTGCATCATTGTTAAAAAAATAGTCCTTGGCTGCTAAGATGCATCCGAGTGATGGGGAGGGGGGGGCAGATACACAAACCTGAGCAAGAATCTGTCACATTTAGTGGCGGTAATAATACTGCCACTTATACCCCTTTCACATTGAGGCAGCTTTTAGGCAATTTAGCGCTACAAATAGCACCTGTAAAGCACCTGAAATCTGCCTCCCATGCCGCCCGAGTGTGAAGGCCCAAGTGCTTTTTACACTGGGGCAGTGCACTTGTGGGTCGTTAGAAAAAGTCCTGCAGGCAGCATATTTGGGGCAGTTTGGGAGGGCTGTATACGGCCCTCCCAAAACGCCCCTGCCCATTGCAATGAATGGGCAGCGCTTCAGGAGCGCCGCAACACAAAGTTTTCAACCCTTTCTTTGAGGTTAAATGCTCCTCACTAGCGTCTGAAAACAGCGGTAAAGCGCCACTGACACGCGTGGTGCTTTTCCGCTAACGCAAAGCAGCCCCAGTGTGAAAGGAATCTTATGCCCCGTACACACGATCTGACATTCCGACAACAAAATCCATGGATTTTTTCTGACAGATGTTGCCTCAAACTTGTCTTGCATACACACGGTCACACAAATCTTGTCGAAAATTCTGAACGTCAAGAACGCGATGACGTACAACACGTACGACGAGCCGAGAAAAAGGAAGTTCAATAGCCAGTGCGGCTCTTCTGCTTGATTCCGAGTATGCGTGGAACTTTGTGTGTCAGAATTGTGTACACACGATCGAAATTTACGACAACGGATTTTGTTGTTGGAAAATTTGAGATCCAGATTTTAAATTTTGTGTGACGGAAATTCCGATGGAAAGTATCTGATGGAGCCTACACACGGTTGGAATTTCCGACAACAGGCTCCCATCGAAAATCCGACCGTGTGTACGGGGCATTAGTGTGTGACCATACCTCCCAACATTTTGAGATGGAAATGAGGGACACCTACTGGCAAACGTATGTAGGCATAGGATATGCCCCCTGCCACACCCCCTTAAAGAAGAATTAACCAAGAAAAAGGTTAATTACATCTACAAGGACTTTTTTACCACTACTATTCCTTTTATATCGGCTTTTAAAATTTACAAATGCAGCAATTTAAAATTTTGATGAAAGGTTTAGCGCTGGGAAACACTTTTTGAAAGAGAAAAAGTGCATTTTATATACAACTATATAGATCAGATCAAAATGAGGGACAAATGAGGGGGGAAGAGGGACAGAGGGACATTGCTCCAAAATCAGAGACAGTCCCTCAAAATCAGGGACAGTTGGGAGCTATGTGTGACTTCCTGCGGCAACTGGAGGTTTGCTTCAGCAGGCCAGCAAGCTATTTAGTTCACCTGTTTGGGGAATGGTGAACAGCAAGACTATGCGACCAACCCTGGAAAACAGCAAACCTGGTTACTTATGTTATGCAGAGAACCAGTTGTATAGGAAAGCTCAGATTTGCTATAAAGGAATCCTGCACTAGGAAAAGGCTGCCATTCACTAACCTCTCTTTCTGAAAATGTTATCTCCCTGGCAGAAGTAATAATCCAATGTCTTTCTGAGCCACTGACCAGAAAAAGATACAGAGATCAGGAGCTCTGAATTCAAGCCACCTTTCCCCTCCATCCATTTACACAACGACAGAATATATAATAAAACAGAACTGGCTGAAAAAATATTTAGGTGCGTTTAATGTTTTAATATTTTTTAGCTGGTAAAAAAGCTTACCTAAAAAAAATGGCATAAATAAAATGGCAAAAATGATAACAGCTGACAAATTTATGCTATTTGGGCAGTGCATACACAAAGAACATTCATATTTGATATTATTCACAAGACATCACTTTTCTTTAGCTGAAGTGGTCACACCACACTGAAGCATTTGGGCATGGCTTACAGAGAGCATATCATCAGCTGTACATCTGGTAATCCTTCCAAGGGAACAGAAACAAAAATCTGGGTAAGGGCCCATTCACACCAGAAACTACACATAACTGCACGTTTTTGACTATGTTTGCATGCATTTGAAGCACGCTTGACGCGCGCTTGACGTGCATTGGACGCATGCTTGAATGTGTTTTGCATGAGTTTTGACCTGCACTTAGCACTGCATTTGCACTGCATTTTTCTATAAGTTTTTGGGCTTGGCATTCTTGGTTTAAGGGCCCATTTATACCAGAAACTGCACATAACTCTGCATTTTTGACTGCATGTTTACATGCATTTGAGTCATGTTTGAAGCGCGCTTGATGTGCACTTGCTGCGCGCTTCATGTGTGCTTGATGCATGCTTGAAACTGTTTTGCATGCACTTTGTGCTGCATTTAGCACTGTATTTGCATTGCATTTTTCTAGACGTTTTTGGGCCTGGCTTTCTTGGCTTAAAGGGGTGCGGTGAAGTACATTTGAAGAGCGTTTGTAGCAGAAAAATGCAGCAAGCTCTACTTTTTTTAACTGCGCTGAACTGCACTGCAATGATATGAACTAACCAATAGGATTACCTTGATTTTGGGCTGTCTATGCAATTGGAGTGCAGTTCAAAATGCATCCAACCGCAGCCAACTGCATCCAACTGCGAATATTAGTGCATGATATAACACGGGCCCTTAGACAGTTGTAACTGGAAAATGTGTCCATTGGAAGAATTCCCCTCATTCTGCTCCAGTGACAATTCAAAATTGTCCCAATGACAGTGCTCTTCAGGACAAAGAGAGAAGGCGAATCACCCCAGTAGACATGAGCGGTTCATTCCAAAATTAAGACAGTTTTTTTGTTATTCGGAAATTCGGATGTCTGAATTTCAATAGCAATGAATTTAAAGTGGAGTTCCACCCAGAAATGGAACTTCCAATGTTCGGATTCCTCCCCCTCTTCCGGTGTCACAATTGGCACTTTCAGGGGGCAGGGGGGAGCAGATACCTATCAAATACAGGTACCTGCTCCCAATCTATGGGGAAAAACGCTGCACATTGTGCGGCGATCTACGCAATGTCCGGCAAATCCTCACCCCCCCCCCCCCCCCGCCTCCCCGCTGTCTTCTGGGAGACACACAGGTCCCAAAAGACACCAATCACTTGTGACTCACAGCAAGGGGGAGAAACAGTCTCCTATTTCTCTGTCTGCCTGTTTTTATCTCACTGAAAAAAGATAAGAGGACTGCTCAGAGCTGGATTAACTCTTCGTGGCAAGACTGGGCACAGATGACATGAAATCCTATACTGTACAAGGTGCAAGCCCTAATTGAAAATGTTTTTCTTTTGTGTTTACATCCACTTTAGGTGGTTAATTTAAACTCCAATTATAAGTGTAAAAAAATCCAGCAATATTTTCAAAGTGACCACTCCAACTTGATGATGATTCACATCAATAATCAGTTGTGCATACAAAGTATATTAGTATATAAAAGTCCCAATATTAATTCTTCATATATTAATCCATTGTTACGGACGTGAGTATATATGTGCAATCCAAAACACTTGTGATCCGTGATTCACCACCACCTTCCGCAATATGCACTCACCAGAAAACGGAAATAAATAATCCTGTATTATGCCTTAATCTCTTTGATTCTTTAAACGGATGGTCAGGGATATATCCAACAGATACCAACAAAGCCTGGGGAATGCCCAGGAAAAAATCCAAGCCTACTTACCACCAACTCGCAGACAACCACTTAACCTGTCTAACAGTATGCGTTAAAAACAGGGGTTTAGTCCACACACATTTGCAAACGCATGCGTAAGAAGTCACGGCACCCTGATATCTGTGGTCCTAACACTAAAATATGAGTGTCCCCACAGTGGAGGCACATACATTCTGATGGATAAATGAGGGCAGGTGGACTGAAGGGGAGCCCACCCCTTCTTAAAGGTACAGGAGCACACCAAACACCCAGCAGGTAGCACAATGGCTGCAAAGGTGCTGGTGCGTTGCTGGACCAATACACACACCAACGTGATCACAAAAAACTTGCCACCACCCTCATTTATAGCTGGCTATCGCAGTAAGCGGCATTGGAAGGCTACAAACAGATACCATATAAAATGGAAATTCAGTCAGCGCAAAAGCAATAACCTAACTAGAAATACAAGCAGCTGAACACTAAAGGTTAAACAATTATTATTGTTATTTTTATAGTACAAACAGATACCAACAAAGCCTTGGGAATGCCCAGGAAAAAATCTAAGTCTACTTACCACCAGCTCGCAGACAACCAATTAACCTGTCTAACAGTATGCATTAAAAACAGGGGTTTCGTCCGCACGCATTTGCAAACGCATGTGTAAGCCACAGAGCCTTGTCACGGCACCCTGATATCTGTGGTCCTAACACTAAAATATGAGTGTCCCCACAGTGGAGGCACATACATTCTGATATATCCAACAGATACATCAGTGCTCTTTCATATTTCTCCACTTATTATAGTTCTCAGGTGCTCATGTAAAAACAAACGGCCATCGTTGCACAAAATTCCACATATTTATTTCTTAAAAAGCCATTAAAAAAGTTTACACTCAAATTTATATGTGACTTAGACCGGCACTGAGTCTATCCAGCGTTCTAATAATGTCTTGTGCTGGCCGTTCTGTTGCAGGAAGGTTCAAGCTTCAGTATCAGTGCGGGTCATGGCCCGGAAATGACGTCAGCGTCGCACAACTAGCTTCAACGCGTTTTGCATGTAATATGCATCATCAGGAAGCTAGTTCCATTTTGCTAATGGTATACATGCCCTTACTTGATATTTTCCAACCAATTGGCTCTCCACAGACCTGAAGTCTGCTTTCTGCCATTTTGCTTACTGGCGCTTGTTGTTCTTCTCTTCCCTATTAACCTCCTGTTTCCCCCTAACCAGGAAATCCATCAATTGGGGATGTTGTTTAACTATTAGTATATTCAGGCTGTAATGGAACATCTGCATATGCTTTTAGAATCTTATCAGATCTAATGCAAACTCATTAACGTTAATAATTTCATAAAGTTGTATATAGAAATACTAATATTAAAAATATTAAAAAACATTACATATATCTTTATGCACCACCATTTTACTAAAATCAACAAGAAGGGTAATGTACGACTATATTTTCAAAGATATGTTAGTAATAAAAGAAAAATTAAATAAAATAAAAATAAAGATAAAAATAAAAGAATAAAAATGAAAATATATAAAAATAAAAACATCAAATATTCAATATATACATTGGGATATATTCATCAATAGTATCAATAAAGCAGTTGACATCCAGATCCCCATTTAACCCATTCAGTTTCATAGTATTAAGTTTAAATATCCAATAAGTTTCATTACGTGAAACCTCCCTTCACAAATTTAGATTCCTCCAATGTGGTTCTATCCTATCTATGGCATACAATTTTAGATGTTGGGGATCCCTATTGTGTTTTAATCTGAAGTGATTAGAAACCCCTTTCTAATCTTTTTAATGTGTTCACCTATTCTAATCAAAAGTTTTCTTGTTTCTCCCCACGTACTAAAGATCACAACTGCACTTCAGCACGTAGGTTAGGCGCCATAAAAATCCTGTATAAGAATTATAATAACATGTAATAAGTTTATTTATTTGATATTTTTGCATGGTCGTATTAGATTGGAATTCAATTGTTTTTCTTGTTCCTTTTTTAGTGGTCCTGCAAGGCTTGCATTTGCCACACTTAAAAAAAAACCTTGCTGATCAAAAAATGTTACCATTTTTTTAGGGGGGTACGGTACAATTTTTCAATATACAATCTCTGATTCCCCTTGCTCTTCTAACAATAAACTTCAGTTTGGAAGGTAACACTTTACTTAAATGTGGATCCCCATATATGATTGGCCTTTTTTTTAATACCCTCTAATTTTTATATTCTATATTAAATCCTGTAATGAAGGGAACTTTCTGATCTCTTACCTTGCATGCTCTCCTTATCTAGGAGTCCTACTTTATCTCTTGTATGCTCCAATTCCTACCTTTTATATCCTTTGCTTAAGAATCTTTTTTTTTTGTTTTTTTTAAGAAATTAATATGTGGAATTTTGCGCAATGATGGCCGCTTTTTTACATGAGCACCTGAGAACCATAATAAGTGGAAACATATGAAAGAGCACTGCTGTATCTTTTGGACATATCCCTGACCAACTCTTTAAAGAATCAAAGAGATTAAGGTATAATACGAGCTTATTTATTACCGTTTTCTGGTGAGTGCATATTGTGGAAGGTGGTGGTGAATCACAGATCATGAGTGTTTTGGATTGCACATATATACTCACGTCCGACATGGTGGGTTAGTATATGAAGACTTCATGTTGGTAATTTTATATACTAATATACTTTGTATGCACAACTGATTACTGATGTGAATCATCATCAAGTTGGGGTGGTCACTTTGAATATATTGTTGGATTTTCTACACCTATAATTGGAGTTTATATTAAAGGGTTAGCGCAGTTATTCCTCCCATTGATATTTTTCAATTGCTTCCACTAAACTCAGTGGTAAACTGCTAGCTGCAGCAAAACCTATATATTGATCGATCTTAGAATTTGGTGTACACGTTTTTGTTTTATTTTGTGGCACATATACATCCTAGCAACTACTGACCATGTGCAGCTGCTAGTGTTATGACTAGCGCTAGCTAGCGGCTGCATAGAAGAAATTCTTCATTTATTGATGCCAGTAGAATCACCTGCCCAAACAGCCCAAATAATTCTCCAAGGCTGCATAATACAAACCCGAACATGAACGTGAACCCCATCCCTACTCATAACCAAACTTTCAGTCTCTCAAAAGGTTGGTTTCATAGGTGATCACATGTGCAGCACCATGACAGATCGAAACAGAGGCTAAGATGATTCTGTCCTTGATGTTAAAGGATCGGAGGGTTTAGTTCCACTTTGAATCCACTTGAAGAATGAGAGGTCTACTAATCTCTCACCCCAGCCTTTGTACACACGGTTATTGTTCACTCAATTAGATATTGCTGTCAACATATACTGCATGCATACTGGGACATCAAGTAAAAGAACCATTGCTCCTGTGCCTCCAGGAGGCACAGGAGCAGGAGGAGGACAGCAGGAGAACACTGCCAGGTAAATCTCCGGGGAGAAAGACAGCCAGGAGGGCTGGCGAGTGATACATTCAGAGGACTTAGAGGCATGCCTGAAGGGTCTGGGTGCAAGCAGTCTGAGATGGATGCAGAGTCAGTCTGGGAAGACTGTGGAGAAGTAGCCAGGAGGGCTAGAGAAAAGGGCAGCTGCAGTCAGGTAGGCTGGCAGTGTCTGAAGAGGTGGTACTGGGAGCAGTAGCCACAGGAATAGGACAGCTAAGCACAAAGACCTTTTTTTCTGCTACACTACCAAAGGGGTCCGCGGTCCCTGCCTGCAAAGGGCATTTGCTCTGGATCTGACTGAGTCTGTGTGGGATCAATTTGTCAGTACTAGCTGGGAGATGTAGTGCTACCAGCAAGATTGTGCTGGAGGTAAAAGAGGGGAAGTGTAGATATACTGCATGTATACAGTTATGTCCCTGAAGAATACCTTGTTGATCAAGTGGGCATCTCATAATAACCCTATCCCCATGCAAGTTCAACCCCCCAATAAAATAAAAAAAAAACAAGCTGCAAGGACTTATCTCTGACTCCAGCGTGTGTGGAAAATTTGTGTGCCTGGCTGTGCAGGGTGGGAGATACCCATATTCACCAGCGGCACCTACGGGGGGGGGGGGGGATCGTTACATGTTGATGAAGTTTTAGAGTAGCTTTTTCAAAACTGCTGTATACCTCTTTAGAACATTTTTACCTACAAGTAAGCGTATAATAAGGCTTACCTGTAGGTAAAATAAATATCTCCTAAACCTGTATGGTTTAGAAGATATTCACCTTGCATGAAGCTGCCGACATCAACAGCGCATGCACAGTGAAGATCCGGTAAAGGTCCGGCGTATCGTGCCGGAACAAAGGAACCCAGAAGAATCACAGAGGCAAAATGTCAGCTCCCTCGGCGGTGACCGGGAGACAGTGCGGAGCTTCATTTTAAGGTAAGTATATCATAATGCGCTAGTATGCGGTGCATACTAGCGCATTATGCCTATGTCTTATAGGTTTTTTTTTCTTCTGGGTATACAACCGCTTTAAGGGCTGGATGTGGCCCTTTGTTTGCCTTTATTTGGTTTGGCCCTTGGGGCACTATTCCTCCCATTGATAAGAACAATGAGGCACTATTCTTCCCATTGACACCAAAGACTGGGCAGTATCCCTCCCACTGACACCAATGATGGGGCACTATTCCTTCCACTGACACCAATAATGGGGCACTATTCCTTCCACTGACACCAATGATGGGGCACTATTCCTTCCACTGACACCAATGATGGGGCACTCTTCCTCCCACTGATAACAATGACGTGGCACTAAAAAAAAAAAAAAGGGAAAAGTTTATCTGCGCTTGAATCCTAAATTGACAGCTGAACACTATAACCTAGATAATAGGAAAATTATAAATAAATAAACAAAGTGCAGCACTGTAAATATCTATAGTGATTGAATAAATCAATTAATGAAATAAAAAAAAATAATAATAAACGTGAGAATTATTATAGTGTCCATAGAAAGAAGTCCCATAGAAAAATCCATGCTGATAAGTAAAATCCAAGGACAGCAAACGTGACGCCCAAGGTAAGATCACACTGGAGGCTTACCAAAAGATCAGAGCCCTCCGTACTCAGGGAGGTGAATAAGCGCTTAATCAGACTTCAAATCCACCAGCTAAGGCTCAGGTATCCTCTTAGGTAGCCCCCCAGTGGAAAATACAAGGATAGAAGATAGACAAGTACTCCAGTAAGCTGTACCAGCAAGTCCTCACTCGTGCTCAAAAAACGAAGTATATGAAAAATACAAAGCTCCACATAGTACAGTACTGTACAAATCATATAATTTATTGTAAAAAGTAGTGCACTTACATTTAAAACAACGTTAAAAGGCATAAATCAAATCACAAGCTGTAAACAGGTTGGTTCCCTATAACTAAAATGGCCGAACATCGGTCGGGCATACGCAGTAGTGTGTGTGCGTTGCTCCACCCTATGCTACTACACATGTGCTTATCTGCCTCCTCCTCCTCCTCCTCCAGTGCCACATTTGGCACCTTTCAGGGGGGAGGAGGGGAAAACGGGCACCTGGTTTTGACAGGTACCGCTCCTACTTCCGGGTGATCTCGCTGCAGCCCTCCTCCTTCTTCCCCTGCTGCCAGGCAATTCACAAAGCACAGCGCGTTTCGTGCATGCCCAGTAGGGAACCAACTGTGAAGATGTAAGACTTCACTGCTGGTTTCCCTTTACAGGAAATGGCAGCAGCTGCACCTGAGAGCCAATGTAAACATTGGCTGGGGTGCCAACATCGCTGGATTCCAGGACAGGTAAGTGTCCTAACATTAAAAGTTAGCAGCTACAGTATTTGTAGCTGCTGACTTTAATTTTTTTGGTGGGGGGGGGTGTGGACCTCCTCTTTAATAAGCAGTAACTGAGACCAACTTGAACAATATCAGTATGTCAATTTAAAATGTTTTTTTTTTATTGTTGCATTCTCACATTCCACCCGTTGCCTTAGAAAACACATTTAGGAAGGTGTTCAGGTGAAAAAACAAGAATGACTTATGAGCATCAGTATTAATTAACTGAAGCAGCACCAGGTGGTGGGATGGAAGGCCAACTAACGTCAAAAAGATGACATGGTGTAAAAAATTATGTATATTGTGTTTAACATCATCAGACAAGCTTAGTGGTGGGCTGGGAGGTATTAGTCAGTCACTGATGGTAGTGAAGGTTAGGTTAGTCTCTATTCTTGGTATGTAAGAGAGGGGGCTGACAGCTGTCACATATTCAAAATGATTCATCACATAAATTCTGAAGACATCAAATCACCAGGTGGGGTACTTTTTGCCTTAATCAAGAAATAAATGACATATATAATGTAGTACATCTTGAATCAATACTTTGTACTGTCTGCGCTATATAAATCACGAATAATAATCATATAATAAAAAAGTAATACAATTTGTCCTGACATATATAAAGGACAGATAGAAAAAGGTACAATTTTAGGACATTTATTATTATTTGTAGAAAGACTTGTACACCCTGTACAACTGAACAGCACATGTTTATTTCTGGTCTTATTACTGAACAAACGTTTTCTATATTATTTTACATTTTGTTGATTGCACTTCTTTACTTTGTGATAACATGCTTTGTGGTGTTTTTGCTAAAATCCAATAAATATCTATAAAAAAAAAAGAAAAGACACATATTATTACAACTAGAAATTCATTAACACATCATAAAATGCAATTTTTACTAAGGGGTTTATTTACTAAAGGCAAGTAGACTGTGCACTGTGCGAAGTGCAGTTGCTCCAGAGCATAGTAAATGAGATGAAGCTCTACTGACTTCCATCAGCCATTCATGTACAAGCAAAAATTATCTCCAAAGTGAAGCTTCAATTCATTTACTAAGCTCTGGGGCAACTGCATATTGCAAAGTACACAGTCTAGTTGCATAGCTCCCAACTGTCCCTAACTTCACGCAAGCACAGGGAGAACATGCAATCACCATGCATTTTGTGTCCTGACTCAAGGGACTTGAGTCAAGGACCCCAGTGCTCCAATTAAGAACCACTAAGCCACTGTGCTGCCATATAACACTGCCCAGTTATACATGGTGCTGTTAAATGTAAAGCTAGTCTTATAGACTGTGCTGCTACACTCTTAAGCTGGCCATAGATGGATCTAAATTCAGATGGTTCAGCAACGACCTATTTTAATTTTGACCAGTGTGTGTCCATACCCGCTGGACACATAATGATCGTTTGATCAACTTCTGTCAGAGGGATATGATGGAAAACATTTGTCACTCAGTGCAGCCACTGATCAGTGTATTTTGACAGTGGTGGGTTTGTGCAGATAGAGGAATCTGTTTTGAATTTTTTTCATTCAGCCCACTGGCTGAGCAAAAAAACTGAACATTTTCTGTCAAATACTTACCGTAATTTTCCTTTCCTGATGAACTCCATGGCAGACTACGTGTGGGTTAACCCCGCCTCCTCTCCAATGCTATAGAACCCCACTCCCATGAATTTGAGCTCACAGCCAGAGACTGCGTTCCGTAACTAGCCAACTCTTGACCAAGGGGTGGGAACTCCATCTGCCATGGAGTCCATCAGGAAAGGAAAATTATGGTATTTGATAGAAAATTTTTAATTTTCCTGACAGACTCCATGGCAGACTACGTGTGGGAAATAACTAGCCAAACCACATGGGAGGGTATGCTGATCAACAAAAAACTCTTACTTTGCCCTGTCAACTGACAGGATTCTTAAGCCAAAGTTTACAGGCGATAGAGATGCAGATTCTATGCAATAGTGCGACATGAATGTATTAATGGAGGCCCACGGGGCCGCTTTGCAGATGGCATCAGGAGCCACGTGTCTGACCGCCACACAGGAAGTTGCCATGCCCCTGGCTGAGTGTGCCGTCACTGCCTCCGGAGGAGCCAAGCCCTTGGCCTTATAAGCCTGCTGGATGGTTTGGACGATCCAGTCCACAATCGTTCTGGTCGAAGCCAGTTTCCCCTTGTTACTATGTAGGATAAACGGATGCTCCGAGTGTCTAAAAGGAGGAAGTAGCTTGCAGGTATTCCTTCAGTATTTCTCCCACATCC
The DNA here is from genome assembly GCA_037952925.1 of Lithobates clamitans. Classification (NCBI taxonomy): domain Eukaryota; kingdom Metazoa; phylum Chordata; class Amphibia; order Anura; family Ranidae; genus Lithobates; species Lithobates clamitans. The sequence continues at coordinate 1,094,601 of JBBGZY010001301.1, forward strand.
AGTGAGTGCATCTCCACAGTCCCTGGAGTCGTAAGTGTAGGTAGGACAATTTCTTGGTTCTCATGGAACACTGATGTGACTTTCGTGTTTGAGCCAAGCATAGGGATGAGCACCAACCGGAAGAAAGTCAGGAATGGTTCTTTATGACCTAAGGACCTGATCTCAGAGACCCTTTGGGTCGAAGTGATGGCTGCAAGGAAAGCGACTTTTGCAGAAAGGTCTTTGATAGAAACTGGAGTCCAGCCAGTGAATCGAGAACAAGGGGAAGATCCCACTTGGGGAATCTTGGCGTCCTTTGGAGCCTGAGACTTGCCACCCCTCAGAAGAACTGACGGATTAGAGGATGAACGGCCCATGATGTTACAGAGAAGGCCGACAGAGCTAAAACTTGGAGCCTGAGGGGGCTGATGGACAGAAACAGATCTAGACCAGACTGTAGGAATTCCAGGATGTCTTGGATTCCCGGATCTCTGAATTACCTTCCCGTAGAGGATGAGAACTCAACGAACTATACTACATACGGCCTATACCCTTGCGTACACCATATTTGTGCTTTCCCTTCTCGAGCTCATGAGAGTGGAAATTACACCCGATGCAAATTTGAGGGCTTTGCAGGAATCTGAGGATGACCAGGAAAGGGGGAAAGGCATATGCCCTGCTGGAGCTCCATCGATCTGTCAGAGCATCTACTCCGAAGGCCTGGCTGCAACAGCCCCGAGTGTAATACTTCCTGATCTTGAAGTTGCCAGGGGATACAAATAGGTCTACTTCAGGATCAATTCCCAAGGACAGGATCCACCTAAACGTCTTCATGTGAAGGGACCATTCGTTGTTGTCTAGTTGCATGCAGGACAGGAAGCCCGCCTGGACATTCAGAGCTCCAGGAACAAAAACTGCCGAGATATTGGCCAAGTTTTTCTGGGCCCATACCATGATGGGCTCGACTTCTGGGGGCAAGTTGAAGCTCCGAGTCCCCCCTTGTCACTTCACAAAGGAGACTGCCGTGGTGTTGTCTATTCTCAATAAACTGATTCCCCTTGCAGGTGATGACAGAAGACCTGAAGGGCACACCAGGCCGCCCGCAGTTCCAGGACATTTGAGCCCGGGTTGTGGACATCCCACCTGCCCTGTGCCAGCTCTGACCTGCAAAGGTCTCCCCATCCGGCACCACTGGCATCGGTCGTGACCTATGAGGTGGGGGTGATGGAGTGGCACGTGAGCACGTTCCTGCATTGTAGCTACCAGAAGAGGATGTTCCTCATCAATGTTGTTATGTGACTTAATTGGTTGAAGTCTCCTGAGTTCCAATGCTGAAGAAACCCTGTCTAGAAAGGTCGTAGCCTCCACAGAGACCATTTGACCATGAGGGAACGTAGAGAGACTCGTGCCGATGATTTTTAGGCACTGTGAGGCCCTCAGATGTGAGGAGGTTAGAGTCCATGACACTCTTTCCCTTATGACTGGGATCTTCTTCACTGGCAGAGAAATGGCCGTGAGGGCCAAGGAGGGTTTGCAGGCTTTACCGGCTAACCCATATATCCTCTTTAGGCCCTTATCTATTCTCCTCTCAAGCCCATCCTTGAAGGATACAGCATCCTCTAGAGGAAGAGAGACGTGCTTAGCCAGTCTCATTAGTGCTACGTCTACCAAGGGAGCATTTTCCAGATGCTTCACTTCTTCTAACTTGAAGGGGTATAATCTGGAGGATTTACTTGACAAAGAGTTCTTCTTGTCCACTTTACTCCATTCCTCGTCAATGGTGTCTTTTAACTCTGAAAGAGGTGGGAAATTAGAGAGCTTCTTCCCCAAGTGCATAAAGAATGTTCTTTGCTTAGTGCTTTGCACCTTTGTGAGAGGAGGGGCCATAACCCAGAAGTAAGTGGCGTTAAGGAACGCAAGAGCGTTCCAGACGCCATGAGAGGCCGTTCCAGGGAATAGGGAGGAAGAAAGAGACAGGGAGACAAACAGACAAACAATAATAACATAAGCTGCTGCCATGGGAAGAATTTCCTGGGCATACGCAGGTCGCCCCCCCACCAATGGGGCAACCAATGCCTGAAGCCACTCGCCCACCCATGGCTGGGCCCTGTACTTGAACAGTTTGATTGGTATGCCCGACTCGGGTCTTAAGACATTTTCAACTGGACTGGGCGCCATGGGAGTGAACGTAAGTGCATATCTTGTAGGTCCAAGTGAGGAGGACAAAAAAGGAATGCAGTCTCTGGCTGTAAACTCAAATTTATGGAAGTAGGGTCCTATAGCATTGGAGAGGAGGCGGGGTTAACCCACACGTAGTCTGCCATGGAGTCTGTCAGGAAAGGAAGAAATTAACTGTCTGTAGGTGGGGTTTAACCAGCATATGCGAAGAAATTGACAGTTTACAGAAAGAAGGCAACTTTCAGCGATGACACTACATATGTTGCCGATCATACAATTGTTCAGACAGAAGAGGGCACTGTTCCAAATAGTAATACAGTTCAGTAGTACATATCAGCCATTCACATACCATAGTCATCACATTTGCAAAAAAAATGTAGGGAAACTTTTGCTGCAAGCCAGTGTAGACGGAGTAGTATGTTAAGGGGTGGGGACATTCATTTTGTGGGCGTGACTGATACATAAAAAATTGTGGTGCGTGAAGCAAAAATTGGCATGGTTTAACGTATGCTAAATATTGGGCATTGCTTTAAACACTAGAGGACCAGCCGCCGCAGTTATACTGCGGCAGGTTGGCTCTCCTGGGCAAATTGCCATAGCTACATGTCGGCCACTTCAAGATCACTAGGGGGCGCGAGACTAGACGGCGGAGCTCATGCGCATGCCCAGCGACCATGATGCCCGTTGGGCATCCGCAATCACTCCTGAGAGAGACAGAATGGTGATCTGTCAATGTAAACAGACAGATCTCCGTTCTGTCAGGGGAGAGGAGACAGATCTGTTCATACTAAGTACGAACAGTGATCGGTCTCCTCCTCCAGGCAGTCCCATCCCCCCCACAGTTAAAATCACTCCCTAGGACAAACACATTTACCCCCTTGATCGCCCTCTAGTGTTAACCCCTTCCCTGCCAGTGACATTTATACAGTAATCAGTGGCTATTTATAGCGCCAATCGCTGTATAAATGTCAATGGTCCCAATAAAGTGTCAAAAGTGTCCGATCTGTCCACCGCAATGTCACAGTCCCAATAAAAATCGCAGATCACCTCCATCACCACTAAAAAAAAAAAATGTATAATAAAAATGCCATAAATATATCCCTTATTTTGTAGACGCTCTAACTTTTGCGCAAACCAATCAATATATGCTTATTGTGATTTTTTTCCCAAAAATATGTAGAAGAATACATATTGACCTAAACTAAGGAAGAGATTAGTTTTCATATTTTTGGGGGTATATTTATTATAGCAAAAAGTAAAAAATATAGCTTTTTTTTCAAAAATGTTCGCTCTTTTTTTGTTTATAGCGCAAAAAAATAAAAAACACAGAAGTGATAAAATACCACAAAAAGAAAGCTCTATTTGTGGGAAAAAAGGATGTCAATTTTGTTTGGGTACAATGTCGCATGACCGCGCAATTGTCAGTTAAAGCGACGCAGCACTGTATCGCAAAAAATGGCCTGGTCATTAAGGGGGCAAATCCTTCCGGGGTTGAAGTGGTTATGGGGGTGCGATTAAACAGAGTCTGTTTACATCTGCCTGGCCATAGGGATGCATTGACCTTCCCATAAGATCCGCCTGAAAAACTGACAGGCAGACCGATGGGACCCGCTCTGCTAAAGAGACCTTAGTGATGGTGTCAGCAAGGAGGGACTGTGAGAAATTGGGTTTAAAACTGCACTGCCCAATTTCTCCCAGTAAGGACAGTGCTACATGAAAACAGGAGATACCATCTTTGTCAGCTAACAGCATTTTTTTACTTTTATTGAAAAGTCTAAAAGATAGACATAAAAGAATGCTGTAAGCCGACATGTAGCACTGTCCTGACTGAGAGAAATTGGGCAGTGCAGTTTTAAACCCAATTTCTGACAGTCCAGTGACTGCTGGATAAAAAAAAAACAAAAAACTTTACCTTCAAAGTCCCCCTGTAACATCAGAGCCCCCCTTTACCATCAGAGTCCTCCATCGGTGCAGTCTCATTAGTGCAGCCCATCAGTGCAGCCTCCTCAGTGCAGTCTCATCAGTGCAGCCTCATCAGAGCAATCTCATCAGAGTAGTCTCATCAAAACAGTCTCATCAGTGCAGCCTCATCAGAACAGTCTCATCAGTGCAGCCTCATCAGTGCAACCTCCATAATGCAGTCTCATCAGTACAGCCTCCTTAGTGCAGTCTCATCACTGCATCATCAAGAGCAGTGTCATCAAGAGCAGTCTCATTAGTGCAGCCTCATAGGTGCAGCCTCATCAGAGCAGTCTCATCAGTGCAGCCTCATTAGTGAGGCCTCATCAGAAAATTCTGATCAATGCAACCTCATTAGTGCAGTCTCATTAGTGCAGTCTCATCAAGAGCAGCCTCATCAAAAGCAGCCTTATCAAGAACAGCCTCATCAAGAGCAGCCTCATCAAGAACAGCCTCATCAAGAGCAGTCTCATCAGTGCAGTCTCATCAGAGCAGTGTCATCAGTGCAGTCTCATTAGTGCAGCCTCATAGGTGCAGCCTCATCAGAGCAGTCTCATCAGTGCAGCCTCATTAGTGAGGCCTCATCAGAAAATTCTGATCAATGCAACCTCATTAGTGCAGTCTCATTAGTGCAGTCTCATCAAGAGCAGCCTCATCAAAAGCAGCCTCATCAAGAACAGCCTCATCAAGAGCAGCATTATCAAGAATAGCCTCATCAAGAGCAGTCTCATCAGTGAAGTCTCATCAGAGCAGTGTCATCAGTGCAGTGTCATCAGTGCAGTCTCATCAGATCAGTCTCATCAAGAGCAGTCTCATCCAGAGCAGTCTCATTAGGGCAGCCTCGTCAGAACAGTCTCATCAGTGCAGCCTTATTAGTGCAGTCTCATCAGAGAAGCCTCATCAGTGCAGCCTCACCAGTGCAGCCTCATCAGAGCAGTCTCATCAGAGTAATCTCAGTAGTGTAGTCTCATCAATGCAGTCTCATTAGTGCAGCCTCACCAGTGCAGTCTCATCTGTGCAGCCTCATTATTGCAGCCTCATTGGAGTAGTCTCATCAGAGTAGTCTCACTAGTGGAGTCTCATCAGTGCAGTCTTATCAGAGCAGTCTCATCATTGTAGTCTCCTTAGTGCAGTCTCCTTAGTGCAGCCTCATCAGTGCAGCCTCTTCTGTGCAGCCTCTTCTGTGCAATCTCATCTGTGCAGCCCCATCAGTGTAGTCTCATCAGTGCAGCCTCATCAGTGCAGCCTCATCAGAACAGTCTCATTGGTGCAGCCTCATCAGAACAGTCTCATCAGTGCAGTCTCATCAGTGCAGCCTCATTAGTGCAGTCTCAAAGAAGTCTCATCAGTGCAGCCTCACCAGTGCAGCTTCATCAAGAGCAGCCTCATAAGTGCAGCCTCATCAGTGTAGTCTCATCAGTGTAGTCTCATCAGTGCAGTCTCATCAGTGCAGCCTCATCAGAACAATCTCATCAGAACAGTCTCATTGGTGCAGCCTCATCAGAACAGTCTCATCAGAGCAGTCTCACCAGTGCAGCCTCACCAGAGCAGTCTCATCAGTGCAGTCTCGTCAAGAGCAGTTTCATTATTGCAGTCTCATCAGTGCAGGCTCATGAAGTAGAATCCTTATTCTTCCTCCCAAGTTCCCGCAGCAGCCACTGACACTGACAGTCTGACTGGCTCCTCACCCTCGACTGGCCATTCCCCCTTTTGCCACTGACCAATCCGCAGCACTTCCTGGAGGTGGAGAGGAGGTAGGGGAGGGATGACAGTGTGGGCCGGGACAGAGGCCAATTTTCGGGATTCTGCCTGGAACAATAACAAAGTGGGACATGGGTCGGATTTTAAGGACTGTGACATACTATGACATACCACAGAGTGCCAGAGGAATACTTCCCAATAAGGAGGCTATAGCTCGTTTACACTGTGGTGCCCATATGCCCCTGCAGATATCTGGCTGCCATTGAGAGATTGTTCCAGGAAGCAGCCTCCACCGGTAGGTTTTCAGTCACACTAAATCTTCACCAAACTTCACTTGAAATTGCATGATTTCAAAGCTGCACATCAGTGCGACTTAAGGTGCAACTTGGCTGACATCTGTGCAATTTCATGCACAGATGTTTATGCAAGTGGCACCTGAAATCGGCAAAAATAGTGCAGAAACGTCTTTTTCAAATCAGTGCGAAACTGCAAAGTCGGCATCGCACCAATGTGAACAGTTCCATTGCTGACAAAAGGGTGCAACTTGTCATGCGATTTGGACCTGTCAAATTGCATGACAAGTTGCACTGGCATGACCGGGTGCTTAAGGGAGTCTACTGTTCCCTTCTCGACAGGTACCTCTCATGAATGCTGCTCCCACTTTCTCAATATCCAGCAGTGCTTTGTCCCTATCTTACTCCCACACTTCGGGCACATCAAATGACACAGAATTCTATTATTTATGGAATCCTCAGTCAAGATGGCTGCCCAAATCTCACTGGATTTCAGTACCGAATAGGACTGCAGTCCTCTCCAAGATGGCTACCTGGAGCCCATAGCAGGAGAAAACTAGTCTTCAATAGGCCCTTAAAAGCCTGAAAAAATGTTACAGTGCCACATTCAGGTTGGAGGATATACTGCATCCTCCATCTGCCTACAAATCCAGCTTTAGGGCGCACCTGTAGCGACAAAGTTAAAGTGCAAAATTCTTTAGCGCATGCAGTAAAAAAAATAAATAATTGTGATCATATTAAGAATACAATTCAAAGAAACCCAAGCAAGTCAAAATAAAATATTTTTAAACAATAAATAAGCTACAAAAAGATTTTCCTCTGGTGGGACTCTGTAAGGCAAGACATCCCCAAAAGTGATAACAATTGTTTATAAAAAAATATTGTTAAAAATATAAAAAAATGTTAAAAAACAGAAGAAAAGGTATGTAGTGGTGAAACTACAATTGATGCGAGTACATACAATGATGCATGTTTTAATAGCATACATAAAAACCCCTTGTTCTGTTAAGTGGACCACACACAACAGATTTAACCCAACACATTTCGAGTTATAGCGTTAATCCTCTTCATCAGGGGTTAGTGGTTATGGGTAAAGCATTAGTATCACGTGGTTATGTAGAGTATTATGGATATCACATTGTTTAAAAACAAGGAATGCCCTGTTTCCCCGAAAATAAGACCTAGCGTGATTGTCAGTGATGGCTGCAATATAAGCCCTACCCCCCAAATAAGCCCTATCCTGTTTCCCCCCCCAAAAAAAGCCCTGCCCTGAAAATAAGACTTACAAGGACATAAACTAGGGCTTATTTGGGGGGTAGGGCTTATATTGCAGCCATCACTGACAATCACGCTAGGTCTTATTTTCGGGGAAACAGGGTATTTGCTGCTATAAGCCAGTCAGAAAGTCCAAGGGGTAAAGCACACAAAGGATTCGGCCAATATCACTCACAGGGGTCACTCAGCCCAAACCCCAAAGGGAGAGCGCCATACCATAGATCGGTAAAGGCAGTGAATCTCTGCTACCTTGTGGTCATAGAAGAAATTGAACTAGAATCTTCAATTGGTCACACAATGAGATGTTAGGAAGTCAGGCAGCACATAAATATAGTGCGGATAGCCTTACATGCAGAGGTGTGACCTCTAAGCCTGAAAACTGGTCATGGACGACACGCATTGGGTTAACTCTGTTGTGTGTGGTCCACTAAACAGAGCAAGTGGTTTTTATGTATGGTATTGAATCATGTATCATTATATGTACTCGCATCAATTGTAGTTTCACCACTACGTACTTTTTCTCCTGTTTACGTTTTCAAATAAAATATATTTTGGGGAGGTCTTGCCTTATAAAGTCCCACCAGAGGAGAATCTTTTTGTAGCTTGCTTGACTCAGGGATGCGGGCCTCATCTCCCATCCTTTAACAGACAGCGTATCTCTAAATACTTAAACAATAAATAACTGAAACGGCTTTGTATGTGGCAAATTTGGATGGGTATTTATCACAGAAAGAACATGATCTGAGGGAACCCCAAAGAGTTCAAATGCAATTATAGAGAAACTGTAACCCAAAATGACTCCTGTCAACAATGGGCTAGTATAAGTATCAGCTAGTATACTGTAAGTAAGGGTTGACTGATTTTATAAAAATAAAAGAAAAATATTTCAGAAAATATAACAGGAATATATTCGAAAATCATGGTTAAAAGTCAAGTTTTCCTCCAGGATAGAGAACAGGCTACAGTAAACTTTCCTTGGACAACTATGATAAAGGTCTTCTCTCCTTTAGTGGGCTTGCTGAGAGAGGTCACGCCTGGTACTTTGCTGGAGGCTCCAAACAATTGCGTTTTCCCTCTAGTGTCAGCTGGAGCTTTTGAAAGGCGTAACACATTGAATGGGGATCTCATAAAAGAAGATGAGCATATATAACGGCAAAACAAAGACAGAAAGTTCCAGAGGGAACGGGGAAGGATAGTATTGGATAAGAGCAAGAGATATCAACAGAGGCGAGAAGAAGAGTAGCAATAAAGGCAGCTATAAATAAAAAGCACAAAATAATATGAGAGGTGAAGATGGAAAAGAATGGAGATGAGAAGAGGTGATGAGGGGAGAGAAGAGAGGATATTGCAGAGGAGAGCAGACACCTGCAGACCTGGGGATCTGTAATAGAGTTTGATAGTGTATACGCCATTCATCATTCACAATGTATCCCTAGGCATTTCACACTAGGAAATGTGGATGTATGAGGAACCCTAGGCACTGATGTGATTTACATTTACATATAGAGGGAAAGTGAAGGGAGGATGAAGAAAAGGAGAATTAGAAGGGAAGATGTTAAAGCTCAAGATTCAGTTCAATGCAGCTATGTAATCATTAGTACATCATTAAAGTGTATGTTACCCTATGTTCTTTCTATGGGTGTGTATTTTATAAATCATAGAGGTTAATTTACAGTGCCTGGAAAAAATATTTACAAAGTGGCACATAATTATGAAGTGGAAGGAAAATGATAAATGGTTTTCACATTTTTCACAAATAAATATCTGAAAAGTGTGGCATGCATTTGTATTCAGCCCCCTGTATGGAACCAATTACCTTCAGAAGTCACCTAACTAGTAAATAGAGTCCACCTGTGTGTAATTTAATCTCTGTATAAATACAGCTGTTCTGTGAAGCCCTCAGAGGTTTGTTAGAGAACCTTAGTGAAGAAACAGCATAATGAAAGCCAAGGAACATACCAGACAGGTCAGGGATAAAGTTGTGGGGAATTTTAAAAAAGCAGGGTTAGGTTATAAAAAAAATATCCCAAGCTTTAAACAACTCATGGAGCTCTGTTCAATCCATCATCCTGAAAATGAAAAGTGTATGGCACAACTGCAAACCTACCAAGACATGGCTGTTCCACCGAAACTGATAAACCAGGCAAGGAGAGCATTAATCAGAGAAGCAGCCCAGAGGCCCATGGTAACTTTGGAGGAGCTGCAGAGATCCACAGCTTAGGTGGGAGAATCTGTCCACAGGACAACTATTAGTCATGCACTCCACAAATCTGGCCTTTATGGAAGAGTGGCAAGAAGAAAGCCATGGTTGAAAGAAAGCCATAAGAAGTCCCGTTATCAGTTTGCGGGAAGCCATGTGGGGGACACAACAAACATGTGGAAGAAGGTGCTCTGGTCAGATGAGACCAAAATTAAACTTTTTGGCCTAAAAGCAAAACCCTATGTGTGGCAGAAAACTAACACTGCACATCAGCCTGAACACACCATCCCCACCGTGAAACATGGTGGTGGCAGCATTATGTTGTGGGGATGCTTCTCTTCAGCAGGGACAGGAAAACTAGTCACAGTTGATGGGAAGATGGATTGAGCCAAATACAGGGCAATCTTGGAAGAAAACCTGTTAGAGTCTGCAAAAGACTTGAGACTGGGGTGGAGGTTCACCTTCCAGCAGGACAACGACCCTAAACATACAGCCAGAGCTACAACAGAATGGTTTAGATCAAAGCATATTTATGTGTTAGAATGGCCCAGTCAATGTCCAGACCTAAATCTAATTGAGAATCTGTGACAAGACTTGAAAATTGCTGTTCACGGACGTTCTCCATCCAATCTGACAGAACTTGAACTATTTTGCAAAGAAGAATGGGCAAAAATTTCACTCTCTAGATGTGCAAAGCTAGTAGAGACATCCCTAAAAAGACTTGCAGCTGTAATTGTAGCGAAAGGTGGTTCTACAAAGTATTGACTCGGGGGGGGGGGGGGGCTGAATACACTTTTCACATATTTATTTGTAAAATATTTAGGAAACCATTTATCATTTTCCTGCCACGTCACAATTGTGCAATTATGTGCCACTTTGTGTTGGTCTATCACATAAAATCCCAATAAAATACATTTACGCTATGACAAAATGTGGAAAATTCCACGGGGTATGAATACTTTTTCAAAGCACTGTACTAAAGGCAAAAAGGTTGTGCACTTTGCAAAGCTGCTACAGAGCAAGGTAAGTGAGGTAAAGCTTAATTTTGCAAAGAATACCTGATAACATGAAAAAACTGGAAAATAAAAAAAAAAAAAACAGCATTTTTGCTTGCACATGATTGGATGATGGAATTCAGCAGAGCTTCTGCTCATTTACCAAGCTCTGGAGCAACTGCTCTTGCAGAGTGCACTTTGCAAAGTCCACAGTCTATTTGCCTTTAGTAAGTCAACCCCATAGTCTCTATCATTTTTATGTAAGGCCCCGTGTACACGGGACGCTGCTAAACGTACGTTCAGAGGCAGTTGGCTTTTTTCAACTGACCCTGAACTCATTAAATGTTATCCTATGTGTCCATGTACACAGTCTCGTTTATTGCCGATTTTAGGTTACGATTAACAGAGTTTCTTCAAAAGCAAAAAAATGGGTTCAGACGCCGAAGTTTCTGACTTTTCAGATGCCAAACGCGTCTAAACGTGGCTAAACGCTATAACCCGCGTTTCGTTTATAGGCATTTTTTGCCATTAAAAAAAAAATATATATATATATTATATATATATATATATATTTTTTAGAAATGCTTCTAAATGCAAATGCGGCAAAACGCCACAAAACGCGGCATTTAAATGCGGCAAAACGGATGTTTTAAACGTGGGTTACTATCTGTCAAGTTAAATCATTCAGGAGAGGCTGCAAAAACGTCCTCTGTACATGAAGCCTAATGCCGCATACACACGAGTGGACTTTATGGCAGACTTTGCGCGGCGGACTTTTGGACTGACTTTATGACGGACTTTCCGAATGAACGGACTTGCCTACACACAATACACCAAAGTCCGTCGAATACGTACGTGATGACGTACGACCGGACTAAAACAAGGAAGTTGATAGCCAGTAGCCAATAGCTGCCCTAGCATGGCTTTTTGTCCATTGAACTAGCATACAGACGAGCGGACTTTTCGACCGAACTCGAGTTCGACGGATAGATTTAAAACATGTTTTAAATCTAAGTCCGTCCAACTTTTGAGCAAACAAAGTCCGCTGGAGCTCACACACGATTGAATTGTCCGACGAAATCCCGTCCGCTGGGCAAAGTCTGCCGTGAAGTCCACTCGTGTGTACGCGGCATAAGTCTTCCATCTGAAGTACCTGGTTGATCCTACCAGTCACCTTTTTAATTTGTCCTTCACCGACCACACAAAGCGCTGAAGCTGATCTGTGTTTGCATGGTCAGTTTTCATCCTTTGGCTGGCCAGACACTGTGCAGACATACAGTATGCCTGTATTGGGTAGTTTATTAAGCCACCCCACCCCTCCTCCCATACCAATCACAGCATGCCTCTGGCACACACCACTGCCAATCACAGCCTGCCTCCTGAACAGATATAGGTGATAATGGAGACACCCACAAAAAAAAGGTCTGGTCAAAATTTTAAGGGGGTCCCCACACAAAAGAACTAGGAAACTAATGTAACCACCACATCTAAGAATTGCTAAGCTGCAATATATTAGACTTGTTTTTTAGTTTTATACTGCTTTAAAGGAGAAGTATGGCCAAAGATTTTTTAGCTATCCTTCTCCTGTGGGTCACAGGTGTGCAGTTAATTCTACACTCCTGTGACTCGTTTTCAGCTGACAACAGGCTAAACCTGCTGTTGGCTGACAACATGGTCAGGATCCAGCCAGAAGTGTGGAACAACACCTGGAAAAACAGCAGAGAACCGGTGATTGACGGTCATCAGCTCTATTCCAGCTGAAGACCAAAGATGACCACGCGATCAGCAGTGTTTTATCGCTCAGTTTGCGGTGTAGAGGCGGCGGGGGACAGTTGCAGCCAGGATCAGTGCTGCAGTCATTTAGCTGAGTATGATTTTTTTTTTTTTTTTGTGAATCCCACACTTCTCTTTAAAAAAAACAAACAAAAAAAACTTTTCTCCCATGCAATAAAGGTCTGTGTCATTTACAGGATGCAACAGCTACTAATGAGAGGACAATCCATGAGTAACTTTTATTCTTTCACACCTTATCCAATTCCACAGATAATGTCACTCTCACCCCTAGGTGATAAAAACGCAATGGGGAGACCTAGGACAGCATAACGAAACAAAAATGTGACATTTACAGAATAACCAGGGAAACTGAAATACTGTAGTGTATATGGTAGCACTAGATTCTGCATCCCCAAGGGCAGTGAAACACTTACTATATAACAGTATTTTAAAATTGTCTCTTTTCACAAATGTATTGTTTTAGTTCAATCATTGCTAGTAATGACCAAACAATTCATATGAATGAAGTCATTATTCTGCAGAATTTTCTTCTAACCTCACTCTAATGCCGTGTACACACAAGTGGAATTTTCAACCGGACTGGTCCGACGGACCGACTCCGGTGGACAATCAGACCGTGTGTGGGCTTCATCGAACCCGCAGCGGACTTTTTCGGTTGAAAATCAGACGGACTTTAGATTTGGAACAGGTTTCAAATCTTTCTGACGGACTTGAGTCCGGTCGAAAAATCCATTCGTCTGTATGCTAGTCCGACGAAAAAAAAACCGACGCTAGGGCAACTATTGGCTACTGGCTATCAACTTCCTTATTTTAGTCCAATTGTACGTCATCACGTACGAATCCGTCGGACTTTGGTGTGATCGTGTGTAGGCAAGTCCGTTCGTTCGAAAGTCCATCAAAAGTCTGTCGAAAGACCGCTGTAAACCCCTGAAATGAAAAATAAACAAAGCATACCCCTCTATAGAGTGTAATTGCCTGGATCCACAGCACCTGGTGTGATTTCTGTCTGCTCTCTCCTTCTGCTATGCGCATGAATCACTTCTCACAGGTTATGCCGACACCAGGGAATCCCACAGCAGGTGATTGACAGCCACAGCTATGCATGTTTCCTTATGAGACTGTGCAGAGGGGGAAGGGTGTCCTTTCCTTCCCATAAACTCTCAGATTACACTCAGTTACGTGCAGTGTGTGACATCAGCTCCCTGTCCCCTGCTTGCTGGAAGCTCAGAAATGGTGTCTAAATTCTGGACTTTGAATGGCTGTAAAGAAGAGAAGACAGGTACAACGTATGTAGGAGGATTTGTTTGATCTCGTGTGTATCACCTGAAGCCAATCACGTCACTGGGTATGTAAGGGTATGTAAGGGTTTAGATCCACTTTAAGATATTATAAAGGCAAGCTTTTAGGATAATATAGAATAGGTCCTTTCTTCAGGTTTTATACATTGCATACATAAAACCTGACACAGAGATCTAATTTATACCAAAAGCTTGCATCCTTCATAACTTAGAATATATTTTTTCATCAATCCCTCCTAACCCTGAAGTATGCAACGGGGGAGATTAACTATGTCTGGAGAGTGCAAAATATGGTGCATGGTAGCCAATCAGATTCTAACTTCAGCTTGTTCAATTAAGCTTAGACAAGAAAACCTGGAAGCCGGTTGGTTTCTATGCAGAGCTTCACTAGATTTTGTACTCCTCAGTTTTAGTAAATCCTCCCCAATGTCTCTTTCCTTCATATTGTCTTGTGCATGCTCCCAGTCCTCTGCTTACCCACCTCACCACTGTTTGTGCAGAGCAAGCTGTGCCCATTATTTCTGCTCATTTGCTCTGCTCTATGCATACTACAATTCCTATAAATCTTACATTCTACATCAAGCCACTGCACATGCACTGAATTAACAGTGATAAATGTTGGTTCTTCCTGCACTCCTCCTCCTTCTAGAATGAGCTAAAACATAACTCATACATGAGACATTTGGGCAGTGATAAGGATGAGAGGAGGGCCCAGTAGATGTTGCTGCATGCAATCACAGGTAGATGTGCAGTCTATTTGGAAGCAGCGGCGTCTGGTGCTCCATCAGGGGGGCAGCAAACAAACCTGAGACATTTACACCCCCCCGGGTTGCTCCAGCCCACCACCCCACACCAACCCCCTCTCCATGCTGATCGATCGGCGCTTACCCCATCCAGGTTGCGGCTGTAGATTCCCCCCTCTATCTCCTCTGTTTCCCAGCGGACGCTGCTTCTCCTCCCAGCCAATCAGCTCTTCAGACTCCCAGCTAATGGGGGGTCTTAGGACCCGATTCCTGATTGGCTGAGAGGAGAAACAGGAAGACAGACAATATTAATTTGCTAATGTCACACAAATGGGTGGGCTCAGGGCGCAGTGCTCTGCCCACCCTTTCTTGCAGGCAATTGCAAGTCTCTAATCATGTGCTTCAAAAGAAAAAAACAACCCATTGAAATCCTTCCCTCCGGTGCCCTGCATGTAGATTAGGGGCCGGGTGCATGGATTTGGGGGGCGGCGCCCCTGCGCCCTGTATGGAGCGGCAGCCACTGTTTGTAAGGCAAGCAGTAAAGGTAGGCTATATTCACACACATTGTGGGGACATGGAGAATCAACATAGCCACCCTAGAACAGGAAAGAAACACCCAAGAAAAGATCTCCATTGCTGATCAGCAGCTGCTGTCAAATTGTTACTCCATGTCATGGCCAGATCTAGAGGGGTGCTGGGGTAGGCCGTGCCCCCCAGATTTCAGTTGCACCCCCCAAAGCCAACCTGTCCTCCACCCTGCTGACCCCGTCTTCCACCCTGCTGACCCCTGTACATGTCCCAGCTGACCCCTGTCCTCTGCCTTTTTTAGCCCTGTCCTCTGCCCTACTGACACCTGTATAGGTCCCTGCTGACCCCTGTCCTCTGCCCTATTGACCTCCTGTACACTCCCCTGATGCCCCCTCTCTTTTGCCCTGCTGACTCCCTGTACACTGCTTCGGTTCTAAAATAGAAACTTTGAAGTCACAACTGTTTGAGACTTTGAGTTCAGTCTCTACTGTTTTTGAGTGAACACAAGCTTTATCCCGTGTTGAGCCCTGATGAGGGGAAAGTGGTTTTTGCCCCTGAAATATGGATGTTTTATATATGACTTTTTTTTACCAGCAATTAAATTGTCTTGGACTCTACCATCTGGCTATGCAAGTCTCTTAGGTCGTTCTGGAAAAAGTCTTCACCATAGCATCAGAGATTCTAGGGGGACCCATAGTCGCCGACCCTTCCTTAGAAATTCTCCACATCGATATTAACAAACTCCCACCAAAGACTAGGGTAGTTCTTATACACCTCCTTATGACGGCTAAACTTTCCATTACCAGACGTTGGAATACACTAGATCCCCTCCCATTAGTGACAATGTGAGTATCCTTAACCACCAATGTGAAATGGAACGGCTTCTATTAGCAAACTAACAACCTCAAAATGTTATCAACGATGGTCTGTATGGTTGTGTAATCCCAGGTGGACGATCACGATTTGATGACAAACATTGTATGAGATAGTATAGTCCCTATGTGGATATATCTTCAGTCAAGTTTTGCTGACTGGATATTTCTGTTTCTGTGTTTGTATTACCCCCCCTCCCCCCCCCTCCTTTCCCTCCGCCCCTCTCCCTGGTTAAGAGGTATCCTTATTAGCCTTCATGCTGTATTTTACAGTGTTATATACACTATATTGTCAAAAGTATTGGGACGCCTGCCTTTACACGCACATGAACTTTAATGGCACCCCAGTCTTAGTCCGTAGGGTTCAATAATGAGTTGGCCCACCCTTTGCAGCTATAACAGCTTCAACTCTTGTGGGAAGGCTGTTCACAGGGTTTAGGAGTGTGTCTATGGGAATGTTTGACCATTCTTCCAGAAGAGCCTTTGTGAGGTCAGGCACTGATTTTGGATGAGAAGGCCTGGCTCGCAGTCTCCGCTTTAATTCATCCCAAAGGTGTTCTATCAGGTTGAGGTCAGGATTTTGTGCAGGCCAGTCAAGTTCCTCCACCCCAAACTCGCTCATCCAAGCATTTATGGACCTTGCTTTGTGCACTGGTCCAAATCATTTGGTGGAGAGGGGATTATGCTGTGGGGTTGTTTTCAGGGGTTTGGCTTGGCCCCTTAGTTCCAGTGAAGGGAACTCTTAAGCCATCAGCATACCAAGACATTTTCGACAATTTCAAGCTCCCAACTTTGTGGGAACAGTTTGGGGATGGTCCCTTCCTGTTCCAACATAACTGCGCACCAGTGCACAAAGCAAGGTCCATAAAGACATGGGTGAGCGAGTTTGGGGTGGAGGAACTTGACTGGCCTGCACAAAATCCTGACCTCAACCTGATAGAACACCTTTGGGATGAATTAAAGCAGAGACTGCGAGCCAGGCCTTCTCATCCAAAATCAGCGCCTGACCTCACAAATTTGCTTCTGGAAGAATGGGCAAACATTCCCATAAACACACTCCTAAACCTTGTGGACAGCCTTCCCACAAGAGTTGAAGCTGTTATAGCTGCAAAGGGTGGGCCAACTCATTATTGAACCCTACGGACTAAGACTGGGATGCCATTACAGTTCATGTGTGTGTAAAGGCAGGCGTCACAATACTTTTGGTAATATAGTGTATCTTAGAATATGTCTGTTTTTCTGAACATTATGCTTTTTATTGTACATCATGTCTGTACTCTTCAGACCTCTCTACTGTTGTTGATATAATGTATTTGGTATACCTCAACAAAGAACTATTGACATAAAAATTATCTTGGACTCTTTTATCTGGTTTTGGTCTTTCTGTATTTCTATGACTAGAGTGGGAAGTCGGAGAACAGCTGAAAAAAGCTTCAATATGAAAATAAAACAAAGGAAGAGAAAGATAAAAGGTACATTATACTTATATTTGGACCTATTGCAGTTATTTTTATTTTTATAACAAATGTGAGTTTAGTGTCACTTTAAGTTAACCAATAAAGAGTATCACTTGAACCCCAAACCTTCTGCGTTAATCAATGATTAACAATGTATAACACCCTACTAGTGCAACATGACTTATTGCAGCTATCAATTTCTTTTAGAATATCAATAATAAACCAATGAATAAGAAACTAACAAGAGGCTTCCAACACTGATATAAACAAAAAAGCAAAATGTATAGATACATAGGTAGAAAGGTCAAACAAACTTGTCAAGTTACTGTATATATTTTACTGGCTAAAAACTAAAATAATAAAAAGATACAAGCATTCAAAGCTCATTCTTCATGTATTATGACAGATAAAATACTGAAAAGGGCAAAATATGAAGATATTCTTTCTATTTGTACAGATAGTAAACCAATAAAATGTAAAGGATAGTAAACAATGAGATATAAATAAACAACAAACTGACAAGGCAATACCTGAAGAGGAGCTTTAGAGCTTTGAAAGACATTTTTTATTATTAGATTTAGTTAGCCACTAATAGTTATCATTTTGACATTTTTTTTTGCCTTCACTACCTATGTATTTATTCCTGGCTAACATGATACGTCATTTTTCTCTAAAAGAGAATAGAACATTTCTTTTCATGGAGCCATTTTGTTGAATTTTTGAAAATGTTTGAAAAATGAAACCCAGGAACATATATTTTTTTTTTACTAGTAAGGGCAGCAAGAACCAGTGACAATAATACAGTGATCAGTGCTAAAAATATTGACTTTCTCTGTACTAATAACCCTGGCTGGGAAGGGGTTAACATCTAGGGCAATCAAAGGGTAAAATGTGTGCCTAACAAGTGTTTTCTCACTGTGTGGGAGGTGCTTTTACTAAGGGAAGGCTTTTTCCTGCTTTGCAGGAACACAGGATCAATGTCTTCCATACTGACAGAACGGTGATCTGCCTTGTTTACATAGGCACACTGCCATTCTGCCTGTGTGGAGAATGATCCATGGGTACTGGTGGACATCGAGTCTGCCGGACCCGCTGATTGGTTCCGATACTCAGAAATGCAGAATCACGTATATACACGTATTATTATTAAATTATAAATGCAACACTTTTATGCTTGCCCCTAATTATCATGAGCTGAACTCAAAGATCTATGACCTTTTCTATGTACACAAAAGGCCTATTTCTCTCAAATATTGTTCACAAATCTGTCTAAATCTGCGTTAGTGAGCACTTCTTCTTTTCCGAGATAATCCATCCACCTCCCAGGTGTGGCATATGAAGATGCTGATTAGACAGCATGATTATTACACAGGTGTGCCTTAGGCTGGCCACAATAAAAGGCCACTCTAAAATGTGCAGTTTTATCATATAGCACAATGCCACAGATCTCCCAAATTTTGAGGGAGCGTGCAATTGGTATGCTGACTGCACGAATGTCCACCAGAGATGTTGCCCTTGAATTGAATGTTCATTTCTCTATGATAACGTCTCTAAAGGCGTTTCAGAGAATTTGGCAGTACATCCAACCAGCCTCACAACTGCAGATCACATGTAACCACATCAGCCCAGGACCTCCACATCCAACATCTTCACCTCCAAGATCATCTGAGACCAGCCACCCGGACAGCTGCTGCAACAATCGGTTTGCATAACCAAAGAATTTCTGCACAAACTGTCAGAAACTAGACATGTGCAGAACGAAAAAATAAATTTAGTTTTGTTTTGTTTCAATTCGTTATTTACATAAATCCGTTTAGTTAAATTAATTTAATCCATTTCATTAGTTTTCAGAATTTGTTTTGTTTATTCGTATCGATTCAAATTTTCCGAATAGTTTTCAATTTGTTTTCCAATTTCCAAAGAGAATAAAATAGAAAAGAAGATAAAGGAATAGAATAGAAAAAAATATAAAACAGAAAATAAAAGAATAGAATATAATACAATAGAAAAAATAGAATAGAATAGAATAGAATAAAAAAGAATAGAATAAATTAGAAAGAATATACCCATCTTCTGAAATTCGAATAGAAAAAAATAGGATACAAAAGAATAGAATTAAAAAAACAAGGGAATAGAATAGATGAGTGTAAGAAAAGAATACACTCTTAGGAGAGTGCACGTGATCAGCACTGTTTCCATGTTCTGTGTACTGTAGGAGACCAGATATAGTGAATGCAGGGTCCTGGGTTTAGTAACACTTTAAAGGAGTTGTAAAGGCAGAAGATTTTTTTTTTAATCTTAATGCACTCTATGCGTTAAGATAAAAAACCTTCTTCATCCAAATTAGAAGCCAGCCTGTGTGTCAGGATGCTCACAGGTGTGAGGCTGTGAGTGTTCAAGGGCTCCTCCCTGGGCGAACATGCAGACGCTAGTCTGAGCTCCTGTGTCTAAATCTGTCAATGCCTTGAAAATGCAGACCTACCCGGAACGAATTGCTGATATCTAGTGCTTGTTGCGCTCCAGACGTTCATCGCTCAGCTGGCTGACTGAGGGTCGGCTGGCGTCTCTCTGTGCTTGGAGGGGGGAGCGGCAGTGAGCAGTCTAGCGAGCGGATATGACAGGCAGATCGAGAGCCGCTACTGTGTGCTGTTGTGTGCCTAGCTGGTGAGAGGACGGGGGAGGAAAAGCACGGAACCCCGGAGGACGGGTGAATTACCAGCAAACGGCGGTATGGGGGAAGCGGGACGGCGGCTCCTATACAAGCCCTGAGAAGCCATACACAGCCATACACTGCTCAGCTGTGCTTCAGAGACGCCTGAGAGGTGAATCGTGGAAGGATCAAGTGCATGGACATCCCTGGAAACCGGGTAGGATCAGCCAAATCAACACCCTAAATGTACACTTATATATATATTTTGTACTTGAAAGTATAGAGCTGCTAAGGAAGCTGGTCAGGTAGAGTAGGATCAGAGGGACAAGGACTATTAATATAACTGAAAAACTGTCTGCTCTGATCCTCTCTGACCTATAGCATCATAAGGTGAAAGATTCTGAATGAGCTCTGATGGACTGAGAAAGTGATTTACTAGAGTGTTTTAAAAAGATTTTATTTGTCCATTCTCTAGTTAACCCCACAAGAAATCTCCTCTTTCCCTCCCTTTGAGAGGACTTGTATAAGGAAAGGGTTAATGCATATACCCTGCAATCCCACAAGGACATCTCCACATACACCCCCCTACAAAACTGAAAAAGGGGGAACATCCCATTGTGAACAGGAGTAATCTGTACTGATCCATATTGTACGTTGGGGGTTTCCCCCTCCCCCAAGAGTTCAGAGGATAGAGAGGAGAGAGATCTAGTTCTCTGCCCAATTGTAAAATACATAATTTTATAAGATTTTATAAGACTCTTGTGGACTAACGAACCTCCCCTCCTAAAAATCTACATATGGAATATAGATATTAATAATGACTACACGCCGACAAGCTGCGCAGCAACCAGCAAAAGGAAATCGGAATGAGTCAGGAGGGATAAGACCTTATCTCTCCCCCCGTGCAGAGCAGAGATACCATCTGGGGGGGCTGGAAGAGAGAGGTGGAGGGATAATAGAGACTAAGCAAGACAGCGGGAAGCAAATGGAACGTAAGTCGTTAACATCAGGACGCGGTGTACAAGTGGCTGGACGATCTTACATAGATCAAGGAATGGGATCCCCGACAATAGGACGAGGGAGGAAGCTACCTGAGAGAAATATCCCTAATACAAAGCAATACTCCCCAAGCACGGGAAAAGTTATAGTAGGAGGGGGACAAGATAGTCTGGGACTTGTAGCAGAGATGCTTAATATGGAAAGGATGGGAAAAGATCAAGAAGAGGGCGAAAATAAAGAAGGAGACACACGGAAAGGGGACACTCTGATGGTGGAACATAACCCCCCCGAAACCGTAAATAGTAAGGCTCTGGATGCTTCACCCCCCAAGGGAAACTCGGCTATGATAGAGAGAGGAACCCCACCTCTGGAGGGAGAATCAGTAATGGGAGAGGAAAAGCAAGCATTGGCAGGCCGCGGCTACTCTACAGACCCCCCGTGGGAAAAAAGGGAGATACGATCCCCGGCTCCAAGGGGAGAGGCAGGAGAAGCCGAGAAAGAAATTAAGGAAATTAAAGATCTGTTAAGGGCCCTCCCTACAAAGACTGATATCCAGCAACTAATCAGCACAGTGGAGCAGGCTTTCCAGCAGGCGGTAGAGGACCTAAAAGAAGATACAAGGGCACTGGGGCATAGGGTGGAAAGCTTGGAAGAGAACTATGAGGCAACGATACAGGCGGTGACAGAGGTCCAGGATTCGATCAAGGAACATAAGGATGTCCTAAATCTATATAAGGATCAGCTCGATGATTATGAGAACAGAGAGAGAAGGCAGAATATCCGCATAAAAGGGCTACCTGAAACAATTCAAACAACTGATTTAACCTCAGTGGTCCAAAAAGTTTTCTGTCAGATTATGGGGACCTCCACACCTGAAAGTATTGAGATAGATTGGATCCATCGAGTCCCCACATACTCCACTCAAAACAGGGAGAAAGCTAGGGACGTTATATGTAGAATACATAAGTACACAATAAAGGAAACTATTATGAGAATGGCCCGCACTAGCCCTGAAATCCTATTTGAAGGCATGACTCTATCGCTATACCCAGACCTAACACGCAGGACCCTGTTCCAATGGCAAGCTGTCTGGCCTCTGCTTGAAGCCCTGTGTTTAAAGGAGGTGAATTATCGTTGGGGGTTCCCATTTAGCTTGACAGCTTCAAGAAATGGTAGGACAGCAACTCTACATACGAAGGATGATCTACAGTCATTTGTGGAAACACTGGACCTCCCGGCAGTAGACTTTATAGATTGGAGGATTCAAAAAAAGGGGACTTTCCTACAGCGGCCCGAACAATGGCACCAAGTCTCTCCTAAGGCCCAACGTAGAACTCGCTATGGAAGGCATGACCTTGCTTAGGAAAAGGAAGAGAAGGGGGAAGAGAAGGAATAAGAAAGGAGAATAAAAGGGAAAAAAAGATTATAAGATAACCTAACTGTAGAAGTTATACGAAGCTTAATGCTAAGTGAATGGGTTTAAGGAATGGGATGAGCAGTGGCACTTAATATACAAGATAGGTGTAATAGGTGATACAAAGGTGATAGGTAAAGGTGGAGGAAATTAGTCATTACTGTAAGAGTGAGGAGGGGAACATAGCAGATCCTTAGAGTGTAAGACATAGTATAGGGAGCAGCCACAAAGAAATCACTAATATTAAAAAGAAGAGAAGGAAGAGAGAGGGAAGAGAGGGGAAAAGAGAAGGGCAAAGGGAAAAAAGGATTTTTAGTTGATATAGTTAAGATTCAGACACAGGGAGAATAAAAGAGAAAGAGCTTGGGAAGGAGGGAATTAGAAAGTGACCCTTGGGGTTATATTGTTCCATTAGGTAGGTCCCGATATAATGGGATTGGTTGAACTGGTACCAGTGAGGGGGTGGAGGGGATCAAGCACAGGGGGTGTGCGTGGACCCCCCACCAGTTAGATAGGATACTCCGAATGGGGAGATATTTTTTGGAGTGTCTGGGGGGAGAGGGGTGGTATAAGGGTGGGTTGGAATTTTTTTTTTTTTTGTGTTGTTTCCTCCAAGCAAATAGCAAATATGGTATTGGCCCCCTTTTTTTGGTTTCTCTTGAAGGATGGCTGCACCATTAAGGATTGTATCCTATAATGTGAAAGGATTGGACTCACAACATAAAAGGGGCCAACTTTGGCATGAATTACAACATTATGCAGCGGACATAGCATTTCTTCAAGAAACGCACTTTAGGGAGAGATCAATACCTAACCTACCGAGACATATGTTCAGCCATTGGTATCATGCAGTATCACCGATTGCAAGGGCAAGAGGGGTCACATAAGCATTTAGAAAAACTTGCCCATGGGTACTAACGTCTGTTCAAGCAGACAGAGAAGGTCGTTTCTTATTTATCAAGGGGGCAATATATGGCCAGCGATATACATTTGCTGCTATCTACGCCCCAAATATGGGGACAATTAAATTTCTTGTCGAAATGCTGAGGACGCTGGAGAAATTCAGGGAAGGATGTCTGATCCTGGGTGGAGACATCAACATGGTACTGGACCCGGGTCTGGACACAACATCAGGGAAAACCTTCATATCTTTTAGAGCCCTAAAATATTTAAAACAACGTTTACGCACCCAACACCTGGTTGACAGCTGGCAGGCATTGCATAATGAAGTAAAAGATTATAGCTATTACTCTACAGCACATAAAATGTATTCTCGTATTGATGTATTCATGGTGGATCAATTCTATCTGGAGAGTGTCCGGGATTGTACTATTGAGGCTATAACTATCTCGGATCACGCCCCAATAACGTTAACATTCTTCCCGAACCAGACAGGGCATATAGAACAAACCTGGCGATTGAACTAATCGCTACTGGATAACAAAAACATAACTGAAGAGTTAATAGTAAAAATACGGGAATATTTTGAAAGGAATACGCCAGGAGAAGTGTCAGAGCAGTCAGTGTGGGAGGCTCATAAATCAGTTATAAGGGGAGAATTAATAGCCTATGGATCCTATATTAAGAAAGAAAGGAAAAGGGAAGTGACAGAGCTATTGGAGAAAATTAATACATTAGAGATTAAACATAAAAAAAACTTAGACCCCTCAGATATCCAACAATTAGGAAACCTTCGAACAGAACTTGCACAATGTCTGGATCGAAAAATAAACAATAAATATAGATATTTTGCCTATAGGTTCTATGACATAGCATAACAAATGCTAGAGACTATTGGCCAAACAACTTTAAAAGCAGTAAGATTCTAGACATGTTCAAAATCTACTAATTCATAACAAGAAAGTAGTGGAAACACAGGCCATAGCGAAAGAATTTCATAAATTCTACCAGACCCTATATAACATTCAGACACTGGAGACAGCCCAATCAGGAAATAAAGAAGATCAAAGAAGGGAGGAAATACGAGAATATATAAGGGAATCATCTATGCTGACCATATCTGAGATGATTAAAACAGAAATGGACCACCCAATTACGGTGAATGAGTTGAACAGAGCAATAGCGGCCTTACCAGCGGGGAAAAGTCCGGGCCCGGACGGCCTGACAAATGCTTACTATAAAAAATTCTCTTCGAAGTTGATAAAACCGTTATGTAACTATTTTAACTCTATTAATGCAGTTAATTCTTTGCCCCCAGAAGCCCTGGTGGCGTACATAACCATAATCCCCAAAGATGGGAAAGACCCTCAGTACTGCGCCAATTATAGGCCTATTTCTCTGCTCAACTCAGACACTAAATTGCTTGCCAAAATCTTAGCTATGAGACTGCAAGAACATATAGAAGATCTGGTGCATCCAGATCAGACAGGTTTTGTAAAAGGACGTGAGGCAAGGGATAATACCATCCGGGCACTTCATCTGCTCCACTGGATACAACATGGTCCAGAGAAAGCCTCAAGGATCGTATTATCGATGGATGCAGAAAAAGCCTTCGATAGGGTGAATTGGGGCTTTATGAAGGAAGTCCTGAAGGGAGTGGGTCTAGGTGACCGTGTGATGGGATGGATAATGGCCCTTTACGCAGATCCAAGAGCAAGAGTTAAAGTGAATGGCACAATCTCTGACTATCTCAACATACAAAATGGAACAAGGCAAGGGTGCCCACTTTCCCCGCTAATATTCGCTATAATGTTAGGACCATTTCTCTGTAAGATTAGAGGCAATGGGGAGATATTGGGAATAGGTGTGGGGGACGTGGAGCATAAGGTATCAGCCTATGCTGATGATCTGCTGTTTTACCTCTCAGCACCTCAGACTTTCTTAGTGTCTCTCATGCAGGAAGTAGGTATATATGGTATGTTATCTAATTTTAAAATCAATTACTTCTCCCCAGTCATGTCCCTCAAGAGATGGCAGAGATATTGAAGAGGGAATATCCCTTTGTGTGGAAGAAAGATTCACTGTTTTACTTAGGGGTTCATGTCACCTCAGATCAAAAAATGCTATATGATCTTAATTATACTCCCCTAATAGCCGGGTTAAGGGAGGACTTAAAGAAATGGACAGGACAACATTTAACATGGTTTGGAAGAGTGAGTGCCATTAAGATGTGTATACTACCTAGAATTATTTATATGCTACATACAGTTTCGATTAAGCTACCAGGAATCTTTTTTTAAACAGATACGGAAGGCTTTTATAGCATTTGTGTGGAATAATAAAAGACCAAGGCTGACATATGACATCCTGTGTAGAAGTAAGGCTGAAGGAGGATTGGGCCTGCCTGATATATAAATATACTATAAGGCAATGTCGCTGGTCCGTATTTTGAATTGGTGTCATGATTCCCCTAGTAAAATGTGGGTCCCACTAGAGAAAGGTATAGCGGGGAGGAACCTGGCAGGAGCTCCCTGGATTCCGAACACGGAAAGAGGACTCTCGAAATGGACGTCCCCCCTGACTTAGAACGCACTGATAACATGGGATAATCTAAATAGAAAGGGGGGGTTAGCTCCACTGGAGGGTTTCCCATGGTTCCCACCGGGGGAGGGAGGAGGATTCCTGGGGGCATGGGGGAGGGATGGAGATGTCACCTGTGGCAAGTTTGCCCCACGGGGGACCTTAGCAACTTATTCAGAG
This sequence comes from Lithobates clamitans, assembly GCA_037952925.1. Lineage (NCBI taxonomy): Eukaryota > Metazoa > Chordata > Amphibia > Anura > Ranidae > Lithobates > Lithobates clamitans. Next base: position 1,120,596 of record JBBGZY010001301.1, read on the forward strand.
CTGGTTACAGCACTAGGGAATATATCCATAACAGGATGGAGATACATCCAAATGAAAAGTTTAAAAAAAAAAATGAAACCCCTTCTAAGACCAATAAATTCAATAACTAGGTTTGAGAGTCGGTGCGTACACCTGGGGGAAGGCAGACATATGTTGTCCCAGATGTACAACCTGATACTTAGTACCCAAAAGAAAACAATCCCATACTTTGTCAGGGAATGGGAAAGAGAACTAAATAAAGTATTGTCAGATGAACAAATTAAAAAAATGATCCAATCAACTTATTTAACGTCCATAAGCTCGTATGCCCAGGAAATGGCCTATAAATTTCTGACAAGGTGGTATAGGACACCAGCAAGATTAAATAGGATATATCCAACAGCAGATGCCCGATGCTGGAGAGGGTGCGAGCAAAGGGGTACATTTCTTCATCTGTGGTGGGGATGCCCCAGGATTAAGGAATTCTGGGAAGCAGTTGCACCATGGATCAAGAGGTTAGCCCCCAGACCTATAGAGTGTGCACCTTATAGGAGGAGCATTACACCCCATTTATTAAATGCAGCTAAAATTATTAATTCCGAGATTCTGGAAGCAGACCGCCTGCCCAACACTAGAGGATTGGAAAAGGGAGGTCAACCGGACAATGGAAGCGGAAAGATGAATTCATGTAGTAAAAGATAAAAAAGGGGAATTTGAGGACATATGGGCAGGCTTGTTACAGTGTGTACAGGGGATAGATTAAGAGGGAAATACGAAACGAGAAGGTGTAGGGAGCCATGGCCATATAAAGACCCTGGAATAGTCACATAGGGGTTTAGCCAGGGAGGAAAAGGAAGGAATTGGGTTTTTATTTATTTTTTGACTGCTGTCTCTCCCCCCCTCCCCGTCCCTTTTACCTGCATAATGAGATACCTGATTTGGTGAAAGGGGGGATGGAGGTGGTAAGTTTTCGTTTAATGTGCTGGTTTGCAGGCGCTTGGTGTAGGGAATGTCACGAAGGACGGGGATATGAAGATTGAAACACACAATCAATGGGAATTATGCTAATCATCTAGGTTTTTCCTTTTTTTTCCTTTTTTTTTTTTTTTTTTTTTCTATTATAGATGTTATATCTAATATGGCCGTTAGTGGCCTCTTACATTATAGGGGGTTTGGTAACACATGGAGGTAGGAGAAGGATCTTTTACTTTAGGCTTAATTGGATCACTTTAAATGAATTATTTAATAGAAGTGAGGAACTAGGCCAATATATACAATTATGGAATAACTAATAATAACCACAGGGTGTGTACGGGTGGGGCAGGGTTTTTTTTTTTTTTTTTTTCTCTTTCCTTTTAGAAGTGAGGAACAATTATGGAATAGCAATAATAATCACAGGGATTGTACGGATGGGGTTGTGGGGTGTTTTTTTTTTTTCTGTTGATATGTTTTAGGTTTGTTTAACGTGTTGGTTTGTAGGTGTTGGGAGTTTCAATGAGGAATTGGATACACAGATTGATACGCACAATTATTGGGAATTTCATCAGTCACAGGATATACTTGGCTGTCAAACACATGTCGGGCGTGGGAGGGGGTTGAGACAGGCAGCGGTTTCCCTTTTTTTTTTCTTTTTTTTTGGGGAGGGGAGGGGATAGGGTCAGTTGTAAGAGAACGATGTCACCAGTTGGCCTCTTATTAATGTTTAATATGTTAATCCTGTGTAGTTACTGTAAAGTATGAAATTAAGGATGTATAATTGTGAACTGTGAAAAGTATAACAGAAAATAAAAAAATTTTAAATATAAAAAAAAAAAAGATAAAAAACCTTCTGTGTGTAGCAGCCTTCCCAGCACCTCCTAATTACTTACTTGAGCCCCATCTCTCTCCAGTGATGTCCACGAGTGTCTTAGCCATCCGGGGGACTCACCTCCTGATAGGCACAGCAGCAGCGCCATTGGCTCCCGCAGTTGTCAATGAAAGTTAGTTAGCCAATTAGGTGAGAGAGGGGGTGGGGCCAGGTTAGGGCTCTGTGTCTAAATGGACACACGGAGCTGTGACTCGGCTCGGGTGCCCCCATAGCAAGCTGCTTGCTGTGGGGGCACTTGACAGGAGGGAGAGGCCAGGAGCAGCGAAGAAAGACCCGAGAAGAGGAGGATCTGGTATGACATGTTTGTTATTTCTAAAAAAAACAACAACGAAAAATACTTTACAATCACTTTAATATGTGGTAAATTAGTAATGTGATGAGGGTTTGCAGCTGTCTAATTAGAAATCAACTTCTTATTAAGTACACTATATTATCAAAAGTATTGGGACACCTGCCTTTACACGCACATGAACTTTAATGGCATCCCAGTCTTAGTCCGTAGGGTTCAATATTGCTTAGGCCCACCCTTTGCAGCTATAACAGCTTCAACTCTTTTGTGAAGGCTGTCCACAAGGTTTAGGAGTGTGTTTATGGGAATGTTTGACCATTCTTCCAGAAACACATTTGTGAGGTCAGGCACTGAAGTTGGATGAAAAGGCCTGGCTCGCAGTCTCCGCTGTAATTTATCCCAAAGGTGTCTTATCAGGTTGAGGTCAGGACTCTGTGCAGGCCAGTCAAGTTCCTCCACTCCAAACACACTCATCTATGTCTTTATGGACCTTGCTTTGTGCACTGGTGAGCAGTCATGTTGGAACAGGAAGGGGCCATCTGCAAACTGTTCCCACAAAGTTGGGAGCATGAAATTGTCCAAAATGTCTTGGTATGCTGACACCTTAAGAGTTCTCTTCACTGGAACTAAGGGGCCAAACCCAACCCCTGAAAAACAACCCCACACCATAATCCCCCTCCACAAAATGATTTGGACCAGTGCACAAAGCAAGGTCCATAAAGACATACGTCCCAATACTATTGGTAATATAGTGTATATGTGGATGTGTAGATATTCCTGCAGTCTTTGATAGTAAATGCAGTGCAGATGAACCTTATTCAGGCCGGATACACATGATACTGTAAATGTTTTACATTCAGACGAATAGGACATACTGCAGATCAGACAACTATCATGGCTAGATTGTAATTTGTCTTGATTTTATTTTCTGCCTTTCAGACCTTTCTATCAGTTTAGTCAATAATGATAATAATAATATATCTATATATAATTAATATAATTAAGTAATATGTGATTATTACATGCAATTACATTTTAATTGCTTAGGTGCCAATTCATTTTAATTATGTGTATTATTCTATCTAACAATAACTCCCACGTTAATTCATGTACTAAAATAATGCATAAAAGTGAAAATTTTATTTTTGTATGAAATTGTCATTTAACCACTTGCCGACCGTCCGCCGCAAGTAAACTGCGGCAGAATGGCACAGGCAGGCGAATCGGCGTCATGGTACGTGAGGCATGCGGCCGGTGCACGCGCACGCCCCCCCGCCGGCCGCGATGATCGGATTCGATCAAGAACCAATCAATCCCCAGGCCCAGGCCAATGAAATCTTGCCTGGACCTGGTGATCGCTCCTGACGAATGATATCCTTCCCCTGTCTGTGTATTTGTAAACACTGACAGGGGAAGGGATGTCATCTCTCCTCGTGTCTGTCTTTTCGTTCCAGACCGAGAGGAGAGAGTATCTAAAAGTGAGTTGCACCAACACTACACTGACACCAGGTCACGTAGGCACACAATTCACCCCCCGATCACCCCCCGACCACCCCCCCAGTTAACACCTTCGCCGCCTGTCACTGTGTCACCCAGTACAGCAATAAGATTTTTTTTTTATCGCTGTACTAGTGTCATTAGTGACACTAATCAGTGTTAGGGTAATTAGTATTAGGCTCAGATAGGTTTAGGGACCCCCCCTAGCCCCCCCAATAAAGGTTTAACCCATTGACTGTCACCTGTGATCACAGTATAAGTGAAAAAAAAAGAAACACACAAACACAAAACACAAAAAAACAAAAAAGTAAAAAAGCCAAAAATAGTTGTGGTTGTATTTTTCTTCTCTATTGTTCTCTCTCTTATGTTCGTTCTCTACTGTCTGCTCTACTGTTCGCTCACTATTGTTCTATATCTATCGTTCTCTCTGTTTTATTTTTACTATGTTTTATTGTATTTGCTTTGCAGGTATGGTATGTTATACTGTAATGTTTGTTTTATTGTTAACCATCATTTGCTTAGCAGGTACGCCATTCAGTTGCAGCGCAGATTTATTTATCTTGACAGCAACAGCGTTTGCTCCCACGATACATACAGCCGTGACTCCAGTGTTGTAGGAGGTGATTTCACCATCAGTTAAAAAAAAGAACATATATGCCGAAGCATGGGGGCAGCAGGGGTGGAGGAGTGATTTGCTCCTAACTTTTGGGGCAGATGCCCCCATGCTTCGGCATATATATATTTTAGGCACAGATTGCGTTAAAAATGTTTTATTTTTTACTATGTTTTTTTTGTATTTGCTTTGCAGGTATGGTATGTCTTACTGTTATACTGTAATGTTACTTTGTTTTATTGTTAACCATCATTTGCTTAGCAGGTACACCATTCAGTTGCAGAGTGGATTTATTCATCTTGACAGTAACAGCGTTTGCTCCCACAATACATAAAGAGGTGACTCCAGCGCTGTAGGAGGTGATTTCAGCACCACAGTTAAAAAAAAAGAGCATATATGCCGAAGCATGGGGGCAGCAGGGGTGGAGGAGCGATTTGCTCCTAACTTTTGGGCCGGATGCCCCCATACAAATTATTTTTAGGCCATTCAGTTGCAGCACTGATTTATTTATCTTGACAGCAACAGTGTTTTCTCCCACGATACATAAAGCCGTGACTCCAGCGATGTAGGAGGTGATTTCACCACCACAGTTAAAAACAAAATGGTGCATGTATGTCCATCATTAGAAGTGGGTGGATGAAGGAAGGTATTCTAATGGTGGGCATACCCACTGATCAATCTCTTTTTTTCGTTCAGCCCACAGGCTGCATGAAATAAAAATTACAATATATGCCCAACAAGGACCAGCAACGTACTGGTATGTTGCTGGACTTTGAGTGGTTATACCAGAATGATGCCTGTGGGTTTAGGTATCATCTTGGTATCATTCTTTTCAACCAGCAGTCAGCTTTCATGTAAAAGCAATCCTAATGGCTAATTAGTCTCTAGACTGCTTTTACAAGCAGTGGGAGGGAATGTCCCCCCCCCACCGTCTTCCATGGTTTTCTCTGGCTCTCCTGTCCCAACAAGGAACTAGAGAATGCAGACAGTGGTTTTGCCAGCTGACCATAGAGCTGATCAGAGACCAGAATGGCTCCAATCATCTCTATGGCCTGAGAAACCGGAAGCTAGGAGCATTTCATGACTTAGATTTTGCCGGATGTAAACAGCGCCATTAAGAAATTGGGAAAGCATTTAATCACACACACATCGATCTTGAATGTATGAAAGGAACAGTTTAAAAATAAAAAAAGCAAAATAAATAATTAAGAAAAAAAAAGTACCCCTGCCCCCCCCCCTGCTCTCGCGCAAAGGCGAACGCAAGCGTTGATCTGCCGTCAAATGTAAACAGCAATTGCACCATGCATGTGAGGTATCACCACAAAGGTCAGATTGAGTGCAGTAATTTTAGCAGTAGACCTCCTCTGTAAATCTAAAGTGGTAACCTGCAAAGGCTTTAAAAGGCTTTTAAAAATGTATGTAGTTTATTGCCGCTGCACGTTTGTGCGCAATCTTAAAGCATGTCTTGTTTGGTATCCATGTACTCGGCTTAAGATCATCTTTTTTATTACATCAAACATTTGGACAATATAGTATGTTTAAGTGCATTAAAATTTAAAAAAGTGTGTTTTTTCCCAAAAAAAGTGTTTGAAAAATCGCTGTGCAAATACTGTGTGAAAAAAATGAAACATCCACCATTTTAATCTGTAGGGCCTTTGCTTTAAAAAAAATATATAATATTTGGGGGTTCAAAGTAATTTTCTTGCAAAAAAAAATATTTTTTCATGTAAACAAAAAGTGTCAGAAAGGGCTTTGTCTTCAAGTGGTTAGAAGAGTGGGTGATGTGTGACATAAGCTTCTAAATGTTGTACATAAAATGCCAGGACAGTTCAAAACCCCCCCAAATGACCCCATTTTGGAAAGTAGACACCCCAAGCTTTTTGGTGAGAGGCATGTCGAGTCCATGGAATATTTTATATTTTGACACAAGTTGCGGAAAAAAGACAATTTTTTTTTGTTGTTGCACAAAGTTGTCACTAAATGATATATTGCTCAAAGATGTCATGGGCATATGTGAAATTACACCCCAAAATACATTCTGTTGCTTCTCCTGAGTACGGGGACACCCATACGCAGCTAGGTCCCGTATGCAACTAGGCTCCCAAAAAGTCCCACACATGTGGTATCCCCGTACTCAGGAGAAGCAGCAGAATGTATTTTGGGGTGTAATTCCATATATGCCCATGGCATGTTTAAGCAATATATAATTTACGCCCTTAGAAATCCTGAAGTCGGTGCTTGGTTTTCGGGGGCCCCGTACGCGGCTAGGCTCCCAAACATGTGGTATCCCCGTACTCATGAGAAGCAGCAGAATGTATTTTGGGGTGTGAATCCACATATGCCCATGGCATGTGTGAGCAATATATCATTTAGTGACAATTTTGTGCAAAAAAAAAAAAAGTTTGTCATTTTCCCGCAACTTATACCTATATATGTAGTGAGGAGTGAAATCAAAGATTTACGCCCTTAGAAATCCTGAAGGTGATGCTTGGTTTTCGGGGCACCATACGCGGCTAAACTCCCAAAAAGCTAGGCTTTCCAAAATGGGGTCATTTGGGGGGGTTTTGTGCCATCTTGGCATTTTATGGCCTTCAAAACTGTGAAAGGTGGTCAGGAGTGAAATCAAAAATTTACGCCCTTAGAAATTCTGAAGGCGTGCTTGGTTTTAGGGCCCCGTACGCGACTAGGCTCCCAAAAAGTCCCACACATGTGGTATTCCGGTATTTAGGAGAAGCAGCAAAATGTATTTTGGGGTGCAATTCCACATATAACCATGGCATGTGTGAGCAATATATCATTTAGTGACAACAACTTTTTGTTTTTTTTTGTCATTATTCAATCACTTGGGCCAAAAAATGTAATCTTCAATGGGCTCAACATGCCTCTCAGCAATTTCCTTGGGGTGTCTACTTTCCAAAATGAGGTCATTGGGGGGGGGGTGTACTGCCCTGCCATTTTAGCACCTAAAGAAATGAGATAGGCAGTCATAAACTAAAAGCTGTGTAAATTTCAGAAAATGTACCCTAGTTTGCAGACGTTATAACTTTTGCGCAAACCAATAAATATATGCTTATTGACATTTTTTTTTACCAAAGACATGTGGCTGAATACATTTTGGCCTAAATGTATGACTAAAATTGAATTTATTGGATTTTTCTTATAACAAAATTAAAAAATATCGGTCTTTTTCTGTTTATATCGCAAAAAATAAAAATCGCAGAGGCAATCAAATACCATCAAAAGAAAGCTCTATTTGTGGGAAAAAAGGATGCAAATTTCGTTTGGGTACAGCATTGCATGACCGCGCAATTACCAGTTAAAGCAGCGCAGTGCCAAATTGTAAAAAGTGTTCTGGTCTTCAGGCAGCCAAATGGTCCAGGGCTTAAGTGGTTAACATTTATTTAAAGTAGAAGTAAAGTCAAAACCTAACTAACTCTAATCCTACTCTCAGCCACATTCTAAGCCTAATTTATCTGGCCCTGTAAAGCAAAAATCACTATACTTACCTGTTCTGCATCCGCTCTGGGGACGGTCTCCAGTGGTGTCTGCTGTGTGCAGGAGAATAATGACAACGTCTGTGAAATGCCGTCACCCATAAAGTTACTATGGGGCTTCCATTGGCGGCTGCCTCTCCTGCACACTCACACACACTGAAGCTGCCGCTGATGGCTCAGTGTGGGACCAGACCATAGCGGCTGCAGAACAGGTAAGTTATTTTTGCTTTACAGAGGTAGATAGATTAGGCTTAGAATGTGGCTGAGAGTGGGTTCAGAGTAAGGCCTCATGTACACTACAGCTCCTAAACTTAAGTTTGGAAGCTTTTAACTTTTTTATACCAAAGCTCCTCAACTCCATAAAAGCCTATGGGGTTAATTTACTAAACGGAAAAAGACTGTGCACTTTGCAAAGTGCAGTTGCACTCTGCAAGTGCAATTGCCCCAAAGTTTAGTAAATGAGGTGAAGCTTCACTTTGCAAAGAATACCCAATCACATGCAAGGGAAATAAACAAAACAGCATTTTTTTTTTCTTGCACATGATTGGGTGATGGAAGTCAGCAGAGCTTCCCCTCATTTACTAAGCTCTGGAGCAACTGCACTTTGCAAAGTGCTCAGTCTATTTGCCTTTAGTTAATCAACCCCTATGTTTCCATGTACACATAGGCTTTTAGGATCATTTAGGAGTTTTTAGAATAAGAAAGTTTTGACCACCAGCCGCAAAACGCAGCAAAATTGTAAAAAAATCACGACACAATTTTGCTGCGTTTTACGTTTTCTCGCAGCAGTGGACAAAGTAGTTTAGGCAGGGCTTTTTTTCTCAAACAATAGGTGCTGGAACTTAACCATGGCTCCACAAAACCCCTCCCCCTACACACACCCTCCAAATCACATCAAATAGTGGGTGTATTCAGTCAAATTTCATGAAAACAGTACGAGGGTCTTAAAGGGGCATTAAATACCAGGATTGCATTACATACAGAGTGCAGAGCTGTCACTTGTAAACACAGAAACCAGACTTCTGTGTTTACAAGTGATTGTGGTGAGCACCAAAGGGTCTGAGCCAGAGGTGGTGGAACTGAGTTCCACCAAGTTCCCCCTGAAAAAAAGCCCTGAGTTTAGGTGTACATGAAGACTTAGTTAGGTTTTGACTTTACTTCCACTTTAACTATTACAAGCTTTTAATACTCAATACTGTTCTCATAAATCTTTTTATCTCCATGTCGAATGGGTTTGGTTTCTGCTCTCCTCATTGGACACCTCCTAGAACCCCACCATTTTTGCCCACATCAGTTATGTAAATTGTCTTAGCATACATAAACCTTCATAGATGATTTCTTCCCCTATATTGTCACTGCGAATGCAAAGACAACCCAGAAGCAACTTAACCAGTTGCTTACTGGGCACTTAAACCCCCCTCCTGCCCAGACCAATTTTGAGCTTTCAGCGCTGTCGCACTTTGAATGACAATTGCACGGTCATACAACACTGTACCCAAATGAAATTTTTATCATTTTTTTCCCCACAAATAGAGCTTTCTTTTGGTGGTATTTAATCACAGATGGGGTTTTTATTTTTTGCTAAACAAACAAAAAAAGATGGAAAATTTTGAAAAAAAAAATCATGTTTAATAGTTTGTTATAAAATTTTGCAAACAGGTAATTTTTCTCCTTCATTGATATGCACTGATGAGGCGGCACTGGTGGGCACTGATAGGCTGCACTGATGGGCACGGATAGGCACAGATAAGGCGGCACTGATAGGCACAGTTAAGGCGGCACTGATAGGCACAGTTAAGGCAGGACTGATGGGGACAGATAAGGCGGTACTGATGGGCACAGATAAGGCAGCACTGATGGCCACGGATGGGCGGCACGGATGGGCGGCACGGATGGGCGGCACGGATGGGCAGCACGGATGGGTGGCACGGATAGGTGGCACGGATAGGTGGCACGGATAGGTGGCACGGATAGGTGGCACGGATGGGGGGCACTGATGGGCGGCACTGATGGGGGGCACTGATGGGTGGCACTGATGGGCAGTGATGGGCGGCACTGATGGGCACTTATGGGCACTGGTAGGTGACACTGATGGGCATTGATAGGTTGCACTGATGTGGGTGCTGATGGGTGGCACTGATGTGGGTGCTGATGGGTGGCACTGATGGGTGGCACTGATGGGTGACACTGTGGGCACTGATGGATGGCACTGTGGGCACTGAAGGATGGCACTGTGGGCACTGATGGGTGGCACTGTGGGCGCTGATGGGTGGCGCTGATTGATGGCACTGTGGGCACTGATGGGTTAATCTGGTGGGCACTGGTAGGCAGCACTGCTGCCTATTGCTTTGTGTTATAAGATCGCCGTGATCGGGACTGATGTCCCGATCACGGCCGCCGGTGATCGGGTTTTTTTTTTCCTCCTCACGCTGTCAGCGCAAGGAGGAAAAATAGCCAATTACCGGCTCTGTTTACATCACATGATCAGCTGTCATTGGCTGACAGCTGATCATGTGGTAAGGGGTCGGGACCAACCCCTTACTCTGATCTGTGATCAGGCGAGTCTCATAGACTCGCTGATCACCGAGCGCGCAGGCCGCTCGTGCACGGGACGACGTCAATAGATGTCGTCCCAGCAATTTAGATCTGCGCTGTTGCCGTCATTTGGCAATGGCCCGGATCTGAAGCGGTTAAAGCAACTCAAAGTCAAAGCAAAACACCTCAGGAGCAAGTCTAAAAATACTGTATGTGACTTGTTTTTGAGGTTGGTACCAGTGTTCCTGAACTCTAATGCAGCGTACACACGGTCAGACTTTTCGACCGGACTTGTACGACGGACGCCGACGTAAAAAATTAAAAAAAAAAAAAAAAAAAAAGATATATAGAGGCCTGTTTGTTTAAAATTAAAAAAAAATCTAAAATAATGTAAAAATAAAAATATAATTATATTGTTAAAAAATTATCTATCTATCTATCTATCTATCTATCTATCTATCTATCTATCTATCTATCTATCTATCTATCTATCTATCTATCTATCTATCTATCTATCTATCTATCTATCTATCTATCTATATATCTATATAAAAATAAATCTAAATAAATCTAAATAAAATAAATCTGTTATTAATCAACAAGATGTGTGGCTTCTTCTTTCAATGCTCAATACCAGTTTTGAGAGTTATTTATTGTTTACATTAACAATGGTGATTATTTAAAGGAAAATACACTTGGCACTACAAGTGCTCTAGAATAACCTAGGAGAAAGCCAAAAAGAAAGGCAAGCAATAAATATACTTCTAGATTTTTTCAGATCCTGATTCTTTAATAAAAAAAATTATAGATTCTGTGGCATTGCAATGGCACTCCTTCCCGTAAAAAAATCAACATATTGATCCCAAACTTGACGGGCACTTTGGGGGGCCAAGCCAGTACGGCCAGTATCCAGGCCCATCAGAGGATTGACGATAAGTCCGGCCTCAGGCCCACGTGATACCATATAATTGGTTGAATGTTTGTTTAAATAATTGTGCAGGATGCAGCACGCTAGAACAATGTGATTGAGTTTGTATTTCGCCATGTGGATAGCTGTCTGAAACAGGCGGAACCGGCTGGCCATAATCCCAAAAGCATTCTCCACAACTCTTCTCGCTCTGGCCAGCCGGAAGTTAAAAACCCTCCTCTCTGGGGTGAGGGTCTTTTGGGCGAATGGCCTCATGAGGTGCTTGCTCAGACCGAAGGCTTCATCTGCTATGAAGACAAAGGGAAGTCCTTCCACGTTATCGGCATCAGGTGGCAATCCCAGGCCACCACTCTGGAGACACTGGTAGAACTCCGTCTGGGCGAAGACTCCTTCATCCGACATCCGGCCATTCTTCCCCACGTCCACATACAGAAATTCATATTGTGCCGACACCACCGCCATTAAGACAATACTATGGAACCCCTTATAATTAAAATAGTATGACCCCCGAATGGGGTGGTGGCACGATGTGGACGTGTTTCCCATCTATAGCCCCTCCACAGTTGGGAAAGTCCCAACAGGTGGCAAAATGGGATGCCACAGTCTGTGGCGTTAAAGAAAAATGGGGAATCAAACCAGAAAAAAAATCAATAATTTTGAACATAACATTGCAAGCACATTACACGAAAAAACATTATTGCCCAGCATCAGTATAACATTAATTGAAATCTTATTTTAAAAATAATATATAAAGGCCCACTTATCGGGGGGGGGATTATAAATCAAGTTTAAGGACACACAGTTGTTGCACTCTGCAAGTGCAGTTGCTCCAGAGCTTAGTAAATGAGGTAAGGCTTCATGTTGCAAAGAGTAAACAATCACATGCAAGGGAAATTAATAAAACAACATTTTTGCTTTTGGATTCTAAATTAAGTTAATGACACACAGACTATCTGGATGAATTTTAGGGGGGGAGGTGATTCTAAATTAAGTTAATGACACACAGACTATTTGGATGAATTTTAGGGGGGGGGGGAGGAATTCAAAATCAACTTAATGACACACAGACTATTTGGATGAATTTTAGGGGGGGGGGAGGGGATTCTAAATTAAGTTAATGACACACAGACTATTTGGATTAATTTTAGGGGGGAGATTTTAAATTAAGTTTATGACACACAGACTAGCTGGATGAATTTTAGGGGGGAGGGGATTCTAAATCAACTTAATGACACACAGACTATTTGGATGGATTTTAGGGGGGGGTTCTAAATTAAGTTAATGACACACAGACTATCTGGATGAATTTTAGAGTGGATTCTAAATTAAGTTAATGACACACAGACTATTTGGAATAATTTTAGGGGGGATTCTAAATTAAGTTAATGACACACAGACTATTTGGATTAATCTTAGTGGGGAGGGGATTCAAAATCAACTTAATGACACACAGACTATTTGGATGAATTTTAGGGGGGGATTCTAAATCAAGTTAATGACACACAGACTATTTGGATTAATTTGAGAGTAAAAGAACTACAATACAGCTGACAAAATACATTAAGTGAGTAGACTAGGTGGATATGGGCCCAGCAATGCATGCTGGGGAGGTTAGTGAAGGCAAATATGCATGCAAGACAAAAAAGAGCATTAAAAGATTACAGCATGCATGAGGACAAAGGGGACATTCACACTATATTGCAATGATGGTAATTAGTGTTTAAGTAAAGAAATACATTTCATTAGCAAACATTAAATACAAAAAAATGTGATGCTAAAGGATAAAAATTCTTACCTTAATATACTCCTTCTGCAGGACCTGAATTATGGCAGAACAGGTCTCTGGGATAATGAGCCCCAGAGACTGGGGGGGAGATGCCTGTCGAGAACTTAAGGTCCTGCAGGCTTCTCCCTGTCGCCAAGTACCACAGGGTGGTGACTAGCCTCTGATCCGCAGTGATGGCTTGCCTCATGCAGGTATTCTGCCTGCTGATATAAGGGGTCAGCAAAGCCAACAAATGGTCAAAAATGGGGTCTTTCATCTGGAGAAAGTTCCTGAAATTCTCAGGATTATTCTCACGAATCTCACGGAGCAAAGGCATGTGACAGAATTGGTCAATTCTTCGTCCATGAACTCCTCCTCACCCTGTTCATGGACTGGGCTTGGGCTGAAGAATGAACTACAGCACCAAGCATATACAATGTACGAGCTTGACAACGAGTACCTACACATAACATGGCTTCAAAATGGTCGGCTGGTCAGAACACACTTAACAGAATGCACTGAAGAACAGTAAAGCCTGTGAAGAGCGAATTGAAAATCAGTGACGAGCGGACAATAACACACTAAATAACTCAATGCAAACTGACCACACGCACTTAAAAGCAGATACAAACCTCACAAGCACAAACTGAACAACAGTTAAAACGATCTGAAAAATACGAGTCTCACAAGCGCGAATCGTCTCTCACCAAACTTCTACTAACACAAGATAAACACGAGATTAGCAGAAGGAGCCCAAAGGGTGTGGTACGAGCTATTGAACTTCCGTTTTATAGTCTCGTCAGACTTGGTGTACGTCACCGCGTACTAGGCTGTCGGACTTTTGTGTGATTGTATGTAGTCAAGTCCGTTCGTTAGAAAGTCTGCTGGAAGTCTGCCAAAAGTCCGTTGAAAGTCTGTCAGACAGGCTGTCAGACTTTTGTAGCCGAAAAGTCTGATCGTGTGCACACGGCATAACTCTCCAACTGCAGGGTATATGTGTCCCTTCACATGGGTGCGATAATATATTTAACTGAAAACTATCTAACTAGACTTTCAAAGTGTTTTTCACTTCCTCCCTTCTCTGCAGTTTTCTAGACTGATAAATCAATTTCAATGATGTATTTAAATTAGTGAAAAACATCCCTAAATAGCTCTATTAAATATGCTTGATTGAAGAGTAGTTAATTAGTGCTGATTGTCAGCTGCTCACTGCGCATTTCAGCAATTAGAAGTTGCTTTTACACTGCATCATCTAGCCGCCTTATCGTTTAGATATTACTTACACCATAAAAATATTTTATGTCTTAGGGCATAGGCAAACTTTGATAGAGATGGGAAGGATGTGATGTTCCTTATTCTGTAGATACCTTCTTTCTACATTGCTTAACGTTCCATTGCATCACAGTGCGCTAGACGTATCTGGCGGTAAAAACTCTCTTGTGTCACAATCATAAGTTGCACACCAACTTAATATTTCATATTCTGCACACAGTTCTCATTCTAAAGTGTGACACAAACTTTAAAAATTGACTACGAAATCTAACTGGAATTACATTAAAATGGGAAGTATTTGGTATTTGGTGGGCTAAGCTAGATCTTACACTATGTGGTTCAATGTTTGTTGACACCTGACCATCACACATATCTATATGGCCAAAAATATGTGAACACCCCTCCAAATAATTGCATTCAGATATTTCTAGTGACATGTACTGTTAACTGCCACAGCATACCTAAACCTTTTACACAATTGTGCACCTCAAACCTTGTAGTAACTTTGTGGGAGGCTCTTTCTGCTCCAGCATGACTGTACTTCTGTGCATAAGGCCAGTTCCATAAAGACATGGTTTGGTGACTTTAGTGGATGAGCCGAAACCTCAACCTTACTGAACATTTTTGGGATGAATTGGTGGCCTGGACGAAGTTTCTTGTGACAAAACAAGTAAGATGGTGCAACGTGCTAGCGCCATCTTGTCAACCGGAAGTGATGATAAAAGGCCATCTTTGGAAAATGTTAAGGTAGGGGTAAGTGGCGCTACCTATAGTGGGTTATCTGTTGTGACAAATGTGCTAAATATGTGATTAAAGGCACCCGCTCAACAGCAGGAAAAGCTTTGTGCATAAATAATGTCCCCACCTATTATGTGAAGGGGGTCTAATCTGTGAGATACCCCTCTACAATCTGTGTAGTAAACCAGTTAAATACAATATATAAAGGTGAAAGCTCATAGAGCCAACAAGCATATGTTTAGTACCCTCCAACCATCAAATAGACATGTCTGGTCATGGTAGGGGGTGTACTAGACAATCAATACTCCATGTGAGTGATTAGTGAAAAAATTGTTTGTAAAAATGTTATGATTCATACAGGTGTGAGCATCTAGTCCACATATAAAAGAAAATATATATATATATAAATATATAGTCCCGGCATAAAACTCCAGTTCCAAAAAATATATATAAATCAAATACAGTCCCAAAAAAATATATATAAAGTGTATATAAAGTTCCAGCAAAGAAATAGATATATAGTATCTATTCTTTGCTGGAACTTTATATACACTTTATATATATTTTTTTGGGACTGTATTTGATTTATATATATTTTTTGGAACTGGAGTTTTATGCCAGGACTATATATTTATATATATATATATTTTCTTTTATATGTGGACTAGATGCTCACACCTGTATGATTTATAACATTTTTACAAACAATGTTTTCACTAATCACTCACATGGAGTATTGATTGTCTAGTACACCCCCTACCATGACCAGACACGTCTATTTGGTGGTTGGAGGGTACTAAACATATGCTTGTTGGCTCTATGAGCTTTCACCTTTATATATTGTATTTAACTGGTTTACTACACAGATTGTAGAGGGGTATCTCACAGATTAGACCCCCTTCACATAATAGGTGGGGACATTATTTATGCACAAAGGTGCCTTTAATCACATATTTAGCACATTTGTCACAACAGATAACCCACTATAGGTAGCGCCACTTACCCCTACCTTAACATTTTCCATACCATTAGCCACCCTCTAGGAGGGTTGTTTAAGGGGAGGCTGCACACCTAAGTCCGTGAGCGCGGAAACCCTCCTTTATCCAAAAGGCCATCTTTACCAGCTTGAAACGTTGAATGCGCAATTAATTTTAAACATTTTAGTGGCATTTTAGAGCTTAATAAATTAGTTTTACACTATATAGTCAGTTTCTTCCCTTTATACCTGCAATTGGTGATTTGAAATTGCTTAAAGCTCCTTAAATGCCACCCATAACTGTGAAAGGTTTGAAGAACCACATGTAAATCAGCTTGCTTGACCTTTTTTTTTTATTAGAAGGTCCTGACTTATGGTAAGCAAACATCTGATTCCTCTTAGTGGTGGTTTTCTTCAAGAGGTGAAGGTTTTGATTCACCATGTTTTCATCTGTTCAAAGAAAGGAGTTGGACTTTTTTCACTTGGAAGATTGTTTTTCACATGGATGTTTCAACATAAGAACTTTATTTATTATGTTTTAATTGTTGTAGCGCAGCACTTTATGTATAGATTAATCGGAATTTCCAGTTGCTAGCTAGGCCTTCTTATCCAGCACCTCACAAATGATCTTTTGGCTGAATAATCACTAATTCTCCAAAATCTTTTCAAAGCTTTTTCGGAAGTATGAGGCTGTTACAGCTGCAAAGATAGGAAATCTCCATATTAATGTCCATGGTTTTGGAATGAGATGTATAACAAGCTCATATAGACGTGATGGGAAGGTGTCCACAAATCTTTTGGCTATATAGGGGTTGATTTACTAAAGGCAAATAGGCTGTTCACTTTGCAAAGGAAGTTGCACTTTGCAAGTGAATCTTTCCCCAAACTTAGTGAATGTGGTGAAATTTCAGTTTGCAATAAATACCCAATCGCATATAATATAATAATAATAATAATAATAATAATAATAATAATAATAATAATTTTTGCTTGGACATGATTGGATGATGGAAGTCAACAGAGCTTTGACTCAATTACTCATGCTCTGAGGATAATTTCTTTACAAAGTAAGCAATATTTGTCTTTACTAAATTAATCGCATAGTGCAGCAATTCTCAGCCATGGTTTAATGGAAGCCTAGGCTTCCTCCAGAGCTTGCAAGGGGTTCCTTGTTAATTGACCTCCAATATGAAGGAGCATGGATATTTCCAGGGTCATGCCACTTGGCAGAACCAGCTGCAGGACATTTTCTATTCTATTCTTTTCTATTCTATTCTAATCTTTTCTACTCAAATTTAAACTTATTCTATTCGAAATTCGAATTTCGAAAGATAGTTAAAGCGGGATTTTTTTTAAAAGTCAGCAGCTACAAACACTGTAGCTGCTGACTTTAAATAAGTACACTTACCTGTCTTGGGTGCCCGCGATGTCGTCCGCCTGAGGCCAACCCGTCCCTCGGCTCTCGGGTCCTGGCACCACCATCCTAACTAAGGGAAACAGGCAGTAGAGCCTTGCGGCTTCACTGCCAGTTTCCTACTGCGCACGCGTGAACGGCGCGGCGCTCTGTGAATGGCCCGTGGTTTTCTGCGAACACACACAGTTCCCAGAAGGCAACGGGGCCACTCACCAAGGAGCAGGACACGCCGCAGAATAGGAAGAGGCTGATTAGGAAGAGGCAGATTAGGAAGACTGCCTAGCAACAAGGCTTCAGGTAAGTTTATTTTTTTTTTTTTCAAATGTTTTTTTTTTATTTTTTTACGATTTTTCAGGATATTTTTTATTTTAGGGTGGCCCTCCACTTTAAATATTCTATCTATTTTATTCTATACTATTCTATTGTTTTTCTATTCTATTCTAATCTTTTCTATTCAAATTCATTCTATTTGAAAATAATTTTTTTTAAGATGGTTATATTAAAACTATCTTCTGAAATTCGAATTTCGAATAGAATGACTTTGAATAGAAAATATTAGAATAGAATAAAAAAGAATAGAATATAAAATAATACAAAGGAATAGATCAGAAAAGAATAGAATAGAAAAGCAATAGCATAAAAAAGAAAGAATTTAACAGTTATGCCCTGTCAACATCTGTCACAGGGTAACATTGTTCCATCAACATCTGTCACAGGGTACCACCAGTGCCCCATGTACATCTGTCACAGTGCACCAGTGCCTCATCAACATCTGTCGTAGTGTAACCAGTGCCCCATCTGCATTTGTTACAGTGTACCAGTGCGCCATCAACAGCTGTCTAAGTGTACCACCAGTCCCCCATTAACATCTCTCACAGTGTACCATTGTCCCATCAACATCTGTCACAGGGTACCACAGTGCTTCATGCACATCTGTCACAGTGCACCAGTGCCCCATCAACATCTGTCATAGTGTACCAATGTCCCATCAACATCGGTCACAGAGTACCAGTGCCCCATCAACATCTGCCACATAGTACCAGTGCCCCATCAACATCTGTCACAGTGCACCAGTGCCATACGAACATCTGTCACAGTATATTATTGTCCTATCAACATCTGTCACAGGGTACCACTAGTTTCCCATGCACATCTGTCACAGTGTACCAGTGTCCCATCAACATCTTTTGCAGTGTACCACCAGTGCCTTATCAAAATCTGCCACAGTGTACCATTGTCCCATCAACAACTGTCAAAGTGTACCAGTGCCCCAAAACAATGGGATAGAAAAGAATAGAAAGACAATAGAATAGAATAGAAACAAATAGAATAAAATATAAAGAATATAACCTAACCATCTTAAGAAATTCAAATTTCGAATAGAATGAATTTGAGTAGAAAATATTAGAATGGAATAGAAAACAAAAGGGTAGAAAAAAATATAAAAGAATAGAATAGAAAATAACAGAATGGAACTGAGAAGCAATAGAACAGAACAAAATAGAAAGAATATGACCGTCTTCCGAAATTCAAATTTTGAACAGAATAAATTTGAATTTGAATAGAATAGATTAGAATAGAATCCAAATCAATGGAATCCAAAATATTAGAAAATAAGAGAATAGAAAAGAAATGAATAGAATAAAATATAAAGAATACAACCATCTTCAGAAATTCAAATTTTGAATAGAATAAATTTGAATAGAAAAGATTAGAATAGAAAATAGAAAAGAATAGATTAGAAAATAAGAGAATAGAATAGAAAAACAATTAATATAGAATAACATAAAATAGAAAGAATATAACCATTATATTCTTTCTATTTTATTGTATTGTATTCTATTGATTTTCTATTCTATTCTTTTCTATTGTATTCTAGTCTTTTCTATTTGAATTCATTCTATTCAAATTTCGAATTTTGGAAGATGGTTATATATTCTTTCTATTTTATTCTATTATATTCTATTGTTTTTCTATTCTATTCTTTTCTATTCTATTCTCTCATTTTCTATTATTATCTATTCTATTATGATCTTTTCTATTCTAATTCAAATTCATTATATTTGAAATTTGAATATCAGAAGATGGTACAGCCTGATTTTGCACTTTCCAGCTTTAGTAAATAAACCCCATTGTGTACTGAAAAGTGGGGTATGCCTGTATAAATTTTTTTCTATTTTATTCTATTTTGTTCTAATTTTTCCAATGGTATCAGTAGCCTAATGCAACAGATACATTTAAATAGAAAAAAAATTACAGATTTGATCATTTTTTCGATTGCGGTCAGATTTTTTCGAATTCTGGTGAATTTTTAAAAATTTTAATATATGAAACTAATGAAACAAATTCCAAAAACGAATGTAACGAATTTAACTAAACAAATTTGTTGAAATATTTAATCAAAATGAAACAATTTTTTTTTTCGCCCTGCATGTGTCTACTTGCTATCTGTAAGGGTGCCATTCTGGCCACCACTGTAACAAGGAATTATTTCCACTGGCCACCAATGTAGAGGCATTTTGTCCATTTGCCCCAATGATTTGGTTTTATCAGAGGTTCCCCAAGACCTACAAATGAATTCAAGGATTCCTTTAGAGTAAAAAAAAAATTCTCCAGCAGATCTCCCTGCCATAGTATTTAACTTTAGTATACGTAGGAGTTTTAATTTTTTTCCACCCTCCTCTTTGTGTGTCTCAGCTCCTCCTGCTGTATTCTCTGTAATATAAATTAAATAATAATTTAATATTTTTTTTTTAGAAATAATAAAATAATAATTGAATAATTTAAAAAATCTAGCAGGTAGAGTGGGAGCCCCTCATAATCACCACAGTGGCCATGCAGGACTCTTTTATCAGGCTTATATGACTATCATACTGAGCCAAATGGGTTAAATTAGTCCTCTTGTTTCCACCAGTTTTTATTATCTATTGATCCTGCAAGTTTTTTAAAGAATGCATATTTTCCTGTAGAGGGATGGCAACATTTGCAGCAGAGTTATCAGCCTCTTTGCTCTGCATCTACCAAAGAACTACCATTAGATCAGTGGCAGCCCATTAAGGGCACACGGGCGCTGCCCCCCCATCCATGCGTTGGACCCCCGTGCAGGACTCCAGATGCATGAATTCCAATGAGGGGGGGTTTCAAGCACGTGAGTAGAGCCAGAGGCTCTAGTAGGCTTCAAAAAAAGGTGGGCTTGGGGTGCAGAGCACTGCAAACCGAGCCCACCCAGTTGTGTGACATTAGCAAATTAATATTCGCTATTTTCACACTGAATCTCCTCCCCGTCAATCCGCCGCCAGTGTTTCCCGCCACCTGTGATGCCCGCAGAGGAGAGCAGGGGAAGCCACCTGTGATGCCCTCTACCCATGATGCCCGCCATAGATGGGATAAGTGCTCTGGACCCGACCGACTGGACCAGGCGTGGTGGTGGTAAAAAAAAATTACCACCGGCCGCCACTGCATTAGATGTGGCCATGTTAGTGCCCCCTCTGACATACATTGGCACCCTGTCTTATACTGGAGTGGAGCATATTCTTTGATGTAAGTGCCACTTGTGCCTCCCTCCCAGAAAGGAAGACCAAGGTCGTAGCTGCAATTAGGGATGAAAAAATGGTTTAAGGGATTTATTTTTGTAATAAAGCATGGATTGCTGGGTACTGCTATTGATGCAGGACTGTTTGAAGTGCGTAAGTTTTAAGAGTTACCATCTACTTTAACTGACATGTCTATGTGACAGTTTCAAAGCCACCCGTGTACATTTTTACATAAAAGCACCATTTAGGCACAGATTGCAAAAAACGGTTTAATAGAAAAGATTTCTTAAAATAGTGGCAAGAGTACATTTGAGGTTTTCTCTGAAGATTTTAATAATGTGGAAGATGTAGCTATTTTATTTTTCTAATCATGATATGCATTTTAGGGGAGTTGTAAAATAAATTTAAAAAGTCATGGTTTTAACCACTTAAGGACCGAGCCTCTTTCTGAGATTTGTTGTTTACAAGTTAAAAGCAGTTTTTTTTTTTGCTAGAAAATTACTTAGAACTCCCAAACATTATACATTTTTTTCTAACACTCTAGAGAATAAAATGGCAGTCATTGCAATACTTTCTGTCACACTGTATTTGCACAGCGGTCTTACAAGCGCACTTTTTTTGGAAAAAAATACACTTTTTTGAATTAAAAAATAAGACAACAGTAAAGTTAGCCCAATTTTTTTTATATTGTGAAACATAATGTTATTCTGAGTAAATTGATACCCAACATATCACGCTTCCAAATTGCGCCTGCTCGTGGAATGGCGACCAATTTTTACCCTTAAAAATCTCCATAGGCGACATTAAAAAAATTCTACAAGTTGCATGTTTTGAGTTACAGAGGAGGTCTAGGGCTAGAATTATTGCTCTCGCTCTACCGATCGTGGTGATAACTCACATGTGTGGTTTGAACACCGTTTTCATATGCGGGCGCTACTAACGTATGCGTTCGCTTCTGCACACAAGCTCGTCGGGACGGGGCACGTTTAAATTTTTTTTTTTTTCTTATTTATTTTACCTTTTATTTTTTATTTTTACACAGTTCTTTAAAAAAAGTGTCACTTTTATTCCTATTGCAAGGAATGTAAACATCCCTTGTAATAGAAAATCATGACAGGACCTCTTAAATATGAGATCTGGGGTCAAAAAGACCTCAAATCTCATATTTACACTAGAATGCAATAAAAAAATAAAATAAAAATGTTGTCATTTAAAAAAAAAAAAAAAAAAAAATGGCCCTTTAAGAGCTATGGGCAGAAGTTACGTCTTGACGTCGCTTCTGCCCTGCAATGATATGAAGACGCATGGGGGCCATCTACCCGTCATCTCGGTGTCACACAAGAGAGAAGATCCGATCGCCTCCACCACTGCTGACGGTTCCGGTGGAGGCGGTGGAGGGCACTGGAGCACGGCAGGAGGGCCCCTCTCCTGCCACCGATAAAAGTGATCTCACGGCGAATCTGTCACAGAGACCACTTTTATTTTGAAGCGGACCGCCTGCTGAAGAAGAGGGTACAGGGGTTATGGCAGCTAGCTTTGGATCAATTCCCAGGTGCTGCCGCAGCCATTCCTGGTAAGGGAACCCAGTAGTTAAGTCTTTCAACTTCACAGCGGGTCCCGCACTGCGCATGTGTGAAATGCGCTGTGCTTTCTAATTGGCCCTGGTGGCAGGGGAAGGAGGAGGGGGCCGCACCTCTAGGAGATTACGACGCAGCCCTTCCCCAGAAGTGGGGAAAGGGACCTGTCAAAAACAGGTCCCCCACCCCCTCCCCCCTGAAAGGTGCCAAATGTGGCACCGGAGGGGGGGGGTAAACGCATAAACGAGAGTTCCACTTTTAGGTGGAACTCCGCTTTAAGCACTGGCATCTTTCCATGGTCCCTCCATCCCCCCACCTCCATCCCTGCAATCAAAATCTCTCAAAATTGTTATTTCTAATGATTTCCTTATCATTTTTTTAACTTGGCTTGCCCCTGCTGCCATTTTCGCTTAGGGGAGAATGACATATCTTCCACTTTGAAGCCTACCAGGATATGCTTGTCACGGGTTCTAGGACGCTTCAGGTTCCATACAGCGATCAGAGGACAAGGTACCCGGCGACACATCATTAGGGAGGCAGACTGCCTTAGCCAGAAAGAGGCAGCCGACTCCCAATGACATCAACATTGAAGATGGTGCATCAGCAGCGTGGTGGATGACAGTGAATTGTGCATAACACTAGTGAAAAAGTTAAAGCGGAAGTATACGCAACTTGTCTCCAGAGCTGCAATGTCCCGAAGCTCTCTGCTGGCTGCTGACATCTTCAGCCTGGCGGCTTCCAGGTATACACTTTATTAGGTACACCTTGCTAGTACATGGTTGGACCTCCTTTTGCCTTCAGAACTGCCTTAATTCTTTGTGCCATAGATTCAACAAGGTGTTGGAAACCTTCCTCAGAGATTTTGGTCCATATTGACATGATAGCATCACACAGTTGCAAATTTGTTGGCTGCACATCCATGATGTGGAGCTCATGTTCCACCAAATTCCAAAGGTGCTCTAATAGATTGAGATCTGGTGACTGTGGAGGCCATCGGAGTACAGTGACCTCATTGTCATGTTCAAGAAACCAGTGGTGAGATGATTTTAACTTTGTGACATGGTGCATTATCCTGCTGGAAGGAGCCATCAGAAGATGGGTACACTGTAGTCATAAAGGGATGGACATGATCAGCAACAATACTCAAGTATGCCATGGCATTTAAAGATGCTCAGTTGGTACCAAGGGGCCCAAAGTGTGCCAAGAAAATATCCCCCACACCATTACACCACCACCACCAGCATGAACCGTTCATACAAGGCAGGATGGATCCATGCTTTCATGTTGTTTAAGCCAAATTCTGACCCTAAAATCTGAATGTCACACCTGAGATTGAGACTCATCAGACCAGGCAATGTTTTTCCAATCTTCTATTGTTCAATTATGAGATGAGAATGAGCCTGTGCGAATTGTAGCGTTAGTTTCTTGCTCTTAGCTGACAGGAGTGGTATCCGGTGTGGTCTTCTGCTGCTGTAGCTCGT
Organism: Lithobates clamitans; assembly: GCA_037952925.1. Lineage (NCBI taxonomy): Eukaryota > Metazoa > Chordata > Amphibia > Anura > Ranidae > Lithobates > Lithobates clamitans. The sequence goes on from JBBGZY010001301.1 coordinate 1,144,554, forward strand.
CTGCTTCAAGGTTTAATGTGTTCTGCATTCAGAGATGGTATTCTGCATACCTTGGTTGTAACGAGTGGCTATTCGAGTTACTGTTGTCTTTCTATCATCTTGAACCAGTCTGCCCATTCTCCTCTGACCTCAACAAGGCATTTTCATCCACACAACTGCTGCTCACTGGATATTTTCTCTTTTTCGCACCATTCTCTGTAAACCCGAGAGATGGTTGTGCGTGAAAATCCCAGTAGATCAGCAGTTTTTGAAACACTCAGACCAGCCCATCTGGCACCAACCACCATGCCACATTCAAAGTCACGTAAATCCCTGTTCTTCCCCATTCTGATGCTCGGTTTGAACTTCAGCAAGTTGTCTTCACTACATCCTGATGCCTAAATTCATTGAGTTGCTGCCATGTGATTGGCTGATTAGCAATTTGTGTTACCAAGCCATTGTACAGGCCTGAAGTGGCTGTGAGTTTATATCCCAGGGCGTTTTCATTGACCAGATTAAAATGATGTCACTCCCGTGCATGCACAGGAGTTAAGTCATTTCGACATTGCTGAAGTTCTACACTGAGCTGCGCATGCGCTGGAAGGTAGGAGACACGGGTTGCTGGAGAAGTAATTATAATACCTTTTCTGTTGTAGGGAACTTCCTTTTGAATTTTGTTACTGAACTGGCAGGGTCACTTTTAATTTATTTTATTAATCAATTGACTTCTTTATTTATTTTATTTATTTTTCGTTTAGCACCAAAAAGGTCTAATGGTAGTTTGGATGCAGTAATGTTGGATGTCAAAAATAATTCTGATTTACAGAGATGGTCGATATTTATATTTTCGTTTTTTCTTGGTTGACCTGCATGAAGCGGTAGCTCCTGGTGTCATGGGTGACTACAAGTCATAGAACAGTGGAAGAAAACTAAGCTGGTGGCAATATTTCAGCAATTTCTTTTCTGATGGCAACCAGCAAATAAACTAAAATGCAAAGTAGGACAAGCTGTGAGTCAACCAGATATCTTGGCTTCATTGGATAGAAAACTGGTCATTTTGCATTTCAAGTAAGAACAGAAAAATCTTCTGTTTCAGTAGTGCTTTCAAGGGGCAGCTACCACATGCAACCCTCTGCAATAGAAATATTTCTCTTTTTTTTTTTTTACATTTCCATTACCCGGTAAAAGCAGGAAAGGGAATGTATAGTCTTTAGATTTTTTTTTGTATAAACATATAAATGTTTTTACAAAAAAATCCACAAAACTTTCACCCATAATTCACACATTTTTCAGTTAAATCCATTTAGGAAACTGTGTGAATTGTGGATTAAGTTGCATGAATCTTGGATGAAAACACTTATACATAGACCTTGTGACTCCATATGTGACATTAGAGGTCTAATAGACCACTGATGTCCCCTAGGTGATATCATTAAAGTTAAACCCCTCAAAAAAATGTAGGTAACATGTAATAAATAAAAAACAAAACATTTTGAAAGTCTCTTGCCCCCACATACTCACGTAAGAATGCAAATGCACTGGCTGTGCCCAGAATTGAAAATAATTATTGCACTACCCATATTAGGTATTGCCATGTACACGGGAGTGAGAACAGTTATTCTACATTCATGACTGATTGTAGTTTTTAGGACTAGTTAGGTGTAGCATGGAATTCTACTTTAACTTGACAACTTAATGACTGGAAGGATTTGCCCCCTTAATGACCAGGCCATTTTTTGCGATGTGGCACTGCGTGGCTTTAACTGACAATTGCGCGGTCGTGCGACTCTCTACCCAAACTAGTATAAAGTGTAAAAGAGGGCACTCACATAGCCACATCCGTAAGTTAAAGGGAAACAGAAAAGAAAAGGAATACTTACTAGGTATCCCTGGGTCAAGGGCTCACTGTATACTCTGTATCATTATATATGATTTTTCACTTTTTGAATGCTCCATTCATGTATTTTCTTAATAAACATTGTTATTTCTCTATACTTCGCTATTGTTTTGTATGCCTTAAAAGTCCAACCTAAGGATACTTAGTAAGTATCCCTTTATTTTATGTTTTGCTGTACCCAAACAAAATTGACGTCCTTTTTTCCCACAAATAGAGCTTTCTTTTGGTGGTATTTGATCACCTCTGCATTTTTTTTTTTTTTTTGCGCTATAAACAAAAAAGATCGTCAATTTTGGAAAAAAAATTATATATTTTTTTACTTTTTGCTATAATAAATATCCCCCCCCCCCAAAATGTAAAAAAAACACATTTCTTCATCAGTTTAGGCCAATATGTATTCTTCTACATATTTTTGGTAAAAAAAAAATCGCAATAAGCGTATATTGATTAGTTTGCGCAAAAGTTATAGCGTCTACAAAATAGGGGATAGATTTATGACTTTTTTTAAATACTTTTTTTTAATAGTAATGGCAGTGATCAGCAATTTTTAGCGGGGCTGCGACATTGCGGCAGACAGATCGGACACTTTTGACGCTTTTTTGGGACCATTGACATTTATACAGCGATCAGAGCTACAAATAGCAACTGATTACTGTATAAATGTCACTGGCAGGGAAGGGGTTAACACTAGGGGGCGATCAAGGGGTTAAGTGTTCCTTAGGGAGTGTTTCTAACTATGGGGGCAGTGTAGTGGGGGGGAGATAGATCGCTGTTCCTAATCACTAGGAACAGCAGATCTGTCTATCCTCCCCTGACAGAACAGGGATCTGTCTGTTTACATTGACAGATCCCTGTTCTGTCTCTCTCAGGAGTGATCACGGGTGGCCGGCGGACATCGCGGGTGCCGGCCACACGCATTGGCTCCGGCATCGCGCTGCAGGTGCCCCCTAGTGGTCTTAAAGCGGCCAACATACCATGCGGGCGCTTCACCCAGGAGAGCCAACCTGCCGCAGTATAACTGCGGCAGCTGGTCTTTAAGTTGTTGAAGTATAACTAAAGGCAAAACCTTTTTTTTAGTTTTGGATAGAGTGGAGAAGGATTAGAACACCTGCCAGTTTTCTTTGCTGTCTGTGCTCCCGTTAAGGAGATTCATCCTCTCTATTTTCCCTGTTTACCATTATAATTGAATGTGAAAAGAGAAGAAAATCCCAAATTTTTGTTTGTACCCTCAAAATTAATATCGGGGAAATCTTCCAAAAGGGACACTAGTTCTGGTGGCCTGGGGGTCCCCAAAGAATGCCTTCAATTTACAGAGATTTCCTCTCACTTTCTATTTGGCTATGGGGCAGGGAGTGAAGGGAAATCTCCACAATGGGACATGGATGGGGATAAAAAAAAAATTCTGACAGGGGTTATAACCCTCCCTTGCCCTATCCAAAATACAAATAAAAGTATTGCCCATAGTCCTACTTTAAAGACAACATTTTTATGCTTTGCTCACTTTAAGGCTTTGCCAGTTTACAAAGACTTTTTCCCTACAATTTTTGATTGAAATTTGTAGTGGCTCAAACCTGATGTATTACATTATTTTTGAAGAAGACAATTGAAGAAGCATTTTCCATTAAGGTAACTTTTTTAGTCTCTGCTTTTACACTATTTTTTACATTCGACTGCAACATTGTAACTTTGCCAAAGTTTTATGAACTTTAGAAAAAATGGGAAAAGAGAATCAAGTGCAGCAAATCTAAACACAATTTTTTCTTATCTATATAACATGTTTACATGTACTATTGGGGGGCAATTTAAATTGGAATGAGACAGGAGCAAACGTTTCTTGCTGTGCGTGCAAAGCATTGTGACCGCAGGATGTGAACCTCCACATCTGCTGCCTTTGCAGCTTGTGGGGCATTCAGGGGACGATTAAAACATGTCTTAACGACACGTTTATAGTGCCTTCCAACTGCAAATCAAAATGAGTCCTTAAAGCTGAACTGGGTAGAAATGTGTTTATAGGTCTATTCTGGTGCTTTCTTAACTTTGACAAATATGTTCTTCTTTCCAACCATAATTATAGTAGGAGTGGGAAACTTGTAATTCTTTTGCTGATTTTTAAGCCTCAGTCCCCTTCACATTCATTCTATAAAACCGATGAGCAGTCTTGTCACCTCACCAATGCAATCCTATTTACATTATAGTGGCCAGACCTGGGAATCTCAGATTTCTAGTCTGAACCAACCTCTGTAATGATGGCCATTTACGCTTCAACTTTATTTTTTTGATCGATGTGTGATTTGATCCAAATGATCAGATACGCAAACAATCAAATAGCCATTAATGCCTTTATAATCAGTTTAGTATCGATAGGATTTGATTACACTACATTTGATTACACTGAGTTAATCATCCAGGAGGCAATTTATGGTTCGTTTTGCATATTTTGATCAATATGATGAGATTACATGGTGGAAATAAAGTTACAATCCTATCTTAAGATATAACTAAAGGCAAAACTTTTTCTTTCGTTTTGGGCTGAGTGTAGAGGGATTAAAACACTTGCCAGTTTTTTTTGCTGTCTGTGCCTCCATTAAAGCATATTTTATAACTACGCCCCCCCCCCCCCCCCCCGGTGCTGCTGATTCCAATGGCATTAAGGTTTGCAAAGTTTTTTTGTTTGTTTAAAACAGATTCATTTTTAAGGGGCATAAATATGTCCATTTCCGCTGTACCGTTGCGAGGTATGTAATTTCCAGCCGCTTATTGGCTCCTGGGATATTAGTGTCACCAATCCCAGGAGTCAATGGGCATCCTTGATTGACTGGTTGCCATAACAATGGGTTGGAAACTTCCTCCGATGCCGCCATTGTTATGGCAACCTGCAATACTCTGAGTGCATTCACAATGCATAGGTGCGAGATTGGGAGGTGCATGCTGGTTACCCAGCAGCACAATTTCCTGGAAGAAACTCTGAGTGGGCTTCAGATGCCCACACTAAGGATGGAAGCTTACTGGATCCCGAGGGAACAGTGAGTACAAAAAAAAAACATAAGACAACAAACATACGCCGATTTAGATTGCATAAGCTGCGACTATCAAGGGGGTTATTTAAAAAAAAAAAGGCCAGAGCTCCACTTTGAAAAGATTCACCCTTTTTATTCATCCTGTTTACAATTATCATTGAAAGTGTCCCCAGAACAATAATAGAGGGGAAATCTTCCAATAGGTACACTAATTCTGGTGACCTGGGGGTCCCCAAGGAACTTCCTTAATTTGCAGGGATTTCCTCTTGCTTCCTGTTTGACTATGGGACAGGAAGTGAAGGGAAATCTCCTCAATAGAACAAATATGACAGGGGTTATAACCCTCCCTTACTCTATCCAAAATGGAAAAAAAAGTTTTGCCTATAGTTCTACTTTAACTGTTGACCAAAATCCACTTCCTTTTGGGTTGCATATATATCAAATATTCCTATTGTAAAGATCAATCAGAAAAGAAATTGATTATTTATCAAAGTGTGTATGGCCACCATTATAATGTCTTTTGATGGATAAGCCAAGAGACTGCTGGCTTTTCTCGTCTCCCATGACCTCACGTTATAATTGGCAGGCCAGAAGTCTTCTGGTCTGTCACAGCCCTCCATGCCTTTAGATTTGGCAGGTTAAACAAATGAATGGCCCTTCACTACAATTCCCATGACATCATGGAAAGTGTAGTTTCCCATAGCGGCACTAGGAGAAGAGCAAATGTGATGTTCTGCTTCCATTAAACCTCAGAAGAAGTGCTCTGTCTGTAGCACGAAACGCGTTGACACTTTGATGCCATAGACGCAGGGGACCCCCTCCATTGTGTCCCCCTGTGTGGATTTAATCGCTGTCAGCATATCATCACATTGCATGGACGTTTCCAGCAGAAGCGCCAACATGATTCCCTGAATCAGAGCCCTCTATTGGTCACATAGCAGCAGAGTGAGCAGTTTGCCTAACCCGGATACTTTCAGTATCGGCGCCTCCCAGAGTTCACGGCAGATTTCCTGATACACAGCAAGAGACATACTTGGACATGCGTCCATCTCGGCTAACAGAATCCACATAGACCCAACTCGTGGAGCGGATTGGCCGCTGGTCCGCTACGACAAGAGGTTGAGAATTTGACTTAGATTAGTCTTATCCATCATTGGATGCCTATGTGCTCTCTCCATTCTGCTCAGTACCATTGGCGGATCAGAGATTTTAAGGACATAGTAACAAGCCTTATATTACTAGATATCCAGGACTGTCAGCATTCGGCTAATGTTACCTGCACATCTTCACTATTCCTTCTAAGTGAACTATCATATTTACAATTACTATATGATTGGGTATTGATTCCAGAATCACTTTGGCAGGACTACCTTGTTGACATCTTTAAAAATTAAGGGCAATCAGCAACACTGTACCTATACATCTTAGTTCTGCTTATCTTAGTATGTCCATGTGCTTTGCCAAGCCCTGTTTAGGGCATCTACATTTCCAGTGATGTTTGGGGTTACAAAACAGAGATTCTGATCACCCAGATCTACTATTTATTTTTTCATCTCTGCAGGAATTCATAATACCCACATACAAGTGTCCTGTCCAGCTAGCAGGATCCACACTGTGATTTTTTCCACTGCTTTATTTTTTCAGCTATTTTTCCATGCTTCTATATATCACGATCGGGATCAGTTTGGGTATACGTCATTATTAACAAGCCCAGCACAGGGCACACCCATTCCCAGTTACACTTCGGGACATTCATTAGCTGTACAGCATTTTCAGGAGGACTCTGTGTTATGCCACTCATCACCTTGAATTCTAGCTTGGTCAGCGGTTTCCACGTTAGAACAGGGGCGGGAGGGTGGTCCCACTAGCGTCTATTTTTAATCATCCAACGTTGTTTTATATTTACTGTTTGATTATTGTTGTTTGCCTGCATGTCCCATTGATATCTCGGAGGTACGGACCCCACCTGTGTGGCTACCACCCACATATGTGGGATCCCCCTTCTTTTTCTATGTTTTTTTCAATAAAGTTATTTGCTATTGATCTCATTATGTTGTAGCTTCCCCCCTTTGTTGGCTATCTAGGGGCTGCCCTTGCCCCCCCCCCCTCTTTTTTCTATTCACATTTTTTGCTACGCGGGAGGGAGCCTGTCCACAAGACAAATCGTTTTGCTCAATCGAATTTCACTTGTCACGAGCAGATTCAATTATAGTGTTTTTTTATCATCATTTTTTCTATCCATTAAACCTCCTCCAGATGCCCAGCTGAAGCTGTTTTTTATAAATTGCAGCAATGACATCACTGATTTTTCATCAAAACTAGCAGCTAAACAGTGAGGTTGTTTAGTAACTGATTGACATATTTTATGTTGAAGGTACTAATAGGTTATTCCAGTGGCGAAGCTAGACATTTTTTCACCTGGGGATTTAGATTACTGGTTAATTTCCCAGGAAGGGAATTCCACTCTGTTCACAGAGGTCCTGTCCTGGGTGGAGGCACTGCCAACTTTATTATCAAACCCACACGTTCACTTAGTGAAGGTTCTGGTCCTCTTATGTACATACGGATTTATCACAATATTCTGTTTGGGGAGGGTTGTTTCTTATAACCCCAAAAAGTGGGCTACACCAGCAAGTAAGTCAGAACTTCCATCTGCAGACTTACTTAGTGCCTCCAAGTCAGTGGCTCCCCATGACAGACAACCAGGAGGAAAGATTAAACATGACAGCCTGTCTCTCAGCTCCAGACACAGCACAACTGCCCTATGTGATGAGATCCGGGGCTCTCTTTGTACTCTGTATGGAGTAGATCTGCCCCTGTACTGTCATACTTCTAGTGTGATCGGTGACATGGCATCAGATTGGGGGCCAGATGTGGGGCTCTGGATTCAAGAACGGAAAACATACTGTATTGGACTGGTCTGTAATTAGCTGTGTTCATGTGTTCAGGGGCTGTCCTTCTCTCCATTAGCGTCTATAGATATATGTTATAGATAACATATATAAATCTTCTAATTAATAAATATAGTGACAAGTGCCAAAAACTGTGGTTATCAAACCATAGTGCATTGGTGCGCAAAAACCATTTACAATAATCAATCATTAATAATGTGTAAAAACCACAACTATGTATCAAAGAAAATCCCATATACTGTTTGGTGCAAAATGTTCATAATAGTAATATAATGTGCCGTGCTCCAAAAACCCCGTAGAAATCGTGCAGAAAGTTCTTCTTTAATGGTAAAGAGCTGTGCTGTAATTACTGGTAGTCACCCCCCAATGTGGTTGCACTCACCGGAGCACTCCACCCCTGCAGGGGTACGAGCATATGATGTTGATCCTTTCACTCCGGTTGTGTAGGTGCCAGTTTTCTTCCACACGTCCCAATCCTAAAGGCAGCTGCTTGCATGCAAGGAGGTGGGGACTTCCTGTCCCTTGATGTAGTGAAAATCCCCACTAGGTATCCAAGTTTGTGGATGGGTAGTTATACCAACGTTTTAACAGTTATGGTTGATTATTTTAGCAGCCCCAACAAAACTCAGAGCTCTCCAAGACAGGTGTCTTGGAGAGCTCTGAGTTCTTGGAAAACCCCTCTTAAGGATAATCATTACCTATGGGGCACAATGGAAACAAGTGAGAAATGTACTCCAAAAACATTGGGGAATTCTCAGGAAATCTCCTGCTTTAATTGACTTTGTAGGTCCCTGTCTCCAACTAGTCGCCAGAAGGGCCCGCAACCTTAAGGATACCTTAGTTCATTTTGAATACACTAGGAGAAGGACCACAAACTGGCTGACTGATCTACCTCCTCTCAAAGGAATGTATGCATGCGGGGACTGTCAAATGTGTAGTTTCATGAGAAAACTGCAAGTTTTACTGATGCGAATCGGAGTGTGGTTTTTCAGATTAAAAATTTCATCAACTGTGTGATCTCTAGAGTGATTTACATGCTGGAGTGTCCATGTAAAAGTACTATATAGGAAAAACCAAGAGACAACTCCGAATTCGCATTGGTGAACACTTAAGAAGTATCAAAAATTCAAACAAGGAGGACAACAAGAAGAAAAGAGAAGACATGTCCCCACTAGCATTCCATTTTGCAGATTTCTATGGAGGCAGCACGAATGGTATCAGTATTAAGAGGTTTCATACCCTGAATTTGCCATCACGTAGAGGTGATTTTGATACCGACCTGCTGCAAAAAGAAAAAATGTGGATATTCAGGCTAAAAATGCTTGCGCCACTGGGCCTGAATACAGAATGCAGTTTCCAACCCTTTCTTGAATGCTAATTAGGGCCATAACTTACTATATGTGTAAGAGACATAAATTCCAGTTTGGTGGACAAATTTGTCCTCTCTGATCATAGATAAGGAATACCCATAGAGCAGACAGTCATAGACAGATATATTATGTCACCTTATCTCCTCTACAGTATTTCCAACTGTCTCATTACCCTGGGAACCCTGGTAGGCTCTGTTTTTCCCTCTGTGCCCTGATCCCCTTAGCGCTGTCAAAGCTACTTGCTTGCTATGATATTGTCAGAAACCATGAAATGAGACCGAGACAGAAGTACAGTTAAATCACACTTGTTTAATAATAAAAGTAAATAGAAAAAACGTAGTCAAAACATAGCCAGAGTTCAGGAACAGGAACGGATAGTCAGACAAGCCAAACGTCAGGGAGCCAGAGATGAGCGTAGTAAAACAGCAAGCAGGATCTGGAGCCAGAAGGGATGTCAGCCAAGCAAGTCTTTTAACAGGAATGCAGGAGAGCGTCTCTGTGAAGTTGACTAAGGCGAAGGCAGAGATCCTCTGGGCTGGACAGCTTAACTAGGCAGGACTGACAAGCAGGGTATCATCAACAGCTGGTTACTTGTGGAGAGATAGGAGCTGGCAATTAGCCGACAGCTGAGCAGCCAGCTCAGAGAAGGAAGGACGGACATGTCGGCAAAGACATCACGGCAATGACGCGATATACATCACGGATGACTCATCGCGTCACGTCAGCGCAAGCGCACCACACACTATGAGGATAGTGGGAGCTATCTCCAGATGAGATATCAGGATGGCATGCCTAGACACCTTCACAACGCTACATCCTTACAGCGGTATCAGCAGTATCCTGTGGAACTCCCTGGACTTCTGTGTGGCAATCAAGCATCCTGCATTACAGGATCTGTGCAGTCCGAGATCCCCTAATAGATGGCATCCTATGGAGATACCTGGGACACCTGCCAGCTATTAGAGACTCTTGTCGACAGCGGTTGGGTGAGCGGACCAGTGGTCTTGTGATTGTCTATATTATTGCACAATACTTCTGTCCTGACCTGCAGATGAGCTTTACTCGCTATCCTAGTTAAATAAACTTTACACTGGGTTACCCTTGCTTATACTGCTTGGCCTGAAGCTGAAAACCTGAACGAATTACTGACTACTTGTGGCTATATGCCACCCTCTATACAGTGTTTATCACCAGTGGAATAAGAGTGAACTAAGTTAACCCAGTTGAATCGCTCTTTATAGGATCTATTTTTCAAGTGTGTGAATTCCCAAAAAATTACCCCCTTATTCCCCAGCTAGTTACATAATAGTCAATAGTGACGGGATATGCACGTTTAGTGATGGTGCTAGTCACCAGGACTTACGTGCCTATCTAACTGCCTATTCACTTGGATGTATATGGGGTGTGTGTGCCTGATGTATATGTGATGCAGTTGCTTTAATCTAGACAACGTTTTCTTATTTTAATATTAGTCTAGGTGTTGGTGGTGGGTACCTAGTTTTTGTATTCTTGTTTTCATTAATTGTGCAATAATAAAGTTCCCTTGATAAGCAGCTTGGTCCACCCGTGACTTCCTTTGTCAGGGGGGTCTTCTTTCCCCCTGCTCTATTTTTTGTTAATATTGATTGGACCCTGGGCAAAAATTTTCTTGCCCCCCTCCCCCCCTCCATGCAGTTTCCCTCTCCACCTGCTCTGAGACATACAATAAATAGCAGCTAGACTCAAAATCCGTTTACTGAATCAGATCAGGCAGCGATTGTGATTGGTTGGTAGAGGTTACAGTGTATCATTACCTCTCACTGACTGATTGCTAGAGGTTATAGCACGCATTACGGCTCACTGATTAGTTTCTAGAGGTTACAGCACATGAGTTCTACTTGTTGATTTGTTGCTAGAGATTACTGTACATCAATACTGCTCACTGATTTGTTGCTAGAGATTCCTGCACATCATTAATGCTTACTGATTGGTTACTAGAGGTTACAGCACATCATCTACTCACTGCCTACACACCATGGACTGGGGAGGTGAGGGGACCCAAAAAAAAAACAGAAATCTCCTAGGGATCCTAGGACTGCTGGGATCAGTGGCAGTGCTGGGGGGAGGGGAGGGTGTGATCAATGACAATGCAGATTTTTTTTTTTTACAGACTACCAATATAAAGAGGAGTTTCAACACCGGCCACCAATGTAATAGGGGTTTACACTGACCACTAATGTAATAGGGGTTTACAATGACCACTAATGTAATAGAAACATTCACAATAACCACTAATGTAATGAGAAGATTTACACTGACCACCAATGTGAGGGGGACATTTAGCCTGTGTTCACATTTGTGTGTGTCGGGAATGCATTTAGACGATACACATCAGTGCCATTAATTGTTAATGACACCCTCACGCAGCTGCTGACATGTGCCTTGGCACGTGTGATTTTGAAAAAGGGTTTGGGACTTTCTTCCTCATTTGTAGCACATAGAGCAGCCCATTGAAATGAATGGCTGCCCTACACGTGACCTACATATTTAACCATCCTGTCAGTACACCTTTGCATCCTAAAACCCATGATAAAATCCATGCTAACCTCTGCACCCCAAACCTCCCCCATCCTCTCCAATCCCCCTCCCCTTCAACTCTACCTGCCTCCTCTGGTCATCTTTGCACCCACCTTCCTTACCTCCATACATCCCCTTCTTGCTCACCTGTGCACCCCAAACTGTAATTCCTTCTCTGCCTACCTCTGCACACCCCACCTTTGCAGAACAGGCTGATGGTAGGCTGAATGAGCATAGTTGTAGGCAGGACTTTCAAGCATGCTCCTTTACCTCCCCAGTGAGCAGCATTCATTATAGATGATGATGGATATGACCTCAGGAGGCATGATATACATATGAATACTGCCTCTATTTACATATCCATGCTGTCGGTCTGCTGCTATTTACATATGAATGCTGCCTCTATTTACGTATCCATGCTGTTGATCTGCCGCTATTTAAAGATGAATGCTGCCTCTATTTACATATCAATGCCAGTATTTACGTGTAAACAGGGTCTGCAGATGAGTCATCTGTACACAATAATAGGGCAGGGCCCGGCAGCGTTAGTAACAAAACTTCACACTGAGATATCAGGATACAGCACGAGACTAAAACTTCAAGGGACAAGGGAATTTAAACTAGGATAGTTGGCAAGTATGAGGCAGCTGCTTTGGGCCCCACAACAATGACAGGGCCCAGGGCAGCTGCCCCTTTTGTCCTGCCTTAAAGACGGCCCTGTATGTTACTTACAGACAGTGTGGGTGGCCTTAAGGGAAATATGAGGTTCTTGTTTCCCATAACAATTGCACTACTTATTGTGCACACTGGGGGAGATTTACTAATAGAGGTGCACGACAATCTGGTGCAGCTGTTCATGGTAGCCAATCTACCTTCATCTAGCTTCAGCTTGTGCAATTAAGCTTCGGCAAAAAACAATGAAAGCTGATTGGTTTCTATGCAGAGTTGCACCAGATTTTACACTCTCCAGCTTCAGTAAATAACCCCCACTGAGTATTTTTTCAGTTTGATTTATATGATTCTAGCAGCACAGCACCTATTGATTTGTTTTTTTTATTTTTGCACATGTGAAAACACATCAGTGGTGTTGGCAGCAGCAATTTATGGTGTTTTTTTTTACATAGTGGCAGGGTAGCACAGTAGCAGAGTTACTTTGCACTTAGTGTTTTGAATTTTCCAACAGACATCAATCAGATAGAAACCTGTCTCTAGAACTTTGAAGATGATTGACGTTTTAGGAAGCAGAAGGATGCTCTGCATTAGATTACCATGAGATGCTCAGTTTGTACTTTCAGTCGTTGCCTGGAATTGCTGTTTAAAGGAACAATAACAAAAAAAAAATATTGATTTACATGTTAGTATTCTTAAACTTATGTAGTTCTCAAACCGACACTAAAGTAAAAAGTCCTGACATGAATGCTTGATCATGTTCAGTGACTCAGAAAGTACAAAAGATAATAGATCAGCATGGCAGCAAGAGAACTGGTATTTTCAGTAGAAAAGGTTAGTAATGGCATCTTATTCAGTACTAGTTTCCTTTAACCACCTCAAAACTGGGCACTTTCACCCCCTTCCTGCCCCTGAACTTTGAGTGACAATTGCACGGTCATGCAACACTGTACCCAAATTAATTTTTAATCATTTTCTTCACACAAACAGAACTTTCTTTTGGTTGTATTTAATCACTGCTGGGTTTTTATTTTTTACAAAAAAAGACCGAGAATTGTGAAAAAAAAATGTTTTAGTTTCTGTCAGTAAATTTTGTAACTAAGTAATTTTTCTCCTTCACTGATGTGCACTGAGGAGGTGGCACTGATGGGCACTGATAGGCTGCACGGATGGGCACTGATGAGGTGGCATTTATAGGCACTGATGAGGTGGCACTTATGGGCACTGATGAGGCGCACTCTTATGGGCACTGATTAGGTGGCACTGATGAGGAGGCACTTTTATGCTGCACTGATGGACACCGATAAGTGGCACTAATAGGCAGCACTGATGGGCGCTGATAGGCGGCACTGGTGGGCACTAATGGGCGGCACTGATGGGAATTGATGGGCAGCACTGATGAGCAGGCACTGATGGGCACTAAAAGGTAGCACTGACTGGCACCAGTAATGGGCACTGATTTGTGTCACTGATGGGCAGTCATGGGCACTGATTGGTGGCACTCATGGGCATTGATTGGTGGCACTCATGGTCATTGATTGGTGGCACCTCTGGGGCTTTACTGTAATCAGGGCACTGATAATCAACGTAAATGGTGAAAACAACATAAATTTTTCTATACATAGGCGGTACTTTAACCACTTGCCACCCAGCGCTCGTTCTGGGTGGACGTCATATGATGGCCTCCCAGAACAACCGCTCTCGTGCGTCCCCGGGGGGTTGCAGTGCAGCGTTTGTGGCCGCACTGTGTTCCTAGGACACAGTGCGACCCCGATCTGTGTAAAGAGTGTCCAATCAGCCGGTCACATGTAAACACGGAGATGCCGGTAATCGGTGCTCCTCGCCTCACACTGACAGAGTGCGAGGAGAGGAGAGCCAATCAGAGAGCTGACAGCTAGGTATGTAATCAGGGCACTGATCATCAGTGCCCTAATTACAATTAAGTGTCCACCAGTGCCAGCAATGATTGCCCACCACTGCCAGCAATCAGTGCCAACCAATGCCCACAATTGCCACTAAGCTGTGCCCACAAGTGCCAGCAATTAGTGCCGCAAGTGCCAGCAATCAGTGGCCATTAGTGATGCCAGTCAGTGCTGGCTATCAGTGTTGCCCATCAATGCCCATCACTGCTGCCCATCAATGCTCATCACTGCTGAACATCAATGCCACCCATCAATGCACATCAGTGCCCATCAGTGCCGCCCATCTTTGCCCACCAGTGACGCTTATCTGTGCCCACCAGTGCCACCTACTTGTGCCCAGTGCCCACCAGTGCCATCCATCAGTGCAGCCTATCAGTGCTCATCAGTGCCACATATCAGTGCCCATAAGTTCGGCATATTCGTGCCTCCTCATCAGTACCAGCTAATCAGTGCCCATAAGTGACACCTCATCAGTGCCCATCAGTGCAGCCTATCAGTGGCCATCAGTGCTGCCTCATCAGCGCCCATCAGTGAAGGAGAAAAATTACTCATTTACAAAATGTACTGACAGAAAAACCCAGGAGTAATTAAATACCACCAAAAGAAAGCTCTATTTGTGTGAAGAAAATTATAACAATTTCACATGGTTACAGTGTAGCATGACCGCGCAATTGTCATTCAAAATGTGATAGCGCTGAAAGCTGAAAAATGGCCTGGGCAGGAAGGAGGTGTAAGTGCCCTGTAATGAGGTGATTAAAAGCCTTTACAGGTTACCACTTTAAATTTACACAGGAGGTCTGGTGCTAGAATCACTGCCCATTATCTAACGTTCATGATAATACCTTACATGTGTGAGAGGATCGCTTTTTGCGTGCATGTGGGACCGTTGCATGCATTCGCCTTTGCGCGCAAGCAATCAGGGGCAGGGACACTTTACTTTTTTTATATGATTATTTTTATTTTATTTTTTATGTTTACTCTGTTGCTTTAATGTTTTGGGTTTTTTTATCACTTTTTTTGTTGTCACAAGAAATGTAAACTTCCTTGTGACAGCAATAGCCATGTGTACTCTTTATGGAGAGATCTGGGGTCTATAATACCCCAAAACCCTCCTCTGCCCTTAAAAGCATTCAATCACACCAAGTTCTGTGTTTTCGAATGCTTCTGACTGTTGAAAATGGTGCCATTGACATCCGGCTAAACCAGAAGTGATGTCAGGTCATCCGGGTTACCATAGCCAGGGCCGGACTGGCTTGCCGGGATACCGGGAGATTTCCCGGTAGGCCGCCTGAGTTGCTGCGGCTGCAGTGCTCCCCTCCTGCTCCTGTGTGTCACGGAGGTGGCTGTGTCTGTGTTCGGCGGCCGCGCTGTAACATGGTCCCGCCCCCCTAGACCGGCTTGTGTGATAGTGGATAGAATCAGTGTTCCGCCTATCACACGAGCCGGTCTAGGGGGGCGGGACCATGTTACAGCGCGGCCGCCGAACACAGACACAGCCACCTCCGTGACACACAGAAGCAGGAGAGAGGGACGGAGCAGGAGAGAGGGATACTATACATGCCCGCCTGTGTGCCTCAGCCTGTATAGGAGGATCGGCGGGGGGAGAGGAGGGGGGCCGCATATAGAGGAAATGAGCTTTCTATATTCCTCCATGCAGCCGCTGAATACTTGCAGGAGGGAGAGGAGGAGAATCAAGTATTCAGCGGCTGCATGGAGGAATATAGAAAGCTCATTTCCTCTATATGCGCCCCCCAGCTGATCCTCCTATCCAACTTCTTTTACTGGCCCCCCCAGTTCCTCTTGTGCTCCCCCCCATGCTCTCCTCCCCTCACCACACTCTCCAGCCCCCCCCCCCCCCACAGTTCTCTCCACCCCTGTTTGTTCTGCCCCCCCTGCTCTCCAGCTCTCCCCATCCTACTCTAGCCACCATCCCAGTGCTCTTCACTCCCCCAGTGCTCTCCACCCATGTTCTTTCTCCCCCCCCCCAGTGCTCTCCACCCATGTTCTTTCTCCCCCCCCCAGTGCTCTCCACCCATGTTCTTTCTCCCCCCCCAGTGCTCTCCACCCATGTTCTTTCTCCCCCCCAGTGCTCTCCAGCTCTGCCCATCACTCTCCAGCCCCCACCCCAGTGCTCTCCGCCCCCCACAGTGCTCTCCAGCCCCCCATTCTCCGCACCCCTGTTTTCGGTCCCCCCGGTGCTCTCAAGCTCCACCCATCACTCTCCAGCCCCCACCCCAGTGCTCTCCGCCCCCCACAGTGCTCTCCAGCCCCCCATTCTCCGCACCCCTGTTTTCGGTCCCCCTGGTGCCCTCAAGCTCCACCCATCGCTCTCCAGCCCCCCCGTGCTCTTTGCCCCCCGTGCTCTCCACCCCTGTTTTTTTTTGGCTCCCCCTCCAGTGCTCTCAAGCTTCCCCCCCAGCACTCTCCGCTCCCCACCCCTGTACTCTCCACTCCCCCGCCAGTGCTCTCCAGTCCCCCGTGATTTCCACCCCTGTTCTTTCTGGCCCCCACTGGTGCTTTCAAGCTCCCCCCATTGCTCTCCACTCCCCCTGCTCTTTGTACCCCCCAGTGCTCTCCACCCCTGTTTTTCTGCCCCTCCCCCAGTGCTCTTCGCCACCCCACACTCTTAGCCCCCCCGTGCTCTTTGCCCCCCGTGCTCTCCACCCCTGTTTTTTTTGGCTCCCCCTCCAGTGCTCTCAAACTTCCCCCCCAGCACTCTCCGCTCCCCACCCCTGTACTTTCCACTCCCCCCTGCATTTTGCCCCCACCCATGTGCTCTCCAACCCCCGCCAGTGCTCTCCAGTCCCCCGTGCTTTCCACCCCTGTTCTTTCTGGCCCCCACTGGTGCTTTCAAGCTCCCCCCATTGCTCTCCACTCCCCCCTGCTCTTTGTACCCCCCAGTGCTCTCCACCCCTGTTTTTCTGCCCCTCCCCCAGTACTCTTCGCCACCCCACACTCTTAGCCCCCACAGTGCTCTCCACCTCTGTTCTTTTTGGACCCCCAGTGCTCTCAAGTCCCCCCCCCAGCGCTCTCCGCTCCCCATCCCTGTGATTTCCACTCCCCCCTGCTCTTTGCCCCCACCCATGTGCTCTCCAACTCCGCCAGTACTCTCTGCTCCCCCTTCTTTCCAGCTCCCACCCAGTGCTCTCCACTTCCCCAGGACCAGAGGACAGGCTGACTGGGGCTGGAAAATGAGAATGGCTGAAGGTGCAGGTGGCCAGGGACCACTCCATCTCACAGCAAACAGATCCTCTGGAAGGAGCACTGTCCCCATCCAAAACGAGAACAGACCCTGCCTGCTGTTGGCCATCATGGATATCCTGCTGGCATGCAAGGTACCGTACCGAGCATCAACAACACACCTTCCCACAGACAAGGACTGCTGACTGGGCCATGGGGCACAGGAGGGGCTGCAATGATGGGCACAGTGAAGCTGCATTCCTGGGCACAGTGAGACTGCATTCACTGGCACAGTGAGACTGCATTTGATGGGCACAGTGAGGCTGCATTGATGGGCACAGTGAGGCTGCATTGATGGGCACAGTGAGGCTGCATTGATGGGCACAGTGAGACTGCATTTGATGGGCACAGTGAGGCTGCATTTGATGGGCACAGTGAGGCTGCATTGATGGGCACAGTGAGGCTGCATTGATGGGCACAGTGAGGCTGCATTGATGGGCACAGTGAGGCTGCATTGATGGGCACAGTGAGGCTGCATTGATGGGCACAGTGAGGCTGCATTGATGGGCACAGTGAGGCTGCATTGATGGGCACAGTGAGACTGCAATGGTGGGCACAGTGAGGCTGCAATGGTGGTCACAGTGAGGCCGCATTCATGGGCACAGTGAGACTGCATTCACGGGCAGAGTAAAGCTGCCTTATCTATATATAATACACTCTTCAAATGTGCATTTTATGGTTTTCCCTTTCATGAACAAGAAATCAATGACGTTATGCTGTTGCGGTGGTATAATAATGCTGTGGGGCTGGTATGAAATTTTTTCCAGGGCTGGATGTTATTCCCAGTCTGGCCCTGACCATAGCCAAGAGCTGATCAAAGCTGATCTGGGCTTTGTTCGGCGGAAGCGTCCGGCTGGCTGCTTGGGTCTCCCAGTGGGACAGGAAAGCCTGAGAAAGTCGCAGAAGGCAGCAGGAGAGGGGGCATCCCTTCCGCTGCTTTTAGAAACAATCCAGTGGTTAGTTAGCTGCTAGTATTGCAATACAAAAGTTATCCCCGCACTAGTTTAGGTTTCATTAGGTGTAAAGCTGATCTTGCTCTCCAGAGATGAGAGGTTCCAGGTGCTGGCTCATGCTAGTAGAGACTATATGCAAACGAGAAGATCTGGACAGCCGCACTCCAGGAAGTAATAATCCAAGTTTCTTTATTTTAAAATCAGGAACACATCAGATACAGGACATCATAGACAGAGTAGACAGATAGCTGCTAGTATTGCTTTTACAAGTGAGCCAACCACCGGCTCTAGAAAATGGTACTGGGATGATACCTGTAGCTGCAGACATTATCCTGGTATAACATAGCTTCCAACTGTCCCTGATTTTGAGGGACTGTCCCTAATTTGGATCAAAACCCCTCTGTCCCTCTTTCCCCCTTTATTTGTCCCTCATTTTGGTCTGATCTGTTTAGTTGTATATAAAATGTATTATTTATCTTTCAAAAAGTGTTTCCTAGTGCTAAACCTTCCATCCAATTTCAAAGTTGCTGCATTTGTAAATGTCAAAAGCCAGTATAAAGGAATAAGAATGATAAAAAAAAGCACTTGTGGATTTAACTAATCAATTTTTGTATAAATCTCCTTTAAAGGGGCGTGTCCTATGCCTACATACTTTTGCTAATAGGTGTCCCTCATTCCCATCTCAAACAGTTGGGAGGTATGGTATAACCACTTGAAGTCCAGCAACGTACGGGTATGACAATGGCCTGAAAGTGGTTAAAATGGGGTCACTAGATAAAGCCAGCATTTACTATACATACACTCTCCCTTCCTCCTTAAAAGATCACTATAACAAAAAATCTTTTTGATAACTGTGTTTAATGCTTGCAATCAAAGTATTTCATATATGAAATCCTTTTTTTTTGTGCCTTTATTTATATTTTTCTCCATATGTACAGTATCTCATCAAAGTGAGTACACCCCCTCATATTTTTGTAAGTATTTTAGTATATCTTTTTATGTGACAACACTGAAGAAATGGCACTTTTCTACAATGTAAAGTAGTGAGTGTACAGCTTGTATAACAGTGTAAATTTGCTGTCCTCTCAAAATAACCCAACACACAGCCATTAATGTCCAATTTGTCAAAATTGGGCTCAGTTAGCCATTTTCCCTTCTGGGTGGCATGTGACTCGTTAGTGTTACAAGGTCTCAGGTGTGAATGGGGAGCAGGTGTGTTAAATTTGGTGTTATCGCTCTCACATACTGGTCAATAGAAGTTTAAAATTGCACCTCATGGCAAAGAACTTTCTGAGGATCAGAAAAAAAAATTGTTGCTCTACATAAAGATGGCCTAGGCTATAAGAAGATAGCCAAGACCCTGAAACTGAGCTGCAGCACAGTGACCAAGACCATATAATGGTTCAGCAGGACAGGTTCCACTCAGAACAGGCCTTGCCATGGTCGACCAAAGAAGTTGAGTGCACATGCTCAGCGTCATATCCATCGGTTGTCTTTGGGAAATAGATGTGTGAGTGCTGCCAGCATTGCTGCAGAGGTTGAAGGGGTGGGGGTCAGCCTGTCAGTGCTCAGACCATGTGCCGCATACTACATCAAATTGGTCTGCATGGCTGTTGTTCCAGAAGGAAACTTCTTCTAAAGATGATGCACAAGAAAGCCCGCAAACAGTTTGCTGAAGACAAGCAAGCAGACTAAGGACATGGATTTCTGGAATCTTGTTCTGTGGTCTGATGAGACCAAGATAAACTTATTTGGTTCAGATAGTGTCAAGCGTGTGTGGCGACAACCAGGTGAGGAGCACAAAGACAAGTGTGTCTTGCCTACAGTCAAGCATGGTGGTCGGAGTGTCATAGTCTGGGGCTGCATGAGTTCTGCCGGCACTGGGGAGCTACAGTTGAGGGAACCAAGAATGCCAACATGTACTGTGACATGCTTGCTGAAGCAGAGCATGATCCTCTCCCTTCAGAGACTGGGCCGCAGGGCAATATTCTAACATGATAATGACCCCAAAAACTCCTTCAAGACAACCACTGGCTTGCTAAAGAAGATGAGGGTAAAGGTGATGGACTGGCCAAGCATGTCTCCAGTCCTAAACCCTATTGAGCATATGTGGGGCATCCTCAAACAGAAGGTAAAGGAGCGCAAGGTCTCTAACATCCACTAGCTCTGTTATGTCGTCATGGAGGAGTGGAAGAGGACTCCAGTGACAACCTGTGAATCTCTGGTGAACTCCATGCCCAAGAGGGTTAAGGCAGTGTTGGAATATAATGGTGGTCAAACAAAATATTGACACTTTGGGCCCAATTTGGACATTTTCACTTAGGGGTGTACTCACTTTTGTTGCCAGCGGTTTAGATATTAATGGATGGACATCAAATTTACACTGTTATACAAGATGTACACTCACTATTTTACATTGTAGCCAAGTGTCATTTCTTCAGTGTTGTCACATGGAAAGATATAATAAAATATTTACAAAAATGTGAGGGGTGTACTCACTTTTGTGAGATACTGTATATACATAGAATATCAGACAAATAGGGAGTGTATTGCTTTAAGGGAGTCAGCTGAACCATAGACTTGCAACATGAGAATGAACAGTGCAGCACATCCACTGTGAAGCACTGCAAAGAAGGAACCAGAGCCTGTGTATGCAATCAACAAACATAACTGCCGCAACATAGAAATATAAATACAAATTATGAACAGAAGCAAGGATTTTAAAGTATAAACACACACAACACAAAATTACATACAGCCGATCTTTTAGAGATTTAATTAAATGTAAATAAAAAAGACTGTATGTTCTTTTTAAAATAGCTAAAATCTGAAATACTCACACGCACACTCTGATCTGTACTTTTCCCATTACTGATACCATTTATAAAGCCATCTAACAGCTTTTTCTGAACAGCGCGTCTGGTGTTATTTGAAGCTACATTTTATAAAAGAAACCCCATTAGTGTAACGCTGCTTCACTTGAAATGCGTCCTTTCTGCTCAGTGACTTAAGGATGTTTATTCATGAGCAGCAGATTAATATACAAGACAATTATTTGCTCCAAGGCCACAGACAAAGGCAACTAGCGGAAAAAACACACCAACCAAGCTAGAAATCAAGCCATGTTCCCTTTCCTGTCCACTGCACCATATTATTTTGGAAGCCTCCTGGCTGCCAAAATGTCAATAGTTTAACATCACCTCTACTGATTTTCAGGATCAAATACATTTAGCAATATGGATAACAGTGAGTAGAGGACTGGATTTTGTTAGTGGTGAAATAATGAATTGAAAATCAAGATTGTTTGGGGTTCCTCCATATAATAAAATCGAAATTTTCTTGTTCCTCGACCACCAGGTTTTCTTGGGACCAAGAGCTGTAATTAATGAAAAATGATAATAGATTGGACATTTTTTTAGGTGCATCTAAAACTAAAACTTTTTTTTAGCTTTGGGTAGAGTAGAGAAGGTTTAGGACCATTGTCAGCTTTGTAATGTTAAAGTGTAAGCAAACCCCCCTATCATTTTCAGTCAAGGAAGCGGCCATCTTTGCCTCTGTTTAATCTACAACTGCCATGATGCTGCACATGTGATGGTTTGACAGTTTGGTTGGGAGCACAACCAATGGGAGTGTTACATTTCCAGCACGTGCTGGAAATAAAACTGTTTTATGGATGGGTTGACTTCCGCTTTAACTAGCTGGGAGGTAAAAGACTCTCATGGAACACCCATTCCAATCAAAACAGAAAAAACAGAATGCCCAGAATTAGATTTAATGTAGGGAATTATTTTGAAAAAAAAAAAAAGCTTAGGGCATTACCCATATAGTCTTTTTGTACAAAATGATTACAAAATCACAAACATTCACATTCCTAGGACTGCCCTGATAAAACATTAAAAAAATTGTTAAAAAGAAAATACATCATACACAGGAATTTCCTGTGTGCCGTGCCCAGTAACACTCAGAGAGCCAAGCATTCTTTCATTTCTAATTTTAAGCATTCAGAGATTCAGCTTAACTATTTAAAATAGTGTTTTATTGAAAATAAAATAAAAATAGTGCATGCAAAATATTTATAGAATTTAATTTTTTTTTTTACAAAACATAAAATAAGCAACAGTAAAATAAATAGGATTAAGAGTGGAAAGTACTTAAAGTAGAATTCCAGATGCATTCTAACTACTCTTAAATCTGTCCCCTCCCCTCCTAACACCTATGCTAACTAACCTGTATAAGAAAGATGCATATTCTTACCTATTTTTCCAGTTCAATCACATAATCCCACTACCCTGTGTCTGCCATTGCCGCTGCTGGGGAGAGGAGAGATCACTGACAACAGATGAATCATTGAAGTCTATGGGTGACATCACTGCTCCAGGCATAACTAGCCCTTATCAGAGTGCTTGAAGCAGAACTTTAGTAATTTTTCATCTTTCCATCTAATGAATCGTCTGCCCTTGTTGTTTTAACTTTGGATAGTAAAAGTTTTTTTTTTTCTGCCAGTAAATCCCTTATACAGCCCACTTCCTGTCTGGGAAAAAGCCTAGGCCTATGACATCATGCAGAGCTTTCTCTCTCACTCTCGTGAAAGTTTGCCAGGAAGGGAGGGGGAATGAGTCATAAGAGGGCCAATGAGAGCTGCAGAGCTGAGGTGTGCCTCTGTGTGCTTGTGTAAATCCAGGAAGTGAACAGGCAGCAGCTTCAGCTGCCCACAGTTAAAATGGTTGCAGCCAGACTCAGTGGAGGGAGATTTCTGCAGCATATTTGGCAAGTACAGAATCACAGTATATATAAATATTTTGCTTGCATCTATCTAGCAAGGTTACTTTGTGGTACAAGCAAGGAAGCTGAGACCTCTACAGTGTATAAATGTGCTTTTACTATACAAAAATGCTGTACATACAAAACTACTACAATATTAGGAATACAAATCAAGACTGACAGATATATATGACAAGCAAAATGTCTAGCAAATAAACAGTCTATGGTCTGTAACAATAGAAATACACTTAAAAGTTACTTAACTCTGGTTACTGTGTAATCATGATCTCCATTGCTCTTGGAGACTAGGCACCTTCTTCTTTGCTTATTACAGGTTCTTCCTCCTGCTCTGGTGTTAATCCATGATGAGTGGGCTCCTATCAGTCTCTACTGCTCCATTTATTTGGGCTTTTGTTTACCAGTTTGTTGACAATGGTTACAAACTCATTTACCTTAACAACCAAACTGCCAACTGTCAGCCGTTCCCATTGTTACCAAGGCATTCGTTTGAGAAACATCCTCAGAAAAATCTGATCTCTGCAATCAAACTAGTCTGATTGCTATTCTATCACAGTCTTATAGAAAAATTGTAAATTTTATATCAAACACAACACAATAAAATAATATGTAAAGTGGTTGGAGGGAAGCTTTAGAATGGCAAAGATGTTTTTATTACAAATTATGTGAGCAGACTGCAGTTCCACTTTAAAAAAAACAACAACAAAAATTGGTGCAGTGATTGTTGTTACAAATCCCTGTTTTAGATGAAAGCAACATCAAATACCGAATAAGGCCTATACAGTTAGTCCAATGAATCTGGGAATCCTGGGCTCAGCAATGTCCTTAAACCGGGGCAGGCCTCTTGAGAGAAACATAAACTATCTCCAGGACCATGTAAAAGAGAAAAGAAAGCAGAAGCACCTCTTAGTGTAGACTATTAAAACATTTCTTTTGTAGAAGGTTAAAAGCCACTCACATTTAGTAGATAAAAAATAGGCATGTATAAGTAGTCCACCGTCTGTGGGACAACGACGGTACTATGCGCGCTGATATACTGGTAACCCTGGAAGCCAGCTCTGTGTGTGAAGGGATCCAGGACAGTTGGGATGCAGAAAAGTGCAGTTTTAGGTCAAATAAAACCAGACATACAGATTTGTATTTTCTCCTAGACGGTTTTATGACAGGTTACTTATGACAGAGCTGCATTAAGAGTCTTTCCAGTCACTTCTAAGTATGGTTTATACCTGCAGAAGTTTTCCAGACATCTAACTTTCTCTTATTTGTGTCTTAAACTAAGCTGTGTTTTAGTGGAGGGTTGTATTAAATGTGTCACTAAGGGTGGCACCGTGTTCAGTATGACTTCTCCTTTCTCTCTACTAAGTTCGGGGATCATCAGACCTCATTACTGTCCCAATCCCATCTTTACACTTTTAGAAGGGGAACATGCATGCATAATGACTGGGGAATATTTATGAAGCACATTTGCTGAGC
This sequence comes from Lithobates clamitans, assembly GCA_037952925.1. Classification (NCBI taxonomy): domain Eukaryota; kingdom Metazoa; phylum Chordata; class Amphibia; order Anura; family Ranidae; genus Lithobates; species Lithobates clamitans. Next base: position 1,169,321 of record JBBGZY010001301.1, read on the forward strand.
TAGCATTCTCTAGTGCATATTTACATGGTTACATTATTCACCATACTCGATCTAACACTAGATATATTAGCACAAGCAATTAAACAAAAAAGGAGCCCGAAGAGCTAGGAGGTATTTACAGTAAAGTAATAACAGTACAGTAATAACCAACAAAGTAATTGCAAAACTAAAGGAGCATCAATTCCTGCGGACATTGTCCAGCCATGTAACAGCTTCCCCTGGGGATATATAGAAACAAATCATCTTGCCATCCTGAACTTCAAGCCTGGCAGGTATCAGCATGCTGTATTTTACTCCCTTCACCTTCAATTCAACTCTAATAGCACCAATAGACCATGTTCAAATCCTTAATGTAGAGAAGCTTGAAAATAAAGGTGCAGGGTGGCATGCCAGGAGGCCCTTTAGCAGCAGGTATGTGGTGTACAGAATGAGGAGAAATTCTCATTCGGGAATGGTTTAACACGCAGGTTTTCAGTGATGGCCCTGGGCTCAGAACACCTTATTACTGGAATCCAGGGAATCCAAGTAGCACACTTTAGTCTTCAGGGTATGGAGATCAGCCATGTGGTCCTGCTATCTGTCTTCTGTGGAGGATACACGCTGTTCCACCTCTTTAATATAATCTTTGAAAGTGTCCAGATCCATTCTACTAAGACCAATGTCAGACTGAAGGTGGTCTATTTTAAAGGTGAGAGTCTGTCTGTGGTCTATTTTTGAGATGATTTATTCATGGTTCCTGTGTTGTGGGATGGCACTTGGCTTCTGGATTCTGGTCAGTGAAACGGGGTACTCCATCAATATACTGTAGTAGGGGATAACAGGTTCCCAACAGCAGAGCTTCACAACTAAACATCCTCTCTCAGCATCATCTTGGACAAGTCACCCAACAATAGATATATTGTTAGAATAGTGAAGTCACAGGGAGTTCTGGGGAAATGTTTCCTTAGAGTTCCTTGTGTATTTAAAACTATCACTTGCTGGTGAACCTTTCCAATTCTTTTCTCGAGGTTAAAGTATTGAAGAGGAGCCTTTGCTCTTTCAGGTTACCAAATGTTAAAAATGAATTGTGCTCAGCAAATGTACAGTACAGGGAATCATTTTCCCTTTAAAAACAGAAGATGTACAAGTAAAAATTCCTTCCTACTGAACAATTGATGAGGGCAAATGGTTTTTTAACTAGTGAATGTGTACCATATTTACTTTATAACTTGGTCAGTGCGCCTGTAAATGCGTTTCAAATATGCCCTTAAATGTATCAAAACACTTTTTCCCACTCTGTTTTCCTTGTTATAAAAGATAAAACTGTTAACAGTTGAAAATCCATTTTCAGGTTTTGATTTTGCCAAACATTTGTTATATCTAATATTCTATCTTTGGGGTCTCTGTAGTGTGTAATCAACGTGATCACTTTTTTCCTCTTCCTTTTATCTTTAGTGCTGCATGATTGTTCCTACACAGTTTAGAGCTTCTGCTTCTTATTTTTTATCTTCGGAATGAAAATATAGTAAAAAAAATCCAGACAACAAATACAATGGGGTTGGTTTGCGAAAGGCAAATAGATTGTTCAATTTCCAAGGGAAGTTGCAACTTCCCTTGCAAAGTGAACAGCCTATTTTCCTTTTCGTAAATCAACCCCAATGAGTCCATGCTACAGTTAGAAAGGCTACACAATTATAAATTCTCTACAGCCAGCTTTCCTCATCCTTCTTCATGGGACTGCAGCCTTTTGCCAGTTATTATATGCTGAGCAACTTTCCGGTTAGCCATACTTCTAGGAGACTGCATTAGAGGTGGCTTATAGGCGTAATTTTTTTTTCAATGATCATGGTTTAGCACACTTACGTTGATGGGCAGAGTTGAGTATTTTTGGCTTACTAATTTACAACTTTAGAACTGGATATTCCCATAAAATTGATAACAACCAGTGGACTGGTGTGCTTAAGCAATGCTTATCCAGGACAGAATTAATCACATCATCACAGGATGGTACTATGGATGTGTAGAATAGTAGTAAAGTGCCACTTCTTAATATTTCAAACTATTTAAAGTGAACAGGACTTTATAGGCACCAATACAACCAAAATGTTTATACCAAAATATAAATTTTATTTCACATCTTAAAAAACATATAGAAAATATCTAAAATTTCATAAATGGAATATGGTTAATCAAAATAAGCTCCTCATACGGTGATAAGACCCACCCCAGTCCTAAATAGGTATAACGTCTCAGCCAGAAGATACAAAGCTGTCACTGTCTAACAAGGATTGGCGCAAATTGGTGTACCTGATTAAATTCATTGAGCGATGCGTTGAGCATCAATAAACTACGGCATCTTACGTTAATCCTTTTTGGACAGTGACAGCCTTGTATCTTCTGGGGGAGTCAGTCAATATTTGAATTGTAAAAGTACTGGGAGGCCCATCTAGGGTATTGTACTTCCACTTGATTGATTTTTGGTGGTTCTACCAGGAGCTAGGTACCCTGGGAAAAAATTAAGTGTGAGTTTGTAATGTCTTTAAGCCATTTGGGGCGCAGCTAATTCTAGTTATAAATTGTGCCTTTAGAGACACCCAAAGAGCCCCTCCTTGTTGCATTGTCGAGGTTGTATAATGCTATGTTAATGTTATTTTATTAATTTTGTTTTTTTTTTTAATGGATGCTGTGGCCTTTTAACCCCATATCATGCAGTCTGTGTTATTATTTAAAGGATCAGTAGTGACCAAGGTTGACGAATCCTTTAGTCAAGAGCACACACAAGCACTGCACTCAATGTTGAAACCCAGAAAGACAGAGAACACATACATCAAACGCAGTCAGAGAGTATATGAAAACATACACTGGCAGTATACAGAAAGAGCATATGCACAAAGAGCACACACAATACACAGAGTTTAAACACGCAAGGGTTATGACATTAGAATGCCCACTGAGAGTTTGTGCATTCAGATAGGTTAGATACCACTACACACAGGTGCCCACCCTTGCAAGCTATTGATTAACAAGGACATTCATTGATAGATCAGAGACTTTCATGGCCACCCACGCTAAAATATTGTGGGGTTTTATGATAAAAGGTGGGTTTAGCTGTTTTCTGCCTCTTTCCTCCTTCTTCTGCCTCCCTTTTCCTTTCTATATGATGCCTTTCCCATCTTTGGTCACTTTCCAATTTTCTGCTGTACTCATTTAAATTTGAGCCTTTTGTACACTTTCCTCTTGTCAGAGCTAACAGACTTGAGAAGCAGCGGTTTAAAACAACGCCCAACACAGTTGAGTATTGTCCAAAGTTGTTATTATTTTATTTTTTTATTTCTGTTTGATAACAGTTAAATTTTTGGGTGTTCCCTTCTTAGTCCAAGCAGTGCAGAAACAACACCCAATTTACCTTGTACTCTGTTTCCAGTACGCATGGCAATTCATTTATCTATTCAGTTGTATAAATGTAGGTTGAGACTTGAGAATTGTCTTTATACAACATCTAGATCAAAGACGAATAAAATGTAATAAAGCTGTCTTTTAAAAAATTGGTCCTAAACAGCAATAACTGTACGTTCATAATTACAAATCCAATGGATCACGAAACAAGCAAAACAGAATAAATAATTAATAACACATTAATCTAAAAGTAAACTACGGTACATGGTGTTCCAAAAGTGCATTGTACATAGAATGTATAATCTCATTATTAATGAATGGGCATTACTCCTTTTAAGTGAAAAGAAAATATGTACTGCAAAGTACTGGTAAACATGAAAACCCAGTTATTGTTCAACAAAATGCTGGAATTATCTCATTAGTTAAATGATCTAATATAATTCTATAGAACTGAGAGGAAAACTGCAATTACTAGTTGAGGTGTAAGAACAAATGTGCAAGATATAAAAAACAAATATGTTGACGTCATCTTTCCCAGCACCCATCTCCATTCTTGGTGTCTGACAAATGCCAGGAGAGAGCTGGAAATGTATACTGCACATGGGCTATACAGTGTACACAGAAAAAATAATTATAGGAGAAGAAGGAAGAAGTTTGAGAGGAGACTTTGCAGTCACGGTCATGGTGGAGAGAGGTGGAATTTTCCCACCACTTCCTAACTCCTCTAAAATCTTTCCTATTATTTAACTCACTCTGCCTCTTCACCCTTTATCTATTCCTTTACCCTCACACTAAACTCTTTCCCTATATTATCTATCAACTTTCATACTCCTGTTCCCCCCCATCTTTCCTCTTTTTCATTTGATAAATATTAAATGGTGACACTGGTCAGTTTCTTTTAGAGATAGATAGACAATTTCCATTGGCCCTTGTTCAGATATTGTTATAAGAATATGCAATTTACAAACTGCATATCTGAAGACAATGAGTATGTTAGATACAGACTTTCCATACTTATTTGTGTCATTGAGTCCTCAGAAAGATAATTTCCATTGTGTACCACTAGTTGATTATACAATTTTTGTACTTTTTGTCTTGTAATACTACCTTGAAACTTAATAAAATAAGATTGAACTCAAAACCTTTAAAAAAAAAAAAAAAAAAAACTAAAAGAGGGAGGAAAGACAATATGGTCTAATACAGTGGTCTCCAAACTGCGACCCAGGGACTGGATGTGGCCATTTGCTTGCTTTTATCTGGCCCTTGGGGCATTATTTGATCCATTTACACTAACAATTGGGCATGTGTTCTCCTATTGACACCAACAATTGGACATATGTCCTTCCAATGAAGGGGCACAATTCCGTCCAATGACACCAAAAATGGGACCCAATTCTTCCCACTAACACCAACAATGGGGCATCATTCCTTCCACTGCCAACAGTTGAGCATATGTCCTCCCACTGACACCAATAAAGAGGCACAATTTCTCCTAATGACACCAACGATGGGGCACTATTACAATCACTGACACCAAAGATGAGGCATTGTTTACTCCCACTGACACCGGGACATTTTCTACTCCCACTGGCCTTAGTCCGGCCCCAACAGAGTCGGAAGGACAGTATACTGGCCCTTTGTTTTGAAAGTTTGGAGACCCCTGGTCTAATACATCAGAGTTTTATCAATGTCTTAGCTACTGAAATGAATTATAAATTGTTAATGTTATGGTTCTTGGTACCTTACTGTCTCCCTTGAGTGATTCTGGAATACCCTACTGCTTGTTTTAGAGGCAGTTCTGTATCTTGTACATTTAGGCGTGTTTAGTGGTATTGTCCTAAAAGCCGTTATTTCTTGTCTCATACCTAGCAACTCATTTATACTGTTTTAAACAGACCCCTGTGGAAGCACACAGGAGAGGCCCTGTTTGGTAAGAAGTCAAATCATTGTTTCAGGAGAGAATTCTTTTGCTCTCTTTTTTTTTACTGCAGCAAAATAGACTATCACCAATATACTGTATATATATGCAGCACCCTCCTAGCTAGGTGCTAGGATTAGATAAATGTAATTAAGGCTCACTGTATCCAGTGGAGCTGCAGTTTGTTGTTAGGCAAATTTAGCTCCAACTCACTGTGACCAGTGTGGCTGTGTTTGATTATTCAGGTCTGTTCAGTGTTTCACTTGCGGCAGGCTTGATTGCTCTCTCTGCTTTCTGGAGAACTGTGAGATGTTCTGGAACATAGGCATGTAGCAAGGCAAATTAGAAGCAAGAATATTTATACAGCCTTAGCCAATCCCTGGGAGGGTGGCCCAGATAGGTGCTGGGAGTCTGTATAAATACTCTAAGACACAGAGCTTCCAGGTCTTTTTCCTCAGAAGGAGATCACAGCCTAATGGGAGCTGGTTGTCCTTTTTTAGGCAATCCTATCATGTGCTTGCTGTTCTTGAGGCCTCAGCTGGGCTAGCTGAGGGACCTGGATGCTGAAGTTACTGGAAGCTGACTGAGAGGTTGTCATCTGAGGATCTAGTCTGTTATCTGTTAGGGCTGGCTCAGCCCTTCCTTCTCTGAGCTGGCCGCTTAGCTGTCGGCTAATTGCCAGCTCTCATCTCGCTCCACAGTTTTCCAGCTGTTGTGGATCTGCTCGTCAGTTCCGCCTTCCTTAAAGATCTCCAGCTCGCTTCATTCCTGCCTTCGTTCCTGTTTAAAGACTGGCTTTGCTGACATCCCTACTGGCTCCTTATCCTGCTTTCTGTTCCTCTACTTGGATCCCTGACTTCTGGCCTTGGCTGATTACCCGATCTGGTTACTGAACTCTGGCTTGGCTGACTACCCGATCCGGTTACTGGACTCTGGCTATGCTTTGACTACGCTTACTCTTTTTACCTTTTTATTTTTATTAATAAACAAGTTTGATTTTACTGTACTTCTATCTCGGTCTGGTTCATGGTTTCTGTCATTATCACAGGGAGATGGTGTTGCATGGATGTTGGAATAAGTGTCAGAAACCATGAAATCAGACCGAGACAGAAGTACAGTTAAATCACACTGGTTTAATAATAAAAGTAAAAAGAACAAACTTAGTCAAAACATAGCCAAAGTTCAGTAACCAGAATGGATAGTCAGCCAAGCAGAAGTCAGGGATCAAAGTAGTGGAACAGCAAGCAGGATCTGGAGCCAGAAGGGATGTCAGCAAAGCCAGTCTTTAAACAGGAACACAGGAGATAGTTTCTTGGCATGTGACCAAGGTGAAGGCAGAGCTCCTCTGGACTGGACGGCTTAAGTAGGCAGGACTGACGAGCAGGATCATCAAGAGCTGGGTAACTGTGGAGAGAGATGGGAGCTGGCAATTAGCCGACAGCTGAGCGGCCAGCTCAGAGAAGGAAGGGCTGAGCCCAGCCCTGACAATAAGGAAACCAACTTTCCAAGGACATTTAGGAGTACAGACTGGTGAGAGAGATCCTAGAGACGGTGGGCTACTGCCATGCCTCTGGTGCTAGAATTCACCTGTGTGTGGAAGAAAAGGGTCCATTTAGTGCTTTGTGAAGGGACTCTTCTCAAACTGCTCAAAATAAGTTTTTTGCCTTTAAATACTACTACAAAGCCAAGTCCACTGACCACTTTTACAAGGACTTTGCTTACAGCTCTACAGAAATAAGTATAGTGTCCTCACTTTGTACATGGTTCCATTGGGAGTATCCCACTCAACCCCCTAACCCTATCCAAGTTACCCCCCAAAAACACCACAAATAACACCCCTGGACTGTTTATTGACTTGAAGAGTGACTGTGACCTTGTGTCCGGTGAAAAGGAACCCTGGGCATCTTTCTAGTGGCTCCAACAGGAGTAGCGCTTTATAAATATACTGTACAATATAACGACAAACGTTTTGCCTTGCATTTCTATGGGGAACTGAATGGGTTGTTTTACAAGGTAAAGGTTTACATATACTCTGAAGTCTCATTCACACCTGTCATACTTTGTCATGCTTTGACCGTCACGTGGCAATACAAGACAAGAGCAATCCCAGTTCGGGCACCTTTCACACCTATACAACACACTTCAATGAGGCTTGGAAAAAGATGCAGGTGCTTCTTTTGGTGCATTTTTAACCCATAGACTTCAATGCAAAAAAAAATGAGAACCCACATACATGAACTTAGGTTAATTTCAGTTTTTATTTCAGTTTGCATGCAGCTGTTTCAGACACCCTTTGCCATGTCTAAGTTAATTTTTTTATAAAAAGCAATTACACAAATAAAGAAGTATATTGTTTGTTTACTATAACACATACCACCTGTGCTCAGAAAGAGTTAAGCCTGAAATTAGTTAAGATCTTACCTGATAGACACTCTAATATATATTCTCTGGCAGAGTCTATCCAGGGAACCTGCTTCTAGAGAGACACCTCTAGGCAATGTCTGAAATACATGTCTTCAGGTGCATAGAACACAGTGATGGAAGAAATTACTGCTTTCCTGGATGGAATATAAATTATGGAAACCCTAAACCATATTGTAGACGTATTACTGGCACATTCAAGTTGTGTGGGCTTTGATTAATCTAGTACATTCTAACTCTAATATGCCTATAGTGAGTACAGTATATACTTCATGATTTCCAGAAAAGGCTAGTGCACAGTAATGGACATTTTGAATTTAAAGATAAAGGATAACCCCATTAAATAGCACATAAAAAATAATATAGCATATACAATTGCTGCACAAGACATATTGTAATTTAATGTTATTAAAAATTACCTTTAAATTTCAATCTGTAGCCGCCATCATTTTCTGTAAAACTTAATGCAATATGGCAACCTGAAGGTGTTCCAAACACCATTTGTGCAGGGAACACACCCAGAAATGCCATTTCCTGCTTGTGTATTTGGCTCAATGATTTTCTTAAAAGTCTGAACTGATATTTAGGTCAGCTTTAAGGCACCCCTGCAATAGAAATGTCAGTTTTTAGAGATACTCCTCAAGGGTTAAAGTTGTACCAAAGTCTAACTTTTTTTTGCTTTAAAAATAACAAACATGTTATTCTTACCTGCTCAGTGCAGTGTTTTTTTGCACAGAGCAGCCCAGATCCTCCTCTTCTCGGGTCCCTCTTCGATGCTCCTGGACCCTCCCTCCTGCCGAGTGCCTCCACAGCAAGCTGCTTGCTGTGGGGGCACCCGAGCCACAGCCGCAGCTCCCTGTGTCCATTCAGACACAGAGCCACGGTTCAGCCCCGCCCCGCCCCCTCTCTTTCCTGATTGGCTAAATGACTTGATTTACAGCAGCAGGAGCCAATGGCACCACTGCTGTGTCTCAGCCAATCAGGAGTGAGAGTCCCAGACGTCCGAGGCACTTGTGCAATTACTGGATAGAGATAGGGCTCAGGTAAGTATTAGGGGGGCTGAGGGGGGCTGCTATGCACAGAAGGCTTTTTATAGAATGCATTAAGATAAAAAAAACATTCTGCCTTTACCACCACTTTAAATACTTCTAAATGGGTGCAGATGCTGCAGCTTTTCTCATCAGAACACTGAGAGGGCACCAGGTAATTATAAAGAAACAGTCCCTCCCATTCAGAATCAGTCTGCAAAGGACATGCTGAAACAAACAGCTATTTCTTCAGAGCAGAAAAAGGTAGGAATCTGCTACAACATTTGTTAAAATCCTTCCAATTGGCATATATCACCCAGGAGATTGTTTTTAACTTAACAAAGGTTAAAATACACTTTAAAAAATGGTGTTAAATGAATGAAGTCCAGTATTTATGAAAATCCAAGATCTCTCCTAGGATGGTATTGCAATTTAACCTGCTCTTTCAAGGAGTTCTTGGTGAATTATAGCTCTATGAGCTTCAGTAATACAAATCCCTGAAGTGGGGAGGGAGGTGAAAGTAGTCCTGTGTTGCTGTGTGGCAGTCCGGCTGATCTTCAGCTAGCCCTTGATGTTTAATTGCATGCAAGGAAACTTTGGATGGTAAAGTAAAGCAACTAATGCAATAAGATGTTGAATAAACAGCAAACAATCTTCCTGTGTAAGTTAAACTGTAACTGCATTCATAGTAATTACTGACTTAAATATATTACTTTGTGTAGAACTACAAGCAACAGGAGAACAATGGAAAGCAAATATGTCTGTATATAGTGTCTATGATGTTTTGTCTACATCCTTGGAACTAAAGATGACAAGGAGTGCAGGAGACAATGGTGTCCATATACAGTGTCTATAATATTGGGCTGTTGCCCTTCACCACACTGGAACAAGAGATGATGATGATGATGATGATGATGATGGTCATGAAGATAATGATGATGGTGATGGTCTCTGAGGAATGTGGCTCAAGGGATGACATCCGGCCTGCACCGCACCACACCACGGCTCACCTGAATCTGATGCCACTGCAGGATGGATAGGATAGGAACGGCCTCCAGGCTGCTGCCAGACAGCTAAACTATCCGCTGGATAATTCTGCCAGTGCAGGCCGCAACTCAGCTGCAGCTCACACTATCACAGATTCCCTGCACACAGATCCATGCCGGGTCCCAAGAGAGCGCGCCAGGCCTCAACCCATGCCTCTTATAGTCTCTCCCAGCGGTCTGCTCTTCCCCATCAGCCAGATGGTAGTTGTAGTTCCATATAATTCAACCAGAGGGCGAATACCATCCATACGGACTACATATCCCAAGATGCTTTCCTCTGCCTTGTCTCTGATTAAGACGGTAACAGGTCAGCATCACACTCAACACTAGAGGGAAATGGCTCCCCCTGCAACAATGCCACACAGTGTATCCTGTTTGCAGGAATAGGTATATATCCAGCTCCCGGCTACATCCATTTAAATAAAAGGAAGGAATAAATGCTGCCCTTTTGGGAGTATATTTATTTTATTTTTTTTGTTTTTGTTTTATTTTTTCTTTCTTTAAAACATTGTTTTTATTTATGAGCCTGTGGTGCTGGGGAGACACCTGATGCCAGATTTAACCCGGGGAAAAAAGGATCTTTCACACAGTACCTATCTAATTACATCAGGAATTACTAACCAACACCCCCACCCCCCGCGGGCTTCCAGCAGTTCAAGAGGACAGCAGCATTTTGTTCACAAACATTAAAAGGGGGATTTCCTGAAACTGGAGACTGCAAAATCTGGTGCAGCTGTGCACAGAAACCAATCAGCTTCCAGGTTTAAGCCCTTGTCCACACTGAACGCTGGTTTGAAATTGTTCAGCTGAAATTGAGCTGAACTTGCATGTTTTCAAACCCGCATTTCTGTGTGAGTTAGGGGGTGATTTGAAAGACATCTGTGCGGGTTTATGCACAGATGTCTCTTAAAATCACCCCAAAGTTGCAAAAAGTAGGGCAGGAACTATTTTTGGAAATTGGTGCGGCGAGGCAAAGTCGGTGTCGCACTGATTGGGTCCATGCCCACTAAACAGCAGAAAAAATGCCAGAACTGCTTGCAGAAAAAAAACAAAAGGAACGTTAAAAAACATTAAAAAGCATTAAAAAGGCGCCTATGAGGCATATTGTACACGTGTTTAGGGGCGTTTGCATTTATAAGACTTTTTCCCCAAAACACTAGAAAAATGTACACTGAAAAATGCTTGACACGCCTAAACGCCACGTTGAGGCGCACTTGGGCTCATCAAGCATTTTTTCTGCCCAAAAGCTCCTCTCAAAAACACTCCTCTACAAATATGCCTGTTTTTATATAGAAAATAAAATTTGAAAAAAAATAGTTTTGCTTTAACCACTTCCTTCCCTGCCCATAGTCAAATGACCTCTGCAGGAGGGATCTTGGGTAGGTGTCATATGACGTCCTCGGCTTCAGAGCCGCCCAGGGGTCGCGAGCGCACCCGCCGCATCTCTTGAGAGCCGATGTGCGTGCCTTGCGGCCACGATGTCCTCAGGGCAACCATGATTGCCGGTAATACAGAGCAGGGATGTGGATCTGAGTGTGTAAACACACAGATCTATGTTCTGTCAGGGAAGAGGAGACTATTCGTGTGTTCCAAGTACAAAGGAACACCGATTGGTCTTCTCCCCTTGTAAGTCCTCTCCCCCTACAGTTAGAATCACTCCCTAGGTAACACATTTAACCTCTTGATCACCCCCTAGTGTTAACCCCTTCCCTACCAGTGACATTTATACATCACTGATAGCACTGATCGCTGTATAAATGTGAATGGTCCCAAAATAGTGTCAAGAGTGTCCGATATGTCAGTCGCAATGTCACAGTCATGATAAAAATCGCAGAACAAATAAAAATGCCATAAATCTATCCCCTATTTTGTAGATGCTATAACTTTTGCGCAAACCAATCAATATACACTTATTGCGATTTTTTTTACCAAAAATATGTAGAAGAATACATATAGGCCTAAAGTGAGGAAAATTTTTTCTTTTTTTTTTAATCGAGATATTTATTATAGCAAAAAGTAATATATAATATATAAGTATTGTGTTTTTTTTTTTCAAACTGTCACACTTCTTTTGTTTATAGCACAAGAAATAAAAAATGCAGAGGTGATCCACCAAAAGAAACCTCTATTTGTGGGGAAAAAAATGATAAAAATGAAATGTGGTACAGTGTTGCATGACCGCACAATTGTCATTCAAAGTGCGACAGCGCTGAAAACTGAAAAACTGGTCTGGGCAGGAAGGGGGTGAAAATGCCCAGTATTAAAGTGGTTAAAGAACTGGTAAATGCACCATTAGCATAAAAATGAGCAAAAAACATAACCTCGAGTAAAGCAATTTTCTATTCAAATAAACATGCATTATATAGTTTATGGTGTCCTCATTTTTTTTTCATCCACATACTGCAAAAAATTCATAAAGTCATAGCTGCCTGTCATCGGACTTAAAGCAGGACGAGCGCAGACATCAAATTATTCTGGTTGGCTGGTTTCCAGGATCAGTTGATTTGCATATTCACAGCCATCCCAGCTCCAGATACTGAGAAAAAAATTGCTAATATGGTTATATTTTACTAAAGACGACTTTTTGTTTAGACAAGACTTGTTCTGTACATGAATAATAATAATTTGACAAATAGATGTCATCTGATTTACAGTTATCTTCCATTTTTAGTTTTTACTTTGCATCCTTGTTGGGAACATTCTCTTTTTTTATAATGTACAAAGAAAACGCAAAGTGCATTGAATCCATAGCAACCAAATTTCCAGCTTTTTTTTACTGATCCAACTTTAATAAAGTAAGTGCCCATCAGAAATATTCTTTGCATTAGTTTATTAAAGAAAACCTATACTGTAATAAGAACCCGTGCAAAATGTATCGGTAATGAAAAGTGCTGCAGAGACACTTCTTTATCCTGATTAAACCGTCGCTGTAATGAGGGATTGGTCATTTGATCTCAGTCAAAGGAGTTTAATGAGCTGAGGCTTCAGCTGGATCTGGTTACATGGAAGCAACATTTTAATTTTTGGGGTCGTTTCGGAAAATTACATCTGGCCGCAGTGACATGGAAAAGTTACTTTAATAACAGTAAATAACAGAAGGGCTTACTTAAAGGGACACTAAACAATATCCTTATTGTCCAAAAATAATCCATACACATCCACTACTGTAATTTATTTCCATGCTATATTTTTTGCTGTATTTTTCTGCCTCTGTGTAAGGTCTGGGAGCTACTGAACCTCTCCCTAAAGTTCAGCTTTAAAGCGGAGGTCCGCCCACCCCTGCAAAAATTAAAGGCCAACAGCTACACATACTGCAGCTGCACGGTTCAGCTCTCTCTCCCCCCCTCTTTTCCTGCGGCCTGCCAGGTTGCCTGCTCGGATAAGGGCCAGGTATGGATTTTTGGGGGGAGCCCATGCCATTTTTAAAAAAAATGTTGGCACGGGGTTCCCCTTAGAATCCAAACCAAACCTGAAGTGCTGGTATGGAATTTATTGGGACCCCCACGCATTTTTTTTTTTATTTTGGTTCGGGGTTCCCCGTGGGGAAATCCCATGCAGTTTTTATCAATTAACTTTTATGTGTATTGTCGGACCGACAATTCATTAATAGCCGCGAGTAGTTTTAAATTACTTTTTTTCCTTTGAAATGTAATTTTGCTGTCAGACTGTTCTAAACACGGGAAACATGCGCCCCTTTACAGGCATATTATAGACACCCCCTAGGTATGAAATTAAAAGGAATATTACACTTTTATTGTTTCACTTTAAGCATTATTAAAATCACTGCTCCCGTAAAAACGTCCATTTTTAAAAATTCTTTTTGCATTGATACATGTCCCCAAACACTTTTTATGACAATAACTTGCATATAAGCCTTTAAAATGAGCACTTTTGATTATTCATTTTCGTATCCCATAGACTTTAAAGGTGTTTGCGTGTTCGAACAAATTTTTTGCCTGTTCGCAAGTTCTGCTGCAAACCGAACCGGGGGGTGTTTGGCTCATCCCTAATGAGGAAGCACTTTTGGGCACTGATTAGGTGGTACTGATAAGAATGCAGTAATATGCTGCACTGATGGGCACTGATAGGCAACACTTATGAGCACTGATAGGCGGCACTGGGGGGCACTGATAGACACTGACAGGTGGAACTGATGGACACTGATTGGTGGCATTGGGGGGCTATACTGTAATTAGGGCACTGATGATCAGTGCCCTGATTACCTGTCTGGGTGTCCTCTGCGAGAAGATGCCGCTGATCGGCTCTCCTCGGCACACACTCTGTCTGTGTGAAGCGATAAGAGCCAATTACAGTACTTCTGCGTTTACATGTGATCAGCTGTGATTGCACACAGCCGATCACATGGTTAAAGAGCCGCATCATCAGCTCTTTACAGTGATTGGGGTTGCGCCATTTCCTAGGGACATGGCATGCCAGCGATCACCGTGCTACACGCCCCCCAGGAGTGCAAAAGCGGCCGTTCTGTGCAACGTCATACCCAGAACGAGAGCCGCACCGCTCCTCTATTATTTGAGGGTGGACGGGCGGATGGCAAGCCATTAAAATAATAAACATGCCATACATACAAGCTCTGTGAAATGGTTTTGCAAAGAGCAACCCGTTCCTCCTCTTCTGCCTACAAGGGGAGGGTTATAACCCCTGTCATGTTTTGCCATCTGTGTCCCACTGGGGAGATTTCCCTTCACTTCCTGTCCCATAGCCAAAACAGGAAGTGAGAGAAAATCCCTTCAAAGTGATGCAATCTCTGGAAGTCACCAGGATAACCAAAACTAATATCCCCATTAGAGGATTTCCCCTCTATTACTGTTTGGTGACAACCGAAATTTGGGATTTTGTTTTACTTTCACTATCAGTGATATTGTTAACTATAACCCCTCTCCACTCTAAAACTATAAAAAAAAGTTTTGCCTTTAGTTATACTTTAAAGCTGAACTCTGGGGAAATAAGTATAGCAAGGTGCTGGACTACAGATATATGGAGAAAGAGACATTGTCCCCTTTACAAACGGTTTTACTTTCACGATATACTGCTATGCTGGATGTTGTGTTGCACCTCCTCCAGTCAGCAGGGGGAGAGTTATAACCAGAAAACCTATGGACATCTATGCAGAATGCTAAGGATAATGGGAAATGAAATCTGAGACATCAGCCATAGAACGGGACTCATGGACCCTTACAAAACAGCTCCCAAAGGACATTAAGGGAGAGGGGGAATGGTAGAATAGCTTTTAATGGACTGCAATAAAAACTGGAAGCCTACAAGTCCATTTGAGCACATCAGCCTTTGTGCACACATCTCTGCGGGAGACCAGACTGGCAGGGACTGGAGTTTGAGGCCTGATAGTGGTGACACTGACAACAGCAATTAAGTCAATTTCGCCCTTGCTACAGTGAGACTGGAGTGATCTCTCCCCTCTCTCACTTCTGGTCACCACAGCCATCTACGCAGAGGCAAAGGGGTCCCTTTTCCACAGCGGGAGTCTGCAGCTGCACCACAGAGACTACTAAAAGAGTGCTCTGCCTAATACTCATAGCAGAGACTGTGTCACTGGATGCACCTATATTGAATGTTGGTTCACCAAGACTGTCATTATGGGCCCCACACTGCTTATGGGCCCCAACATTAACCGGCAGAAGAACACACCCACCTTCTACTCACATAAATGGTACCTCTGTCCAGTTACCCTAGGCCTAGCATTGTCATCCATAAGGCACATTGGCAGCATAGCGCAGTAAATCTATACACATTATCTATACACATTACTGTCCATTGCTCCACTTACTACCGTTTATGCTGATTCTGGTGCATAGTGTTATCCTGCACCTACTGCTGACTACTGAAGATACCATATATTGAGCTGTTCTATTGCAATTGCTAAACCACTTTCATGTATTTATTGTTACCAATCAAATTGTGTGACTATATATTGAGACTTGCCACTTGTTTGGTGTCTGTTTCCTGACACAGCAATACATTTGGTGTACTTGGTATCACCTTCAGTGATTTCTGTGATGTTGCAAAGGTTGTTCACTTAACCTAGTGTGTCAGAGGGGCTGAAGTAATTGAGGAGGTCAAGGCAAAGAACAGAGAACCCATCATATCCAATGACTCCTGCAGGGGGGGTAGCGCTACATAAGAATTAGCCTAGGGGAAGATGACTAAGTTGATGAACTTACCCTATTTCTCACTCCGTCAGCAGCTGGTGCTTACCTCCACTGTCTGATGCTCTGAAATGTTCGTGGACCCTTGGTGTCTTCTCGTAGGATGGAAAACGAATGCTCCTGCATTCTATGTGATGACATCAAAGAGCTAAGTCCAAGACTTTGGAGGACCAGTAGAAGAAAGAAAAGGAAGCCTGTGAGAGCAAAGAATAAGGTAAGTATATTACCTTATTCATCATCCGCTAGGCAAAATGAGCAGTAAACCCTGGCCCTGGGAAGGGGGATCCCATTGTAAAGGTAAATCTTTTTTCTTCCCTGGAGTTCAGCTTTTACTGACCAAATAATAAAAAAGATCATTGTTTGAGTTTACATAAAATTTAATGATTACAAAGCTGCAATAGATTGTGCCTTATAGCTGCCCAATGTTACATTTTAATAACCTACGGAGTAGATAAATAGCCCAAGGTAAATGTTTGCAAAAAGAGCACAAAATGAGTTTTCTTTTCGAAAACTGCAGAATGAAATGTGATATGTTTGTATGTCCATGACCTCCTCAATCATTATCAGTCAACAATATTGGATGAGAAAGAGCAGTTTTGTAAATATTGAGACAACATTAATTTTAAAAAGCCACAATCAGTCAACCGTAGGGACAAATTTAAAGTTCACTTATACTGTAGCAAAGGTTTACTAGTGGCAGTTATATGTTTGATAGATTACATCTGGGTGATTGACAGTTTTTCTGCTTTAAAGTGACATTTGTAAGATTTTTAACATTTTTTATTTGCAGCCAATTTGACAAGCACATTGACCTTAGACTTGGTATGAGATTGCTTTACTGCTATTTCTCACCTGAATTTCTGTGAACCTGTAGAAAGTGTAAAACCCCTATTTACTCACATATAGATTACACAGCTTCAGAAAGAATCTTTAAAGTGGACGTGTTAGGATAAAAATATAAGATCTGCCATTTCTGGCTTGCTTGTTAATGTACAAGCTCCAAAGCTGTCATCATGATCCTGACTTCACTACCTAGTGAGTCAGTGACCTGGAAGAATCTTGAAAAGTCAGAACTCCCCTTCTACATGCTTATTCCTGGTCAATGGCTCACTGAATAGACAAACCAGAATCAAGATGACAGCTCTGTAGCCAGCACCTTTTAAAAACCAGGCAGTTCCCCATTTCTATGGTCACATGTTTTCTTTAAAATAATTTGTGTATGTGCCATATATTACTTAAAGTGGACTTTTAAGTAATGTATGGTAGTACATAATTGGACATTGAAATTTTATTTTCCATAAATGCCTTTTTAGTGGCACTCAACTTCTCTCTTCTGGCTTTCTTACCTAGGCAAGAATGACATTCCACTCCCTGCTGAATTCTCCTGGGATACTGACTTCATGCTTCTCAGGAGACTTTGGGGCATCCCCTGCACATTGTGTTGTGTGTTCAGGGGCTGCCTGCAAGAACCTGGAAGAGACTGTCCAATGATGATATTAAAATGATGGTGGCACTAGACCCTGTAAGCGCCAGTGGAGCAACAGGTTACAGCAGACAAAACGGGATTCACTGGGCATGTGAGTATGTTTTTTTGAGGTCCATGCAGTGGTCAATTGTAGCACTTTTCCTGAAGGAACCACTAGAAAGATGCTCAGTCTTCCTTTTCATTCTTTGGCTCAATAAATAGTCCAGGAGTTTTTTTTTTTTTGGTGTTCTTTATTTTTGGGTAATTTGGATTAGGTTTAGGAAATTGAGTGGCATACTCCAAAACCTATGTACAATAGGAAGAAGACACCTATCTTCCGTAGAACTATGAGCAGGTAGCAAACTTGAGGAGAGTGATCTTCCTCTGGTGGACAGTCCAAGCAAAGTCCTTTCACTGGAAATTAAATAGACTAAGCTCCTCAGGACACTGGACACTATGGGGGTTATTTACTAAAGGCAAATCCACTTTGTACTACAAGTGCAAGCTACAAGTGCAAAGTGCACTTGAAATTGCACTGAAAGTGCACTTGGAAGTGCAGTCGCTGTAGATCCGAGGGGGACATGCAGGGAAAATAAAAAACATCTTTTTAGCTTGCACATGATTGGATAATAAAATCAACAGAGCTTCCCCTCATTTCAGATCTACCCCTCAGATTTACAGTGACTGCACTTCCAAGTGCACTTTCAGTGCAATTTCAAGTGCACTTTGCACTTGTAGCTTGCACTTGTAATGCAGTGGATTTGCCTTTCGTAAATAACCCCCATGTCCCCTTTATACACATTTGACTCTAATGCCCCGTACACACGGTCGGACATTGATCGGACATTCTGACAACAAAATCCATGGATTTTTTCCGACGGATGTTGGCTCAAACTTGTCATGCATACACACGGTCACACAAAGTTGTCGGAAAATCCGATCATTCTGAACGCGGTGACGTAAAACACGTACGTCGGGACTATAAACGGGGCAGTAGCCAATAGCTTTCATCTCTTTATTTATTCTGAGCATGCGTGGCACTTTGTGCTTCAGATTTGTATACACACCATTTTGTTGACGGAAAATTTTATAGCCTGCTCTCAAACTTTGTGTGTCGGAAAATCCGATGGAAAATGTGTGATGGAGCCCACACACGGTCGGAATTTCCGACAACAAGGTCCTATCACACATTTTCCGTTGGAAAATCCGACCGTGTGTACGGGGCATAACACACAAGGGATGGCCTCAGCCCACAGTCTCTAAGATCTCTCTCTCCAGTCTGTACCCACAAATGTCCTTGGAAAATTGGTTACCTCCTTCCAATATCCTTGCCACACTTTCTCTTGTGATACCAGACTAGATCATAGTTACATAGTTACATTGTTACATAGTAGTTAAGGTTGAATAAAGACAACAGTCCATCCAGTTTAACCTGTGTAGGTGTACGTGAGTCAGTGTCAATCATTTCCCATATCCCTATATATTGTGTTCTTTAAGATGCATGTACAAGAGTCTTTTAAATATATCAATACTCCCCGCTGACACCACCACTTGTGGAAGAGAGTTCCACATTCTTACCGCCCTGACAGTGAAAAAACCCCTGCGCAGCTTAAGGTTAAACCGCTTCTCCTCCAATCTCATTGTGTGGCCCTGTGTCCTCTCACACCCCCTGAGATTGAATAGCTTTTTTCCTATGCAGGGATCACTATTAAGATATTTGTTAATCGCTATCATGTCCCCTTTCAAGCGTCTTTTCTCCAGTGAGAAAAAATTTAGTGCTTGTAGTTGTTCCTCATATTTGAGGTCCTCCAGTCCCCTTATTACTAATTGCCCTTCTTTGGACTCTCTCCAGCTCCAGTTGACAGTCCCTCAGTCAGCTTTCTGCAGCTTCCAGCGAAGCTGGCCATCGGGCAGCCCACCTGAGGCCTCGACAATCCTCAGGCACATAGCAGGAAGGCCTAAGCAGGCAAGCAGCCCCCATTAGGCTGTGGTCTTCTCCTAAGGAAAAAGACTCTGCTACTCTCTGTCCCAGAGTATTTATACAGTCTCCCAGCTACCATCTGGGCAATCCTCCCCAGGGATTGGCCAGGGCTGTATGTATATACAGTTGCTGATTGGATTCTTCCTGCTCACTTACTTCCTGACCCTTTCTGAACCAGCCAGGGGGCAGTTAATCCTGCAACCACTGAAACACATTGGCTACAGTGAAGCAAAGTAAATTTGCCTAACAATGAACAGCAGCTCCACTGGGTACATCTTGGGTCTGAATTGTCATCAATTCCTTCGTCTCCACAACTATGGTCATGGTATTTGTCGTCAAGGAATTGGCATCCACAAAAATAAACTAATGCTAACTGGGCTTACTCACAGATAAAAACGTCTTCAAAATTGGCATCCACTGAGACCGTCTGTACATCCATCTATCCTGTACACAAGACAGTTCCTACACCTATGGTGCTGTGATGAGGTCACAGGCCATTTGTGACTGGGCATCTCCCACTGCTTTTACCATTCCTCTTTTCTTGTGTGTTTCTCTAACAGGGGGTTAGAACATGTAAACGGTCTCCCAGCATTGGGGACCTGCAGAATGAAACCATTTAAAATAGTAGGCAGCTTCAGTCTATTGACTGCTGAATGCATTTGACCTACCATGCCTCAGTACACCACCATCAAAAAGTAAAGTATGAACATAGTGCACCATTATAGAGCTGATTATTGCAGGGTGCTTGCAAGGTGAATCTCCTACCAAGTACCTGAAAAATGTCCCAAAAAAGGATTAAATAAAGATGTCCTTGATCATTGCCACCACAAGCAAGTCAAATCTACTTTGGTTTTATTTGCTTTTATAGGAAATGCCATATAAACTTTTGCAAAGCTTTCATTTGCTTTTACAACGAGGCATGGGCATAGCATAGGGGGTTGCAGGGTCACAATCGCAACCCCACCTCTAGCTCCAGGGAGCCCCTGCAGCCTCCCTGTCATATTATCATATCCACAAAATCCAGCTCCGATCTGCCCTAGGGCCCCACAGCCACGCTCCAGTACTGGGCTTCTACTTTGCCTTCCACAGTCCACACCCCTCTGTTCCCATTGGCTGGGGAGAAGCTGTGAGCCATTTCCTGAATGGAGAGGAGCATGGGGTGAGAACAGCCCAGGATGGGGAAGTGTCTGTGCTGTGTGCTGGCAACATGGAATGGCAACCGAGCTCAGCAAGGCAAGAGGAGGAGAGTGCCGTCCTGTAGCCACGATGAACCGATGTCACTGGTGAGGTATGACACTGCTCAGTGTCTCCTAGTCACCAGCTGGGATTCTCTGTACCCCTCCACCCAGCGATGTCTACTTAAACCACTTCCCTGACAACTGGGGAAAAGACACGCACCTCTGGGAGGTATCCTTCCCAACACTGACATAGAAACCTTCATAAATTACTAAAACAAATCCATTAACACCTCCTCAGCCAGCCCCTGAAGGGCTGCAGGCTCCAGATTTTGTGTCACATGGCTTTGCTCTCCCAGATCTAAATTGCCCCCCAAAAGCCCCCTGACCACCCCCTCCACCCTGCATGCTATGCAGGGCTGCTGAACTTCTTTCCCATTACAGCACTCTATACTGTTCCTCCTCTGCAGGGCTGAAATCACATTCCTTTACAACACAGCCAGTTAGTCATGATCTGCACAGGGTGTATCTGCCTACTGCAACTACACTGCTGTTCCGACCAGAGAAATTCACAGGTCAGAAGGGCAGCATAAAAGCCAGATACACCCTATGAAGACTGACGGAGTGTGTGTAAAGGAATGTGATTTCAGCCCTGTGTACTGTGGGGTGGAGCTGTATACAGTGCTGGGATGGGAAAGGAGCTCTGCCAAGTGACCTGCCAGGGGTCCCTGTCCTCTGATTCTCCAGCAGTAATCCCTCTCCTCTGCTTCTCCAGCGGTAATCCCTGCCCTCTGCTTCTCCAGCGGTAATTCCTGTCCTCTGATTCTCCAGCAGTAATCCCTCTTCTCTGCTTCTCCAGCGGTAATCCCCGCCCTCTGCTTCCCCAGCGGTAATCCCTCTCCTCTGCTACTCCAGCGGTAATCCCTGCCCTCTGATTCTCCAGCAGTAATCCCTCTCCTCTGCTTCTCCAGCGGTAATCCCTGCCCTCTGCTTCTCCAGCGGTAATCCCTCTCCTCTGCTTCTCCAGCGGTAATCCCTGCCCTCTGCTTCTCCAGCGGTAATCCCTGCCCTCTGCTTCTCCAGCGGTAATCCCTGCCCTCTGCTTCTCCAGCGGTAATCCCTGCCCTCTGCTTCTCCAGCACTAATCCCTCTCCTCTGCTTCTCCAGCGGTAATCCCTGTCCTCTGATGTAAAGAGGAACTCTGGGAACTCAAAACTCTTAAGCCACTTTGTGTAATCTGGCGTGTGGTGGATGTATCTGCACGCACGTTGGAAGTAGTGGGGGGGGGGCCAGGTAAACTTTTGCATCAGGGCCCACAAGCTTCAAGCTACGCCTCTGCAATGAGGTGTAGACAAGCCTTAGCACTGTGTTATTTTTGCATTCAGCCCCATCAAGAAATATAGGGGCTGAGTTCTCAGTTTTTATTGCTGTCTGTGCCCCGTTTGAGAGATTCTCCCTTTCTATTTGTCCTGGTGACTGTTATCATAGAAAGTGAAAGTAAAATAAAATCTAAAATTTTGGACTTATCTCCAGAACAGGAATAGAGGGAAATCTTCCAGAGGGGAAACTAGTTTTGGTAACTCTTGTGACAACTAGGGATTCCCTCACTTTGGGAGGATTTGCTTTTATTTCCTAATTTGGCTACGAGATAGGAAGTCAAGGGAAATCTCCCCAATGAGACACAGATGGCAAAAAAAGATTTCGAAAGGTAACTCCACTTTCGTGGGGAAAAAATAGCAAATAAAAAAAATAATATAGCATATATAAATGTGACACAAGTCATATTGTAATTAAATAGTATTAAAAATGACCTTTCCTTTTCAAACTGCATCTCTGTAATTTTCTGTAAATGCAATGCAGTATGGCTACCTGGAGGTGTTCTGTACAAATAATGTGTATAGAACGCCCCCCCCCCCCCCCAAAACATAATTTCCTGCTTGTGTGATTGGCGCACGGATTTTCAGCCACCCTGCTGCCGTGTATGTGTATGGGCCGGTCCGCAAGTGGTTACAAGTTTTAAGCACTATTTGGTTTTTTTTCTAATCAGCTTTATCTATGAATGAGGAGGAAGTTATGTTTTTTTATATATGGTGTACCTTTTTGAATGTCTTTGTTTTATTCTTATGGTTCATTAATAAAAATATAACAACTGGTTCTACTTTTTTCTATGTGATTTTAAGAGTTGATAATTGAAAGCCCTTTAACAGTAATCTTTAACCACTTAAGGATCGGAAGGATTTGCCCCCTTAATGATCGGGCCATTTTTTGCGACACGTACACTGCGTCGTTTTAACTGACAACTGTGCGGCGTGCAACACTTTACCCAAACAACATTTATGTCCTTTTTTTCCCACAAATAGAGCTTTCTTTTGGTGATATTTGATCACCTCTGTGGTTTATATTTTCTGTGCTATAAACAAAAAAAGAGCGCCAATTTTGAAAAAAAAAAACAATCTTTTTGCTATAATAAATACCCCCAATTTAAAAAAAACAAACAAATTTCTTCCTCAGTTTAGGCCGATATGTATTCTTCTACATATTTTTGGTAAAAAAATCGAAATAAGCGTATATTGATTGGTTTGCACAAAAGTTATAGCATCTACAAAATAGGGGATAGATTTATGACATTTTTTCCTATAATTATAATTATTTTTTTTACTAGAAATGGTGGTGATCAGCATTTATTAGCAGGACTGCGACATTGCGGTGGACAGATTAGACACTTTTGACACTTTTTTGGGACCATTGACATTTATACAGCGAATCATAGCTAAACATAGCCACTGATTACTGTATAAATGTAATTGGCAGCGAAGGGGTTAACACTAGGGGGCGATCAAGGGGTTAAATGTGTGTTCTAGGGTGTGTTTCTAACTGTGGGCGATGGGCCTGGAGGAGGAGACCGATCGCTGTTTCTAATCAGTAGGAACAACAGATCTGTCTCCTCTCTCCTGACAGAATGGAGATCTGTCTATTTATGTTGACAGTTCTCCATTCTGTCTCTCTTAGGAGCGATCGCGGGTGCCAGGCGGACGTTGCGGCCATCTGGCACATGCAGCGGCTCGGTCATCGTGCTTCCTAGAGTCCCCTAGAGCTCTTAAAGCAGTACAACTGTGGCGGCTGGTCCTTAAGCGGTTATAGAGTAACTCCACTGTTGTTGAGAAAAAAGCATTCCACTCTGGGTGATCTATGTACATTGCAAGAATTATAACAAACTTTGTTTCAAATTCCTACCTTTTATTATTCTGAAGTAATCCATGTGTGTTTGTCTGTGTCCATTTGGTAAGTATATCTAATGGGAGTGGTTTCATATTTATCAATTACCTGCTGCATCTAATGAGGAAAACTGCAAGGTCTGCATTCCTTTAGACATGATTTTCTACTTTAAATTTTTGTTGCAGGGGTTGCCAAAAAAAACAGATTTATAGTTTAGTGCAGCCATCTGGGAAAATCAGTAAGCCAAGCACACAAGCAGGAAATTACATTTCTGGGGGCGTTCTGTACACTATCTGTATACAGAAAGCCTCTAGGTAGCCATATTGCATTGCATTTTAACCACTTTCCTACTGGGCACTTTTACCCCGTTCCTGCCCAGGCCAATTTCCAGCTTTCAGTGTTGTCACACTTTGAATGACAATTGTGCAGTTATGCAACACTGTACCCATATTACATTTTTTATCATTTTTGTCACACAAATAGAGGTGGTATTTAATCACCACTGGGTTTTTATTTTTTGCTAAATAAACGGAAAAAAAAAACATTTTTGAGAAAAAAAAAACGTTTTTAATAGTTTGTTATAAAATTTACAAACAGGTAATTTTTCTCCACCGATGAGGCTGAACTGATGGGCACTGATGAGGCAACACTGATGGGCATTGATGAGGCGGCACTGGTGGACACTGATGAGGTAGCACTGATAGGCAGCACTGATGGACACTGATAGGTGGCACTGAAGAGCACTGATAGGCAGCATTGATAGGCACTGGTAGGCGGCACTTATAGGCACTGATAGGCAGCACTGATAGGTGACACTGACGAGGAGGCACTGATTAGCAGCAATGATGGGCACTGATAGGTGACACTGACGAGGAGGCACTGATTAGCATCACTGGGGGGCACTGATAGACAGCACTGGTGGGCACTGTTGGGATTGTACTGACCGTACTGATAATCAGGACATAAGTTGCCATTACTAGTAAAAGGTTTTTTTTTGTTTTAAGTAATTAAAAATTTCTCATAGTTTGTAGACACTATAAGTTTTGTGCAAACCAATCAATATACGCTTATTGGGATTTTTTTTACCAAAGATATGTAGCAGAATACATATTGGCCTAAATTGATGAAGAAATTTGATTTTTTTCTATTTTTTTATTCGATATGTTTTAAAGCAGAAAGTAAAAAATATTGTTTTTTTTTTTTTTCAATTGTTTGTCTTTTTTTGTATATGGCGCAAAAAATAAAAACCACAGAGGTGATCAAATACCACCAAAGAAAAATCTATTTGTGGGGAAAACAGGGCATATATTTTATTTGGGTGCAGCGTTGTCCGACCGCGCAATTGTCAGTTAAAAGTAATGCAGGGTGGTATCGCAAAAAATGAAGGTCATGAAGGGAGTAAATCTTCCAAAGGTCAAGTGGATAATGTAAGGATCAAAAGGTTACTAAACACAGATTTGCAAAAATAAATAAAAAGCATAAAATGTTCTGTCTATTTTAGTTTTCATACTATATTATTATGATTATTATTATTTTATGTATTTATTATTGGTAATTAAATAAATAAACACAGTATTTATAAAATACTGGGGGAAAGAAAAAAAGTCACAAAAGGAAAGCTTTTGGGAAAATGAAAGAAAAGAATATGATTTATCATAAAAGGTAACAGCAGAACATTTTTTCCTTTTCTCTCTCTTTTTTTTGTGTGGTGTTTTACTAGGATACATATATTTTGTATTCCTGATAAAATGTGATGACATTTTACAGCACTCATGCAAATAGGTTTCAGCTAATGTTAATAAATTCTGTTGATAAAGTTTTGATGTTGGAGAATAACAATTCTACACTGCCCCAAGGACTTCGAATTATGGCCGGTGAATTTTACAAAGCCTTGTCCAATTCTTCGTATTTTCTGCCTTCGTATTTTCATTCATTCCCTAGAACTGATTATACTACTCATTTGTTTCTTCTTGCTTGCTTTTAAAAGTATTTCTACTTTCAAAACGAATATTTCGATGTATTGTGGGTGCTATAGAGTTAAATCATAAATGTACTTTTAACGCACTTACCCTACCTCTGTCCTCTCCTCCAGGACTTTAAGTGCAGGATATACTTATCTACAACAATGCTGTCCCCAGAATCTTCTCTGAAGTTTTCCCAATTCCAATTGTCTGCATGCACTGACTGAAAGCTTCCGAAATTTTCCAAGCTGTAATGGTGTATGTGTCTTGAGGCTTTCATTGACTTCAACAGAAAGGACATCTTCAGCCTGACAGATTGACAGACAGGTTTCCCATCAACTATAGAAAATAAATGGGACTTTTAACGTATAGAAGTAGTTTACATCATTGGAAAATTTAAAAAAAACACAATCAAATTTATTCATAACAAAAAAGGTAACAAACACCTAAAAAAGTGCTATAAATAAAGCATACAGAACTGTGCAGAAGTTTTAGGCAGGTGTGAAAAAATGCTGTAAAGTAAGAATGGTTTCAAAAATATAAATATAATATATACAGTATAGGAGCAAGCCGGTACATTTTGACAGGAGAAATCAATCAACTACAATACCGCTGTGGTAGTTCATTGAGAACTACAAGCTGACAGCCACGAGGCTGACGGGACTTGTCGTTTTCCATTCACAGAATACTGTGAACGAGTGACGCAAAAAATTGTGACACCTAGCAGGGGGCGAAGATCTCTCGCTAGCTGTCAAAGCAGGGGGAGCAGGGGGGAGCAAGGGGCGGGTCCTTTCATAACATGTTACACGTTACACCCAGAATATTTTATAAAGGTGAACTTATCCTTTAATAGAATTGGATGATGCAGCAGGACAGTAACCCCAAGCATCAAAGTAAATCCACCAAAGACTGGCTTCAGACAAAAGACAGATACACCTTTTGAAATAGCCCAGTCAGAGCTCAGACCTTAACCTCATAGAGATGCTGTGCAATGACCTCAAGAGAGGTGTTCACAGCAGACATTCTACATATGTGTCTCAGCTGAAGCAGTTTTGTAAGGAGAAATGGTCAAAAATTCCTCCTGAACATTGTGAAGGTATGATCCAGGGCTACTGAAAGAGCTTGCTTAAAGTTATTGCTGTAAAAGGAGGTTCAACCAACTATTAAGGGTTCACCTATCTTTATTTCCAGCACTGTGAATGTTTCATGGGTTTTTTTTTCAATAAAGAAACAAGAAATTAGAATTGTTTGTGTGTTATCAACTTAAGCATATTGTGTTTGTCTGTTCTTGTGACTTTGATGAAGATCAGATTACATTTTATGGCAAATTATTGCAGAACCAGTTACTGCCAATGGGGTTCACATACTATTTCTTGCCACTGTTTATCCATGCTAAATGGGCTGGGGAAACATCATCAAAGATCAAAGATAAGAAGTGCGCTAAAAGTGTACATATAAATGAAACCACTTCTTATAGCTCAAGTTTCCAGATCTGCTCACCTACTGTATTTCAACATTTCAGCCACCATTAGTTTACACAAGCAAGTTATATATATAGTATGTAATTATACACAGATTTAGAAGTACAAACTTCATTTACAAAAGCATACTAGAACCAAAGTTGTGCTAGAGAAGTACAGTAATGCAATGTGGACAATCAAAAAGCCAAACAAAAGGAACGTGGCCAAGAGTGGCATGTGAGCAGACGTGTCTCACGGAGCTCCCTGCCAATATCCTGCACCGATCCTTCTCCCGGGTACAATTCGGACCAGAACTGATTGCGGACCGCACAGTGAAAGCACCGGAACCCCTGTGCACTCAAACGAACCCCTGCAAAATGGCATGCTGATTAGGAAACAGCATAAGGAGGACAACATGCACCCTCAAGCCCAAAATTGTGCTGCGGCCTCCCAGAAAGCACGAGGGGACAAGCCAAAAGATGCTGGTAAGACTCACCCTAAAACCCCTAAACATCAGGGTAAAGAGGCCCCCAGGGACATGGTATATTACACTCAGAAGCTGAATAGGGTGCTGCTGCAGTCTTCTGAGGAGGACCTAGAAGCTACCCCAGCTATCTTTAACCACTTCAGATCCGGGCCATTGCCAAATGACGGCAACAGCGCGGATCTAAATTGCCAAGACTACGTCTAAAGATTTAAGGAAAAAAAGGAATTGGGACTTTGTATGAAGCATGCGGCCGAATTGAACAATATGAACAGAGAATGACTGGTGGGTGTACAGAGATAAAGATAATTGACCCAATCACATAGTGTTATGGCATGTACATAGTAGCATAACATGAAACAGTATCCTGATTATACCATTTATTGGATATAGCAATCATATAGTAACAAAAGTAACATAAGTAACATGAATGGTACATGATCTTCAGGAGCAGATGCAATAATCTATAAAAATAACATAGGATAAGTATGTTATTTTTATAGATTATTGCATCTGCTCCTGAAGATTGGAGGTATCCATGAAACGCGTCGAGCTATAGAGATGCCCTTAATACCAATTTTACCCAAGAGTGATATTCTATTACATGTTTATGATTCTACTGTTTTACATTGGCCTTTACCAATTATTTTATGAACTTACTACAAATGCGTGAACACAGAAATGTATATCTGGTGGCTGCCCTCTCTTTTTATCATGCTGTTAACGTCATGTACCATTCATGTTACTTATGTTACTTTTGTTACTATATGATTGCTATATCCAATAAATGGTATAATCAGGATACTGTTTCATGTTATGCTACTATGTACATGCCATAACACTATGTGATTGGGTCAATTATCTTTATCTCTGTACACCCACCAGTCATTCTCTGTTCATATTGTTCAATTCGGCCGCATGCTTCATACAAAGTCCCAATTCCTTTTTTTCCTTAATTCAATAGGGATGGAGGCTACCTACGGCGGATGCCCTGGCCTCATATAAAGTCCCACAATTCCCCCCTCTCTATATACGTCTAAAGATTTGCATCTTCTTTTGTTTGTTTAGCAAAAAATAAAAACCCCAGCTGTGATTAAATACCACCAAAAGAAAGCTCTATTTGTGGGAAAAAAATTATAAAAATTTCATTTGGGTACAGTGTTGTATGACCGCGCAATTGTCATTCAAAGTGTGACAGCGCTGAAAGCTCAAAATTGGTCTGGGCAGGAGGGGGGTTTAAGTGTCCAGTAAGCAAGTGGTTAATGCTGCAGGGGAAGGGGCGGCCTCTATGCAGAGCCTTACACACAGCCCAGACCAGCCATCCCCAGAGCAGAAGGAGGATGAGAGGGATGAGGAAACTGAACAACCCACGCTGGCTGATATACTCAGGGCTGTCCATAAATGCACAGAATCTGTGAACACACTGCAAGAACAATTTGGGGGTCTGAAAGAGGAGGTGGGACTGATCCGCAATGATCTTCAAAAGATCAGAGAGTGCACCACAGCAGTGGAGGGCCATATCAGTGACGTAGAGGACAAACTGGCGCCATTGATCAGAGAAGTCCAAATGACTAATCACATAGCCAGAGCCAGTGAACTTAAAGGAGAGGACATTGAGAACCGCCTTAGGAGGAGCAATGTCCGCATAGTGGGTATCCCAGAGAAAACAGAGGGCAGAGACCCCACATACTTTGTTGAAAAATGGCTGATTGAGGGATTTGGTAAGGAGGCATTTACCCCCTTCTACCCTGTTGAGCGGGCGCACAGGGTCCCACCCAGACCACTACCACCCGGCCACTCTCCCCGCACCCTCTTAGCCAAACTCTTTAATTATAAAGATAAGGAGAGAATCCTAAGACTGGCCAGAGAAAGTCACAACATACAGTACAATGGGCGCAGAATATCCTTCCACCCCGACTTCTCGGCAGAAGTCCAGCGTAGCAGAGCCAAGTTCGTGGAGGTCAAGAAAAGGCTTCAACGTCACCAGGCCAACTATGCCATGCTATACCCCGCCAGGCTCAGGGTGGTGGTCAGATGCAAGGCGGGATGCCATGCAGTGGAAGCAGACTGGTATTGTAACAATGGAAAGTTATTATAACAAATAAACCCTGTTGGTTGAAATAAGTAGAAACCAGTGTGCGGTTCTGGCACAAGTTTAAAGCTGCATCTGGGAGATGCAGGAGTCGAGAGCAAGTAATCTTCATGCGATTAAGGGACGTTTGGATTACAATGTTTTTGCTAAGTTGCCGGCCCCTAGCTGCTTGTTTGCGCAGGGACCAGGCGGAGTGCCCCGTTGGGCCCACAAGTTTGAGTTATCTCAGTTCATACTCATACCGGTTTTATTGTCATCTACTACATTACGTTATACCCTCTCAGGAATGGGAAGTCACTGTGTATACAAGTGGAATTGAAGAACTAGATGCGGCAGGAGGAATCCTGCCCCCCCATGGCTATAGGAGTTACCACTTGTTTCTTGAATATGCTGTACAGATGGAGCTGATTGGAGGGATTCCCTCACACACTTACAGCTGCAACAGGGATTTTAATATTGCCCATCCCAACAGGCCACATGTCAGGCCACCTTATGTGTCCCACTGAATGCCTTTTATAACTGGGTTCTCAGGGCCCCTTGCACACCCAGCCATGCCCGACAAGGAACTGCATCACCTCAGGTGGCGCTGCCCTCGTGCCAGCGCACTGGGGGACAATTTTTTGTACAAAGACCATGATGACCACTGTAACGGTTGTGTCCTGGAACATCAGAGGCATGAATGAGCCTGTGAAATGCACAATGGTATCCACAGCGCTTAAAAAAGCATCTCCCAGCGGTATGTGCCTTGCAAGAAACTCACCTGACATCAGAGACTCTGACCTGTTTAAATTTTGCGTGGGTAGGGTGGGCATACCATTCAACGCACACCTCCTACTCAAGGGGGGGGGGGGGTGAGTGTGCTAATATACCGCTCATTGGACTTCCAGCTGATTGATAAAAAAATTGACTCTGAAACAAGATATGTTTTTCTATTGTGTAGAATTTTTCAGCTGACCTGTATACTAGCAGTAGTGTATATCCCTCCTCCGTTTAACTCTGAGGTACAGCGGGAGTTAGTAATGTACAGCGATCCACAGTCATTAACCTATGCCGGCTATTTGTGAACATAAAGTCCTGGGCGGATAACATGGGAGACAGAGCACTGCTATCTTTAGATGCCCATAAGGCATTTGATAGTGTCGAATGGCAGTATTTATGGGCCATGATGCAAAAATTCAGATTCGGGCCTGTGTTTCTGTCATGGGTGCAGTTACTCTACTCCTCCCCTAAAGCGGTGATTAAAGAGGCAGGCCACGTGTCATCCACATTACCCCTACATAGAGGTACCCGACAGGGATGCCCCCTGTCTCCTCGCTTGTTCGCCTTAGCCATAGAGCTCCTGGCAGCTCTGATCCGCTCTAATTCTTTAATTACAGGATATAAATATGGTCAGATCCATGAAAAAATGATGCTTTATGTGGATGACACTATGCTGTTATTGGGAGACACAGAGGGCTCCCTGAAGGAAGCCATGATGATTATAAGACAATTTGGAGAGTTCTCAGGCCTAGTAATCAATTGGTCAAAATCATCAATCATGCTACTAGACTCTGCCCCTGATAGTCTGGGTCCAACAATCCAGGACATTCCCATTACCCCTAAATTTAAATACTTAGGTGTGTATGTTACCCTGCAGCCAAGAGACTACGTCTCGCTTAATATAAACCCATTACTGAGCCACATCAAGGAAAAAATTAAAGTATGGTCCAAACTAAAAATGTCTATGGTAGGCAGAGTAAATCTAACAAAAATGGTCTTTATGCCACAGCTTTTATATATGCTCCACAATACACCCATGGTAGTAACCCTTAAAATATTCCGTATCATTAACTCCATGTTCAGATAATTTCTTTGGCTCAAAAGACCCCTGAGGATTACATTGGAACAACTCCAAAAGCCCAAGTAGAATGGAGGGCTAGCATTGCCTAACCCTTGGCTATACTATGTAGTAGCCCAGCTCCAACACATAGCCAGGGTGATCCCAAAGGAGAGTAATGGGGAGGGGAATAGAGGAGATTCAACGATGGCCCTGCTCACACAGATCATGGGAACACAAAATGTGACTGGAGGGGCGTGGCCTGACCCTCCATGACGATGGCAGATTAACTCCTCAGCTCCCGCCATCACACGACCTACGATCAGTATAACGGAGGCTATACTGAGCTACAACCATCCTAACACATGGGGACCGCATCCAGAAACACATCCGCATCCCGTTCCAGATCACCGAGGGAACAGCCTGATAACCCCGGGCACAATATTCCGGACATGTTCCGCTCGAGCAGAGGAAATTTGGCGTCTTCTCGCCATAGAAGCGCCCAGGCCACATCTTCCTCACAGGGCACACCATCAGTAGCCCTACCTCATAGCCAACTAGGGGAGAATGTCACGGAAGAGCATCCTTTAAACATAAGCGACTTACGGATGATCGCCACGGACATAAAAGACGCCCTTGCAGCAGCTGTATCGGAGCTTCGTTTGGACATCCGTGCCCTGACGGACAGAGTAGCGGTGACAGAAAGAACGGCAGAGCAGCAAGACCTTCAAATCCGCAAAACCACCAGACAAGTGGACACACATACCCTCCAAATGAGGGATATGCAGAGGCATCTCGAAGACCTCGACAACCGGGGCAGAAGACGGAACCTAAGGATACGGGGGCTCCCTGAGACAATTGAGGGGGATCAACTCTTGCCCTCAGTAACTAGCCTGTTCAATGGCATAATGCATAGGCCACAGCAGACACCGGTTGAATTCGAACGAATCCACCGCGCACTGAGACCCAAAGGAAAAGCTACTGAACCTCCCAGGGACGTGATTTGCTGTCTGGTGGACTACAAGATTAAGGAAGAAATCTTACGCCAGGCCAGGAGTATCCCGCAAATCGTCCATGAAGGAAAAACGGTACAAATCTTTCAGGATCTTTCTGGCATAACCCTACAGCACCGCAGAGATCTGAAGCCGCTCCTAGACACTCTACGTACCAGAGGCATACCATACAAATGGAAGTTCCCCTTCTGCCTCGCGGCATCCTCGCAGGGGCGCTCGGCGTTCCTCAGAGTACCTGAGGATCTTCCCCAGTTCTGTGAAACCTTGAACATCCCCACCGTGGAGGTTCCGGAGTGGTATGCGGAATTTCGCCGATCGGCTGTCCGTAGAGAACACCAGCCTGAAGAACCCATGGAGGCCATGAATGCTGGACACAGGAGGAGACGATCGCCTTCTGCCCCGAAGTACCACGGCACCTCCCGCTATCATCATCGGGAATCCAGTGCAGCAACCTCGCCCACCTCGAGAAGAGCCAGACGGGACCGATAACAGGTTAGAGAAGCGCCTAATGTCACAGACGCCCAACCACACAGTTATGCCATGTTAGGCGAACAGTTACCTTCATCTTTATTAAAATAGAATAGCGAGGGATTGTGCTCCACTGCTGATAACTTTCCTAAAATGGTCATCACAGGGCTAGACTTGCTGCGTAAGCACAGACCGTTAGGCCTTGTCTGGAATCCGCCATTGGGCTTGTAGGCTCTATCTTAGCAGCAAACCTCATGTCTAGAAGGTTTGAGGTACGAGCGGCAGCATACAACCCCCATGACGCCCTTAGCGCTGATCCCGGTAACGAACACCTGCCCTCCTGCCGACTGCGGAATGATTAAGTGCTCCCTGTTTAGCGCACCTCACAGTCCCTGTCTCAACAAAGGCAATAGGTCTTCAAGTTCCCGGATTCCCACTATGTCATGCTTCCCCCAGTGAACCCCTACATTCCAAGAAGTTCGGGAAGAAAATCTCCGATATACGGCTCAATCGCAGCTCAATCGCAGCATACACCGCAGTACACGTTTGAACCGGACCTAAAACCTAACAGCCAAGGAAAGATGACCACCATGTCATACAGCCTTGCTTGCTTAATCCCATGGGAACTCTGATACCTCCATACCGAATGGCTGATGGACTTCGGATCCCTACTACTGAAGGACTTCCCACTCCACACCTTGATCCCAGAATAACAGCAGGTGCTCCGGATATTGAGATTTTCTAGGAACTGAGGACACATAACGTAGCCGAAGTTGCTTACTGCCAAAGCTGCTGTCTAACTACAGATGATCCCGCTAACCCCTTTTTCCTCATAGGTACGCCTCATAGAGCACTTTACCGGAGGTATTCACTGCTGGCGTGGACTGCATTTTGTCTAAATTTTATAGTTTAACTAATATTCTTCGAAGGTATGTTGAGCCTTATACTGTAATGGTTAGTAGACTTAAGCATAGAATAGGATTTAAGCTCATTCGCTATACTATGTAGATTTTATCTTATGCTTAATCTCACACCTTGGAATCTTTGCTGCATATCTCCACAGACATTGCTGCGATTCCAGAGGTCTGAGTGACTCTTAACGAAACAAAAAACATGGTACTCTATCTAGAGTAAAGCACACACAGGATGTTCATCGGAGTCACTGAGGTGATCCAACCATCACCTCTTTTGCTATCCCTGGTGAACCCCAATGTCAACGGATAGTTCACTGATAGTGTACCCCTCCTTTATTCAACTTTCATGGTCACGTGATGGCGGGGCCTACACCCCTCTCACTCACACACCACCTCACTCGTGTAAGGTTTACACCAACCCCCACACGGCAACGGTGCAGTATCATAACCCGTATCCCACGGGATAGGAGCTGCACCCACGCTGTATTATTCCGATCCCTTTTCTAGACCCGAGAAGGCGGGATAATCAAGGGATTGATTATCTCCGTAATCTCTTCGGATAATCAAAACCCCCCCCCCCCTTTTTTTTTTTTTTTTTTTTTGTGATTGAAGGCTATGGATCTTAATCACGCACTAGCCGATAAGGAGCTATCTCCCGCTCTTCTAAATCTTCATTCCGTCAACATACGCGGTCTGAACACACCAGAAAAATGTTCCCTCTTACTCTCCTCTCTGCACAAGTCCCGGACCCATATTGCTCTGATCCAAGAAACACACTTCAGAACGGACACAATTCCCAAATTACAGGACCGGCATTTCCCAACAAGTTATCACGCATCTAATGATGAAGCCAAATCGAAAGGGGTGTGCATCCTCATATCTAAAAATTGCCCACTTATTGTCTCAGATACCCTTAGGGACCCCCTTGGGAGATACATTTTCCTAAAAGGCACCCTACATGAACAACCAATAACTATAGCAAACCTGTATGCCCCAAATTCGCGACAAGTCTCCTTTTTCCGCGACACTCTTCAGACACTCACATCTTTTCGATCAGGTCTGTTAATACTTGGAGGTGACTTTAACGTTCCGTTAAACCCTAACCTTGATACATCCAATGGCCACTCCTCCCTTACATACAGAGCCCTTCGGGCCATAAAACAACAACTGAGAGGCTTACTCTTGCACGATACCTGGCGTACTCTATACCCTAATGAAAAAGATTTCACCTTTTACTCCCCACCACACTCTAAGTACTCACGGTTAGACTATTTTTTCATTTCCCAAGACGACTTACCAATGGTCAAAAAATCCTCTATTGAACCCATGGTCTTATCAGATCACAGCCCCATATCATTAACTTTACAACTGCCTGCCAAAAGACAGCACTCCCCAATATGGCGTTTAGATAATTCCCTCCTATCTGACATTGCTATCACAAATTCGATCTCCCATCAACTTACCAAGTACTTCATGGAAAATGGCGAGGGAGAGTCCACACCTGAAGTGGTATGGGCAGCACACAAATGTGTGGTACGAGGCATATTCATCTCTGCAGCTGCAAATCGCACCAAACTTCGAAAAGCGAAAATAGATGAACTGACTAAACTTATCGCGCATTTAGAACAAAAACACAAACAATCCTTAGCTTCTGAGGCACTTACTGACCTAACGCAAGCCAGAAATGATTTACTAGAAGAACTCCACAAACGATTAAAGCGCAAATACATTTTACAGCGGAAATGTTTTTATGAGTTTGGTGATAAATCAGGAAAACTCCTAGCGAGAGCACTGCAGGCCAAGAGAGCCGCACATACCATACACACAATTAAAGACCCTTCCGGTACACGTCATGCTACCTCTGAAGCCATAGCACATCAATTTGTCCAATACTTCACAAAATTATATAACTTACGAACCTCCCATACGCCAAATTCCCTAGAGGATAGACAGGAAGCTATCAACCATTTCCTAGCCCAATACGCCCCGACCCCACTCACGGCAGAGGACTCAGAGGCACTAGATTCTCCTCTATCGATAAAGGAGCTTACACTAGCTTTAACACAGATGAAACCAGGCAAAAGTCCGGGCCCAGACGGACTTACGGTAGGATACTACAAAGCCTTTACTGACATTTTAATCCCTCCTCTAGCCAAAGCGTACAACAACTTTCCGCCTTCTAGTGTCGCTATCAGAGACACATTAGAAGCACACATCTCCCTTATCCCGAAACCAGGTAAAGATGAAACCATGGTCACCAACTACCGCCCTATCTCTCTACT
Organism: Lithobates clamitans; assembly: GCA_037952925.1. Classification (NCBI taxonomy): domain Eukaryota; kingdom Metazoa; phylum Chordata; class Amphibia; order Anura; family Ranidae; genus Lithobates; species Lithobates clamitans. Next base: position 1,205,618 of record JBBGZY010001301.1, read on the forward strand.
AAACGTAGATATCAAACTGTTTGCCAAAGCTATCGCCAACCGTCTTATACCTCTACTCCCCAAACTAATATCCACAGAACAGGTAGGTTTCGTCCCCGGCCGCGAGGCCCGAGACAACACCACCAAAGCGCTAAACATTCACCATTGGATCACTACCTCTAACTCCAAAGGCTTCCTCTTGTCCCTCGATGCGGAGAAGGCGTTCGACAGGGTGGCATGGGACTTCATGGAGGCTACCCTGCGTTACATAGGTTTGCCTCCACACTTACTCCGAATGATCATGACACTATATTCTTCCCCCACAGCAAAGGTGAGGGTGAATGGTCGCCTGTCGAACGCCTTCTCCGTATCCAACGGTACCAGACAGGGATGCCCCTTATCCCCACTGATTTTCATTATCACTCTAGAACCATTCCTCCGCAAACTTAGGGATAACCCGAACATCAAAGGGCTGGAAATCGACAATAAACACTTTAAAATAGCCGCTTATGCGGACGATATCCTACTGTTCCTCACTGACCCGCTCATTACCATTCCTAACCTACTTAAAGAATTTGCTCACTTCAAATTTCTTTCTAACCTACAAATAAATTTCTCTAAGTCCAAAGCACTAAACATATCTCTACCTGATGAAATAGTCACTCAATGTAAACTTAACTTCCCGATTGACTGGGAACCTCATGCGCTCACGTATCTTGGCATTCAAATACCCTCCAAATTGACAGACCTATATAAACTAAACTTCTTACCCATCTTACAAACCATCCAAGCAGATCTAAAAAAATGGAGCCTGGGACCGTTCTCCTGGTTCGGAAAGACGGCGATCCTAAAAATGAACATACTTCCCAGATTGCTCTACCTATTCCAAACCATCCCTATACAACTCCCTCCTTCCTTCTTTGGCATACTTAAGAGAACATGTAGGAACTTCGTATGGTCTTCCAAACAACCCAGACTGAACTGGAACAGATTGACGTCTCCTAAACTCCAAGGAGGCTTACACATACCAGATATACAAAAATATTATTGGGTATGTCACCTCGCTAGGATAGTTGACTGGCACAATAACAGACCTAACAAAGACTGGATACATGTAGAAAATGCTTTTACCGCAATACCTCTACATCTTTTACCATGGATTAAGCAAAATAAAATACCTGAGGGGGCCACACATAACCAATTCATCAATGCAACTCTAAACACTTTTAAAGTAGCCTGCAAACTACTCCAACTGACACCCACACCGGGTCCCTTGACACCTTTAGAAAACAACCCGGACTTCATACCAGGAATACATAATAAGACCCCAAAGACGGATATGAATCGCCCCAACCTTAGACTACAACAATTGTTCCAACAGGGCACTCTCATGTCTTTCCAGACCATGACTCGGACATTTCCAGACTACCACATTCCCTTTTATAAATACCTGCAGATACGCCACTTCGCTAATAGTATCCAACCTATTGCAAACTTACACAGAGATCTTACACCCTTTGAAAGCTTTTGTAATAACCCAGAGCCCCAAAGACACCTTATCTCGTCTATATATAAACTCTTATTCACATCACAAGAAATCAAATCTGATAGTCTGATTGTACAATGGGAAAGGGATTTAAATCTAGACCTCACCACAGAAGACTGGCAACATGCACTTACTCATATACACAAAGGTTCTCTCAATATCTCCACACAGGAAAACAGATATAAAATCTTTACAAAATGGTACAGAACTCCAGATAGGATACACAAATTCCACCCAAACCTTCCCCCCATCTGCTGGCGTTGTCAAGCATCCAGGGGTACTCTCCTCCACATATGGTGGGATTGTCCCCTCATACAAAATTACTGGATAGACATACATCGACTAATTACACAGATTACGACTTACTCGCCTGATTTCACCCCGGCCCAATACCTACTTCATCACACCTCCCTTCCACAACACACTTACAAGAAATCCCTGGTTCTACACCTCATCAACGCAGCTACCTTATGCATCCCTATCCACTGGAGAGACACCTCCCCCCCCACTATTCAAGAATGGATACAGAGGGTAGACAGAATAGCTGAAATGGAACACCTTATACATCAATCCAATGATACACCATCCAAGTATGAACATATATGGGCTTGTTGGACTCATTTCAAATCAAACCACATACCGCACACTTCCTCTGACCCCACTCCTCAAAGGAATGGAGAGACAGTACACACGCATTCAACTGCTTAATCCATGGATTTATCTTTGGGCTTTCATTGTTCTTCCATCATTCCTTCCCCCTTCCCCCTCCCTCGTAAGACCCTCTCTACCACCCAAGGGATCACTAATGATCTGCATGATCCCTCGCTGCCGTTCTGAGATCTGATAGGCATCACAGTTACGCCTTTTTTCAAACTAACTAGGCAGATTCGACATGCTTCTGTCTTCTCTGTCCTCATATGTCCCACACTGGGCACAGATTGCTCCCAATAGGGGTGCCCAGAGGTGGAACAGAGCAACCAAGGTCGGTTAAGGACAAGGAAAGACTTTAGGAAAGAAAGCAGGGAAATAGAGTAGGTTGCTGACCGGATGATAAGGAGAAGAGAAAGGAGGAATTGGAGATATGATTTAATTGAAAACATACCAATACGCTTTACAACGATTTTCATTCAAACTGCTACCTTAAATTCCAATTTTATTGACCTAAGTTACACCTTGACTCAAAGATAGATATAATTGCATTGTACTGATATAATACACATCTTGCCTTAGATGTAGACGTAAACACATTAATACCTATAAAGTCTGGGATGATAGTGTACTATGGTTTATTCCCCCCTTTTTTTTTTTTTTTTTTTTTTTTTTTTTTTTTTTTTTTTTTTTTATTTTTCTTGCTACTTCAGCTTTTACAATGAGAGGGTTTAGATCACCATATTAGGTCATTTCTTCCCATTATAACTTCACATCATGGTAGCAGAAATAGTATTGTTATTACCTTTGAGATAAATAAAAGAAAAAGAGCTTTATTATGACACTCCAATATAAACTCCAACTATCCTTAACCCGATTAGAATTTTTAGTTACTTAATCCCTTCCCCCCTCCCACCCAAATTCACCCCCCCAATTTCCCTTCCCACCCTAATTACCCAGCGATATCTACTCTAGTATTTGCAACCTCATATAAACTTTTCCGCATACAACCATGTTTTTTTATAGGCTAACCATTTCGCCCATTTTGTTCCCTCCCGGGCTTCCTCTACCTCTACCGAGAGATCCTCATCATCGCCAGCCTCAAGAATATAAATTTCGTTGACTCTAATTAACCATTCTCGAATACTTGGACCTGCTATCTCTTGCCATTTTTTGGGTATTGAACTTTTAGCCGTGTTTAGGAGAATGGGCATCAGGGAAGCATTGTACTTGCTCGTCCGACCCTCCGTCCCATGAAACAAGCAAACCCAAGGATCTTCTCTGATCACTGACCCCGTTATCTCTTGTATTGTCTTAAGGACTTCTTGCCAGAATTTTTTGACAGTTGGACATTCCCACCAAAGGTGAGCCATCGATCCCCTGGCGGGACATCCCCTCCAGCAGTTACCAGAGACTTCTCCCTGCATCTTGTTTAGCCTATCTGGTGTCATGTACCATCTGGCCAAACATTTAAAATTTGATTCAATTGTGCTCACATCAACTGCCGACTTGTGTGTCGCATTGAAGATATTTAGCCATGATACGTCGCTTGGTAATGTACCCAACTCAGACTCCCATTTATTGCAGTATAACGGTTTGGTACCAACGCCATCATCCCGCACTATTTGATATAATTCTTTTATTTTAATTTTATTTTTCAAAAATAGTTTCTCAATAGGTCTGAGATTCTCCTTGTCCCTGATTGATCCTGGTAAACTTTTAATAAAGGAGGCCAACTGATTGTACCTCCATATATCTATGTTCTTTAGGTCGTTTAGCAGAGACAACTCCTGAAAAGAAATAATTTTACCCTTTCTTGTGATGTCTAATAACTGTAAATCGTGGTTCCCTATCCAATTCCCTCCTACCTCTTTTAATCCTGGTGGAAAAAACTTATTTTCCTTCAAATATATGAAGGGTGAGTTGAATTCCCATGCCTTCTGTCTGTGTAATTGATCCCAAACCCTGAAAGTGTACCGTGTTATTATGTGTGTATTTGGACTTAGTTCCCTAACATGTGGAGGGTTCCAAATTAAATGACTTATATTTGTGTTCAAATCTCTTTCTAATTTCCCCCACCTTTTCCCTATTGATTCTTTACCCCAAACTAACATTCGTGAGAGGACTATTGCTCTGTGATAAATCTTGAAGTCTGGAAGAGCCAGACCACCCTGTGTTTTGTCCCTGCACATGACCCCAAAGGCAATCCGTGGCCTCTTGTTTTTCCAAATGAACTTGGAAATGATGTTGTTCAAAGTTCTAAAGAAAGATGGTGCTAACGGAATTGGCAATAACTGCATTTTGTATAGGATCTTCGGGGCTAGAGTCATTTTAACAAAATTGACTCGGCCAAACCAAGATAACGGGGAGTACATACTTTTCTTTGTTTCTTGCTTAATTTCTTCAAGGAGGGGTATAAAGTTCAATTGATATAATTTCCTAAGAGATTTTGTTAATACTATTCCTAAGTAGTCTATCTTTTCCCGCCACGGAAATTGAAAGTATTCTTTAAGTTTAATTATCTCTTGTTTCTTTATATTAATATTTAGGGCTGCTGATTTACTAAGATTCACCTTATAATTTGAAAGTTCCCCGTATCTCCTCAGCGTAGCCAGGAGATTCGGGAGTGAAATCCTTGGGTTGGCTAGATAAAATAATACATCATCGGCGAACGCCGAGAGCTTGTGTTCATCGCCTTCCACTATACATCCACGTATATCTGGGTTTTTCCTGATTACCGCTAATGGGGGTTCTAAAGTTAGGGAAAACAGAAGAGGGGACAGGGGACATCCCTGTCTAGTTCCGTTTTCCATCCTAACTTCTCCTGAAAGTATGCCGTTCACTTTGACTAATGCAGATGGGGCTTTATAAAGAGCCATGATCCAATTTACCATGGTGTCGCCCAGTCCAATCGCCCTCAAAGTCTTTATCATGAACCCCCAGTCTACTCTGTCGAAGGCTTTCTCTGCATCCAACGACAGTAGCAGACCGGGGGTCCCTTTCGCTTTCATCGCCCCCATAATCAATAGTGATCTCACACCATTATCCCTCCCCTCTCTGCCTGGAACAAAGCCAGTCTGATCGGGGTGTATCCAGTATGACATTTTATCCTTCAGCCTATTAGCTATAACCTTGGCATATAACTTTGTATCGGTATTGAGTAAGGCGATCGGCCTATAGCTCGAACACAATGAGCTATCTTTCGCCTCCTTAGGTATTAATGCAATCGATGCCATCAGTGCTCCTTCACAGAATTCCTCCTGGCTTCCTATCTTGTTCCAGATCTGACAGAGCTTGGGGGTCAGAGTATCTTTGAATTTTTTATAAAAATAATTGGTGAAGCCATCGAGTCCCGGGCTTTTCCCAGAGGGAGAAGCCTTCAAAGCCCGCTCAATCTCCTCCACCGTAATGGGTTCTTCTAATTCTTTTGCCTCATTATCCGCGAGGCTTGGTAGACCTGCCTCTCTTAAAAATTCATCAGATTTTTCTTCCTTACCCAGAATACTGTCTTCACTTTGTCTGACTTTATATAGGGCTGAGAAATATTTTTGAAACTCTGCAGCTATATCGCTAGAGGTATATTTAAATATCCCATTTTTGTTTTGAATCCTCTCTATAAAATTCGTGTCCCTTTTTTTTTTAACAACTGATGCCAGGTGTTTCCCTATTTTGTTACCCCACCTAAATCTGTTTTTTGCGCTCTTATACAGTATGCGTTTTGATTCCAATTCTATTAAATCTTTTAGTTCTTCTCTTTTGTGAACTAACTGCATTAGGGATAGGTTGTGGCCCCCCTTGGCCGATTTGTGTATTTGTTCCAGCTGATGTATTTCTTCAATTAGCTCAACCCTTCTCTTCTTCCCTTCTTTTTTCTCCTTGGCTTCTAAAGAGATCAATATGCCCCTTATATAAGCTTTCAACGCCTCCCACAGAACTGAACCTGAAACCTCTCCAGTGTCATTTATCTTGAGGAAGCCCGTAATTTCCTCCTGTATCTTACTGTAAATGGTTGGATTATCTATTAATTTGTCGTCTAGTTGCCATGAGAATGGTGATCTCCGGAGTCCCGGAGTCACCACCCTCATCGATACCGGCGCGTGGTCGGAGAGTGTAGCCACGCCTATCTCCGTCTCTTTGACACAATCTAATAACCTATGGTCTACCAGAAAGTAATCGAGGCGGGAGTAGGACCCATGTACAGAGGAGAAAAAAGTGTAGTCTCTACTTTTTGCGTGTTGTACCCTCCAAACATCTAGCAAATGGCAGTTATGCAGTTTCTGACTAATTTTTTTGGATAGTCTCCCACTCATTCTCTGGTTACCGACTGTGCTATCCATCACAGGGTCTAGACAAAGGTTCAAATCACCGGCCATTATCACCTGTCCTGTCCTGAAATCTGCCAACTTGTTTAAAATGCATAGCAAAAATTTTGCTGGGTTATTATTTGGGCAGTAGATATTCACCAGAGTAAAAACCCTTTCTCCTATTTTGATTTTCAGAAAAAGATAGCGGCCGTCCCTATCCTCACATCTTTCTAATACCGTGAACCTAGTCCTTTTTGAGAACCCAATTGCAACCCCTTTGGCTCTCTTAATAGGAGAGTCGCTATAAAACCAGTTGGGGAAGCATTTAGAGAATAATCTAATGTGAGAGTCTTGTGAAAAGTGGGTCTCTTGAAGGAACACTACATCTGCCTTAAGTTGTTCTAATTCTCGCAAAACTTTATGTCGTTTAAGGGGGGAATTTAGTCCCTTAACATTATAAGTAAAACATGTAAACTCTGTCATTTGATTGTACATAATGCTGCAAGCTAGATTCACAACTTGTATTTTGCACTCTTTCCTTTAGTATCTGCCGGGCCCTCCCCCTCTCTCTACCTCCCCAACCACCCTCCACCCCAGTCCCCCCACCCTCCACCCCCCCCCATACTCCCCCCATCCCCCCCCCCCTCCCCCCCTGCCCAAAACCAGCAGTGTGTCTACTGCCCAGAGATATTACTTCTCTCGACATGCGACCGGCCACACCCTTGGGGTGTGACTCTAATGACGGATCGCCTCGGTCGCCATGCCCCCCCCCCCCAGTCCGAGAGGAAGGAGGGGGGGGGGGGGGGGACACCGCGAGCGGGCACCCATACGGCCGCCCATCCCCACTTCGGGCGTCCTCCCCCTCCCACCCACGCACCCCCCCCCAGCCCCCCAACCCCCCCCCCCACAAATTCCAGATATCTAACCCACAGCCGTGCTTTGCACCAATTATTTGAATATGTTTGGAACAGGGATATTTAAATCATTGCAGAAATCCTGCATATTGTCTATATGTTTCAGTCTGCTTGTTCTACCCGCTTTCACTACAACCAGTGAAGTTGGGAAACACCAACTATATTTCATGTTAGCTTTTCTCAATTCCTCCAGGAGGGGTCGCAACTGCCTTCTCCAGGCCAAAGTCTCAGCTGAAATGTCCGCATAACACTGGATTTCAACCCCCTCGAATTTTACTGGTTGTGCTTTCCTGAGATTACTCCATATTTTTGCTTTGTCTTCATAATGGTGGAACCTTATAATTATATCCCTGGGTTTATCCTCGCTAACACTTGGGGGTTTCCTTAATCTGTGAACCCTGTCAATCTTCAGTTCGTCGTCTGGATTTCGGCCCAGAATCGGATTGAAGATAGCTTTCATTTTAGTATGCAGATCTTCATCCCGTTGTTCAGGGAGGGCACGCAGCCTCAAGTTTTGTCTGCGATTCTGGTTTTCTTGCGCTTCTAATTTGTAACACATGTCCCGTTGGGCTAGTTGTAGGTTTTTTACCTGTTGTTTTAGGCTGATTATTTCTCTGCTCTGCTTATCTGAGGCCTCTTCTGCTGATTCTACCCGCTTCAGTAAATGACCCATGTCAGTTCTGACGTTGTGAATTTCTGTTTTAATTACCACTTCCAGTTTGGCGAACATTTCTAGGAGCTCTATCTTGGTTAGTGGTGATTCCATACTGGGGTCTTCCATCATAATTGGGGTTCCACTTTCTCCCCTAGTTGGTCCCCCGTTCGCCCCTTGGCTTTTCGTTTTTTCTTTCTTCTTTTCTTTCCCACTTTGCTGATTGTTATCGTGAGCGGGGTTTTTTGGGCTTCCCTGATTTGTCTCCTTCAGGTATTTCTGAATAGAGCTAGTGTTCAAGCTCTCTCTAGGCTGCTTCCCCTCCGCTCCCCTTTGAGGGCGCCCTCGCATGTTTGTTATCCTCTATCTCTACTCCACCCCCCTCCACCCGCCCCCACCAACCCCACCCGCCACACCACCCACTATTAAATTCCTTATAACTATACTCCTCACTGTAAATCTTCAGCAGGAAGGAGGGGGGGGGGGGGGGGGGGGAGGGGGGGCCCAAACAGGGAGACAGGGAGACAGGAGGCGAAACCGTCCCACAGTCCCCTCTTTTTCCTTTTTTTTTTTTTTTTTTATATTACACAGAAACAGAGGTCACAATATATGCAGTCTCTCCTGGATTGATACCTAGCAGCTGTATGGTTCCACCATTACATGTTTGCAGGGTTCTTTCCTGATCCACGATTTATGCAGTATAGTAATGTTACATTTACTTGCCTGAGTTCACCAGAGATCCCTCATTAGCTTACCAACTCAGCCACGGAATGGACCTTGCGACCCTGAAAATTGTGGGTGCTTTTGCGATTGTTGAATGTCTTATAATCCTACCATGCATAGCGCATTCCTTCATCCGGGTTTCCAAGGATTATTGGTGTATCAATGTGGGGGGGAGGCACCGGAATGCGAGGCCGTCCGGAATCCCTAAAAGAAGCCGGTGCGTTCCCACAACGATGCAAGGAGGGCCGGGGGGGGAAGCGTGGAGGCGAAAACACCGCGGGGGTCCAGGCGGTCCGAGGCGTACCGACCAACGCCGCCGCCACTGCTCTGCATGCGGCGCGCTGTCAGCTCCACCTCGCAGGCAGCCTCGATCGTCAGAGCCGCTCGGCCGCCCGCTTCCTCGGCTCCGTCATCAGGCCCCTCCCCCACTACGTGCGCATCACATCACGCACCTGGCCTTCAACTGTCCCGCAGATATATTTTACCACAACTCAAGGCTTATTCCCCCACCACATAAGATATCACCTACAACATTTCTGATTGTAGTTCCTTCGTTCGTTTGTTCATACTATGTTATAGTACTTATAATGTCATGCATTATGATGTAATGTTTTCTCTGGCTATGGGCTAATATGTGACATTTACTTTCATGCTTTCATCTATGTAACACTTGTGTAAACTCAATAAAAATTATACTTTAAAAAAAAAAAATGTGACTGGAGGCACCAGCATTTACCAAATCTAATAAGATGTTCCCCACATACGTGTTAATTCAACAAAGAAGACAGCTTCAGGGGGTCAATGGCTTCACTGGCTAAAGCCCAATTTGGGATAACCGATACTATGAGGAGTTACAGTCCTTGCCGTGCGCTGCACGATGGAGGTCCTTTGGAGTCACATACCTGGCACATTTTATTACGAATGGGAAAATTAGTTCTTTTTCAGAACTACAGGCTAAATTTGGGCTGCCCCAATCCATGTATTTCTCCTAATTACAGTTGCATCATGCGGTGAGAACTCAGGCAGGCAGTGAACTGTGGATACAGTCTCCGGCTCCTGTCTTTCACTACATGGTGGAAGTGTCCCACTTTAAGGGCTTTATTTCTAGCTCTTACTCCATGCTTATGGCCATACAACAAGGCAATTTTCAATCTAAAGTAGTGTCCCAGTGGGAGGGAGATGTGGGCACATTTGGTGAGGATCAATGGGAGGAGGTGTTACACACAATACAACAGTGCTCTCTCAACATGGCACAACGCCTATGCCAGCTCTTTATCATCATGCGGGTGCATTTTACACCTGCCAGACTATATAGAATGGGTTGAAGAGAAAATGCAGATTCACTTACTGTGGCGATGCCCAAAGCTACACCTCTACTGGAGGGGCGTTGTAGCGACCATCAACCGAGCATTTCAGGTGGTGGTTCCCTTAGATCCCAAACAATGCATTCTAGGCATACTGGACAAACACATCACAGAGGAAAACCCCGAGCAGGCTATTAAGAGGGCTCTTTTCCAAGCCTGCAAACTAATTCTCAGACACTGGAAGGTGACAGAACCTCCCACACTAAAAGAATGGGTGACCCAAAAGGGGGAAACACTACGATTAGAAAAATACATTTTCCAACACAGAGGATGCCCGGGTAAATTCCATCTAGAGTGGTTTCCTTGGCTGAATACACCTGGCCTGGCCCCTGTAGACCTTTTACTAGACAGAATCCTCAGTTAAAGGCAACGGTAGAATAATGTGGAATGGGAAGGGAGGCACCATGGAAAGGGGAATATTATAGTAAACGCACTGATAGTAGGAAACAGAGTGGATAGGGTTGGTGAGAGGTTCCATGTGATATATTCATATGCAATGCTGAAACTGTAAGAAATGTTAATATATATTCATAAGACTGTACTCTCATAAGTTTGTGTACTTGCTATGTGAACTTGCTTCAATAAAAAACGTTTTGATTTTTTTAAAAAAGCCAAACAAATAGGCATGATAGATGCGGGCAGAGTGTAGGCACATACTGTAGCTGCACAAAGACATATATAAGGATTGTCTTATTCTCAATTACGTCATTTTTATGAAGAGCTGAGTAGGGAGGGGTTCTACAGGGACATGACTCAGTTCGAGGAGCTGTATTTTTCCGATTTAAAATGTCCTCAAGCTCTCTCTAAAACCTATGGTATTTTACTATTGCATGCTTTCCCCGACAGTCTATTCTACATCCGAGACGGAGAGAGAATTAGATAAAAATCTGGCTCCTGAGTAATGGGATAAATCATGCTCCCTCACATTTAAATTAACTCTAGCCTCTTACAAGAACGCAATTATAAGATTTTAACAAGATGGTACCATTGCCCAGTCCTACTAAACAAGATTAATCTGGCTGTAACCGACCAATGTTGGAGGTGTGGCAAATTTAAGAGGCACACTTTTGCACCTGTGGTCATCCTATACGGTAATAATACCATATTGGTCGGCTATATTCAAGCTTAGTCATTTGGTCAGGCGCAAAATATGGCCAGAGAGATAGCACTTCTCTCTATGATCCCTGGATCAATAAAATCTATTAAAAAGGGCTTATTCAACTTTCTGTTGATGGCAGGCAGAGCTTTAATTCCATGATACAAAGAAAAACGTATGCTCTGACACAACCACAGTGACAGGTCTCCATCCCTAATATACATATGTATGCAAAGAACTAATGTCATGGGACTTTGTATGAGGTATATCACTTAGAAGAATAATAGTTTTAAAAGTGCATGAAGTAAAAACTGTATTTATTATATAGTAAAGTAGAGTAAAAATAGTCTCAAGTACATGATACAAATTTTGGAACAAAATTCTATTTAAAGCTGACAATCATATGATTAATAAGATGATTTTATAAAGTGTAGATATATGATGGCATTTATATAAGCTGATGGATGTAAGTTATAAAAATCAGACTGCTTTGACATTGAAAGAACTCTACGCGTTTCATGGATCCATCCTCTCGTCAGCAGAATAATGTCAGAAATACCTAAAGGTATAGATGGTAAAGAATGGTGTGTTAGTGGGGATACCCTATGTTAAACAGAAAATGGAAAATCTTGGTAAACATTGAGTCTAAAACTTACATACCAGCTAAAGGAATTAATGATGACCCAGCTGCTAAACGGAAGACAGAGGGTGTCCAATATAATGTCAGACCAAAGGTTGAGGCAAGGGCATGCCGCTCAAATCAAGGGAACAGCCAATAAGTAGGCCAGATAACCGTGATAAGGTTGAAATGGGCGTGAAAAATAAGGAACACATCTAATCCACACCTGTCTGGAAAAATAATATGTTCAATTATATTAACAAATATATGTGTGGAGTATTTATAAATGCAGGAAGAGTGTGCAGATATCTGCAGAAAGTGTCTGACATGGCCCCAGAAGGGGCAGGAAAATGTGACCAAAGTGTACCAAAAAAAACAAAAATATGACATCTGACATTATACTCCTGACGAGAGGATGGATCCTTGAAACGCATAGAGTTTTTTGAACATCAAAATAGTCTGATTTTTATAACTTACATCCATCATGTACTTGCTTATAGAAATGTCATTATGTACTGTATCTACACTTTATGAAATCATCTTTTTAATCATATGATTGTCAGCTTTAAATGGAATTTTGTTCCAAAATTTGTATCATGTACTTTTTTGTTCTTCGTGTAATTTTTTTTACTTCATGTACTTTTTGAACTATTATTCTTCTAAGTGACATACCTCATACAAAGTCCCATGACCCTAGTTCTTTGCATACTTTAATTCCAAGACACTGGAAATCTCACATAGCACCAACTCTAAGGGAGTAGGTAGCCAAGATGAAACACAGTATGCGGATGAAGGAGTTAATTTCTACAGTAAGCAAAAACAAATCCAAGTTTAGGGAAGTGTGAACCCCGTGGGGGAAGTTTCTTGAATCTCCCTTATTCGCATCCTATATGAGATAGTTAGGCGATGTCTCTCCTTTATATTTGGTCAAGCCACCATTGTTAGACACCATTAGATATAATTACTGAATTATTTCCCAATGGCAGACTTGCATGGCAGTCCCCTTTGCTGGATGCTACTCTACTGTTGCTTTTTTCTTCCTCTTTTTTTTTTCTTCTCTTCTTCCCTCTCATATTTTTGATTTACCCCGACTTCTTTTTTTTCCTGAAAAATTTGGCATTGATAGTAAATTTTTCTTCACTGTATATTTGCACAATTTCAAACATATTAGATGCTGAATGGCAGGAGAACATGATGAAACTCACACTCTAGATGGCTATAGTGGTGCCATGTTGTTATTCTCATTACAATATAAAATAAAATAAAACATTAAAAAAAGGAAACTGCGCTATAAAGTTAAAGTGATCGAATAGTAGAGTGACTTATAAGTGATTTTTCTTCATAAATGGAGATATAACCCACTATTACATAAATATTAAAGGTAATCACAAGTGAAATGTGCAAAAAATAATTAATGAAAAACAAAAAAGCCTTCGGCTTTTATCCCCAGCCCCGGGTCTTTGTGCTTGGATAGTTAGATGTTCCCAGACTCTCTGCTCATTGTATCCTCTGCACAACTGATGTTTGCTCATTCCCCATGAAAGGACATAAAGGCTTCCATAGTGTAATTCATTTAAAAACATTTACTAAAAATAAACCAGTAATGCACTTACAATTTCACTGTTGACATAAAGCTTTATCAGAAAAAAATCGAGCCGGCAGGCTCTCAATAGCTGCCCGTTGCTTCCAGGACTAGCGCGGTAAATGGTGACGTCAGTACGCTGCTCCTGCCTACGCCGTTTCGTCACAGATGACGTCTTCCAGTATATTTAGTGTGTGTGTCTCACATTATAGTTCCAGCTGTTTTTTCAATTGATTTATTAGGATAGCACAGTAAAATTACTTTTTCCATTCTCATTACAATGCCATTTCTTTCTTTCAATAAAAAAATATATTAAACGGATTAAGCCTAGTACACATTATCGGACGAATAATAATTTGTTTTTTTGCATGCTAGTCTCCATATCGAAAACAAATGAAGAGTGTGTCCCCCACAGTTGGCTCTGTAGTGTCAACAGTGTCTCCATAATAGAAATATTGTCATCCCGACACTTCAGAGGTAGGTAGGGTTTTAGAGAGTTTCATTACCAGTTGTTGCCAAAATGCTAACAAATTACCCTGAATTGAGGCCATTAGCACAGTGAGCACAGAGCACCAGATCCAGTCACAGGGCAGTTGCCCATTCAACTTGGGGTCATGGCTTCAATTTCCGCCAGGGTTTTCCCTGCAGAGAATATGCAGTCTTTCTCATTTTAGTGGATTTTTTTCATCTGCTTTGATTTTTTTGTCACAAAATGGGGTGAAGAGGGGACACCTTAAAGTGATTCTTTTTTTTTTTTTTTAACAAAAGTCTCTAATAAATATAAAGTGTAGAATCCACCTAGTGGTGCATACCTGCAACAGCATCTGGGCCTTACTGCTATAGCCCAATCTCAGGAACATTAAAAAAAAAGGACTCATGGCTTGAAAAATGGAACAAATATATAAAGGTAACTACATCCACCTTATTCATTATTGTTATAACAGTTACCAGTGTGCTTTTTCTTTAAAAAAAAAACTCATAGTGCTCTGGGAGTTTAAATATAAGTTCAATTTGATAGTCTTAAACAAAAATAAACATGAAACTTCAAGGTCATTGGACTTTATTATCTGCATTAAAAAATAATTCAGGATGTATAGGCTCTCTGATTAGTGTGGAAAAAAATAATCAATGCAAATTTTCTTTAAGAGGATCTGACCTTTTGTTTTACTGGAAGAACTTTAAAGACATTAAAGTGACATTGGCATAAAATTGATATTACTCTCCGAAGTACATTAAAAGGTAAATAATGGTTTCAAAATACATCCATTCAGAATTTATTACCGGAAGAATAAAATTCAGACCATTTCTTATGCTGTTGGCAATATTTTATGTTTTCTCTCAAAGGCAAGATGCAAAAAAGAACAAAAAATGAAAAAAAAACACGAAAAAAGGACACATTAACCACATTTTTTATTTTCTGGATCTTATAAAAACTGTCAGAAACTCTTGATTTCCAAGTAACTTTTAAAGAGCCATTCATGTAAACATAGGTTGACATATAGGTATTGTCACGGAACGTCCCTCACTCCGCTTGAGTGTTTCCGTCAGTATACCACTTCCTCCCAGTCTGGACTCAGATATCAGATATTCCAACTGCTCATAAGCATAAAACAATGCGAGACTTGCTTAGATGCTAACATGGACTATCACTTTATTTGAGATCTCAAACAAATATATACACCAGGATGACTAAAACCTAACCTAATTAACATGAGCTAGTTTACTAAATCATTTACCCAGACCAGATGATTTAGAGACATGACCTGTAGGACACAGAGACATGACCTGTAGGACACAGACTTGTGGGCACCGAGCTTCACACAGTAGTATAAACACAATAGCAGGAGCTAATTACAATTAACAATACAAACAACAATCTCCCCCCTCCTCAGCCTAGTCATCAACAATTATAGTAGGAGTAGACAGTTCATCTCCTAGCCAGTCCTGGAGGCTAATGTGATCAGCTCACTCATTTAACAGGTTGAGTTCAGAATCAAACAAACCAATAATAGTCTCTACATACATCCTGGGAGATATTGTGGACAAATATTACTGTCCCATTTTAAGTAGTTCAAGATATATTTTCTCACTCACCCTGTGCCAGGATAGCACAGGGTCACTTAGACATAAGAGGTATATGGGGAGCTGAAACAAGAGCATCCCTACTTTCCAAGTGATTCTGAGTTTCACGGGCCCTCCCGTCACATCTCTCCTCTTTCGTCAGAAAACTAACACAGGAGGAGACCCCAGACGGGTTGACTCCGAAGTTAGTCAGTAGTTCCAGTCTTCTAATGCCTGTACCCACACAGTACCCCAAACAAATTGTTCCAAACAAAGCATTACTCACCCAGCCAATCTCTGCCTGTCTCAGAGAACATATCTGCCGCTGGGGAGAGGCCTGGACTGGCCCTTCTCCCCGGAGTCCTTTTTGCCGCTGGAGAGACAGGGTGACTGGGCTCACTCCATCATGCTGTTGGGGATCTGGGCCGACTGCCCAGCATCCCTGGGGTACACAGGTGGAGACTGAAGTCCCATCCACCTTCACAGGAAATCCATCCTCTGTTAGTTGAGGGCAGAGGCCAGCAGCACTCGGCCCTGTTGCCAGCCCTCCTGCTGGAAACCCCACACAATCTGCTCCGGCTAACTGTTGGGGAGGGAGGCCGACTGCCCCGCCTCCCTGGAAGTCTGTAGTTGTTGCCTGTGCTGGGCAGAGGTTGGTAGCACTCTGCCCGGTTGCCAGCACTTCTGCTGGGGACTTCACACCCTCTGCTCTGGCTAACCGTTGGGGCAGGAGGCTGGATTCCTCCACTCCCAAACTGTGTAGCTGCCATTGGGGAGGTGAGCCGGCTGCTTCCTGTTCCATTCCCTCATCTGGCTGCTGGGACGACATGTCTGTTTCTGTTTCCCAGGTGCACCGATCTTTGCTGGGAAGGAAAGACCACTTCTTCCACCCTGGCCAACTGTTGGGGAGGGATGAAGAACACCTCTCCCGTCTCCCCGGTATCTGCTGCTGGGAAGTGATTGCCACCTTCTCACCCTGAGCCTCCAAAACTGCCACAGGTGTGGGGCAGAAGTCTTGGACCCTCTGTCCGGTTGCCAGCACTTCTGCTGGGGGTTTTCTAGGTGGTTCCTCCTCTACAGAAACGTCTATTAAATCCCCAGTCTCTGGAATTCCTAAAAGTGTGGGGCAGAGGTCTTGGACCCTCTGTTCAGTTACCAGATCTTCAGCTGGAGGCTCATCAGGTTGTTCTTCCTCTGCAGAAAAGTCTATTAAATCCCCTACCTTTATAACTGGTGTCTGGGGATAGAGGTTCACCATCTCCTGTCCATGGAAGCCAGAAGATCCTATCAGTGCTGGGCAGAGGTTAGCAGAGCTCTGCCCTGTTGTCAGCACTTCAGGTTTGGGGACGGCAATCTTCAGATTTTCCACTGCCGATTCTCTGGCATGCTGCTGAACGTGTTCTAGCAGTTTCCTGTATGCCCTTTCCAGATGCTGTTCCTTCCTTAGCAAATGGTCCAGATCAGGTTTGAGCTCTGAGACCCCTGCAAGACCGAGCATAGCCTCTCTATATTCTCACAGGTCCTCAAGAGCAGGTTCCCCTTCATTGCCAAACACAAAATGATCTGTAAGGCTCTCCCACAGCAATCCAGGGCCTCCAAAGTCATAACCCTCCGGAGAGCATTCTGTTGTCTCCCCTAAATATCCCTGCTCTGCGTGCCACTGCAGAGCCCGATAATGATTGTCCAGCTCTATCTCCTTCTGGACCAGCCTGTCCAACTCAGTCACCCATTGCTCCTGGGACCGCTCTCCCAGGAATGCCATCCGCAATGCCCATTGGTCACTGGCTCATTGCTCTTGGGTTGGAAAGCACTTGCCCTGTTTTATACCAGCGAGCTGGAGGGCTCCAATCCAGAGCTCCACCCGAATCTGCTGCCTGAGCTCCAGGTATTCATCCTCAGACACAGTCCTGGTGTATGTTGAAAGGATGATCCGCAGCAGCCCCGGGAACTCTGATGCCAGGTCCATAACTCCGCTGGGGTGACTGAAGTCTGCTATGCTGATCTTGGATCCAGCTGGAGGTTTAGATTTCCCAGACTGCAGGAAGCTTGCCGCTGCTTGACACTAATGTCACGGAACGTCCCTCACTCCGCTTGAGTGTTTCCGTCAGTATATCACTTCCTCCCAGTCTGGACTCAGATATCAGATATTCCAACCGCTCATAAGCATAAAACAAGGCGAGACTTGCTTAGATGCTAACATGGACTATCACTTTATTTGAGATCTCACACAAATATATACACCAGGATGACTAAAACCTAACCTAATTAACATGAGCTAGTTTACGAAATCATTTACCCAGACCAGATGACTCAGAGACATGACCTGTAGGACACAGACTTGTGGGCACCGAGCTTCACACAGTAGTATAAACACAATAGCAGGAGCTAATTACAATTAACAATACAAACAACATCTCCCCCCTCCTCAGCCTAGTCATCAATAATTATAGTAGGAGTAGACAGTTCGTCTCCTAGCCAGTCCTGGAGGCTAATGTGATCAGCTCACTCAATTAACAGGTTGAGTTCAGAATTAAACAAACCAATAATAGTCTCTACATACATCCTGGGAGATATTGTGGACAAATATTACTGTCCCATTTTAAGTAGTCCAAAATATATTTTCTCACTCACCCTGTGCCAGGATAGCACAGGGAGACTTAGACATAAGAGGTGTATGGGGAGCTGAAACAAGGGCATCCCCTACTTTCCAAGGGATTCTGAGTTCCACGGGCCCTCCCATTACAGGTATATATACTGAGCCCTGGAAGCTTTTTTGGCCAGCATTGCAAAGTGAAGAAATTGTCTATTTTGGCACAAAACAGTGGTTTCCTGCTCACTGAAATATTGGGGAAATTATATTGTATTCCTATCTTGTGGCACTTCAAAGCAAAAAGTGAAGCTACCTGTCATAAGCCAGTAGCTTTAACCACTTCAGCTCAAAAAGATTTTACCCCCTTCATGACCGGGCCGTTTTTTGCTATTCGTCACTGCGCTTAAACTGCCAATTGCGTGGTCATGCAATGCTGTACCCAAGCCTAATTTTGTTTATTTTTTGGTGGTATTTGATCACCACTGAGTTTTTTTTAATTATTTGCAATATAAACTAAAAAAGACTGACAACTGTGAAAAAAAACTCAATATTTTTTACTTTCTGCTGTAAAACATTGCCAATAAATATATTTTTTAAATCTAATTTCTTCATACATTTTGGCCAAAATGTTTTCTGCTCCATGGTTTTGATAAAAAAAAAATCCTATTAAGTGTATATTGATTGGCTTGTGTGGAAGTTATAGCGCCTACAAACTATGGGATATATACTGGAATTTGTATTTTCTTTATTTTTTTTTTACTACTAATGGCAGCAATCTGCAATATTGCGGAGAACAATCTTACACTAACTGATGCTGGGCGGAACTGACTAACTGCCACTGACATCACCAGTGCCAATATTACAGTGATCAGTGCTAAAAATATGCACTGTCACTGTACTAATGACACTGGCTGGGAAGGGTTTAACATCTAGGAAGATCAAGGGGTTAAATATGTGCCTAACTACAAGTAATGTGGGTACAGTGTGTTGCTTTTTACTAACGATCTCTCAATTTCTCAGCTTTGGAGGTACACAGCTGATCAGCATGTCCTGGCCAAGAATCATTGGCCAGGACATGCTCACAGACTCATGCTGTGTACAATAATGCATGCGCCCTAAACCCAGAAGTAGGCGGCGACAAACAGTACATCGCTTTGCCTACAGCAGCCGCCCATCCGCAGGTCAATGTGGGTGGGCAGTCGTTAAGTGGTTAAAGTGGTAGTAAAGTCCCTGTTTACTTGTACCTACAGGTAAGCCTAAAATAAGACTTACCTGTAGGTATAGTAACTATCTCCTAAATGTGCATTGTTTATATATTAGCAACCGGTGACGTCACGTGCAGTCGTGGCTTCTTCTTGGCTCGGCCAGCCAAACAGCCAAGGCATGCAAACCTGGAAGGGAGCCTGGGTGATGATGGAAGTCCTGTCAGTGGTGACAGCACTTCACTGGAGGGCTTCGTTCTAAGGTAAATAGTTCATAATGTGCTAGTATGCGATGCTATTATCCTGAAGGGAACAACTTTGTTGGAATTTTTACTTTACTACCGCTTTAGGGAACACATGGTTGCTTTGTACACTGCATGTAACATTTAGAAAAATACAGGAGCTCCCTGTTCCTGGCACTTTAAGACAATGGCAACCCATGACAATGGAACCCCTTGCAAATTTTTTTAAAATTTTTGGTTCGGGGTTCCCCTTCATGTTCATACCAGACCCAAAGGGCCTGGTAATGGACGGGGGGGGGGGACCCATACCGTTTTTTTCAATGAGTTTTATCTATATTGCCGAGACTCGACAATTCATTACAGTCGCGATCGGTTTTAAATTACTTTTTTCCTTTAGAAATGTCATTTTGCTGCGGTACTGTTCTAAACACGGAAAAACTGCGCCACTTTACAGGCATACTATAGACACCCCCAGGCACAATATTTAAAGGAATATTTCATTTTTATTGTTTCACTTTAAGCATTATTAAAATCACTGCTGCCAAGAAAAATGGACATTTTTAAAACTTCTTTTTGCATTGATACATGCCCCCTGGGGCAGGACCTGGGTCCCCAAACACTTTTTATGACAATAGCTTGCATATAAGCCTTTAAAATGAGCACATTTGATTTTTCATGTTCATGTCCCACAGACTTTAACGGTGTTCGCGTGTTTGTCTGAATTTTTTGTCTGTTTGCATCCTGGGGTCTATTTCCTATATGGCAGTATAGTCGGGTAGTATACTAATACTTGAGCTCATATACTGTAGGTGATTGCAGCATCTCATTACCTAACCAGGTGTGTCAGAAGGAGGGAACTAAGCAGTTCTCAGAGTCGTTGCAAATAACAGAGAGCCCCTCATACCAAATGGCTCCCCTGGGGGTAAAGCACAACCTTCTTTTTTATCACAGTGTACTTTGTATGTAACCATGGTGATGAATGATGTGATTAAAAAAGTTGCTGATCAGGCTCTGTATTGTTTTCATTTTCTAAAAAAACCCCTTGTAATTTAGTTTTCCCCATTATCTCCAATGCATTTCACCTCTGGGCAAAATGTTGTAGAAAATCTCAAAATTTTGCTAAAATGTCAGCAAAGCAAAATCACACCAATTTTTCCCTTCCCTAATACTGACAAGACCAGGAATAGGTGAGGATAGGAAATTGTTGGCGGAGAGTATAAGATCAGTTTCATCATTTCATGCTGGTATGTTCTTTATCTTTCATAATCTTTATGAACCAGGAAAAATACGTATCTCATGTTTTACAGCAAGTATGGTATGGGTAACCTTCTTCTGTTTGGGACATAAAGCTTGTAGGGCTGAACTGGAACAGTTTGAAAATAAGTATAACTTAAACTCTATCCTTGAAACTGCTGGTTCTGCAAATGAAACATAAACAGTGAGTCGATCACATTTTAAAAAGATATTTGTGTGTGAAGGCTGGAAACTTTTCTAGAAACAAAGTTTTGGTTGATGGAGTTTGCAGTGCACACCACACAGATAACAAGCAACTTAAACTAAACTAAACTAACAAGTGATACAAAAAGGGTACGCCACTTGACCCCATCTATAGCTGGCTATCACGGTAATGCCCTGTACACACGGTCGGATTTTCTGACGGAAAATGTGTGATAAGACCTTGTTGTCGGAAATTCCGACCGTGTGTAGGCTCCATCACACATTTTCCATCAGAATTTCCGACACACAAAGTTTGAGAGCAGGCTATAAAATTTTCCGACAACAAAATCCGTTGTCGGAAATTTCGATCGTGTGTACACAAATCCAACGCACAAAGTGCCACGCATGCTCAGAATAAATTAAGAGACGAAAGATATTGGCTACTGCCCTGCTTATAGTCCCGACGTACGTGTTTTACGTCACCGCGTTCAGAACGATCGGATTTTCCGACAACTTTGTGTGACCGTGTGTATGCAAGACAAGTTTGAGCCAACATCCGTCGGAAAAAATCCATGGATTTTGTTGTCGGACTTTCCGATTAATGTCCGACCGTGTGTACGGGGCATTAGAGGCATTGGAAGGCTAACAACAGTTATAAACAAGGCCAAGGATAAATCCAAGGAAAAAACCAAGCTTAACTTACCGACCAGCCCGCAGACAACCAAGTCTAAGGCTGGATTCACACCTATGCATTTTTACTGCTTTTTGCATTTTGCAGATTTGCACTACAGAACGTGTTCCATAGGAAACCATGGTAAATGGACTGCAGTGCAAATCTGCAAAATGCAAAAAGCACTAAAAATGCAAAGGTGTGAATCCAGCCTAACAGTATGCGTTAAAAGCAGGGGTCTAGTCTGCACACATTTACAAATGCATACACAGAGTTTCCTGCTAAGAACATAACAGCAAGATGATGAAAATGTGTCTGCTCCAAAAGAGACCACTAAAATATTTCTCATATCCCAACAGCAAGGAAAAAAAAATAGTAATTAAGTTGCATTATTAATAGCCAATAATTGCTGCTTGACAAAAATAAATACCCTATATGCTAATTTAAGTCAAAAGCATTGTGTAAAAGCGTCCTTAGAGTGACTTAGCGTTGTTTAATTTTATCAGGACTCTCCATCAGCTCCCTGTGAATGGGAATCACAGCTCTTCAATTATTCAAAGCCTGTTAAATTTCACTTGCAGTGGTTAACCCTCGGTTGCTCGGGGAAATCACTGCTCCCCTTGGCTAGGCATTTGGCAGTCATCACTTTTATAAGTGAAAGGGGTTAAAGGCATCAATTATTCATAAGACAGGAATGATTCCTATTTGGCCCAAGATAATTAAATCTAAGTTTGATAATTGTGCAGCTGAATATAAAAAAAGGCCATGCTACAGGGAACTCTTTGTTCTAAAGAGCTTAAGCAGTTCACATTTTTAAAGTTGCATCTCTCATCGCCAAGCCGGCCAGGACCCAGAGTCCCTTGGGTAACTCAACTTTCTGGGCCAATTCATCTTATCCCTTATGGAATGACTAACCACGGTGCTCAGCGTCATCAGGTTTTGTTAAATTTAGACAGAAGAACCTTATATGTTTTCACGGCGCTTAAAGGGATCACATACTGTAGCTTAACTTCAACATGTTCAGATTTCGAATTATTATTGTAACACTTTCCTATGATATTCAATGTGTGCTTTATACCCATCCTTGGTTAGTATACCGTATTTTGTTTTTTGTGTTTCAAACACGGGTTTGTTAATACTTCTTTCAAATGATAATTTGTATGATTTCCTGCTTAAAGTGAATCTGTGTAAATGAATATTTTTTCAAAATGTACCCAAGCCACTAATAAAAAAAAGCAGCTCAGGCTGCTATACTCACTTTTAATCCAGAGTTGTCTTCCGCAGTACAAGATGTCCCCAATCTTCTCAGTTGAATGACACTCAGCACCATTCAAATAAGAAGATTGAGCACATATTATAAATTTAGGATATCGGGTCCACCAAACCACCTTCATTCACAATGTAATGGTTCATAGAGTGGCACTGGCATCAACATTTCAGCTCCATTCTCTGGATCATTAAGGACTGCAGAGCCTGGAGAAGAAGCAAAAAGAAATCCTGCGGTGTCATGTGATGTGATGTATTTAGATTTATTTTTCACCTGTGTACTTAGTGTAGTTTAGTTTATTTTATTTGGTGTTCTTTTTACTTTTTTCTTCCATTTGTGTTTATTTTATCATTATTCATACACTATTGCCCTACATTTTTTTTATTTTACTTTTTACTGCCTGTTTTTATCTACTTATGTAAACTTTATGTTACTTCTGTTAAAAAAATGTAAAATAATGTGGCTAATCAGAGGTAGAAGAATAGGTTAAAAATTGCTTCTGTTATCATCAAGAGCCATTTACATAGCTCATTGCACCATTAACCACCTCATTACTGTGCTATAGCCCAAAGATATCTACAGCGCAATTCTCTAGATCTGGGAGGGTGTCCATGGACCTCCTCCCAGAACCACGCCCCCTGGGGCACACATCGCGCACGCTCTGTGACTGCTGTATCCTGAGGACACAGCTGATCACACATCACGATAAAGGGCCAACCACAGCTGATCACATAAACAGACTTGCTGGAAAATGACAGTCCTTTCCTCACACGCTGTCTGTGTGTGATGAGAGCAAAGCCAATAACCAGCAAACCTGTCAGCATATTGTCTACACTGAACAGTGCCATGATTATCAGTGCATGCCCAACAGTGCAGATCAGTGCCCATCAGTGCGGCCTCATCAGTGCAGCTTACCAGTACAGCCTCACCTGCACACATCAGTGAAGAAGAAATATTACTTATTGGCAACATAACAGAAGCTTAAACAAACTTTTTTTACATTTTTTTACATTTTCTGCCTTTTTTTCGTTTAGCAAAAAGAAAAAAAAGGTGGTGATTAAATAGCATCAAAAAATTGTCTCAAAAAAGTGATTAAAATTGTCATATGGTTACAGTGCTGCATGACCGTGTAATTGTCATTCAAAGTGCGACAGTGCTGAAAGCTGAAAATTGGCCTGGGCAGGAAAGGGGTGAATAAGGGGGTGTATTTTTTGCATTATCTGCGCACTTTTCTGATGATCATGTGCTGGTTGTAGCGAAGGGGCTATTTCTTCAGTTTTGAGTGCACGCTCCCGCTTGCATGTTCTTCTGCCTTGGCTCAAGTCCCGGCCAGCCACCTGGCTACCTCCTTGCCTTCCCCATCGGAGTGATATTCCTCCGCTCAGCTCCGCTTCCCACTCAGTAGTAGCCGGGGCCTAGAAAGCGAGACTTGAGAGGCTGTGAGGCAGGTGGTGGTGGTGACAGGCAAAGAGAGGCAGTTGAGCTCAGCTGACAGTGTCTGTCCAACAGCAGGAACACAGAGGAAGCGGAACCAAATGTTGGGCTGCCAGTGCCTTCAAGGCTTCAACATAGGTGTGCTTTGGGGGTGTCTGTGAATAGACTACATTGCACTGTGTCTGTCTCTCTGGAATACTGGATGGTATCATGGGTCTGGCTGGCACTGTCACAGTGTGTCACATGACATGGCTGCTGGGTGCTGATTTTGTGAGCTTATTGGTCATACATTAACAAAATCAGCACCCAGCAGCCCAATCATGTAACACACTGTGACAGAGCCAGCCAGAGCCATGATAGAGTGCCGGATGCCTGTGAATTATCATAATGCTGATGATCTTAACCCCCTATAGCAGATTTACTGCTACAGGGCGGTTAGCGGTTAGCGCTGCACAGGATCATGTATATACACTGAGCAAAATTATAAATGCAACATTTTTGTGTTTGCCCCTATTTATCATGAGCTGAACTCAAAGATCTACGACTTTTTCTATGAACACAAAAGGCCTATTTCTCTCAAATATTGTTCACAAATTGGTATAAATCTGTGTTAGCGAGCACTTCTCCTTTGCCGAGATAATCCATCCACCTCACAGGTGTGGCATATCAAGATACTGATTAGATAACATGATTATTGCACAGGTGTGGCTTATAAAATAAAAATAAAAAAATAAAAGGCCACTCTAAAATGTGTTACTGTACTGGGGGGTCCGGGGGGTCCGAAAACCAGTCAGTATCTGGTGTGACCAACATTTGCCTCACACAGTGCAGCACATCTCCTTCGCATAGAGTTTATCAGGTTGCTGATTGTAGTCTGTGGAATGTTGGTCCATTCCTCTTCAATGGCTGTGCAAAGTTGCTGGATATTGGCAGGAACTGGAACAGGCTGTTGTATACGCTAATCCAGGGCATCCCAGACATGCTCAATGGGTGACATGTCCGTTGAGTATGCTGGCCATGCAAGAACTAGGATGTTTTCAGCTTCCAGGAATTGTGTACAGATCCTTGCAACATGGGGCCATGCATTATCATGCTGCAACATGGGGCCATGCATTATCATGCTGCAACATGAGGTGATGGTCGTGGATGAATAGCACAACAATGGGCCTCAAGACCTCATCACTGTATCTGCGTGCATTCAAAATGCCATCAATAAAATGCACCTGTGTTTGTTGTCCATTGCATACGCCTGCCCATACCATAACCCCACCGCCACCATAAGCCACTCCATCCACAACATTGACATCAGCAAACTGCTCACCCACACGACACCATATATGTTGTCTGCCATCTGCCCTGTACAGTGAAAACCGAGATTCATCCGTGAAGAACACCTCTCTAAAGTGCCAGACGCCATAGAATGTGAGCATTTGTCCACTCAAGTCGGTTATGACGACAAACTGCAGTCAGGTCGAGACCCCAAAGAGGACGATGAGCATGCAGGTGAGTAGGGATGAGCCGAACACCCCCCCTGCTCGGTTCGCACCAGAACATGCGAACAGGAAAAAAGTTTGTTCGAACACGCGAACACCGTTAAAGTGTATGGGACACGAACATGAATAATCAAAAGTGCTAATTTTAAAGGCTTATATGCAAGTTATTGTCATAAAAAGTGTTTGGGGACCTGGGTCCTACCCCAGGGGACATGGATCAATGCAAAAAAGTTTTAAAAACGGCCGTTTTTTCAGGAGCAGTGATTTTATTAATGCTTAAAGTCAAACAATAAAAGTGTAATATCCCTTTAAATTTCGTAGCTGGGGGGTGTCTATAGTATGCCTGTAAAGGGGCGCATGTTTCCTGTGTTTAGAACAGTCTGACAGCAAAATGACATTTCAAAGAAAAAAAGCCATATAAAACTACTCGCGGCTATTGCAGTGACGGTCCGACAATACACATAAAAGTTCATTGATAAAAACGGCATGGGAATTCCCCACAGGGGAACCCCGAACCAAAATTTTTTTAAAAATGACGTGGGGGTCCCCCTAAATTCCATACCAGGCCCTTCAGGTCTGGTATGGATATTAAGGGGAACCTCGGACAAAATGTTAAAAAAAATGACGCGGGGGTCCACCTAAATTCCATACCAGACCCTTCAGGTCAGGTATGGATTTTAAGGGGAACCCCGCGCCAAAAAAAAACCCAGCGTGGGGTCCCCCCAAAATCCATACCAGTCCCTTATCTGAGCACGCAACCTGGCAGGCTGCAGGAAAAGAGGGGGGGACGAGAGAGTGCCCCCCCCTCCTGAACCGTACCAGGCTACATGCCCTCAACATTGGGAGGGTGCTTTGGGGTAGCCCCCCAAAACACCTTGTCCCCATGTTGATGAGGACAAGGGCCTCATGCCCACAACCCTGGCCGGTGGTTGTGGGGGTCAGCGGGCGGGGGGCTTATCGGAATCTGGAAGCCCACTTTATCAAGGGGACCACCAGATCCCGCCCCCCCCTGTGTGAAATGGTAGTACCCCTACCATTTCACTAAAAAACTGTCAAAAATGGTAAAAATTACAAAAGACAGTTTTTGACAATTCCTTTATTTAAATGCTTCTTCTTTCTTCTATCTTCCTTCATCTTCTTCTTCTTCTTCTGGTTCTTCTGGCTCTTCTGGTTCTTCCTCCGGTGTTCTTGTCCATCATCTCCTCCGCGGCGTCTTCTATCTTCTTCTCCTCGGGCCGCTCCGCACCCATGGCATGGGGGGAGGCTCCTGCTCTTCTCCATCTTCTCTTCTTCATCTTTTTCTCTTCTTCTCTTCTTCATCTTCTTCTCCGGGCCGCTCCGCATCCGTGTTGGCATGGTGGGAGGCTCCCACTGTGTGACGCGTCTCCTCTTCTGACAGTTCTTAAATAACCCCTCCGACGCACGGTGACTTGACGAGACTTCCCTGTGACATCACGGGGAATGCCACAGGGAAGTCCCGTCATGTCCCGTGTGTCAGAGGGGGGCGGGGTCACCGGGTGGCCCCGGCCCCCATTATTTAAGAACCGTCAGAAGAGGAGACCCGTCACACAAAGGGAGCCTCCCACTATGCCAACATGGATGCTGAGCGGCCTAGAGAAGAAGATGAAAAAGAGAGAAGAAGATGAAGAAGAGAAAAAGATAAAGAGAAGAGCGGGAGCTTCCCCCCATGCCATGGGTGCAGAGCGGCCCGAGGAGAAGAAGATAGAAGATGCCACGGAGGAGATGCTGGACGAGAACACCGGAGGAAGAACCAGAAGAGCCAGAAGAACCAGAAGAAGAAGATGCAGGAAGATAGAAGAAAGAAGAAGCATTTAAATAAAGGAATTGTCAAAAACTGTCTCTTGTTATTTTTAAAATTTTTGACAGTTTTTTAGTGAAATGGTAAAGGTACTTTTGTACCCCCTTACCATTTCACACAGGGGGGGCCGGGATCTGGGGGTCCCCTTGTTAAAGGGGGCTTCCAGATTCCGATAAGCCCCCTGCCAGCAGACCCCCACAACCACCGACCAGGGTTGTGGGGATGAGGCCCTTGTCCTCATCAACATGGGGACAAGGTGTTTTGGGGGGTTACCCCTAAGCACCCTCCCAATGTTGAGGGCATGTGGTCTGGTACGGTTCACGAGGGGGGGCGATCTCTCGTCCCCCCCTCTTTTCCTGCGGCCTGCCAGGTTGCGTGCTCGGATAAGGGTCTGGTATTGAATTTAGGGGGACCCCCACGGCATTTTTTTTTTTGGCAGGGGTTCCCCTTAATATCCCCTTAATATCCATACCAGACCTGACGGGAATTTTGGGGGGAACCCCACGTCATTTTTTTTCAAATTTTGGTTCGGGGTTCCCCTGTGGGAAATTCCCATGCCGTTTTTATCAATGAACTTTTATGTATATTCTCGGACCGGCAATGCAATAGCCGCAAGTAGTTTTAAATGACTTTTTTTCCTTTGAAATGTCATTTTGCTGTCAGACTGTTCTAAACATGGGAAACATGCCCCCCTTTACAGGCATACTATAGACACCCCACAGCTACGAAATTTAAAGGGACATTACACTTTTATTGTTTGAATTTAAGCATTATTAAAATCACTGCTCCTGAAAAAACGTCCGTTTTTAAAACTTTTTTTTGCATTGATCCATGTCCCCTGGCATGACCCAGGTCCCCAAACACTTTTTATGACAATAACTTGCATATAAGCCTTTAAAATTAGCACTTTTGATTTCTGCCATAGACTTTTAAAGGGTGTTCCGCAGCATTCGAATTTGCCGCGAACACCCCAAATTGTTCATTGTTTGGCGAACTTGCGAACAGCCAAAGTTCGAGTCGAACATGAGTTCGACTCGAACTCGAAGCTCATCCCTACAGATGAGCTTCCCTGAAATGGTTTCTGATAGACATGTGCGATTAGTTTCGTACGAATCGAAAATTCATACGAATTTCCTTAAATTCGTACATTCGGGAGGATCCGAAATACGAATTGCTATGCTTCCGAATTTTGTACGAAATACGAAATTTTGTTTATGAATTTCGGCTCCAAATTCCTAACGAACATTCGTAATTGTTACGAAAAGGTTACGAAAACAAACCTAAAAGTTAAAAACCCAGGAAGTCAGCGCAGCACAGGGATGGTGGGAGCCCCTCATAATGATACATTCATCATAACGAACATTCGTAATTGTTACGAAAAGTTAACAAACCTAACGAAAATTCATATTTCGTACAAAATTTCAGACACGATTTACGAAATACTAATTAATTCTAATACAAAACGGAACGGAATGAAACGAAACAAATTTATTGAAGGCGCACATGTCTAGTACTTATGTATGCTAATTGTTAAAATTCAATAAACAAATCTGACAAGAGAATTTTGTGCAAGGTAAATAATGAGTGAATGTTGGGTGAAGAAATCTCTATTCACTAAGGGATAAGAAAGATGAATAATAAAGTGAAGCCAATTGAAGAACAGATGTTGGAGGATTACCGTTGGATGACATTTTCACATGGTCAAATCTTGTTTGATGCAATTTTGAATCTTCAAATCTTTATTGAAAATGGACCAATCCTGTTGGTGAAAACCACTGTGATAAATAAAGTTCAAGTGGAAAATCAAATCTTGGTAAAAAAGAATGAATGAATGTTGTAAATTTCAGAAGAATGTTGGGCAAATTTCTCATCGAATCAATAATAAATACACCCCATAATCAGGTTTAGAAAAGACAAATGTCCATCAAGTTCAATCAATAGAAAGATACATAATTGGAAAGTCAATTTGAATCAACAAGGAAAAAAATCCTTCCTGATCCCCTGAGACAAATACCTGGACCAACAATCCAGGGTGTTAATACTTAAATATTAATAGCCATTTATATTCAGCGCTTTGAGAAATGCATTTGTCTTATCCAACCTAGGTAGCAACACAAAAATAACACCGCTCTGAACTACGATATCCGGATAACAGGTAACTGGTAACCTCGGCACACCCAGAATTCAGGTGCTCTAGGGCTCAGAATGTCCTTCTTACATCCAAATAGGCAAACTTGAGAAAAACTGAAGGAAGAGCCGTTGCTGCTGGATATAATATCTGTGTTTATGGTATCATGACAAGTATAAAAAGGACAAGCAGACGCGTTTCGGGACAAGCCTTTTTCATGAGCTGTGAATAAGGCTTGTGCCGAAACGCGTCTGCTTGTTCTTTTTATACTTGTTATGATACAATAAAGATCACAGATGTTATATCCAGCAGTGCTGGCTCTTCCTTCAGTTTTTCTCAAGTCTTATGCAACCTATTAAATAAGTTAGAAGAAGCTCCTGTGGAAGTCCGTTCCTCCTTTTCACAGCTCTTAAGAAGTATTTCTTTATGTGGAAGTTAACTAGTTGCCGACCAGCAGCTGCAGTTGTAATGTGTCAGGTTGGCATGGCCGCGCGAATCACCGTCATTATACGTTGGCCGCTTTAAGAAGCTATAGGAGTAACACGCATGCATGCCCGTGGCGTGGCGCCGGAGCCAATGCGTGTACCAGGCGACCGCGATGTCCGCCGGCCACCCGCGATCGCTCCACAGAGAGGCAGAATGTAATCAGACAGATTCCCATTCTGACAGGGGAGTAGAGAGAGATCTGCTGTTCCTAGTGATTAGGAACAGCGATCTCTCTCCTCCTCCAGTCAGTACACTGCCCCCAGAGTTAGAAACCCCTCCCTAGGGAACACTTAACCCCTTGATCACCCCCTAGTGTTAATTACATTTTTACAGTAATCAGTGGCTATTTTTAGCACTGATCGCTGTATAAATGCCAAAAAAGTGTAAAAAGTGTCCGATCTGTCCGCTGCAATGTCGCAGTCCCACTAAAAATCGCAGATCACCACCATTACTAGTAAAAAATAAATAAATAATAAAAATGACAAAAATCTATCCCATATTTTGTAGACGCTATAACTTTTGCGCAAACCAATCAATATAAGCTTATTGTGATTTTTTTTACCAAAAATATGTAGAAGAATACATATTGGCCTAAACTGATGAAGAAATTTGTTTTTTGGGGGGGGGGGATATTTATTATAGCAAAAAGTTAAAAATATTGTATTTTTTTCTAAATTGATGCTGTTTTTGTTTATAGCTCAAAAAATAAAAACCGCAGAGGTGATCAAATACCACCAAAAGAAATCTTGATTTGTGGGAAAAAAAGGACATAAATTTTGTTTGGGTGCAACGTCACACGACCATGCAATTGTCAGTTACAGCAACGCAGTGCCGTATCGCAAAAAATGGCCTGGTCATTAGGGGGCAAATCCTTCTGGTCCTTCTGGTCCTCTTTTCCACCAGGTGTAGAGTGTCCCCTTGCCATTTGCAGTGACCTTAAGGTGAGCAGCCTTGCACCAAGTTCAGTACATGGAACTTTTATTTTTTTGTCTATTGGAAGCAACACGTTTTCTCATTTGCACTTATTATCTATAAGACCCAATAGAGTAGAGACATTGGGGTCGATTCACTATACGGTTACAGTTTGCAAAAAGGGTATCATGTTACTCATTTGCATAAATTATCGCATACGGTAAGTTAAGTACAATTCGCAAAAAAAAAATAACGATTTTGCGGTAAACAACGAAAAAAAAAAAGAATTATCGGTAAATATCGCAAAAAATCATGCAGTAATCTGTTAAGTCCAATTCAAATGAAACTGGACCCAAAAAAAAGGTGCAATCTTTACCACCACCCTTTTGGTGGCGCTAACTAGTGCGGTATCAGAAAGAAGGGCCTATGTAAACCCTCAGAAAGGGGCATTCCACCCACCGAGAGCCAAATTCAACCCACAAAAGACCCACAGAAAGGGACCTAATTCCACCCACAGAACACCCACAGGAAAGGGTGCAATACTATCCTCAGAGAGGGGTCTAATTCCACCCACAGAAAGTTAACACTAGTCTACTAGCAGTGGACACACAAAAATGTGGCATTATACATCACGAGTACACAAGAATTTTTAATTCAATCAAAAAGCCATGACATGCAGTGCAAATTAAATGCTAATATCGGCTGAAATTTAACATCAAGAACTTATAAAAAAGTACATTTTTTGTTTAAAGTAAACCTTTACAAAAGTGCAACAATAGAGTATGTCAACCATGACAATTACTCCAGCTAGAAGTGACCTCTCCAAGTGGCCACTGTAATACTTTTGGTCATTTACACTATTACAACAAGTTAAACTTGGATAGGAACATGGAAAATAAATAAAAATGTTTAAAAAAAAATTATAAAAAAATAGTGTCCAGTTTTCTTTAGTTTCCACAATATAAACATAGGCAGCAACACAGAATTGGGTCAAAAAAACATAGACAAGAGCACTTTCAACAACTTTAGTAGGCCATACATTTACAAAACAAAACACATTTTTATGAATGTATGGATTACCAAGCATCAGGAGACATACATTTGAGAAGGTAGTTCAAATTTCAATTTCAAATTATTTTTTTGCTAAAGAAAAATAACAAACATGTTAAAAAGTAAAATATTATAAGGAAATTACCTTAAACAACCCTACCGCATTCGTTATTTAACGCATAATTCTTAGTGAATTGAACTTTCACAACTGATTTACCGCAAGGGTTAGTTTACCGCATTGTTTGCCGTTATTTAATTCTTAGTAAATTTACCCCAATGCCACTTATTAGAGATTATTAGAGGTGTAAAAATATGACTACATTTGGAGGCACCACTGAGATATCTTGGATCTTTACATTAAAGTACTGCCATCTCACTGTTATCTACCAAATCCCTCAAGAAGAGGGATTGCCATCTAAAAAGACATACCAAGGGCACCTATCTCTGTGAGCACCAACAAATTACAAGAGGCACAAAAATCCACTGCTGTGGATAAAAGCTAATGAGGGTTATGAACTTTATACCCATCATCTCTGTCTCAAGGCAGTGAATCTAAATCCACTTTACGACCGCCCGCCCGCCCACATTCTATGATAAGATAAATAAGATAAATACTTTATTGTCATTGCAACACAAATTACAATGAAATTATATTAAAGCTCCACACATATGTAAAACATGAAGCAACCTCAACATACACACATGTAAACAATTACACCCCCCCCCCATTTAAAAAGCCTAAAAGGAAGACCTACCACAACAACAAAGCCAAGTCACTTACAACTATAAAATTACAGCTATAATATTATTAAAAAATGACCATTTAGGGCCTTGATAGCTCTTGGAAAGAAACTCTCCTTGAATCTGTTGTCCTTACCTTTACATTTCTAAACCTCCTGCCAGATGGCAGTGGTTTAAACAGATAGTTTCCAGGGTGGGACAGGTCACTCACTATTTTGCCTGCCCTGCTGACACAACGAGATTTGTAAGTTTTCTTTTAGAGAAACTAATTTGCAGCCCACAGCCTTCTGCACAGCATTTATTTTTCTCTGACGGGAAGCCTGTGTGCAGTTGGAATACCAGGTGAAAAAACAGTGTCAGCACACTTTAAATGGAAGAGAGATAGAAGGACTCCAAGATGTTTTTCCCTGGACCATTTTTCCTGAAACATGCATGAAAATCCATGAAAAAATTCCTGTACTGGAGACGGGCAGCTCCTACAGGCACAGCAACATACCTGTATGTCACTCCTTTCTTCTGGGTTTGCGTACCTGGTACTCCGTGCCGTCATTTGCTGTAGGACAAGTTTGTCAGCGGGTTCCAACTAATGATTTTGCCCAGGACCCTACTGATCAGCTGCAGCCCTGTACCTGTATTTGTAAACACAGACACTCAATCTAGCAAGGAACTGAAAAAAAAATTGTCACTTTCCAAAAAATAAAATCTTCCATGGACTCAACATACTTCTCAGCAATCAGCTTTGGGTCTCCACTTTCTGAAAAGGGGTCAAGGGATCATGGGGGGGGTGTTTGTACTATTCTGGCATTCAGGGCCTCCAGTAGTCAGGAAGTGAAATGAGAAACCCTTTGAAAGCCTGAAGGTGCTCAATTGTTTTGCCCCCCTACGCAGCTAGGTTACCAAATAAACTCACACATGTTGTATAGAGAAGAGAGACACTTCTCTGTGAGTAACAGCAGCACATTTTCCTGAATATGGGGGATACCTTTTTGGCAGCCTAGCCACATACAAGCACCAAAAATCCAATGACCACCTTCAGACTTTCAAAGGGCATATTTCCTCATGTCGCTTCCTCACCACCTATCACAGTTTCAGAGGCCCTGAAATGTCAAGATAGTACAAACACCCCCACCAAATCACCCCATTTTGGAACATAGACACCCCAAGGAATTTGATAAGAGGCATGGTGAGTATTTTGCAGATCTAATTTTTTTTGTAACAAGTTTTTGAAAAAAAAAGATAAGAAAAAATACATTTCCTGACAGACTCCATAGCAGGATACGTATGGGTTAACCCCGCCTCCACTCCTCCCCTATAGGACCCCACTCCCATAAATCTTTGCTCTGAGCCAGAGGCCGTGTTCCTTTTTTGTCCTCCTCACCAGAATGGTTGAAGTCTTTCCTTAAATAAATGATCGAGGCCTGTTTGTTTGGCAAGCTGTGCCCCGGAAGACATGTGGAGTCTCCAACAGTCCCCAGCTATTCGCGGGGTGGAGAAGGGCGAAGGATGCAGTGCCATTAAGACCTTAAGCCTGTCCATTGGAAGGAAAAGCGGCAGTACAGCCTTAGAGCCTAGCTATTAGCAGGTGGCCATAAATGCCCTGGACCCGTGCAGCAGCGTCTTCTGTATCCAGACATGGTCGTGAGGGATGCCGTGTGCGGTGATGTATACTTTTATATTGCATATTCCATCGCAGCAGTTTTTGTGTGTTTGTATGTTTTCTTCACTGGCTGGAGCGCTTTTAAGTTCCAAGCCGCTGCTCCCTCTTCCGGCCTGGCTTCTCTGAGTTACTCCTGTCGGCATTGGCGTGATAACAGTGGAGAAATGTAATCAGCGGTACTGTTGATATTGGGATTTCTCTGTGGGTAGCTTGCAGCAGTTTCCCTAAATGCTGTGTGCAATCATCACAGGTATATGCTCTGTATTAAAACCCTTGCGTGCTCCCTGTGTGTGATTCTATCACCTGTGCAGGTTGTCTGTCTGTGCAGTTTCACACTGTGGCTGTATCACTGCCCCCTTGTGGCCAGCCCTTGTGTAGCAGGTATAAGAGGGTGTGTTTAATCCTTTCTTTGCTGACCTGGGGGCTCTTTTTGGGGTTTCCCAAAAACCCTTTCCTTTCTATCCTATTCTTCTTTTTGTGAGTCCTTCTAGGTCGGATTAACAATACACGGCAAGAGATGATAAAGACCCCATTAGGGCATAACATTCTTCTTCCAGATGTAGTCGTCATAGGTCAACATCAAGGTCCAGCCTTCATAGCAGAAGCTCTGAATCCTCCTTTACGCACTGCACACACTGCCATGTTAGCCACTCCAAGGAGGGAGCCTGCTGGGGATGCGGGACTCAGGTTCAAGAGAGCAAGTCTCTGTGTGAGCTTTGCTAAGCCCAGGTGGTTGGAAAAGGGGATGGTAATTTCCAGCAAATGAAATCTCTGGTGAGACGCGTGGTGCAAGAATCCCTTAAAGAGTGGGGTACAAGCCGCACGCAAATCCAACAGCCATTACGGCATGTTCTTCCATTAGAACAGCCAGGAAGAACTGGAACTGTCCCAACCAAGTCATCCATCTATGAAGACCTCACACAGTGAGGGAGATGAGTAACTTTGCCCTTGTAATGCCTTTGGTCAAGGCAATGATATGGGTGATTACATAAATAGAACCTGTAGAGTCCCCTGCAAAGCAAGAGGAAGTTCTTTAAGAACCTCTAGAAAGAGCGTTCTAATCTCCCATTTCTAACGGAACATAAGGGAGATCATTTTGGATGAGTGGAGGAAGGTCGCAAAATATACCTCCCTTCTGAGCAAGATGGCCAAGCTTTATGAATTCAGTGATGAGGATGTGAAGCATCTAAAGGCTGATTCTCTAGTTGTTGAGGCCTTGATGAGGCAAGCAAGTATGTTGCTCTTCCTTGGAAGATGCAGTGAATGGTATGAAAGTTGGCCTGGGCTCTTGTGGCCATGTTTAAAGCGATGAAAATGTGGCTGGAGACGGTGGATGCAGTTTTCAGGAACTCTGTAGTTCAGGAGGCAAAGCTGGTGTTGGTTTCCACAACATCCCTTTAATCCAGGACACACATTAATTATACAGGTTCTGTGGCTGATTAAGGTGGTAATTAGACTCACTTGCTGCCTTATCTGCTGGATTAAAGGGAAGATGTGGCAACCCTATTCTGCACCCTACAGGCCTTTCACCATATAACAAAGGGGATGTCAGTGCTCTTATGCTAGTCAACACTATGGCGGTCTCCTACCTAAAAAGACAAGGGGGACTCAAGGCCTGTTCACTATTACAGGAAGCGGAGCTAATTATGTCTTGGGCTCAGGAGAATCGAACCTACATCTCAGCGAATTATGTCCCTGTAGTCCAAAATATTCTAACATACTTTTTTACAAGAGTCCAATTGGACAACGAATTGTCTCTACATGTGGAAGGTGTTCAGGTGCAGATGCCCTGACGGATGATTGGAAATGCAGCGGGACCTGTGCATTTCTTCTAGTCTTGGTCATCCTCGGGTTTCTATGAAGACGCCGAACAGAGGTTGTGGAGGTAGTGGTGGTGATGCCTTATTGACAAATTAGGCCATGGTTCCCCTTGCTAGCACAGTTCAGCTACCGGAAACCAGTGCCCCGTCTCCTCAGGCCAGACCTTCTGTCACTGGGTGCAATTCTACATCCATGTCCAGCATGGATGCGTCTGACAGTCTGGTTCTTGAGATTGGAGGTCCTCGGCTGCTCCTCCAGTCATCTCAGCTGTTGAATGCTAGAAGAATGAACACAAACAAAGTTTACAGGAGAATCTAGTCAAAGTTTGTTCTAAATATTCTGGGCTACCTTCAGTCAGATTTAGATCTATCAGTCAACTTCCTCAGAGTACAAGTGACAGCTTTATCGGCCTTCACAGGTGTATCCAGGGCCAGGCATCTTTTCCTGTCCAACAATTCTTCAAGGGAGCAGCTAGGCTCAGACCTCGAGGTAAGCAGAGGTTTTCCAAACTGAGTCTCCCTCTTGTTCTCAACTTCCTCTCTGGAATTGTTCCAGGGCTGTCTCCGTTAAAGGCCTCTCTGTTAAGTTCGCCTTTCTCCTGGCTATCACATCGGCATAAAAAGCCTCAGAGATTGATTCACCGGTCATGGAGAACTTTTCTTAACGTTCTTTGCAGTTCAGGTGGTGCTGTTACCTATGCTTGACTCAATTCCCAAGGGTGCATTAGTCTTTCATGGGAACCAAGAAATTGTTCTGCCAATCTTTAGAGTACTAAGTTGCATCCTTTAGACGTGGGAAAGGTTGCGCTGTGGCTTAGTTGTTTAAAGCACATGTCTAGTAAACAGGGAATCCTGAGTTTGACTCTCAGCAGTGCCTTCCTTTGGTTCTAGGAATTTCTCAGATATTGTGAAGTTATATCTACAAGCAACAGCTTCCTTCAGGCTTCAGAACGCCTGTTCATACTTTTTGCGGGAAAGGACAAAGGGAAACGTGCCTCATCTAGGACGATTGTGGCATGGATTGTCTAGGACATCTGACAGACTCACAGAGCATGTGGTTCCCAATGTAATCTGTAGGGCGGCCTTGTGGTCCTTAATCAATACATTTATGGCTCATTATAGTGTGGAGCCTGCTTCTTTATCCTCTGTTTATTTTGGCTTGCAATTCCTGTCTGTTGATGGTACAAATTAAAGCCGTTGGTTCAACATTGTTCACCCATAGGGTGTATGGCTAGTTAGTTCCCATATGTATGCTTCCATGGAGTCTGTCAGGAAAACTGAAAATTTCCTATCAAATACTTACTGTAATTTTCCTCTGCTGATGGACTCTATGGCAGCAGGAGTTCCCTCCCAGTGTCCTGAGTAGACTAGTTAAGGAACTGGCTCAGAGCAAAGATTAATGGGAGTAGGGTAGGGTCCTATAGGGAAGGAGTTGAGGTGGGGTTAACCCATACGAATGCTGCCATTGAGTCCATCAGAAAAGGAAAACTACGGTAGGTATTCTTCATTTTCTTTCTTAATTTTCCAAAAAATTGTGCCAACAAATGAGATCTGCAAAATAATCACCATGCCTCTTAACAAATACCTTGGAGTTTCTACTTTCCAAATAGGGGGGGGGGGGTGTTTGTACTATCCTGGCATTTCAGCTCCTCCAAAACTGTGATTACGCCCTTTAAAAGCCTGAAGGTGGTCATTGGATTCTGGGCCCCGGTATGAGGGTTGGCTGCCAAAAAGTCTCTCACATGTGGTATCCCCATGCTCGGGAGAAGTAGCAGAATGTGTTTTGGGGTCTAATTCCACATATACCCATGGCATGTGTGAGAAATATCTAATTAAATGACAACTTTGTTAATAAAAAAAAGTGATCACATGCCTGATGAAGAGGTCCTGTGTGGCTCTGAAACGTTGCACGACACCATTTTGTGATGTAATCTTTCTTGAATAAAAACTGTTTGGATGAAATTGATGATCCTTGGTGTGCTGGCGAATATCTACTTATCACACAGGTTCCAGTATCCAGCTGGCGGTTGCTACAGCACTCAGTACCTTAAGAGCTCATTCCAGGAATGTATGCAATGGGAATATGGACTGTGGGCCATTGTGACCCAGCTCCATGCTCCAGGGGGCCCATGCTCCCCCCCCCCGTACGCCTGGATTGAAAGGTGACAGCACATGGAGGAACTGATCCCTCCATGTAGCCGTTGAATGCCCGCTTCTCCTCCTCTCCCTCCCGCACTCATTCAGCAGGTGCAGGAGGGAAATGGAGAGCATCGGTTCCTCCATATGCCACTCCTGTCACCTCCCTATCGCTGCCCTGCTGCCACAGGCTCCTGTGAGCTTCCCTCCACCCACCAGGATGGAGAGAGGGGAAGGAGCCGGTAAAATTGTCTTAATGAATAGAGTCAGTAATTGGTACTACTGATGCCAGTGGCAGAACTACCAGGGTCGCAAATGTCACACTTGCAACTGGGGGTCCCCAAGACGACAGGAAGGTGGTCCGCTGCGGGACCCTAATAAAGGGTCCCACAATGGGTGAAAAGAGCCCTGGGATCAGTGGGAAGGGCCCCGGTCAGGGGCTAATGGAGCCCTTCATGGTGGGGACCCTGAAGTACTAGTTACGCCTCTGCCTGTATACTTGTCCCACACATGCATTTAAGTTACCAGTGCTGTTTTTCTCAATTGCCCTGAAGAAGCAGAAATGAGAAATGTGTTAACCCATGAGGCCTTATTTCCACACAGCAATTCTCCCAATCAGCTGTCTATTTGAATACTCTGTAAAAAATATATATATTTGTTGAAAAAAGTTTCAGTTGGTTTCTAAGCTGTGCAACAAGCATCAAATTGATCTTATTGACCTTTTTATGGTCTTTACGTGATTTTAATGCAGTATTATTTTAATACTAATTAATAATATTTGTATATTTATATGAACCGTTCCTTTCATGCCAATAAAGTCAGATAAACCATTACCAAAATGATGTTCTAGATCAGGGGTATTGAATTAAAATTCACCGAGGACCGGTTAGCAAAATATTCTTCCAACAGAGGTCTGAATATCATGTCGGTACCCTTAGCGCCTTATCGCATGTGCCAAACCGCATGTTCCTGCAGCACCATGTGGCTTGGTGCAGCGCTATTTTGGAAAAAAAAGGTCAAGGACTTCTTTCTCTGTGTTTTTAAAATGGGCTCACTTACCCACGACGTGTGCACCTAACGCACAGATCTGAACGCATTCTTATATCAGCGTCCTCAGTCCCCAGTGCACAGAGTCTCCTCCCTCTTGATAAGTGTCCTCAGGTCCCCCTTTACATCACCCCCCTCCAGCCCTTTCACAGTAATGTTTTCACACTTCCTTCACACCAACCCCCGACAGTACTGTCCTCTGTCCCAATTTACATTATCGCCCCACATTACTGTTCTTAGTCCCCTGCCCCCCCCCACATTACAGTCCTCAGCCACCCCACATTACTGTCCTCATTGCCCCCCACATCACATTTCTCAGTCCCCTACTTTAATGTCCTCAGCTCCCCCCCACTTTACAGTTCTCAGTCCCCCACTTTACTGTCCTCAGCTCCCTCCACATTACAGTTATCAGCCTCCCCACATTACAGTCCTCAGCCCCCACTTTAATATCCTCACCCCCCTTTAATGTCCACAGCTCCCCCCACTTTAATGTCCTCAGCCCCCCCCCCACTTTGATGTCCTCACCCCTCCACATCACAATCCTCAGCAACTCCACTTCAATGTCCTCAGCCCCCCCCCCCCCATATGACTGTTCCCACCACACACATTCCTCAGCTCCTTTTCAGCTTTTCATACTAGTTTCCTCACTGCTTGTAACTTCGCCCCCTCCCTCTCTGTCCTACCTACACAGACCGAATATTGGAGGGAGGCACAGCATGACTGTATTGAGGGTGGGTGTTGCAAGATAGTGATTGGTTGCTAGGACCGCCCTTCATCCTAGCAGCCAATCACCTGCTTGTTAACCTCGGGAAGCTCCTCTCTCGATCCAGAACTGTCCCACCTCCTGCTGTCGGCTCTGTGAATATTAAAAAGCAACGGCAAGGAGAAGAAAAGGTTGCTAAATGGCGGTACCGCGGTAGTCTG
Organism: Lithobates clamitans; assembly: GCA_037952925.1. NCBI lineage: Eukaryota > Metazoa > Chordata > Amphibia > Anura > Ranidae > Lithobates > Lithobates clamitans. The sequence continues at coordinate 1,246,161 of JBBGZY010001301.1, forward strand.
AATGAGAATGTGACGCAGTCCGCATTTGGCCCACTGTCCGCCATTTAGTGATGTCTGTTCTAGATGCATGATGGAGGTGACATTTGACTGCTATCCAATGATATTTGAACCTTTGAAGTGCCAAGGCCTCGAGAATCTCCATCCAATATATTTCAGCATAGGAGCCTCTTGCCACCACAAGCCCCACCACCTCCTAAACGTTAATATTCAAGATCCTCTGAAGGGCCTGTCTGCAGGAATGATGTGTGTATAAATAGACTTCTGTCAACTGTTGTATAGAATAAGATATATAAGAACCACTGAAGGATAGGAAGTGACATACAAAACATTACCACATAGGCAGCTAAAGCATGATAAAGTTAGACATTTTATGCTAATTCACATCTATTCAAACAGAAATCTGTTCATCGGTCCCTCAGGCTATGTAGAAATGTAAATACCATTATGCAAAATGTCAGTGATGGTTTCCTTTCAAAGATCTCAAAACAACTTAAATAGCTTTTATAACTGCATAAATAATTACATTATACAATGTACTGTATAAAGTAGAACAAAATCCCCAAACTCCAAGCGAACAACTAGATACACAGTAAAAATCTATACTGTCTTGCCTGTTAATATATTTGTAATTTAGTTCAGACAGTCCTGTGACATACACAATTCTGATGTGCTGTGTAGCCAGGCAGGTGAACCAACTCCTTTCTGGTTCAGGTTTTTGGTTTCCAGTGTTGATTTTCTACCATTATGTTCACCAATCAATAAGTTAACATTATCATACCATTGATTCCTTGTTTATTGAGTAGGTTGTTAAATAAAGTTGAAACCAAAAATAGTCTCCTTCCTGGCTCTGAAAAGTGTATGAATCACAGAATTATTCAGAGTTTTTTAACTATTTTGGTAGGTAAAATGGTTCCCATATAATCATTTGAGCTGTGTATCTAACTGTTTCCCTGAGGTTCCACTTTAAAAGTAGAATTCCAGGCTAATCCCCATTCCTCTTAAAAATGCTCCCCCCCCCAACACTTATGCCGCGTACACACGAGCAGACTTTCCGGCAGACTTGGTCCGGCGGACCGGACTCCGTCGGACAATTCGATCGTGTGTGGGCTCCAGCGCACTTTTTTTCCCAAAAGTCCGACGGACCTAGAAATAAAACATGTTTCAAATCTTTCCGACGGACTCGAGTCTGGTCGAAAAATCCGCTAGTCTATATGCTAGTCCGACGGACTAAAACCGACGCTAGGGCAGCTATTGGCTACTGGCTATCAACTTCCTTATTTTAATCCGGTCATACGTCATCATGTATGAATTTGTCGGACTTTGGTGTGATCGTGTGTAGGCAAGTCCGTTCGTTGGGAAAGTCCGTTGAAAGTCCGTTGGATAGTCCGTCGGACCAGTCTGGTTGAAAAGTCCACTCGTGTGTACGCGGCATTATGCTAACTAACCTGTATAAGTAAGATGTATATACTTACCTATTTTCAGGCCACTCTATTCTGGTCACATGATCTGGCTTCCCTGAGTCAGCCAACAACAGCTGCATGGCAAGGAGGGAGTGCCAACAATGGATGGGTCATTGAAACCTATGGGTGACACCACTAAAGGCTTTACTAGCCGTTGTTGGAGCTCTCTGTCTTCTAACCTGCATCGAACATTTGCTGTCGGACTTTCCCCCAACAAATGTTTGCTAGCAGGTTCTCAAATTTTCCGCCAACAAAACTTTGTTGTCGGTAAGTTCGATCGTGTGTACACAAGTCCGCACACAAAAGTTCACGCATGCTCAGAATCAAGTACGAGCCGGAAGTGCTCGGTCTTGTAAAACTAGCGTTCCTAATAGAGATATCACATTCGTCACGCGGCAAATTATGAAATCTCTCACTGCGGCTCATTCTCTTCTTCTTTATAATGCTAGAATAATGAAGTTGCTTTGCCACTGATATTCACAGAGTTCTGCCAAATGTATTTTTTATTATTTCTCGTGATCTCCTGAATAATATTTCATTTTGTTGTTTTTTTTTTTCTCGCGATCTCCAGAATTTTTTTTTCTAGTGATCTCCATATTTTTTTCTGTGTCAAGTTACTACAACACCATTATTATCTTGTATTTTTGAACATCATGGATACAACTATGTTGGTGTCCCTTGTTAATTTGCCATTGTATTTTTGAAATGTACCTGCCTACTTACAAACAAATTGTCCTTTTGGAAGTAAAACACATAGCCAAGTATTTGTCAAAACAAAAATTAGAAATTTAATAGGGGTCATAACAAAATAAAGAGTAAAGCAACGCTGGAGAAACAGGTGGAATTGGTGAAGCCTTTGTACCCTAGGGCAGACATCAATTATTTGACTGTCAATAAATAGTTGATGTCTGCCATGGGATACAATAGCTTCACCAATTCCAACAGTTTATCCAGCGCTGCCTTCCTCTTTTGCTTGTTCGAGTAGTCCCTGCTTTGGACTTGCCAGAGAAATGTCAGCTCCCTGTACATGTCTAGGAATTTGGGCAGGAAGTCCGGGTCTGTGAATTTATCCACCATTTTAGCTGCAAGACACAACACAAGACAAACCCTAATGTCAGGCTAAACTCTCCTAATCTTATCCCAATATAGGCCTCAATCTCTAAGCAGTATAGGCCACTGATGCCCCAAGTTACAAATGTACCTTCATTTGAATGATCAGCGCTTACGATTCTCCGTCCTCCACTCACAGATCATACATACGTTGCACGTGTGTTATGCTTTATATACACTGTGCATGCATCAAACTTCACCCCTGTCCTTCTTTCTAGTGTATTCCCCGCCTCTTCTCTTTCGGGGCAGAGGAAGAGCACATGGTGGAGACACAGCAGGTGTCTGCAGAGAGCAACAACTACGAGGAAAGCCCGGAGCAAGACAGTTCCACATCCAGGAGGAGATATAAGGCCTCAAATATGTCCTTTGAAGAGATGGTCGAGATGGTGGACATCTTGTAGAGGAAAGACTAATATGGGAATCATGGACCGTACAGAAACCCAAATGTGAGAGGCCAAGATCATGACTAAAGTTGGTCAGACCTGAAATTGAGGGAGCAGGATCAGTATAGAAGGATCAAAAAAGTGCTGCAAAAAAGTAAGTATTTGTCGTGTGTTCCTATTATTAGTACTTTCGTGCTGATACATGTGCTTTTCTTTACTGATGTACAGTTTAAAATGCCACGTTTGAGGTTCATGGGCACAGTCTAATCGTTCGTAGTAAACATCGTTCGTTCGACCACTAATACAACGTTTTTGGCAGATGCAGGTTAACTACATTTGATCATGCTTATTTTGATTAAAAGAAGTTTATTACATTGCTGTCTAGATGTGTTTGAAACTAGAATGAAATGACAACTTGATTCAGGGTAAGGAGGGGACACTTAGCAGCTGTTTACACATCGGGACGCAGGAGCACTAGTATGGGACACCATAACAACCTTTTTATGGTATCCCACGCAGGTGCTCCAGTGGATACTAGGGGTCTCTCCATATGTGAAACTTGCACAAAACAGGTAAGTATTCCAGCTTTGTCTTCAGCTTGGAACTCTGCCAGAACAGACAATTGGCCAACACTTCCAATCAATGTTTCATATTACAATTTCTAGCCTCAAATATCTGTCTGCTAAGTATACCATTTTTGTATTCACATAGGAGAGAAAAGAATCGTGACATCTGAGGACACCAGGAACCCCACACCTCCTGAAGAAGGGGAACTCAGCACACAACCTGATGATGTGGATGCAGAGGTTCAGGAAGTGGTCGAAATGGTGACCACAACAGGTCAGTGTCTGAGACTACAGCTTCAGGTAATAGATGTATGCCTGCATATTTATAATTCGTGGTGTTTTTTGTTTTTTTTTAGGTGATGTGGATGTTGTGGAAGAAGAAACTCAGTTCAACAGTGCAAGTGCACAAGTATCCAAAATCTAAAGTAGACAAAATCTAAAACCCCAAAAAAATGTAAATTTGTCGTTATTGTTTTACGTTTATTAAAAGTTTTAAAGTAATTACACAGCCAAATTTTGAAGATGCACACAGTGTGTCAACATGTGCTTTCTGCCATCTTGGGATATCAATGTACGCGTTTTGTGGGTGCAACCCCTTCCTCAAAACTAAAGTAGGTAAGAGGAAGGGGTTGCACCCCAAAACACGTCCATTGATCCCCCATGATGGCAGCTAGCACATGTTGACACACTGTGGCTTATTTCAAAATAGCAAAACCACTTTGCACTACAAGTGCAATGCAAGTGCACTTGAAAGTGCACTTGTAGGGCAAAGTGGGTTGTACTTTCTGAAATAAGGCCCAGTGTGTCAACATGTGCTAGCTCGTATCATGGGGGATCAGTGGACATGTTTCGGGGGGTGCAACACCTTCCTCTCAACTGCTTTAGTTTCGAGGAAGGGACAGGTAAGAAGTGTCATAAACCAAAAATAGGAATACACACTGTCCAAATTGAAGCACATTTTTACATTCTGCAATTATCTATCAAGATAATAGGAGAACAAAACTTTAAACAGTACCATTTGAAAGTATTCAGGCAGGCACTTGCACCTAATGCTTTGGTGACTTCATCCAATAAATATGAACACAAAAGAGATAGGTATAGTGTGTATGGGTTTGGCAAAGTCAGCAAATAGAGTATTGGTATCGGTTGACTTAGCGGTTGGGGGTAGGGAGGGTTCAAAATGAGTTTTGGCCCCCCCAAAAAAAGCCTCTTCCACTCTGCCTGAATTTAAGGACAAAAATAACATTTGGACACATTTTAGGGGGTGTTTAGGGTAAGCACTACAATGGAGCTGACAAAATACATTGTTAAGTGACTAGGCTAGGTGTGTATGGGCCCAGGATAGCATGCTGGGGAGGTTAGTGAAGGCAAATATGCATGAAGGACAAAAAAGGAGCATTAAAAGCTTACAGCATGCATGAGGATAAAGAAGACATTCACAGCATATTACAATCATTGTAATTATGGAATGATGAAATAAGTACAATACATTAGCAAACATTAAATACATAGAATGTGATGTTAAAGGATAAAACTTACCTTAATATAATCCTTCTGCTGGACCTGAATGATAGCAGAACAGGTCTCTGGAATGATGATTCCCAGAGCCTGGGGGGAGATTCCAGTCTTGAACTTGGTATCCTGGAGAATTCTCCCTGTCACCAAGTACCACAAAGTGGTCACGAGCCTTTGCTCGGGAGTGATGGCTTGCCGTATGCAGGTGTCCTGCTTGGTAATATAGGGGGACAGCAAAGCCAACAGACGGTGAGAGACGGGTCCATCATCCAGAGATAATTCCTGAAATCATCAGGATTATTCTCACGGAGCTCCCGCAGTAAAGGCATATGAGAGAATTGGTCACGATTAAGCAACAAATTCTTGGTCCATGAACTCCTCCTCCCCCTGTTTATGGACTGGACTTGGGTCAAAGCAAGAACTTCAACACCAAGCCCAACAACAGCACGAACTCTACAACAAGTACGTAACCGCAACATGGCTAGAAAACGGTCGGCTGCTCAGAACGAACCTACAGAACGCACTGAATATCAGAAAGGACCTGAGAAGAACGAGCTGAAAATCAGAAACGAGTGGACAAGAACGCACTGAAAAACAGAAGCGAACTATAAATAGAATGCACTGAAAGACAGGAACAAACTGACAACATGCACTGAAGAACAGATACGAACCGACAAGCACAAACTAAAAAGCAGAAACGAACTGAAAAGCACGAGGCTGAAAAGTGTGAATCATCTCTCACCAAACTTGATCAGTACTGCTTGGACCTTGAAGAAGGGGACATACCCCGAAAGCTTGTCCTGAAAAATTGTATGTTAGTACAAATAAAAAAAGTATCACGGACAGTACTCAATTTTCTCTGTCACAATTGCACTAATATGGCTACAATCAAATCAAACCAAACTTGTACTAACACGAGATAAACACAAGATTAGCAGAAGGAGCCCAAAGGGTGGTGCACTGGCCATTGAACTGCCTTTTTATCGGCTCGTCGTACGTGTTGTACTTCACCGCGTTACCAAGTTCGGAATTGTTGGCCAACATTTGTGTGACTGTATGCAAGACAAGTTTGAGCCAACAACCTTCAAACAAAAATCCACGGTTTTGTTGGCGGAAAGTCTGATCGTGTGTATGCGGCATAAAGCTATACTCCATCCTCGTCAACTGTACTCAAGACCATTTATGACAAGGCCTCATCAGAAGTTCCTTGAAGACGCCGGCTCCATGCACATTGGGCTTAAAAAAATGTCTGTTCTCTTGGGAGTAAAAAATGCTCATATAGAGCATTTTTTGTACAAAGTCTAGACGAGTTTAGGAGAGTTTTATGTTTTTTCTGCCAGTAAGCTCCAATCAGAAACGCGATCCAGAAGAATTTTTTTTTTTCTGCCACTTTTAACGTTAAACTCAAAATATGCCTCTTAACATCCTAATGTGCATGGGCACATAGGATAAAATTGAGCTGCTTCTACAAGCAGAACACTAAACTCCTGTAGAAGCAACGTTTTTTAAGCCAGTGTGCATAGAGCCTAATGATGCCTCTGCCTTCTATCTAACTCTTCTGCCGTGGCCACTTAAAAGGGTTGTAAAGTTACGTGTTTTTTCACCTTAATGCATCCTATGCATTAAGGTGAAAAAACACCTGGCAGTCACCGGCCCCCTAGACCCCCCGTTTTACTTACCTGAACCCCTTCATTCAGTAGGCGGGGACACGCTGGCTCCTTCTCCACGGGTTCCCGGCTCTTGATTGGATAGATTGATAGCAGCGCAGCCATTGGTTCCCGTTGCTATCAATCAAATCCAATGACGGGTGGCGAGGCAGAGTGCGGCATTCTGTGTCTATAGACCGCAACATAACCCCCTCGGGGAAGCGCTTCTCTGAGGGGGTTATCAGATGTGGGGAGGACCTGCGAGAGCCACCAAGGGACCCCAGAAAAGCAGGTTCGGGGCCACTCTGTGCAAAACGAGCTGCACAGTGGAAGTAAGTATGACATGCTTGTTATTTAAAAAAAAAAATTACCCTTACAATCACTTTAAGCACAGGAATTAGATTTTAATCTAAGCGTCTTGTTACCAACTTGTGAATTTTGGGGAAAATTAGGGTGGCATTGTGTTCAGTGCCACTCCTCCATTCCATCCACTAAGTTTAGGGTTTGTCAGACCTTAATGACATCAAAACCACTGCCATAGAAGATAGAAAGACCATAACTGGCCTGAAGACATCTGGAAAGTTATAAAAAAAAAGAAAAGTAAAACTCTTTAGGAGGGATGGGAAAAATGCTGGGAGAGAAGGAAGTGCAGAGTTTAGCTCTTTTTTCAAGAAAAATAAGAGTGCACAGTATCTTTTATCATCCTTTGTAATCATGCAGCCATACCCTTTCCAAAAGGTTATTTTATGTTTGTCTGCGGGCGATTACACCTTTTAATAAATATAGATTTTACTGTAACTGAGCCCAGTATAGCAGATTGATTCATTTAGGCGTTTATCTGCTCGGTCTAGTCCTACTAATGATGCATCATTAATCATGACTGGACTGCAGCTTTGAATTTTTTAATTGTATCCTTAACTGCCTCTACCACCCCTCCGGTCTGAGAGGTCAGCTGAAAATTTATCCAGCACAATCTTTAAACTCTCGACCTCTGAATAAGTTAAAAACTTTGTTTCAAAAATTAATCCGTAGAACCAATTAACCGTTAAAACTTGCATCTACTCAGTAAAGTCACTGGCGGGTGATGAGAATCAATCAGGCTGGCCAAAAAGTTAATGATTAATGTCACATAAACTTGGCAGAGGCAGCTCAAAAATTGATTGAAGAAACACAGAGACAAGTTGATATGCAGCAAAATAATCAATATGCAATAAAATTAATAGGCGTGTCAAGAAAATACTGCATCTCCAATGTCTCTCCTGAGCAATCCTGCATTCAGAATTTATTTCTGACCTTCGGATGGGGAAATTACAGTTGTAAATCCTTATACGCCTGTAGATAGGAGCTGGTAAGCATTGTCAGGGCTGAATTTATCCATTGTTTCACTTAATGATCGTCACTTTTTGAATGCTATTTTCATTTTTTTTTTCCCTAGACCTATTAGGAAAGCAATTTTATTGGAAAATATCACACGTTATAATATAGATTCATTTTAGGCTGGCAAAGTTTTTTAAGTAGATTTTGTTTTTATTTTTTAAGACTCAAGTATGTTAGTTTTCATGTAAGTATAAATGTATTTATTTTGACCTCTTTGCTGCCAGACCTGGCTCTCCACTTTTAACCTCAGGAGATCAAACTCTTTTTGCTATTTTTCATTTTTCTATCAGGTTTCTTTTTTCAAAAAGCAATAAAGTATATTAGGTTTTACAACAGATCCATCAACTAACATCAAGCAATAAAACATCATGAGGAGCCTTCATCAACGGAATGTCACAAGAAATAAAAGCATTCTATAAGCATCAGAATGGCAAAAATGTCTTCAAGAAACATGTAAATTACCCTAACACTCCTGGGGTTAGTGCTCACCACCCATTCCTCTGGGTGGCATTTCCTGAGGGCTATACAGCAATTGACATACTATATATCCCCCACTGGTTTTGGGGGCGGGGCATCAAAGTTGGCGAGGGACCCATCTCTATCATATTTCCCTATTCTGTTTACTTAGAATTAGGGTTAGGTTTAAAAGTCTGTAAAATAACTCCCAAACCATACATTTTCAGAAAGCACAGAAACCCTAGAAAAAAATGCTGCTAATAATTTTGTACACTCCCTATAGCTGTGCAAATGTTTAGCCAAACAATAGTTAAAAAAAACAATATTATCGTTATCAATATTATTAGCACAGGCAAGCACAACATAACTTACAAAATGTCTATTAACCACATCCCACCCGGCCTATAGCAAAATGACGGCCGGGTGGGTGCTCGCCCGTTCTGACTGGACATCATACGACATTCAGCAGAACAAGCCGCTCCAACGCGCCCCAGGAGTGTGCAGCGCGGTGATTGGTTGTGCAGTGTGTCGTTTTGACACATCTCATCTCCAGTCACGGTCTGATGTAGGCTCTTTACCATGTGATCAGCTGTGTCCAATCATCAGGAATGCCTGTCAGTGCCTCCTCATCAGTGCCATCTATCAGTGCCCTTCAGTGCTGCCTATCAGTGTCTATCATTGCTGCCTATCAGTGCCCATCAGTGTCACCTATCAGTGTTCATCAGTGCTGCATATCAGTGCCACCTATCAGTGCCCATCAGTGCTGCATATTAGTGCCGCCTATCAGTGCTGCATATTAATGCCTCCTCATCAGTGCCACCTTATCAGTGGCGCTTCATCAGTGCCCCTCAGTAAAGGAGAGTACTTACTTATTTACAAAATGTTATAACAAAAAAAAAGAAAAAAAATCTATTTTTTTTATTTTCTGTCTTTTTTTATTTGTTTAGCAAAACATAAAAAACCCAGTTTTGATCAAATACCACCAAAAGAAAGCTCTATTTGTGTGAAAAAATTTTTTTAGTACAGTGTTGTATTACCATGCAATTGTCATTCAAAGTGCAACAGCACTGAAAGCTGAAAATTGGCCTGGGCAGGAAGGGGGTGAAAGTGGCCAGTATTGAATTGGTTAAAGTGGTTGTAAAGGCACAATTTTATGTGCAGAAGCCACCCTCCCCCCTAACACTTACCTGAGCTCCTTATTGATCCAGTGATGTCCACGAGAGCCTTGCCTCTTTGGGGACTCACACCCCTTATTGGCTTTTGGCAGCAGCGAGAGCCATTAGCTCCCGCTGCTGTCAATCACAGCCCATGAGCCAATCAGGAGATGGAGGGGCGGGGCCCAGCTGCGGCTCTGTGTGTAAATGGACACACCGAGCCGCGGCTCAGAAGTGTGCCTGCTAGGGTGCCCCCAGAACAAGCTGCTTGCTGTGGGGCTACCCCGCAGAAGGGAGGAGTCAGGAGCGCTGGCAAGAGACCCGAGAAGAGGAGGATCCAGGCTGCTCTGTGCAAATCCACTGCACAAAGCAGGTAAGTATTACATGTGTATAACATTTAAAACAAGAATTTAATATCGCTTTAAATTTAAAAGAAAAAAATGTACTAAGTGAATAAATATCATTTGTTTGTCAATGTTAAATTTAGACTATTTGGAAATGGTGAAAAAAAGGTATAAAAAACTGTATATAAGTAACTTACACTAAAAATCTGAAGGATGCGGTAATGATGAATTGGCAGTGCCACATGAGCACTGTGTTTGCATTGCAATAAAATAACGGAGGCATACATTATTCGCAAATGTAAAAACAAAAATAGCTGCGCTCTATACCATAAACCCTAAAACTTAATAGTGACTGAATAACCTGTAAAAATTACTTCCCAAAAAAAAAACAGTGAATGTTATAAATATCAAGTTATAAAAAATAGAAAAAAACAAAATTGTTCAAGCAAATTTCCAATAGAACAGTCTTTATCAAACTGATCGACTTGTGATCAATTCCAAAGAAGTGTGACTTTTCTTGCAAACCAAATGTGACTTTTCTTATAAACCCACCACCGTATAGATTGTGCACTTACCAGCTAACAGACAAATAATGCCTGTGGCTAACACCCAGCCAGGGCCTTTTCCTCAATGGAGTTCCAGTCTCAATCCGTTCACCGTATCTGTGGAGGGATCTCCCGGACTAAATGAAAGCAGACCCGAACCTCCAATGCAAGCTTGTAAGCAGCTCGGTATATGGTGAGAAAATAGCAATGGACAGCCATAGGTAAAACCCGCTGGGTTTTGACGTCAACCTGTGACGAAACGCGTCGGCAGAAGTGATGTACTGACGTCACCGTGCACTACGTCCCGCTGTTTGCAAGCGCGGGCGTGTGTACTGCAGCTGGCCGGCCTCAAAATACTTTTATCCTATGCTGTTTACACCTATTCAGCGCTTTGTACTTTTAACAATTTTAAATAAATACCCAGCGGGTTTTACCTATGGCTGTCCATTGCTATTTTCTTCAGAGCCTCGCCTGATCCACCATATACCGAGCTGCATACAAGCTTGCACCGGAGGTTCGGGTCTGCTGTCGTTTGGTCCGGGAGATCCCTCCACAGACACGGTGATCGGATCGAGACTGGAACTCCATTGAGGGAAAGGCCCTCGGTGGGCGTTAGCCACAGGAATTATTTGTCTGTTAGCTGGTAACGCACAATCTATAAGGTGGTGGGTTTACAAGACAAGTCACATATGGTTTGCAAGAAAAGTCACACTTCATTGGAATTGATCACAAGTCGATATCTTCATCAATTTGATAAAGACTGCTCTATTGGAAATTTGCTTGAACAATTTTGGTTTTTCCAGTTTTTATCACTTAATATTTATAACATTCGCTGTTTTTTTTGGGAAGTAATTTTTACAGGTTATTCAGTCACTATTAAGTTTTAGGGTTTATGGTATAGAGTGCAGCTATTTTTGTTTTTACATTTGCATTTGTGTGTATCCCACGTTGTGTTGCAGCTTTTTGTTAAATTTATTCCAGTGCAGTTTTTTCCTATACCACATACATTCTTCGCAACACAGCGCATTACAACATGTGGCAACCCGTCAAGACATGCTGCCACATGTTGGAGCCTATTTATAGACAGCTATCGCAAAAAATTGTAACTTGCATAATACGCTTATTTCCTATGACCATCAGTGCCCTAGTGGAAATATTGCTGAATTTGCTTTATTGAGGTATTTCAGGAAAATAAGGCATTATGGCCACTAGATGGAACTGATAATCATGGGAAATAAATGTATTAGGCAAATTATAGTGATTATTTGAGATGTTTGTGCGAATGCTTGACAAAGCAATTTTTTAAAAATAGATCCAATTACATTTTTGAAAAGTTTATTAAAAAAATCAAGCACTGCAATGCAACAACCCACATGCACAATACACACCAGTGTACATGTTGTGCGCATCATATCCTGTTGGTGTGAATGGGCCCTTAGTGTGTTGGTACCCTGCAGTACACCAGTGCACATCATGCATATTTTTTATTCTTTTTTACATTTCTGTTGGAGGAAGTTTTGGGGAAATATCAGGGGAATAAATAGACTGATATTGCATGTTTAGAATAGAGAAATGGATTGCTATACAGATCGCACTCACTAACACTGTGCATGAAAGTTGTTCTGTGCAGAGCGCTTCTTGTTCATTCACAAACTGAAGAGATAGTAAACATGTTAATCATGTTAACTATCTATTCTGTTTTGAATGAACACTAGAGTGTTCTGTACTGCAAACTCCGGTGTTCATTTAGGAAAGTGAAGAGATTGATAAATATGAGACACATACAGTATTTACCGATCTCCTACTCGTTACCCTAAACTGCTGTGTCCCCACAATCAGTTTGCCTCCACTACCCGCAGGAGGAGAGAGCCATGATTGGAAAATAACATAAAGCTTGGAGAGCTGTGGAGGAAACTTAGAAAGCAATGGGGATCAGAGGGGAGATGATAGTGGGCACAGAATTGGAACACAGGAAAGCACATAGCAGACGGTAGGGGGGTGGGGGGGCAGTCACATGTGTTATACAGTAAGTGTTAGCAATCAACGGCTCCCGCTGCTGTCAATCAAAAGCTGTGACATTGGAGCGGGGGGAGGGGCTGAGTCCCACTGTCTGTGTCAATGTGTCAATGGACGCAGCAGCAGGACTCGGGAGTGAGCTTTCCGTGGGGGCACCTGATGAAGAGGATCAGGGCTGCTCTGTGCAAAATTATTGCACAGAGCAGGTAAGTATTACATGTTTGTTAGTTGAAAAAAAAAATGGACGTTTACAATCGCTTTAATGCATTCTATGCATTAAAGAAATATTAAAGCCTTGTTTTTATTTTTAGTTTTTAAATAAAAAACATTTTATACTTACCTTCTCTGTGCAATGGTTTCCTCTTCTGGGGTCCTATGCCAGCGCTTCTGGCCCCTCCCTCCTGCCGAGTGCCCCCACAGCAAGTAGCTTCCTGTGGGGGCACTTAAGCAGGCATGCTCCTGAGCTGCGGCTCTGCGTGTCCATTCACACACGGAGCTGCGGCTCAGCCCTGCCCCCCTCCTTCTCCTGATTGGCTCACTGGCTGTGATTGACAATGGCTCCCGCTGCTTCCAAAAGCCAATCAGAAGTGCAAGTCCCTGGAGAGCCAAGGCTCTCATGGACATCGCTGGACAAAGAGGGGGTTCAGGTAAGTATTAGGGGGTCAGTGAGCTGAGGAGGAGGGGCATACTAGTACGACTTAAACCTATAGGGAAGCCATTCCATTTATTTTCATATCAAAACTTTACTACTGCTATCAGTGGCATTAAAAAGCCCTCTCTGGGCTGCACAGTGTTAAGAAAAAATGTTTTGCCTTGGTATATGTCCCCCCATGGCAGTGTCCTGCTACCTATGCCCTTTTTTTAACCAAAAGCTTTCAAACTAACCTTGAGAAAATTGAGTACTGTCCGTGATACTTTTTTTATTTGCACTAACATACAATTTTTCAGGACAAGATTTCGGGGTATGTCCCCTTCTTCTGAGAGAGGTGGAAGAAGGGGACATACCCCGAAAGCTTGTCCTGAAAAATTGTATGTTAGTGCAAATAAAAAAAGTATCACGGACAGTACTCAATTTTCTCTGTCACAATTGCACTAATACGGCTACAATTAAATCAAACTAACCTTGAAAAAGGCAAAAAAAGACAAGATTTCAATCTAACAGACCTCAGTGGGGTTCAGGAGCTGTGTTCGGGGTTTGCTGATTTTTTGAAGTGCTTGGAGAACATCCAGTGAACCAGGCTTTGCTTGGTTTGCTCGTTGCTACAGTGCATTTCACAATGTGGGGCAGATTTATCACACAGCTCCACAGTGCAAAACAGGGCAATGAGGCGGATTATAGAAATAAGATTTAATATGAGTTCTCGACTTGATTTATAAATTTTCTCTAGAAATGCACCTAAATGAAATGTCTCACACCACTTCCTAATTCTGCGCAAGATCTGACTGACAATCTGTCTCTGATTTTTGCATACATTTTGCAGTCCAGTGCTCAGGATTGCAGGAACAGGGTAATTCACAAATATATAAAACCTATTGCTAATCCTTTCCTTAAAGCAAAATTTAACTCACTAAATCAATATTTTCTTATTTTGTCCCTCCCCCCTCCCTCTTACACAAATGCTAATGTAGCAGGTGCCCTGCGGCCCCGTACTTTCTGTCAGGCCACCGCCGGGTTGACACAAGCATGGATTAGCTCTCAGAAGGGAGAGTGCGCCTGTCAGTAGCTGCAGGGGAATCCCCCCCCTCTCTCCTCACTGAAGATTTCTGTGTGTGAGCACTGCTCACACAAGCCATCCACCTTACTCCCTCTCCTGTTTTCTTATTCGCAGGGGAGAGAGAGAGCCAGTCAGGAGCAGAGCTACAAAGCTGCAGGAGCAGCAAAGGATTGTGGGACATGTTGTCCCTAACACAAATGGCCCCAAAGTCTTCTATGGGAAAAGAACTGCACACCCCAGCATGCTCTGGAGAAAAAGAAGAGAGACCCAGAGGCTGACTGGAAGTGGGGGCAGATGCCAAGAGGCAAGGAAAAGACTGAACCCAGGGGAAAGGTGTTGCCTCCCAGGTCGGTGTACTGTTCCTTTCAAGCATCCACGGCTGCTCAGGGACATCCTGCCTGAGAGGGGGGTCCCAGGTGCCTTATCCAGGCGCACCTGTACAGACAGCGTAAAGCATTCCAGTTCTGAGGTGGCCAGTCGGGCTACCTGAAGAGTCTGCTTGATCCAAGACATTTAATTTGGGCCTCGATCCCAAGATTGGTAAGCGGGCACTTGCCCATTTTACGGAGGTACAGAGACACGGGGCTGAAGTCTGGCAGCGGGGTGCCATTCTGGGGAAGCTTCTTTGAAGCTAAAATCAGCAAGCAGTCCAGACACAGATATGATTTTATACATCTAATCAAATTGATGCATACATGAGTACATAAAACTTCAGCCTCCCAAAGGCTAATGGAACATTACCTTGAACAGTGGCAATACATTAAAAAGTGTTTGCAGAAACAGAGATAGAGTTATAAGATGGGCGATATAGTCCAACCCATTGTCTAGGCAGGAAGTGGTGTCCCAGGGTTCCTGAACCCCTCCCCCAGGGGGAATGAAATGGGGCCATTTGGAAACATCGTCCAGCTTTACCC
Source organism: Lithobates clamitans (assembly GCA_037952925.1). NCBI lineage: Eukaryota > Metazoa > Chordata > Amphibia > Anura > Ranidae > Lithobates > Lithobates clamitans. The sequence goes on from JBBGZY010001301.1 coordinate 1,261,362, forward strand.
CAAGGGGAAGCTACAAGAAAATGTCTCTCTGCCTATATGTTACTCCAATCCTGGCTCATAGAAAGAGAATTCAACACACTGTCCCTCTGCACGGGAGTTCTTCTATAAAGCCTTCCTACAATATATGGTTTCCCTGAATGCCCTTCACTTACCAGAGGCAGAGCTACCACGTCACCCTAAAACTGAGGCGCACATATTGGCGGTGGTGAAATCTTGTGCCCAAAATGGGGAACTACACCCAGTGCCTTACCTTACACAGTTTAGTGAATTAGGTAAATTTGTTTTCACTTCAGTGATGCACTTGTGTTATTTGTAATTCCTGTACACATACCTGGGTATTCAAAGTAAACAGGACTTCACATTATTTACTGAGTGAAGTTTACATTCTTTACCCCTTTGTAAAACGACTCCATCTTTACTGTGTCCATATAAGGCAAAATTACAGTGTCTTTGCAAAGGTCTCCCTCCGGATCCATTTATTCTCACCTTACCCACACTCCCTCACTGCTCCTTCCTCCTTCGCAACCACTACAATACTAAGTACTTCCAGGAATGAAGGAGCAAAGGACCTTCCATGTGACAGTGCATGGGTCTAGCAGCATCTAGCAGCAGCAGAGAACCAATGGCGAGGGAACAGATGGATTGATCTGGCTCAAAGCATGGCAACCAGGATCCTACTGCTTAATATGAGAATGTGTTTCTGACAGCAGTGTAGGTCACTGTGTGACCCCCCCCCCCCCAGCAATCCTGCCAACCTAGGCTATGGCTTGTGTTTGCAGTGCACATGTGAGCGGGGCCTACCCGTGCACATGGGGTAAAACTTGCACATATCACATTCATCAATGGCCTGGACCAAGTGGGGACTGGGGTCATGTGGAACATCAAACATTGAGGCAGTTCCCCAACTTAGAGATGAGCTTTCCTCTGAAAAGCGACTTGCCCTACATCGCTACACAATGTAACTTGTGTGTTTGCATTAGGAGGGATGTGCTAAGCCTGCGCCTACTCCACCAATCCAGCGTACCTCACTCTCACTCACAGAATAGGGTGTTGTTGAGCACATAGCGTGGACCTCATGCGTGCTTTCACTGAATTCTGTCATTCCTGTACCATGTGACCAAGCCACAGACCTCCGTAATGCTAATCTGCTCCTGTTTACTATGGGAGATGGGCTGCTGGGGATGAGCCAGAACACTGCCCCCTTTGCTACTGAAGGACCTGTCATCTTACCAGGTAACACGCCTAGCAACTGGTTACTGTAGCTTGTTCCTTTACTTTGTTACCCAAAGCACCTACACTTCTCTTCCTTGTTTTGTAGAGTTACGTTTTTTTAGCAGTGTTACTTCATACCCCATAGTGCGATTACAGACCCAGGTTCTTTGGAATAATGCCAGAACCAACATGCACCCCTTGAATAACTTCAGACCAGGCTTATAACAGTAATGATAGCTTTACTGTAGAAAAGCATCATGGCAATAAATCATTAATATATATAACAATAATAGTGTAGTGCTCAAAAAATAGTGAAATAAACATCAACACATGTTTAAAGTCTAAGGTGATAAATCTTGAAGAAAGTGCTTGATCATGAAGTGCAGTCAAAAAAGTAAGGTTGTCATGCTTACCAGATGGGGTGGACAGAATCGTAGATAAAAACAAGCTTGTTCTTTAAAAGGTAAAGAGCGATTGCCGCGGTAACAAGCTTGTTTTTTATCTACAATTCTGTAAGTGTGAACCCCTCTTTTTTAAAAGAAAAGAAATGACGGTATTATGCTATGTGGATCCATTTGTCTTTCATGTTCAATGCCAATGGAATGACTTAACACTTGCTGCATGCCTTGGAGCTTGTTCGTCTGAAGTACGATCTTCCATCATCTATCCTTGAGGTCCACCTTCCACCTACTGCTTCACTCAAAGATTACTACATTGAGGCCGAGTCCTCACTATGCATGTTTGACCCATGTGCTGCATGGTACTTGTGTCCATCCCATCTGGTAAGCGTGCCAACCTTACTTTTTTTGACTGGACTTCATGATCAAGCACTTTTTTCAAGATTTATCACTTTAGACTTTACACTTGTGTTGATGTTTATTCACACCGTCATGGTATATTCAATCAAGATGGACTGATATGCTTGTCATTATCTCCTTACCAATTGTCTTAGTGGTGTATTTCACATTTTTCAAATTTTTCATTTTTCACTATTTTTTTAGCACTACACTATTATTGTTATATCTGTTGTTTCACTTTGTGTCTAGTGGAGTGTTGGCCGCTCACCCATTTCTCTAGGTGCAATTTTTCTTCCGTTTATCCATTAATACAACATGAATAATGTCCTTTCCCTAATTGTAACTAACATGATGTAGTGACCCAGGTATACCTCCATAAGGTGAGAGTCCATGTGGCATTGTCCATGACTTGGATGCCGCCCTTGGCTCCCAATGTCTTCACATCTTCTTTCTGGTGGGACTCTACAGCAGTCCCTGATAGGTGATTACCACTGCAATCACTACTCCTACTGAACTCTCCAATCCTAGTGGTCCTCCACTTTAAATAACACAAGAGGGCCTGCCAAAATCAAAAAGCCTGGGAACTAGTCCGAAAGTGCCTAACCCTTTCCCCAGCCAGGGCCTACTGCTGAAACTAACTAAATGCATTACAACTTGCCTACATGCAGAAATCCACATGTGGCTCTGTACCTGCTTGGGTCACCTAAGCACTGGATCTCATTAAGAAAATTGTAAAAAGAAGTGACTGACAGACATATATTTTTTTACAACAGCTGAGGGATTTCATGTTATAGGATTAGTGTGGACAGATCATTGATTATTTGTTGACTGTCTCGCTCACTTCTTAAATCTCTCAGAGACACGAAAGTTGAGATTTCTCTGCAGTAGTTTATGTCCCCTTCCATGTTTTTCTACTCTTGCGCTCTCTTGCATTTCAATATCCCAATTAATTATTTACTCACCATTAAGCATAATCTATCGGCGGATCACATAAAGCTGAAATATCAGTTTACATAGCCAGCTCATGCTGCTTGAAGGGAAGGGGGTGATGCCAGGCTTTCTATACAGCATGCTGGTCTGTGCATGGCCTCCACTAGCCATATATGATATTTACCGACTGTCTGATTTGCCAGGATGGTCCCTCTTTTTGTTCGGCTGTTTTGCTATGACTGTGTCCCAGGATTGAGCAACAAAGTTTGCATATTATTGAAACATGGTTTATTTGTATGCAAATCACCTGGCTCATTAATGTGCTTTTTGGCAGGTGCAGTTAACTTTCCTGCCACTAGATGGCTCTGTGGCCATTATGGCATGGTAAGCGGAAAGGTATAAGCAGATGTTAGTTTCCCTTTTAGAGCAACCCTCCACTTGTAATATAACGTGGGAGGTTCCCTGGGTGTTTTGCATTATGGGAACAAGGAACCCCAGAGCTGCAAAGAATTTATAATTTACTGAGCTGAGCTAAAGGACCCTGTGCAGGGCTGAATTGCCAGGCAAGCTGAAACAAATCAAATGAGGAGAAACTGTGTTCGCCCTGTCTCCCCTGAACTTTTCTGCTGGTCCAGTAGCAGGATGCAGAAGGTCTCGCAGTCCTGGACAGAGTCCTTTTATGTTAGTAGTAGTGGAAGCCTGGGAATAAGATTGTCATTTGGGAGTGTACCCAGCTGGGTAGAACTGTAAAAGGCCCATTGGGAAGAAACTGGTATACTAACTGAAGCACTTTTTTCCCCCTGACCCTCAGCAGAAGGTCCTGTGACTTAGTAAGCTCTAACAAGCAGGGCCCTCTGATTCCTCCTGTATTGATTTGTATTGTAAGTGTACTGTCTGCCCTCATGTTGTAAAGCACTGTGTAAACTGTTGGAGCTAAATAAATCCTGTTTAATAATAATAATAGTGATGGAAGCCTAATTCTGTGGACTGGCTACAATATAGAACAAAAAAACTGCGCTAAAAATGTTAAACAATAATGAAATAAAAAAGTCCAAATAAAGTCCAAAATAAATAATCATAGACTCCTCAATGTGATAATGTTGAAAGAAGATGATTCATTTGGGATACAACTGTGTGGTGAAATGCTTACCAGAACGTAAGACTAATTCAGACAGGTGGCTTAAACCCGGCCAGGGCCTTTAGAGAACGATTCCAATATGAGAAGATCAGTCGCACTCGTGCATCAAATCAGGTCCGCATAGGGTTTATCCAAAAAATATATGCAAAAAAATAGCGTGATACTGACATAGTAATAGGCAATAAACCAAAAAAAAACAAAAAAAGAAGGAAAAATGCAACCTCCCAAAAACAAAATCATGAATATCATACAGACATCCTGTGCAGCATGCAATGAGTAGTGCCCTTGGATATAAAAGCAAAAACACCAAATTTATCTGCTTACCAGAGATCAGAGATAGGTGAGCATATAACTATCACCAAAATATCAGAAAACGCACCAAGTGCACAGACATAAGAAGCAGCTTACCAGATGGCAAACTAGTGTACGCACACTCGGCTGAAAACCTTAATATCTCAGCGTGACCCAGGGTTAACTTATGCGAACCTGTAGGGGTTCCTGCTTACCGGAAGGTCAATTGAAAAAAAACACAAACAGAAATCCTGGTGGAGTGCCGCGATCCCGTCCTGGCAGGCTCGTCACGGGCTCGATGTACATAAGATTCAAAAAAGGAACAGCCAATAGCGTAATACCGTAGGAACTCCGATTTATTAAAAAGAATAACACTTACAATAAAAGCAAAGAATACAGCAATGCCGGCCGTCACTCAAAACAGCTCCCGTCCACAGCAGGGCAACGTGGTGACGTCAGCACGTCCCTCCCAGATGCGTTTCGTCACAGGTTGACGTTCTCAATGGCTACAATATACATAGGAAAGTGGTACCATTCTGTGGTGCTCCCAAGGAGAGAAATGGGGAAAGGCGAAGATGGCTTAACTAAAAGACAAGTACTTGTGCTCTGCACTGAAGTGACAGCTTTAGTATGTCTAACCTCACATGTCACTGGAGATTCTGATAGAATGTCAAATGTGATATGTCATGGAAAGTTATGTGAAGATGTGAAGTTGCAATAAAATGCCAGAAGTGCATTTGTGTCTGGACATTTCTTTATTTTACATATCAAGGCTTCTGGCTGGGGATGTCATGAGCGGGCATCTAGTCAGGAGTATGACACTATATAGTGGACAGTTTAACTCAACAACAGGTGGGTGGTTGTCCAATCCAAGAAAAAGTGGGGCGGGGCTGTACAATTTGGTGCCAATACCTGCCCAATCATAGGCCCCCCCTACAGGTCTGTGTATGGCAGAGGTGCAGGAAAATACCTTCTTAGGGGGCAAAACTGTGTCTGGCCCTGGAGTGGAAGCATTAAAAGAGCTGGTAGGAGGTTGCATGGCAGCTGTATACAAGGGGCACTGGTGAGCTGTGTTCAGGTGAGCTGTGGACAAGGTATTTAGGGGTGCAGATAAGCTGTGGACAACAGTTTTGGAGATGCAGATGAGCTGTGGACAGAGGGTTCATGGGTGCAGGTAAGCTGTAGAGGGGAGTAACGGTGATCTGTGCTGTATACAGGTGAGCTGTGGACAAGAGGCTCATGTGAGCTGTGGATGAGGGGTGCAGGTGAGCTGTGCATAACAGATACAGGTGGTGCAGGTAAGATGTGGATGAAGGGTGCAGAGGTGAGAGTTGGATATGAGGGTGTAGACATGAGCTGTAGATGAGGGGTGGAGAAGCAAGCTGAGCCAAGTTTGGGCTGGGGGAGGGAGAGCTGTGGATGAGGGGTACAGAGGGGAACTGTGGAGGAGGGGTGCAAAGGAAAACTGGGAACAATGGTTGCAGATGTGAGTAGTAGAAAAGGAGAGCTGTGAACCAGGGTGGTCTTTTATTAAACTCTCCAGTATCTTCCCAATTAAAGACATTAAACTAACGGTCTATAGTTACTTTGTAAAGACTTTGATGCCTTTTTAAATATGGGCACCACATTGGCTTTACACCAATCCGGTGGTACCATTCCAGTCATTAAAGGGTCCCTAAAAATTAGAAACAATGCCTTTGAAATGACAGAGCTCAATTCTTTTAGGATCCCTGGGTGGATGCCATCTGGTCCAGATGCTTTATTCATCTTTATTCTGTCTAAATATTTCTGGACCATATCATTTTTGAGCCATTGTGGATTATTTGGGGCTGTGTCAATACCATTACCATTATGGACCTAAGCCCTCCCCCCCTCCCTTTTACTCCTTTGTATACACAGAGCTTTCCCTTTGTCCCCAGTCACCCACTCTAGATTATTTTGTAAAGGGCCTACATGCTCAGACCTGATCTTTTTACTATTAATATAGTTAAAGAATTTTTGGGGGTTTATCCTATCTTTTGCAATATGTCGTTTGTTTTAAATTTTTGCGGCTTTGATTTCTTTTTACATATTCTGTTATATTCTTTGTAACATATTAACAATGGTATTTTACCTTATGCACTTTATATGTAATTGATATGTATGCACAGAACACATGAATTTTTAATTTATGTGTTCCTTGGTTGGAAATTGGGACATAGTATTGCACAAAACCCTATTAGCACTTTTTTGTAGAGGATAGCGCAGCTTTGTTTTTCTTATACACACACTTATGCACATTTTGCCAGAGTTGTCTGGATCATATAACTGGCTGAACAAAACTGCACAAACTTTGGCAAGTAAAGCAGTTGATATGAAAGTATTTCAACTTATTTATTTGCTTGCCTGGAGTTCAGTTTTAAAAAGAAGCCACCAAAATCTCTGATTTTCCATATTCTTTATCCTTCAAAAATGGAGGAAGGACTGCTAGAAACACAGCCAGAACCATTCATTTTCAAAAGGCGTAATATATTCTAAGAGATCAAACAAACTGTATTTTAGAGAAACATATAGACAGAAGTGGGCATAAACAATACGCCCACAGAAATTCAAACGTCCTACTGCTAAACACTCCCAGATCCTTCCAAGCTTTAATCAATAAAGCTTTATTAATATATCAGCAGGGTTAACATTAATCTACGGAGACTGATTATTCTCATAGCCTCAGCCAAGATTTGTTTTGGGTTAACAATCAAGAAGGAAATAATAGGAAAAAAAAATCAAACGGTGAAAACAGCTTCACCTGCAGAAATTTGGAAAATGTTTAATTATTTATACCATGACAGCTACACCAGCGCACAGACGCCTGGACCTTGCTTTTCACAGAGCAACAAATAAATGAGATTATGAGCTGCTGACACCAGAGGAATACAGAAAAATCAAAATGAATAGCTGTCAGGAGATCTTTGTGTCTGGCTGCCCCACGTGGCTCTGGCGTTCCCCCTCGCAGTTCGCCATATCGACCGTCTGCGCTGTTTCCCAGACAGCACATAGAGGCCATCTCACTACCCAGACTGAAAGACAAATTAAACCGAATCTGTGTGTGATGGCCTTTTCACTTCAATATAACAGGATAAATAGAAAATGGGAGATATTTATCCATGGTGAGCCGCTTGCTGTTTACAGGAAGAGTGTCAGCCATTGATTATTTTATTTGACGTAATTTGAAAGAAGCGGCAGGTTTATTAAGTCCAAGTAGACAATATGAGATTGCCATTTAACTCTGATGTATGTGTTTATACAGTATAGAGAATTATAAATGTATTTTTAAATACATTTATTACATGTACCTGAAATTGTCTTCATGTGGTCCCTACAAAGTAGGACCAGGAGAGGTAATGGTGGCCATGTAAGCCAAACAAACTACACTGCATTGCACATAACTGTCAATCTGAAGTTGGCCATAGGTTCTATACTATATTCACTTGTGCATAAACCAGTATATTCAATAAAGTGCAAACGTGTAAAGCAGTAATTAATTAATAATAAATGTTGCATGAGACCATATATGCTATGTGCAAAAAAGTGACATATGAAAATATTCCTTAAAACTTTGTGGGTAAATATGAAACAAATCAATTATTGCAATAAAGTGACAAGTACAACTCAAAATATCTTGATTGATACAAAAACACAATGTACAATAAATAACATATGAAACAGAAAATTAATATGAAGTAAAAAAAGTCTTTTTGTTCAAATTGTTGTCTAATCCAAAGTGCTAATGACCAGTCCATCAAAATAAAGAAAAGGACATATTTCCAACCAAAAACAAAAGACAAAAAAACAGCATTGGGAGCACTCCCGATGACATCTTCATGACGAAACGCGTAGGACGGAGCCATAGAATTATTGCATCACTTCCTGTTTTGGTCTGTGGATTATAAGAAAATCAAGGACTTCCTGGTTTTTATACTGCTTTCTTTCTTTGCACCGAATGTAAGTGCACTACCATTGTTTTACATATAAATAAACGGTTTTAATGGTATTGCACTACAGAGTATCAATTTCTCTTGCATATACTGCATATACGAGGTGAAGGGGCCAATAAGGAATAATACAGCAGAGGTCCAGGTACACATACAGCAGTGTGGCTGTGAAAGTGCAACACCCCCTAGAGGGGAGAGCCCTCTGGTGTGTGCAATATATATAGGACAGCACGGAGTAGAGCACTTGCGCATTAATATTTACCTTAGGAAGTACAGAAGAAGCACAAGTCACTTTGCTGTTTTTTTGTCTTTTGTTTTTGGTTTTCGGTTGGAAAGATGTCCTTTTCCTTCTTTTGATGGACTGCTCATTAGCACTTTGGATCTGACAACAATTTGAACATGTCAAAAATACTTTTTTACTTCCTATTAAATTTCTTTTTCATATGTTATTCATTATACATTGTGTTTTTGTATCAATCAAGATATTTTGAGTTGCACTTGTCACTTTATTGCAATAATTGATTTGATCCATATTTACCCACAAAGTTTTAAGGAATATTTTCATATGTCACTGTCTTGCATATAGCATATATGGTCTCATGCAACATTTATTATTTATTAATTACTGATTTACACGTTTGCACTTTATTGAATATATTGGTTTATGCACAAGTGAATATAGTATAGCACCCTAATAGGATCCCAGAGCAGTGCCACCTTAAACACTTTCGCTCCCAATATTCAGACCCTACTTAGGTAGGTGTCACGGTGGAGGCAGCAGATTTTTCTGGTTAATAGATTCCCCATCAGCGCAGAGCAACAACACTATTTTCTAAAGTTGGCCATAGGCTGATCGGAATTCAGCCATTTCTGGAGGGACAGGCCAAATTTCAATCAGTGCATGGCTGCCCCTGCTCGACAGAAGTCAATTGTTTACCAACAGGCAAAAGTTCGGACCAAACTGTTGGCTCAATCTTACTAGAGGCTAAAGCAGGCCATACACGGTTCGAATCTCGGGCCGGGTCAGCGGAAACCATGTTGGTCCAGCCTGCTAGGTTTTACCTGCAATTATAGCAATAATCACTGTCCTCTCCTGGCCAGGGATGGCTTCCCCTGCCCCCCCACTGCGAGAAGACAATGACTTGGCAAGATTGATTCCTGTATCAACACTGTTTGTGTTGATGGGGGAATCAAGCGAATATCTTTTCTGCAACCTGTGGTTGCAGAAAAGGGAAAACGCAAAATGCTGCGTTCTGCGTTTTCCCACGGCCAGCAGTCAAAACGTTCCTATACTGAATGCGATTCTTCTGCGTTCAGGAGAGAGAAGTTTAACCTCACCTAAACGCTGCCAACTCTCCTAAACTCAAGTTTAGGAGATGCCAGGAGCTGCTTTTTTATATGAAGCCTAAGAAGGATCAAAGTAATTTTGAAAGAGTTAGCTTCTGGATAATCCTAACTTCACCATATTTTCGTTTTAGGTAAAATATGCTTGAAAAATACCTTAAAGCCTAATTGAAGTTTAATAAAGCATGCAGGAAATTAATGTTCTGTACATGTCTTACTTTTATTTTGTTATTAATTCAGCCCCAATAACAGCACAAAGTTATGTAACTGGGGAGGAGGCTGTATAAATGGACCATTGCTCTCTACATTGAAGCAGTGGTCTCACTCCAGCAGTCCGATACCTCAGAGTTGGAATATTTCAAGCAGTAAAATTCACACTTCCTGGTGAAGTGCTTTTCTGAGTTGTACAATGACACAAGAATCAAAGAAAGGAACCAAAAAAAGCAGAAGGAACAGGAATCAGACCTGGAAGTGTTCGATGCCAACGTAGCTTTTTAAAACTGCAGCACATAATAGTTGAAACTGGTCACTGTACAGGTGAGCATACACTGTCTTATATTGCAGGAACCTTCTGGATTATGACATTTAAAGAGGGTATTGCAGGATTTTTAAAAGTGTGCTGGCTTTTAGGGGGCTAATTTCAAAGATTTGTATGCCACCTTGTTAATGTATCTCTTTTATTTACTAATTACATTTTTACTGAGCGCTGGAACAATAGCTTGACCAGTGTAGATCAGATGTCCCACCTTCTTTGGTGTCTGCCCGACCATATGTACCCACGATCCCCCATTGCTATTACCTAAATTAATGAGACCACACATGAACTGGAGTACAAATGGCCATAGCAGCCTTTTTATTAACAAATAACGACTTATTAAAATTCACATTATTTTCCATCAACATCTGAAACACAACTAACAGTCCTCAGCCTGTTGGTCTTTGACGGCACCCAGATATACAATTTGTTCCACTTGTAACACTGCGGGACCTTTTACCATAATAGGCCTCCAGCCGTGACAAACCAACTCGGAGACAACCCACACCCGCAGTGCAACCATTGCCGTATTCCAGCTAACCTTAGTTAACTGGAATACACCACAGGGGCACATATCACTGATGAGTCCCCTACACTTCCACCTCTACCGTATTTTCTTCCACCGTCAAAAGACCAACCACTGCCACCGCCCACTAGGGACATTGAATGCCATCCTGCAACCCCAGGGACCACAAATCAATACCCACCACAGATAAATGGATCCCATCCCTACTTAGGTACAGCCGGTATCTGACTCCAATTCTAAATGGCGAATGACCATGCCCCCATTCCGGATAGAAAATTGACCCCCCCACTTTATTAACTTTTATCTGAGTTTTGTTAAGTCTCACTACAGACCATACGTCAAGACGTCCGAGCCACCATGTCGGACCACAAGACTAGCATATCCGGGAAGGCTGTACCAGATCATTCTCACCAACATGTAGTACCAGAATGTCCGGTGGCCTGTCCAGGCGTGCAAAGTGATGCACCTTGGGCACAACCCTGCTCCACATCATCCCCGGTACCCCCAACCAGTGGACACACGCCTCCCTCCTGGAAATACCTAGCTGTTTGCCATCTGGCATACTGTTTTTCCTCCAATCCTGCCGCCTGTAGACCCTTCTGGAAAATGGCTACAAACTCAAACTTGGACAACAGAGACCCATCCCCATGCATCAGAAACGGCACCCCCACTATCGGGAAAACCTCCAAAAACTCTCTCACCACCCTCATCGGAAAATAGGGGAACCTGGCAAGGGAAACAATTGTACCCATGCATCCTTGCCCTCCTAGTCCGTTTTTGCCATGCGCAGCAATACGCGCAACTTGTCTCTACTACAGATCACATCCTGTACCCAAATACCCCCCTGAACCCTCCTAGACGGACCAGCTCGCTGATCCGAAATGCCCCAAAAAAGGCCAGTGAAAAAAATGCCTTAAATAAGGCAACTTCACAGCTGGATGAACATAACAATCCCAGCCGTACAAAAATGGCCTACAAATTGGCAAAGGACACAGGCCGCCTAGCATCTTTGTGTTTATGTGACTTCTGATTAGGGATGAGCTTCGAGTTCGAGTCGAACTCATGTTCGACTCGAACATTGGCTGTTCACAAGTTCGGCGAACAGCGAACAATTTGGGGTGTTCGCGGCAAATTCGAATGCCGCGGAACAACCTTTAAAAGTCTATGGGAGAAATCAAAAGTGCTAATTTTAAAGGCTTATATGCAAGTTATTGTCATAAAAAGTGTTTGGGGACCTGGGTCCTGCCCCAGGGGACATGGATGAATGCAAAAAAAAGTTTTAAAAACGGCCGTTTTTTCAGGAGCAGTGATTTTAATAATGCTTAAAGTCAAACAATAAAAGTGTAATATCCCTTTAAATTTCGTAGCTGGGGGGTGTCTATAGTATGCCTGTAAAGGGGCGCATGTTTCCCGTGTTTAGAACAGTCTGACATCAAAATGACATTTCGAAGGAAAAAACCCATTTAAATCTACTCGCGGCTATTGCATTGCCGACAATACACATAGAAGTTCATTGATAAAAACGGCATGGGAATTCCCCACAGGGGAACCCCGAACCAAAATTAATAAAAAAAAATGACGCGGGAGTCCCCCTAAATTCCATACCAGGCCCTTCAGGTCTGGATATTAAGGGGAACCCCGGCCAAAATTTAAAAAAAAAATGACGTGGGGTTCCCCCTAATTTCCATACCAGACCCTTCAGGTCTGGTATGGATTTTAAGGGGAACCCCGCACCAAAAAAAAAAAAAAAGCCACCTGGTGACCTCGCCCCCCTCTGACGCACGGGACATGACGGGACTTCCCTGTGGCATTCCTTGTGACGTCACAGGGAAGTCCCGTCAAGTCACCGTGCGTCAGAGGGGGTCAACGGGTGGCCCCGTCCCCGTTATTTAAAAACCGTCAGACGAGGAGCGCCGTCACACAGCGGGAGCCTCCCTCCATGCCAGCATGGGTGCAGAGCGGCCTGGAGAAGAAAATGAAGAAGAGAAGAAGAGAAGAAAAGAAGAAGAGAAGAGCGGGAGCCTCCCCCCATGCCATAGGTGTGGATCGGCCCGAGGAGAAGAAGATAGAAGACGCCGCGGAGGAGATGCTGGACGAGAACGCCGGAGGAAGAACCAGAAGAGCCAGAAGAACCAGAAGAAGAAGATGAAGGAAGATAGAAGAAAGAAGAAGCATTTAAATAAAGGAATTGTCAAAAACTGTCTCGTCATTTTTAACATTTTTGACAGTTTTTTAGTGAAATGGTAGGGGTAAGTACCCCCTTACCATTTCACACAGGGGGGGCGGGATCTGGGGGTCCCCTTGTTAAAGGGGGCTTCCAGATTCCGATAAGCCCCCCGCCCGCAGACCCCCACAACCACCGGCCAGGGTTGTGGGGATGAGGCCCTTGTCCTCATCAACATGGGGACAAGGTGTTTTGGGGGGCTACCCCAAAGCACCCTCCCAATGTTGAGGGCATGTGGCCTGGTACGGTTCAGGAGGGGGGGCCGCACTCTCGTCCCCCCCTCTTTTCCTGCGGGCTGCCAGGTTGCGTGCTCGGATAAGGGTCTGGTATGGATTTTTGGGGGGACCCCACGCCGTTTTTTTTTTTTTTTTTTGCGCGGGGTTCCCCTTAAAATCCATACCAGACCTGAAGGGTCTGGTATGGAATTTAGGGGGAACCCCACATCATTTTTTTTTTTAATTTTGGCCGGGGTTCCCCTTAATATCCATACCAGACCTGAAGGGCTTGGTATGGAATTTAGGGGGACTCCCACGTCATTTTTTTTTTAAAATTTTGGTTTGGGGTTCCCCTGTGGGGAATTCCCATGCCGTTTTTATCAATGAACTTCTATGTGTATTGTCGGCAATGCAATAGCCGCGAGTAGTTTTAAATGGGTTTTTTCCTTCGAAATGTCATTTTGCTGTGAGACTGTTCTAAACACTTTACAGGCATACTATAGACACCCCCCAGCTACGAAATTTAAAGGGATATTACACTTTTATTGTTTGACTTTAAGCATTATTAAAATCACTGCTCCTGAAAAAACAGCCGTTTTTAAAACTTTTTTTTGCATTGATCCATGTCCCCTGGGGCAGGACCCAGGTCCCCAAACACTTTTTATGACAATAACTTGCCTATAAGCCTTTAAAATTAGCACTTTTGATTATTTATGTTCGTGTCCCATAGACTTTAACGGTGTTCGCGTGTTCGAACAAACTTTTTTCCTGTTCGCATGTTCTGGTGCGAACCGAACAGGGGGGTGTTCGGCTCATCCCAACTTCTGATATCCTTTTACTGCCTGTCGACCCCAAAAATCTTTTGTAAAATCCACCTCGCCCTGTAACTTAAAGAAAAACGCTAAGCCCGTCAGCTTCTTCTCTATGGCGGACACAGACACATGTTCATAGAGACAAAGTAAATGACCATCAGCCTTACCTCCGAATCTACCTGATCTACCCCAGCTAGCAGCCACAACTCCAACCACTCCCGCCATACCTTGGTGTAGGCTGTCTATGTAGCCACACTCACCGACCTGCTGATCCATCCAGCGATGGCTCCAAGGCACTGGGAGTACAGTGGGAGCTGTGATGGATCCCACAGTCACCTGGGTCAAGGAACCCCCTGTTGTTTGGCCGCTGGTGCCAGCTCTCAGAACCTGTCCCACTAAAATCGAGACAATGAGTCAGCTAGAGTATTGTCTACCCCAGGGAGGTGAACAGCATACAGAAAAATGTTCAATTGTAGGCAGTGAAGCACCATGTGGCGCAACAGCCATAGAACGGGTTGTGACGACGTTGAGATGCGGTTAATGATTTGAACCACTCCCATGTTGTCGCAATCCGAAGTTTCCATTTCGAAACGATTTGCCCCAGATTTCCATGGCCAGCACTACAGGAAAAATCTCCAGGAGCACCATGTTACCAGGAATGCGGCCAATGTGCCGCACTCCAATGACCCTGGTAGAAGGCCCCATAACCCAATAACCCTGCAGCATCCATAAAAAGCTTCAAGTTTGCTCACCGGCCCCGACATCCAAACTGATCTCCCATTATACTCTTCCAAAAACGTGTGCCACACCCTCAAGTCCTCCCAATGTTACCAATTAAGACGGATAAAGTGTGTAGGGGACTTAACCCCCGCCGTAGCAGCAGATAGCCATCTGCAAAAACCCTGCCCATGGGGATAATGCGACATGCGAAATTAAACTTACCCAACAGGGATTGTAGCTTCCTCAACTAGATCTTGTTCAGTCCCAATGTCCCACGGATCTCCGCCTTGAGGGCCAACAATTTATCCTCCGGCAACCGAAACTCCATAGTGTCCGAATCCATCACTATGCCTAAAAAACTAAGCATGCTGGTCGGGCCCTCCGTCTTATCCTCCGCCAAGGGAATACCAAATCTGCCCACAATGTGCTGTAATGTACACAAAAGTATCCCTCACACCTTAGCAGAAGCAGGCCCCATGCAAAGGAAATCATCCAAGTAATGGATGATGGAATTCATCCCTGATACATCACGGACCACCCATTCAGCAAAGGAACTGAATATCTCAAATAAAGTGCAGGAAACTGAGCAGCCCATGGGTAAGCAACGATCTACATAAAATTCATCCTGCAAGTAGCACCCCAGCAGACGGAAACTGTCCGGATGGACAGGGAGCAAACGAAAAGCAGATTCAATTTCAGAGCCCCTTTGCCGTAGCGGCGAACCCAGCCAACCTCCGTGTCAAAAGAAGTGTACAAAACTGTACATGCCTTCAGGTCAATGGCATCATTGACCAAACCTCCTTTTGGGAAGGATAGGTGATGGATAAGGCGAAACTTGTTTGGCATCTTCTTAGGCACCACCCCTAGAGGAGAAATCACTAAATACAGCAAAGGCTTCACCACGAAAGGCCCGCCCATGCGACCCAGTGCTACTTCCTTACCCAGTTTTTCAGAGACCACCCCAGGATGTTGTAAAGCGGAATGCAAGCTTCCGCTTTACAACATCCGCGCCATAGGCGGAACCACACTCAAGGAACAAGGGATCCTAAAACCCTTCAAGAACCCCTCCCGCAGCAACCCCACAGCCTCACGGTCTGGATACCTATTTAGGAAAGGTTGCATCCTTTCCCCCCTCACTGGCATCTTCCCTCTTGTTTGCAGACTCACTGCCATAATTCTCCCCTATGACACTCGCCATAATGGCAAACGCCTGTAGCCAATTGGCGAAAGTCCTCGGTGTCAGTCTGTACCGCTGCCTTTCCTCATCCTCCTTCTTCGAGTCATCGGGCTTAACCCTAACCAGGTTAAATTCTCAAGAGGTAGCAGGGAAAAAATCTCCACGTACTCACCCTTGCAAATCTTATCCCAGACATCCTGCTTTAAGTGTGCCTTCTCCCCTGACACTGCAACAGCAGCCACCGGATCTGGGGGAGATACTATGGGTCCCATGGTAGTGGGCGCTACCGCCATAACCAGGGCGAGGGGAAGGGGTCCCATCCCTAGCCCGTCCACGCTTACTCTGCCCAGCTGAACCAACGGCACCACCTGTGGGGAATTGCCCCCGTTTCCCCCCCACAAACCAGTGCACCAAATCTCGCAGCCCCCTTAATAAATCCTGCAACTGTGCCTCTGTCCCGAACGCGGCAGGTGCAACACCCACCACCTGTGGGCCGGACCCCACCCACGACGTGGCACCGTGAGGGGCTACCACACTCCCATCAGCTACCCCCAACAAGCTACCCAATACATTGTCAACAGAGCTGTTAATTAAATTAGTCTACTTACTAGGCTGACCAGGGGGACCCCCAACAGCCGCCGCTCCAGAATTCCCCAATGCCGGATGTCCCTGTGATTCGTCTTTCTCAGAGCAGGACAGTTCACCCTCTGACTGCACTTCTGGGAAGGCCTGGATGCCGTGGATCCGTGCCATACCTGGCTCAACCTCCCTGATCTAGATCCGCCCATCGATATGCTGCGCAGACCTCCAGCACGTACAGTACCCTGGGCCGCTGTCTCCACCTTTTCCTTGCCTTTTCCACCCCTGTCTCTCCTGGCAGGGGTCGTCGCCGACACATTAAAGCCGCCGGCCGCGGCTGGTAACGGCCCGGAGGCCGCGACATTGCTCCTCCCACGCCGAGTCTCCCCCCTTTCCACAGCATGTTGGAGGAGTCCGCTAACTCCGGACAATGACGCTGGCCAGGTGGAGGAGGCATGCGCACGCTTCATGACGGCCCGCTCGCTGAGCTCCACCTACGCCAAGGCTGGTGATCACTTCGCCAGTGGTTTTGATGGGTCCCGGGCGGGGCTCCTACACTGGCGCAAAGCTTGGGGGAGGATCAGGAGGGGAAAGCGCTCCGGTGCCGAGACCACTAGGCACGTGGGATGTCCTGCCCTCCCCCGCTGCTGATCCAGACGCTTGGTCCTCTAGCAGGGCAGATACCTGGCTCTGAAGCCACTCTGGCCCCTTGGAAGCTGCCCAGCCCACAGCCATGCAAGGATCCTGTCCACCTTGGCCATGCTCCGATATTTTGTGACAAGCAACAGTGTGGAACAAACTGCCTGCTTGTCACCTGTTCCTCCTCTGCTGCCCAAAGAGACCCTACGTATCCCTTAAATGAACTACAACAAACCGCTCCTCATCCTGTTGCTTCAACCAATCCTACCTCTCCCCTATTCTCCACCTACAATCCTTAACCCCATAGTTGCTTCCCCTTCTCACCCTGTCATGTCAGCCCTGCCCTATCTTTCATCTTATTTCTCTCACTCCGGGCCTTACTATCACTATAATTCTGGCACCCCAGCACTGGACCTTTGGGTTTCCAATTCCGCAGCTAAAGAGTAGTTTTCAGCCACTCTACTGTTTCTCCTCTACTCTTTGCCAATCACAAATAGGCTTTGTATTATGTGAAACTATTCACAATTTACAAAGTATTCTCTGAATGGAAAGTGGTGGGGCAGTGTGGCTGCTGTGTAGGAAAGCACATCTGTCCTGTCAGAGTGAGGGTAGTATAGAGAGCTGTACTCCCAGTGCTAACTAGACATGTAAATAGTAAATAAAAGAGTTAAATTCATGAAGTGGCATACACCTTGTTGGACTCCTATAAACCAGCATATTTTTAAAAGTACTGTAATTCCTGGAGTCCCACTTTAAAGACCTGACAGGGTGTCTAGGAGCATTATAACTTTACAATTTTTCCCTTCAGGTGCCAAAGCATTTAACTGAAATGGCAGAAAGTCCAGATTTCCAGCAAACTTGTGACTTTATCATAAATTTTAACAGCTAAAGATAAGGTATGTTTTGCTTCAAATGATGCTTTATGCATTAACATTTCTCCTTAGACCCAGTCTGTCCAGGCAGTATGGTCACCTGCTGACTAGGCAACATCCACAGGCAGATTAACTGCTTGCCGACCGTACTATAGCCGAGTGATGGCTGCAGCGCGGTCGGATAACTCTGGCAGGGCGTACATTGATGTCCTCCCAGAATCTCGCTCTCGCATGCCCCCTGGGGCGCGCACCCGGGAACATCCATAACTGCCTGATAGCGGCCGTTTACCACATGATCACTCCATCAAATGACGGAGCGATCACTTGTAAACAAAGCGGCATCACATCCGGTTCCTCTCTTCCCTCCCCGTACCTATTGGTGCAGTGCGAGGGGAGAAATCAGTAGCAGCAGCACTGTGGGCTGGATGTGTAGTGCCCACAGCGCTGATATGTGCCCATTCCAGCCATCCATCCATACCCAGACATCCATGCTCAGCATACCCATCCATACTCACTCACCCATCCATACTCAGCATTCTCGCTCACCCATCCATACTCAGCATACTCATCCATCCATCCATACTCAGCATACTCATCCATACTCAGCATACTCATCCATCTATCCATGCTCACCCATCCATACTCAGCATACTCTGCCATCATACTCAGCATACCCATCCATACTCAGCATACTCATTCATCCATCTATCCTTAGCCATCCATACTCAGTATACTCATCCATCCATCCATGCTCAGCCATCCATCCTCAATAATACTCATCCATCCATCCTCAGCCATCCCATGCACCCCCATCCATAATTAGCCATACCCATCCATACTCAGCCATACCCAGCCATACCCAGCAATACCCAGCAATACTCAACCGTACCCAGCCATACCCAGCCATACCCAGCCATACTCAGCCGCACCCAGCCATACTCAGCCGTACCCAGCCATACTCAGCCATACCCAGTCATACCCAGCCGCACCCAGCCATACTCAGCCGTACCCAGGCATACTTAGCCATACTCAGCCGTACTCAGCCGTACCCAGCCGTACTCAGTCGTACTCAGTCGTACCCAGCCATACTCAGCTGTACCCAGCCATACTCAGTCGTACCCAGCCATCCCATCTTTACCCAGCCATGCTCAGCCATCTCCATCCACGGCTCATCCATCCCCATTCATGCTCATCCATGCCACATCAGTTATCATCCATGCCACATCCATGCCACTACAGTGCCTCACAAAAGTATAATAGGTAGTCAAATTAGATTTGAAACTTATGCCCCTAGAACACCTGACTGTGCTCCCTGCATGTTGGTCCTCTGTATGTGGCCACGCTGTGAAAAAGTCTCACACATGTGGTATGGCCATACTGAGGAGGAGTAGGGGAATCTATTTTTCTATGTACATGCTATGTGTTAGAAACATTGTGTAAATGGGCAACGTTGTGTAAAAAAAATGCATTTTCATTTTCTTTACACATTTTCCAAAAACTTGTAGAAAAAAATGACATGTCAAAAGACTCATTATGCCTCATAGATTATACATTGGGTTGTTTTCTTTTCAAAATGGGGTAATTTTTGGGGCGTTTCCATTGTCCTGGTTCTCCAGGGCCTTAAAAAGTGTAAGAGGTAGTCAAGAAATTATATGTGTAATTTATGCTCCAAGAACGCCTGATGGCGCTCCCTGCATGTTGGGCCTCTATATGTGGCCACAGTGTGTAAAAGTCTCACACATGTGGTATCGCCATACTCAGGAGAAATAGTAGAATGTGTTTTGGGGTGTAATTTGTGCTATGCATATGCTGTGTGTGAGAAATAACCTGCTAATATAACAATTTTGTGAAAAAAAAAAGAAAAAAAATCTTGATATTGCAAAGAATTGTGGGAAAAAAATACAACTTAAAAAACTCACCATGCCTCTTACTGGAATGTCTACTTTCCAAAAAGGAGTAATTTGGGGGGTATTTGTACTTTCCTGGCTTGTTAGGGTCTCAAAAAATGAGATAGGCCGTCAGTACTTCAGGTGTGATCAATTTTTAGAGATTGGCACCATAGCTTATACACTGATTTGGGTTATTTTTACCAAAGATATGTAGCAATATAAATTTTGCCCAAAATATATGAAGAACAATTACTAATTTGCTAAATTTTATAACAGAAACAAAGAAAAATGCATTTTTTTACAGAATTTTAGGTCTTTTTGTTTTATTGCACAAAAATTAAAAACCCACCAAAAGAAAGCTCTATTTGTGTGAAAAAAAGGTCAAAAAAATCATATAGGTACAGTGTTGCATGACTGAGCAATTGTCATTCAAATTGTGAGAGCACCAAAAGCTGGAAATTGGTCTGGTTAGGAAGGGGGTTTAAGTGCCCAGTGGGTAAGTGGTTAATTCTTCAATAAGATAGCAGAAATTGAATCCAACATAATTTTACTTCAGCTAATTGCAGTACAGAGGATGTTTTTTCCAGTCTCTTCAAGTATAAGACAATGACTTTGAGAAGGGCCAGACAATGGAAGATACCATCACACAAGTAAACAAGTTGTAGTTGCCAGAAATCACTACACCACTATGTCAGCATATTACAGAAAAATTATAACCGAATACAGTTCCATATAACATATGCCTAAGTAGTATGCCACAATGTTCCTGGGTCCATAATGTTCTAAACGCTTTTTTGGAACTTTTCTAAGGTGCTCCAATGACAAGAGAACAAAGCCTCAGTGACTGCAGTGGTCTACCAAAGCAGCATTTCAGAAGCTGTATCTACCTGCTACACTACCCACTAACCTGTGGACTGCTTCCATCATGGTAGATCATCCCAAAGCAACAGCGCACTGCTAGACTTCACACCGATTCTGCATGAGTTTCATTTATCCCCTCTACGCCAACCTGAACAGGCCTCTCATAAAACTCAGAGGTGATCCTTCAACTGACTCAGTGAAACCCTCAGTGGACCCTTATGCTAGGAAGAGGACTCTCTTGAGTTTTGGCACTCTTAGTCACTATCTCAGGCTCCCCTGCTGACTACTTCATTGTTACCTTCCCAGTTGTCAGATTACTCAGACCACATGCCTGAGGAAATCCTCTAAAGCCTCGTATAGGTCTTACCCACTGATTTTGAGGCCCTTAGATCTTGATTTGAATTGGCCTATAGAGAATATATCTTAAGGCCAGGCATCACTGCCCACACTACTAGAATGAATGCATTGGAGAATCATAACTCTACTCTACAACAAAAGGTGTCACAGCTGGAACAGTTACTAACATCTATATAACACCCTTCTTAGCAGAGGCAAACTAAGGAACATTTGCAAAAGGGGGTTGTCTGAAGCTTCAGGCTACAAATTAAAGAAACTGCATGTGCAATCTTTAATTCTTATCTAGGAACCACTTTACACAAATAGAGCTGGGCAGAGTGCATGGAGCCCTGGGTTCATGGCTTCCAGACCTATTTAGACCCAGAGATCTTGTATGCAGTGTCCGCTGCTGTGGGATTAAGGAGGGGATCATGAAACAAGCCTGACAAAAGGCTCTTTGACTTTTGATGGAACACTATTCCCAGATGTCTTCATACATGTCTGCATACTTTGCAGATGAGATGGCTTTTAAAATTTCTTCTGCAGAACACCAAGGAAGATAGAGCATCCGATCTTTGGGGTTTTCTGTTGCACTTGATAGTGGGGGAAAATAACTGATTCTTCATATTGCACTCACCAATAGAGGCCCTTGGCCATTTTTTTTCTCTGAACACCAATTGAATATGCATTCCTGTTTTCTTCAGATTAACTCTGACAGACATCTCCTTCCCCTTCTGACACTCGAACTCAATGTTGCCAGAAAAGGGAGAATCTGATACTAATACATTTTTGGGAGTGCATATTACAAGGGAGTTGTAATGGTCTCAAACTACTTTTTTTTCTAGTGAAAAAAGGGCAGCAGAGACTGTTTTTCCTTTGGTGACTAAAGCAAACTGGATTGCCCTTAAGCCTACTTGGGAATTTCTATCATTGTACCATTGTAAGTATTCTCCACTGCTCTGTAGAGTGGTATGCCAGCTGCAGGGTGGAGATAAGAAGTCCCTGTCTCGTGTGATGAAAATAGCACAGCGGAGCATGGGTACGGAGTTACCGAATTTGGACACAGCATATGCCAGCCTATTAAAGAAGCACGCAAAAGCTATTAGTAGTGATCCAACCCATCCAGGTTACAGTGTGTCCTGTTGCCATCAGAGCAAAGATACAGGACACTTAAAACACACACTAATCGCTTAAAGTATAGTTTTCTTCCCTAGGACTGTATTGTCCATAACTCCACCAGGTACAGCGTATTGGGAATTTTGTGTGGAATTTTTTTTAAATAACATTTTATAATTTGTTATATGTAAACAGATATGTGGGCATGGGATAGGAGTATGTATGTGTGGCGGCTGGCCTATTCCCCTTTCTAGTGTCAGAGGATGCTTGTTTGGAGCCGCCACCTTTAGCCAGTCAACCCTGACTACATGACCATATGTATACTCACCAGCTTCTATTTTTGGATATATAAATATATTTTTTTGAATGAATCAGAGTACTGTCATTCAGGAAAGGAATCATTGTACGCAGGATAATTACAGTACTATTGTCCATAATCCCTCCCGGGTCAGGATTTCTACCTTGGACTGGTGGGGTTCATGTCTAGCGTTTTGTAATCATTGACAACATTGTTTATTATTACAGTGTATTTATTCATGAATTTTTGCATTGTATGAACGTCACCCACTCAGGGGGTACTAGTAGCGCCCTGGCTGGAGTGGCCAGTGATCTGTATTTCATCAATAAAGCTTTATAATCTACTTTAATTACACCATGGCTGATCCTCCCTTTGATTTCTTTCCAGTGGTATCTCTTTGCCCCACCATTTTTTATTTTTACACTTAGTCCTTTGCTTTCAGGGAGGTATACCGTCTGATTGACAAATCGGTGGTTTTTGTTTTTTATTGCATTGATTTAATGTGGATTTCGTTATTTTTTTAAATAGTTTTCCTGTTCTTACAAACCACTACCTAACGGAATATCCTAGATAATTACTGTCTCAATTTTGCTTGATTAAACCTACTCTCTTTACAAAGGGCCCCAACGTTTGCTAGCAGAAGACACTAGTACTCTTCAACCCAGGACATGCAACGTTACAGAACTGTGCTTACTGTACCTGTTTAGCCCATTTTTTTTGTGTTGTTCAGAAGGAGCTGAGAAGTTGACAATCCTTCTCCCCTCCCTTTCAGAACCGTGCTATGGGCATATAGTTTACTAGACATGTGCATTCATTATCGTCCAAATGCATTTCCGTTCAAATTTCGGGGATTTTCGTGTTTGTTTTAACAAAGTGATAACGAACGTGCAGAGTCCAAAATGTGAAAGATCCAAAATTAAAAAATGCT
This sequence comes from Lithobates clamitans, assembly GCA_037952925.1. Lineage (NCBI taxonomy): Eukaryota > Metazoa > Chordata > Amphibia > Anura > Ranidae > Lithobates > Lithobates clamitans. The sequence goes on from JBBGZY010001301.1 coordinate 1,284,769, forward strand.
TTATTTTCGCATCCATTATATTTTTGTATTGTTGCGACAACAGTTCGATATAGATAGAAGATTTAACATGACAGTGACAATAGCGATCTGTGTTTATCGAACCTGCGGTCGAATGTGCCTAACCTAACTCTATTAGTCCAAGATTATTCGACATAGAGAGAAAACATTCGACATTATAGAGACAATAGTAAAAGAGCTGTTAGGAGCGCAAAGCGAACACAAAGGAAGTTATATGCTTGAATTTCGATACAACGCAATTCCATTGGCTGTTGGGGTAGACTGTTCGACATGACCAGAAACAAACAAGTAACGTATCATTCGATACGATTAAAAATATGTATAATACTGTTCGACATGAAAATTCGACGAAGGAGCTAAAAACATACAATCGCTGTGAGCAGACATTTACAGTCAAATGCTCCGCCTATAGGCTATAGAAGAATTCTAATGGTGTTTGTAATAATAATTAGAATTTTTTACTAGTCAAACTACATTAGAATTCCACTATAGCTTGTGGGCGGAGCATTCGACCGGTAATGTACGATCGCAGTGTAGTACAGCTTCTTCGTCGAATCTTCTTAGAACATCCGACAGACACCATAGCCCTTCAATTGATAGATTCAACCTTTATTAATTCCGATTTTCATACAAATGCATTTTCTAACCAAACAAAATAAATAAAAACAAATTTCGGGAGTTACTAAATACATTTATTTTTCGTACGAAACCGAAATTCCGAAACAAAATATTTCAGTGTGCACATGTCTATAAGTTTACTTTTCTATACGTACAGTTGCTACTATTGAAGGTTGTCATTTCTATTGTATTGGTTCTCTGCGGCAAGGTTTAACAGTGCTGTGAGTTTCCACATGTGTTAAACCGTGATAATATATTCAACTTGTTTATCACTACCAGGTGTGTGTCTGTTTTTCTATGGTGACAATAAATATCCCAGGATAACGGTATTTTCCTCTTATGTCCTTAAATGCGTTTGCAGTGCCTAATCTTATTAAACCAGGTGTGCCAGAGGGACCGAGGTCATTCTTGGACTTGAGGTGGAGATCAGAGAACCCAAAATCACCAAGGGACTCCTTCAGGGGTGGCACTACATGTGGAAAAAAAAATTAATTTTTTTCACAAAAAACTGTTTAACCTGGATTTTAATCTGACATATAGCCATCATCTACAACCCTCTCTGCCATTACCTCGACCCTCCCTCCTTTTTTCTTTTTTCCTTATTATTCTCTCTTTGTCCATTTTATACAGTTCTTACACTACACCACACTCCACCACCCTATTTTCCCAGGCCCCACCTGTCAACCTTTCCCACCTTCCTTTAATTCTTCCAGGTAAACTATTACTAGAACTTCTAATGCCCTACACTACCTCCCCCTTCACACTCCTGCTCTAACCAATTTCACCCTACCTTAACTTGTTTCTTTAAATTCTACCCTATTACCATTTTACATCAAAGAGAAAAATTATTCAGTTAGCGTGTGTCAAAGAAGTTATATGGTTCCAAGTTGCATTCAATTTCTTCTTCTTTCATCCCCTTTTTGGAAATCCACTTCTCTTGCATAAGTGACAATATGAGCTATTGAATTCTAAGACTTTGATGTTACTGCTATGGAATGTATTCTTGAACAATTGTTACCACAAAATTTATGAAACCTGAATTGGTACCTCATTCTCTGTTGGTATTTCCTTTCCTTTGCTTCTCTGAATCTTGATAAATAAAGAATTTACACAAAACATTAGGTAACTGGGTTAGGTGAAATCAAATGCAACACAGATAGTCATTAAGACTAACTGCATCACAAAATTAGATCTTCAAATGTGTGTAAACTTTAACCCTTTTATTGTTGGTCCAATTCTTTTTCACACACATACTGAAATGTATACGTTTTCCTAAAAAACGCACTTCCAAATGCACTTACAATCCAAGAAACATTATATATTTTCTTGAAAGCAGAGGACCCATAGAATACAATAGTATTTACAATTTTCTACAAATCTCGATATTTGTGCACCTATTTATTAAATCAAATTTTTCAGTTTACATTACACCTAACAACTTTGAGACAGAACTGTTTCACCCACTTCTGCCCAGGCCATTTTTCAGTTTTCAGAGCTGCCACACTTTGAATGACAATTACTCAACCATACCCAAATTAATTTTATATAATTTTTTTGAGACAGATAGAGCTTTCTTTTGGTGGTATATATTAACCACTGGGTTTAAAAATAAAAAATTGCTATATAAAGGAAAAAAGACCAAACATTTTTAACAAAATTTGCAAAAGTTTTTATTATAAAATTTTGCAAATAAATAACCTTTTTTCATAAATTTAGGCCAAAATGAATTCTGCTACATTTCTTTGGTAAAAATAAAACAAGTCGGTGTATATTTTGTATTATGTATATTATGTATATTTTTCAATCTGTGTGAAAGTTTAAGGTCTACAAACTATGGCATATATAGTACTTGTTTTTTTGGGTGAATGAGTAGCGATACTATGTATCCCATATTCATTCACATATGGGGGGCCTGGATCTGGTGACCCCCTTGTTAAAGGGGGCTTCCAGATTTTGGTAAGTCACCCCCCCCACAACCACTGGTCTAGGGTTGTGGGGAACAAGCCCTTTTTTTAAAAAATGTAATGCTGGCTCTTTTTTTGCTTACATTCTGCTATCAGCAGGGAATCCCACTGACAGCAGATAAGTCATGGTTGTTAAGGACGCGGTGGGTGTCAGCTCCTTAACAACAAGCTGAAATTTCATATATTCCTTAAATATCATATGCCTTATCTATTTCCCTTAGTGAACTGACTTTAACACTGTTTTATGTGGTATTTACTGAATATTTTTGCTTTTTGAGGTAAATACCACATAAAGGGATACTGATATGACATTTTCAGTATCAAATGCGATATTTAGGAAGATTGTGTCACGTGACCCAAATACTGCATGCAATATGCTTTTATGAATATGAGCCCAATTTGTTAAAATCATTGTATAAAAGTTAAGGCTGCTTTGAGTAAACAAATACCAAATACTGTATGTGAAACCTAAAAAATTGCTTGAGCCCACAAAAAGCAACTGAGATGCCATAGTTTTATATAATAATTCTGTATCAAATCAACTCTTTGACTAGAATATTCGAACATTAGAGCTCCCATTCTTCCTACACCCTAATCATTGTATATAACAGTTATAGCCTCCCATGGCTTCAAATACCATCTCTATGCTGACGACACCCAAATCTATTTCTCTACTCCTCAGCTCACTCCCTCAGTCTCCTCCCATATCACAAATTTACTAACAGATATATCAGTCTGGATGTCACTCCACTTCCTCAAACGTAATCTATCCAAAACCAAACATATATTTTGTCCTGCACCATGTGTCTCTTCCCCTGATCTCTCTGTCAAAATCAATGGCACAACTATCAGTCCGTCCCCGCATGCCAAAGTCCTAGGTGTAGTCCTGGAGTCTGAACTCTCCTTTAACCCACATGTCCAATCACTGTCCAAATCTTGCCGCTTCAACCTCCGTAACATCTCCAAAATAGGCCCCTTCATAACCAATGACACAACAAAGCTCTTAATTCACTCCCTGGTCATCTCTCACCTCGACTAATAATAACTATGGGGGATGAACTGATGGAGAAAATGAAAATACAGTTGTTAGGTGTGGGTAGGATAGGCTTCTCTGAAGAGAAGGGTTTTCAGGGATCATCTAAAAGCTAATAGAGTAGGAGATAATCAGACAGATTGGGGGTAAGGAGTTCCATAGGATTGGAGAGGCTCTGGAAAAGTCCTGGAGGTGAGCAAAGGAGGAGGTGCCGAGGGAGCTAGAGAGCAGGAGGTCTTGGGAGGAACAGAGAGAACAATTTGGTTGGTGTTTTAAGACTAGGCTAGTGATGTAGCTGCGGGCTAAATTGTGGATGGCTTTGTAGGTTGTTGTTAGTATTTTGAATTTCATTTGTTGGGTGACTGGAAGCCAGTGGAGGGATTGGCAGAGAGGAGTAGCAGCCACAGAGCGATTGGTAAGGTGAATGAGTCTTGCAGCAGCATTCATGATGGATTGAAGGGGGGATAGCATATGTAGAGGTAAGCCAATGAGAAGAGAGTTGCAGTAGTCGAGGTGAGAGATGACCAGGGAGTGAATTAAGAGCTTTGTTGTGTTATTGGTTAGAAAGGGGCCTATTTTGGAGATGTTGCGGAGGTTGAAGCGGCAAGATTTGGACAGTGATTGGACATGTGGGTTAAAGGAGAGTTAAGATTCCAGGACTACACCCTGGACCCCCAAAGTCGGGTCGCAAAATGTCAAGCACTTTTCTGCAGCAGAGAATGACATTTTGTGACCCGTCTTTGGGGCCCCATATCTCAAGGCCACTTGGGGCTAGGAACCCCAAATTTGGATATGTTAAGGTGTTATAGTTCCAAATTTTGGGTTCCTAGCACCAAGTGCCCCCGAGATATGGGGTCCCAAAGCCGGGTCATAAAATGTTCCTTTAAAAACACTTATAAACGCAAACGCGGTACCGGCGTCTGAAACGTGGAAAACTTTTGCATCTGAAACCATTTTTTTGCTTCTGGAAAAACGAGGTTAAACGCAACTGCCTAAAAACCCCCAAAAAACGAGACTGCGTACATGGACACATAAGATAACATTGAATGGGTTCAGGGGCAGTTGAAAAAAGTGTCCAACTGCCTCTGAACACGAGTTTAACAGCGTCTCGTGTGCATGAGGCCTTACTGCTCCATCTTACATGTCTATTCTCTGCTGCAGAAAAGTGCTTGACATTTTGCAAATTTGGATATGTTGTAATGCTAGTTCCACTGTGTTAGTGCACCAAATTTGGGGTGCCTAGCACCAAGTAGCCCCGAGATACGGGGCCCCAAAGTTGGGTTGCAAAATGTCATTCTCTGCTCTGCAGACGCTGTTAGACGCAAACGCGGTAAAACGTGGCTAAACGTTCAGCTTTTAAAAACATGTGTTCAGCAGAGTTTGCACCGGCATCTCGTGTGCATGAGGCCAAAAGCAAACATTGTGTGGCACTACAAAAAAGGAAGCTGAACCTGAATATTCAATGAGCAAATACCGTACATGTTGCCTTAATGTGCATATACAGTATAATTGCAAATTATAGAAAGGAACGGTTTATAATGGTTAAATTGTGTTAAAATGTATCTTAAAAAAAATGCTAAAAAGTCTTACTTTTACAAAACATCTAGGACCGGTTTTGAAACCAAAAACATTTGTTTACTTATTTCAGAAGCAAGATGAAACGCCTAACACGCAGAGAATAACTGAGCTATAAAATGCTGTTTTTTCCAAGAAGCCAAATCGTACTTTGATGCCGAAATCTGTTTACTCTTTTTAAGAGATTGTGCTATTTGTGCGGTTCCATAGGTCTATATATTTTGTTTATACCCAAATACAATGATAATTTCTGCTTGTTCATTAGGCTCTATGAGCATAGGCCTTCTAAATATTGATTTCTAGTGCATGTTTAATATAAACGGTGGATCATCTCAGTGGATTAGTATTCGATGGCACGCGCTCAAGCTCGGAACAGTTGCAAAGCATTTCCCGCTGGAAATACCCGTAAATGTGAACTTTAAATTGATGTCGGTAGCGATATCTTTTTAAGGTTTATTCCATGCTGCAGCAGAAAGCTGCAATAACAGAGATGTCAATTTCAAGCCTGACATCAGTTAGATGTGGAGGCTCCGAACCACAAAAGTGACATTATATTAGATACAGTAATGACTTTTTTTTAACAATTTTTTTCTACAGGATGACTTCATCACATTGGCAGTCCCTCACAGCCAGGAGCAAGCAGCCATTTGTAAATAATTCAGAAGTTTAATTGGCTTTTTTTTAAGGAAATACAACAACATGCCTCTCATTTTAAATAAATGGAATTTGTTTTTTCCTATTAAATTCAGAAAAAAATGTTTTAATAAAAATTTTAAATTTTAAATAACATTTAACAAATAAACAGCTCAACTGCATTTTTAGCAGAATAAAACAGCACACAGAGATGCTGCATATGAGTTAAAAAGCTTTTGAGACCTGTAGGTGAATTCTGGAAAGGAATGGTGAGTGACTATGAAAGTTGCACAAGTTAAGTTTTTGCACAAACTTGCTAAACATATATATATTTTTTTGCAAGCTTTCATTGCTGGATACATTTCTTGGAGTACATTTTGCTCTTGTCTTTTTATATGGATACCACAGCAAATTGAACCACTGCTTTTGAATAAAGTATATAAAGTATAAAGTACCACTGGATGGGTTTTTCAGTGCTTAATGCTTAACATATTTCTTCTTTCGCTTCAGTATCTGGTGGATTACAAATATCTACATATGCAATATTAATGTTCCATATTTATATCAAGCTGTGTTTGAAAATAAAATTTGCTGTTGCAATCCTGTTCTGAATCAATATATTTTTGTAAGCTTTTACGTCTCATGGTGGGCTCTTTTTCATGGTATTTATTTATCTTTTATACAGATGGTATTTAGGAAATGATTTTGGTATGGTCAGAATTGCTACCCTTATGCTAAAATACTTTTATCATTTTAATTTATGTTTTCATGTCTTTAATTTATTTTATTGTGCCAGTGTTTTCTCTTCTTCTGCCTTCCCCTCCCCACCCTTTGGGGGATCCAGTGGACATATACTTAGGTAAATGTGGATAAAATAAAGATATTTTCTATTATTCTTCGGATCAAATTTCCTGAAATTTATTTACCCTAAATTCTCTTTATCTGATCTATAAGGCCCTCTATTTCTATGTTTATGAGAGACATTTACTGTTCATAATGCATAATGTATAGTTTGAAGTGTCTGGTTCAAATATGGCTCAGATTTCAATTACAGCTGTCATGCAGAAACTGACTGTTGATTTCCCTCTAAACCCAAGGTTGATATCATGAAGAAGAGGACCAAATACTAGGGGCTTTGACAACTTTTATAGAGCAGAGGTGGCCAGAGAGTCTGAATAATTTCACCAGAGAAAGCGCTGAGGAAAATGCTGAAGCCCTGGGACTTGATATACTTCAGTGCATTACTGCCAGGGCCAGATTAACATAGGGGCTATTGTAGCTGCAGCTCCAGGCCCCTTATCTTAAGATAGGCCAATTTGCCAAAAAACAAAACAAAAAAAATGATCGCTGTTCGAGGGTCTAGGGTAGAGAGCTGAAGACCTACCCCACCACTGGTCAAAATTTGGGGCTCCTATGACCTAAAGTTCTGGAGATATGGGGCTCCTTGTGCAGCCTGTCAGAAGCTACTGTACATTAAGCGCGGCCAGTTTAAATACAAGCTGGCACACTGTGTTTGCAGGATGAGCTCACAGTGCCTCTCACTTCTTGTCAGAGGCACTGAGCTCAATGGACAGCTTGGAGCCTTGGACCAAGAGTAAAGTACCATTGGACCCAGCTGTCCAATAAAAATGCTGCAGTGGAGGCACGCCTCTCACTGCAGTGTCATAGAAGGGGCATGTGTCTAAAAGACAGATACTCCCTTTCATCCCAGCCCTCTTAATTAGAAGGAAACAGCATGGGTTTATGTATAAGATTTGCCCATAATCCCATGTTTTTCTCACACAGTTAATAGGGAGAAAGAGAATCCTCTGCTGCTGAAAAGGTACTGTTATAATAAAGCTAAATCAAATATATTATTATGCTATATGTTATAACATAATAATTTATTATTTATCTATTTACTGAAATAACTTCAAACTTCAGTAATTTGTCCGTTAAGCCACCTGCTTGAGTGCAGTTTTTGAAACTATAGTAAATTACCTTAAAAACAAAATATAATTATTTGTATATTACTCACTTATGGTAATTAATCCCTTGCCACCTAGGCCAATTCTGACACTTCTCTCCTACATGTAAAAATCATCATTTTTTTTGCTAGAAAATTACTCAGAAACCCCAAATATTATATATATTGTTTTAGCAGACACCCTAGGGAACGTCCAACAACGTAAAATTACCATTCAGTAATGTAAAAAAAAACAAGGAGGCGGCAGTAGCACCTCATGAACTCCTGTCAGCTGCAGCTATACCACTCATTATAAAGCAATCCACCACAGATCACTTTTTAGATGGCAGTAAGCATTATCAGAAATGTGAAAGAAACTTGAAACACATCATCCATTTCACACTCCCCACCAACCAGGTCACTCCCCAGCCACTTCTCATGTTAGCCACCTCCATTCAACTTATATCACAGGTGACCATTTCCCAACCTGCAGATGACAGGCTCCACTCCAAAAGATATCACTCCCAGTTAATCCCCCCACCCGCTGATTGATATCCTTTCATGACCACCTCACACTCCCTTGCTGACAGACATCTCTCCCCAGCCTGTCCCAACACACCTTCTCACCTGATGACCTGTGGATGGGGAAATCACTCCCGCAGTGTTATTGTGTTCTGCCAGTGGGGAGCCTTCCCAACCCACAGAATGATCAGTGTTGCTAACTATAGCTGGCAGCACTGACTGTTTTGGGAAAAACCTGACAGGCTGGTTGACTTGTGTACAACCCATATATAGATCGACTATGGCTGGTCTCTGCTTAATTGGCTTAATTTCAATCCATGTATGGCCCGCTTAACCAATACGTAGTCCCTAAATATCTTTCTACAAACCTTTACATTTTTCGTTCCTAGATTCCTTCATCCTCCTCACCTGTGCATAGTGCCCACTGTCATACCCTCCACACTACTCTCATGTACATACTGCTCACTGTCATACCCTCCACACTCCTCTCATGTACATACTGCTCACTGTCATACCCTCCACACTCCTCTCCTTTACATACTGCTCTCTGTCATACCATCCACACTTCTCTCCTATGCATAGTGCCCACTATCATACACTTCTCTCCTGTACATAGTGCCCACTGTCACACCCTCCATATTCCTCTCCTGTGCATACTACCCACTGTCATACACTTCTCTCCTGTACATACTGCTCACTGTCATACCCTCCACACTCCTGTACATACTGCTCACTGTCATACATTTCTCTCCTGTACATACTGCTCACTGTCATACCCTTCACACTCCCCTCCTGTACATACTGCTCACTGTCATACCCTCCACACTCCTCTCCTGTACATACTACTCACTAGACATGTGCACACTGAAATGTTTTGGAATTTCGTTTTCGTCCGAAAAATAAATGAGTGTAGTTACTGCCGAAATTAGTTTTTATTTATTTTGCTTTTCTTTAAAAATTGCATCCGTGCGAAAATCCAAATTTATTAAGGTCGAATCTGTCATTGAAGGCTTATGGTGTCTGTCGAATGTTCAAAGAAGATTTGACGGAGCAGCTAAACTGTACGTGTACATTTCCGGTCGAATTTTCCGCCTACAAGCTAGCTGTAGTAGAATTCTAATGTATGACTAGTAATAATTATATTTATTAATTATTTTACTAGACAACCAACATTAGAATTTTTCTATAGCCTATGGGCGGATGCATTTGACTGGAAATGTACGATTGCAGCGTCGTACAGTTTAGCTGCTCCGTCGAATCTTCTTAGAACTTTCGACAGAGGCCATAAGCCAAAGATTCGACGTTTGTATGTTTTTCGTTGCTTTGTCGAATCTTCGTCGTTCATGTTGAATGGTCTACTCTACCCCAACAGTCAGCCAACTTTCACATTCGTTTCTCAATCTCCAAATGCAATGGCAGGCGCGGCATCCGACGTTGTGTCAGATATTGATAAATTACAGACAGGTAGACTCTATTTAGTAATTAGGTGACTTCTGAAGGCAATTGGTTCCACTAGAACTTAGTTAGGGGTATCAGAGTAAAGGAGGCTGAATACAAACGCACGCCACTCTTTTCAGGTATTTATTAGTAGAAAATGTTGAAAACCATTTATCATTTTCCTTACACTTCACAATTATGTGCAACTTTGTGTTGGTCTATCACATATTATCCAAATAAAATACATTTACATTTTTGGTTGTAACATGACTAAATTTGGAAAATTTCAAGGAGTATGAATACTTTTTCAAGGTACTGTAAACTAGGGCCAATTTCAACACCAGCATGTCTTTGGAGACAAAAAAATGTAAAAAAAACATACATGCAGTTTATATTGTGACATGGGGTTGTTAGCTCTTGTGGTAGATGCAAAAATAGCCTGTTTACTCCACGCCAGAAGTATGTTTCAGGGTTTTCCCTGCCAAATTTTATTTAAAGAAAGCAAACAGTTCACAAATACATATCTTCCCACACAGGGGGTTCTCACCACAAAAGAATATTCAAGCCTCCTGGCTCTCTTTATCATCCCTGTGGCTCAGGCCTCATACCTTGGTCTTATAGACTATCTAGCACTCGTCCCTAGTGCATAAACACTGTACCTCTTCCAGCTCTATGTCTTTCCTTTACAGCTCCCAGCTGTTTCATCTCTCATAGACTCTCTCTCCGACTCAGACCTCTGGCTTGTGGCACCTCTAACCCATGGGTGAGACTCTGTCTGTCGGCTTCTTTCTCTCAGACTCAGGCCTCTGGTTTTGGGCACCTTTCCCTCAACTTCTTTGCCTGCTGCATGCTGGGTCAGACCACCACAACCACCGGCCAGGGTTGTGGAGATGAGGCCCTAGTCCCCATCAACATGAGGACAAGGTGCTTTGGGGCAGGAGGGCAGAAAGGGCATGTGTTCTGGTATGGTTCGGGGGGGACACTCGCTCACCCCCCCTTTAAAAAAAACTGTGTGGGATTCCCCTTAAAATACTTATTAGGCCCGAAGGGTTTTCTAAACATTTTTCTATTGCCGGCAATGGTATTGTATTGCCAGCAATTTAAATGTGATTTGACTTGTTTATTTTTAATTAGAAATGTCAGTTTTGCTGCAGTAGGTTCTATCCACGGCACAGATGTGCTGCTTTACAGGAAGACTAAGGGGACCCCCCACTCACTATATTTAAAGGATTTTTTATTTTTATTGTTGCACTTTAAAGTGGTTGTAAACCTCTGATTTTGAGTTTTACCTATAGGTTAGCCTAGAATAAGGCTTACCTATAGGTAGTGGAAATATCGCCTAAACGTGCGCCGTTTAGGAGATATTTACCTTGTAATGTTCCGGCGCATGCGCTGTAAAAAAACGGACCTCCGTGCCTTTTCTTCACTCACAAGTGCCGGGACTGACGGCTCCTGCATGCATGCGCGGGAGTGATGTCACGCGGCTCCGGCCAGTCACAGAGCCGGAGTCCGCGGGCCCCGGAAGGAAGAGGGGCGAAGATGGATGCGACCACCAGCAGGGACATCGGGGACACTGCGGGCTCTGTTTGCAGGTAAGTGACACATAATGGGCTAGTATGCAATGCATCTTAGCCCATTATGCTTTTACTTTTCAGGGGAACAAAGAGGAAGTAAAACCCATCAGGTCTCCCTCTTTAAGCATCAGTAAAATGACTGCTCCTGTAAAAACAATAAAAGAATTAAATAAAAAAATGTTTGCATTGATACATGTCCTCCAGGGCAGTACCTGGGTCCCCATATCTTTTTTATGGCCAATAACTTGCATATAAGCCTTCAAAATGGGAACTTTTGATTTTTCAAGTTTGGGTCCCATAGGCTTTAGTAGGGTTTGCCGTTTGGGTCCGAACTATTTCTCTATTTGGGAGCTCTGATGCGAATGGAACAGAGGGGTGTTCGGCCCATCTCTAATTACCGCCATGAAACCTTTAAATAATAAACCTGTAGCCAGACAGAAGGAGGCCTGGACAGCTTGCATCCCCAGGTCTGAATAGTTTGAAGATAATAATGTATTAGTATTATTTAGTAGTAGTAGTAGTAGCATAATTGCCATTATTATTTTTATTATTCATATTTTGATTATTATTCAGCAAGTCCATGGCTACTGTACATCTCTGTTAAGTTTATATTATAACCTATAAAATGCTGATACACAGCAAGGCTCATTTTAATTGAGCAGTACCAAAAATAAAATCTATTAAAGTTCACAGCCCTGTGTCAAACATGCTGCGATCAGCAAAAGAAAGAATGCTTTGTACTTTTAATTGTTCTTTTATCATTTTAAATTGCACATTTACTTGGCAGAATGCAATTCAGAAAGTTTACTAACACGCCATACAGAAAACATATCTGTTAATTACTTATAACATAAAAATAAAGCATCCAAAAGTTCATAAGTGAAGCTGTCTAGATATTGTTTTAGAGATGGTAGGCAAATAGCTGTTAAATGTGCTAGTGAGAAAACCGCTGCATAGGTGAGAAAGTCATAACGAGTGATAAAACCTTTCTCGAGAGTATTTGCAAGTCCTCCTGTTTAGAGCTAAATTTACAGATTATTTTTTCTTGCAGCACAACATATCTATGTTTGCAGGAGCATCAGGTGAATTCCAAGTACACCTTTTAAGAGACACTGTTATTTTATCCATTAACAATAAAGTGGTTGGGTTTTCTGATAGCTCTGAGTTCACTATGGTATATTTTTGTAATTAGCTCGGATTAAACGGTTGCCTTAGCCACTTCAATGTCTATAATAAGCCATTTTAACTAAAAATAACAACTATTAAAGTGATACTAAAGGCAAAATAGAATAACTAAATAAAAAAGAGGTATACTTACCTGGTCTGTGCAAGGTCATTTTCCTCCTCTTCTGTCAGTCCCTCACCGGCGCTGCCCACTCCTCCTTCAGTTACCTCCTGTACAAGTCAGGTGCTAAGGAGGCACCTTTGCGCATGCGTGCCCCTGAGAAGGACTGTGTGCGTCGATAGACGCACACCCCTGCTCCCTCCTCACAGGAATTTGACTGACAGCAACAGGAGCCTATGGCTATGCTGCCCTCAGTTTCTCCAGTGAAGAAAGCCGAGCTGGAGATGTGGTAAAGCAGTGACATGGAGCCAGGTGTGTGTTTAGGGACAGAGGGGGACAGGAAGGTAGTGGGGCATTTTTTTACCTTAATGCAGTGAATTTAGTCCTAGTTTAAAGCCCAACTCCATGTTTACTCTCACTTTAAATAGTTTATTTGGGTCATTTTTTTCTTTTACTTATTGATGCGCTCGCTGTAAGCGTTGTATAAACTGTATATAGCATCACCTACATACAATATAGAGCACTGTGTTGCAGAAGTGGTATGGGAATTACTGTCCTGTTTCTGGAACAAAATTAAGCCATTCACAAGAAGTCTTGTATTTTTTTAGTGAATACAAGGATTCCTCTAATTGACTGAATTTGAGATCATGATGTCATCCTACCCCATTTTTTTCTCATTAAAATCGTTTTTTGTTGCCTTTGTCACGCACCCAGTGGAAGAGCCTGACACGATGAGGAAGGCCTCTCTTACACCTCTGACTCAGGGCCCCTGATAGAGCAGACAGGTAGTGCAAGAGAACAGAGTGGCACGAGTGCCTATTGGTCTTACTAGCAGCAGGGCTGGACGGATTCTCAAGCTCAAGCAGGAGAAGACCGTTAGTAGACTTCAGTGGAGCAGGAATGCCGGATGGACACCAGTGAGCAGGAGACAGGAGCAGGCTGGTGCTGGAAATAGCAGACAGACACTGGCTGGTAGCAGGCAGGCAGGCAGTGAGCAGCACCAATAGAATATCAGCAGAAGCTCACAGCAGGCAGTCCAGCAGCGATGGGGACAGAAGCAAGTCAGATGAACCGGGTCATATGCAAGCAGGCGGATCAGGTGCTGATGCATAGACTGGAGTAATGTCAGAATGCAGGCCAAGTCAGTAACAGATCAGTGGAGCAGCAGCAAGGGTAAAAGGCAGAAGCGTGGTCAGAGATAAGTCCGGATCAATGCAGTTCAGGAGTAGTCACGACAAGCTGGGCCGGTAACCGTAGTCAGATGCAGATTAACAGGTTGTAGGTATGCATGGGAACACTGTAGACAAGAAAGCACTGAAGCATAGCACAGGCTCCGTTTAAATAGCCCTCTTGGTGCCAATGCAAGAAAGAGATGCGCACGTGACCAACAGATGTGAGGGCATGCCCACAAATATGCTCGTGTGCATGCATGAGCTTGCGCGAGCATGTGCACAACTTTTTTTTTTTTTTATTATCTCTTTATTTTATTTTATCAAATTACAATTCAATATACAAAAGGGGTAAATAACACAAACTGCACAACACAGTTTTCTTCTTCACAATACATTTAGACCCCCCCCCCCCCCCAGGCCCTCCTCTCTCTCAAGCTAATCGAATAAGTTATAACCTTATCAACTTTCTGCCTAATCTCCACTAGTCATAACCTCAAAATATCTCCACGTCTTCTTGAACTCCTGCCAACAGTTCCACTAATCCATTGACCCTTCTCCTACATCAGGCCAACTATATCCCAGGCCCTCCATTTCGTGTGTACCTTCTACAGCATTGACCCAGTCCCGCAATGTAGGGCTTTCTACCTCCTGCCATTTCTTTGGCATAAGGCTTTTCACCACATTCAGCAAGTGGGGTATTATTGATTCCCTATAATGTTTCACAGAGCCCTCTATTCCATGGAATAAAACTATCCATGAATCTTCTGGAACCGCTTTACCTGTAATTTCTGAAATCAGCTGTAATATTTCTTTCCAGTATTTTTACATTTTGGTACAATTCCACCAGAAGTGAGCCATTGTTCCAATGACCTTACAACCTCTCCAACACTCATATGATTTCTTCAAGTGATATTTACTTAGTTTGTCAGGGGTAGCGTACCACCTAGTCAAACATTTATAGTTCAATTTAGCCGTTTTAATATCTGTGGCAGAACTATGTGTTAAGTTCAAAATCTTTGCAGTCTTGTGCTTATACTCAAGTGACCCTAGTTCTATTCCCCATTTCGCTAAGAATGGCGGTACCTCCAATTCGTCAATTGCCAATAGCATTCTGTAAATCCGAGAAATATCCTTTTTTGCCTTTTTAGCTATACATAACCACTCAAATGGCGTTAGTTCATCAACTGTTCTAATTGGTTGAGGCAGATTTTCCACAAAATGCTTTAACTGGAGATAGCACCATTCATTAATCGACAATAAAGCTGTGTTTTGTTGTAACTCAAAAAACTTGCTTATTTTCCCTATATTAGTTATATCCCTTAATTGTACATTGTCTCTTTTTATCCAGTTCCCTCCTATTGTCCTTTTCCCTGGTGCAAAGTAATCATTATCTTTCAAACAAATTAAGGGTGAATTGTATTTCCATTTGCTTTGTTTATGATTCAAATCCCATATATTAAGTGCATTACGTGTAATCTTGTGCGTTTTAGCTCCCAATACCCTGTGTTGTGGGGGATTCCATAATAAACTATTTAACCGTGCTTCACACAAATTATTTTCTATTTTGACCCACCGTTTTTCACTTTTCTCTCTAGCCCATTCCACCACTCGTGATAGTACCACTGCGTAATAATATTTTTTTACGTCTGGGGGCCGCTAAGCCACCTTGTTTTTTCTCCTGTCGCAAAACTGAAAAAGATATTCTAGGCTTTTTATGTTGCCAAATAAATTTCATTAGTATAGATTTAAGTGTCTTGAAATAATATTGTGGTAGTGCTATATGTGATCTTAAGGAGTATAACCATTTTAACCGTGCTGATATGTCCTATCCACGAAAGGGGTCTTACTGACATTTTTTTATTTCGTTTTTAATTTCGACCAAAAGAAGGATATACTTAACTTTATAAATTTTTTTATAGGAAGTCATCAACTTTACCCCCAAATATTTTAAACCCTCCTTCTTCCAAGGAAATTGAAATTCCTTTTGAAGACTCTGTTCTTCTTGTTTACTTATATTTATGTTTAAAATGTCGGATTTGTTAGGGTTTATTTTGAAATTAGAGAGTTCTCCATATTGTTTTAGAATTTAGAGTAAGTTTGGTAATGTAATTCTAGATATATAAAATAAAAGATCGCCGGCAAATGCTGCCAATTTATGTTCTTCATCCCCAATCTTAATATCTCCTATGGCTTGGATCATTGCGAGAAGGGATTCCAAGGATAGTACAAAAAGTAACAGAGAGAGGGGACACCCCTGTCTCATCCCATTTTTCATTTCAAAGGGGGTAAACAACTCTCCATTAATTTTAATAGCTGCCGTTGGATGTTTACATAGAACTTGGATCCACTGGATCATTCTAGGGCCCAGAATCCCCAGTCATGAATTCCAGTGTTTTTATCATGAGTCCCAAGTCTACCCTGTCGAAGGCTTTTTCAGCATCTATCTACAGGAATAGACCTGGGGACCCACTAGTCTTTAATTCCTGGAGGAGGAGCAAAGACCTCACTCCGTTGTCTCTTCCCTCCCTCCCTGGGATAAATCCAACCTGATCCAGATGAACAAGTTAATTCATCAGATTTTTTATCCTCGTGGCTAAGACTTTTGCATATAATTTCGTGTCGGCATTCAGGGGGGATATTGGCCTATAACTTGAGCAGAGCGTCCCATCTTTCCCCTCCTTCAGAATGACTGTTGTTGAAGCCAAAAGGGCGTCTCTACTCATGTCATACTCCACGCCCAATCCGTTCATATATTGACAGAGTCCTGGTACTAAAATACCCTTGAATTTTTTTAAGTAGAAGGTCGTGAACGCATCTGGTCCAGGGCTTTTGCACTGGGCAGAATCTTGAAGTGCTTTTTTAAACTCTTCCATTTTCCTTGCTTTATCTTTCTCTTGTTGCCCCGTATGGTTTACTGAATACAATGCTCCATAGTAACATCTAAACACATTCGCTATATCCTTTGCCTTATGTACCATTTCCCCTTGTTTATTTGGGATCTTTTCTATGTAATTTATTAATTTTTTCCCCTCCTTCAGAATGACTGTTATTGAAGCCAAAAGGGCGTCTCTACTCATGTCATAATCCACGCCCAAACCGTTCATATATTGACAGAGTCCTGGTACTAAAATACCCTTGAATTTTTTTAAGTAGAAGGCCATGAACCCATCTGGTCCAGGGCTTTTGCCCTGGGCAGAATCTTGAAGTGCTTTTTTAAACTCTTCCATTTTCCTTGCTATATCTTTCTCTTGTTGCCCCGTATGGTTTACTGAATACAATGCTCCATAGTAACATCTAAACACATTCGCTATATCCTTTGCCTTATGTACCATTTCCCCTTGTTTATTTTGGATCTTTTCTATGTAATTTATTAATTTTTTCTTTTTTAACATCCTGGCCAAATATTTTCTAGTTTTATTTCCCCATTGATATCTGTCTTTTAGTATTCTATTAAATGTCCTATTTGTGTCCTGTACCATAAGATCCTTTAATTCATCACTCTTGACTACTAACTGATGAAAAATTTCCTGATTTTTAACCTTATGCTTTTTATGTGCTTGTTCTAATCTATATATTTCCTCTATTGCTAATTTCATATTGTCTTTTTTTTTTCCTGCCCCTATGGAGATGAGGATGCCCCAATATAGGCCTTATAGGTCTCCCATAGGGTAGCGGAGGAAATATCTTTTGTATCATTGGACCAGAAATAGTTCCTTTTGGACTTCTTTTGGACTATTTTAACTTCTTTTTTACTTTGTATTAATGATTCATTTAGTCGCCAGGTAAAAGATGGTCTTTGTAATCCTGTTATTCTCATTTTCATAGTTACTGAGGAATGATCTGATAACATAGCTATTTCTATATTTGTTTCAGTTACTAGTTCCAGTGCTATATGGTCAACCATTATGTAATCGATTCTAGTGTACGTCCCGTGTAATGTGCACAACTTCTATTAACCACTTCAGCTCCGGAAGGATTTACCCCCTTCGTGACCAGAGCACTTTTTACAATTTGGCACTGCGTCGCTTTAACTGCTAATTGCGCGGTCATGCAATGCTGTACCCAAACAAAATTTGCGTCCTTTTCTTCCCACAAATAGAGCTTTCTTTTGATGTTAATTGATCACCTCTGCGGTTTTTATTTTTTGCGCTATAAACGGAAAAAGACCGAAAATTTTGAAAAAAAATTATATTTCCTACTTTTTGTTATAAAAAAATCCAATAAACTCAATTTTAGTCATACATTTAGGCCAAAAGGTATTCGGCCACATGTCTTTGGTAAAAAAAAATGTCAATAAGCGTATATTTATTGGTTTGTGCAAAAGTTATAGCGTCTACAAACTAGGGTACATTTTCTGGAACTTACACAGCTTTTAGTTTATGACTGCCTATGTAATTTCTTGAGGTGTTAAAATGGCAGGGCAGTACCCCCACCAAATGACCCCATTTTGGAAAGTAGACACCCCAAGGAAATTGCTAAGAGGCATGTTGAGCCCATTGAATATTATTTTTTTTGTCCCAAGTGATTGAATAATGACAAAAAAAAAAAATTACAAAAAGTTATCACTAAATGATATATTGCTCACACAGGCCATGGGCATATGTGGAATTGCACCCCAAAATACATTCAGCTGCTTCTCCTGAGTACGGGGATACCACATGTGTGGGACTTTTTGGGAGCCTAGCCGCGTACGGGGCCCCGAAAACCAATCACCGCCTTCAGGATTTCTAAGGGCGTAAATTTTTGATTTCACTCCTCACTACCTATCACAGTGTTGAAGGCCATAAAATGCCCAGATGGCACAAAACCCCCCCAAATGACCCCATTTTGGAAAGTAGACACCCCAAGTTATTTGCTGAGAGGCATGTTGAGTCCATGGAAGATTTTATATTTTGACACAAGTCACGGAAAAGTGACAATTTTTTATTTTTTTTTTGCACAAAGTTGTCACTAAATAATATATTGCTCACACAGGCCATGAGCATATGTGGAATTGCACCCCAAAATACATTTAGCTGCTTCTCCTGAATATGGGGATACCACATGTTTGGGACTTTTTGGGAGGCTAACCGCGTACGGGGCCCCGAAAACCAATCACCGCCTTCAGGATTTCTAAGGGTGTAAATTTTTGATTTCACTCTTCACTGCCTATCACAGTTTCGGAGGCCATGGAATGTCCAGGTGGCACAAACCCTCCCCCCTAAATGACCCCATTTTGGAAAGTAGACACCCCAAGCTATTTGCTGAGAGGCATGGTGAGTATTTTGCAGCTCTCATTTGTTTTTGAAAATGAAGAAAGACAAGAAAAAAACATTTTTTTTCTTTTTTCAATTTTCAAAACTTTGTGACAAAAAGTGAGGTCTGCAAAATACTCACTATACCTCTCAGCAAATAGCTTGGGGTGTCTACTTTCCAAAATAGGGTCATTTGGGGGTGTTTTGTGCAACCTGGGCATTCTATGGCCTCCGAAACTGTGATAGGCAGTGAAGAGTGAAATCAAAAATTTACGCCCTTAAAAAGCCTGAAGGCAGTGCTTGGTTTTCGGGGTCCCGTTCGCGGCTAGGCTTCCAAAAAGTCTCACACATGTGGTATCCCCGTACTCAGGAGAAGCAACATAATGTATTTTGGAGTGTAATTTCACATGTTCCCATGGCATGTTTGAGCAATATAATTAAATAATATAATTTTGGGGAAAAAACACACTTTTTTTCATTTCAATGCACTAAAACACACTATATTGCCCAAATGTTTGATGAAATAAAAAAGATGATCTTAGGCCGAGTACATGGATACCAAACATGACATGCTTTAAAATTGTGCACAAACGTGCAGTGGCAACAAAATCAATACATTTTTAAAAGCCTTTAAAAGCCTTTACAGGTTACCACTTTAGATTTACAGAGGAGGTCTACTACTAAAATTACTGCCCTCGATCTGACCTTCGCGGTAATACCTCACATGCACGGTGCAATTGCTGTTTACATTTGACGCCAGACCGACGCTTGCGTTCGCCTTAGCGCGAGAGCAGGGGGGGACAGGGGTGCTTTTTGTTTTTTCCTTTATTATTTTTTTGCTTTTTTATCTTATTTTTAAACTGTTCCTTTCATTTTTTTTTTAATCATTTTTATTGTTATCTCAGGGAATGTAAATATCCCCTATGATAGCAATAGGTAGTGACAGGTACTCTTTTTTGAAAAAATTGGGGTCTATTAGACCCTAAATCTCTCCTCTGCCCTCAAAGCATCGGACCACACCAAGATCGGTGTGATAAAATGCTTTCCCAATTTCCCAATGGCGCTGTTTACATTCGGCGAAATCTAAGTCATGAAATGCTCGTAGCTTCCGGTTTCTTAGGCCATAGAGATGTTTGGAGCCACTCTGGTCTCTGATCAGCTCTATGGTCAGCTGGCTGAATCACCGGCTGCATTCTCAGGTTCCCTGTTGAGACAGGAGAGCCAGAGAAAAACACGGAAGACGGTGGGGGGGGCATTCCCTCCCACTGCTTGTAAAAGCAGTCTAGAGGCTAATTAGCCGCTAGGATTGCTTTTACATGAAAGCTGACCGCTGGCTAAAAAGAATGATACCAAGATGATACCTAAACCTGCAGGCATCATTCTGGTATAACCACTCAAAATCGTGAATTGCGTACCTGAAGACAAAAAAATGGTTAACAATAAAACACAGTAAACGGTAAAGAATAAAAATTGCATACCTGAAAAGCAAACATGATAAAACATAATAACAATAAAACATTGCAGAATAGAATACAGTAAAAAAGAGCAGAACAATAGAGAGAGAATAGAGAGAGAGAGAACAATAAAACGACAACTATTTTTTTTTATGTTATATATTTTTTTGTGTTTTTTTTTTTTTTTACACTTTGTTTTGTAACTGTAACTTTTATAACTGTAACCGGTGCGATGGCATCTTGGGAGACCCTGTGAAAGTGTGTCCTAGTCTGTGCAGTGCTGTACGCTGATACTCAACTAGTGAATGGTAGCGTTCAAAACATTCACCAATGCAAAGACCAGGATTGTCAGGACAGGAGGGACAATAATAGCGGGTGTCACGCCTATATCCGCGCTTGCTGCAGACACAACATCTTTTTTGGGGGGGTTCGTTGGGTAGGGGTACTCGGGAGGACATAAAAATGCCTCTCATGCAGCCGACTGCATTTGGTTGGGGATTTGAATGGGGGAAGTACGGGTGCTGCATAAGTGGTGGGTTCCCAATTAGGATTGGCGAATGCAGGAGGAAGGGCACTATGGGCACGACGGGCCTGTTTGTCTTCTTCTTGGTGGCAGCGGGACACTACTTGTGCTTGCCACCTCACCAGCTTTAACTGCACGTATGGGACTCGCCATGTCACCAAGTGTTACTGCAGTGCTAGTTTGACTACGACCGGGGTGTACTGGACCGCTGGTGCTTGCCAGTTCACCAAAACGTTACCAAAAAAACTGTTAGCGATCGCAGGGATCAGGCCTGACTCTGCGAACGCTGCAGTTATGCGTTTAGTGTTTTGTAAGTGACAGTGATCGATCGATACTGCACTTGGGTGGGCTGGGCGGAGGGGCAAAATGCAGGTGCTAGCAGGTATCTGGGCTGATCCCGCTAACACTGCGTTTTTGGGAACCCTAAACTGCTGGGGACGCTAGTATAGATCTGATCGGATTAGATATTGATCCGTTCAGATACTATACCACTAAGGGAGGCGTATGCTGCGTGCATGGGTGTTAGCAGAACTGGCTCTAATCTGACGCTGCCTGGGGAGACGCATATCACCGTCGGGCGATCAGGGGGCTAAACCTTTATTCGGTAATAAACGGCAGGTGCCCTGACACTATAAAAAATAAACTAACTAACCAGCATCACCCGTAACAGTTGTACGGTGATCACTGGTGAAAGGGTTAACTAGGGGGCAATCATGGGGTTAAAACCTTTATTAGATAGTATATGGGGGTCCCTGACGCTATAAAACACTGACGGCGAACCTAAATATTTACCTCCCTAACTAGCGTCACCAGTGACACTAATACAGCGATCAGAAAAATGATCGCTTAGTGACACTGGCGACGGGGGGTGATCAAGGGGTTAAAACTTTATTAGGGGGGTTAGGGGGGTACCCTAGACCTAAAGGGGGCTAACACTAACTGCCCTACCACGCTAACTGTCACAAACTGACACCAATGCAGTAATCAGAAAAAAAAAAGAAAACTGCTTGGTGTCAGTGTGACAAGGGGGGGAGGGGTGATTAGGGGGTGATCGGGGGGGGATGGGGGGGTAAAGGGGGGTGTAATGTGTGCCTGGCATGTTCTACTGTGTGTGTAGTGTTTGTGCACTCACATTGAAGTCTTCTCTCCTCGGCGCCGGAACAGAAAATACCGAGCTGAGGAGAGATGACATCATTTCCTCTGCTGCTGTTTAGCATACAGCAGCAGAGGAATGATCTCATTGGCCAGGAGTGATCGGGAGAGGGGGGCCATGAATGGATGGCCTCCCCCTCACCTCTGATCGCCGGGGGACAAACGCCGACCGCCAGATCACGTACAAGTACGTGATCCTGCCTGCCCGTGCCATTCTGCCGACGTATATTGTCGTGAGGCGGTCGGCAAGTGGTTAATATGAACAGGAAGATGAATTAGCCTGTGCCTATACACAGGACTCCATCTAGAAGAGCCATCCTGTCTGCCGGAATGTCCTTCCTGACACCCCTTTTTGAGTTATCATCACACCACTACAGTCTTCTGGAGTTTGGGATGGGATAAGCAGGAGAATCTGTTTTCTCAGCGGCCTCTTTAATACAAATTCCCGCCTCCTATGATGGACAGAAAAGTCATCCAATGGCAGCACAGGAGAAGGGGACTTCCTATTACAGAGGCCGCCATGTAAACAGGAAATTCTCACTGTATGTACGGCACTCGTCCCGCCCCCTCCCTGTCCCTTCCATGGCAGCCAGCATATATATCTTTTGTGGCCCCCGGCGCTCGGGGATTCGTTGGGGGCCTCAAAAGATATACATGTCCAAATTACCAAGCCGGCCTTTCAAAACCAGAACGTGGGCTGAGAGGGAAGGGGACAGAGAGAGGGGGACACAGAGAGCGGGGGCTGAAAAAGACAGGGGCTGAGAGAGAGGGAGGGGGGCTGAGAGCAGAGAGAGACCTCTAGCTTTGTCCTATTCTGCAGTCCCTGCTCTGCCTCCCTTCCCCAGTCTTTGTCTGCAGGTAGTCAGTGTATATTTGTGCCCTGTCTCCGTCCTTGATCCGGGAGACCTCTTTGCTCTGTTCCATCCAGCGGCTCTCAGGCCTGTAGCCTTCTGCGCGAAGGCTGCCCACTCACTCGTGCAGATAGTTTCCTGCACCTCCCTGCTGCTTGCTGCCGTGCTCTCCCCACCCTGGACCCTCTCGTGTGCCCACAGAGATGGCTCTGCATGCCAGCTGTGGCACGCGTGCCATAGGTTCACCATCACTGACCTAGGAGGTTGAAACAGCGGTATAAGGAATAAAAAGATAAAAAGCCCTCCACAAACAAAATCTAATTCTTAAAACACTAGTATATCCCCTCTAAAAAAGTTCCTGATCTCCATATCCTTTCTGCCTGTGGTGGGGTCTGCTGTGGTCTGGGCTGGGGGGTCAGGGCTGCTTCGAAAAGCCAGTGGTGAATGTGCCCCTGAAGTGGCAGTTCAGGGGTGCCGTGTAGTCACGGTGTGTAAGCACTTGATTTTATGGCACCATGGTCACTTCACCACAACACACGTTTTTTGCACCTGCCTCTTGGGCCGGGCCTTTTGGCCAGGACCAGGGGAAATTTTTATGCCTGGCCGGAGGGCTGGCCATTGTATAGCACAATGGCCACTTTCACTCTCCCATCTCACTATCTTCCCCACTCTTTTACCCGTGTTTGTCACCTTTTTATCTTTTTTTGGTTGTCTTTGTATTCACGTTTTGTCACTGTGTGGCGAGTAGGGTGTGGGTCCTCGGGCCTACTCTGAAAGTCTTGGGAGGGGGTGGACATAGGCCTTTTGGCTTGGTTCGCCCTCTCCTTTGAGGGGTCTCTCTTCGGGAGAGCCCCACTGTACTTGGGTTGGTCTGCTTCGGCAGACCTTCCAGTTGTGGGGGTCTGCCTGGTTTCGGCCAGATGGACCCTTTGTCTGAGTACCTCAGTCTCTGTCTGGAGCCTAACGCCCTGGGGGATCAGGGTAAGGTCCTTCCCTAGTGGAGGACTCTGTACACCCGTTGCACGTTTTTGTGTTTCACTCTCTATGTGTGGGCACTTTTTTTTGGCACCGGGTGGAAGTTTTTGAGGTGTGTTTTGCACGCCACTGGCTTAAAAAAAAAAAAAAAAAATCCCCTCTAAAAAAGTACACATACGATCTTGCACACTGTTAGGCTCCACGCACATTGGGAAAATCGCTCGTCTGTGTGCTGTTCTGACGTACCAAAAATGACACATGCTCTGAAGCAAGTACGAGATGTTGTACGTGTTGTACTGTCGTACGTGTTGTATGTCACC
The DNA here is from genome assembly GCA_037952925.1 of Lithobates clamitans. NCBI lineage: Eukaryota > Metazoa > Chordata > Amphibia > Anura > Ranidae > Lithobates > Lithobates clamitans. The sequence goes on from JBBGZY010001301.1 coordinate 1,309,054, forward strand.
ACGTTCTTGGCGGTCGGAATTTGGTGTGACCGTGTGGATGCAAGACAGCTTGAGCGGAATTCCGTTGGAATTCTGTCGGAAAAACCTTCAGAGTTTATCCTGACGGCAAAACCGGTCGTGTGTACAGGGCATTAGGATCCAGCATTTAGGTGTAAGAGGAAGGCACAGTTGCACCCTCCAGACCCTCTTCCGGCAGCCTGTAAAAAAGATAAAAAAAATGAAAGTTGCTGCAGCCAGATGGGGCTGGATGAGTGTTACTAAAGTGCGACCCAGAGAAGAGAAAATAGACGCAGGGTCGGCATGTCTAAGGGAGGAACAGGTCTAAGAAGGGTTAATTAAATAAGTAGTTAGTGGGGTAGGGGCATAGCTTACCTGATTGGTGTATTAGGTCAGACAGTCAGGGTGGAGCCACCGTTGGGTGATCACTTTCGGAAAGTTCCGTTGATTGAAGAGTTCCCTCCCTCCCGCCCTGTATTCTGGTTTTAGGGGGTAGTCTGGGTGGGGGACACTTCTGATGTTTCATGTTTGAAAAAAAAAAAAGTAATATTTTGCACTTTTGTTGCTGCAGCCTGTGGGTTAGGGGTCTTTGGGAGGGTCAAGGATTAACTAGATTGTAGAAGAATTGGGGGCCCATCTAGGGAATGGCACTCCCACCTGGTTGGTTGTTGGTGGTTCTCCCAGGAGCTAGGTCCCCTGGGGGAAAGTCAATATGTTGAAGTCGCAACGTCTTTGAGTCAGATGGGGGCGCGGCTGAGGACATGGTCGGTAATAATCAAAAATGTGATTTAAGGACACCCAAAGACTCCCTCCTAGTGTTAAAATTGTTTTGTTTTGTTATTTATTCATTTGTTAAATAAAAGGGCTGCTGTGGCCGTTTAAACCCATGTCACACAGTGTTGTGTTTTTATTATAAGTTCAAGGACCGTAACCTGACGAATCTTATAGTCAAGTTTAGGTCAGTATGCACCCCAGAAACGAATGTTCAAAACGCAAGCAGTCTGCATTCTGAGCATTTGTCCCTGACACACAGAAGACCCAGGTGCCCCGTCCAGCCCTGGCATCTTATTCAATTTCCTTTAGATTTACCTTTAACTATTTAGTGCAAGGGTCTGTCTGATTGCATACACATTGAAAATGCTTAGGTTTGACCTCATATTGTATGGTTTTGGTAAATCTAAGCCTAGGTTCACACTGCTGCAGGATTGAAATTGTACCCACATGTCAGTTCCGAATTTGGCTGGGTTTTCAGAGACATCTGTGCGGGTTCATGTACAGTTGTCTATGGAAATCGCACCCAAAGTTGCCAAAAGTAGTATAGAAACTATTTTTGGGAATTGGTGCGGGGCCGCAAAGTAGGCGTTGCACCGGTTTGGATGGTGCCATTGCCGGCAATAGCCGCCGATTTAGCACGATTTGACATGTCAAATCACATGCCAAATCACATCAATGTGAACCTAAGCTTAAGGAAAATTGAATAAAAAAAATTGTATAATGTATGGCCAGCCTAAAGCCTGGCACACACACTTAGATTTTCGGACGACTGAACGTTTGTTTTTTGTGGCTTACTAGTCTCATGTCGAAAGTTCAGAGGTTACTCACAATATGAAAATTTTCGTACGACAGAATACAATGTTAGAAGTGACGTAATGTGTTGAATAGTTTTGTATGTATTCTTTTGTTTCTGAGCATGCGTAGTCTTGCTCTTATGATTTTTTTTGTAGGAAAACCGTACTAATGAAACGAAAATCGGGCATTGAGTTCACATCCGACAAAAATGTTATAGTCTGCACATCCAGCTTTTGTCTGAGGAAAAATCGGAATCGGCTGTCGAAAGTACCGTTCTAAGGATCCGAAAATCGGCAGACAGATCGTCGTACGAAGTTTTCCATCTGATTTTCGTATCGTGTGCATAGGCCTTTAGGCTCCATTCACACTAGCGCGTTTTTTGATGCATTTTGCATTTTGCAGAAATGCATGGGAATTTTTTAACATGGGTTCCTATGGAACATGTTCATATCAATGCCTTTTTGTTTCTCTGCATTTTTGGAAAGGGTCAGGGACTTTTTTTCATGCAAAATGCAGCGTTTTGCATGCAATAGAATTCAATGGACAAGCATCAAAAACGCAAGTGCACCGTTTTTGCAGCGTTTTTGATGCGTTTTTGGTGCGTTTTTGATGCGTTTTTGCCGTTTTTTTTTTTGCCGTTTTTTTTTTTTTTCTAATTTTTTTTAAGACTGTAAAAAAAAATGTAAAAAAAAAAAAAAAAAAAAAAAAACGCAAAACGCAAATCGCGGCAAAATCGCTGCAAAAACGCGGCTCAAAAACGTGGCAAGCATGAAAAAAAAACCTCCAAAAACGCTCAAAAGCAACATGCATAGGTGTGAATCGAGCCTAAGGCTGGATTCACACCTATGCATTTTTAGTGCTTTTTGCATTTTGCAGATTTGCACTACAGTCCATTTACCATGATTTCCTATGGAACACGTTCTGTAGTACAAATCTGCAAAATGCAAATAGCACTTTAAATGCATAGGTGTGAATCCAGCCTAAGGCCCCATTCACACTAGCGCGTTTTTTGATGCATTTTGCATTTTGCAGAAATGCACGGGAATTTTTTAACATGGGTTCCTATGGAACATGTTCACATCAATGCTTTTTTGTTTCTTTGCGTTTTTGGAAAGGGTCGGGGACTTTTTTTCATGCAAAATGCAGCGTTTTGCATGTAATGGTTTTCAATGGACAAGCATCAAAAACGCAAGTGCACCGTTTTTGCAGCGTTTTTGATGCGTTTTTGGTGCGTTTTTGATGCGTTTTTGCCGTTTATTTTATTTTTATTAATTTTTTTTTTCTAATTTTTTTTTAAGACTGTAAAAAAAAAATGTAAAAAAAAAAAAAAAAAAAAAAAAACGCAAAACACAAATCGCAGCAAAAACGCGGCAAAAACGCGGCTCAAAAACGTGGCAAGCATGAAAAAAAAACCTCCAAAAACGCTCAAAAGCAACATGCATAGGTGTGATCCAGCCTTAGGCTCGATTCACACCTATGCATGTTGCTTTTGAGCGTTTTTGGAGGTTTTTTTTTCATGCTTGCCACGTTTTTGAGCCGCGTTTTTGCCGCGATTTTGCCGCGATTTTCGTTTTGCGTTTTTTTTTTTTTTTTTTACATTTTTTTTTACAGTCTTAAAAAAAATTAAAAAAAAAAATAAATTTAAAAAAAAAAAAAAACGGCAAAAACGCATCAAAAACGCATCAAAAACGCTGCAAAAACGGTGCACTTGCGTTTTTGATGCTTGTCCATTGAATTCTATTACATGCAAAACGCTGCATTTTGCATGAAAAAAAGTCCCTGACCCTTTCCAAAAATGCAGAGAAACAAAAAAGCATTGATGTGAACATGTTCCATAGGAACCCATGTTAAAAAATTCCCGTGCATTTCTGCAAAATGCAAAATGCATCAAAAAACGCGCTAGTGTGAATGGAGCCTTAGGCCTGATTCACACCTATGCAGGTTGCAATTTGCATATTTCAGGTGCAGTTTGGATTTCAATACATGGTTTTGATCCATTGAAGTCTATGGAACCGAAAACCAGAAAAAAGTCCCTGGCCCTTAACATAAAATGCACAAATGTGAACGTGACCCATTGGAAACCATATTAAATGAACTGCAGTGTGTTTCTGCAAAACTGAAAACGCGCTAAAATATGCATAAGTGTGAACCAGGCCTTAGCCCTGGTTCACATTGAAGCAATTGGTCATGCCATTTGACAGGTCAAATCACATGACAAGTCGCAGCCTATTGCCAGTAATGGCACTGTTCCAATCGGTGCAAAGCCGACGCACTACTTTTGTCGATTTTGGGTGCAACTTCAATAGACATCTGTGCATGAAGCCGCACAGATGTCTTTTAAGTTGCACCCGAAGTCGCATGGACATGCGACTTGGAAATCGTGCGGCTTCCGATTAAGTTGCACAATTTCAAAGCCATGTTAAATCTGAACGAGGGCTAAGGGCAGTATGCCACCAGGGACCAAGGCTTGCAATAAAAGCAGTTTATGTTCTGAGCATTCGTCTCTTGGCACATACTACTCTAAACGTCAGTATCACTCAGTACACCACACTGAGTTTTAAAGACTGCTGGCAGTGGGTTAGATGGTGCGCCTGTCCGCCTGTGGCGCCATCCACCCACACCAATTTTCCAGAGTCTAATGCTCTGGGCTAATTATCATAAATGGTGAAGGGCCCCAAATGTGGTCTCTCCCAGAACAGAAGTGAATAAGTAAGAACTCTGCAGAATCCTTAATCAGGTTGAATCACAGTTTGTGAGAACTGATCCGTTAATTACTACTTATAGTAAAAATAATATTACAATGTTATATTTCATTACATGAATACAAAAACGAAATGAAGTCAATATGGCTTCAATCAAACAATATAACACTTTCAGTTTTTGAAAGCAACATATAGTTATCTACTCTACATTGACTGCCTTCTTTATCTTTATCTCCTTTATAGCCGCATATGTATATTTTTTAATCATAGCATTGGAACAAAAAAATAAATGCATTTAGATTCTTTTATCAGAGAACATGAGGAAAGGAGCGTGTGATTTGGCCTAGCAGGTGGCAAGAATTGTACAGTTAAAAGGTACTTGATTATAGGTCTACACAAGCAGAAAATTGCAAGCAAATGATAGCGCTTCAAAATGCCAAGATCTAATTGAGATGAGTGATTATGCGTTTCCCCCCACCCCCTCCGCCCGTCCACTCTTTGGGACCAATTCTTCAAGTGTTCTCTGAACGCCGCTTGGAATTTTACACATTCACTTTCATCAACATAACTGCAATTTACTGGGTAAACCTATTTTCTGCGCCAAAAGATTTCAGAGTATCGCGTCCTTTCCCTGTTGGCTGCATGTCTTTATGGCTGTGCGTGGCAAGGCACAGAGTGGAAGAGCAGAGATGTTTACCACAATGATGTTTAAATTGCTTAGTATGATATGAAATAATGTGAGAGGGTAACATAATTTACTGTTACAACCTGAACTAACCTTCTGTACTATAAAGAAGATGCTACGTTTGTAAGCCGATAGTTAAAGGGGGTTTCCAATTTCCACATTAAAACTGTATGTAAACTCAAAATTTTTAGCATGTTTATTTGTAATATGTTTAGCAACACATCTCATAGTATATCGTTTTCGTAGCCTCCCTGGCGGTTTTCCCGAGTGTGGCTTGGGGTTAAAATTCAGGACCATTAGCGGTAACCCCAAGCCACACTCGGGATTACATCGCAGGATCCTGGTGTGGCTTTACTTACCTTGTCCCCGGGATCCTGCGATGTCCCCCGCAATGTCCGTGGGCTCCGTCCTCCTCCGAAGCCTCTCCTTGCCAGGCTCCGTTCCCTGCAAGCGTCGCGACGCATGGGGACGGAGCCTGGCGGCAAATTAAAAAAAAAGTAAAAATCATAACACATACAGTACTGTAATCTTACAGATTACAGTACTGTATGAAATTATTTCACATCCCTTTTGTCCCCAGTGCTTTGGCCTATGCCCTGCATGCAGTTTTATATTATATATACTGTTCTTTCTGCCTGGAAACTGGAGATTGTCCATAGCAACCAAAAAGTGTCCCTTTACGTCAAAAGTGGCTTTAGACCAGCTAGAAAACAGCGATAGTAAATTAGAACACTTGCAGAATTGAGCGATAGTGAATCGTGGGGAAATTTATTTTATTACTATTTATTTTTATTTTTTTTAATTATTTATTTTTATTTATTATATTATAATTTATGTTTTTGTGTTTCAAACTTTATCATACCCGGGATATCTACTAGACTCTTGGTGGACAGATTTAAGTGTGTTATTGTTAAGAATTACAGACCTACAATATAATACGCCAAATTTCCATGCAAAATAATTGTACCGCTTTCAGCACCTAAAATCCGAAATAATCATACCGCCAGGGAGGTTAAGGAAATGTTTTTTTGGTGAACCAGTTGCAAAGTGTCTTACATGGAGATCCTGCCAGGAATGTTACCCATCATGCTGACCAGGCCTTTTCTGGAATTTTTTTGTTAACAAGTTTAAATCAGTATTTTTTTGCTAGAAAATTACTTAGAACCCCCAAATATTATATATACAGATTTAGCAACAGAAACCCTAGAAAATAAAATGGCGATTGTTTCAATATTTTATGTCAACCTGTATTTGTGCAGCGGTCTTTCAAATGCAATTTGTTTGAAAAAAATACACTTTAATGAATAAAAAAATAAATAAAAATGACAATAGTTACCCCAATTTTTTTTGTATAATGTGGAAGATGATGTTACGCTGAGTAAATAGATACCTAACATGTCATGCTTTAAAATTGCGCACGCCCGTGAAATTGGTCCTTGTATGTGTATGTATGAATGTGAGTTAGGGACCTTAGTAAGCTCCTGGAGGGCAGGGACTGATGTGAAGGTACAATATATACATGTAAAGCGCTGCGTAAATTGTCAGCACTAAATAAGTACCTGTAATAATAATACTAGACATCAGATGTGAGTAGGAGAAGAAGCCTCTAGTAGTCATCCCTACGGGAGCAACCCCACATTCTGAAACAATTGTCACGTGTGGCGGGGAGAAGGAGCAATTTTTAGCCAAAAACAAGGTTCATAAAGATATGGATGAGGGAGTTTGGGGTGGAGGACCTTAACCTGATAGAACACTTTTGGAATGAATTAGAGTGGAGACTGCGAGCCAGGCCTTCTTGTCCATCAGTACCTGACCTCACAAATGCACTTATGAACCCTATGGACTAGGACTGGGATGGAACCTGGGATGGGGTGTAAAGGCAGGTGTCCCTATACGTTTGACAATATAGGAGAGAGAGAGGTTTTTTTTTCAATTATTATGTTTAAAATCTGATTTTCCCATGCACACTTTCAATGAAAATAAGGTTTAAATTAAATTAAAATGACAAGATGGAGCAGATCAACATCATATCAGCAGCTCTCTTGGTGTCATATATGTGCCCTGGTCTCAACAGTTCATATGTGTCCACAGGCATAGCCGAGACCCCTTAGAGAAAAATCAGCTTTGTTGCAAGATTTACAAGTTCACAGGTAAACATCTAAATATTGTATAAGCATGCAAATATTATACAAGCATGCTAAATATATATACACACACACATTCTTTTATTCATTTATTTTGTATCTGAAGTATTTTTAAGATAACACCCACACTCAGGTGCCTTTAATTCTTTACCTTTTATTATACCTTTTATTCCAAAGATTGCTTTAATAATGCTCTACTTTTCAGGTCTGTTACAAGCACTAGAGAGCCTATTAAATTGATAATTCTCTTGACCTTCACTCACTGCTGACCTTCCAACTTTTCATAAATGCTTTCTTTGTAAATAAAGAGATTTGTACAGATGCCGTGAGATACGGCGTTATTTTCTTTTCACAATGTGATCCTCTCGAGATTTAAACAGCAGACATGTATGACATGTATGGCATGGATGACATGTTTCTGTTCTGCAAAACAATATATATAATAGATTGTGCATCCCGTCACAGCACACTGAGCAAAAACATTAAGGTGTGTAATCGAAATGAACCTGCTGCTTTCCCTTTTTTTTCTTATTCTTCAAAAAGGCACATTTTCTAATATTGTTTAAAAATTGTTAACGGTTTATGAATGGGAAAAAATAATATCAAGTTTTCACCTTCCAAATTTTAGTTCTTTCCTGCCAGTTCAGATTAAAAATAGGCTAGTGAAACTATTCAAAATCACCCCAGCCCCCTCAATAGAATAAACTATAACTTTTGCTGACCTCTGCCTCTCTCCCTGTGCTGATAACAAAAGGGGAGGAGGGCTCTGCCCAGTCAGACAGTCTGCTGCATAGGAAAGAAGACACAGGCAAGCCACAACATGTAACCTCCAGCTGCTTACAGAGAAGAGAGGAGGAGCAGTTCCACCTTAGAAAGCAAGCCTGCCTGCTGTCACATTTACCATGTAGGGGAATTGCCTGGGACCTGCAGTCCTCCTTAAAGACATCAATTCTGGAGACCTGTCAATATGAATTCTGTGGCGAATAGATTCTTATACTGTGCAGGTATGCTTGGACAGCCACAAGCCTGGGAATTAGGGATTAGAGAAGTTAGGAGAAAGACTGTAACTGTTGTTATCTGCCATTACCAAGTTTTTTAGTAAAGTTTTTAAAACTTTGTCATTTCCTGGTCTGAATTTACTAAAGAGGTGTAATGCACGTAACCGAGACACACACATGTAGTTTCCAGCCTGGGTCAGAAAGTACATTGGGGTATAACGACAGCACTGCAGGAGTAACATGGAGCGGAGTAAAGCAAGTGGCTACCAAGGATAACATAGGTTTACCAACTAGCCTGTCGTGAAGTGCATGCCTGTGACAGGTGGGGCAGCCTCTTGCAGCAAGGGATTTGTAGGCACTCTCTCCTTGAGCGTTCCATCTCCCACAGCAATGGGCGCAGATCAGCACTGCAGACATCCCCAGTCTGTGCACAGATACGGAAGAGATAGAGTTAAGGCAGAGCACATATGGAGTCCATGCTAAGTGCTCAGCGGGACCCCATTCCATTACTGGTAGTGAGGCAGCAGGGACATGCTGGACAGGTGGAGAGAGCATAGGCTCAGCTTGTCCCTCCTAAATGTAATAGAGACAGTACAATGTACATTAGATCAAAAAGGATCCTGTGAGCCACCAATAGCCAAGTGCTAGTGAAATAAAGAAATGAATAATAAGGAAGCTGCTAGCGTTGAACACGTCACATAAATCGTGCAAGGATAAATAGATTAATTATATACACTGCGCTACCTGTAATTAATATAATACACACTCTATCAGTGTAGAGATCAAACTGCTTGCATGACTATTACATAAATCTATGTGAAACGATCAATGAATTGACTGAGCTTGGCTGCTAAGTCGCACGCTCTGATGTGAGCGTTCATTACCTAAGGGGAGCACCTGAGTGATGTCACCATAGCATGTTGGAACCACCATAGCATGTTGGAACCACCTGAATTGTCTTGAGATACATGGATTCTCCACACCTCGGTCATAAATTACATATTGGGATAACACTTGTTTATGCATATGAACAGTGATTCATGAACTATTCTTTTAGTTTTGAGATCTATGGACTTTTCTTGGCAGGATCACCAGAGACACCATGATCACTTATGCACATGAGCACTTTTTTTAATGATTTATTCACATATTCATTTTAAGTACCTTTAATACCACTTTTCATAGGAGCACTTTTTTAAATTGTACATTGTATAAGCTATTTTCACAATACTCTGCATAGGAGCATTTTGGATCAAGTTGTGTTATTTATTTATACATTTTATCCATTTAACTTGGTGCACTGTTAAGACACAGTTATATAGTTTTATATTATTCATTGATCGTTTCACATAGATTTATGTAATAGTCATACAAGCAGTTTAATCTTTATACTGATAGAGTGTGTATTATATTAATTACAGGTAGCGCAGCGTATATAATTAATCTAATACAATGTACATTGACATGGTGACGAGAGAGTTAACTGGAGGACAGTTTTTTGCTCAAGCTTATACGCTGCATAGCACAAGTAAAAGGTACCCCATGTGTAAGACAATGGCCCTATCCAAGGTGCCTAGTGTAGCCCAGAAGAACCCACCTCGGTGTAGGCCTTCCATGTGATCCACATTTTGCACCCAACGAGCAAGGGAACATGGTGGAGGAACCACCCTCCTACCCTACATGCTAACAGCCCATGGACATGAACGAGACCTTGCTCCTGCAGTACGAGTACATCCTATTCATGTCTATGAGATGTCAATGTTCAATAGTGACTTTCTAAACTCTGCATCATTTTTCTGTGAGCCCAGGATGGAGTGTAAAATTGGGTTGAATGACACCAAAAAAGTTTATACATAGAACTTAATGAGTCAGAACAATGATTTATGACTCAGTATAAATATTTAAAAAGAAACTTCACTTGCCTTTATGTTTCTTCCCCCTTACATTTTTCACTGGATTATCCACAAAAAAACACTCACGTGGCCAACAATCCTAAGGGTGTTCTGTAAAGATCCATTGAAGCACACCAGGTCCTGCTCTGTCATCTTGTTTTGTGATGTTATTACAAGGCCAGTTGTCTTTTTCTGTTTTTTGCAGGCTTCCCCCTGATGATGCACCACAGCACATGGACATCAGTACATGGCAGTCTACAAAAACAAGGAAGAGACAGCTGGGCCCCTAATGACTGGGTTCTGCACATGTACAGTAGAATACACCATGCCCTCCATGAATGCCGTGTGTATCCCAGAAGACTGCATATGTCAATCTTACCTAGGCGAGAATACAGGAAGTGCTGAATGTTTTCCCCCCAAAAAAGTAAAAAATATGTAGCGGACAACTCCCGTAGGAGCTGCTGAGTGTCGTAGTCCGTCACCCTGCCCAGCCAGGCACACAATTTCAAGCATCCAGACACATGAAACAGTTCTTGCAGTTGTTTTTTGTATGTTTTATTGAGGGGAATTTAATTTGGATGGGGAATGGGCTACTTATGAGATGCCTGAGGAATTAACAGTCAATATTGGGACTTCTATATACAGTACATCACAGTATATACAACCTCCTCTCTTCTCCTGCACTTCTTTACTTGCTGAGTATCACTCCTCACTCCTCCAGCACATCACTTGCTGAATTTCCTGGGCTAGCTAGCATGGTAGGCCTGACACTGGCTCAGCCAGGCCTACAGCAGATGCCCTTTACAGGTAGGGACCGTGGTACCCTATGGTGTAGCAAAAATAGGAACAATATAGATAGGAAGTGGAAAAATTTACTTTATAGGCACCACTGGTAAAAAGCTAAATTTTTATTTATAACAACTTGTGCATACAGTTGTGCTCAAAAGTTTGCATACCCTGTCAGAAATTGTGACATTTTGGCATTAATATGGAAAATATGACTAATCATGCAAAAAAACTGTCTTTTATTTAAAGATAGCAATCACATGAAGCCATTTATTATCACGTCATTTTTTTGATCCTTTTTAAATCATAACAATAAGAGAAATTGCCCAAATGACCCTGATAAAAAGTTTACATACCCTTGAATGTTTGGCCTTGGTACAGACACAGAAGGTGGCACACACACGTTAAAATGGCAATTTAAGGTTAATTTTCCACATTTGTGGCTTTTTAAATCACAATTAGTGTCTGTGTATAAATAGTCAATGAGTTTGTTAGCTCTCACATGGATGCACTAAGCAGGCTAGACACTGAGCCATGAGGAGGTAGAAAAGAACAGTCAAAAGGCCTGCATAACAAGGTAATGAAACTTTACAAAGATACCCAAAGCCTTGAATATGCCAGTCAGTACTGTTCAATCACTTAATAAGAAGTGGAACATTTGGGGATCTCTTGATACCTAGCCAAGGTCAGGTAGATTAAGAAAGATTTCAGCCACAACTGCCACAGAAACAGTTTGGGATGCAAAGAAAAACCCACAGGTAATCTCAGGAGAAATACAGGCTGCTCTGGAAAAATATGGTGTGGTTGTTTTTAAGGGGCACAATACGATGATACTTAAACACAAAAAAGAACTGCATGGTCAAGTTGCCAGAAAGAAGCCTTTACTGTACACGTTCCACAAAAAAGCCTAGTTACAATATGCCCAACAACACCTCAACATGCCCCATTGGCTTTTTTGTGGCATTGGCGCAGTGAACCCGCGACCCGTGCCCCAGGACGACGTGTGTGACGAAATGCGCATCGGGAGGAGTGGCGTGCTGATGTCATGGCGTTGTAAATCTGAGAGGATGAGTGTTCACATACCGGCCGGCTTTTTAAACCTGGATGTTTTATCCTTTGCTTCTTGTAAGTGCAACCTTTTAGTTTTAATACATTTGTATGCTATGACCAACACTATGGTGAGCTCCTTTCTATTTTGGGTAATACCTGGTCCACATCCATGACCATTGAATGATCGAGTCTCCCTGCTCATTTGCTGTGTGTCTTTACTTCACCAATCAAGTATCCTTGAGCTGCTACTTCAAAACCCCCTGGATAAAGGCCCTGGCTGGGCAATACCCGCAAGCTTATGAAAGCTTGCCTTCCGGTAAACAGGCACTTTATGCGGTGGAGGTGCACGATTTTATGGTGGTGTTGAAAGTCATTTCAAGATTTCACACATCTGTGTTTTATGGATTTATTTTATTTCACAATTTTTGGTGTTTAGAGTAATTTTTAGATTTATGCACAATTATTTGTGGCACATGGATTAACTGCATATCACATTACCAATTTCAGCGCAGCTCCATTCTATTACTAATTTTGTACATGTGTGAATCTCACTTCTGAGCCGCTGCTTGTTCTTATTTCTTATTTTATTATTTTACTCAGCACGGTACTTCTTTATATATATATTGGCGCAGTAAAGGCTTCCTTCTGGCAGCTCAACCATGCAGCTCTTTTTTGTTCAAGTATCGTTGAATTCTGCTTCTTAACCACTACAGCCCCAGAAGGATTTATGCCCCGTACACACGGTCGGACTTTTCGTCTACAAAAGTCCAACGGACGCTGACGGACTAAAGCTGGCTGGTAATCCGATCGTGTGTGGGCTGCTTCGGACTTTCAACGTACTTTTTTAGCCTCAAATCCGACGTACTTTAGATTTGAAACATGCTTCAAATCTTTACGTCGTAACTACGACGGACCCCGAAGTCCGCTCGTCTGTATGCTAGTCCTACGGACAAAAAAACGACGCATGCTCATAAGCAAAAACTAAACGGAAGCACTCGGTCTAGTAAAACTAGTGTTTGTATTGTAGGTAGCACATTCATCACGCTGCAAAATCTGTGATCGTTGAATGCAGCGCATTTTATTTCTTCTTTACGAATGCTCTAAAGAACGAAGGTGTTTTGCTGTTCATAATCAGAGTTCTCCCAAACTGATTTCTGAATTCTTTTTCTCTTTGATCTCATGAATGATATAGTATGCTTTTTATAAACAATGTTTCCATACTAATAATACTTTTTCCCTTTTTTTTTTTTTTTTTTTATGTTTGTAAAGTTACCACAAAGAACCCATTATTCTTTTTTATTTTTTTTCTAGTGATTATTTTTTAATTTTTAGATAAAGTTAACCCAAAGCACCGTTTTTGTTTATGTATATATTTTTTTTTCAAGACTTACCACTTGAACATTCTTAACATTAGTAATGTATTTTTGGTGTGTTTTTTTAAAACTCAATGAGATTGTTGTCCCTTGTTAATTTAACATTGTGTGTAAAATCAATGATTTAAAAGAAAACACATAAAAGTCTTTTGCTAAACTCAAAAAAGATCCATTTATTCATGGTCAAAATAAAATAAAGAGGAAGTCAACGCTGGAAAAAGTCGGTGTACAAGAAAATTGGGATCTTGAGGAGTCCATATAAGAGGGAGCACAATCTGGTCCAAGAATCCCAGAGATCAACAGCACCAGCAGATGATCTAGATGTCCCCAGACTGTGGTCCTACAACAGCCTGCGTCTTCTGTCAGACCAGACTGAACCCAGGTCATCACTTTCTTCTCTTCCCTGCAGCCTTTCCTCCACGCTGCCCTGCAGCCTTCCCTGCAGCCTTCCCTGCAGCCTTCCCTGTAGCCTTCCCTGTAGCCTTCTTTTGAGGCTGTGGCTCTGGTGTTTCAGTTGTGGCAGGAGGAGGAGGAGGAGGAGGAGGAGGAGGAGGGGGGGGGGCTGCCTCATGTAGTTGGGTGTTTTTGGTTAGCGTGCCCTGCAGCCCCTTATGGATTGTTTCCCCAAATAGGCGCTCACAAATGAGGCGCTGCTCCCAATCCATCTGAAGAAGCCTGCTGGCTAAGTAGCAGCCATAGGCTTCTTCCGCTTCGGGGGGGCTTGTTAAAAAACGGGTGGCCTGTTGCATGAGGCGCAGGGACGCGTCCTGTGTGACCATCCCCTTCTTGGCCCTTTTTTTGGGAAGGTGGAGGGGAGGCACTTGGGATTGGGTGAGGCTCCTACTGGGCCCAGCCACCTCACTTGGCCCAGCCACCTCACTTGGCCCAGCCACCTCACTTGGCCCAGCCACCTCACTGGGAGCAGCCACCTCCTGCCTGACACTGGGCCCAGCCTCCTCCAGGATGATGGTGAATCCGGCCTCCTCCAGGCTGTCCATGGGCCCGGTCTCCTCCTGCCTGCCACTTTCCCCACATTCCTCCTGGATGGACTCATCCTGTGTATAAAAAAAGGACAATAGTTTTAGTTTCTTTTTTTGGGTTCATCAATGACACACAGTTTGCTTCTCATGACTAGCAAATTCAATGTGAATACATCTCTTTAATAAAAGAGTCTAATCAGACACCCTAATTATTTCAAGCAGGTGCCAAACATATTTAGTCACTACTATCATTTGATATGTATACACAATTTGGAGTGCTAAATTATTTGAGACAATTATAACATCCAGTTAACATCATTAATATTAGTACAGTAAATATTTGTTAAAATAATTTACCTGACTCCAGATGGTCATATCCGGTTCATCCAGGATGGAAGACCCAGCTTGCTCCTCATCAGCCTCTGCTGGGGTGGAGGGAAGGGTGGAGGGAAGGGTGGAGGGAAGGGTTGAAAGTGATGCCCTGGCTTCATTCTGGTCATCAAGAAAACGGAGTTGATTGTAGTACCACAGCCTGGGTACATAAACATCATCTGCTGATGCTCCTGATCTCCTTGATTCCTGGATCTTCCTATGCTCCCTTTTATACATGTTCCTCAAGACCCCAATTTTCTTGTGCACTGTCTCCATTGTTGCTCCCGGGATGGTCTCCTGGACAAAGGACAGAAGTCTCTCCAGCGTTGACTTCCTCACATGCTTGTTATAATACTGAGGGTGTTTCACCTCCCACAAATTCCTCATCTCTCGATACTTTGAAATAAAAGAAGTAAGGAACTCTGGATCCTTCAATAGGGGATTCATTATATCTGGAAAAGAGAAAGTCACAAGACCAAAAAAACTTATTATATGTTTCTGCTAACCCCTCATCATCTTCTCCCTATGTAGGCCTCATCAATCTATCAAGCCATATAGGCCGCTTGCTACAAAGTCATGACCATAAACCCCCCCCAAAAAAATATATATATATCTCAAATTACCTTCGTTTTGGAACGTCCTGGTCCACTATCACCTACGCACAGAACGTACGTACGACACGCGCGAAAGGCCCTCCTTTATACACTACGCATGTGTGAAACTCCGCCTGCGTCGCCCGCCCCTGACGTTCGAAATGAACTCATGTTCTCCGCCCCCTAATTTGACGCACAGAACGTACGTACGACACGCGCGAAAGGCCCTCCTTTATACACTACGCATGTGTGAAACTCCGCCTGCGTCGCCCGCCCCTGACGTTCGAAATGAACTCATGTTCTCCGCCCCTTTTTTGTTACGGCGCGTAGTGGAGTTAAAGAATGGCGGAGACACCTGAAATGTTGACGACCTCAGGTAGTGGAGACAGCCCGCAGGCTGGAACGTCTGGAACGTCAACCAAATCTGTGAGGCCTAGATTTAAGGCCTCTAATATGAGTTTCAAAGAGATGGTGGAGATGGTGGCCATTCTTCGCAAAGACGACTATGATGGCAATTATGGGCCGTACGCACGGCCAAATTTGCGCAAGGCCAAAATAATGGCGAAGGTCGTGGAGACTTTGCAGGCATCATTTGGGGTCCAGCGCTCCAAAGATCAATTGCGCAAAAGATGGTCTGACCTGAAACTCAGGGAGCCGGATCAATACCGACGTATCCGGAAAGTTCTTAAAAAAAGTAAGTACTTGTCGTGTTTTTCTCTTGTGTTTATTACCTTGTATACTGCTCATACTGCTCCATGTGCTTTTCCTTCCTATACGATTTTTGTTCATCGTTTTAAACGATCTTTGAAGAAACCTCGTTACATATCCATATCTATATCTATCTATCTATCTATCTATATATGTATATATATATATATATATATAATATATATATATATATATATATATATATATATATATATATATATATATATATATATATAATATATATATATATATATATATATATATATATATATATATATATATATATATATATATATTATATATATATATATATATATATATATAGATATATATATATATATATATATATATATATATATATATATATATATATATAAATATATAAATATAAAAATATATATATAAATATAAATATATAAATATATAAATATAAATATATAAATATATAAATATAAATATAAATATAAATATAAATATATAAATATAAATATAAATATAAATATATATATATATATATATATATATATATATATATATATATATATATATATATATCTATTTGAAATTCTCTTAATTTTTTGGATTTACATTTAGTTAGATATTTAGAGATTTTGTTACAGATATAGAGAGAGATCAAAAGATTATTAACTATATTTTGAGATATTGATATCTATCTATCCGGTATGTCTTTATAATTTTAAATATTGAACTAAAATAGGAACTCTACACAAACCACTTCACTACAAATGTTGGAAAATTATTATGTCCTAAAATATCTGTGTGCTAATTAGATTACTAATTTTTTGTTTCACATAGGGGAAAAATCACTCAGCCAACCACAAGAACACAGTCCACCCCAAGCAAAACAGGATTGGGCAATCAGCCCAAGTCCCATTGACGATGTGGAGGAAGGAGAGGTGGGCGACATGGGCACCCCACCAGGTGAGTGTCTGACACACCAGCTTACGTTAATCTATGCATGGCTGCCTTTTGTTTAATTGAATTTGTCTACTCTATTTTAGGGGATCTGGTTGTGCTTCATTCAAGCAACAGTGACACCCCCGAGGATGTGGAGGAATTAGGCTACATGGCCACCCCACCAGGTCAGTGTCTGAGACAACAGCTTTATTTCTGGTAAGGTAAACTATGTATGTGTGCATATTTCTAAAGACATTTTTTGGTTTCATTCCACTTTAGGAACAACAAGAAGTGACTATTTCACCTCGGAAAGTGCCCAACGTCTAATTGGTCAAATAATGGCCTGGAATCAAGACATGGATCAAATGCGTAATAGGCTGGATCGTATGCAGCAGGAAATGAAGGACATGATTGATGTTTTGGGTCGAATCTAAATGCCCTTTTTTAAACCCCAAAACATCAATCATGTCCTTCATTTCCTGTTTTGCTGACCCCATTCTGGGCCTTCTCTTTGTTTTTTTGGCATAACATAAATGGCTGTTTAACCTAATGTCAAAAAGGAGGGCTGTCAAAAATCCACAAAAAAATAAAAATTGATTTTCTAAAAAACACCAAAAAAAAAAAAAAAAAGTGATTTTAAAAAACCACAAAAAAAAAAAAAAAGTGATTTTAAAAAACCCCAAAAAAAAAAAAAAAAGTGATTTTAAAAAACCCCAAAAAAAAAAAAAAAGTGATTTTAAAAAACCCCAAAAAAATTAAAAAAATTAATGTTAAAAAATCAAAAAAAATTAAAAAATTGATTTTAAAACACAAAAAAATCGAATAAATAATTAATGTTAAAAAACCAAAAAAAGTAAAAAAAATTGATTTTAAAACACCAAAAAAATTAAAAAAATTAATGTTAAAAAACCAAAAAAAATTAAAAAATTGATTTTAAAACACAAAAAAATCGAATAAATAATTAATGTTAAAAAACCAAAAAAAGTAAAAAAAAGTGATTTTAAAACACCAAAAAAATTAAAAAAATTAATGTTAAAAAACCCAAAAAAATTAAAAAATTGATTTTAAAAAACAAAAAATAAAAAATAAAAAACTTGCTTTTAAAAAAAAACAAAACTTGATTTTCCAAAAACAAAGCCTGTTTTTGAAAATCCAAAAGCCCAAAATATTTTTTTGTGGATTAGGTAGAAATATTTAAATATAATTATATTTTGCTACATCATTAAGATACCATTATATTTTTGTCTATGAACATTTTATACTAAATGCAGAACTGAATGCATACCAACCATTAATAAAAAACATCTCCTTTTATAGGATTTTAACAAATGTGTGGTTTGTTATTTCAAGGCTCAGTATCAGTTTGGTTATAATTGTCAAAAAGTTGTTTACAGTGGCAATGGAGCTTATTTAGACATTTTTAAAATTCTAATACAGTTGGCACTACAACTGCTCGACCATAACCTAGGAGACAGCCCAAAAGAAAAGGCAAGCAATAAATATAATGCCAGATTTCAGCAATATTTTTTTTATTGTCAAAAAATTATATATCCTGGCCCATTGCAATGGCCCCCCTACCCATAAAATAATCAACATATTGCTGTCTAACCTGACGGGAACTTTGGGGGGCCAAGCCAGTACGGACAGTATCCAGGCCTGTAAGGTTGGCTTCTATTTGTCCGGCCTCAGGCCCAACTGTGCCTATATAATTGGCAGAATGCTTATTTAAAAAGTTGTGCAGAATGCAGCATGATAAAATTATAAAATTAAGTTTGTATTCCGCCAAATTAATGGCTGTTTGAAACAGGCGGAACCGGCTGGCCAGAATTCCAAACGCATTCTCAACCACTCTTCTAGCTCTGGCCAGCCGGTAATTAAAAACCCTCCTCTCCGGGGTGAGGGTTCTTTGGGGGAATGGCCTCATGAGGTGCTTGCTCAGAGCGAAGGCTTCATCGGCAATGAAGACAAAGGGGAGTCCTTCCACGTTATCCTCATCAGGTGGCAATCCCAGGCCACCACTCTGGAGACGCTGGCAGAACTCCGTCTGGGCAAATACTCCTCCATCCGACATCCGGCCATTCTTCCCCACGTCCACATATAAAAAATCATAGTGTGCCGACACCACCGCCATTAAAACAATACTGTGGAACCCCTTATAATTAAAATAATATGACCCCGAATGGGGTGGTGGCACAATGTGGACATGTTTCCCATCTATAGCCCCTCCACAATTGGGAAAGTCCCAACGGCTGGCAAAATGGGATGCCACAGTCTGCCATTCCTGTGGCGTTGAAGGAAACTGGGGAATCAAACAAGAAAACCAAAATCAATTAATTTGGAAGCTAACATTGCAAGAAAATTAGACAATTAAAAACATTATTCCCCAGCATCAGTATAACATTCAATAATTTAATTCTTCTGGAATAACTAATATGGAAAAAGGCACACTTATCAGATTGCTCACCCCCTCTGATAGAACATTGATTACATTTTAGGGGGTTGTGAAATCCCAAAAAAAAATTACTTTAACAACACG
This sequence comes from Lithobates clamitans, assembly GCA_037952925.1. Classification (NCBI taxonomy): domain Eukaryota; kingdom Metazoa; phylum Chordata; class Amphibia; order Anura; family Ranidae; genus Lithobates; species Lithobates clamitans. The sequence goes on from JBBGZY010001301.1 coordinate 1,328,357, forward strand.
CAGGAATTTAGGGATAACAAAGGCTACAAGACTGCAGTTGTCGCACTCTGCAGGTGCAGTTGCTAACCAGCTTACAGTAAATGAGGTAAGTCAAAAGGCATTCATGTTGCAAACAGTACACAATCACATGCAAGGGCAATTAATGAAAACACTTTGAGGCTTGCATATGATTTGATGATGGAAATCAGCAGAGCTTCTGCTCATTTACTAAAGCACTGGAACAAATGCACTTGTAGAGTGCACATGCATTTTGCAAAGTGCAACATAGATTTGCTTTAGACAAATCAACACCACAGAACATTCAAGCAAATTTTAACGAGGGTGGGGGTGGGGGGGTTGTGAAATCTAGCTAATTGCTAATTAGCAGCACACTATTTGGAGTGAGTTCAGGTGGGGGGGGGGGGGTTGTGAAATCTAGCTAATTGCTAATTATAAGCACACTAAATACACTCCAACAAAATACATTCAAAATGAGTAGACTAGGTGGATATGTTCCCATCACTTCATGCTGGGAAGGTTATTGAAGGAAACTATACATGCATGACAAAAAATAACAGGAAAAAATCCCAGCATGTGTGAGGATAAAAAGGGGACATTCACACTATATTGCAATGATGGGAAGTAGTGTTTGAAGCAAGAAATACATTACATTATCAAAGATTACATAAAAGAACATGTGATGCTAATAAAATAAAAATAGCTTACCTTAATATAGTCCTTCTGCAGGACCTGTATGATGGCAGAACAGGTCTCTGGGATAATGATCCCCAGAGCCTGGGGGGAGATGCCTGTCGAGAACTTAAGGTCCTGCAGGCTTCTCCCTGTGGCCAAATACCGCAAGGTAGCGACCAGCCTCTGCTCCGGAGTGATGGCTTGCCTCATGCAGGTATCCTGCCTGCTGATATAGGGGGTCAGCAAAGCCACCAAACGATCAAAAACGGGGTCCGTCATCCGGAGAAAGTTCCTGAAATCCTCAGGATTATTCTCACGGATCTCACGGAGCAAAGGCATGTGACAGAACTGGTCACGCTGAAGCAACCAATTCTTGGTCCATGAACTCCTCCTCGCCCTGTTCATGGACTGGTCTTGGGCTGAAGAATAAACTACAGCACCAAGCACATACAATGCACGAGCTCTACGACGAGTACGTACAGGTAACATGGCTTCAAAACGGTCGGCTGGTCAGAACGCACTAAACAGAACGCACTGAAGAACAGCAAGGCCTGTGAAGAACGACCTGAAAATCAGGAACGAGCGGCCAATAAAACAAAGATTTCTCAATGCCAACTGACCAAACGCACTGAAAAGCAGATACAAACCTCACAAGCACAGACTGAACAACAGTTAAAACGAACTGAAAAATACGAGTCTCACAAGCGCGAATCGTCTCTCACCAAACTTCTACTAACACGAGATAAACACGAGATTAGCAGAAGGAGCCCAAAGGGTGTCGTACGGGCTATTGAACTTCCGTTTTATAGTCTCGTCGGACTTGGTGTACGTCACAGCGTACTAAACTGGCGTACTTTTGTGTGGTCGTGTGTGGGCAAGTCCGTTCGTAAGAAAGTCTGCCCCAAGTCCGCCGAAGGTACGCCGGAAGTATGTCGGACAGACTGTCCGACTTTTGTAGCTGCAAAGTCCGACCGTGTGTACGCGGCATTACCCCCTTCCTGATCAGAGCACTTTTTGCAACTCGGCACTGCGTCGCTTTAACTGACAATTACGTGGTCATGCGACGCTGCACCCAAACAAAATTGACGTCCTTTTTTTCCCACAAATAGAGCTTTCGTTTGGAGGTATTTGATCACCTCTGCGTTTTTTATTTTTTGTGCTATAAACAAAAAAAGAGCGACAATTTTGAAAAAAAAGCAATATTTTTTACTTTTTGCTATAATAAATATCCCAAAAAATATATAAAAAAACAAAGTTTTTCTTTAGTTTAGGCCAATATGTATTCTTCTACATATTTTTGCTAAAAAATATAAGCGTATTTTGATTGGTTTGCGCAAAAGTTATAGCATCTACAAAATAGGGGATAGATTTATGGCACTTTTTTTATTATTATTTTTTATTAGTAATGGCGGCGATCTGCGATTATTATCATGACTGCGACATTGCGGTGGACACATCGGACACTTTTGACACTATTTTGGGACCAGTGACATTTAAACAGCAATCAGTGCTATAAAAATGCACTGATTACTGTGTAAATGACACTAGCAGAGAAGGGGTTAAATACTAGGAGCGATCAAGGGCTTAGCTGTGTTCCCTCATTGTGTTCTTACTGTAGGGGGATGGATTCACTAGAACATGACAGAGATCACTGCTCCCGATTACAGGGAGCAGTAGATCCCTGTCATGTTGGTAGGCAGAACAGGGAAATGCCTTGTTTACATCTCCCCGTTCTGCCTCTCAGTGTCACGATCGCAGGCCACCGGCAAACATTGAGTCCGCGGGACCTGCGGGCGCGCTCACGTGGCATGCGCACGCCCACTAGCCTGCGATTTAAAGGGGACATACAGGTACTCCTATTTGCGCAGCTGTGCCATTGTGCCAACGTATATCGTCATGCTCTGGTTGGCAAGCGGTTAAAAACAACCACACCATCTTTTTAGAGAGCAGCCTGTATATCTCCTGTGGTTACCTGTGGGTTTTTCTTTGTATCCTGAGCCATTCTTCCGCCAGTTGTGGCTGAAATCTTTCTTGGTCTACCTGACCTTGGCTTGATATCAAAAGAGCCCCTAATTTTCCACTTCTTAATAAGTGATTTAACAGTACTGACTGGATATCCTTTTTATATCCTTTTCCATCTTTGTAAAGTTTCATTACCTTGTTATGCAGGTCTTTTGACTGTTCTTTTCTACCTCCTCATGGCCCAGTGTCTAGCCTGCTTAGTGCATCCATGTGAGAGCTAACAAACTCATTGACTATTTATACACAGACACTAATTGTGATTTAAAAAGCCACAAATGTGGGAAATTTACTTTTAATTGCCATTTTAACCTGTGTGTGCCACCTTCTGTGTCTGTACCAATGCCAAACATTCCAGGGTATGTAAACTTTTTATCAGGGCCATTTTGGTGATTTCTGTTATCATCATGATTTAAAAAGAATCCAACAAAAATATGTGATAAATGGCTTTCAGTTTTTTGGCATGATCAGTCATATTTTCAATATTAAAGCCAAAATTTCCCAATTGCCCCAATCAAACGAGTGGTGCGGTACGCTTCCGTGAGAGGGTGCATGCACATAGCCGCCTATCATGCATGCCTGGCCAGCGCAGTGGTGTATAGGGCCGGCCACCGCAGAGCGAGAGAGGAAGAGCGAGCGGCCCAATAGGGGACATAGGGAGGGCGAGCTCCCTCCAGTGGAACCTCCACACCAGGCATGACTATGCCACACAGTGCGTGGCAAGCCGAGGACCATCAGCCCTGAAGCCAGATGATAATATGACACATCCATTTTTGTTTCTTTTCTGGTTACATCTGTTGGTATCTGGCATGTCCCCACATTCTATCCACAGCTCACCACACATGCAATTCCTCTTGGTTTGCTGGTTTCCAGACACAGTCATGTTATGTTGTCTCCAATATATTGTCTAGACCTTAAATCCTATAGACATATATATTGTACTTACTTGATGTCTTTTTCTATCTAGAAAATGTACCGTATATAAGCTCCTGAAGAAGCGATCCCCGTGAAACATGTAGAGCTTCCTCAAATGTTACTAATCTATCTCTGTATTCCTGATATTAATGGTTACTATTGGAAATATCAAGTTTTTCACTGTAGATTGCTACAGTACTGTTTTTATAAGTAATTTTTGAATCAATGTATAAATTGTTATAAATAAAAATGTTTGCTTTTTATCAGTGGTGTCTATGAAGCCAATTTTTTTTGATATATGTAGCAAAAATAGGAAAGTTCCAGTGCTAGCTGTCCCTGTGGCTACACAATTCATCCACCTAGTACATGTCCAACGCCCGTATCCCACCATCTACAGTACATGAAGGAAGGACGCTAATAGGCGAAACCCATCCACCTCTTGCATCACTTTTGTAAAGCATAATAATGATGGTTTATTAGTATGACCTCTTGTATTGCCTCTGCAAAGTATAACAATTATGGTTTACTAGTATGGCCAAATGACACAGTATCTTGGAATTGATGTTTTTGTACCTCCTTTTAATGCTTCAGAATAAAATTCATATTTTATATATTCTTTGTGATCGTTCCTCCCTGATACCAGTAAAGTCCAATTTCTATAGGTCTTTTATGTGTCTTTTATATCTGCCTGTAAATAAGTTTTAATGGTACAAATTGTATGGCTATTCTCCCAGACCACTTTAATAACATCACACTTAAAGCAGTAGTAAACAAAAAAAAAAATAAAAAACTCCCCTGCAAGATAATGTTATATCATGCTAGTATGCATCACATTCTAGCACATTATGTGAAACTTACCTTAAAACAAAGCCCTCCAGAGCTTTCATCTTCACCCGGTCTTCCTTCCAGGTTCACAGGCTTGAATGGCTGAGCCGCAATGGTGTCACTGCAGAAGCCACTGTTTATGCCACAGGGCTCTGAGGGAACAGCATGGGAATGCAGTACCTTTAGAGCGCATGTGTCGGTGACGTCACCGGCGGCTACACAACTTAATATCTCCTAAATGGCGCTACAGGTAAGCCTTATTATAAGCTTACCTGAAGGTAAAACACAAACAAACCCACTTTACTACCACTTTAATGCCCAAGCAGCAGAAATAAAAACTATTTTAAAGTATGAAAAAAATCTAAAAACATGTACGACAAGTCCCTAAATAAACTATAGTAACCGGTTAAAAGCACACCCAGTTTTTAATACCATCCAGCAAAGTTCTCCTTTTAACAGACTGGAAATAACACAGCTGCATCAAGCATACAAAATGTAGACTGAAAGCATGGAGGAGTTAGCTAGATGTTTTTTACTCCCTTGGTCCCTCTTCTCATATTTACCTATTCCACTCTTGAAATTCCCTTAAACCCCACACTAAACTTTTTCAACAGGAGAAATAAAACAAAATAATCATCCAGGCTATATGAGTTAAAACAAGACTTGTAAAATATTCATTGGGCTGTCACGACTATATATTTAAAGCCGACTTACAACATAGCATACGTAATTGGCAAGATCCCTGTTGTATTTGCATTTTTCTTGAGCAGGGGATGGGTGCAATGCATCAATAACTGATGAGAAAACACAGATTTCTATTACACAGCACATGGGGAAAAAGATATATCCACCTAAAAACAGCAATAAAAATATTGTTCTGATTTATTGCCTAAAGACTCTTGCAAATAGGAAGGAATCACCAGTAAATCTTGAATTACTTTTATCAAGACAACAGTATGTTCACTTTGCCATGTACGCCTGTCCTCCAAACAAGGTTAAATTAGGTTTGTTTGTTTTTTTCACAGTTTGCAACTGAAGAAGTCCAAAACTTTTAAGGATGTTACCTTGCCTTGAACTGCATGCAGAACAAATGACCTCCAAATGTTCCCAGAATCCCCTGAGTGAAAAATAAAACCTGACACTGCCCAGAGATCAGTCAATTAAAGAACTGGGCTTGTCAATACACTCGAAGGATTACCTGAGTAGAGGTCCATTATTCATAGAGTTTGAAAAGCCCCAAGCCTGGTGAACAACAAGAAATAGGTCTAAAATGTAGAACAAAAAGAGGTGCTTTATCTCTTAAAAACTAATCCATAAGAAAGTGTTGGCTTGCACTCTTGGCATCTTTCTAATCCAATTTTCATTGTTATAAATCACGTCAGATCTTACTTATATAGTCTGTGGCCATTAAGCATTACAGAAAAGGTGGACAAACTAACTTATATAGCCAATTATGGTGGCTTTCAATCACTTTGTCCTGCCATTGCTCTGTAGGTTGTGTTATAACCTAAGTTTACCTAAAATAAAATACAAAATAAGCACAAGGGACATTACTTACCTTCAGTGTGTTGTGTCCCTTCTGTCTTCTAGTTGAGTAGTAATTTTCCTCTTCCACTAATAGAACTGAGGAGCTGTCACAGGCACTCATCAAGAGTGCCGGATTATGACTGTCATTTCCACCCAGCTTCTCCATTCATAGAAGCTGATACTATAACTTCTACAGTATGAATGAAACACAATCTATGAATGGAGGACAGGTGGATGATTGAAAGGTTTGCCCCTCCATTCAAAGATCCTGTTGCATTCATGAAATCTGTACTACCGGCTTCTATTAATGTAGAAGCTGGACGGAAAGGGATGGCATAGTTGGGCACTTCTGATAAGTGCCTTTGACAGCTTCTCAGTTCTAGTAACTCCAATAACCCACACCATGAGATTAAGGCAGCAGGGGTACATTGGGGAAGAAGAATACTACTGTACTAGCAGACAAAAGCATGAGGGCTTTATCACAATGAAGGTAAATAATATCCGTTGTGCTCCTTTTGTTTTTTTGTGTGGTAAACCTAGGCTTTAAAGTACCACAGTATGCAGAACTCCAACAGCAAGCTCACTTTTGTAGATGAACTTAATTTTTACACAATAGTTATTGCCTTTTGTCTGGATATTCTCAAAGAAATTTGTGAATTCCTACACAACAGCTGCATTCTTTAATTTCCTGCTGAAGGGACTAGTCACCCTAGCCAGTTGTCTATGGAGCCTGAAGGTTGGTCATCTCACTGTCAGAGAAAGAGCTGAGACAAGCTGCAGTTACAATGGATCTGTCTACTTCCAAGATGCTGTTGTATTTGTCATGTGGGGAAGGGGGGCAGGTCAGACTTTATAACTAGACTAATGCTGGGTACACACTGCCCGAAAATTGTCCAAAAACAATTGGTTCGGCAAGAACAGAACAGGGGGATGATTGAAAGGTTTGCCCCACCATTCAGAGATCCTTTTGCATTCATGGAAGCTGTAATACCAGCTCCTATGAGCGCAGGAGCTGGGCGGAAAGGGTTGGCATAGTTGGGCATTCTTGATAAGTGCTTTTGACGGCTTCTCAGTTCTAGTAACCCCCCCTTCCCCCACACCACAAGATTAATGCAGCAGGGGGACATTGGTGGAGGAAGAATACTAGTGTAATAAAAGACAAAAGCACAAGGGCCTTATCACAATGAAGGTAAATAATATCAGTTGTGCTCCTTTTTTTTGGGGGGGGGGGGTAAACCTAGGCTTTAAAGTATCACAGAATGCAGAACTCCAACAGCAAGTTCACCTTATTGTTGATGAACTTCTTTTTTACACAATAGTTATTGCCTTTTGTCTGGATTTTCTCAATGAAATTTGTGAATTCCTACACAACAGCTGCATTCTTCCATAAGATAAGAGGTGCCAGATAACAGACTGCTTTTCTCCTCCTTTACTGATCCAGAACAAGTATGCAGATCAGAAAAATTTGAGAAAAATCAGAAATACATTTCCTATGTGGGTGTCTCAAGGTATTGAAATAAGAAAGGTCCATATCAAGGTCCATATCAAAGCAAAGGGAAAAAGAGTCCCAACGACATGAAGGATTTTTGAACACCGAGTTTTTAATCCACTGGAATATTATCTTCAAATCTGATGATCTCTGACGTCTGTGCCAAGTCGGCGTTTGGATTCAAGATATGTCGTGCCAGCCCAGTCCGGTGTATCCATTAGGTCCTTTGACTTACAAGCCTATATGACTTGGGGGACGTAAGCCTCTCCAGGTCATCGACATCTGGTAAGCCTCCTCTTGTTTACTGGTGGTGTTTCATTTGAGATTACAGTCCTTTGGAATAACTACGCCATGTGAACATACGCTTAACACTTTTGGACTTATTAATCTATTCATTTAATTTCAATATATATATATGCCAATATTAGCTGTGGTTTGATCATGTTTTGGGCACTTGTTCACATTTACTGAATCAATCATTTCATACAATTTTTATCGTTGCACATATCAAGTTGTTTATGTAGCTAGGTTTATCTTGGTATAAACTAAAATTTTTACTAAAGTAAACCTGTATGCACTTTTTCATGTACCCACCTTTATATAGGGGGTGATAGGGAAATCCCAGAACTTAGGGGTTTCCAATAACATTTTGACTGCTGAACCACATTCAAAAAGATGTATTTAATATTCAAGCCTATAGTTTGAGCCATAGGCAGGGAGAACAATACAGTAAGTACATGGTGGCATTCAAAATGATTGTTCTGAAATGGCTGAGAGCCTCAGTACAATTTATACATTCTACAGGGGGTGGCACCTTGAATAGGACTCTTTTGAAGTACCATTCAACTCTTTGGTGATATTCATTGATATGCAAATGGTCATTTCACATATACACGTCACTTCCCAAGTTCTGTGGGAAAGCCAGAGATAGAACTTTTCACAGCTGAAGGTGTGAATGGCATTTGATCACCAAAACAGCTGTTAACTCATATGACTTCTAAACATTTGTAAAAAGTACCTCTGCTTAATCAGAATACATTTTTTGATAATCATAACTAAATGTTTGATAAATAAATAGTTATTCCATTTACCCTATCAGGGGGGTATCCTTTTACTAGTCATATTCTTTTTTTTTTTTTGTATATTAGCACTTTTTTTACATTTACACGTATCACTTTTTAGTCCAAAGTCATGTCAGCTGCTATATACAGGTATATCCCACACAGCCCTGTATATCCCCCACATTTTTTTCTCTTTACAATACAATTCAATACAGGAGGAATTAGAGGGTCCTGCTCGTTAGAGCTTACAATCTAGAAGAGAGGGTCAAGTGTAACAAAAGTAGATAACTGTGGGGGGTGAACTGATGGAGAAAATGAAAATAGAGTTGTTAGGTGTGGGTAGGATAGACTTCTATGAAGAGGATGGTTTTCAGGGATCGTCTGAAAGCTAATAGAGTAGGAGATAATCGGTCAGATTGGGGTAAGGAGTTCTATAGGATTGGAGAGGCTCTGGAAAAGTCCTGGAGGCAAGCATGGGAGGAGGTGACTAGGGTGCTAGGGAGCAGGAGAGCTTGAGAGGAATAAGGAGAAAGATTTGGTTGGTATTTTGAGACTAGGCTAATGATGTAGCTGGGGGCTAAATTATGGATGATTTTGCAAGTTGTTAGCATTTTGAATTTAATTTGTTGGGTGAGAAGAAGCCAGTGGAGGGGCTGACAGAGAGGAGTAGCAGACACAGAGCAATTGGTAAGGTGGAAGAGTCTGGCAGGAGCATTCATGATGGATTGAAAAGGGGATAGCCTATGTAGAGGTAAGCCAATGAGAAGGGAGTTGCAATAGTCAAGGTGAGAGATGACCAGGGAGTGAATTAAGAGCTTTGTCTGTCTACTTCCAAGCTGTTGTTGGATTTGCCATGTAAGGGGGGGCGGGTCACACTTCATAACTAGACTAAAGCTAGATTCCCACTGCCCAAAAACGATCGGTTCGGCAACAACCAGCTGACATTCAGCCCATGTGTGCAGCTCCTTGTGTGACAGAAGAGCAGGTCTCACGTCCGGCTTCTGTCGATCGAGCGTGCTGGAAAACCAGCATCCGATCAGCACTCGCAGCCAATGGCTATAAGCACTGATCACTGTGCTCTGGCAGGGGGGAGGGGTCCCCCTGTGAGAACACAAAAGCTCAGTATCATTGAATGTGTTAGTATAGTGATCTGTATGTTTTTTTGTTTTTTTTGTGCGGTCTGCTGGGTAGAACGGAAAAAAAGTTAGTACTGTGTACACCGCATTAGGAAACATCTAGCTATATGGGACATACATGTACTTTGTCCCATAGTGGGGCAGAGCAATGTAAAAATGTAATGATAGATCTTGTTAAAAGATAAGCAATATTTTATGTTTATCCTAGATAATTTGAATTATAAAAAAAAATGTTTATAACGAAAGTGAAATTTGCTTGCTCTGGTATTGATACAAATGGATGGTATGATTTAACCAAAGGCTAATAAAGGAACAAGATAGTAGTAGTGAAAGGGTTACATCTCTGTTTTATCCTGTACTTATTCCAGGAACACTGGGCCTTGAGACGGCATCAGGCTTTGTGAAGAAAAAAACTCTTCTGTAAAGAGTGACTATTTGCTGTGATTAATCAGCCACCATGTGTACTGCTGCCCTGGGCTTCCATTAAGCAGGCCTCATAAAACATCATTTTAGTACACTTTTTGTAAGTTGAAACAGAGATTTCTTTAGCATTCCCATTGCTGTGATTTCTCCCCGTAGCCCGTGCCATTTCTTTCACTATAATTCAGTTTATTGTTTCATAAAATACCTGCTTCCTTAGACTGATTCTTAACCTGTAACCACTATCACTCTATTTAATCATGCTTATCAAGGGTCTGGAGCTTATACTTTGTGACAGGCTTAGACCTGTCATTTGTCATTGAAGTATAAATCCCGGTTTAGCCACAGCTGGATTGTCACAAGAGATGACTACCTGCCTTTAAATAATTAACGAATGACAAAACCTCTAGCACTATATCAATATGTATTTCCAAACACTGTCCTTTTTTTAGATGAATAATGCAATTCTGTTTCACCTTGCTTGGCTGCCAGTCACTTACATCGGATGGTTCTCTAAAGAATTCTTTAGGTATTATCTTATTACTTCCTGCATAGAAATTTTCAAGACTGTCAGCTTTATCCATTTTTTTCTTTTGAAAGCTCTCCTTGAAGGCTATTCACACTGGATGTGTTACCCAGCATTTTGCATTTAAACAGGGCCATATTAGGGCCAACTGACGCCCTAAGCAAAGCCCAACAGTGGCACCCTCTTGGCCCTTTCGTTGCTTAACTGACAAGATATTAACGCACAATAAGTGTTGAAAATGAAATGAGATTCAAATTTGTGTTTAGTTACAAGTCAAATCTCACAACTATCAGAAATAAATAAACTGTATACAATATTGTAACACTACCTTCCTTCTTTGCTCAAAGTACTGTTTATATTGCCTAATGGTTATAACAGGGTTGCATTCAAATGAAGCACATTATTATATATGCTTTGTGGCACATTATGGAAAGATCTAAGAAGCTGCCTTTTTGGATGTATTCCCTTGTAGACCTCTTTTATGTGAAATAAATGTGATCCTTTCAAAAGTGCTTGCAAAAACATGCACTACAACATGACATCTATGTAGCTAGACCCGAGAACCAGGAACACATTCCTGGTTCTCCTGTCCCAGATATAGTGATACCCAGTTATATATACACAACTGTGCAAACGTTTTAAGCAGGCGTGAAAAAATGCTGTAAATTAAAAATGCTTCCAAAAATAGAAGTGTTAATAGTTTATTTTTATTGATCCCCCCGTAAGGAAGCGGATCAGCGAAACTGGTTGACGCAAGGGGGCCCACTCATTCAATACCATGTAACAACAATTTATGTAAAAAGCTTTTTGGCCCTCGCTGGCCATGTATTGCATATATGTGAACACATGTTTTTAATTGATATTTGTCTTTGCTCTATGTGTACTTTTTATATATATTTTTTTGTCTACAAATAAAATATGAATTCTATATAAACAATGTGGTCAAGTTTGTCTCTAAAGTCCGACCTAGTGATTCCCCCCTCTTCTCAAGCTATATTTACAGATGTGGCAAGGGAGAGACCCCAGTAGTTGTTTATTTTTATCAATTACCAAAATGGAAAGTAAATGAACGGAAGAGATATCCAAATCAGATCAATATTTGGCGTGACCAACCTTTGCCTTAAAAACAGCATCAAATCTTCTAGGTACACTGGCACACAGTTTTTGAAGGATCTCAGCAAGTAGGTTGTTCCAGACATCTTGGAAAACTAACCATAGATCTCCTTTGGTTGTAGGCTGCCTCAGATTCTTCACTCTCTTCGTGTAATCCCAGACAAACTCGATGATGTTGAGATCAGGGCTCTGTGGGGGCCAAATCATGACTTCCAGGACTCCTTGTTCTACTTTACGCTGAAGGTAGTTCTTAATTATGTTGACTGAATGTTTGGGGTTGTTGTCCTGCTGCAGAATAAATTAGGGGCCAACCACATGCCTCCCTGATGGTATAGCATGATGGATAAGTATCTGCTGTATTTCTCAGCGTTGAGAACACCATTGACCCTGACCAAATCTCCAACTCCATTTGCAGAAATGCAGTCATAAATAAACAAGGAACCTACACCATGCTTCACTGTTAACTGCAGACACTGATTATTGTACCACTCTCCAGTCCTTTGGCAAAGAAACTGCCCCCTGCTACAGCCAAAGATTTCACATTTTGGCTCATCAGTCTAGAGCACCTGCTGCCATTTTTCTGCACCCCAGTTCCTATATTTTGTGGATAGCTGAGTCACTTAGCCTTGTTTCCATGACTGGGTTATGGCTTTTTGGCTTCCCTTTTTTGATGAAGACCATTTCTAGCCAGACTTCTCCGGACAGTAGATGGACGTACCTGGGTCCCACTGGTTTCCACCAGTTCTGTGCTAATGGTACTGCTGGATATCTTCCAATGTTAAACAAAAGTAAGCATGATGTGCCTTTCATCTGCTGCTTTAAGTTTCCTTGGGTGACCATTGCGTCTACAGTCCTCAAAGTTGTCTGCCTCCTTGTGCTTCTTCAAAAGAGCTCAAACAGCCCATCTTGAAACCCCAGTTTGCTTTGAAAAAAACATGCACTGGCATATGACATGGGCTTATATAGACCCAAGAACCTTGAAGCACATTCCCGGGTCTCTTGACATAGGTCTAATAATACCCAGTTCTGCAGGCAGTGCTGGTCAGAGTGAGCTCCCACCCAGTGATACCTGCAAAGTTCTGACACCCACTTCACACGGGTCACTAAAAGCCAGCAGCTGTGAATGTTGTCCTCTCTAAGGTGAGTAGACACTGTTATTAATGATCTGTTGCCACTGGCCACAATATAAGGGAAACATAGGTGTGCGCAGTCTATTGTATTAGGGTGTGCACCTCAAAGCTCCAACACATATGCTTTTGTGACATATTAACCGGCATTTTCCTCACTCATTATCCTAAAACAATGGGGGGGGGGGCAGGTGAGCACACAGGGGGACCTGGGCAGCAGAAAGAAAAGGAACTGGGACAAGAGTGGTGGCATACATTGGTACCAATCCCCTGTATTTTCCTCCTGTGACAGCTGAATATCGGCGAGAGGAAGAGGAGGAGAAGCCTACTTTCAGCTGCTGCAGAAGAAAATACAGATCGGTCCCTTAATTTCCACTCCAGCTGCCTATCCTGTCCAAGTTCTGGGGGTCGGCAATTAAGGATCGCCGCTTACCTGTCACCTGCCCACAATTTATGGGTTGCCAACTCCAGGATTAGGGTGTGCCCAGGCACACCTGGCACACCCCTTGCGCACGCCTATGAAGGGAAACACAATATAAGGAAACTGCATCTATTTTAACTATTTATGTTTTGTTAAATGCATTCTATACATACAGGGGTTGGACAACAATATGGAAACACTGCATGATTTGTAGGTGTGAAAGTGAAACATGTTTCGTACAGAAAGCAGAAATGATGTAACATTCTTTTGCTTCCACTGTGTGATGAGACATCTAGCTAACAGGTGGGAAGTCTCACTTTCGTCAATGACTGCATGTTCTGCTAGTAATACGGAGTCATGTCAGAGCTTACTGAGTTTCAAAGAGGGCAAATTGGTGGATCACGCTTAGCTGGTGCCTCTGTGACTGAAGTTGCCAATTTATTTGCGCTGTCGCAAAGTACAATATCAAAGGATATGGCGGCATATACAGTTTCTGGGAAAACATTGCCTAATAAGCATAAGCGTCATCGACATGGTCAACTGACCGAAAGAGACAAAAGGACATTGAGCAGGATTGTAACCCAGATTTTTACATGAAGAATGATATCAGGTTTCATTATCCACCATCCAAGACTTATTGTATGTAGCACCCTATTCCCGTAGGATCGGCTGAAAGTTCGTTCTACCCTGAAGCTTGTTCCATTACCCCTTTTCCCCAACCAAAAATAGAACACACAGACAGTCATCGAAAATGAACTATGTACAACTTTATTGCGGTTTCCACATGAAATGCAGCACTGTACTGTAAAGTCACTCTGAATAACTTCCAGTAAGGTTGAGTGATAAGCAATACAATATTACATCCAGATTGTAAGAAGCCCCTATTAGTAGACTTCCATCTTGAATAAGATCTCCTAGTGCAATGCATCTTTCCTTCTTCCTGTTTACCACCACTTCCTGACTTGGCAGTACTTCTGATTCTAACTCCCTGAATGATACTCTGAATAACACTCAGGAAGGGACTTTCGGATTTCTCCAGGGTATTAGTTCTTCTAAGGGCCAGCTCTGTCCTCCTGAACCCGCACACTAACCCCTCTAAAGTCTCTGCAGAAGTTCTGTTTCCCTCTGGGTTACACTTGCTTGTGTTTTTGAGTGATGATCCATGTCACACATAGAAAATCCTCACCCAGTCCTTGGATGTCAGTATTGGCAGCGATTAAGAAGAAAGTACTTCAGTTTCTCCTCCATCCGCATAACTTGCTTTTGCTCTCCTCACACAGGAGAGAGCACCAGCACTGTATCAGTGGCTACATCCTTACTCCTGGATCTCTTTTCCATAGCATGCTTCCCCTCCCCCGCAGGGGAGAGCACCCACACGAATCCTTCTGGTTCTTACATCCTCCAACAAGAACCCCAGGAAGCATGTGACCAGGCCTTTTATACAAGTCCTGCCCCTGTCCCAACAAATTAATGATTGGTCCAGATGCGTCTTCCGAAAGCTACCTGTCACTCACACTTGTATTCCTCTTATCTTCCAGGCCAAACCTCAGAAAACAAGGGAAACTTCCAAGCAGAGTGCAAGGGGTCACACCCTCCTCTACTCTAATAAACCTCCCCAGAAATCAGACCCCACCAGATTACACTGCAAAGTGAGATTCTGGCAAATTTTAGCCTATTATACCACCTAACTCTCTATTGTAGCCCTCACCCAAACAGGTGGGCACAACATATACCCCCCCTAAAATAACAACTGTCCCCAGTTGTAGGAAAACCTTTTCTCCAACCTGGAAACAGTCGTTCTAACTAACTTTTTTTTTTTTTCTCTCTGAAGTGTTGTGTGCAAAGCATATACAAAAAAAAAATAAATAAAACAAATCACATTTTCAACCATAATCACATTTCCTATCTTATAAGTCCCTATCACTACAGATATTAACACACAGACAGCCGTCTTGAAGTACTTGTAAAGGAAAACATGAAAATACATCCTAGACTTGCAGATTAATAATATATATATTTTCTTGGCATGTGTTATACCACCAGGACTGCTGTTCCCTCAAAAGAAATCAAAGAGACTCCTGCAAAACAAAGCCTGTATGGTCACGCCAGGTATACACTTTTCAAGTCCAAAAACACAACACTTTCTGGATGACTCCAACAGGGAGTTCATAAAACTTTTGAGTATAACCAAACTACAAGTGACATGACAGGGACAGCAGCAGAGATAATGTCCTTACTAGCCAGTAGGCACTGTAGCTGTTACCCTATATTGACAGTCCTTTTGGGAAAAACTCACCGTAACCCAGCTACTCACTTGTAGTCATTGGGTAGACAAATTCAGAATATATCTTTGTGACAGCTCCTAATCATGAGTACTGTTCACAAATAATAGCGGGGATCAGGCAGTCTCTTCCAGGAATACCCTGTCCCCTTCACTGAAATCGAAAAGCTATGAGTGTGCTGACCCGCTTTAAGGACTAGGACTCTGTCCTTATAGATAGCCCTCCCCAGCTTCCATTCTCTGAAGATGTCCTGAAAACGGATCCATACTTCGCTATCTGGGGTGCGCTGCAGTTTAGGCACGTGCAGGTAGTCCCACACTAGCTGTCTTTCCCACTCCTCTCTGGAATTTTCAATAACAGTCATGATGGACTCTGGAACATAGGAATAATCATACCCCAATTCTTGCGCCACTCTCCTCTGTAATCCCTCTGGAACCTAGATAAACGGGGTAGTTCCTTCGGTTTTCCCCTCCCAGGCAGAACACATGCATCCGGGGCTCTAACAGCCCTCTGCTGGAATGAGGAAGAGGCAGAAGAGGGAGCCCTTTGAATTTTAGAATGAAGTCTGATGGGGGGTATAGAAGGCTTGAGGAAAATGGCTGTGTCCCTTGTAACTCCTTTGGAAGCCTCTAAGGATGTGGAGCTTTCCAGGAACGCTTCATCTTCACTAGAGCTGCCTTCTTCTGGGGATGACCACTCAAACAGGCGTTCAACAGACCCATACCTGTCCAGCATCTCTGGTGACCCCCAGTCTATGGCCCGGCCCTTATCTCCCCTGTACAGCTCACCCGAGATATCACCATCTCCTTCACATGGCTCCCTCTGGACAGGTTCAATAAGGAGCTTATTCTCAATGGTTGGCATTTCCGGGGAACATCTTGGGGCCTGCTCTACTAACTCAGCAACCCCTGGAGCCCCGACCAAACCACAGGCCTCCCCATCAGGTCCGACCTGAACCTCCGACACATCCGATTCCTTGGGAACAAGCTGGAACTCCTTTGCTGCTACTGTGAACACAGACGACTCTCGGCCCTCTCCGGCCACTCTGGTCATCTGCGTTTGAGGCTTACAAAGTCCGGTTGTGGCACTGGCATGGTAGTACCGGACCTCCTATTGCACAGGTCCTAGGCGTGTAAGCTGTGCTCCGCAGTGTCCACAGCGGGCCCAGGCGCGGACTCCTACTGTGGGTTTCTGACATGCAGGGCATAGCATGCAGAGCTGCTCCACACCTTCTACCACTCTGAGCGCCAGTCCTCCGGTGAGCTCCAGGCGGATGCCAGTGTCCACGAGGACTTGGTCCTGCTGATCAGTCTGCTGCATGGCTGGCGTACTCTGATTACATGTGGCCATCTTCCTCCACCTTGTATATAGCGCGTGGCACACTGAATGCTGACACCCTCTCCTCTAGGGCGTGGTTCCGCCTCTCAGCTTGTTGTCTCAGCGTACGAGGAACTGTAACTCTACATTTGGCGGCCGCACCACAGCGACACCTGGTGGCAGGCTCTTTGGAACTGCAGGTTACAGCAGCGAACTGATTTTTACACAATAGAAATGTTCTTTGGGAGACCCCAAACTGTAAAAGAGATAACCTCTCCTCCATCACATTCCCGACTGTGCAGCAGGCAAATTTTTAGCAACATGCTGTCGATGCTGGTGCTGTACCCACGCCCGACATCTCTGCATATGGCACGGTGCCTCCGGCAATGGTCCCCAGGGACTATGCGGGATACAGTCACTGTACTGCTGGGACTGTCTGCGCAGTTGTTAGGGGTAACGGGCTCACAGGACAGTAAAATCTTGGTGGGACCTCCATGTAGCGCCCTACTCCCATAGGAGCATCTGAAAGTTCCTTCTACCCTGGAGCTTGTTCCATTACCCCTTTTCCCCAACCAAAAATAGAACACGCAGATAGTCATTGAAAATGAACTATGTACAACTTTATTGCGGTTTTCATATGAAATACGGCACTGTACTGGAAAGTCACTCTGAATAACTTCCAGTAAGGTTGAGTGATAAGCAATACAATATTACATCCAGATTGTAAGAAGCCCCTATTAGTAGACTTCCATCTTGAATAAGATCTCCTAGTGCAATGCATCTTTGCTTTTTCCTGTTTACCACCACTCCCTGACTTGGCAGTACTTCTGATTCTAATTCCCTGAATGATACTCTGAATAACACTCAGGAAGTGACTTTTGGATTTCTCCAGGGTATTAGTTCTTCTCAAGCCCAGCTCTGTCCTCCTTCACCCGCACACTAACCCCTCTAAAGTCTCTACAGAAGTGCTGTTTCCCTCTGGGTTACACTTATTTGTGTTTCTGAGTGATGATCCATGTCGCACATAGAAAATTCTCGCCCAGTCCTTGGATATCAGTATTGGCAGCGATTAAGAAGAAAGTACTTCAGTTTCTCCTCCATCTGCATAACTTGCTTTCGCTCTCCTCACACAGGAGAGAGCACCAGCACTGTATCAGTTGCTACATCCTTACTCCTGGATCTCTTTTCCATAGCATGCTTCCCCTCCCCAATAGGGGAGAGCACCCACACGAATCCTCCTGGATCTTACATCCTCCAACAAGAACCCCAGGAAGCATGTGACCAGGCCTTTTATACAAGTCCCAACAAATTATTGATTGGTCCAGATGCGTCTTCCGAAAGCTACCTGTCACTCACACTTGTATTCCTCTTATCTTCCAGGCCAAACCCCAGAAAACAAGGGAAACTGTCCAAGCAGAGTGCAAGGGGTCACACCCTCCTCTACTCTAATAAACCTCCCCAGAAATCAGACCCCACCAGATTACACTGCAGAGTGAGATTCTGGCAAATTTTAGCCTATTATAACACCTAACTCTCTATTGTAGCCCTCACCCAAACAGATGGGCGCTACATGTATATTTGTCAATTTCCAGGAGAATTCAGGCCGTCTTTAATGCCAAAGGTGGTCCAACATCATATTATGTAATGGTTTTGTTCTTTTACCATATTCCTTTCAATAATTTTGTCCATCCCCTATATATTATTTTCATTACATGAATCAAGCCATTGTACATTTATCTTGATGAGGTTACAATAAAGTGACACAAAATGCATTAATGGTGTTTTATTGAGACAGCCATTAAAAATATATGTTAAAGATGTCTTCTCAATTTGTTCACATACACAGGGAACTCTGTGTCCCTCCTGCTTTGGGGATGGCCACTTATCTATTTCAGCTTCCTCTGTTATCAAACTATCCATAGTGTTCAATGAGTTATGTGGCTGAAGTTTATGGAACAGTTTGGTGGATAATAATAGCCATAAAACTTACTGGGTGTATAATTTATATGGAGTTTCTGAGAAACACACTTTTTGCTAATCATATAGGATTATCTTAAATTGATATGCATAGCTCCCAATGATCCCTTTTGGATTCAAATTCCACTTTCCTCCTTAATGGTCAGTCTATTTGGTCTGCAGTATTGCTTTTTTTAAAAAATATGCTAATTAACTAAAAATGTGTTATACTACACTAAAAAAATTATCCAACCCATATATTATTGCATTTGCTATTTTGAAAAGCCAGTATAGAGGAAAAGTAGAGAACAAATAAAAGCAATTGAGGATTTATCTAATCATCTCATCTGGCATATTTTTCATAGTCCTGTAAAAGATTCATGTTCTTTGCCTAGATAATTTCTGCTACAAGGTGCTCCTCTTTTTCATCTTAGAAAGTTGAGAGGTATGGTATGTACTGTATATGGCACAGGCTAGAAGATATCTCGATAAGCTCTCCCTGATCAACCATAAAAATAGGAAAGCTCCAAATCCTTATAAAGCCAAAGCTATGCTGGATGCCTGAGATTTCATTTCATCAAGGTAGTCAGAAAATCATCTTTCACAGTTGTACTAAGGAACATTACAGGATTGTAGAATTACAGTTTTAGTCAGCTTAAGAACAATAGTTTTCCATAGCTAGCTGTGGACTGCTATCTTTGGCTTCCCTTCCATAGCGAACTATAATTGTAAGATAGAAGCAAGGGTCACAGGACAGTAGGGGGCTGTAGTAAAGCGGTCTAACTTGGTAAATAGGTCAGACTGCTGGTTCTGCCACCCCATGTGTTGCTGGCACTCAGTGGCGGGTTGTCCATAGGGGGTGCTCGGACGCAGCCCCCCTCTAACCAGTCACAAAAAAATAAATAAAAAATTACACTATGGGAAGCACCACGTCTATGCAATCACGAGATTGCAGACGCGGCGCTTCATTTGTGGGCTCTTTCCCTGCTTTGTGGCGCTTTCTGAATCGCCGAGTAGCTTCCGCCCGGCGCTCATAGTATCTATTACTACAGCTGGGAGGTTTGATTGACATCCGAGTTTTATGTCACTTCCTGTTTTCTCTCTCCCATTGCACCCGAGAGAGAGGAAACCGGAAGTATGAGGAGCAGACTACTCCATCGCCGCTGCCAGTGCCCACACAGCAGAGGACATCACACAACAAGGTAAGTGCAGCACCAATCCTCCCCTTCTGTCGGCTAGCAGTGTTTTTAACTATATTGTCAGGGAGGCGCTTTAACTAACTGCTCGGGTTCATCCCCGCCTCCATTCTAGATCCTCCAGCCTTCCCTTTGTGCAGGGGATCGGATCGGCTGTCCAGGTACAGTGAAGGAAGCTAGGGTGGTTTTGGCAGCTTGGAGAACAGATCCAGCAGTGACAGTCACCTCACACACAGACATCAGAACTGTGTGGGATTTTTTCTACCTTCTCTGCTACTGTGAGCCTCCCCCTCTGCACTGTGACCGGGGCTGCTGTGTGTGTGTGTGTGTGTGTGTGTGTGTGTGTGTGTATGGCTCACAGGTAGCAATCCCTAGGTAGCTCACTATCTTTAGACAGCACAGTGCAATTCAGGTCAGATTGCCCAAGCACTCTCTGGCAGCAGAGGAACCTGGAACCAAGTGCATAGGGTACCAGCCACACTCTCCCTTACAGGAGATGGACAGAGATCCTCCATCTCTCAGCTGCAGCACACAGTAACAATATGTCTCCAGCTACTGACTCCCCACATATGTCTCTTCCCCCATTGGCCTTAAAGTGGTTGTATACCCATCTTTTTAACTTTTACCTACAGGTAAGCTTAAGCTTACCTGTAGGTAAAATTAATATCTCCTAAACCTATACGGTTTAGGAGATATTTACTTTGCATGCAGCTGCTGATGACAGTGGGGCATGCGCTGTGAAGGCCCGGCTGAAGGTCCGGCAGAACTGCCAGACCTTGGCGGGAAAAAGACTCCCACGCGCGTGCGCAGGAGTGACGTAATCGCGGCTTTAGCCACTCACAGTGCCAGAGCCGCGATACCCGGAAGACATTCATTCTAAGGTGAGTATTTCATAATGAGCTAGTATGCGCTGCATACTAGCTCATTATGCCTTTGCCTTGCAGATTTTTTTTGTTTAAAAAAAAAAAGTGCAGGTATACAACTGCTTTAATAGCATCTCTTCCTCTGCCTGCTCTACCTTGATATCCTGGGATTTGATGTGACACAGGCTGCATTTAATGGGACACAGGTTGCATTCAATGGGACACAGGCTGCATTTGATGTGACACAGGCTGCATTTGATATGACACAAGCTGCATTTGATGGGACACAGGCTGCATGTAAGGAGGGATTCCGCTGGGGGCACCTGATGGCATCTGGTGGCAGGCGACGTGGCTAGTGACATGCTCAGGGCTCCCACTGATTCTGCATTATAGTGAGTTGAATGATTTCATTTTATATTACAATGTAATAATAGAAATAATGCGCTTCAATCATCCACACACATTAACAACCATGGTGCCGGGATGATTGAAGTGCTAACACCAGGTGTTTGGAGTATTTTTATCTGCTGATTGTTAAACTCTCTAGAATACATATATTTCCATTGTTGTGTAGGATCTGGGCCTGCTGTCCCTCCATCCCTCTCTCCCTCTCCCTTCATCCCTCTCTCCCTGTCCCTCCATCCCTTGTTCATCTCAGACGCTAACCACACCACCTTAGAGCCACGCCCACTATTTTGCTGAAACCATACCCATTTTCACCAAGTGGGAGGGGTCAAAAAAGGAAGGGTGGGGTCTGGCGCCCTCCATCCTAGAACTTCACCAGCCGCCACTGCTGGCACTTATCTTAATGTATATGGCAAAATACTGCCAGTAGCTCAATCTGTCACTGTTCATAGGTGGATTGACAGAAAAACAGTTACAGAGTGTTTTGGGCTTGGCATCCTGCACACATTCCTGACTTAGCACAGAACCAGGAGCTTCAAATTTCCACTCTACGGTAATATACAATATTTATGAAGTGCTGCTCTAAAATAAGATATGCAAAAACATGACAAATCCCTAAATTTACCCTGCATTTTTATCAATAAGCCAAACCACTATACTTAAATCATAACCTGTGCATCTCATATTCCAAAAATATACAGTAAATCTATAATAAATATGTATTTAACTCATTTATTTACATCAAACATCTATTGAAAAAAGTCCACCATAGTAATCCTATAATACAATCCTCTTCACAACTTCAATGTTGTACATTTCGAAATGCATGCTCTGTGCCAGCCTTTTTCAAGCAGAGTTCCTCCAGAGGTTGCTAGGAGTTCCTTGAGCAATGAGCAATTTCTGCCTTTCACATAATAAAGCACTCACACCCATTGGCGTGGCCTTGGGGTGTGCCGGATGTGCCCAGGCACACCCTAATCATCCCTGTGCTCTGTCCGTGTTTCATACCTTTTGTTTTGTGCTGACTGCCTGCAACATGTCTCCAACACTGCCTGGGGTCGAGTCCGGCCGGCAAAAAAAATATATATATATATATATATATATATATATATTACATGTCTTTGGTATAAAAAAATAAATCCCAAGTGTATATTAACCACTTCCCATATGCCCACAGGCTGGGTGATCTATTGTTGCTGGGGGGGATCTATTGTTGCTGGGGAGATCTATTGTTAATGGGAGGGATCTATTGTTGCTGGGGGGGTGTCTATTGTTGCTGAGAGGGATCTATTGTTGCTGGTGAATCTTTAGTTGCCGTGAGGGATCTATTGTTGCTGGGAAGATGTCATGTTCTTGGGGGATCTATTGTTGCTGAGTGAATCTATTGTTGCTGGGGGATCTAACAAATGTATTTAAAGCAGTAAATACAATTCAGGATATTAAAACATGACACTTATTAAAAAAAATCCTACTTACCATGCAGTTTTTAAAATTGCTTATTTAATTTAGAGATTTATTTTAAAAGCTTTGTTTATGTTAAAAGATTATTTAATTAGTAAGTTAAAAAAATATGTTTGTTTGCATTGATGAATGTTTTTTTAATTAAAATGTTTTAATACATTTTAAAATGTTTGTTAACATTTATTTATAAGAGTGTGTGTGTGTGTATGTGTATAGATATATATATATATATATACGTACATACACACACAGACGCACGTGTGTTTGAGCTTTGGTTTGAGGTGCACACCCTAATGCAATAGGCTGTGCACGCCTATGCTCACACCAATGATATTTTTAGCTATCTGTAGGGGGAACGTTTTTCCCACTGCCCCCTAATGTAATGGGGACATCCCCTCACTGACCATCAAAGAAGAATACTTTACACTGACCATCAAAGTAAGGAGCATTCTTCCCATTGACCACCAATGCAACAAGAATTTTCCCACTGACCACCAATGTAATAGGGTCCCTTCTACCACTGACCACCAATGCATGGGGTCCTTTCACCCACTGACCAACAATCCAAGGGGTTCCTCTCCACAGACCACCAAAGTAAAGGAGTGTTTTGCTGACCAGTGGTGTAAGGGGGCACCATTACAATGAATTGCCTGTCTTTTCTGATCACCACATGAGTGAACACTAACATTTTTACTGTCTGCTTTTAATATTATTATTATTATTATTATTGTTTAATTTAATTATTATTATTGAATATAATTCAGCCCTGGGTGCCAATTATGGTAGGTATGCCACATTTCTTATTCTTTTATTAATTCTTCGATTTGAGCACACTGTTCGCGCTAATGTAACGTGAGCTTTAAATATAGTAATTATTAGAAGTGTTTAGTCAAAACCTAAAAATTATTTCAAGGGTTCCTTCATGTTAAAAAGATTGAGAACGATTATTTTTTGCAAACATTAAACACAACCCCAATGTCTGAAGCCTTTCACTGTTCATTTGATTGTAACATTAACCCTTAATAGTGACAGAAGATCACATGAATTCAGTGTCAGATCTCACGGTGCTCAACAGTTACTTTACCTTTTAACTCCAATGCTCCACTTAATCAATACATAAAATTGGCAACCATAGCCTAATTCAATAAAAGCATGACTTTATGAAAACTTTAAAACACAATTTATATCTGTGTGTAGAAGAGTGTTATAGAAAAAAGAACTGTGAGGTGCAGCACTTTTTCCTGCGTTCTCCTTCCTGGGGTGTGCCATCAAGTGACAATGGGCAGGAATATATCCAGGCGAATGCTTGGTGTACAGATTACAGAGTGGTACAATGAGTTCTGCTGTGCTCTGGCACTAGGGGAAATCTCCAGAGGACTGCCAGTGCCTATTATAAACACAGGATTTCCTTTGATATTTGAGGGCCATTTTACATGCTATACTTCTACTTTTGTGGGGAAGGAGTAGTTGGGCTGTACAATGGAAGGGCACTGTGATAGATGTGTAAAGGTCCTGGGTCTCTCATTAGTTGAAGTGGACAGACTGCTCAGGGCTCCAGAGTGCTGCTGGCCTGGTGGAGTATTGGCTTCTTGTACAGTGCCTGAAGCTACTGTGAATAGAGAAGCCTCACAAGTCAACAAGTTCTCCTTTTGTTCTTGAACAGTGTAATAGTGAGCTGTAGCTATGGCCTGGGTTACCATCCCTTGTATATTTAAACTTTCTGGAAGGCCCTTGCAGGTGTCTCACATCTAGTGTAGGTTGTCCTACACGTGCACAAAATGTAAATATTCATAGACACTTCAGGAAACTGTATTCAGTTCTACAAGAGGATTAAGTGTGACAGACCCAACTGGGACAGGGGCTTTTGGAGGGGACTAGGGGCTAGCCTTCTACCCATCGATTATGGCTTACGTAGGAGACTGGGTATTTTGTCTGCTTCTTCTGGTCAGAATATGGAAAGAGCTCAGTTCAGCCTCTGATCGCATGGAGAGAGCAGATCATTCTCTAATGATGGACAAGGTGATGAACTTAAAGAGCAAGGCTTGGATTAATTCTCTGAATAAAGCTTCCCTTCTGGAGTGGATGGAAAGGTGTAATATTAATCTTGTACAGGTTAATGGTCAGAGGAAAAATTGTGGCCCTCCTGCAGACTGGGTTTGAGAAGCTCCTCCACTTTGGATAGAAATATTGCTGCTGGAACATTGTATGAGTTTTGCCTTATGACGACTTTCTAGTGGACAGATTACACAAGTGAAAGCCGAACACCTGAAAGACAGCATGTGTAATGCATTTTGTGTATTCAGGGCTGTGGGCTTGTTGCCAGACTGTCTGGGGGCTCCCTGACTAATTAAAGCTGTCGGGGTGCCTGCCTGTTTATAATTACATCACTGTTTCATTAGTTAAGGTTAACTGCTAGCTGTTCATTAGATGTATTGTTAGATGTACTGATGATATTACTGTTTAAAGTTTGCATTGTTTAGGATAATGTGGTCAAGCTCTTATCTGATTTTGTGTGGTATAAGTTCGATTTGAATTCACATTAAAGAGTTCTTGTTTGCACCTGAGCTAGTGTCGTCTAGTTCTTGGGTGCAATTTTCAGCAATAATACCTGGTTCCTGGTTCCAGAGTGGAGAAAACTGTATCTTGGCAGAGGCACCCTGGCAGTCTGTCACAGTAATGAGGAGCATCCTGTATTAAAACCACATTGTTCTCCCTCATGCAGGAGAAAGTCTTCTAGCATGAACACTGTGTAAATTTCTAATGGCTTGGCAAAGAAGCAGAGCCATTGTGCCCAAGACAAAGGAGGCCTATTTTTTTCACCAAAGGTATTATTCTGGATATGAGATTTCTTTATTATGTTGATGTGAACTGACTGAATCAACTGTTACCATTTTGCCCAGATTCAAGTGGGTCCCCTCTCCCCATCCTACTAGAATCTGAGAAGTGTTCAAATGTTTTCCCTGAGGTGGCCAGGGTTGAGATGTCCTAAAGGGAAGTTTCAAAAGAGTTTCCTGGAGTCTGGCTACATCTGACCTATAAAGAAGAAATGGATTTTGCTTGAGCAGACACCCTGAATTAGGGAGATTTAGACACTTATCTTACTAGTATATTAATGCGGTTTATTATTGCGTTGAAACTAGATTATTTGGTTGTTGTTTTTTTTTACTTGTGTAGCTTATTATGTCATTGTCATATGTTACTGTATAATTTCTAATGTTCTTGATAACGGATGATCAGTTAGTTTGTGGGCATGGCCAAAGGGCATACCATGATAAGCAAAAGGCAAAATGTAACAGGGTGTTATCAGAGAAGGGGGTGGGCTAGGTAAGGCACTCTTCGCTGCAGCCTGCCTCCCTGAGGCGTGCTGCCGTATGACGCCGGGCAGGACCATGTTCCGGGTATTGCTCAGTATACGGAAGACAGAGCAGTCACATGACCACTGCTGTGCTATGGGCGCTAGAGGGAATGCTACAGAGTCTTGTCCTTTGCGGTAGGCATCATGTGACCATCTTGGGGAATTCTTTGCCTATTAAAGATACCAAATTCCTGCAAGGTTTAGTGAACATTTTACACGACATGATATATAAATATCACGTCCTGCATTACAAGTGGTGTCCTTCATGGGAAAGAGAGGGCAGAAGCAAGTGTGTGAAGGCCACAGGTGCATGTGGCCTCCCCTTTCAGGGAGTGGGTTTGCTCCCTGACTAAGCATAAATCCTTGGTGGGAAGCGGGATAAACCCATAGTGAAATGAGACAAATGCCCCGTACACATGATCTGATTTTCCGACAACAAATGTTGGATGTGAGCTTGTTGGCTGAAAGTTTGACCGTGTGTATGCTCCATAGAATATTTGTTGTCGGACTTTCCACCAACAAATGTTGGCTAGCAGGTTCTCAAATTTTCCCCCAACAAAACTTTGTTGTCGGAATTTCCGACCGTGTGTACACAAGTCCGACGAACAAAAGTTTACGCATGCTCGGAATCAAGCAGAAGGAGCCGCACTGGCTATTGAACTTCCTTTTTCTCGGCTCGTCGTACGTCCTGTACGTCACCACGTTCCCACGTTCGTAATTGTTGGCCAACATTTGTGTGACCGTGTGTATGCAAGACAAGTTTGAGCCAACATCCTTCGAACAAAAATTCAAGGTTTTGTTGGCGGAAAGTCTGATCGTGTGTACGGGGCAATAGACTGTTGTGCAATGAGTACCCATTCTGGGAAGGATTTTACCTTAGTGTCGCAGAGCCTTTAGGGAAGAATATCTGTATCATTGGGAGCATCTGAGAACTAGAATTTATGGACGATCTGTATTCTATTGAGACAAATACAAATAAGATTATTTGCAGACAATATACTGTATGATAAAGTAACAGTTAAAATGCAACCTAAGCCAACTTGAAATTATGTGTCTTTAATGTTCTGGGTTGAAGAGTGAGTGAGACTGCTAATGAGCTCTGCAGGGAAGAAGTAGTGCAGGGCACTGTGATGGATCAAAGCACTTGGGTCTCCTGTTAGTTGAAGCAGACCGACTGTTTGGCACTGCAGAATCCCACTGGTCTGTTGGAGCATCAGCCCCTTGCACTGTGCCTGGAACTACTGGGAAGGGAAGGATCTCTCAAGTCAAGAAGTTCATGATCCAATATTGAACTGTGTACTAATGAGTTATAAATATAGCCTGAATTACTGACCGTACTATATCTAAACCTTCTGGAAGGCATGATTGTGAGGCTTAGACAAACCTGCTGGAAGGTGTGATTGCAATTCTGATGTATCCCAGGTATTAGGGGGAGTCTGGCCTTAACAATCTGTCTCATGTGTGGCATAGTCCTACACGTGTACAAAACATACCAATTCATAGACAATGCAGGAAACCACAAAACTTAGCCTTCCATACGTGCTTGCATGCTTACTTCACTGGCTCTGTCCCACATTGTGCATCATTACAATTTCTTCAGGGGAATGTGCAAATTCTCTTAAAGGAAGAAACAGGGCTTCTGAGACTGCTGTACTACTCTGCTGTTTTGGCCAACTGCAGATACCTTCTGTCATCACGTAAAAGAGAAAATATGATGGAAAGAAAGGGCCACATAACTAAAGAGTTGCATGTGACACAATAACTGCAAAAGGTTCTAATTATAAAACTACTAGTATAATCAGTTTTATTTAATGAAAAAGGATATTTTTAAAATCATCCGTAAAGCAGTGAAAATGCATATGCTTCCCTCTACCCCTCCAGCATTAGCTTCCAGAACATGCCAGAATTATTTTCTGTTTGCTGCTTGTTATAATCCGCAATCTAAATAAAGTAAAATGCATTTTTTTCCTAAGCTTTTGAAAATCATTTCACATGTTCTTTCACTAATGACAGCTTTAATATTTCTATATTTTTTCTTTGCCCATCCGCTTCTTTCTAAACATCTCATTGTGGAATTAGTGTTGCATCAAGCCACGAGACATATCATGATTTATTCAGCATTTCAAAATTCCCTAGTGCTAACAAACACAAACCCTCTGTGAATTCTAAACAGGGTGAGATAGAGTGAGAGAGATGTGTATATCAACAGTAAGAGGAAAACATTCCTCAATACAGAATTTATGTTCTCCAGCAAACAATGAAATCTAAGAAAGCGACTGTCATTCATATTTTGTGTTCTAAAAGGTTGCAGGAGAATATACAGTATCTCACAAAAGTGAGTACACCCCTCACATTTTTGTAAAAAATGTATTATATCTTTTCATGTGACAACACTGAAGAAATAGCACTTTGCTACACTGTAAAGTAGTGAGTGTACAGCTTGTATAACAGTGTAAATTTGCTGTCCCCTCAAAATAACTCAACACACAGCCATTGATGTCTAAACTGCTGGCAACAAAAGTGAGTACACCCCTAAGTGAAAATGTCCACATTGGGCCCAGTTAGCCATTTTCCCTCCCCGGTGTCATGTGACTCGTTAGTGTTACAAGGTCTCAGGGATGAATGGGGAGCAGGTTTGTTAAATTTGGGGTTATTGCTCTCACTCCCTCATACTAGTCACTGGAAGTTCAACATGTCACCTCATGGCAAAGAACTCTCAGAGGATCTGAAAAAAAGAACTGTTGCTCTACATAAAGATGGCCTAGGATATAAGAAGGTTGACAAGACCCTAAAACTGAGCTCCAGAACGGTGGCCAAGACCATATAGCGGTTTAACAGGACAGGTTCCACTCAGAATAGGCCGACCAAAGAAGTTGAGTGCACATGCATAGCGTTATATCCAGAGGTTGTCTTTGGGAAATGGACAGATGAGTTCTGCCAGCATTGCTGCAGAGGGGGTCAGCCTGTCATTGCTCAGACCATACGCCGCACACTGCATAAAATTGGTCTGCATGGCTGTCGTTCCAGAAAGAATCCTCTTCTAAATATGATGCACAAGAAAGAAGAAAGCCTGCAAACAGTTTGCTGAAGACAAGCAGACTAAGGACATGGATTACTGGAACCATGTCCTGTGGTCTGATGAGACCAAGATAAACGTATTTGGTTCAGATGGTGTCAAGTGTGTGTGGGGGCAACCAGGTGAGGAGCACAAAGTCAAGTGTGTCTTGCCTACAGTCAAGCATGGTGGTGGGAGTGTCATGGTCTGGGGCTGCATGAATGCTGCCGGCACTGGGGAGCTACAGTCCAAAAATGGACTGGACAAAATTATTGGCACCCTCATTTAATATTTGGTAGCACACCCCTTGAAAAAAATAACTGAAATCAATCGCATCCTGTAACCATCAATGAGTTTCTTACACCTCTCTACTGGAATTTTGGACCACTCTTCTTTCGCCAACTGCTCCAGGTCTCTCCGATTGTAAGGTATCCTTTTCCCAACTGCTGTTTTGAGATCTCTCTACAGGTGCTCTATATGGGATTTAAATCTGGACTTATTGCTTGTAAGTTCAGTACTCTCCAGAGCTTTATCTTAAACCATTTCTGGGTGCTTTTTGAAGTGTGCTTTGGGTTATTTACCTGCTGTAAGACCCATGACCTCTGACGGAGACCCAACTTTCTGACACTGGGTCCTACATTGCACCCCAGAATTCTTTGGTAGTCTTCAGATTTCATAATGCCATGCACATAGTCAAGACATTCAGTGCCTGAAGCAGCAAAGCAACCCCAACGCAACAGGTAACCTCCACCATGTTTTACTGTAGTGTGTGTATTCTCTTCTTTAAAGGCCTCATTTCTTTTTTTGAAAACAGTAGAATGATGGGCTTTACCAAAAGCTGTATTTTTGTTTCATCTGTCCACAGCACATTCTCCCAAAAGGATTTTGGCTTCTTCAGGTAAGTTTTGGCAAACTCTTTGATAACATTTTCTCTTTCGTCCACGTCTAGGGAGAGTAGCTACAGTGTCATGGGCTGTAAATCTCTTGACAATGTTGCACACAGTGGACACAGGAACATTAAGATCTCTGGAGATGGACTTGTAACCTTGAGATTGCCCACGCTTTTCCTTAATTTTTGTTCTCAAATCCTTAGACAGTTTTTTGCTGCTCTTTCTCGTCTCCATGCTCTGTGTGGCACACAAAGACACACAACAGAAAGGTTGAGTTAATTTCCCCATTTTAACCGGTTGCCAGTGTGATTTCTATATTGTCAGCACTTGTTAATTGATACAGGTGAGTTTAATTACAAATTACAGGAGCATCACAAACTTTGCGTGGAATGTGTCAGATTTGGCTTTTTGATTCTCCACTTTTTTGTGTCAAACCAATACAAACAAAAGAAATAAACACGAGAATGCCTAAACCTTTGTAAATGCAACAATTTTCTCGGTGAAGTGGTGCATTATCTGAGGGAAATGCAGGGGTGCCAATATTTTTGGCCATGACTATATACCTGCCCCCATAGGTGCGCGTAGCCTATTGCATTAGGGTGTGCATCCCAAAGCTCAAAACACACATGCGTGTATATATACAGCCATGGCCAAAAGTTTTGGGATTGAAACAAATATCAATGTTCACAAAGTCTGCTGCTTCAGTGCTTTTAGATATTTTTGTCAGATGTTACTATGATGAACTGAAGTATAATTCCAAGCATTCACAAGTGTCAAAGACTTTTATTGACAATTACATTAAAGTGGAAGTCCATGCTAAAACTACAATCCTTGCATCTATAGACACCCATAATCTAACACTAACCTATCTAGCCCTGTAAAGAAGAAATCAGTATACATACCGTTTCTGAAGCTGATCTGACCCAATCTCCAGCGGCGGAAGCTCTGCAGAGGACACGGCTGAAAACGGCTGTGAAATGAATGGGAAGTGACCCATAGACTTACTATGGGGCTTCCGTTGTCAGACGTGTCCTCTGCACCTGCCTCTAAAGCGAAGCCGCAGGTGACATCTCAGCGTGGGATCAGGTCGGATCAGCTTAAAAAAAAGGTATGTATACTGATTTTTTCTTTTCAGGGCTAGATAGGTTTGTGTTAGATCGTGGGTGTCTATAGACGCAGGGATTTTAGTTTTAGCATGGACTTGTACTTTAGGTTATGCAAAGAATCAATATTTGTTGTGTGTTGACCCCTTTTTTTCAACACCTCTGCAATTAGCCCTGGCATGCTGTCAATCAACTTCTGGGCCACATCTTGCCTGATAGCAGCCCATTCTTCCATAATCAATGCTTGGAGTTTGGCAGAATTTGCGGGGGGGTTTTTTCTTCACCCGCCTCTTGAGGATTGACCACAAGTTCTCAATATGATTAAAGTCTGGGGAGTTTCCTGGCCATGGACCCAAAATGTCGATGTTTTGTTCCCCAAGCCACTTAACTATCATTTTTGCTTTATGTGAGAAACAAAATTATATCCCAGCTCCACTGCCAATATGATGATCTATGAACTGTGATCCGGTGTTCTAGCCAGGACGTTCAGGTCCCAAAATGCAGTACTTGAATCAGAAAAGGGCTGGCGACTCGGATGCTCTTGAATAAAAGTCCTTTATTGGGTTACATGGGCACACGGGTACAGGCTACGCGTAGCTTTTGCCTTATGGGAAGGTGCTCCATCATGCTGAAAAAGGCATTTTTTCCTCATCAAACTGTTCTTGGATGGTTGGGAGCAGTGGCGGCCTGTCCATAGGGGGGGCATGGGCGCCGCCCCCCTCCAGGCAGCAAAAAAAGCATTAAAAAAAATGTTTTTTTAATACTGGCCCTTTAAAAAAAAATGAAAAAAAATGTCCTTAAGTGCACTGTGTTCGGACGCCAGACACAGTGCGACGCCAGACACAGTGCACTTATGGGAAGAACCACGTCTATGCAATCACGAGATTGCAGACGTGGCACTGCTTTTGCAGGCATTTAGCCCGCCTTGTGGCGTTTTCTGAAGCGCCGAGTAGCTTCTGCCCGGCCATAGTAATATATACTACAGGCGACAGGTGGAAGCTACTCGCCGCTTCAGATTTGATTGACATCTGACCTGAGTTAGATGTCACTTCCTGCTTCTTTCTCCCATTGCGCCCAAGAGAGGAAACAGGAAGTATGCAGCTCCATCGCTGCTGCCAGTGGAAGGAGACACCGCAGGAGAGGACAACAGCAAGGTAAGTACCGCTGTGTGGAGAACGGGACGGGTGAGGGTTTGAAGTGACAGAAGCTGCATTTAATGGGATACAGGCATGCTGCATTTGGGGGAACAGAGGCTGCATTTGGGGATGGACAGAGGCTGCATTTGGGGGGACAGAGGTTGCATTTGGGGGGACAGAGGCTGCATTTGGGGGGGACAGAGGCTGCATTTGGGGGAACAGAGGCTGCATATGGGGGAACAGAGGCTGCATTTGGGGGGGCAGAGGCTGCATTTGGAGGGACAGAGGCTGCATTTGGGTGAACAGAGGCTGCATTTGGGGGGGACAGAGGCTGGTTGTAGGCGACGTGGCTAGTGACATGCTCAGGGCTCCCACTGATTCTGCTTTATGGTGAGTTAAATTATTTAATTTTATATTAAAATGTAATAATAGAAATAATGCGCTTCAATCATTCTGACACCATAACAACCATGGTGCCGGGATGATTGAAGTGCTAACACCAGGTGTTTGGAGTATCTTTATCTGCTGATTGTTAAACTTTCTAGAATACACATTTCTATTGTTGTGTAGGATCTGGGCCTGCTGTCACTCCATCCCTCTCCCTCCATCCCTCGTTCATCTCAGACGCTAAGCACACCACCTTAGTGCCACGCCCACTATTCCACTGACACCACGCCCATTTTCACCAAGTGGGAGGGGTCAAAAAGGAAGGGCAAGGTCTGGCGCCCCCCCATCCTAAAACTTCACCAGCCGCCACTGGTTAGGAGAAGTTTGCTCTCAGGGATGTTTTTGTACCATTCTTTATTCATGGCCACGTTCTTAGACAAAATTGTAATTGAGCCTACTCCCTTGGCTGAGAAGCAACCCCACACATGAATGGTCTCAGGATGCTTTACTGTTGGCATGACACAGGACTGATGGCAGCGCTCACCTTTTCTTCTCCGGACAAGGTTTTTCCTGGATGCCCCAAACAATCGGAAAGGGGTTTTGTCAAAGAAATTGACTTTACCCCAGTACTTAACAGTCCAAGTCCTGTACCTTTTGTAGAATATCCGTCTGTTCCTAATGTTTTTCCTGGAGAGAAGTGGCTTCTTTGCTGCCCTTCTTGACACCAGGTCATCCTCCAAATGTCTTCTCCTCACTGTGTGACATTTCTGGTGCTTGCTGGACTTTCTTGGGCACCCTGAAGCCTTCTTCAGAAATGATGTGGAAATGTTTATGGGATTAAGTTCATTTTCATGGCAAAGAGGGACTTTGCAATTAATTGCAATTCATCTGATCACTCTTCATAACATTCT
The DNA here is from genome assembly GCA_037952925.1 of Lithobates clamitans. Lineage (NCBI taxonomy): Eukaryota > Metazoa > Chordata > Amphibia > Anura > Ranidae > Lithobates > Lithobates clamitans. Next base: position 1,361,925 of record JBBGZY010001301.1, read on the forward strand.
GCAGTATATACAAATTGCCATCATAAAAATTGAGGCAGCAGACTTTGTGAAGGTTAATATTTGTATCATTCTCAAAATTTTTGATGACGGCTGTATATATACATGCATGTGTGTCTGAGCTTTGGGATGTACACCCTAATACAAAAGGCTATGCGCACCTATGGGGGCAGGTGCGTTCATTGATTTAAAGATTTGCTGCAGGCCTGATTTTTTTCTGTGTTGTGGTGTAATGTATAAATGGGCTTCCTTAACCGGTTCCCGACCGGCTCACGTATATATACTTCGGCACAATGGCACCGCTGCGCAAAACCCCATATACATACAGGGTTCCTTTAAGAGCAGCCAAAGGGCGCACGCCTGCCGCCGGCGGGGGACCCGATGCACGTGGCCGGCAGTCGCGATTGCCGCCGGCCACGCACGAACGCCAGCACAGGGATTTGTGTGTGTAAACACACAAATCCCTGTGTTGTCAGAGAAGAGGAGACATGGTGTTTGTTCTCAGTAAGTAGGAACAGCGAAATGTCTCCTCTCCTACTCAGTCCTATCCCCATACAGTTAGAACACACTGAGGGAAAACACATTTAACCCTTGATCGCCCCCTAGTGTTAACCCCTTCCCTACCAGTGTCATTTACACAGCAATCAGTGCATTTTTGTATAAATGTCAATGGTCCAAAAAAAGTGTCAAAAGTGTCCGATCTGTCCCCCGCAATGTCGCAATACTGCTAAAAATCGCAGATCACCGCCATTACTAGTAAAGAAAAAAAATAATAAAAATGCCATAAATCTTTCCCATACGTTTGCGCAAACCAATCAATATACGCTTATTGTGAATTTTGTTACCAAAAATATGTAGAAGAATATATATTGGCCTAAACTGATGAAGAAATTAGTTTTTTAAAAACATTTTTGGGGATATCTTTTTTTGTGTATAGCGCAAAAAATTTAAACCCCAGAGGTGATCAAATAGCACCAAAAGAATTGCATGACTGCAAAATTACCAGTTTAAGTGATGCAGTGCCAAATTGTAAAACGTGCTCTGGTCAGGAAGGGGGTAAAACCTTCCGGGGCTGAAGTAGTTAACATCACACACATTGGGTTTGATTTACTGTAACCAGAGAGTGCAGAATCTGGTGCAGTTTTGCATAGAAACCAGGGTGGATGAAAATCGATGATTTAAAAAAAAAAAATTAATTAAAAAAAATCTGATTTTTTTTATTTTTATTAAATTTATTTAAATAAAATGCTTTTGGAGTAAAAATGTATCTAAAGATAGTTTTTTATTTAAGATACATTAATGGTTTAGTTTATTCAGCATGAAATGGGGCTTAGTTATGTAGCATGAGGCTGTATATTCTGCAATATTTACATTTTTGGTAAACTCATTCAATGAATCAAAGCTCTGCAAAACAGGAAGAGGAGATCACTTCAGCAGGATACTTAGGATTCACCGGCAGTAACGCTAAATTTCCACTCCAAGTGCTGACACACACGCTCCCTACATTGCTTTTCCTACTTTTTAATCTTTGTGTGTGCTCATTGCTACTTGATGTACTGTTATTTTAACCACTTGCTTACTGGGCACTTAAACCCCCCTCCTATCCAGACCAATTTTCAGCTTTCAGCGCTGATGCACTTTGAATGACAATTGCGCGGTCATACAATACTGTACACAAATTAAATTTTTATCATTTTTTCCCACAAATAGAGCTTTCTTTTGGTGGTATTTGATCACCTCTGGGATTTTTATTTTTTGTTAAAAAAATGTAAAAAAACTGAATTAAAAAAAAAAAAATTTTTTATATTTTGTTATAAAAAAATTTAAAACAGGTAATTTTTCTCCTTCATTGATGTATGCTGATGAGGCGGCACTGCTGGGCACCGATAGGCGGCAGTGATGGGAACTGATGGGTGGCAGTGATGGGCACTGATCAGTTACACTGATAGGCAGCACTGCTAGGTGGCACTGATTGGCACTACTCGTGGGCATTGATAGCTGGCACTTTTGGGCACTGATAGGTGGCACTTGTGGGCACTGATAGGTGGCACTGTGGGCACTGTTATGTGGGCACAGATGAGGCAAATGTGCCTCTTCCACTTCGGGATCGATGCCCCTCGCATCCGAGCCGGTGATCGGCTTTTTTTCTACTCACGCTGTCAGCGTGAGTAGAAAAAAAAGCCGATTACTGATCTTTTGTTTACATCATGTGATCAGCTGTCATTACCAGCTGATCACATGGTAATCGGCCGGGACTGGCCGGGACTTGGATCAGTGGTCACCCGAGTCTCAGTGACTCGGTGATCACATCGCGCTCAGCGAGCGCCCTGTAGGGCGCGCGCAGGGAGCGTGCACAGGGGAGGCCGTCATATGACGGCCTCCCGGGAATTCAGGTCCGCGCTGTGGCTGTCATTCGGCCATAGCGCGGATGTCAAGTGGTTAAATAAACCTAATTGCTTTGACCTGCACCATATGGAGCCTTCTCCCTTCTTCTTCCATATTTCTGACACTCCGAATGTCAGCACTTGCAGTGGAGATTTGGCATTACTACCAGTGAATCCTAAGGATCCAGGTACCGTGCCAGGATTGTGTGGGAGGAATGGATGGAAGGCGCGTGATCAGACACTGGCATCACATCATACGGTTTTTAATTCATAAGCAATAAAATACATACATATAAAGGAATATAAACATACTACGTTTTGTGAATGGGGGTTACAAAATGTACATATATAGTGTTACAAGTAGGACATGCCCAAACAGGGGCAAGTGCTAAAAGAATGGCTGACGCGTTTCGAGGATAACCTCTTCATCAGAGCTTTAAAAGATGAAAAAGTCTGTACAAACACATATGCACATGGAAAGCTGTGGCTAGTGGAGAGACATATGATGTGAAGGATAGTTATTTCTCCTTAGCTCCATGTAGGTCCACATCAGAGCGCTCTAGATAGAAAGTAGATGATAAATAAATAAAGGTCATAAATGCATAATGCAGAGCGCATAGTGGATGTGTGTTTGTAAGGGACAGACTGAAGATGTGTGATAAGAGAATCAAAATGATATGGTACAAAATAATTGCACATAATTAGTTAGAGTGAGTAATACTAGTAGTATTGAAGAAAATACCTATATATTAAATGAATTATATTAAAAGTCGATGATGAAATGATACGATAAAATAAATTGCAATACAATAAGATATTTAAAATAACAATAAAATACAATAAAATAAAATGAAATGAAATGAAATAAATCACTTAAATTAAATCAGAATGGAAACAGTAAAAGGTAATAAAATGGTAACATATTGCAATATGCAAACAAAACCATGACAATTGTATAAAGATTGTTGCAAATTGATGGTAGTGTGACCATACAGAGGTCAAGGGTAAAATGGTGGTTGAAAGTTGCTGGTATTACTTACAATGATTAGTATAAAATTATATATATATATAGATAAAAAATATATAAAGACACACACATGCACATGGATGTGCATGTGCATGTACATGTATACAAACCCATATTCAAATACATGCATGTGCACCACCACATCTGATCAGAGAATCCATCCATTGCTTTATGACAGAAGATTCCGTATTTTATTAACATCATTTGATTGTTCAACGTTTGGTCTACACCAGGGGTATGCAATTAACGGACCTCCAGCTGTTGCAGAACTACAAGTCCCATGAGGCATAGCAAGACTCTAACAGCCACAAGCATGACACCCAGAGGCATGATGGGACTTGTAGTTTTGCAACAGCTGGAGGTCCGCTAATTGCATATCCCTGGTCTACACCGTCACCTTGAGTGAAGAATCACTATTACACACCTATGGACATTCAGTTGTTCTCTATTTGTGTTTTTTCTATTTATTTATCACAGTGAATATTGTCACACATATCACGTATTGTGTTATGGTTTCACTATATATATTATTTTCATGTTCTTTAGCGCTACACTATATTTTTATATGTCCCATTAAAGTGAATTGGACTGTCGGTGAGTCAACAGCGGGTCAGAGAAGGAGCTGCCGCGGGACAGAGATGACAGTTGCTCTTTAAAAATTATGATTTAAATCTAGTTGATTCAAATCACATCCACCCTGATAGAAACCAGTCACCTTCTAGTGTGTTATGTTATAATGAACATGCTACCTTAAAAGCATTGCATCTTACCATGCAACACAATGTGTTGCATGGTAACCAGCAGGAGAACATCTCAAAGGACTGCCCCTCCCACATTTTTTATTTTGCAAGTCCCCTTGATTCCCCTGCCCCCTCTGCTACCATCCTCCTTTTCTGCATGCCCAGTCGGTCTAGGACTAGCACTGCCACCATAAATGTACGCTGGCAGTATAGTTCCAGCGCTCAGTAGATTAAACTTGGCAACTGCTCACTGCTGCACTTGAGATGGCCTTGATACTGTTTGCGCTGATCTGGATGCCAAATGTTATATTATGCTTAGTCCCTACTGTTAATCACTTTCTATGCTAAATTGTGTTATTACCATTGTTAATCCATTTTATGCTTGCCTAGTTACCAACCATATTGGGTTGACAATATATTACGTTTGCCTTTACTACCTGGTTTGGTGCCCGTTTTCTTTGATATAGCACTACTGATGGGTACTAAATATTACTTTCATTGAATTTCTGTGACATTGTATGTTTGTACACTCAACCTGGTGTGTCAGAGAGGATGAGGTTCTGGAGAAGGTTGGGGCAAAGAACAGAGGACCCATCCTATCCAGTGACTCCTACAGGGGTAGAGTTACAAACAGATTAAAGTACTGCAAGAAGTTTAACCCCTTCCCGACCAGCGCACGCCGATGTATGTCGGCAGAATGGCACGGCTGGGCAAATGGACTTACAGGTACGTCCAATTGAATTTCCCGCCGTGCCATTGCGTGCACGCCGGCTGGGAGCTCTGTAAGTCGGGTCGCGGGTCTGGCGGACTCGATCGCCGTGGGGATACCCGCGATCGCCTCACGGAGAGGATAAACGGGGAGATGCCAATGTAAACAGCATCTCCCCGTTCTGCCTAGTGACTGTGTCACTCGATCTCTGCTCCCTGTCATCAGGAGCAGAGATCAGTGACGTGTCACAGCTAGCCCATCCCCCATACAGTTAGAAATCACTCCCAGTACTGACTTAACCCCTCCCCGCCCCTTAGTGGTTAACCCCTTCACTGTCAGTGTCATTTATACAGGAATCAATGCATTTTATAGCACTCATTGCTGTATAAATGACAATGGTCCCAAAAATGTGTCAAAAATGTCCGCCATAACGTCGCAGTCACAATAAAAATCGCTGATCGCCGCCATTATTAGTAAAAAAAAAAATTATTAATAAAAATGCCATAAAACTGTCCCCTATTTTGTAAATGCTATAACTTTTGAGCAAACCAATCAATAAACGCTTACTGCGATTTTTTTTTACCAGAAATATGTAGAAGAATACGTATAGGCCTAAACTGAGGGGAAAAAATGTTTTTTCATATATTTTTGGGGGATATTTATTATAGCAAAATGTAAAAAATAATGCGATTTTTTCAAAATTGTCGCTCTTATTTTGTTTATAGTGCAAAAAATAAAAAATCGAAGAGGCGATCAAATACCACCAAAAGAAAGCTCTATTTGTGGGAAAAAAAGGACATCAATTTTGTTCGGGTGCAACGTCGCACGACCGCACAATTGTCAGTTAAAGCGACGCAGTGCTGATTCGCAAAAAGTGCTCTGGTCAGGAAGGGAGTAAATTCTTCCGGGGCTGAGGTGGTTAAAAGGATTTTAAAATGCCTGGTTAGTTTGGTAAACGGAGACAGAATGACAATTTGTCCTATGCTATCATCATGGACCAGACTGACATGGGACCACTGAGAGGACACAATAAATTAGAGATCGTGGATGCTGTAAGCTATTTGTCCGGGTTTAAGTGTCAGAAGCATGTTGAAAATGAAGAATGAGCTGACTCTAATGCAACTAAAAAGAACTTGAAAAAGTCTCTAGTAGGAGAATGATTCTGATTTATATCAACAGCTAATTAATATCTCACAAGACAGCAAAGAAACACATCAGAATTTTCTGTTTACAGCAAATGAATTGAACATTTGTCTCATGTTTGTTTCCCCAAGGAGCAAATGAGAGGAACATTTTGAAATTAAACTAACACAAAAGAATTCTCTTTTCTGATTCACACTTTCTTGCTATGGTAACAAGCAGTATAGCGCTTTTTGTGTCAAACCACGTTGTGGGGCTATTCTCTTTGAATGCATCCCCAATGCACAATAGCAGACTTGAATGTGAACATCTGTGTGCTGTGGGGTGCAGTAAAAAAAAAGTTTCAGGTGCTTTAGAAGATCCTTTGTGATACATTTGCAGCCAATTCAAAAAGATATGCTCACTTCCCACAATGTCATCACAACATAATGCACATTAATGTCATTACTGGACTGACAAATTACAATATAATTGTGACCTACATACAGTGCCTTGAAAAAGTATTCATACCCCTTGAAATTTTCCACATTTTGTCATGCTACAACCAAAAATGTAAATGTATTTTATTGGGATTTTATGTGATAGACCAACAAAAAGTGGCACATAGTGAAGTGGAAGGAAAATGATAAATAGTTTTCAAAATGTTTTACAAATAAATATGTGAAAAGTATGGCGTGCATTAGTATTCAGCCCCTCAAAACTTTGTAGAACCACCTTTCACTGCAATTACAGCTGCAAGTCTTTTTGGGGATGTCTCTACCGGCTTTGCACATCTAGAGAGTGACATTTTTGCCCATTCTTCTTTGCAAAATAGCTCAAGCTCTATCAGATTCGATGGAGAGCGTCTGTGAACAGCAATTTTCTAGTCTTGCCACAGATTCTCAATTGGATTTAGGTCTGGACTTTGACTGGGCCATTCTAACACTGGAGTATACTTTTATCTAAATATTCCACTGTAGCTTTGGCTGTCATTGTCCTGCTGGAGGGTGAACCTCTGCCCCAGTCTCAAGTATTTTGCAGAAGAAGGTTTTCTTCTAAGATTGCCCTCTATTTGTCTCTGCCCATCTTCCCATTAACTCTGACCAGCTTCCCCGTCCCTGATGAAGAAAAGCATCCCCACAACATGATGCTGCCACCACCATGTTTCACGGTGGGGGTGGTTTGTTCAGGGTGATGTGCAATGTTAGTTTTTGCTGTGAGACGGATCCGTCTTAGGTGTGGACAGAGCCTCAATCCCAGACCCTATACCATTAATAAAGATATTAAAAAGGAAGGGTCCCAACACTGACCCTTGGGGTACACCACTGATAACCTTAGACCCTTCAGAGTAAGAATCATTAACCACTACTCTCTAAATTTGGTCTTTTAGCCAGTTTTCTATCCATGTACAAACTGATTTTTCCAAGCCCTATGCCCCGTACACACGATCGGACATTGATCGGACATTCCGACAACAAAATCCTAGGATTTTTTCCGACGGATGTTGGCTCAAACTTGTCTTGCATAAACACGGTCGCACAAAGTTGTCGGAAAATCCGATCGTTCTGAACGCGGTGACGTAAAACACGTACGTTGGGACTATAAATGGGGCAGTAGCCAATAGCTTTCATCTCTTTATTTATTCTGGGCATGCGTGGCACTTTGTGCGTCGGATTTGTGTACACACGATCGGAAATTCCGACAACGGATTTTGTTGTCTTAAAATTTTATAGCTTGCTCTCAAACTTTGTGTGTCGGAAAATCCGATGGAAAATGTGTGATGGAGCCCACACACGGTCGGAATTTCCGACAACAAAGTCCTATCACACATTTTCCGCCGGAAAATCCGACCGTGTGTACGGGGCATTAGACTTTACCTTACATATTAGCTGTGTGTGGGGAACTGAGTCAAGTGCTTTTGCAAAATCCAGGTATACCACGTCCACAGCCACCCCTCTGTCCAAGGTTTTACTTACCTCCTCATAAAAAGAAATCAGATTTCAGGGTTAAATTTGAGAGACCATTTGTTTAATTTGTGTGTGTGCAGCCCAGCAAACAAAGAGGAATGAGATCAGCTCAGAATAAGAAAATGAATTCAACAGGCCACAGCCCAACCGCTGACTGGACCGCCACCAGCCCTCCCCACGCCAGGGCCGGGGGAGAACACTAATTTCCCAACATCACCTCAGCCTCCACGATCTGCGCACAACAGCCACGGACATAAAGGACACGCTGTTGGTAGCCATATGTGACCCATCCGCCGAATGACCCATAAGGTAGACGCTCATACACTCCAATTGAGGGACCTCCACATCGGGGATTTGGATAACAGAGGCAGACAGGCAGTATACATTACAGATGGAAGTTCCCCTTCTATCTCTCAGCTTCCACTCAAGGCCGTGCAGCAATGTTACGAGTACCGGAGGACCTCCAGCCCTTTTGCAACACCCTGGGTATCCCAGTGATGGAAGTCCCCAACTGTTATGCAGAATTCCGCCGCACCACTACAAGACGGGAACCACGTTGTGAAGAACCCATGGAGATACAGGAAACCCGGTTACGCAGACAACGATCCCCTTCAGGGAACAGATCCCACACTACCACCCGAGGCCCCCACAATGGTTCAAGCCCGACCGACTCTCTGTGCCCAACCGACTCTCTGGACATCCCTCTACATTAATGGGGGCCAGATCTGTTTGGTTCAGATAAGTTTCTATCTTTTCTGTTCGCCCCTTCTTGCCCACAACCTTGCACTTGTTTTTTTTTTTTTTTGGTGATGGACATTCATTACCAGCTCAAATGCCTCCATTGCACTTAGACTGTACCTACCGACAAGAATAACCTGCCAATATCTCCACTGTTCGACGGCACCTCTGCTTCGTGGCCGCACATAGCTACATGTATGAGAGACCGTCCAGGACTACCATACAGTCACACACCCAGGCATCTTTGCATGATGTGCCCTTTGTCAAGCGGAGCACATAATGGAACTTAGAAGAAGGATTACCCAGAATGGAGGCAAATACCTCCATAAAGGGCTTTCGATTTAGCTCACTCCAGACTCAGACAGTTCGTTTGCCGTACTCACAGCACTGAAAACCGATGATTCAGTTTAATGTACTGTAGGTGGTGTTTGATACAAACTGAAATGCAACATTTGTCTCCCCCTACTAAATTGCTGCTGACCCCATAACCCCCTTGCCGTTAAGGGGGTTTAAATGAACCCAAATGAACCCTGCTCAACAAACTAGGGGAATCTCAATTTCCCACACATCCATCCCCTGTCACGAGTATCCAAAGGCCATGAGGCTCCCCATAGAAACTCCAGCATGCATCCCGAAGTATTCCTATGGGAACAACCTTACTTTGCGGTAACAGTCGGAGAGTATTGCACCCGGAGCAGGAATATTGCCAGATGAAAGGTCCTACTCGATTCACTCTGGGGTGCTAACTGTACTATAGAGCTCACCAGCAGATAGTATCCGTTTATGTACCCCACAGGTGGGGTAGTGGGATGGAAGTAAACTTTTAATTGGTCCCCTCCTCATCACTGATGGTACACTCTACCATCCAGTCAAATACCTGCTACACCACATAGCGACCCCTCTATACATCCTCAGAAGGTGCCCCTGGGGCCTACAAACCATAGTTTTCACACACCAAAACCCATGTTGAAATGTATTCCATGGGAGGTAGGACTTAATCCCCCCCCCCCCAAACTAATACAGCTGCTCTGTCCAGGTGGTGGGTCTCCCACATGTAATAAGACCAACCAGGATGTTGATCGGTTTAAATGTCAGGCAAGGCTCACCTACGACTGATGTATACAAATTTGAACTACACATGTTAGAGCAGTTTCACCACCTGGAATGTCCCTGGTTCCTAATGGGCAATATATTAGGCTTTACCTATCATCTCCCTCCAATCCCACCTTACACATCGTAACCGGCTCCACAGCCCGTGGCATTACCTTTATTCAGCCGATGTCCTCATTACCACGAGATAACTCAATACTCGCAGACATAGCTTGAGTGCACCTTTTTCAGCAACGTCCCCCTCCAGCTACCCATGGGTATTGAGCAAGGTTGTTTCTTTTTGCTTTATATTATGTTTTTAAGTTTTTGTTTGAAAATAGGGAGGACTTTGTGTTTTAGAGGCATACAAGTAGATAAAGGATGGAAGGGAGGAAACCAAACACAAACACCACATCTCAATTTATCAAGTGGAAAAACAGTAAGGGACTAGAGGTGAACTAACCTCGGGACTTTAGAGGTGTTGTATGAATAATTTAAGAATATCAATTCATCAAAAGTTTTAGATAAAAGAATTACATTTTATTACAAAATATTTAAAAAGAAATTGAAACAGGACTAGAATACAAAAATTCATAAAATTCACTGAGACATGATGCATGAGTAATACCACTTTCTTAACATGTTTTGCTCATAGGAGCTTCTTCAGGAGCGTTGGAGTGTGGCATCATATTATGCTATAAATTATAAAGAAATCTCATTTTTAAATGTAGTAGGTCAAAAGAACATAATACACATAGCTTATTTGAGCATAGCACAATATCACAGTAGATCAATAATCGTCACATTATGGGGTATAGACAAAGAAAATGTATATCAATAATGACTGTGAGGCCACTAAAATAAATGAACCTTACCCAAAAATTGTCTCAGAGATAGATGTGACTCTAATTGGGAGTCAGGAGACATACATTTTTATTGGTGCATCCCCCCAAAATTTGCCTCTTAAAATTCGGGAATCTCAAATAGTTTGCAGAGAAGGACAAGGGTTGTCTATTGAGGGGTCTTTTCTGTGAGAAAAAAACAGAAAATTGTGTGTTGAACAATGGAAAAAGGTATAAGCGAAACATTATAAGTGAGGTTGTCTAAAAATGAAAAATGAAGTTGAGATAAAATTACCTTTACAACGTTAATAGAGAAAATAGTATCCTTCAATTACATCCACAGTGATAACTGGAACAATTCACTTTATTGAATGGGATGTAGAGTATAGGGAAAGAGATGACATCAGGCATATGGACAGCGTAGCCCCAAATATGCTGAGGGGAGACCGAGATATTTAGCAAAAGGGGAAGCCTGAAACATAATAGACAAAGGAGGATCAAAGTATAACAAGTTGAAAAAGGGATTTTTCAAAAGTGCCTGAGCATTGTATTGAATGAGTCCAAGACAAATAAACATACCTGTTGTAAGTTAAGAGTGAAGGTTGGAGGGTAGCTGGGAGAGAAAAACACTTCCCACCTTGCCCTCGGAGTCACCGACAGAGAGTGATGGGGAAAACAGATCCCCGTTTTGTACAGTTCTCTGGCGTGGCAGCGTCTGACTTTATCACCGCGCCGCGGATGTTAAAGAAGTGCTATTTGCGCATGCGCCAAAGCTAGGATGCCCGACATCAAGAGTGACGCAAGTTACGTACACTCAGTGGTGGCAAACTTTGCAGATACTAAAGTAGGGTTCCACCCAAAAGAACAAAAATACCTGAAAAATTCTAAAAAAAAACACAAAAAAACATTTGGATATTTTTTTTTTTTTACTTACCTCTAAATGCCTGTTGCTAGGTGGTCCCTCGTAGTCTGCCTCTTCCTTTGCCTGGGCTGGTGACATCACTTCCCCCTCGGCACAGGAAGGACTCGGCTCTGCTCCCTCCCTCCTGTCAATCATCTGGGACCCATTACAGGTCCCAGGTGATTGAGCGGCCAATCACGGCGCGCGGCGCCACTCGCGAATGTGCAGTGGGTGCTAGGCTGTGAAGGCACAGCCCGGCGCCCAGTTGAAATGCCGGCGCCGACGAGCGGAGGGGGGGGACGAGCGGGGCTTCGATACCCCGCATCGCTGGACCCAGGGACAGGTAAGTGTCCAATTAAAAGTCAGCAGCTGCAGTATTTGTAGCTGCTGACTTTTATTTATTTTTTTTTAATGGAGCCCCTGGGTGGAACTCCTCTTAAGCCTGAGAAGAGGGTGGAATGCTAGGCGGAGCCATTTAGGGAACCAGGAAATGGGTGGATAAACCGGAACAAAAGGGGAATATAACAGCAGACAAATAACTAAGGGGCAGAAGCAGCAAACTGACAACAGAAGGGCACAGATGATTTGGGACATTGACTAGGAACCAATCTCAAAAGTGCCCTGGGTGTTCGTGCAAACAAAGATGGGAGAAGCCAAATACGAAGGGGCAAAAATATGGAAAGATGCACATAATACACATTTCATCATATTTTACACAACAAAGGTAATATAAATGAATACCATAAAAAAAAAAAAAATGAAACGGTGCAGATTGCAAAGAATATAGCAATATAATAGATATTCATTAGAAACCATCAAAAATATAGATTGGTCTCATTGAGTAACAAAAAATAGGGAAGGTTCATTAAGTGGCCCACAATCCTAAAAAATATATGTTGCAAACAAATAATAAAAATGGGGAAAAAAAAGTACTTTCAAAGAAAGGGCTTATAGCTCAAGGTGTCAGTAAGGCCAGGATATTTAAGGGCACATGGATTCGAGATCCATCTGGACTCGCATTGCAACAAAATTTTACCATAGTTACCCCCTCTTTCATTAGGGGGAACATACTCAAGGGCAACAAAGTGCATCATAGTGTCATCAAAATGATGGCAGAGGCCCATATGCCTACTTATGGGTGTCTCCATTTTCTTTTTTAAAACTAAGGAGACATGATCCCTTATGCGGTGAAAAAAAAGGGCGTTTGGTTTTCCCCATGTAGAAAGCATTACATCCACACGTCATCAGGTATACAACACCTATGGACTGGCATGTAACTGAAAATTGAGGGGAGTACATGCGTCCATTGGGAAGAACCACAAAAGAAGCTCCGCTGAGCGAAACACGTTGAGAAAGTGGTATTACTCATGCATCATGTCTCAGTGAATTTTATGAATTTTTGTATTCTAGTCCTTTCTCATGTTTTTTAAATATTTTGTAATAAAATTTAATTCTTTTATCTAAAACTTTTGATGAATTAATATTCTTAAATTACTCATACAATGCATACAAGTAGATGTTTAAGAAGTTACAACCGTTATAGTTAAAAAAAAAAAAAAAAAAAAAAAAAAGCCCTGTAACAGCGGGTAGACACGATTTACTAGTTAATCTATTCCGCTAGGATTTTTCCAACCCCCACACAGTGGCATAGTATAGAGTTTTCTCCCTACGGGTAGACATTCACTAAACGTACACTGTACATACCGAACTCACTCTTTTGTGAAGGGCGGGCAGGTCCCCCCTATCCTTGGTTCATCTTTTTGTAGAAACCCTCTCCTACTCGATCCCCATGCCACAACCTTCCCCCCTCCCGTCCCTGAGACTCTTTGACCCCATCAGACCTGTGTGCAAATGCTCCTCTCTGAACAATGCTGCATAACTGTGCCAACCCCACCCCCAGGTCAAGCTATACTCTCTAAATATACGTGGACTAAATACCCCTGAAAAAAGGTTGCAGCTATTTCTAACCTTGCAAAAATCCACAGCAGATGTGGTGTTTCTACAAGAGATGCATTTTAGAACTAATAACATCCCTAAACTCCACAGTAACCTCTATCACATTGCCTATCACGCATCCAATGACAAATTTAAATCCAAAGGTGTTTTCATTTTTTGATCTCCAAAAACTGCCCTATACAGATCCAAGATACCTTAAAAGACGCTAATGGCCGATACCTATTCCTTAAAGGAAAACTCTACAATAAACCCATCACACTAGCGAACCTCTACGCCCCCCCAAAAAACAACAGGTGCCTTTCTTTCGTAACACTTTGCAACTCCTCACCTCGTTACACGCGGGCATGCTTATAGTTGGGGGAGATTTCAATCTGGCTCTCACCCCTTCAGCGGACACCTCTTCAGGTTCCTCTATCCTAATATACAGACCCCTTCAAACAATAAAAACACTTCTTAGCGACTTGACCTTGCATGATACCTGACACACAATACATCCCAACACCAAGGACTTCACATTCTTTTCGCCACCTCACAACAAATACACAAGGATTGACTATTTCTTCATAACCTAAACAGACCTAACATCACTTATAACAGCGACCATAGACCCTATGCTCCTCTCGGATCATAACCCCATCTCCATTACTATAGCATTCCCGACAATGCCCACGAGATCAACGATTTGGCGACTTGATAACTCCCTCCTCAACGACCCTGAAACTTTGAAGACCATAAACTCACGCTTACTGCAACATTTCCATGAGAATGAATCCGATGACACAAACCCAATGACTCTCTGGGCGGCACACAAATGTGTCATCAGAGGTGAACTTATCTCCATTGCCGCAAAGCGCCAGAAAGCTAGACAAGCACGTATGACAGGACTGTCTGAACGCATTCATTCTCTTGAGAAAAAACAATCATTGGCGACAAAGACTTTAAATTAGCTATTACAGGCTAGGGAGGACCTGCTTGAAGAATTGGGGAAAACGATCAGGCACAAATACGCACTGACAAGGCGAGTGTTTTACAAATTTGGCAAAACATCTGGGAAGCTGCTCGCTAGAGCCCTCCAAACTTAAAAGGCGACTTTGACAATCCATTCCATCTCAGATCCCTTAGGTAATACAATTGCCACCTCAGAGGGCATTGCTGAGCAGTTAAAACAAATTTACACCAGCCTATCCCACACCCACCTGACAACCCCATCAAATCATTCCCTGCATCTTTTACCTTTTGTACCACCACCCCCTTCCTTTAGAATGTAAGCTCTACGAGCAGGGCCCTCCTGTGCCTTCTGTATTGAACTGTACTGTAATTGTGGTGTCCACACTCTACATTGCAAAGCGCTACGTAAACTGCTGGCGCTATATGAATCGTGAATAATAATAATAATACTACACCAAACTCTATAACCTACCAACCCAAAATGTACCAGAGACAACCACAGACAGAAAAGAAATAATCACCAACTTCCTCTTGCAATACAGCCCAAAACCCATTACCACCACAGAGGCTACAGACTTAGACAAACCAATCGCATGGGATGAGTCCATTATGGCCTTGAAACAACTAAAGACAGGAAATTGCCCTGCCACTGATGGCTTGACTGTTAGCTACTATAAATCCTTCACAGACACAGTACTCCCACACTTCCTGAAAACTTTAACTTAATACCCGCTCCTCCTCAAACTAGCAAAGATCTTCTTGAAGCCCACAGTACTTTAATACCAAAACTGGGCAAAGATACCTCCATGGTTTCAAACTACAGGCCCTTATCACTCCTAAACGTCGATGTGAAACTTTACACAAAAATACTCGCCAACTGCATACTCCCTTTACTCCCCAAGTTGGTCTCGCTGGACCAGGTAGGATTCATCCCAGGAAGGGAGGCAGGGGACAACACCCTGAAGGCCATTAACGTACATCACTGGTTATCTACTTCCTCCAAACCAGGCTTCTTTCTGTCTCTTGATGCGTAGAAGGCGTTTGACAGAGTGTCATGGGACTACATGGCAGAGGCTTTAAAGACGTTGGTGTTTCGATACCGCATACTTCATTTCATCCTTGCACTTTACTCATCCCCAACAGTGAGAATTAAAGTCAATGGTCACCTGTCGGACGCCTTCTCCGTGTTGAACGGAAGACGCCAAGGATGCCCCTTATCCCCACTCATATTTGTGCTCACCCTGGAACCTATACTACGTAAAATCAGGGCTAACCCAGACATCAAAGGGGTAGAAAATAAAGACAGGCAGTACAAGCTAGCGGCATACGCAGACGGCATCCTGCTATTCCTCACAGACCCAGACCATCACCACAATCCCCAACCTACTAAAAGATTTTTCCCTCTTCAAATTACTATCTAACCTCCAAATCAACTCCACAAAATCAAGGGCTCTAAATGTTTCTCTGCCCACTAACACAGTGACACTTTGCCAACCCAACTATGGGCTGGGATACAGACGCCATCACCTATCTTGGTATACAACTACCAGTTAAAATAACAGGCCTTTACTCCAAGACTTTCTTCCCTATCCTCAAAAAACATACAACAAGATCTCTAGGGTTCCTTTTCATGGTTGGGGAGAGCAGCAATTCTGAAAATGAATATCCTCCCCAGAATCCTCTATCTCTTACAGACTCTACCGATCAAAATACCTTTAACATTCTTCACTGCATATAAACAGTTATGCTTAAAATTCATCTGGGCTGCTAAACATCCTAGCATAGGATGGGACAAACTAGTAACTCCTACACTGAAAGGAGGAATAGGCCTTCCTGACATACATAAATACTACTGGTCGTGCCACTTGGCTAGAATAGTTGACTGGCACCTCCATGCTACGTCCAAAGACTGGATCAGACCTGAGGAAGCATTCTCCCATCTGCCAATCCACCACTTACCATGGATCAGACCTCAGGGGATCCCCGGGCAAAGCACTGTCCACCGTCTAAATGGCCATACCTTACAGATTTTTTGGTCGGTATGTAAAAGGACAAACTTAGCATTTTCACCGGGGCCCCTGACCCCAATCGAAACCCAGACTTCCCCCCAGGGATCACGATACCTGACATTAATGACACACGTGCAGACCACTAGATTAGGGCAGAAACCTTTTTTGACATGAATAGGATTATTCCTTTTCAAACCCTTTCTTCCCGACCCCCTGAACGGAACAACCCTTTTTTCAATTTTCTGCAGATCAGGCACTTCTTAAACAGTACCAAACCACTCTCCAACTGGTACACAGACCGTACACCTGAAGCAATATGCACCAGAACAGAACCCCAAAGACATGCAATATCAGAAATGTTTGCCCTACTATTCACAAATATCAACCCCAAAGACAACGCGATTAGACAAAAATGGGAAAGGGAACTTGCAATTGATTTCTCAAAGGAGGATTGGGAAAGTATACTCACCTACATACACAAAGGGTCCTTGAATGTTTCCACACAGGAAAATGGATTCAAAATATATTTCAGATGGTACAGGACCCCAGATAGAATCCATAAATTCTAGCCCAGTATCCCCCCACTTTGCTGGAGATGCAACTCAGCACATGGGTCGCTACTCCACATATGGTGCGATTGCCCACAGATACAACCATGCTGGAAAGAGGTACATCTCTTGATCTCCCATATAATGACCTACACCCCAGATTTCACACCAGCTCAATATCTACTTCACCACACATCAGTACTGTAAGGGCTTACCTTGGTAGGAGTCCATAGTGCAGAGATGTATGCTCACCCTTGCAAATACACACAGCCCTCGGTAACAAGGTAAGAAGCTACCTGGGCTGTGAATCTGTGCACGGGAGCTTGACAGGAATTTGCCAAAGGACAGTCAAGGTAAAGCCGTAGTCAGGGAATCCAGAAGTCAGATTTAACGAAGAACAAAGCCAGGGTCAGAAGCCGGGGTCAGTCTTGGCACACTGTAACTTGAACGCAGGAACCTTTGACAATGATAGAGACAATGAACTGACCAAGCCCTCAGAGTGAGGCAGTGTTTTATACCCAGCTGATTACGTAACTTGCCTCAGCTGAACCAGGAGTGACAAGTACTGATTGCAAGGTAAGATCCAGAGAAAAGCCCTCAGTACTTCATGCAGAACTAGGCTTAGCTGGAAAGCAGGCAGGATAAAGCACTGAGGAGTGGCTCAGAGGCAAAGCAACCGGAGAAATAACAGTCATGGGTTCAATACCACCTAGAGCCACTTGGGGAGCGACCACACCTGGCTGTCTGCTTGGCACAGTAGGGACCATGCCAAGTACCCCACTCGGCCTACAAAAGATCCCTCACCCTACACCTCATCAATGCAGCCAAACTATGCATACCCATACACTGGAAAAATAGCTCTCAACCCAGCATATCAGAGTGGTTTCAAAGGGTGGGAAGGATCACCGAAATGGAAGAGCTAATCCATCAGGTGAGAGAAACCCAGATGAAATTCCAAAAAACATGGGCCTGGCAGGTTCATTTTACAGAATCCGTAGATTTATGCAACCAATCAACCACAACAACTTAGCATGAGCTGGGGGAAAACACACAGGTTCAGACATATAAGCTGAACACCTACCCACACACGTACACCTTCTCCCTGTACACCTGTTTTCCCTTATCCTCCCTCCCCCATAACAAAAACTAAGGTTCCCTGATGGACTCTTGGACTATACTAACCAGAACACACGCAACTCCAACCCACGCTTAGACAGGGAAAGTATCCCTGAGAACACATAACCGATACTGAATTTGAAATACCTGCAAAGCAAGTGACTCTGAGAGACTCACTTAATCCAACTGGATAACCGGAAAGATGGCAGGTAAAGGTCCTGTTGTGAACGCCCCCACCCCTCACAGTTTGTTTTCCGATAGGGGTATCTGGGTGCATTGGCGGCGAGGCCGGTTTCTCTACAAACTCCTAATAAGAATTCCTCAACTGTCTCAACATGGTTTGAATATATGTACTACTTGGTTTACTTGACTATTGTGAAAATTCTCAACTATCTGACTATATATCATATGTAGTAAGAACATACGAACGCCATTTGTTATATGTTACTTCTCGTGAATAATGCAAAACCTTAATAAAAACATTGAAACAAAAAAAAAAAATTAATTCAACTTAATAACATAATGAATTAATATGTATTATTTCGGATTTATTGGCTTTATTCGGATGACAGTGACCTGGTAGTTTTTGACTCTTGGATAAGCTGATTGTTTTTGCATTTAACATTTTACATCATTATAAAAATGCACTACATATGAAATGGAAACATATTGCATTAAATACAGTAAGGTATAAAAGTGAAGTACGATGATTCCTACTTATTGTGTTTGGGTTGGATGGAGGTGGATCCATTAGAATCTCCGAATCATAACATAACAAATGAATCAGAAGTGAATTTCCTTCTATTCATTACTTTTGGATGCACGTGACTCCAGCTGATATTGTTGAATCAGCTCATACCATTTCTCCTTGTGAGTTGGGCTAGCAGAGATGACTCAGAGTACATAAGAAAACTCTTCAAATAAA
Source organism: Lithobates clamitans (assembly GCA_037952925.1). Lineage (NCBI taxonomy): Eukaryota > Metazoa > Chordata > Amphibia > Anura > Ranidae > Lithobates > Lithobates clamitans. The sequence goes on from JBBGZY010001301.1 coordinate 1,380,940, forward strand.
ATGTTAAAACAAATATAGCCAGTCTTCTGAAATAAATTTTGAAAATACGAATCAATTTGGAACAACGAAAATAGGAAACAAATCCTAATGTAGAAAATGAATTCCGAATCATTCTAACATAACAAATAGAACAAAACAAAACAATATACTTAACGTATGAATCCAAAACAAAAGGAAACAAATGTTTCAGTCGTGCACATCTCTAATGTATGGGTTATACTTTGAGGCTGATCTACAGGCCAAAAAACTTTTATGTAAAAATAGTCCTTAATAGTCAAATTAAGGAAATAAATCCACTTTGGGTGTAATAAATGCCTTTGAAATTCAAGTTATTATCTTGTAAAAATAACAGTGAGACCACAGCGCTGGGCATAGCCTGTGCAGAGAAAAGATCTGTAAGAGGGGCCAGCATACCCAACCCACTACAGGCTGCCTGCAGAAAAATTCATGGGGGCGGAGTCAAGACCAGAAACCATGCACAAGGAGAGAGAGCAGCAGTCGTGGTCTTTATTACATGACGCTCCTGCACAGATGCAAAGTTTCACGCTGGATTACTGCACAGATCTTAACCACTTCGGCCCCGGAAGAATTTATCCCCTTCCTGACCAGAGCACTTTTTGCGATACAGCACTGCGTCGCTTTAACTGACAATTGCGCGGTCGTGCGACATTTCACCCAAACACAATTGACGTCTTTTTAATCCCCACAAATAGAGCTTTCTTTTAGTGGTATTTATTCACCTCTGTGGTTTTTATTTTTTGCGCTATAAACAAAAAAGAGCGACAATTTTGAAAAAAAAAGCAATATTTTTTACTTTTTGCTATAATAAATATCTCCAAAATATATATATTAAAAAAAACAAATTTTTTTCCTCAGTTTAGGCTGATATATATTCTTCTACATATTTTTGGTAAAAAAAAATCACAATAAGCGTATATTGATTGGTTTGAGCAAAAGTTATAGCGTCTGCAAAAAAGGGGATAGATTTATGGCATTTTTATTATTATTTTTTTAGTAGTAATGGCGGCGATCTGCGATTTTTATCGATACTTCGACTTTATAGCGGATACATCAGAACCTTTTGACACTATTTTGGGACCATTGTCATTTATACAGCGATCAGTGCTATAAAAATGCACTGATTACTGTGTAAATGACACTGGCAGGAAGGGGTTAACCACTAGGGGGCGATCAAGGGGTTAAGTGTGTCCTAGGGAGTAATTCTAACTGTGGGGGGTGGGTTACCTAGGACATGACAGAAATCACTGCTCTGGATGACTGGGAGCAGTAGATCTCTGTCTTGTCACTAGGCAGAACAGGGAAATGCCGTGTTTACATCTGCATCTCCCCGTTCTGCCGCTCCGTGACACGATCGCGGGACCCCGGAGGACATCGTGGGTCCCACGGGCACGGTCACAGAGCACGCGGCGGGCGCTGGCGTGCCCAAAATGCCTCTTCTTAAAGGAGACGTACCTTTATGCCCATTTGCACAGCCGTGCCATTGGGCCGACGTATAGGGTCCTCCACTGGTTAAAGAAATACACAAAGCACACCAAGATTCAAATAAGAATACACATGACTCGTGTATTTATACAATATTTGTTTATCCCGAACTGTAGATTTAACATTATCAATAACACAAAATTAAGCTAACAGGCAGAAAATGTGAACTTGTAAAAGATAAGGCCGTTCCATTGATCGAGCAGAATTTGCACCTGTACTAGCACTAAGAGATAAAAGAACAAAAATGTTTGAGAGCCCAGGAAAATATTGTGGTTTATCTTTTATTACTGCTCCTATATTTAAAACTTCACCAGGAATTGAAAAGCCTGTCTGTGAGCTACTATCTGCAGGCTCAAAATATGTTATGGCTGCAGTACCTTCAAACCAGACAGAAAATGAACAGAAATCTACACCAACACTGACAGGTAAGCTCTCCTCACTTCACTGAAGCATTGAATCATCCACCAGCCGTGTTATCTAGGCTATATATATATATATATATATGTTGTAAAAAATAAAAACAGAATTTTTTAATCAATCACTGCTTTTTTTATGTTCATAATAATGAGGCGGCACAGTGGTGTAGTGGATAGCACTTTCGCCTAGCAGTAAGAAAGGTCACTGGTCTGAATCCCAACCTGTACCTGCGTGGGTTTCCTCCAGGTACTCTGGTTTCCTCCCACACTCCAAAGACATGCTGGTAGGTTAGTTGGATCCTGTCTAAAATTGTCCCTAGTATGTATGAATGTGAGTTAGGGACCTTAGATTGTAAGCTCCTTGAGGGTAGGGACTGATGTGAATGTACAATATATATGTAAAGCGCTGCGTAAATTGATGGCGCTATATATGTACCATAAATAAAATAAATAATATAATAGTCCTCTGTTTGACAGGTCTTCTGTAGGACCTATGTTCCCTTTTTTCAACAATTTCAACAATCTATGACAAACACTTTCCCCGTTATTGGTTGGCAATCACTTACTGGAACAGCAGATCTGTAGCTAAAGTTGATCATGGCGTTACCTCAACATTGGAGGGCAATGGGGAGAACGGTGGGGAAAATTAGCATTAGGTGATCTTTAAGCTCGTCATAATTGCGGCCATTATATTCTGGATGAAGAATATCTGTTGTCTGTGCTTACTACTAGACTTCATGGAGAAAGGAATAAAGATACCCCCAAAAAAAGGTTGATGGGATTTTAACGGCAACCAGGTAATTAAAAGAACAATTTTATTAAATACAAAAGAAGATATACAAAATGACAATATAAATACATACATATAAATAAAGAAATATGTGACAATAGAACCACTAAAAGCAATGGTATGAAGTGGTGGTGATGCTTATGAATTCTTCCACACGGCCCTACGTGTTTCGGGACTATGTAAGACATCCCTTCATCAGGGGTAACTTGTGGAGAAGAATCACACCAGACATATCACAATTAGAATCTCACTGCCGAAGTCCTGTCGTTGACTGTGTCAAAAAGCACTACCCCAGGGTCCGAGGAAGGAAGCCGAGATGTGTGGCTGGCCCCACCTTATCCACACTAGTCCACCCATGCAGCACCAAAAAGGCAGAGCTCACCAAGGAAGATAATACCCCAGATGTGTACCAGAATTGTATCTCGACGTTGTAGCAGCCCAAAGCAGACAGGAGGGAGGAGAGACAGGAGGAGAAGATCGGGCCCGGGGCACGGTGTGTGGTACAATGTGTAAATGAATCGCTCCTAAACGGTATGCTTCAACTGTTTTTCATCGCAACAAGGAGACTATACTGATAGGAGCTCATTCAATATAGTACCGTCCGAATGCATTGATCGTCTATCTGTCCACCCCTTCGCCGCCCGGAGCAATGACGTCAGGAGCGATTCATTTACACATTGTACCACACACCATGTCCCGGGCCCAATCTTCTCCTCCTGTCTCCCCTCCCTCCTGTCTGCTTTGGGTTGCTACAACGTCTAGATTAAATTCTGGTTCACATCTGGGGTATTATCCTCCTTGGTGAGCTCTGCCTCTTTGGTGCTGCATGGGTGGACTAGTGTGGATAAGGTGGGGCCAGCCACACACCTCGGCTTCCTTCCTCGGACCCTGGGGTAGTGCTTTTGACACAGTCGCCGCCAGGATCTCGGCAGTGAGATTCTAATTGTGATATGTCTGGTGTGACTCTTCTCCACAAGTTATCCCTGATGAAGGGACGTCTTACATAGTCCCGAAACGTGTAGGGCCGTGTGGAAGACTTCATAAGCATCACAACCACTTCATACCATTGCTTTTAGTGGTTCTATTGTCACATATTTCTTTATTTATATGTATATATTTATATTGTCATTTTGTATCTCTTCTTTTGTATTTAATAAAATTGTTCTTTTAATTACCTGGTTGCCGTTAAAGTCCCATCAACCTTTTTTGGGGGATATCTTTATTACTTGAGCTCAGGGATTGTGATCTAACTGGATGGTTTTCTCTTTTAGTAGACTTCATAGAGAAGATCTGAAAGAGATTCAGAGGGGCTAGAGGTGCACATACATGCAGCAGCCTCCAATAACTTCCTATCATGGCCAAATCTTGGACCATTCTAAAGCCTCGTGCACACGGCACGAAAATCAGAAGGGAAAAGTCGCAAAGACGAGCCATCTGCGGATTTTCGGATCGTTAGTACAGTGCTTTTGACAACCGATTTGACTTTTTCATTAGACAAAAGCTGAATGTGCAGGCTATAAAATTTTTGTCGGATGTGAACTCAACATTTGATTTTCGGATGGTCAGTACAGAAATCGTCACACAAAAGTCGAAAGTACAAACACGCATGCTCGTAATCAAGGAACGAGGCAGAAGAGTTTGGTCTTGTAAACTACCGTTCGTAATCTAGAATTATCATTCGTGACGCTGCAGCTGAAATTTTGAAATGCAGCGCACATTCGAATCTTCTTTAATGGGATAATAATGAAGCTGCTTTGCTGCTGATACTGATGTAGTTATGCCAAACAAATTTTAAAAGGCATTTGATTTGTATGATCTGAAAATCGCAAATCAACGCTCAACAAATTTCTACTAATTTCTGCTAACACGAAATTAGCTTCCTCTCTATACTCTCATAGTACGTCACTATGCTCGTGTTTGTCAAACGACAATTTGCAGATAGTTAGTATGCTAGACAAATTCCTGCACACACGCTGTTGACAAAAATCTGAGGCTCGGTTGTCCAACAATCAAACCGTGTGTACGAGGCCTAACACTTAACATTTTAACACTTCCAGGTAGTGTTGGAGCTTGCCGCTAAGAACCCCTTACACACATTTATATTGCACATCATTATGAAGGCCAGCCTCCCTGGCCAAAAAGAGTGAACGGGAAGTAGGATCGTGGAGGTGGGCAAGCTTTGGCATCAGAAAGTGTTGAAGCTCTGCCTGTCAAAATGGTCCAAGATTCAGCCATGATGGGAAGGCTTTATAGGCGGCTGCAGGTATGTGCAGACTCCTCTAGGTGCTTGCACTTTATAACTGAAGTAATTTCCCCCAACAACTGAGTCTCATTTAAGCCCAACTCTGGAAAACGTAAAAATAGTCTCTTGCAGTGGGTCTGTGCCTACGTCGCAAGGGTTAATTGCTCGTTTAGGTCTAGAGGACATAAAAAAGAAGATTTTGTTACTGATTCTCCCCATAGCGTCTTCTCTCTCATGCTCTGATGGTCTATGGTCCATAGACCTGCATTGGTCGTGATCACACATCCACCTTTGAAGTGTGGTAAAGCACCAGCTGCTGTGGGAAAGGAGGATCAGGTACATTAAAGTGGTTCTCCTCTTCCTTAAACTAAATGAGCAGTTAACCAATGCAGTGTGGCTGCACCCCACTGTAAGGGATAATTTTCAAATTTCCCAGATTGATAAAAAGACACAAATTAATGCAACTCTGTACCATTTAGTATGCTTTTAAACAGGAAGTATGGCCAAACTTCTTTGTGGATCACAGGAGTGCACTTACTTGTGCTCTCCTGTGGCCCAGAATCAGCCGGCTGTTGGCTGACATCGCAGAGCAGCTGCAGGCTCTGGAAGGATCCCAACCATATTGTCAGGATCCACCTAGATGGCTCCCGCTGCTCTCTCTCAGCCAGTGAGGAGGCAGAGACCCGGGACAGCAGCCACTCTTGTGCACATCAGTGAATCGAGATCAGACTTGGGTAGTATTAGAGGGGGTTGCAGGGGGAACTGCATAATGAAGGTTTTGTTACCTTCCCGCATAGAATGCAGGAAGGTAAAAAAGAAAAAACCTTCAACCTTTAGAACCACTTTAAATCTCAGGACTGGATGTAAAAATACACATCCTGTGGCAGGTAAAATATATTCCGTATTTGTATTTCATCAAGGTATTTAGCTGTTTGCCTGGAGTTCAAATTTAAGCAGGAGGGGCTAATGAGTGGTCTTCTTCTCATGATCGTTTGTGCTACTGTGATGCATGTGTACATGCACTGGTAGATTAAGGCAAAATTGGCCACAGCCTCCACTCATGGCAATTAATTTGATCAAACAGTGCCACTATTCTGCAGAACAAATACCGTACATGTCTTTGTTCTACACATATAGTATACAAAGTGTAGCGCTAAATGTACCAATGGAACACTATTTCTATAGTGTGCCAGACAATGAAAATAATAAAAATGTGAAAACACAACATATGCTATACACATATAGTGAATAATGATATAAGGAACAGTAAGTTACAAGTCCCATATAAAGAAATTCCAAAAAAGAAATGTTCATGAACATCAAACAGGGAGGTGGTGGTAGACGATGTAGAGTTTATGCTCAGTCTGAATCAATAATAGAAAATCCTCAATGACACATGATGTAACAATGTAAACCAGGAACAGACTGCAAAACACCTTCAGAGCTGGACTAAAATTTTTTAAGTTTTGATTATTTTCATTGTCTGGCACACTATAGAAATAGTGTTCCATTGGTATATTTAGTGCTACACTTTGTATACTATATTCACTTTGGACTTTGTTTTGGTGTTAGCAGCTTCTCTTTTAGTGGTTTAGCGCAGCAAGTTCCCCCTTTCTTTCCCCTTTGTTCTTCACATATTGGTCTGTAGCAATGCTGTAACACTTGCCCACCATAAGTCTACTGCTTGTAGTGTGGGAAAGTTGGCATAGTCAAGAGGAAAGTGGTGGTCCACAGCTTGACTGGTCCAAATCACCACAGCTTGACTCTTTCTATTCATGTGGTCCTGCTCTAATGGGACCCTCTACAGCACACCCTCACACCATTGCTCAGCTTCCACAATATTCTGTTTACTCAGTACAGTCACCTCTTCTCCTAAAATAACCTATATATATGTCACTGCACCAGATTCAAGCATCAGAGAAACTTTAACATCCTCTCCAAAACATTTTATTATGATAGAAGGCTTTTTTCAATAAATAGCTGTGTGTGGATATTTATTGAGGTTTGGCTCTTAGAAATAAAGTAATAAGTTCAGAGAAAACTATTTTACAAAGCGTTCATTAATTTTGGCAAGTTTGTTCCATGGAAGGTATATTTAAGTATTCATCATCCTCTGGGCAATAGAAGACTTATGTAAAAATGAGCTCATTATCACATAGTTTCTTTTTTAAATGTCAGTTAATAAAATTCATCGAGCAGAGTCAGGTAACCTATCTGTTCCTCAGGAGAGGTGTCCTAAGAGAGAAAGTTCTGGTCTGACTTTACTTACCTCGAATTTTACTCAAACTATTATGATACAATAAGACACGTTTTAGGTCCCTGCAGGAAGGTGACCTTCAAAACTCCTACATAAGGTGACCCCCCCCCCCTCACGACAGGATGCTATCCTGTGATAAGTACGGTCAATGCATAGTGTATAGCTTTTACATATTTCACAAATAAATGCCTGTTAATGTAAGAAATTAATTTTCATACTTTTCCTTTACATATATTATCATGATGCTCTACAATAAAATATGCCATAAGTTAAGCCTATTTGGAAAATCCTACCCCACATTAAAGAGGGTAAGGTTTTTGTGCAAGGCACAAGCCGAGTGCCCTCAGGGCAAGCTTCCTGCAGAGCATCCGGGTGCTTTCCATAAACTTTGACATTACACTTTTATGCCAGTGGATAGGCTTGGAGCGGAGAGAAGGAGGCCAGATGTCCCTGATTTTAGGGGGCTAAAATGTCCCAGGTTTCGGCCTCAGTTAAAAAAATGTTTCCCCCGTTCCTTTCCAGCTAATAACGGCATCCCCGGCCTAGGGCGGCTACAGGCTAATCCAAATTCGCAAAATTTATGTGACTGGTCTGGAGCAGGAGGAGGGAGGGGTATGTCTGGTCTTGCCTGTATCTGGGGTTTTTGATGGTGTCATATACCAATAATGGGGTCAATTCACGAACGTTTACCTCATGCGATAAGGGTATCATGTTACTCATTTGCATAAATTATTGCATGGGGTAAACTAAAGCCTCATACACAAGATCGGATTTTCGGCCGGGAATTGTGTGATGACAGACTGTTTGCCTAAAATCCGACCATTAGTACGCTCCATCAGACAATTGTTGTCCAACTTTCGGCCAACAAATGTTGTAAATTTTCGGCAGACAACGGTCTGTTGTCAGATTTTCGTATCGTGTGTACACAAGTCCATCATACAAAAGTCCAAAGTACAAACACGCATGCTCGGAAGCAAGGATGAGCCGGAAGCAGTTGGTCTTGTAAACTAGCGTTCATAATGGAGATTTAACATTCGTGACGTGGCAAATTATGAATTGGCAAAATGCAGCACATATTCTCTTCTTCTTTAATGGGATAATAATTAAGCTGCTTTGCTGGTGATACTGATGGAATTATGGCAAATGTATTTGAAAAATCTTTTGTTTTCTAGTGATATCAAGAATAATATTATTATGCTTGTATTTTTTATTTTTTTGGCCAAGTTACCACAACACTATTATCCTGTAGTTTTTAATCTCAAAGATACAACTATGTTGGTGTCCCTTGTTTATTTTACATTGTATTTTTGAAAATGTACTGGCCTACTCCCAAACTGTCATTTGAAGTAAAACACATAGCCAAGTATTATTCTACACAATTTTTTTAGGGTGCATTAAAAAAAGAAAACAAAAAAAAATTAGACATGCTATCTGCCAATAGAACTTAACTAAAAAGTGCATTCCATGCAACCAAAAATATAGAAAATATAACACTTGCATGTGTCTTGCTTCTTAATATAGGGGTCAACAATGCCAAGAGTTGGTGAAAGCGGGGGGTTCGTCATCCGGACATAATTCCAAAAATCATCCGGATTGTTCTCCTGGAGCTCCCGCAGCAAAGGCATATGACATAATTGGTCACGATTAAGCAACCAATTTTTGGTCCAAGAACTCCTCCTCCTCCTGTTTCTGGACTGGACTTGGGTCAAAGCAATAACTCCAAGGCCAATAATAGCATGTTCTCTCCTCCGATTCCGCAACAAGGCTGGTTGACTAACGGCCGTTCAGAAACGAACTGAAAAGCACGAAATGAAAAGCGCAAAATGAAAAGCGTGAATCAACACTCACCAAACTTCTACTATAACGAAATTAGCAGAAGGAGCCCAAAGGGTGGTGCCTAACAATTGAACTTCCTCTTTATCGGCTCGTAGTATGTCTAGTACGTCACTACGTTCGTGTTTGTTGGCCGACAATTGTGTGCCATTTGTATGCAAAACAAAATCCAGGCACATGCCCTTCGGACAAAAGTCTGACGCTTGGTCGTCCAACAATCCGATCGTGTGTACGAGGCTTTAGTCCAATTCACAAAAATAAATAAAAAATAAAGATTATGCGGTATTTATAAAAAAAAAAAATGTGCCAGTAAATATTGTTTAAAAAGCTCTTAAAGCGGAGTTCCACCCATAAAAAGAACTTTACATTACTGTGCAGCAAATAACCTAACCAACGACATTATGACAAAAAAAAAAAAAAAAAATCTTACTTTTTAATGCCTGTTGCTATGTGGTTCCTTCTAATCTTCCCCCTCCTCACCGCGGTGCCTGATGTCATTTCCCTCAGCGCCTCTGCTCGCTACTGCTCTTGGGAGATGTGTCACCATTTTCCAGGAGTCAGTGGGCAGCGCCGAGGGCTAGAATCGCGGTATTTGGCCATCACAACGGGGCGGGCACTTCCGACAATACTGCCCGTTGTGACGGCAACCTGTGTAGTTTGCTGTGTAGCTACGTGCTTTTGCTGTGCATGCGCGAGAACGGGCAGTGCATGCTGGGATTACAGCAGCGCCGTATCCCGGAAGAATATGCTTGTGGGCTTCGCCTGCCCACAAGTAAGATGGAAATGCCCGAGAAGGCAGAATTAAAGCTATTTTTTAAAAATAAAACAATCAGAAAGGCAGCGCTAATGACAAGAGTAACAATTTCTTAATATGCAATATGCAAGAGTAAGAGTTTTTAAAAAAAAAATCAAATATGTGGGTGAAACTTCACTTTAAGTCCAATTCACAAATGGACCAGAGAGTAAAAAAGCATGCGATAATTACCACCAGGGTTTTGCTGGCGGTATCTGTCAAAAAACAGCCAGGGGGCCAGGGGACCCCCAGGCTGTTTTTTGTCATATAGGTGGTTGCTAAGCAGCAGCCAGGAAGCCGGTCGCCGTGTCCTTAACAACTGATGACTCATCAGCTGTCAGCGGGCTTCCCCACTGACAACTGATTGTAAAAAAAAGCAGACAAATAAATTATTTTAAAAAAACAGCGCGAGCGAGCGAGTCTTAAACCATACCAGGCCACATGCCCTCAACATGGGGGGGTGGGTGTTTTGGGGTGGGGGGCTCTGTGTCACATTATTACAGGATATGGATTATTTGCTGCCTTGCCCTTGCTTGTGATGGTGACCCTCAGTGTACACCTGGGCCTGCACTCTTGACCCAGAGAAAAGTATGTTTAGGTGTTATTACACCATACCCCTTTAAGCCTTTCCCACTGTTAGCACAATTTGGCCACACCCAACATTTGGTGTGATGTGTTTGGCTTGCCATTGTTATCCCCACCCATGCTCTGTCCATGCCCCACCCCCAATAAAAATCGGCCTGGTCAGTAGAGTGTCTTCAGATTTCATTTTGAAAAAAAAAAAAAGTCAATACCACTCCAAAAATGACCAGTGCCTTCTTATTAGAAAAAGGGAAGAAAGGATGACACTATCCAGAAAACCAAGTCCAAACAATAGGTGCTACCTCCAGCATTTAATAAAATACTTAGGGCTCATTTGCACCATAGCACATGGGAGAACACACATAAAAAAAATCTGCTTTTTAACATGCATTACCCCAATGCATGGTAACACACTGTATATATGCATTGCTATTCAATCTTAATTGCATCCAAATGCACATATATTGTAAAAACAAAAACCCCTGCATCTCAGTGCTGCTGTCACTTCCTGTATACATGTGCTCACTCCAGTGTCAACTGCACATCATTACTCTGGTCCAACATCCTGATGGTGACAACAGTGGAGCATGACTGCACAATGTTTTTCATGAAGGCCACTTGTAGCTTCCACTAGCTGTAAATGTGAGTGACTATGCAGGAGCATAACTGGAAGACAGCTGTCACCCTACATAACAGGAGGTGCCTAAATAAGGACCTTCATGGCAGGATCAGTAATAACATATTTAATGTTATATGAGTGTACCACTACCCCCGTAGGAGTTGCTGATATCAGGGTTCCCCACTGCTGCACAACCAGTCACACAGCATTTTTGCGTCAGACACAGAAATCAGACCTTTGGCTTGTCTTTGTTGTTTTAATTAGGGGATGATAGCTTGGATGGTGTAAAGGATTATGGGATGCCCAACTTGAAAAATGTGCAACAACAGAATCAGGGACAATTTCTTCCCTATTTACAGATTCCTCTTATTTGTTCCTCCTGCACAACCTTGGTTCCTTTGCACAGCTTCTGATGGGTTCACTCCTTTGGGAACTAACAGTCTCTTGTTGGCTCAGCAACAACCCATTACAGGCAGGAACTCTTAGTTCCTTTAGTAAAGTAGCACATGTGGAGTGAACAGCATCTCACACCACCTTCTGCCTCCCCATAGACACTGGTCCCAGCTCAACTGCTTGCAGAAATGCTAGCCCACCTGGCTACCACCAGCCCACCTGGCTACTTCCTCTTCCCAGTTCTCCTGACTGACATACAGTGGAGATTCCCAGGACAAGGTTGGATGAAGACTTGGCACACCTCTGTCTTCAAGAGAGACCTGCTACAGCTGGCAGTCTCTCCCCTTGTCTGTCCCTGCACCGTGCTTATCTACTCACTGTCTCTCTTTGCTCCTGCTGCCTCTCCAGTTAGGATCCCTCCTACTGCCTCCTGTAGTAGGATGCTTCCAGCAAGCCTTCTGAGCTCCAGCCCGAGGTAAAACCCCTCCCCAGCAGGGGTTCCTTAAGGGCCACCGACAGACTCTCCTCAGCACTTCTTCTCCATCATCCACCCAGTTCTCTGTTTGTCATGTCTAATTGCTATTTAAGGGCTTCTTAGTCCCCTGCCAGGCTCAATTCCTGGGGATTGGCTAAGGGCCCCTAACTATTCAAGGCAACCCCTCCTAGCTGCCGCCCACTAACTTCTAGAATATTCTCCACAATTTTAGATCCAGGGGGAGGCAAGAGGGAGCTGCCAGGATGAGTCATCCAGTCCTAACCTCTAATAACCCTGACCCTGATTCCATGCCACAGGTTTATCCCTGGGCCAGCTAGATATGCTTGTACTACTGCTAGTAGCACTAGAGGGTGCTACATAAATTTTTTTTATACATTTTTAAATTTACTGCTACAGGGCGGCACCTGTGCGCCAGATCACATATACAGTATATACATGATCCAACAATTTCAGGTAGGAGGCGCGCATGCGATCCGCTAGAGGCTCGCTACCACTGTGATTTCACAAAGCGGAAACCGATCGGTGGGTGCACAGTACCCAATGTTCCCCAGCACCCGCTGATCGTTAGGCAGTGAGCCAGAAAAGCGATCTGCCTATGTAAACAAGGCAGATCATTGTTTTGACAGGAGGAAAGGGATGAAATTTGTGTAAAAGCAAAGCAGGGAATAAATTCCCATCTCTTCCCCTATTACAAGCAGCACACACAGTGTAGTAAAACACTGGCTAGGCACACAGTTAACCCTTTGATCGTCCCCTGATGTTAACGCCTTCGCAGCCAGTGTCATTAGTACAGTGACAGTGCATATTTTTCAGCACTGATCACTTTATTAGTGTCACTGGTCCCCAAAAAGTGTCAAATGTTTCAGTTAGTGTCAGAATGACTGCCGTAATATCGCAGTCCCACTATAAGTCGCTGATCGCCGCCATTACTTATAACAAATAAATAAATAAATAGATAAATATATCCCATAGTTTTTGGTCACTATAAATTGTGCGTGAATCAATATACGCTTATTCTGATTTTTTTTTACATAAAATAAAACTAAAATAAAAATATGCAGCAGAATACATATTGGCCTAAATTTATGAAGAAATTCGATTTTTTTCAATTTTTTATTGGATTTGTTTTATAGCAGAAAGTAAAAAACATTGTTTTTCTTTTCAAAATTGTCAATATTTTTGTTTATAGCGCAAAAAATAAGAACCAGAGAGATAATCAAATACCACCAAAAGAAAGCTCTATATGTGGGGAAAAAAGACATACATTTTATTTGGGTACAGCGTTGCATGACCGTGCAATTGTCAGTTAAAGTAACTGGGAGGTAAACCTTCCGGAGCTGAAGTGGTTAATCAGTGGACCTTTAATACAAGTACTAGCATGTCTCACCATCCATGTTTTTAAGGATAACATGATACTTACAGTTCCACAGTAGCTATAGAGGTTCAGTTCAAAAATCCCTACTGGGTTTATTTTTACAGTAAATGTTGTATAATTTGATATCTCTCTTCCTTTCCTGCTTTTGTTTCATCTGCAGGAAAAGCAATATGATGCCGGCCAGAGGCCGTCATTGTTTCATTATTTGGCAGTCACATACCTGACGCTGCAGAATTCTCGGCTGCTCCCAGTCACAAAAAATCCTTGTTATTTTGACTGATTCGCTCTGCTCTAGGTATGAAGTGTCCTACAACTCATTTACTTTGCTTGCTTTCTTATATAGCTTGCTACATAGCAGCCTAGTTGCAATATTAGCTGTTTTCCATTAGCCATGTGTTGCTGATCAGCAGAGAAGAGTGATAAGAATTGGAAATGATATGTTAAATATTCGTCTCCCGGCATATGAAACATCCCAGCTTCACTCCCACATAAATCTGTAATACTGACGGGGTACCCACAGGACATCTGGGCCTGCAAATTCATTGACAGATTAGCTATCTGTTAATTCTTTCTCTGCCAGAGACAGCCATCTATGGTTGAAGTTCACTGGGAACATCTATGTATACCTACAGTATGTGTAGCACCCTGCCAAAAGTTAGGTTAGATTTCGTTTTTTGGCTTCACTGTACTCAGTGAAGAAATTATCAGTTTTTTTGGTCTAGTCAGGGTTTCCTTAAGGTCAGTGGTTGATTGATCCTGTCTGCTTCTGGAGGAAGCTTTCAGAAAATAGAATAGGAGGGTCAACCACTGATTTATGAATATTTATCAGACCCCAGCCAATCCCTGGGAAGGGGGTGCCCAGAAAATGGCTGAAGAGGTGATAAATATTTGGGAGGCCTGCACATAGTGTCCTTGTTCTGGGACTGCTGCCCGTGGGATGCAGCTTGCGTACTGGAATTGCTTTTTGGGCCTCAGCAGGTGCTGGGCTGAAGGCCTGGAGAAAATATGCTAAAAGGATTTATGCTGAAGGACATTATCTTGAAGTCTAGTCTGGAGAAGGATCTTTGTTTCCCTCACTGAAGAGTGTTGCGTGGATGTTGGATGGCAGACAGATTTCCTAGTGCCATTGTAAGTAAGACCTGGTGTTGGACTCTCAAGTCTGCATGTGCTTGAGGGAATTGAGTGCCAGAGGTTACTGGATGGACTGGGTCTGTTCTTACACGATTTTTAGAATTACTGGTCATTCCCTATTACCTCCAGTCAAGGCTGTTTCAAGAGGATTTTGTAAGATGTTTGTCCTCTTGTTGATTTCTGCTATTGTTTTTTAGTATCTTGAACCCTTAAATCCCCTCCTTTAAATTTCTGCAAATATAATCCACAAAAAGACATTTCCTAGACTGAGCCTGTGTTGTCGGTGTGCCTGGAACTGCCTCTGTGGCAGGCAGTCTCTGTATTAGCATTGTAGATCTCCATATCTTCTCAGCAGCCCATCTGGGGTAAGTGCTGCAAATGTATTTTGATAATGTTCTTTAAAGTGTTTAATAATTTTACCTGTATGTCCTCAGATTTCAGTGGTTCTACCAGGGTCATACCTGAAGCTGCATGCATGACCTTGGTATCTTTTTTCAGAGTTGATAATTCTCTATAATGTAAAGTTATACAGCCACCAGATCACTTTTACATTTGGAGGAAGGTGGCCCCCCCTACCGCCTTCTGTCACTTTCCTGGGCTTTCCCGTTCCATTTGGCAGCCAAAGACTGAAACTGGCAGTTGGGGCAGCACATCATAGAGATGAAGAAAGAACCTCCATTCCCCTATCATCTCTATGGTGCATGAAACCAGAAGCAACAAGGATTTTGTCACTCCCAGTTGCAGTTTGTTGTTTTCAAACCATTATCAGCTTGTGAAGCATCTGATCAAACCGATCTCAGTTTGATCAGATGCATTTGAGGGCAGAGGAGAGGCTGTGGGACTTTTCCAGCAGGACAAGACCTGGCTGCTCCAGACCTCAGACTATTTATGCTCCTCTCCAGCCACCTATTGGGCACACCTCCTCAGGGATTGGCTGCAGCACAATAAATATTCAATCTGCCTAGTTGATTTTTCCAGCCCACTATGTACTAGAACCCTCAAAAGGGCTAGGGGAAGCAATCAAACCTGCAGCCTCTGAGATCCAGAACAGCCCAAAAAAATCAACAGCTGCTCTAATGATTACAGAGGAGCCAAAAGGGACTAAATTTACCTAACATCCTAGAAACCTATCTAGAAGGTTGCTACACGCCATTAAAAGTGTTTTGTTATATCTGTTTAATAAAGGGAAAAAAATACCTGTTGATCCTTCCAGAAATCTGATTAGTTGAAAACTTCCTGTGCTCTCTCCCTATGTTGGAGTCTTCTCAGGTACATTGTTCCCAGTTATATGGACTACAAAACCCCTTCCCTTTATGCTATGTAGAAGAGAGAGGTTTCTGCAGTTCTGTCTTAAGGTGACAATGTTGTCCCTTCCTAGATACAGTACAGTGAGCACGAGTCGTCACTCTAGGACAGGATGTGTGTCATTGGCAGACTCATCAGCTAAAAATAAAAACTTTCAACACAAAACGTGTCATCCCCTTCACACCTGTAAATAATGTAGTGTTTCCATATTTCTGTTCAACCCCTGTATGTAAATAACTGTGGGATAAGGGCCCTGCATAGATACCAACTCCCTTTTGAATTGCCTATTTTTTTTTTATTCTTCTGCACTATATATCAGTATTATATTTTGTCTGACAACTTTTGGGAATGCATTGGCAACTCAAATTCATATATTTAATGATTATCTACATAAAGAACAAATCTACTTTATACTGTATCTCTTATGCCGCGTACACACGACCGGACTTTCCAGCAGAAAAGGTCCGACAGAATCATTCCGTTGGACATTACGATCGTGTGTGGGCTTCATTTGACTTTTTCTTTCTAAAATTCTGATGGACCTAAAAATAGAACATGTTTCAAATTTTTCCGACAGAATCAGTTCCTATCGGGAAAACTGCTTTTCTGTATGCTATTCCAACGGACCAAAAACGACGCAAGGGCAGCTATTGGCTACTGGCTATTGAACTTCCTTTTTCTAGTCCCGTCGTACGTCATCGCGTTCAGACTTTGGTGTGATCGTGTGTAGGCAAGTCAGTTTCAGCGGAACTCCATCGGAAAGACCGTCGGAGTCTATTCTGACGGAAAGTCCGGTCGTGTGCACGCGGCATGATGCCCCGTACACACTGTCAGACTTTCCGACAACAAATATTCGATGTGAGCTTGTTGTCGGAAAGTCCGACTGTGTGTTGCTCCATCGGACATTTGCTGTCGGACTTTCCGACAACAAATATTTGAGAGCTGGTTCTCAAATTTTCCGACAACAAAACTTGTTGTCAGAAACTCCGAGCGTGTGTACACAATTCCGACGCACAAAATTCCACGCATGCTCGGAATCAAGCAGAACAGCCGCACTGGCTATTGAACTTCATTTTTCTTGGCTTGTCGTACGTGTTGTACGCCACCGCGTTCTTGGAGATCGGAATTTCCGACAACATTTGTGCGACCGTGTGTATGCAAGACAAGTTTTAGCCAACATCCGTTGGAAAAAAATCCCTGGTTTTGTTGTCAGAATGTTTGATCGTGTGTGCATTACACTGGAAGGAACTGCCGATAATCATGTTCTTCTGTTCTTTTCTCTTCGCAATGACCCACCCAAACTGTACATTTTTTTTCTCAGCTGTTCAGCAGCAGCACATACCCCCTTAAAGTGGTGTTCCGGCCGAAATGATAATTTTTAAATAAAAATACCCCTATAATACACAAGCTTAATGTATTCTAGTAAAGTTAGTCTGTAAACTAAGGTCTGTTTTGTTAGTTTATAGCAGTAGTTTGTTATTTTATAAACTTACAGCAGGCCGTGGCCATCTTAAGTGTGGGCATCTGAAGCCAGACTGTATTTCTTCCTGGATCTCATCCTTGCAGATCTCGCACATGCTCAGTGCAGCACAAGCAGTGTAATAGGTTTCAGGTCAGGTTTCCATAGCAACGGCAGTTTCAGAGGAAGTTGCCGCCCCTTCCCTTTGCATTGCAAACAGGAAATGATGCGATCGGCCGGGGCCAGGGAGGAGGAAGTGAAAAATGAATACAGCAGATATACAGTATTTGCTGAGAATGTTTTTTTTTTAAATATCCAATTTGTTTACAGTGCACAGTTTAGTGAGGGATGCTGAAGAGTTGTAAAAGTGGGTGGAACTCCACTTTAAAGTGTCAGGGTGCCAACCAAGGTGTTGTAATATTTATATTACTATTAATAAAGGCAGCAAAAAAAACTATTATATAAAAATATAACTAAACAAAAATGTTAGTAGAGGTTCTGCCCATTCCTAACTTTCTTTCCAGATCTACTACATAAATGTTTGGCTGGCGTTGGACCTATAATGGGCCATCCCAGTAGCACACATCTTCACTACATTGTTCAGATAGGAGGAGCAAAGAAATGAATACTTCTGGGTATTAAGGATTATGTGATTCACATCTCTTCCTTTCACATGACAGCACTGGTGCTTAGTGATCAGCCAGCTGATGTCACATGGAGGAAGCTGAATGGAGTGTTATGGAAGCAAGAGAAAAGTCAAAGGAAGGCAACAGTAGAACAAACCTTTTTGCCTAGCCCTGCATGGTCAAAACACAGGTTCACTTTAAGTAGCCTTTCCCCCTGGTCACACAATCTTTGCTTTTTTTATATGAGTGATATTTAAAATACAGTTAAAATAGGAAATCCCTGTTACCCTGATCCTATTCATTTCCTGCCTTCTACTGCCCTTTGTGAATTTAAATTAGAAGAGGACAAAGTTTTTTTATTCATTATTACATCCATTTTAATAATCCTTTTGACCTTTTCTCGATTCTTGTGCCATTTGCTTGTTAATTTTACATTATGATTTACCTTATAATTCTGCCCTATAATTTGAATGTAAGTTGATATTCTTTTCCTACTAAACCCGATAAATAACATAGAATTTTTACATTATTACACTGTTCATAATTCTTTTTCTTACTTTTACAAACAAAGAATTCTCATTAGCCAACATCACTTTCAAGTTCTCCATACATTATTTTTGTGATCTTTATGTAATTACGTTTGCTTTTTTGCATCTTTTATTTGACTTTTTGACCTTTGTTTTTATATTTCAAAATAATTCTTGTGATAACCCATTTGTGTGTAGGTTGTTGTAAAATTCTCCTGTTGAAGAGTCTGTTCCATGACCTTAAAGCAGTAGAATTCCCCCAAAAATATCCGCTACTGGCTGACCTCCACTCCACTTGGGTTCATGCATGGATTGAAGCGGAACTAAACTCTCAACATTACCTTTTTTAATCCTTAGGCTGCTAGCATTAGTAAAGAGATATGAAAGTATATTATATTTACTTATTATAAACTTTTTTTTTTTACAATTCTTTACTTGGTTCTTGTTTCTGGCCTATGCCAAAATGATGTCATACATTCTACATGTCTTTATGGGCATTTTTTTCTTTCATCTAGAGCAGTGTTTCTCAACTCCAGTCTTCAAGGCGCCCTGAATCCTGAAAACATGACCTGTTGGGGCGCCTTGAGGACTGGAGTTGAGAAACACTGATCTAGAGGACAGGAGGGTCTTTCTCAGCCAAGCACACCCTCCTGCCTGAGCACCTGAGTAAAGGCAGATGGATTCCAGAAAGTAAATGCTACATGAATCTTCTGCCCTTTCTCAAGTTGGCCATGGCTAGTAATACTAGCAACATTTCTCATGAACATAAAGCATGGATACATGAATGGGTGAGTTTGCATTAAATATTAAAAATAAATGAAATAGCATTTTCAGTTTGTGGAGCTCAGATACAGTATAGTTCCATTTTAAATGCCGTGCTTCAAAACAGAAAACTAATAGGGCTTGTTTAGCAGGTAGCTGACTTATTTTGGCCCCCACGCCCACCCATTGTATGTTCTATTTCTTTTCAAAATTATATACAATAGGATGTAAAGTGCATGTGGTTTCCCGTGTTAACGTTGTCCAGTGACATTAACAATAGTCCAGTCCACTGGAGGATCAGAGGATTTTTGAATGGGTCTCCAGCTATCTTAGCACTGCAGACTTTAAGCCAGTAGAGCTACAGGTGCCCTATTTTGTAACTAAGAAAAGCACAAATCACTTCTGTCCCCACCGGTGACGTAGTGGCCAACAGCAGGAAATACAGTATGTGGTGGTAAGTGAAGGGGACTTCATGTCCCCTTCTTTAGCAGGCAATATCTATTAGATAAGTAAATTATATAAAATCGGCCAATAAGCATAGAGGCCATGTTGAGTCTTCATATTAGAGAATCCAGCATTCTCTGCTAAGTGAGTGCAATGAAGGCACCCTGTAAAAACCAGTTCAGCTATTTTATTTCTATATATGGATGATGGCACTGTAATTATTTTATTAAAACAAACCATTTAAGTACCTTTTTCCTAATAGATATACAGCTGTCACATGACCCAGCTCTTTCAGAATACAGAAAATAAATCTCATAGTGAGTATGAACAGCATGTAATACAGCATATATTAATACTTTTTTTATGATGTGGGTTTAGTGACACTAAGATAACAAAGTAAAATATATTTTGTTTTACAAGCTTGTGAATCAGCAGGGACAATGATGATAGCCATGCCCCCTGCAACATCTACACAGTAGTGAAAGCAGGCACAGTCTACATGAGAGTGGCAACTCTGCTCTGTCTTCAGGAGCAGTGCAGCATTGTTGCCATGCCATTACAGGAAAATGCATTAGGTGAACCTCACTGACATCATCAATAGATATGTGTTATGCCCCGTACACACGATTGGACATTCTGACAACAAAATCCATGGATTTTTTCCGACGGATGTTGGCTCAAACTTGTCTTGCATACACACTGTCACACAAATCTTGTTGGAAATTCCGAACGTCAAGAACGCGGCGACGTACAACATGTACAACGAGCCAAGAAAAATTAAATTCAATAGCCAGTGCGGCTCTTCTGCTTGATTCCGAGCATGCGTGGAACTTTGTGAGTCGGAATTGTGTACACACAATCAGAATTTACGACAACGAATTTTGTTGTCGGAAAATTTGAGATCCAGATCTCAGATTTATGTGTGACAGAAATTCTGATGGAAAATGTCCAATGGAGCCCATACACGGTTAGAATTTCCGACAACAAGCTCTCATCGAACATTCTCCGTCGGAAAATCTGACCGTGTGTACGGGGCATAAGACTGTGAAGGAAGACTAAGATAAAACTGTAAGTGCAGACTTATAAGTGCTTCAGAACATATTATTTAATGAAAACATTCAATAAAGAAACATATGTTAATAAATGTGTGGTCTTAAAACATATAAATGATTCATTCACTTTAAAATATAACAATTAGAAAACATAACAGAAAGGTGATAAACTATATAACAAATAGCCACATAGTTATTAACATGTTAAATGCATTATATCCAAGACCAAGTTTTTTTTTTCCTTAAGACAGTTGCACATATAAGAAAGAAGATGTGTCCTTTAGTTTAGTAAGGGATTCTTTACAGTTATGCCCCGTACACACGGTCGGATTTTCCGATGGAAAATATCCGATCGGAGCGTGTTGTCGGAAATTCCGACTGTGTGTGGGCTCCATCGGACATTTTCCATCGGATTTTCCGACACACCAAGTTGGAGAGCAGGAGATAAAATTTTCCGACAACAAAATCCGTTGTCGGAAATTCCGATCGTGTGTACAAATCCGACGGACAAAGTGCCACGCATGCTCAGAATAAATAAAGAGATGAAAGCTATTGGCCACTGCCCCGTTTATAGTCCCGACGTACGTGTTTTACGTCACCGCGTTCAGAACGATCGGATTTTCCGACAACTTTGTGCGACCGTGTGTAGACAAAAAAAGTTTGAGCCAACATCCATCAGAAAAAATCCTAGGATTTTGTTGTCGGAATGTCCGAACAAAGTCCGACTGTGTGTACGCCCTATAAGAATGGTAAAACTGTGAAATATTTTCCTGCATGGTGTTGTAAATGCAAAAACAATGGTAGAATCAAAAAAGAGGTTGGATGATTTTCTTGCAACTAATAATATCTAGAATAATTAAACTAACTAAAGGCTTTGAGAGCAGTATGTGTCCAAGGAATTGAGCTAACAGCCTTGAGGGGGCTGACCGGAATATTTTTTCTTGTTTGTGGCAACATAGGTAAGGCCTCTTGCACATGAACCACCACACCAAGCCCAAGGGTAATGTTTAGCCAAACAATGCGTATTCCAAGAATATAAAGTATTATTTTCCTGGAAAACAAGCATATGCCATACAAGTGATTATGCGTGCACTGGCGTATACCCAAGTACAGCCAAGCACAGCCATTAATTTCTATATGTGGGCTTCCCAAGCTTTGGGCTTCATGGGCTCAGGGCGCCTGTGTGCAATAGCTTCCCGGAGAGTTTTGTTTTATTTTCCTCTTGACCAGAGTTGTGGCAGTTGGAAATCTGTCTTCACCACTCACACTTAAATGCACATAGTGAAATCTATTTGGGCAAAATGCAGCATTTTCTAGAGAATGCTGCTCCTTCTCTTGCCTTATGTGATAGCGTGGTCACACACATAAGGTCTGATATAAAGTATATTTTTACTTTGGCAGTAACATTTGAGAAAACCCCGCTTTATGTTTGTTATGTGTCCCCATTCACACAGCATACCTAAAAGAGGAACTGCAGTCTTCTCACATAATTTGTAAAAAAAAATCCAGAAGCTTCCCTCCAACCACTTTGCATAGTATTTTATATATACTGTGATTCTGTACCTGCCAAATATGCTGCAGAAATCTCCCTCCACTGAGTCTGGCTGCATCCATTTTAACTGTGGGCAGCTAAAGCTGCTGCCTGTTCACTTCCTGGATTTACATAGAAACACAGAGGCACACCCCCAGCTCTGCAGCTCTCATTGGCCCTCTTATGACTCATCCGCCCTCCCTTCCTGGCAAACTCTCACGAGAGTGAGAGACAGAGCTGTGCATGATGTCATAAGCCTAGTCTTTTTACTAGACAAGAAACAGGAAGTGGGCTATATAGGGTATTTACTGGCAGAAAAAAAATGTTTTACTATCCAAAGTAAAAACAACAAGGGCAGAAGATTTAATAGATGGAAAGATGAAAAAATGACTGAAGGTCCACTTTAAGGAGAAGAAGAATCTAATCTTCTTTAGATCTACCATCAATTACAACATCCAAGCTTCTGCTGGATTTTAAAAAAAAATCAGGTTTGTCCATATTATATATTGTTTTATAGTTTTGGTTAATCTAAAGGACAGAACAGAGATAATATAGTACAGCCTTTATCAACCAAGGTTATTCTAGAGCAGCCATTCTCAACCAAGGTTCTGTGACACCCTATAGCTGCTCCAGAGGTTGCTAGGGGTTCTTTGAGCTGTGGCTGATTGACCTTCCATTTGAGGGTGCCTACATAATTCTGGGTCCATCACCTCTTGGCACAGGCAACAGCATGAGCCAATGATCTTTTTAGCTGTCTTTAAGGGTGGCATTCTGACTACCACTACTACTGGCCACCAAGACAAAAGAAATGACAAGGGACATACTTCCCATTGACCTTATGGCTTCATTTTTGCTGGGGTTCCCCAAGACCTGAAATAATTACAAGGGTTCCTCTGGGGTAAAAAAGGTTGAGAATAGTGGCTCTAGAGGTTACTAGGAGTTCCTTAAGCATGGAGCAATTTCTGCCTCTCAGATAAGTAGGAGGGTGATTCTTACCAACAAACTACTGTAAGGAGCATTCTTCCCATTGACTATCCCACTAATGTACAGAGAGCTGTAGATATAGATATTATTATCAGGGGCCCTGAGAATGGAAAGTTATTATGAAGGGTTCTCCTGTGTTAAAAAGGTTTAGAAAGGCTGGTATAGTGTATCGCCAGTTTTAGTCCAGGTTCACACCTATCTGCTTTTTCCCCCCATTTTTTAGGGGTGCATTTTTTAAAGTTCATTTTACTCCATCTGGATGCGTTTTCATTATTCTGTTGGGCATCACAGCCCATGAAAATGCACAGAACAAAACGTTATGCCTCATTTTTTGAACCGCAGAGCCATGCTTCACATAGACCTGAACAGCCTCATTCAATAACATTGCTTATGACACAGCCATTGTCTTGCTTTACAATGCATGCATTCAAATGCAAAGTTGTGCATGGGGCCTTAGATTTACCGTAATGTATATGAGGACAAACCTATACAACCCAATACATTTGTATCCAATTTTGCAGGCCTTTGTGTTATAAAGTTGTGAGAAGGTTCACTAAACTGCTTATGTGACAATGCTCTAAAACAGTTGTGTTAAAACCAATGAAACAGAAAATGAGATTCAGTGGAAAAAATTGGATTCTAACTTCTAGAATTGGAGTTCCACTTTACCATTCATATTACGGAGTCAGCTGTAATTGTTTAGTCATCCTGAGATCTCACCTGTCCTGTCTGCTTCCTTTCTATTCGTCTGTCACCTCTGGCCCATACATGCCTTATGTCTGTAATTGAACATCTGAAGGGTTTCTAAACCTTCCCTGTTAAATGTAAATGAAGACAAATTCCCCCGACCATGGTAATTCCTCGGGGAGAAATAGTTTCAGAAGTTCACAGCGAAGGTTTCTCTGCGTCAGACTCAATTTTTTCAGGAGGGGGGAAAGTGAAGCACTTTCGTGTTGTTAAACAGCCCTATTGCTCTCCTCGTCACTCAGCTGTGAAGAAGGAAACAGGTCCTTGAAAGTGAGAGGATGTGAGCCTAATAGGGTTGTCATGGAAACCGCCTCCTATCTTCCCCAGGATCGGAGGATGCTTTGAAGTGTACAGAAATGAGAAGGCAATGAGAAGCAGACCCCAAGCTATTTCCGCCGTACCCTAATCAGCATGCAACCTACTGGGAGGATGGCAATGAGTGTTCTTCTTTTACATATGATCGCTGTAACATGCCGCTAGTTTTATTTCAAATTAATATGTACATAGTAATATGCACAGGATAATATTGGTGTGGGTATCTGTGTATTCAGCCATTACCAATTATCTATAAATACACAGGCAGACTGGGTGCAGTTGTCCATAAAGTAGATGATATATGAAAATAAATATTATATGGTATATTGCTTGAATGTAAAACTTACAGCTGTAGCAGCCTGCAAGGTATATAGGCGGAGTAGTGTAATGAAAAGTAAAGGATTCTCTTCCTGCCCATGGTGTAACCTCTTAGAGGACTGCACTGTGACCCCAGGAGGCACACACTATGTGAATGGAGGGATCAACAGCCATAGCGTAACTGGAGATTACTATGGCACTCAAAGGTAGTTATGAGCCTAGTGTGCCTAGGTTCAGTTCGAGAGCCGAACTGAAAAACAAAAACTTGAAATCGCAAACGTTAATCCAAACTACACTGATGCCCTGACAATCAATTTGGGCAATTTTTAGTCGTAGTGGGCAAGCGATTGTCTTTTCCAAATTGAATACAAGCTGGTGAGCATCCTCAGGTAACATGACCAAATTTGCCTGGCCCGCATAGCTTCATTGGTTACCAGGATGCAAGCAACAGCTAGTGTTCCATCAACCAAAGATTCTGTGCAGCCCAGCCATATTTCTTCAATTACATCAGCCAGCATTCATGCTCCATTGCTTACATTCAGCTTTCTGCCAGGGGATGCGTCATTGGTTGCTAGGATGCGACTGGCATCAGCATCTTAGCAACGGAAAGCCCTTATTGGGAAGCTGTCTTTCATTTGGCGGTGGTAGTAATACTTCCAATAATGATTAACTGCCTCGCAGCCAGAGGATCTGCAGGTGAACAGGTCATTTAGCTGCATCTCCCTAAACTCGAATAGCATCGCTACTCAAAAGTATACCTCCCCACTTTCTGAGATGCCGAAAAAGGACACAGTTTAGCCCAAAGTATGTAGGAAAATGACACACCCCTGCCACACCACAAGTTATGTGGACCCCAAATAATACACAAAAAATGATTAGTAAACCTTGATTGAAGGGCTCGGTTTTCCTTCTGTTTTTATACTTGCTTTTCAAAATGGTTTAAAGCAGTATAATATCATTGGTAGCTAAACAGTACACTTTTTTAAAACCATCTCCTCCTGACCACTGCATACAAACAACCAAGTGGGAGCTTCCTGGATTGGGGAAGATGTACACATACGTCCTTCCATTCCTCAATGGTACACATCAGCGTGCCCTGTGATTTCTGTGTCTGCTCTCATGACAGTATGTAAAAAAATCTTTATTTTTAGATACTGTGACCAATGCAGTGTCACTGTGGAGACATTGTATTGCTGTGGTGGTGATCATGTACAATGGCTGGCTGCTCCAATATCACTGTGTGCCAGTGGCACCAGTCATTGTCTTTGATTGGTGCCACTGGCTGGGACAAGGGGTGGGCAGGAGGGGTGGTTGCCCTGGATGCAATAGTTTATTGCAGGGATGTGGGTGCCCTGACCCTAACCCTAAGGGAAGGGGAGGCGCAGTTTGGCATCTTTGCCCAGGGCACTGGATGGCCTTGTATCGGCACTTTCTCTGAGTACTGTCACAGCAGTACAATGTCATCAGACCAGTGCAATCAGTCTTAGTGTCCCTGATCACTGCCATACCAGTCCCAGTGTTACCATAAGGTGCTCTCTGAAGAGCAATCCATGTTAAATTTTGTTTTCTTACTACCTGTTTTAACTCCTTGGACCGTGCTTAAGTGGGTGTAATTCCTGCCAAGTCTGCAAATCAAAGTATTGCAGCTGCAGCATGAGTACACTTCCAGCCAATGCCTCTGCAGCTAAAGGGGGTAGTGGTTGGGGTGTGGTAAAACAGTGGTTCAATGACCAGGTTTTCCTGGCCTCCAACCTCACATGTGAGCGAACCCTAATAGTGCAGTCTCCAATCACCACCACACCAGTCACAGTATCACCAGACCAGTGAAGCTAAAAACAGTGTTCTTGATTGCCGCCACACCAGGCCAGTGCAGCCAGCAGCAGTTGTCTTGATCACTGCCAAAGCAGATCCCAGTTCTCGCTCTGTCATGAGCGATCGCGGGTGCCCGATGGTCATTGCGTCATCGTGGCCAAAAGACGAAAGGCCAAAGGTAACGTCTTTTCGCCGATCTGTGCCATTCTGCCGCAGTAAAACTGCGGCGGCTGGTCGGCAAGTGGTTAAGAAGTCCCAAAAAAACACAAAAATACAAAAGAGGTTGTTTTGAAATAAAGTGACAATGAAGGCAACTTCTAATTATTGTGTTGAAGGCAATAGTAACTGGTCAGTACTTTATATCCAAATGGAGAAGTAAGCTAAAAGCCAGATGGCCTCTTACCAGACACAATGGACCCCAAATTTTAGGGATCAAGCTCGCCTGATATGCACAGTAATCAGCTGTGATGTTCTACCTGGTCCGCTCCAAACACTAGCCACTCTCCTCCGTCAAGGACAACGAGACGTTTTAATACGTTTCCCACCTTCCAGTCACTCTGCCGATGCTCATCCAGTAGATATAGAAGATTTAGAAGTAAAGGAACTTCATGGTGCAGTAAATAATGGTAGTTTATTCCAAGAAAAAAAAATCCTAAGCACAGCGAAGAAATACAATACAAAAACACAGCCACAGGTTTTCAAACTGCCAGCTGGTGCATGGTGACGTCACAAGATTCTCTCCAACTAATCTGTTTCCCTGTAACAAGCATTGACTGTGAATGGAGATTCACCTGTTTCACTTTTTTCATTTATAATATTGTATCTTATACAATATTGATCACATTATTAGGTTTGGTGAACGCAGAATAATTAAATTATAATGGCTTATCACAAGAATTATTAGAAATATTATGCAATATAAAAGCAAAGGTCAAAAAGTCTCACAAAATCCACAAAAAAGCAAACGTAATTACATAAAAATCACAACAATATTGTATTGAAAAAAGTGCCGTTGGATAAAGAGAGGACTTCATTAATACAAAAAAAAAGGATTATGAAGAGTGTAATAATGTAAAAATCACTAAAAATTATTTATTATGTTTAATAGGACACTAATATCAACTTTCATTCAAGGTATGTGGTAGAAATATAAGATAAATCATAAGGCAGAATTAAAAAGCGAATGAGATACGAATAAGGAGAAAGGATCAAAAGGATGATTAAAGTGAACGTATTGTTGAATATAAGAATGTTGTCCTCTGCTATTTTAAACTCATAAAGAAATAGGTTTAATGTGAATCTTTCAGTAATTTTGCAAATCGGCATGAATACGTTTTTGACATGTCACAATATATACAGCAACAGCATCAGTTTTCAGAAAAGGTCCACCTTTTCTCATTAAAAACCTGTCCTTGAGTTCAAGTTCAACGTGACAGTGCCTAGGATGAGATGATGTCATCAGTCTGCTGCATCCAGCATAAGGAAGATGAGTGAATATATAATATTATGAAGATATTATTGTAATTATTCAATAAGACCCATTTCATGTGGCACCAAGACCCATCTATCCCATATATAACATAATCCCATCTAGAATCCTTTATCTTACAACATTCATAGATGGCAGTGGCTAGAAACTATACATCACTAATATTGATTATTGAGCCTGTGTAAGCATTACCAACTACACCCCTACTCCCCAAAAATAGCATTTACTCAACACACATAAATATATCTAATGATATGCCAACTTTGTACATTTTTTTCTGCTTTGGCCTTTGTTGGAAATGTGGTTCAGTCATCTCCAAATATGTCCCTTTTTGTATGCCGCAGCAATATGCAGAGTTAAAAAAATGAGAGCTACATTTCGAGCAAGAACATATTTGCACGGTTCAGTGAGATTGCATTACACAAGACTGCATTCAGATAAGCTTAGGTGGCTGCTAATTAGTTACTGAAACAAAAGCACCCTATGTGGGAAAGAGGCTGCAAACTAATTAGCTACAATACCTATGCAAAATCTAATGGCATAGTAAGAAAACTGAAGATAATTGTTCTCGGAGGTTTACTATGACCATCTCCATTCAAAAATATTTATTGTGCTGTGATTGAAAGCTGACGTAGACAGTCCATATGTAAAATTACTTATCTTTAACCCTACTATAAATAAAATCAGGTGCTATACATTTCCTTTCCAGAACTTCTCCACTGCTTGTAACCGATTCACATTATTCTGTCTCTACAATGTTCATGAAACTGTCTAATCATTTTAACCCCTTCCCGTCCTGCCCTGGAAACCCTTTAAGTGGGAATATACTGTAATTATTATTGGGTGATTGGATAGAGACAAAAACCTGGACTTTTTAGGCACAGGTACACAAATTTGATTCAGTTTATTACAAAAAATTATAAAAACATTCACATAGCATAAAATAGCACATGAAACACATATTGCCTAAGAGGTATTGGTATCCAATACCACTGTAACCACCACAACCTAGTCCTGGTAAGTATCACACGTCCACGTGGAACAGTAACCAGTGTGCAGTCAGACTTGGTGTAAGTGGATATGTTGCTCCACATGTTGCGTGCTTAGGGCAATGTTTGTCAACCTTTTTTGAGCCAAGGCACCCCTTTAAAATTCTGCACAATCTTGAGACACCCCATTCAAAAATGAAAAACAAACCTAAACAAATAGTTTTACACATTGTAGCAGCATCCACACACCTAGTACACCCAACATTAGAGAGAATTTATTCTTAAAAAGCAAATACACCTTGAACACTGGTACTGACTAGAATTTCAGTGTTTCTCTTCTCTATCAGTTTCTCTCCCTCACTCAGAAAATGTGACTCCAGTAATGATGGAGAGGAGCAGCGGAGGGGAAAACAAGGATGCTGCGCAGGTGCAAGAAGACCTCCTTTCCAACCAATGTCATCATTGGTTGTTAGGTTGCTGGTAGCTGGGCCAGGTAGTATCCAAGGTTGTAATGCTGCACATTACAAAAGCTGTGGCTTTGTGTAACAAGAAGGCAGGTCTCAAGATCAGGATTCAGGCTCAAAGACCAGTTGCTAAAGCAGTAACGGAACAACCACCAGTCAGCAGGATAGGTACACCGGCAGTCACCATGGTGAATGACATGGGGTCATCTGAGGTACAGAGTATAAATACTAACTTGTGTTCACCAGAGCTCCTGATGGAGGAAATGGATTTTGCTGCTTGTTAGTACCAGGTCATGGTCCTCAGAATTGCCCCAACAGGAGGTGAGCAAGCTGGGGTCAAACAGACAGGCAGGTAGGGATCAAACGACGCATAGCCAGTAACAAGTCAAAGGTCGATAACGAGTAGTTGCAGGTTGGGATCAGGCAGAAGCATAGTCATGGAACAAGCCAAGGTTTAATAACGCATGGTAGCAAAATATGGACAGCAGCAGGGAAAACAGGAGGGAGATACTGGCCAGAGAGAGCACAATATTCTGGCAAACTGGAAGTGCAGAGACATGGCTTAAATCAGGAAGTTCTTGGGAGGAGCAGAGAGTTCAGGGTTCAAGACAAACAAGATTTAAGACAGGATCATTCAAGGAATTGTCCAGGGAACTGTCCAGCATTCCAGGTAGCTCAGCAAGAAGAGACATTGCCTTACACAGCAGAGGTTCTGGGTTAAAATCCAGGCCCTGACAATAGGTTTGATCCCTCTGTCAGCTTGTTGACAATTTCTGGCCAACTTGGTGCAGTTTTTAGGCATTTTGCCAAGGCACCCCTGAAGAACCCAGAAGGCACCCCAGGGTGCCTCAGCACCCTGGTTGAAAAAGTCTGGGCTAGGGTACATGTCTCCTCCTGGCAACAGGGCACCACACTCCCCCTCTATCCAAGAGAGTGTCAGGATCCTCTGAGGGCAGACATCAATCCCCCCCCACCTCTGTGTTTTAGAGACGTTACATCGATGATGTCTTCTTTTTCTTTTTATGTTTATTATTTATTTTTTACTTTTTCATCCTATTTTGATATTAATTGCAATGTATGAAATTTTAAATTCACACAGTTTTGTAAAGATTCCTGCAGTACACATGGTATTTAAAAAAAACAATAATATACATGGATTTTTAACGCATATATATTGTCTTTTAACTCAAGGTGGTGCTGCATTTTGAGTTTTCCTTGATAACTGGGGACAAAGGGTGGTTCCTTAATACTAATTTTTATTATAATAATTGCATCATTTCTTATTTTTTTATTTTTAACATGTTAATTGCATTTTTGAATTGTTTCTTTGTTCCATCGTGTGTGTGTACCTCTGTGAATGTTTGGTCACGCATGGTATGGTTCTGAATTACTAGTAGAGCATCTATATAAGTGGGAGCACAGATTGGTCTTCTGTCCTCATTTAGTGCTCTAGTGTCCACTCCTGGCAGATGCCATTTTTTTGTAGGAGATGGTCCATTGATGGTCAAACACAGATTGGCCTTCTGTCCTTAGTTTGTGCCCTAGCGTCCACGCCATTTTTTTGTAGTTTTTTTTTTTAACTAATGTCCGATCATGTGACTGGAGCGGTCTATAAAATCTTCTGTTTTTGGCATTACACGTTCATGCTCCTGTTCCCCTGACGATGCGATGTGACAGAAAATGCGTTGGGCGGGGCCACGAACTTGTGACATCATCACGCCCGCTGATGCCAGCTGTCGGCGAGGCTATACATTACTTCAAAAAACAAAATAAGTGCAGCGCTGAAACTAAATATGAGTTGTATATCATACCAAAAATAACCATAAGGAGTGATTGACCCACCAAAAATAAATAATAAAAAATATAAGAAGTAAAAAACAAGTCTCCCATAGAAGACTATGACAGATGTCTCACCATATACAACAAGTGAAAAAATATATGTAAGGAGGTGAATCAAGTCCCAGTTATAAACAATGCAAAAGCTCAGAAAAGTCCATAAACAAAGTGAGTTGATGACCAGAGTGCATATGTTCAGAGGAAATGTGACATAGGTGAGTCCAGCATCCAGAGTAATTCACACCCAAGTGAGATATGAGGCTCCTTACTAGCTCGAGGTGACCACCATAACAGTGGTCTCACCAGGCATTTGGGAAATTATCAGGTCACCCACAAACCTATGCCGATATTCACAGTTGTAAACGTGGTACTCAAAAGACAAAAACAAGAAAGGCTCCTATAGTGTAAAATTGCAATGTAGTGTGGTTTATTGAGCTAAAAGATTGCACTTACAAGAATCTTCATCCATTAACAGCGTGTAGCCAAACATGAGGATCGCTGTGTCTCCACGAGCTTCCGCCTGCTTACTGTGTATGTCCCATCAATCACAGAGAAAAACGTAATGACGTCAGCGTCACAGGCTCCTCCCTACGCGTTTCGTCACGATAGGACGTCGTCTGGGGATTGGCCGAGTGGGGATACGCTGACGTCATTACGTTTTTCTCTGTGATTGATGGGACATACACAGTAAGCAGGCGGAAGCTTGTGGAGACACCTTTTGCATTGTTTATAACTGGGACTTGATTCACCTCCTTACATATATTTTTTCACTTGTTGTATATGGTGAGACATCTGTCATAGTCTTCTATGGGAGACTTGTTTTTTACTTCTTATATTTTTTATTATTTATTTTTGGTGGGTCAATCACTCCTTATGGTTATTTTTGGTATGATATACAACTCATATTTAGTTTCAGCGCTACACTTATTTTGTTTTTTGATGTATTAGAGTTTAGTATTAGACTTTTAGTGCTGGCGGCTTTTACAACTCACTTTTCAATACACACTTTTCTAGCGCAGCGTTAACCCTTTTTTGGGTTTTTTATTTCTATACATTACTTGACTGCCTATTATTGTTCTGAGCAATGTGAGTATCTTTTTATGGATTTATCAATAAACGTGTATTAGCTATATTTACGCTATGTGCGTCCTATATTCCTTTCCCTCTGATGGCTATCTAAGTTTGTTTCGGGGTTGTGGCGATTACATTGGTGAACACTATATGTATTCCAAGAGAGGTCTGAGGCTTTTTATGTGTGGTTAATCTCTGTAATTGGGGATCATGTCCATCTGGTAAGAGGCTTTTTTGCGGTGGTGGGCACGTGTGTATGGTGTACCTCCCAACTTCATATTATTACAACCACTTTGCATATTATTTTCTATATACTGTGATTCTGTACTTGCCAAATATGCTTCAGAAATCTCCCTCCATTGAGTCTGGCTTCAATAATTTTAACTGTGGGCAGCTAAAGCTGCTGCCTGTGCACTTCCTGGATTTACACAGACACACAGAGGCACACCTCCAGCTCTGCAGCTCTCATTGGCCCTCTTATGACTTACCCCCCCTCCCTTCCTGGCAAGCTCTCACGAGAGTGAACGAGAGAGCTGTGCATGATGTCATAAGCCTAGGCTTTTTACCAGACAAGAAACAGGAAGTGGGCTGTATAAGGTATTTACTGGCAGAAAAAAAATGTTTTGCTATCCAACAAAAAGGTAAAACAAAAAGGGCAGAAGATTTAATAGATATAAAGTTGAAAAAAATGACTGAAGTTCCGCTTTAAGTATCCACATAAAATCTTCATTCCAAACCATATGCCTCCTCCAGAGCAGATATCATATATTGGTATAACCTCAGATTACCATCACTCAACAAAGCATAGAAAATAACCAGAGAGGCACCATAGTGTAAAATTGCAAAATACCAAATTTATTAAAAGGTAGAACATTTACAAAGTTAAAATGCCTATGCGCTAAAGACAATATACAACCAGTCCCGAGGGTCAGGCGAGCAACTTTGTAGTATCGGTGTACGTGATGACGTCACAAATGTTTTCTCCAACTGATGCGTTTCATCACATCTGACATCTGGGGTATGTGGCCTAGCTAGTTAGCCTTCTATGACCGTGTTTATGCACATGTTAGCCTAAAAGCCGGCACTAAGTTCCTGACACACCTTCTATTCCAGTAAGCTTTAAGAATTTGCATTTGCTCTTACAGTTGGTCTTGGTGACAAAGTTTGCTTTAGAACCAGTTGGCCTGTTTTCTTGGTACTGAAAATCCCTACCAGTTCTATGAAAATCTATGTGACATGGAGTGAGTCACATGCTTCTTTACACCTGGGGGTATGGGGTTTCCTCTTTCGCTCCTGACAGTTAAGATGAGTGACAGGGAAACAAAGAAAAGGTGGGTCATGCTGCTTATGAAAGTATTTAATTGGCACAGCACAGGTTTACTTTAAAGCAGTGGTTCTCAACATTTTTGAGAGAAGGGCACAGTAATTTTTTATAAAACCTTCCATGCTAGAACAGTAAAAGAATACAGTTTTTCCTAGGACAATAAAAGTATAGGAATGCAAAACATGAATAGAAATGCTGGCGGTCCTGTAGGAGATGAGGTTATTGGATTTGGATTTGGAGCACTGTGAAAGGTTGGGGGGGGGGGCACTGTGGGACACTGTTGAAAGTTGGGGGCACTATGCAGAGATGGAGGCTCTGCAGTAGGCTGGGGGGAATTCTTAGAGGCACTGTGGGAGTGGGCCATGGCCTTGTGGTGGAGAACCACTGCTTTAAAGTACACCCTTCTTAGGAGAAATATTGAAGATTGTGGGTGGGGGCAGGAAGTTGGTACCCAAGTTGAAAGAATGGCACACAAAGTCCAGAGAAAGTTGAAAAGTAATTCTTTGTTGAGTTGCAGGTACAATAGATAACAAGTTGAGCTACAATCAGCAATCACTAGCACTAGTAATGTGGCTGCGACAACTGGAGCAGAACACTTAAAGTAACAGTTCTGGACACTGTTGTGGTAACAAACACAGCAACACTGACAGTACAATTGCAGTAACGCTGATAGTGGAGGTCACAGTAATGCCAGTAGTAGATCAGTAGATCTTCAGCATCAAAGATATCACACTGGCATGGCCTACATTACTGGAGCAGCATCTGCAAGATGGGTGGCCAACAAGCAGAGTGGTGGCACAAGCGGCAGATTCTATGAAGTAGTACCAGAGACCAGAGGGTAGCACAGCAGACAGCGGTGTTCCCAATCTCTCCCATCTCAAACAGGAACCTTTCCCTAAAGCTATTTCACTGTCCCTAGCAGGCAAGGTTCCTCTCCCTATTCTAGTCACTTGCAGCCAAATACAGTGGGGCACGGATATTTATTAGCACTTCCCACACTAAAGATGCCCACCATGTTCACCCAGTGTTGCAGTGTCCAATTTGTTCCCCTGGTGACACCTGCAGAGTTTGTAGAGGAACAATGTTCCTCCCATCCTTCACTACATCTCTACAGCGGCATAACAACACAGTGCCACCTACAGAATGAAGGGTAAACTGTACCTCTCTACAGGCTGCCACTGGTCATCTAGTAGCCTGACTATGTTTGGTTTTAGTTCTTCTAAATCACAAGCTTGGAACAAGCACGTGCAAATAAACTTGGAGAAAATTCAGAAGTTCTCATCTCTACACCCGTTGCAGGCTAGAGAATCAGAAAACACGGAAGCCAAAGCATCACCGTGACAGCCAGGCAACAACTAGCTATTTGAGAAGGAGAGGTCAGCAACACAGCCCCTGTATTCCTGTATTCTCATGCAAAGCTCGCTTTACCTTTGTGAATTAGATATTGGGAACCAGCCTACAAACCCCCACTATCCTCCCTGGCTTTATACACTTCTTCATTTCTCCGCTGATCCCCCCGCTCTGTTCTGTACATAAAGAAACCTGCTGCTGTGTCGGAGAATTGCATTATTACAATCAATAAGACTACCAATTCCATAATCGCTCAAGCAACTCATTGAACAAGTGAAAAAATGACAATGTCTCTCAATCAACAAAATGTGGAAAAATGCTTGAAGAAATGATTGGATGTTGGTAAAATTCTGCCTTTCATTTGTCTGAATCAAACATAATTGTGTGAATAGAAAAGCCTTGGTTGAATGACCAAAATCTATACTTCACTGTGTATACAGAAAATAAAGAGCTTGTGCAATATGTTTAAAGGAAAACTCCACTGCTGTTAAAACATAAATGTATGTAGCACCCTGCCCCTGTTGATCAGGCGCTTGTATGTAAATTTAGGGGGTTATCTGTTCTGTATATAGTTCAGATTTAATCTGTGACTAAATTAGCTTCTGTTCCAGCATTGGCTGTGTTGCATGTAGTTCCACACTGTTGTCTGTAGGTGTCGTTGTCTCCACAGGACAGTGTTGGAAGAGCAACGGGCTGAAGTGTATTGAGTGCTCTTCTTTCTCAGAAGTAACCTAGTGAGTGGGGGTGGTCCACCGCTGTGCATTCTGGGAAGGGGTACTTAAGGGGTACTCTCTCTTACCTCCTGGCCCTCCTAACCTAAGGTATGTGGTGACTTTTCTCCTGCCTCTGGGCCACGCTGGTCCAAGGCTATGTGACTACAAGTAGGCCCAGAAGTCTGTCTGGGGCCTACTACCGCAGAGGTGGTCCTTAGGCTGTCCTGCCTGTTAAGAAGAAGCCAAGCTGAGGAGATCCAGGGGAAGACCCCTGCTTGAGAGAGCCAGGATGAAGGCTGGTCTCTCGGGAGGGCCTGGTAACTTACTTGGAGGACGCACCTATACCTAACTAATCTACCGCACAGTACTGCCGGGTCGGCTTAAAGGTTCTGGTACTGTGTTTGCTGTTCATCTAATACTAAATCCTGTGGCAGAGGATCGTTCAACTAATACTAAATCCTGTGGCAAAGGATTGTGCAACCATTTTGTTCTTCTCAAAATTGTGGCAGAGACTTTTCGTCCGTGCGCCATTCCGGCTGCTAGGTCAGTGAGAGAGGCCTATCCGGGTGGGCAAAGATCTGTTGACTGAAGGTGTGTTTGTCTTCGGGATCTCAAATTCCTCAGTGATCTGCATAAGGTATCTGAACCCTCCTACAACTCCCTTTCTACCACTTTACTGCTACTTCTTCAAAAGTTTTGCAATAAAGCATTGGAAACATAACAAAGTGACTGGTGCATACATTGGTGGGCGTAAGGCCTAATACAGACTCTAAGTCCTGTGTCTGGTGGAAATACAGGTAAGGGGGTGACAGCAAAGACCAGAATGAAATCAGCCGCTCCTTCGGGGTAAGCGCTACATGTATAATATACCTAGTTTCTAAATTCTGCACATTAAAAGAGACGCTATCACCTTGGTCATGCATAGCAAAGTGACATAGTCTCTGCAAAGAGCCCCCTCCCACCTTACACTTATTTTGCCAGCGCTCCATTGCTGCTCCTTCCTCCTCCACAGCCGACACTGAAATTACTAGTGTCAATGACCCAGTTGGGAGCTATATTGAGAGCCCAATTGAGTGCTATACCCAAGCACTGTCACAGGTGGGTGACCCAAGATTCAAATTAACTAAAAGTAGCTGGTAGTGTGGACAACTGCGGAGGAGAAATGAGTCAGCAAGAGAGAGCTAATAGGGAGATTGCCTCCAGAAACTCATTTCAAGGAGGTGGCAAACTCATTTCAGGGAGGTGGCGCTTCCGCACCCCCTGCGGCAAAGTATTATTTAAATTACTTTTTCAATATTTTTTGCAGTGCTTCTGGGGAAGGGGGTGGGGTGGGTGGTATGTGGACGGTGTCAGTAGTTTTTTTATTTTTAATAATTGATTTTTTTTTACAATTTAATTTGTTTTTAATTTTTTTTCACAATGCTTTTTGGGGGGAGGGGGTTGGGGCAGTGGACATTGTTGGTAGGGCAGGGGAGAGTGGTGTCAGTAGTTTTTTTATTTTATTTTTTACACTTTTTCATTTTTTTACAATTTTTTTTTATATTTTTTGGGGGCTTTGGTGAGATGTCAGGGGTCTAACCAGACCCCTGACATCTCCCCTTTGAGACAGACAAAGGGACTGAGGACACACATTCCCCAGTCCCTTTCTCGGCACTAAAGATGAATGAACAGGAGACAGAGGCTCCTGTTCATTCATAAACTGAGCAGAGTAAACACAGTTTACTCTGCTTATTTATTATAGGACACAGGAGTGATCTCGCTCGCTGTGTCCATTAACTAGTTCCCCCCGCAGCCGGCGGGAGAGGAGAAGAGGGGAGCCGGGTGCGGGGGATGAGGGGTGGTGGAGGAGAACAAGGGGGTGCGGAGAAGGACATGGAAGGGGCCAGAGGAGAACGGGGGCGGAGTAGGACATGGAGGGGGCGGAGGAGAACGGGGGCAAAGAAGGACACGGAGGGGGACGGGGGAGGAGCAAACAAGGAGCAGCTGGGGATGATCGGTGTGGCTGGAGGGACAGCTGTGAACACCGATCTCCCTGTATAGCTTTTTAGCTGACAGCCGCGGGAGGGAGAGAAGGAAGAAGCGGCTGTCAGATAAATATCTATACAAAGGAGATTGGTGATCACAGCTGATCCCCACGGCACCGATCATTCCCGGGAGATCGAGAGGCGCTTGTAGGTGTGCGGGAGCCGCCGCAGAGACTCCCGTATCTTCCAGGAGACTTGAGATGTCTGGCAAAGATACTATCTCATTAAAGTAGATTTAAACCTTAACTGGATGACAGTTTGCCAAACAACATTCTAATTTTGTAGCAAGTCAAGGTGAAAACTGCACAGGCACCAGGATGTGTATTATTAACAAACTGCATTTTTTTTTTGTGGGCTACTGTTTTCACCCATTTTTCGCATCTCAGTGCCGCTGATCCTCTCCAGCTCTTTTGGCCACTTCCTGTCTCCATGCACTTACATTGACTGCCTATCATTACACTGGATCAGTTTACTGATAGTGATAACAGTGAACCATGCCTGTGCGATGCGTGTCGGCGTGGCCACTTGTAGACTTGACTTTGGGTAAATAGGATTGGGTAACAACACAAGAGCCCACTTGGGAGACAGTTGTCATTGTATAACGGGGGGTGCTTAAGCAAGGACCTTAAAGGGTACAAAAAATCAACTAATCCAAATATTTTGGCCACTCCTCTGGACCCCACTGCACATAGTTATAATAAAAATATATACACAATGGTGCAACTGCAGCCCTAGGGGAAGAAAGGTACAATCATGCAGGATGATGGCAGCAACTCCCCTGGATAGGTCCTGAGATTACCCAATACACATATGCAAAGAGAAGAAGGGAAGGGGGCGCACCATCTAAGTGTACCTGTGTAAGCATTTGTAATATATAACAATAAATACACTCGCATGGGTTGGGATCGGCGTGTGGCTGTAGCCTTCTGGGATATGCAGAGATCTGCAGGTCAGCAGCTGGTGGTGCCAGAGGTCGGCAGGTAAGCGGCTGTATCAGCAGAGCTCAGTATTAGGAAGTAGGTGGATGCTGCACATAATGGCTATGATGCCTCATACTGCCGGTTAAGCAGTCCATACACCATACAACTCAATACACAGCCCCAAAGTGAGAATCCATCATAATGCTCCCAATGGCAAGAGCTTATTGGTCAGGGTGACCACATTATCTCACTGACCAATGAGAAGTGTTGCTTTCTTCTGGGGCACCTTACAGAAGAAGAAGCCTCAGATGTGCTTCTCATTGCTCAGTGCGGTCATGAGCCTGACCAATAAGCACTTACCATTTTGAGCATTATGATGGTTATTCCTACGGGGGATATGTATTCTGGTTTATGATGTATGGACCACTACACCAGCAGTACAGGGCATTACGGCCATTATGTGTAGTGAAGTGGGGTCCAGACTGGTGGCCAGGATATTTGGAGCTAGTTCACATTTTCATTTTTTTGTGAAAAAATGAACTTACCCTTGGACAACAAGATCACCGGGGATTGTTTTAATGAAATCTGCAGAATTAAAAACACTAAAAACAACTTTTTAAATTACATTACCATGTAAAAGATATGAGATTTTAGTATTTCGGTTTACATCCACTTTAACCACTTGCCACTAATAGTAGATTTACTGCTTGCAGGCAGAAGCTGCAGTCTCAGTGAGACATTGGTACGTCGCTGAGCACATGTTGTACACAATGGATGGTTTTCTTTCAAGCCATCCATTGTATACAATTGTGTTGCTAGCTGTGATAGGTCAGTGTGATCACATGGTACAGACTGGGCCAATCACAGCCCATCTGTACCATGTGATTAGCTCTGACCAATCACAGCTAATCACAACAAAACAAACTGAATTAATCGATTTCATTCAGTAAAATGCTTACATATAGCAATGTACTGCTATATGCAAACATAATGTGTTAAAAAAATACTGATCACTTCCCCTGAGTAGTGCAATGTTACTATGGTAACATTATATTGCTTTGGTCAAAGTCTGTTAAAAAAAAAAAAAAAATTGTAAAAAAAAAAAAAGAAAAAATTATAATAATAATAAAAAGCATTTTTTTTCGTACTGTCACCAGTCAGTGTCCCTGATCACTGCCACACCTGTTATATGATCATGCTGTACTGAACTGGTGACAGTATGTAAAAAAAAAAAAAATAATAATAATAATTTTTTAATTTTCCAAAAACTTATGACAAAAAAATGACAACTTCAAAAAACTTGTTATGCCCCTTACTAAATACATTGGACTGTCTACTTTCCAAAAAGGGTCATTTGGGTGATAATTGAACTGTTTTAACATTTTTGGGCGTCAAGAAATAAGATA
The DNA here is from genome assembly GCA_037952925.1 of Lithobates clamitans. Classification (NCBI taxonomy): domain Eukaryota; kingdom Metazoa; phylum Chordata; class Amphibia; order Anura; family Ranidae; genus Lithobates; species Lithobates clamitans. Next base: position 1,420,838 of record JBBGZY010001301.1, read on the forward strand.
GGCCATCAGTACATCAGGATTGATACATTTTAAGATATATACCATCTTTTGTGGACTCTGTAACTTTCCTACAGATTAAATAATAAACACTGATTCGTGTTATTTTCACCAAAGAAATGTAGCAGAATACATTTAGGCCTAAATTCATGAGGAAAGATTATGTATTTGCAAAATTGTATTTCTTGATGATTACCCTATTAAGGCACTTCAGAAGTGGGTGGCGGATTCGGGTCCACTTACCAGGGATCAATGCCCTACAATCAGTGCCCACTGGCTCTACGATTAGTTCACAGAGACTGTCCTAATTATATATTCTATTGAATTTATCCATCACACACTCTATAAGTTACATAAAATGGGTCTGATGCCTGATCCGCTTTTCTTTGAAAGCATGCCAGGGGAGGCCTCATACATCTCCTTAGGCGCTGCCCGAAAAATACACTGCTACTGGCTAGCTGTCCTAAAGTCATTGTAAAGTCTAATTTTTATTAGTTAAAAATAACAAACATGTTATATTTACCTCCTCTGTGCAGTGGTTTTGCTCAGAGCAGCCCAGATCCTCCTCTTCATGGGTCCCTCTTCTGTGCTCCTGGCCCCTCCCTCCTGATGAGTGCTCCCACAGCAAGCAGCTTGCTACGGGGGGCACCTGAGCTGAGCCACAGCTCCCTGTTGCCGCACCCCGTTTCTCTCCTCATTGGCTGACTGATTTTGATTGACAGCAGTGGGAGCCAATGGCGCACGCTGCTGTCTCAGCCAATGAGGAAAGGAAGTCTCGGGCAACTGGATCTAGATGGAGCTCAGGTAAGTATGAGGGGGCTGAGGGGGCTGCTGCACACAGAAGGTTTTTTATCTTAATGCATAGAATGCATTAAGATAAAAAACCTTCTGCCTTTACAATCATTTTAACCTCCCTTAATGGAGTCTTTCAAACCTCAGTTCCTCTTGACACAAAGCACTGCCTTCTTGGTGTTTTGAAGCGGAGCTCCACCCAAAAGGGACGTTCCGCTTTAAGGACTCCTTCCCTACTCCTCTTGAACAAATGGTACTTTTGAGGAGCGGGGGGGGTGTGGGGGGAGCAGGTACACAATTTTGACAGGTACCCGCTTCCCACTTCCGTTTCGGAAGTTCTCCTCCCTCCCACCCCCCTGCAGTCTTCTGGGACATTGACAGGTCCCAGAAGACTGCATCCACCATTCACGATGCGTAGTGGGCACCCGGCTATGAAGCTGCAAGCTGTGACAGCCAGGTGTCCATAGTGAAGATGCTGGCACCAGGGATCGACTGGAGTGAGCACACCACTGGATCCTGGGACAGCTAAGTGGCTGTTTTTTGAAAGTCAGCGGCTACAGTTTTTGTAGCTTCTGACTTTTATTTTTTCCACAGGTGACTAGAATTCCACTTTAAGTGATTGTGTGCCAGAAGAGTTGACTAGAGTGGCAATTTTGCGTGCTCTTTTTCAAGCCCTCAAAATGCTTCTAATATTTTGTAAGTCCTTTGGCAATACTCTTATTTTTGAAAGATATGTGTATCAACATAGAGGTTGCCCGGGTGAATTGAAAGGCTATGGTTCCCTTGGCTCTATAGTCCCGGCTTGAGCCCTATGGAATTGTTAAAATGAAGTTTCTCCAATGTATTTCTTGTACTGTTATTACTTGAGTACTTGATGTACAATGTTGTTTAGGCTCTTACTGACATCATATGTCCTGCATTTGTTGCATGAGTAGACTGTGTACTACTACAAATTTCTCTTTCACTGGCTGTTGATCACCGTTGTTTTCTTGTATGAACACCAGACTGTGAATGTTCTTTTTGATTCAATAAAACCTTGGGATTTAAAAAAAAAAATGTACAAAACTTTACTTACATTTTTACATTCAGCTATTCTGCTTGGGTGCTTCATTATTACCTACTTTTTGTAGTTTGTCCTTTACAGCTGTCAATAATTTTTGTATGTCTACCTTCACCAAATTGATGGTGAGCTGATAAGTGGTTTACTCCCTTATGTTTGTAGCAAATTTTTAATTTTTGGAAACAAAATGATTCCCTGTTAACACACTGAGTACACTAATGCAGGGTTGGCTATGCTTTCATTGCCATTACTTTGGCAACGCCTAAACAAAATTATTTGCTGCTAGAGCAGTGGATGTGCCTACAGTCCCGCACATACCCACTCAGTGCTCTAGAGGGGAATCACTTGGTTTACATGTTGCCATTGTATCAGCAACATAAGCATTCCATATCCCATGCATGCCCACCCAGCATATCCCAGAAGTACAGACTATCACACATGGGAAAAATACAGAAGGTCAAAAAGTATGATCATGAAAAAAAGAATTTAAACAAAAAAAAAAAGTAAAATTAAATGTATTTTTGGAGGTCCACTTCAACCTAATCACTAATGTTTATGTTCTTCCCCCTTCTCTTTCACATTTGGCACATTAACATTTTTTGTGGGGAGCAGGTACCTAGTTATTATAGCCGCCCCCCTCCCTCTTGCCCGCAGCCTCCTGGGAAACTTAACAGGTCTCAGAAAACTGCGGGACCATTCACATAGTGCAGTGTGTAGTGGGAAGCCAGCTGCGAAGCCGCAAGCAGTCACAGCTGGCTTCTCACAGTAAACATGGCTTTGCTTGGGACCCGAAGACCAGCGAAGAACCAACCTGAGTGAGGACAGCGCTGGATCCCTGGACTTTTAAGCATTCTTTTATGAAAAGTCAGCAGCTACATTATTAGTAGCTGCTGCCTTTTATTTTTTTCTTTCTAGGGTGAAGAGCCTCTTTCAGTACCATATTAACCTTATTGAGTGCTGAAACAAATGGAGCCAAAACACAACACTCCTACGATAACATATCAATGTGAAAAACTATTTCTATACAATAATTCAGGGGTCTTCAAACTACGACCCGAGGCCACATCTGGCCCGCTACAACATTTTACCTGGCCCGCAGCAACTCTGATGTGATGGGGTCTTCTGATGTAAAGAGGGGCTCCGATGTGATAGGGAGTATTCTGATGTAAAAGGGGGACTCTCATTAAAAGAAGGACTCTGGTTTGAAGGGGGGCTTCTGATGTAAAACGAAGGACTCTTATTATGGGGGCCTTCTGGTGTGAAAGGGGGACTTTGATGGAAGGGTCTCTGATATGATGGGGAGATTCTGATGTGAAAGAGGGACTCTGATGTGATGGGGGGCTTCATATGACAAAAGGGGGACTGATTTTTTCGTCCTGCAAATATTTAGAAAATATATATTAAAAATATAAGCCCTTGTACTGAAAAGGTTGGAGACCCCTGCACTAATCGATTAGGCTGTACAGGGGGAGTGTAAATACTTTAAGTGACAATGTTTGGTACTATATGTTATCGCCCGACAACTGGTGAAGCTACAGATGAACAATTCTGGCCATTTGTAATTACCATAACAACTATAATTACTCATCACTGGATGAGTCGGTATTGATGAGAATTCCAGTCAATAGAAATGTTTCTTGACTGATGAAAACATTAGAAATGACTGAAATCACCAGTCAGTCCAAGACACGATAATGAAATTGAGCGAATCAGTTCAAGATGGATCAGGACAATTTAAGGGACCCATATACGTGTGGATATGTTTTGATGTAACTTAAATCATTTTATTTTATTTATTTTTAAACTGCCAACATATTTCATAGTGCTTTACAGAGAATATTGAACCATTCAGTCCCTGCCCCTGTAGATGTCTACAGTCTAATGGTGCTAACACAGCCATGTAGACACACACTTTGTCCCCATTCACACCTTTATACAGTATTTTAAATCTCCATTATTTGTATTTAAAGTGCACATACAATATAACCAGGATATGCACCGTAAAGTACCTATTTACATATTTGGATCAATCAGAAAAAGCACTTTAAAACAAGCCCAAAATCAGTATTTGTATCTATCTGTAGCTATACGCATTGTGGAATAATTCATCTTCAAGGTATACAACAAAGGCACTGAAATTACACCATTAAACAGTTGACCTGTTTCAGCCTACAAAACCTTAGTCATAACTAACTAACTTAGTTATGACTAAGGCCTTGTAGCCTGAAATGTGTCAACTGATTTTTTTTGTGTTTGTACACTGTGGTTTTCCAATAAAAAGTAAGATTTTTAAGAGCAGCAACTGGTTGTGCGGATCATCTTAATGGATTACTTCTTACAGACAACTGCGGATCAAGCACCCGTGAGTTCTGTTGATTTACCGGTGTATGGGTAGTAGCACTGAATCTCTTGTTTTTGTTACAGAAATTACAACCCTCCCTTTTTCTGTGGTAGCAGAAAATTTGAAGCCTTCCTGGCTTCAAATGTATACAAATATCAGGTATTGTATGACTTTGCAACAGAGACTTCCGAGTTTCTGTTGTCATTTTCAAAATGTAATTGTTTCACAGTACCTGCAGCTAGAGAGGTCAGAGGGGACTTGCTTTAAAGGCTAAGTTCACCTTTGTTCACCTTTTTTGTTCTTTTTCTAAATTCCAGCTCAACTATGTACCAATATAGCATCAATGTACTTCTTTTGGAAAAATAAAACAGCTTTCCATTAATTCTACACAGGCTTACCTTACTCTCTTCATAGCTGTTTCAAAACACTGCTCAATTACTTCTGCCTTACTTCCTGAACAGACTTTAGGTCATGACACAAGGTAGAGTTGACCAGCTGATCTCATTAGCACACACCCTGCATCATCTACCCTCATCTGGTCAACTCCTTCCTGAGTCATGACCTATAGTCTGTCCAGGAAGTAAGGCAGAAGTAATTGAGCAGTATTTTTAAACATCCATGAAGACAGTGAGGTAAGCGTGTGTAGAATAAATGAAAAACTGTTTTTTTTTTGCAAAATAAGTACATTAATGCTAAATTGGTACATGTAAGAGCTGGAATTTAGTGAAAAAAAGGTGAACAAAGGTGAACTTAGCCTTTAAACCTTTTTTACTGCTGGTTAATAATATGCAAATAATTTAACGTGACACTAAATTATATCCCTATTTTTAGAAAATAATCCAGACACATCCACTACTTAGAGCAGTTGTAAACCCTCACATATACCCAGTGAAGTTAACAGTCTCAGATGATACACAGAGATGAAACAAATCCTCCTACATATGGTTTTACTTGTTTATCTGCTTTCTTCTCTTCTCTACACACCTTCAAAGGGCAGAAAAGTGTTAAAATATTTCTTTATCTGTCAGGAGCATAGAGGAGGCAGTTATAGTGTGTGAGAGCTGATTGGAGCAAAGGAACACACCCCCCTCCACACAGCAGAAGAACTGTGTTGTGAATAGACAAGTTATGTGCTTATCCCCCTCCCTGACACAAATGTATTTCATGTGTCAGGAAACGTCTCAGAAGTGACTCATGCTGATAACAGGATGAGAGAGTTTGGGGTGGAGGAACTCGACTGGCCTGCACAGAGTCCTGACCTCAACTTGATAGAACACCTTTGGGACGAATTAGAGCAGAAACTGCGAGACAGGCCTTCTCATCCACATCAATCCCTGACCTCAGAAATGTGCTTCTGGAAGAATAGTCAAACGTTCCAATAGACACACTCCTAAACCTTGTGGACAGCCTTCCCAGAAGAGTTTAAGCTGTTATAGCTGCAAAGGGTGGGCCAACTCAATATTCAACCCTACGGACTAAGACTGGGATGCCATTAAAGTTCATGTGCGTGTAAAAGGCAGGTGTCCCAATAATTTTGGTAATATAGTGTATCTGCATTAATTTGTGCCTTTTATATCTGCATGGAGTTCAGCTTCAAATGTATGCTTTAAAAACATGTTATATACATTTTTAACTATACAAATACACTTTTACGGATGTACACAAAACACTCGTATCACAGAGAATTATTGGTTTTCAAAATAGAGGCCACAGAAGAAGCTGTTTGCTTTCAGATTGTCTCTTTCTGTTTGACTGAGGCCCGGGTTCACACTAGGGTTGCCACCTCATCCCTTTAAACCCGAACACATATGAATTACACAAGTTCTGAGGCTAATTGAATGCAGATAAGGCACAGTGAGTTTAATTACCACCTTAAATGGCCACAGAACCTGTGTAATTATTATGTGTTCGGTTTTAAAGGGAAGAGGTGGCAACCCTAGTTCCCACTGGTACGACACGACTGTTTTACAACTGTCATCCTACTTTGCCCTGCGACATCGGTCCTACTTCGGTCCTACTTCCATCCGATTTGAATGAACAGGATACGATTTTGCTCTGGCTTTGAGATAGTCCAACTTGTCCTTTGACTGATCAAAACAATCCCAGTGTGAGATAAATGCCTTTTCCTGCTACGTGCCATGCCATGTTGGATGTCAGGATGGTTAGGACAAGGATCCGACTTTGACTCGACTTCAGTATTGAACGGGCTGAAAACGGACCAAAGTCGGACCACAGTAGTGCAGGAACCTTTTCTAAAGTCGGACTGACTTGTGTCGGACCAGTTAAGACGGCTCTCATAGGGAACCATTGATTTGTACAAGTCATGCGACATGTGTTTCCAAAGTCGGAGCATATGTCGCACCACAGTGTGAACCGGGTCTCAAACTCTAATCTCTCTAAACAGAGCAGACAAGGAAGGGGAAGAAGGGGGAGTTTCTGTTCTGGTGTATCAATCTGAGTTTGAGCTAGTAAACATTTACTAAACAACAGCCTTTTCAGTAAAGCAGCAAAGGAGCCAAGAACGCTCGGCTGCGCGAATCGCCGTCGTTGTACGTTGGGTGCAAACATAGCGATCTGTGGGCGCACGTGCGCCATTTTCCAGCGGGGGGAGTCAATCAGTGGCAGAGAGGCAGAACGGGGATCAAACAGTGTAACCAAAGCAGATCCCCGTTCTGTCAGGGGAGTAGAGTGAGATTGTCTGTTCCTAGTAATTAGTAGTGATCTCTCTACTCCCTGTCAGTCCACCCCCCCCCCCCCACCCACAGTTAGAAAGCACCTCCCTAGGGAACATTTAACCCCTTGATCACCTCTGGTGTTAACCCCTTCCCTGCCAGTGTCATTTATACAGTAATTAGTCCATTTTTTAGCACTGATTGCTGTATAAATGTCCCTGGTCCCAAAAAAGTGTCAAAAGTGTCCGATCTGTCCGCCGCAATGTCGTAGTCCCGCTAAAAATCGCAGATCACCGCCATTACTAGTAAAAAAAAATAATAATAATAAAAATGCCATAAATCTATCCCCTATTTCGTAGACGCTATAACTTTTGTGCAAACCAATCAGTATACGCTAATTGGGATTTTTTTTACCAAAAATATATAGAAGAATACATGTTGGCCTAAACTGGGGAAAAATTTTGTTTTTTTACATTTTTTTTATTGGATATTTATTATAGCCAAAAGTAAAAAATACAGTTTTTTTTTTTTTCAAAATTGTTGCTTTTTTTTTGTTTATAGCGCAAAAAATAAAAAGCGCAGAGGTGATCAAATACCACCAAAAGAAAGCTCTATTTGTGGGAAAAAAGGACATCAATTTGATTTGGGTACAGCGTCGCACGAAGTGGTCCAAAGTGGTCCGGAAGTGGGTAAATCCTTCCGGGGCTGAAGTGGTTAAAGTAAAAAAAAAAACTCTCGCCTGTTTTTTTTTTTTTAATTTTACAAATTGAGCACAATAAAATAAATATGAAATAAATATTCCGCTGTAAACTATTTGGAAAAATACTTTCCCAAGCCCTTGCAGTTTACAACTTTCGATGCTGCAGGACCCTGTTCTCTCAGTGCTGCTTCCCTAAACGTCAACTCCTCACAGGAAAGTGTTAACAGTAGACATTGCCATACCCAATCAATCTGCTAGCCTAGAGAAAGGGGTGAAGCTGGGGAGTGCCTTACCATCCTAGTCTGTGTGTTCCTATTAATGCAGTGTAGGCAGGGAGACACAACTCTAGACCCTGCATGCAAGGGTCACTCCATAGGATACTGCAAAAGAAAGGAACCAACCTGAGACAGGAGACCCAGGACAACAGATGTGGCATCGGCTTAAACAGGAAAATAAGCAAGAATTAATAGATAAAGAAGCTACATACTCGATAAGTGATAAATCAGCTGCTTAAGGCACTTACAAAAAAAAGAGAGTTTAATATCACTTTAAATGTATACAGAAATGCTAATAATTCCCTTTAAAGCCCTAATGCAGAGACCTGTGCTTTTTTTTTCTCCACAATTATAATTTGGGAATTAATAATATTAAGCTATTTGGGGCTTTACTAAGTAATTGTGTTCATTTACTAGCATTCTCATCAATAATTAAACATTCCATTGACAGGCATAATTTCTCACTAATAAACACTCTTTCACTGATGAGTAATTGCAGCTGTCAACAATAAATGGCCCAAATTATTCACCTCTATTCTCCCCAGTTGTCAGGCAATAATGCTTGTTAGCCAATGTCCCTGCTTAAAATATTTATAAATACCAGAGATTCTCATTTGTATGGGGCCTCACTCATTAGAGCATGATTACTCCTTCACTATATACAAGCAGTCTTTATTAAAGATATGCACTGTACACACGGTTGGACATTGATCGGACATTCCGACAACAAAATCTGTGGATTTTTTCCGACGGATGTTGGCTCAGACTTGTCTTGCATACACACGGCTGCACAAAGTTGTTGGAAAATCCGATCGTTCTACAGTTGTATGGCTGAACTCGCATTGGATTCGCATGAAAATAGTGCAGGGTCTTTTTTTTTCCCGCACTGGAATCGGATCGCATGGGTGTTCTCACCCAAGCAATCTGATTCCTGTGCGAGTTCGCACTGCGATCTGTGAACTGATCTAGCGGGTGTCATTAACATTGTATTGACACCCACAGCGGTTCACAGAGGGCAGTGTGAACTGCCGGTGGGAGAGATGCGATCTGGGAATCGGCGCTGTAATTGCACTGGTTCCCGCATCGCTACAGTGTGAACCTAGGCTAATGCCCCGTACACACGGTCGGATTTTCCGACGGTAAATCTACAATGGGAGCTTGTTGTTGGAAATTCCGACCGTGTGTAGGCTCCATTGGACATTTTCCATCGGAATTTCCGCCACACAAAATTTGAGATTCTGGATTAGAGTTGCCACCTCATCCCTTTAACCACTTGAGGTCCGGGCCATAGCCGAATGACGGCCACAGTGCGGACCTCAATTTCCAGGAGGCCGTCATGGGATGTCCTTCCCTGTGCACGCGCACCGCGCTCACCCTGCAGGGCACGCAGTGTGCGCGCTGCGATTACCGAGTGACGGAGACTCGGATGATCACAGATCCGAGTAAGGGGCCGATCCCGGCCCCTTACCATGTGATCAGCTGTCACCCAATGACAGCTGATCACATGATGTAAACAAAAGCTCAGTAATCTTTTTTTTCTCCTCACGCTGTCAGCGTAAAGAGAAAAAAAAGCCGATCACCGACTTATGTTAAAGGGACATCAGTCCAGAAGAGGAAGGAGGCACATATGCCTCATCTGTGCCAGCCAGTGCCCACAGTGCCCAGCAGTGCCACCTATCAATGCGCACAAGTGCCACCTATCAATGCCCACAAGTGCCACCTATCAATGCCCACCAGTGGTGCCAATCAGTGCCACCTAGCAGTGCTGCCATCAGTGTAAGCAATCAGTGCCCATCACTGCCACTTTTCGGTGCCCATCACTGCCACCTATCGGTGCCTATCAGTGCTGCCTCATCAGTGTACATCAATGAAGGAGAAAAATTACCTATTTGCAAAATTTTATAACAAAGTATTAAAAAAATATAAAATGTTTTTTTTTAAATTTGGTCTTTTTCAATTTTTTTAACAAAAACTAAAAACCGCAGAGGTGATCAAATACCACCAAAAGAAAGCTCTATTTGTGGGAAAAAAATGATAAAAATTTAATTTGAGTACAGTGTTGTATGACCGCGCAATTGTCATTCAAAGTGCAACAGCGCTAAAAGCTGAAAATTGGTCTGGACAGGACGGGGGTTTAAGTGCCCAGTAAGCAAGTGGTTAAACCCGAACACATATTAATTACACCGGTTCTGTGGCTGATTAAGGTGGTAATTAAACTCTCTTGGTTCCTTATCTGCAATAAATTAGCCTCAGAACCTGTGTAATTCATATGTGTTCGGGTTTAAAGGGATGAGGTGGCAACCCTAATCTGGATCTCAAATTTTTCGACAACAAAATCCGTTGTCGCAAATTCCGATCGTGTGTACACAATTCCGACGCACAAAGTTCCAAGCATGCTCGGAATCAAGCAGAAGAGCCGCACCGGCTATTGAACTTCATTTTTCTCGGCTCGACGTTCGGAATTTCCAACAAGATTTGTGTGACCGTGTGTATGCAAGACAAGTTTGAGCCAACATCTGTCAGAAATAAATCCATGGATTTTGTTGTCAGAATGTCCGATCGTGTGTACAGGGCATAAGAGTAGTCTTAGCTGACCAAAGTTAATTTCAATGGGCTATAAGTAAGCACTAAACAAATTAAAGTAGAAGTCCAGTCAAATACTACTGAAGCTCAAACCTGCCCCAAGCCCTATTCTAAAGCCTCGTACACATGATCGGACTTTCCGACGGGAATTGTGTGATGACAGACTGCTGGTGGAGAATCCGACCGTTTGTACGCTCCATCGGACAATTGTTGTTGGATTTTCCGCAAACAAATGTTGGCTAGCAGGTTTTAAAATGTAATATATACTGCAGTTTGTCGCTATCATTAACACAGCATTTCTTTATGAATGACATTTTTTGAGTACCTATATTGATCCTGCCAGGAGATCCATTTTTTTTTATTTTTCAATAAGTTTAGGTCTCTCCCCCCAACAGTTGTTAAAGTGGAGTTCCACCCACTTTTACAACTCTTCAGCATCCCTCACTAAACTGTGCACTGTAAACAAATTGGATATTTTTTATTTTTTTTCTCAGCACTTACTGTATATCTGCTGTATTCATTTTTCACTTCCTCCTCCCTGGCCACGGCCCATCGCATCATTTCCTGTTTGCAATGCCTTCTGGGAAGGGGCGGCAACTTCCTCTGACACTGCTGTCGTTATGGAAACCTGACCTGAAACCTATTACACTGCTTGTGCTGCACTGAGCATGTGCGAGATCTGCAAGGATGAGATCCAGGAAGAAATACAGTCTGGCTTCAGATGCCCAGACTTAAGATGGCCACGGCCTGCTGTAAGTTTATAAAATAACAAACTACTGCTATAAACTAACAAAACAGACCTTAGTTTACAGACTAACTTTACTAGATTACATTAAGCTTGTGTATTATAGGGGTATTTTTATTTAAAAAGTATAATTTCGGCCGGAACACCACTTTAAGTAGACAAGCCCCCTCTGACATTCCCTCTTGATTTGTCTGATTTTTGCCTGTAGTAAAATGCTAATTTCCTTTGCACTAAAAAAAAAACCATAATAATCCTCAAACATCAGATCAGATTTTCCAACACGCCGAAACTGTCATTCATCACAGCTCTGATTAGAACTCATTACCTCTTCCTAATTAATGATGCTTAGATCAATCCGCATTAAAGATCAGGTAGCATGGCTCCCATGTATTATCTTTTGCCTATTCTGACACTTCTCTCCTACATGTGAAAATCATCATTTTTTTTTTTTTTTGCTAAAAAATTACTCAGAACCCCCAAATATTATATATATATTTTTTTTAGCAAAAGGACTATTCCCCCTTGGGTGGGACTTTAAAGCCCACAGACACTGACATGCGTGAAAAAAGATTTTATTGTTACATAAAAAAGGATAATCCCAGATCAAACAAATGATCAAAACATTAAAAGACGTCTGGCATCTAATATTGTATGCACATAGCCAATATAACAAAACAGGAAAAAAAAAACAAAATACAACAATACATATGTGATAACACTAATACTCTCCAGTGGGTGGTAATCCCTGGTACCCGCACATAACGTCGTGCCCGGGCCTCTGACGGTCATAGAGATGAATGGTGACCATCTAGTCACCGGAAATCTCTATGGTCGTCATCCGGCCGCGGCCGATTCTTTCTCCGGGTCCCCGATGGCACAGGAGAGCCTGAAGAAGCACCGAATGGTGGCAGGATGGGGGGGGATGTCCCTTCCTGTCGCCTGTAAGAACGATCAAGCGGCGGAACTGCCGCTATGATCATTCTTATGGTGCACAGAATTGCCAGCTGAAAACGAGGATATCGCTCTTTGAAGAGCGATTCACACAATCACAAAAAATAATTGTCGTTATCATTTATTGACATGTTTCATTTTCTTCACTTTTGCAACATAATTTAAATATTTTGGGTATTTTTGAGGACTCTGAAAAGTGATTCACACACTTGGAAGAGCGATTCACAGATCATTTAGTTACCGTTTGTATTTTGGCTGTTTCTTTTGGAATATTTTAAATATAGTGCAACAGTGCAGGGCTTCAATATCTGTGAATAAACTACAAATCCTGTATGTCACTACGTCAGACAACTTGTAGTTCTTAGAAAACTAATGCCGCGTACACACGGTGGGACTTTTCGACCGGACTGGTCCAATGGATGCCGACGGACCAAAGCCGGCGGACAATCCGATCGTGTGTGGGCTTCACCGGACCTTCAGCGGACTTTTCCAATTTGTAAATCTGACGGACTTTAGATTAGGAACATGCTTCAAATCTTTACGTCGTAACTCCGCCGGACCCAGAAATCCGCTCGTCTGTATGCTAGTCCGACGGACAAAAACCCACGCTAGGGCAGCTATTGGCTACTGGCTATCAACTTCCTTATTTTAGTCCGGTGTACGTCATCACGTACGAATCCGTCAGACTTTGGTGTGATCGTGTGTAGGCAAGTCCGTTCGTTAGAAAGTCAGTCGGAAGTCCGTCAAAAGTCCGTCGAAAGTATGCTGGAAAGTCTGTCGGACCAGTCCGGTCAAAAAGTCCGACCGTGTGTACGCGGCATAAGAGGGTGCTGATGAGCACCCTCACAGTTCATTGCCACTTCCTCCAGCTTTCAATCTAAAAGCCCAAATAGAGGTATGGACAAGAAAGCTGGAGGGAGGCTGTGCAGGAGCATGACATTGCAGCCGCCATCCACTGGTTGTAGGTGCAATGCTTTTCAGGCTCCTGCATGGAAAAATAATAAATGCACTTTTTTTTTTCTATAAAAATGTATTTTTTTTCACTGAACTTAGCCCTTATTTTTTTTTTGCACTTTCAGAACTAACAATGTCAGAAAAAGATATTCAGCAACTGTAGATTACATTTTTACTTGGTATAGGTTTTGTCAGGACAAAATAATAAAGAAAATCATATGCTAGACTGCAATACGCACTCATTTTCCCATGTTTTATGTCTTTAAAAATGCAGCAAGTACACAAAAAGACGTATCTGCAGAGAATCTAGTGAGATCCCAACTTTTTGTTTGGGCGGACAACACTTCTGCTGTACTGACATGCGAGTTAGTGTTGTCAGCCCTGCCTGAGCTCCTGATGAACTAATAGAGATCATATCCTCCTCTCCGCTATACAGTGCCTTGAAAAAGTATTCATGCCCCTTGCAATTTTCCACATTTTGTCATATTACAACCAAAAACGTAAATGTATTTTATTGGGATACATTTATCCTCGAGGGTTCAGGGAAGCAGGATCTCCCAGTCTATGGATAGTGTAGGACCCACTAATCATGGGAAGGAGTTTTCCTGTGGTGATTGTATTGGAGAAGTATTGACCCTCGAGGATACAGGTGCCTGTTCCAGTCTCCTGGCAGACCTTTTTTGGGACCCTTCAAGCTGTTCCTGTCCATGCTTGTTTGATCTGGTTCGCTGACATCCAGATCCACTGGTTCTGGTAAGAGTACCCATTTATTTTCTCCTGTGATACCTGCTGTCAACATTATACCTCGTGTTCCTGACTACCTGTACGAAGATGTCTTTAATTTGACGCACTTCACTTATGAACCTTTCCTCATCCATGGTTTACTCATCACTCTTATGGATTGATTCACTTGAGACTTATCACTCATTGGGACTTGCTTGCTGATTACATTTATATGTGTATTCTTATGTTTTTCACATTCTAATACATTTTGTGTATACAGCTGTTTTACATAGTTTTTATTAGCACAACATTTCCACTCACCAATTATTTTTTCACGAATAGCAGATTGGATGCACAATAAGGAAGGTAAAAGTCGGGTAGATATAGAGTTGACACAAAGTAAAGTGGATTTAGATAAGATGGTATCAAGGGCAGCCCGTCCATTAAGGCGCCGCACCCCTTGTCATCCGCCGCCTCCCCCATCTATGCGTCCGTCCCCCCTTTCAGGACGCCGGACCATGGATTCCAATGTGGAGGGGTCGTTTTTTTGAAGCACCTATTAGGCCTCATGTACACTGCTGCTGGTAAACGGACGTTCAGAGACAGTTGGCTGCTTTTTTCAGCTGCCCCTGAACTCATCCAATGTTATCTTATGTGTACATGTACACAGGTTCGTTTAACCGGTTCCCGACGGGCGCACGCCGATGTACGTCGGCAGAATGGCACGGCTGGGCAAATGGGCGTACCTGTACGTCCATTTGAATATGGCATGGCAGGGAATTCCCCGAATTCCCCGCGCACGCCGGCCGGGAGCTCCGTGAGTCGGGTCGCGGATCCCGCGGACTCGATCGCCGTGGGGATACCCGCGATCGGCTCACGGAGAGGACGAACGGGGAGATGCTGATGTAAACAGCTGATGTAAAAATGTCATAAATCTATCCCCTATTTTGTAGATGCTATAACTTTTGCGCAAACCAATCAATATACGCTTATTGCGATTTTTTTTTTTTTTTTACCAAAAATATGTAGAAGAATACATATCGGCCTAAACTGAGAAAGAAATTTGTTTTCTTAGATATTTTTTGGGGATATTTATTATAGCAAAAGTAAAAAATGTTGCCTTTTTTTCAAAATTGTCGCTCTTTTTTTGTTTATAGCGCAAAAAATAAAAACCGCTGAGATGATCAAATACCACCAAAAAAAAAGAACCTCAATTTTGTTTGGGTGCAATATCGCACGACCGCTAAATTGTCAGTTGCCGTATCGCAAAAAGTGCTCTGGTCAGGAATGGGGTAAATCCTTCCGGGGGCTAAAGTGGTTCATATCTGGCTTTTTTCATTTCCTCACATATGTTCATTATATTTTATATATATGTTCATTATTCATAGTAAAAGCACCGAAATTGAGGTAGATACAAGTACACTGCTGCTCTCTCAGCTGCTGCTACTCACTTTGGTCTCACAGATTGGCTGAAATAGTTAAATAATACTGTTTTTTGGGCTTTGGGAGGGTCTTATGATGTTATGTTAAACAAACACTCCTAGATGCGAACGCAGCAAAACGGTGCTAAACTCGACTAAACGCGGCATGCAAACGCAGCTAAACGGGCGTTTTTAAACGCCGGTTTCAAGCTGTCAAAAAAATTGTTCAGAAGAGGTTGCCTCAGCGTCCCGTGTACATTAGGCCTTAGAGCCAGAAGCTTCAATATAGGATGGGCTCAGGCCGCAGAGAGTGCGCTTTGATCCCACCCAGGTGTGTTACAACAGCAAATTAATATGTTTGCCCCCCCCCCCGCCAAAAAAAACACCAGCCGCCACTGGATGGTATGGATGTATGGATACCACGATGACACAGAGAATTGGCTGATAGTA
This sequence comes from Lithobates clamitans, assembly GCA_037952925.1. NCBI lineage: Eukaryota > Metazoa > Chordata > Amphibia > Anura > Ranidae > Lithobates > Lithobates clamitans. The sequence continues at coordinate 1,436,502 of JBBGZY010001301.1, forward strand.
CAAGACCACTAAATAGGAATACTTTTAGGATATGGAATGGCCTTTGTAAATGATATTATTGGGAAAACAATGCACCTTTCATTTCACTAACAGAAACAAGTTTTTTCAAGCCAGGGAAAAAGGATTATTTATATTTTACTAGATGGGCAAAAAGAGAGGTGATACAGTTACAGGATGTGGTGAAAGGGAATAGAATTTGCAAGTTTAATGAAATAACACAAAAATGGGGAAGCTTGCCATTAGATAGATGGAGGTATACACAAATACAGCACTTTACACAATCACTACCGCAGCTGCTACGAGGAAAAGGCAATATGAGGTTAATAGAGAAATTGTTCTGCTCCCCTCTGTGCTTAACCACTTCTGGACCGCCGCACGCCGATATACGCCCCAACTTTGAAGAGGGATATCTTTGATATTGCAGCAGCTAGCTGCCATAACCCCGATATCCTCTACTTTGGCCGGCGGTCTGGTTTCTGATAATAGTGGTCTCTGCGGCGGATTCGCCGCCAGATCACTTTTATCGGCGCCGGGAGAGAGCCCCCCTCCCACTGCGCTCCGGTGCCCTCCGTCGCTTACCAGGGCCATCGACAGTGGCGGAGGCAATCAGATCCTCTCACGTCAGTGGCAAGGAGATGAGTGAGGGGAAGATGGCCCCCACCCATCTCCATACCATTACAGGGCGGAAGCAACGTGAAAATGTCACTTCCGCCCATAGCTCTTAAAGGGCTATTTTTTTAATTTTTTTTTTTTCAAAATATGAGGTGACTTCTGAAGGCAATAGGTTCCATTAGATTTTAGTTATGGGTATGAGAGTAAAGGGCGCTGAATACAAATGCACGCCACACTTTTCACATATTTATTTGTAAAAAATGTTTAAAAGCATTTATCATTTTCCTTCCACTTCACAATTATGTTCCACTTTGTGTTGGTCTATCACATAAAATCCCATTAAATACATTTACATTTTTGGTTGTAACATGACAAAATGTGGAAAATGTTTTAAGGGGTGTGAATACTTTTTCAAGGCACTGAATCTCTTGCAGATCAACACGTTTTTTTCTGTACCTGCAGTGTTTTTAAAGGTATAAAACAGGAGGATAAAGATGCATATAAAGCAGAGATATACTAAATAGATGGGTTTTTTTTGCCCAGGCTTTAAATGTTGTCAGCTTTCCAAAATTGGATTATTTGAAAGTTTTGACCCCCACCCTCCATCACACAGCTCTGAATTGCTACTCATCACTTGTGCTGACAATCTCCTGTAACCTTTACATATTCATTCGTGATTGTTATAAAGAAAAAAAACCTCTTTTGCATAGAACTGCTTGTAATTAATGTTTAGCGGTCCTTTATATTTTGAAGCGTTTCACAGCTCATGTTTCCATATCCCCAAGCCGCTAAATCTAAGCCATTCTGCATCTATAATGGCAGCCGCATTTATATCTTCATACCTGATAACAAATGACTCCAGTGGGCTTATGTGCTAGAAATCCATGAAATTAAATTTTATTGCCAGCTTAGTCCATGGAAATCCAAAATCGCTGTCGACTGTTGGGCTCAATGAGTGATATCTTGTTTTAAAAAGCAACTCCAATCAACAAGTAAAATAAATCGCTCTTAAACCTATTCAACAGCATTGAAATCAGAAAGTTAACTTGTTCTTCCTATAAGAAAAGTCAATTTCTATTATGTATACAGTATATACTGTAAATATACACACGTGTGTGTATACATTTATATATACACCAATCGGCCATTACTTTATGACCACTGACAGGTTAAGTGAACAACATTGATTATCTCGTTACCATTTCATCTTAAAGTCCATAGGATATGTTAGGCAGCAAATAGGCATGTTGTCCACAAATGTGATGTGTTGAAAGCAGTAAAATAGGCATCACAGTTTGCTGCCTATGGGGCTGCATAGCTGAAGACTGATCTGGGTACCCACATTGACCCCTGTCCAAGCCAGAAGTGCCTAGAATGGAAACATTAGCATCAGAACTGGACTACGGAGCAATGGAAGGTGTCCTGGCTTGATGAATAATGTTTTCTTTTACATCATGCGGATGACCAGGTCTGTGTGTGTTGCTGGCACCAGGATGCATTATGGGAAGATGGCAAGTCATTGGGGGCAGTGTGATGCTTTGGACAATGGCAAGCCGTTGGAGGCAGTGTGATGCTTTGGACAATGTTCTGCTGGGAAACTTTGGGTCCTGCCATTCATGTGGATGTTACTTGACACATGCCACTTAAACATTGTTGCTGACCAGCCGTCCATGATGGCAGTGGCCTCTGTTAGCAGGATAATGCACCCTGCCACATTGCACAAATGGTTCAAGAATGGTGTGAGGAGCACAACAAGTTTGAGGTGTTGACTTCAAAATGGCCTCCAAATTTCCCAGAGCTCAATCTTATAGAGCATCTTTGGGACATGCTGGTAAAACAAGTCGATCCATGGAGGCCGCAAATCGCAACTTACAGTACTTAAAGGACCTGCTACTGATGGCTTGGTGCCAGATACCCCAACATACCATCAAAGGTCTAGTGGCATTCATACTTCGATGGGTCAGGGCTGTTTTGGCAGCAAAAGGGGGACATAGTCAATATTAGGTGGGTGATGGTAAAGTTATAGCTGATTGGTGTGTGTGTGTGTATATATATATATCTATATATATATCTATCTATATATATATATATATATATATATATATATGTAGGAAGGCCAGTATGGTGGCCTGAATTTATGGGAGGAGCCCGGGGGGTACTTAAGCAGCCCGCTCACCTGTGGTGCTTGTCGGTTTCCTGTGCGCGATATACGTCACTAGGCCGACTATTCGATATACCAGCGTCCGCAAGTTCTTGCCTCGCAAAATTCCGTATTCGATACCGTTCTCAAAACTTTCGAAGTCTGCGTTTTTCGATCGTAGTTTGTACCACGCGGCTGGCTTGGCTGTCGCAGGTAAGGTCCCGTCGGACTTTTCGTTTTCATATCAGGTCACTAAACCGTAACTTCAAAAAATTTTTCGTTTCACTCGCTTTTCATAAACTGCAATGTATATCGAATTTTTCGTTTCATGTCATGTCACTAAACCGTACTTTTCAAATTTCGTTACTCGCACTTCACTATTGTAATGTATCGCTCGTACTTTCGATATGTTACCATTTCGACAGCACCGCGACGCAGACGTCGCTTCATTTCTAGCATGTCGGTGTTAAAAATATGCATCAGTAAACAGCCATAGCAAGTCGCAATTTGCAAGTTATCGGATCAAGTCAGTTCGATACCGATCATTTCTCATTTCTGAAACATTCTAGAACTCATTTCTGACATTTCAAATCATTTCAAAACATTTCTCATTTCAGTCACCTACCGCGCTCCGATTCGAATCCAGTCGCATCAAAAAGATGCACCGATTCGTTCCGGTGTGCCCCAGTTATTTGGCCTCATTTCTATACATGCTCCAGAGTTACGTTATTGTCTGTCATTAGTACCTCTGTCATGGTTATCATTTCATTCCCACGTATCACGTTCCGGCATGAATCCAGTCGCATGGTAATGCACCGATTCGTCTCGGCGTGCCCCAGGATTGGCCTCATTTCTATACATGCTCCAGAGTTACGTTTTCAGTCATTCATACCTCTGTCATGGTTATCATTTCATTTTCACCTATCACGTTCCGACATGAATCCAGTCGCATGGCAATGCACCGATTCGTCTCGGCGTGCCCCAGGATTGGCCTCATTTCTATACATGCTCCAGAGTTACGTTTTCAGTCATTCATACCTCTGTCATGGTTATCATTTCATTTTCACCTATCACGTTCCGACATGAATCCAGTCGCATGGCAATGCACCGATTCGTCTCGGCGTGCCCCAGGATTGGCCTCATTTCTATACATGCTCCAGAGTTACGTTTTCAGTAATTCGTACCTTCTGTCATGGTTATCATTTCATTTCCACCTATCACGTTCCGACATGAATCCAGTTGCATGGCAGTGCACCGATTCGTCTCGGCGTGCCCCAGGACTGGCCTCATTTCTATACATGCTCCAGAGTTACGTTTATCAGTAATTCGTACCTTCTGTCATGGTTATCATTTCATTTCCACGTATCACGTTCACACATGAATCCAGTCGCATGGAAATGCACCGATTCATTGTGGCGTACCCCAGGGCTCGGCCTCATTTCTGATACATGCTTCAAAGTCCGGATCATAGCTAATCGCAGACATCGGGGGATGGATCCATGTCTCTGCCATGCAGCTTACTACCATTTCACTCCCACAACGCATCACCGTTCCGGAACCAGTCACATCTGACATGCACCGATTCTTTACGGAATGCCTTGCTGGTACCAAACAGCATTTCATACCTATACCAGAGCTCGGATGGTTGCCAGTCGCAAACACGGCACAACCAATTCAAGCCTCGGTCTAAAAATCATTTCTCTCATTTCATTTCATACGGTGCTCCGATTCGAATCCAGATGCATCAAATAAGCACCAGGTCGTCCCGGGTGCACCAATGTTTTCACTTGCCTCATTTCAATACATGCTCCAGAGCCCGGTTCTCGGTCGAATCAATGATGACGACCAGGCCGGACCTCTGTCATGGAGTCCATTCATAATCAAGGCAAACATTTCGAATCATTTCATTGTCATACAAATCGTTGCTTCAAAAACCAGTTAGCAATCCCTTCACGAATTGTCACCTTTTCGTTTTTCTCAGGTCAGTCAAAGTTCAGTAGGTCCACCCTGCACCAGGTTGGACGATATCCCCCCAGGTAAAAAAAAAAAAAAAAAAAAAAAAAAAAAAAAAGGGGAATGGGAGAATAAGTCGGGTAAGTATGACTCAGCGGATCAAAGAAAAACTTGAAATTCATCTCACCCCTAATAGGTTACAGTCAACCAGAAAATAAAAGCTCAAGATAATCCTCACCAGAGCAACCATGTCTCAGACCGGCAGCGAAGACCTCACGGCCCCTCTGTCACCTTCTCCGGTCTCAGAAAGCGGCAGCGTGCAATCCCTTAGGGGATGGACTATCCCCAAACTGACGGCAGAGCTCAGACGCAGAGGTGTCCCCTTCCCCGCCACAGCAAGGAAAGGCGAGCTTTTCAAACTCCTCTTTCCCCCACCAGCAGCAGGACCCAGTACCCAACAGGCATCCCTTCAGTCGATATCATCGGCCATTTCACAATTACACACGATGGTGTCATCTCTATCCACCTCAGTTGCAGACGTCCAAACCAGGGTTGCACTTCTGGAGGCCCGACCGGCCACGGCAGTCCCCGACCCAACGGCAACTCAAAGCTTGACACCTCTTCCTGCAGGTACCTCAGGCTCAAGCCACATTGTCTACCCCTCCCACCTGGTCCCAACCAGTATCAGGAAGGACATCTTGGACGGCAAGGACGTCAACCTGGCCTCTCTCCTCATTTCCGTGCATGATTTGGCAGAAAATAAAGCCTACTCCTGGGGCGACATATCAGTGGTCCTTAAATCTAAAGACCCCAGATTGAACCGCAAGCTAACAGTCTCAGAGTTTACACTGGCCTTTGGCATGCTCAGAGATGTCCTGTGCTCAGCCACCCCTAGCAGGCGGGAAGAGCTGGACTTGTATCTCCATACTGTGGTAGACTTAGGCCACAAGTACGGAGGTTTTGCCTTTTACGACTACCACCGTTCCTTTTCAGCCAAGGCCGCGGCCAGACTCATACAGTTCCAGATCACGACAGATTGGAGTCTCATGGATACAGAGCTCTTCTGCCGCCACTTTGCCGGCTTACGCTCACCTCTGTGTGCGATTTGCCAGTCTTCCACCCACACTGCCACCTGGTGCGCCAATACGGCAAACAGACGGCCTTTCGAGTTTCCCTCTACCTCAGGTTCAGTACAGGGTCAGCCGATCCCTGAACCAACGCCTCAGGTGGACAAACTCGGACGCCCAGTCCGAACCGTGGGAGGGGCAGCCATCTGTAATAACTTTAATCAGGGGTCCTGCAACTTCAGCCAGTGCCGTCTACTTCACCTCTGCACCTTATGTCATAGAGCACACCCCAGGATTTTGTGTGAAGTCAAGCAACACAAGAAGGCGTGACTAAGCCGGATCAACCTCTTATGGTTAGGATGGTATCTCACTTCACATCCCACCCCTTCCCTGGCCACCTTCCTTATCCAAGGCTTCACAGCAGGCTTTCACACCGGCCTCATTTCACTACCCCACACTACCCACGAATGTGCCAATCTTCGTTCGGCAGCCATTGACGAGCAAGCCATAGATCAGCTCTTACAGGCCGAGGTGGATCGAGGTTACGTGATAGGCCCTTTCAGTTGCCCCCCTTTCAACACATGGAGAGTCAGCCCTATTGGGCTTGTCAAGGGCAAGTTTTCAAATAAATTGCGTTTGGTGTACGACTTGTCTGCGCCTCATTCTTCCCACATACCCAGTCTCAATTCCCTGATCCCCTCCGAGGAGTTTTCCCTAAAATATTCTTCCGTGGACATGGCAATACAGGCGATCATCAAAGCAGGCACAGGCGCCTGGCTCTCCAAAGCCGACATCTCGGATGCCTTCAAGCTCCTGCCCATCCACCCATCCCTTTGGTGCTGGCATGGCATCAAGTGGAAGGAAGCATATTATTTTGCTACAAAGCTCACCTTCGGTTCGAAGAGTAGCCCGTGGCTCTTCGACACGTTCGCCCAGTCCCTCGGTTGGATACTATTACACAAGGGTCAATGCCATGAAGTCATCCATTATCTAGATGACTTCCTACTGATAGAACCACCCAGCAAGCCCCCAGGAGATCTCGACAAACTTAGGGTAATTTTTGGAAACCTCAATGTTCCTATTGCTGAGCACAAAGTCGATGGCCCAGCAAATAGCATCACTTTTCTCGGGGTCAGCTTGGATACCTGCGCAATGCAAGCCAGTCTCCCCCTCGACAAACTAACACGCATTAGGGCAGTCCTTCACGAGTTTACACACACCAAGGACTGTACCAAAAAACAGTTGCAGTCCCTCCTGGGTATGCTCAACTTCGCTATGCGAATTATTCCACAAGGCCGCACATTTGTATCACGCCTACTCAGATTTCTGTCGCAAACTCAAGACCCTGATCAGATTTTGAATTTAGACTCCGCAGCCATAGCGGACCTATCCATGTGGGAGGAATTCTTGTCCGCCTGGAATGGCATATCTCTATTCATACCTATAGTTTCGGTCCATTCACCCCAGGTGGTTACGGACGCCGCAGCCTCCACAGGTTTCGCGGCAATTTTTGGCCACCATTGGTTTTCAGGACCATGGCCTCAACAGATACTAATCATACCCGGCTTTTCCCAAACATCTGCCCTCTTTGAGCTTTACCCCATAGTGGCAGCCGCACAACTCTGGGGCCACCACTGGACAGGACAAACTGTAGTCTTTAGCACCGACAACCAGGCCACGGCAGACATCATCAATAAAGGCAGGTCCAAGTCCCTAGCAGTCATGTCCTTCCTGCGCAGGTTGGTACAACTGTCTTTACAACATCAGTTCAATATACACTGTACATTTATTCCCGGCAGATACAACTCAGCAGCTGACGCACTGTCACGTTTCAATTATTCCTCCTTTTTCAAGCAGGTTCCCGATGCCGATCCGATGTCGGCCCCTATCCCTGTCTGGTCACAACTGACCCTGGACTAGTTCAACATTTACACGGAGCTACACAACTCATAAATCATTCCCTCTCCTACAAAACACTTAAAGCCTACCAGACAGCTTGGAAGGCCTTTAACAAATTCCTCACGTCCTGCCGTAAAGGACCAACAGGTATCAAGCAGGTACTGGCCTTCACTGCACACTGCCACACGCAGCTGGCCTTATCCTACAACACCATCCGGCTATACCTAGCCGGCATTCAACATTTTATGGCGCTTGAAGACCCCACGAAACCTTCACTATTCTCATCTCACGCTATACGAGCCGTTCTAAGGGGAATTCAGAAACAACAACCAGTCATCAGCACTAAGCGCTTGCCCATTACGGGACCCATCTTTAGGGACATGTCAACTATGCTGGCTACCTCGCCATTCGGTCTGCTCCGCAGCATCGTCTTACAAGCAGCGATATATCTAGCGTACTATGGGTTCTTGCGCCCTGGAGAATTCACCTCTAACAAATCCACAGACCGAGTACTATGCAGACGACACTTACTTAGATACCAAGACCACTTCATCCTGCACCTCGAGGTCTCTAAAACCCAGCAAACGGGCTCAGGAGCGAACATTCACCTCTACAAAACCGACAACAGCTGGTGTCCAGTCGCCGTACTCAACCGGCTCCTGTCACTCCTGCCTGAACAACCAGACAGCAGTCCCCTTCTACCGTTCCCAGTTAAACCCTTAAACGCCTCTCAGTTTGTGGAACACATAAGAATACTTCTCCGCAATCTTCATCTTAACCCTAGTCAGTATTCCGGACACTCTTTCCGCATCGGAGCAGCCTCCGCGGCATCCCGCCACGGAGTTCCAGACCACATCATTAAAAGACTGGGCAGGTGGAAGTCAGCCTGCTTCGCCCGGTATATCCCCAATCCACAAACAGAGATGGCACAGGCATTCTCCAAATTGGCTCAATAAGTAATTGAAAATCAATAAAATCATAACCCTACCTGAATGTTTTTGCCCCCTTATTTTTGGCATACCGGCCATTAGACCAAGGCACACTTTCAGGTCCATTTCATATGGTAAGTCCACACTTTCAGGTCTATTTCCGATGGTAAGTCCTATCTTTACTGTAAGTGGTATCCATGTACATACCGGACATAGGGCTCCAACCATAAGTAGGAAGGCCAGTATGGTGGCCTGAATTTATGGGAGGAGCCCGGGGGGTACTTAAGCAGCCCGCTCACCTGTGGTGCTTGTCGGTTTCCTGTGCGCGATACCCACCCTCCCATCCCCATTTCACAGCATTTCTCAAACTATTCATTTCATTCATTTCTCTTACAGAATAATCATTTCTTAAACCAGGGTATGCCCCCTTATTTTTGGCATACCGGCCATTAGACCAAGGCACACTTTCAGGTCCATTTCATATGGTAAGTCCACACTTTCAGGTCTATTTCCGATGGTAAGTCCTATCTTTACTGTAAGTGGTATCCATGTACATACCGGACATAGGGCTCCAACCATAAATATATATATATATATATATATATATATATATATATATATAGATATATATATACACACAGTGCCTTGCAAAAGTATTCACCCCTTGGCATTTTTTGTGTTTTGTTGCCTCACAACCTGGAATTAACATGGATTGTTTGAGGATTTGCATCATTTAATTTACAAGACATGTCCACAACTTTGAAGATGTTTTTTTTTTATTGTGAAGCAAACAACAAATAGGACAAAATAGCAGAAAAAGTCAATGTGCATAACTATTCACCCCCCTAAAGTCAATACTTTGTAGAGCCACCTTTTGCGGCTATCACAGCTCCAAGTCACTTTGGATAAGTCTATATGAGCTTGCCACATCTTACCACTGGGATTTTTTTTCCCATTCCTCCTTGCAAAACTGCTCCAGCTCCTTCAAGTTGGATAGTTTGCGCTTGTGAACAGCAATCTTTAAGTCTGACCACAGATTTTCTATTGGATTGAGGTCTGGGCTTTGACTAGGCCATTCCAAAACATTTACATGTTTCCCCTTAAACCACTCAAGTGTTGCTTTAGCAGTGTGTTTGAGGTCATTGTCCTGCTGGAAGGTGAACCTCCATCCTAGCCTCAAATCACACACACAGTGGTACAGGTTTTGCTCAAGAATATCCCTGTATTTAGCACCATCCATCGTTCCCTCAACCCTGACCAGTTTCCCAGTCCCGACTGCTGAAAAACATCTCCACAGCATGATGCTGCCACCACCATGTTTCACTGTGGGGATGGTTTTCTATGGGTGATGTGATGTGTTGGGTTTGCACCAGACATAGCGTTTTCTTTGATGGCCAAAAAGTTCAATTTTAGTCTCATCAGACAAGAGCACCTTCCTCCATACATTTTGGGAGTCTCCCACATGCCTTTTCGCAAACTCAAAACGTGCCATTTTGTTTTTTGCTGAAAGTAATGGCTTTCTTCTGGCCACTCTGCCATAAAGCCCAACTCTATGGAGCGTACGGCTTATTTTCGTCCTATGTACAGATACTCCAGTCTCTGCTGTTTAACTCTGCAGCTCCTCCAGGGTTACCTGAGGTCTCTGTGCTCCCTCTCTGATTAATCCCCTCCTTGCCCCGTCCGTGAGTTTTGGTGTGCCACCATCTTTTGGCAGGTTTGCTGTTGTGCCATGTTCTTTCCATTTATGATAGATCTGATGGTGCTCCAAGGGATCATCAAAGATTTGGATATTTTTTTTATAACCTAACCCTGACTTGTACTTTTCAGCAATATTGTCCCTTACTTGTTTGGAGAGTTCCTTGGTCTTCATGGCAGTGTTTGGTTAGTGGGGCCTCTTGCTTAGGTGTTGCAGCCTCTGGGGCCTTTCAAAAACGTGTGTATATGTAATTACAGATCATGTAACACTCCACACAGGTGGACATCATTTCACTAATTATGTGACTTCTGAAGGTAATTAGTTGCAAAAGAACTTTTTATGGGCTTCATAACAAAGGGGGTGAATACATACGCACATGCCAATTATCAGTTTTTTATTTCTGAAAAATAGTTTTATGTATATATTTTTCTAATTTTACTTCACCTACTTAGACTATTGTGTTCTGATCCATTACATATAATTCAGATTAAAAAAACATTGAACTAAAGGCTGTAATGTAACAAAATAGGTAAAAAAGCCAAGGGGGTGAATGCTTTTGCAAGGCACTGTAATAACATTTTGGTGATCATGGGCTCTACTCTAGTGGTTTTGATACATGGGTCGCATGATTTGCCCTTCCCCCATATGGGCCTGGCTAGTATCATAACTATGGCTACCAGTAATCTTATTAAAACATTTTTAGCAAACATCATATCGGTGAATAGGGATGGGCTTTATGTTCGGGTCGAACACGAGTTCAACTCGAACATTGGCTGTTCGCCCGTTCGCCAAATAGTGAATAATTTGGGGTGTTCGCTGCAAATTCGAAAGCCGCGGAACACCCTTTAAAAGTCTATGGAAGAAATCAAAAGTGCTAATTTTAAAGGTTAATATACAAGTTATTGTCATGAAAAGTGTTTGGGGACCTGGGTTTTAAAAACGGTTGTTTTTTTGGGAGCAGTGCTTTTAATAATGCTTAAAGTGAAACAATAAAAGTATAATATTCCTTTAAATTTCGTACCTGGGGGGTGTCTATAGTATGCCTGTTAAGTGGCGCATGTTTCCCGTGTTTAGAACAGTCTGACAGCAAAATGACATTTCTAAAGGAAAAAAAGTCAATTAAAAATACTCGCGGCTATAATGAATTGTTGGTCCGGTAATACACATAAAAGTTCATTAATAAAAACGGCAGGGCAAACCAAAATTTTAATTAAAAAATGCATGCCCCGCCCACAGTTTTAAAAGAGCTGTCACCTGCGAGGACGTGTCATATGGCGTGTGCCTCCCATGGGGGCAGATCTTCTTTCTTTTTTTTTTTCAGGCTGTCGGCGGAGGTGAATGGACTACTTGGGACAGTTTTATTTTTTTATTTTTTAGGGCCAGGAGTTGTACCAACTCAAGGAGTTGGTACAGGCCCTTGTCTTGAGTTGTTTTGGGCACATTCTACACATTTGTTGGCTGCAGCCTGTGCCAGCATAGGTACCAGGGTGATGTAAAAATGTCTCTCTAGGGCCTTTTCAATGGCTGTTTTGCCCATGTGTGTTCCTTTGTGGAATTCTGACGCTAATTCGGTTGCTACAGCAGCTGAGATGACAATTCTCCCGTCCTGTAGTTGATATCATGGGTTTTGCCTGTACTTTCATGGTTCAGTCTCTATCCATTCTTGTTCTGCCTTTGTATAAACCAGATCCCATTCAGAGAGGGGCACTGGGAACAGGGGGGCCATTATCTGTTGTGGGGGTCGCTGGAATGCTCTACCCCTGGCTGCTTGATCTGCTTTCCTATTTCCCCTAGCTACTTGAGAGTCTCCGTTCTGATGGTCCCTACAGTGGTCACTGCAACTTCAGAGGGGGCCCATACTGCTTTCAAGAGTTCCAGTGTTTCTGTCCCATATTTGATGCTCTTCCCTCCGGATGTAATAAGTCCTCTTACCTTATAAAGGGCTCCATGAGCATGGAGGGTCAGGAAGGCATACTTAAAGTCTACATATACTGTATATTCAGTTTTAGTCTGGCAGCCAGTTGCAAGGCTCTGGTCAATGCGATTAGTTCTGCATTCTGTGCAGAGGTTCCCTGTGATAAGGCTCCTGCCTCTATCACTGTCTCCTATGTAACCACTGCATAGCCTGAATAGCGATTCCCATCTTTCACAAAGCTGTTGCTGTCAGTGAAGTACTCAACACCTGGCTCTCCCAAGGGACTGTCTTTCAAGTCTGGCTGGCTTGCAAAGACTTCCTCCATTACCTGGAAGCGGTCATATGCTAGGGGTCCTGGTGAGGTGGGAAGCAGAGTGGCTGGGTCTCTAAATGGATTTGGGGATTTTAACACAGCATGGCCTGGTATTTGCGGGACTCAGACATACTGTATATATATATATATATAATAGGGTTGGTGTGTATCCTGGCTTCTGGCATCTTGGGCTGCTACCACACCCCAGCACAATGATTTCTAAGCAGTATCCACATCATTAAACACTCTCCACACTTCTATGTTGTACTTATTTGTTCCCACTATGTTTTCTGACAGCTGTTCCCCCACTGTCCACCCTCTGTTCTCTGGCATCCTTCCAGCCATTCTATGATTTTCAATGGTTTCTCCCTGGGACCCATTCCCCAATGTCTGCAATACATTCCCTAACAACTCCATCCCTCCACACTATAGTCTCTGATGGCTTCTCCCTGCCACCCCTCCCCACAGTCCACACTATATTTTCTAGCAGCTCCTCCACTCCACATTATGATCCATGATGGCTTCTCCCTGCCACCCTTTCCTCTGACCACACTGCATTCTCTAGCAGCTCCACGTCTCCACACTCCCATCTCTGATGTCTTCTTCATGCCACCCCCCCCCCTACTTTCCACACTACATTGACTCCCCTCCACATTATGGTCTCTGATGGCTCCTCCCTGCCACCACTCCCCTCAGCTCCATCCTTTTACACTATGGTCTCTAATGGCTTCTCCCTGCCACCCCTCTCATCTGTCTACACTACATTTCCTAGTAGCTCCACCACCTCCACACTATGGTCTCTGATGACTTCTCCCTGCCACCCCTGTGTCCACATTACATTACCTTGCATCTCCTCCCTTCCACACTGTTATGTGGCAGCTTCCCCCCACCATCAACATAACATTCTTTGCCAGCTCCTTCCACAATGTCACAGTGTCTCTGGCATTCTTTGCTCCCCATTCTCCTCAATGCTATCCTTTCTGTGATATGTTGTCTCTGGACACTGTACTCGTTGTCCTCTGACCACCATAGTGAAGACAGAGTTAAAAGCAGATATTGAATACCACCTGACATTTTAAATATGGCAATCTTTCTCATTATGCACAGCTCAGTGAACATTTACAGCCCCGATCTGTGCAGCTGCGATGTGACTCCCATACACATACCTGTGAGTGACACCATCTTGGCCCAGCCAATCAAGCGGCCAAAGGCACAGAACACGGAAAGGAACACCGGGTGAAAATAGAAGAGCCCGAGACCTGCTGGCTTGTTTAAAGCACAGTGCTGGAGGGCTTGTTTTGACAGGTAAGTCTGTCATAATGTGCCAATATGCTGTGCATATTAGCACAGTATGCACAGCCCCCTTTTTCAAAAATGCACCCACAAGGCATCCGCAGCGAAGGTAGCACCATGCTGTTTCCTGCACCTGAAAATACGCTATGTTTTCTGATTCATGGGGATGCCATTAAGAATTAATGGCACCTTTGCATGTCCGCTAAAGTACAGCGCGTTTTGCCTGTGAGTTGGGAACCAGTGCGGCTATGCACCAGTTCCTGACCTGCATATGTGTGGTCCTAGTCCATGCCTAAAAGGTGTGTCCGGACTTTACTCAAATTTTAACTATAAACCTCCCTCTTTCCCTCTAGAGTATTTTTTTCTTTTATATGTAGCGAGGAAAGGCTTGTTTTACTCCCTGGGACATCACTACCACACTTTTAAAAAAAACAAAAAGCTTTTTGCCTTTAGTTTTTCTGAAACAGGAGCAGGGGTACAAGTAACAGTTCATCTTCATTCACTTGTGTTTGAAAATTTTGTTCTTCATTATAAAACATTTGAAATGGATCCAAGAGCTCCCCCTGATGATTGTATGTGGAAAAAAACTACACATATATATACATTTTAGTCTAATCCATAAGGAAAATACACTGTATATACAGGTAAAAAACCTTCTGGGTGCAGCAGCACCCCCCCTCCCCCCACCACCCCCAATACCTACCTCGATCCAGCGATGTGCATGAGAGCCTCGGCTGTCCTGAGTCTCTCCCTTCACATTGGCTGAGACAGCAGCAGGAGCCATTGGCTCCCACTACTGTCAATCACAGCCAGAGAGCCAATGAGGAATGAATGTGGGGCCGAGCCGCATCTGTGTGTAAATTGACACACAAAGCAGTGGCTCGGCAGCGGCCTGCTCTGGTGCTCCTATAGCAAGCTGCTTGCTGTGGGAGCACTTGGAAGGAGGGAGGGGCCAGGAGCGCTGGGGACCGAGAAGAAGAGGATCAGGGCTGTTCTGTACAAAACTACTGCACATACTGTAGCAGATATTTTTAAAAAATTGCCTTTACAATCACTAGAGTCTGGGAATTTAATTTAATTTTGAAGAGACGGATTACAATGACTGCTACTGAACTGATGGGGCCCAGGGAACTTTTATTTAGTCATTGGGAGCCACAGCTGGGAGCCAGTGGGATCACTGTGCATGTGTCCAAAGGTATTTAGGAGTCCCCTGTCTACCCCCTGGCCCCTTGCTGAGCTGATAGGGCCCAGGCCCCGCTGCAGAGTGGTTGGCTCTACCCTCCTATCGGCAGCCCTGTATATACAAAGCCAATATGCATTTCCTTTAAGAAAGCTCTTTACACAGGCGATGCACATACACTTTTGGCTGATATTTATAGTAACCATGAGGTTAGTGCTGAGCGTGCATGATAATTAAATGCCAGTCTGTACCTGCCACGCAGCCAGTAAACACTTACATGCTTGCATTAATTACTAGAGCATCTGATCTTTTCTTGTTCTGTTTACATGGAATAATAACACCTCATCCTTTTTTGGGCTTAATTGCCTGGAGCTATCCTCGCAGAATATGTCAAGCCTCCATTTCACATCTTCACTGAACTGCAAAACCACAAAAACATGAAACCACATCTGACAATAGAATCCAGTGTTATTGCTTTTTAAATGTGACAAACACAGCTATGTTCATAAATCATAGATTACAATTCAATTTACTCTTTATATGCTGGCATACATGATATTAATAACACATGGCTGCTGTATGTTCTTGCTCCTTGCTTTACCTGTGCCATTATATTGTTTGATTGTAACTTCATTTACCATCAATAATCTGAAGATGTGATGTATTTCTAATCTTTAGTTGTAGCTAGCTATATTATTTCTGAATTTTCATTGATGGTGTTTTCGACATGCCCTGTGCATGCCTGTTAAAGGATCACTATCATAAAAGACATTGCGGAGAATTCAATAATTCAAGCACCTACAACACTGTTCTGGTTGTATGGTTCTTTAAAATGACCTGCGTCAGATTTGAAAATCCCTGCTGCCAGTTTCAGCAGCTTTACCAACATGTGCGCAGATTCAGGTAGTTCTTAATATTACAACTTTTACAAAGTGGCGCTATCTGCGCTCAATACAAAAAGAATTACCTCCAATTCATAAATAACAAGCTGGGCCTTCACAAGCAGGTTAAGGGCATCCCCCCAGTATATTAACCAAAGGAATTTGGCATTTTTAATGTTTCATGGTAAACCTTAAAGTGTCCAGCCCCACTTATGCCTATTATTTGACCATTGCTTGCCTATTGGCCTAGAAAATGGCCATTACTGTTTTTTAGCCTTTAGCCTCGGTGCACCTCAACACATATTATCTGCCCCAAATTTGTGTACCTGTTTCTAACTGGTAGATAAAACAGTTGTCTGCACCAACATCTGTAACACAGGGGTACGTCAGAATTCTAAACAGTATCGCTGACACTCTTTAAGAATTCCCAAGATTGTATTTTGATAACTGTTTGTGGTTAAAGTGGACCTACAAGTTCATCTTAATGCATCAGGGTACCCTCTCCTATGATAAATAGCAATATTAGGTAAATATGTGGCCATATTAGGTCAATGATGTCACAAGCATGCCTTGGCTGCAGCTGACACTGAAATCTTTTTGAATGAATATGTTTTCAAACCTAAGCCCAGCTCATCCCATTGGTGAGTAGGGATGAGCTCAAGGTTCAGCCCGAGCAGAGGTTTGAATTGAACTTTGCCTGTTTGGATGTTAATCTGAATGTCTAACATTTTGCCTGTTTGGCTTCCTGTCAATGACTGTTATCCCGACGTGTGATTAGCAACTAGTGGCGTCACCTAGCCCCATTCATTTAATGGCCAATGACATAATCTGGGAGACTCAGCTCCTTTTTTACATTTAGCATTAGGAACCCGGGAGATGGTATTCACGGTGACTGTAATGGCAAGATCAGGCGTGTCTAGTGGTTTTCAGTTTTTTCTTTTGCACTGATCAAAAGGCATTGTTGTCCTCATTAACATGGGCCTCATCACCCCCCTAAGACAACCACACACACAGAATTGGCTCCTACTGACTTCACTGGGGTTCGGATCCACCACCTGAACTTCAGTAAAGTTTGACAAACCTGCCTTGAACCGAATTTAGCCTGGCTCAGCCCCACTGGGGTGCAGGAAGTGGCTGTTCAATATAAGAACGATAAGTATTTTCTCTCTTCTTTTGCAGTTGGGTTATTGCGTAAAAGTGGCCCTGTGGTGGCAGCATAACTTTAACCCTAACTTTTACACCTACTTTTTTTTCTAACCCTAACCCTCTCTGTACAGCTATGCACAATCCCAATGTACACATTCCTGGAAAACTGGCAGTGTAGGTAAGCAGGTGCTAAAGCGACTAGACATGTGCATTTGTTTTCGTCCAAATGCATTTTCAACCAAATTTCTGGGATTTTCACGTTCGTTTTAACAAACGCTAACGAATGCGCAGCATCCAAAAGATCCGAAATAAATGCTTTATTTTCGTATCCATTATATTTTCGTATCGTTGCGACAACACTTCAATATAGATAGAAGATTCGACATGACGGTGTCAATAGCAATCTGTGTCTATCGAACCTGCGGTTGAATGTGCCTAACCTAGCTCTATTGGTCCAAGATTATTTGACATAGAGAGAAAAGATTTGACATTATATAGACATGAAGATTCGATGAAGCAGCTAAAAACATACGATCACCGCGAGCGGACATTTACGGTCAAATGTGCCACCCATAGGCTTTAGAACAATTGTTTGACTAGTAATAACAATTATAATTATTACTAGTCAAACAACATTAGAATTCTAATATAGCTTGTGGGCGAAGCATTCGACCGGAAATGTACGATCACGGCGTCGTACAGTTTAGCTGCTTCTTAGAACATCCGACAGACACCATAAGCCTTCAACTGACAAATTCTACCTTAATTAATTCGGATTTTCAGACGAATGCATTTTTTAACTAAACAAATTGAATAAAAACGAATTTCGGTAATAACTAAATAAATACATTTTTTGGACGAAACTGAAATTCAGAAACAAAATATTTCAGTGTGCACATGTCTAGTAGCAACCATCGGCTGCAACCGAAGATAATCAAAGCAGAAGAATGTCACCAGCACACTGTGAATCTCCAATTTGGGTTCGAAGTTTTTTTCAGGGGTCAAATTTTTACAAGCAAGAGCAACGTTTCAGCGCCTCGCAGGACCCCTTCATCAGGCATGTGAAGGTCACATGCAGGGCCGCCATCAGGGGGGTACAGCCCATACACCTGTAAGGGGCCCCGGCGTCCCTAGGGGCCCGAGCGAGGGGCCGCTTCTTTGGCCACTTTCATATTCTCTGAGTACCGGCGGCGGTGCTGCAATGAAGCACTCTTACAGGTGCTGGCTGCTTATCATAACATCACACCTAGCCGATGGAGTCTAGGCTGACTCCATTCTGGGTGGACTGGGGACCCAGGGCAAGTGTGGGGGGGGTATTTGCCACTGCGGTGGTGGGTCTGTATTTAGAATCTCCACAGCTCCTTTCTGCCCCCCCTGCACTGTGACTTAACCCCCCTCCCTCTTCACCAGTGCTGTGTGCTGAGAGGGGGGCGGAGCTTACTGAATCTGTGCTGGCCGGGACGGCTGCTCACACTAGGAGGAGTCTCCTTGGAAGAAAAGATGCAAAAGTTTCTGTAGGTCTTGTATGTATTGCAGTGATAAGGAGACACTGAGAATATAGAGACAGCGTGTGTCATAGAAATCTCCCAAGCTAGCACACAAACGTCCTCCCACCACTCTGTCCAGATAATGTGAATGTAATTTATAATTATAACCATTAATGCAACCTCTGTTGTCAGAGCTTGGATAACATAGGGCTAAATGAATTGTCATAAATTAGTTTCACATAATCTGGACATACACAGAGTGCTAGGGGTTGGATTATATAAATATACATTTACATCTTATAACAGGAAGATGTAGAGGGGAGATGAAACTGGAGAAGGATTACATGGGATGGGGTAGGAGGACCTAGAATGAAGGAAGAGGAGGACATGGGATGGGGGACAAGGGACTGGAAGAGGAGGACATGGGATGGAAAAGGTGGACATGGGATGGAAGATTTGGGAGTGGAGGAGGAAGAGGACATGGGATGGAGGAGGAGGACATGGGATGGGGGAGAAGGGATTGAAAGAGAAAGAGGAGCACATGGGATGGAGAAGAATGTGGGATGAAGGATATGGGAGTGGAGGAGGAAGAGGACATGAGATGGAGGATATATTGGGTTGTAAGAGTATTAAAATAAAAGTGGGTGCACTGAAGGAGTTGGTGGGATGGCCAAAGGGTGGATTTAGTTGGACAGACAGTGGGCGGGCCTTGAGGAATGTTTGTGGTCAGGCCCGGGGGGGGGGGGCCCAGACCTAAAGCTGTGTAAGGGGCCCCAAAATTTCTGATGGCTGCCCTGGTCACATGATGTTCTTCTGCTCTCTGTAAACCTGTAGCTCAAACCCCCCGTAATCCTTACACGAACTATCACACTAACCACCATATACTGTGTTATGTTTTCATTTTTTCCTAAAAGGGTTACCAATAACAAAACTGAGGAGGCATACCCATCGCCATGTCATCTAATACCAAACTTCTAGAACCATAACTATAACCAAACTTCATCACCTTAACATTAACCCTACCTCTAGCTTTGAAACAAACCCTACCTTATATAAACTTAATCTTGTAATTAAAAGAGAGAAGTATGACCAAAACTTTTTTGGCCATACTCCATTTGTGAGTCACAGTAGTGCACTTATTTTAGCACTCCTGTGACCCAGAGCTGTAGCCCACTGTCAGCTGACGTCACAGAGCCACTCCAGGCCTGCAAGAATCCTAACCATATTGTCAGGATCCACCCAATTGACAGCTGGCTTTGGCTCAGCCGGCATCTGCCCCTCTCCAGCTTGGCGCTCTAGTGAGCAAAGAGACCACAAACTGATCGCTCAGGTCTTGGTTTTAGAGCCAACATAGGACAGCTGACTATGTATGGTTTTTTGTTTTTCTTCTTTCTACTTCTTTAAATATTCAGTTCTACTCTCTCTAGATCCACTGCTACAGAAGTAACCTATTTGCCATGGTCAATAATAGATGACATGGCTATGGGATAGACTCCCAAGTTTTGTTCTTGGAAAACCTTTTTTTGAATAAAAGGAAAACGTAACATTTGGAAAAGAGTTCCAGAAGCCTTGAACAATAGCAGGAACACATTATTCTTTTCAGAGTGCTTTTACAAACGTAGCATTATAGATAACTAATCCTCCATACAATTTAATGTCCATATATAATATCAACCAGTGACTAAAAGGTAGTAAGTGTGATTACTCATGAAGGCTGACACTATTATAGATTTTACCTTGAGAACTTAAAGTCTGTTTAATCTTATAGGATTGTCCAGATAAATGATTCATGAAGATTGATTGGAAATGTAAATTATGTACTATATGATGTGTTCTAGCATTTTTTTCATTGAGAACTACAAAAGGATGAATAAAATAGTAGCTTTAATTAATCAATCACTCTTCACATTAAAATGCAGATTAAAATGTGTTACTGGCTGGAATGGAAGCCTGTCTAATGCACATTTTATACAATATATAGAGGCTGAACCAATATTGCTGAATGGGCAATCTCTCAGTTTAACTTTTCATACACGTGCAGATTGTCTGCAAAAAAGGCTTGTTTGAGACTTACATGCTTAGGGATGCCTCAACCTTCACACAGTCATCGCAAATAATCCCGTAATGTGTTTATTATGTTTATTCCTTATGATTGTCAGTTCCATCTGGTGGCCATAATGCAGAATTTTCCTGATTGAGGTATTTTAGGAAAATACTACATTATACTATAGCCACTAGATGGGGATGACGAGCATAGGAAATAAATATATTAGATATGGGAATGATTCATGATGGCTGTGCGAAAACTAAGGCATTTGCACAGCAATTTTTTAATAAATAGACCCCCAATTTAGAGCTCTCACCAATTGCAGGAATTAATTGGTGACAGCCAAGCAACCAAGCAGTTTGAACACTCTGCTGCTATGACTATAAGACAATCAAAACATAAAAAAATATATACAGTATTTATATATATTATTATCAGGGGAAGGAGAAGCTCCTCCAACATCAGCCAACTTGTGAGAGGGAAGGCTTCCCTCCTCACTGAAGGCCACCTGTAAAGATGCCTCCTCCTAAAGACAGTCTTTCCAATCATGTGACTACCTCCTGCTACCTTACTGCAATTATTTATAATTAAAGTATAACTAAAGGCAAAACTTTTTTTCTTTTAACTGAATAGAGTGGTATGGGGTTGAAACCACTCATCCAAAGTACTAACTATGTCCATCCTTTCCACTCCTGTACTCCATTCATATAAGCTGTACTATCACTTCCTACTATGTAAAAGTGCTCTATGAATGAGGAATGGACAGATGAATGAAAGAACCACCTCCTCCATTCATAGAGTGCTTTTCATTGCAGGAAGTGCAAGTACAGCTTTTTGAATGGAGTAGATGGATGGAAAAGGTGGGCATAGTTAACACTTCTTATGAGTGCCTATGACAGGTCCAGCAGCTCATATTAACCCCTGTTGCACTGGGAGATAACAGTTGTGGGGGTATTGGGGGGGCAGATGAATGAAAATTTCACCAGAGCAGCCACCAGCTCACGGGACACTTCTCATTTAATGTAAATATAGTCCCTTGTGCTGATTAAAACAAAATAACTAAACCTAAGCTTTAATTAGTACACAAATCAAAATAAATTCACTCCTCCCTTCCATGTGATGCCTTTTGCACCACTTCACTTCTTTTTGTTATATTACTCCATGTCTTAGCCTCATAGCAGAATTTTGTCCCTCCAGTCCTCCTACCTTAAAGTAGAAGTTCACCCTGTGCATGTTTTCTGAGTTAGAAGCAGCAAGGAAATGCTTGTACCTTTTCAAATGCATGCCTGCAAGTTTAAATGAGCCCATGCTTCTACTCCTATGCTATTAGCCTTTGAAGTTACTGTCCATTTCTAGCGACACCAAGCCTTGTATGGTGTCGATCAACCCCCCTCCTATCCTCTGTCTTTGATCTGTGCTGTGGAAGGAGGGAGGTGCAATAGTAGACCTGTGTGCATGATCTCACATGTCCGGATATAATGTTACATCCTCACATAGAAGATCATGCATAGTTCTTGACCTGATGTCATTGTCCTCATACGGCCATGTGGCCCTGTGAGGCCAATGGTGTCCTGAGTATTCCCAAACTTTTTTTATCTTTGGGGTAGGGAATCTCAGCTATTGGGCAGCTATTGGGACCAAACCTAAGCTCATCCTTGCTGGGAAGATGCAGTACAATACTTCATTTTTTTTGGTGGCACCATCACTTATTACCACCTGGTCTTATATCTGCATTCAGTTACTACACTTGCAAGTAACTCAGAGACATATTCCTCAACCTTCTAAAAAGGAAAAGAGGGGCACCTTTAAAAACAGTATATTTAGGCAATGGACCTAACTACCATGCTCTTAAATCTCACTGACCAATGTAACCAAAATGAATATAACATGGAACACTATTAAAAAAACCTTCGGTCTGAGCCCCCTATAATATATATATTTCCAGGTTCTTCTGGCTGGTCTGAAGATGTCACTGGTCCTTCCTCTCTTCTTGGTTAATGCTGCATTGAATGGCGCTCACATAGGGACACGTGAGTACAGCTTAGTGAAGAAGTACAATGAGCTAATGCTGTCATAATGAGGCACCTCTAGTGGGAGAGGGAGGAAAGTAGAATGATACCAGCCATCATTTTAACCCAGAAGACTGGAGACATCTAGTAATGGAAAGAAATTACTTTGGGGGACAGTGCTTGATTTTCAGTAAATCTTGCCGAAAATTATATTCATGTTTATTATTATTGTAGCACCCTCTTGTGTACATAGTTGGTTACATAGTTACATAATTACATAGTTACATAGTCATGGTCTAGTTCAACCAATAAAATAAATAAATAAATAAATAAATAAAAAATATCATACAATTCCAAATACCCAATCCCATACCCACAGTTGAAGGCAAAAAACCCCAGCAAAGCATGTTCCAATTTGCTAAAGCAGGAGAAAAAATTCCTTCCTGATCCCCCGAGAGGCAATCGGATTTTCCCTGGATCAACTTTACCTATAAATGTTAGTACCCAATTGTACACTTAGGAAAGAATCCAGGCCTTTCTTAAACCAATCTACTGAGCTGGCCAGAAACACCTCTGGAGGGAGTCTATTCCACATTTTCACAGCTCTTACTGTGAAGAAACCCTTCCATATTTGAAGATGAAATCTCTTTTCCTCTAGACATAAAGAGTGCCCCCTTGTCCTCTGTGATGACCTTAAAGTGAATAACTCAACCCCGAGGGGGTTATTTACTGAAGGCAAATCCACTTTGCACTACAAGTGCACTGCAAGTGCACTTGAAAGTGCACTGAAAGTGCACTTGGAAGTGCAGTTGCTGTAGATTGAGACATGCAAGGAAAATAAAAAACAGCATTTTAGCTTGCACATGGTTGGATGATAAAAATCAGCAGAGCTTCCCTCATTTCAGAAGTTCCCCTCAGATCTACAGCGACTGCACTTCCAAGTGCACTTTCAGTGCAAAGTGGATTTGCCTTTAGTAAATAACCCCCCAAGTTCGCTTTATGGACCCCTTATATATTTATACATGTTGATCATATCCCCCCTTATCTTCTATTCTCAAGAGGGAATAGATTCAGTTCTCTAATCTTTCCTCATAGCTGAGCCCCTCCGTGCCTCTTATCAGTTTGGTTGCCCTTCCCTGCACTTTCTCCAGTTCCCTGATATCCTTTTTGAGAACTGGTGCCCAAAACTGAACTGCATATTCCAGATGAGGTCTTACTAATGATTTGTACAGGGGCAAAATGATATCTCTCTCTCTGTCCATTCCTCTTTTAATACAAGAAAAGACTTTGCTCGTGTTGGAAACCGCACCTTGGCATTGCATGCTATTATTTAGCTTATGATCTACCAAAACCCCCAGATCCTTCCCCACCATTGATTCCCTCAATTGTACTCCCCCTGGTATGTATGATGCCTGCATATTCTTAGCCCCTAAGAATATTAAACCTATTTATTAAACCTATATTTTCATTTTTAAACCTCATTTGCTACCGCCGTCTGGATACTCAGCGAAAGGTGATTTGGCTCAGCCCTTTGGTGAGTATGAGGCCTTTTTTGTAGACCTCTCTGACAATTCACCCCATATGCCTCTACTGTTAACATATACTTATTGATCTTATTACCTATATTGCAGATACTATAATTATCCATCCACCCCTGAAGAGCAAGCATCGTCTCGTGAAACACATAGGCTATCATTGATGCTTGCTTGATCTTGCTTTTTTACATATTTGTACAACTGTATGTGGATTGCTGTTCTTTTACTGTGTATGTACACCTATCGGCTTGGCAAATTTATATTTATTGCTGTTGCTTTTATATGCATGGTATTTTTCAATAAATTGAGAATCTTCTACTCTTGTTATGAATATTGGCTAACCTCTCTCACCTCACTCAAAGTCCCAGGGCGATTTCTATGTTTTTATGTATTGTAATAGGGATGGAGGTGTTATAGTTGTGACATCAGACCTTATTATTTTTCTCATTTGCCATGTAGTCACCCAATTAGTCAGTGCATTGAGGTCGGCTTGTAAATTGGAGACATCCTGTAAGGATGTTATTCCACTGCATAGCTTTATGTCATCTGCAAAGACTGAAATGGTACTTTTAATCCCAGACCCTATGTCATTTATAAAGATATTAAAAAGTAAGGGTCCCAACACTGAACCTTGGGGTACACCACCGATAACCTTAGACCATTCAGAGTAAGAATCATTAACCAATACTCCCTGAATTCTGTCTTTTAGACAGTTTTATATCCATTTACAAACTGATCTTTCCAAGCCTGTAGACTTTACCTTACACATAAGCAGTGTGTGGGGAACTGTATCGGACGCCTTTGCAAAATATAGGTATGCCATGTCCACAGCCACAAGTCCAAGGTTTCACTTACCTCCTCATAAAAAGATGGGCACCACAATTGGCCCTACGCCAATCCAGTGGTACTATTTCTGTCATTAATGAGTCCCTAAAAATTAGATACAATGGCTTTGAAATGACAGAGCTCAATTCTTTTAGGATCAGTGGGTGGTTACCTGTCAGGAAAGGGTCCGTCCGCTGGTAAGATATATCATTTGGCATGCAATACTGGGGTCCACCAGCAGGTGTCTCCTGGCAGTTTGGAACTGTCAGGGGAATCTTTCCCTGCTGGTGTTATTTCATCTTTTGGCCGCAGTACTGACGTCCACCAGCGGATGGATCCTGGCAGTATGGAGCAGACAACACTCCCTACGCTCAGGTGTTACATGAGGACAATTATTGTCAGTCCCATAAATACCCGGCAAGCCCTAACATGCTTGCCTTGGTATCTCTCTCCTTGAGCCCTGACCTTGTTTGCCTGTTAATCAATCCTGAACCTGCATCCGACCTCGTCCCTGAGCTTATCCTGACCCGGTTCCTTCTGTGTTCCTGTACCCTTCAGCCCGATCCATCCCCTCTCTGTCCTGTTGGTTCTCTGTCCCTCATTTACTGATCTTCCTGTGTATGACCTTGGCTTGGCTAACGTTTACGCTTCTGGAATATCCCTTGTCCTGCTGACCTGCCGTGTATGACCCTGGCTTGGCTGACCTCTGTGATTCTGGTACTGCCCCTTGCTGTATATATTGTTGTTGTTGGTGGGTTTGTTGGGTTGGTTGTGCACTGTTTGTGTTTTCTTATTTATCATCTATCTTAATAAATATCATTATTCACTTTACATGCGTTTTGGGTGATCTCTGTGCAGTCCACACAGTCTGGTCTACTAATTCTCCTGACAATACCATCTGGTCCAGGTGCTTTATCCACCTTTACTCTGTCTAAATATTTCTGGACCATATCACTTTTTTTAGCCATTGTGGATCATTTGGGGCTGTGTCACTACCACCCCCATTATGGACATGAGCTCCCCCATGTTCCTTTGTATACACAGAACTGAAGAATGTATTTAATAAATTTGCCTTCTCTTTGTCCCCAGTCACCCACTCTAGATTATTATGTGAAGGGTGAGGGTCTACATGCTCAGACCTGACCTTTTTACTACTTTTATTATATTTGAAGGTATTTTGGGGTTTGTCCTACTATCTTTTGCAATCTGTCGTTCGTTTTGAATTGTCCTTGGTTTCCTTTTTACATATTCTGTTATATTCTTTGTAACATTTAAACGACAATAGTGTTCCTTCATTTTTACATTTTTTAAAAGCTCTTTTCTTATTGTTTATAGCTTTTTAACTTTGGCTGTGAGCCACATAGGTTTTATTTATAAGTCTTTTAAAAGTATTGCCCATGAGATTATACATTGTAGTGAGTTTAAAAACAGTCTTTTTGAAGAATTTTGATTTCTGTTCTGTGTCCATTGATGCCAATATTCCCTTCCAGTCTAAATCCTGGAGAGCAGCCCAGTTAATATAGGTAAATTTAGGTGGGCTTCACTATAGCCTGCAAAGCCAGGTTATTCAGTGTCATGTAAAGTTTAGCTGGAGGACTCTGAGGGCTGTGCCTCAGTCACCTCCCCCTTGCATCTGGAAGCTTCTGAAAGGTTCTAGAACTTAGTGGGCGGAGGGGTGGAGACCTTAGCCTGAATATTCATGGGGACTCTACCAATACCTGGGGGAAGGACCGCCCACTAAGCGAAGAGTGCCCTATAAGTATTTGGGAGCCTGGCCATTTGGAGAGAGAAAGCAGGATCTAGAGGCCTAGAAGGGACCCCTGTGCTGGAGGGCTCTGCCTCCAGGCAGAAGTATTCCGCTGAGAGAGAGGGGGAAGAGATGGAGCCAGAGACTTCCTCACCCCCTGCATTCTCAGTGAGGCTTGGCTGTGACACCGTGATAGCAAGGGGTACCTGTACAGCAGAAGGCCTGGACAGAAGTCACCATCTTTTCTCCAGGAATCATCAGGGTCTGAGTGATCTCTATTTGTTCACCCCCCCTCTTCCAAGCCTACAAGGGAGAAAGAAGCCAGGTGCAAAACCTAGCTTGTTTTCCAGAGGGACAGTGCTTAACCTACCTTTATCCCTGCTGGGGACATTTCAAGTATTGAGCTGCCTGCTTTAGATTTATTCTTGTGGAAAAGTTTAGGATCCCTACAGAAGTTTCTCTTAAAGGGCTACAGTTTGGGATTTTTGTGCCAGGAGTCTGCAATCATTATCCAGTTTGCCCTCACAGTTTGTGCTTTAAATTCAGTTCTGGGCATCCCATACTACCCTAAAACCTGTCCAAATGCACATTGGCTGGCTATGCAGGTGAAGGGGGACCCCAAATCCAGCGGCCCTTTAGGGGTAACACTACATTTTTAACTCTGTAACTGTGCTGTCACTGAAGCTGGGAGCCAGTAGGATGGGCTCCCAATCATGTGATTACTATGACAGTCAATCAAAGTGATTAAATGATTGGGAAGCCCGTGTAATAATGACTCTGGCGATACAATCTCAGAAAGGGGGGGAGGGGAGCCGATGGGAAGAAGTTAATACTATTATAATTATTTATTTAGAATTCTGCTTTGAACCCAATGGGACTTTTTTCACAGCTTTGTTTCCTTTATATTAAAGTTTAAAAATACCTAACACAATAACCTAACTAATAAATGAAAACTTTGGCATTTAAATAGTAATTTATTACTACAGATCTTTACGCTAAGGGAAATTTGAGGTGGAACAAGGGACCAAAGGACTTGGTTCTAAAAGAGGGACAGTCCCTTGGAGGGACAGTTGTGAGGTATGTAGAGACATTGTTACATTTCTATATCTGCAACCCGCTGTACTGTCTCGACATTGTCATGCAGCCTGGCTAGAAATATTTTCTCTAGAGACCGAGATTCTTGTGTATTCAGTTGTTTCTGCAATATAGTTTGTTATTTATTCTGTTTATTGTAATGCAATTTTGTGTTCCTATTTCATGCATTCTTATTTTGCTTCCCAGTTATCCTCACCCCGTTACTCCCATGAATTCTTCAGCCTTCTGCAGACAGTCTTGCTTACTGGAGGATGACGTGCAGTCCAAAGGGTAATGCGCAGTGAGGACACAACATCTCCTTTGCAGTCATTTCCAAATGTCAAGGCTAAAACCCCTAACAAAAAGTGACTTCTCTTTTCAACTTGCTAATACAATGTCGTGGACAATCAAATTTTATCGCTAAACAAGATTACATTTGGAAGTCACATAGAATTAGGCCTTAAAAAAAAACACATGTCAATCTTTGCTCGTAAACACTAGTCAGAACTCATCAGATTCATAGATTTTAAAGGAAATGTATTGTACTTTTGAAAGATGCTTTCAAAGTAAATGTTTGGATTGAGGGTGATACCATTTATTGGCTAACTAAATAAACTGTAGTGCAAGCTTTCAAAGCATGCTGGCCTATTCTGCAAGGAAAAAAAAGTGGACTGATAGAAATAATGTGTAGCCCTACCCCTGTAAAAGCTGACTATTTTAGCTAGTTCTTCCCCAAACTGTGCAGAGGCTACCCATCACACAAGCAATAGTCCACTCACTTTGGCTCCAGAGTCTATGGGGTGTCTTTTATTTTTAGATTTATTGCTTGTAGAACTTATAACAGGTGAGGGGTTGGGGTGAAATGTAATACTCCAAAAATGATGATTTCTTTGAACAGTCCTTAAGCCAGTTAAAAAGGGGAAGGCTAGAACTGAGACCCTGCAAGAGCTGTCTCAGAGAGAGGCACTCCAACAGTAGAATAGCACACAATTCCTAGGATCCTGAGCTCAGGTCATGTCCTAAGGCAGCTACACACTTTCCAAACTCCACCAGGCACTTCTCAGTGAGTTCTCCAGACCAGATCCTTAGGTGAAACTGCTTAGTTGGCACCAAAGGTAATTAGGAATAGGCCCTCCAGCTCTGCCATACCCAGCACCTTGATGAACATCAGCAAACTCCAGCAAAACCGCCTTAAAGGGGCTTGGAGCTTCTCCAGAGGGGCAAGAACAGGGATGCTCCAGACTATGTCCAACCAGCCACCTACTTCTGCCCATTTGACTCTCCCAGCTCTCTGCGTTCTGGAAGCCTCCAGTATGCAAGGGGAAGCAATCAAACTTGCAGCCTGTGAGATCTAGAACAGCCCAGAAAAATCAATAGCTGCTCCATTGATTACAGAGGATCCAAAAATAACTGATCATCCTAGCAACCTACCTAGTAGGGTGCTATAATTGTTATCCTTTTTGATAGTGTTAAAAAAATCCCTACAGCTTTAGGTTGGGTTCACAGCTATGTGAATTGGATGCAGGTTTCTCCGCATCCAATTCTCATAGCAGGAGAATGTGACCGGCTCTCTATGGAGTCAGTTTACATATCTCCAGTGTGGCTGCGGAGAGCACTGCACAGAACTGCTGTGCATTTTTGGCTCCGGTTCAGGGCCGAATTCAGGCAAAGATTTGCAAAGAAGAATGGGCAAAAATGTCACTCTCTAGATGTGCAAAGCTGGTAGAGACATCCCCAAAAAGACTTGCAGCTGTAATTGCACTGAAAAGTGGTTATACAAAGTAGTGACTCAAGGGGGTTGAATACAAAGGCACACTACACTTTTCACATATTTATTTGTAAAAAAATGTTGAAAACCATTTTTCATTTTCCTTTCACGTCACAATTATGTGCCACTTTGTGTTGGTCTATCACATAAAATCCCAAAAAAATACATTTACGTTTTTGGTTGTAACATGACAAAATGTGGAAAATTCCAAGGGGTGTGAATACTTTTTCAAGGCACTGTAAATGGGAGCAACCATATTACTTTATTACAAAGGGAGATTCTAATTCCTGCTTTACATACCTACACAACGGACAGCAATCAAAAGCAATGTACACCTGTAGTGCCCCTTTGCTGTGGTTTGTTAAACCATTTCCCACACTGAGCTCTAGGCTAAGCCTAACCTAAGTCTGATCTTCAATGATGGTGGGTCTGATCTCAGTACTCAGGGGCCATTGGCCCCTGGCTCTTGACCCAGAGGCCATGTTGGGAAACATGTACATACTTCTGAGAGGCCTCTCTCAATATCTTTACTTGCCCAGTTATAGGCCATTTTGCATAAGTAGCATAGGAAAAACAGACAAATACCCATTTCCATTTTATTAAGTGATTATTGAACATGTTAGCAAAGTTATATTTCACAATTCCAAAGATATTGTAATAGCACAAAAGCATTCCTAAAATAGATTTAGAAACCTCAATCTTTACGGTGCTGGTAATGCAAGAGGGGGCTGATGGTACTCAAAAATCATAGTTCTCATATGATACAAACGATCAGAGTCTTACCACTGCTGTTTCCAATCTATCCCATCCTAGGGTGTCTTACTCTCCAGTGTTTATATTCAGTTCTCTACTCTTCAGTTCTTTAAACTCATCTCTTCTCCATTTTTCGTTCATAGAACCCCTTGACTCCTCCCACCAGGTCCTTTTATCTCCTGCTAGGGAGCATAGTTGAAAGACATCAAGTCTACCTAGCAACCCCTGAATGGGACTGCCCATAAACGGAACCTCACATAATTACACAAGGGCAAAACCAGGACAAACAGTGACATCCAGTGGTGTCTGCAGCAACCACAAAAGACAACCTCCCAGTGTATACAATAGGGTCCTAACATCCTGTTACATGCCCTGTGTGACAGATATCCATACCTTATCTCAACAGTTCTCAAAAATGTAGGATGAACAATTGCAAGCTTTCCCTAGTGGCTAATCTATAAACCTCTATATTTAATATAAGAACAAATCGTAAAAAATGTGAAAGTTTATATGAAGAACCATTCTATCATTTATCATTTCCTAGTCAGATGTATAAAATTGCTTTTTACAACCAATTTACTTAAGATCAAACATTAATTTTTACCTCCCATTGCATTATATTCCACTTAAATCTGTAATTCAGTGTCATTTTTTTCTTTTTTTAAATAGTTCATACATGTAACAACCTTTTTAAGTTAATACGTCTCTTAGGTGTTTGAGGCAGTGACCTAGAGAGGACTGTACTACAAGTACTCACTTTCTGCTTTTTTTAATGATAAACGTATGTTATTGTAGTGACCTCCGACCCCCCCTCTCATTTCTTGAGGCCTGGTGGTGACCCCCAGAGACAGGGATTGCTGACATTTCTCCTCAAGGTGCAGGTTACTAGGCATGGTGGGTAGTGTACAAGGTAGAAAGATGGGCGCCAGTCACTTTTATTCTTAAACAAAGAGAAATGTATTTCTCACAACAGAAAAATATGGGAGAGAGGGGTGGGGCACAGGAAAGCCTTAGTTGAATGCAACAGCAGACTGGTAGATCGGCAGTACAAAAAAGAGCCTTTAAGCTGGAACCAGCAATCTGTACTTTAGAGCATAGGCTGTCTCCTATAGCAACAAACTTGACTCACAGGAATTTCCCCGGATGAGTTCTCTCTTGAAGTTTTCCCAGCTACTTCACAGTTCCCGGCTGATGAAGAGTCACCTCTGGTACTTCCTCAGAACTCCATCTCTCTCAGCATTACTTCCAGGTAGTGCGCAGGCTCTCCCTTGCAGAACCTTGAACACATGGTTAGGCCTCAGGCTTCAGGCCTACCTAGCAGCAGCTGTTCCTCACACACCCACCCAGACCGCAATCTGGGTGAGAAGACCCAGATCATCTGACTTTCTTCAAATAAATACCTTCTCCCAGCATTCATAGCGGCCAGTCTGATTGGCAAGAGAAAGAAGTATTTTTATTCATATCCTGAATTCACTGTAGCCCATCATACTAATGCCAAAGGTAACAGTGCCACCTACTGACAAAAGGGAGAAACCACAGCTGAAACAGGACTAGGAGGAAACCCATTTGATCAATAAAGACTACAAATTAGCCAGGCCAGCTACCACCTAGCACAGCTAAATTTAATTGTAGCCCTGTTTAAAACAAGGGTGCTACATTATAAACTTTCAACTCTTCCATGTTCTGAATGCATCATTTAGGATCATATCTTAGAGAGAAATTCCAGCCTTTAAGTGTCCCTCTACCCCCAATACCCTAGAAGGTCTTCTCTTTCTGGGACAATCCATTGACTATTTTATTTACCCTACCTAATGCCCATCTTATTTACAGGGTAAACAGATGGCACTTACCCAGAGCAAGGCTTAACTTTGCATGTTTTAATAACTCTGTGGGCCATCAAAACAGTTGGGTGGGTTAAGAATGGAAGTACAGTGAACAATAATGTGTAAAGCATATTATCCTATAGCAACAACTATAAGTACAGTGAAGAAGTGACATTTAATTGGTAGCAGTGAATTACTGTACTTTGCTCAGTGTCACTGGTCTTTGCACTGCTTTATTGAGTAAATTAGAGTGGCGCATTCTTTCTTAAACTGTGTTGCTCAGTGCGTCTTTCCCTCAGGTTCTTTTATTTCTCAGACCTGCATCCCAAGTGATACGCTATCAAACGTGTTTGTGAAATCTAAATAGACTTGAGCATTTCATGGCTTGAGGTTCATAATTATTCATATAATCCTGGGAGGTTAATTGAGCATGATCTGTACATCATAAGATGCTGATTAGCACTGATGATTGTGTTGTAATACACTCTTGAAGACATCATATTGGTTTCTTCACAAAGGATGTCAGATTAGTAGTCACGTGTTCAGGTTTCATGTGACTTCAAATTAGGAAGCTCTTATTTCTGTAAGAAACAGCGAGAAATGTGCAGACAAAAGTAGAGTAGTGAATAGAAAGACAAGTGTGGCAAAATGGAAAGATACCATGGGCTTCAACCCTCTTGGGACCTCTTAGATCTTGTAGCCAAGCTGGTGACCAGCATGCTGGGGATACAACCTAGCAGAACCATAACATCACCCAAATCCACCTATAAACATTTATTAGTAGATTACCACTCCATGCATATCTGCACTATCAGTCTCAGTTCTACAAAAGGGATTATTTTAGAGACATGCGGCTCCAAATTGGGCCCCCTACACTTTAAACCTAACCTGATGACCATCATGCCAAGAAAAACAGAATATGCTGAGCCGATGCTGGTGAAGACAGCACTTGGTAATTTGGCAGCAGTGACCAGTTATCATTTGTGCAAGAGTTCCTAGCAATAACAATCAAGCCTGATTGTCCTTATTAGATCTTAAGCAGAACTAAAATCTACAATAGTTACCTCTCCTACAACAGTCCTAAGTCCCCTGCAGGAATCTTCTACCTGCCTTCTTCCTGGTGCAGGGATGAGGCCATCTCCATTGGCCGGTGTAGGATGAGATCACTACTACACATGTGCAGGAGTATAGTCATCCTGGCACACAGGAAAACTGTTCGCAGGCAGGTAGGTTTATTTTATTGCCATTGCTTGTCTCTTCTAAAAAAAGATCCAGTCTGCTCTCAGTTTTTAATTTAGGACTTTAGTACCACTTCAAGCCCTGATTAGGGGGGAGGTTTTAGGACTCTGAAGATTTTAACTCTTGATTTTGGTCTGGTGCTCCTTCTGTTGGTTTATGCCAAGGGTCTCCAAACTTTTTAGAACAAGGGCCACATTTTACAAATATTCATGAGCCAAGAAAACCTGTTTTATAAATGAGATAATCAAATTAATGCAAGGGGGACTCCTGAATGAAATATATGAATGAATACATTTGAATGAATTAGGTTTTACTTGGAGTTTTTTGTACACAGAATTAAATGATTTAGGACAACAGAGAAAAAAACTTCTGCAAATAAACCTGAGCGCGTCTAAATATTCCTTACATCAGAGCCCCACCACACATTGGAGTGCCAATTTGAGTCTCCCTCTTACATCAGGGTCCTCCTTACTTTAGAGTGCCCCCCTTATATCAGAGTCCCCATCGGATTCCTTATCTGAACCCTCATTTACATCAGAGTCCTCCTTTGCGTCAAGGTCCCCAATAGAGTTCCCCCTTACATCAGACAACCCTCTTATATCAAAGGCCTGGATAAAGTTGAATAAAAAAATCTAAATCGCAATAGAGGGTAAACAAAAGCAGCTAGCGCATCAACCAATATACGTTGATAAAAAAATGTGTAACATAGTGCAGCACTAAGTTGGTATATATATCATTCAATGATGAGTTCAAATGTGTAAACAAACAAAATCATACAAAATCATTCAACTATTAACAGTCCTCCAAATAAAGTAATTCCAGATAAATAGTTCTCAATCAAGTGCAAGGGGAGTAAATTCAAAAGAAAAAGTTCTTAGTAAAGTGTAAGGTGAGCAATTGTGGAAAAGACCCCTGAACGGGAATACACAGCCAGTAGTGGAAAAGAGTGTGTATTCCTGGAGTGATGAGAGCCAATGCGGGAAGATGCCATTTACTTGTTGAGCAGCGTATTTCTCATTATATAGGCGCACTTTGACTTCTTATAATTTGGAAGTCAAATTGTTCTGGTACGCGTGTTTTGGACCTAATGGTGAAGGTGCACTAGAGTGGTATTCCAATTCAACTTATCTTTTAGACACTGTTTTACGGTGTAGATTTCTTGGTGCCCTGTCTTTTCCACAATTACTCGTGATGCACTTTAGTGAGGACTGTTTAAGTGGAATTTACTCACCTTGCACTTGACTGCGGACCGGTGGCGGCCCGTCTATACGGGGCGCAAGGGCGCCGCCCCCCTAATCCTTGCCGGCCCCTAATCTACATGCAGGCATTGGACTCATGAATTTCAATGGGTTTTTTTTAACACATGATTAGAGCCTAAGGCTCTAATTGGCTCCATAAAAGAGTGGGCTCGGAGAGCAGAGCACTGCGGCCTGAGCCCACCCAGTTGTGTGACATTCCTCATTCCCCTCCCAGCCAATCAGGAAACAGGTCTTAAGACCCAATTGGGCGAGAGGAGAAGTGATCGTATTGGCCGCCGAGGAGGAAGCCGCCAAGGAGGAGGAGACACAGGGTGAAGCTGCAGTGAAGCCGAGGAGGAGACGCAGGGTGAAGCCGCCGAGGAGAAAGCGCTGCCCGTGACCTAGATGGGGTAAGTGCGGGGCTGGTGGGCTGACAAGCAAGCGACGGGGGGTTTGTTTGCCCCCCCAAAAATGGAGCACCACTGCTGCGGACGATTTATCTGGAATTACTTTATTTGGGGGACTGTTAATAGT
This sequence comes from Lithobates clamitans, assembly GCA_037952925.1. Classification (NCBI taxonomy): domain Eukaryota; kingdom Metazoa; phylum Chordata; class Amphibia; order Anura; family Ranidae; genus Lithobates; species Lithobates clamitans. Next base: position 1,471,605 of record JBBGZY010001301.1, read on the forward strand.
TGATTTATGCTATTAGTGACCCTTTGGTTACCCATTGGAGGGCAGCCCTGTTTGCATGTAAAGTGATTGTAAAGGCTCATTTTTTATTTTTTTTTAATGGCCTTAAAAATGGCCTTTTTAAATTTGATTGACAGCAGCGGGAGCCAACGGCTGCGCTGCAATCAATCTATCCAATCAAGAGCTGGGACCCCATGGAGAGAGGGACAGCGCGTCCTCGCCAAGGGAAATACGGGGCTCAGGTAAGTAAAACGGGGGGGCTGGTCACTGCCAGGTGTTCTTTCACCTTAATGCATAGGATTGCATAGGATCAAGTTGTAAAGCGCTACGTAAACTGTTGGCGCTATATAAATCCTGTATAATAATAATAATAATAGGATGCATTAAGGGGAAAAAACACGAGGGTTTACAACCCCTTTAAGTTACCTAATCAGAGCCAGTGAGCTTTCCGTATTATTGTTTTCTCTTCACTACTCTGTACATAGGTCATAAAGGGATGGACACGGTCAGCAACAATACTCAGGTAGGCCGTGGTGTTTAGATGGTGCTCAGTTGGTACTAAGGGGCCCAAAGTGTGCCAAGAAAATATCCCCCACACCATTACACCACCAGCCTGAATCGATACAAGGCAGGATGGATCCATGCTTTCATGTTGTTTATGGCAAATTCTGACCCTACCATCTGAATGTCGCAGCCGAAATCGAGACCAGGCAACGTTTTTCCAATCTTCTATTGTCCAATTTTGGTGAGCCTGTGCGAAATTGTAGCCTCAGTTTCCTGTTCTTAGCTGACAGGAGTGGCACCCGGTGTGGTCTTCTGCTGCTGTAGCCCATCTGCTTCAAGGTTCAATGTGTTGTGCATTCAGAGATGGTATTCTGAATACCTTGATTGTAACAAGTGGTTATTTGAGTTACTTTTGCCTTTCCATCATCTCCAACCAGTCTGCCCATTCTCCACTGACACCAACAAGGCATTTTCCTCCGCACAACTGCCGCTCACTGGATATTTTCTCCTTTTCAGGCCATTCTCTGTAAACCCGAGAGATTTTTGTGCATGAAAATCCCAGTAGATCAGCAGTTTTTAAAATACACAGACCAGCCCGTCTGGCACCAACAACTATGCCACGTTCAAAGTCAATCCCCTTTCTTCCCATTCTGATGCACGGTTTCAACTTCAGCAAGTCTTCTTCACCATGTCTAGATGGCTAAATACATTGAGTCGCTGCCATGTGGTTGGCTGATTAGCAATTTGTGGTACCAAGCAATTGAACAGGTGTACCTAATAAAGTGTCCAGTGAGTGTACAGTATGTTGATCCAAGCTGGACTAATGTATCCATGCAAACAATGCCATACCTGGAAATCGTCTTTAAAGTATGCATTGACTAAGGATAACACAAGCTGGCATCCATGTAGAATTTATAGGTGGCATCGCTTATAGCGGTAATAAAACTAAAACTAAAATGTAACAAATTGCAGCTTACCAATCCTTAGATGTGGTGGCTGCATCAGTTTTCTTTTGGTCTTTTTCCCTCTGTTTTCACCTGGTGATCTGGCCAGTAACACACCTCCTCTATTAGTGAGACACAACCCTGGACAAAGGAGCACAGGAGGCACAACAGACAGCAGCATTGTCAGTCTCTGGAGGAGGGGTGGTGTAGTGTTAAACGTAATATCAGGTTTAGATACACTCACAAATTGAAGCCAAATTCCAGCTCACACTATATTCAGTTACATTAAACTGTTTTTTTTCCTTTTGGGATAACTGTTTTACATGAATAAATAAAAGCTAATCATTTTAATCCCCCCCCCCCCCCGCCAGTGTTAATGGTTTGTCTCATCCATGTACTGTAAATGAATACATTCTGCTGGAGAGCTTGAGCTTGTGAAAAATAACAGACTTACTGGTTGGTTCACCAGATAAAAATAGAAGAAAGAAAGCCTAAAAAAGGAAACAAATGCAGCCATCACATCTAAGAATTGGTAAGCTGCAATTTAAAAAAAAAAAGTTTGCTTTGGGTTTAATACTGCTTTATCCCTGATCGTGTCATGATTGAGGCAGGAGGAGGGGACTTTGGGGAGCAGGGCCCAGGAATGAGTATATGACTTTGGGGAGGTGGGCCTAGGAATGAGTATATGACTTTGAGGAGCTGGGCTCAGGAATGAGTATATGACTTTGGGGAGGTGGGCCTAGGAATGAGTATATGACTTTGAGGAGCTGGGCTCAGGAATGAGTATATGACTTTGGGGAGGTGGGCCTAGGAATGAGTATATGACTTTGGGGAGCTGGGCCCAGGAATGAGTATATGACTTTGGGGAGCTGGGCCCAGGAATAAGTATATGACTTTGGGAGCTGGGCCCAGGATTGAGTATATGACTTTGGGGAGCTGGGCCCTGGAATGAGTATATGACTTTGGGGAGCTGGGCCCAGGAATGAGTATATGACTTTGGAAAGCTGAGCCCAGGAATGAGTATATGACTTTGGGGAGCTGGGCCCAGGAATGAGTATATGACTTTGGAAAGCTGAGCCCAGGAATGAGTATATGACTTTGGGAAGCTGGGCCCAGGAATCAGTATATGACTTTGGGGAGCTGGGCCTAGGAATAAGTATATGACTTTGGGAGCTGGGCCCAGGATTGAGTATATGACTTTGGGAAGCTGGGCCCAGGAATCAGTATATGACTTTGGGGAGCTGGGCCTAGGAATAAGTATATGACTTTGAGGAGCTGGGCTCAGGAATGAGTATATGACTTTGGGGAGGTGGGCCTAGGAATGAGTATATGACTTTGGGGAGCTGGGCCCAGGAATGAGTATATGACTTTGGGAGCTGGGCCCAGGATTGAGTATATGACTTTGGGGAGCTGGGCCCAGGAATGAGTATATGACTTTGGAAAGCTGAGCCCAGGAATGAGTATATGACTTTGGGGAGCTGGGCCCAGGAATGAGTATATGACTTTGGAAAGCTGAGCCCAGGAATGAGTATATGACTTTGGGAAGCTGGGCCCAGGAATCAGTATATGACTTTGGGGAGCTGGGCCTAGGAATAAGTATATGACTTTGGGAGCTGGGCCCAGGATTGAGTATATGACTTTGGGGAGCTGGGCCCAGGAATGAGTATATGACTTTGGAAAGCTGAGCCCAGGAATGAGTATATGACTTTGGAAAGCTGAGCCCAGGAATGAGTATAAGACTTTAGGGTGCTGGGCCCAGGAATAAGTATATGACTTTGGGGAGCTGGGCCCTGGCATGAGTATATGACTTTGGAAAGCTGAGCCCAGGAATAAGTATATGACTTTGAGAAGCTGGGCCCAGGAATGAGTATATGACTTTGGGAAGCTGGGCCCAGGAATGAGTATATGACTTTGGGAAGCTGGGCCCAGGAATAAGTATATGACTTTGGGAAGCTGGGCCCTGGAATGAGTATATGACTTTGGGGAGCTGGGCCCAGGAATGAGTATATGACTTTGGAAAGCTGAGCCCAGGAATGAGTATATGACTTTGGAAAGCTGAGCCCAGGAATGAGTATATGACTTTGGGGAGCTGGGCCCTGGAATGAGTATATGACTTTGGAAAGCTGAGCCCAGAAATAAGTATATGACTTTGGGAAGCTGGGCCCAGGAATGAGTATATGACTTTGGGAAGCTGGGCCCAGGAATGAGTATATGACTTTGGGAAGCTGGGCCCAGGAATGAGTATATGACTTTGGGAAGCTGAGCCCAGGAATGAGTATATGACTTTGGGAAGCTGAGCCCAGGAATGAGTATATGACTTTGGGAAGCTGGGCCCAGGAATAAGTATATGACTTTTGGGAAGCTGGGCCCAGGAATGAGTATTTGATTTTGGGGAGCTGGGCCCAGGAATTAGTGTATGACTTTGGGGAGCTGGGCCCAGGAATAAGTATATGACTTTGGGAAGTTGGGCCCAGGAATGAGTATATGACTTTGGGGAGCTGGGCCCAGGAATAAGTATATGACTTTGGGGAGCTGGGCCCAGGAATGAGTATATGACTTTGGGGAGCAGGGCCCAGGAATGAGTATATGACTTTGGTGTGGTGGGCCCAGGAATGAGTATATGACTTTGGGGAGCTGGGCCCAGGAATAAGTACATGACTTTGGGGAGCTGGGCCCAGGAATGAGTATATGACTTTGGGGAGCTGGGCCCAGGAATGAGTATATGACTTTAGGAAGCTGGGCCCAGGAATGAGTATATGACTTTGGGGAGCTGGGCCCAGGAATAAGTATATGACTTTGGGGAGCTGGGCCCAGGAATGAGTATATGACTTTGTGGAGCTGGGCCCAGGAATGAGTATATGACTTTGGGGAGCTGGGCCCAGGAATGAGTATATGACTTTGGGGAGCTGGGCCCAGGAATGAGTATATGACTTTAGGAAGCTGGGCCCAGGAATGAGTATATGACTTTGGGGAGCTGGGCCCAGGAATGAGTATATGACTTTGGGGAGCTGGGCCCAGGAATGAGTGTATGACTTTGGTGAGCTGGGCCCAGGAATGAGTATATGACTTTGGGGAGCTGGGCCCAGGAATGAGTATATGACTTTGGGGAGCTGGGCCCAGGAATGATTATATGACTTTGGGAAGCTGGGCCAAGGAATGAGTATATGACTTTGGGGAGCTGGGCCCAGGAATGAGTATATGACTTTGGGGAGCTGGGCCCAGGAATGAGTATATGACTTTGGGGAGCTGGGCCCAGGAATGAGTATATGCAGTCTTGCTCAAAGCCCTTTTAGCTCAGTCCAATGGGGTAGTCATCTTATATGCATTCCTCAGCAGTTGATACCATGACACATATTACAAATGTTTCTGCCAAAAAAATAAAATGACTCACAGGTTCCCACGGACTCACGCTGCGCGTTCCTCTGCCAGAGCGCACATTATTTTCTTATAATTCTATTTCGAACATCAGGTGGTTATTCCAAAAGTATAATGGCCTAAATCCCAAAATGAATATGTAAAGAACTCAATTGCATTTAGCCAGTAGGAGCTGTAATATAAAATGTCATTTTCAGTGCATTTTAAAACACTTTATAAAATATAGCTACTCATTAAATTACTATTAAATGAATTGAAAATCTGCACAAATCAGTAAAAACAAAAGACTTTAATTAAGTCATACATCTATGTATATGTAATGCTGAATAAAGAGTAAAAGAGCAACGTATTCACTCCTTTCAAATGATAAAAATGTGAAAGATCAAAAGTTTATTCCGTCCGATATTAAAAATGTGATATTAGGTGGATCAAAAGCACACATTATCCTTTAACAATGATATAAACTCTGGCTGTTGAGTTCTAATATGTTACTGAAGGGCAAATTTAAGCATTAGTGGTAAGTCATCAGTGAGTGGTTGATGCTATCCAGCAAGCACTGCAACTGTGGCAAAAGTCCCAAAATTCACACAATTTAACCCTTGTTAAAAAAAAAAAAAATAGGTCTGAAAAAGTGGTTGTAGAGGCTGAAGGGTTTTTTTGCCTTAATGCATTTTCTGCATTAAAAGAAAAGTGTGGACTCCTTTTTTATTTTTGAATCATACTTACCTAGGTGGGTGCAGCAGTGGTCCGATGCTGTATCTGTCCCCCGCCGGCTCTAACACTGAGAACCAAGCGATCAAACACGGCTGATCGCTCGGTTCTCAGAGCTCCCCAAGCAGAGAGCTGCTGACTGTCAGGCACCGGCTCTCTGCTCTGCCCCCTCCTGCCTCATTGGAGCACTGAGCTGTAGAGGGGGCGGGATCGGCTGGCTCAGCCTCCCAGAGACCGGATACCAATCCAGGCATGTGGGCGGATCCTGACTTCATTGTTGTGATCTTGCCCGAGCCTGGACCAGCTCTGTGATGTCAGCCGTCAGCGCGCTTCAGCCCGCTGTCAGCTGAAGACAGATCACAGGAGTGCGGAACGAACTGCATGCCTGTGATTCAGGAGAAGTACAGCCAAGCGAGCTTTGGCTGTACTCCTTTAAGGTAAAAAAAAAACTTCCAAGATTAGCTCCCCCCCCCCCAAGTCCCCCTAAATACTTATCTGAGCCTAATCTCATTTCAGCGCTGTGCCTGAAGGCAGTATCACTGGTCTTTCTCTGGTATCTCCCTGGGTTACCTTCTGACAGCATGGATTGAGACCGTGTTTGGTCTGAAGTGACATATACATTCCATCTTCTCCTATGTAATTTAAAGAGGAACTGCAGTCTGCTCAAATAATTTGTAATAAAAACATATTTGCCATTCTGAAGCTTCCCTCCAACCACTTTGCATATTATTTTATATATACTGTGATTCTGTACTTGCCAAATATGCTGCAGAAATCTCCCTCCACTGAGTCTGGCTGCTGCCATTTTAACTGTGGGCAGCTGAAGCTGCTGCCTGTTCACTTCCTGGATTTACACAGACACACAGTGGCACACCTCCAGCTCTGCAGCTCTCATTGGCTCTCTTATGACTCACCCCCCCTCCCTTTCTGGCAAACTCTCATGAGAGTGAGAGAAAGAGCTGTGCATGATGTCATAAGCCTAGGCTAATGACCAGACAAGAAACAGAAAGTGGACTTATAAGGTATTTACTGGCAGAAAAAAAAAATGTTTTACTGTCCAAAGGTAAAACAACAAGGGCAGAGGATTTATTAGATGGAAAGATGAAAAAATGACTGAAGGTCCACTTTAATGATCCTTTGTCAGCAGCTTTTGAACTGATGGGCTGTCTATCTTATTGCCTGTGTTTTCCTGTCTGTGTGGAAAGAATGCATATATAACTTGGTGCAGTTCTAACCCCTATGCCGTCTAGACAGGCGGTGGAAGGTTTTCATATATAGATTTTTTTATCAACTTCATGCTTATATTTAAATACATGAGGTTTAGACCATCTGGCTTATCTTGTTGCTCCGGTGCCCGCCCAGGGAGATTCTTTTTCATGCATGTGTATTCACATTCAGGCAAGTGAGACCTGTCTTTTCTTACACTACCCCTTCGTGTGTCCTGATGAAGCGAACCAGTGAAACGCGTTGACGCACAAGTGCTCATCCATCTGATACGGTGTCACGATATTTCTCATAGTACTTGCCCATTCTGGCCCAAATTCTACACATATGTAATTACTGTACATGTTTTTAATTCCTGTGTTTTGACTTTGCAATTTTTAATGTTGTTATGTACAAATAAAATATATTTTTGTATACAATTTATGTGGTCCAAATTGCCTCTAAAGTCTGACCTTCTAGTTTTTTCTTCTTTGGTTTCTCTCTCTCCCTCTCCTCATTGGACATGAAGGCAGCAGCAGGAGCTATTGGCTCCTGCTGCTGTCAATCAAATCCAATGAGTGGGGCTGAGCCACACTATGTATGCCTAGAAATATACAGAGCCCCGCTCGGGAGCAAGCCTACACGTCTGCCCCATAGCATAGAAGAGGAATAGGGAGACCCCAAAAGAGGAGGTATGGGGCCGTTCTGTGCAATACCATTGCACAGCGAAGGAAGTATAACATGTTCATTCTTTTATTTTAAAAAATAGCCTTTAGTAACTCTTTAAAACCCCCAAACAGAATATGTTGTATATTTTCTGAAAGCAGAGACCCTGGAGAATAAAAAAATAACGGTTTATTAAGCAAATATTTTCAGTAAAAAATACCGTAGCATTAATTTTGGTGCACAAAAACACAATTTTTTTTAGTAAATATAAAAGATGAGATGAGTAAATAGTTACCCAACATGGCAAGCCTTAAAATTGTGTGTCTGTGAAATGACAAAGAACTTTGGTACCCCAATTTTTCCATAGGTGAGGCAATAAAAGCCTTTACAGGCCATCAGTTTAGAATAAACTGTGACAAATGGGCCTAGAATTACTGCTTCCACTCTGGCATGTGCAGCAATATGTAACATGTGTAATAAAAATTAGACATGTGCAAATCGTTTAGTTCCGAACTCATTTTTTAACAAATTTCGACAAATTTGTTAATTCGGAAATGTCCGAATTAACGAAAACCTGTTTAACAAATTTTTCCGAATATTTGTAAAAATTTGAATATTCGAAAATTTGTAAATTCGAACACTCGTAAATTCGTACATTCGCACATTCGTAAATTCGTACATTTGTAAATTCGTACATTCATAAATTCATAAAAGAGTAACCTTAGTAAATTTGTAAAATCGTAAATCTGAAATAATAATTAATTAATAATAACTTAACTATTACTAACTATTAAATTATAGGTATTGTAATTTCCTTTCAAATTTGGCTTAGTGAACGTAACAAATACAAATTTATCCAAAGTTATGAATTATCCGAAATAACGAATGCCATATCCAAACAAATGAAACATAATAAATTAATAATAATAAATAACAATAATAATAATAAAAACTTTTCATTATTATTATTTAATATTAATTTGTTACATTCCATTTGTTTAGATGCGGCATTCGTTATTTCGGATAATTCGTAACTTCGGATAAATTCGTTACGTTCACTAACAGCCACATTTGAAAGGAAATTACAATATCTATAATTTAATAGTTAGTTACTATTTTAGATTTTGGAATTTCCGGGTTTTTGGATTTTTGAATTTCGAATTTCCAAATTTCCGAATCTACGAATGTACGAATTTATGAATTTATGAATGTACGAATGTACCAATTTACTAATGTAAGAATTTACGAATGTACAAATTTACGAATTGCGTTCATAACGAATGATGCGAAAAAATAAAAAAAAAACGAATGAAACAAAAACAAACAAATTTCTTGGCAGTGCACATGTCTAATAAAAATCAATGTTTTTACTGGTAGGCTCCACAATATGTGTGGCTGTTGGTCCTCTATGTATATAGTGGTGGGACAGGCGCAAAAGTTTATTAAATTTTTTTTTTTTGGGAGGGAGGATTTAAGGGCTTGGGTATATACTGTACCATAGGGGACCAATAGCCTCCTATGTGATAGCCTGTTTCCCTTTAATGGGACATCAAGGGTCTAATAGGCTCCCCTAAATACCACTAAAGCTAATGGAGCACAGATTGCATTCCGTTAGCTTCTTCCCTGACCACAGTGGCCGGGTAAAGTGACAGCAGAAATCGAAAGTGATGAATTCCCAGAATGTACCGGGGGGTCCATGGAATTAAAATTCCCCTCAGTGTGACCCCACAAGGGTCCTATCACCTATAAGGAAATGTGGCGTCACTGGAACAGGAAAACATAGACAGAAATAAAAACAAAGCAAAAAGTTGTAACATTTCCCCACACAGCAGGAATTGCCAACTTCTATGACTGAAGCTATAATTATTGTATTGCATAAGGAGGGAAAGGACCCATTGGAACCAGGATCTTACAGACCTATATCCCTACTCTGCTCTGATGTTAAGATACTAGCAAAGGTCCTGGCAGGGAGGCTAAGAAAGATCATTCATAAAGTAGTCCACCAAGATCAAACAGGGTTTATCCCAAATAGAGCAACAAGTATGAACATCAGGAGGGTGTTTTTGAACCTTCAGATACCCACAGATAATATGGGCTCGAGAGCAGTTATGCTGCTTGACGTGGTAAAAGCATTTGATAGCGTAGAATGGGAGTACATCTGGCGGGTACTAAGGGAGTTTGGGTTTGGCCCCTCCTTTATTAGCTGGGTAAAAGTACTTTATAATGATCCTAAAGCTAAAGTAAGAATTAATGGCGACTATTCATCGGAGTTCCAACTAGAAAGAGGCTCAAGGCAAGGCTGCCCCTTGTCCCCTCTAATATTTGCCTTGGCAATGGAGCCATTAGCTATAACAATAAGGCAGAATAGGATAATAAAAGGATTCCAGAGAGTAGAGGGGGAAGAACGGATCGCACTGTATGCGGACGACGTACTCATATTCTTAGGTGACCTGGAGGGATCCCTTAACCAGGTGTTGGAAATACTCTCAGGATTTGGAAGAGTTTCGGGCTTAACCATAAACCAGGAGAAATCGGTGCTGCTACCGATAGATCCTGTGGGAGAGAACGTCCCAGTTAGTAATTTACATATGGAAATAGTAGAGTCAACAAAATACTTGGGTATAAAGTTAACAAAAGATCCAGAGGAATATTTAGATAATAACTTGACCCCCCTCTTGAGGAAATTTAAAAGTAAGACTGAAATTTGGAGAGGTCTGCCTCTGTCAGTGGCGGGGAGATGCAACTTGATCAAAATGTTGTGGCTCCCCCAGCTACTGTACGTTATGCATAATTCCCCAATATGGATAAGCCGGAACTGGTTTAAAAAAATAGATACACTACTGAGAGACCTTATCTGGAAAGGGAGACCCTCTAGGATAGGACTACAAACCCTACAATTGTCATCGCAAGAAGGGGGATTAGCGGTGCCTCACCCAAGGGGCTATTTTTTGGCAGCACAGTTGCAGCAACTGGGGAGAGGCCCCGGTCTTAACGGCCATAATAGGAGAGAACTGATGATTATGGGAGCACCTCATGGGACAGTGACAGAAGTACTCGAGGCGAACTCCTTCTTGCACAATCCCCCAACGATAAAATTGATGAAAAAAGTATGGAACACCATCAAGGCCATGAAGGGAATGGGAGGTTTGATGAAATGTACCCCACTGTGGAATAATAAGAACTTAGAGGAATTAAAAGAAATAGGGAAAATAAAATCATGGGAAATGAGAGGGATAAATAAACTATGTCAGTTGTACAATCAAAATACCTTAAAAACATTTGGATCACTTAAGGAGGAATTTGGTATCCCAGACCATTCATATTTTAGTTACCAACAAATTAAACATGCCTTGAGCAGACAGTTTGGAGGACAAGGGCCAGTTTGGAATAGGTCCACTATATTTCAAAAATTAGACGTGCAGGGTGGACATGGGGGGTCCATAGCCGAAATGTACCCAGATATAAGTAAAAGTATTGTAGAGTCTCCAGGAAAATTGAAATGCAGATCTAAATGGGAAGAAGATCTGGGAGTAATATCGGATGAACAATGGAAAGAGATATTGGCGGGAGGTCACCAGGTCTCAGTTTCACCAGCTCAGAAAGTCTCACAATTAATGCTACTGCATAGGACATACTACACTCCTAAAAGGCTATTCAGGTTTGGAGGGAGGAAAGATGACAAATGTCCTAGATGTCAGGAATCGGGGGATCTAATCCACATGATATGGAAATGCCCGAAACTATTCCGTTATTGGAGTGAAGTGGTGGAAACGCTAAATAAGATCCTCGCGTTAGAACTTAAAACAGAGCCAAAACTATGCATCTTGGGAGTAGAGGGAAATACAAGAAGAGGAAATTTCAAAATTAAAATAGTAAGAAGATGCCTATTCCAAGCAAGGAAGTTAATAGCTTTGAGATGGCAGGCAAGAACCCCCCCCACAAAGGAAGATTGGATTAAAACGGTGATAGAAACAATGTGGAAGGAAAAAGTAGTATACACGAAGAGAAAGAACTTGAAAGAATTTAAAAGATTATGGAACCCTTGGCTAGAAGAATTGGGATACCCAATGTGAGGGAATGATAAGAGAAGCAGCCCCTTTGTAGGTAAACTAAGTAAGAAATAGTGAGGCATGCTTAGGGGAGGGGGGAGGGACAGGATGGGAGGAGGGCGGGAGGAATATACGAGGGGAAAATAATTAGGGTATACCTTTTCTGCCATAGCAATATGTGTTCATAAATGTATATATAGTAGTTACATTTAAAAATGGGTATGCTTGTTTTTTTTTTAAAATCTGTTTTTTGTATAATGTGGAAAAAAAAAAACCAATAAAGATTATGAAAATTAAAAAAACATTTCCCCACACAGCTAAAATGTATTTGTGATTTTGTCTGTGTCCCCAAAGGAGAGATTTCACATTACTCCCTGTGCTGACAGCGGAAAGCACAGATGGCAATAAAAACTTGAGAGAGGCTGTAAAATACTGATAAATGACATATATGCTGTAGCCTGTCACTAGCATTAATAAAGCTGTCTTTGTTTTTCTAAATCCCCCTGTAACATGGTTTTATTACTTAACGATTCTAGCAGTAGATCCTTCATTTTTACACTTCTTTTAACAGGGTGACCATGCCATTCATTCTGCACTGAAATCACATAGCATGTTGTCATGAAAATAGACACACACAAAGCCCAACTCCAGCTCACACGTTTTAAGCAGTTACAGCCCGGATGTTAAAGCATTTGTTACCCCAACATTTCATATTCCCGATATGTGCTGCTGTACCATGTACTTGTATGAGAGAGTATCCTGTCCTCTTTTTATTGCTACCTTTGTGTGAAATCCCTGGTGCTCATGCCAGTCCCTCTGCTTTCCTATTACAAACTGACCACACTAAGCAAGAGAGCACACCTTGGTCAGTTCTCTATTATGCTGCACATGCCCATGTTGAGGGCATGTGGCCTGGTATGGTTCAGGGGGGGGGGCGCTCTCTAGTCCCCCCTCTTTTCCTGCGGCCTGCTCTCCTCTAATGATCAGACCTGACACAACCCCCCCTCCCCCCTGCACAGCCTTTCACTGGGAAGCTCAGTGTCCTGCTGCTTCTCCTCCCCCAGCTCTTATGCAACGGAGAGCAGAGGGAATGTGACCTCTTATAAAAAAGGGGAAAAAAGTATTTATAATGTATTATTATTATTATTATTATACAGGATTTATATAGCGCCGACAGTTTACGCAGCGCTTTACAACATTAGGGCAGACAGTACAAGTACAATACAATTCAATACAGGAGGAATCAGAGGGCCCTGCTCGTTAGAGCTTACAATCTAGGAGGGATTTTTATATCTATACGCAAATGTTTTGCCTTTCATTCCTATTTTAAACGGAATGGGTTGTTTTACAAGGCAATTGTTTACAATCACTTTAACCACTTCACCCCAGGAAGATTTGACCCCCTTCCTAACCAGAGCACTTTTTGTGATACGGCACTGCGTCGTTTTAACTGACAATTGCGTGGCCGTTGTGACGTTACACCAAAACAAAATTGATGTCATTTTTTTCCCCACAAATAGAGCTTTCTTTTGGTGGTATTTGATCACCTCTGTGGTTTTTATTTTTTGCGCTATAAACAAAAAAAGAGCGACAATTTTGAAAAAAAAGCAATATTTTTTACTTTTTGCTATAATAAATATCCCCCAAAAATATATAAAAGAACAAATTTTTTCCTCAGTTTAGGCCAATATATATTCTTCTACATATTTTAGGTAAAAAAAAAAAAAAAAATCGCAATAAGCGTATATTGATTGGTTTGCGCAAAAGTTATAGTGTCTATAAAATAGAGGATAGATTTATGGCATTTTTATTATTTTTTTTTTATTAGTAATGGTGGCGATCTGCGATTTTTATCATGACTGCGACATTATGGCGGACACATCGCACACTTTTGACACTCGTTTGGGACCATTGTCATTAATACAGCGATCAGTGCTATAATAATGCACTGATTACTGTGTAAATGACACTGGCAAGGAAGGGGTTAAACACTAGGGGGCGATCAAGGGGTTAAGTGTGTCCTAGGGACTGATTCTAACTGTGGGGGGGATGGGTTACCACTGACATGGCAGCGATCACTGCTCCCGATCACAGGGAGCAGTGAATCTCTGTCACGTCACTAGGCAGAACAGGAAAATGCCTTGTTTACATCTATGTGGTCCAAATTGCCTCTAAAGTCTGACCTTCTAGTTTTTTCTTCTTTGGTTTCCTCCTCTCCTCATTGGACATGGAGGCAGCAGCAGGAGCTATTGGCTAAGCATCTCCCCGTTCTGTGGCTCCGTGACACGATCGCGGGACACCGGCGGACATCGAGTCCGTGGACCCGCGGGCACGGTCACACTGTCCCACCAATTAAAGGGGACTTACAGGTATGCCCATTTGCCCACTGCTGCCATTGTGTCGATGTATATTGGCGTGCAGCGGTCGGCAATTGGTTAAAATGTTACTAAACCCACAACAGTAAAATCAGTCTGTATGTGCAGTTAAAGCGGGGGTCCACCTATCTATCATTTTTTTTTTTTTGAGTTCATTCACAAACTTTTCTTTTCAGCATTACATACTCACATATTGTGTGTAATATGTCCGCCTGTGTCAGATTTAGTCGGAAAGAATAACTTATATTATTCACTGCAGGCGAAGGTTTCCATCTTCATTGTGGGCATTTGAAGCCCACAAGCATTTATTTCCTGGATGTGGTGAATGCTGTGCTCCCAGCATTCACCGCTCGTTCCTGCACATGCTCAGTGGCATCCTGGGAAGCCTGAGACTAGCTCCCAGGAGTCTGGGAGAGGCTAGAAATACGCCTACTCCCACGGGAGGAGAACCAGGAAGTGCAAAGAAGAATAGAAAAATAAAAGGTAATTACGGCGATTTAAATTTTTTTAAAAGGCATGTCAGCATCTAGGCAAGGAAGAGAATACATACAGATATTGTTCAAAATTTGGGTGGAACCCCGCTTTAAGCATGCTTGATATACTCACTGTGGAACCTAAGGGGTTAATCCTGTGCACTCTGGGGGCACTCTGCACATGCTTAGTTTGGTATGTATTGCTAGAAAGTTTTTTTTTCTTGGGAGGGTGCATGTGATCAGCACAGGGCCAAACAGCACTGCCTAAGACCGAGGGTCAGGGGTCCTGCAGCCTTATAGGACAGTCGGAGTGGAATGAAAACTCTTCCTACAAGCTTTAACCAGACACTGATAGAAGTCACAAGACTGCTACGTACTGCTGATGATAAAATGTATTTAGCAGTTTCTAGTGTAGCGGCGCCCCATGGGGTTACTGCATGTAGTAGTTCCACACATCACCCTGCTTGGCCAGACATTCACTTCAGACACTCCTTTCCAGTCAATAAACAGTCCTTTAGCTTGTTTTTGTTGTTTTTATTTAGGGGAATAAACTTGGATGGGGAAAAGGCACACGGGATGCCCAAATAATGAATCTTGCTTGTTTGAACAAAGATGGTTGAATCTATAGTGACAGTCTCCAAAGCTCCACACTCCTCCAGCACACTACATGAGATCACTTTGCTTTCTCTACTGTGCAATCCTAGATTCCTGACACTGTTAGCACATGGTTAGGCCTCACTCCGAATAAGTCCCAACAGTTCACTAATACCTATTTGCTGGCAGGGGTCTGCAGTCCCCTATGGTGTAGCAACCAATGACATTTGTGCAAACTGAAACTTGGTGGACTACTGATTCCAGAAAGTCCGGTGCAAATCCTAACCTGGTGGACAACTGATTCCAGAAAGTCCAGTGCAAATCCTAACCTGGTGGACTACTGATTCCAGAAAGTCCGTCGCAAATCCTAACCTGGTGGACTACTGATTCCAGAAAGTCCGGTGCAAATCTGGCACACAGACAGGCGAATGACCTGAGCGAGAGAAGTCCTCAGAAATTGTATATTGAGTCCATAAGTACAGAAAAGGAAGGGGGGGAGCCACCTGAGTGTAGTATTTAAGCATCAGCATTTATTCCGTAAGGGTAAAAACACTTACAAGATGTAAGGCATGTTCACGCTTGTCATCAGCCCCATGGCTGCCGCTGTCCTGCAGGCTCGTCTGGTGGTTCGGATGGCTGGATGAAAGGAGTCAGGAAGCTGGGACGCCTAGATGTGACCAGGATGTTCGTGCTAACCGGTGTGGACTGCACGGGCAGAAATTACGTCACCGGAGGAGGCAGGGTCTGAGTTCGTGATGACAATGTGCAGGCTACGCGTTCGGAGCTCACAGCTCCTTCTACTGGCTATACGTGTGCCAACACCCCCAAATACGGATTAGAACCATGCGATATCCAAAGCATGGTCCATATAAGCAAAGAAAAGCCAGCACTACGGTGTATACTCTGCAATCTTGTGTTTATTTGACAGCTACAAATGTCAACACGTTTCAGTCAAACTGGCCTTATTCATGACTATTCATAATAAGTCATTAATAAGGTCAGTTTGGCCAAAACACATCGACACTTGTGGCTGTCATTTGTTACCGGCCAATAAACACAAGATCGCACAGTATACACTGGAGTGCCGGCTTTTCTTTGCTTCTGTAAATGCTCCTACTCCATTACTGTTCTGTACCCGCACATTAACATAAAATTCCTAATACCGCTAGAGAAAACGAATATGATTATATGACAGCATGACTTCCCAGCAGATGATTTATGTGATCGACTTCTGTAGGTCTATCTACATGTGTGAAACAGCACTGTGAATGACACCTGCAGGGAAATCCAATTTCAGATTGTACATCGATCATATAATGCATTTGATTCTTTTTCATAAAACAGGGGTCCATTCTTCATACCGTAAAAGCTACCTCAAATGTAAATTGGAGGAAGCTAACATGTGGTCTATGGCAGTGGTCATCAACCCTCTCCTCAGGGCCCACCTACAGGCCAGGTTTGCAAAATAACCGAAATACCTCACAGGTGATATCATTTGCTGCTCAGTGATTGCAGTATTCTAGTCTGCATCTCCCCAAGGTAATACATAAAACCTTGCCTGTTAGTGGGCCCTGAGACAGGGTTGATGACCACTGGTCTATGGGATTGCCTCCATGACTTGCGATTCGTGGAAATTGTGATTACGTTTATTAATGTAGTCCACCATTCTACATTACTTAAGGACCCATGGATATATCTGTTTGGTAACTGCTCAGCCCCCCCTCAAACCTGAAAATGTTCAACTCAATGGATCCATGCGGCTCTCCTTTTATCCCTGAGAAAAACAATGGCCCAATGGCTGTCACCTAAACCACCCACTTCAAAGGTTCTCAGACATTTAGACTCCATCAGAGTGAAGAGGTATCTCAAAATACATATAGAGGGGAATACGTATTCTGAAAAATTATTTATAAAATGGAGACCTTTTATATTACATGCACATACTAACCAAACCAAGACATTACCACCATAGTCAAACCCTTCCAACATTACATATAGTATCCAGACGGGATACTAGGTGGCATACTGGGATGCCTACTACCCACCTCATTTGAATAATGAGATGAACAATGAATTGCAGACCTATTTTGTTCTACTTTGTTTATCTATTTGATTTTTATTACCTTGCAATATTGATGTTAAGCTGCAGCTCCTATTTTTCTGTTTCAGGAGATGCATCTCTTGAGATATGTAATGTAATTATCCTATGTTATATCATAGAGCAATGTCCTTGCTTCATCTGTACTTTGAAAAAAAGCAATAAAATATGTGTTAAATAAAACAAAATACATAAATAAGTACATAACATCAATTGAGTGAATTATAAAAAATAAAAAACAAATCATGTGTCTTCAATAGATACCAGTTATCATTAGGTGCAAACATTAAAAATCAATATATCAACTGAATAATAAATTCATACAAAATACAATTAATAAATACAAAATATTCCCGCTATTGAACATTGATTATTAAATAATTACAAGTTGAGAATCAGCTGACTTTAATCCGGCCCTGATTATAGATGTGTTTAGGTAGATAATCCATTAAGTTCTTTTGCAAAATATTTCTACGTTTTCTGTTTTTTTCTTTTTAAATGTAATTTATTTTGTCACTTACATCTTTAAAAGACATTCTTTTCTGAAAAATTCATTTGCATGCCCCAAGCTTGTTCGAAACTATTGAAGTTTTAAAAAATAAACCAACAAGGAATTACGGTAAGAAAATTAGAACTGGTAGCCTTTTCAACCCTGTGCAGAAAATAATTCTGTATAAACAAGCCAGAATCCATATCTTACACTGATGAGATCTATAAAACAGCTATCTATTACAAGTTAGGACTACAGTACAGACTATTCCCATATGCTATCTTAGAACTAAATGCATGTAGTATTAAGAAAGTCTGCAGAGAACTAATTAGCCAGGAATGAAACTCACAGTATGTTCATGCTTTAATCCACAATACTGAATCAAATAGATCTGCATAGCGGTAATTCACATCTTGGCTTTAAAATAGGATATTACTAAAAATGTTCACCTGTGGTCATAAGCAATGTGAAAAGACTTAATGATCAAGGTCATGAAAACAACATAAAGACAACAGAAATGCTTCCCCACAGGATTGCTGAAATTCTATTATGTGTTTGTCAGACATCCCAACCTGCAGAAACTAATTTCAGGGAGGTGGCGCTTCACGCCCGCAAACGCCCCCACCCCCTGCGGCAAAACATTTTTTAAATCATTTTTTCAATTTTTTTTTGCAGTGATATTGGGAAAGGGTGTGGGGGGTGGGGGGTGGGTGGTATGTGGACGGTGTCAGTAGTTTTTTTTATTTTTAATAATTGATTTTTTTACAATTTAATTTGTTTTTAATTTTTTTTCACAATGCTTTTCGGGGGGAGGGGGTTGGGGCAGTGATCAGCGTTGGTAGGGCAGGGGAGAGTGGTGTGAGTAGTTTTTTATTTATTTTTTTCACACTTTTTCATTTTTTTAGAATTTTTTTACAATATTTTTTATATATTTTTTTGGGGGGCTTTGGTGAGATGTCAGGGGTCTAAACAGTTATTTATAAAAACCACAAAATCTCTGCGCTTAGGACAGAGAAAAAAGAAAGAAAAAAGGGAAAGAAGAAAGGGGGGAAGGTAGGGGTGAAAGATACAAGGCGAAGGGAAAGTGGAACCCCCTATAGAGAAGAAAGATAGGGGAGAAGAGGACAGATATTAAAGAAAAGGGAAGAAAAGAAAAGAGAAGAAGGGCTAAGGAAAAGGTGTGCTGCCTCCCCTAGTTAGGCCCTCAAAGGGCTAACGAATGTACCAGAGTGTAGAAAGGGGTTATGGCGCTCCCTTATGGGGGGTATATAAGTGAATACAGTGAATAATGATATTATAATGACTATTAAATACCATACGCAAAAAGTAAATTAGTGCAGCAAATCTTAATGCTCATACATAGATTAATACCATCAGAAAATTGAAAAAATGTGAAAAAAATTAAACTTTGATGAAAAACATCCCATTCGCATGTAATGGGCAAGTGTGAAATATTAATCAATTGCAGGTGCTAGCCATTAGGTGCTAATAATTATATATATAGTGCATGTGCAACTCTGTAGTTAGTCCAACGTGTCCCAAAAATAGATGACACATGCAAGCCAATAGGAGAAATAAATATAAAAGAAAAAATGAAATAAAAAGTTCAAATGGGGAAAAAATAACAGTCTAATCAAAGGTGATATATTCAAAAATATATATATATCAGAACAAAGTTCCAACTGCATTGGTGACTGTGGTGCCCTCAGAGAAGGATATCCGTGACTTCTGTGCTCCCCCTTTTGGCTCCCCACTCACCGGCTCCCACTACCCCTGCAGGGGTGACAGACACTATAAGATTCCAATGCCGTCCTCTTGGTTGGTATCCCGTGGTTGCTGAAATATGGTTATCCTCTGTCCCAGGGTTCCCAGGTCAGTCATCCATAACACCTTACACCACCACGTCCAAGAAGGGGAATCGCCAGAGAAAAATCATTAAAATGCCCATCAATGCAGCGTTATCGGTGTCCATCTGCAGCCTTGTCAGTGCAGCCTTGCCCCAGTGTCCATTGCAGCCTTTTCAGTGCAGCTTTGCCCCAGTGCAGCCTTGTCAGTGCAGCCTTGCCCCAGTGCAGCCTTGCCCCAGTGCTCGCCGCGATCCCTGCAAAGGTAGGAACCCCGGCAGGGGTGTCAGGCCTGTAGTCCTATACACGGGCTTTTCTGTTCACTGCTGTCATATCTCCAGTTGTATCCCGGTAGATCTTAATCCTGTTAAGCTTTATTCAAATCTTCTCAGAACTTATGCGCTGGTCTGGTGACTTGAAGAACCTTTCACCGTGCCCCATGCAGCCCCAGGATTGTCAGTGCAGCCTGCAAGCTTCCTCCACTTCCCAGAGGGAAGATCCTGAACAAAAAGTGATGGGGTTCGGCCTATAACACGCACCCACGATTTTCCCCTTAACAAAGATGTATACAGATCAATGGATCCAAACAGCAAACAAACACCAGCGATTGACAGAGAGGATAGGAAGGGAGCAGGTTGCGGGGCACGAGGGGGGGCAGGGGCGGAGAAGGACATGGAGGGGGCCAGAGGTGAACGGGGGTGGAGAAGGACACGGAGGGGGCCGGGGGAGGAGCAGACAGAGCAGCTGGGAATGATCGGAGCAGGAGGGACAGCTGTGATCACCGATCTCCCTGTATAGCCTTTTAGCTGACAGCCGCGGGAGGGAGAGAAGGAGAAGCGGCTGTCAGCTAAAAATCGATACAATAGAGATCGGGGATCACAGGCTGTTCCCAGCTGCACCGATCATTCCCAGGAGATCGAGAGGCTCTTGTGGGTGTGCGGGAGCCACCTTAGAAATGCGGGAGTCTCCTGCTCCTCGCGGGAGACTTGAGATGTTTGGACTGTAGGGTCTGCTGGATATTGTGGTTCCACCTGTCACCTCTGCCCAGCCCGGCATTCACTTCCCATTCACCTTAGAGACAATGAATAGTTTGCATGTTTGTTTTGTATTTTATTTAGAGATATTGAACATGGATAGGGTAAGGGAAATTATGGGATGCCCAGAATCATTAATGGATTCATTAGGATGATCAGTTGGAACCTCTATTTACACTTCTAGAGCTCCAGTCTCCTCCAGCACAACGCTTATTTGTAGACTATTTCTCCCTCTCCTTTACAATACTTGGTTCCAGGGACAGCTAGCACATGGTAAGCCCAACTCTGTCAGACCTAAGCAACTGCCATTTGCAGGGAGGGGCCGTGGGCCCATTTAGTGTAGCAACAAATAGTGGAAGAAAAGTCTTTTAGTGCTAGCTGACCTATGGTGGACTACTGCTCCCAGTCAGTCCTCTTCAGGCCCTGCCAGCCCTCCTGACTGCAGCTGCCCAACTTCACTGCCCATGACATCACAGTCTTTTTTGCTGGCTCTACATCCATCCCAGACTGCGCACTCCCAATCTGCTCCGGAATGCCTCACCAGCCCTCCTGGCTGCACTCCGGTGGATCCCTCCTGGAGACTTGCCCAGCAACATTAGGTCCCGTTGGCTCGGTCTGCTAGCAGCAAACAGGTTTTGGCCGCAAGGCCCTCTCACCAGACAGAGCCATGCAGCAGCAGTGGTCCGCCAGAACACAATGATCAGTGTTGCCGACTATAGCTGATGGTACTGATCATTTGGAGAAAAACAACACTTACGGAAGTTGATCAATGACTCGACTTCTGTACAACCAGGGTGCCTATATATGGATCTAAATTTGTCCGGTTCATGCTAAACCGCCCAAATTTCGATCCATGTGTCATAACATGCCCCACCTCCCCAGACTGACAATGCTGCTATCCAAAGGTGCCACCTGTGCTTCTGTATCCCGAGTGGGGGCACTGTAATACAGGAAATGTATTACTGGCTAGATCACAAAAAAGGCTAAAAAAAAATAATGGAGCCATCACATCTAAGGATTGGTAAGCTGCAATAAATTATTTTTTGGTTTGGTTTGGTTTTGTGTTTAATACCCCTTTAAGGTAGAGAAAAATATGAATTCATAAGATAGTACGCAAATTCATGAGTTTGCCAACAGGTTCTTGACATAAAAAACAGCTTATGTTGCAATATTAATCTTCAATCGTGAACTGTACCCCACAGTGCCTCTTCTTTGCCACAAGATGTCCACTGTCAGTCCTGGAAGATGGAGTATATGTTGTGAGTTCAGGGCATCATGAGTTCACTGAGAGGAGTACCCACCCTGGGAGGAGACTGAAGTGGAAGAGGACTGAGCAATACATGTGACCAGCCTGGTGACTTTAAAAACGTACAGAGTGGAGTTTGAGAAGGGGAGTTGAGGATGCACATGCATGGAGTCTAGCGGTGCGGACATGCACAGTTAAAGCTCTACACCGTACAGGAGAAGAGCTGCTGACATGTACAAACCCGCAGGTATTTGAGACTGTCAGGGATCTGTCAGCACCAGAACGCCAATGCGCCAGCGCGCTCCTGCTCAGGCAATTCAGTAATCTCCAGCTGTTGCCACGCGTCAGCGCGGCGCGCGGGTGCGTGGCGCGTGTGTGTGCGCGCACGGGCGCGCCCGTTCGCATTAGCGCCGTTTTGGCGCCAAGAGATGCATAAAAGTTCTGTTACAGGAAGGCGCTGCTGTTTCGTCTCAGCTCTGTGGATCTGCTTAACCTGTACCTGATTGATTGATTACCTACTGACCCGGCTTGTCTGACCATTCCTCCTTCTCCAATCCGACCCGGCCTGCCTGATTCTGCTACTGCATCTACCAATACCGTTGCCGACCTCTGCTTGCCTACCGACTCTGCCTCTGCCTACTGTATTAACCGCCTTGCTGCCTGCTGACCCGGACTGTTTGACCTTGCCTGTGCCTGCCGTGCTGTTGCACCCTCAGCTCCAGCTCCAGTGACTTCTGCATCTGCATCTTCAGTGCTGCAGCCTGCTGCTTCCTGTTATCACCTTACCTGCAGTCCAGCCAACCCTGGAGGGATCTCTACTCTGCTCCAGCATCAGAGCTTTCATCTCAGCAGGCACTCCTACCCCACTGTGGTCACGAGAGCACTGTCCCCACTCCAGTGGCACTTGAACCAGCGTTGTATGAGAGGTCTTCTCCTACAAGTCAGGCTCACTACCAGGTACCTAACAGAGACACTCACCGGCTCCAGCTTGATCCCGGGAACTCGGGGCTCCATATTGAGACACAAATATGGTTCTGGGAGACGGCCGTTCAAAGTTAAAGAACCCCCTCACAAAAGACTCACAGGGGAAAGCCGCTGCTAAAATGGCGCCGGCCCCTTCCTCATACACCGCTTCAATGCACTCTCACAGGCATAAACTTTCACAACCTGACTTTCCAGCCGATTCAGATGTAGAACTAATTCCCTCACAAGATTCTACACAGAATTCCTCTGTAGCTCCAGCTATATTAAAACAATTTGAGCGTATGCTACATAAAGCATTAAAACAAACTTCTGTACAAAAAACTAATAGCCTCACTAAAGAAATAAGAGAACTGGGCAACCGTACAGCGGCATTAGAGCTTAAAATAAATGAAATAGAGAATGCCACACAAGAACATATGGCTGATATGGAAAATCTTAAGGTAAATCTTAATGCTCCAATCTAAATTGGAAGATTATGAGAACTGGGCCAGATGCTCCAATCTACGTATCAGGGGAATTCCTGAATCGGTCACTGACTTACAATCCACCATAACGACTTTGTTTCAAGAACTCCAACCAGCTATTCCAATTGAACGACTGGAATTTGATAGAATACACCAAGCCCTTACAGCCAAAAAAACAGATGGTCCGCCATGCGATATAATCGTGAAATTTCATTATTACGTTTTGCTCATAATGGCTCCAAATACACTTGTAGATCTACTGAAGAACTTCAAAGTCTTCTAAATCTACACTTAATAGATCCTATACCACATACTACTTCAACACGTAGAAGATTAACATCCTCTTCATCTACCGGCAACTCCTAAAACCATCAATCCCATAAGAGAGGCCATTTTGCCTGCCCTCCTCAAGAACAGGAAGACTCTATCGACTGACGAAAAACTCCATTGCGGAACTTTTCGCTCTACACCTACCCTGAAACAGTCAAAGACTGATTGGTTACTCCTTAATTGAAAACAGCCTATTACCAGTATAAATTACTATGCACCATTTTCTTTCTTTATATTACACCCTAATTTATTGCTAATAGTATCCCTATATTCCATGTGATCCTTTACGCCTCTCAATCAAATTATATGATCTATTTTCAAAACCTGACCATAATTTACTGTATATACCGTGCACATGACCTAAACATAAAATACATAGGTCATACACTTATTCTTGCGATTTCATAGTATTGGTGACCCAATCCTAATTCTAATTCCTTTAAATCTCACTAATGCACTTAGCTCTAAACTATTATTAAATATTCCAAGATAATCTAGGCCTCCTCAATGGTCATAGGTTAAATGTCTACTGTCAAATGTAATATTAATACTGGCTAAAAGGTTCATTTGGAATATTCTTCAGCATTTAGTTTGTTTATAAACCAATTTAACAAAGTCTAATACCCTGTACACGCGATAGGATTTTCCGATGGAAAATGTGTGATAGGACCTTGTTGTCGGAAATTCCGACCGTGTGTAGGCTCCATCACACATTTTCCATAGGAATTTCCGACACACAAAGTTTAAGAGCTTGTTATAAAATTTTCGGACAACAAAATCTGTTGTCGGAAATTCCGATCGTGTGTACACAAATCCTACGCACAAAGTGCCACGCATGCTCAGAATAAATTAAGAGAGGAAAGCTATTGGCTACTGCCCCATTTATAGTCCCGACATACGTGTTTTACGTCACCACGTTCAGAACGATCGGATTTTCCGACAACTTTGACCGTGTGTATGCAAGACAAGTTTGAGCCAACATCTGTCGGAAAAAATCCATAGATTTTGTTGTCGGAATGTTCCATCAATGTCCGACTGTGTGTACAGGGCATTACTCTTCTGTTGTTATACCTAAATTTGTTTATTCGCTTTAATATTCTCAGGTTGAAGTAAAGTTCAAACTTGAATTATATGTTTAGGGTCTCCCACATCCCTCCTACCTGCCTCCTCCCTCATCCACTTTCATAGCCCGACTCATCCTCTAATCTTGATACCCTAAACCCTGCTGCTCCCACTCTCATGTTTCTCATTCCTCCTAATTTCCCTTCCTTAGAATTATTGGAACTACTAATACAGGTATTACTTATGCGGCCTACACACATGCACATCATTACTATGTCTTTATGCTCTTCTCCCACAAAAAGAAGATCCATGTGCCTTACTTTGCCTCCCTCGTTCGTCCACTTATAATATGTGGGGGACCGACGGAAGCACCTCCTCCCGTGAAAGGGATTCCTATCCCTTATCACAGGAAACCTTCGAACATATCTCTATGTTGCATCAAAACATATATTATCTAACCATTTTTGTTTTAAACCTTTTCTTCACTCCAGACTTTACCAGTTTCCTCCTCTTCTTCACCTTCTCCAAGTCCACATGGGTTGACTCATCCAGCCAGAATAGCATGTTACTTGGTAAGTCTCATCTCCTTAATCAGATATCATGGCACCATTAAACATTCTTTCCCTGAATGTTCAGGGAATTACCATACCCCAGAAACTAACCAAAGCCTTCCGAACATTTCATGCTCGGAAAGCACACATAGTATGCTTACAAGAAACACATTTCACTAACAACTCTACCCCCAAATTTATGTTTCATTTCTATCCACAAACTTTTGCAGCCTCAGCTATCACTAAACAACGGGGCACCCTCATAGCCTTTCATCGCTCCACCCCATTTACCCCCCCATCTCAAATCAAAGACCCGGAAGGGCGTTACATAATTCTCACAGGGCATATAATGGATCCAGCGATTACTTATATCTCATATTATGCGCCCAAAAAACAACCAACTCCATTTTGATCACATCTACTACAAGTTGTAAATGACCATAAAATAGGAACAGTCACCATTTGTGGCGATTCCAATCAGGTCCTCCTCCCATTCTTGGACAAATCTCCATACACCCCATCCAGGAATACATTTAAATTGTCCTTTTTCCAGCTCTTGTTCAAACATAATTTAGTCAATTCTTGGAGGGGATACAATCCGACAAAATGAAGATACACATATTATTCACACCCTCAGTAGTGACAAGTGTAGGCGCAACAAAGCAGAAATCACAAAAGTCCCAATACAATCTGCTAATAGTGGACGTTCTAAAATAGAACTGAAGGTGACAATTAGTCCATATGGTATTGACAGGCAATAGAGTCTAAGTATTAGTCTCTGGAAAGGGAAAAAACATCCAAAAAGGAAGCACGCAAGGCTGCCATCAAATTGAGAAAGAAACCAAATTCCTGGAGCTGAAAAAATACAAGTGGAGAGGCGCCTCTGGGTGCAGTCGTTTTTATAAAACCAGATTTATTAACAAAATAAGATCAACTCACATGTTGTGTGAAGGTGACAGGCATGGTATCAAAATAGTCATGATGACGCTCCCAAAGATCCTGTGCTGTATAGTCTGTGCTGTGGATGTGGGTCTTCCGATTGATGTGAACGCCGGTGTTCTGCCATATACTGTCCTCCTATCGGATAGTGTCCGCTCCGTACTGCGCAGGCGCAGCGCTTGCGCAGTACGGAGCAGAAGGAGATGCCCAAAAATGTCCGAAGTTGATCAGCTGACCATCAGCTGTACACGGCGCTTCGGCAGTTCTTAGCGATGGCTGTGTAAGAGGGCCCCTCGCGGGCTCGCTTCGCTCGCCACGCTTCAGGCACGGCCTCGCTGCGCTCGGCAACTATTTATTCTCACTCTATGTCCACTTGGATAGTAGGGAATGAACCTGGACATAGGGTGAGAATAAAAGCGCAGGTGCCGTGTACAGCTGATGATCAGCTGTTAAACTTCGGAGACTTTCGGCGTCTCGTTTGTCCTCCGTACTGCGCCTGCACAGTACAGGGAGGACACTATATGATAGGGGACTGTATTTGACAAGACACCGGCTCCGGAAGGCGGCCTCAAAGCGAGGCTTGGAACACAGAAGATGGCTGGCTGCAGGGGGATGACGTCATCGGGGGTGGACGCGTTTCATGAGCGTGCGAACTTGGGTGTTTTGCAAGCCGCGCTCCTTTCTCAACAGACATCCTCCAAGCCTCGCTTTGAGGCCGCCTTCCGGAGCTGGCATTCACATCAATCAGAAGATCCACATCCACAGCACGGACTACACGGCACAGGATCTTTGGGAGCGTCATCATGACTATTTTGATACCATGCCTGTCACCTTCACACAACATGTGAGTTAATCTTATTTTGTTAATAAATCTGATTTTATAAAAACGACTGCACCCAGAGGTGCCTCTCCACTTGTATTTATTCACACCCTCACCAAACATTTACTCGGATTGAACACATATTTCTAACTATTGGTATGATACCAGAGATACTCACAGCTGACATAATCCCTATCCCATGGTCTGATCATAATGCAGTACTCACTTCTTTTACTTCCACAATACCTAAAGCACATGATCCCACTTGGTATCTCCCGGATATTATGCTCAATCACCCAACCCACCGTCTAGTTATCGAACAAGCTCTAAAAGAATATCTATCACTCAATACCAGCCCAGATATGCCCTCATTAACACTTTGGGAAGCACATAAGCCTGTGCTGCGTGGTATATTTCAGAAACAATTTTCCTTATTCAAACATGAACGCAAAATTCTTGCTCGAAAGCTAGAATCTGAATTCAATGCCGCCTTTATATCCTTTCAAGATAACCCCTCATTAGTAACGAAATCTCACTTAGATAAATCACGTCTGGCATACGACTTATTCCTAACAGAATCTGTCGATAAATCCTTTAAACGCTCTAGACATTATTTTATGAAATCTAATAAATCAGGTACATACCTAGCATGCACACTTAATTAATTAAGTAAATCATTTAAACCAATCTGCTTGAAACTATCAAGAAATGTATATACGAGTAACCCTGTCAAAACTGTTCAGAAATTTCACTCCCACTTAGCCTCTTTATACACGTCAACTAATGACTTTGACTCAAACGCAGCAGACGCCTTCTTTTCTAGTATAAACCTGCCAGAGCTGTTTCTAAACCAAAAAAATGTACAAGAAGAAGCTATCATAGCAGAAGATGTAGCTAATGCCATTAAAGAACTATTGATAAATAAAAGACCAGGCCCAGATGGTTATTCTGCCTTATATTACTGAACTTTTACAGAAACCCTCTCGCCCATTTTAGCCAAAGCTAGATGGACAATCCTTTAGACAAGAATCACTAATGGCCATTGTCTGTATGATCCCCAAACCCCTTACTGATGACACTTCATGTACAAACTATCTTCCAATCTCCCTTCTAAACTTAGATATTAAAATCCTAGCAAAAATTTTAGTAAAAAGACTTAACAGAATCATAGGCAATCTAATTCACAGAGACCAAGTAGACTTCATGCCGACTCGCCAAGCTGGCGACAATGTATGTCGGGCAGTTCTTCTAGCACATATAGCTAAAACTCGCCATACCCTTTCTTGTTTTCTCTCTCTTGATATCAAAAAGGCCTTTGATTCTGTATCCTGGCCATATTTACATTACACTCTACAGAAATGGGGTTTTGGTCCCCACTTCATGAAATGGATTGCAGCACTATACGACAATCCTGGAGCATACATAAAATATGCAGGTTATAAATCTAACTCCTTCAATATAGAGAGAGGTACACATCAGGAATGCCCACTTCCCCCCTTGTTATTCGCCCTTTTAGTAGAACCCCTAGCCCAACAAATCAGAATTGATCCAACGATCACCGGTATAGAGACTGGAGGATATCAACATAAGCTGTGTATGTTTGCAGATGACATCTTGTTATTCCTGTTTTCTGGTCTCTCAATTAATCCTAAAAAATGCATAGCCCTCAATATATCCATCTCCAGATTGGAACTGGACTCAGCAAAAAATGTGCTTCTATTTATTTGGGCTGAGAAGTCAATTTCTTATCTTGGAATTCATTTAACAGCCTCTTTTTCAGACCTTTTCTCAGCAAATTATCCCCCAATTTTGAAACACATTACAAACCTCCTAAAGCAATAGTCTGATATCATCCATCTACACCCAAATTTCAATTAAACCTGGCCTAGACAAACCATCTTACGCCAGAAAATGAGAGGAGAACGATCCTTGGATATTGCTGATTGGTCTAAGATCTGGTCTGCAACTAAATCATCTTCACTCAACATCCTGGCAGTAGAAGCTAATTATAAAGTCTTGACTCGTTGGTACCTTGTACCCTCTAGACTGGCCAAATTTGTGCCTACTCATTCAGCTCAATGCTTCTTTGGTTGTCCAGATCTAGGTACTCACCTGCATGTATGGTGGTCCTGTCCGATAGCCCAAACATATTGGCAAGAAATATTTGAAATTGCCTCCAGAATGTTTGAACTAAGGTTACAACCAGATCCTGCCACTGCAATACTTAACTTGAAACCAGATTGTCTAACACATAACCAATTCAAACTCTTTATTCAACTCCTTACGGCTGCAAAACAAACGATTTCAAAGGCATGGAGGACCCCTAATCTGGTGATGACTGAGACAAAGAATAGACTGAACACATTCATGTCTCATGCCAAAATGCTAGCGATCAAAAGAGACCAAATTCCCAAATTTGAAAAGACTTGGTACCCCTGGATAAAATATCACCTTCCACTAACATTTGATAAATCAGTTCTCATGCCATGGTATTTGGATATCTGAATATTTGTATTTACAGATCTCTAATGCCCCGTACACACGGTCGGATTTTCCGATGGAAAATGTCCGATCGGGGCGTGTTGTCGGAAATTCCGACCGTGTGTGGGCTCCATCGGACATTTTCCATCGGATTTTCTGACACACAAAGTTGGAGAGCAGGAGATAAAATTTTCCGACAACAAAATCCGTTGTCGGAAATTCCGATCGTGTGTACACAAATCCGACGGACAAAGTGCCACGCATGCTCAGAATAAATAAAGAGATGAAAGCTATTGGCCACTGCCCCGTTTATAGTCCCGACGTACGTGTTTTACGTCACCGCGTTCAGAACGATCGGATTTTCCGACAACTTTGTGCGACCATGTGTAGGCAAAAAAAGTTTGAGCCAACATCCGTCGGAAAAAATCCTAGGATTTTGTTGTCGGAATGTCCGAACAAAGTCCGACCATGTGTACGCCCTATAACAGTCTGGGAGATTATATACTTGACTGTGTGAATATCTGAGTATTCATATAATCACTCTGTGGCATGCTCTGGTACCTGGGTCAACCCTGTGGACTTCTTCACTATTCCTCTCTTTCTTCCTCTTTACTTCTCTCTTTATTTTGTTCTTCAAACTCATTACCTTATTAAACATAACCTATACATTTAATTTTACTGCAATATCTCCAAAAGGATTGGTTCAATAAAACAGAACCAATTCTTCTGCTACATAGCCTCCTCCAAGTCAGTCTCCATAGCCAGTTGCTATATACTAACTGAAAGATGTTGCATTAGTATTCTTTCTATACACAAATTGCGTATCAATGTGTTTCATTATTCTGTTAATATATTCTCTCCTGTATATAATTTGTAATCAAAATACTTGTTATCAATTGTTCAATCATTAAAATTTTTTTTGACAAGGAGAAGGGGGTTGAAGGGGGGCCTTCGGGGTTGGGGGGCGGTTGAATGAATCAAGGGTTCAAGTGGAAAAAACTATTCCACACCTATACAATATTTTTGTTGTGAACTAAAAATGAAAATAAATAACACATGCAGTTAGATAATTCATATATCTAGTGAGCTGACTTTTTTGCCTATATGAAATTAAAGTTCATTATCATTTTCTTTTATGATTTTAATCTCCTTTAATATAATGAAATAATTGATAGCACTTCAAATGCATTATCCAAATTTAAATATTGTGCTGTCTTACTTAACAGGTCTTTAAAACCACAAAAAAAAAATGACTTCTCACATTTCATATAATTATCTCAATTCAGAGATCTATATGTGTAATGACAAGGAAGTGGTATTGTGAGGTAGGGGATATTGATCAGTAATTAGGCACATCATGTCTCATTCATTAAAGAGTGTGATGAATATATCTGCTGATAAAAAGCAGGTACACATGAGTTCCTATGAACATCTGCTAGCTCCCTTCTCTATATGCATGGCAGAAGGAAATGGGAGACATTCAGGCAATGTGACCGTGTCTAAGCCTCAATATCATATCCAGATCCTTTTCTCGTATCTGGCTGTGGCTGCACATTCAATAAAGGCATCATTTTTTTTCTGCGTGTCGTCCCATCACGCCGAGTGCCAAACGATATTAAGAAAGGAGCCTCAGGTGGGATGCCGCTGTGTAAATTACGCAGTGTTTGAAGCCTGCTACCGGGATCACTGCGGGTGACAGTGACATATTATTTGTGTCCTGGAATTGTCAGCTGAAAATATCAGATTGTGTCGCATTTCGGAACAGCTGATTAAAACTTTCAAATGGCAGCGTGAAAAGAAAGCGCAATGAATTGAGGTGAATTCCTCCTATACCTGATCCTGGGAGGCTTACAATTATTATTTCATTTTTTTCACATCAGTCAGTGGGTCATTTCTTATTTCTTTTATTTCATCCAGCAAAACATATTAATATTGATTCTCTATAAACCACAGGAAGTCATATTAAGGCAAAATTCTATAATGGAGCACTAATCATTGAAAAACGCTGAATTCTATTAACTTTAAACATAGCCTTGAGTCTTTGACTATCATTTTCTAATTTGTGTCAATGGCAATTTGCATATAGACATACTTTTAGGCTCGAGGTGCTTACTAGGATTTAGTTATTAAAGCATTATAAATGGAGCAATATGTAACATGCATGCCCAATGTGCTGGGTCTTCTCAGCTGTCATTGTTAAAAGGGGGATGTAGGCAAAATTTGACACAAGGGTAGCCAAGATGCTAACATTTTCTTGACAGTGGAGCCGTGTTTGGCCACATTTGGTGTGCTAGTTGGAGAGTATAATTTTTCTAGTATAAAACATGTACAACACGGCGAGATTCAGGTCACCAAGATAGTCACCATCCACAGTCACAAACGTTGAATGTTGATAGAGGGGCAGCTTTGGTAGGGAGGCTGATTAATTGTTGTCCGCCTTGAGAGCTTTGTAGGATAAGTTGGAATGGGATGGCTAGGGCATGCTAGTAGTCCTGTGGTGGTATGGGCAGTATCCCTACAGGGGGCACTCCTTCTGGCCCTAACCCCGACTCTCTCTCAGGGTGGTTGACAAATACTGTTGAAGTGCCATTGGGTAGTGTTGCAGGTTCAGTGGTGGCCTCTAAAATGACTGGGTTGGAAATTATGGCTACTGAATCTGGCAGTGGTCCTACAGTTGCATCATTTGGAAACTATGGTGGTAAAGAAAGAGATCATTCTAATGAAGGAGGTCTCCCAGGAGATCTGTTAAATTTTCATTATTGGAAAAGATCTTTGGAGAGTTAAGGGTGGTGTGTCCTGATAAATTTGAAAATCGTTTGTACAGGTTGGCATTCTCTTTAGCATAATAGAGCACAGGCTGGTGGCCCCTTTCACCCATCCACAGGGAAAATGTATCCCTCCCTGCTAGTGATCGATAGTGACTGATAGAGTGCAGGGAGAGGAGAGCAAGAAGAGGATGCTTTTTGGCTGCCTAGGCCTAAGCTCACCTTAGAAATGGGGCATGGAGTATTGGTATTTGCTATATGCCACCACCATGGCTGGAGGATAGTTCTGTTCACTGGACCCAACAGAGGAACAGTGAACCCAGAATAGGATTTAGAGGTGGCGATATGTGCTGTTGAAGGGTGTATTGATGGGTCAGGCTGCTGAGAGCTCAAGGGGAGTCACATGTGGACTGAGCCGCTAGTAGAGATGGGAGGACACTCAAGTGCCTGGAAGCTTGAGTATGGGGCTCAGGGCTGCTGCTGTATGTCATGTACTGGACAGAGAGATGGGAGGCCCACACAGGAGACAGAGCAAGCTGCATGCAAGCTACTGTGTGCCATGCCTGGTTTGGGTGTGGTGGGAGCCCAGGGTTGTGTACTAAACTATTTCAATTCAGAAGATCTACAGTAGCAGAAATATAAGGCAGAGCCACAAGAATCCTGTCAGGCTGCCTTTCTCCTAACCTCACTTAGAAGCTAAGGCCTGCTCTTCATCTGCATCCATCCTGTGAAAGCAGCCATCGAGAAACAGACTTCACCAGATACAGGACTTTATCAGAGCATTGGTGTGGTGGGAGGCCTATGGGTTACTATTATTGTGTGTACTGGCTGCTATTTGCTACCATCAGCTGAGTTTTCCAAATGAGACTACTTTGTTCAATTTGTCCATTGTATTACAAATACTTTCAGTCTAGTGTGAGCACTTGCACTAGGAGAATTAAAGGCCTCAACACTGGCGGAACTGAGCAATTAATATTCCACCGTCCAGTGGCTTAGGCTGGGTCTTTTGATTAATAGGCCATTCTCCATTGTGGTCACTTGTATACTGTGCTAGCATTTACCATGTCTGGAGAATTGCTTGTGTTCACATTCAGTATTATTCTATGATGACCTGTATTTTTTTGTCTAATCAAGCTTCCCATTCAGAGCCTTTGCCTGTTTAAAAGGGCC
The DNA here is from genome assembly GCA_037952925.1 of Lithobates clamitans. Taxonomy (NCBI): domain Eukaryota; kingdom Metazoa; phylum Chordata; class Amphibia; order Anura; family Ranidae; genus Lithobates; species Lithobates clamitans. The sequence goes on from JBBGZY010001301.1 coordinate 1,504,774, forward strand.
ACTGTTCCAGGTGTGTCGGTGTCTGTGGGTCTAGGTTCAGGGCTGGCCATCACTGGGTGGGGCAGGAGAACCTATCCATCCAGCAGCCCCTAATGGGGACTCACTACACTTTTATAGTACCTTAAGATTTGGCAATTAGTCAGCATAAGTAGGGATGCTCCAATGGGCTTGCAAATTGAGGATGTCTGTTGTATCAGTGGAATATTGTATGCTTTAATTCATTATACAAAAACTAATTAGGGGTTTTAGGGCTCAGCTTTATGACTTGGAAAATTGCAACACTTATTCAGTATAGAGCTACCATAACTCAATGTAAGTGCAACCTGGGATGCTGGATGCTTTAATAATGCACAGGTTCTTCCCTTTCACGCTTTCAATTTAAAGCTTTTTTCAGATGTTGTTTACAGAGATTTGGTTGCAACAAAAGGAAATATGATTCACACTCCCTCAAGACTGGTACAGTGACAAATGCCACCAGATGGGTCCTGAGAATGGAAATCTAAAAGCTTACTCATACTTAGACCCCATACACACTATTAGATTTTCTGCTGATTTTTGTCTTCAGATTTACCAAAACCAAATACTATGGGGTCAAACCTTAACCACTAGATGACCAGCAGGTTAGCTTGCCTGGGCAAATCGCCATAGGTATACGTCGGACGCTTTAAGACCACTAGGGGGCGCGATGTTCGCTGGGCACCTGCGATAGCTCCTGAAAGACACAGAACGGACATCTGTCAATGTAAACAGATAGATCTCTGTTTTGTCAGGGGTGAGGCAACACATCTGTTGTTCATACTAAGTATGAACAGCGATCGGTCTCCTCCTTCAGGCAGTCCCATCCCCCCCACAGTTGGAATCACCCCCTAGGACACACATTTAACCCCTTGATCACCCCCTAGTATTAACCGCTTCCCTGCCAGTGACATTTATAAATTAATCAGTGGCTATTTTTAGCTCTGATTGCTGTATAAATGTCAATGGTCCCAAAAAAGTGTCAAAAGTGTCCGATCCGTCCGCCACAATGTCGCAGTCCCAATAAAAATCGCAGATCGCCGCCATTGCTAATAAAAAAAAAATAATAATAATAAAAATGCCATAAATATATCCCCTATTTTGTAGCTCATTGTGATTTTTTTTACCAAAAATATGTAGAAGAATACATATTGACCTAAACTGAGGAAGAAATTTGTTTTTTATATTTTTTGGGGGGGATATTTATTATAGCAAAAAGTAAAAAAATATTGCTTTTTTTTCAAAATTGTCGCTCTTTTTTTGTTTATAGCGCAAAAAATAAAAATCGCAGAGGTGATCAAATACCACCAAAAGAAAGCTCTATTTGCGACCACGCAATTGTCAGTTAAAGCGTTGCAGTGCTTTATCGCAAAAAGTAGTCTGGTCAGGAAGGGGACTGAAGTGGTAAAGAGTTTCAATTTGTATACAATCAGGCAGGCACTTGCACTACACGGTTTTGGTAAATCTGAAGACAAAAATCTGCATAAAATCTAATACAGTAGTGTGTATGGGGCCTTATAACTGGTCTTTAGTTGAATGCTAAAGGACTCTGAAAAATGAGGATCATTGTGCTTCACAAGGAAATTTTTAGATTGTTTTAGTCTGTTTATGTTATTCTGATCATACCTTTCAGGTTGCAGATGTAGCTTGTGGGTTACTGGCCACTCCTATATTTTTTTTGTTAAAAGGGCGGTGACCAGATGGTCACCGCTTCAGTCGCAAGTGAAAGGAAGTCGAAGTCCACTGGTTTGGATATCATGGCTTGCAAAGACACTAGCCTATGCTAATATTTTCACAGTTGGTCAGAATGTGAGGGTCACATCATGCACTTATAGTACATGCAGGTGGATATTATGTTGTTTTTACCCATATACATACTGAATAGGGATTATAAAGTCTTTTTTCTGTGAGTTTGGAACTATTTCCAGACCTAATAGCACTGTGGTCGGTATTATGCCCTTAAATGAGATGGCGACCCAGTGATGGAACATGTGACTTTAAATTGATCCTCAATCAAAATGAATAAAGAAACTTCAAAATGTTTTAAACTGAAGAGTGGAATAGTGGGGCAGCATAAGCTCCTGAAGCAGTGGATGACACTTGAATGAAGTCAACATTTTCAATTATGGTCTTTGGAAAGGTCTTGACATTGACTTTTCTTTGTTGTGGGGCATTCAAGGTTGAAACGTTAACCTTTGGATACCATGGTGGGTCCTTGATAGTGCCTGAAAGGGAGACTGGTTAAGCCTTGCCCTGGCAGGGTTTGGGATTGGCCAGCTTAAGTTGTGGGGGCATGGTTGCAGAAAAGATAAGGGGAAGCAAAGTTAGCAAGACAGACATTTTCAGCCAGAAATGTAGTCACTTCCTCCCTCCCTTGTTACAGTGCACGGCAAGGTGTGTCCTTGATAGTATCTAAAGGAAGACTGGTTATGAAATAGGAGTTAAGTGAGTTAAGGTCAACAACCACTAATTTACTATACAAGTGGTATGAAAGTTGCTCTTGAATTCATGGTGTTCTGTAATAGATCTTTGGATGAATGACATAATTGATTGTGTACTCACTGAGTTGGTGGCTAGTGGCTGGTATTGGCCTATCAGTATAGTTACTTTAAGGGGACACCATCAAGGACCTGCTTTACTGTGTTAATAGTGGTACTTTTAAGTTAACAATATTCAATAATATGTTTGTTTAACTATAAATGTACTGTAATTGTGGTTTAAAAGTGCTGTATTTGTTAATAAAGCCATGCCCTTTAATTTTCCAATGTTAATCAGTGTCAAGCATAATTATTTTGTTGTTGCCTTCCCTTCTCAGTCCTGTTGGAGTCAGAAAATAGCCACATTTATATATGGTGAGATGTATTTTTCTTAGGAAAAAATACAGCTGAATTAGTAGGTAACAGGTGCTAAATGGGGCAAAGACATTTTTATGGCATTCTATTGTTAATGATTATACCTCAGAGGGTATATATGAATGTCTTCCTGGCTGATTAATACTTTGGTGTCATTATCGGTCTCTCCCCGGAGCTCAGTTTACAAGTCTCTCTCTCCACCAGTTTCCCCAGTGCTAGCATCACATAACGATCATTCAGTCAATTGTTCAATTGACTTTGCATTTACCTTGAGGCCAGTCATTCTTTCCAGGTCTCACTAATCATTGGGCACAGACTTATTTATTGTTCTTTGCCAGGAAAATGCCCCCGAATTCAGCTACCAAAGTAAAGATGGCTTAAAATTTATGTGAAGGGGATTTAATAAATTAATTCATATTGTATGCCATTGGCCATGGTGTCATTCAGAGGTTTATGACTTTGATGGAAATGTGAAACGAAGGATATCTGTACGTGATCTGATCGTTCCATACAAAGCCAACACTGCCAATCATCGCTCTTTGGGACCAAATGTAGCAGAAAAAAAAAGAAGTATCTAATTGTAAAACTTTTATGTTTAGCTTTTTAATGTTTAGTTATTAGGTTAAAACACCTGTCCATTGCTGTCAGTGATGATTCACTATTCCTAGTTACCCTGGAGATCATTCTTACTGGGACTATGGAGAAAAAGAACCAACCAAAGTGTGTATGTTGTTAAAACCCAGAGGGGTTATGGGGAACTTGGGATAAAGTAACAATTACCAAGGGGTAATGTGCTGTAATAAAATGGTACATCATCATATCAAGTTGAATCTGTGTCTGCCATACTTTACTTGCGGTTGAAAGATGGAAGGTCCAATCTTTAAAGGGATTTAAGATGTTGAGAATAAGCAAAGTAACTGTGAAAAAAGCCTCTGATAGAAGCTTGCATTAGAATGCCCTGTACACACGGCCGGACTTTCCAATGGAAAATGTGCGATCGGAGCTTGTTGTCGGAGCTTGATATCGGAATATCCAACACACAAAGTTGAGAGCTGGCTCTAAAATTTTCCGGCAACAAAATCCATTCACGTAAATTCCGATCGTGTGTAGACAATTCCGATGCACAATGTGCCACGCATGCTCGGAATCAAGCAGAAGAGCAGCACTGGCTATATAACTTAATCTTTCTCGGCTCGTCATACGTGTTGTACGTCACTGCGTTCTTGACGTTCGGAATTCCAACTTTGTGCGACTGTATGTATGCAAGACAAGTGAGCCAACATCCGTCGGAAAAAATCTGATGGATTTTGTTGCCGGATTGTGTGTACAGGGCATTAGACTACTGTTTTCCATAATGAGTCAGGGTAGAGGCATTACTCTAAAAGATACTGAAAAAGATCAAGTTACTAAAATGGCCAATGGTTATTGATATCTATGACAACACTGGCATATATTTCTCTTGCCAGCAGCCAGGTAAAGAACCAATCCACTGTTCCCAGAAGCAGCAGCCCTGATTCCCCCTTGGTTTGGTAATTCCCCTGTACAGTGCTCCAATCAACAGCACTCACACTCCCTGTGCATCACTGCTGATTAGAGGACTGTGTAAAATCAGACTATTTGAGACCGAGGCCATCGGCTGTGTGTGAGAGCAGTACTTTGACCCGGCAGCACGTTGCTACCACATGGTGTTTTAATCCTCGCTGAAGCAATTAGCAAAATAAATCAGGAAACAGAAAATTGTATCAAATACTTCCCGTAGTTTTCCTTTCCTGGTGCCAGTCCATTGCAGCATACATGTGGTGGTATGTTGGCATCAGGAAAACTGAAAATTGTATCAAATACTTTCCATAATTTTCCTTTTCTGGCGCCAATCCATGGCAGCATACTACCACATGTATGCTGCCATTTTGGTGCCAGGAAAAGCATATTTATTACTCTACAGTATATGCAACCCGACTGCATTACACAAATGAATACCGAAGCTTCAAATGGGCTGCGCAGTAGGCAAAAATCACCACCAAACGTAAGTAACAGTATGCATTGATATACATACGTAGAAATGAACAACTAGAACCTATTCAAATTAATGATTTAAGGAGAGCACGGTGGTGCCTGATGTAATTTCCCTAGTCACTAGATGGGGCCAGAGATAAGAGTTAGTTGAATGGGTTAGGCCCAGAACCACTTGGATCAGTGGGGGGAGGGAATAGCCAAGGACTTTATGGACTATGTACATTCCAGGCTAGGGATGTAGGCTTCTAGTCAACCCCTGTAGGGTACGCGCTATTCCTCAAATTTAAAAGGCTTTCAGCTCTGGGCTGTTCCTTCTCCCAAGATGGGAACGTCTCTCGGCAACTTTTTGGGGTGAGTGTGGATCTGTTACTGTAAGGCCTGTAATCAGAATGGTGAAGTGCAGCTGTAGAATGCAGCATAGGTCAGGCTGGATGCCTCTGAGGGGGTGAGCAAAGCAATGGGGCAAGCCTCAGAAGCTGTTAAATACCCTGGGAACCCACAGGAGTCCAAGGTCTAGAGTATAACAAAGTGCTTGGGGGACCACTTCCTTGTCCAGTCATAGATGAGTTAATGTCTACAGGTGCTGCTCATACAGTCTAGCATGCCGCAGACCACTGTTACAAAACAATAACTTGAAACTAATACTGAGTTCTTGTAAATCAATAGTGACTAATAACTAGTAATTTACAGCAATAAGGAACCCTGCCATAAGCCCAAAAGATGGAGTGTTCCTAGCAAACTTTAGAGCTTGCAGCTAGGCTGTAGCACCAGAGATTTGTTTATGTTATCTGTGTTCATTGGGTTTCTTCTAAGCTATATGATTATTTCTGCCTGCTGCTGTTGAACTGGCTCCAGTATTTAGTGTATGAGGGAACAATGTATTGCATTAGAAATATGTATCTCCCTTAGCCAATCACTGAGGGTTTTATGGGCCAAGGGGAGAGGATAAATATTTGGAGTAACTTTCTAGAAACGCCTTTACTTTCACATTTTTGCCTGGAGAGAATGTCACCATAAAGAAATTTGTCAGTGTGAGCAGGTCTTTTTGGGGGGCCTGGTCCTAGTCAGGGGTCTGAGTCAAGGCCCAAGGAATCTAAATTGACCTGTGTCAGGGCCTGGAGAATCAGGAAGATGGCTGCCCCTGTTTGGAGCAGGGTTGCCAACCTCCTGCAGCATTTTTTACTGACAAAACATTTACTGGCGGAGCACATTTTTTACTGGCAACCTGAGAAATTACAGAACTCTTATTGAAAACACAGTGAGTATTTGAACAGTATAAACATGATATGGAAACACTGACAATGCCTATAACAAAGTAATTTGCTTGATTTATACTTAAAAAGTAAAAAAATGTATGTGATTAGGAAAAAATCACTCACAAACACAGTTCTTCATTAATCGTTTGCTGACCAGCCTCCGTCATTATACTGTGGCAGGTTGGCTCTCCTGCGCAAACCGCCGTAGGTGTACGTCGGTCTTTGCACAAAAGATGGCGAGCGCTCGATGTCTGCCGTCAGCCGGCAATCATGGTGTACAGAGGCAGAACTGGGAACTGCCTATGTAAACAAGGCGATTCCCCATTCTACCAGAAAACATGTCAGAGATTTTCTGTTCCCAGTGATCGGGAACAGCGATCTCTATCATGTCCCTGGTAGCCTATCCCTCCTACAGTTAGAACATACACAGGGAACACACTTAACCCCTTTATTGCTCCCTAGTGTTAACCCCTTCCCTGCCAGTGTAATTTTTACATTGATCAGTGCATTTTTATAGCACTGATCAATGCAAAAATGTCACTGGTCCCCAAAAAGTGTCATTTGGGGTCAGATTTGTCTGCTGCAATGTTGCAATCCGCTAAAAATCGTAGATCGCCTTCATTGCCATTCGTCGTAAGGGAAATTGGCAGTGAAGCCTTTCGCCTTCAAAGCCGGTTCCCTACGGCGCATGCACAAAGCACGCTGCGCTTTCTAACTGGCCCGGCGGCAGGGGAAGGAGGAAGGGGGCTAGGTTACCCCTAGAAGTGGGTGACAGGTACCCACTCCCCCAGAAAGGTGCCAAATGTGGACTTAAAGAGCAGGTACAGTAAGTATAACATGTTTATTATTTAAAAAAACAAACAAAAAAAATAGACTTTTGTATCACTTTAAGGTATCTATGACTGCTGGAATAGGGTCAGAGGACCAATGGCCATTGGGAGGAGTCTAGGTCACCAATATTTGTTCTTGAAAGATCCATTAATTAAAGATCACATTAATATTGAGAGGCTGGTACTAAAGTAGGGCAGCACAGTGGTGTAGTGGATAACACTTTCACCTAGCAGTAAGAAGGGTCGCTGGTTCAAATCCCAACCATGACATTACCTGCCTGGAGTTTGTATGTTCTCCCTGTGCCTGCGTGGGTTTCCTCTGGGTACCCCAGTTTCCTCCCACACTCCAAAGACATGCTGGTAGGTTAATTGGATTCTGTCTAAATTGTCCCTAGTATGTATGAATGTGAGTTAGGGACCTTAGATTGTAAGCTCCTTGAGGATTAGGGACTGATGTGAATGTACAATGTACAATGTATATGTAAAGCGCTGCGTAAATTGACGGCGCTATATAAGTACCTGAAATAAATAAAATAAAGAAACTAGGACCAGTAATAGTTGATCTATTGTCATTTGGAAGGCTGATACTGAAGAACCTAGGGCCACCAATAAGCTGCTCTTAAAGGATCTGTTAATGTTGTGACTTACTGTCTATGCACTGTTCTTACATTAAAACATTTTCATAATTTAAATTATTCATTAATTATAATTATATGTTTCCACATTTCTGTCCATTTGTCAGCTTATAATAGTAATGTTCTCCTTTGAGAATAGTCAGTATAAGCTCCTCCATCATATTTTTCATCTCTCCCTGTTCTTTCTAGGTTCCATTGGCTTGTGTTTGCTGGTTATCGGACACAATACATTCTATTTATGCTCCATCGTGGTTTTCAATTTTAAAAATTGAATATGTGTGTCTCTTTCTGGCTAAGGATGCTACATGGTTTTTCCACAATAACCTGTATGGCAAACAATCCATTAACATTTATGCTGGAACGAAGGCAAACATCAGATGATTTCAGAGTTGCATCCAACTATAAAAGGCACAGTTTTAACACCTATTTACCAGCATTATTTGTTGAGTGCTTTTCTAGTCTGTGTTATAGGAATGTGGACTGTGCTAAGGAAAACATAATGCACAGCATCTGTCAGGAGCATGAAAAGTGCTTTAATAAAATCCTACACCTGACACTTTCTCTGCATAATCTACCAGTTTTTTCTTCTGGCACAGTTCCGGCCATTTTAATTTTAACAAATAGAACATCATCTGTTGTATGTTGAACTCCATAATTATGGTTTAGTCAGATGTGAAGTTAAAAAAAGGGTTATAACAGTTTGCAGCAGTATGACTGATTACGTTATAACACATCTTCTATAGCATCTGTTATATTTTAAATACTTCTATTTAAGTCAGACGTGAATTTAAAACATGCCCAGGTGACATCACCCTATAGGAATACCTCACTATGCTTGATGGTGTGTAAGGCAGTGGGAAGGTCTTCCACATGGATGTAGTTGATCTGATGCCTCTGGGTTGAGAGTTGGAATTTCCCCCAAGGCCAAACTGGTTGGATTGCCATAGGTACCATCCTCTTGCACCTCCTGCCTGATACTCCTGAAGGTGATGAAAAAGTGTGAGGGCACAAAGTGGCACGAGTGCCAGGGTTGCAGGCTGTACCCGACTTGTGTCAGATGCATGAAGCAGAGAAGGAACCAAGCGCAGGAACACTGTGGTGCTGGAGCAGGTTAAAGGGAATATGTTGAGGCCCTCGCTGAGGGTGGAGACAGTAAGGCAGCGGGGTACCAGTTTAGGAGACAGAGGCAATGTCAAGGCACAAACTGAGAAACGGACAAGCACCGTAGTACCAAATCAGGAAGCAAAAACAAAGTCCAGGGAACAAGTCAAAGCCAGTAACAGCTGGGCAAAGTACAAGGTAGAAGGCAGTCCAGAAGGCATACCTAGGTCACAACAAAGAGGCAAAGTCCAGAGGTGGGTCGGAAGGCAAGCCAGGTTACACATGGCAAGGTGGAATCAGCAGGTCAGGTTTCAGGTGAACATGAACAACCTGAAGACCATGCAGCAAATTGTTTCTGCAGTGCTCCAGTTTATATAGGATGCTGGGTGCCAATACCAGTGCCGAACCTAATGCACATCAAGCAGCTACCCTGTGTACAGAGCCATGGGCAGAAGTATGTGCACGAACATACAGTAAACCTGGACTGGTTTCCTTATAATGGATTGAATCCATCCTTTCTTACAGGCACTAGCAGAATTTTGATAAAAGGCAATAGTAGATGGATAATAAGCTGGAAACCTTTTGAGATCATGTCCATGGTGAAGTACAGCACATAGTAAGCACAGCAAAAGGAGAATGTGGCCCTGAAGTTTGTGAGACCTATCTGAAGAGCTGCAGCATGGGGTGCTTGTGCAGATACATCTAGAAAATAATTCCTGCTCTTCCATGGTTTAGCTGTGAGCAGGGAATTCTTCCCTCCACTGTACAGCCACAACCTGGCCTCTCCCCATCTCTCTAAAAAATTTAGGAAAATTTAGGAACTGGTAAAATTTGAGTATTTTTGCCTGAGAGTGTCCATTGGAGAAAGTGAGGAGAAATCTCCCATCTCCCAACTTATGTGAGGGTTTTTTTTTTTTTACTGTCTGTGTTCCCATTGTTGAGATTTACCTGCGCTATTTCTTGTTACAGCGATGGGTGTCATGAGGACAGGAAGTATGGGAAACTCACCCCAGTGGAGGCACAAAGAGAAAAAAAACTGCCAGAAGTCCTGTTTGGTGGCTGTGAGAAACTTCTTAGTACTTACATTTATTTTGCATCATGCTTTCTGAATGCAAGGGGAAGGTGCTTGCAGTGATTGTTCCAGCAATCCAACAAAAAGAGAGTGCGGTGAATTGGTGCAGCACATCAGTTTCCATGGGCACATAACTGAAGTACTAAGTTGGAAGGCAATGCTCTCTGTAGGTCTCTCAAAGCAGGTTCACTTAAAATGTATGTAAAGGCAAATTTTTAAGCAAACCTGTCAGGAGCTAAAGAAAGAAAATACAGCCAAAAGTCCCCTGCAATAAAAGAGGGATTATACTTACTTCTCTGGTGGCCCATATTTTATATCATCTCTGCATTCCAGCAACACAGCATTCATCAGTCTCCAACATTTGGCATTTCTGACACTCTTTTTGTAATGAAACTTTCAGTGATAACAGCTTCTAGTGTCATGCACACATGGCTAGGATTAGGGATGAGCTTCAAGTTCGAGTCGAACTCATGTTCGACTCGAACATCGGCTGTTCGCAAGTTCGCCGAACAGCGAACAATTTGGGGTGTTCGCGGCAAATTTGAATGCCACGGAACACCCTTTAAAAGTCTATGGGAAAAAAGTGCTAATTTTAAAGGCTTATATGTAAGTTATTGTCATAAAAAGTGTTTGGGGACCTGGGTCCTGCCCCAGGGGACATGGATCAATGCAAAAAAAAGTTTTTAAAACGGACGTTTTTTCAGGAGCAGTGATTTTAATAATGCTTAAAGTCAAACAATAAAAGTGTAATATCCCTTTAAATTTCATAGCTGGGGGGTGTCTATAGTATGCCTGTAAAGGGGCGCATGTTTCCCGTGTTTAGAACAATCTGACAGCAAAATGACATTTCAAAGGAAAAAAAGTAATTTAAAACTACTCGCGGCTATTGCATTGCCGGTCCGACAATACACATAAAAGTTCATTGATAAAAACAGCATGGGAATTCCCCACTGGGGAACTCCGAACCAAAATTAAAGAAAAAAAATGACGTGGGGGTCCCCCTAAATTCCATACCAGGCCCCTCAGGTCTGGTATAGATATTAAGGGGAACCCCGGCCAAAATTTAAAAAAAAAATGACGTGGGGGGCCCTCTAAACTTCATACCAGACCCTTCAGGTCTGGTATGGATTTTAAGGGGAACCCCGCGCCAAAATTTAAAAAAAAACGGCGTGGGGTCCCCCCAAAAATCCATACCAGACCCTTATTCGAGCACACAACCTGGCAGGCCGCAGAAAAAGAGGGGGGGATGAGAGAGCGTCCCCCTCCTGAACCGTACCAGGCCACATGCCCTCAACATTGGGAGGGTGCTTTGGGGTAGCCCCCCAAAACACCTTGTCCCCATGTTGATGAGGACAAGGGTCTCATCCCCACAACCCTGGCCGGGGTTTAACAAGGGGACCCCCAGATCCCAGCGCCCCCCCTGTGTGAAATGGTAAGGGGGTACCCCTACCGTTTCACTAAAAAACTGTCAAAAATGTTAAAAATGACAAGAGACAGTTTTTGACAATTCCTTTATTTAAATGCTTCTTCTTTCTTCTTTCTTCTATCTTCCTTCATCTTCTTCTTCTTCTTCTGGTTCTTCCTCCGGTGTTCTTGTCCAGCATCTCCTCCGCGGCATCTTCTATCTTCTTCTCCTCGGGCCGCTCCGCACCCATGGCATGGGGGGAGACTCCCGCTCTTCTCTTCATCTTCTTCTCTTCTTCATCTTCTTCTCCGGGCCGCTACGCATCCATGCTGGCATGGTGGGAGGGTCCCGCTGTGTGACGCGTCTCCTCTTCTGACGGTTCTTAAATAGCGGGGGTGGGGCCACCCCTTTGACACACGGGACATGACAGGACTTCCCTGTGGCATTCCCTGTGATGTTACAGGGAAGTCCCGTCAAGTCACTGTGCGTCAGAAGAGGAGACGCGTCACACAGCGGGAGCCTCCCACCATGCCAGCATGGATGCGGAGCGGCCCGGAGAAGAAGATGAAGAAGAGAAGAAGATGATGGAGACAAGAAGATGAAGAAGAGAAGAAGATGAAGAGAAGAGCGGGAGCCTCCCCCCATGCAGTGGGTGCGCAGCGGCCCGAGGAGAAGAAGATAGAAGAAGCCGTGGAGGAGATGCTGGAAGAGCCAGAAGAAGAAGAAGATGAAGGAAGATAGAAGAAAGAAGAAGCATTTAAAAAAAGGAATTTTCAAAAACTGTCTCTTGTCATTTTTAACATTTCTGACAGTTTTTTAGTGAAATGGTAGGGGTACTTTTGTACCCCCTTACCATTTCACACAGGGGGGGCCGGGATCTGGGGGTCCCCTTGTTAAAGGGGGCTTCCAGATTCCGATAAGCCCCCCGCCCGCAGACCCCCACAACCACCGGCCAGGGTTGTGGGGATGAGGCCCTTGTCCTCATCAACATGGGGACAAGGTGTTTTGGGGGGCTACCCCAAAGCACCCTCCCAATGTTGAGGTCATGTGGCCTGGTATGGTTCGGGGGGAGCGCTCTCTCATCCCCCCTCTTTTCCTGCAGCCTGCCAGGTTGTGTGCTCGGATAAGGGTCTGGTATGGATTTTTGGGGGGACCCCACGCCGTTTTTTTTTTTGGCGCAGGGTTCCCCTTAAAATCCATACCAGACCTGAAGGGTCTGGTATGGAATTTAGGGGGACCCCCACATAATTTTTTTTTTTAATTTTGGCCGGGGTTCCCCTTAATATCCATACCAGACCTGAAGGGCCTGGTATAGAATTTAGGGGGATCCCCACGTAATTTTTTTTTGCATTTTGGTTCGGGGTTCCCCTGTGGGGAATTCCCATGCCGTTTTTATCAATGAACTTTTATGTGTATTGTCGGACCGGCAATGCAATAGCCGCGAGTAGTTTTGAAATTACTTTTTTTCTTTGAAATGTAATTTTGCTGTCAGACTGTTCTAAACACGGGAAACATGCGCCCCTTTACAGGCATACTATAGACACCCCCCAGCTATGAAATTTGAATGGATATTACACTTTTATTGTTTGACTTTAAGCATTATTAAAATCACTGCTCCTGAAAAAATGGCCGTTTTTAAAACTTTTTTTGCATTGATCCATGTCCCCTGGGGCAGGATCCAGGTCCCCAAACGCTTTTTATGACAATAACTTGCATATAAGCCTTTAAAATTAGCACTTTTGATTATTCATGTTCGTGTCCCATAGACTTTAACGGTGTTTGCGTGTTCGAACAAACTTTTTTCCTGTTCGCATGTTCTGGTGCGAACCGAACAGGGGGGTGTTCGGCTCATCCATAGCTAGGATGTACACTCCTGTATAGGAAGCTGTGTGGTACCATATAAATAACACAGTCACGCTTGTTCAAAGTGAGCCTCAGCAAAGCCAGGGAACAATATACAAAATGTGTTGAAACAAGTAAGTATTGAGACACAAATATAAATGTGAAAATATGGTAGGTGTCTCTGTAAAGTAAAAGTGACAGTGAAATCTTGAATCCACAAATAAACTCTCGCAGTGAAAAAGTTCAAACAGGATGAAATCTTCCAGTTTTCCACCACCACCAAGGGGAAAAGAAATTTTGTGTAAAAAGCTACTCTGTGAGTGGGAACTCTTACCAGAAACTTTGGACCTCCTTATGAGCGAGGTCATATGCGATGGCAGATATAGCCCTCTGCAGGGTCAGATGGTTCGCCTTGTCCCAGGGTTCCCTGGCAATTGCTAGAAATCCTCCTCGATATCCAGTCTGCATCTGAATCTCATCTAGGGGTTTCCGTCAGCTCAGTGCCATAGTGTGTAGAAAAAAAGCTCCAATAGTGTATTACCATAAAAAATGTGTTTATTGTTTTAAAAGCATGTAACATAAAAAATTCTGAGTTAAAATGAGCATTTGCCGGCAAACAAAAATTGCAAATCACCCGCACTTCACGTGGGGCGTGATGACGTCCGCGCGTAGCACCGCCCAACATGTTTCATCATACGTGACTTCTTCCTTTGTGTTTATTGTGTGGTGCCATGGCTGCTAAAAAAAGGTACTGCTCTCATTAAGAGCATAAAATAGTAGCTTAAAAAGTGAAAAAATAACTGTGTATTATTTGATCGGCCGTGTCTGAATCTCTGTGATTCTACGGGCCAGCTCCTTCTACATTTTCCAATCTTGTACTGATTCTTTTAAATGTTTTATGTTCTGGATGGTGTCAGTTGTTATGTTTCTAAACTATTGTGTTCTTTAAAGCATAATTGCCTTCTCCAGTTTGATCGTATTACAAGTCTGAAATAGGTGATCCTGAGTTTTGTAATCTTGCCATCCAGTGAAGCATCTGGTCTATTGTGCTCCACTTTGTCCTTGTTTATTTTCTTTGTTGTCCATAGAATGCACAGGAGCTTGACTAGAGTATTAAAGATGATTTTTGGCACTCATGCTGCCTGGCCAGCCCTCCACCATACCACGCTACCTAAATAAACCACACCAACACCAATTGGAGTTTTAAAGGCCAGAGCAGCCACTTTATTAACAAAAAATATACATAACCAATATAAATAACAGATAACCAAAAACAGAATTACCTTCAATGAATAATATTTAATGGAGCCTTAAGGTCCTAGTGGGTAATTAAACTAAGTAGCCGCGACAACATAATGTAGGCCTCCAGCTGCACAACACTGACTTAGAGACAATTGCCAGTAACCTGTTACCCTAAACAAAATTGAGAAGAGCTGTACCCAAGAGAGGGCCCTACCAATTCACATTTAACCTAGTGTCCACCTTTTAGGACCTTGAACCTTGCCAGCTGTCATGACTGAATGTCTCAACCCACAACACTCACAACAAAAAAAGGAATTGAATGAAAGTAAGTGAATAAGGGTAAGGGATTGCTAGAAGATTTCACAATGTATGTTGTCCTCCAACTGAAACTCGCCTGGGACCCTCATGCCTACAACCCCCTGAAAACTGCAGTTTTTCCTGTCTCATAAATCAGGTCAGTACCCCCACCTCCTTGTATCCTTTAAATTAACAACATTTCTCCTGTGCTCACACTCCCCTTTAAACCTAGTCATGCAGTCCCTCTGTCTATATCTTGGGGTCTTTTCCTCAAGGCCTGACTTTCTCCAACACCATAGCTCAAACACATCCATGTTCTTCCTGTCTATTTTTTTTTATGATCCAACTTTCTCAACTGCAGGTATTTATTGGAACACAATAGGCGCATGCCTATCCATATTTGGTTCATGCTCACCATCACTGTGTGACTCAATGCAATACAGCACTTTATTTATGGACTACACTTATCAATTAAATTATTCGTCAATCCTAGGAAAATTAAATTGTGCTTGTATTTGATTCCTCAACTGCTTTTATGATATATCCATTCCTGGCATTGGTCAGGATCTTGGTCTTTTTGGTCAAACTTTAAACATCAAGAAAATTAACAAAAAAACAACACCACAACAACAATCCAGCATACTTTAATAAATTTCTACAAAATGTATGTTTTAGGTTTGTTTCTACTTTAACTTTCCACCACCTACTCAGGCTGTACATAGTTTCTTTGTGTTTCACTTCTATTTAGTTTGACAGCTGGGAGCAAGGAGAGGCAGCCCTGTGTAAGCTCCAGATCACTCTCCTGAAACCATATAAATTGCTCCTTCATATTAATCAGTTTGTAGAGGTTTAAATCTGCTGTCTAACCAGCCACGGAAGAGTTACAGGCCCTGTCAACACCTGGTGTTAATCAGACTGTTGTGAGACATGATTAGATGTACTGCTGCTCCACCCTGATGTATTGCATTCACAATTAATGCTGACACTTTGACAGTTGATGGCAAACCAGGGTACTTTACCAGTCTGTGACTGACATGCTTCCTCCTTTTAAAGTAGAACTATAGGTAAAACTTTTATTTCATTTTAGATAGGGTAAGGGAGGGTTAAAATCCCTGTCAGATTTTTTTTCGCTATCTGTGTCCCATTTTGGAGATTTCCCCTCACTTCCTGTCCCATAGCCAAACAGGAAGTGAGAGGAAATCCCTGCAAATTAAGGGAACCCCCAGGTCACCAGAACTAGTGTCCCCATTGGAAGATTTTTCTGGGGACAACCCAAAATTTCTGACTTTCTTTCTTTTGCTTTCAAATGATAATTGTAAGCAGGACAAATAGAGAGGGTTAATCTCCCTAATGGACAGCAATAAAAAAAGACACAGGCGTTCTAATCCCTCTCCACTCTATCCAAAACTAAGAAAAAAAAAGTTAAGCTTTTAGGCCCCTTTCACACAAGGCGGATCTGTTCAGCGGACTCCGCTAGCTAAGCAGAGGATCGCTCCGTTGATCCCCGCTAAGCAGGCGGATGACAGGTCCGTCTGCTCACTGTGCAGAGACGGACCTGTCAGAGCTCCGCTGTTCTCTATGGGAAGATCGGATGAAAACGGACAGCATGTTCGTTTTCATCCGATCTGCTGGCCGGATGGCGAACTCCAAATGCCCAAAAGGGTTAAGGCAGTGCTGGAAAATAATGGTGGCCACACAAAATATTGAAACTTTGGGTCCAATTTGGACATTTTCACTTAGGGGTGTACTCACTTTTGTTGCCAGCGGTTTGGACATTAATGGCTGTGTGTTGAGTTATTTTGAGAGGACAGCAAATTTACACTGTTATACAAGCTGTACACTCACTACTTTACATTGTAGCAAAGTGTCATTTCTTCAGTGTTGTCACATGAAAAGATATAATAAAATATTTACAAAAATGTAAAGGGTGTACTCACTTTTGTGAGATACTGTATGTTAAATGATACCCACTCAAAATTCCTTAAACTTTGGTTCCCTGGTTTGAACATATCCATCATCCCAATCATGACCATACATTACTTTTCCTCTGATGTAGAGGGAAAAACGTGATGAATGGACACGTCTGGCTGGATCCCCCTCACTAACCTTCCTCCTCTCATCACAATTCCCTCTTTCCCCCCGCTACCCTGAATCTCCCCTCCTGCCATTTTTCTACTTGCTTTATCCCCTCCTTTTCTTCCATTCTATTTTTAATAAAACACTGCACTCCTGGTCTCCTTCTCTTATAAACCTCTTTTACAACGTCAGTTTGAAATGTTTCCAAACGCATTTTCGGATAGGGACTTTTCCCGACCGAAAAATAGAGAACACGCTCTCAATCTTTTGCTGGCTGGAATTACGCCAGCAAAAAACCGATGAAGCATACACACGGTCGCATTTTCCGACAAAAAGCTATCATCTGAGTTTTGCTGGCGGCATTTCCGATCGTGTGTACGCGGCATAATTTTTTTAATTTGCCCCCGCCCCCCAGTGTATACACACAAATGCAAATATCCACGTAGGTCCCGCACGTGCATGTAAACAGCGATTGCACCACACATGAGATGTATAGCTGCAGATGTTGGAGTGAAAGCAATAATTCTAGGGCCATAATTCACAATTAACTCTAGATGGATAACCTGCAAAAGTTTTTAACCACTTCAATACAGGGCATTTTCACCCCCTTCCTGCCCAGGCCAATTTTCAGCTTTCAGCGCTGTATCATTTTGAATGACAATTGCGCGGTCATGCAACACTGTACTTAAATGAAAGTTGTATCATTTTTTCCCCACAAATAGAGCTTTCTTTTGGTGGTATTTGATCATCTCTGCGGCTTTTATTTTTTGCACTATAAACAAAAAAAGAGTGACAATTTTGAAAAAAAACACATAATTTTTAATTTTTGCTATAATAAATATCCCCGATTATTTTTTTTTAAACAAATTTTTTCCTCAGTTTAGGCCAATATGTATTCTTCTACATATTTTTGGTAACAGAAATCGCAATAAGTGTACATTGATTGGTTTGCGCAAAAGTTATAGCGCCTGCAAGATAGGTTATTGATTTATGGCATTTTTATTTATTTATTTTTTTATAGTAATGGAGGTGATCTGCGATTTTTATCAGTACTGCGACATTGCGGCGGACAGATCGGACACTTTTGACACTATTTTGGGACCATTGACATTTATACAGCGATTAGTGCTATAAATATGCACTGATTACTGTATAAATGTCACTGGCAGGGAAGGGGTTAACACTAGGGGGCGAGCAAGAGGTTAAATGTGTTACCTAGCGAGTGATTCTAACTCTGGGAGCATGGGACTGACTGGGGGGAGAAGACCGATCAGTGTTCCTATATACTAGAAACACACAATCTCCTCTCCCCTGACAAGACGTGGATTTGTGTGTTTACCCACACAGATCCACGTTCCTGCTCTGTCACGAACGGTTGCACATGCCCGGTGGACATCGCGGGCACTGGGCACGCGCATCGGCTCCTCTGTGACACCGGCGGGCGTGCGCACACGTGCCCCCTATACCGCCGGGAAGCCGAGGACGTTATATGACGCCCACCCAGGATGGGAGATCTCATCTGCGGATGTCATATTACTATAGGCGGGTATTGAAGTGGTTAAAGCGTCGCCTATAAAACAAATTTTAGGTACCGTAGTTTAACATTTCTCCGTTGCACACAATTTTGAGTCTTGACATGTTTGGTATCTATTTATGCAACATTACATCATCTTTTATACTTTACTAAAAAAGTTGGTATTATATTGTGTTTTGGTGCATTAAAATTAATTTTAGTGTATTTTCTTCTAAAAATTCACTTTTGATAAACCCCCAAACCCCTGACATTCATTGCTGTTAAAACATCGACTATTCTCCCTTTGACAATATATGAAGAAGCAAGTTTATCAGAGTTACTTATTTTCTTTACTGCTTCTGCTCTTCTTTTCTGGAATGTTCCCCAGGACAAAAAAATAAATATAAAAAAAAAAGTACCAAGTTGTAATGAAAATCAGTAAATTCTCTAGAAATAAAAGCATTTCTTTTTTCCTTACCAGTGAGCATAAGAAAGCTTTGAACCAAACAAATAATCTTCACGTCGACTGCGGAATGATACTGAGGATATATGAATAGAGCTGCTGAAATATATTTGAAAAAGCAATGTATTTGTCAAGTCTGAAAAAACCCCACAAACGTTAGGAGGAGTGATGGAGTGGCAGAGGAAGCAGAACAAGGCAAAGAGCTGAATATATTCAGTTTTCATAAAAGAGTATGGAAGAATTCACTTACTAACCGCAGTATAAATATTATTACATCTCGATAACAGCACTTATTATAAGCAATGGAAGAACGTATGAGAAACCGTTACATGGAGCAGCTGGCAAATAGAATATATCACATGAAAGGTGAACCTGTACTGAGGAAGTATGGAGGCTGCTGGTGCTGTCCTCTGCTTCTGAAAATGCTGATTGCTTTGCTGCCATGCTGATCCAGCAGCTTGAGTACCCTCTGAGTCATTGATCCTGGACAAGTATGCTGATTCGGAGATTGGTCTTCTTTCTTCTTCTGGGTCAGTGACTGAGAAGTTACCCTAAATATTTATTTGGTTTCTGTATGTGTTCACATATGTATATTTTCATGTACTTCTTCCAAGTGAAGTACCTGGTTGATCTTGTCACCTTTCTTCCTTATTCTAAACTGACTACACATAGCACAGAAGTTGATCTGTTTTAGCATTGTCGGTTTTTTATCCTTTGGTTGGCCATTCAAAAGTATAGGAGACTATGCAGACACACAGCATGCCTGTTTTCAGTAGTCTGCTCAATCACCGCACCCCCCCGACCAATCACAGCCTGCCTCTGGTACACACCCACTACCAATCACATACTGCCTTAGGCACACACACCCCTCTCAATCACAGCCTGCCTATAGTACACACCCCCTCCCAATCACTGCCTGTCTCTGGTACACATCCCCTTCCAATTACTTCCTGCACTCCATCCCCACTGGGGTGCAGGAAGTAGCTTTTCAATATAAGAACGATAAGTATTTTCTCTCTTCTTTTACATATATTTACTTATGGTACCTTCGTCCCAACAATGTAAAGTACAGATTGGAGAGAGGAGGCTAGTATGGACTTTGATGGTACCGTATATCAATTGACGATAGACAGTCGTGAATAAAATATTAGAATTTTTTTCCTACAAAAACACACACACACACATATATATATATATATATATATATATATATATATATATATAACATTTGCATAATAAACCCAATAATGATAATCGGACACAAACGTTCGGTTCTGTAGCTGCATCACAATGGGACAACCGGAACTGTATTGTGGTTGCTCTACATGTTTCGCGGATCACATTAACCGCTTCTTCAGGAGCTTTATTATAAAATTAGATGGTATTTAAAAGATGATTATCACATATCTATGAAAAGAAGAGAATAAATATAAGTCACATAAGACAAGAAAACAAGATTTTTAAAGTTGCATATTATACTAATGTAGAAAAAACATCTGCTAACCCCCAAAACAGCTGTCTTACCAGGAACGTCGGGTTGCCAGGAGCCCATTGGAGGATGACCCACCCCGGAGGGCATGGGAGACCATTGGGAGGCACAGGACACAAAGGTGATGGTCTATTTAGAAGATAAAACATATTCATCACCATTCAAACCATATTGGTAAATGTAGTGAAGAGTAGGAAGGGTTAATAACCATACGACTTTACACCAGAGAGGCTTGACCATAAAAGCTCTAAAGTTGCTGAGGAGGTCCCTATAGGATGGTGTTTACCTATAGGGTGGAGATAGATACATTTTCATATTAAATGCTGATTGGGTGTATTTGTACAGGGGAGTATGGAAAAACATACATATATGTGTATATTCAAATAAGTATATGCACTATATGTACTATACCTCAGGATATATATTAGACACAGGTGTGTCTGGATTGGAGATGGGAATTATAGCTAGATTCACAGTGATGCTATTCAGATAAATCTGAAGTCAATACCGATAAACAGAGTGGTATAGAGATATCAGTACACATGGCCATAAGGTTGTGTACAGTACTGCTGTGTAGCAAAGTCCATTAGGTATGATTATCTCACCTTGAGAAATTCTTATTAGCACCCACAGAAAATGTAATATAAGAGACAGAGCGAAAGATACAGGTATCCACCAGAAGTTGTTAAGAATAATGAACCCCCTGGAAATAGAACATAACGGGCATATACATTTTTTTTCTATGTAGATATCAAGTTACATTTTCGGAGGATTTAGTGTAGGGAGGATAGATCCTGAGTGCATTCAGTCTACCTGATCGCCTGTAACTCCAGCGCTGCCTCAGACAACACAGACATGATGAGCATGTCATCATCTCTATTTATGTGCCTGAGCCAAATGGGCTCCTATCCAGCGATGCCCACGACGCGCAGGGCATCTGACGTCACCGGACCTGAAGTGCGCATGCGCCAGATCGGCGCATGCGCGTTGTCCAAAAATGGCACGTAGCACGTCACAACGTGAGTGCATTGCCATTCAGACAACGAAGCCCCAGCATTTCTGGACCTTGGTACCACATCCGCTATACCTTTCTGTACTGATTACATACGTCCCTGTGCTATCGCCCCTGATGAGTGTCCTTCACACGAAACGCGTCGGGAATTGTGGGATGCATATATATGTCCTTTCTATACTTCCACTCCAGAACCATTCTATTTGCACCATGATTTTACTGTTATACCTTATTCCCGGTGAAAGTGATGCTGTAACATCACATGTATGCATATGAAATTTTCTGTTTTGTCTGTATGAATCATCAATGGTGACCACTATATGGCACCAAGTGGGTATATATTTGATGTACTCTTGATGTCTGTATTACGTTTGCACATACATATGTGCTTGTAAATACTTTATGAAATGATATTTATTGCAATGTCTTTTATACAAATGTGGTCTATGATATTGATTTGATTGTGCATTTCATTACGATCAATAAATATGTTTTTTATCCAGTTATTTCCACAGTGTCCATAACCTCATTTTAAAGTCCCAACTTTCCCAATTTTAGTCCAGCATTGCAGAAAACAACTGCTCGGGCCCCCCTCCACCGGGGAGAGCCATAATCTCGGGCCACCATGCAAATACCACGTGCCAAAGTCAGGGGCAGCCATGTTGGAAAAGGGCACGCCCATGACCTATACAGCTGCGACAAAATGAGATCAGTTGATATATGGTACCATCAAACTCCATACTAGCCTCCTCTCTCCAATCTGTACTTTTTCACAGCCTAGCCACATAGAGAGGCGCAACATCCAAGTAGCACCTTCAGGCATTATACCAGGCCTTCTTCTGACAAAGCACTTCCCTCTATAGTATGCACTTGTCTCCAGGGCTTTTTTACTCAGAGAATAGGTGCAGGAACTCCCCCTTTCCAAGTCACCCTTTGTCTCCGCCCCTACCCACCTCCAAGCCCTATTTCTTGGTTCCACCTCCTACCCACCTCCCAGTACCCCCCCTTTTAAAGAATACATAACCACATACAATTTTGTGGTGCTCAGTAATTTGTATTGGAATTTGGTAATGATAGCAAGAAAAGCAGTAAAATGGATTCCCTGCAGCCAGTAACAATAGATCCCCCTAACAACAATGGACCATACGCAACAAAACTTCCCCTCTACTAACAATAGACTATCGGCAGCAACAACAGATCTCCCCGCATTCAGCATCAATAGACTGTCCCTCAGCCAACAACAATAGATCCCTCCCTCAACAGTAAATCTGTCCTAGCAACATCTGACCCCCCCAGCAATATAAGACCCACCCTCAACAATAGCTCCCCCACCAGCAACATTAGACCCCCGCAGCAACAATAGACCCCCATGCAAAAATAGACCCCCTCCAACTAGAATAGATCCTCCAATCAATAGACCCAGCAGCACACCCCAGCTTTTCTTGCCATTACATACAGTCAGTGCTGGAGGTGCCAGAACTGCATTCCCCCGCGTTGCCGCTGAAAAAAAGCCCTGCTTGTCTCAATCCAGAACACTAAGTGTGATTGCTCTCCAACACCTCCTGCATTGCAATCTGCATGAGTCACTTCTGACAAGTTTTCCTGACACCAAGAAGTAAAAAGGTGACAGGGGAGGGGGCTCCAGCATTCAGCCTGTGATTGACAACCTCAGCTCTGTTCCTATGTGCTTTGTGAAGGTGGGGTGTGTCACTTCACTGTCCATTCCCTCTCACTGAGCTCTGCTAAGTGTAACTTCAGCTTCCCATCCCCTGCTTTCTGAAAGCTCAGACAAGCTGTATCAATTCTGAACTTTGAATGGCTGTAGAGAAGCAGAGACTGCAGATAAACAGGTACAACTTATGTAGAAGGATTTGCTTCATCTCTGTGTATCACCTGAGGCCAGTCACTTTGCTGGGTATATTTAAGGGTTTACAACCACTATAATTACTTCAGCCCCGGAAGGATTTACCCCCTTCCTGACCAGAGCATTTTTTGCGATTCGGCGATTCACATTTAGCTGACAATTGCGCAGTTGTGCAACGCTGTACCCAAACAAAATTGACTTCCTTTTTTCCCCACAAATAGAGCTTTCTTTTGGTGGTAATTGATCACCTCTGTGGTTTTTATTTTTTGCGCTATAAACAAAAAAACATTTCTTTAAAAAGCAATATTTTTTATTTTTTGCTATAATAAATATCCCCCCAAAAATATATAAAAAAAACAAATTTCTTCCACAGTTTAGGCCGATACAGTATGTATTCTTCTACATATTTTTGGAAAAAAAGATCACAATAAGCGTATATTAATTGGTTTGCGCAAAAGTTATAGCATCTACAAAATAGGGGATAGATTAATGGCATTTTAAAAATTTTTTTTTTTTTTTACTAGTAATGGCAGCGATCCGCAATTTTGATCAGGACTGCAACATTATGGCGGACAGATCGGACACTTTTCACACTATTTTGGGATCATTGACATTTATACAGCGATCAGGGCTACAAATAGCCACTGATTACTTTATAAATGTCACTGGCAGGGAAGGGGTTAAACACTAGGGGGCGATCAAGGGGTTACGTGTGTTCCCTGGATGTGTTCTAACTGTAGGGGGGATGGGCTCACTACAACATAACAGCGATCACTGCTCCCGGTGACAGGGAACAGTAGATCCCTGCCATGTTGCTAGGCAGAACAGGGAAATGCCTGGTCTCCCCGTTCTGCCTCTCCTCACTGCAATTGCGGGCCGCCGGCAAACATCGAGTTCGCAGGACCCACGGGCTTGCTCCTGCTAGGCGGGAATTTCAAAGGGACGTATGGGTACGCCCTTTTGCCTGCTCGTGCCATTCTGCCAACGTAAATTGGCGTGCGGCGTTCGGCACATGGTTAAAGTGATGGTAAACCCATTTTTTTTAAAATAACAAACATTTCATACTTACCTGCTCTGTGCAATGGTTTTCCACAGACTAACCCCGATCCTTTTCTTTTAACAGTACTGGCCAATACTTCCCCATAATGTGTTTGGTCGGCCAGTGTTTATTATTATAGTTGATGGTAAATTTAATGGAAAACCTCTCAGCAGCAGACTCCTTTTCCATTTATCTCTGTGGGATGCTTTCATATTTGTTCATAGCTTCCAGAATGAGATCTTTCTGATACTCCCTTTCCAGGAACTTCTTAGTCAATAGTTGGCCTTGTTCCAAATAATCCGCTGTTTTAGTAGACATGTGCACTGACAAAAAATATGTTCCTTTTCGCTTCATTTGTTTTTTTGCTTTTTTAAGAAAGTCGAAAATTCTGAAAATTCGTAAATTTCAGGAATTTCAGAATTTCGAATTTTCGGATTTCCAAATTTCCAAATTTCTGAATTTTAAATTTTCGGATTTCCACATTTCGGATTTTCGGATTTCCGAATTTTGAATTTTCAGATTTCCCAATTTTTGGATATCCCAATTTCCGATTCTTGAATTTCCAAATTTCTGAATTTTCGAATTTCTGAATTTTCAAATTCAAATTTCCGAATTTTCGGATTTTCGAAATTCAGAATTTCAAAAATTCCAAAATTTGAAAAATCTGAAAAAAAAATGGAAATCAGTAAAATTCGAAATAATAACTTAAATAATAGGTATTGGAATTTTCCTTTCAAATTTGGCTTTTAGTGAACATAACGAATACGAATTTATCCAAAGTTACGAATTATCTGAAAAAACAAATGCTGAATCTAAACAAATGGAACAAATTAATAATAAATAATAATAATAAAAAGGTTTTATTATTATTATTGTTATTTATTAATATTAGTTTGCTACGTTCCATTTCAGATTTTCGAATTTTCAGATCTTCATTCTTTTGAATTTTCAGATTTTTATTCTTATTCTTGGATTTTCAAATTTCCAAATTTTTGAATTTTTAAATTTATGAAATTTCAAATATTTGAATTTCTGAAATGTTCCAGTTTTGGAAATTTCAAATTTCCGGAAATTCAGGAAATTCATAATTTCGTAAATTCAGGAAATTCATAATTTCGTAAATTCGGAAATTCGAAATTCGTAAATTCGTAATTTCGGAAATTCGGAATTTCAGAAATTCGGAAATTTGAAATTCGGTAATTTTGAAATTCAGAAACGCATAAATTCAGAATTTCGTAAATTCAGAATTTCATAAATTTGTAAATTCGGAATTTCGGAAATTCGGAATTTCATAAATTTGGAAATTCGGAATTTCGGAAATTCGGAGATTTCAGATATTTGTAATTTCGGAAAATTCGGAAATTGAAAAATTCAGAAATTCGGAAATTTCGATGAAATTTTTTCAATGAAATTTTTCAAAATTCATTGAACAACGAATTTGGAACTAAACGAATTGCACATGTCTATGTTTTAGTATAGTTCCTTCGTATCCTATTACATAAACTATAGGGTAGGTTATTGTCACGTACCTTCCAGTAGAACCTGACGTGTAGAAGGAGACCTCTCGTACAGCCCCGACTCAACGACCACTGGAGTTGCGACAGTGGCCCAGAGAGTGCGGCGAGGTAAAATTCTGCGTTGGCAGCAGAGGTCAGTAGCTGACCAGTTGCAGGACCGGACTGGATCTCTGAGCAGCAGGAACAGCGGATGCAGGTATGCTGGGGCTGCAGGACATTGTCACAGGAGCTACACAGAGATGGATGGCAGAAGACTGGTTCAGGGTCAAACAAGCCAGGTCATATACGGAAGATCAGATATAATGTAAAGGCAGGCAGAGAATGGTCAGTGTTCTGGCAGTGGTTGGCAACAGGAAATCCGTCAGATAACAGATAAAACAAGGTCAAAGTGAGCTGAAGTCAGGACTGGAGATAAGCAGCGTGCTCAGGAAGCCGTGTCAAAACTAGATCAAGTACAGGCACAGGAACAGACCACAAGGCAAAGCTGCAGATCAGACAGCACTGCACTAGTGCAGCTGCTGTCCTTATACAGGCCCGTTGGCGCCAATGTAATGGCTAATGTGTGCGCATCTGGCAAACATTCCTGTGCATGCTCACATCCGTGCACCTACGCCCGGTTCGGCGGGCACCCACAGGATGCGCACACACATCTGCCTGGTTACAGGGCATTCCTGTTAGTTATGTTTCCAAGTCAGACAGACTAATTAAGGTATTTTCTAATATGCATGAGGTTAAATTTAGAAAGCTAACACAACCTGATAGCTACCTTTATTTTCAAAAAAGTGACAGCAATTTTTAGTTGGGGCCAATGAGATTTGAAAAATTCTGCCAGATGAAAAGAGAGTGCCTTGGGCTGAAAATTGGTTGTAAATTGAGTCTATGGTGTGGATTGCATGATCCGAAGACACCGCATTCCTGACAGTCCGTATCCTAAGTTAAGATAAGAAGCGGCCTCAGCCTAGGCTCCTCCTAGGCCACATCCCCTAGGGAGTTGAAGTCTTATATATCATCTGTATACAATCTACAGCTCTACTATGGATTCTAGGTAACCAAATATTGTAATGGCCATCATGTATAACAACAGAAGTTTAATGTGGATGGCATTTTGTGCAAAAAAATGTGTCGGTGACTATCATCATTTAATCATCCATTGTAAAGTATTTTAATCAATATCTGAATAAAGTGTTTTTAAACCTACTATTTGCACCTGAAAAGACCAGTTTATCATTGTGTAAAGTTCCTACATGTGCAGTAAATCAGTAACTTATGGAAATGTTGGCACTATGGATGGATGTTGGTGTGCTATGAATCATTTATAATTTTAGTATTTTTGGTATTTCATGAAACTTGTATTTTAGATTATGTATAATTGAATTAAGCACCCCGTGTACACTCAGAACTTCTTGTTTGTTCTGGACAAGCACCATACAACTGATTTCATTGACTATATTGCACTTTGTCCTTTATTTTGCTTTTTATTGAACATATTATTGCAAAGACCCTGCATTGCTCTTTTTGATTTCTTTCAGCTTTGTAGATAAATGACTTGTAACAGAGACCCATGAGTATAGACTTACCTGTTTCATATATTGACTGACATTTTATCTTAAATGGCCACTGCTGATCATACAAAGCAACCTTGGACATATGTATACACAACCATGCGTGATGGAACACACACTGGAAGCTCCTCTCCTTATGGTTTATGATGTAAAAAAAAAAATCATTAATCTTCAAAGTCAGCGCACATGATCAATGTCTACAGGTCCACTGAGACGCTTTCAAATAAGTTCTCGTTAAGGTCCTAACCATTGATAATTCATACCCTTTAGGAAGATTAAACATTGAATACACAAAGGGTAGGATTTTACTAGACAAGAAAAGTTAGAGAAAGTTCTTCCCATCTTCACAATGCACTTTTCCAAAGGCTTGAAATTCAACTCACTGAATCCATCTTTGAAGTCCCTATCTCTCTATGGTTCCTTCAATCGTATACTGCTGCTAAAAGAAAACTAATATGATACTGGGTAAAATATATTTACTTTTCATTTTTTATGACATTTTCAAATAAGAAAGTCATATATATATATATATATATATATAGATATATATAGATAGATATAGATAGATATAGATATAGATATATAGATATATAGATATAGATATATATATAAGGTTTTAGTACACTGGTGACATTTGTATAATGGTACATTTCCTTAACGTACACATAACTTTTAGCTGAGTTTCAAGACCTTTTAAGGAAAGAGATTAAACTGTATAGAATAATAAAGATAGGGGAAACTAGAAGAAAGTCTAGGGGAAGATTAAAGTAAAAGTATTAGAGAGCAACGTTCTCAAATAGTAAATATGTGTGTTATCCATATACATGGCTTAACCCTACGTTCACACCTATGTGTTTTTTAGTGCGTTTTGCAGTTTGCAGAAACACACTACAGTCCATTTAACATGGTTTCTTATCTATGCGGTTTGTGGCTGGTGCATTTTTGGTCCATTTTTATGTGTTTTTGCTGTTCTGATTTTACCACTGTATATAGCTGGTTGCTAAGCAGGGGGCCAGGAAGCCAGCCGCCATGTCCGATGAGTCGTCAGCTGTCAGCGGGGTTCCCCGCTGAAAGCTGAATGTAAAAAAAAATTGCCAGCAAAAAAAAGTCGCGAACAAAATGGCGTAGGGTTCCACCCCAGGTCCATACCAGGCCCTTCAGGTCTAGTATGGATTCAGAAGGGACCCCCATGCCAAAAATTAAAAAACAATGGCGTGGGGTCCCCCCCAAAATCCATTCCAGACCCTTATCTGAACATGCCGCCCGGCAGGTCACGAGGAGCACTCGCTCGTCCCCTCCCTTTCCTGACCTGCTGGGCGGCATGCTCGCATAAGGGTCTGGTATGGACATTTGGGGTGGGGGTCCCCTCCAAATTCATACTAGACCTGAAGGGCCTGGTATGGACCTGGGGGGAACCCCATGCTGTTTTTTTTTTTGTGAATGTTTTTGCCGGCAAATTTTCTATTTTTTTTCATTCAGCTTTCAGCATGAAACCCCGCTGACAGCTGATGACTCATTGGTTGCTAAGGACGCGGCGGCTTTCTGGCTCCCTCTTTAGCAACCAGCTATATACAGTGTGTTTTACAAAATGCATAAAAACTGCATGCAAAAACGTGCCTGAAAATCGCATCAAGCACAGCCTCATAGATGTGAACATTGATTTTTTTTTTAATCCTCATGCTGCTAGCCTCAGTAAACAGATAACAAAGTATCTCATATTTACAGTATCTCACAAAAGTGAGTACACCCCTCACATTTTTGTAAATATTTTATTATATCTTTTCATGTGACAACACTGAAGAAATGACACTTTGCGACAATGTAAAGTAGTGAGTGTACAGCTTGTATAACAGTGTAAATTTGCTGTCCCCTCAAAATAACTTAACACACAGCCATTAATATCTACACCACAGACAACAAAAGTGAGTACACCCCTAAGTGAAAATGTACAAATTGGGCCCAAAGTGTTAATATTTTGTGTGGCCACCATTATTTTTCAGCACTGCCTTAATCCTCTTCGGCATGGAGTTCACAGGTTGACACTGGAGTCCTCTTCCACTCCTCCATGAAGACATCATGGAGCTGGTGGATGTTAGAGACCTTGCGCTCCTCCTCTTTCCGTTTGAGGATGCCCCACAGATGCTCAATAGATTTTGTCTGGAGACATTCTTGGCCAGTCCATCACCTTTACCCTCAGCTTCTTTAGCAAGGCAGTGGTCAACTTGGAGGTGTGTTTCAGGTCATTATCATGTTGGAACATCGCCCTGCAACCAAGTCTCCAAAGAGAGGGGATCATGCTGTCAGTGTGTCACAGTACTTGTTGACATTCATGGTTGTCTCAATGAACTGTAGCTCCCCATTTCCGGCAGCACTCATGCAGCCCCAGACAATAACACACCCACCACCATGCTTGACTGTAGGCAAGACACATTTATCTTTGTACTCCTCACCTGGTTGCCGCCACACACGCTTGACACCATCTTAACCAAATAAGTTTATCTTGGTCTCATCAGACCACAGGACATGGTTCCAGTAATCCATGTCCTTAGTCTGCTTATCTTCAGCAAACTGTTTGCGGGCTTTCTTGTGCATCATCTTTAGAAGAGGCTTCCTTCTGGGATGACAGCCATGCAGACCAATTTGATGCAATGTGCGACGTATGGTCTGAGCACTGACAGGCTGACCCCTCACCCTTTCAACCTCTGCAGCAATGCTGGCAGCACTCATACGTCTATTTCCCAAAGACAACCTCTGGATATGACGCTGAACACGTGCACTCAACTTCTTTGGTCGACCATGGCAAGGCCTGTTCTGAGTGGAACCTGTCCTGTTAAACCACTGTATGGTCTTGGCCACCGTGCTGCAGGTCAGTTTCAGGGTCTTGGCAATCATTTTATAGCCTAGGCCATCTTTATGTAGAGCAACAATTCTTTTTTTTCAGATCCTCAGAGAGTTCTTTGCCATGAGGTGCCATATTGAACTTCCAGGGACCAGTATGGCAGGGTGAGAGCGATAACACCGAATTTAACACACCTGCTCCCCAATCATACCTGAGGCCTTGTAACACTGAGTCACATGACACCGGGGAGGGAAAATGGCTAATTGTGCCCAATTTGGACATTTTTACTTAAGGGTGTACTCACTTTTGTTGCCAGCGGTTTAGACATTAATGGCTGTGTGTTAAGTTATTTTGAGGGGACAGCAAATTTACACTGCTATACAAGCTGTACACTCATTACTTTTCATTGTAGCAAAGTATCATTTCTTCAGTGTTGTCACATGAAAAGATATAATAAAATATCTACAAAAATGTGAGGGGTGTACTCACTTTTGTGAGATACTGTATGTAGCCCTGCCTCTGTAGGGATTGCTGTATGTAGACTTCCCTGGGCCTTCCCCTAATTATCTTGCTGCCAGTTACTGGGTGTTTTCACAAGACCAATCATACTTTCATCCACTCCTTATCCATTAATCAATCCAGAGAGTTTTTTTTTTTTTTGGTATTTATTGTTGGAACTTGGATAGGAAAAGGGAATAGTGGGATACTCCAACTGGAACTAATTACAGATGAGGACAACTCTCACTTTGCCTCACCAGGTTGAATGTGGTAGAAGACTCCCTGCTATTCTATATTGCACTCGTATGGGAGAAATAAGTCCTTTGCTTGCTCTGGCAGCAGACTTGATGAAACTGTTTTATCGTCAGGACATTCGTCCACTGACTCTACTAGCTGAAGGGATGGCCCTCACAGGACAGGCCCCATGACCCAGATCTGTACTCACAGTAGGCAGGAACAGATCCTTCCTGGCATGTCTCCCTTCCAATCAGCTTTGCAGGACATCTGGGTTGCAGCTTTACTCAGATTCAAGCCCTCAGGTCAACCACCTGAGGCTGCATGACAGCCTGTGCAGAGAAATGGCCTCCCTCCAGGACCCCGCTCTCCAGCTGAATACCCCGAGCACATGTGCCCTTGGCACATAAACGGTCACCCAGCATGCATTGAGGCACTTTCCTCTGCCAGTGGCCAGGGCTGTAACTATGCCTATGCTCTCACTTATCAGGTTTCCCCCCCCCACTGTCCAATATGCCTCGTCCCATTGGACCAGTGTGAAACATTTAGACAACATGAGCAGCATCTGAGTACCATGAGCAGACCCTATCAATGGATCCCTGCTTCCTGGTAGGCAGAGTCCATCCAAATTTACCTGGCAGCCTTCCTGGTAAGCAGAAAGACCCCAAAACTATACTCTCTTCTAGCACATACCTAGGAGGGTGCTACATTTACTTTTATTTTACAAGTCTTCAGTTACTTCCTGGTTTCTAGCCTAGGCAAATGATGGCATACATCCCAGGAGTCTTCAGAAGGGGAAGAGAGGAGGAGGGTTTTCTTAGCTCACTCTCCTGCATGCATGATTGAGCTAAGGGCAGGTGGATTCCAGGAAGTAAATGCTACATGAATCACCTGCCTTTATTCAACATGGCTATGGCCAGAAATGGTAAGGGGTTGTTTTTCAAAGTGATTTCTCAACAAAATAAAGCATGGAGACACGAATGGATGGGGGAGTTTGCTTTAAAAATATTAAAAATGAATTGAATAGTGTTTTTCGTTTGTGGTGCTTAGATGCAGTGAAGATCCGCTTTAAGAATCATTATTATGTTTGATGTGAGGTTGCCAGATTCTCTTAAAATGCCCCTGTTTGCCTTTGATAATGCTGGCTCGTTTTTCATGTGTCATATTCCATGAGATGTTCGCTATGGTAGACACCATGGAAATAGACTGAGATTTCCAATGCTCTTGTGATTGTTAATTTTGGTTGCTAGGAATGTAAAGAATATCAAAGCCTGAGAGTGTTTAGGAATACCTTGGATCAGCTCAAGTGACTGGGAACTTGTATTCCCCTAATTTCTTGTTCAAAATCCTATTCCAGTAATTTCTGATCATAGAAAGTTCCCACTAAATTTGAATCATGGTTCCCTGAAGTTTTGTAACCCTTAAAACAAAGAGAAGAGTTACCTGGATGCATTTTTGCTAATCTAGTGGGAGACTAGATACTATCTTAAACTAACTTTAAAATTAGCTTCAATAACAGAAACATTCATAATCTCTCTATGGACTCTCAAGCATCGAGTGAAACAGGCCTCCACAGAACTCCTCAAACCAACCTCAGATTCCCATGTTGCCATGCAAGACAGTTTTTTCAGGGGCCCCATTAACACCTCATAGATGATTGATATACCCAACTCTGAACTTTAGTCTGCACGCACCACTTATGGTGTTGAGATGATTGTCTCTTTTTTGCCTGAGATGAAAGGGCATAGAAAGTGATGTGTTTTACTCCAACTGAATGTTTCAGAGGGCGGCATAAAGTATTTTTCTTGACAGTATGCAAGTGACAATAGGCCTTGAGAAGTGAATTATTGGACTATGCAGTAAAGTCCCTTATCCTGCCACCATTTAAAGGATGTCAAGGACAAACCTGGGGAAAAAATAGGATTTCCAAACACTGGAGTTAAAGGAATATGATAAGAAATGAGACTGTTTTTCCCACAAGGCTAGAGAATGCGATAGGGTCAGGACTAATTAGGGTGGTCGGAGTTAGTCCAGTAGCCATTTTGGTTCCAATATATTTAAATATTTATTTGAGTTTATTAGTATTACACTTGAAAAACATATATTTATATACAGTACAGTATATTATTTGCTTTACAATTAAACATTTAATTTAGGTTGTATACTTGCCAAAAGCTTTACCTCCCAATTTTTTGAGGTGGGAATGAGGGGCACCTATTATCAAAATAATGTATGCATAGGACAACACCCCCGCCCCCCCGCTGCCCACAAGTGCTTTTTTTACCACTACTATACCTTTATACTGGCTTTTTAAAAGCTAAAAAGTGCATTTTATATACAACTATACAGGTCAGACCAAAATGAGGGACAAATGAGGAGGAATGAGGGACAGAGGGACTTTGTTCCAAATCAAGGACAGTTGGGAGCTATGCTTTAAGCTGGCTGCAGATGGATCAAAATTCAGCTGGTTCAGCAAGGACTAAATTTCGATCAGTGGGTGGCCGTTTCTACTCGTCAGAAGTCTATTCACAGATATTGTGTATTCTAACAGAGGCAAGGCCCACTGTGAGAATATAATGTCCCGAGGGGGATTCTTCAATCCACCTCACTTTTGTGGGTGCAGGAATCTGTTGGATTTATTTTTATTGTTTGTTCATCCTGCTAAAAGACCTGTCTTTGGCTAACTTTACGGCTTTCCAAAAAACTGTGGGTTTATGCACAGGAGTAGTTGTCAAAGGGGAAGTAAACTCAACCCCTCAAATGCTCCTTCTTAATAAATCCAGTCTGATAAAGCTTTCCATAACATTCTGCATTATTCTTTCCTCCCTAAGGATGTTTCTTACTTTTTTTTATCCAGCTGATTTCCAGTTGATTTGTAATTCCTACTACAGTATTTTGAAATCCGTCTCACTGTTTTGATGTTGAATCTTAAAAGCAGCAGTGTTCTGTCAGATTAGCAAACCTGTGAGATCAGCACACTTGCCGCCGATTTTAAAATTCAACATCAAAACAATGTCACAAATTTCAAAATCCTGTATTTCACGATACATGCTCAGTTTACTGGTTAAAATATGTGTGAAATGCAAGACTCCGATGGGTGTAAAAATATGTCTGCTTGCCGCCTTCTGACTATAGGCTTACTGCAGGCGAGTAAGGGTGTACCAAGATAGCCGCAATGGAACGTCACTTCAGTTGCACTTTCTGATGTGTAGCAGCTTTCTGATAGAAAAACCTGCTGTAACCTCACACATGCTCAGTAGAGTTGATGCCAAACCTTGTTTTCATTCCCGATTAGTATAACAATAATTTCCCACATATTGAATCATAGAGAGGTGAGCAAGCTTTGCAATACATATTTATTGATTGTTTAATATGTTTTTGACACAATTTTTATGATAAAGCTGATCTTCTTTCTTCTGTGTGCCATGCAAAGTGCTGATGTTTACATCCCCTGTGACTTTGCAAATCACATGGGGCGTTTCAGGAACTTGTGAATAACATTGTAATCTCGTGGGATCTCGGAGTCATGCATATAAATTAATGGACTGAGATGCATATAAATTAATGGACTGACAGCACAATGAGCGTGCCATGATTTGGGTGAAAAATGTGCATGCGCCGTGACGTCATGAAAATGAAAAAGGCAGATTACAAGCAAACTGAGCAGGTTAGAATAGATTCCTACACAGCAATTTGTACATTGCTTATTACTGATTTAAATGGGGAAAATTTATCTGGGAGAGTTTACAACCACTTTAATTCAGGCTTGTTGTTTCTGGTTCAGATCTCAGATAGTGCTGTTCGAAGTATATGGAAGAAACAGAGAGAAGTCACTGCACTGACTCATTCACATGGTAAATGTCAACTTGAGCTATCAATCTACAGTATAAACAAGAGGTAAGAAAAAACTGGAAAATGTGATAAGGAGTCTAACGCCCCCCACCTGCTGGATGGATATGAGAATACAAAATTATAATATGTGGCATGTGATATTTACATGGCTAAAAAAGTGTGAAAATATTTTAAAAAATTGAATGTTAATTCCTGAACAAATAAAGGAATATATATACAAAACCACTGTACAAGGAGACTTGTAGGTTATCAATGCTGACATTGCCTACTAGCCATACTCATCTTTGGCTCCTGTACTTACAGCTAGATTGAGCTACTTTGTCTCAAGTTGGGTACACACAGGCAGTTATTTTTTTTCATTCAACCAGCAAGTTGAATAAAAAACTACTGACAGATTCCTGCATCAACACAGGTAATGTTGATGCAGGGATTTCTCCCGCTGCGCTATTGTATTCTGGCAGGGGAACTCCCTTACTGGCAGAATACACAGATCAGCACTCGCACCCATAGGCTGCAAACTCTGATCGAAGAATGCTGGTTTTCCAGCATGCCCATTCGACAGAAGACGGTCGTTAGGAGCGAGCACCCGAGGCAGAGGATTCAGGGCAAGGTTGTCTTTATATACAGCCCCGTGATCTTGTTAAGTGAAATTTGCTTGGGAGAAATTTTTTTTTTTTTAATATGGAGGGTATGTTTTTTTCTGTATTTATGATAATTTTATTTATTTAATTTAATGTTCTTTGCATTTTCCCCTTTTTTCTGTAGTTATTGGATCAATATTAGTGTAATGCCTTAAACATTTTATTTTGCTTTTTATTTTTTTTAAACATAACATTTTGAGGCTAACAAGGGACTGATTTCTGGCACAAGAACAAATCTACGGAAGTTTAAAGGAGTTTCCGTAACCCTCAGGAGCTATTTAAAGTCCATTGCAACTTTAAAAACCTCTACAACCACCTTAATTTCCCCATTGACTCCAATGCATTTTATCAAAATTTCAGAGACAAAAAAACCCTATATTTTACTCATCCCTGTCTGTTGCAACTGAGGTCAGAACGTTTGATCTGAAGTCTGGCTCCAAGCCAGTGAATTAGCATGAGAGCCAGGTAACAAGGTTTTCAAAAGAAGTCTACTTATTGCTCTAATGCCAGGTATCCTTTTAAGACAAGCAGCGTAGTTTATAGCTTGTTAGCTGCAGAATTGATACAAAGGAAAGTGGAATGTTCATTGCCAAGAGCTTTGGCAATGAAAAAAACAGGATTTTTTTTTTATTGATGACACATAGTCTAGCTAGTGCTATTTTCCTAAGACTAGAGCCTTCCCTTGGGACAGGAACAGTTCCAAAGCAACTTGACAATGAAATGTTCAGTACAGATAGTTATTTTAGATTATTTCCCAAGTGTCTCTGTTCTTATAGATGACATCCCAGCAGTTGTCCTTGGGAATTTTCCATCCCCATACCTTCATCCTTGTATTATATATCTCAATTCTGGTGTGAATGGCGCTAGCTGTTGGGGATCTATTTAAAATAACAAGTCATCAGTCCTAGATGAGCAATCCGGATAGTCACTCGCACCTTAAGACCAACTCAATTTTTCCAGTATCTATACTTTATAAATAATTTGTAGGGGATTATAGTCTTTGAATGATTTTCTTGACAAGCAATAATAGTTAACTGTCTCTTCTATCCTCCTATAAAAACTAGAAAAACTGAGTGCAATGGATGCATTTAAAGGGATAGTTCACCTTTAAAAAAAATATACTCTCTGCAGCCTCTGCACACTATTCAATAAGTTTAAAATAATCCAATCTTAAAAATATCCATTGTTGTATATATTACCAAGTGACCTTGTAGGTATGTAAAGACTTATTTAACCACTTGCCGCCATCATTATACTGTGGTAGGTTGGCAAGGCTGCGCGAATCGTCGTAGGTACACATCGGCCACTTTAAGAGCGATAGGGGGCACGTGCGCGACGCAGGAGCCAATGCGCGTGTCCACCAGGCACCCGCGATGATTCCACAGAGAGCCAGAACGGAAATCTGCGTATGTAAACAAACAGATCCCCATTCTGACAGGGGAGTCGAGAGAGATTTGCTGTTCCTAGTGATCAGGAACAGCGATCTCTCTCCTTCTCCAGTCAGTCCCCTCCCCCCACAGTTAGAAACACCTCCCTAAAGAACATTTAACCCCTTGATTGCCCCCTAGTGTTAACCCCTTCCCTGCCAGTGACATTTATAAAATAATCAGTGGCTATTTTTAGCTCTGATCGCTGTATAAATGTCACTGGTCCCCAAAAAAGTGTCAGAAGTGTCTGATCTGTCCGCCGCAATGTCGCAGTCACGCAGATTGCCACCATTACTAGTAAAAAATAAATAAATAATAAAAATGCCATAAAACTATCCCTTATTTTGTAGACGCTATAAATTTTGTGCAAACCAATCAATAAACGCTTATTGCGATATTTTTACCAAAAAATACGTAGAAGAATACATATTGGCCTAAACTGATGAATACATTTTTTTTAAAAAAATTTTGGGGATATTTATTAAAGCAAAAAGTAAAAAATATTGTTTGTTTTTTTTTTAAAATTGTCAAATTTTTTTGTTTATAATGCAAAAAATAAAAACCCCAGAGGTGATCAAATACCACCAAAAGAAAGCTCTATTTGTGGGGAAAACAAGGACATACATTTTGTTTGGGTACAGCGTCGCATGGCCGCGCAATTGTCAGTTAAAGCGACACAGTGCCGTATCGCAAAAAATGGTCTGGTCATTAAGGGGCCAAATCCTTCTGGTCCTTAAGTGGTTCACATTTGCATTTAAAAATATGTTTTTTTTCTTCTTTTTTTTGGCTACTTTGTATACAAATGTGGGCTTCCTAATGAATTCTAATAATTAGAGTAAGAACTGCTATCTGTTAGACACTCTCTAATTTGAACTCTCTGTTGCGCTGTATGAATAGAGAAGACAGGGGTGATTAAAGAGAGTCTTCACACTGACATTTATTTAAATGTGTAAATCTGAGCTAAGTTATTGAGCTCTGTATACATTTTTTGGGTAAAAATATAAGACGTGATTGGCAAACGTGAAAAGCAGGTACTGAGCATGTGAAATGTTTATTTTAAGTTTAAATTGGAGCATACCTTTCAAGTATGGATGAGAATATCTGCCTGGGTTCAGTTCACAAACAGTTTTATGAACCATGCTTTGCAGCAAACAATATTAAGGTCTATGGGGGGGGGGGTCTTATTTATTCTGACCATTTGTAAGGCTAATAAGCAACCCAAGGGCACTGGGTTATATATATATATATATATTTTTTTTTTTTTTTTTTTTTTTTTCATTTAAAGACTATGTACTGCATAATAGGTCATTTATCATTTCTGGCAGATATTTTGGCCAAAGGGTTGTGATTTAGAAATCCCAGAGATCTGCAGTGAATCCATACCTCTTCCTTTTTTTTAAGGAATGTTCTCAATGGCAAAAATGAGTTGTAAACATAAGTATTGATAAATATATTCCATTAGTTATAGAATGGGGAGAAGAAGGGGATGTGATAAAGATTCTTTACAAGCAGTTCCAGTTGGACTATTCCATAACGATCACATGACACCATTTTTAATGTACAACCATCATCAGTATACATTTAGAAAGGGTTGGAATTTAATAGCCAGAAGGACAGGACAACTCGATTTCCTGGCAAGCAGGAAGCCAGGAATGAAGGATGAGAAGTGAATCATTTTCTTCCGTACATATGAAATAGAGAATCTTGGTTTTACAACCTAAGTGCAGGAAGGTGTGGACTGTACAAGTGGTAGCCCTGTTGATGATAAGCAGGTACAGTATAACTATGCCAGTGGAAGTATCTCTGAAAATATGTTTTGGGTAACATTTAAAAAACTCAAGAATTTGAAGGGAAATTTATTTAGGAATATAAGTAAGATCAATTGCATTCCAAACAAAAATGTAGCCTTGCCAATCAATTCTCAGAGTTCTCCTCACTGAGCTCTGCAGAGTGTAGCTTCAACTCTCCGTCCCCTTTTTTTGACGTCATAGACAAGCTTATGAATTCAGCACTTTGAACAGATGTAGAGAAGACTGCAGATAGACAAGTACAACTTATGTAGGAGGATTTGTTTCATCTCTGTGTATCACCTAAGGATAGTCACTTCACTGGGTATATGTAAGGGTTTACAACCACTTTAAGGTATTGATGTTGGTATAAATGATCTGGTTCCTGGGCAGGCGGCTTCTACACCCCAGAGGATCTCCACAGTCTACTTGGCTTGTAGTGTAATGTAACAAAAATTGAAACTGAAGGGCCACACCACTGCTAAGGGTCCTGATACAACTTTATTCCATTAAGATCATGGGTACAATCCAAAAAGTAGCCAACGTGTTTTGGGGGTCCAGGAGTGCTCCCTTTATAAGGGCTTAACTGACTACATTGTGAACAAACCAGAAGGGAACTTGACATACAATGGTAGTTTTCCCAGGGTGAAGTATAAGCACAGACCTTTTCAGCAACTTGTTTAGTTTAAGGTAGATAACGTTAGGTGGTTAAGTTAGCTTATAGTAGATAAAAGGTAGGTAGGGGGAGGCAGACTGATCTACAATAATTGTCCAAGTGTTTTTCACTTATTTGATCTGCATATAATCTCCCATTGCCCATTTGTTTCAACACTCAGGAAATGTTGCTGCTATTTTCCTTTGTAGCAAACATATTGTCACAATTGTTTATTGCCCACATGTAATAACTGCAAGGTTTTCTGCCCATAAATTGTCATAACTGCCTATTTGTTAACTGATAGAAAGGCCAGTGCTTATAATTCACACGAAAAAATACCATTGTAGGTCCAGTTCACCTCTGGTTTGTTTACATTGAAGTCAGTCAAGCCCCGATGAAAGTGGCGCTCTTGGATCCTCGAAATGCATGAGCTAAGTTTTTTTATGACATCCTGAAAGGTTTGGGAGCATCACGCTGTGGAATTAATAATATCTTGGGTTCATAGTGAGGACTAAACTCAGTCTCTGGGCCCAAGAAACCCCAAGCTCAATGATGAGATAGATGGTCAACACTTACCATGATAAAAATATATATTTAAATATTTTCAGCAATTAACACACAAGTAAACATGAACATAATTATAAATCATCTAATTTATACAGTGGTAAACTAACACTCAAAATGACAGGCCCCAGGCTGCATTCAAGTCATAGTCATAGTGCTTGTATTTGTAGGATATTTATTTTATTTAGCTGTGAAGGTAAATTCTCAGTTATCTCACTATTTCATTTTTCTCCTCTTAGATTAAAGGTATGCTAAATATAAAAAATTGATTTAAATTTTCACCTGTACTTAACCTTTGTCAGAAACCTGGGAACTCTCCATGATTATGCCTGCAACCCATCAGATCAATGCAATTTACTGGCTCACTAGGTTACCCAAGTCCACCTACCAGGTTGCTGGCGGGAACAGTGATGTCAGTGTCACTAAATCATCCAGCAGGCCAAAGCACAGTAATGACTTTGCATAGGACAAGAGAGTTGGACGAGTGTGCCTTCTGTGCTCTTTCCCTCTCCAGCACCTCCCACCTCCCGTGTTAGTTGCAGTCATATGGTCTGTCAGGGATGTGCTGGCCATAGCGTAGCCAAAGCTCAGAGGCAAAGGCAAATGCGCAGGAGTGGCCCTGCAGGTGCCTATCTTGCAAGGCACAGCCACATGAATATGTACATGCGCACAAATATTTGCATGCAGATGCGAACATCAATGTGCATGCACGCACATGTTCGCCATTAACGCTGGTGTCAAATGACCTACTGTATATACAGTAAGTGCAGCAGCTGCACTAGTCTATTGCTGTCTGATCTGCAGCTTTACCTGTTTTCCTGTTCCTGTTCCCTGTGTTTGATTTCTGTGTTTGACTCGGCTCATCCTGACCATGCTTGAACTCCACCTGTCCTGACCTCGACTTGCCTTAGACTTCGTTTATCTCTACACATCTGCCTGTTATCCTGTTGCCAACCTCTGCCTGCATCTTGACCATTCTCTGCCTGCTATTTATGATAATATCTGATCGTCCATTGCTGACCTGGCATGTCTGACCCTGCAGCCAGTTATCTATCAGTCATCTGCTGTGTGCCGCCAGTCTTACTGCATCTGCAGTCTGCAGGGTTGATCTTGGGCGGGTGCACAGGGTGCAACGCACCCAGGCACCACGAACTGAGCAGTGTTGTCAACCGTTCTGTGACCGGCTCGGTTCGAAACTGTGCATGTGCAGTTCCGGAGATGTCCGAGAGTCAGCCGCCCAAGACGATCCGATCCAAGCCTCTGCAGCTCTGACAATTGCTCTGCCCCCCCGCCACCTCTCAGCCAATCAGCATTAGAGCTCTACTGTAACAGAGCTCCCCTTCCGCAGACCGCCACATCTGACAAGAAGATGCGGGCAGCCGAAAGACAGTGGAGCTGTACTGTATCGAGGCAGGCGGGAGTCTGCTGTCCCCAGGAACCAGACCAGTAAGTAGGTGAATCAAATAAACAGATTTGAAGATCCTGCAGATGTGGGCCAGGAAGGGGAAGCACTAGCAGTGAGCAGCAGTCTATTGTGTTTTCTAGGCAGGCTGAGGCTGGTACCAGATGGCACCCGCAGAGGGATGGGAGGAGGAGGCCACAAGAATGGATCTCAGGGATTCAGGCTGGGACTTGTAGTCCCTCACTTTTGGGGATGTGACCCCCCCAAAAGTGAAGGGCTACAGGTTCCAGCATGAAACCCTCAGAGTTGAGGATGTATCACACCCCGCCCCCCCTCCCCTAACTAGTGAAGGACTACAGGTCCCACTGTCCCAGCATGAACCCCTCAGAGCTGAACAGGTGTCCCCCGGCCCCCTAACTAGTCAAAGACTATAGGTCACAGTCATTGACTAGTGAAGTCTGAACCCGTGAGATCTAAGGGACTTTCACTTTTGAGGGGGGGGACACATCTCTTAAATCTCAGGGGCTCATGTTGGGAGTTGATGTCCTCCACTAGATGGGGGTGGGGGGTGTCACATCCTGAGCTCCGAGAGGTTCATGCTGGTAGTCCGTGAATTTTGGGGGACAATATAAAGGATTTGGGGGATTTGGAAGAGTCTGAGAGCAAAAGAAGGATTTTTTTGAGTACTGTAAATCGGGACTGAGCTCTCTCACAATCAACATTATCTATTTTTAATCCTTAGGCTAGTACACAGATAGGAAAGTATATCATATTTACTGATGTTATGCTTTTTTTACCCTTCTTCAGTGGCTTCCTTGTTTCTGACCTAGGGAAAAATGATGCCATATATCCCAGGAGTCTTCACAGGCATATTTTTTTTTTCTTTTATCTAGAGGAGGGACTTTCTTAGCTAAACACACCTTCCTGCCTGCAAGACTGAGCTATAGGCAGATGAATTTCAGGAAGTAAATGCTACATGAAACATTTGCCCTTACCCAAGATGGCCGCAGCTAGAAATGCTAGGCAGTGTTTTTAATAGTAATTTCTCCACAAAATAAAGCCTGGAGACATGGATGGATGGTGAATTTGCTTTGAATATTAAAAATGAATTAAATTGTGTTTTCAGTTTCTAGTGCTCATATACTGTTAAGTTCTCGTTTAACTGCTTCCTGCCCGCTGTATTGTAAAATTACGGTCGGGCAGAACCGCTCTTGTTCTGGGAGGACCTCATATGATGTCCTCCCATTCTTGCCATGCATGCGTGCCCTCGGACACAGTGCATCACTGATCGTGGTAAAAAGCTGATGGCGCAGGCTCTTTACCATGTGATCACATGTAAACAAATTCCTGATTATTAGTGTCTACCAGTGCAGCATATCAGTGCCCATCAGTGCTACATATCAGTGTCCATCAGTATTACATATCAGTGTCCATCAGTGCAGCATATTAGTGCCCATCAGTGCCACCTATCAGTGCCCATCAATGTCGCCTTATCAGTGCAGCCTCATCAGTGTCCATTAGTGCAGTCCCATGAGTGCACATCAGTGAAGAAGAAAAAATACTTATTTGCAAAATTTTATAACAGAAACGAAGAAAGGTTTTTTTTTTTTCAAAATGTTTGGTCTTTTTTAGTTTGTTTAGCAAAAAATAAAAACCCCAGTGGTGATTAAATACCACCAAAAGAAAGATCTATCTTTCTAAAAAAAACCAATAAAATTTAAATTTGTGTGAAATGTTGCATGACCGCGCAATTGTCATTCAAAAAGTGACAGCTGAAAATTGGCCTGGGCAGGAAGGGGGTGAAAGTGCCCTGTATTATACCTCCCAATTTTTGAACTTCAGAATGAGGGACATTTGAGGGAGGAAGTGACCTGCAGTGCGCATAGCGCGGAAAAATGGGTGTGGCCAAATGCTTAAGAGTGGGAGGGGCTGAAGGGGCGTAGTTAAAAAAAAAACTGTGCTTCCTTATAAAAAAAGCTTTGAGTGCTGTGCCACAAGCTGGAGTCTCAAGGGCACAAACTCCAGTACATTCATTAAAAAAAAAGAATAAGAAGCTTTCATTACAAATGGTTTTGCACAAACCCTGAAAAAGTGCATTATGCTAAGTGTGGAAGGATTCTGGAGTGCGTTTCAAACATAGTGCAAGTTCAGGAATGCGTTACATACAAGGTGCAAGGTTCAGGAGTGCATTTTGTACAGAGTGCAAGGTTCAGGAATGCAATATGTACAGAGTGCAAGGTTCAGGAGAGCGTTGTACAGAGTGCAAGGTTCATGAATGCAATACGTATGCGTTCAGGAATGCATTGTACAGAGTGTAAGGTTCAGGAATGCAATACGTATGCGTTCAGGAATGCGTTGTACAAAGTGCAAGGTTCAGGAATGCGTTATGTACAGAGTGCAAGGTTCAGGAATGCGTCACATACAGAGTGCAGGGTTCAGGAGTGCGTTTTACAGAGTGCAAGGTTCAGGAATGCTTTACGTACAGAGTGCAAGGTTCAGGAGTGCTCGGTACAGAGTGCAAGGTTCAGGAATGCGTTACAAACAGAGTGCAAGGTTCAGGAGTGCGTTGTACAGAGTGCAAGGTTCAGGAATGTATTACGTACAGAGTGCAAGGTTCAGGAATATGTTGTACAGAGTGCAGGGTTCAGGAGTGCGTTGTACAGAATGCAAGGTTCAGGAATGTGCTACGTACAGAGTGCAAGGTTCAGGAATGCAATATGTACAGAGTGCAAGGTTCAGGAGAACGTTGTACAGAGTGCAAGGTTCATGAATGCAATACGTATGCGTTCAGGAATGCATTGTACAGAGTGTAAGGTTCAGGAATGCAATACGTATGCGTTCAGGAATGCGTTGTACAAAGTGCAAGGTTCAGGAATGCGTTATGTACAGAGTGCAAGGTTCAGGAATGCGTCACATACAGAGTGCAGGGTTCAGGAGTGCGTTGTACTGAGTGCAAGGTTCAGGAATGCTTTACATACAGAGTGCAAGGTTCAGGAGTGCTCGGTACAGAGTGCAAGGTTCAGGAATGCGTTACAAACAGAGTGCAAGGTTCAGGAGTGCTTTGTACAGAGTGCAAGGTTCAGGAATGTGTTACGTACAGAGTGCAAGGTTCAGAAATACGTTGTACAGAGTGCAGGGTTCAGGAGTGCGTTGTACAGAATGCAAGGTTCAGGAATGTGCTACGTACAGAGTGCAAGGTTCAGGAATGCGTTACGTACAGAGTGCAAGGTTAAGGAGTGCGTTGTACAGAGTGCAAGGTTCAGGAATGCGTTACGTACAGAGTGCAAGGTTAAGGAGTGCGTTGTACAGAGTGCAATGTTCAGGAATGCGTTATGTACAGAGTGCAGGGTTCTGGAGTGCGTTGTACAGAGTGCAAGGTTCAGGAATACGTTATGTACAGAGTGCAAGGTTCAGGAATGTGTTGTACAGAGTGCAAGGTTCAGGAATTAGTTAAACTGCAAAGACACCAAGTAATTAAACATAGCACACTTATCTTCTAAAATCTTGATTACCAGCATACAGAAGTCGAGGCAAGAATGGAGGTATCAGATGGATACCAATTGAGTGCAGCCTAGCAGGACATGTAGCAGCTGGAGTCTCAAGGGCACAAACTCCAGTACATTCATTAAAAAAAAAGAATAAGAAGCTTTCATTACAAATGGTTTTGAACAACCTGTGAAAAAGTGCATTATGCTAAGTGTGGAAGGATTCTGGAGTGCGTTTCAAACATAGTGCAAGTTCAGGAATGCGTTACATACAAGGTGCAAGGTTCAGGAGTGCATTTTGTACAGAGTGCAAGGTTCAGGAATGCAATATGTACAGAGTGCAAGGTTCAGGAGAGCGTTGTACAGAGTGCAAGGTTCATGAATGCAATACGTATGCGTTCAGGAATGCATTGTACAGAGTGTAAGGTTCAGGAATGCAATACGTATGCGTTCAGGAATGCGTTGTACAAAGTGCA
This sequence comes from Lithobates clamitans, assembly GCA_037952925.1. Lineage (NCBI taxonomy): Eukaryota > Metazoa > Chordata > Amphibia > Anura > Ranidae > Lithobates > Lithobates clamitans. Next base: position 1,549,729 of record JBBGZY010001301.1, read on the forward strand.
AGGTTCAGGAATGCGTTATGTACAGAGTGCAAGGTTCAGGAATGCGTCACATACAGAGTGCAGGGTTCAGGAGTGCGTTTTACAGAGTGCAAGGTTCAGGAATGCTTTACGTACAGAGTGCAAGGTTCAGGAGTGCTCGGTACAGAGTGCAAGGTTCAGGAATGCGTTACAAACAGAGTGCAAGGTTCAGGAGTGCGTTGTACAGAGTGCAAGGTTCAGGAATGTGTTACGTACAGAGTGCAAGGTTCAGGAATATGTTGTACAGAGTGCAATGTTCAGGAATGCGTTATGTACAGAGTGCAGGGTTCTGGAGTGCGTTGTACAGAGTGCAAGGTTCAGGAATACGTTATGTACAGAGTGCAAGGTTCAGGAATGTGTTGTACAGAGTGCAAGGTTCAGGAATTAGTTAAACTACAAAGGCACCAAGTAATTAAACATAGCACACTTATCTTCTAAAATCTTGATTACCAGCATACAGAAGTCGAGGCAAGAATGGAGGTATCAGATGGATACCAATTGAGTGCAGCCTAGCAGGACATGTAGCAGCTGGAGTCTCAAGGGCACAAACTCCAGTACATTCATTAAAAAAAAAGAATAAGAAGCTTTCATTACAAATGGTTTTGCACAAACCGTGAAAAAGTGCATTATGCTAAGTGTGGAAGGATTCTGGAGTGCGTTTCAAACATAGTGCAAGTTCAGGAATGCGTTACATACAAGGTGCAAGGTTCAGGAGTGCATTTTGTACAGAGTGCAAGGTTCAGGAATGCAATATGTACAGAGTGCAAGGTTCAGGAGAGCGTTGTACAGAGTGCAAGGTTCATGAATGCAATACGTATGCGTTCAGGAATGCATTGTACAGAGTGTAAGGTTCAGGAATGCAATACGTATGCGTTCAGGAATGCGTTGTACAAAGTGCAAGGTTCAGGAATGCGTTATGTACAGAGTGCAAGGTTCAGGAATGCGTCACATACAGAGTGCAGGGTTCAGGAGTGCGTTTTACAGAGTGCAAGGTTCAGGAATGCTTTACGTACAGAGTGCAAGGTTCAGGAGTGCTCGGTACAGAGTGCAAGGTTCAGGAATGCGTTACAAACAGAGTGCAAGGTTCAGGAGTGCGTTGTACAGAGTGCAAGGTTCAGGAATGTATTACGTACAGAGTGCAAGGTTCAGGAATATGTTGTACAGAGTGCAGGGTTCAGGAGTGCGTTGTACAGAATGCAAGGTTCAGGAATGTGCTACGTACAGAGTGCAAGGTTCAGGAATGCGTTACGTACAGAGTGCAAGGTTAAGGGGTGTGTTGTACAGAGTGCAAGGTTCAGGAATGCGTTACGTACAGGGTGCAAGGTTAAGGAGTGCGTTGTACAGAGTGCAATGTTCAGGAATGCGTTATGTACAGAGTGCAGGGTTCTGGAGTGCGTTGTACAGAGTGCAAGGTTCAGGAATACGTTATGTACAGAGTGCAAGGTTCAGGAATGTGTTGTACAGAGTGCAAGGTTCAGGAATTAGTTAAACTGCAAAGACACCAAGTAATTAAACATAGCACACTTATCTTCTAAAATCTTGATTACCAGCATACAAAAGCTGAGGCAAGAATGGAGGTATCAGATGGATACCAATTGAGTGCAGCCTAGCAGGACATGTAGCAGCGTGCATGAACATCCATCCAGTGTGCGTGAACATCCATCCAGCACAGCCAGGGATTGGTGGGAAAGCCAGGGGCATACGGCCGCAATGAGAATGATTCCAGCTGAGTGCAGGGCCCCTTTGCCCTGTGCATATACAAAACAGCTGGCATTTATACATTGCTGGCCAGGAAAGAAGATGGCAGAGGGGCAGAAACAATTGTAACTACTGTATGTGCACCCACAGCGGTGTATAATAAACCTGTGTGGGTGCACATACAGTAGTTACAATTGGTCCTGCCCCCTGCCACCTTTTTTCCCCGGCCAGCAATGTATAAATGCCGGCTGTTTTTTAATGCATGGGGCAAAGGGGCGGAGCCCTGCATATTGGCCCCACCCATCCCCGACATCAGACCTTCGATTTGACAGCTGCACTCAATCTTATTGCGGCCATAAGCCCCCGGCTTGCCCACCAATCCTTGGCTGTACTAGATGGATGCAGGGGCGGATCCAGGGGGGGGGGCAACAGGGCAATTGCCCCCCCAAAATAATAGCACTGAATTGTCATTGATTGTCCCGAGTCTCTCTCTCACATGAGCCGATCAGCGGCGCCGAGAGAGAGACTCGCGCCTATGTGGTTACGGGCAGCGGCGGTCACTCACTCTGACAAGAAAGGATACCAGGAGGAGGTGGGTGGAGCCTCTTCCCTCACTCACTGTGACTGACGTGACATCACTCGTTGCTAACGCCTGGGCCGCCTGGCGTCTAGCAACAAGTGACGTCAGTCACAGTGAGTGAGTCACGTCAGAGGTCGGAGGACGCGAGTCTCTCAGAGCCGACCGACGTACGGTGACAGTGAGTGTTGGCATGACCAGGGACAGCTAGGAGAGGGCAAACGTGGGCATGTGTGCTGGGCTTTGATTCTTCTATAGAGCTGTCAGTAGCTGGCTCACTGTTTATGGGACGATCTCAGCTCCTGGACACCAACAGATCACCCATCTCCATCCTCTGACTTGTCATCTGTCTGCGATCAAAGGTTTTTTTTTTTTGCATTGCTGTTGTTGCATAAACTGCCATGGGCTGTAATAGGGCTGGATCCATGTGATGCTTCCTGCACATTTACTCTATTCTAGGCTGCATTGGTAATCTGTAATGTGTGTGAAAGGAGATGCTCATGCTGGAGGCTGGAGCAATAGGGCAGGTGCAGTTGAGACTCACTGTGTTAACTTCCACTTCCGTTCTTCCACCCCTGTTACGTACAGTAACTAACTGAGTGCACTAACATGTCCACTGTCCAGCCAGGCTGCCAGCCCGTCCACAGTCAGTGGCGGCAGGGCTCTCTCTGCCCCTGACTGTGTTGGCCCCACCCACCGGCACCCTCCTCCCTCCATGTTGTCCACACTAATGTACAGGCCACCACCACCCATGAGTTATTGTTGGCTCCACCCACCTCCTCCATCTTCTCCACCTGGCACCTTGGGCAGTCTGCAGTGCAGAGCGCAGTGAAATACACAAAGACGACTTATTGAGAAGATTACTGGATCCATCCGATCCATCTCCATTGATTCTCCAGTGACAATCCGCATCTGGTGACAGGCAACGTGGCAAGTGACAATTCGCAACGTGTGGCAGGTGATGTGTCAAGTGACAATCCGCATCTGGTGACAGGCGACGTGGCAATTGACAATCCGCATCTAGTGACAGGCGACGTGGCAAGTGACAATCCTCATGATAGGTGACGTGGCAAGTGACAATCTGCATCTGGTGGCAGGCGATGGTGGCAAGTGACACACTCAGGGCTCTCACTGATTCTGCATTATGGTGAGTTGAACTATTTCATTTTATATAGCAATATGATAATAGAAATAATGCGCTTCAATCACCCTGACCACATAACAACGGGATGATTTAAGCCCCAACACCAGCTATTTCCCCAATAAATTGCCCCCAAAAAACGTCTTTTCTGGCAGTGCCCCTCCCGAGACAAGACTCTGGATCCGCCCCTGGATGGATGTTCACTAGGGCTAGGCTGTCAGCAATGAAGTAATGCGGGACAAAATCCCTATACACCGGGTTCGTGGGACAAAGATTGAATTGCGGGAAAGTGCCGTCCAATCCGGGACTGTTTGGAGGTATGCAGTATTGAAGGGGTTAAACCAGACTTTAGTGTCATTTTCAGTTTTTGTCTGGACTTGTTATGCATCATGTACAAGTGGGAGTATTGGGGTAAATTTGCTCTCAAATTAATTAGTGGGCATATTTGTTCCACTGGTGATAATCTCATTGATTAGAATAGGACTGCAAGTCAGAGAATCCCCCAGTGTGGCTTTGCAGCTTCCACATATATTTGCAAATATGAACATCTAAGATCTAGATTAGACATGTCTTCTCTGCTAATTATTACAGTGTGTGCTGGGGAATTTTTACAGTTTATGCACTTGCAGTTAGTAGTAATCAGTCTCATTTATCAGAGTATCTAAAAGAACGACTGTCAGAGCTGCTTGATAGCAACCAAGAACCTCAAACTTGTAATAGGAAAGTACATATGGAGTCTGATAGATGAAAGATGGTTGGATGCTGTAATTCAATACAGAGATAGTTTTCACCCCCAACATTTTGAATACTGTCAATAGTACAGTAGACTTTTTAACAAATGTTAACAACCGGCCACATGGTTACTCTACAAGCTTTAAGCAGTATTTAGAGATCAAGAAACTTTCATCTAATATGCTTAAAGGTTAACTCCACTTTCATGGGAAAAATAGCAAATAAAAAAAAAAATATATATATATATATATATATATATATATAGTATACAATTGTAATTGAATTTTATTATACATTACCTTTCCTTTTCATTCTGCAGCTCTGTAATTGTTTTTTAAATGTAATGCTATATGGCTACCTGGAGGCGTTCTGTACACAGAATGTTTACAGAACGCCCCCTGAAAATGTAATCTCCTGCTTGTGTGATTGGCTTACTTATTTCCCCAGAAGTCTGCACTAAGATACAAGTCAGATTTTTAGCATCCCTGCAACAATAATTTGGTGAGATACTCCCAAAGGGAAATCATGTCTAAATGGATGTAGATCCTGTAATTTCCTCATTAGAGTCCTGCAGGTGCAGCAGCTGATTGATAATTATAAAACCACTGCGATACAGGTTCACATGGCCACAGACAAAAAGCTATTCCTTCAGAATAAAAAAAAGGTAGGAATCTGCAACAAAGTTTATTAAAATCCTTGCAATGTACATAGAACACCTAGAGGGGAATGTTTTTTTTTTCTCAACAAAAGTGAAGTTACTCTTTAAAATTGTTTTTTTTTTTTTCATTTAAAACTAACAGGTTATACTTACCTGCTCTGTGTAGTGGTTTTGCACAAAGCAGCCCAGATCCTCCTCTTCTCTGGTCCCTCACCGGCACTTCCTGCCCCTCCCTCCTGCTGAGTGCCCCCACAACTTGCTATGGGGGGCACCTGAGCCAAGATGCTGCTCTATGTGTCCATTCAGACACGGAGCTGTGGCTCGGCCCCACCCCTCTCTCTCCTCATTGGCTTACCAACTTTGATTGACAGCAGCGGAAGCCAATAGCGCTCCGCTGCTGTCTCAGCCAATGAGGAGGGGAGTCCTGGACAGCCGAGACTCTCATGCAACAATGCTGGATTGAAATGGGGCCCAGGTAAATATTAGGGAGGGCTGAGGGGGGCTGCTGCATACAGAAGATTTATAGCCTAATGCCCGAAAGCAAATTTCAAATATTCAAAATCATGTGAGAAACCCAATTATTGGAAGAATGGTTATTTAAAGCAAAGTTTCAGCCAAAAAGATAAAAATGAATAGCCATTAAAAGATAAAATAAAATTTCCCTTTTGCTGCAATATTCACCTTCAATCCAGAAATGTTCCCACAGTACTTTGTCACTAGATGTCTTCAGTCAGATGGCTAGCATCATTTAACCCACAACCTCTGAGCCCAAGTCGTTCTGGCCCTATCCCAGTCTGTGACTGGATAGTGAATGAAGAAGCAGCACAGTTATGAGCTCACCCCTCAGCATGCTTCTTGTCATGCTTCTTGAACTGATTAGCTCTTTGTGCGTCTTCCTCTCATAATCCAGCCCTGCTGTACAGTAACTGCAAACTGCTGATCCCAGATCAAATCCAGGTATTTACACTACTTGCATTTAAAAAAGAAATTTGAAGATGTAATAATGATTAGAAAACTGAATTCACGTGTTTCTATTATATCTACTAAGTGTTCAACTTTATATTTCAGTTGTAAGCCATGGTGCTTGCTGGGAATGCAAGAGCTTGATGGTCCTATCAGACCCCATAGTTCTGCTAATTGTGGAATGGAGAAAAGAAAGCTGGCCATACATGGATCTAAATTGCGATCCATATATGGGCAGGCCACTTGTACCCATGTCGATCCATCATAGGGGGAATAAAGCAATGACTCCATCGATGGTGGAAGGAAAGAAAATTGATCTATGGCTTGTCTAAAAATAAATCTCGCCAGATAATAGTTGGGGCCTGATGAGGAAATTGCATATTACATATTTCCTTATTAATATTTTGGCTCACTAATGAATTCTTATGCCCTGTACACACGATAGGATTTTCCAAAAACAAAATCCATGTTTTTTTTCCGACGGATGTTGGCTCAAACTTGTCTTGCATACACACAGTCACACAAAGTTGGTCGGAAATTCTGAACGTCAAGAACGCAGTGACGTACAACACATACGACAAGCCGAGAAAAATGAAGTTCAGTAGCTAGTGCTGCTCTTCTGCTTGATTCCGAGCATGCGTGGCATTTTGTGCATCAGAATTGTGCACACACTATCGGAATTTACGACAACGGATTTTGTTGTTGGAAAATTTGAGAACCAGCTCTCAAATTTTGTGCGACGGAAATTCCGATGGAAAATGTCCCATGGAGCCTACACAATTTCCGACAAAAGGCTCCCATCAAACATTTTCTGTCGGAAAATCCGACCGTGTGTACGAGGCATAAGACTTCAAATCCTGGTTAACCACTTAAAGTGGAGTTCCACCCACTTTTACAACTCTTTAGCAGCCCTCACTAAACTGTGCACTGTAAACGAATTGGATATTTTTTTATTATTTTTCTCAGCACCTACTGTATATCTGCTGTATTCATTTTTCACTTCCTCCTCCCTGGCCGTGGCCCATCACATCATTTCCTGTTTCCAATGCCTTCTGGGAAGGGGCGGCAACTTCCTCTGACACTGCCATTGCTATGGAAACCTGACCTGAAACCTATTACACTGCTTGTGCTGCACTGAGCATGTGCGAGATCTGCAAGGATGAGATCCAGGAAGAAATACAGTCTGGCTTCAGATGCCCACACTTAAGATGGCCACGGCCTGCTGTAAGCTTCAGATGCCCACACTTAAGATGGCCACGGCCTGCTGTAAGTTCATAAAATAACAAACTACTGCTATAAACTAACAAAATAGACCTTAGTTTACAGACTAACTTTACTAGAATACATTAAGATTGTGTATTATAGGGTTATTTTTATTTAAAAAGTATAATTTTGGCCGGAACACCACTTTAAGGACCAGCCTCGTTTTGGATTTTAGGTGTTTACATGTTTAAAACAGGTTTTTTTGCTACAAAATTACTTAGAACCCCCAAACATTATATATTGTTTTTTTTCTAGCACCCTAGAGAATAAATTGGCAGTCAATGCAATGCTTTTTTTTGCACAGCGATCTTATAAGCGCACTTTTTTTTAGAAAAAATTCACTTTTTTAAATAAAAAAAAAAGACAACAGTAAAGATAGCCCAATTTTGTTTATATATTGAAATATAATGTTACGCCAAATAAATTGATACCCAACATGTCACGCTTCAAAATTGCGCCCACTCGTGGAATGGCGTCAAACTTTTACCCACAAAAATCTCCATAGGCGACGTTTAAAAAATTCTACAGGTTGCATGTTTTGCATTACAGAGGAGATCTAGGACTAGAATTATTGCTCTCGCTCTACCGGTCACGGCGATACCTCACATGTGTGGTTTGACCACCGTTTTCATATGCGGGCGCTACTCACGTATGCATTCGCTTCTTCGCGCGAGCTCTTTGGGACGGGGTTTTTTTTTTTTTTAAATGTATTTTTATTATTTATTTTACATGATTTTACTTATTTTTACACTGTTTAAAAAAAAAAAATAGTGTCACTTTTATTCCTATTACAAGGAATGTAAACATCCCTTGTAATAGAAAAAAGCATGACAGGACCTCTTAAATATGAGATCTGGGGTCAAAAAGACCTCAGATCTCATATTTACACTAAAATGCAATTAAAAAAAAAAAAAAAGTCATTTAAAAAAATGACATTAAAAAAAATGTGCCTTTAAGACGTATGGGCGGAAGTGACGTTTTGGCATTGCTTCCGCCCAGCAGTGTCATGGAGACGAGTGGGCGCCATCTTAGCCTCACTCATCTCTAGACACAGAAGGGAGACAGACGCGATCGCCTCCGCTGCTACCGACGGCTCCGGTAAGCGGCTGAGGGCACCGGATCGCGGCGGGAGGGGGGGGCCTGAATCCGGCGCAGAGACCACTTTTATCTGAAAGCAAACCGCTGCACGAAAACGGGGATTCTGGGGTTATGGCAGCTAGCTGCTGACATAACAATGATATCTGCCACCAAAGTTTGGATGTACATCGGCGTGCGGCAGTCGGCAAGTGGTTAAGGAGGCCATATAAGGACATAAACATGGCTTTATCTTATACCAAAGGAATGTTATTGTTACTGAACAGAATGTGGCTAAACCCACTTTCATCTTTAGGATTGGCCATTTTCTTTACATTTACGTTCTATATTACCACAGCCAAAACCTTTGCCTCACTCAGAACTGCCATGAGGCTTGTGTCTGATCCATGGCACCATGCCATATAATGGAGGGACCCATGGCGCAAACAGCAGCTATAGTTAAGTATTATTACATCTTCCAATATTATCTGTATCTGTCATTACTTTTAATAAATGTTATACTTATAAGTATTTGTGTGATCTCCCTTTTCACACATCGAATACAACCCCAAAAACCTAAACTCGCAAGTGACCGTGATACAAGAGGGCCTGGATTTGTCATGAAACAGAGTAGAGTATGCACCTTAAAAGTGAATTGAAAAAACTACCATCGATGACAACAAGAATCCACGTTTCTTTGTTGGATGTCATAATGAACCAAAGACTTGAAAATGCTCTACAGATCTGTGCAAGGAAGAGTCCTGTTGCTCTACCAACCGGACTGACTACACAGACTTGATTATGTGAGCTGTGATGTCACTTTCATAGGACCAAGCTTCGGCAGTCAGCCAATTCCGTACACAAAAAAAAGAAGCTCCTCTGGTTTGTGACATTCCTCTGTACTATCAATATTTATATAAGTAATGACAGCCAGGGATTCCCCAGAGCTGTCCTAGCCAAGCCTTTCCCTTTACATGTGCCCTATAAGAGCTACATAGCTATGATTAAGTACTAAGTGAGCATGAAACGCATTAGCTGGTGATGTTTTTCCCCCCACATTTGTATGTTGGAGTTGATTTTATGAACGTGCTACTATAAAGGTGATTTAAACTGGACGTGCGGCCAACTACATTTTTTCCACTATGATAATAATTAAAGTGTATGTATAGCCAAAACTTTTTCTTTGTCGGTTTCGGGTAGTGTAGAGATGGTTTAAAACCCCTGACTGTTTTTTCTATCTTTGCACCATTGGGGACATTTATGTTCATGTCCTTTCCCAGAGGCACAATAGGAAGTTAGAAGAAGTCTCCCAGTTGTCCCCAGTGGCGTCTCCAGCTTTCATATTTAGGGGGGGCACATGGGGGGACAGGGACAAAAGTAGGGGGGCAACTATAAAATGCAATTTTATATATATATATATATATATATATATATATATATATATATATATATATATATATATATATATCCTGGGGCCCTTTACTACGATCCCACAACAGCCCTTTCACATGTTCTGCAGTGAGCTCCTTTCCTACTGTATTGGGGCCCCCCAGGGTGGCAGAAAACAAGAGATATGTCACCAGCATACAAAGAAAATATAAGGATCCAAAGCAGTGGGAGAACTATCAGGGTTGTCTTGCCACCGGGCCCTGGTGTTCTGCCACTGTGGGGTTCCCCAGCCTCCTCTTGCTGTCCTGCCTCTGCTATTGACAGCGCTGGTCTGGCATCTCTTGGAATTTACAGGCTGGTTCTCCTGTCCTGAGGACAGGAGAAATCATTCTGTTTTTTCAGTAACTGAGAGTCCTGGTGGAGTCCTTCCTGGTTGTGAGAGCGCTTGCATTAGGCAGTGTCAGCGAGCAGAGGGAGGGGGGAGGAATCACCTGCAGGAGCTGACTGGGGACGCTCTCCCTCTCAATAGAGACTGTGTTACTCCAGCGGCGGCCCGAGTGAGATGCGGTGCATCCACTACAAATGCAAACAAAAAGACATTGCCTTTTTGTAAAAAAAAAAAAAAAATTTAATTGGGGGGCACATGGTGGGGCACAGCATAATGTTGGGGGGTCAGGGCCCCCTCTGGTCCCCCCCCAGGGACGCCATTGGTTGTCCCCAAAAACAGGTGTCCCCATTGGAAGGTATCCCCTTTCCACTTGCTACTTTAGATTGTACACTAAGCTCAATGTACAATCTTGGCATGCCTTGGTCCCAAGATAAATTAATGCCTGTGCCTGCACATACGCAAGTGTTACATTATCCAGGGACAGCCAATCATGATGGCCGAACAGGAACCTGTAAGACGACCCAGCAAAGTGGGAAGTGCCAGTAAGGAGTTTGCATTGCTGGGGGGGTAGGAAAGTAATGCAGACATTAGTTCTATTTTAAACTGATCACATTCACATAAAAAAAAAACCCAAAACACCTTGCAAAGTCTATAGATCCTACAAAATCCATGAGACAAAATTCTAGTGTATGTGTACGTCTGGTGGTAAAGCCGGATATTATAACATCCCGCAATCTAACAAGCAGCAAAGAAATACAATGGATAGGTGGCTGCGATATAAGCGGGGCTACATCGATTCCTGAGTTATAGTATTTCTCCTGTTTCAGTTTTAAGGTTAGTTGAAGGAATGAGCAGATCAGACAGGCCAAATGTTTCTTATATGTCGTTAGCCTCTGTGACAGACTCCCAGGATTGAGCAGATGAAACCCGCAGAGTCTGGACTGTTAAATCTTGTTTTTTTTCCAAAGTGCTTGGTTTTCTTTCAAAATAAAATCTCGGCAGCAAGAGCAAATCTGTTGGATTTATAGGGAGATTTGTTTCTAAGGCAAAAGACGTGATCTGAGGTTCTAAAAACATTTATGAGTCGGTATAGGTGGCCTGTGCCACTGTATCATGCTGCCCTCTGCTGGAAAGTATTCAAAATGCAATCATAATATTAATATTCATAGTCGTTGGTGCGTGCAGAGTGCAGTGATCCAGAGTAACCAATCAGTAATAATATTTTACTGCTTTGAATCCTCCAACTGATGAAAGGTCATATGTGATTGGTTGCTATGGGCTTCTGCTAAACATTGTTTGTTTCATTTTGATTTGTGTATGAGTCTGACAGGTTTGGATAACTCTAATGCCCTGTACACACGGTCGGACTTTCCAACGGAATATGTGCGATTAGAACTTGTTGTCGGAAACTCCGACCGTGTGTGGGCTCCATCGGACTTTTTCCATCGGAATTTCCGACACACAAAGTTTGAGAGCAGGCTATAAAATTTTCCGACAACAAAATCCGTTTGCGTAAATTCCGACCGTGTGTGGACAATTCCGACGCACAAAGTGCCACGCATGCTCAGAATAAATTAAGAGACAAAAGCTATTGGTTACTGCCCCGTTTATAGTCCCGACGTACGTGTTTTACGTCACCGCGTTCAGAACGATCGGATTTTCCGACAACTTTGTGCGACCGTGTGTATGGAAGACAAGTCTGAGCCAACATCCGTCGGAAAAAATGCATGGATTTTGTTATTGGAATATCCGATCAATGTCCGACCGTGTGTACAGGGCATAAGGGCTATTTAATGCCAATATAGCACTGAGGACAGTTTGCTAGCAATGGAATCCCATAGCTTCCAACTGTCCCTGATTTTGAGGGACAGTCCCAGATTTGGAGCAATGTCCATCTGTCCCTCATTCCTCCTCATTTGTCCCTCATTTTGGTCTGAGCTATATAGTTGTATATAAAATGCACTTTTTATCTTTCAAAAAGTGTTTCCCAGTGCTAAACCGTTCATCCAAATACTAAATTGCTGCAATTATTCATTTTGAAAGCCAATATAAAGGAATATTAGTGGTAAAAAAAGCACTTGTGGATTTTATTAACCTTTATTTTTGGTTATGTACCCTTTAAAGGGCGTGGCAGGGGCGTGTCCTATGCCTACATATGTTTGCTAGTAGGTGTCCCTCATTTTCCTGGAAATGTTGGGAGGTATGGAATCCCTAATGCCGCGTACACACGGTCGGACTTTACGGCAGACTTTGCCCGGCAGACTGGATTTCGTCAGACAATTCGATCGTGTGTGGGCTCCAGCGGACTTTGCTTTCTCAAAAGTTGGACGGACTTAGATTTTAAACATGTTTTAAATCAATCCATCAAAATCGAGTCCCATCGAAAAATCCGCTTGTCTGTATGCTTGTTCGACGGACAAAAAGCCACGCTAGGGCAGCTATTGGCTACTGGCTATGAACTTCCTTGTTTTAGTCCGGTCGTACGTCATCACGTACGAATTCGACGGACTTTGGTGGATTGTGTGTAGGCAAGTCCGTTTATTCAGAAAGTCCGTCGTAAAGTCCGTCGAAAAGTCCGCCGAGCTAAGTCTGCCGTAAAGTCCGCTCGTGTGTACGTGGCATAAGGCTCAACTCACAGTTTCTTTGGCCTCACTCTCTTGGTGCCATAGCTTGAGAAGAGTCTTTTCCTCTCACTAGCTGTAGTGTTTTGGCCAGTGAGCAAGCAACTGCGATTAGGGGAAATGATCTCTGGTTACACCTCACTATGGGAAAAAGCACCAGTGTGATAAATACAAGTAAGTAATAGGCCTCATGCACACGGGTGTACTTGGCCGTTTGGCCAAATGAAATGTACATGCATCCATGTGAAGGCAGGCCCATCCATGTCTATTGGGATGCAGAGGCTACACAGACACAGCTGCTGGTCCCAATATGAAAGCCATGTGGGTGCGTGTGCCAGAAGGTAGACAATGTATGTTTGGGGACACACACCCACGCGGCTGTCAAATTGGAGCATAAAACAAGTTGGAAAATTTTTGTCCAACTTTTTGTTGATTAGCAGCTTGAGCCAATGATCAGGGTATTCCGACAGTGCCAGGTGCATCTGCCAGAAAACAATGTCCTGGCAGGGGAGAGTCATCCATCCACATCATTTATGAGGATGAAGGAATCTGTTTGCTTTTTGCTTTTTCTTTCAACCCTCTGGCTGCATGAAAAAAAAACAAAAAACCTACCCACAGCTTTAGGCAATTTTTTTACGCAATTTTATGTTTAAGCTGGCAGCCTGCCTATTACAGCAATTCAATAAATATTAGGGGCAAGCAATCATCTCCCAAACCCCCCCCCCCCTGCATACCCCACACACATAAAGTGCACTTGCACACAAATACCACACATGTGTGCACTATTATATTGCGCAGTCACGGAAGAGGCTTAGGAATAATATCAGAAGCATAGCTTTAGTATTACGTTATCTAAGACTCCTTTCACAATGGGGAGTGCTGCCAACGTGCCTGCAAAGCGCTTTGGCAGCAGCATTTTTAACCCCTTGTTAACCCCTTCTTTGGGGTTAAAAGTGCCCCGCTCCCGGGAGCGGGGCACTTTATCCCAAAGAAGGGGTTAACAAGGGGTTAAAAGTGCCTGAAAAGTGCTGCTGCCAAAGCACTTTGCAGGTGCTTTGGCAGCGCTGCCCTTTGATTTCAATGGTAGGGGTGGTTTAGGAGTGGTGTATACAGCGTTTCCGCACCGCCCCAAATACGCTGCTTGCAGGACTTTTTTTTCCCTTCCTGCAAGCGCACCACCCCACTGGGAAAGCACTCGGGCTTTCACACTGGGGAGGCTTGAGAGGCGCTTTTCAAGCGATTTACAGACACTATTTTTAGCGCTAAAATGCCTGAAAAGCACCTCAGTGTTATAGTAGCTTAATGGAAGCAATAAACATTATACAGTAATGCCCTGTACACATGATCGGACATTGATCGGACATTCCAACAACAAAATCCATCAGATTTTTTCAGACGGATTTTAAGCCAAACTTGTCTTGCATACACAAGGTCGCACAAAGTTGTCCGAAAATCCTGACCGTTCTGAACGCGGTGACGTAAAACACGTACGTCAGGACTATAAACAGGGCAGTAGCCAATAGCTTTCCTCTCTTAATTTATTCTGAGCATGCCTGGCACTTTGTGCGTCGGATTTGTGTACACACGATCGGAATTTAACCGATCGGATTTTGTTGTCGGAAAATTTTATAGCCTGCTCTCAAACTTTGTGTGTCGGGAATTCCGACGGAAAAAGTCCGATGGAGCCCACACACGATCGGAATTTCGGACAACACAATCCGATCACACTTTTTCCATCGGAAAATCCTACCGTGTGTACAGGGCATAAGAGTTACATTTTTAAAAAAGGCATAATCTATAAATATTTGTTATTTATCCACTCAACGTAGTTAAATTTTTGGAGTTGTATTTTAGGGTCACTTGACTGCATTTTAACTTTGCGTGCACATTTTTAGCTGCTTTTACAGTTTTACTTGCTTACTGGCCAAAATGCTGCAGAGTTTCACCAGTGAAAGCGAAGGCATGGAAAACCTTACGCCAGCGGTCTGTCTCTCATAGCAACGCAAGCGGATTACACTGCAGAGATCCCATCCTGTGTAGAGGTAGGGGAGTTCAAGAGTTGAGTGAGTGCATTTGTGGAGCTCACACAGAGTGCATGGTAGGGCCCGCTCCGCTACTTGAGGGTAGTAGTGGAAATGCTGGACAGGTGGTTGTGGACATTGGCTCAGCGTGTCCTTCTAAAATGCAAGTTACTGTGAAGGTGTAAATTGTCACAGGGAACTGAGAGTTAACTGGAGAACAGTTGCAGTGTCAGAGTACATGGTGTAAGTCAGGCATGTCCAAAGTCCGGCCCGCGGGCCAATTGCAGTCTGCATTCCGGTTTCAAACGGCCCCACTAGTAATTTGGCTATATATTATTATATATATATCTTTTGTGGCCCCTAACGAATCCCCGAGCGCCGTGGGGGCCACAAAAGATATATACCCGTATTTATATATATATATATATATATATATATATACGTGCCTCGGAGGGGACAGGGAAGGGGTGGGACAAGCGCCGATAGAATACATACAGTGAGAATCTCCTGTTTACTTGGCGGCCTCTATAATAGGAAGTCCCGTCTCCTGCGCTGCCATTGAAAGAGACTGTTCTGTCCATCAAAGGAGGCGGGACTTTGCATTAAAGAGGCCGCCGAGAAAACAGGAGATTCTCCTGCATGTAATCTGTTGGCACTCGTCCCGCCCCCCTCCATGCCCCCTCCAAGGCTGCAGATGTTCATCGATCAGGCAGCACTTATGGCAGTGGTAAGGCTGCATTCATGCAATGGTGAGGCTGCATTTGAGGCTGCATTCATGTTATGGTGAGTCTGCATTCATGTCACATGTGAGGCTGCATTCATGCAATGGTGAGGCTGCATTTGAGGCTGCATTCATGGCAATGGTAAGGCTGCATTCATGCAATGGTTAGGCTGCATTCATGTTATGGTGGGGCTGCATTCATGTCACATGTGGCAATGTATTCATGGCAATGGTGAGGCTGCATTCAGGTCACTTGTGAGGCTGCATTCATGCAATTGTGAGGCTGCATTTGAGGCTGCATTCATGCAATTTTGAGGCTGCATTCATGTCAATGGTGAGGCTGCATTTGAGGCTGCATTCATGGCACTTGTGAGTTGCAGATGGGCACTGACCCTTATTTTGCTTCACAGTTCTTTATTTAAAATGTAATTTTTTTCCTAAAACTTCCCTCTTAACCGCTTGCCAACCGGCTCACGCCGATATACATCGGCAGAAGGGCACATACAGGCAGATTAACGTACCTGTACGTTGCCCTCTAAGAAGCGCCCGCCGTGACCTCCGTGAGTGTGATCGCAGGTCCCACGGACCCGATGTCCGTGGGGATACCCGCGATCGACTCACGAAGAGGAAGTCCGTAAGTTCGCTCCTTGTATCGAAGTATACAGGGGGCCCTCGAGGGCCCCCTGCAGAATGGGGCACCAGTCGCCATGGCAACCTTAGCGACCCCTATACTTCCGCCACTGTTTGGGGTTGTTATTTTGTGTGCATATTTTGTGTGGTCACCATTATTTTCCAGCACTACCTTAACCCTCTTGGGCATGGAGTTCACCAGAGCTTCACAGATTGCCACTGGAATCCTCTTCCACTCCTCCATGATGACATCACAGAGCTGGTGGATGTTAGAGACCTTGTGCTCATCCACTTTCTGTTTAAGGTTCTTCAACAGATACTCAATAGGGTTTAGGTCTAGAGACATGCTTGACCAGTCCATCACCTTTACCCTCAGCTTCTTTAACAAGACAGTGGTCATCTTGGAGGTGTGTTTGGGGTCGTTATCATGTTGGAATACTGCCCTGCAGCCCAGTCTCCAAAAGGAAGGGGATCATGCTCTGCTTCAGTATGTCACAGTACATGTTGGAATTCATGGTTCCCTCAATGAACTGTAGCTCCCCAACAAGACACGCTTGTCTTTGTACTCCTCACCTGGTTGGTGCCACACACGCTTGATGCCATCTGAACCAAATAAGTTTATCTTGGTCTCATCAGACCACAGGACATGGTTCCAGTAAGCCATGTCCTTAGTCTGCTTGTCTTCAGCAAACTGTTTGCGGTCTTTCTTTAGAAGAGGCTTCCTTCTGGGATGACAGCCATGCAGACCAATTTGATGCAGTGTGTGGCATATGGTCTGAGCACTGACAGGCTGACCCCCCCAGCCCTTCAACCTCTGCAGCAATACTTGCAGCACTCATACCTCTATTTCCCAAAGACAACCTCTGGATACGAGGCTGAGCATGTACACTCAACTTCTTTGGTCGACCATGGCGAGGCCTGTTCTAAGTGGAACCTGTCCTGTTAAACCGCTGTATGTTCTTGGCCACCATGCTGCAACTCAGTTTCATGGTCTTTACAATCTTCTTATAGCCTAGACCATCTTTATGTAGAGCAACAATTCTTTTTTCCAGATCCTCAGAGAGTTCTTTGCCATGAGGTGCCATGTTGAACGTCCAGTGACCAGTATGAGAGAGTGGGAGTGATAACACCAAATTTAACACACCTGCTCCCCATTCACACCTGAGACCTTGTAATACTAACAAGTCACATGACACCGGGGAGGGAAAATGGCTAATTTGAACCCCAATTTGGACATTTTCACTTAGGGGTGTACTCACTTTTGTTGCCAGTGGTTTAGACATTAATGGCTGTGTGTTGAGTTATTTTGAGGAGACAGCAAATTTGCACTGTTATACAAGCTGTACACTCTATACTTTACATTGTAGCAAAGTGTCATTTCTTCAGTGTTGTCACATGAAAAGATATAATAAAATATTTACAAAAATGTGAGGGGTGTGAGATACTGTGTGTGTGTGTGTGTGTGTGTGTGTGTGTGTGTGTGTGTGTGTGTGTGTGTGTGTGTGTGTGTGTGTGTGTGTGTGTGTGTGTGTGTGTATATATACAGTTGTGCTCATAAGTTTACATTTTTTATTGTTTTAATTTATGATTTCTTTGCCATTTTTCAGAGAATATGAATGATAACGTAAAAACTTTTCTTTCACTCATGGTTAGTGTTTGGTTGAAGCCATTTATTATCAATCAACTGTGTTTACTCTTTTTAAATCATAATAGCAACAGAATCTACCCAAATGACCCTGATCAAAAGTTTACATACCCCAGTTCCTAATAGCGTGTATTGCCCCCTTTAACATCAATGACAGCTTGAAGTCCTTTGTGGTATTTGAGGATGAGGCTCTTTATCTTCTCAGATGGTAAAGCTGCCCATTCCTCGTGGAAAAAACCTCAAGTTCCTGTAAATTCTTGGGCTGTCTTGCATGAGCTGCACGTTTGAGATCTCCCCAGAGTGGCTCAATGATATTGAGGTCAGGAGACTGAGATGGAATGTCCAAGTACGTCCCATGCGCAGCTTCCTGGCTGATGAATGCAAATGTTCCTCCTGTATTTTTTGATAACATACTGCATTCCTCTTGCCAACAATTTTGACCAAATTTCCTGTGCCTTTGTAGCTCACACATCCTCAAAACATCAGCGATCCACCTCCGTACCTTTCATCATAGGCCTTGTTGACTCCCCTCCAAATGTAGCATTTATGGTTGTGGGCAAAAAGCTAAATTTTGGTCTCATCACTCCAAATGACTTTGTGCCAGAAGGTTTGAGGCTTGTCTCTGTGCTGTTTGGTATATTGTAAGTGGGATACTTTGTGGCATTTTCGTAGTAATGGCTTTCCTCTGGCTACTCAACCATGTAGTCCATCTTTCTTCAAGTGCCTCCTTATTGTGCATCTGGAAACAGTCACACCACATGTTTTCGGAGAGTCCTGTATTTCACCTGAAGTTATTTGTGGGTTTTTCTTTGCATCCCAAACAATTTTCCTGGCAGTTGTGGCTGAAATTTTAGTTGGTCTACCTGACCGTGGTTTGGTTTCAACAGAACCCCTCATTTTCTACTTCTTGATTAGAGTTTGAACACTGCTGATTGACATTCTCAATTCCCTGGATATCTTTTTATATCCCTTTCCTGTTTTATACAGTTCAACTACCTTTTCCTACAGAACCTTTGACAATTCTTTTGCTTTCCCCATGACTCAGAATGCAGAAACGTCAGTGCAGCACTGGATGAAAGATACAAGGGTCTGTCAGGAGTCCAGAAACGCATTGACCTTTTTATACACACACACATTAATTACCAGCAAACAGATCACAGGTGAAGATGGTTACCTTTAACAGCTATTCAAACCCCTTTGTGCATGTTACCAGGCCAAAATCACAAGGGTATGTAAACTTTTGATCAGGGTCATTTGGATAGTTTCTGTTGTCATTATGATTTAAAAAGAGTAAACACAGTTGATTGATAATAAATGGCTTCAGCCAAACATTAACCATGAGTGAAAGAAAAGTTTTTGTGTTATCATTCATATTCTCTGAAAAATGGCCAAGAAATCATCAATTCTGCCAGGGAATGTAAACTTATGAGCACAACTGTGCATGTATATATATATATATATATATATATATATATACACACACACATACACACAGTCGTTTAATGTGTACATAGGTGTGTACTATAGGCTATGATTTATGGCTTAACACAGCTGGCAGCCAAGTATCTTGTGAACTTTTTTCTGAATATTCAATAAATGCAGCTCTCTGGAAAAAACTGATTGCTGTGGAAAATAATTTGAATCATAATAATTAATTATTATCATTCCACTACAATATCACTGCACATGGCACCCAACAAGTAGGGTTGCCACATCATCCCTTTAATCCAGGACACATATTAATTACACGGGATCTGAGGCTTATTTAATGCAGATAGGGCACCAAGTGAGTTTATTTACCACCTAAAGCGGAGTTCCACCCAAAAGTGGAACTTACGCTTTAAGCACTCCTCGCCCCCTTACATGCCACATTTGGCATGTAATTTTTTTTGGGGGGGGGAGTTGGTGCTTAGTTTTGAAGAGGACTTTCTGTCCCACTTCCTGGTGCCAGCTACAGACCGCCTAGGCGACTCCTCCTCTCCCCCTAGGCGGCCCCTCCCTCTCGGCAATCTTCTGGGACACGTGACAGGTCCCAGAAGATTGCCTATCCACTTTGAGAGTGCAGTGCTAATCGCGCATGCGCACTGTGTGCAGGTCCGTGAACCTGCAAGCTGTCATGGCCTGGTGCCCACAGTATCAATGGAGGTGCGGAGGAGAGGAGGGGGAGAGAAGTGGGGCTCCGTGCGGCCGCATCGCTGGACCGTGGAACAGGTAAGTGTCTGTTTATTCAAAGTCAACAGCTAAACTTTTTGTAGCTGCTGACTTTTAATAAAAAAAAAAAAGCCTGGAACTCCACTTTAATCAGCCACAGAACCTGTGTAATTAATGTGTGTCTTGGATTAAAGGAATGATGTGACAACCCTACCAGCGAGTTATTTGGAAAACATGGAGGACATGACGAACAACCACACCACTGCCCCACCTGCCCACAAGCAACTGCATGGACACAGCCGCTGCTCCCTATTTGACATCCGTGTGGGTGCAAGGAAGAGCTCAAATTAAAGGCAATTAGGTTAACCACTCCCTACATGCATTTGCCACTAATTTGAAATATTCTGCTCGTGGTTAGCCAGGGACCATCTTATCTTTGCAAAAAGCACCATGAGAGAGCTACTGAGCAGTACAGATTTATTCACAGCGAGAAAAATACTTTTTGCTCAAAATTAAAATGTTAGCTGGTAACTCCGGCATGTACATTTAAAAAACGAGTCACTCTAAAGGAAAGTCATAGTGAGAAAGATATGCAGACTCTGCTTCCAAAAATACTACTTGTCTAGCTTTGATATGAATCAAGTGGCTTCCATACTTTCTCTGTAATTGATCCGAAGCAAGCATGCAGATGTCTACAACCCCAATTCTAAAAAAGCTGGGATGCTACATAAAAACAGAATGCAAATCTAATAAAACCATATTTTATTCACAATAGAAAATAGAAAACATATCAAATGTTTAGACTGAGAAAATGTACCATTTTAGGAAAAAAATAAGGGAATTTTGAAATTAAAGGTAGCAAACGTCTCTAAAAACTGGGACAGGGCAACAAAAGCTGACAAAGTAAGTGGCACTAACCAGGAAGATCTAGAAAAAAATGTTAGTGCGACCCGGAGGAAAATCTAGACGGAGGGTCGGCATGACTATGGGAGGAACAGGTCGGCAAGGGTTAAGTTTTTACTGAGTTAGTTGGGGGAAAAAGGGCAGCTTACCTTATTGGAGGAGCAGGTCAGGTGTGTGGGTGGAGCAGGAAAGGGTTGGGATGTTGCACAGGCTGTTGGGAAATCATTCCAGAATTTTCCCTGTTGGTAGAAGTTCTGTCGGCCCCTGCGGAGAGAAATACAGGCAGGATGAGCGATTTGGAGGCCTTGTGGAACCAGGTCAGGGCTGCAGCCTCTACACGGGGTCCTCAGTGGCTCCAACAACAATTATTAGGCATGTTAGGGGGGTCGGGGGTTGATCCCTCTCCTCCTGGATCTCCCCCTTCATCTAAGCGCGCTAGGAGGGTTCGCCCTCCTGAGCGCTTGAGCCCTTCCCATACCCCCCGGGTCCGGCGGCCGCATGGGAGCTCCACACGGAACCCTTCAGTGTCCCCTGCTAGGCCATCAGCTTCTGGCCACAGCGGAGGGCCTGGGAGGAATCCCCAGCATCGGCGGGACCTGCGGGAGGGGGGGCCGCTGCGCTCTCTTCCCCCCTCCTCCCCCTCTACAGTGAGTCAGGATGTCACGGCCGGCTCTCCTGCTGATGTGCCTAGCAGGAGGCCGGCTCGGCGTGGGACACAGTCGGCTGCAGGGAGGGGCGGGAGCCCTGTCCCTTCTGGATCGGTGGGCAGAGCGGACTGTGGGAGCCAGGAGGTCCGGTACCTGCGCTCGTCGGCAGCGTCATCTGGAGGATCAGCTCCCTCTCCTGTGGCTGAAGCGTCGGCTCGGCGTGGGAAGGCTGGAGACACAGGCAGCAGAAGGCAGTTGGCGCCCTCTGCTGCTTCTACACAGACATTGCAGCCATCTTCAAGCAGAGATAGAGTGACAGCTGCACGGGGGAGTGGCCAAGCTCAATTAAAGGGCCGGCGACCCCCTTCCACAGTTGGGGGTGCACGCGGACCCCGCAGCTGTCAGATGGAGGCGGAGGAAGATGAGGGTACGCCGGGGCGTGCTGAAAGAGAGGAATCGAGGGGAAGGACGCCTGCGGCACAGTCGGTGCGTGAGTCATCAGCAGAATCCGGCGAGGTGTCCAGCGATGACGGCGATGGGCGATCACCGGCCATGCGCCCCACCGTGCAGAGTCAGCTGGGATCCGGAAGTGCGGCTGCTCAGGATTCGGTGCGCAGGCAGCCTGGTGAGTCCAATTTTAATTCTGCTACTTTTGTAGGGCAAGGTGTTGGGTTCACGGAGGGTGGAAAGGGGGGGTCACGGGGCAGGGAGCAAGCGGGTCAGATGAGGAGGGAACCTGGTGTGGCGGGTTTGGCGGAATTTTTTGCGGGTTTTCGGGAACTGTTGGACCGTTGCGCCCCGCCTGGGCCTTCCGGACCAGTACCAGGGCCGACGGGGGCGTGGGTCCCTGCCGTGACCACGTCGGATGGATTGGGCTGTGATGCCCCTGTTGCGTGTAGTTCTACGCTGCCGCCGGCGGTGAGCACGGCGTCCCAGCGGGAAGGACAAGCGGATACGGAAATCCCATTATCCTCAGCGGTAGTTGAGTCTGCGTCTCAGACGGCGAGGGTCAGTGGCGCGGAGTCGCGTAAGGCTAAGGAGTCGGGGGACGATGGGGTTCGTTTGGGTGATAGAGCACACGGTGAGGTTTATGTATGCTTCGAGGGTCCGTTAGGGGTACATCTCAAGCCCGAAGTTAGGGAGAGGATTTGGCGGGGGGAATACGTGGAGATATTCTCCCTTTTGCCGCTAGAGAAGTTTAACATAGATAAAGGAAAAGCAGATGAGAGTAAAAAGGAGGAGGAGGAGAGGCGGCGTTGGCGGCTTATCCCTGGGACATTTTCTAACTGGCTGCAAGCCTTTGCGATATTGGCCAGCGTCATAGGTGAAAAGGAGCCGGAGAATTGTTCTCCGCTTTTTTGCTATTTAGACGCTATTGGGGAGGCTTATAGGGTATATGGGGGACTGGCATGGCTTCGCTATGACGAACAGTTTCGTCAGCGGAAAGCTGTCAGGCCTCAGCTAAGATGGGACCATAAGGATATTGGGCTTTGGATGAAGCTCATGGTGCAGGCTCGGGCTTCAGGACAGCCCTTTCCAGGGGGGGCCGGCGGTTCAGGCTCTGGGCAGCCGGCCTCACAACGTAAAAACTACTGTTGGCAGTTCAACGAGGGAGCGTGCCGCTTTGGCGCGTCCTGTCGGTTCCGTCACGAGTGCTCCGGATGCGGAGGCTCTCACGGTTTTGCCAAATGCTTTAAGAAGGGGAAGCTGCAATCTAGTGAGTCCGTTTCAAAAAGGGAGGACGCCGGTAAATCTGTCCGAGATGCTGCCGTACCTAAGTAGGTATCCCAGGACGGAGGCGGCGATTTTTCTTGCCGAGGGCTTTGCATATGGTTTTCGCATTCCCTGTTCGCTACCCTTGTCTGGGGATTCTGTGCCCAGGAATCTGAAATCTACTTCTCAGTTTCCTCAGGTGGTGACGGATAAGTTAGCTAAGGAGGTGGAGATGGGTAGAATGGCTGGCCCGTTCGATCGCCCGCCCATACCTGGGTTGCATGTGTCTCCTTTGGGGGTAGTACCTAAGAAGGAACCACATAAATTTCGGCTGATTCATCACTTGTCGTATCCTAAGGGATCTTCGGTAAATGATGCGATTGAGCCTGATTTGACGTCGGTGTCCTATACGTCGTTTGATACGGCCGTTAGTTGGGTTCAGAGATATGGACAGGGGGCATTATTGGCTAAGACGGACATTGAGTCCGCTTTTCGTTTATTACCGGTTCATCCGGATAGCCAGCCGTTGCTGGGTTGTTTTTGGGGTGGACAGTTTTTCGTTGACCGTTGTCTTCCCATGGGTTGTTCTATTTCTTGTTCTTACTTTGAGACATTTAGTACCTTTGTCGAATGGGTGGTTCGGGAAGAGTCACAAGTGCGCTCGGTTCTGCACTACCTTGATGATTTTCTTTGTATTGGCCCCCCGAAATCCACGGTTTGTTCGGTCTTGTTACGAACATTGGAAAGCGTGGCGCGGCGTTTCGGGATTCCTCTCGCGCCGGAAAAGACGGAAGGGCCGTCGACTGAGATGCAATTCTTGGGTATCATTATTGATACACAGGCAATGGAGTGTCGCTTGCCGACGGCTAAATTGGAGGACTTGCGATTGTTGGTGAGGGCGGCCCTACAGGCGAAGAAAGTTAGGCTGAAACAATTACAGTCTTTGCTGGGGAAGCTTAATTTCGCCTGCCGCATCATGCCGATGGGGCGCATTTTTTGCCGTCGCCTGAGTGCCGCTACTTCGGGGGTACGAATGCCACATCATTTTATTCGGCTTTCGGCCGAACACAAGGCAGATCTGCGGGTATGGGAGGAGTTTCTGGCCACCTATAACGGGAGGTCCTTGTGGATGGCCCCGGTGGTATCGGCCTTTGATTTCGATTTGTACACGGATGCAGCGGGCAGTTTGGGTTTTGGGGCGTACTGTCAAGGGGCATGGTGTGCGGAGGCATGGCCGGAGGAGTGGCGTGTCGCGGGCTTCTTGAGTAATCTGGTGCTATTGGAGCTTTTCCCGATTGTGGTGGCATTGGACATCTGGGGATCTCGCTTTCAAAATCGGCGAGTTTGTTTTCACTGTGATAACATGGGGGCGGTGGCGGTTGTGTCTAGTCTGTCTGCCTCGTCTCCGCCCGTAGTGCGTTTGTTACGTTTTTTGGTCCTTCGTTGTTTGAGTTTGAATTGTTTTATAAAAGCTGTGCATGTACCGGGTGTGGAGAATTCCATTGCTGATGCCTTGTCTCGTTTTCAGTGGGACAGGTTCCGGAAGCTGGCGCCGGCGGCGGAGCAGAGGTCGGTTCCTTGTCCCAGGCATCTGTGGAGACTGGCATTGGAATAGCTGGTGGCTTGGTACAGCGTTCGGTGAGTGCGGGAACATGGGCGGCTTACTCTTCAGTTTGGCGGGAATGGGACGAACTGGTAAGTTCTGTAGGGGGTTGTGTTTCGGATCAGGACAGGCTCTCACTGTTATTGTACGTGATTGGGATGCAGTTTTCCAAGGGAGAGTCGGTGTCGAAAATGAACCGGAGATTGGCTGCGTTGGCTTTTCTTTATAAGCTACAAGGCCTGCGGGATATTACCAAGGAGTTTATGGTGCGTCAGGCCATGAAGGGTTTCCGGCGCGGACGCGTGGTAAGAGATACCAGGCGCCCAGTGTCCTTTGGGCTGCTACAGGATATGGTGGGAATCTTGCCCAGGGTTTGTTCCTCGCCTTATGAGGTTCAACTGTTTACGGCAGCTTTTTCTTTGGCTTTCTTTGGAGCCTTGAGGATTGGGGAGCTGGTGAGCAAAAATAAACGCGGTGTGGGGGGTTTGTTGTTTTCGGAGGTACAGATCAATACGGATAGCGTTCAGCTCCTTATCAGTAGATCTAAAACTGATCAATTGGGCAAGGGGGTTTATGTGACATTATTTAAGGTGCTTCCGGAGGCAGTGTGTCCGGTACGTTCTGTTCAGCGCTTCGCTCAGGTTCGGAAGGGCGTGCAAGGGCCTTTTTTACAGCACGAGGATGGTTCATCCTTGTCGCGTTTCCAGTTCGTGGCAATTTTTAAGCGCTGCTTGTTGACGGTTGGAATGCCAGCCGCTCAATTTAATACTCATTCTTTTAGGGTAGGGGCAGCTACGGAGGCAGCTCGTTGGGGTTTGAGTCCACAGATGGTTATGCGCATAGGGAGATGGGAATCTGATCGTTTTAAAATTTATGTACGTCCGCACATGCTATAATGTTTTTTCATGATGTTATTGATCTGTTGGAGTTATGTTTTGGGCTATATGTTTTCTTTGGTTGTCTGTTACAGGTTTTCCTCAAGGCCTGGTGTGGATTCTGGGCGACTCTTATGTCTTCTGGGGGGCGATCAGAGCAGATGCGCGGCCCGAAGGGAGACAGCTTGGAGTTCCCCGGAGTGAAGCAGTATGCAAATGGTTGGGGGTTAGAGGCATGATGTGGGGACGGGTTCTTCCGGAATTCCACTATTACTCTAGAGTGGACAGGCCCCCTGATGTATTGGTGCTCTCCGTGGGAGGGAATGATATGGGGGTCCGGGCAGCTAGGGACATTGTTCGGGATGTGAAGTTTGACATTCTGCGACTGATGCGGGACTTCCCTGGGGTCGTCATCGTGTGGTCCGACATAGTGGCACGACACACTTGGCGACATGCGCGTTCCGTTGAACGCTTGAATAAAGCACGGATAAAGGCCAACAGGGAGATTGGGCGTTTTGTGTCTCGCCTTGGGGGTGTGGTGGTTCGCCATCGGGATCTAGAAGACCTATCTATTAGGTATTGGAGGGATGACGGTGTACATCTGAATGCGGTTGGAACCGATTTTTGGTTTTTAGGATTGCAGGAAGGGGTGCAGAGGGCTCTGCAGGTGTGGAGGGACTCGCTTTAGTGAGGTGTCACTCAAGCTCGCATGGCGGGTCAGGGGGTCTTTGGGGGGTCAAGAATTGAAACAGTTTATTAAATTTTGGGGGACCCATACAGGGTATGGGATCCCACCTTGGTTTGTTGTTGGTGGTTCTCCCAGGACTTAGGTCCCAAGGGAAAGAGAAATTTGGAAAGTCGCAATGTCCTCGAGCCGGCTGGGGCACAGCTGAGGTCACAGTGGTTATTGAGCAAAATGGGACCCCAAAGACCCCCTCCTGGTGTTAAGAATTGTTATGTTTATGGTTATATTTATTTTGGTTAATAAAAGGCTGTTGTGGCCATTAAAACCCATGTCACGCAGCGTTGTGTGGTTATTATAGTTATAAGATAAATGTAAGACCGCAGTTGACGAATCCTATAGTCAAGTGCGACCCGGAGGAAAATCTAGACGGAGGGTCGGCATGACTATGGGAGGAACAGGTCGGCAAGGGTTAAGTTTTTACTGAGTTAGTTGGGGGAAAAAGGGCAGCTTACCTTATTGGAGGAGCAGGTCAGGTGTGTGGGTGGAGCAGGAAAGGGTTGGGATGTTGCACAGGCTGTTGGGAAATCATTCCAGAAATTTCCCTGTTGGTAGAAGTTCCCTCCCTCCCGCCCTACATTTGGTTATGAGTTTTTTCTTTAAAAAAAAAAATAAATAAATAAAATAAATAAATAAATAAATAAATAAAAATTAAAAAAAAAAAAAAAAAAAAATGAATATATATTTATGGTTTTCTTGAACAATTTGTCACAGCAGCTGGCGGGTCAGGGGGTCTTTGGGGGGTCAAGAATTGAAACAGTTTATTAAATTTTGGGGGACCCATACAGGGTATGGGATCCCACCTTGGTTTGTTGTTGGTGGTTCTCCCAGGACTTAGGTCCCAAGGGAAAGAGAAATTTGGAAAGTCGCAATGTCCTCGAGCCGGCTGGGGCACAGCTGAGGTCACAGTGGTTATTGAGCAAAATGGGACCCCAAAGACCCCCTCCTGGTGTTAAGAATTGTTATGTTTATGGTTATATTTATTTTGGTTAATAAAAGGCTGTTGTGGCCATTAAAACCCATGTCACGCAGCATTGTGTGGTTATTATAGTTATAAGATAAATGTAAGACCGCAGTTGACGAATCCTATAGTCATGTAACTAATTAGGTTAATTGGCAACTGGACAGTAACACGATTGGATATAAAAAGAGCAACTTAGATAGTCATAGTGATTAAGAAGTAAAGATGGGCAGAGGTTCACCAATCTGCGTCTAAAAATTTTAGAACAATTTCAGAATAATGTTCCTCAATGTAAAATAGCAAAGACTTTACGTGTCATCATCTACGGTACATAATATCATCAAAAGATTCAGAGAATCTGGAGAAATCTCTGTGCATAAAGGACAGGGCCAAAACTAAGGGCACTTTCACACTGGCAGTGCCCGGGCGTTGGTTTTGCAGCGCTTTTCTTTGCGCTAGCAGGGTGCTTTTTACCCTCGCTAATGGACAAATAAGGGTTAAAAGCGCTGACAAAGCGACGCTTTGCCGTGGCTTTGGCGGCGCTGCCTATTGATTTCAATGCGCAGGGGCGCTTTAGGAGCGGTGTATACATCGCTCCTACAGCTCCCCAAAGATTCTGCTTGCAAGACTTTTTTGAGCATCCTGCCAGTGCACAGCTCCAGTGTGAAAGCCCTCGAAAGGAGAGGCGCTTTACAAGCACTTTGCAGGCACTATTTTTAGCGCTATAGTGCCTGTAAAGGGCCTCAGTGTGAAAGGGGTCTTTATATTGGATGCCCATGATCTTTGAGCCCTCAGACAACACTGCAATAAAAACAGGCATGATTCTGTGATTGACATCACTGCATGGGCACAGGAATACTTCCAAAAATCCCGAACTGTGGACAGTTTACCGTGCCATCCAAAAAAACAAAGGCAAGCTCTATCATGCAAAGAAGAAGTCATATCTGAACATGATCCAGAAAGGCCACCAGGTTTTTAGGGCTCCTTTAAAATGGTCTGTTGGGAAGTGTAAAACTGTTCTGTGGTCGGACAAACCAAAATCTGACACTCTTTTTGGCAATCATGGGCGCCATATCTTATGGACTATACAGGTGAGTTTTCCAGCTTGGTATCAGCACTCAGTTCAAAAGCCTGCATCTCTGATGGTATGGGGGTGTATTAGTGCGTATGGAATGGGTAGCTTGCACATCTGGAAAGGCACCATCAATGCTGAAAGATACATCCAGGTTAGAGCAGCATATACTCCCATCCAGATGACGTCTTTTTTCAGGGAAAGTCATGAATATTTTAGCACGACAATGCTAAACTATATACTGCATCCATGACAACAGCATAGCTTAGTAGTAGAAGGGCCCAGGTGCTTAACTGGCCTTCCTGCAGTCCAGACCTTTTTCACCAATTGAAACTATTTGGTGTATCTTGAAATGAAAAATACAAGAAAGAAGATCCAGGACTGTTGATCAGTTCTAATCCTATATCAGGCAAGAATGGGACAACATTTCTCTCCAAAAACTCCAGCAACTGAGGGGATGCTACACCATGGTCCTAAACATGGCCTTAGCCCAACTTTTTCGAGACATGGTACTGCCATCAATTTCAAAATTACCTTATTTTTTCCTAAAATTATGCATTTTCTCAGTTTAAACATTTAATGTGTTTTCTATTTTCTATTGTGAATGTAGCGCTACTCCCTTAAAGTGTAAGTAAACCCTCCTGTCCTTTTCAGCCAAGGAAGCTGCCATCTTTGCCTATGTTTAATCTACAACTGCCATGATGCTGCACATGTGATCAGTTATGACACCAGCCATTGGATGGTTTGACAGTTTGGTTGAGAGCACAACCAATGGGAGTGTTACATTTCCGGCACGTGTCGGAAATGAAACTGTTTTATGGATGGGTTTACTTCCGCTTTTAGGTCCACTTTATTTTTATTTTTTTCCCCTTTACATGCTCAGCCAGGCAAGAGGTATTTTCAGCACACACCCTGTAGACAGAAACCAGTCCAAAGGCTTTATTTTGTTTTTAGTTTATTAGGAGAATCAACTTGGATGGGGAAAGGGTGGTGTGAGATGCCCAGAACTGTAGTATAATAGAACTTGAGGACATGCAACAACTGTCTCTAGCTTCAAGAAAAAGACACCAGGCTGTTTTCCAGTAGGACAAACTGAATAGCCCAACAGGCAAAGATCAATTCCGAACTACTGGTTGCAGGTACTCTCCCTAATGCCAAAGCACCTGGCTCCTTGCTAGAATCCCCAAGCAGAGGTGTAGGATAGCTGTGACAGCTTGAATGGCTCTAAGCTGTCCCATGTACAAAAGTGAGTACACCCCTCACATTTTTGTAAATATTTTATTATATCTTTTCATGTGACAACACTAAAGAAATGACACTTTGCTACAATGTAAAGTAGTGAGTGTACAGCTTGTATAACAGTGTAAATTTGCTGTCCCCTCAAAATAACTCAACACACAGCCATTAATGTCTAAACCACTGGCAACAAAAGTGAGTACATCCCTAAGTGAAAATGTTCAAATTGGGCCCTATTATCCATTTTCCCTCCCCAGTGTCACTCGGTCTTACAAGGTCTCAGGTGTGAATGGGGAGCAGGTATGTTAAATTTGGTGTTATTGCTCAGACTCTCTCATACTGGTCACTGGAAGATTAACATGGCACCTCATGGCAAAGAACTCTCTGGATCTGAAAAAATAAATTGTTGCTCTACATAAAGATGACCTAGGCTATAAGAAGATTGCCAAGACCCTGAAACTGAGTTGCAGCACGGTGGCCAAGACCATACAGCGGTTTAACAGGACAGGTTCCACTCAGAACAGGCCTTGTCATGGTCGACCAAAGAAGTTGAGTGCACGGGATCAGCGTCATATCCAGAACTTGTCTTTGGGAAATAGACGTATGAGTGCTGCCAGCATTGCTGCAGAAGTTGAAGGGGTGGGGGGTCAGCCTGTCAGTGCTCAGACCATCAAATTGGTTTGCATGGCTGTCGACCCAGAAGGAAGTTTCTTCTAAAGTTGATTCACAAGAAAGCCCGCAAACAGTTTGCTGAAGACAAGCAAACTAAGGGCATTGATTACTGGAACCATCTCCTGTGGTCTAATGAGACCAAAATAAACTTTTTTGGTTCAGGTGGTGTCAAGCATGTGTGGCAGCAACCAGGTGAGGAGTAGAAAGATAAGTGTGTCTTGCCTACAGTCAAGCATGGTGGTGAGAGTGTCATGGTCTGGGGCTGCATGAGTGCTTCCGGCACTGGGGAGCTACAGTTCATTGAGGGAACCATGAATGCCAACATGTACTGTGACCTACTGAAGCAGAACATGATCCCCTCACTTCGGAGACTGGGCCGCAGGGCAGTATTCCAACATGATAATGATCCCAAACACAACTCCAAGGCGGCCACTAACTTGCTAAAGAAACTGAGGGTAAAGGTGATGAACTGGCCAAGCATATCTCCAGACCTAAACCCTATTGAGCATCTATGGGGCATCCTCAAATGGAAGGTGGAGGAGCGCAAGGTCTCTAACATCCACCAGCTCCGTGATGTCATGATGGAGGAGTGGAAAAGGACTCCAGTGGCAACCTGTGAAGCTCTGGTAAACTCCACGCCCAAGAGGGTTAAGGCAGTGCTGGAAAATAATGGCCACACAAAATATTGACACTCTGGGCCCAATTTGGACATTTTCACTTAGGGGTGTATTCACTTTTGTTGCTAGCGGTTTAGACATTATTGGCTGTGTGTTGAGTTATTTTGAGGGGACAGCAAATTTACACTGTTATACAAGCTATACACTCACTACTTTACATTGTAGCAAAGTGTCATTTCTTCAGTGTTGTCACATGAAAAGATATAATAAAATATTTACAAAAATGTGAGGGGTGTATTCACTTTTGTGAGATATTGTAAATAGCTGGCTGGGTATTGCACCTTACTGTGTCTCCTTTATAGACTCTGGGGTGTAGCATTGAAGCTTGTAAAGATCCTGTAAAGATCCATGTGATGACTGCTGGACAGGCCTTCTGCTGGGGAAAGGTCCAATGGCTCCCAGGGTCTAAGGCTAGCTGAGGCTGAAAGGGTGTGAGGCTTCCTCTGCTGTTCTCTCTCTTCCTCTCAGGCTCCTTATGCCCAGTGGCAAAATCTCCCCAGCACAGGGGTCCCCTCCCAAGTCACTGGACCCTAAACTCTGCTCACACATGGCCAGGCTTCAGAATACTAGTGCTATCTCTCCAGCTTCTGGGCTATCCTCATCCAGGGATTGGAAGAAATCCCATAAATAGTGTTGGGCGAACGATTCAGGCCGAGCAAAAGTTCGGTCCAACCATTGCCGTTCGGGTTTTCACCTAACACCCAAATTTTCTGTGCGCTCGGCGGGATGTTCACCCACCATGTGCACAATTAATATGTTGTTAAGGAGCAGGACCAGGAAGCCAGCCGCCGCTGACAGCTGAAAGACAGAAAAATTATTGCCGGCAATACAAAATAGAATATAAATGCCGTGAGGCCCCCAGTATATACCAGACATACCAGTGCATGCTGGGTCGGTGACATCACAAGGGGGTGGGGCCACCAGGTGACATCACCAGGTGGCCCCGTCCCTTACCTATTTATGAACTGTCACCTGGCAGCAGAGGCATTCGATAGTCAACCTTCAATGAGTGCACAGCATTTGTTTTTGTTTTTTCTGGGTCCAGTGGTGCGTCGGGTGTTGTGTTTGACAATGGATCTACATCAGGGACATTGTTTTTTTATTTTTAATAAAGAAAATGTCAAAAAATGTGTCTGTGTTTTTATAACTTTTTGACATTTTTGTT
The DNA here is from genome assembly GCA_037952925.1 of Lithobates clamitans. Taxonomy (NCBI): domain Eukaryota; kingdom Metazoa; phylum Chordata; class Amphibia; order Anura; family Ranidae; genus Lithobates; species Lithobates clamitans. Next base: position 1,581,685 of record JBBGZY010001301.1, read on the forward strand.
GGTGAATGGGTAGGGGTACACCATACTCATTTACATAGGGGGGGTGGGATCTGGGGGCTTCCAGATTCTGCAAACTCCCACAACCACAGCCCCGGGTTGTGGGGAAGAGGCCCTTGTCGCCATCAACATGGGGACAAGGTCCTTTGGGGTGCGGGGGCTCTCTGCATCTTGTCCCCATGTTGAGGGCATGTGTCCTGGTATGATTCAGGAGGGGAGGGTGCTCGCTCATCCCCCCCTTTCCTGGCCTACCAGGCTGCATGCTCGGATAAGGGTCTGGTATATCATAGCGTTTTTATATATATATATATATATATATATATATATATATACATATATCCGGTTGGCAATTGCAACCACAAGTCAATTTAAATGTGATTTGACGCATATTTTTTTCTTTAGAAATGTCATTCTTGCTACAACATGTTCTATATATGCTACAGATGCACCACTTTACAAGCAGACTAAGGGACCCCCAGGCACTATATTTAGAGGAATTTCATTTTTCATTCCCTACTGTATTAAAGTGTATTGTATTTGTACTGTCTACCCTCTAGTTGTAAAGCACTACGTAAACTGTTGGCGCTATATAAATCCTGTATAATAATAATAATAATTTTTACTGTTTCACTTTAAGCATCATTAAAATCACTGCTCCTTTTAAAACAATTGTTTTTAAAAAGATTTTTTGCATTGATACATGTCCCCCAGGGCAGTATCCGGGCCCCCATAACCTTTTTATGGCCAAAAACTTGCATATAAGCCTTCAAAATGGGGACTTTTGATTTTTTATGTTCGGGTCCCATGTACTTCAATGGAGTTTGCGGTTCGAGGCCAAACTTTTTCCCTGTTCGGGAGTTCTGGTGCGAACAGAACCGGGGGTGTTCGGCCCATCTCTACCCATAAATATTCAGGCCTTATCTCCGCCCCTCTTCCCTCTATGTTCTAGAACTCTCCAGTAGCTTCTAGAATCCAGGGGGACTCATCTCTTGGAGAAAGCCCTTTGGATGATTGGTAAAACATATTCAACATTGCAGAATGTGTCCAGCTGAAAGTGGTCAACATCATCATAGTAAAGGAAGGGAACCAGCAACCGCTTGCAAGACACATGCGGTGTTTTTTTTTTTTATTCAGGATAAAAAATTTACATGATTCTCACCCGCATCGGGAGGAAACATCTGAGTGTGGAGTACTACTACATTTGCCAATGTACCCATAACTGCTATAAACGTCTGTAAGAAATACGGAAATATTAAGTCAAGCCCAATATACAGTCAGGTCCATAAATATTGGGACATCAACACAATTCTAATTTTTTTGGCTCTATACACCACCACAATGTATTTGAAATGAAAAGAACAAGATGTGCTTTAACTGCAGACTTTCAGCTTTAATTTGAGGGTATTTACATCCAAATCAGGTGAATGGTGTAGGAATTATAACAGTTTGTATATGTGCCTCCCACTTTTTAAGGGACCAAAAGTAATGGGACAATTGGCTGCTCAGCTGTTCCATGGCCAGCTGTGTGTTATTCCATTATTATCCCATATACAAGGAGCAGATAAAAGGTCCAGAGTTCATTTCAAGTGTGCTATTTGCATTTGGAATCTGTTGCTGTCAACTCTCAATATGAGATCCAAAGAGCTGTCACTATCAGTGAAGCAAGCCATTATTAGGCTGAAAAAACAAAACAAACCCATCAGAGAGATAGCAAAAACATTAGGTGTGGCCAAACCAACTGTTTGGAACATCCTTAAAAAGAAAGAATGCACCAGTGAGCTCAGCAACACCAAAAGATCTGGAAGACCACGGAAAATAACTGTGGTGGATGACCGAAGAGTTCTTTCCCTGGTGAAGAAAACACCCTTCACAACAGTTGGCCAGATCAAGAACACTCTCCAGGAGGTAGGTGTATGTGTGTCAAAGTCAACAATCAAGAGAAGACTTCACCAGAGTGAATACTGAGGGTTCACCACAAGATGTAAACCATTGGTGAGCCTCAAAAACTGAAAGGCCAGATTAGAGTTTGCCAAACAACATCTAAAAAAGCCTTCACAGTTCTGGAACAACATCCTATGGACAGATGAGACCAAGATCAACTTGTACCAGAGTGATGGGAAGAGAAGAGTATGGAGAAGGAAAGGAACTGCTTATGATCCAAAGTATACCACCTCATCAGTGAAGCATGGTGGTGGTAGTGTCATGGCGTATGCTTGTATGGCTGCCAATGGAACTGGTTCTCTTGTATTTATTGATGATGTGACTGCTGACAAAAGCAGCAGGATGAATTCTGAAGTGTTTCTGGCAATATTATCTGCTCATATTCAGCAAAATGCTTCAGAACTCATTGGACGGCGCTTCATAGTGCAGATGGACAATGACCGGAAGCATACTGCAAAAGCAACCAAGGAGTTTTTTTAAGGGAAAGAAGTGGAATGTTATGCAATGGCCAAGTCTATCACCTGACCTGAATCCGATTGAGCATGCATTTCACTTGCTGAAGACAAAACTGAAGGGAAAATGCCCCAAGAACAAGCAGGAACTGAAGACAGTTGCAGTAGAGGCCTGGCAGAGCATCACTAGGGATGAAACCCAGCGTCCTGTGATGTCTATGCATTCCAGACTTCAGGCTGTAATTGACTGCAAAGGATTTGCAACCAAGTATTAAAAAGTGAAAGTTTGATGGATGATTGTTAATCTGTCCCATTACTTTTGGTCCCTTAAAAAGTGGGAGGCACATATACAAACTGTTGTAATTCCTACACCGTTCACCTGATTTGGATGTAAATACCCTCAAATTAAAGTCTGCAGTTAAAGCACATCCTGTTTGTTTCATTTCAAATCCATTGTGGTGGTGTATAGAGCCAAAAAGATTAGAATTGTGTCGATGTCCCGATATTTATGGACCTGACTGTAGCTAGTAGTAGTTAGTCAAATTCTAGTGGACGTGTTCTGAGAAAGCCCTTTTGGATGATTGGTAAAACATTTACAACATTACAGAATGTATCCAGCTGGCCAACATCATCATAGTAAAGGAGTGGAACTGCAAGACACATATGTTTTTTTATTGCAATCCAAGATAAAAACAATTTTTATCCCGTATTGAAATAAAGAAACACATGCCGATTCTATTTCTTTACTATGACGATTGGGTGACAGGAGCCTTCCGATCACCGCGTCTCACAGATCCTGCACTGACAGCTTCCATCCCAGGTGAGCAGCAGCTTGTTTTTCTTCAGTTGAATGTGGCCAACTGCCACTACCTATACCTCAACCATGAGCATGAGCATAACATTACCTAAAATGTCGACAAGCTTAAATTACACTGCAGCTTTTAATTACAGAGGCTATATAATATCAGAGAGGATTGAATAGAAATAACAATTTATATTTCTTGTTTTCTATCATTTAGATTTCATTTCATAGTCAACCAATGATTTTAAGGACTCATTTGCACCATGTTCTTTGAGCTGCATTGATCTATATAGCAGACACATAGCAGGCTCAAAGCAAGGACACATGGGGGGTTATTTACGAAAGAAAAATCCACTTTGCACTGAAAGTGCACTTGGAAGTGCAGTCGCTGTAGATCCGAGGGGGAAAATAAAAAACAGCATTTTAGCTTGCACATGATTGGATGATAAAATCAGCAGAGCTTCCCCTCATTTCAGATCTACCCATTAGATTTAGAGCGACTGCACTACCAAGTGGATTTGCCTTTCATAAATAACCCCCATAGTGTGCACTGCTTAAACATTCAGCATGTTTTCATTTTTACGCAGTGCAACTCATTACTGTGCACTGCCAAAAAATGCGTTTGTTTTCATTTCATTAGTTTCCTTGTTTTGTTTTTTCGTTTTTTCGGGTCATTTGTTATGATCGAAATTCGTTATTTCAAATAAATTTTGTAACTTCAGAAAAATTTAAATTCGTTATGTTCCATTCGCTTAGATGTGGTATTTGTTATTTTGATCATTCGGAAAAATCCGAAATTAGAAAATCCAAAAAAGATCAAAAATTAGAAAGACAGAAAATCCGAAAATTTGAAAATAAAAAAATCTGAAATAATAACTAATAATAACTACCGTATTTATCGGCGTATAACACGCACCGGCGTATAACACGCACCCCAATTTAGGAGGGAATTTTAAGGAAAAAAAACTTTTAGGAGGGAAGTTGAAGGGAAAAAAACTTAGATTTAAATGCCCATCATTGCAGCCTTCTCAGTGCAGCCTTGCCCCAGTGCAGCCATGTCAGTGCAGCCTTGTCAGTGCAGCCTTCCCCAGTGCAGCCTTGTCAGTGCAGCCATGTCAGTGCAGCCTTGTCAGTGCAGCCATGTCAGTGCAGCCATGTCAGTGCAGCCTTGTCAGTGCAGCCATGTCAGTGCAGCCTTCCCCAGTGCAGCCTTGTCAGTGCAGCCTTCCCCAGTGCAGCCTTCCCCAGTGCAGCCTTGCCCAGTGCAGCCTTCCCCAGTGCAGCCTTCGATCCCCTGTCTTCAAAATCGCCGACCGCGATTTGAAAATGGCACCGCCGGCGCCGAAATACACAGAGCCGGTCCTCGGCTCTTTCCGGCGGCTCTCGTTCACTTTCGGCTCCACTGGTAGTCCCGAGCGGAGCTATCCGAACCTAGCCGAGTAGGTTCGGATAGCTCCGCTCGGGACTACGAGTGGAGCCGAAAGTGAACGAGAGCCGCCGGAAAGAGCCGAGGACCGGCTCTGTGTATTTCGGCACCGGCGGCGCCATTTTTAAATCGCGGTCGGCGGTTTTGAAGTTGTGCAGCTCGGGATCGCATGGGATCGGCGTATAACACGCACCTGCGACTTTCCCCTAATTTTAAGGGGAAAAAAGTGCGTGTTATACACCGATAAATACGGTAACTAATAAATTATAGGTATTGGAATTTCCTTTCAATTTGGCTGTTAGTGAACGTAATGAATACGAATTTATCCAAAATAACGAATGCCGCATCTAAACAAATTATTTATATTTATTAAATTTATTATTATTAATTTGTTACATTACATTCGTTTAGATGTGGCATTCGTTATTTCGGATAATTTGTATTTTCGGATAAATTTGTATTTGTTACATGCACTAACAGCCAAATTAGAAAGGAAATACCTATAATTTCATAGTTAGTGATAGTTACTATTATAATGTATGTTAGTTATTATTTCGGATTTTCAAATTTTCAGGTTTAGGAATCCTCGTTCTTTTGAATTTTCAGATTTTCATTCTTATTTTCAAATTTTCAGATTTTCTATTTTTCCGAATTTGAAAATTAGAAAATTTGAACATTTTCAAAATTTCATTTTTGGAAAAATTTGTTGAACCGGTTTTTGTTAATTTGAATATTTCTGAATTAACAAATTTGTTGAATTTCATTGAAAAACGAATTTGAAACTAAACGAATTGCACATGTCTACTCACCGCGCCATATGTCACTGTGGTGCATGCAGGGCCAGGACAAGGGGTGGGCTGCCCTGGGCTCAATGGTCTATTGCAGGGATGGAGGCGCCCTGACCCTAATCCTAAGGGAAGGGGGGAACAGTTTGGCATCTTTGCCCTGGGCGCTGGATGACCTTGTCCCTGCACTGGGTGCATGGCAAAGCACTGGAGTGTTCATAAATAAAGTGTCAGCCCTCATCACTCCTACATAATGCACACCAGCACACATGCGTTTTAGAGTGCAGGCTGGTGTGAAGAAGATCTAAAGTTTATGTCAAGCCAAAAACTTTTTTTTTTTAGTTTTGGATAAAGTGGGCAAACATTAAAACTCCTGTTGGGTTTTACGTTGTTCTGGTGCTCTGTTGAATGAGATGTACCCTTACTTCCTTCATTGTCTTGCTGGCCTGTCACCAGACCAGAAGTGAGCAGAATATGCAACATGCAGGCAAAGAGACAGAAATAAAAATATGACAGAGTTTCTTCCCCTACTCTTCTGGAGAAAGGCATTGTTATTACTGTCTGTGTTGCTGTTGGAGAAGTTCCTGCAGCAGACAAGGAGCAGCAAAGCTGTGGGCCACCAGAAAGGTGAGTATGTTCACTCTTTTTTTGAAGGCTGCCTTCTTTTTAGAGATGGCAAGATCACTTTAAACCCCAATCAGTTGGGCACAAGCGTCACCCTTTGTCATCCTGCCCTCCCCTGTATTTAAAAAAAATGTTTTATATATTTTTTTTTTTCTCTTTGGTAATGTAACGAGAAGGGTTCTTCTCGTCTTCCTTCCAGTAGTGTGCAGTTCTTACCCCTGTACAGAACTTCACTCATGTATTGAAGTGTGAGCCCCATTCTGTACACCAGTACTGCGAGCCCAGGGCTGAGTGATGGCACATCCCCAGGGGTGGGTCCATAATGTCCTGGGCTCACCAGAAGTGGGTAAAATGATGTTGGGAATCATTCAACTGAAAGACCAATGGCAGCAACAGAAGGGTACTTCTCGTCTTCCTTCCAGTAGTGAGCAGTTCCCACCCCTGTACAGAACTTCATTCATGTATTGAAGTGTGAGCCCCATTCTATCCACCAGTACTGTGAGCCCAGGGCTGAGTGATAGCACATCCCCAGAGGTGGGTCCATAATGTCCTGGGCTCACCAGAAATGGGTAAAATGATGGTGGGAATCATTCAACTGGAAGACCAATGGCAGCAACAGAAGGTAGCATAGAGTCTTCGAAGGACAACGCCAGCAAGGATGTAAGCACTGCAGCAAAAATAAATGAAAATGCCAGGAAATATATTTTATCTACTTTATTAAGTGAAAAAAAGGTCAAAGTAACTCAAACACATGCATTCAACTTGCAATGAATCCGATGCTGAACTGAATCATTCTGTAAAGCAGGATATACACGTGTGAACTACGAAGTCTACGCTGAGAAGCATAGAGCGGAAAAGAAAATCTAATCTCAGTAGTATATTACATTTTATGATCAAATTAGAAGATCACTTAATTCTGTTCTTGGAACCAAAACTAATTCTCTTTACATGGTAGGAAACACTTTCGTAAATAAGATAATTGGTGTATTTCTCTTTAAAACTCAACACGCTTTATTGATCACAGCAGAATATTATTCGGGGAAATAAATATCTACAGACTTTAAACAAGTTATGTCTCACAACAGCGATGCAATTAAACTAAAATACATTTCCGGAACAGGCAAACCACCAACCCCCCCCCCCCCCCATCCCATCTAATTGTCTTACAAATACCACAAGTGAAGATGGCCTTATCAGATCTAAAAGCAATTTCGCCTGTTAGAATGAATATTAGAGGGCAGAGTTTATTTTGATTGATCCGCTGTGGGTAATCTGTCTGTGCTCCCAGCATCACTAATAGAGATAAATTATATCATTCTGCCGCACTTATTCCTGGGTGCTTCATTATCCCACTCCTGTCTGACCGGTGAAGGGCAAGGCTGGATTAAAAAGTGGAAAGGGTTAGCTGTGTGTGGAAGCAAGCCGAGTAAATGGCAAAGGCTTGTCTCCCAAGTTAAAGGGAAACGAGCATTTTCTATAAAACATTCATTCTCTGCTGCTAGAGTGAGCCTGAATGCAAAAAGGGGAAGATTTATTAATATCTAGAAATTATGATTCTGCCTATGCAGCACCCTGAAAATACTACCTTTTGGTAGTGAATCCCTCATGAAGAAAAACACAGCACTCTTCACTTTTGGTGTCCAGGCACTCCCTGGCCTCATAGTTGTATATCTGCAGAATATGATCATCTACGGTGCTGCTGACTCTTAATGCTAGTCTCACCAGATTTGTGAGATTTGGTGATGCCACTACTGTACTACTCTTTGCTCTCCTTGCTGGACCGGAAACTGTACCTTGGACCTGCTGTACAATGATCTCCTGATGTCTGCTTCAACCATTCCTTGGATCTGTGCTTTTTGCACCTCTCCTGCGGCACCCTATTCTTGTTAGGCTGCTAGGCTGAATTTAGTTTTTGGCTTCACTGTAATCAGGGGTGCAGCAATTGATTGTCAGGGTCAGGGTTTTCCAAGCTAGGTATTTAATTTACCCCACCTGCTTCTGGGTGAAGTCTCCAGACTAAAAGGCAGGGAGAGTCAAATGACCACTATGAATATTTATTATACTCCAGCCAATACCTGGAGAGAGGCATCCAGAAGGTGGCTGGGGATGTGATAAATGTTTGGGGAGGTCTGTCGAGAGTGTTCTTTCCTCTTCAGAGAGGGTTCCAGTTCTCTTGGGGCTGCTGCCCCTGGATGAAGCTAAGGGGCTAAGCTAAGCGAGGGGCCTGGGGAAGACTGGTAAAGGATTAGTGCTGGAAGTCCTGGTCTGGAGAGGGATGTTTTATCTCCCTTACTGAGGATCTTCTGGTGGAAGCTGAGTGATGTACTGCTACTGGAACATTGTGAGTAAGACCCGATTTGGGACTTTCATGTGTGACTGCAGTTATGAGGATTTAGTGTGAACATTGTCCTCCCATTGATTGTTATTATAATTTTGGAGTATCCTGTGACCCTAAACCCCTCTCCTGGTTAAAGTAACTAAGCAATATATTTTAAAAAGACATCCTCTGGACTGAGCCTAAATTGTTGGTGTGCATGGAACTGTGTTTGTGACTGGCAGCCTCAGTACTAGCAAGGGAGACCTGGGTTGTTCTCGGCAACCCCTCTGGGGGGTGAGCGGAACATGTATATTTCTCTACCAGTCATCAGAGGGGCAGCTCCAATATTCCTAGTCTGCACAGTTTTTTGGTAGGTGACCTTAAAAGACGCAAAGCAAAACAACTGAGGGGTCATCTGCATAATTTTAACTGAAGCAGACCTGTTTTCTGTGGTGTTTTCTGTTGCTTGTGCTGGGGAAAATGCTATGTAGGCTGTATAGGAAAAGCAAGGCTACAGAGGTTTTTGGTGTCCATGAGGAGGTGTGCAACCTGCCTACCTGGGCCAGAGACAGCAAGTGGATGTTTGTTACAAGGGAGCTTGCTACGTACCTTTTACTTTGAACAAAGCTTGGGGTGATGCACTCTTGAGTAAGGGAGAGATGCAGGCATTAGCTGTGTTTGGTTTTCACTTCCTGTGCGCTACACACTGAATCTGAAAAGAAGAAAAAGGCAGAGGTAAAATTTACTGAAAGTGCAGCTTGTAGTGGCAACTAAGCATTTGAAACACACTGCAAGCCAGGCTAGAGATTTAGAGATTAAGGTACCAAAGTCAAACCTGCAGTGGCTAGGAAATATGTTCAAACCACTGTAGACGAAGCTGAAGATTTTAATGAGTGGTGTGCAGCCCTCATGAACAAGTCTAATGATGCCCTAACAAAGGACAAAGGCCCAAAGCCTGAAAGTGGAGGTAGGACATGTGCCACTGTTACTTCCCATAAGCAGAAAGTTGTGAGTCTGATCAACTCAAATAGAGATAGACGAATTGAATCAGATGATCTCCAGGAGACAAATGTGGACTGATGTAATTAGGGTGGGATTGCCTAGAGAAGAAATAGATGGGATTCCTACACCAGCTTTGCTTAAGAGGTAGAAGCAAGTGGATGGAAACAGTAGCTTCAATAATTAAAGGTGTTTTTATTGTCATAGACTGGGGCACATTGCTATAAAGTGCCATGCTGTGAAGACTGGACAACAGCAGGCCAGCATTCCCAGGACAGCATGGAGAGAAATTCAGCCTTTTCATGAGAAGGTTGCATGGCAATAGTGGGCCCCCTACAATAGTTTTGCAGTTAGAAATGTAGGCAGTGAGTTATGTTTTTTAGCACAGCTGGAAGGCACATATATTCTGATTTTTCTTTTACTCTTTTCAGGTCATGAACACCGAGAGGCAGAGAAGGCAAAGCAGATAACCAAGCCAGATAAGATGAGGCAGACCAGAAGAGCATTTCCTTATGGCCTGGAGAACAATGGACTTTCAAGACTGCCAAGGACATTGTTAACCCTGCTGAAAGAAATGTTGGAGCTTGTCCAGGGACAAAAGTCTGATCACCCACAATATACGGGGTCGTTCTGGACAAAGACTTTAACAGCTGCTGAGGAATACTGAGTTTCTAATATTTGATATATCATGATATAAAAATCAAGAGGCGGAATGTGTTACTATGACTATTTAGGCAAATTTTATAGCATAGATATGTGAATTGTTACATTTTAGACCATAGATTTTTAAGAAACTAAGATTTCCCTATTGATATGCTAACAAACTCGTTGGACTGGTTCGTGAAGCTCAGGACAGGAAATTATGCTACATGTAGTAGAGGGAAGAAAAGGACTTGAACAAGTCGTGTGGTGAGAAACAAAGGAAAAGTTGTTCTGGAGGACTTTTGAGAAGAGGCAGTCTGGAAGATCCTGGATCCTGGAAGATGACTCCATCATAAAGAAAGACTGAAAATGGGAACTTTATCCGGGAATAAAACAAAATCTACAACCCAAGTTAAAGAGGAGGTCCAGCCAAAAAAAAAATGGTAAAAGTCAGCAGCTACAAATACTGTAGCTGCTGACTTTTAATATTAGGGCACTTGCCTGTCCAGGGTGCCTGCAATGTCGGCACCCCAGCCGATCTTTGGATCGACTCCCGGTGCTGCCACCACCATTCCTGGTAAGGGAACCAGGCAGTGAAGCTACTGCGCATGCGCGAAGCGGGCTGTTCTTTCTAACTGGCCCGGCGGCGGGGGAAGGAGGAGGGGGGCCGAACTTCTGGGAGATCGGGCCGCTGCCCCCCTCCCGGAAGTAGGGAAGGTGACCTGTCATAAACAGGTCCCCGTCCCCCCCCCCAAAGGTGCCAAATGTGACACCGGAGGGGGGGGAGAAAGCACATAAGCGGAAGTACCACTTTTGGGTGTAACTCCACTTTAAGTAATTTTACAATGTATTTTACAATGTTACACTCTGACATACACTATCCATGCTAATTTGCTGGGAAAGATAGATAGCTTCTGTATATTGTATGCATATTTGTTGATGCTTTGTATGCTGTTAATTGCTTTTCAGTGAGTACAGCAATTTTGTTTAGTAATGCAAATTAATATACCCTACAGAGGTGTTTATGCTTCCTTGCTTATACCGCAAGGTAACCTTAAAAAATAGACGGGCACTAGCACCCTAGCCACTTTAATACCAGGCACTTTCACCACCGTCCTGCTCAGGCCAATTTTCAGCTTTCAGCATGGTCAGACTTTGAATGACAATTGCTCGATCATACAACACCCAAATGAAATTATAATAATTAGATCAAATTTTAAGTGCAGCAATCCTGGACTAATTTTTCTATATGTGGCTGAGGGGTAGAGAGATAAATTTGGGATGTTATGTATATTCTTCTTGTTTCCATCACTGATTGTGATCCTGGTATATGCTCATGGCAATAGAAAACCACTGCACATCTAATGTCATCCTTTTTGAAAAGTACTGTTATGTTATAGTTGTATCCTTCTTAAGCAGAAAACTAAACCCTCCTATCCTATATAGCCAAGGCAGATGCTGTCTTATTCTCTGATCTACCGTTGCCATGGTGCTACACATGTGATCAAATTATGACACCAGCCATTTGATGAGTTGACAGTTTTATTGAGAGCACAAGCAACTGTAACAGTTCTCATTCACAGCATGCCTTAAATGTAATGGTTTTGGGGAACAGTTAAGTTGATGGGTTTAGTTACGCTTTAAGAAAAATACTGAAAATTAAAATATAAAAATATGTGATATTTGATATTTACCTGGCAGAGAGACATATTCTTAAACTTTGCAGGACACAGAGTCCTAGACCATGGGTTATGCAGCTATCTTTATGTGGTTGGACACTGGCAAACAAAGCTGTAAGGTCCAACCCTATATAACCCCTCCCACTCTCAGAAAACCTCAGTTTTTTGCTAGTTTCCTTAGGTAGATGAATGCATTCTCTACTCCTAAAAAAGTAAAACTTTTTGTTATCTTTTCATAATACTTCTAGCAAGATCCAAGCTGCTACATAGACACTGAGAATGCCCTTTTGCAGTTTTCTGGATCAGTAATTTCCTTGGTTGAAGCCCTGGGGCAACTGTTCCCAGACCCCACCAGGTAGGAGATACAGGGTTGACCTGTAATGTTGCTTCAGGCACTGGATTTTGCATTGAGCATTCACCTGGACAGGTAGTGCAATGGAAAGCTCCAAGGCCATGGTGAATCTGTTAAAGGAAGGCAGTCAGTTCACTTTTACCTTTTATTTGGTGCCTTTTCTGTGTAACTTTTGATCTCTGAGATACAAACCAGAACTACAAGTGCCCCTGTCAAGCCTCCTTTCTGCATAGGCACACTACACATGCCCTTTTTGATGAAGTGTGCATAGACCAGTTGCTCTTCAGCTCCCTGCCTGGCTGCATGGTGACAGCACAGCAATCTCTGGATGTTCTGAGCTCCCATTGCCAGCAGTGACTGGTCACAGAAGGCTTCACCCTGCCTGCTCTGCTGCACGGGTCATGAGCGTGCCTTGTGGGATATCCTTCACTTCACATGGTGGATCATAGCAGCAAGTGGAATGGGTCAGCAGGCCTTTTCAGCTCTTGAATAGCTAATGGCTCAGGGATTCAGTAATAATCCCCACAGGTGAAAATATCATCCTTTGGACACAGCTGATCACAGATTGTGGTAAAGGGGCAATCATGGCGGCCCTTTACCATGTGATCAGCTGTGTCCAGTCACAGCTGGTCACATTTAAATAGACTTGCCGGTTATCGGCATTCCTTTCCTTACACACTGTCTCTGTGTGAGGAAAGGTTAGCCGATAACTGACAAATCTGACAGAGCACAGTGAGTACATTGTTTACACTGATAATCAGGGCACTGATTATCAGTGCAGCCCCATTATTGTCAATCAGTGCCCATTACTGCAGCTTATCAGTGCCCATCAGTTCACGTTATCAGCGCCACCTATCAGCGCAGCCGCCTCAGTGCCTCCTCATCAGTGCAGCTTACCAGTGCCCATCAGTGCAGCCTCATCGGTGCAGACTCATTAGTGCCCATCAGTGCAGCCTCATCAGTGCAGACTCATTAGTAGAGGTGCGCATCTTCACTTGCCTAACGATTCGATTCGATTACGATTATCAGGTCAACGATTCGATTCGATTCCGCGATGCATCACGATGCATCACGATTACTGCGCGCGGTTTTCATAAAAAAAAATTCAAGCAGTCAGGAGAACTCCATTTTTTTTTCTTTATCTGTTCTTAAAAAAAACAAAAAACACAACAGACATGATACAGGAGATGGTCAGAGACTGCAGACATGATACAGGAGATGGTCAGAGACTTCAGACATGATACAGGAGATGGTCAGAGACTGCAGACATGATACAGGAGATGGTCAGAGACTTCAGACATGATACAGGAGATGGTCAGAGACTGCATACATTATACAGGAGATGGTCAGAGACTGCAGACATAGTACAGGAGATGGTCAGAGACTGCAGACATAGTACAGGAGATGGTCAGAGACTGCAGACATAGTACAGGAGATGGTCAGAGACTGCAGACATAATACAGGAGATGGTCAGAGACTGCAGACATACTACAGGAGATGGTCAGAGACTGCAGACATAGTACAGGAGATGATCAGAGACTGCAGACATACTACAGGAGATGGTCAGAGACTGCAGACATACTACAGGAGATGGTCAGAGACTGCAGACATACTACAGGAGATGGTCAGAGACTGCAGACATACTACAGGAGATGGTCAGAGACTGCAGACATACTACAGGAGATGGTCAGAGACTGCAGACATACTACAGGAGATGGTCAGAGACTGCAGACATGATACAGGAGATGGTCAGAGACTGCAGACATGATACAGGAGATGGTCAGAGACTGCAGACATGATACAGGAGATGGTCAGAGACTGCATACATTATACAGGAGATGGTCAGAGACTGCAGACATAGTACAGGAGATGATCAGAGACTGCAGACATAGTACAGGAGATGGTCAGAGACTGCAGACATAATACAGGAGATGGTCAGAGACTGCAGACATACTACAGGAGATGGCCAGAGACTGCAGACATGATATAGGAGATGATCAGAGACTGCAGACATAGTACAGGAGATGGTCAGAGACTGCAGACATGATAGAGGAGATGATCAGAGACTGCAGACATAGTACAGGAGATGATCAGAGACTGCAGACATGATATAGGAGATGATCAGAGACTGCAGACATAGTACAGGAGATGATCAGAGACTGCAGACATAGTACAGGAGATGATCAGAGACTGCAGACATAGTACAGGAGATGATCAGAGACTGCAGACATAGTACAGGAGATGATCAGAGACTGCAGACATAGTATAGGAGATGATCAGAGACTGCAGACATAGTATAGGAGATGATCAGAGACTGCAGACATAGTATAGGAGATGATCAGAGACTGCAGACATGATATAGGAGATGATCAGAGACTGCAGACATGATATAGGAGATGATCAGAGACTGCAGACATGATGCACCAAGTAGCCAGCATTGGGTTATAATGCGCTGCTGCTGCCATGGAGACAGAGACCAGCGCTGGCAATAGCAGTGCCAGGACAGCAACCCTGGTTGTTCGCCCACTGGTCCAGTGTCGGAGGATTCCCCCATCCACCTGGAATGTGTAGATGAGGAATTGGATCTTTTTTTTTTTTTTCAGTGTAATGACCAAACGAAAAAAAAAAAACAATCAATATATGGGCTGCACAAGTGGCTTAGTGCTAACTGGATCTTGGAAGAACAGAGTGGAGGAGGGAGACAGAGAGGGAGAGAAAGGGACAGTTCAGTAATGAATGTGTAATGAACAATGCAATGCTCACTTATTCAGGGACGAGGCTGGAAGTTCACACAGCTTGGAATGTGGAGCTGCTGACTGTTCTTCATATCTCCCGCGCACACCCCCTCCCCCCTCCTCTCTCTCTCTCTCTCTCTCTCTCTCTCCTTCACAGCTGTGTCGGGATAGGAGAGTGGGCAGGCTGGGCAGACACAGGGGGAGAGAGGAGGAGGAGGGGCAGCTGTATGCATGTAATCTCTGTCCGTTGCTGGGAGGGGGGAGTGAGCTTCGCTGGGCTGTGTGAATGAGTGTCAGAGACACTCCGCTCAGCTGCAGCCACCGGCCCCTAAATGTACACACTGATTCTCCTGTCCTACGGACAGGAGAAATCAGTCTGTATCCTCAAACTGTCACAGAGATAATGTCCCCCACAGTGCAGGATCTCCAGGGACTTCGGCAACCCCACGGATGTGATGACAGCTACAGTGATCTGTCTCACAGCTCCGTGGGGCTCTGCGCCCCGCACATCGGGGAGATAAGAGAGGACGTTGTCCCGTGTCTGAGGAGGGGGAGAGCGTGGGTGGGGGCAGTAGCTGAGGATACATCTCCCATTGACGGGGAACGGCGCCAGGCTTAGCCAGCCGATCAGTGGCTTGTCACCTCCAGCAGGCACTGCTATGCGGGGGAGGGGGAGGAGCCGTAATGACGTCACGCATAATCGATTACGGCCGGATACCGCATCGATGCCGAATCGGGAAGGGCATAATCGCGATGCATCGATGCGGCGATCATTTTCAACAGCCCTACTCATTAGTGCCCATCAGTGCAGCCTCATCAGCACCCATCAGTGAAGAAAAATTACTTATTTGCAAGGTTTTATAAAAGAAAATTAGAAAAACTTTTTTTTTTCCCAAAAATGTTGGCCTTTTTTCATTTGTTTAGCAAAACATTGAAAACCCAGTGGTGATTAACCACTCCAACTGGTGCCCAAAACCGTTCAGTGTTTTCTACTCCTCTCTGTCAATCCCTCCATTGGCTTTCGCTTACGCAACTAATTACATTCAAAATACTAAAAACAACTTACAAAGCCATTCACAACTTAGCCCCCAGCTAGCCTAGTCTCAAAATACCAACCTAATCGTCTTCTTCGTTCCTCCCAAGACCTCCTGCTTTCTAGCTTCCTCATCACCTTCTCCCATGGTCACCTCCAGGACTTTTCAAGAGCCTCTCCCATCCTATGGAACTCCCTACTCCAATCTGTCTGATTATCTCCTACTCTGTTTGCTTTTAGATGATCACTGAAAACCCTCCTCTTCAAAGAAGCCTATTCTGCCCCCACCTAACAACTGTACTTTTATTTTCTCCACCAGCTCTTCCCCCACAGTTATTACCTTTTGTCCCACTTGACCCTCCCTTCTAGATTGTAAACTCTAACGAGCAGGGCCCTCTGATCCCTCCTGTATTGAATTGTATTGTAACTGTACTGTCTGCCCTCATGTTGTAAAGCCCTGTGCAAACTGTTGGCGCTATATAAGTTCTGTATAATAATAATAATAGAAATAATAACTAGTATAAATGATTCAATAAAATACATTTGCATCTCTGTGTCTAGCAGTGTAATGTTTTTTAAAGAAATACAAACATTATGAGAAATGGGACTAACGTGCAATGACTATAGGGTCAAAGTCCGAGCAAACGTGAAATGGAGGCAACTGTAAGCAGATGTAAGAAGCAATGGAACATATTTTCTATATTTCAGCAGATGGAGCTTTTCAAATTTTTTCCTCTGCCTTGTTTCCTTCTGTAAAAGGTTTGTTATTTACTCACAATTGGATCATTGGTTTCATAGGCAACTCGCCCAACATGCACCCATTGTTTTGGCCAAAATTCTAATCTGCACATTCACTCTATTACAGTGGTTTTCACCTATTTTAAGAGGAGATTCACTCAAGATTCTCCAGGTTAAAAATAGAACCAAGCAGCATTTGTTGATGTTCACCCACATCTGTTCTTCAATGGGAAAGGTGCTTTACTGTACTATTTCCCCTATTTGTCTTTTAGTAAATGCAGATTTGTTTTATATTCCACTCAACTTTTACTTATTTTTTGCTTTGTATAATGTTCAAATTATTTCCTGACTGGAAGTAGGAAATAGTATTGCAAAGTGTTTCTGGGATTTTTCATCTATGGAGACTACTAAATGGTGTTTTTAACCTCTTTGCGCCTGCATTATAGCCGAAAGATGGCTAGAGCACGGGCCTAAATTGCCAGAAGGGCGTCCATGTATGTCCTCCTGTGCATAAGCTGCCTGCGCGCCCTCTGCGGGGCGCACACGGTTTGCTCTGTGGTCAGCGAGTCATTGAGACTCATCTGATCACAGATCGGAGTAAGGGGCCGATCCCAGGCCATTACCACGTGATCAGATGTCAGCCAATGACAGCTGATCACGTGATGTAAACAGAGGCAGTAATCTGCTTTTTTTTCCCTCACGCTGATTACCGTCTGGAGTTTACAGGACATCAGTCCCGCAAACTTCAGACCATGCAGTGTCCACCAGTGCCACCTACCAGTGCATATCAGCACTGCTAACCAGTGCCACCTACAAGTGCCCACCAATGCCACCTTTCAATGCCCACCAATGCCACCTATCAGTGCCCATCAGTGCTGCCAATCAGTGCCCAACCATCAGTGCCACCTATCAGTGCTGTCTATCAGTATCACCTACCAGTGCCTATTAGTGTCCATCAGTACCACCTATCAGTGCCTCCTATCAGTGCCCATCAGTGCCACCTATCAGTGCCCACCAGTGCCACATATCCATGCAGCCTCATCAGAGCCCATCAGTACTGCCTCATCAGTGCCCATCAGTGCCACCTCATCAGTGCCCATCAGTGCAACCTATCAGTGCAGCCTCATCAGTGAGCCTCATCAGCGCCCATCAGTGCAGCCTCATCAGTGCCACCTATCAGTGCAGCCTCATCAGTGCAGCCTTATCAGCGCCCGTCAGTGCAGCCTCATCAGTGCCACCTATCAGTGCAGCCTCATCAGCGCCCATCAGTGCAGCCTCATCAGTGCACATCAATGAAGGAGAAAAATTACCTATTTGCAAAATTTTATAACAAACTATGAAAATATATATTTTTTTTTTAATTTTTCGATCTTTTTTTGTTTGTTTAGCAAAAAATAAAAACCCCAGTAGTGATTAAATACCACCAAAAGAAAGCTCTATTTGTGTGAAAAAAATGATAAAAATGTAATATGGGTACAATGTTGCATGACCGCGCAATTGTCATTCAAATAGTGACAGCGCCGAAAGCTGAAAATTGACCTGGGCAGGAAGGGGGTTTAAAGGGGTTGTAAAGGCTCGTGTTTTTTCACCTTAATGCATCCACTGGCCCCCCAACCCCCCCATTTTATTTACCTGAGCCCCGAATTTCCGTTGGCGCGTCCCCGCCATCCCTCTCTCCACGGGTTCCCTGCTCTTGATTGGATAGATTGATAGCAGCGCAGCCATTGGCTCCCGCTGCTGTCAATCAAATTCAATGACGCGGGCGCCAGGGGGTGGGGCCGAGTCCTGCATTCGACCTCTATGGACGCCGAATGCTGGACTCGGGAGCGCGCCCATAAGGTAACTCCCTTTGGTAGAGCGCTTCTCCAAGGGGGTTATCCAATGCGGGGAGGAGCCGAGAGAGCGCCGAGGGACCCCAGAAATGGATGTTCGGGGGCCACTCTGTGCAAAATGAGCTGCACAGTGGAGGTAAGTATGACATGTTTGTTAATTAAAAAAAATAAAAAATGATCCTTTAGTATCTCTTTAAGTGCCCAGTAAGCAAGTGGTTAATAAAGGTCCATTTGATGTTTATTTTTTTGTTTTTGCCCTTCAGCCTCCAGTTTTGTTGATTTAAAGGAGGACCCTCTGCCATATTTGGTGTGGGGCCCTGAAAGAATTTTTCCAATACTTAAGGGCATGTGGGCTGGCATCCAATTAGACTTGTTGCTGTCTTGGCCCCGTGGGTCATTTTGGAGGGTGGGCAGTATCCATTTTCAGCACAACGGACAGCAATTGCTAGCAGATGAAAAAAATGACTACCACTGCATACAAGATTTATCAATGGATTCCATAAAAGAGTCAGCCAGTAAATGAAACTCTAATGTACTTTAGACATTCCAATGATATTTGTCTCAGCAACATTCGATTTAACAAGATTAAACCCATCAGCTGAATTTAGGAAAAAAGTGAAGGACGAATCCAGCTAAATTTTGGGGGGAATTTTTTGGAAGAAGACATAAATCTGCTAAATAGATCCCTTAATTGAACACATCTTATGTGAAAGGAGACATCTTCTGCTGAGCTTTATCCACTTCAGCTCCAGAAGATTTACCCCCCTTCATGGCCAGGTCATTTTTTGCGATACGGCACTGAGTTATTTTAACTGACAATTGCGTGGTCGTGCAATGCTGTACCCAAATAAAATTGATGTCCTTTTTTCCCCACAAATAGAGATTTTTTTTGGTGGTATTTAATCACCTCGGCAGTTTTAATTTTTTGCACTATAAACAAAAACAATTTCGAAAAAAAAAAAAAAAAACAATATTTTTAACTTTCTGCTATAAAACATATCCAATAAGAAAATGTAAAAAAAAAAAAAAATCATCAATTTAGGCCAATATGTATTCTGCTACATATTTTTGGTAAAAAAAATACCAATAAGCCTATATTGATTGGTTTGCGTAAAAGTTACAGTGTCTACAAACTATGGGATATTTTTATGGAATTTTTTTTTTCCTTTTACTAGAAACAGTGGCGATCAGCGACTTAAAGGTGGTGGACAAATCAGGCACTAAATGAGACTTTTGACTTTTTTGGGGACCAGTGACACTAATACAGTGATCAGTGCTAAAAATATGCCCTGTCACTGTACTAATGACACTGGCTGGGAAGGAGTTAACATCACTGGCGATCGAAGGGTTAACTGTGTGCCTAGCCAGTGCTTGTGTACTGTGTGGGAGGTGCTTTTACTAGGGGAAGGCATGGATCCTTGTCCCTGCTTTGCAGGAGCACAGGCTTCATGCCTTCACTACTGACAGAACGGCAATCTGCCTTGTTTACATAGACTGTCCTTCTGCCTGTGTACCAAACGATCAGCGGGTGTGGGCGGACATTGCGCTACCGCTGATTGGCTTCTGCTGTACATACAGTGGGAGTGAGTCGCCAGCGGCACAAATTTGCGCGCGTTACCCGAAAGTGTGGGATCACATATATATACGTGATGCTGCGCACAGCCGCCCTCCTATAACAGTAAGCCCGGGTTCACACTGCTCAGGACTTCCGCGCAACTTTGAAGTCGGACCCCAGCGTGACTTCGCCACGACTTGCATGCGACCTCCTTAACAGAAGTCAATGTAAGTCCTACCAAAATCAGACCAAAAGTGACTCAAGTCGCACCGATTAGAATGGTTCTATTGCACAGAAAAGGGTGAAACTGGGGTCCGACTTCTGATGTGACATGTGCTCTAAAGTCGGAGCGATTGTCGCATCAGTGTGAACCGGGCCTTAAATTTCTATAGGCCGGTCGGCAAGTGGCTATTTAGAAAAAACACAGTGCTCTGGGAATCCTGTGTCAGCAGAATTTTATAAACTGTTAAAAAAAATAACAGTATTAGTCTTCTTTAACCGCTTCCGGACCAGCCAGCGCAGTTTTACTGCGGCAGGTCGGCTTCCCTTGGCAAAACGATGTTACCTTACGTCGCTTTGCCTTTTGGCCACTAGGGGGCCACTAGGGGGCGCCCGGCGCCGGAGCCGATGCGAGTGCCTTGCGGGCGCGATGACTGCCGGGCACCCGCGATCGTTTGCGACAGAGCGAGAACCGGGATCTGTGTGTGTAAAACTGATAACTGATAGTGTGTTCATACTGATTATGAACACCGATCTGTCATCTCTCCTAGACAGTCCCATCCCCCCCGCACAGTTAGAACACACACCGAGGGAACACAGTAAACCCTTTGATTGCCCCCTAGTGTTAACCGCTTCACTGCCAGTGACATTTATACAGTAATCAGTACATTTTTATAGCACTGATCGCTGTATAATTGTCAATGGCCCCAAAAATGTGTCAAAAGAGTCCGATGTATCCGCGGCAATAACGCAGTCCCGATAAAAATTGCTGATCACCGCCATTACTAGTAAAAAAAAAAAAAATAATAATAAAAATGCCATAAATCTATCCCCTATTTTGTAGATGCTATAACTTTTGTGCAAACCAATCAATATACACTTATTGCGATTTTTTTTTTTTTTTTTACCAAAAATATGTAGAAGAATACATATCAGCGTAAAATGAGGAAAACATTTGTTTTGTTTTGTTTTTAAATTGGGATAATTTATTATAGCAAAAATAAAAGATATTTTGTTTTTTTCTAAATTTTCGCTCTTCTTTTGTTTATAGCGCAAAAAATAAAAACCGCAGAGGTGATCAAATACCACCAAAAGAAAGCTCTGTTTGTGGGGAAAAAAAGGACGTCAATTTTGTTTGGGTACAGCATCGTGCGACCGCGCAATTGTCAGTTAAAGCGACGCAGTGCCGTATCGCAAAAAAATGGCCCGGTCATTGAGCAGCCAAATCTTCCGAGGCTGAAGTGTTTAAAGATTATTTATAGGTTCTTTTTTTAAAACCAAAGATTATTATGTATATCTGAAATAAATATAGTAACATAGGTATTTCTTTAATGGCAAGTGTTAGAAAAAGGCGATTTTGGTATTGGATCTGAAGTTGCTCTTATGAGATACTTACTCAAGCACTTGATGGTCTGAAATGTCAAATGTATAGAAAGTGAGATATTAATGGTAGCAGGAAAGTATAGTAGAAAGCAAAAAGAACATTATATCTGTATTTTTGGCATTATTAAATGTCACAAATTAAGTAAAAGTAGAACATTTGACAAGCCTTTATCCTGAATGTGAATGTATTTTTGCAGCACAGTCTGTGCTTGCCATGGGGAGCGGTAATATCGAAGGATGTCCTGTCCATTTTGTTAACCCATTTTAGGCCATTGTTGTGGAAACTTGGAATTTTTATGTACATTTTTTTCTTTTTTTTTTTTTTTGTCAAAAATAAACTTTTACTGAGATGTACACCCACCAGCCACTTTATTAGGACCCCCTTTTGCCTTCCGAACTGCCTTAATACTTCGTGGCATAGATTCAATAAGGTGTTGGGAACATTCCTCAGGTTTTGGTCCATAGTGACATGATAACATCACGCAGTTGCTGCAAATTTGTTGGCTGCACATCCATGATGCGAATCTCCGTTTCAACACATCCCAAAGGTGCTCTATTGGATGAGATCTGGTAAATGTGGAGGACATTGGAGTACAGAGACCTCATTGTCATGTTCAAGAAACCAGTGGTGAGATGATGTGAGCTTTGTGACATGGTGTATTATCCTGCTGGAAGGAGCCATCAGAAGATGGGGACACTGTAGTCATAAAGGGATGGAGATGGTCAGAAACCATACTTAGGTAGGCCGTGGTGTTTAAACAATGCTCAATTGGTACTAAGGGGCCCAAAGTGTGCCAAGAAAATATCCTCCACAACATTACACCACCAGTCTGAACCGTTGATACAAGGCAGGATGGATCCATGCTTTCATGTTGCTTACGCCAAATTCTGACCCCACCATCTGAATGTTGCAGCTGAAATCGAGACTCATCAGACCAGGCAACGTTTTTCCAATGTTCTATTGTCCAATTTTGGTGAGCCTGCGTGAATTGTAGCCTCAGTTTCCTGTTCTAAGCTGACAGGAGTTACACTCAGTGTGGTCTTCTGCTGCTGTAGTCCATCTGCTTCAAGGTTTGATGTGTTGTGCCTTCAGAGATGGTATTCTGCATACCTTGGTTGTAACGAGTGGTTATTTGAGTTACTGTTGCCTTTCTATCATCTCCAACCAGTCTGCCCATTCTCCTCTGACATCAACAAGGTATTTTCCTCCCCACAACTGCCGCTCACTGGATATTTATAATAAACATTCTCTGTAAAGCCTAGAGATGGTTGTGCGTGAAAATCCCAGTAGATCAGCAGTTTTTGAAATACTAAGAACAGCCCATCTGGCACCAACAACCATGCCACGTTCAAAGTCACTTAATTGCCCTTTCTTCCCCATTCTGATACTTGGTTTGAACTTCAGCAAGTCGTCTTTACTACATCTAGATGCCTAAATGCATTGAGTTGCTGCCATGTGATTGGCTGATTAGCAATTTGTGTTATCAAGCAATTGAAAAGGTGTACCCAATAAATTGGCCGGTGAGTTTATATACAGACGGCTATTGCTGAGCTCCTTCTAAAAGTGCTAGTTGCCTGGTTGTAATGCTGATCCTCTCTTTGCAAAGCAAGTCTGCAGATAGAAAAACTGATTTTACTATACCTTTTATAATACACATACAGTATATCTATTTTAGGATTTATTGAAGCCAGAGGGTTAGAAGACTATCCAGCCGACTAACACTTTCAGAAGGGAAGATCAGCAATTGCACCCTAGATATTCCCTTGGTACAGGTTTTCTTTTGAAAAAGTAAGGGATTTAAAATGTGTATGTTGTGAACATGTTAATGACATACAAAAATGCAAGTTATCTTCCCTCCATGGGTGTGAAAAAGATATAAATATATTAGACAAAATACTGGGATTATTCGTGACAGCTGTGCAAATGCTTGAGACATTCGCATAGTGTTTCTTTTTATAAATAGATGACTATATGTCTGGACTGGCAGCTGGCTCAGCCTCTCAGCAACCTGCTGAGAGCCTTAGCCAGCCGCTCCCCCCCCCCCCCCGACAGTCACTGGCTCTCTGCTCACTGAAGGATGAGAACTGAGCGATCCGCAGCCTTTGATCACTTGGTTCTTAGTCATAGAGCCATCGGGGGACAGATACAGCATGGGATCGATGCTGCATCCATCTACAGAAACGGGGATTTTTAAGGCAACAAAGGCAAAAGTATTTAAAAATTGAATAAATTTATTGATACAAAAAATAGTATTAAAATATAAAGTAAATTGATCACATGGACAAATACATTAGAAAAAAGACAATATGATATATTACAAATGTGGCAAAAAATCCAACGCGTTTCAAAATAATTAAATTTCTTCTTCAGGGATAAACTTTGCCATCATCTGGAAGGCATAAAGGTAACATAAGTATACATACATACATATCTACAGTACCAAAAATAATAATGTGTGAAGAAAGCTTACAGTAATCATGATCGACCCAACGAATTCTCAGCATAGCGCCCCAAGCATCTCCCCATCCGGTTAATGAACCGTCTTTTATCGTGCAGAAGAGCCCCCAGATATCAAAATCCAAGGAGAGACGCCAAATTCCCCCAAGTGAAAGAAAAACACCTGGGGGGAAGGGGGTGTGTGTGCAATCTGGAAAAATATATAAATATATGTAAATTTGTGTATCCTCTATGTGAAACAATCACATCTGCGGAGATCAAAACCAACCTTATATAAAAAATGATTTGAAAATGTCTTCGAGTATAAGAAGTTTATTTTCCATATGTAATAGAGAAGGAAAGTTTTCCTTCCTAAAAAAGAAAATATAAAATATAACAATTAATATGGAAAAATATCTCCTTTTCCAAGTTGTATCCACAACATGGGAAAGGAATCCAAAAAACAAAGAGTGGTAAAAAGGTAGAGTATGTCATTCAAAAAAAGAAGACAAAGTGCGGTAAAGATTAAAGCTTACCGAGTATGGGATCCGCACGTGGGTCCAGAGAGGACAAAAATCAGTTCCAGATTAGAGCACCGGCCCAAAGACTGTCCGTTCTCCTCAACAGGTAGCAGAGAAATGACGCTGGCGGCTCAGGGGCTCCCGGCTTTCTCCTTAAGAGTCAGTGCGCATGTTACGTTTGACGAACGCGGGACACTGACGTCACTCCGTCAGAGCGGAAGTGGCGTCACTTCCCTCGTTTCATGCGCACTGACTCTTAAGGAGAAAGCCGGGAGCCCCTGAGCCGCCAGCGTCATTTCTCTGCTACCTGTTGAGGAGAACGGACAGTCTTTGGGCCGGTGCTCTAATCTGGAACTGATTTTTGTCCTCTCTGGACCCACGTGCGGATCCCATACTCGGTAAGCTTTAATCTTTACCGCACTTTGTCTTCTTTTTTTGAATGACATACTCTACCTTTTTACCACTCTTTGTTTTTTGGATTCCTTTCCCATGTTGTGGATACAACTTGGAAAAGGAGATATTTTTCCATATTAATTGTTATATTTTATATTTTCTTTTTTAGGAAGGAAAACTTTCCTTCTCTATTACGTATGGAAAATAAACTTCTTATACTCGAAGACATTTTCAAATCATTTTTTATATAAGGTTGGTTTTGATCTCCGCAGATGTGATTGTTTCACATAGAGGATACACAAATTTACATATATTTATATATTTTTCCAGATTGCACACACACCCCCTTCCCCCCAGGTGTTTTTCTTTCACTTGGGGGAATTTGGCGTCTCTCCTTGGATTTTGATATCTGGGGGCTCTTCTGCACGATAAAAGACGGTTCATTAACCGGATGGGGAGATGCTTGGGGCGCTATGCTTAGAATTCGTTGGGTCGATCATGATTACTGTAAGCTTTCTTCACACATTATTATTTTTGGTACTGTAGATATGTATGTATGTATACTTATGTTACCTTTATGCCTTCCAGATGATGGCAAAGTTTATCCCTGAAGAAGAAATTTAATTATTTTGAAACGCGTTGGATTTTTTGCCACATTTGTAATATATCATATTGTCTTTTTTCTAATGTATTTGTCCATGTGATCAATTTACTTTATATTTTAATACTATTTTTTGTATCAATAAATTTATTCAATTTTTAAATACTTTTGCCTTTGTTGCCTTAAAAATCCCCGTTTTTGAGGTTCCTATCCTATGTTGTTTAGGGATGATGGCAACTTTTTCATAACTATCTCTGAGGAGTCTATACCATTTCTGCATCCATCTACAGTGCCTTGCAAAAGTATTCACCCCCTTGGCATTTTCCGTGTTTTGTTGCCTCACAACCTGGAATTAACATGGATTTAATTTACAGAACATGCCCACAACTTTGAAGATTTTTTTTTTATTGTGCAGCAAACAACAAATAGGACAAAATAACAGAAAAAGTCAATGTGCATAACTATTCACCCCCCTAAAGTCAATACTTTGTAGAGCCACCTTTTGTGGCTATCACAGCTCCAAGTCGCTTTGAATAAGTCTCTATGAGCTTGCCACATCTTACCACTGGGATTTTTGCCCATTCCTCTTAGCAAAACTGCTCCAGCTCCTTCGAGTTGGATAGTTTGCGCTTGTGAACAGCAATCTTTAAGTCTGACCACAGATTTTCTGTTGGATTGAGGTCTGGGCTTTGACTAGGCCATTCCAACACATTTACATGTTTCCCCTTAAACCACTCAAGTGTTGCTTGAGCAGTGTGTTTGCAGTTATTGTCCTGCTGGAAGGTGAACCTCCGTCCCAGCCTCAAATCTCACACAGAGTGGTACAGGTATTGCTCAAGAATATCCCTGTATTTAGCACCATCCATCTTTCCCTCAACTCTGACCAGTTTCCTAGTCCCGACTGCTGGAAAAAGTGGTGTTCTTTGGGTGATGTGATGTGTTGGGTTTGCGCCAGACATAGCGTTTTCTTTGATGGCCAAAAAGTTCAATTTTAGTCTCATCAGACCAGAGCACCTTCCTCCGTACATTTTGGGAGTCTCCTACATGCCTTTTCGTAAACTCAAAATGTGCCATTTTGTTTTTTGCTGAAAGTATTGGCTTTCTTCTGGCCACTCTGGCATAAAGCCCAACTCTATGGAGCGTACGGCTTATTGTCGTCCTATGTACAGATACTCCAGTCTCTGCTGTGGAACTCTGCAGCTCCTCCAGGGTTACCTTAGGTTTCTGTGCTGCCTCTCTGATTAATGCCCTCCTTACCCGGTCTGTGAGTTTTGCTGTGCGGCCGTCTCTTCGCAGGTTTGCTGTTGTGCGATGTTCTTTCCATTTGGTTATGATAGATTTGATGGTGCTCCTAGAGATCATCAAAGATTTGGATATTTTTTTATAACCCAACCCTGACTTGTACTTCTCAAGAACATTGTCCCTTACTTGTTTTGAGAGTTTCTTGGTCTTCATGGCAGTGTTTGGTTAGTGGTGCCTCTTGCTTAGGTGTTGCAGCCTCTGGGGCCTTTCAAAAAGTTGTGTATATGTAATGACAGATCATGTGACACTTAGATGGCACACAGGTGGACATCATTTCACTAATTATGTGACTTCTGAAGCTAATTCGTTGCACCAGAGCTTTTTATGGGCTTCATAACAAAGGGGGTGAATACATACGTACATGCCAATTATGAGTTTTTAATTTCTGAAAAATAGTTTTATGTATATATTTTTCTAATTTTACTTCACTAACTTAGACTATTGTGTTCTGATCCATCACATATAATTCAGATTAAAAAGAAACATTGAACTAAAGGCTGTAACGTAACAAAATAGGTAAAAAGCCAAGGGGGGTGAATACTTTTGGTTTATTTTCACAAGCCCATACTTCTCTTTAAAGTTTGTCTTTTAATTTTTTTTTTTTTTTTAATGCTAAGTGCAGCGGCAAGGGAGAAAATATCCTGTGTTGGTAGAGTTAGGATAGTAGGATCCCTAAAATCCGTTGCACAAATACCATGTGACATAAAAAAATGCAAAACCCACCAATCTATTCTCTAGGGCCTCTGCTTTAAAAAAATATATAATGTTTGGGGGATCTAAGTAATTTTTAGCCAGGTCCATACAGACAGTTTGAGAAGTGTGTATGAAAGAATATGGGCTGCCTACACAGAGCCCTGACCTCGACCTACTTAACACCTTCTCATCCAAAATCATTACCTGATCTCATAAATGTGCTCATTCATTTTGGCTGAATGGGCACAAATTTCAGACACTCCAAAACCTTGTAATATAAGTACCTTCACAGCAGATTGAAGGCCATTATAGTTGCAAAGGGCAGACCAACTCCATATTAGTTCCCATGGTTTTCAAATGGTCAGATGTCCAGAAATGTTTAATCACAATATTTACAGGGACGGCAAGGGTTTACATCAGGGCTGCTCAACCTGTGGCCCGTGGAGCGATCTGATGCCCGTGACATCAAACCAGGGAAGCACATGCCTATGCTCTGGGATGACGGGTAAGCAAGCCCAGATTGCAATCAATGAGTTGCCGACCCACCATCCCAGAGCATCAGTGCGTGGAGCTGGTGATGGCAGCAGAGGAAGCAGGCGGCCGCGGATGGAGCAGGAGCCGCATAAGCCAATGTTTCCTCTGCAGCACCGGCTACTGTCCCAGGTGGAGTAATACCAATAGCATTTCACATAGGACCTTTCTAGCAACCTGGAGAATGATGTCAGCAGAAGCTGGAAGCGAAAAATGCAGTGACCCAACCTTCCAGTCAGACATTCCCCAGAATTCCCAGAAGTGCTGGATACCATATTGCAACTGAATATCTGCAAAAGAGCTAAGTTTTAGGTTGCTGCCCACCAATTACCTTCTTCTTTTATAGGCTGGTGTTTAATTAATTATGAAAATTTAGATTTAGGGTTGCTTTAACAACTACAAAACAAAAAAGCTTTCACCATTTAAAGTGTCACTAAACCCACAGCATAAAAAACTATCAATAAATGTTGTATTACATGATGTTCATCCTCGCTCAGTCACTATGAGATTCGTGTTCTGTAGTCTGCAAAAATCCTGGTTGATCCCGCTGCTCTCTATCTCCCCCCCCTTTGTTTGTGACCCCAATTCACCTAGGGATTTCCCAGCTGTGGCAACTCTGTACATGCTCAGTTTTCAGTGAGTTTCTATGCTGAGTATTTCCTCCCTATCACATCTTAGTAGCCCATGTGACTATAGAGTGACACATGTGGGTGTATACACAGTGGTAAATGATAGCCCATTCCCTCCCTCCTCCATGCCCACTAATCAGCTAAACACAATGGGGGTGGGATATTACACATAAATTAATGGTGGCTTCACCTCCCTCCTATTCTAAGACACAGGCTGTGACTGGCAGAAATCCGCCCATACCATGTTATTTCCACAAAATAATAAAGATTTGATTTCAAATATATATTTGATTGCCAATTTAAAAGAGTTTAGAAGGGACAATGTAAATTAAACGGTGTGTTTAGTATCCCTGTCCCTTCTGAAGAAAAGCATCCCCACAACATGATGCTGCCAGCACCATGTTTCACGGTGGGGATGGTGTGTTCAGGGTGATGTGCAGTGTTCGTTTTCCGCCACATGTAGCGTTTAACTTTTAGGCCAAAACGTTAAATTTTGGTCTCATCTGACCAGAGCACCTTCTTCCACATGTTTGCTGTGTCCCCCACATGGCTTCTCACAAACTGCAAATGGGACTTCTTATGGCTTTCTTTCAACAATGGCTTTCTTCTTGCCACTCTTCTATAAAGGCCATATTTGTGGAGTGCACAACTAATAGTTGTCCTGTGGACAGATTCTCCCACCTGAGCTGTGGATCTCTGCAGTTCCTCCAGAGTTACCATGTCTAGGTAGGTTTGCAGTTGTGCCATACTCTTTCCATTTTTGGATGATGGATTGAACAGTGCTCTGTGAAATGTTCAAAGCCTGGGATATTTTTTTATAACTTAGCCCTGCTTTAAACTTCTCCACAACTTTATCCATGACCTGTCTGGTGTGTTTCTTGGCCTTCATGATGCTGTTTGTTCACTAAGGTTCTCAAACAAACCTCTGAGGGCTCCACAGAACAGCTGTATATACAGTATCTCACAAAAGTGAGTACACCCCTCACATTTTTGTAAATATTTTATTATATCTTTTAATGTGACAACACTGAAGAAATGACACTTTTCTACAATGTAAAGTAGTGAGTGTACAGCTTGTATAACAGTGTAAATATGCTGTCCCCTTAAAATACCTCAACGCACAGCCATTAATGTCTAAACCGCTGGCAACAAAAGTGAGTACGCCCCTAAGTGAAAATGTCCAAATTGGGCCCAAAGCGTCAATATCTTTGTGGCCACCATTATTTTCCAGCACTGCCTTAACCCTCTTGGGCATGGAGTTCACCAGAGATTCACAGGTTGCCACTGGAGTCCTCTTCTACTTCTCCATGACGACATCACGGAGCTGGTGGATGTTAGAGACCCCAGTGCTTGCAGCACTCATGCAGCCCCAGACCATGACATTCCCACCACCATGCTTGACTGTAGGCAAGACACACTTGTCTTTGTACTCCTCACCTGGTTGCTGCCACTCACGCTTGACACTATCTGAACCAAATACGTTTATCTTGGTCTCATCAGACCACAGGACATGGTTCCAGTAATCCATGTCCTCAGTCTGCTTGTCTTCAGCAAACTGCGATCTTTCTGGTGCATCATCTTTAGTAGAGGCTTCCTTCTGGGACGACAGCCATGCAGACCAATTTGATGCAGAGTGCGGTGTATGGACTGAGCACTGACAGGCTGATCCCCCACCCCTTCAACCTCTGCAGCAATGCTGGCAGCACTTATATGTCTATTTCCCAATTTGACCTCTGGATATGACGCTGAGCACGTGCACTCAACTTCTTTGGTCGACCATGGAGAGGCCTGTTCTGAGTGGAACCTGTCCTGTTAAACCGCTGTATGGTCATGGTCACCGTGCTGCAGCTCAGTTTCAGGGTCTTGGCAATCTTCTTATAGCCTAGGCCATCTTTATGTAGAGCAACAATTCTTTTTTTTCAGATCCTCAGAGAGTTCTTTGCCATAAGGTACCATGTTGAACTTTCAGTGACCAGTATGAGAGAGTGAGAGAGATAACACCAAATTTAACACGCCTACTCTCCATTCACACCTGAGACCTTGTAATACTAACATATCACATGTCATTGGGGAGGGAAAATGGCTAATTGGGCCCAATTTGGACATTTTCACTTAGGGGTGTACTCACTTTTGTTGCCAGCGGTTTAGACATTAATAGCTGTGTGTTGAGTTATTTTAAGGGGACAGCAAATTTACACTGTTATACAAGCTGTACACTCACTACTTTACATTGTAGCAAAGTATCATTTCTTCAGTGTTGTCACATGAAAAGATATAATTAAATATTTACAAAAATGTGAACGTTGTACTCACTTTTGTGAGATACTGTATACTGAAATTAAATTACACAGAAGAGGTGGGGGGCGTGGCTTTGTTACGGAGCCAGATGGAAGCTTAATACAGGAGCTCCGGTAAAAACGGGGATACAGCGGCACAAAATGACCCACCGGGATTCACTTTAACCTGCTTTTTCAGGCGATCTGGCTCTGGGGCACCCTGGGATCATGCACAGAAAAAGAAAGAAGGAAATGAAGCCGCAGCACCTTCTTCAACCTCAAACAGCATGGAGGTGGGCAAAATGGACCGTCATCTACCCCTACACCTAAAACACAGCCCAAATCACAAAAATCAGGCGGGATGGCTCCAAATAGCGGCTCCCCTGACAGCCCACGGTCCTATCCTCCATCCCCAGCCTCTAGCAGCCCAGCCAAAGCCAAAATCAGGATGGATGGAGAGGGATACAATCCAGAAGCAAGCCCTGTCATTGAATCAGGAGCTGCCAGATTCTATTGTCCTAAAAGCATGTCCTAAAAGACATGCTTTTGTCACTCAGAAGCTCCCTGCAGGCTGATATGATCAAATGCATGCATAGATTTAACAGTGACATACAAGCAGTGGAATCCAGAGTGGATCACATTGAACACAAAATGGAGGAATATGCTACCACTATTAATGAATTAGATTGCAATGAAAAAAGAGAGGGAGATACTGAATGGATAAAGGCTAAGTTAGCAGAAATCAAGGACAGGTCCAGGAGGAACAATCTGAAAATAAGGGGGGTCCCCGAATCAATCCAACAACCTGATCTGCACACCTATGCCTCTTCTCTGTTTTAATCGCTCATCCCTGACCTCTCTGACTTAGATGTCACCATTGACAGAATCCACCGTTTATCAAAAAAGCTCATCTACCTGAACAAGTACCCAGGGACGTGATTCTATGTCTCCATTTCTATCACGCCAAGGAGCAACTTATGATGATAATGCGTTAAATATATATAATAATTCTGCGCTACCCTAAAAAAAGGGACAGAAAAGCAGCCAACAATTGTGCTCAGCCCAATAGGCTAGTGGTTAGCGCTTATACCTTAAAAAAAACTCAGGCCTTGAAAGACTCATGGGTTCAAATCCCACAGAGTGATACTAAAAGACTGCATTGTGGCGTGGCTATGGGGGCTAAATTTGCCCCTAGCCTCGCCAATTTATTTATGGCTAAATGGGAGGAGGATGTCGTCTACACTAATAGGGATCCTTCCCTTACGTTGTGGGCACGATATATTGACGACATCCTCCTCCTATGGAAGGGCAGCACCGAATCGTTGGATTTATTTTTCGAACATCTTAACACCAATGATCGGGGCATTTCCCTCACCTACACAGCCAGCAACAAAAAAATCAATTTTTTGGATTTGGATATTGAGATCTGCAACGGCCGTTTTCTTTTTCAAACTCATTTCAAGACCACGGACCGAAATGGTTTCATACCCCCGGATAGTTGCCATCATCGGTCCTGGCTTGATTCAGTTCCAAGGAGTCATTTTCTCTGGTTACGGAGAAATTGCTCTAACACGGAGACCTTTAGTACACAATCTGCTCTTCTCAAGTCAAAATTGTTGGATAAGAATTACGACCCCAATCTCATAGATCGCGAATTCCAATGTGCCCTTGAGACGAATAGAGAGTCACTCCTTGTTGAAAAACCCAAAAAAGAACAGAACGATATCTTCAAGTGGTCATTTTTGACGGGTTTTTCCAACCAATATAAACACGTGAAAGCCATCGTGTCTAAACATTGGGATATCCTCAAGAATGATCGGGTTCTAAGTACTGTTTTGCCTGACAGGGCAAGAATCATTTTCAAGGGTGCCCCCACTTTACAAAGTAAAATCGCCCCTAACATCATTGACCCCCCCATACGCCAACCACTTTTCAATGAAATGGAGGGTTTCTACTCATGTAGGAGGTGTATAGTATGCCAACACAACACGGGCATAGGGAGGAAAACCGTATCATTTATGTCATCAGTCACACAGAAACGCTATGCCATCAAACGCTTTTGTACTTGCACCACCAGCTACATAGTTTACCTAATCACATGCCATTGTGGTAAACAATATGTTGGCCGCACTATTCGCTCTTTCGCCATACGAGTAGCGGAGCATATCGCCTTGATCAAAAGCGGAGATACTAAGCATACGGTCCCCCGACACTACAAACTACATCACAATCGGGTAATCACTGGGACACAATTTATAGTGATAGACCGATATGTTCCCCCGTGGAGGGACGGGGCCATGACCAGGGGTGTATCACAGCTGGAGACTTTCTGGATTTATGAGCTTCGTACACTCTCGCCTTCTGGTATTAACGTGGAGCTGGATGTTAATGCCTTCATTAATAGAGCCTGACACCCTCAAATGTTCTCTCCTTTCTGTTTTTGTTCCCCCTTTTTCTTTTTGTTTGTATTTTAGGCCCATTTGAGCCTCCACATACCCACTTATCCCATTGGGTATTATATATATATACATTAGGATTACACTCCACTCTTTACACACAGGGATTGTTTTTTGTAAATCCCTGTGCGCTATATCTTTAGAATTGCATTTTTATTCCATTTTTATCTTTTATTTTTTGTTTTTATATGTGGACCTACTGTCCTTTGTCTCATTTTATATGCACATTAATACTACACATTAAGGTGAACCTATTATACACAGGAAGGGCCTTTTGCCCATTCCCTGTGTGAAATCCTTCTAGTGTTTTGTATAGCTGTCACGCCCACACATCGGAGCTACTGCGTCACTGTTCTCCTTACCCCCATAACGCATGCGCAGTATCGAGCGCAGCACTTACACCCATCGCACATGCGCAGTACTGCGCGCACTTCACATATTCGTGGGCACAGCACGGTACCCTATTTCTCACTGCAGGTGCGCCACTTAGTTTGGTATGGGCTCACCATACACCATCCATTCATAGACTTTTCATTTGGATTGGCATTTTTTCCCGTATATCGCTATTACACTTCCGGTGTAGTACACACTATGGAAGAGAGGCGTGGCACGCACGCTTGGAACGCACGCCGGTCGGCCATTTTGGCCGAAACCGGAAGTGATTAGTTTTCACACGTGGAGTTGTTTCTCATGAGTAAGGGCATATTTCCCATTTATATTGGGGTGGCTACAGTGGGGGAAACCCCCCAGATGACGTCTTTTGAGGACGAAACGCGTCGGGCAGGACCCCATTGTCGCCACTTTTTCTCATACAGCGCTGTTTTAAAATTTTGGATTTGCATGTGAGTGTACATCTATTTTATTTCAATAAATACTTTTGGTTTTTCGGATTTACACTATGTGGCCCTTCTTTTCTTTCCCTATTCTTCCACATCAATTTTTGGTCCACGGAATGTTGCCTTGAGGGGTTTGCTTACGGAACACCCCATCACTTCCTTAAGATCTACATGACCCCCCAGATCCGGGAGATTACGCACACCTCCCAAGTTCCTGGCATAATTTGGATGAATACAACAAACCCGTGAGACCACATTCTTCTTGGAGTATACACAGCCACTCACCACCTAAGCCTTGTCCGACCCAATCCGGCGTATGCCCCATTGGGTCCACCTTATCTGGTAAGCCTCCTCAACTCTTGGTGGTAGTGAGCGGATTTTTAGCTGAGATATCTACACAACTCTTCAATATTCTGTTCAACATATTGCCATACAGACATTAGATGTATCTCTAATGTTTATATGAGGACTACATGCTCTGAGCAGACATAATTGATCCTTTTTACTGTATATTTGACCTGTTTACAGTTGTATATGACATTGTTCAGCGTCACACTTTTTTGTTGTTTTACTATGATGATAATGCGTAAGCGAGAAAAAATCCCTGCGCGATATCAAAATCTGCAATTCTACACCGACCTGTCCTAATATACCTTGCAAAAGAGGAAAAATTTGAATACCATTACAAAGGTACTCAGAAACCATAAAATTATCTACAGATGGGGCTAGCCTACCAAACTCTCCATTGTAAAGGAAGGATGCACACACATTGTAGAATCATTGGAGAAAGGCCTTTCTCTCCTGGAAGAATGGAAGATTCTTCCCAAACGCACAGAGGACCAGAACTCTGCCAGACCCACGAGACAGACTGAACCCGACTGGAAAAGGGTTACAAATAAAAATGCCAAATCAGACAATTAAACCCGGATGGGAACTGAAGCATACTTTAATCCCTGGAAGGAAATCCAGGAAAGCCTATGGACTTGAACTCACCCCTCGTCTAACTTGAGCAGCAACCGCTGCATTCGGGTATTTCGTTACCTATCACTGTTAAGGGACACCCCTTGCATATGTTGTTTTTACACCAGATGTGTGGTTATCGCTTTTTACTTTTATTTTTGACCCTTCTTTCCTGTTTTCACCTATTGACACTGCTGACGACTTCAGGACTCTCACGAAGAAAAAGAAACTCTACGCAGTGGAAGTTCATAATAGATTTCCCCTATGGTTGAGCTCACAACCCTGCCAACACTCAACTCTCATCATAAATTGTAAGAACAATGCAAAACCTCACTCCACACAAACTGCTTTCTTCACCTCATATTCAAAGTGGCCACAAGAGGGAGCCCTCAGCACAACACTGAATACACTCCCTAAATACTGTACTTATGTACTAGCTTATTAAATTATGCAAAATGGGAATAAAACTTCTCTTTATAAACTCAAAAGGACTCAATCACCCAGCAAAGAGGAAGTCCCTGTGGAAGGAAGCACTCTCTAACAAATGTGACATTCTGTGTGCACAAGAAACACACTTTCATTCCTCATTGCCACCAGTCTGCTCCCCCAGAAACGTACCACATATATTCACTGCCAACGCGAAAAACAAAACAAAAGGAGTACTTATTGTAATTAAAGACTCGGTGGCATTCACCCTACACGAGGTAGTAAAAGATCCTCGTAGCCGCTTGCTCATTCTAATATGTGACCTCAATTCGGCCACTTACACTACTGTGAATGCATACTCCCCCAATCAACATCAAGTGTGCTTTTTTCCCAAATTATTGTGAAAGGTGCATACTCATAAAAAAGCATTTTTAGTCCTGTGTGGCGAATCTAACACAACACCGGACCCTTCTATAGACTCTTCCTCTGGCGCGAAACGAACAAGCCCATCTCTCCTAACGTCACTCCACAATCAGGACTTATTCGATGCTTGGAGATGCCTACATGCAGGAGAAAGAGACTTTACCTTCTTCTCTTCACCACATAGGACTTACTCCCGGATTGATTTATTCCTGGTTGACCAAAGAACCCTAAAGTTACCTCCGCATCCATAAATACAATCACTTGGTCAGACCATGCCTTCATTACTCTCTCTCTAGAGGACTCAGCGGCCAATACCCCAACTCCAGTATGGAGGCTTAACTCGTACCTTCTGCAAAAAATAGAATTTAGAAATGATCTTGAAAAAAGCATTTGAAAGAGTTTTTTACTAACAACGATTTTTCTGTGCAGGACCAATTTACTTTATGGAATGCACATAAAGTATATATGAGAGGTATTTTTATACAGCTAGGTGCGAGGGCCAAGAGGCAGCAGTAAAAGCATGTGAAAGAGTTCACTGACGAAATTTTCAGGTTAGAAACAAGCAATAAACAAGAACCCTTCCCAAAAACCTCCCAAAAACTAACTCAGTTAAGATACGATCTTAGACTCCTCTTAATGGAGGACTTTGAAAGATCTGCCAAAAAACTGAAAATTACATATTATGCCACTGGCAACAGGGCGGGGAAGTTACTAGCGCATAAAATAAGGGGGCTAAGATATAAAACCAAAATCCCTTATATATTCCACCCCCTCACCAAAGCCAAACTTTACCATCCCCAGGAGATAGCAGACGCCTTCAGTCACTATTACAGTACATTATACAACTTAAAAGAGGACGTAAACACCCACCAACCAAATACTGACACAATCACTCAATTCCTACAGAAATTAACCATACCTAAGCTGTCCCAAGAACAATTACAAAAACTGAACCTACCATTTAGTGTAACAGACATCCACAAAGCAATTGACTCCCTTCCAGCAAATAAATCCCCAGGCCCCGACAGTTTCTCTGGGGACTACTTTAAAACCTTTAAATTACTCGTAACCCCGTACCTAGAACTCACTTTTAACACTGCTGCTGCCTCAGCCTACTTCCCACCTGAGATGTTGAAAGCTCTGATAGTGATATTGCCGAAGCCGGGGAAGGATCCAACCTCACCCCCAAATTTCAGACCTATATCCCTACTAAATATAGACTTGAAGTTATACGCCAAACTTATTGCCTCACGCCTAATCGACATACTTCCCCTTTTCATTCACCCAGACCAGACAGGATTCACTAAGGGCCGACAGACCTCTGATGCTAGTCGCAGACTGACAAATATTGTTCATCTAGCCAAACTACATAAAAGGCCTTCTCTGCTGTTGGCGTTAGAAGCAGAGAAGGCCTTTGATCAAATTCACTGGCAATACCTGGCCCAAGTCTTGGAGAAATTTGGGTTCTCTGGCACCATTCTGACAGCAATTCTAGTCCTTTATTCTAAACCCTCTGCCCAGGTCTATACCTCAGGAGTCTTATCCAGGCCATTCAGCATTTCAAACGGCACCAGGCAGGAATTCCCTTTATCGCCTCTTATATTTAATTTACTATTGGAACCCCTAGCAACCCATATCCAGTCGCATGCAGATATCAAAGGTTTCTCAATAAACAACTCGACCCACACCATTTGCTTATTTGCAGATGATATTATAATGATACTCACTGAGGTGGAGACTTCCCTGGCTTCAGTACATTCGGCATTAGAGCTAATCAGTCAGATATCATACTACAAAGTTAAGGAAAGTAAATCATACATAATGGGCCTGGGCATTGACCTACCACTGCAAAAGAAACTTAGCTCAAGGTTCCCATATACCTGACAGACTGAGGGGATAAAATATTTGGGGATAACGTCAACAGCGTCCACCGAAAACCTAGTTATGGCCAATTACACTCCATTCCTCTGATCGCTTAGTAAGAGCCTTCAGGTTATTGTAAAGGTAGAACTGTCATGATCAGGACATTTAGCAGCGTTCAAGATGATAGAGCAATTGTGGTAGCACTATCTGTTCAGGACTTTGCCAATACAAGTCCCACATTCCTTTTTCCTCTGCGGCCAATCCATGATAAACAGGTATCTGTGGCAAAGTAAAGAGGCTAGATGTGCATTTAATAGGCTAATAGCATCAAGGAGAGCAGGGGGATTGGGATATGTACTACTAAAATACTACCACACAGCTTCGATCCTATCACAGGCAAAGTACTGATTCCCTCAATCACATGACTCTAGATGGTTGGAACTAGAGAAACTACAGGTTCCAGGTAATAATTTATATGACCTTCTTTTAATCAGCAATCTCCGCACACATACAAATACAACCCTGTCACTCACAATTATAGCTACACTACAAGCATGGAGGACCTTCTCATCCATGCAGTTTCTAGGCGTTGCAACTAAAACCCTCCCACTTACCATGTCAAGTTTAGCCTTGATCATCCTAGATCTACACATATCACACTGGGTATCTAAAGGCGCAAGAGTAATAGAGGACCTTATGGTGGGCCCTACACTGAAAACATTTAGAGCATAGCATTTATGGCACAGAAGAATGTGACTACTATAGATACCTTCAAATTCTCCATTTCCTCCACAGCAATCCCCAAACCTCCACGCTGCTTCCGTGGAGAGTGGTCTTGTACTTCACAAACCCCTTCACAAATCTCAAGGGTATCTCATTGTTCTACAACACTTTGAACAACAAAAAGGATTTCACAAAATCCACACCCATTAAAGCTTGGGAACGGGACATAGACACGGCTTATACCACAGACCAATGGCAAAAAGCACTGCGCATCACATGTGCAGCGACCAAATGTGTCAACCTATGGGAACTTACCCACAAAATACTACTACATTGGTATTAAACACCTTACCGAATATCAAAATTCGATCCCCATACTTCCTCACTTTGCTGGAGGAATTGCGGATGTACTGGCACACTGCATCACATAGTGTGATCATGTCCAGCTTTACATACCTTTTGGTCAAAAATGTTTAGAATAATCTCAAACATCGTAGGGATACAGGTCCCCCTCTCTGCAGGCATGGCCATCTTATCCTTAGGCATAGACCACATACCAGTAGCTGCAAGAACCATTGTAACCCATATTCTACTTAGCGCCAGAGCGGTAATAATGAGACACTGGAAGGACACAAAACCACTCTCAGTGAAGGAAGTAGTGGAGACAACTAATACACATGCCACCTATAAGCTAATGTTCTCAGCAGCCCAGGATAACTATCTTAGTATGAGTTCCCGAAGGCAACATTGGCCTGATTGGTACCAACCAAATGATAAAGGTCAAAACAAGCAATAAAGTGATAATGATAATGACCATGATACATTCTGAACTAGTTAGACTGTGTAATAATACTATTTCCTTTTTTACTCTCCTTTATTTT
The DNA here is from genome assembly GCA_037952925.1 of Lithobates clamitans. NCBI lineage: Eukaryota > Metazoa > Chordata > Amphibia > Anura > Ranidae > Lithobates > Lithobates clamitans. The sequence continues at coordinate 1,621,147 of JBBGZY010001301.1, forward strand.
CGCATTTATTTTCAAGTTAAGTCTATTTAGAGCATACCTATTCTCTCTCACTACTCTACCTTTTAGTTTAAGCTCAATAAAGTTATAAATGTTTAGAACATCACAATAACATCCAGCTGATAACTCACCAAATTTTTTACATGTAATAATATATAAATACTATACGATGTAAATTTCATGTGTACAGTCTACGCTATAAATGCTATTTTATGATGTCATATGTTAAATGTTTATTTTCGCAACCAATAAAAACCATTGAAATGAAATTACACAGAAGTGGACTCTATTTACTAATTAGGTGACTTCTTAAGGAAATTTGTTCCACTTGATTTTAGTTAGGGGTATCAGAGTAAAGGAGCTAAATACAAATGCACACTTTTCAGATATTTATTTGTAAAAAAAAAATGAAAATCATTTATCATTTTCCTTCTACTTCACAATTATGTGCCACATTCTGTTGGTCTATCACATAAAATCCCAATAAAATACATTTACGTTTTTGATTGTAACATGACAACATGTGGAAAATTTCAAGGGGTATGAATACTTTTTTTAATCCATTGTAGATGCTGAAGAGTTGAACCACCCATTGCTTATACCTCCCAAGGATTGCTGTGCTTAAGTTCCTATGTTCCATGCTGTTGCCATCAGGAGGGGGTCCTATTCATTGTGTTGGAATGTCTTTATTCTGTATTTTGGAGAATGTTACAGGAGCTGCTGAAACACACAAAGTGCAAATATGTGTACTGAAGTAATGTATGCCAAGTGCTTTATCCAAAGACACACTGCTTTTGGATTAAAATACCTCCAGAGGACCTGGTTCCAATCCAAGACTCCCACTAGTTTTCTCACATCACTACCCCAGTCAGCCAATTATCAGCTGAGCCAGATGGAACTCCCTACAGCCAGGAGCTACGATAATCATATTGATTAGCTAGAGTCTCCAGGCCTGTCCAAGAGAGATGCCAGCTGTGATGCTACAACGAAAACATACAGTATCTCACAAAAGTGAGTACACCCCTCACATTTTTGTAAATATTTTATTCTATCTTTTCATGTGACAACACTGAAAAACTTACACTTTGCTACAATGTAAAGGAGTGAGTGTACAGCTTGTATAACAGTGTAAATTTGCTGTCCCCTCAAAATAACTCAACACACAGCCATTAATGTCTAAACTGCTGGCAACAAAAGTGAGCACACCCCATAAGCTAAAATGTCCAAATTGGGCCCAATTAGCCATTTTCCCTCCCCGATGTCATGTGACTCCTTAGTGTTACAAGGTCTCAGGTGTGAATGGGGAGCAGGTATGTTAAATTTGGTGTTATTGCTCTCACTCTCTCATACTGGTCACTGGAAGTTCAACATGACACCTCATGGCAAAGAACTCTCTGAGGATCTGAAAAACAGAATTGTTGTTCTACATAAAGATGGCCTAGGCTATAAGAAGATCGCCAAGACCCTGAAACTCAGCTGCAGCACGGTGGCCAAAACCATACAGCGGTTTAACAGGACAGGTTCCACTCAGAACAGGCCTCGCCATGGTCGACCAAAGAAGTTGAGTGCACTTGCTCAGCCTCATATCCAGAGGTTGACTTTGGGAAATAGATGTATGCAGGGCTTTTTTTCAGGGGGAACTTGGTGGAACTCAGTTCCACCACCTCTGGCTCAGACCCTTGGGGGGGGGCCTGCTCACCGCAATCACTTGTAAACACAGAAGTCTGGTTTCTGTGTTTACAAGTGATTGGGGGGGGGCCTGCTCACAGCAATCACTTGTAAACACAGAAGTCTGGTTTCTGTGTTTACAAGTGACAGCTCTGCACTCTGTGTGTAACCCCCCTGAACTCTGCACTCTGTATGTAATGCAATCCTGGTATTTAATGCCTTTAAGACCCTCCTACTGTTCGTGAATTTGAAATTGGCCACACCCACTATTTCATGTGATTTGGAGGGTGTGTGTGTGGGTGGAGGGGTTTTGGGGGGTCGTGGTTGAGTTCCAGCACCTATTGTTTGAGAAAAAAAGCCCTGGATGTATGAGTGCTGCCAGCATTGCTGCAGAAGTTGAAGGGGTGGGGGTGGGGGGGGGGGGTCAGCCTCTCAGTGCTTAGACAATATGCTGCACACTGCATCAAATTGGTTTGCATGGTTGTCGTCCCAGAATGAAGCCTCTTCTAAAGGTAATGCACAAGAAAGCTCGCAGTTTGCTGAAGACAAGCAGACTAAGGACGTGGATTACTGGAACCATGTCCTGTGGTCTGATGAGACCAAGATAAATTTATTTGGTTCAGATGGTGTCAAGCGTGTGTGGCGGCAACCAGGTGAGGAGTACAAGACAAGTGTGTCTTGCCTACAGTCAAGCATGGTGGTGGGAGTGTCATGGTCTGGGGCTGCATGAGTGCTACCGGCACTGGGGACCTCCAGTTCTTTTAGGGAACCATGAATGTCAACATGTACTGTGACATACTGAAGCAGAGCATGTTTCCCCCCCTCCTTCAGAGACTGGGCCGCACGGCAGTATTCCAACATGATAACGACCCCAAACACACCTCCAAGATGACCACTGCCTTGCTAAAGAAGCTGAGGGTAAAGGTGATGGACTGGCCAAGCATGTCTCCAGACCTAAACCTTTTGAGCATCTGTGGGACATCCTTAAACGGAAGGTGGAGGAGCGCAAGGTCTCCAACATCCACCAGCTCCATGATGTCGTCATGGAGGAGTGGAAAAGGACTCCAGTGGCAACCTGTGAAGCGCTTGTGAACTCCATGCCCAAGAGGGTTAAGGCAGTGCTGGAAAATAATGGTGTCCACACAAAATATTGACACTTTGAGCCCAATTTGGACATTTTCTCACTTTTCTTGCCAGCGGTTTAGACATTAATGGCTGTGTGTTGAGTTATTTTGAGGGGACAGCAAATTTACACTGTTATACAAGCTGTACACTCACTACTTTACATTGTAGCAAAGTGCCATTTCTTCAGTGTTGTCACATGAAAAAAGATATAATAAAATATTTACAAAAATGTGAGGGGTGTACTCACTCTTGTGAGATACTGTAGTTTTTATTAACCACTTAAAAGCATGCTTTATGCAGTGCAGTGTTTTGCTGGAAGAAGTTGATTGATTCCACAGCTGACATGTTGCATAAAGCAAGTCTATGTCAGAGTGCAGGCACAGAGGTCATAGTGTTTCCTGCTGATTGCTATATGGCAGGTGTATCCAAATAGTCAGTATGCACATACCTTAAAAAAATCTGTTAAAAGCAACCTCAAAGACTAAATTTTTCCAGTTACCAATCCGTACCTGGCCAACAAAAGAGGAGATATTAATCATAGCAAGCAATCTAAGCATTCTATTTATCTAATCTATTCTAGTCTTGGAAATATTTGGTGTAATCTGTTGCTATGAACATTACAGTTTCTTCCTATGCTTACGACAAATTAGACCAGCTAGGTGGAAAGGGCAGAAAAAGCGAAATAATTGTCCTTTAATGCCCTCTAGTGGTAATCCTAATAAAAGCCACGTTGTTTCCAATTATAGTTGTCTGCTTGTAATGTACAATGAAACAGTATTGTGATTAAATAACACCTAAACTGATGCTTAAGGCCGTACAAACGATCCGAAAATCTGATGAAAAATTCTGCTTTCAAAGTGGTCGTATGATTAAATAGACTACCTTGTACAATTTATAATGGCTACATCACCCTTTTAGACAAAGCAGGCAAAGATCCTCTGTTGTGCTCTTCTTACAGGCCAATCTTGTTTCGCAATATTGATTTGAAATTCCTTACTATAACCTTAGCCTCAAGACTAAAAACACAAATCAAACTGGCTAAATGCCACACAAAGCAACGCACATAAACATATGCAGACTCTACAACCATTTACAACTGCCCCATCCCAGCAAAAGGTTGTAGTAACACTTAAAGGGATATTAAAAGCCGCCTTTTTTTTTCTTTTTAAATAACAAATGTATACTTACCTGCTCTGTGCAAAGTTTGGCACAGAGCAGCCCTGATCCTGCTCTTCTCGAGTCCCTTCTCGGCGCTCCTGCCCCCTCCCCCTGCCGAGCCACCCCCTGCTCCCTCCTCACTGCCTGTGATTGCCTGCAGCAAGAGCCAATGGCTCCCGTTGCTCTGTCTAAGCCAATGAGGATGGAGAGACCCAGGAGAGCCGCTGCTCTCAAGCACATCGCTGGATGGAGGTGGGGCTTGGGTAAGTATTAGGGGAGGCTGGGGGGAGATGCTGCACACAGAATATTTAACCTTCATGCATAGAATGCATGAATGTAAAAAAAAACTTACAGCCTTTACAACCACTTTAATATTGAAAAGGTGTTTGGCTGGACAGGGACTATGAAACATGTTGGCAGGTGCAGTTAGTTTGCTTTCCACTACAGTGCCTTGAAAAAGTATTCATACCCCTTGACATTTTCCACATTTTGTCATGTTACAACCAAAAGCGTTAATGTATTTTATTGGGATTTTATGTGATAGACCAACACAAAGTGGCACATAAATTGTGAAGTAGAAGGAAAATGATAAATGGTTTTCAACATTTTTTACAAATACATATCTGAAAAGTGTGCCGTGCATTTGTATTCAGCCCCCTTTACTCCGATACCCCTAGCTAAAATCTATTTGAACCAATTGCCTTCAGAAGTCACCTAATTAGTAAATAGAGTCCACCACTGTGTAATTTACTCTCAGTATATATACAGCTGTTCTGTGAAGCCCTCAGAGGTTTAGAACCTTAGTGAACAAACAGCATCGTGAAGGCCAAGAAACACACCAGACAAGTCAGGGATAAAGTTGTGAAGAAGTTTAAAGCAGGGTTAAGTTAAAAAAAAAATATCCCAAGCTTTGAACATCTCACAGAGCACTGTTCAATCCATCATCCGAAAATGGAAAGAGTATGGCACAACTGCAAACCTACCAAGACATGGCCGTCCACCTAAACTGACAGGCCGGGCAAGGAGAGCATTAATCAGAGAAGCAGCCAAGAGGCCCATGGTAACTCTGGAGGAACTGCAGAGATCCACAGCTCAGGTGGGAGAATCTGTCCACAGGACAACTATTAGTTGTGTACTCCACAAATCTGGGCTTTATGGAAGAGTGGCAGGAAGAAAGCCATTGTTGAAAGAAAGCCGTGAGAACTCCCGTTTGCAGTTTGCGAGAAGCCATGTGGGGGACACAACAAACGTGCAAGAAGGTGCTCTGGTCAGATGAGACCAAAATTGAAATTTTTGGCCTAAAAGCAAAACGCTCTGTGTGGTGGAAAACTAACACTGCACGACACCCTGAACACACCATCAGGAGGGACAGGGATACTAAACACACTGTTTAATTTACATTGTCCCTTCTAGAAGGGGGATAAGTACAGCGCTGCACCAATAGTGGTAGAGAATGGTTACACAATAAGCAGCTGACACACCTCTTAGACAAAGGAAAAAAGAAAATGAAAAGTGTATATAGTGTAGCGCTATATGTGTAAGTACTCAATAAACACAGTGAACTAAGCCCAAACCATTCCTGGAGGACCCAAAAAAGGAATAAAATAATTCAGAATAATATACAACTAATCAAACAAAATCAAAAATATGCTAGTGTCACACATTATCATATGAATTGATATTAATAAACAGTGAAAAGGCAATGTGAAAATTTATCAAAGTAAAGGAAAAAACTCAATGTCCATAAATATTGAAATCTATGATCTCAATGGGATTCAACACCCGCCACCAAAAGTCTCTGAAGGTTGGATAATGAGAACAACGATGAGAAGCGTCTGCCACGTGGATAAATAAACACCAAATAGTAATGGAGTCTAAGTGAGTGTCAGAACCTGTTCAACCTGAGTGATACTGTTCTCACTCAGGAGGAGAAAATCATTCTGAATAAAGGACTTAAATTCGCTCCCCCGTGTAAACTGAATAAGTTCGATACTTTTATCGACATTCAGAAGTACATCAGGAAAATTAATGTCCAGATTAATGCTGCTGTGATTTGACTTCCTGTTAGAGGGTGCCTAAGTTCGTTCTCTATGTTCCGACTGTATGTAGGGACATGGTCATCCTCTCTTGCTCACTCCCCAGATTAACTTCTAGCGCCTTGAGGCGATTCAATTCGCATTTGCAGTGCTTTACAAATCATTCATTCATTCATTCATTCATTCATTCATTCATTCATTCATTCATTCAACTATGCTATATATAGTGTGTATAGAGCAGTTCACATGACCACAACTAACATGCACATTCCAAATAAAAGTGAGGGGGAAAAAAGAAGAGGTTTGGGAGCTCACAGAGAACATTACAAGGAGGCAGAAAAACAAAGTAAGGAACAATTTCATGAAAAATAGATTACTGGGCAATTAAGTAGTGGATGCTAATGGATTATTTTTGCAGAATCATCTTAAAGTGGAGTTCCACTGCTTTAAGGAACCCTCACCCCCTTACAAGCCACATTTGGCATGTCATTTTTTTTTTGGGGGGGGGAGTGGGTACCTAGTTTTGACAGGTACCTGCTCCACTTCGCCTAAGCGACTCTAGCGGAAGTTCACCTCTCCCTCCCTGCAATCTTCTGGGACACGTCACAGGTCCCAGAAGATTGCCCGGCCATCGCACACACACAGTGCGCACCCGGCTGTGAAGTCGCAAGCTGTCACAGCCGGGTACCCACACTTGTGATACCGGAGCCAGGGAGAGAGCCGAGGGTTCGGGCGGCCGCATCGCTGGACCGTGGGACAGGTGAGTGTGTGTTTCTTAAAAGTCAGCAGCTAAAGTTTTTGTAGCTGTTGACTTCTAGTAAACGCAAAAACGAGTGGAAATTTGCTTTTAATGTAAACTGGAAAATCACAAGTTATACACATAGCTAATAACGTTAAAGATAAGGCAAACCCAGCTATGCTACTCCTTCCAAATATTACATCCTTCAATTATTTTGGCATTAAATTACCTAATGCAATAGTAGATTATATAAACCTCCTACTCAGAAAACACAGCTGAAGAGTAGGCTGGCCACATGGATCAACCTCGCTATCATTGGGTGAGTAAATTAAAATTCAAATAAATACAATGCAAATGAAATGAAAATTAAATACAATAAAAATTTCATCCATATTTATTCACTTCAGTTTCAGAAGATTTTACCCCCATAACCAGGCCAAAGGACACCTTGTACGGAGAAACGCATCTGGTGGAGTTGGTTCTGTGACATCATCACGACAAGGCTGTTTGGATGGTACCGCCGCTGAGGTTTTTCATAGCTGTCTGCTAAATGCTTGTCATTACTGGTGAAAGTGCAATATTTTATCTAATAAAATGGATGTTGCCAACAGAGTTGCGCTATGAGATCCTATCTCCCTTTATGTTTGTTGCATACGAGTGTCGGAATTTGAGCTAAGAGTGCTGGCAGAGGTAAAGTGGATGTTGGAGACTTTCCTGTCAATTCTAACTGCTGGGCTCACTGGTCTGAGCGGCAATCATAGGTGGGCACACCCTATCGCATTAGGGTGTGCACCAGTGGAGGCCCCCCATCCATGCGTCTGGCCCCCTGATCTACATACAGGGCGCTGGACTATGTATTCCAAAAATGGGGGGGGGGAGGGTGGTTTTGAAGCACGTATTTAGAGCCAGAGGCTCTAATGGGCTTCAAAAAAGGGTGGGATCCCACCGGGATCAAATGAATATTTGCTATTTTCACACTAAATCTCCTCCCCACCAATCAGGAAGCGGACCAAAATGTCAGGCGATCTTATTGGATGCCTAGCGCCTAGAAGGAGGACAGAGGAGACGCAAGGCAAAAGCTTTTAATTTTGACTGTTCTATCATCATGGACCACAAACCTTCCTTACTGTGCTATATGTTTTCTGCTGCACCATTGGCATGGTTATATCTTCTTAGTCCTCTCCATAAAATTATCAGAAATTTTGTGCTTAAAGTAGAACTATAGGCAACACTTTTTCTTTTCATTTTGGATAGAATAAGGGAGGATTATAGCCCCTGTCAGTTTATGTTTTACCATCCCTGTCCAATTGCAGAGATTTCCCTTCACTTCCTGCCCCATAGCCAAACAGGAAGTGAGAGGAAATCTATCTAAATTAAGGGAATCCATTGCCGCCCCCCCCCCCCCAGGCCCTCAGAATCCACACCCCCCCCCCCCCCCTCAGTGTTCCCACTCGAAAATTTCAGGGCAGGTCTTAAAGAGCAAGGGGTGAGTCATATTTAAATTAGGGGGTGCACGAGTTTAGTCAGGCCTAGGGCAGCACAATACCTAAATACACTACTGCCTTTGAAACTATTCTAAGGGGCCTGACCCTAACCAAACCCTTGTCTACTATATACAGAAGGATGAAGAGTCCCACTGGATAATTTTGCCAAAAATAGAATTATTAGGTGGTCATTATTACTATTCTTTTATCTTCAACAATGATTCACACACAATCTGGTATGTCAATGTGTCTTTTGAGCCTTTAGCCTCGACCAATGCAATTAAAGCCTTGTTGGGTTGCTCTTCTATGCTCAGAAAGTCATAGTGCTAAATTGGAAAAAAAAAACACAAACCTCCTACTCCATGTGCCTTACTGGTGTATAACGAACACGAGTAATGAACATCAGAACAGGGGATGTCTGGAGAAGTTCTATAAAATTTAGGAAAATCTTCTTGGATTCCACACAGACTGCCTTAAAGGAGAAGTCCAGCCAAAGCCAAAGAATCCACCCACATGCCTGGACTGGCACCCAGTTCTCAGTCTTATGCCGCGTACACACGACCGGACTTTCTGGCAGACTAGGTCCGATGGTCTTCCCGACGGACTTCTGACGGACTTCCGAATGAACAGACTTGCTCACACACGGACTAAAGTCCGTTCATTTTGAACATGATGAGGTACGACGGGACTAGAAAAGGAAGTTAATCTCGCCGCTTTTATCGGCGAGATTGACACCTTGCGAGCCCCGTCGCAGAGTATACCAGGCCCTCAGGTCTGGTATGGATTTTAAGGGGAACCCCCCTATGCCGAAAAAAACGGCATGGGGGATCCTCTAAAATCCATACCAAGGGAGTGGGGACAAGCGAGCGCCCCCCCTCCTGAACCGTACCAGGCTGCATGCCCTCAACATGGGGGGGTGGGTGCTTTGGGGAAGGGGGGCGCCCTGCGACCCCCCCACCCCAAAGCACCTTGTCCCCATGTTGATGAGGGCAAGGGCCTCTTCCCGACAACCCTGGCCGTTGGTTGTCGGGGCCTGCAGGCGGAGGGCTTATTGGAATCCGGAACCCCTCTTTAATAAGGGGGCCCTCAGATCCCGGCCTCCCACCCTATGTGAAAGAGTATGGGGTACATCGTAGCCCTACCCATTCACCTGGGGAAAAAAGTGTCAATAAAAAATACACTACACAGGTTTTTAAATCAGTTTATTAGGCAGCTCCGGGGATCTTCTTCCGACTTCGGGGGGTCTCTTCCGACTTCTCCGCTCTCTCCGGCCACTTCTCCCAGTGCCCGGTTCTTCTCCCGCTCTCCGGTTCTTCTGCCGGGCTCCTCCACTATCTTCTGTTTTTTGCCGCTCTTTTGCAAGCGGTGACCCGGTCTTCTTCATCATCTTCTTCCCTCTTCTCTTCTTCCGATGTTGACACGACGCTCTCTCCCGCTGTAATGCTGTGTGCGAGGTGTGCAATGACCCGGGACTGTGACGTCATAAGGGGCGGGTCACCGGGTGACATCACCCGGTAACCACGCCCCATGCCTATATAAGTCATTGTGCAGCGCTCACACAGCATTACAGTGGGAGAGAGTGTCGTGTCAACATCGGAAGAAGAGAAGACGGAAGAAGACGACGAAGAAGACCGGGCCACCGCTAGCAAAAGAGCGGCAAAAGAGCAGAAGATAGCGGAGGAGTCCGGCAGAAGAACCGGAGAGCGGGAGAAGAACCAGACACCGGGAGAAGAGGCTGGAGAGAGCAGAGAAGTCGGAAGAGACCCCCCGAATTCGGAAGAAGACCCCCGGAGCTGCCTAAAAAACTACTTTAAAAACCTATGTAGTGTGTTTTTTATTGACACTTTTTCCCCAGGTGAATGGGTAGGGGTACGATGTACCCCATACTCATTCACATAGGGCGGGGGATGGGATCTGGGGGCCCCCTTATTAAAGGGGGCTCCCGGATTCCGATAAGCCCCCCGCTCGCAGACCCCGACAACCAACAGCCAGGGTTGTCGGGAATAAACATGGGGACAAGTTGCTATGGGGTGGGGGGCCACCGGGCGCCCCCTTCCCCAAAGCACCCACCCCCCCATGTTGGGGGCATACGGCCTGGTACGGTTCGGGAGGGGGGGGCACTCACTCATCCCCACCCCCTTTCCTGACCGGCTGGGCTGCGTGCTCAGATAAGGGTCTGGTATGGATTTTGGGGGGACCCCACGCCGTTTTTTCGGCGTAGGGGGTTCCCCTTAAAATCCATACCAGACGACATTGTCGCCTCTTTCTTGCACTCGCTGCAATAGGAAAATGTGTTTTTCCTATTGCAGTGAGCACAAGGTTATACCTTGACACCGAGAACCATCGTGATGGAATCGCGCTGGAAACATTCTCGCGGGCAGGTGCTGTAGCTGTCCTTGCGTAGTTTTTGGTCCGTCGGACCAGCATACAGACGAACGGGCTTCCCGATAGGAACTGGGTCCAGCGGAGTTCTGTCGGAAAGATTGGAAGCATGTTTCAAATCTAAAGTCTGGCGGATTTTGGACCGAAAAGGTCAGTCGGAAGTCCGATGAAACCCACACACGGTCGGATTGTCCCCCGGATTCGGTCCATTGGACCAGTCCAGTGGAAAAGTCCGCTCGTGTGTACACCGCATTAGAGTTGGCAGGGAACTAGGTCAATATGAATCTTAAAAAAAAATTTACCATACTTCTCTTTTAATTATTCCTTCAAGGTGTTCCTAACTTCCCTATCTTGCTAATTAGCAAATGTATGATAAAAGTAATTGCCGATATGTGCGATATTCATTGGCGCTAAATATACCTAAGGCGAGATGAATTAATTTAAGACTGATGAGACTGAACATAACAAACCTAAAATCTGAGAGGATAATTGGTGCTTACCACAACTTTTTAAGGATGTTGCCTCCTCCTTGTTGCATTCTTACTAACCTGTACTTTAAGTCTTACTGATTATAATCTACAATGCTCATCTCCTTCTGAAAACATTCATGCCTCAACAGAATCTTTAGAGTATTTATCACAAGACTCTTAGCCATTAATTTTTTTTTTTTAATAACAAACATGTTATACTTACCTCCACTGTGCAGTTCGTTTTACACAGAGTGGCCCTGGTCCTCCTCTCTCGGGTCCCACGGCAGCGCTGGTAACTCCTCCCCGCATCGAGTACCCACATTGGAAAAGCGCTCTCCTAAGATGGACACCTGTGCCGGCGCGCTCCCGAGTCCTGCTTCTGTGTCCATTCACACAGAATGCAGGACTCGGCCCCGCCCCCCCGTGTCATTGGGTTTGATTGACAGTAGCGGGAGCCAAAGGCCACGCTGCTATCAATCTATCCAATCAAGAGCCAAGACAATGCGCAGAGAGGTAGAGCGCTTCTCCGCCGTGGGAACGAATGGGCTCAGGTGAGTAAAACAGGGGGGCTGGTCAGTATCAGAAGTTTTTTCATGTCTCTTCACACGCTGTACCCACGTTTGTTGTCTTTAAATGTGTGTTTGACAAGGTGCTAGACAATATACAAAAAGTGTAGCGCTATAAACCCCAAAAAAGATTAAATGAGTAATATTTGAACACAGTGTGAAGTGTATAACAAACAGAAAAATATCAATATCAAGAGCTATGATGTACCCTATAGAGTACAATTACTGTGTACATATTGAAACAAAGTGATAAAATGTAAACCAAATATAGTACACTGTGTACACATATGAGATAATAAATTGAAAAATATAAGAAAAAAAGTATAAATAAAGTCCAAAAAGTCCAAATGGAATTGACACCACTCAGAATTCTTATAAAGAAAGTCCACCAATGTTGATTGCAAGAATGGTGAAAAAAATGTGAAGAAAGCCACCACCAAGGGTCTGAGGGGGCTTACCAAAGGCAGAGGACCGAAGTCCACCCAAACTTTACAATAAAAGGATCAACTGGATCAAACAGGTAAGTAGAAGTGTGGAAGCAGCAAAGGTGAGCAGGAGAGCTGTAGGTTCAAGAGCCATCACCGAAGGCATCGAGAGGCTTACCAGAGGTTGTTGACTTGAGAGGACATACGTCATCCAAGTCAAAAAAGGCTTAGTGACCGACTGGTCAGGATGGTACGTCTTCTCAGATGTCTTCAATGGTTTGCAAATGAAGATGGCAATTCAACCTCCACAACTATCCACACAGCATAAAAATTCCAATAGAGGTCCCAAACGGATATTCATATGCCATGCGATAAATGGATAAAAAACTCACATAGCGTGATAACGTATACACTGGTTTATTTAAAACTTATAAAAATAGACTCACATATTAGAAGATCATAAAAGGCACAAAATTCAAGTAGCGGTAAATGTGAGGGGTCCACCCAACGCTTTTCTGCTAAAGAGCCGTCATCTGGGGTGCGAAACCCCCCCACCTCACCGCTTTGTAAAACAATAATAACCCCTCATGAAAGTGTCATGATACTGGAAGTGCAATAAGATTGTATTACTTCCGGTTTGATAAACCTCTAATTTTAATCTGGCGCATATATAAACAATAAGCTCAGGAGGTATTTGTCCCACAGAGAAGAAGTAATCTTTAGACTATACTGAACAGCTGAAAGTTTAGAGAAACTGGCCGTAAACATTATTAAATGAAAAACGGAGCCAAGCCTCGTTTTCATAACAGGTCATAAGAGGCTGCACAAACCAAGCCTCGTTCCTGCATACCGGTGTGGCATCACGAAACGCATAAACAGTGCGGTGTTGCAGCGTTCCACACACACGAGACCAAGCCTCAATCTGAGGTCAGTCACATGACACGCTGACACTAACATGTCAAGCGCGCGAAAAAGCAACAGGCGAAGCCGAGTAGCATCAGCGCCGTATGCCGTGACGTCACTAGTCACAACGGCGGCGTGACGGCACCAAATGGGAAGCAAACCAAGCCTCATTATAGGAATGGTCATATGATCTTCCCTATAGTAAACAGTAAGACTCACTGGAACAGCAAATATGATTAGAACTATCCAACAAAATCCATAAAAGAGGATGAATTGGACTTTTATGGATTTTGTTGGATAGTTCTAATCATATTTGCTGTTCCAGTGAGTCTTACTGTTTACTATAGGGAAGGTCATATGACCATTCCCATAATGAGGCTTGGTTTGCTTCCTATTTGGCGCCATCACGTCGCCGTTGTGACTAGTGACGTCACGACATGCGGCGCTGATGCTACTCGGCTCCGCCTGTTGCTTTTTCGCGCGCTTGACATGTTAGTGTCAGCGTGTCATGTGACTGACCTCAGATCGAGGCTTGGTCTCGTGTGTGTGGAACGCCGCGACACCGCACTGTTTATGCGGGTCGTGACGCCACACCGGTATGCAGGAACGAGGCTTGGTTTGTGCAGCCTCTTATGACCCGTTATGAAAACGAGGCTTGGCTCCGTTTTTCATTTAATAATGTTTATGGCCAGTTTCTCTAAACTTTTAGCTGTTCAGTATAGTCTAAAGATTACTTCTCCTCTGTGGGACAAATACCTCCTGAGTTTATTGTTTATATATGGGCCAGATTAAAATTAGAGGTTTATCAAACCAGAAGTAATACAATCTTATTGCACTTCCGGTATCATGACACTTTCATGAGGAGTCATTATTGTTTTATAAAGCAGCGAGGTGGGGGGTTCTGCAACCCAGATGACGGTTCTTTAGCAGAAACGCGTTGGGTGGACCCCTCAAATTTACCGCTACTTGAATTTTGTGCCTTTTATGATCTTCTAATATGTGAGTCTATTTTTATTAGTTTTAAATAAACCAGTGTTTACGTTATCACGCTATGTGAGTTTTGTTATCCATTTCTCGCATGGCATATGAATATCCGTTTGGGACCTCTATTGGAATTTTTATGCTGTGTGGATAATTGTGGAAGTTGAATTGCCATCTTTATTTGCAAACCATTGAAGACATCTGAGAAGACGTACATCCTGACCAGTCGGTCACTAAGCCTTTTTTGACTTGGATGACGTATGTCCTCTCAAGTCAACAACCTCTGGTAAGCCTCTCGATGCCTTCGGTGACGGCTCTGAACCAACAGCTCTCCTGCTCACCTTTGCTGCTTCCACACTTTTACTTACCTGTTTGATCCAGTTGATCCTTTTATTGTAAAGTTTGGGTGGACTTAGGTCCTCTGCCTTTGGTAAGCCCCCTCAGACCCTTGGTGGTGGCTTTCTTCACATTTTTTTCACCATTCTTGCAATCAACATTGGTGGACTTTCTTTATAAGAATTCTGAGTGGTGTCAATTCCATTTGGACTTTATTTATATTTTTTTTCTTATATTTTTTCAATTTATTATCTCATATGTGTACACAGTGTACTATATTTGGTTTACATTGTATCACTTTGTTTCAATATGTACACAGTAATTGTACTCTATAGGGTACATCATAGCTCTTGATATTGATATTTTTCTGTTTGTTATACATTTCACACTGGGTTCAAATATTACTCATTTAATCTTTTTTGGGGTTTATAGCGCTACACTTTTTGTATATTGTCTAACACTTGGATCTATAGGTGTGTTGGCTGCTATTCACTTCCATTCTTTAGCGCAGCGCTGTATTTATATTTTTTATGCTGTTTGACAAGGTGCGAATTGTCCTATTCAGACTATGTTTGATTTTGTGCATGTAAAAGCTTTAATACCCACTTCAGCTCCGGAAGATTTTACCCCTTCATGACCAGGCCATTTTTTGGTATTCAGCACTGTGCTACGATAACTGGCAAATGCGTGGTCATGCAACACTGTACCCAAAAAAATGTATATCCTTTTTTTTACACAAATAGTGCTTTCTTTTGGTGCTATTTGAATACCGCTGGGTTTTTTTAATATGTAAATAAAAAAAGACAGACAATTTTGAAAAAAAATTACTTTCTGATATAAAAAAAACTATTTCCAAAATCTTATTTCTTCATAAATTTAGACCAAAATGTATTCTGCTACATGTCTTTGTTATAAAAAACAAAATCTCAATTAAGTGTATATTGAATGGTTTTCATGAAAGGTATAGCGTCTACAAAAGATTATATATATATATACTGGAATTTTTATTTAAAATCATTTTATACTACGAAAGGCGGTGATCAGCGACTTATAGTGGGACTATGATAGTGCAGCAGACAATCTGACACTGACATCACCAGTGACACTAATACAGTGATCAGTGTTAATACTATACACTGTCACTGTACTGATGACACTGGCTGGGAAACGGTTAACATCTAGGGGCATTCAGTGGGTTAACTATGTGCCAACAATGTGTAATGTGTGCAATATGTGCTTTTGCTAAGAGATGTGGTTGTTTTTTCTCCCTACTTTGGGACGAGACAGGCTGTAGATACTGCCAGAGGCTTACGAGCTCGTCGCTCAATGGATACAAAGCGCTGTTTTTAAATTGTGATGTGAGTACCCTATTTTCTTTCTTAAATAAAACTGATTTGATTAAACGGTATCACACTATTGTGACCCTTCCTGCTTTTCATATACTCCCCCCCTGCACCACACCGGAGGGATTACATCCCGGATCCAGGACCGTGAGGGACGCGCTGGAGCCCCTAGGTGGACACCCCAAAGGTTTATTGATCATATGCGCATGCCCTATTACCCTAAGGTAAGGGGCCATTACCCACTTGTGTGTTTGCACACGAAGACACTTGTGATGTTATCCACGCTGAGCATGTTTATTACAACGGCCGCATGCTAAACCGTTGCTGTCACATATTTTAGTTTTATGAAGGACTTTTTGTGTATAGCACCGTTTGCACTTTAATGTTTGGGACATTTATTATTTCCTATCCACTTGGATGCGTGTTTTTTGCACATTTGTCACCTATTAATATGGGGTCCAGACCCATATGATTGTCATTGTTCATTGCACATTGTCACTTTCTTGAGCGTCATTTGCACACAGTGTATACCATTCCTCTTTATTTATATATGCTTACCTTATGCTATTATCACTTTATTGTAAGGTGCATCAAATCACCTAGAGTCTTCATTGATCTACCTTCATCTATTATTTATTATTATTATTATTAGATTTGTAATTTTGCCACTTGCTGTCACCTAGTTTGGTTTTATTCATAGTCTTCTGATTTTTTTCTTATGATACTACTATTTGACACTGGGATTTTTTACTCACTTTTTTACACATGGTTGTTTAGTGTGGATCAGCGCAGCACCACTTATTTTTATGCTTTTTACTCTGAAGGTTAGGTGTGTACCAGAATCGGTGCTAGCAGCTTTTCCTGTTTTAGCCGTCTTCCATATATGATAGCGCGGGAATAATCTTATTCTTTTTAGTTATGCACATTGACTTATTTTGTCCTATTTGTTGTTTGCTTCACAATAAAAAAAAAATAAATAAAAAAAATCTTCAAAGTTGTGGGCATGTTCTGTAAATTAAATTATGCAAATCCTCAAACAATCCATGTTAATTCCAGGTTGTGAGGCAACAAAACACAAAAAATGCCAAGGGGGTGAATACTTTTGCAAGGCACTGTACCTTGGTTGTAATGAGTGCTTATTTGAGTTACTGTTGCCTATCTCCAACCAGTCTACCCATTTTCCTCCGACATCAACAAGACATTTTTGTCCACACAAAAATGCCACTCACTGGATATTTTCTCATTTTTGGACCATTCTCTGTAAACCCTAGAGATGGTTGTGCGTGAAAATCCCAGTAGATCAGCAGTTTCTTAAATACTCAAACTAGGGCTGCAACCAACGATTATTTTCATAATCGATTAGTTGGCCGATTATTGTTTCGAATAATCGATTAATCGGATAATAACCTTAAAAAAAGTGTGGTGTATAATTTAATATGTAAAGTTTAAAAAAAAATGTATTCTTAAAAATCTCTATGCAGTGGTAAATATAAATAACCAACTATATGTTTAGGGAGAAAATTCTCCAATCCAATCTGAGAATAACAGACAGAAGAGATATACTGTATATACTATTGGAGGTTGAATCTGGTAAATATCAGACTAGGAGATCACATTTTTTATTTGGACCCCTTTCACACCGGGGCGCATGTAATGATCCCTGCCTCCTTGTAATGTGCCCTGTTCCAATATGCCCTGCCTGCATGTAATATGCCCTGCTCCCACGTAATGTGGCTTGCCTCCATGTAAAAGTTTACTTTAAATGTAATTGTAATGCCTTCTATTACCTCCAGTCTATCAGCCTTCACCTTCTCTGGGCTTGCCTCCATGTAAAAGTTTACTTTAAATGTAATTGTAATGCCTTCTATTACCTCCAGTCTATCAGCCTTCACCTTCTCTGGGTTCAGATGCTGATCTTCCCTGCACAGTCTTTAAAAGTATTTTTTTTTTTTTTTTAAAACAACAAACATGTTATACTTGCCTGCTCTGTGTAATGGTTTTGCACAGAGCAGCCCAGATTCTTCTCTTCTGGGGTTCCTCACCGATGCTTCTGGCTCCTCCCTGCCTTCAGAGTGCCCCAATAGCAAGCTACAAATTATAGTATAGTGCGCCCCTATAGCAAGGTAAAAAACTTCTGCCTTTACACCCACTCACTTCCTGCCCAGGACTACATGTTCCATGATGCATTGCTCCTCACACATTCACATTCACAAGTTCTCAGGCTCTTACTGACATGTATGGACGGTGTACTGAGCTGTATGTGTGCTGCACTGTATTTCCTAAAGTGTAAACAAATATTGCATTCTGTATGCAGGCCAACTAATCGGCTGGCCGATTAATCGATTATGAAAATAGTTGACAACTATTTTCATAATTGATTAGTTGTCGATTAATCGATTAGTTGTTTCAGCCCTAACTCAAACCAGCCCGTCTGGCACCAACAACCATGCCATGTTCAAAGTCACCTAAATGCCCTTTTTTCCCACATTCTGATGCTCAGTTTGAACTTCAGCAAGTCGTCTATCCCATGTCTAGATGCCTAAATGCATTGGGTTGCTGCCATATGATTGGCCGATTAGCAATTTGCGTTACCATGAACTTGAACAGGTGTATCTAATAAAAGTGGCCGGTGAGTATACATAGATTGTGTGTACAGGGCAGCTAATGACAGTAAAACTACATGATCAACGCACATCTTATGCAGGTGAAAAATACAAGGTGCAGGCAGATAATGCCTTTGATGTATTAAGGGCTGTAGGGGATTTCTTTAAAAAAAAAAGTAACCTTTTGCTCCAAGGCCATTTTACCACTCTGTTTTTCCATTAAAATCAATGTGTTTGCATGAACATATGATATACCACACATTGACATGTTTTTAAGCATGTTGTTGCAAATTTTGATGCATTTTCATTAATTTCAATGAAAAACACAGACAATCCTAAACACAGCACTTTTTTTTTTTTTTTTTGGTGACAGGTATGACGTATGTGTGGGTGATAATTCTCTCAGTGGCTAGAAGATAAAAAATAGAGTAGATACAAGTTACTTGTACACACATCACGCTTTTATTTTGATTCAGGTCATCGCAACAAAACCAGTTAAAAAAAATAAAATAAAAAATGTTTTAAACCACAGATGAACAAACAACCCAAATCACCATAGTGGATTTAATAAATATGTTGTATAGGATATATGTGGAAGAACTTTACAAACATTTGCATTTAGCCTGGCATGTACATCTACTGAGTGTACCCATGGAAGCACAGCCAATGGAAGCGCCCACCAAAGAGATGGAGGCAGAGACATGCAAGCAGTAGGTAAAAGGCCTAAAATAATCATCCTTGGCTCTGAATTCAATTTATTGAGAGATTTAGTGAATAGTAAACTCTAGCTAAGCTTTCTCACTCTCAATTACATTATAAAAGGAGAACTAAAAAAACCTGACAACTTAGTTTTGCGTGGTAGGTAATATCTTTGCGCTTCCTCGTTAAAGAAATTAAAATGACAAAAGGAAAACGTGCAATAACCCATTACAACCAATTTCACTTTCCTTAAATCAGATTTAAATCAATTTGGATCAATTGCTACTGGCAACAGCACAAGGCTCTTCTTTTTTTAAAGAATTAACCTTTGGGACAGTTGCCCTTCTATTGTAGGTTTCCTCCTTCAGCTGAAGTCAAGATCAGCAATTATGGCCACCATTATTTAACTTAGAAAGGATTTCCTTGCAAGCAGAGCTCCAGTCAAAGCTTTAGATTTAGATATAATGGGAAATAGGGTGAAAGCTCCACCTGGTTTATATTGAGGTCTATATCCCGGTTAGGAAGATTCACCCTCTTTTCTTGCTATGTCATTGGGAGAGAGAGTAAGGAGAACTAATTAGAGCACATATGTCTGAAGGTTCTCATTTATCCAGGTTATGGTATATCTAGTCATAATTGGGCCACGTTCAGCTGCACTTGTTCTGTAATGTTGAAGACATTTCGCAGATTATTTAAAGCACTTAATTTCTAATGAGTGTCTGAAGTATCTGCCTGACACTCATCAGAACTGAAGAAGCGGCTTAAAAAAAAAAAAAAACACCACAACAACACAACACGCAATGAATATTCAACATTACAGAACAAGTCTAGCTGAATGGGACTACTACTACTAGTTTTCATTAGCAGGAGGGAAGAGTATTTTTCTGTACGTATCTCGGTTCAAGATTCCTTCACACCGGAATGCAGGCAATAATAAAAACAAAACAGGGATTTGAAGCATTCCCTACACTATCCAAAACGTGAATAACAGTTTTGGCTGAAGATCACCTTAAAGAATATGTCTCAATAAGAATGCAATCTTAACTAAACTCTCAGTTTTCAAAAAAGAAATGCTAAACGGTTGTTCAGAAAAAAAAAAAAAAAAAGTTGTCAGTTGTAATTGCCTTCAAACTCCTCCCCCTACATGAAGCCCAATTTGTGGGCATTCCTATTGTGAAGCTGGATTGCTACCTTCCCTTCTGCTGTAAGTGCACCTAAGCTCAATACGGTTTAAGTTTAAGAGTCATGCGGGCAGGCAACCTTCCCCATGCCTAAGCTCAATATAGTTTATGTTTAAGGCTCCATTCACACTAGCGCATTTTTTGATACATTTTGCAGAAATGCATGGGAATTTTTTAACATGGGTTCCTATGGAACATGTTCACATCAATGCCTTTTTGTACCTCTGCATTTTTGGAAAGGGTCAGGGACTTTTTTTCATGCAAAATGCAGCGTTTTGCATGTAATAGAATTCAATGGACCAGCATCAAAAACGCAAGTGTAGCGTTTTTTTTTTTTTTTTTTGACTGTATACAGTCTAAAAAAAACTAAAAAAGAAAAAAAGAAAAAAGCAAAAACGCAAAACCGCTGTAAAAACGCTACAAAAACCCTGCTCAAAAACGTGGCAAGCATGACAAAAAAAACTCCAAATACGCTCAAAAGCAACATGCATAGGTGTGAAACGAGCCTTATAGAGAATTGTGCCCACACGCCCGCCCACCAGGCTTGATTGATGAGACTGGCCTCCGGCAAGTGCCTGGAGCAGGAGGTGAGCACTGTCAATCACAAGCAACCAAGTATTTGTCTCCTATTGAAAAGTGTGGTCAAACAGTGGAGGAGGGAGCACTATTGACCATGCTAGCCCAGCATCTGCAACACCTATCAAAAAAAGACAAAAATGCTACATACACCATCTCCTGGGGAGCAGAATGTGTTTCTGGTGAGCCTTCTTTAAAAGGAAAAGTTCACCTTTAGTTACATCTGTATTTAGGCTGTAACATGTTAATAATGCAGCATCCTCGCTCACCCCCCCCCCCCCCCGATTCACCATTGTAAAAGCGGGGGGGGATCCTCTCCCAGCACCTGTCACAATTAAAAATTAGCTCTGCCCACAGCTGCATCACTAATTCACACAGGATTAAGGCTGGGTTCACACTGGTCCGACAAACGCTCCGACATTGGGAGCTCATGTCGCATGACGTGTGAAATGTAATGTTTCCCTATGGGACCCGTCCTAACTGGTCCGACACAAGTCGTTCCGACTTTAGAAATGCTCCCTGTACTACTTTGGTCCGACTTTGATCCTACTTCAGCCTATTGACTATCATTGAAGTCGGATCAAAGTCGGATTGCCGTCTCGCATGATCCGACTTCGGCACGCGACTTGTGCTCAGATGATCTTGAGGGGGAACTCCGCGCCAAATTTTAAATAAAAATCCGGCATGGGTTCCCCCTCCAAGAGCATACCAGGCCCTTGGGTCTGGTATGGACCTTGAGGGGAACCCCCTACGCCGAAAAATCGGCGTGCGGGGGGTCCCCCCAATCCATACCAGACCCTTATCCGAGCACGCAGCCCGGCCGGACAGGAATGGGGGTGGGGACGAGCGAGCGCCCCCCCTCCTGATCCGTACCAGGCCGCATGCCCTCAACATGGGGGGGTTGGTGCCTTGGGGGAGGGGGGCGCGCTGCGGCCCCCCCACCCCAAAGCACCTTGTCCCCATGTTGATGAGGACAAGGGCCTCTTCCCGACAACCCTGGCCGTTGGTTGTCGGGGTCTGCGGGCGGGGGGCTTATCGGAATCCGGGAGCCCCCTTTAATAAGGGGGCCCCCAGATCCCGGCCCCCCACCCTATGTGAATGAGTATGGGGTACATCGAACCCCTACCCATTCACTTAGGAAAAAAAGTGTTAATTTAAAAAAAAACACTACACAGATTTTTAAAGTAATTTATTAGACAGCTCCGGGGGTCTTCTTCCGACTTCGGGGGTCTCTCCGGTTCTTCTCCGCGCTCTCCGGGTCTTCTGCCGGGCTCCTCCTCTCTCTTCTGCTCTTTTGCCGCTCTTTTGCTAAAGAGGAGGGGCCCGGTCTGCTGCCTTCTTCTCTTCGGGGGTCTGCTGCCTTCTTCTCTTCGGGGGTCTCTCCGGTTCTTCTCCGCGCTCTCCGGATCTTCTGCCGGGCTCCTCCTCTCTCTTCTGCTCTTTTGCCGCTCTTTTGCTAAAGAGGAGGAGCCCGGTCTTCAATCTTCTGCCTTCTGCCCTCTTCTCTTCTCCTGATGTTGACACGACGCTCTCTCCGGCTAGAATGCTCTCTGTGCGCTCTGCTCTGACTTATATAGGCGGTGACCCCGCCCTCTTATGCCGTCACAGTCCCTGGGCATGCTGGGACTATGACGGCATACAGGGGGCGTGGTCATCGGGTGATGACCACGCCCCCTAAAACGTCACAGTCCCAGCATGCCCAGGGACTGTGACGGCATAAGAGGGCGGGGTCACCGCCTATATAAGTCAGAGCAGAGCGCACAGAGAGCATTCTAGCCGGAGAGAGCGTCGTGTCAACATCAGGAGAAGAGAAGAGGGCAGAAGGCAGAAGATTGAAGACCGGGCTCCTCCTCTTTAGCAAAAGAGCGGCAAAAGAGCAGAAGAGAGAGGAGGAGCCCGGCAGAAGATCCGGAGAGCGCGGAGAAGAACCGGAGAGACCCCCGAAGAGAAGAAGGCAGCAGACCCCCGAAGAGAAGAAGGCAGCAGACCGGGCCCCTCCTCTTTAGCAAAAGAGCGGCAAAAGAGCAGAAGAGAGAGGAGGAGCCCGGCAGAAGACCCGGAGAGCGCGGAGAAGAACCGGAGAGACCCCCGAAGTCGGAAGAAGACCCCCGGAGCTGTCTAATAAATTACTTTAAAAATCTGTGTAGTGTTTTTTTTTAAATTAACACTTTTTTTCCTAAGTGAATGGGTAGGGGTTCGATGTACCCCATACTCATTCACATAGGGTGGGGGGCCGGGATCTGGGGGCCCCCTTATGAAAGGGGGCTCCCGGATTCCGATAAGCCCCCCGCCCGCAGACCCCGACAACCAACGGCCAGGGTTGTCGGGAAGAGGCCCTTGTCCTCATCAACATGGGGACAAGGTGCTTTGGGGTGGGGGGGCCGCAGCGCGCCCCCCTCCCCCAAGGCACCAACCCCCCCATGTTGAGGGCATGCGGCCTGGTACGGATCAGGAGGGGGGGGCGCTCGCTCGTCCCCACCCCCATTCCTGTCCGGCCGGGCTGCGTGCTCGGATAAGGGTCTGGTATGGATTGGGGGGACCCCCCGCACGCCGATTTTTCGGCGTAGGGGGTTCCCCTCAAGGTCCATACCAGACCCAAGGGCCTGGTATGCTCTTGGAGGGGGAACCCATGCCGGATTTTTATTTAAAATTTGGCGCGGAGTTCCCCCTAAAGATTCATACCAAACACAGTGTCGGGCATTGGCGGGGATCCAAGTCGGATCCCCGTTCATTGAAAGTCGGACACATGCCGGCTTCATGTCGCAGGGCAAAGTCGGATCCAAAGTAGGACGGCTGTCGTGTCGCACCAGTGTGAACCCAGCCTAAGTGATGCAGCTACATGGACTACAATACTTTGTAGGCTCCTAAGAACATAAAATAAATGCGCATTTTTTTTTTCCTGCAAAAAAAAAAAAAAAAAAGGGCATTTTTAAAGTGAACTTTGCCTTTAATTTTACAGCCCAAAAGAAGTTGCAAATACAGCGAAGTTCCTCCATCAGTCTTTTCACCTTGCTGACTTTGGCATTTCTACTGTATGGAAAGTCTCTCTCATGAAGTTATTTGGATGATAATTTTTTGTAATGAAAAAGGCACAATCAAAGAAAAGGAGGAAACAGATGGGAATCTTCATAGAAGAACTTTATAGATGACATGACATAAAATTGAATTCCAGAATATGGCTTTATACACAGTTGTTAACCACTCTACCAGCCAGAGAATTTGTAAATCTGTTTATCCACTTGTGATTAAGGCAGCATTCACACCTGAGCGTTTCAAAGTCGCACGTTTTTACCGCAATTTTGTTCAGGTCACCAATTTAAAAATTCAGAAAGACGCCTGTAATCTGCTCCAAAGAAGCTCATGCTCTTTTTTGAGCTTAAGGCGTTTTTCAGGCGACAAAACACTCAGATGTGAACATGTGCCATTGTAATTAATGGGATTTTGCTTGTTGGGCGTTTTTCAGGTGTTTGAGCTGAAAACGCTCAAGTGTGAATGCAGCCTCAAACGCACCTCTGCTACTCTGCTAACAGTTTTCTTATTGCAACTTCTTGTGTCACCTTCCTGTAAAGTGGGCCATGAATCCAAATCACCACACCACCGATTCACTGTCCAAACCAAAAAAGGAGACAGGACAATGCAAAGCTGAATCAGGCAATGATGGTGGCACTTGATATAATTAGCTCTAAGTGCTCAGTTTATTTCTGGAAAAATAAAAGGTATTTTATTATAAAGACCAAGCTATGCTATATTCTTTACATGTACACCACTCTTGGCACTAGCAGTGATTATAGCTGCACCAAACCTAGTGCTTGTCAAATTCAGTGCACTCTAAGCAGCCCCCAGAAACATACTGAATAGCAAAAGCATTTTTTTTAACAATTTTAAAGTGCATTTATCCAATGGCTCTACACTCAGTTATCCCTGCTTATTCTCCCAATGAAAACACTTGTGTGTACTGTTCACCCCCAAAAGACCAACAGGGCAAACATTTACTGCAGCAGCACCAAGAGGTGTTGGTCCTCAGACCATGATACAAGGCCTTACCTTCCATACTGACTGTCCCTGATCCACCTTTATATGACCCTCTAAGTATTTGTTTACCAACATACTACACAATTTTCTGTAGATTTTTTTTTCCCCTTCAGATTTACCAAAACCACATGCGGTCAAACCTTGAGCGTTTCAATTTGTATGCAAACCAGGCAGGCCCTTGCACTACATGGTTTTTGCAAATCTAAAGGAAATCAGACAATAAAAGTTGTATACTTTGTTGTAACTAAAGCCCAACTCTAGAAAACTTTTTAAGAGTTAGTGGGAAAGGATCAGAATGGTCAATATTGGCCATCAGGGATCAACTCACTATCTGAGCTAGAACACCAGAAAGTGCAATGGATGCCCCTCCCACACTATTAAAGAGAAATGATGTTGCTGTCTCTGTCCCTAATAAAATACATCACCCATTTTTTTCTGTCCATGTCACCAGAGCAAGGAGAATCGTCTCTCAGCTTATGACCAGAGTGCATTCCTCAAAAAACAAAAACACTGCATGCCTTATTTTCTCATCCATTCAAAGTGATTAAAGCAGTAGTTTTATCACAACAGATCTGTGCTGCGTGAGAGTCCTTTCTCATGGCTTTCTGATCAGATGTCATGTGGACCTGATCGGCAACAACATGTAGTTCTATGGCCAGGCAGATATAAATGGATGTACAGCCATTTAGATCCACTTACCTCCGAGTCCATTCAATTTGTTTTTCAGGACCTAAACGTGAAGGATTGGAGGTAGCCTGATGTAAACAGATGCAAGTCCATTTACATCTGGCCACCCCATAAACACGACATTGGTCTGTTAAGCTCCCACAGAAAAACAACGAACGCCCATTGATGTCACAAAAGTGACATACGTTTTGCACAGTTCTGTGAACAGATTTCCTGCTGAACGGACTGAATGGCACGCGTCTGAAAGAACTATTAAAGCGGACCTCCAGTCTCAATAATCAATTTTTTTTTATAAAACCACCACTGTTAGTCTTAGTACTCGTACTAATCTAATTTGGATCTTGTGATAACTGTCCTCATAGATTTGACTTATAAATCAGTACTCTCAATATCGGAAGCAGGCAGGGGCCATCGAGGATGTGGGCATCTGAAGCCCGTTCCTGTTTATTCCTGGGACTCTGTGCAGCTGGTTAACAAAATACACCTACCAATCTCCACCTGCACAGTAATGACACTGTGTGGCGCACTTTGTTGATTACAGGTTGCCATAGCAAAGGCCTAACTCCTCCCAATTGCGCGATTTCAGGTCAAATACCATAGGACTTCACTATTAGGCTAAACGAAGACTGCTGGAATAGACGACACCGAAATCCCAGGAGTTTATGGGAATCGCCTGATAATGTAATCGCCTAGGCGGCCCGGACCAGAAGTGCCAGCAAATTGCATTAAAATAAGGTATTTTTAAATAGTAAAAAAAAAATTAAATTTGACAATATCTATTTACTGCTGCACTTTGGATGGGCATTATAAAAATCAGAGGAAGTTTAAGGCTGGGTTCACACCATTGTGAATTGGATGCGGGTTTCTCCACACCAAATTCGCATCTCCGGAGACTGTGATTGGCTCTCAATGGAGCCGGTTCATACAGCTCCGGGACGGCTGAGGAGCAAATTGCACATGAGTCTTGTGCGTCTTCTGGTCCGTTTCAGGTCCGAATCTAGACAAAAATTGGACCAAAATCGGACCTGAAAATGGTGAATGGGGACGCACCAGACCCCTGCTGTGAGCCGCTCCGCACGGCAGTGTTAACCCAGTCTAGGAAAAAAAAAAAAAAAAATGGACAAAACTCTGCTTTAAACATACAATTATGTAAGATAGTTACAGGATGTGAGGACAGTAGTAACAAAGCAAGGGCATATAAAAATTTGGAAGACATTTTTACCTAAAAATCCCATTTATGATGCAAACATCAGGATTTTTTTGTATTGTTAAACACTTGCCTGTATGGTTTAAAGTAGACTTAAAAAGGCATAATTGGACTTAAAAAGGCATTGGATAAAGGAAGGGAGGGATTTAACCCCTGTAAGGTTGATTTTTGATATTTATGTCCCACTGGGGAGATTTCCCTTCACTTCCTGTCCCATATCTGAAACAGAACATGAGAGGAAATCTCTCCAAAGTTGACACCATACCAGAGTCTCACAACCTAGTGTCCCCATAGGAACATTTCCTTTCCTATTCATGTTTTGGTGACAAACCAAAATTTGGAATATTCTTTCCCTTTTCATCAGTGATAACGTTAAAAAAGCAAATAGAGAGGGGGAATCTCCCTAACAGGGACAACAATAAAAATCTGACGGGTTCTAATCCCTCTCCACTCCATCTAAATTTAAACCATTTCGCCTTTAATTGTATTTCAATTTACACTTTTGATGCAGATGTAGAAGATAGATGCCATAATATAAGAATAAGTCAAGACAAATAACAGTCATTTTAGAAGTTCCCCAACATGCTAATACATTTGAAGGGAAACTATGTCAAGGACCTCATTGTTCTGAAAATGATCAAACATTCATAAGTATTTCACTGGATCCTGCACGGAGTTTTATACTTTTGTAGATTCCAGATGGGCTGCCTCAGAAGAGAGGTGCTAGTTATGTCCCAATCTTTGGCGATGAATGCATGCCTTTTCCCTCTCCCTTACCAATCTAGAAAACGTCTAATTTAGGCCACCTCCCTGGGCACTGTAGAAGACTAAGGTCTGACAAACACGCTGTAATAACACCTCTCACATTCTGGAATACAAGTTAGGAGGCCGTGGTAGGGTTGTTTTAATGGAGTGATCATGATGTTCACCATTTACAGCTGGGATACCAATTCAAAAGGGGAGGTATACTACAAAAGCAGTAACAGACATCAAATCAAAAGGTTTTCACTTCTTCATTTTGTGTGAACTTTACAATGATAACTCGAAAATATTCCACTTCTGCTGGGTATACATACAACTAATATGAAATAAATCTGCTTAAAGCAAACATCCAGCCATAAAAAAAAAAAAAAAAAATACACACTTACATTGTATAATGGTCACTTCCAAGTGTCTGTGTGTTTCATCAATTTTTTAATATATAACCCTGGGCCCCCAGAATTCCAAGGAGCCCTTAACCAATTTCGCTGTCAAGAGCTTAGCCCCACCTCCCTTCATGTCTATCAGCCCATCACTTCGGCAATGCGGTCTAGATGCTGGCATCCTAACAACCGATTATGTTGTCGGTTGACATCGGAGAGCCTGGGGATGTCCTTGTTTGCCACTCTCCATCAGCAATAAGAAAAATCACAATAGCGGAATGTGGCAGAGAAACCGAGGGAAAGAGAAAACACTGGCATACTAGTCAGTACCAGCGTGAAAATGTATTTGCTTTGTAAAAACAAATCACCTCCAATGTTGGGTGTCCTACGTGTGTCGATGCCGCTGCATATTAGTTTAGTTTTTTACATTTTAGCATGGGTTGCCTCAAGATTGTGCAGAAAAGTGTGCCTTGACCGAAAAAAGGTTGAGAAACAACAATCTGACAAGGCATGTAGGAGCCTGAAAGTTGACAATATACTAAATATGTATGTGCTTACTTTATTTGTTTCGGCCAAAAGTTTTTATTAGATTGCACGGAAATTAAACCTATTACAAAATGCACAAACCAACTGAATCAAATCAAGTAAATCTGCAATTTTTTGGATTCACCTAAATATACAGCAATAGATTTGACCAGTCTGTGGAGAATTGTGTAATAGAGGAGTTTTTGAATTATGTGATTCTCTGCAAAACAGACATATCTACAACCAATATTCTAGCAAAAAAAAAAAAAAACATTGCAGAGAATATATTCAGCTCAATTTCAATCACCAACACACACTGCCCCAATGGTTTCTGTTTGAGATGGACGGCCTTTGCCCTTCATAGCAATGGATTCAGAGGAGGGTCCTGCTGTTATGACAAAAAACTAGAACGCAAAGTCTTATGGGAATAACTGGATCCTGAATTGTGTCCCCCCCGACTCGAATCTCCTTTATTGGAAGGCTGAAGCTTTTTTCTGTGACAACAATATTTGGGGGATGGTGTCCATTGTTTGTTGGTATGTCTCTCTGCCCACATATAATTCTCCATAAAAAGTGTCCATGTCCCCTTTAGAAACTAATGTGACATCCACACATGGCCAAATGGTTAAGAAAGAGAAATATGTCCATAAGAGCCTGGACCAATTTTGTATAATAATTATCCACTTTATTGAATGCAGGCTCTCCTCACTCAACGATCAGGTTCCGTTCCAGCGACCAGGTTGTTAAGAGAATTGGTCGTTAAACAAGGAGCCACAAGTAATCAATATTTTAGGCATTCTTTACGCTACTATATTCTGAAAAAAAAAAAAAGGTCTAAACACAGTACAATAAAATGATGTACAGTGCATCGGTTGGGAGAGCTGGTCGTTAATTCTGAGTGGCTGTTAAACAGGTAAGTTGTTAAACGAGGAGTATCTGAACAAACTGTAGCAAGAATATTGGATATACAAACATGTGCTCACATAAAAGCTGGGACCCTTGCAGTGTGTATCGGCAGCTTGGTAGTATACGTCAAAAATGCACTTGTGGGTGGCAATACCGAAAGGGCAAAAAAGGATGGACTTCTCTGGGACTCGAAAAAGAGGCCATGCCTTGAAACTCGTTGTCTAGGAGACGGAGAACTCTTTACATCTCTGGTGATCCCTCACTGACTTCCGTGTACTGTGACACGGAGAGCGCCATACTTCCAGTGATGCGGACTTCAGCGTGTTCCCCCAAGCTTCAGGTGTCCACAGAATACCAGTATTTCCATTCCCAGAGGAGTCCATCCTTTTTGCCCCTATGGTCTGGCCACCCACAAGGGCATTATTGATTCTAGCACCAAGCTGCTGACGAGGGTTCCAGCTTTTATGGGAGCATGTTTCCACTTCCAAAATGCTTGCTACAGTTTGTTTATATCCAATAAAGTGGATAACTATTATGAATACAAGCCTGGACCAGGCTCTTCTTCTGGAATTTTAGATGGACTAAAAACATAATTTATCTTCCTTAACCAGTTCTTATGCCACATTAGTTCCTAAAGGGAACATGGACACAACTCAGGATTAATTACCATAAGACTTTTTAGGCTCTAGTGCTAGTTTTTGTCCTTTTAAGTTTCACTATATCAAGTGGTTACTAATGAGCAGCAGGAGTATGGGACTACATCATTTTTCAAAAATTTGGTTTTGTATCTGTTTTACAGGACTGTAGTGCCAAACTGTTTTGTGTTTTTTTGGTTTCCTGTTATGAGTGGCGTGCAGTTGTATGCAGTGGGACCTCTCTGCCATTAAATTAAGGATCTGACGCAATAGCCATTTCTGGATAGAAATGGAAACACTTCGTAAAAGGTTGTCATACTGAGCCTGGTTTATGACCACAGCATGCATAAATATAGCTGCTGCCCAAAGCAACCAAATTCACATTGTGTGCTTGATATTTCTAATGCAGATTTTTCCCCACTCGGAATGTTACTGGTGGCTATGAGTAATATGATTAATATTTAGCACAAGTCCGTTAATTAGGGCTGATAAAATCCAACCACCATCCAACTACGACTTAAGCCAACTGGCAATGATGTTTTTATACAGATCACTTTAGCCCACACTATGGAAGAACGCATGTTGACAATCTGTGCATTTTATTTTAAAATGAAGCCTATAAAAGACAGAGGCCCATCTGTCATCAATGTGTAAAATGGAAAATCTTATTTTGCAGGCTGAAGTAAACGAGTGTGAAAGCAATTGATCGATTCATTCCAATGCGGTATCTCATAAATATTAGAAGAGGTGCCAGCTACTCCTTAATGGAATCTGAAAAAGCGCTCAGTGGGGAAATTCAAAGCTGTACAGTGATGACTAAATAGGATCATTCCTAGGAGTGCACAGGGGCCGATGGAATGAATGCTCTACTACGGAACCCATTAACATGCACAGTTAAAAGATGCAGCTTGATGCCTAAACCAAGCAACTAGCTACTAATAGCCGAAATCAAGTAGATCCTGGAACTGACACTTAATACATTATGGTAGAAGCAGAAGCCACAACTGGCATTCAGGATAGAAAGCTAAGCCATTTCTATTGGAAGAGGTATAAACAACAGGATAAATGGTAACATATTCCTACTATTTTAGGGTCTCTACTCAATAAGGTTCCTCAATGCTCATGGCCCCATCTGAAAGTTATGAGTTTTACTGGGGGTACTGGGCATCTCCTGTGGTCCCTGCTAAGGTAGAACCAGTTTATAACTAGTTCCTGACAGGTCTGAGTGCTTGTTATATATAGTGAGAAAGATTTTTTCATTGCCAAATGTTTCACATGCATGCAAGAACATTGCAATTATTGACCACCTAAACAACTTGATAAACTCCCCCCCCCCCCCACGCCTAGAGTCACAAAAATACAAAAAAACTTAATCTGGAAGAATCCAGCTGATAAGCCAATAACTGCTGGAAAGCCTGCTCACCTCAGAGAGAAAAAGTCTTACGACGGATGCTTTCCCACATAGCAATCAGGCTTACTAAATGCAGAAGCCCTCAAATGGAGGGGGAGGTCGCAATGAGGAACGTTTGAGAGTACAAGCCCTTAGTCAGCTTTCACATATGGGGAATGTACATGTACCCCTTTTTATTACAGGATAACCCCATCCCTTCAAGTGGATGCCTTGCTGTAAATGTTCAACATTAATACATGGCTGATGTAACCTGCTACACATTACACCAGTATATAGACTCTCTCATACCTGCAACGCTGAACAAGAAACCCCAGGTATTTTAAAGCCTAATCTATCCCTCCCAGCTGCCCTAATGCTCCTTCCCACATATTGTTCTTTTTCTCCAAAAAGGGCAAGGAACACCCCCGTGATAGAGGATTCACTCGGTGCGGAGGATAATGTGGATTCCAGAATCCGTGAACACCGGACCGCTCATTTCTCCTGGTCGCATAGCAAAGGTAGCATCTTCAAATGGTTTCTGCATGGCCCCTGTAGGACACAAAAACAGTTACAGGCATTTTAGAGAAAACCGTATTAAAGAAACAAAAAACAATCCTTTCAGCATGTATGCACGCCTTGAAAAGTCACACAAGTTGAAAGAAATGTTGTAGCACTGTGATAGCCCACCGCTAGGTGAACTAGGCAGCCGCCTGGGGGGCACGGCGACGCCCCCTGACTTCCCTACTAGCCTGGCCGGGGAACACAAGGGGCTTAAGACCGACACCCTACACAGGGCTGGGGTGCTGACTGACTCTCTGCTGGCTAATCCATGGAGGACACATGTCACAGCTGCTGCTGGAGGTCAGCAGCAGCTCAGTGAGGAGGCCAACACTGAGCCGGCTCCCAGGAGTCAGAGGACAGCTGAGGGGCAGAGGAGGCGGGCAACATGTCTTAGGATGGAGGAGAAGTTCTGCTGCCCCGGTGAGTCCACTCTGACAATCAGCAGCAGGCTGTAAGTGGACATTGGACGCGGGCGACAGGGCTGGTAGTGATCTTGCCTAGGGTGCAAAATAGTCAAGCACCGGCCCTGCAGCCATGGACAAAGTTTTGAGAATGACAAAAAATATTAATTTTCACAAAGTCTGCTACCTCAGTTTTTATGATGGCAATTTGCATATACTCCAGAATGTTATGAAGAGCGATCAGATGAATTGCGATTAATTGCAAAGTCACTCTGCCATGAAAATGAACTTAAAGTGGGGGTCCACCTATCTATCATTTTTTTTTTGGAGTTCATTCACAAACTTTTCTTCTCATGATTATCTACTCACATGTTCTGTGTAATAAGTCCACCTGTGTCCGATTTTGTTGTAAAGAATAACTTATAAAATTCACTGCAGGCGGTTTCCATCTTCATTGTGGGCATTTGAAGCCCACAAGCATGTATTTCCTGGATGCTCCCAGCATTCCTGTGCTCCCAGCATTCACTGAGATGTTGTGATGACGCTGTTGCACAATGCATGCTGGGAAGCCTGAGACTAGCTCCCAGGGGACTGTGGGAGGTCTGGGAGAGGCTAGAAACACGACTACTCCCATGGGAGGAAAACCAGGAAGTGCTAAGATTAGAAAAAAAAAAAAAAAGGTAATTACGGCGATTTAAATTTTTTTACACAGCATGTCAGCATCTAGGCAAGGAAGAAAATGCATAGAGATAAATGTTCAAAATTTGGGTGGAACCCCGCTTTATTCCCAAAAAAAACAAAAAAAAAAAAACAAAAACATTTCCACTGCATTTCAGCCCTGCCACAAAAGGTCCAGCTGACATGTCAGTGATTCTCTCATTAACACAGGTGTCAGTGTTGACGAGGACCAGGTTGGAAACTACTCTGTAATGCTGATTGAGTTAGAATAACAGACTGGAAGCTTTAAAAAAAGGGTGGTGCTCAAAATCATTAATCTTCCGCTCTTAACCATGGTTACCTGCAAGGGAACATGTGCAGTCATCATTGCTTTACACAAAAAGGGATTCGCAGGAAAGGATATTGCTGCTACTAAGATTGCACCTAAACCAACCATTTATCTGATCATCAAGAGAGGTTCAATAGTTGTGAAGGCTTCAGGGCGCCCAAGAAAGTCCAGCAAGCACCCGGACCGTCTCCTACAGTTGATTCAGCTGCAGGATTGGGGCACCACGGGGCAGAGCTTGCTCAGGAATGGCAGTAGGCAGGTGTGAGTACATCTGCACGCAGAGTGAGGAGAAGACTTTTGGAGGATGGCCTGGTGTCAAGAAGGGCAGCAAAGAAGCCACTTCTCTCCAGGAAAAACATCTGATAAACGCCAAGCATTGATTATGCAAGAATGGGCTGCCATCAGTCAGGATGTGACTGATGGCAATAACACGTATAAAATGCTTATAATTATACTTCAGTATACCATAGTAACATCTGACAAAAAGGATCTAAAAAAAACTGAAGCAGCAGACTTTGTGAAAATTAATATTAGTGTCATTCTCAAAACTTTTAACCAGGGCTTTAATCCCTTACATATACCCAGTGAAGTGAATGGCCTCAGGCGATACACAGGGATGAAATTACTACTACATAAGTTGTACCTGTTTACCTGCAGTCCACATCCATTCATAGTACAGAATTTATACTGCTTGTCAGAGCTTCCAGAAAGCAGGGGTCCAGGGGCTGAAGTTACACTCAGCTCTTCTCACTGAGCTCAGCAGACTGGAGGGAAGGGATAGGAAGGGACACCCCCAGCACACAGGAACAGAGCTGAGGATGTCAATCACAGGCTGTGTGCTGGAGCTCTCCACCCCCTATCACCTTTTTACCTCTTGGTGTCAGGAAAACTAATCCAAAATGACTCAGATAGCACAGGACCAAGGCAGCAGACAGAAATGACACTTGGGGGGAGATTTACTAAAACTGGTGCTCAGAATCTGGTGCAGCTCTGCATTGTAGCCAATCAGCTTCTAACTTCAGCTTGTTCAATTAAGCTTTGGCAATAAAACCTGGAAGCTGATTGATATGTATGCAGAGCTGCACCAGATTTTGCACCAGTTGTAGTAAATAACCCCCGCAGTGCTCTGGATTGACATAAGTACACACTATAGAGGGATATGCTTTACTCATTATTTCATGTCTGCGGTTTACAACCACTTTAAAAAGGAAAATTCCACTTTTATTAAAAGCTTAATAGGTTGTATAAAACTGCCAAGAAACCAGTAGGAGGTAAAGTAACGATTCAGCCACACTATTGGTCAGGGACGTGGCACATTGTTTTGACAGAACAGTCATGTGTAGAAAGCAGGATATGGGGGGGGCCACTAATTGTTTTGTGGGGCGTCAAACCGTGCAGCCGCCACCCCCCACCCGGGTCGGTGCACTTATCTCAACCAAAGGTGGTTTTCCCGGCTCTCCTCCGCAGGCATGACAAGCGGGCATCTCCTTCCCCTGCTCGGTGGCTTCCGTCTCCTCCCTGGCGGCCAATCAGAACGATTCTCCGTTTGGCCAATCGGGACGCGCGTCTCACACCCGCGCTTCCTGATTGGCAGAGAGGAGAGTCAGTGTTATAATAGCAAATTAATATTTGCTACTCTAACACACCTGGGTGGGCTCCGAGTGCAATGCTCTGCGTCCGGAGCCCATCCAATTTTGAAGCCTATTAGAGCATCTGGCTTTAATCAGGTGCTTAAAAAAAAAAAAAACCCCGCCACTGTAATTCATGCGCCCGGCATGCTGAAAGGGGCCTGACATATGGGGGTGGTGGCGGCAATGGAAAGGGGAGGCTGCGCCAGTGCGCTCTTAAAGGACGGGCCGCCCCTGGGTGGGGTCATGTCTCATTCTAGAATTAAAGTTGGTATCTGTTAAAAAGATGACCTTTGATGTTCTATAAGCCATCTGGAAGTACATGACAGCACCTTTAGCTGTCCTCTTCTCACCTGTCATCTTGCAACTTAGCAAGCTGAAAATGAACACAACTGCACTTTACACTTTAGTGCTACCTGCTGTTTTGCCCATCACAGCTTTTGAGCACAAATAGAAATGTAATTTAAAGCAGAAATTTGGTATGAATAACCGCTTTCTATCCTTCAAACTTGGATGGCTGCACAAAATATCATCCGCTTTATTATTTTAATGACATCTTCAATATTAAAAGCAAGACATGAGTCAGGAGTAATAATTGAGATGGTGTGACATTGACTTCTTTCAGCCCACAAAGTATCTTGCTTTTACTACTGAAGATTTCATTGCAACAATTAAAAATAAATGTTTTTAGAGTGCAGGCTTTCAAGTTTCCTGCATTTATCTACCTGTACAATTCAATGATCTGGACTAGCACCCGTCTTTAGTGAGAAGTGTAGAGCAGGGGGTAGGCAACCTTAAAGAAGTGGAGATCTACCTGAACAACATGGGAGAACTCAAAGATCACGGAGCACAGTGTCGCTTCTTCACGCCCGATTTAAACCTCTAATTGCCATACTATCGGGTTGCAATCACGTGCCTTGCACGGCAATCATGAGTTTAAATCAGGTGCTTCACCAAACCCGCAGACTATAATAGAAGTCTATGACTAAGTGCAGCAAACCCACAGGTACACTGCACCCACAGTGTGGGTAAACAGGCAGAAAATCAGTGTGAAAGCAGGCCTATACTATTACGCCCAGTGTATTCCTTCACACTGACCTGAAGATCTCTTCTTTCCTGCTGCTGGAACCACTCTGGAGACCGCCAGGTGGGATAAGAGGTGGAGTGCAGTTGGTATCACTCTGCATTGGACAGGAGCCACAAAGGAGGCATCAGCTTATGCGGCTCTTGCTCCCTACTACAGCTCCAACTTTGCAAGTAGACCCTCTGCATTGCACTCAGTTTGAAGCTCTGGGATGGCGGGTCAGCAAGCCCAGACTGCGATCTACCAGTCACCTGGCCGCGATCTACTGGTTGCTGACCCCTGGTGTAGAGGATTGTTCACGGCTAGCTCTCCTTGAGCAGCAGCTTTATATTTATTAGCTTTTTACCCATCCCATAGCTCTGTGATTTTCGTGATGCAAGTACCTTTTGGAACCTTGCTTTTTATATTAATTACCCAGCCACCAAAAACGGCTATTATTGCTTGCGAGCAGTACTGTCAATGTTCTGCCCACAAAATGATAGCATGTCAAAATGTTTAATGAGCAGTTATTTATTTTTTTTAATTTGTTATCCTATGACCCATTAAACTATGTCTGAGGGAAAAATAAATATAATTAAAAAAAAAAAAACTCTTAAAAAGTGGTTGTAAAGGCTGAAGGTTTTTTACCTTCATGCATTCTATGCATGATGATAAAAATTAAAACCTTCTGTGCTGCCCGCCCATCAATACTTACCTGAGCCTGATGCACAGCTGTGCACGGGAGCAGCGGCTCTCCCAGGTCTCTCCCCTCATTGGCTGAGACAGCAGCAGGAGCCAATGGCTCTCACTGCTGTCAATCACAGCCAATGAGAAGAGAACAGGGGTTGGCGCTGAGCCGCACTCTGTGTGTCTCAGACACACAGAGGTTGCTCAGGAGCGAGCATAAGCAAGTGCCCCCATGGCGACACCCAGCAGCGGGGGGGGGGGGGGGTTCAGAGGCAGGAGAAGTGGATTGGGGCTGGTGTGTGCAAAACCATTGCACGGAGCAGGTAACAAGTTTTTTGTTTTGTTTTAAAACTGAGCCTTTAATGTTACTTTAATCTGCCAGAGATCCAGTTCTTCCTAGCGTCCTGTTTGGCCTGACAACACGATGTCTCTGCTACACTGAAATCCCAAACAGTGTAGCCAGCTCTGCCTACTGAACTAAACAACTACACCTATCCCCTCCTCTTCACATTCTTACATTGATTTATTTTTCCAGCAAAACAAATACTGCTGCCTTGACTCCAAAGAGCCTGCCCACATGCTGTGTGTAGGAAAGGGTGCTTTTGGTAGATAAGTTCTGCAGGTATGTCATCACAAAGGTCTGTAATTCACCAGGAACGAGGCAAAAATAAAAGGGATGATAGGACAAGAAGTTTATAAAGGTAACAGGTAAAGCAGAAACAAAATAAATACTTACCTCTAGCAAATGCTCCCAAATCCCCTCCAGCTTTGGCAGAACTGCAATCACTGAACTGAGAGGCTAGAGCTTCAAAATCCTCATCACCAGATTTGATTTTCTGTATATAACCTACAAGAACACAAAGCAAACAGCTCAACACCAGGAAATGACCGAGTGGAATTCTAATTCATTTTATATAGAATCTCATCAGTTCATCAGAGCAGGTTTTACCAAGCAAGTTCCTCCATCAATAGGATGGACTGATGGTAACACCACAGCAAATAAAAAAACAAAATTATTATTTAGGACCCATTCACACCACACCTCAAGAAAATGTGCTTTGTGTGAGTGTTTAGGCAAAAGACACCCCATCCAAAATGAATGGGCTGCAACGCACTTTAACCACCTGGATACCAGGCCTTTTTCTGACAGTTGTTGTTTACAAGTTTAAAGCAGTATTTTTTGATAGAAACCCACAAACTTTATATTTTTTTAGCAGGGACACTAGAGAATAAAATGATGGTCTTTGCAAATTTTTATGTCACACGGTTTTTGTGCAGCAGTTTTTCAAACGCAATTTTTTTTGGAGAAAATACACTTTAGGCTCCAAAGTTGCGACTTTCATGCAACCTCTCTGTTAACATTGAAGTCTATGTCCCTCAAGTTGCATGAAAAAAAAAACCCATAATATATTCCCCAATTTTTTTGTATAATATGAAAGATGTTATGCCAAATAAAGAGAATGGGGCCAAACTATGGTACTTAAAGTTGCTTATCCCTATGAGAAGCCAATGTTGGCACCAGATCCCCCCCCCCCCCCCCCCCGAGCTCAGCGGGGGCTGCAGCACAGGAGGTTTTTCATCTTAATGCATAGAATGCATTAAGGTGAAAAACCATGAGACTTTACAACCCCTTTAAGTCAAAATGTTGAGCACCCCTGGTTTACATCAACATCAGCAAGGAAGCAATCACGATGAAAAAAAAAGGTCATCACCATTTACAATGTGAGCCTAAATGAAAGATTTTTATATACATATATATAGTAATAAATATATATTATTATATATATATTATATATATTAGTAATAAAATTGTTATTTTATTTATGCAGCAGCCCAAAGTAAAAATGATCATACTGTGCCAACGCTTATCTTGAGCAAGTATATTTAGATTCCATTGTTATTTCTTTTTGTTGAATATAATGGAGTTAGAGGACTCCAGTCGGCTCCATGGCGTACAGAAAACATTGAAAATAGGATAAAATATTCACATTTAGAAATACTCGAAAAAGGTGGGTTCCACTTTCACACACACATCATTGCTACACAGTTGAAGTTATATTAATTCCCTTTAAATTTCAATCTTCAGCCGCTGTGATTTTTCTAAAGCTTTTTTTCTAATTTTTTTTTTCTATTTTTCTAAAGCTAAAGCTTTTAAAATTAGTCTGTATACTGCATGTGCAGTGAACTGCAAATCAAATCACAGTAACACTGTAATTAGAGTTTTATTTTTGGTGGGATATGAGGGCTTGTGTTGACGGCACCTATTTGATCAGTATTAACTGACAGGTGTATTGGACCCGCAGCTGACCTTCTGACCAGCTTCAAAGTGGGTTTTGCATTTCCATAGACTGGTACATACAAAAGCCTGACACATATGGTCCTAATATTGGCATGTTCAACAGAAACCAGCCGACATTAACCTGTGTGTACAGCCGCCTGTCCGACTTCTGTCAAACGGGCATGCTGAAAAAATAGCAGCCAATCGGCATCCAATCATTTGCAGACTGGTGTGGTCTGGTGGTGGAGCAGTCTCCCTGTCAGAACACAATAGCTTAGCGGGAATCGAATAGTTAGTACAGCGAGCTTCTCCTGTGCGCCTTCGTTTATTTCATTCAGCCAACTGGGTTGAATGGGAAAAAGAAAAAATAAATAAAATAAAAAAAAAAAAAAAAAAACACACAACACCCCACACTTTAAAAGCGATTGTAAAGTCTCGATTTTTTTTCCTCTAAAAATAATCATGTTATACTTAAGGGCTCTGTTGCAGTGGATTTGCATAGAGCAGCCTGGATCCTCCTCTTCTCGGGTCCCTCTTCTGTGATCCTCGCCCCTCCCTTCTGTTCAATGCCCCCACAGCTCCCTGTATCCATTCAGACAGGGACCCCCGAGACAGCCCTGCCCCCTCACTCCCACTCCCAATTGGCTAGCTGACTTTGACAGCAGTGGGAGCCAATGGCGCCGCTGCTGTGTCTCAGGAAGGAGAATCTCGGATGGCTGAGACACTCGTGGACATCGCTGGACCTCAGGTAAGGATTGGTGGGGCTGAGGGGGGTTGCAGCACACAGAAGGCTTTTTATCTTAATGCATTAAGATAAAAAAAAAAAAAATCTTCTGCCTGTACAACCCCTTTAGGGCCTCCTGCACACTGGACGTTATAAAAACACCAGTAGCATTAGCTGTAGAATGAGTTTTGTAGCATTTTTCTGTTTTTTTTTAGCAAAACTTTAATCTCACAAAAGCTTATGGATCAAAAACGCTGATAAATGCAGAATAGCCACGTTTTTCAGCGTTTTTAAGCATTTATCAG
This sequence comes from Lithobates clamitans, assembly GCA_037952925.1. NCBI lineage: Eukaryota > Metazoa > Chordata > Amphibia > Anura > Ranidae > Lithobates > Lithobates clamitans. The sequence goes on from JBBGZY010001301.1 coordinate 1,660,996, forward strand.
AGCTAGAGCGTTTTTACAGCTAAAAAACCCCTTGAACCCACTAGTTGTGGGGTTTTTTGGCAGCCAGAAAATGCCCTGCTAAAAAAACGCTGATAACAGCCTATGTGTACATGGACACATAGGATAACATGCTGTGGAGTTTACTGGCTGCAGAAAAAACACCCAAAGCCAAAAACAGCAGGTGTAAAAACGTCCAGTGTGCATGAGGCTTAAGTGCGTAACAGGCTTAAGCCCCTTGTTCACATGAGAAGTCCAAATCGCATGGCAAGTCGCACCCTATTATCGGCAATGGTACTGTTCAAATTGGTGTGACGCCGACTTTGAGGTGCCACACTGATTTGAAAAAAGTTTCTGCACTATTTTTTGAGATTTCAGGTGCGACTTGCATTGATATCTGTGCATTAGGTCACACAGATGTCAGCCAAGTCGCACTGACCTGTGGTTTTAAAATCCTGTGATTTCAAATGAAGTCACACAATTTCAAAGCCACATTCGGTGTGAACGAGTGCCAAGGGCTCATTCACACCAGGTCTGTTGAGCTACATTGATTGATACAGCCCCAATGTAAGGGCATAGGGGCGCATTATATGGAGCACGATGCACCCCAGCTGGTGTGAAACAGACCTAAGGGATGCAGATGCTGCAAATGTTCTCATTACAACACAGAGACTGCAGTAAGGGGTTCAAATGAAGGCCAACCCACACATTCAGAAAGAAACTTGAGAAAGCATATGGTAATGTGAGCATTTTTTTTTTGTAACACAACAGAGAAAGACCTGAATTTTTAAAACATGACTGACAGAATCATTGCAAGATATGTAGTTTATTAGGGATATTTTTTTGCTGAAAATTGGTATTAAATATCCTAGTACTGATCAACTGATGTGTTAATACCCTTCTGGATCTCCATATTTTTAGAGAGATCCTGTGCTATAATAGGTTCTACCTGAAACTGAAAGATCTGGAAGACCAAGAATAATGCACTTGTCGTCTCAGTAGAAGAGTCACATTTCTCAGGCATACAGCAACCAGAATCCACATGTCATTCTCAGTAATTTAGTGAGCTCAGCTGGCGGGATGCAGAATGGATGAGCAGATACACTTCACCTGACCATCGGAGATAAGGGCTGGGTTACACCAGGTCATAGCGCAGTGGGGAGTGGTATGCCAGCAAACATTTGTTTCTGACCAGCATTAATTAAAAGAAGTCATTTACAGCCGACTCTAAATCAAATGCACTTCAGAAATGGACAGGTCCTCTCTGCTGCATAAGCTGGCTGCCTGACAGTATTGACAAGTCCCTGAATTTTACATTACCAGATAATTGTGCTTTTGAGAAACACCTACGGCAGCTATAAGCAAGATCTTTGTTAAAGCGGAGTTGCACCCAAAAATGAAACTTTCCAGTCAGTCCCCCCCCCGGTGTCACATTTGGCACTTTTTAGGGGGGAGCAGATGTCTAATACAGGTATTTGCTCCCACTTCCGGCGATAGATCGCCGCAGATTTCGTGGCAATCTACGCCATGTCCGGCCCCTCCTCCCTGCTGTCTTCTGGGAGACACACAGGTCCCAGAAGACAGCAGGGACCAGTCAGAATGCATTGCACGACTCGCGCATGCGCAGTAGGGAACCAGGCTGTGAAGCCGCAAGGCTTCACTTCCTGATTCCCTTACTGAAGATGGCGGCGCCTCCACCCGGGAGCCGAGGGACAGATCGGCTTCGGGTGAAAACATCGCGGGCGCCCTGGACAGGTAAGTGCCCTAATATCAAAAGTGCAGTATTTGTAGCTGCTGACTTTTAATTTTTTTTGTGGCGGAACTGCGCTTTAAGAGGACTCCTTAAATAATGAGTGGGGGGACTGACAAGCTTCCACTATCACAAAAGCTGCAGGATCTAAGGCAGCTCCGTGGAGCTCTTGGACTTTCTTTGATACAGCACAGCCTACCCATGTATTTAATATGTGCTGCTTCCTACCACTATGAACGGGCCTTGGATGCCTATTAAAAAGCAATCTGATTTAGAGGATGGGCAGTGTTGCACAGACAGCAAAGTAGCTCTAACTGATAGCAGCCGCATAGCTATCATACAAATGCAAAATTTCTTTCCTGCAACCACGGGCTGCAGGAAAGAAAATTGCATGATTCCCCCATCAACACAGCCATTGTCTTCTCCCAGCGCGGGGTGGGACACGACCGTCCCGCCTAGAGAAGACTGATTATCGCTAGCAGCTATAGTAACCGCTAGCTATTATTACAAGACAATCCAGCAGGCTGGTTGTACCCAAGTTGATCGATCAACTCGGTACATTCAACTTGCCCATTAACGTTTCGCATCTCGGGCGGTTCAGCAGAAACCTGCCAAGATTTGAACCATGTATTGCCAGCCTAAGTAAGGAGAGCCCGCAGAGCTTATTTCTTTTCTATGTAAAAGGTGTAAGATAAAGAGCTGTAATGAATATCCTTTATATGCTTACCTACCATTAATAAGTTCTAAGGCCTCATCTTTGGTGCGTGTGATTCTCTCTTGCCGCCATGATGAAGGACGCCTGGACTGGTTATGCTTTACCAATAAATGAGAACATCGCACTTTGCTTGGTTCACCTTGCCCATTCTTCCCTCCTGCAGAAGGTCGCTCCCACTGGCTGGCATTAGTCATGTGGTTGAAATAGTAAACACGTCCTGTAAGGGAAGAGAGTTTATGAAAATAGCACATACAACATATTTTCCACAGAACTCTCCTCAGTCGCTACTATAAAATAAGTTGAATCAATCTACATGCCAGGAAACCGATCTCCCCGACTCTTGTACAATGCAGATAAAACACATACTGCGTTTCCCCGAAAATAAAACCTCTTTCGATTTTCTAGGATGGCTGCAATATAAGCCCTACCCCAAAATACGCCCTAGTTAAATTCCTTGTAAGATCATGTAATCCATGCTGTAAAAGGATTACATGATGTCTAGCGTGTCTTTATATAACATTATTGTAGAAAATACCTTATATACAGTGCCGTGGAAAATACCTTAAATACAGTGCCGCTGGGCACTCATGTGACCCGACGGAGCTCTCCCCCTCTCCTCCTGGCTGATGTCAGCAGCCCCTCCCTCTGCAGTGCTCGGAGCGGAGCCGATGTCAGCGAGGATCTCGGCATCTCCCTCAGCAGTGCTCGGAGCAGGGAAGAAGAGCTCCGGCTGGTCATGTGAGCGACCAACGGTGCTTTAAATAAGGTATTTTCTACTATGTTACATAAAGACACACACACTGGACATTATATAATCCTTTTACAGAGCACATTAAATGATTTTACAAGGAACTACGGTTTATTTTGGGGATTACAGAGATGCTGACTCCTGAGCTGACATGGAGGGAGAGAGAGAAGGAGACAAATAAGACATCCCATGAAAATAAGCCCTAATGCATTTTTTTGTAGCAAAAAATAAATTTAAGTCCCAGTCTTATTTTCGGGGAATCATGGTAGGTATGAAGAGATTTAGTCAAATAAGGTCAATTTATCTCTTCACACTGCAGATACATATTAAGGAAACTTTCTTAACCGCTTCCTACCCAGCCACTGTACATATACAGCTGGATGGGACAAGCATCCTTCTGGGAGGACATGCCCGTACGTCGTCCCAGAACTGTGCCTCGTGCGCGCCCCCGGGGTATGCATCAGCAAAATCCTGTGACCACCAGATCAGAGTACCCCGGTACCATGGGATCGCTGTGTTCATATGTCCATTTATTAAGCCATTGAGAACTACTGTGATCTGTATGATTGATCAGTGATAACATGGTACAGGGCTATGCAACTCCTCCCTGTATGTGATAGCTGTAGCCAATGACCGCTATCACAGTAGTTCTCAATGGCTGCAGGAATGCAGCTGAGAACTGACAGAAATGATTGCTTATACAGCCATCATGGCTGACTATATACACAATAGTTTATACTCTTCAACCAGACCAAATATACACCGATTTGGGTTGTTGTCACCAAAGAAATGTAGCAGAAAACATTTTAGCCTAAACTTCTGAATAAAAGAATATAGGCAAAATTTTATAAGAAAGAAAAATTTGTTTTTCAAAATGTTTGGAGTTTATTTGCATATACAGTGGGTATCGAAAAGAAAAACCCCCCTCCTTAAAATAATCACTTTTTTTTTGCTTTGCAGCCTAAATTGAAGACAGACACATATTTTGCTTTATCCAGCTGTTTTACTCAGTACAACTTAAAACATCCAAGTGAAAGATATAACACCATATTGTCAGAGAAAAAAAAAAAAAAAAAAAGAAAAAAACAGAATCACTAAGTTGGGAAAATAGATGGCCCCTGTGCGTCAGTATTTTGTTGAACCACATTTTGCTATACCACATTTTGCTATAAGGCGTAACTCCACTTTTGTTGAGAAAAAGAAATTCTCCCCTCTGCGTGATCTATGTACATTACAAGGATTATAACAACCTTTGTTGCAGATTCCTACCTTTTGTTATTCAGAAGAAATCATTGTTTGTTCCTCTGTGCTGAGTGAGTCTAATGGGAGTGGTTTCATAATTATCAGTCAGCTGCGGCACCTGCAGAGCACTAATGAGGAAATCTGCTGGGCCTGCATTCCTTTAGACATGTTCCTATTGGAACTATCTCACCCAAAAAAATGTCATTTTGTTGTAGGGGATGCCTGAAATCTGACTTGTATCATAGGCAGACTTCTGGGGAAATTGGTGAGCCAATCACAAAAGAAGGAAATAATGTTTCTGGGGAGTGATCAGTACACTCTGTGTACAGAACAACTCCATGTAGCCATATTGCAATGCATTTATAGAAAATTACAGCAGTTACAGATTGAAAAGGAAAGGTCATTTTTAACAACATTCAATTACAATAGGACTTGTATCGCAATTGTACAGGCTATATTATTTTTTCTTTATTTGCTATTTTTCTCCCCCCACAAAAGTGGAGTTACTTGTTAATTACAGCCGTTAGTCTGTAGGGATATGTCTCTACTAACTTTGCACATCTAGACTGCAATATTTGCCCTCTATTCTTTGCAGAACTGCTCAAGTTCAGTTAAATTGGATGGTGACGGTTTGTGGACTGCAGTCTTCAAGTCATTCCACAGATTTTCAGTGGGGTTTAAGTCTGAGCTCTGACTAGGCCATGCAAGAACATTCACCTTTTTCTCCTTCAACTTTTGGTTTAGACAATAACCTTCTCAATGGCACACAAAGCCATTTGACTTTCAACTGTCATCAGTTGTCATTTTGATTACCTCAGCATGAAAAGAGCTTTCCTAGAGCATTTCAGTCCCTGGTAATACAACTGAAGCAAACAATCAACTTAGGGTGGCAAGGGACTGTCAAAAGATCTCCGAGTTAAAGTTGTGGACAGGCGACCAGGAGATGGATACAAAAACATTTTAAAGGTTTTATCAATGCCTAAAAGCACAGTGAAGTATACTATAAAGAAGTGGAACGTGTTTAGTATAAGACAGACCCTCCCTGGATCAGGATGTTGCTCCAAACTTGATGAAAGAGCCAGGAGGAAACTTTTCAGAGAGGCCTACAGCAGCTATGAAACAGTTGCAGGAATTTATGACAGAGTGGTTATTGTGTACATGTGACATCAATATCACAAGTCCCCCACAAATGTGGCTCGTATGGGAGGGTTGCAAGAAAAAAGACACTCCTCAAAAAAGGCCACATGCAGTCATGACTGAGCTTTGCCAAAATGCACCTTGAAGATTCTGAGGCCACGTGGAAAAATTGTAATGGTCAGATTAAACTGATTTGCCACCAACACCAAATATGTCAGGTGGAAATCCAATACAACACACCATCCATATAAACACCATTCCTACAGTAAAGCATGGAGGTGGTAATATGTTATGGGGGTGTTTCTCTGCAGCAGGCACTAGAGCAATTGTCAGGATAGACGTGAAAATGGATGGGGCAAAATAGCGTCAAATTCTTGAGGAAAACCTGCTGCCCTCTGCCAGAAAGTTGTCAATGGGAAGAAGGTTTACCTTCTGCAAAGAAGAGTGTGCAAATATTGCAAAGTCTAATAGGGGTGCACCGAATGGGTGCTGAAACTGATACCAAAAATGAAAAATACACTAGGCCGAAAACCGAAACTGACTTTAAAAATATTTTTATACAGATGGCCAGAGACTGCAGACGTGGTACAGGACACGGCCAGAGACTGCAGACGTGGTACAGGACACGGCCAGAGACCGCAGACGTGGTACAGGACACGGCCAGAGACCCCAGACGTGGTACAGGACACGGTCAGAGACCCCAGACGTGGTACAGGACACGGTCAGAGACCCCAGACGTGGTACAGGACACGGTCAGAGACCCCAGACGTGGTACAGGACACGGTCAGAGACCCCAGACGTGGTACAGGACACGGTCAGAGACCCCAGACGTGGTACAGGACACGGTCAGAGACCCCAGACGTGGTACAGGACACGGTCAGAGACCCCAGACGTGGTACAGGAGATCAAAGCAGCCTCACCAGGTTCCTTTAAATGCAGCCTACCAGTGCCCATCATTTTCAGCCTGCCTGTGCCTTACCAGTGGCCATCATGCAGCCTGCCTTAGTATGTCAGACAGGATCAGGACAGGGCAGTGTTAGCAAAGCAAAGCCAAGAACAGTGCTCTATCTATGAAGGAAAGCTGTCAGCACACCACATTAAGAAGCAGCTTGTCGGTATGATCAGCGGGAGGAGCATGGTCAATGTGTAGCATCGCGGGGGGTTAAGAGTGCAGGACTTGTTGTTTGACATGCTGTTAGAAACCATGAGCCCATTCGTTGAAGCGAGCAGGCTAACTGTTTCTAACAGCATGTCAAACAAGTCCTGCACTCTTAACCCCCCGCGGTGACCATGCTTCTCCCACTGATCATACTGACAAGCTGCTCCTTAATGTGGTGTGCTGACAGCTTTCCTCCATAGATAGAGCACTGTTCTTGACTTTCAGCCACCTCATCGAGGAGGGAGGGGAAGAGGGAGGGGGAGGAGAGGAGGACTGGAACGCTTCAGAACGACAGCCCCGTACTGGGCGGCACCCCGCACAGGCCCCTCCCCATTTTCGGCATTATGCCGAAAAGGCCATTTTCTGCCCATATGTTTCAGCGGCCGAAATTTCTGGCATCCCTAAAGTCTGCATGTGCAAGGATAGTAGAGATATATCCCAACAAAGTAAAGGCTGCAATTAAAAAAAAAAAAAAAAAAAAAAAAAAAAGGTGGTTCAACAAAATACTGACATAAGGGGGTGATCTTTTTTCCCAACTCAGTGATTCTGTTCAGAAATTGTTTTATTTTTTCTGACATGCTGGTGTTCTAAACACAGCTGGATAAAACAAACTGTCTTCAAACTGTTTTTGTCTTGATTTTCTATACCCACTGAATTGCAAAATAAATCCAGGAGTAATTAAATACCACCAAGAGTTTGGTCTCAAAAAAAAAAAAATTGCAAAAATTTTAATTGGGTACAACGTTGCATTAGTAATGGTCATTCAAAGTGTGACAGCTGAAAATTGGCCTGCGCAGAAGGAAAACAGTGTAAAAATATATATTTTTTTTTAAATTGTAAAAGTGCCTTGTCCCTCTGTACTCGCACACAAAGGCAAACTCACGCCTTGGTCCCGCACGTAAACAGCGATTACACCACAAATGCGCGGTATTGCCACAAACGTCAGAGCGAGAGCAATAATTCTAGCACCAGACCATTTCTGCAACTCTGAATTATTAACAACTTATAAAGCGTCACCTATGGAGATTTTTAAATACTGTATTTACTGTAGTGTGCACAATTTTTATGAGTGACATGTTTGGCATCTATTTACATGGCGTAACAACATATTTTACCAAAAAAAAATTGGTATTATATTGTATTTGTGTGCATAAAAATTAAACGGTATTATTTTCCAAAAATTTGCATTCAAAAACTTGCTGCACAAATGCTGTCCTGGCATGTGCCAGGAATTACTGTCACATTGGATGTGCTCTCAACCAAGCTGTCAAACCATCAAATGGCTGGTGCCATAACAGATCACATGTGCAGCACCGTGGCCGATGACAATCAGAGGCCAAGATAGCAGCTTCCTTGGCTGAAAACAATAGGGTTTAATATCACTTTAACCACTTGACAACTGGGCACTTAAACCCCCCTCCTGCCCAGACCAATTTTCAGCTTTCAGCGCTCTCACATTTTGAATGACAATTACTCAGTCATGTAATACTGTACAAAATTAATTTTTTGTCCTTTTTTTCATACAAATAGAGCTTTCTTTTGGTGGTATTTGATCACCTCTGGGTTTTTTATTTTTTGCGCTATAAATGAAAAAAGACCGAAAATTTTGAAAAAACACATTTTATTAGTTTCTGTGATAAAATTTTGCAAATTATTAATTTTTCTTCATACATTTTGGCCACAATTTATACTGCTACATATCTTTGGTAAAAATAACCCACATTAGTGAATATTATTTGGTCTTTGTGAAACTTAGACCCCATTCACACAGGGGCAACACGACTTGCAGGTCGCCTCAGCGAGGCGACCTGCAAACGACTGCCCAGGTGACTTGCAAAACGACTTCTGTATAGAAGTCTATGCAAGTCGCCCCCGAGGTCGTACAGGAACCTTTTTCTAAGTCGGAGCGACTTGCGTCCCTCCCCTTAGAATGGTTCCATAGCACAGAACGGGAGACGACTTGTCAGGCGACTAGGTCGCCTGACAAGTCGTCCCTGTGTGAATGGGCTCTTAGAGTCTACAAACTATGGTGCAAATCATAAAAAATTGATCACACCTGATATACCGGTGGCCTCATTTCTTGCGACCCGAACAAGTCAGGAAAGTACAAATACCCCCCAAATGACCCCTTTTTTGAAAGTGGACATTCAAAGGTATTTAGTAAGAAGCATGGTGAGGTTTTTGATGTTCTCATTTTTTCCCACAATTCTTTGCAAAATAAAGATTCCCCCCCCCCCCCCCCCCACACACAAAATTGTCATTGTAATAGGTTATTTCTCTCACATGGCATGTGTATACCACAAATAACACCCCAAAATACATTCTGCTACTCCTGAGTATTACGATACCATGTGTGTGGGACTTTTTCACAGCCTGGCCACATAGAGAGGCCCAACATGCAGGGAGCACCATCAGGTGTTCTAGGAGCATAAATTACACATCTAATTTGACTACCTATTACACTTTTGAAGGCCCTGGAGCACCAGAACAATGACACATGACACTGATGACAGATGGCACTGATACCTGGCACTGACAGATGGCATTGATATGTGGCACTGAGGACAGATGGCACTGATATGTGGCACTGATGACACGTGACACTGATGACAGATGGCATTAATATGTGGCACTGATACGTGGCACTGATGACACGTGACACTGATGACAGATGGCACTGATACCTGGCACTGATGACAGATGGCACTGATATGTGGCACTGATGACACGTGACACTGATGACAGATGGCATTAATATGTGGCACTGATGACACGTGACACTGATGACAGATGGCACGTGACACTGATGACAGATGGCACTAATATGTGGCACTGGGAACAGATGGCAGGGACATGACAGTGGGGACAGATGGCAGTGGGGACACTTTTTTTTCGTTTTTTTTTTTTTACACTTACCGCTGCAGCGGTTCGCTCTCCCTCCTCACACGCTGTCTCTGTGTAAGGAGGAAGAGCCGGCGATGAGAGATGATCTCATGTGTTTACATATGAGATCAACTCTCATTGGCACCGCCAATCGCGCTGAAAACGGACGCTATGATTGCCCGTTTTCAGCGATCTGTGACTAGACACGGCCAGCACAGAACTTCCCCGATGCGCGCCCGCGGGAGCGCGCATTGCAGAAGTAAACAGGACGACGTCCAGGGACGGCCTCCCGGCAGTTAGCGTCCGCGCTGCAGCCGTCTTTCGGCTATAGCGCGGGCGCTAAGAGGTTAAGGCATTCCTTGCATTAAGAGCTTAAAGTGGCACTAAACCTTCCTATCGTTTTACAGGGAAACACAAGCAGGAGGAGCTTCTAGTCCTTTGCTGCTGGTTACATGCCAACAGCCTTTGGAATACAGAATACAAAATAAAAAATTGAAACAAACCATTTTAAATTTTCATACAAATATATATTTGAAATCAAATCTATATTATTTTTTGGCAAAAACATGGTGTGGGTGGATTTCTGCCAGTCGCAGGCTGTCATACCCCTCCAGCCCGCATCTTAGAATATGGAGGTGACGTCTCTATCAATCTACATGTAATATCCCACCTATTGTGTTTAGCTGGTTAGTGGGCACGGAGGAGGGAGGGAGTGGACTGTCATTCACCACTGTGTACACACCCACATGTGTGACTCTATAGTCACATGGGCTGTTCAGATGTGATGGGGAGGAAATGCTCAGCTAATAAACTCACTGAAAACTGAGCATGTGCAGAGCTTCCAACACTGCTCTGCAAAATCCCTAGCTGAATTGGGGACATGAACAGAAGGTGGAGATAGAGAACAGCAGGATCAACCAGGTTTTTTGCAGAATACAGAAAACGAATCTCATAGTGACTGAGCGAGTATGAACAGCATGTAATACACCATTTGATTGTTATTTTTGATGTGGGTTTAGTGACACTTTGAGGTAAAACACGTTGAAGCTTTATAACCACTTTAACTAAACCTATTTTTATGCATTACTTACCCAGCATATGACATTGCATACAACACACACTGCAGATGCTTCTACCGTGATGACGGCATAAAAACTCAACTGCCAATGAGTGACCCGGTCTATAAAGCCTCCATATATACTCTATTCTTTGGTCTCTGCGACTGTGCTCTCCGGTCGTATTTTACCTCTCACCGCACCTCCTTTTTTTCCCAATCTCTTTGTATTAACATTTTTCCTTCATCACAATAACATCGTGAAACACACATAAAAATACATACAATGACATATTACAAAAAATAAAAAATAAATAAAAAAACCTTCAGCATCACTTAAAACTCTTCCTTTTTTCTTACTTCTCTTAGCACTGGAGGTCCCCAAAGGTTCTGTTCTTGGACCTCTCCTATTCTCAATCTACACTTCAGCTGATAGCCTCCCATGGCATCCAATACCATTTCTAAGCTGATGACACCAAAATGCATCTCTCTATCCCTCAACTCACATCAGTCTCCTCACATATCACTAATTTACTAACAGACATCTGCATGGATAACACCACTTCCTCAAACTCAAGCTGTCCAAGACTGAGCTCATATTTCTTCCCCCATGTGCCTCGTTTCCCTGACTTCTCGGTAAAGATCGACAGCACAACCATCAACCCGTCCCCGCATGCCAGGGTGTGAAGGGTAACTCCGAACGCTCCTTTCAGGCCCACATCCAAACCCTGTCCAAATCATGGCACCTCAACCTCTGCAACATCTCCAGAATACTCCCTTTCCAAACCAATGACACCACAAAGCGAATTCACTCCCTGGTCATCTCTCACCTCGACTACTGCAACTCCCTTCTCATTGGATTACCTTTACATAGACTATTCCCCCTTCAGTCCATCGTGAATGCTGCTGCCAGGCTCATCCACCTTACCAACCGCTCAGTGTCTGCTACCCCTCTCTGCCAATCCCTCCATTGGCTGCCACTCACCCAAATTAAATTCAAAATACTAATAACTTCAAAGCCATCTACAACACTAATCTAGTCTCAGAATACCAACCCAATCATCCTCTTCAGTCCTTCTGTCTAGTTTCCTTGTCACCTCCTCCCATGCTAACCTCCAGGACTTCTCCTGAGCCCCTCCCATCTTATGAAACTCCCTACTCCAATCTGTCCAACTATCTCCTAATCTATCCATCTTTAGACAATCTCTGAACACCCTTATTTTTAACCACTTGTGAACCGCCCACCGTACATATACTGCAGCAGGGCAGCTGCTTTGCACCAGATCACGTACCTACATGATCTGACATTTCCAGGTCTGAGGCATACACGCACGCTGCCAGCCCGCTCCGATCACACACAGCAGGAGCCCAGCGGTGGGTACCGCAGACTCGATGTCCGCAGGCCCCCCCGCCATTTCTTTAGTACACAGGCTGAACAGCAGTCTATGTAAACAAGGCAGATTGCCATTCTGTCAGTAGGGAAGGCATTGATCCTGAATTCCTGCAAAGCAGACACACAGATCTATGCCTTCCCTTAGTACAGGGGTCTCAAACTGGCGGCTCTCCAACTGTTGCAAAACTACAAGTCCCATCATGCCTCTGCTTGTGGGAGTCATGCTTGTAACTGTCAGCCTTTCAATGCTTATGAGACTTGTAGTTACGCAACAGCGGGAGGGCAAGCAATTTGAGACCCCTGCACTAGTACAAGCACCTCCCCCGCAGTACACAAGCACTAGCTAGGCACACAGTTAAGCCTTTGATCGCCCGATGTTAACCCCTTCCCAGCCAGTATCATTAGTACAGTGACTATTTTTTTTTTAGCACTGATCACTATATTGGTGTCAGTGGTCTCCAAAAAGCGTCAGATTTGTTCAATATCGCAGTCCCACGATAAGTCGCTGATCCGACTCGTTTCGACTAGTCTTTAACTAGGGCATATGTTGAAGACTATTCAGTCGAAACGCATCGGTCCAGCACTCCCTGCTTCCCACATTGCTGTTTTTATATTTTTGTGATCACTTTTATCCATTACTGTGTGGCATTTTTTATCTCCAATAAACCAACATTGGTTGACCTGCGCCATGTGGAGCTTCCCTTCTTTCTCCCATGCTTGAGTGCTGTTGACTACTCTCGGATCATCGCTATTATGGACCGGTTCGGTGCTGGATCAGTTTGGAGACCTTACTTTGGAACCATCATCCAACCTGGGCGGATCGGAGTTCGTGGTCACTACATTACCATCCAGCCTGGTATCATTACATCACTGGGGATCCAGTACTATGTCTATCAGACGCACTGCCGTATGGTAGATGCGTCCATCTGTTTCGGTAAGAGTACCTACCCTCTCATCTGAATGTTTTCCGGTACAGTTTTGGTCCATTGTAACCACGTATCTCCTGCTTCAGTTGCAGATTGAAGAGAAAATTTCATTGGACACTATACATGTGGACATTTGGTCATTGGATCATTCTAGTCCAAAGTTATTATTTCACAGTTATTTTTGTTCAGAGGTTTTGTTTACTCTAACTTTATTTGTTTTGAGGTGATTTAGTTGTTCTTTAGCGCTACACTATATGTTTGATCTCTCTACTGTACTTAGATTTGGGTTTTTTGAGTGTTAGCAGCTTATCATCCTCCTTTTTTCCCCACATATTTTGTGGGTTTAAGCGTAGTGTTTTCCCCCCTTTTCCCTCACATAAAAATAATGTTATGCTGAGTAAATTGATACCCAACATGTCACGCTTCAAAATTGTGCGCGCTCGTGGAATGGCGACAAACTTTGACCCTTACAAATCTCCAAAGGCGAAGTTTAAAAATTTCTACAGGTTTCCAGTTTTGAGTTACGAGGGCTAGAATTATTGCTCTCCAACGATCGCGGCAACACCTCACATGTGTGGTTTGAACATTGTTTAAATATGCAGGCGCGACTCACGTATGCGTTTGCTTCTGCGCACAAGCTTGGTGGGATTGGGCACTTTAAAATAAAATTCTTATTTATTTAAACTTTTTATTTTTACACTGTCACTTTAAAAAAAAAAATGTTTGGATCACTTTTATTCCCATTACAAGGAATGTAAACATCCCTTGAAATAGAAAAAAAGCATGACAGGACCTCTTAAATGTGAGATCTGGGGTCAAAAAGACCTGATCTCATATTTACACTTAAAGCGGAGGTCTGACAATTTTTTTTTTAAGTCAGCAAGCTACAAATACTGCAGCTGCTGACTTTTAAAATAAGGACACTTTCCTTACCCTGAGCTCCTGCAATGTCCTCACCCAAAGCCGATCTATCCCTCGGCTGTCGGGTGCTGCCGCCATCTTCTGTAAGGGCATCAGGAAGTGAAGCCTTGCAGCTTCACTTCCTGGTTCCCTACTGCGCATGCGCGACTCGCGCTATCCCACTGGTCCCTGCTGTCTTCTGGGACCGCGGGGAAAACGGAGAAGGCGCCAGAAGTGGCGTAGATACCCCGTATCTATGCCCGGAAGTGGGAGCAAAATACCTGTATTAGACAGGTATCTGCTCTCCCCTCCAAGGTGCCAAATGTTACACTGGAGGGGGGGACCGGAAAAGAGGAAGTTCCATTTTTGGGTGGAACCCCGCTTTAAGCGCAATATAAAATTTGTTTTTTTTCCCTTTCCCCTTTAACCACTTCAGCCCCGGACCATTTGGCTGGCCAAAGACCAGAGCACTTTTTGCGATTCAGCGATTCAGCACTGCGTCGCTTTAACTGACAATTGCGCAGCCGTGCGACGTGGTTCCCAAACAAAATTGACGTCCTTTTTTTCCCCACAAATAGAGCTTTCTTTTGGTGGTATTTGATCACCTCTGTGGTTTTTATTTTTTTGCGCTTTGAACAAAAAAACAGTGACAATTTTGAAAAAAAAAAGCTTTTTTTTTTACTTTTTGCTATAATAAATATCACCAAAAAATATATAAGAAAAACATTTTTTCCCTCAGTTAAGGCCCATACGTATACTTCTACATATTTTTGGTAAAAAAAAAAAAAAAAAAAAAAAAAAAATCACAATAGGCGTTTATAGATTGGTTTGCGCAAAAGTTATCGCGTTTACAAAATAGGGGATAGTTTTATGCCATTTTTATTAATATTTTTTTTTATTTACTAGTAATGGCGGCGATCAGCAATTTTTATCTTGACTGCGACATTATGGCGGACACATCGGACAATTTTGACACCATTCACATGTATACAACGATCAGTGCAATTAAAAATGCATTGATTACTGTGTAAATGTGGCTGGCAGTGAAGGGGTTAAGACTAGGAGGCGCTGTAGGGGTTAAGCGTGTCCTAGGGAGTGATTCTAACTGTAGGGGGGAGGGGCTACGTGTGACACGACACTGATCACCGCTCCCGATTATAGGGAGCGGTGATCAGCGTCACTAGGCAGAACGGGGAGATGCTTGTTTACAAATAGCATCTCCCCGCTCTTCCTCCCCGTGAGGCGATCACGGGTATCCCCACGGCAATCGAGTCCGAGGGACCCGCGATCCTGCTCAAGGAGCTCACGGCGGGTGCGTGCCGCCGACAGCACACGCGCGATGGCATGGCAGCAAATTTAAGGGGACGTTACAGGTACGCCCATTTGCGCAGCTGTGTCATGTTGACGTACATATACAGGCGGCAGTCGGGAACCGCTTAAGACTAGCAGGAAGAAGCGACATTTGACATCGCTTTCATCATCCAATGTTATTTAGTCGAGTGGGGGGGGGGCCCATCTTTCCCTCGCTCAGCATCCAGCATCAGTGGGAACAACATCGGACTGATGGCTCCGGTAAGCGGCGGAGTTGACCGCCGCCGATAAAAGTAATCTCCGCCGCAGAAACCACTTTTTATCTGAAAGCGGACCTCCCGCAGTGTTTAAAAAACTACCGGGGTTATGGGACCTATCTGCTGCCATAACAAACAGTACTCAACGTCAAAGTAGCGATGTATAACGACGGCGGGCGGTCCGGAAGTGGTTAACTAATACACTGCGTTTTTTTACTTTCTCCACCAGCCCATCCCCCCAGTATCACTTGACCCTCCCTCTTAGCTTGGAAGGGCCCTCTGATCCCTCCTGTATTGAATCGTATTGGAACTGTCTGCCCTCATGTTATAAAGCGCTGTGCAGACTGCTGGCACCAAATAAATCCTGTATAATAATAATATACTCAGGAAGGTGCTGAATAGGGCAGCCAGGTAAGCATTCATAATCTCAGGAGGACACTCCTACCCAACCCTTCTTGGAATCCCCCCCCGGGCACTGTGGTTGATCCCAACTGTCCCCTTGTCCTGTAGTGTCAGAGGGGCTGGTGGAATGTACCACGGTGCCAGCGGAGGAAAGAGGGGGGGGGGTGAATACCATAGTTGTGGGATGTGACACACACACAGGGCCTCTTTATTCTCCATTAGGAATTCCCCCCATGCAGTCATGATGTCCTGACCACACAGGCCCGTATACCGAGTCCTTCCACCCCTCTCACACACACTACAAATACCAATCGTTATCTACCATACCGATCGTTCCCCTCACTTCTCTTGCCCCCAGGTGGTCGCTTTACAGATTCATCCATCCCCCTCCCCCCCTCCAGCGCTCAGCCACACTCCACATCCCAGTAAGCCCCATAATGTCCACAGCCCAGAACACAACGGCGCAGGCGTGTCTCTCTCAGCCCTTCCCCTCCTCGCTCCTTGTTTACCGGAGCTGCGGCTCATCCGCTTCTCCCACCCGGGCGCCAGCTTCTCCTCATCCGCCATCTTCAAGTCCTGCGTCAGGCTCTGCTCCTCCCCTTGTGACGCCGCCGTTGGCTCGCCCATCGCTACTGGACGAACGTTGCGACGACACGGCGGAGGACGCAACCGCACGTACGAGGGACCCGCCCCCCCCGACGTCAAGGCTGAGTAGACAGAAGAATTCCGCGCGGGAGAGGGAGGCGTCCAATCAGACGGCAGAAAACGAGCCAGGGGCGTGGTTGGGTACGTGCTGCTTACAGCTGATATATACTGTTGACTGCTGGATAGAAATCCGTGCACCAAGTTCCCTGGTGGTCTAGTGGTTAGGATTCGGCGCTCTCACCGCCGCGGCCCGGGTTCGATTCCCGGTCAGGGAAGCTACATTTTATTTGGGAAGCTCTTGTATTTTTTATTTTATTATTTAATAAATGTGTTAGCACTGGTTTGTAAATCAAAGTCAGACGTGACACTCTTACACTTCAGCCTATTTCAACTGTCTAGTTTCCTCTGAGGAAGCTTTTTCCGCCAAATTTCAATGGCTGCTATATAGTCTTGCAGACTAACTTAATATCCTCTGACTTCATTCTTGTATACACTGAAGATCTGCATTGTTTTCTTTATTGTTTTCTTTTTTTGTTATTTGAAAATGGAAAAATAAAACACCCTTTAAAAAAAGAAATATCAATGACTGCTGATCCCGCCAGACTTATCCATAGATCTACACTGTCCCTGATTTGGAACAATGTCCCTCTGTCCTCCTCATGTGTCCCTCATTTTGGTCTGATCTATATACATGTATATAAAATGCACTTTTTATCTTTCAAAAAGTGTTTCCCAGTGCTAAACCTTTCATCTGATTTACCCATTTCTGCATTTGTAAATATCAAAAGCCAATATAAAGGAATAAAAATGGTAAAGAAAGCACTTGTGGGTTTCATTTATCATTTTTTTGTGTACAATTTTCCTTTAACCACTTCAAGCAATATTTAATTCATTTTCAATACCGGCCACTCTCACCCTCTTCCTGCCCAGGCCAATTTCCTGTCGCACTTTGAATGACAATTGCGCGGTCGTGCGACGCTGTACTCAAATTACATATTTTCCCCACAAATAGAGCTTTCTTTTGGTGGTATTTAATCACCTCTGGGTTTTTTATTTTTTTGCTGAAAAAATACCAAACATTTTGAAGAAAAAAAAAATTTTTCTTTGTTTCTGTAAATAAGTATTTTACTCCTTCACTGATGGGCATTGATGAGGAGGCACTAATAGGCTGCACTGATGGGCACTGATGATGAGGCACTAATAGGCTGCACTGATGGGCACTGATGATAAGGCACTAATATGCTGCACTGATGATGAGGCACAGATATGCTGCACTGATGGACACTGATGAGGAGGCACTGACATGATGCACTGATCAGAAGGCACTAATATGCTGCACTGATGATGAGGCACTGATATGCTGCACTGATGAGGATGCACTAATATGCTGCACTGATGGGCACTGATGATGAGGCACTGATATTCTGCACTGATGGGCACTGATGATAAAGCATTAATATGCTGCACTGATGGGCACTGATGATAAGGCACTAATATGCTGCCATGATGGGCACTGATGAGGAGGCACTAATATTCTGCACTGATGAGGAGGCACTAATATGCTGCACTGATGGGCACTGATGATGAGGCACTGATATGCTGCAGTGATGGGCACTGATGATAAGGCACTAATATGCTGTACTGATGGGCACTGATGATGAGGCACTAATATGCTGCACTGATGGGCACTGATGAGGAGGCACTAATATGCTGCACTGATGAGGAGGCACTAATATGCTGTACTGATGGGCACTGATGAGGAGGCACTAATATGCTCCACTGATGAGCAGGCACTAATATGCTGCACTGATGAGGAGGCACTAATATGCTGTACTGATGGGCACTGATTAGGAGGCACTAATATGCTGCACTGATGAGGAGGCACTAATATGCTGCACTGATGGGCACTGATGATGAGGCACTGATATGCTGCACTGATGGGCACTGATGATAAGGCACTAATATGCTTTACTGATGGGCACTGATGATGAGGCACTAGTATGCTGCACTGATGGGCACTGATGAGGAGGCACTAATATGCTGCACCGATGAGGATGCACTAATAAGTTGTACTGATGGGCACTGATGAGGTGGCACTAATATGCTCCACTGATGAGCAGGCACTAATATGCTGCACTGATGAGGAGGCACTAATATGCTATACTGATGGGCACTGATGATGAGGCACTAATATGCTGCACTGATGGGCACTGATGAGGAGGCACTAATATGCTGCACTGATGAGGAGGCACTAATATGCTGTACTGATGGGCACTGATGATGAGGCACTAATATGCTGCACTGATGGGCACTGATGAGGAGGCACTAATATGCTGCAACGATGAGGAGGCACTAATATGCTGTACTGATGGGCACTGATGATGAGGCACTAATATGCTGCACTGATGGGCACTGATGAGAAGGCACTAATATGCTGCACTGATGAGGAGGCACTAATATGCTGTACTGATGGGCACTGATGATGAGGCACTAATATGCTGCACTGATGGGCACTGATGAGGAGGCACTAATATGCTGCAACGATGAGGAGGCACTAATATGCTGTACTGATAGGTACTGATGAGGAGGCACTAATATGCTCCACTGATGAGGAGGCACTAATATGCTGTACTGATGGACACTGATTAGGAGGCACTAATATGCTGCACTGATGGTCACTAGGGATGAGCTTCGAGTTCGAGTCGAACTCATGTTCGACTCAAACATCGGCTGTTCGCCAGTTCGCCGAACAGCGAACCGTTTGGGGTGTTCGCAGCAAATTCGAATGCCGTGGAACACACTTTAAAAGTCAATGGGAGAAATCAAAAGTGCCAATTGTAAAGGCTTATATTCATGGTATTGTCATAAAAAGTGTTTGGGGACCTGGGTCCTGCCCCAGGGGACATGGGTCAATGCAAAAAAAAGTTTTAAAAACGTCCGTTTCTTCGGGAGCAGTGATTTTAATAATGCCTAAAGTCAAACAATAAAAGTGTAATATTCCTCTAAATTTTGTACCTGGGGGGTGTCCATAGTATGCCTGTAAAGCGGCGCATGTTTCCCGTGTTTAGAACAGTCTGACAGCAAAATGACATTTCAAAGCAAAAAAAGTCATTTAAAACTACTCGCGGCCCTTGTCCGAGCACGCAACCTGGCAGGCTACAGGAAAAGATGGGGAGACGAGAGAGCGCCCCCCCCCTCCTGAACCGTACCAGGCCACATGCCCTCAACATTGGGAGGGTGCTTTGGGGTAGCCCCCCAAAACACCTTGTCCCCATGTTGATGGGGACAAGGGCCTCATCCCCACAACCCTTGGCCGGTGGTTGTGGGTGTCTGCGGTCGGGGGGCTTATTGGAATCTGGAAGCCCCCTTTAACAAGGGGACCCCCAGATCCTGAAGGGTCTGGTATAGATTTTGAGGGGGACCCCACGCCATTTTTTTTTTTTAGTTTGGCCGGGGTTCCCCTTAATATCCATACCAGACCTGAAGCGCCTGGTATGGAATTTAGGGGGACCCCCCACGTCATTTTTATTTTTAAATTTTGGTTCGGGGTTCCCCTGTGGGGAATTCCCATGCCGTTTTTATCAATGAACTTTTATGTGTATTTTCGAACCGGCAATTCATTAATAGCCGCGAGTAGTTTTAAATGACTTTTTTTTCTTTGAAATGTCATTTTGCTGTCAGACTGTTCTAAATACGGGAAACATGCGCCCCTTTACAGGCATATTATAGACACCCCCGAGGTACGAAATTTAAAGGGATATTACACTTTTATTGTTTCACTTTAAGCATTATTAAAATCACTGCTCCCGAAAAAACTTTTTTTTTGCATTGATCCATGTCCCCTGGGGCAGGACCCGGGTCCCCAAACACTTTTTATGACAATAACTTGCATATAAGCCTTTAAAATTAGCACTTTCGATTATTCATGCTCGTGTCCCATAGACTTTAACGGTGTTCGCGTGTTCAAACAAATTTTTTACTTGTTCGCAAAGTTCTGGTGCGAACTGAACAGGGGGGTGTTCGGCTCATCCCTAATGGTCACTGATGAGGAGGCACTAATATGCTGCACTGATGAGGTAGCACTAATATGCTGCACTAATGGGCACTGATGAGGAGGCACTAATATGCTGCACTGATGAGGAGGCACTAATATGCTGCACTGGTGGGCACTGATGAGGAGGCACTAATATGCTGCACTGATGGGCACTGATGAGGAGGCACTAATATGCTGCACTAATGGGCACTGATGAGGAGGCACTAATATGCTGCACTAATGGGCACTGATGAGGAGGCACTAATATGCTGCACTAATGGTCACTGATAGGCAGCACTTATGGGTAATGATAGGCGGCACAGATAGGCGGCACTGATGGGCACAAATTTGCATCACTGATGAGCACAGATTGGTGTCACTGATGGTCACTGACTGGCATCACTGCTGGGCACTGCTGGGGCTGCACTGTAACCAGGGCACTGATTATCTTTGCCCTGATTACCTGTACAGATCTCCATACCACTGCTCGTCAATTGTCATCACACACTCTGTCAGTGTGAGGTGAGTAGAGACGATAAATGGCACTTCCGTTTTTACATGTGATCGGCTGTGATTGGACACAGCCGATCACATGGGTAAAGAGCCGCGTCATTGGCTCTTTACTAAGATCGGGGTCACGCCATGTCCTAAGGACATGGCGCTCCTGCAATCGCCGCTCTGCGCACCCCGGGGGCGGTAACACTGGGTCAACATCATATGACCTCAACCCAGAATGAGAGGGGAGCCCATCCGCCGTTATTTTACTATATGGCGGGAGGGAGGAGGTTAAGGGGGCATGGCAGGGTGTGTGTCCTGTGGCTACATACTTTTCTAATAGGTGTCCCTCATTATATTTAAAAGGAATGCAGTGCTTATAAAGTCAATGCAAAATAAAGTCCACAATTCCTAGGGAGCACCCAAGGTGTGCAACAGAGATAGATCTGCAGGTGAAATGACGATCCTCCACCAACACCACAGCAAACCGGGCCTCTTACCCTCAGGAGTGGACCACTAAATTATACGTGGTATAGTAGCGCTCAAGCACTCATCAGCCTTGCTCCTGTTCACCATAGACTACACAAATCAGTTGAAATCCTGTTATCACCTCTGAGAGCGTCTCCCCACAGGTTAGGTCCCAATGTAGATGTGCCAGATTGAGAACAAAGTCCACGTGTGCAGCGAAAGCACGTATCCAGGCTCCACTCAATGCGTTTCGTCATACCAGACATCATCAAGGTGCTTTTACTATTACACTATGAGGCGGTCTTTGTTCTCATTCTGGCACAACTATTTTGGGATCTAACCCATGGAGAGAGAAAAGACAGACCTGTGCTCAGATCCCAATAGCTTGTACATGTATTTAAACTATCAGGTACTAAAGGGGTGTGTTGGATAGCAACATGGTTTAGTATCATACTTCTGGTATTTCACTTCCTGGTTGATACAGCCAGGTGACCTCAGTTGGAAAACACATCAAAGCTTTGTAGCATTTTAAAATAACAATGGCCTGGCTCAAGCCCACCTGCTGTGATATGTGTGATTACAAGCTTTAAAGAGAGCCGGACAATACTGACTCCGAGCTGTCTATGAGAATTCCTGATTAACTGCTCTACTTGCAAACTTCAAAGAGAACCTGACTGGCAGAGATAATTAATGCGTTGAGATACAGAAGATCGAAGACCGAAATTTGACCCAGGTCAGATAGTGACGATTCATGGACAAACACTGCCCCCAGAGGCCAAGTACGGCAAGACAGTCAGTAATATAAGGAGGATTGTCATGTGAACACTGTTTGGTCCAAAGCAAATGGGACTGGCAATGGGGGGAGTTTGAATGAGTGATAAGTGAGTTTTGTAAAAAGGATTGTTACAGAGACCTCCTTCTCTTTTTCGCTGCAAAGCCTTGCCATGGGGCTGTCTCTCTGCCATCTTGGGACTTTGCTCTGAATGCTGGTTTGGGCCTAAGCCATGCGGCATAGAGCTCTCTCTTTCAATATCTTGAGACCAGCCGAGGATGTGATAAGTATATTTTTGTATTGTGTTCTGATTATAAGGTTTGTAACAGTGTAATTTCTTTTAATACCTTTATGTTAGTTTTTCCTAATTCTGCTGTGTAGTATAGTCCTATTTTCTTGGGAAACAAATGGAAGATATTGGTTTCACTAAGCAAAGGTGTCTGTCTTCATAGTTAACAATATATCATTAGGCCTAGCATACTCTGATAGACTAGACTAGCAATTATAGGGACTAGACAAGTTGATACATATACGCAATAGTTATAAAGTGTACAGTATTGCAATTTTTACTTCAGGGTGTGACCACATATTAACACTACAAATTCTGGATGGACCTCTTGCACACAGCTACACCTTTTCCAACAAACTATGCAATGAAAAACAAGGATATTTAATTTGCATATATTGCAATACAGGTTTTAAGCCGGCCAACTGCGTCAAAGTAATCCCTCTACTGGCCAGTCCTACACTGTCTTGCCACTAAGGATGAGCTCCGGCGGGTTTGCACAGCCCACGCGCAGAGCCCACCAGGAAGTTGGCATTGCGCTAATCACAGGCAGTGAGACATTTCCCGATCTAAGCAGCTGCGCATCAGGACAATGTCTCACTGCTTGTTATTAGCACAGCACAGTGCCGACTTCCTGGTGGGCTCTGCACGTGGGCTGTGTGAACATGCCGGAGCTCATCCTTACTTGCCACTGCAAATGCTACAGTGGACACCATGCCAACCTGGGGCATAGAGACACAATGTGGAGGAGAGCAACTAGGTGTCAGAAACCATGAAATCAAGCCAAGACAGAAGTACAGTTAAATCACACTTGTTTAATAATAAAAGAACAAACGTAGTCAAAACATAGCCAAAGTTCAGTAACCGGAATGGATAGTCAGCCAAGCCAGAAGTCAGGGATCAATGTAGTGGAACAGCAAGCAGGATCTGGAGCCAGAAGAGATGTCAGCAAAGCAAGTCTTGAACAGGATCGCAGGAGATAGTTTCTGTGATGTTGACCAAGGCGAAGGCAGAGATCCATTGGGCTGAACAGCTAAAGTAGGCAGGACTGACAAGCAGGATATCATCAACAGCTGAGTAAATGTGGAGAGATAGGAGCTGGCAATTAGCCGACAGCTGAGCGGCCAGCTTTGAGAAGGAAGGGCTAAGCCCAGCCCTGACACTAGGTTCAGTACCTGCGTTCCAACAGAGAAAAGATAGACCTGTGCTCAGATCCAAATAGCTTGTACATGAATTTAACCACTTGCTTACAGGGCACTTAAACCCCCCTCCTATCCAGACCAATTTTCAGCTTTCAGCGCTGACGCACTTTGAATGACAATTGCATGGTCATACAACACTGTACCCAAATGAAAATTTTATCATTTTTTCACAACAAATAGAGCTTTCTTTTGGTGGTATTTGATCACCTCTGCAGTTTTTACTTTTTGTTAAAAAAAAGTAAAAAACTAAATTTTTTTTTCTTATATTTTGTTATAAAAAATTTAAAACAGGTCATTTTTCCCCTTCATTGATGTACGCTGATGAGGCGGCAGTGATGTACGCTGATGAGGCGGCAGTGATGGGCACTGATGGGTGGCAGTGATGGGCACTGATGGGTGGCAGTGATGGGCAGCACTGCTAGGTGGCACTGATTGGCACTACTGGTGGGAATTGATAGGTGGCACTTGTGGGCATTGATAGGTGGCACTTGTGGGCACTGTTAGGTGGCACTGTGGGCACTGTTAGGTGGCACTGTGGGAACTGTTAGGTGGCACTATTAGGTGGCACTGATGAGGCAGATGTGCCTCTTCCACTTGGGGACCGATGTCCCTGATATCTGAGCCGATGATCGGCTTTTTTTTCTACTCACGCTGTCAGCGTGAGTAGAAAAAAAAACAATTACCGATCTTTTGTTTACATCATGTGATCAGCTGTCATTGGCTGACAGCTGATCACATGGCCGGGACCCACCCCTTAGTTAGATCGGTGATCACCCGAGTCTCAGTGACTCGTTGATCACAGCGCGCCTGGCAGGGGAGGCCGTCATATGACAGCCTCCCAGGAATTCAGGTCCGCGCTGTGGCCGTCATTAGGCCATAGCTCGGATGTCAGGTGGTTAAACCATCAGGTGCTAAAGGGGTGTGACCACATATTATTATTATTATTATACACGATTTATATAGCACCAACAGTTTGCACAGCACTTTACAATGTATAGGGGAGACAACACAATTACAGTACAGTTCAATACAAAAGGTACAGGTGGGCACTAGAGCTTACATTCTAAAGGGAGGGGATGGTGGTACAAAAGGTAATAGCTGCAGAGAATGATTTGATGGGGGTGGATCGGGGACAGTTGTTATGTGGGTGTGGGATAGGCTTCCCTGAATAAATGAGTTTTCAGGGATCTCCTAAAGGTGGACAGGGTAGGGGCTGATCAGACATACTGGGGCAGGGAGTTCCAGAGGATGGGAGAGGCTCTGGAGAAGTCCTGAAGGCAAGCATGGGAGGAGGTAACAAGGGAGCTAGAAAGCAGGAGGTCCAGGGAGGAACGGAGAGGGCGATTTGGGTGATATCTGCAGATGAGGTTGGTGATGTAGATGGGGGCGATGTTGTGAATGGCCTTGTATGTTATGGTTAGCATTTTGAATTTTACACAGTGGGGTAGGGGAAGCCAGTGAAGAGATTGGAAGAGAGGGGCGGCAGTCACGGATCGATTAGCGAGGTGTATTACTCTAGCACAGTGTTTCTCAACTCCAGTCCTCAAGGCGCCCCAACAGGTCATGTTTTCAGGTTTTCCATTATTTTGCACAGGTGAATTGATCAGTTTCACTGCCTTAGTAATGACCACAGCTGTTTCATCTGAGGGAAATCCTGAAAACACGACCTGTTGGGGCGCCTTGAGGACTGGAGTTGAGAAACACTGCTCTAGCAGCAGCATTCATAATAGACTGAAGGGGGGATAGCCTGCTTAAGGGTAGGTCATTAAGAGAGTTGCAGTAGTCAACGAGTGAATAAGTTGCTTTGTGGTGTCATTAGTCAGGAAGGGTCGAATTCTGGAGATGTTGCTGAGGTTAATGAGGCAGGATTTAGCCAGTGATTGGATATGGGGGCTGAAGGAGAGGTCAGAGTCAAGGATTACACCCAGGACCCTGGCATGTGTGGAGGGACCAATGGTTGTGTTGTTGATATTAATGGTGAAGTCACAGGGAGGGGACTGTGAAGGAGGAAATATACCAAGCTCAGTTTTAGAAAGATTAAGTTTGAGAAAGTGGTGTGACATCCATACCGATATGTCATTCAGTAAGTTTGAGATCCGTGAGGAGATTGAGGGGGTGAGTTGAGGAGTGGATAGGTAGATCTGGGTGTCATCGGCATAGAGGTGGTATTGGAAGCCATGGGAGGTTATCAACTGGCCGAGGGAAGAGGTATATAGTGAGAATAGGAGAGGCCCAAGGACGGAGCCTTGGGGTACCCCAACAGAAAGAGGAAGGGGAGCGGAGGAGATGGAGTTGTGACACTGAAAGTGCGCTGAGATAGGTAGGAGGAGAACCAGGATAATGCAGAATCACAGAGGCCAAGAGAGTGTAATTTGCTGAGGAGGAGCAGGTGGTCAACTGTGTCAAAGGCAGCAGAGAGGTCTAAAAGTATGAGTATGGAGTAGTGGCCATTGGTTTTAGCAGTTAGTAGGTCATTGGTGAGTTTTAATAGGGCAGTTTCAGTAGAATGTTGTAGGCGAAAGCCACATATTAACACTAAAAATACAATGGGGTCCACTGTAGCAGTGGCAGAGCAGTGTAGAACTGGTCAGAAGAGGGATTACCTTGACGCAGTTGACCAGCTTAAAACATGTATTGCAATTTACAGTATCTCACAAAAGTGAGTACACCCCTCACATTTTTGTAAATATTTTATTATATATTTTCATGTGACAATACTGAAGAAATGACACTTTGCTACAATGTAAAGTAGTGAGTGTACAGCTTGTATAACAGTGTAAATTTGCTGTCCCTTCAAAATAACTCAACACACAGCCAGTAACCACTTCAGCCCTGGAAAGATTTGCCCCCTTCCTGACCAGGCCATTTTTTTTGTGATACTTGACAATTTTGTGGTCGTGCGACGTTGTACCCAAACAAAATTGATGTCCTGTTATCCCCACAAATTGAGCTTTTTTTTGGTGGTATTTGATCACCTCTGCGTTTTTTTTTTATTATTTATTCATTTAAAAGAGCAACAATTTTGAAAAAAACACAGTATTTTGTGCTTTTTGCTATAATAAATATCTCCAAAAATGTTAAAAAAACCACAATTTTTTTCCTCAGTTTAGGGCGATATGTAATCTTCTACATATTTTTGGTAAAAAAAAACGCAATAAGCGTATATTGATTGGTTTGCGCAAAAGTTATAGCGTCTACAAAATAGGGCATTTATGGCATTTTTATTATTTATTTTTGATCTGTGATTTTTATCGTGACTGCGACATTGCGGCAGACAGATCGGACACTTTTGACACTTTTTTGGGGACCATTGACATTAATACGGCGATCAGAGCTGAAAATAGCCACTGATTACTGTATAAATGTCATTGGCAGGGAAGGGGTTAACACTAGGGGCGATCAAGGGGTTAACTGTGTTCCATAGGTGTGTTCTAACTGTTAGGGGGATGGGATTGACTAGGGGAGGAGACCGATCGGTGTTCCTATTTAGTAGGAGCACACGAGCTGTCTCCTCTCCCCTGAGAGAACCGGAACCGGAAGCGTTCAATGTCTAAACCGCTGGCAACAAAAGTGAGTACACCCCTAAGTGAAAATGTCCAAATTGGGCCCAATTAGCTATTTTTCCTCCCCGGTGTCATGTGCCTCGTTAGTGTTACAAGGTCTCAGGTGTGAATGGGGGGCATGTGTGTTAAATTTGGTGTTATCGCTCTCACTCTCTCATACTGATCACTGGAAGTTCAACATGGCACCTCGTGGCAAAGAGCTCTCTGAGATTAAGTATGTGAACTAAATATCCCTGTTTTTCATTGCATAGTGTGCTGGAAATGGTGTAGCCGTGTGCAGAGGGTCCATCCAGAATTTGTAGTGTTAACATGTGGGGAGACGCTCTCAGAGGGAACAACAGGATTTCAACTGTTTTGTGCAGTCTATGGTGAACAGGAGCAAGGCTGATGAGTGCTTGAGCGCTACTATACCACCTATAATTCATTCCTTTGGGTAAGAGGCCCGGTTTGATGTGGTGTTCGTGGAGGATCATCATTTAACCTGCAGATATATCTCTGTTGCACACCTTTGGTGCTCCCTAGGAATTGTGGACTTTATTTTGCATTGACTTTATAAGCTCTGATGATTGTTACCCATACCTCCCA
The DNA here is from genome assembly GCA_037952925.1 of Lithobates clamitans. NCBI lineage: Eukaryota > Metazoa > Chordata > Amphibia > Anura > Ranidae > Lithobates > Lithobates clamitans. Next base: position 1,688,919 of record JBBGZY010001301.1, read on the forward strand.
ACTTTAGAACTTGAGAATGTGGGACACTTCAGGGGGGTGGTGACCTGTGGTGGCACACAGTGTGCTGCTCCAATAATGGGTGTGGCCAAACTTAACAGTGGAAGGGGCTTAAGAGGCATGGTTAAAGAACAACTGGGCTTTTTTGTACCTATAAAATATGCATGGTTGCTCACAAGCAAGAGTCTCACAGACACATACAAATCCCAGCACAATCATTAAAAAAAAAAAAATCACTCCCTTTATAGATGATTTTGTGTACACTGAAATTAGACAGAAAGCTAACACTTAAAGAAGAACTTCATTTAAATTTTCAATGAGGGGCAGGTGTCCTGGGTGCCTGTGCTAGTGTGTCCCTGTTCTGGCAATGGGCTCTGCAATTCACAGGACGCTGAGATTTAGTTAAAATATTGGGACAGTCCCGCTAAAATCCTAGACAGTTGGAAGTTATGCCCCTCCCTGTACACACTGCCCCCTTCTCTGCACCTTACCCCGTTCTTCTACACACTGCCCCTCTTGCGCATATGATCCCATTTCCTGTACACACTGCCCCCCTCCTGCACGCATTAACCCCTCCCTGTACACACAGCCCCCCTCCTGCACGCATTAACCCCTCCCTGTACACACAGCCCCCCTCCTGCACGCATTAACCCCTCCCTGTACACACAGCCCCCCTCCTGCACGCATTAATCTCTCCCTGTACACACTGCCCCCCTCCTGCACACATTATCCCCTCCCTGTACACACAGCCCCACCCTCCTGCACACATTAACCCTTCCCTGTACACACAGCCCCCCTCTTGCACACTTTACCCCCTCCCTGTACACACAGCCTCCCTCTTGCACATATGACCCTATTCCCTGTACACACTGCCCCCCTCCTGCACACATTACCCCCTCCCTGTACACACTGCTCCCCTCCTGCACACATTACCCCCTCCCTGTACACACAGCCCGCTTCTGCACACATTATCCCTTCCCTGTACACACAGCCCCCCTCCTGCACACATTAACCCCTCCCTGTACACACAGCCCCCCTTCTTGCGCATATGACCCCATTCCCTGTACACACAGCCTCCCTCCTGCACACATTAACCCCTCCCTGTACACACTGCCCCCCTCCTGCACACATTACCCCCTCCCTGTACACACAGCCTCCCTCCTGCACACATTACCACCTCCCTATACACACAGCCCCCCTCCTGCACACATTAACCCCTCCCTGTACACACTTCCCCCTCCTGCACACATTACACCCTCCCTATACACACAGCCCCCCTCCTGCACACATTACCCCCTCCCTGTACACACAGCCCCCCTCTTGCACGCATTAACCCCTCCCTGTACACACAGCCCCCCTCCTGCATGCATTAACCCCTCCCTGTATACACTGCCCCCTCCTGCACACATTACCCCCTCCCTGTACACACAGCCCCACCCTCCTGCACACATTAACCCTTCCCTGTACACACAGCCCCCCTCCTGCACTCTTTACCCCCTCCCTGTACACACAGCCTCCCTCTTGCACATATGACCCTATTCCCTGTACACACTGCCCCCTCCTGCACACATTACCCCCTCCCTGTACACACTGCTCCCCTCCTGCACACATTACCCCCTCCCTGTACACACAGCCCCCTTCTGTACACATTACCCCCTCCCTGTACAAACTGCCCCCCTCCTGCACACATCACCCCCTCCCTGTACACACTTCCCCCTCCTGCACACATTACCCCCTCCCTATACACACAGCCCCCCTCCTGCACACATTACCCCCTTCCTGTACACACAGCCCCACCCTCCTGCACACATTAACCCTTCCCTGTACACACAGCCCCCCTCTTGCACACTTTACCCCCTCCCTGTACACACAGCCTCCCTCTTGCACATATGACCCTATTCCCTGTACACACTGCCCCCCTCCTGCACAAATTAACCCCTCCCTGTACACACTGCTCCCCTCCTGCACACATTACCCCCTCCCTGTACACACAGCCCGCTTCTGCACACATTATCCCCTCCCTGTACACACAGCCCCCCTCCTGCACACATTAACCCCTCCCTGTACACACAGCCCCCCCTCTTGCGCATATGACCCCATTCCCTGTACACACAGCCTCTCTCCTGCACACATTAACCCCTCCCTGTACACACTGCCCCCTCCTGCGAACATTACCCCCTCCCTGTACACATAGCCCCCCTCCTGCACACATTAACCCCTCCCTGTACACACTTCCCCCTCCTGCACACATTACACCCTCCCTATACACACAGCCCCCCTCCTGCACACATTACCCCCTCCCTGTACACACAGCCCCCCTCCTGCACGCATTAACCCCTCCCTGTACACACAGCACCCCTCCTGCATGCATTAACCCCTCCCTGTATACACTGCCCCCTCCTGCACACATTACCCCCTCCCTGTACACACAGCCCCACCCTCCTGCACACATTAACCCTTCCCTGTACACATAGCCCCCCTCCTGCACTCTTTACCCCCTCCCTGTACACACAGCCTCCCTCTTGCACATATGACCCTATTCCCTGTACACACTGCCCCCCTCCTGCACACATTACCCCCTCCCTGTACACACTGCTCCCCTCCTGCACACATTACCCCCTCCCTGTACACACAGCCCCCTTCTGCACACATTACCCCCTCCCTGTACAAACTGCCCCCTCCTGCACACATCACCCCCTCTCTGTACACACTTCCCCCTCCTGCACACATTGCCCCCTCCCTATACACACAGCCCCCCTCCTGCACACATTACCCCCTTCCTGTACACACAGCCCCACCCTCCTGCACACATTAACCCTTCCCTGTACACACAGCCCCCCTCCTGCACACTTTACCCCCTCCCTGTACACACTGCCCCCTCCTGCACACATTACCCCCCCCCCTGTGCACACATTACCCCCTCCCTGTACACACAGCCCCCTTCTGCACACATTACCCCCTCCCTGTACAAACTGCCCCCCCTCCTGCACACATTAACCCCTCCCTGTACACACTGCCCCCCTCCTGCACACATTACCCCCTCCCTGTACACACTGCTCCCCTCCTGCACACATTACCCCCTCCCTGTACACATTCCCCCCTCCTGCACACATTACCCCCTCCCTGTACACGCAGCCCCCCCTCCTGCACACTTTACCCCCTCGCTGTACACACAGCCCCCATCTTTCGCATATGACCCCCATTCTCTGTACACACTGCCCCCCTCCTGCACACATTACCCCCTCTGTGTACACACTGCCCCCCTTCTGCACATATTACCCAATCCCTGTATACACAGCCCCCCCCATTGCACATATGACCCCATTCCCTGTGACACTGCCCCCCTACTGCACACATTAACCCCTCCCTGTACACACTGCCCCCCTCCTGCACATATTACCCCCTCCCTGTACACACAGCCCCCCTCCTGCACACTTTACCTCCACACTGTACACACAGCCCCCTTCTGCACACATTACCCCCTCCCTGTACACACTGCCCCCTACTGCACACATTAACCCCACCCTGTCCAAAGCTTTGAACATCCCACTCCACAGTTTAATCCATCATCCGAAAATGGAAAGAGTATGGCACTGCAAACCTAAGACATGGCCGTCCACCTAAAGTTAAAGGCCGGGCAAGGAGAGCATTAATCAGAGAAGCATCCAAGAGGCACATGATAACCCCAGAGGAGCTGCAGAGATCCACAGCTCAGGTGGGAGAATCTGTCCATAGGACAACTATTAGTCATGCTCTCCACAAATCTGGCCTTTATGGAAGAGTGGCAAGAAGAAAGCCATTGTTGAAAGAAAGCCATAAAAAGTCCCATTTGCAGTTTGCGAGAAGCCATGAGGGGGGCACAGCAAACAAGTGGAAGAAGGTGCTCTGGTCAGATGAGACCAAAATTGAACTTTTTGACCTAAAAGCAAAACACTATGTGTGGCGGAAAACAAACACGGCACATCACCCTGAACACACCATCCCCACCGTGAAACATGGTGGTGGCAGCATCATGTTGTGGGGATGCTTTTCTTCAGCAGGGACAGAGAAACTGGTCAGAGTTGATGGGAAGATGGATGGATCTAAATACAGTTACAATGTTGGCAACTATGGAGGAGGGAGCTGCTGAGCAGAAAGAGTTCAATAGACTGAGTCAGGCAGCACTGCACTGTGGGAACTGTACTCCTGAGGAGAGAGACTCTACTGTAATCAAGAGCTTTTGAACTGCATATCCCAGAGAGAGATTGCCGGTAGAAGGGGAAAGAGCTGTATTTTCTCAGGTTGTACGTGACACAGCTTCCTCTTGCTATTAGAGAGACCAGAGAATACACATCGCTGTCCAGTGGGCACCACCACTAGTGTACAATGATGGCCTGAGCAGGATCCAAAGTGCTGAGTTTGGGGTGCCAACAGAGTCAACTGGGTGCATGACAGACAGTGGACTGTGTGTGACTGGATGTTGAGCTGCAATATCACTGGGACTGGTGAGCTGCTGCTGTGGGAATTTACTGTCTGCTGCTAGAGAGACTGAGCCCTTTAGGAAAACTGACCATACAGCCATCTAGTAGCCCTATTCCTGCCTGCAGAATTGACTGGGACTATTCTCATGTGCACCAACGGTACAACTGGGCCCCAAAGCTAGCCAGCTAAAGAGTTAGAACAAAAGACTGTACCTTTACAGCTGATACACAGAGACCTTTACCTGTTGCTTATGCTAAGAAGTACCTCTCAGGGGACATTGCACAATAGTCTAGCCAGTCTCCTAGAGTGCACTCTAGACTAGTTATAGTATTATTATTCACATTGCAGTTAATGCTTATATGCACCTTTTATTACTAACTTTGCTGATTTATGTGCTAATCCCAGTCTAGTGGTACAGAGCTCTATTCTAAGTTACCTTGGCATAGTGATTATACTGTCTAGCACACTATGTCTGAAGTTCTGAACCAAGATTCTGTATGCTAATTTATGCTCAAACCATCTTTTACTCTAACTCGAACTAATACATTGAGTTCATTTACCACTAAACAGTCTTGTGTCTATTTCCTAATTTTCAGCAGAGTTAAAGGTAGTTATACTCATATTCTTATAAGTGCTTGCAGTAACTTAACCCCTTGCCGCCCACCATATAGCAAAATGGCGGCGGCAAAGTGGTTTCAATATCCTAACCGGAACTTAAATGACATCCAGCAGGATATCAGGACGCTGCGCAACTGACACACCGCAACTCCAATCTAGGTAAAGAGTCTCTTATGGAGACTCTTTACCACGTGATCAGCCGTGTCCAATCACAGCTGATCACAGTGTAAACAGGAAGTGCCGGTGATCGGCTTTTCCTCACTCGCGTCTGTCAAATGCGAGTAGAGGAGAGCTGATCGGCTGTTCCTCTGACGGGGGGTCTGTGCTGATCGATTATCAACGCAGCCCCCCCGAGGATGCCCACACTGGACCACCAGGGACGCCACCAGGACCACCAGGGATGCCACCACTAGTCCTCACCAAGTATGCCACCCTAGACCACCAGGGATGCCAATCAGTGACCACAATGGATGCCAATAAGTGACCACAATGGGCATCACTGATTGGCAGGCATTATTGTTTGGCACTGATTGGCATCCATCAGTACCATTTATTAGTGTACAGTGCCACCTATCAGTGCCCATCCATGCCACCTATCAGTACCCATCTGTGCCACCTATCAGTGCCCATCCGTGCTGCCTTTCAGTGCCCATCAGTGCTGCATATTAGTGCCACCTATCAGTTCCCATCAGTGCCCCATCAGTGCCACATATAAGTACCCATCATCAGTGCCCATCAGTGCCACCTTATCGGTGACCATCAAGGCCGCCTTATCTGTGCCCGTCAGTGCAGCCCCATCAGTGAAGGAGAAAACTTACTTATTTACAAAGTTTTGTAACAGAAACAAAAAAAACCTTTTTTCCCAAAATTTTCTGTCCTTTTTTTATTTGTTTAGCAGAAAATAAAAATCCCAGAGGTGATCAAATACCACCAAAAGAAAGCTCTATTTGTGGGAACAAAAAAATAAAATCTTAGTTTGGGTACAGTGTAGCATGACCGCGCAATTGTCATTCAAAGTGCGACAGCGCTGAAAGCTGAAAATTGGTCTGGGCAGGAAGGTGTATAAGTGCCCTGTATTGAAGTGGTTAAATTCAACCAGATGTGTCAGAGGGACTGAGGTGGTTCTTGGAGTTGAATATAAAAAGCAGTACAGCGCTGACAATGTCCCTATAGTTATTCAAAAATGTTCAAAAACGGAGAACAATAAAATGTCCATAGAGAGAGAGAAGTTCCAGATAAAGATCCCAATGTGCAAGTGATATCCAATAATGAGTGACTCATATAGTGATAACGATCCACCACCAGTAACGCTAGCCGCTCACCTCAGCGAGTGGACCCCTGAATTTAATCAGTCAGGTCTTAAACAGCCTTTCCCACACTGGGAGATGTTTAGAAGCAGGTAACTGGAACCGGATGGCTTGCGGTCTCGTAGGACGATCACATGCAATAGAACAAATGATATCTAGTGCTCTCTGTCTTAACTAAAACGATGTTTATTAAAAAAGCAGTAGATCAACTTACAAAGCTGGCACTGTACCCCAGTGCGGAGGATGCAGGCGTGTAAGATACTCCACGAAAAACAGCGAGCAGGGTGCGGGTGACGTCACGGGTCACGTGGTAATGTTCCGAACTTGATGTTTTTGGTGTTGGCATCTAAAGCTTGCACAAAGGTAGCTAAACCGGAGTGGTCTCCCTCCCAGACCAATACCAGATCGTCTATGTACCGTTTGTAACAAACTAATTGTGGAAGACGGTGCCTAAAAACAACATCCTCCTCCCAGTGGGCCATAAACAAGTTGGCCACACTGGGAGCAAAACGGGCACCCATCGCAACACCCCTCTTTTGTAAATAAAAATGACGACTGAACCAAAAATAGTTCTTTTCTAAACAAAAGCGCAAACTCTTTACCAGAAAGTTCTTATGTTTGCTTGAGAGGTCGGAGAACTTGGATAGAGCCCATTGTACTGAAGATACAGCATCGTCATGACCAATAATGGTGTACAAAGACCCAACATCGGCTGTAGCCATAATACAAGGGGACGAACAACTGATGGATTCCATGATTTGAATAACATGTTTCGTATCCTTTAGGAATGCTTCAGTTTGATTCACTAGCGGTTGAAGGAAATGGTCTATATATTGACCCACCCTGGAGGAGATAGAATCAATGCCATTGACAATAGGCCTACCAGGGGGGTTAGAAATATCCTTATGGATTTTCGGAAGACAATAAATAATGGGGGTTCTGCAAAACAGGGGGTCCAAATAGGACGCCTCTTTCTTTGTCAGAATCCCCAATGTCTTTCCTTCTTCCACAAGCCAGTGTAATTCGTCCTTGTAGCTCAACATGGGGTCCTTATTGAGAATCTGATAGGTATCCGGATCATCCAACAGTCTCACAAGTTCTGCAAGATATTTGGATTTGTCCAAGATAACTAAACCCCCACCTTTATCTGCTGGGCGTATAATTATGTCATTTCTAGCCTCCAGAGTTTTCATACCTTGCCTGATGTACTGTGGGTCCATTACCTTTCTTACTTTCATCTTATCTAGGTCATTAAACAACATATTTTTGAACACTTCCAAATATTTATTGTCCGGGTTCAAAGGATTGAAAGTAGATTTATTCCTTAAACCGGAATGTGAACCTTTTGTAATGGCAGGGATTCTGGTAGGGTTCGACAGAAAGTACTTTCTCATATTTAAATTCCTGACAAATTTGTGGATACTCACATAAGTTTGAAATTTGCTCATATTATGATCCGGAGCGAATTTGAGTCCTCTGTCTAGAACTCTCATTTTGTTTTCACTCAAGATACAACTGCTTAGATTATATATACCTGAGCCAATAGGAGCTAATGGGACTTTTTCTTTTTGTAATCTCCCACCCCCTCTCCTTCCTCTCTCCCTCTTTTTCTTGAAAAGTCTTTCGTTTGTGGGGATGGTTGAGACTGATGTCTCCACCATTCCATATGGTTGGGTGGGGGCATCGGGGCTCCCCTCCCCGATGCCCCAAGCTTTAGATGCCAACACCAAAAACATCAAGTTCGGAACATTACCACGTGACCCGTGACGTCACCCGCACCCTGCTCGCTGTTTTTCGTGGAGTATCTTACACGCCTGCATCCTCCGCACTGGGGTACAGTGCCAGCTTTGTAAGTTGATCTACTGCTTTTTTAATAAACATCGTTTTAGTTAAGACAGAGAGCACTAGATATCATTTGTTCTATTGCATGTGATCGTCCTACGAGACCGCAAGCCATCCGGTTCCAGTTACCTGCTTCTAAACATCTCCCAGTGTGGGAAAGGCTGTTTAAGACCTGACTGATTAAATTCAGGGGTCCACTCGCTGAGGTGAGCGGCTAGCGTTACTGGTGGTGGATCGTTATCACTATATGAGTCACTCATTATTGGATATCACTTGCACATTGGGATCTTTATCTGGAACTTCTCTCTCTCTATGGACATTTTATTGTTCTCCGTTTTTGGACATTTTTGAATAACTATAGGGACATTGTCAGCGCTGTACTGCTTTTTATATTTAGTTCTGTTGGATTTGATAAATTTTTCCTCAGTATTTAGCTGCTTTAGTATATTGAATTAAGTGATTAGCGCTGGTTGAATTTCTTCTCTTGTATGGTTCTTGGAGTTGAGGCACAGAACAGAGAACCCAAATTACCAAGCAACCCCTGCATGGGTAGCGCTGTGGATGCATAACATTTTTTTTTGTTGCACTGACACCAATGCTTGGAGCTAATATTGCAGTCACTAAAAATGAATTTTGGGGGTTATTATTTTAGTCATTGACACCACCAAAGTCATCTCGAGAAGTCAGAAGAATTGAGAGGGAGATTGCAATCAGACAACAGGAGATAGAGAAAGGTGAGAAGGGGGTGGGGTTTGGAGGAATGCACATTGGCTACATCACTGCAAATGCATGCACTCTTATGGTGGCCATACACTAGATGAAAAATCGTTTGAAAATCTGTCATTTGGACAGTTAGTTCGTTTATCGTCTAGGTGATGGGCACAAAACGAAAATCGGACATTTTTGAGCCGAAAAATCCAAGGAAAAGTTTTGGGCGATAAATTGAAAGGTTAATATGTTTCTAGCTCTAACTGTTTGCATTGGGCTTATGTGACAAAACGAACAAAAAATTTATTAATTTATGTCAGTTGAACGATTTATCGATCAAATTACAGTAATTATATCATGGCAAAATTGTTTGCTCTCATGACCATGTGTTAGTTTTTTCAAAAACTTGTTCAAACAACTTTTTGACTGGTTTATGGCTAGCATAAGCTTGTATACACTGCTGATTATTGTATAGAAAGTCATTATGTATCTTCCCTGGTGGTCTAGTGGTTAGGATTCGGCGCTCTCACCGCCGCGGCCCGGGTTCGATTCCCGGTCAGGGAAAAAGACATTTTGACTATATTGTCCCTATAAAACATAAAGTTTAATGTACAAAAAAAAAAGTTTTACGTATATTATATATCGCAGTGCATGCTGCAGAAAGCAATAATTCTAGGACCATTATTCTTGGGTATCTCTAAAATGATGACCTGTAGGGGCTTTTAAAGTGTCAACTATAAGAAATTTGAGGTACTGACGTTTTTTGCCGTTTCACTGGCACGTGCAATTTTAAGGCTTGAAAAAAAATCTCAAAAGGGTTAAAGTGTTATTACCCGTATATACTCGAGTATAAGTCGTTCCGAGTATAAGTCGAGGCCCTAATTTACCACAAAAAAATGGGAAAAACTTTTTGACCCGAGTATAAGACGAGGGTGAGAAATGCACAGCTACTGTAAGTGGAAAAGAGGGTCAACAATTCCCATTTGCAGCATCACTGTGCCCATTTGCAGCCATAGGTCCCCTGAACTTCAAACTTGGTAGTTAAGGGTTCCTAGATGCCCCCTAGCTGCAGCCAAAATTTGGGGTCTCTGAACCCAAAGGGTCCCGAAATGACATTGCTGCAGATGGACACAGTTGACCGAATTTGGGGCCCTGTATCTCAGGGCCACGTGATGCTAAGAACCCCAAATTTGGTGTGCAAACCCAGTGGAACTAGCACCATAAAATTTCCAAAGCTGGGGTTTCTAGCACCAAGTGGCCCCGAGATACAGGGCCCCAAAAATCAGTTCAGAAAATGTCAAGCACTTTTCTGCAGCAGAGAATGACATTTTCCGAACCAGTTTTGGGGCCCCGTATCTCAGGGCCACTTAGTGCTAGGAACTTCAGCTTTGGCTATGTTGTGGTACGAGGTCCACTGGGTTTTCACACCAAATTTGGAGTTCCTAGCACCAAGTGGCCCTGAGATACGGGGCCCCAAAGTCGGTTCGGAAAAATGAAATTTTTTGCTGCAGAAAAGTGCTTGACTCGAGTATAAGTCGAGGGGGGCACTTTCAGCACTAAAAAATGTGCTGAAAAATTCGACTTATACTCGAGTATATACGGTGAACTCTCAGTTTTTTAACCTCTTCCCACCAACCGCACACATATATGCAGCCTCGCGGAAGTGGGCTTTTTTCCGTGGGGCCGCAAATATACGTATCTCCCTCTCTGCTTGTGGCGCGCTCCCAGCACAGAAAGCAGACTCTCACTGAAAGCCCCAGGTCAGGTACTAATAATTGTGACTTTTGGTTTTGGGTTAACCGATTGCTGTGATAGCCTCTTATTGGCTATCACAGTGATCAGTCACTGTGAGCCCGCCCCTGTATTTACTTACTCTTCTGAATGAAAAGAAAGACACGTTGTATCTTCCACTTCTTGCGGGAGAGGAAAAAATAAACAAACCAAAATTTGAAAAAATTAAAATTAAAAATAAAGAATAAAAAAATTAAGAAAAAAAATAAGATCAAGGTTTGGCAGGGTTAGTGTTAAGGTCAAGGTCGGGGTCAAGTCTCACAGTCAGCATATTTTGGGTACAATTAAAAAAAAAATTTAATTAGTATCAGTGTCAGTTAGTGTCAGTTTGTTTTAGGCAGGATTAAAAAAAAGCAAAATGTACACCATTGTTTTAGTCCATGCTGCTTAGTCTTTAACCCCTTGACGGAGGGTAAAACAAATCCTAATGCCTGAACACAATTTTGCAGCTTGGTAATGCATTAGTAAATCTGTACATATCACCGCAACTACTTAGAAAATCCAGGTGGATTATACCTTGTTTTTTTCAGGACAAATTGGGCTTTCATTTGGTGTTAAATAGTAATAGATATCTCCTAAAATTTATTTTTACTATCAAAAGGAAAACTGGCCCAAAATAGTTTAAAAAAATATAATTTTTTTAAATTTAGCTGTATTTTTCTTGCTAATACCATAACTTATACCCAAAGAACAACCCAAAGTAAATCCTCCTGCTCTTGAGGATTGCAACAACACCACATATGTCTGTAGTAGGGCCCAGAAACAATAGTTCATGATTTTCTTTTTTATCCTACCTAAGACGCACCGACACTGACAATAATTGACACTAATACTAATGCCTGAACACAATTTTGCAGCTTTGCTATATGTTAGTAAAGCTTTGTTCTATGTTAGTGAAACTAACTCATTAACCCCTTCAAGCCTAAGGGTAAAACACATCTAAATGCCTAAGCCCAATTTTGTGGCTTTGACATGTGTTAGTAAAACCGTACATATCATCACATCATGTTAGTGTTATGCCCCGTACACACGGTCGGATTTTCTGACGGAAAATGTGTGATAGGACCTCGTTGTCGGAGATTCCGACCGTGTGTAGGCTCCATCACACATTTTCCATTGGATTTTCTGACGCACAAAGTTTGAGAGCAGGCTATAAAATTTTCCGACAACAAAATTCGTTGTCGGAATTTCCGATCGTGTGTACACAAATCCGACGCACAAAGTGCCACGCATGCTCAGAATAAATAAAGAGATGAAAGCTATTGGCTACTGCCCCGTTTATAGTCCCGACGTACGTGTTTTACATCACTGCGTTCAGAATGATCGGATTTTCCGACAACTTTGTGTGACCGTGTGTATGCAAGACAAGTTTGAGCCAACATCCGTCGGAAAAAATCCTAGGATTTTGTTGTCGGAATGTCCGATCAATGTGCGGGGCATTAATGTTATGTTTGTGTTAGTTGCTGTTTGTACCCGTAGTACAGCGCAAAAACAATAGTGCGTATTTTCCTTTTTTTTTATCCTACCTAAAACATACTGACACAAACTGATACTGATACCAATTAAAAAAAAAATGATAAAAAATTCTGCCCCCCCTCAAACAAAAAAATACTGACACTGCAATGTGAAAATGGCGCCACCGGTGCCGAGATACACAGAGCCGGCTCTTCTCGGCTCCTCTCGTAGTCCGTGGGCGTGACTGTGAGTGTCGCCGAGCGCCGCCCATATACATACATAGCCGAGTGTACTCGGCTAGGTTCGGCTAGCTCCGCTCACAGTCACACCCAGTCCCTGTGTTATGTCCATCATAGGGCAGGACTGGGCGTGACTGTGAGCGGAGCTAGCCGAACCTAGTACACTCGGCTATCCATGTATATCGGCGGCTGGCTCGCTCCGCTCACATACAGCGGGGGGGATCGGCGGGGATCGGCGTATAACACGCACCCACAATTTTCCCCTGATTTTAAGGGGAAAAAAGTGCGTGTTATACGCCGATAAATACGGTATTCACAATGCTTCACTTTTTCCACATTTTGTTATGTTACAGCCTTATTCCAAAATGGATTAAATGGATTATTTCCCAAAATTCTACAAACAATACCCCATAATGACGTGAAAGAAGTTTGTTTGAAAATCTTTGCAAATTTATTAAAAATAAAAAATGAAAAAAAAATCCCATGTACAGAAGTATTCACAGCCGTTGCTCAATACTTTGTTGAAGCACCTTTGGCACCAATTACAACCTCAGGTCTTTTTGTGTATGATGCTACAAGCTTGGCACACCTATTTTTGGGCAGTTTCTCCCATTCTTCTTTGCAGGACCAAGCTCCATCAGGTTGGATGGGGAGCATTCGTGCACAGACATTTTCATATCTCTCCAGAGAAGTTCAATCGGGTTCAAGTCTGGGCTCTGACTGGGCCACTCAAGGACATTAACAGAGCTGTCCCATAGCCACTCCTTTCTTATCTTGGTTGTGTACTTAGGGTCGTTGACCTGTTGAAAGATGAACCGCTCCCCCCAGTCTGAAATCCAGAGCTTCTGGAGCAGGTTTTCATTAGGGATGTCTGTGTACATTGTTGCATTGAGCCTTCCCTTGATCCTGACTAGTCTTTCAGTTCCTGCTGCTGAAAAATATCCCCACAGCATGATGCTGCCACCACCATGCTTCACTATAGGGATAGTATTGGCCAGGTGATGACGCTTGCCATTTAGGCCAAAGAGTTCAGAACCTTCTTTCATCAGACCAGAGAATTTTGTTCTCATGGTCTGAGAGTCCTTCAGGTGCCTTTCGGCAAACTCCAGGTGGGCTGCCATGTCCCCACAGCATGATGCTGCCACCACCATGCTTAACTGTAGGGGTGGTATTGGCCAGGTGATGAGCAGTACCTGATTTCCTGCAGACATGAGGCTTGCCATTCAGGCCAAAAAGTTCAATCCTTGTTTCATCAGATAAGAGAGTTTTGTTTCTCAAGGTCTGAGCGTCCTTCGGGTGACTTTTGGCAAACTCCAGGTTGGCTGTCAAGTGCCTTTTACTCAGGAGTGGCTTCCGTCTGGCCACTCTACCATACAGGCCTGATTGGTGGAGTACTGCAGAGATGGTTGTTCTGGAAGGTTCTCCTCTCTTCACAGAGAAACACCGGAGCTCTGTCAGTGACCATCGGGTTCTTGGTCACCTCCCTGACTAAGACCCTTCTCTCCCAATCGCTCAGTTTGGCTGGGTGGCCCGCTCTAGGAAGAGTCCTGAAGGTTCCAAACTTCTTCCATTTACAGATGATGGAGGGCACTGTGCTCACTGGGGCCTTCAATGCTGCAGAAATGTTTCCACACCCTTCCCCAGATCTGTGCTGAGATACAATCCTGTCTTGGAGGTCTACAGACAATTCCTTGGACTTCATGGCTTGGTTTGTGCTCTGAAATGCACGGTTAACTGTGGGACCTTATATAGAAAGGTGAGTGCCTTTCCAAATCATGTCCAATCAACTGAATTTACCACAGGTGGACTCCAATCAAGTTGTAGAAACATCTCAAGGATGATCAATGGAAACAGGATGCACCTGAGCTTGTCATGGCAAAGGCCGTAAATACTTATGTACATGTGATTTTATCGGTTTTTATTTTTAATAAATTTGCAAAGATTTCAAACAAACTTCTTTCAAGTTGTCATTATGGGGTATTGTTTGTAGAATTTTGAGGAAAATAATGAATTTAATCCATTTTGGAATAAGACTGTAACATAACAATATGTGGAAAAAGTGAAGCGCTGTGAATACTTTCCTGGATACACCGTATCATTCTCGCCATGCAGAGGAGAAAGCACACATAGGGGCAGGCTGTACAGTGGTTGATGATAGCTGCTTTCTCCCTATGGAGTGAAAAGGTGACATTTATTTGGGCATAGGCTTATTTTCTGCATGGAATGCAGGTCCTTGCTAGCAGATGTAGCAGAAGATCCTGCATAAAATACACGCCTAAAGTACTTGCGCTTAGCAGCTTTAGATGCGTACAGCGTTAACCACCTCCCGCCCGCTGTATATACAAATGACAGTGGGCGGGGTGCTCCCTTGTTCTGGGACGACGTCATATTACGTCATCCTACTCTCACCTTGCTTGTGCTCCCTTGCACGTCGATTGGCGGCGCGCTGTGCCCCTGCTGTGACACGGCTCTTTACCCATGTGATCAGCTGTGTCCAATCACAGCTGATCACATGTAAACAAGGAAATGCCGGTATCAGCTTCCCTCTCCTCACACTGACAGTGTGTGAGAAGAGGAGAGCTGATTAGTGGCATTTCCTCTCAAGGGAGATCTGTACAGATAATCAGTGCAGCCCCAACAGTGCCCAGCAGTGATGCCAGTCAGTGCCGCCTATCAGTGCCCATCAGTGATGCCAATCAGTGCTGCCTTTCAGTGCCACCCATCAGTGTTGCCAATCAGTGCCCATCAGTGCTGCCTAATTTTTGGTCTTTTTTTGTTTTTTCAGCAAAAATAAAAAAAAAACAGTGGTAATTAAATACCACCATAAGAAAGCTCTATTCGTCTCAACAAAATGATAAAAATTTCATATGGGTACAGTGTTGCATGACCGCACAATTGTCATTCAAAGTGTGACAACTCTGAAAGCTGAATATTGGCCTGGGCAGGAAGGGGGCAAAAGTGCCCTATATTGAACGGCTTAGGACTCATTCACATGCAGAAAAACCACTGCGATTAGATGCACACAGTGCATAGTTTTGTGCACAGCTTAATGCACAACTATTAATCAATGAGCACATACACACAGGTGCATCTGCATGTGAAAATACGCACCGCGTTTAAAATGTAGAATACAGTTCCATGAAGGGCTGCAGAGATCTGGGGTTATTATGTGGGTATTAGGTGGGTACACACATAAAAGCCTGTAAATGCATATAAATTTGCATAAACGCACGTAACTTTTTGTGCTCCATTCACAATTCCATCGCAAACCTTCACAAAATGTAAAAGAACGCATTACAGGGGGAATTGGAACATCACGAGTGATCAGAGATGGAACATTCTCTAATCAGTCGCAAATACATTTATAAATTCCCCTCCACTGAGCTTTTGAGTGCCCCTATAAACCAACACTCCTTTTACACCCAGTGCGTGCACAATGCCTATGGAGAAAGAAGAGGAAGGAGTGTTGAGGGAGTTTTAACCCTCTCAATGCCAGCATATTTCTTTGTTTCCAAAAAATTGTGGCAAATATTGAGATCACGTTGGGGGTCATTTTGGGGGGGTGTGTCCTGGTATTTTTATTTGACATGTTTTATAACAGAAATTAAGGAAAACCCACTGGTTATTAAAGGATAACTAAAGGTTCAGTTTAAAAAAAGAAAAAAGAAAAAAACAAACATGTCAAACTTACCTCCGATGTGCAATTGGTCTTGCACAGGGGGGCCTGGATCCTCCTCTTCTGGGGTCCCTCCTTCCTAGCTCCTCCTCTTCTCGAGTGCCCCGTTCGAGAAGCGTCGAGAAGCGCTCCTCCTTTGGGGCACTGCGTCCATTGACACAGACAACAGGACTCAGCCCCACCCCCGGGTCCCACATCATTGAATTTGTTTGACAGCAGCGGGAGCCAATGCTATCAATCTATCCAATCAGCACCCAAGACACTGGCTGGAGTGGGTGTGCTCGTCTCCGGCGCAGGAACGTTCGGGCTCAGGTAAGTAAAAGGGGGGCTCTGGGGGGCTGGTACACTACAAGAGGTTTTTCACCTCAATGCATAGAATGCATTAAGGTGAAAAAATGCGAGGGTTTACAAACCCTTTAAATACAAGACAAAACTCTATTTTTCTAAAAACAATTGTATAAAATGTGTTGGGGTACAGTGTTACATGACGGAGTAATAGTTAGTCAAACTTTCACAGTACTGAAATCTGAAAAAAATGGGGGTACTGTGATGGGGCAACTGAGTTGTGGAGACAACCTCACTTATTGGGGTACTGTGATGAGGACAACTAATCTATGGGGCACTCTGATGGGGAAGCTAATCTATGTATGTACTCTGATGGGTGCAGGTAATCTATGGGGGCAACTAATCTAAGGGGACATTCTGATGGGGTAACTGATCTATTGGGGCACTCTGATGGGGCAAGTGATCTATGGTGGCACTCTGATGGGGCAAGTGATTTGTGGGGGTCAGTGGTGGCTGGTGCTCAAAATTTTTTGGGGGAGCAAACAAACTGAAAAATTCTGAAAAATACCCCCTCAATTGCAGCCTTGCTGTATCATCAATCGCAGCCACTGTGCAATCAAACGCAGCCACTGTGCCCATCAATTGCTGCCACTGTACCATCAAACTCAGCCACTGTGCCCATCAATTGCTGCCACTGTGCCATCAAACGCAGCCACTGTACCATCAAACGCAGCCACTGTGCCATCAAACGCAGCCACTTTGCCCATCAATTGCCGCCACTGTGCCCATCAATGATAGGTGTCCTATCACAGCGCCTGTTGTTTCAGCCAACCAGGTGACGAGTAACAGATCCGAACACCTGATTGGCGTAGAGGCCACTCTGCCATCAAACGCAGCCACTGTGCCCATCAATTGCCACCACTGTACCATTAAACATAGCCACTGTGCCATCAAATGCAGCCACTGTGCCCATCAATTGCCACCACTGTGCCATCAAATTCAGCCACTGTGCCGATCAAATGCAGCCACTGTGCCCATCAATTGCCGCCACTGTGCCCATCAATGATAGGTGTCCTATCACAGCGCCTGTTGTTTCAGCCAATCAGGTGACGGGTAACAGATCCAAGCACCTGATTGGCGTAGAGGCACACAGCTGAGTGACCTGCGAGTGCCCAGCATGGCGCTCGCAGGTCACCTTTTTTGACGCCTATTAGAGCCTATGGCTTTAATCGGGTGGTTTAGAAACACCCCCACACCGCTGTAATTCAGGCACCCGGCGCCCAAAAGGGGCCGGGCGCCTGAATACGGGGTGGCAGCGGCGGCCATAGATAGATTCATGCAATGCATGAATCTATCTATTGGTGATAGAGGGGGTTGGCAGAAGAGAGGGGGCGGTGCTTATGGACGCACCGCCACTGGTGGGGGTACTCTGATGGGGCAAGTGATTTGTGGGGGTACTCTGATGGGGCAACTGATCTATGGGGGAATCTAAAATACAAAAATGTTTTATACTGCAGCTGACCAGTCCTTACATATGGTGGCTGCATTAGTTTTTCTTTTTCCTTTGTTTTCACCTAGCGATCCTGCCAGTAACTCACTTCCTGTCCTAGGGTGAAAACACTCACTGTACTGAATCGATGAAGACGTGTTGTCACCGTAGAACAGAAAGTGTGTTTGGACTACAGAATACTTCCCCTTGTCTATAACATAGTGAGGTGATATTTGTAGTCCACGTAGAGAACTGGGACTGAAAACAGTCCAGAGACAACAAGACTAGAAAGTTATTAGCTCTGTATATTTCCAGCAAAATCAAAAGTTACATTTTTGCACTTATAGAATGGATAAAACAATACGGTATACTCATTCATTCATATTTATTCATGCAGACTTGTAAAGTTGCTGAGAGGTTCACTTTAAGGTCTGCCTGGAGTCCTGCTATAAAGCCGTGATTGCTGAGCTGTTCTTGTTCAGGATAATGACTCTTACGTGTTCCCTTCTTGTTGTCACAGGAAGAATACCTGAGCTCCTTGTTGAGTGAATATCAAGAGAAAGATGAAGGGAAGCAACAGATCAAGACCGCTGTGTGCCAAAGCCTGCTGAAGATCTTCCAAGAGTAAGTACTACCAGATAACAGCCCCTGCTTTCCCACAGTGACACACTTTATTTTCTATGAAATTTGGTGGCAAAATTTAAATGACCTTGCCTTAAAGTGGTTGTAAACCCATAAAAAAAAAAAAAAAACACCTGCGAGACAAAGGCATAATGAGCTAAAACGCATACTAGCTCATTATGAAATACTCACCTTAGATCGAAGCTCTTGCATCGGTCCCCGTACACCAATGTGTTTAAGTGTACATGTGGACTCCTAAGCAGAGAAAAAATGTTGGTACAGTAAAACCTTGGTTTGAGAGTAACTTGGTTTGAGAGCGTTTTGCAAGACAAGCAAAATGTTTTAATAAATTTTGCCTTGATATACAAGCAATGTCTTGATATAAGAGTAGCGTCATCTCACAACTGAGTATAAAAAAGAAGAGAGGAGCCTCTAAGTGTAGCAATATGGTTACAGTTAATGAAGGTACAACATTTAGCAACTTATTGTAATGCCCCGTACACACGGTCGGATTTTCCGACGGAAAATGTGTGATAGAACCTTGTTGTCGGAAATTCCGACCGTGTGTAGGCTCCATCACACATTTTCCATCGGATTTTCCGACACACAAAGTTTGAGAGCAGGATATAAAATTTTCCGACAACAAAATCCGTTGTCGGAAATTCCGATCGTGTGTACACAAATCCGACGGACAAAGTGCCACGCATGCTCAGAATAAATAAAGAGATGAAAGCTA
Source organism: Lithobates clamitans (assembly GCA_037952925.1). Taxonomy (NCBI): domain Eukaryota; kingdom Metazoa; phylum Chordata; class Amphibia; order Anura; family Ranidae; genus Lithobates; species Lithobates clamitans. Next base: position 1,708,144 of record JBBGZY010001301.1, read on the forward strand.
TTGGCCATTGCCCCGTTTATAGTCCCGACGTACGTGTTTTACGTCACCGCGTTCAGAACGATCGGATTTTCCGACAACTTTGTGTGACCGTGTGTATGCAAGACAAGTTTGAGCCAACATCCGTCGGAAAAAATCCTAGGATTTTGTTGTCGGAATGTCCGAACAAAGTCCGACCGTGTGTACGGGGCATTACTCTTAGAGGTGCCTCTCTTCTCTTTTATACCCTGTAAAAAAAATGCTTTGATATACAAGTACTTTGGGTTACAAGCATGCTTCTGGAACGAATTATGCTTGCAAACCAAGGTTTTACTGTACTTACTGGGCATGGACATGTCGTTGCCTCCCCTTTCCAACCCCCTAACCGCCCTATTGGCACGTGTAGCTTCCTGTCATACATGTACTGCATTATGACCACTAGATGGAGCGGAGGATCGTCCTTTTTTTCTTATGATTCTAAGTGCCATCTAGTGGCCATAATGCAGTTTTCTTTCCCCAGTCACATTGTTTTTTTCTTTTAGAGTGGAATTCCGAGATAGATTCAACTAATCTTAAAACGGCTCCCATAGCCCTTCTAACACATACAGTATAAACTTTACTAGATGATAGAGGGGGTTTCATACTGTGTTATAGACGGTCATCAGCCCAATATCCAGTCATGTAAACTCTACCAGAGGATAGAGGGGGTCTCATACTGTGTTATAGACGGTCATCAGCCCAATATCCAGTCATGTAAACTCTACCAGAGGATAGAGGGGTTCTCATACTGTGATATAGATGGTCATCATCCCAATATCCAGTGATATAAACTCTACCAGATGATAGAGGGGGCCCCATACTGTGGTACAGAAGGCCATCACCCCAATATCCAGTCATATAAACTCTACAAGAGGATAGAGGGGGTCTCATACTGTGATATAGACGGTCATCACCCCAATATCCAGTGATAGAGGGGGTCTCATACTGTGGTATAGGCAACCATCACTCCAAAACGTCCAAATTAAAATAATGAATACAAATACATTTTGTTGTTTCATTTAGTTTATTTTGGATTTGTTTACATTTGTTACTATTGTGATTCAGAGATTAACATAATGAAAATGTCATCCGAATTTCAAATCTTACAGGTCTAATACAGAAGATTATATTATTTGGCAATAAAATACTTACTGTATCACATACTCCCTTGCCATCCTCTCCTCAATGAGTCCCCAGCATCCTGCTGCCAGTCTGGAAAGTGCCCAACAAATGGTGGGTTGCACGGTGTGTGTTGGGCACCAGGGACTTAGACCCATGCTAGGTCCATAATTTGGACCTGTCACCACCTGTGTATACAACTGAGGACGTACGAGTTCAACTGAATTTGTCAATGCCACATCCCCAAATTGTAATTGAAAAACCATTTGTGAGAAGATTATGGGATTTTAAAGCCATTGACAAATTGTCAATGGCTTTAAAATCCCATAATCTTCTCACAAATGTTTTTTCAAGTAAACAATTTACCTTCACACACATATAACAGACATGCCCGAAATTAGGAGGCAAAGCCAAACATGGGTCCAAAATTACACCATGTTAGAGATTAAAGAATGAAAGATTAATAAAACACTAAAAAAAGTAGTAAAGGTGTTTACTTTTATAGATACAACATTAAGCTAAAAAAATGCAATATATTGTGTGTGTGTGTGTATGTATATATATCTACTGTATATAGATCTATCTATCTATCTATCTATCTATCTATCTATCTATCTATCTATCTATCTATCTATCTATCTATCTATCTATCTATCTATCTATCTATCTATCTATCTATCTATCTATCTATTTACTTTTACTTTGTATTTGCACTAATAATTAGGATTGATTGAGCTTTTTACATAAAAGAAAATATTAAATAATGCAAAACTATCATTGGGTATACGGATTTAGCAATGTTACCAAATATGTTCTCTGCTTTCAAAAATATATTTTTTGGAGCTGATATATTTTCACTTTATTAGTGAATAAAGATTTCACATGCAGGAAAAATATAAAGAATGTCAGTTTAAAAACATATCGAGTAAAATGAAGGTGACTCAAAGCATTAATAAACAGAAAAAGACCCCTAACAGTTTCCATGGCCCATGTAGAGATTAGGTTACAGCCCCTCTAGAGGCCATCTGCCCGGCTAGCTCAGTCGGTAGAGCATGAGACTCTTAATCTCAGGGTCGTGGGTTCGAGCCCCACGTTGGGCGTAGGCTTTTTGTTTAAGCAGGAGAAGCATGATATTGTATATTTGTAACTTTTCCACAGCAAATTAAACATCAGTTATAAAATGTCAAATCAGAAGAGTTGACTTTTAAGCACTGAAAAAAGCGCTAGACTGGTATAAATTTCTGTGGTGGAAAAAATATCTTTGATTTTGAAGCAACAATAGTGATGTACTCACAATGGGAACAGACTCATGTTAATTGTGAGATTATAGTACAGCCCTATCCATTAGGATAGGTTTATGAGCTGCAATTCTCTTTTCATCTTCCTCCCATTAGAACAGATATGTTGGCTCAGTGTCAGGCTTTAAGACACCAATGGAGGCTGATCTGTCTCCTACCTGAGCTCGGGAGTGATAATGGATCCATTGTTTAGGTTGCTGGAGGAGGATAAAACTGTCAACCTCAGGCCTTTATAGACTGACTTTTCTGAGATCTGATGAAGGCAATGGTTGAAAATCCTAACCTTTGTAACCCAGACTCACCCTCTCAAACTTACTATCCCTTTTAAATACCTTTGCCACGTTCTCAGGCATATCAGTCAACACTGCTAAATCCAAAGCAATGTCGGTCAACCTCTCACCCCCTGAGCTAGATGCTCTAAAATCACTTTCTTCTTTCCAATGGTTAAACTCATTACCTTACCTGGGGATTAAACTTACCCCAAGATACTTTGGTCTTTACCAAGCCAACTTCCCTTCACTTTTTGGGAAGCTGGCAGCTATGCTCACCTCTTGGTCTACCCTCCCGTTGTCCTGGTTCGAGAGAATAGCAACCATCCGTATGACCTATCTCCCAAAGCTGCTTTATTTGTTTCGGGTCATTCCTCCCCCCACATTATACATATACATCAGCGTAAAATCATGAAGTTTATCTGGGGTTCTACGAGACCCAGGATCAAAAAACAAGTTCTTTAGGATCAATGGTGGCCTCTCGGTCCATAACTTACATGCTTACTATGTAGCAGCAGCTATCGCTCCATTGTCTCATCTCCACGAGAAACAGCAAATGCCGTTATGGGCCACCATTGATCTAGTGGACTCCCACCCGATACCATTGGCATCGCTCCCCTGGCTCCCTCGAGCCCATCGTCCAAATAATATTGGCCCATGTCTGGCTCACTCACTCCGGTTGTGGGACTCGGTTAAATATTCGGTGGGCCTGATCTCTCCCCACCTCCCCCTACTCTACCTTCTTCACTCCGGCCAGACTGGCAAGCTTCATTCCATCATATTCCCCCCTGTGTTTCTGTGGGTGTGATCAGGAGGGTACAATGGCACATATTTGGTGGACATGCCACAAGGTGAGCAGATTGTGGATCAGAATTTATGCACTTCTGCGTAACCTTTTTAGTGCAACCATAAAAAGAGACCCATATGAGGCACTACTGGGGAAGCCAATCACGGAATTCCTACGACCAGAACGCCAACTGGCATCACATATTTTTACTGCAACTAAATTGACCATAGCAAAATCCTGGAAAACCCCGGCCCTCAGCTTTGAAGCAGTTAAAAATCGTGTAAATGATATCATGGTTAATGAGAAGCTGACTGCCGTGTTATCGGATACCCATGACAAATTCCTCCAGACATGGCATCCCTAGGTGACATATGTCCACCCATCTCGATTCAATCCAGCACTGCTCTTGCTTTAACATGCCTCCAATCTCCCCTCCACCCTGGACCCACCCCCTCTTCTCCTTACGCCTCTTTACCTCTCTGTACTATCCTTCTTTCCTCTTCTTGACTTTCCATATCTACTTTGTTTTCCTTTTTACCCACTCCAATTCCGTACTCCTTTCTTTTCTACATCCTCTTTTTTCCTGATTTCCCAACCCACAGGTTACTCTCTGTTAGGAATAGATGCTAGCTGAGAAAATCCCCTTTTTTTTCCCTTTTTTCTCTTATAATCGCATACAGCAACATGCTATCTGGTCTCACATACGTTACATGGGACTCAGTAAGCTAAAGTACATGCAATTGTAGTTAAATGTGTTATTATGATCTCGGGGTCCGCCGGGCTTATGTGATACTACCTGAACTCTCAGGAAATGGTGCATTTCTCTAGGTCCCCAACAACTAGTTTTTTGATAACTGAAATGTATGCAAGAACGTTTACATGACGTGTCCACCACAGTTTTTTGTAATCATTTATTGATGTGTATTTTCAATAAAACCCTTTGTACAAGAAAATCCTAACCTTTGCTGGTGACAGGCACTACTGTTTCATCTTGATGTGCTACACCAAAACCTACTGATGTGAGTCAGTTGGCCCCTACCAGGAGACTGTGGATAAATGTCCAGTCGGGGCTTCTATGGAGTATTTAAAGTCGTGGGCTTGTTCATAATTGTCCTGAAAAGTGATCTTGTGTTGCATTCAAGGAAGGTTTAAAAGAGAAGTATGGCCAAAGCTTTTTTGGCTATACATCACCTATGGATCACAGTAGTGCAGTTCATTAAAGCCTGCTGTTGGCTGATGTCACTCCAGGCTCGGGAAAAATCCCAACCACATGGTCAGTATCCACCCAGATGCTTGGACCAGCACCTGGCTCAGCAATCCGCTGAGAGCCCGGTCCACTGAGAGCCCCTCCTCAGATTCCATTCCAGCCCCTCTTGCTCCTCCCTCCTGCCGTGTGCCCCCACAGCAAGCTGCACCCAAGGAGGCACGCTCCTGAGCCACGGCTCCGTGTGTCCATTCACACACGGAGCCGCAGTTTGGCCCTGCCCCTTTATCTTCCGATTGGCTTACTGGCTGTGATTGACAGCCTATGGCTCCTGCTGCTGCCAAAAGCCAGTCAGGAGTGTGAGTCCCTGGAGAGCCAAGGCTCTCGTGGACATCGCTGGATGGAGAGGGGCTCAAGTAAGTATTGGTGGGCTGGGGGGACTGCTGCACCCAGAAGGTATTTCACCTTCATGCATAGAATGCGTGAAGGTGAAAAACCTTGTGCCTTTATAACCACTTTAAGTACTGCCTTCCACGGGTCAGAAACTCTATGGGTAAAAAACAACTGATGCTAACACACAGATTCTATTTCCACAAAGGAGTAATCATTCTTCTTTCAACATCATGTAAGAGCTATTTCAACAATTGCAGTTGAAACTTGCAAGACACGATCAATAAAGGTACAAGAATTTACTGTACATATTGCACCAGTGGCATAAAAAAACTCTTCAATAGTCTGAGTCATCTCTTTGATCCACTGAGTCCTTGAAGTGAACAAGGAAACATGAAAGACAATAGTCATTAAAAAGTTTCTGCTTTTGTAGAAGAATAAGAAAAACTTTTTCCAGATAGACAGAGTCCAGTTTAGACAATTTACTCCTAAAGTGATACTAAAGGCAAAATTAGACAAAATAGAAAAAAAGTTATACTCACCTTTTCTCTGCAATGATATTGCACAGAATGGTTGCTCCCTTCCTTTTCCGGAAGTCACTGCTGGCTTTATTGGCTCCTCCCCTGTTTGCATGCCTCCAGGTGCTAAGGAGGCACCCGTGTGTGCGTGCTCCTGAGTCGGCTTGTGTGTGTTTATAGGCACACACAACATCGATAAGCCACTCCCCCGCTTCCACCTCATAAGAGTTTGACTGACAGCAGCAGGATCCTATAGCGCCGGGTACGTTTCTTTAGCTTCTTTAAAGGGGTTGTAAAGGCAGAAGATTTTTATTTTAATCTTAATGCATTCTATGCATTAAGATAAAAAGCCTTCTGTGTGCAGCAGCCCCCATTTAGCCCCCCTAATATTTACCTGAGCCCATCTCGATCCAGCGATGTTGCAGGACTCTCCCTCTGCATGGCCTTAGACAGCAGACAAGCGGCATTGGCTCCCACTACTGTCAATCAAAGTCAGAGAGTCAATGAGGAGAGAGAGGGGGCGGGGCAGGGTCGCGGCTCCGTGTCTGAATAGACAAACAGAGCAGTGGCTCGGCTCAGGTCCCCCCATAGTAAGCTGCTTTTAATACTTTGCACGAATATGGAACGTGACTGAGTGTTTGCAGCTGGTCTCCACTGTTCACTTATTATTTTGTAGGCATTTATCCGTAAGTGGCTCGCAGGGTTTCATATATATTCTGCTTGCTGTGGGGGCACTCAGCAGGAGGGAGGGGTCAGAAGCATCGGCGAGGGACCCAAGAAGAGGGGGATCGGGGTTGCTCTGCGCAAAACCACTGCACAGAGCAGGTAAGTATAACATGTTTGTTATTTTTAACAACAAAAAAATTAAACTTTAGTATCACTTTAATGGCTTGAAAATAGGTAGGCAAAATAAAAAAACAAAAACAAAAAAAAACAAAACGTTTTTTTCTGTTCCTGAAACTGTTGGTCCTGACTACTGTAGGAATTATTGGTGCCTTCTTGCATCATAGAAGATCCTTGTTGTTGCAGTGAAGCTTACATTTTAGCAGTATAGTCCTGCATGATGAAGTCTCCTACATCTCTCAGATTTGGGGAAACAATTTACCTTTTAAAGGGATCACAGAAAACTTTTCAGAGCTCCAGAAACCCAACAAATTTTCATTGGTGGTCTCTGAGCTACAGGCAGCCTTGTAACTGGAGAGCTGAATGGGACTTCCTGCAGAGAGGAGCACATTGTCCATTAGGAGAAACTCATTTCTACAATGGGTTTGCTGTTCATGCTTTACTGACCAGAGAGGGATTCACACAATCCACTGTGGCTGTGAGTACTCACCATAGTGTGTAGTTGTGATCAGGGCAGCCCTCAGAAATTTTGGGGCCTCTTACACAGCTTTAGGCCTGGCCCCCCCGGGGCCTGACCACCAACATTTCCAGGGCCCTCCCACTGGTTTTCCCATCGAATCTGCCCACTGGCAATCCCACTGAGTCCTTCGGTGCTTCCACTTTTATTTTAACACTATTAATATATGAAATGTGTATGCAGAAAGCAAAGAGCAGGAGAAACCATTCCATAACATGCACTGGAATTGCAAAACATAGTATCAGAGACACACCAGAAGGAAATAGCCTAGCTGGGGTGATGCGGATTGATGACTAAAGGAACAATTTGTAGATGGACTGCTATCTAAAAAGGTCAGCGAGATCTTGCAAGAAAAGTAAAGAAGCAAAACAAATTTGAAGTTCCACAAATTGTTAGAAACAGCAATAGAGTGTCAGGATCAGAGACACACAGGCTTGGACCTACCCATGGCCATTGTTGTTGGGAAATCCCTAGATCCACTGTTAACTAAGTATATGGCTCCATGACAGGTGGCTATCCGAAACTGACAGAAGGGATAGCGCAGCTCCAGACAAAATTATCGACTTGGAAGTGCAAACAAAAATACTGCTCCAAGGGGCAAGGAAGGTATGTCCCCTTGTGGAGAAGGGAAATTGTCCAAGGCGGACAAGGTAACTAACCCCATGCTGGCAATGTTGAGTTAGACAATCTCCAGAGGGATTTCCCTAATATACAGACAGGGTGCTGTTAAACTAGAATGCCCAGGTGCCAGATGTCGAGCAATGGGGAGCAAAATGAAGCAACACCCCATCCAAGAACCAAAGATGTTGACAAAGAAGCTAAAGACATTGAGGAAGGCCTATGTATAGCCCAACCTCACCCATGTACAAGATGAGAGAGGATCCAGTGAGAGATTTAAGCTACTACCAGAAACCAACAAACTGCTAAGGTGGGGGTCCCAACTTAATCTGAGGGATGGTATACTGTACCACATGATAATGTTCTCCCAAGGTTCATCAGTGACCTGGCATGTCATACTGTCAAGGGCCAGAGACATGTCTGTGGCAGAAAGAATCCACATGGAAGCAGGAAACTGGGTGTTCATCTGATTGGAAAGGCAAGTTGTGTGTGTGTGGTTCTGTTCCAGTTGGTTGAACAAGTCTGCCAGCACTGTGTGGTCTATTCAGTGTGGAAGAGTGCTGAGGCCCAAATCCCCTTAACCTGGCACACACCTGCCCACTGGAAGTGCTTGACTTTCTTACACTTAGCATTGTCAGAAGATGAAAACCATCATGTTCTAGTCATGGTGGAGCAAATTTGCGGTGGCAGTACAAACCGATCAGACTGCCAAGATTGTCATCCAGATGGTGTGGAACACTTCTGCTTTCCTTATGCCTGTCCCCAGAATGTACATTAAGACCAGGGATCCTGTTTCAAAAATGAGTTCCTCCAAGAACAGTGCAACTCATTAGGCACTAAGAGCTTACATACTATTCCATATGACCCAAAAAGGCAATAGGGAATAGGAAAGGTAGCGTAGCTTGTGAGAAACAAAGGAAAAAGGACCCATTACTTAGTTGAAGTTGTCTGGAAATACAACCCAATACAAACTTGGAGTGCCCCCAGAAAATCTTGAACACACTCCAACTTCCTGGATTTAGGAGTGAAAACAATGACTGTCTGAAGTCTGGTCATAGGTGGAGGCAAGAGAGCTGGAAGCATCAGATGTTAACCTTTAACCTGGGGACAGAGTGTTAGTCTGACATAACAGTACATATCAGCAAGAAAAATCACAAATTCCATGGGAATTAGTCCCTGAAGTTGTCCTACAACAGCCCATTTCAGGAGTGTCAGCATATAATATCCTAATATCCAGAGAGAAGGAGCCTGAGAAATACTGTGGTTCCTACACAGCTAACTCCTCAAATCTATCGAGAGCCGAGACCTACAGAGATGTGCATAAGGGAGTTTACAAAGTACCTTTTATGAGGCACAAATGACTGCCACCAGAAGTTTAATAGCAGCAGAATTCTGCTCTTCTACCATTATCTCCAAGTTTCCCAAGAAACGCCATGGATCCTGACATTATTGCCCAGCCCAATGCTCACTCAGCTCAAGTCAGAATGATCATCCAATTCCCCCATCCACACATTCAGTGTGGATAGGGGAATCCCTCCTGCTGTGATATTGTATTCTGACAGTGGGGAGCCTTTCCTGCCATTAGAATACACTGATCAGTTTTGCCGGCTATAGCTTTGAAATTAATTATAGAGGTACAGATGGTTTTAAAGTGAATACAGACTATGCACACACAAAACTATACACTTTATGCATCTGTACACTGCATTTTTTATGTAAATGTGCCCTTTATTATTTTTTGCTTATCTAAAAGAATTATTAGGCAAACATATACAGTATCGAAAGGGAAACATGCATAAAAATGAGGTCATTTAATCTATGATACATTTCAATATACAACTCACACCTATACAAAAGTCTATCTTCTTTGGAGTCTTAGGGATTATTTACACTAGCCTTTTACCATATGATCTAGCGTTAGTATGAGGTCCAGCAGGTGGCGTTAACACCTCATTCATGTTTCTGCAGAGTAGCAAGGTGCATTGTGGTGACATGCAGTGTCATCCAGTATACTGCGGAAAAATTGCGAATTTCGGCATTTCTCCATTCCATGGGAATGGTCCCTCAAAATCTACTGGTGTAGTGCTACCCCCGCCGGAGCCGCTGGTTACTCTGCACAGCTAGGCAACAATCATTTCCAACTTGCATACAGACACAAGAAATCAGTCCATGGGCTTGTTTTTGTTGTTTTATTGGGGAAAACATCTTGAATAGGGTCTATGGGGTGCTCAACTTGACCTGAAGAACAACAAATGAGGACAAACTTCCCTCTCTATGAACAAAAATTAAGTTCTTGGACTGTACTCCCTCCAAAATAAACACAGTCTCTATGGATCAGTGGCAAAGTTATTTATGAACCAGGAGCTCTCAGTCCCCTTTAGTGAAATAGCACAAATTTGCAAACTGCATGCAGGAAAATCGTATCTCTTCAGCAGAACCTCACTCTGTTCTGACATTTGCAAATACCACTAGCTCACCTGGCTTCTTGACTAGCAGCCCACCTGGCTGCTCTGAAGAACTCCCCAGGACAAGGCATCTGGATTTAGCACAACACTGTCCTTGGAAGGTATGCTATGCCTGGCAGCCTTTCCCCTTGTATACCCCTGGGTTTGCTGAGGAACTCACACTGTCCTTTGCCCTACCCCCCCCCTGCACTGAGCAAGACTCCTGTTCAGGCCTCCAACTGATCATATCTTCCCATGCTAGCCCGCATGTCCAAAGGTAATGGAGATTCCTCCCTTAGGCTTCCTCTCCTTCCTTTCCTCAGCTCCCAGTCTGGAGGCAGAGCCCCTAGCCCCAAGGCCCCCTCCCAGGCCATACGACAGCAACCTCAGTACTTCCACCCAACTCCCCTGCTGGCCAGGCTCCACCATATTTAAGGGCTGTTCCAGCCACCCTGCAAGGCCCTCTGCCTGGAGATTGACCAGATTCCTTCAAGTATGCAGATCAGGACCTCCTGGCCTCCACTCACTAACTTCCAGAAGCTTCTCCAAGCTTCTAGATCCAGGGGGGATACCAGAGACCCACCCTGTAGAGCCATCAAGCCTGACCTGCAGTAACCCAACCTAATTACAGATTCACACAGCTATCATGAGTCACAAACTAAATTTACCTATACTAGTTGCACACTAGAGGGTGCTACACTGGGAAACTAATAGTTACTGGAGTGTTGATCTCCTTGGGCCCCTGCAGCTGTAACTGCAAACCTCTACGTCACTACAGGAGTGGAAGTCAGCCGAAGGAACTGCTGGGTTCTCTGGGGGTCCAAAGAGATCGACACTTCTAAAAATCTGCGTTTACCAACAGATCTTGAGGATGACCATTCCTGTAGAATAGAGCAATGTTCAGTAGTATAGGCAGCAGAATTTTTTTTTCTTTTGCACAGTATGCATTTAACACATTTAAAAATCTTGGCATAGTCACTTTAATCCCATTCAAAGTCAGGGGCAACTGCTGTCTCTCACATTAGAGTGTGAACACATAATGTTCATCCAGATCAGCATTTCTCAACCCTTTTGACATGGAGGAACCCTTGAAACAACTTTCCAGTCTCAGGAAACCCTGCTAATAATTACTATATTTGCAGCTCATGGTCCATTATTGTGATGCTCACTGGGAACAATGCTCTTTTCACTTGTAGTTATTTGGAAGAATGCCTCCTTGTTACAAATAACTAAATAGATCTGAACTGATTAGAAAAACCCTTGGAGAAACCCTAGGGTTCCATAGAACCCTGGTTGAGAAGAGCTGACTTCCTTGTATTATACCAGAATAACTGTCAGAATCATCCTCCAAATATTATTCGATGCTAGCGTTGCCTATAAGTTTGGTGTCGACTGAAGGAACGCTTTCAAAAAGCAAAAACCAAGGGTCTATCCCTTTTCATCCTAACAGAAAATGGGATCTATACTTTGAGGTGTCCGTTGACATGTTGGTCAGATATGCATACCACACATCCCAATAATCTTGTACGTTGTAGTGCAGGCTTACCATTGGGAAAGGGAGGAGACAGAGAACCGAGACAAGTATAGAGAAAAACCCTCAGAGTGGGACTTTAACAGTACTGGGTCATTTTTTGAGTAAATGGAAAGTATTTCTAAATAGTTTAAAAGTTAACAAATCTTTATTGATACAGAATATAAAAAGTTACGATGCATATTAAAAATTACTGGATAGAATTCTTTACAGTGTACTCAAGTTAGATTCACCAAAACAAAGGATGAAAATGATGGGTGTTCATCATTTTCATCCTTTGTTTTGGCGATTCCAACTTGAGTACACTATAAAGAATTCTATCTAATCATTTTTAATATGTATCGTAACTTTTTAGATCCTGTATCAATAAAGATTTGTTAAATTTAAAACTATTTAGAAAGTCTTTCCATTCACTCAAAAAATGACTCAGTACTGTTAAAGTCCCACTCTTATGCCCTGTACACACGATAGGATTTTCCGATGGAAAATGTGTGAAAGGACCTTGTTGTCAGAAATTCCGACCGTATGTGGGCTCCATCACACATTTTCCATAGGAATTTCCGACACACAAAGTTTGAGAGCTTGCTATAAAATTTTCCGACAACAAAATCCGTTGTCGGAAATTCCGATCGCGTGTACACAAATCCGACGCACAAAGTGCCATGCATGCTCAGAATAAATTAAGAAACAAAAGCTATTGGCTACTGCCCCGTTTATAGTCCCAACATACGTATTTTACGACACCGCGTTCAGAACGATCGGATTTTCCGACAACTTTGTGTGACCGTGTGTATGCAAGACAAGTTTGAGCCAACATCTGTCGGAAAAAATCCATGGATTTTGTTGCCGGAATGTCCGATCAATGTCCGACCGTGTGTACAGGGCATTAGGGTTTTTCCTCTATACATGTAATTCAGGGATGTTGGTACCCTACTAGCTACTATCTTTATTTTGGAGAAACCAGACAAGGTTTTCGGACTTTTTTGATAATTTGTACCCTCTATAATGTTTGGTTGGAGTTGTCTGCAGATGCCACATGCATGAACGGTCATCCACCTAGCTAAAAACAGCCAGACTGGGACATACTCATATCACATCCATAGCCTCCTTTGGCTACATGGGTTATTAACTCATAACAATGCAGGCTTTAGATATTGTTTTATTTGTGTTCATATTCACCCTAAATTATCAGTTTACCATAGTAACTATGTGGACATTCCCAGCCTAAGGCACAATAAAAGTTATTGAGTATGAATACTACACTAGATAAATCGTATCTGGTGTGGAAATAATATGTGTTATTAACTAATCATATCAATTTAAAAAATGAATAAACGTAAACTGCGAGATGATAAGGTAAGGGATTTATAACTGTTTCATATATTACTTAATCTACAGTACAAACACTGAAAAAATTGATTAGGAGTCTACAGAACAAAAAGTAAATAAAGAAGTAACTATCAAACATTTTTGCACACCCACTTTCCAAATAATCTGTTAAACAGGCTCCAGTTAGTCCACAGAAATCTGCCTCTACCATGAAAGAGCTAAGTGACTGTTTGTCCCACTTAGGCACAAAGTTCCTTGTCCTTTTATGTGGCACAAAACAGAAGAAGGCCATGGTGGCATACGGTATAAAGTTTACCAAAAATAGCTAAATGTGTTGGACTTTTACTGTTCCAATATTTGCAAATACTTTATGTGTGTTATTGGGTCTCAGCACCATGGGAGGAATAACAGAATACATCATCTGAGTTAAAGAGATACTAAAGTCTCGTTTTTTTGTTCAAAAATAATAAACATGTTATACTTATACATCCCTGTCCACAATGCATCCCCATCCTCACCCAGCACCATCCATACATCCCTGTCCACAATGCATCTCCATCCCCACCCAGCACCATCCATCCATCCCTCTCCACAATGCATCCCCACCTAGCACCATCCATCCATCCCTGTCCACAATGCATTCCCATCCACGTCCAGCACCATCCATCCCTCTCCACAATGCATCCATGCCACGCCAATGTAATCAGTGTTGCCAACCTACCAGATTGACATTTACTGACATGACACCCAAAATTTGCTGGCACGGCCAAGTTCTTACTGGCATTTTGAAAAGTTTAAAATAAATTACAGTTTTAAGTGCAAATTTCAGTATTTATGCTATAAATAAGTACAGTATGCAATTAGCAATGTGATTTAAGGTAGATATTGAGACAAAATACATATTTCTTATTTTATTTTGATATAGTAGAAATTAGAATGGGCGGTGCACACAAACACACACACATGAAACTGACTCTCACACTGACACTGATAGCGGCACAGATGATGATGACACCTCACTGACGTCCCCTCCTGAGTCACAGTGACAGTCTCTCTCCATGACAGGTGGTCCCTTCAGTCCACTCCAGTCCAAACAGCACTGACAGGCCCGCTCCCAGCTTGCCTTGTTCCTGTACCACAGACCTGCCCACGAGGCTCCGCTCTGCTCCCTTGCACCATGACATCACACGACACGCTCAGGCACCGCCTCCGGCAGACTCGCCCCCCACTGGCGCCACCCGAATACACTGTAGCAGGCACTCGGATGGTCTCAGCATTTCCGAGCTGAGCGTCACAGCCATGTTTTTTACTGGCAACCTTTTCCTGTCACTGACATTTACTGGCAGGAGAAAGGTGCCCGTTTTTTTTACCGGCTGCCAGTAAAAATACTGAAGGTTGGCAACAATGAACCTTTTATACATAGATCTCATAGAGTAATGATGGCCAAATTTGGCACCCTAGATGTTTTGGAACTACATTTCTCATGATGCTCATGCACTCTGCAGTGTAGGTGAGCATCATGGGAAATGTAGTTCCAAAACATCTGGGGTGCCAAGGTTCACCTTCACTGTCTAGAGGTACTGCAGGATATGCGCACATTACACAGGCCATTGGTGCTGCCACCTAGCAGCCTATTTAAAGCTCAGTTCTGTAAGAATAAATTGCTGAGAGTTTTTCAGTTTATACCTGCAACCTGTTACCAACCTAGCTAACAATAGGTGGGGGGTCTAAAGTCTTCCTCTCCTTCTCTTACTAAAGTGGTTCAGAAGTTTTTTGTTTTTTTTTCTTAAAGTGGTTGTAAAGGCACACTTTTTTTACCTTCATGTAATCTATGCAGCAGCCCCCCCCCCCCCCAGCCCCCCTAATACTTACCTGAGCCCCATCTCGATCCATCCCTGTCTTTTCCTCTCTGGGGACTCGCACTTTTGATTGGCTTTTGGCAGCAGAGGGAGCCATTGGCTCCTTCTGCCGTCAATCAGAGCTAATCAGGAGACAGAGGGGGCAGGGCCAAGCCAAGGCTCCATGTGAGAATGGACACACAGAGCAGCGTCTCAGGTGCCCCCATAGCAAGCTGCAGGAGGGAGGAGCCAGGAGTGCTGACGTGGGACCTGAGAAGAGGAGGATCGGGGCTGCTCTGTGCAAAACCACTGCACAGAGCAGGTGAGTATAAAATGTTTGTTATTTTTTTTAAATGAAAATAAACAAGACTTTAATATCGCTTTAATGCATTCTGTGCAATAAAGTGGAGTTCCGCCTGGGAATTTTTTTTTTTCAAGTCAGCAGCTACAAATACTGGAGCTGCTGACTTTTAATATAAGGACACTTACCTGTCCAGGGAGCCTGCGATGTTGGCACCCGAAGCTGACCCTTCCCTTGGCTCCGGGTGCAGGCACCGGTATTCTTACTATGGAGAATACCGGTGCTCCTCCCTTTCCCAATGGTAAGCCTGCACTACAACATACAAGATTATTGGGATGTGTGGCATGCATATCTGGCCAACATGTCAACGGACACCTCAAAGTATAGATCCCATTTTCTGTTAGGATGAAAAGGGATAGAGCCTTGGTTTTTGCTTTTTGAAAGCGTTCCTTCAGTCGACACCAAACTTATAGGCAACACTAGCATCAAATCATATTTGGAGGATGATTCTGATAGTTATTCTGGTATAATACAAGTCAGCTCTTCTCAACCAGGGTTCTATGGAACCCTAGGGTTCCTCCAGGGGTTTCTAAGGATTATTGGAGCAATGAGCAATGTCAGCCTGTCAGAAAAGTAACTGCTGACACCAATTATCTATTTAGTTATCTGTAAGGAGGAGGCATTCTTCCAAATGACTACAAGTGATTGTTCCCAGTGTGCATCACAATAATGATCAGTTGGAGGCCTGAACAGGAGTCTTGCTTGGTGCGGGGGGGGGGGGGGGGAGTTCCTCAGCATACCCAGAGGCATACAAGGGGAAAGGCTGCCAGGCATAGCATACCTTCCAAGGACATCGTTGTGCTAAATCCCGATCCCTTGTCCTGGGGAGTTCTTCAGAGCAGCCAGGTGGGCTGCTAGTCAAGAAGCCAGGTGGGCTAGTAGTATCTGAAAATGTTAGAACAGAGTGAGGTTCTGCTGAAGATATACGATTTTCCTGCATGCAGTTTGCAAATTCATTAAAGGGGACTGAGAGCTCCTGGTTCATAAAGAACTTTACCACTGATCCATAGAGACTATGCTTATTTTGGAGGGAGTACAGTCCAGGAACTAAATTTTTGTTCATAGAGAAGGAAGTTTGTCCTCATTTGTTGATCTTCAAGTCAAGTTGGGCACTCCATAGACCCTATCCAAGATGTTTTCCCCAATAAAACAACAAAAAAACAGCCCATGGACTGATTTCTTGTGTCTGGATGCAAGTTGACAATGAGTGTTGCCTAGCTGTGCAGGAATAGGGGGAACCAGTAACCAGCGGCTCCGGTGGGGGGTAGCACTACACCAGAAGATTTTGAGGGACTATTCCCATGGAACTGAGAAATGCAGAAATTCTACATTTTTCCGCAGTATCCTGGATGACACTGTATGTCATGCTACTCTGCAGAAACACGAGTGAGGTGTTACCACCACCTGCTACCTCATACAGACGCTAGATCATATGATAAAAGGCTAGTGTGAATAATCCCTAAGACTCCAAAGAAGATAGATTTTTGTATAGGTGTGAGTTGTGTATTGAAATGTATCATAGATTAAATTACCTCATTTTATATGCATGATGTTTCCCTTTCGATACTTGTTTGCCTAATAATTCTTTTAGATAAGAAAAAAATAATAAAGGACACATTTACATAAAAATGCAGTGTACCAATGCATAAAGTGTATAGTTTTGTGTGTGCATAGTCTGTATTCACTTTAACCCCATCTGTACCTCTACAATTAATTTCAAAGCTATATAGCGGCAACACTGATCAGTGTACTCTGATGGCTGGAAAGGCTCCCCACTGTCAGAATACAACACAACAGCAGGAGGGATTCCCCTATCCATACTGAATGTGTGGATGTGGGAATTTGATCATTTGGACTTGAGCTGAGTGAGAATTGGGCTGGGCAATAATGTCAGGATCCATGGCGTCTCTAGGGAAACTCAGAAATAATGGTAGAAGAGCAGATGCCAGCTGCTATTGAACTTCTGGTGGCAGTCATTTGTGCCTCATAACAGGTGCTTTGTAAACTCCCTTATGCACATCTCTGTGGGTCTCGATAGATTTGAGGAGTTAGCTGTGTTGGAACCGCAGTATTTCTCAGGTTCCTTCTTTCTGGATATTATGCTGACACTCCTGAAATGGGCTGTTGTAGGGCAATTTCAGGGAATCTTCCCATGGAATTTGTGAATTTTTCTTGCTGATATGTACTGTTATGTCAGACTAACACTGTCCCCAGATTAAAGGTTAACATCTGATACGTCCAACTCTCCTGCCTCCACCTATGACCAGACTTCAGACTGGTCATAGGTGGAGGCAGGAGAGTTGGAAGCATTGGGGGGAGGTGACGTTTTGATGTCATTTCCGCCCTGCAATGATATGGAGACGGGTGGAGGCCATCTTCACCTCATTCCTCTCCTCTCCGCCGCTACTGATGGCTCCGGTAAGCGGCAGAGGGCACTGGAGAGCGGTGGGAGGGGGGGCAAATCCGCCACAGAGACCACTTTTATCTTGAAGCGGACTGCCCTCTGAAGAAGAGGCTACTGGGGTTATGGTAGTTAGCTGCTACCATAACAATGGTATTCCTTTTCAAAGTAGCGACGTAAAACAACGGCGGGCGGTCCATAAGTGGTTAAGCAGATTTTCAGCCCTGCCCTGTACTTCCTAAACAAAAGAACAACTCCCATATGAAATCAACAGAGGGGGAGATGTTCTGTAGGCTGAATCAGGAGTGAGCAGTATGGAGTGACAACAATGCTCCTCCATACATATAGTACAGTGAGTGATTGATGTCACCCTGTGACAGGAAGTGTGTTATTGATAGGATCACTAGATGTAGAGAAAGCAAGAAAAGTCTTAGAAATGAGAAAAGGAATGTAGCCACCACGTAACAGGACAATAATTGAATGTGGAACTGAACTATGGAAGCTGTGCCCACAAAAAGCAGACAGAGGGCAAAGGACTAGTCACCAGTATTGTCTGTGGTCTCTTTGCAGCTGATCTTTCTCTATTACTGATTTACCATGTCTTGTATGCTCTGTGATTCTGTATAGAGGTGGCCATCTTGGTAGATTTCAGATCCTCCAGCTAGGAGAACAGTGAGCAGCACAGTAGTGACAAATCTCACAACAAAGCTGGCTATAGATAATTTTTTTTTTCTTCGTTTTTTTTTTTTTTTGGCTGGCAGGATACACTGATCAACAGCTGCAGCCGCTGATCGAGAATACATTTCCAACAAGCCTGCTCCACAAAAGTCAATCATTGATCACGGATCAAATTTTGGCCAGTCTCTTATGAACCAGCTAAATTTTAATACAACTATGACCAGTTTTAGATCACACACGACACAAACAGCTGAGGTTGTAGGCCCTAGCATACCAGGAACTCCACTACTTTTATTCAGGAGGAACTGAGACAAAAGGTGACATTTTCAGAATACTGATAAGGCAAAATGACCATTTATAGATTTTCCCTATAATATAGCAAATCTTCATTTTTTTTAGTTTAGTTCCACTGCAACAAGAGCCCTCCTAACAAGAGCCCACTTCAAAATACTTTAAGCACTTTTTCTTTAGCTTTAAGTGTTATTGCAGTGTAATGGATGAGGGCCAATATGTCTGAAACAATTTGGTCATCTACAGTATATATGAGAGCAAAAGAATTACATCTTAAAGCTTTATTTAAGGAATGCGGTTTATACAAAGTGACAAAATAACACACATATAAACCTACAAAAATCAGTTATAAGCAATACGGACAACTCTTCAGAAAAGTCCACCTAGATTAGAGAGAGAGAAAATATGGTTTCATAGTCATACCATCATTGTTTTAGGTCAGGAGTCTGGGTCTAAGGATTCCACAGTAGTTACAACCTGTAATTTAACCTGAACCGTAAAGGAGACACTCAGTCCTAAAATCAGGTTAGTTTCATTGATCTTATATAGACCAGTGTTTAGAAGCATTAAAGAAAGAGAGAGACTACCTGAATGCTAAAATAAACTTTCCTTATTTGGCAGGAGCTCATCTCTCCTTATTTAAAATATGGCTCTAGGTTCTGATTTCGCAAGGGCAATACTAAATGATTACCACAGTCCACAGTCCAAAGGGTTTTTTTCTTTTGTAAGAAAACAGTAGATGACCTGAGGTGTCTAAGGGAGAAAAAAAAGGATAAAGAGTAAAGAAGGAGTAGGAGAGAGAAGGTAGATGGGGGGGGGGGGGGGGTTCTGTAAGGGTCAACGGCCCTTAGGTTCAATTTCCCATATAACAGATCATTCATAGGTAGGATTTATATCTGAAAATCGGAACATATTCCAGTGTGTCCAATGAGTGTTGTGTTCCTCCTCTCTTTCCCCTAGGGCAGCTGTGAGTTGCTCCATCCATTGTATGTCGCCCACTCTTGAAAAACATTGTAATACCACTGGTGGAGATTGTAGCTTCCACACACTGGGGACTCACGCCCTGGCTGCATTCAGGAGGTGTTTCAGTAAGGATTTGCGATATCTCTTGCAAGCCATGGGGACTAGGTTTAGGAGTACTGCTGCCGGATTATCCTGAAGAGAAACATCTGTAATCTTGTGAATGATCTGTAACACCTGCCTCCAGAAAAGGGTCAACTCTGGGCATTCCCAGAAGATGTGAAGAAGTGTGCCAGTTTGATTACCACACCTCCAACACGAAGGGCTATGTCCTGGAAATATTGACGCAAGTACCGACGGAGTCCTGTACCATCGCGTCAAGATCTTATAAGTGATCTCTTGGTATTTGCTACACAAGGATGATTTGTGTGCAAAAAGGAGAATGCGTTTTTTTTTTTTGGTCCTCAGTGAATGTGATGTTAAGATCTCTCTCCCACTTCCTCAAGTATGTGGGGGTCATGTTGAGACATGTGGGCAAGTAGGATGTTGTAAGAAAAAAGAGAGATTTCCGTATAGGTTCATCTCCCAGGCACAGGCCCTTAAAGGGCGTTGGCTGCCTGCGAAAACAGCCGTTATAGAGGAGGGAAGTGTGAAAGTTGAGAAATCTTCCACTTACCCAAAATAGAGGAATTAAGGGTAGGATATAGGCCTGTGAGATCAACCCCTATTCCGAGGGGCCAAAAAAAGAAGAGGCTCTAACCAGCCTCTGCTCCTGTTGGATCCAAAAGGATCTGTCCGAGAGACCTGGTGTGACGTCTGGGTGCCCAATTATGGGCATTAATGGGGAAGGAAAACTTGCCATTTCTGCTATCCTGAAATATCTGTGAAGCTCCTGTAGAGTGGGTTCGATTAATGGATGTGGGGAGGAAAATCGGGAAAAACGAGATCCACTCCAAGGTAAACCCGCGAGGGGAATTGGCACTAATTCCTGTTCCAGGCGGCACCACAGCTTATGTGGAGAATGTCTGCACCAGTCCACTACTCTATTCATGTGAATTGCTGTATAGTATAGGGTGGGGTCAGGAAGACCTACCCCTACTTTGATTTTTGACCGCTGTAGTAGTGATCTCCTAAGCCGCAATGGCTTGCCCTGCCACACATAGTTAACGAAAATTGAGCGCAGCTTACGAAAAAAGCTCTGTGGTATCCTAACTGGTAGTGCTTGCAGGAGGTAGAGCAACCTAGGCATGACATTCATCTTTAAAATGTTGCATCTACCAAACCATGATATTGCCAAGTTCTTCCATCTGTCTAAGTCCGAGGAAAAAGAATTGCATCTTTATGGCGTTTTGGCGGCACTTTGACAGTCTGCTAAGAACAGTGCTTTATACATTCTGATTTTGGACCTAAAATAACTCATTTTTTATATGATATCATCTGTAAACTTTGAAGTCAGGACTAGTTTCTTTGACATTTACTTTTGTATGTGTGTTTGAGATAACAAAATACAGATAAACTAAAACCAAATCAAGCCACGATAACAAAAGAGCTAAATTATTGGCGGCTACTAAATGCTGGCAATGATTTCAATGTCTGTACCTTTACCTGATTTAGTGACCGGCCTCACTCAAAGTCCCATCACCATAGCTCTTTGTATACTCACGTATTTACCGGGATGCACAGCAGCAGCTCCCTTCCCCATTCCTGTCTGGAGTGTGGGCGGGCAGTGTGCCCCCACGCTTCAGCGCCATGCCCTTACTCCCCGCTCGTGATGTAATTTGACGCCACGATCTGGGGATGTATTGTTTTCTCCATCTGACGCAGGGGGCGGGACTGATGCGGACTCATTTCCGCTGCTCTCGTCGGATGGATTATCTGTTACTCCTGTTCCCTCCCTTCCTTTTGCATCCAGCATGATGTTGGTGGCCTTGGGCATATACAGCCGAAGCTGGCCAGCTTATCACTCCATTTGCTTTGGTCACCAGAGGTAATTTTTTCACACTATATACGTAAGTTTGGCTACTTCATCACACTTTTTTCTGCTCACCATTTCACCTTGGTTTTTATGAGCACCCATTTATTCCTGTTCTTATTGGTTTTCTTATCGTTTGGTCACTATACTGACATTCACTGACATTTGAGTCACTATGTTTTGACTTCCACCACTGCGTTGGGCTGTGCGTTTACTTTTTCCCCTTCTTCCTTTTTTTTTTCCTTCCCACTTTTTTTACATCTTGGTCACTTTTTTCAAAAAAATTTACACTTTTTATACATTTCCTCACCCTCTCCTTGCATATGTGCATTGATATTATTTACATATATATATATATGATACACATTATTACTATTTTCAGAGTGGTGTGGATTCCTATTTGTTTCTCATTTTTCACTTTCATCATCCTTCAAACTTGGTCTCTTGTCCTGCTTATCGGCTGTTTCCAGGGCTGAGTTCGCATGCCCTCGCCTCAGCCTTGCGGCTGACATCATTTTGGACACCCACCGACTTTCTCCCATCATATATGTTTCATTAGCTGACATGTAAGTTTTAGACCTTTTGCTTTTTATTCTTTAATTTACTTAAGTTTTTTTTCCCCCATTAACATTTATTATGTACTATCCATATTTATAGATACTATTAACATCGTACTCCTGATGAGAGGATGGATCCTCGAAACACTTAGAGTTCTTTTATGTCACTCCAGCTTGATTTTTTTTACCCAGATTTACGATGTACCTGCTTATCTATGCCATCATGTATCTATTGAAAAAATCACCTTCATCATCCTTCAAACTTGGTCTCTTGTCCTGCTTATCGGCTGTTTCCAGGGCTGGGTTCGCATGCTCTCGCCTCAGCCTTGGGGCTGACATCAGTTTGGACATTCCCCGTCTTTCTCCCAGCAGCTGGGCCATCATACATGTTTTATTAGCTGACATGTAAGTGATAGACCTTTTGCTTTTTATTCTTTAATTTATTTTTATTTATTTTTTATTTTCGTTTTTTTCCCCCATTAACATTCATTATGTACTATCCATATTTATAGATACTACTGACATCGTACTCCTGATGAAAGGATGGATCCTTGAAACGCGTAGAGTTCTTTTATGTCACTACAGCTTGATTTTTTTACCCAGATTTACCATGTACCTGCTTATCTATGCCATCATGTATCTATTGAATATGTAAATATCTTATTTATCAATTCTATGTATGTCAGCTTTCTATGGAATTCGTTTTTATGATCGCATTATGTACTCTGAGAATATTTTTTATTTGTATAATAAATCTATTTTTATTTCATATACTGTCTGTACCTTTACCTGATTTAGTGACTCAAAGTCCCATGACCATAGCTCTTTGTATACTCAATGATTTCAAAGATAACCCCAAAAGTCCCCATACAATGAGTAAAAGTGTTATGGGGCGTACACACGGTCGGACTTTTCGACCGGACTGGTCTAACGGACGCCGACTGGCCAAATCCGGCGGACAATCCGATCGTGTGTGGGCTTCACCGGACCTTCAGCTGACTTTTCCAGTCGCAAATCTGACGGACTTTAGATTTGGAACATGCTTCAAATCTTTACGTCATAACTACGCCGGACCCAGAAATCCGCTCGTCTGTGTGCTAGTCCGACGGACAAAAACCGACGCTAGGGCAGCTATTGGCTACTGGCTATCAACTTCCTTATTTTAGTCCGGTGTACGTCATCACATACGAATCCGCCAGACTTTGGTGTGATCGTGTGTAGGCAAGTTCGTTCATTAGAAAGTCTGTCGGGAAGTCCGTCAAATGCCGTCGAAAGTCCGCTGGAAAGTCTGTCGGACCAGTCCAGTCGAAAGGTCCACCCGTGTGTATGCAGCATTACACGATAACTCTGATTTTGTAACAAGCCAGCTACCAAAAGAAATAAAAAAGAACACTCTTGGTGGAATTTGAGCAGCACCCCTGTTTATACAATCAGTCTAGTCCCCCTCTCCCTCTTCGATCAGTTCAAGGGTCTATTGAACAATTAATACATGTTTGGAGAACTATTGTTTGATTGTCCAATAAGGAATACCAGTGTGTTATGAATTGCTCAACCCAAAAATCATACCAACCAAATGAACCCATTCATGACGGGCACATGTTTGCTAGTATGAAAAAAATACAAACTCTTTACACTATGTTATATCATATTGCTTTTCATAATACAATTATGTCACATGCATGCATGCACTTTGTTGTATTGAAGACATAATTGCACAATGTAATATATAGAAAGTCATATATGCAATGTGCTGTACACATTGAGGGTTATTTACGAAAGGTAAATCCACTTTGCACTGCAAGTGCAAACTACAAGTGCAAAGTGCACTTGAAATTGCACTGAAAGTACACTTGGAAGTGCATTTGCTGTAAATCTGAGGGGTAGATCTGAAATGAGGGGAAGCTCTTCTGATTTTTTTATCCAATCATGTGCAAGCTAAGATGCTGTTTTTTATTTTCCTTGCATGTCCCCCTAGGATCTACAGCGACTTTCAAGTGCACTTTGCACTTATAGTGCAAGGTGGATTTGTCTTTAAAAAATAACCCCAATTGTGTCTTTCCAGTAACGTATTACAAGAAGCGGTTAAAAATAAATAGAACCAGTCATCTTGACTCCTGAATACTGTGAGTTACACACTCTTGGCCTCTGCACTCTATAAGTTACACATTTTTGACCGCTGCACTGCATGGGTCTCAATATGCTGACCTCTGCACTCTGTGTATCGCATACTTCTGATCCTTGTTTTCTGTGCATTACATACCCGCGTGGGCATCACACTGTGCTTTACACACTCCTGACCCCTGCACTCTGTTTGTTATGTATTCCTGACCCCTGCACTCAATGGGACACACCCCTGACTTCTGCACTTTGCACGTTATTTCTACCCCTAAACCTGGCACTCTGTACATTTACATACTCCTGACGGCAGCACTCTGTGGATTACGTTCTCATGTGACCCCTGCACTCTTTGTATTACACTGTGTGTGTTACAGATTCCTGCACTATATAAACTTATAGAACTTGCCCCCGCAGGAGCCCCTGGTGATGCTGGGTTCTCTGTTCTGCCGAGATGCTCGGTCCCCACTGACACACTTGGTTGTAGGTTGGCGGTTGCTCACTCCTGTGCAACTTAAGCATTAATATACTACCAAGTAGAGTATACTATACTGTGTAACACACCCCTGACTTCTGCACTTTGCGTTTTATCTACTCCTAAACCATGTGACCCCTGCACTCTTTGTATTACACTCTGTGTCTGTGTCTGTGTTACAGACTCCTGTACTATATACACTTGTAGCGCTTACCCCGTAGGAGCCCCTGGTGATGGTGGATTCTCTGTTCTGCTGCTACTCCTAAAGATGCTCGGTCCCCACTGACACACCTGGTTGTAGGTTGGCGGTTGCTCACTCCTATGTAACTTAAGCATTAGTATACTACCACTATATAACATGCCACAAGCATGTTATATAGTGACATAAGTTGCCACAAGCAACTGGTAGTAGATTCAATTGATGTATTAAGGTAGTGCAGTTAAATAATGCATGAATCAATAATCAGACAATCACATAGGCTTAGAGATGCTGTGCTAAACAAAGTGAACACTAACCCATAAGATAGCAATCAACTGAACTATATGGTGCAAACAGGGTTACGGTACATAGTTACACAGTAGGTGAGGTTGAAAAAAGACACAAGTCCATCAAGTCCAAACTATGTGTGTGATTATAAAGTATCAGCATTAACTAACCCAAAACAATAAAGGTTTTTGTGTGCACACTATGCATACAGCCCAAATAAAAGGTGGGCATAAGTGGTTCTGACAAAGCGGTACCCCTGGTGGTGACTGCAAAATACGCAGCGCCTAAGTGTCAATTTTGTCCGGCTTACATTGAGGTCCTTCTGTAGGTGGTGCGCATATAGCTGCTTCTTTAAGAGTATTTAACTGATAGCTAGTGGGTTGATAAACAAGGAGCAGTCTCTATTGCATTAATTGTGTCAGTGTTGAGATATGCTCGCAGTCCACCCAGGTGTGTTAGAAAAGCAAATGAATATTTATTTTCTTAACACTGAACCACCTCTCCACCAATCAGGTGCTTGGGTCTGTTACCCGTCACCTGAATGGCTGAAACGATAGGTGATGTGATTGGGTGCCTATCAGGAGAAGAAGATGGGAGGAGACGCAGGGAGGACACCGCTCGCCACCGTCAGCCGCTGCCCCACCCGAGACAGGGTAAGTGCCGGGCAGACGGCGAGCGGGGGTTTTACAGTAGTGGCATTCGATGGGCACAGTGGCAGAATTTGATGGGCACAGTGGCATCATTTAATGGACACAGTGGCAGAATTTGATGGGCACAGTGGCTGCATTTGATGGGCACTGTGGCTGCATTTGATGGGCACAGTGGCAGCATTTGATGGGCACAGTGGCAGCATTTTATGGGCACAGTGGCAGCATTAGATGGGCACAGTGGTAGTATTTGATGGGCACAGTGGCTGCAATTGATGGGCACAGTGGCAGCATTTGATGGGCACAGTGGAGGCAATTGATGGGCATAGTGGCGGCATTTGATGGGCACAGTGGCAGCATTTGATGGGCACAGTGGCAGCATTTGATGGGCACAGTGGCTGCATTTAATGGGCACAGTGGCTGCATTTGATGGCAAAGTGGTAGTATTTGATGGGCACAGTGGCTGCAATTGATGGGCACAGTGGCAGCTTTTGATGGGCACAGTGGAGGCAATTGATGGGCATAGTTGCGGAATTTGATGGGCACAGTGGCTGCGTTTGATGGGCACAGTGAGGCTGCAATTGATGGTTTTTGTGTCATGGCTATGAATCAAAACAATTTCAATTTAAAATTCACAGTACAATCAGGCCCCTGTAGGATAACATCCCTTGATTTGACCATTCTGAAGGGAATGGATGGGAAGCTTTTAGGTACACTATATTGGAAGGAGACAGCGGGCAATACAATTCTGCATGCGAATTGTATAAACAAGGAGCGGTCTCTATTGCATTAATTGTGTCAGTGTTGAGATAAACATGGATGGTCAGCTCACCCCTCCTGGTATGCAAGGATCCAGTTCAGATCACTGGCGGTCTGCAGTCCTCTGAAGACAGGTCTCAGAGGTTCAGTCTCTCAGCTCAGTTCCTCACAAGGCTCAGTCTCTTAGCAGGTCCGATCCTCAGTGACTTGCCTCTGGTTAAATAGCTTACAGGCTCTAGCCCTCTGGTACCTCTCTTGGATGTAGGCAGACTGGCACAGGTCCGCTCTCTCTGACTTTCCACACAAGGCTCTCTGCAACGGTCTCTCTGGTGCAGATATGGCAGGTCCAGCATCGAGTCCATTCAATTCAGCTTTTCCTCGACAAATACCGCACCTTCTTTTCTCCAGTTTTTCCTAGGAAAACTCTGTCTCTCTCCTAATCTGAAATGCAGAGGTGTCAGGAACCATTAACCAAGCAGAGAGAATTCAGTTAAAATCACACCTTAAATGAAATAACAAAAAAATAACAGTGCAGGAGCGTAGTCAAAAACTGAAGCCAGGGTTTGGATGCCAGAGCGGGTGATCAGACGAGCGGGTGATCAGGAAGCCAAAAAACAGCGCAGTAAAAAAGGGGGGTTTTGGGACTTTAAATGAGACATATGTGAGCATACATCTCTGTCCCTATGTATACATTAAAGAAATGGTTGGGACTTTGAATGAGGTGTGTATGAGTGGCTCATCAAAATAGAGAAGTGTTGTACACATTTTTATTGTCTAAAAACACAGGACAGTCTCATACAACAAAAATACAAATATAATAAATGCATCAATAACATGTTGCAAACCATATGTAAAGGTTGTACAAAACATGTAGAATTGTAAAAATAGTTAAAAATGATTGTCATCCATTAATGGAATCCCTATGAGGGCATGTGTTGTACTGTGAGCTGAAAAATTTTATGCATCTATATAAGCCTGATACATTTTGTGGACTAATTCCACTCTTCAGGGGTGGATGCATCATTGATCTATTAATAAATATAGGCATGACAATAGAGTCTAATCATAAAACCCCAATGGGGTGTAATGAAGTATAGGAAAGGTGAAATATCTGTCCCCTTGACTACTTACAGCTGCATGTAGATCATGTAAGGCTAGAGAGCATGGGTCGGCTGCTTTGGGAGCTGTGGCTGTGGAAGCAGGAAATCAGCGTAGTAGGGAGCCAGAACAGGAACAGGTATCGGAAGAGAAGTCAGCCAGTCCAGGTCATACACAGGAACACAGGCAGGAACACACTGAATATCGTTGGCCATGCAAGGGCGAGAAGAAAATTAGCTAAGCTATTTAAATAGCCAAAAGGGATTGGCTGTAGGCTGGATAATGTTAACCAGGTGAGTCACTGTGGAAAAGAAATGAGTGGCTGGTAATTAACCAACAGCTGAGCAGCTCTGAGCAGTGAAACAAAAGAGCTGCCCATAAGTAGCAGAAGCTTAGCCCTGACAAGACGATCCCGGGTATAAGTCTGGAGCTCTACTATCCCCCATAGACTTGTAGCCAATCCCCCCCCCCCCGATTGGCTCAAGCACACTGTGGCCAGGAAGGAAAAAGAATGAAGGAACGAGTGGGGGCTTTTTACATAGAAGCAGTTCTGAAACAGTGCAGCAGCAGCAGGGAAGCTCCGCGTGAGAGGTGGCTGCTACACAGCACAGCCTGCTTTGTTT
This sequence comes from Lithobates clamitans, assembly GCA_037952925.1. Lineage (NCBI taxonomy): Eukaryota > Metazoa > Chordata > Amphibia > Anura > Ranidae > Lithobates > Lithobates clamitans. The sequence continues at coordinate 1,736,288 of JBBGZY010001301.1, forward strand.
ACTGCTGACAGCGGGGGTGTGGGGTGAAGGAGGAGAGTGGGTGCAGGGAAGCACAGCCCGCTCCTCCAACTATGCTGTCACATGTGCAGCAACAGGGATGGGTGAGCGGGGAATCACACAGCCAGCTCCACCTGGCTACACACTTCTGACTAAAGTGTTTATTGTTTCAACAGTTGCTCATTGCTAAGCCCTAGACTATTTTATAAAACTTCTTCTTTAAGGTAGATGCAGACAAAGTATTAGCTTGCAGCCAGTGTACACAAAAGAATATGTAATCAAATTTTTAAAAAATGATTACATTTTTACATTATGAGGTTTGTAGGTGTCTGTGCAGTATTTGCTTGTGGCCCTTAAAATATATTTTTTAGGTATAGGAATTGTGGCAAATGTGCACTGTGCATACACCAAGTAGGCTTGGGTTTTATGTAACCTTTAAGCCCTGTTGATGTAATTTGGACACATCCACTATTGGCCAAACACATATGCTGTGCTGTTAGGATACAGGGCAGACATTTCTAACAGAAGAGATTGTGTCAAAAGTCTTAGAAATCCAGGCAGCCCTAATTGCATTACCCTTGTTAGCACCTCATATTTGAGAGAAGCTAGTGGTTCTCTGTATGGCCACCATAGTGGCAATCTTCTACATACAGAAGCAGAGTCGGGTCTGTTATGAAGGAAAATCTCCTGAAACTCAGACTTATCTCATAAGCAATAAGAAAGCAGAGGCAGACTACCTTTCCAGTAAGTTTCCAGATCACAAGTGGAGCCTCTACCAATGTGTTCAAACAGATCACACAGTTGTGAGACTCCGCTGATTCCTGGTGAAGCTTTTGTTGAAACAACTCATAGTAGTTGCAGTTGTCTTTTATTGGCCACTGAAACCATGGTTTCTTCTGGCAGTAGACCTGAGCCTTTGCCATCTAATACCTGTTTTCTGCAGCTCCTATCTCAAGGGAAATGTTGTCATCCACAGTTAGAAAGACTTGCCCCTTGAGCCAGGAGACTGAAATGGAAAGGCTAGAATGATTAGTACAATATTTTTCGTTGCTATTTACACTGTTAAAATTATGTAATCCACAAAAGAATTTTTTTCAGATATGGAACAGATTTGTAGCATTCACAACAGGCCATGAATTGTGAATTCAGATAAAGTTTCTCATATATTAGCTTTTCCATAAACATGATTAGACATGTGTCTTAGCCTTAGCTCCCTAAAAGGTCAGGTGGTGTTCTGACAAAATAAATAACCTGGCAGAATGTGCAACCCGCGTCACTTCCTGTTGACGTTGAATACATGCCTCCAGTGTGTCAGATCACCTGAGTCCAGGTCACAGATGCACCCCGTTGGGGTCTGGAGTGCACCGGAAGGTAGTGGACCCTACGGCTGATTGCTGCGGATGGAGCTCTAGGTGATACAGGAGAGCACATACTCTGTAGGACAAACACGGATGACACTGGGAGCTAGAGCATGAGATTTCCCAGATCGCGGAATCTAAGATAAAAGTAATAATAACTTCAAGCGCATATACAGCATACAATAATCATAATTAATCAGGTTGGCCAGGCATATAGTCCATGGCTAAAGTGTTGGCAGCCCAGGGGTTAATGAGGGTCTGACCGTTCGGAGCATGTAAAATGGGTTACATGACTAAAAGGTTGGCAGTCCAAGGGTTAATAAGGATGTGACAGTTCAAAGTATATGGAGTGGGTTGGTGGAGCAGTGGATCTAGGAGGCGGCTGCTATCCTCAGAGAGCTGGCTCTGTGACATGCAAGAGGGTGAAGAAAGGAAGCGCCACCTGAGTGCAGCATTAGTAGATACTTTTAATGACACAAAGTTAAAAAACACTTACAAGAGACATGATTAAAAAAGGCTCATCTGTAGATAGATAGTCCTGGTGAGTTCCTCGAGCTCCAGTCTGGATGATGTGTCAGCGGTGTAAGGCTGCAGGGGAAGCTGTTCAGCAGGTGGTTCGTCCTGTGGCCATCAGGGGGAGGCTGGGGCCGGCGTGGAGCGCACAGAGGGTGTGCGTGACGTCACGGGCTGTTCAGCGGCTTCCGGCTTCCAGGTACACTCCAGGGGGAGGGCTCACATAGAGGGAGGATACAGGCAGTGGGGGAGTTGTGGATAGGCTACGCGCTCGGAGCGGCTGCTCCTTCAATAGGCCTCTTGAAGGAGCAGCCGCTCCAAGCGCGTAGCCTATCCACAACTCCCCCACTGCCTGTATCCTCCCTCTATGTGAGCCCTCCCCCTGGAGTGTACCCGGAAGCCGCTGAACAGCCCGTGACGTCACGCACACCCTCTATGCGCTCCACGCCGGCCCCAGCCTCCCCCTGATGGCCACAGGACGAACCACCTGCTGAACAGCTTCCCCTGCAGCCTTACACCGCTGACACATCATCCAGACTGGAGCTTGAGGAACTCACCAGGACTATCTATCAACAGATGTGCCTTTTTTAATCATGTCTCTTGTAAGTGTTTTTTAACTTTGTGTCATTAAAAGTATCTACTAATGCTGCACTCAGGGGGCGCTTCCTTTCTTCACCCTCTCGCGGAATCTAAGAGCCAGCGGGTGTTCACCAGAGGCCCCTAGTGGTGGGGATGGATTTAGCTGCAGTCTGGCTCCAAGTCGCGACCTCTAGGGCCTCCCAGCTCACGCTCACGGTAGACTACAGTGAGGTAGAAAGGAAGCAGCAGACTGTGACAACAAAGGATAGTCAGGAGATAGCCAAAGGTCAGGGCAACAAGCAGGTAAGGATAGTCAAGAACAAGCCAAGATCGGTAACTGAAATCAGACATAGAACACACAGCAAGTAGCACACGGAAGCCAAACACACAATATTGATCAGCAGGGCTGACTTGCAGTGCACAGGTTAATATAAAGTTCCCTGATAGGGGCTGGGGTGGAGCCATGCTTTGAGGAGAGATTACTTAAGCAAGCCAGGTGAGAGTGGCTGGCCTCTTAAGCTGAACACATGGAGACATAAGCTGACAGACAAACATTACTGCAGATCCATGACACAGTGGCTAATGTCGGTGCACACAGGAATTTGCCTGACAAAATGCTTGACCGACTACTGCGCATGCAGATGGCAGGAATCAACTAACACTTACAAAATTTACGTTGCTAAGCCCATCTTATACCTTACACTCGACCTCACACCTACAGTAAGAAGGCGGACATCTTACTACGCCAAACCCTGTTTTGAATTTGCCAACTAATTTCAGCAATCGAGTCAGCTTATCTACTTGAATATAGTATATTTACATCTACAAGGTGGTGTTCTGAAAAAATAAGCAACCTGTACAGTTAGCTTGTTTGCTTCGTATTCTGTGCAACGTAAATTTCGTAAGTGTTAGTTGATTTCTGCAGTGCGATTGCGCAGTAATTGGTTGAGCATTTTGTCAGGCAAATTCCTGTGAGCACCAACGTCAGCCAGTGAAGACATGTATGACGCGTTGCGCATGCGCAGTGAACGCAGTTTGGCGATACAGCTGTTTCCACGTCACAGGAAGTGATGCAGGTTGCACATTCTGCCAGGTTGTTCATTTTGTCAGAACAGTGGCAATCCTAAAGATGAGACCCCCCCAGAAGAAATTTCCCTCCTCAGTGGAATTTGACTATCATTCTAAACATGCTTTCACAAGAACCCTTTGCTACCACAGAAAACCTGTTCATTGTGGAACATCAAAAATATCAGAACTTCAAGCTCTAGGAAGAGTATCACAACTTTAAGTGCAAGTTGCTGGTGAGCCATACATTATGATGGTGTTAAGACTCATTCAACAGTCCATTCCTAAAGTTGCATCTTTATTCTTTCTGGCACAATAGTGGTTATTAACAGATGGCAGAACCAGCAAACTCAGATCTACACAGACTAGATTTTGTGAGATCCCTGAAGGACTACCATCAGTCAGCATCCTCTTTCATGTCATCGAAAAGGTTATTTGCCCTACCAGGTGGTAGATCCCAAGGTAAAGAAGCCCCTTTGAGAACCCTATCAGCATTAGATTGTTATGGGGCGTACACACGGTCGGACTTTTCAGCTACAAAATCCGGCGGACAATCCGATCGTGTGTGGGCTTTCCCGGACTTTCAGCGGACTTTTCCAGTCGCAAATCTGACGGACTTTAGATTTGGAACTTGCTTCAAATCTTTACGTCGTAACTCCGCCGGACCCAGAAATCCGCTCATCTGTATGCTAGTCCGATGGACAAAAACCCACGCTAGGGCAGCTATTGGCTACTGGCTATCAATTTCCTTATTTTAGTCCGGTCATACGTCATCACATACGAATCCGTCGGACTTTTGTGTGATCGTATGTAGGCAAGTCCGTTCGTTAGAAAGTCTGCCGCAAGTCCACCAAAAGTCCTTCGAAAGTTTGTCGGATGGGCTGTCGGACTTTTGTAGCCGAAAAGTCCGACCGTGTGTACGCCCCATTTTAGGCTTATTCAGGGGGCCTACAAGGCAGTGGGGCAAGAACCTCCAACAATGGGGAGAACTCACTCCACAAGTCTCAATAGAAATTAGTTAGTTAGTCATTATCTCACACCTTCCTCAGGCACTACATAGTTAAACAAAGTGTTCTTACAACTGTTGAATTCAGAAGGCAAACTCTCCAGTCCTCAACCTCTTGTGTTAATTTTTGATTTAGCATTACCTTCCCCATCAGCTAGTTTTTCATAATCAATATTCCGCACCAAAAAAACTGTCTAAATAATTATGATAGTTTTTTTTAATCACAACCATTTGTATTTTTAATATATATATTGATGTAGCACTGATCCCCGAAGGAGCTGCTGAATTTTGATTGGGCCTGTACTCTGCTTTACTCACCCTAAATTTGACTCAGTCCCCTTGGCACAGCTGTGGTGTAATATAGTGTGCGTTAAAAACTTAAAGACAATTTCACAATATATAATATAATATACCTTTTGTCTTTACCTTTAACCTCCAGCTTCCACCTGGTCAGCAATTCAAAGGAAAAAACACTCCACACAGGAATACTTAAACAAGAATAATGGTTTACTGTAACTACTTCAAAATACTGATTACAGCAGTTGCACTGTCAGACCAACGTAGTGTGACAGCCAACAGATTCAATTCACAATAGAATATTACACAAATGGAAAGTGTTTAAATTAACCTCTTAGCAATGCGTTTATGAGATGGGACCAATGACAGAGTGAACTGACTTCACTATGGGCACTGTCCCACTCTCAGCACGTTCTGTAACTGTAGAAAAGGCAAATGCTGTTTTAACAAATCAAAGCACAATACCTAGGGAGCTCCCACTGCTTGATATTACAATGACTTTAAAGAGCAATAAATTACAAGGCCTTGCCTTTAAAGAGGCAGTCCTTCTTTTCTTCTGTCTTCTGCTAGCTATGTGTAGATTTAAATTGTAATCCAGTGGTTAACAACTCCCGGGTCAGAGAAAATTGAATGTTGAACTAGTGTTGTGGTGCGGCAGTACTACAACTATCTCTGGTGCAAGTAACACAGTGTCAGAATGGTAATGAAGTACAGGTTTGAGGCCTATATTGAATCAGTCTTAATTCTTTGAATTTCCTCTGTGGGACTACAGGTCCCAGCAGCACTGTGTTATAAGTGCAAAGGTGTAAAAGTGCGTCAATGAAACTTTGGGCAGCAGCCCTCTCACCCAACCAGGTCTGCAACGTAGAACAGTTCTGCTCCGATGCACAGGGTCCTGTTTCCGGCCGGCCGACACTGCTACGCTGCTATGCTCAGCAAGATGTTCTGGAACTCTCAGATGGCTCCGACAGGCTTCACTGGATCCTCCTCAGTTCTACCTCGCCGTTAGTCCAGCTCACTGATGGGCTGCAGGGTCGCTGATCGGATCGCTCCGCAATGGGTGTAGGCCGCGCTTCGCTGGAGACCTCCACACAGATCCTCACAGGCTGGCCATGCATTCCTAAGAGACCTAAGATGGTCGCTCCCAGCCTTTTTATAGCCTTCCCAGAATACAGCTCAGTCTCTTGATGTTCATGGGAGGTCACTAGGCATTGTGGGTATGTCAAGTTAATGTGAAAATGTAAACAGTCACTTCCTATCATCTTCTGACATTCTTCCAGAAGAAAAAATAGAATAAAGTCCATTCACAATCTTGGCCTCTAGATGGCGCCAAATACTAAGCTATAACATAACATTAAATTATTAAACAAAAATGTGACCGCTACATTGGTTATACATATCTGGGTCTAGCTAAAGCATAACTCTATCCTTTGTAGACCCTGCATGCACACTTCCTCACAACCCTTCCTTTTTTTCCCCATGAGATATTATAAGTACACTTTATCAGTCCAAGGTATTTTCTTGACGGGACTTTCTTGAGATGCACATGATGCATGGATTCAGCAGGTCTTTACAACATTTGTACTTGTGACATTTCAAAAGTTGCATGTGGTTAACATGAGGTATAGGAAGATCGCATCATATTCATCAAATTAGGGATACACGGCAAACAATGATAAAACCCCTTAAAATTTGTCTTAAACTTCCCATATCAGGTAACCATCCAAACAACCAGTTCCACCAACCATTATCTGTATCTTGAGGTATATTTACTGATAACTGATGCTATGTCTGGATATGATTCCAAATAGACAGAGCATGAGCAAGGTTAAAACAACACATACATACAAAATGCTCACAACCATAATTATGCTTAAGCAGTTATCAATTGCTTCTCTGTTTTGTAACACAGCTTCCCTTGTACCTTGTAAATATAATAGTAAACCTAGTAATGCTGCGGACGCATGGTTTAGGCTTTTAGCCATTGTACACTCCAAAGCATTAATAGAACATGTATTATATAGAGATAATCCAGGAACTAACCCACTAACGATACTGCCAAACCAGTATATAGAGTATAGAGTGACATCTGATTCACAACTATCATCCAGGGAGGAAATGACTGAATCTTTTTTATCTGTATTTCTATAATCTTTCTGCATTTGTGGTAAAATAACACTCAGCCTGCTTTCTTTGTCTGGTTTAACTGTACAGAACATCTCATTTGACTACATCAGGGCTGAAATAAAAATACCCACAATTCACAAATATAAAAACTGCGTGTTGGACTAATAAAATACAAACATCAAACTTTTCTTTTTAAGAGTTTAGAAGCATAGAAGCTTGTCAAAGTCCTCCATATCTGGTAATGGACAGAAGGGATGAGCTTCGAGTTCGAGTCGAATGGCAAATTTTATGGGGCTTTCGCAGCAAATTCGAGCGCCCCATAATGCACTGCAAGACCGCAGTGCATTGCTGTATGATGATTGGCCAAAGCATACACCTGACCTGCATGCTTTGGTAAATCACAGCACGCTCCTCAGCGAGAGCCATAATTCTCCAAAGGCAGGGTGCCTTTGGCCAATTATGGCTCAGGGGGACTAAGTCCACGCCCCACACTATATAAGGCTGCTTACACAGTACCCATAAAGTGTGTTATAGTGGACGGGGATAGAGAGGTTGAACTAGATTAGGCAGGCAGGTTAGTTAAAGTGGGGAGGTGATGGGGTAACGGCGCCAAATACAAATATCAAATGATTCTAATGCTGCACCTAAAATTAGTAACAACTAATAACTTATAAATAAAATAATTATAAAGGGCTCAATAGGCAAATATGCTAATTAAATATTAGTACACAGTGGTAAACAATTAATAAAGTGCATGAGAGATTGATGAATCTGAAATGTCCATAACAAATATTGTGATTAAATCTTTGTATGTATGCTCCAACACCATGCTTCTAAAGTGCAATGTGCTCCAAAACTCTTGTATATAAAAGTGCTTCACCCGAAGTGATAAAATGCACTCACCAGATAGCCTCGGCCACCAGGTGACCATAAAGCATGTATTTGTAGAGAACGCCTCGTATCATTGATTTAGCCCCTTCAGGAATCTCATTACAATCAATCATTCATGTACAGGAGAGACCGGATCCCAATCCAATATGCAATTTTAAACGTAAAATTCTTCAACTTCCTCCTCTACTACATTTATTTAACTTCCATCAAGTGATTCTGTAGAATTGGCTCCGCCACAAAGAGCCACCGACGGCAGGAATAGTGTAATATTGCTTTTTAATTGCTTAAAATTATAGCACTTACATAGTGCAGTATAGGTTCAGTAAATATAAAGATAGCTCAAGGGAAAGCAGAAGCCAGTCTGACACCGCTGTGAGTCTCGCGGTGTGCATAGTGCATCTTAGCTACCCGAGCGGAAGTGGAGGCCTCCTGTTAATGCTTGACACGCACATTAACAGGAGCCCTCATTTTCTGAGAGTTGTGGATGGGGGTTATGGGGGTTTAGGGTTTGGGCACAGAGGGAGAGGTGCGAAATGAGGGGGGGGGCGGGTGCTGGGCACAGAGGAAGAGGTGTGGATGGGGGGGCGCTGGGCACAGAGTGAGAGCTATGGATGAGGAGGTGCTGGCCAAAGAAGGAGAGATGTGGATAGAAGTGGGTGCTGGGTACAGAGGGAGAGGTGTGAATAAGGGATGCTGGGCACAGGAAAGAGAACTGTGGATAAGGGGTCCTGGGCACAGGAGGGAGAGCTGTGGATAAGAGTGATGGCCACAGGAGAAAGAGCTGTGGATAAGGGGTGCTGGGCACAGGAGGGAGAGCTGTGGATAAGAGTGCTGGGCACAGGAAGGAGAACTGTGGATAAGAGTGCTGGGCACAGGAGGGAAAGGTGTGGATATAGGTGCTGGACACAAGAGGGGGGCTGTGGATAAGAGTGCTGGGCACAGGAGGGAGAGCTGTGGATAAGGGTGCTGGGTACAGGAGGGAGAGCTGTGGATATAGGTGCTGGGCACAGGAGGGAGAGCTGTGGATATAGGTGCTGGGCACAGGAGGGAGAGCTGTGGATATAGGTGCTGGGCACAGGAGGGAGAGCTGTGGATAAGTGTGCTGGTCACAGGAGGAAGAGCTGTGGATTATGGTCTTGTGCAAAGGAGGGAGAGCTGTGGATAAGAGTGCTGGGCATAGGAGAAAGAGCTGTGGATAAGGGTGCTGGGCACAGTAGGGAGAGCTGTGGATATAGGTGCTGGGCACAGGAGGGAGAGCTGTGGATAAGAGTGCTGGGCACAGGAGGGAGAGCTGTGGATAAGGGTGCTGGGCACAGTAGGGAGAGCTGTGGACATAGGTGCTGGGCACAGGAGGGAGAGCTGTGGATAAGGATGCTGGGCACAGGAGGGAGAGCTGTGGATAAGGATGCTGGGCACAGGAGGGAGAGCTGTGGATAAGGGTGCTGGTCACAGAAGGGAGAGCTGTGGATAAGGATGCTGGGCACAGGAGGGAGAGCTGTGGATAAGAGTGCTGGGCATAGGAGAAAGAGCTGTGGATAAGGGTGCTGGGCACAGTAGGGAGAGCTGTGGATATAGGTGCTGGGCACAGGAGGGAGAGCTGTGGATAAGAGTGCTGGGCACAGGAGGGAGAGCTGTGGATAAGGGTGCTGGGCACAGTAGGGAGAGCTGTGGACATAGGTGCTGGGCACAGGAGGGAGAGCTGTGGATAAGGATGCTGGGCACAGGAGGGAGAGCTGTGGATAAGGATGCTGGGCACAGGAGGGAGAGCTGTGGATAATGGTGCTGGTCACAGGAGGGAGAGCTGTGAATAAGGATGCTGGGCACAGGAGAGAGAGCTGTGGATAAGGGTGCTGGTCACAGAAGGGAGAGCTGTGGATAAGGATGCTGGGCACAGGAGGGAGAGCTGTGGATAAGGGTGCTGGTCACAGGAGGAAGAGCTGTGGATAATGGTCTTGTGCACAGGAGGGGGAACTGTGGATAAGGGGGTGCTGGGCAAAGGAGGGAGAGCTGCGGATAAGGCGGGACTTGGCATGGGTATGAGATGAGGTGTGGACAGGAGGCATAGAAGTCAGCTGTAGAAGAGGGGTGTAGACTCTGCTGGCTTCCCCCTCCCCTCAGTTACTGCAGTGTGATGTATCAGGATGGAAAACAATACTGATCACTGACCATGTTTACTATGCTTCAGGTAGGAATAACAAATAACAAATAAGCACTCAACACACTTGCTGTTCTCGGCTGGTGTGCAAGGAAGCATTGCTGGCAGATGACATCGGCACCCGGGGAAGGGGGAACAAGTGGAGAAGTGTAGGATAAGTGTCATGGATGTTGTCCCTAGCAATGCACCTTCCCTGTAGACTCTTTGTAGCTATGCAGTTAAGTGATCAGCAGGAACAGATGAGTAGAAGCATTTAGACCAGCACAGCATCCAAAGCAGACTGGGGGGCGCCACTGAAATCTAGGGGGGTGTAGCCCACCCCAGCACCCCCCTAGAACTGGCCATTTTCAAGGGGGGGCAGGGAAGCACACAGGGGCCCGTGGACAGCAGAGAGAAGTTGAAGCTGGATAGGAGAAGGGACAGGGGTGGCATATGGAAGAACCGATGTCCTCCATTTTCCTCTTGTAGTCCCTGAATGCCTGCGGAAGGGATAGAAAGAGAAGCAGGCTTTCAGTGGCTGCAGGAGAAAGATTAAGGGCATCTGTTCCATTATAAGCCACCCCCCGCCACCCCTTCTATCCAGGTGTACAGGGGAGCTGCACAGGCCCCCTGGAACATGGGAACGGGTCACAATTGTGATCCCTATAACAAAACACGCAAAAACATACAAGAACAAAAAACAATTAAGGTACCCTCAAGTGCACTTGGGAATATGGAGTCACACAGATGTGTTTCAACCAATATTCAGGGGTTTATTTTTTCCTTCATTTATATATATGGATTACAGAAAGGTGGAGATGATCTTTAACCAATAAGAGAATAGCATAAACAACATGGTTGTGCAATATGATTATTTAACAAATATAATAATAATACTTGCAAAACACATACATCTGGAATATTTCACTCTAGACCAGGGGTAGGCAACTTTGGCCCTCCAGCTGTTTTGAAACTACAAGTCCCATGGAACATTGTAAGAACCTAACAATCATAGGCATGACTCCTAGAGACAAAGGCATGATGGGATTTGTAGTTTCACAACAGCTGGAGGGCCGAGGTTGCCTACCCCTGCTCTAGACAGTTGACAACTGACCAGGTGGACATCACCCTAATTACCAGTTTTCCAAGAAATGGACCATATCATTTCTGCACAAACAATTCAGAGAAATAGTTGTTTATCACATATTCTATTATGCAGTACAGTCATCTGGAAAATATTTGAACTAAATGTTACAAAAGAGCAATGCTGATACTTATGCCACGTACACACGGTCGGACTTTTCGTCTACAAAAGTCCAACGGACGCTGACGGACTAAAGCTGGCTGGTAATCCGATCGTGTGTGGGCTTCTCCGGACTTTCAACTGACTTTTTTAGCCTCAAATCCGACGTACTTTAGATTTGAAACATGCTTCAAATCTTTCCGACGGACTCGAGTCCGGTCGAAAAATCCGCTCGTCTGTATGCTAGTCCGACGGACAAAAACCCACGCTAGGGCAGCTATTGGCTACTGGCTATGAACTTCCTTATTTTAGTCCGGTGTACGTCATCACGTAAGAATTCGACGGACTTTTGTTTGATCGTGTGTAGGCAAGTCTGTTCGTTAGAAAGTCCGCCGCAAGTCCGTCGAAAGTCCGCCAAAAGTCCGTCGAAAGTCTGTCGGACAGGCTGTCGGACTTTTGTAGCTGAAAAGTCCGACCGTGTGTACGCGGCATTACATACATATTTTGGTTATACATATTCTGATTTTAGCAAAAGCTGAATTCTATCCTTTTGGAGACCCTTCATGCACACTTATTCCTTACATAGTCTCCACACTGTGACATAGCCCCGTGGAAAGGGACAGCAAGAAAGGAGGAACTACAATACTCAGGGTGCCTAGTAAGATGAGGCAGAGTAAGAAGGACTGAAAAGAGAGCTGGGAGCCTGTACGGGAAAAAAAAAACACATGGATGGATACAGAGGTTGCCAACACACGCTGTCACAAGCTGTGGAGTGGAGAACAGAAGTAGAAGCAGATCTTTGTCTGGCTCCTGCTATAGAGAAGGTAATTTAACCAAGTCATAAGGCTCCAGACTGCACACTTGCTTGTGTGGACTAAGCTGCTGCAGAGAGACCAACTTCCCAATCTGTCTTCTGTGTGCTGCTACAGGACCCAGAGAGGGGAAACACTGAGTAATGAGACCTATGTTTCCCAATCCTGCTGTATGCTGCCTGGTGTGAGGGCTAAGGAGCTGCAATTGTTGTTTGGGACTGCAGGACTCGTGTGTGGAATGGCTTCTGTAAGCTCAGAGGCCCCCTTGGGGATAAGCCTATCAGTAGATAGACTTCTGTTCTACTACAGTGGCCACACATTGGATCGAAACTTGGCCGGTCTTTACTGAACCAGCCAAATTTCAATCCCTCTATGGCCACCTTTAGACCATGTGATCTCAGTAGTCAGCATACCATTACTTTGTCTGTAAGGCCCTTCTCTTCCTCTGTAGGAATATTTGTTATGAAGGGTGTAGCCAAGTGTCGGCAGATCAGCCCCTTTAAAAACTTCTAAGACTGCTAATATGGGTATTATATGCCCTCCCTTCATTGGTCAGCATCGTTATGGAGGAGGAAGTGTTGCTGAAAAGGATTGAGGGAGATATCGTTCCGCTGTATGGTGGTGGTATCATTCTAATGCTGGAAAAGACTACAGTTCACTGAAAGCCATGGTATCAGGGAGGAGTGGAGGGATTCATAGTGCACTGCCCAGGAAAGTTTTGGGAAGTTGATGCCAGGACATGGAAAAGTACACACCTCTGGGTAGTGTGCCCAGACAACCAGTGTCTCTGCTAGAATTGCGGCCTGTGTAGCAGTACCGCCAGCAGTGAGAGAACATTGCTGCAACCACTACTCATCAGTTCCAGCACACTCCAGAGAAAGCAAGTGGATTCGCCGGTCATTTTCACCATCACCAGCCTTCCTTGTGTGGGTTTGCCAGAGCTCAAGTCATCAATTCATGAGGGGCCCCTCCTTTATCAGCATTCAATGCTGAAGTGCAGGACTGGTGAGAGGGTTCTTAACCCATTGTATACACTGTATGGTAGGAACTGAGTCTCCAAACTGCCCACCATTGCATACTCTCTCACTCCCTGGGTTAATGTCCACCACATGCAACCCATCATAGACTGACATCCTAACATCCACTCAGGATTACCCTACTTTTCTGAACTGACTCTACATTGGATTCTGTACCTCACCTTTTTCTTGTTTACTGGAATATCTTGTTCAATTCACCACTACAAACCACCCCTGCACCTTGTGGTACTTTGAACTGAATGCTGGTTGTGTCCTCTATTCATCACTACTAGTACACCACTGTTAAAGGACACCAATGATAGCCAGCAGAAGAAACCACCCAGAGACTGCCCCCCCCCCCCCATCTTGCTCAAATTTCACTGTCAGTGACTTATCTGTGGCTGTTAGGCCTTGAGAAGTCTTTGGGTTGGACCTAGCATGGTCCCCCTAGTGCAATAGTGGGCAGTGTACTCCGGGTGTTTAGATTTGTACAGTAATAGACTGCCCTTGCTGCACCTTCGATGACCTTGTTATTGTTTATGCTGACTTGAGTAGATAGTGAAGGAGTGAGCCCAGGTACCATCTCTGGTTATTGCACATGAGTGATTCTGTATAAATCTATCCCTAAAAATGTACAGTCTATTCTACCCACTAACCAGCTATATTCTACCTATTCTGTTGCCTATTATATATAGTCAAAAGTCTATAAGTTTGTAGCCTTAATATATGAGGTTTGCTCTTCAACTGTGTTATTGTCCATTTTCTTGAGACAAAATTAGTGCTAAACCTTGAATTGTGTGAATTTAACTAGGTATGTCAGAGCAGTTGAGTTAACAACACAGTTAAAGGGGTTGTAAAGGTTTTTTTAAAAAAAAAATAACAATCATGTTATACTTACCTCCTCTGTGCAAGGGTTTTGTACAGAGTGGCCCGGATCCTCCTCTTCTGGGGTCCCCCAGCGACACTCCTGGCTCCTCCTCGCATCGAGTGCCCCCTCGGAGACTCACGTTCCAAGGGGCACCCGTGCGGGCACGCTCCCAAGTCCTGGTGCTGTGTCCATTGACACAGACAACAGGACTCGGTCCAATGAGAACCTGAGACAGCGGTGGGAGCTGTAAGTAAAATTGGATTCAGGTAAGTAAAAAGGGGGCTCTGGGGGGCTTCTGCTTTACAGAAGGTTTTTCATCTTAATGCATAGAATGCATTAAGGTGAAAAACCTTGGGGGTTTACAACCCCTTTAAGCCTAGTAACAGAGGACCCGTCAAAACTAGCAAATCCTTTGTGGTGGTGCTACATGGGTTTGTTATTCAATTATGACAGCACAAAATACTTGTGAGGGAAAGCAAGAAGTGCCATTTTCATTAAAAGAGAAAGGTATTTTAAGGTTTTATGCAAGCAAAAAACAATAAAAAATAATGATATGACTATAAAGAGATTAAAAAGTTTTAAATTGCGCTTTAAATTGTTGAGGGAATTAAATAGTTCTACCAACCTAACAAGTACAATAATAAGTAAAGATCATGTTCCGTGTTAGCCTCTACAAATATCTTCAAAGATATATGCTTCAATCCTTACATTTTTGCAATAAAACCTATAGAGCGTGGTAGTATTGGTATAACCCAGCCCTAAGTGCTGTCATGTACAAAGATAAATTCCAAAATCAAGAGCAAACATCAGAAGAAACCACTACAAGAAGAGGAGGGGTGTATTCTAATAGGGCATTTGCCAATCATCTATTGTTCCATGTGTACCGTTCTTTATCTGGACTTTTCTGATAATACTTGGCATGCTGACTATATTTGTCAAATTACCTTCCAGATCACCCTATTCTAAATAATGGTTTAATCTCGACTTATAAAAGTTGCACTCGCAGTCTTAATTTACACTCGGCAGGTAATTGAGAAAGTAAGTATTATTTTCTCTTTTCCAGAATTCATTTTCAAAGAACATTTTGACTAATATTTTGAAACTGAACTTATGAATCTATGCAGATTGAAAATGCATAAATTAATGCTGCTCTGTAATTATTAATACATCATGAAATGTATTTTCTTTCAATGTAAGCAGTTTACATTTTTGAGTTTGACCTGATATTAGGTAATTACAGTCCCTGTGTAGCAGAGCTCAGAATGTGGGAGAAAGAAGCAGTATGAAAAGCCATGTTCATGTGCTGACAAGAAGCATGCTGACTGGAGGAAGAAGAAAAGTGACAGAGATGAGCTAATCCCTGTGCTGCTTCTCTTTTCACTGTCCAGTCACAGGCTAGTGGCATGTCCAAGAAAACCTAGACTTAGGGAACATTCGCACCAGCAGCTGTATTAGAATGCAGTTGCTGGTATGCGGTGTGAAGTTTTTTGTTAGAACTTTTTTAAGATGTCGCAAAGTTCTATCAGTATGAGCACTCTGTATTATGGTCTATTGAGTTACACCATGCTATGCTAAAAAAAAGTACTGCATGCCATACTTTATTTAACGCACACCACCCCAGCACAGTCTGGTAATACTGAATACAAATTTTAAGCCTAGACCCCCATTTGGCAGTGTTGCGGCGTAACACTATGCCAACTCCTTTGGTTTCTTTCTGAGGGTGAGTATACCGTACAGTATATGCTGCTCTGTTAACTCCATAGTATCCGGCTGATTCCGCTTCTGAGGACCACACTGGCTCGCATAGGTGGCTTTTAAAGATACACACAATTTGAGCATTTTTTTTATCTCTGATGTCAAACGAGATCAACATCTTCTGGTAAGAGGCTGATTGTCTTCAAGGTGGTTGGACCACATGACTTGCATACAGTTTGAATAATTCATGTGGACTTGGCACTTTATTATTCTGCATGTTATATTTGACACATATTTATTATATTATTTTCTTGACACATGAAAAAATTCTTTGCACATACTTTATTGACACTTTCATAGAGGCATGAGTTACATATGCACAAGCAATTTAGAAACATGCATTGATATATAACTTATGCATGTTCCAGTAACTTATTTGCATTATTTATATTTGTTGGTATATGTTTGGAAGTTTTTAGCACTTGCACTTTTAGGATCCATGCACACTGGCTTAAAAAATGCTTGTGCTATTGTAAGAAAAAAAACACAAATTGTGAGCATTCTTTAAACTAGCATTTGGGAGCGTTTAGCCGCTCCAAAAACAAAAAGCAAAACAAAAAGGTATTTTCCTGCCTCTAAATGCTGAGCTTAAAATATGCCTCTAAATTACCCCATCTCACCCAGCCACCACCAATCTACATAAGTGCCTCACTACGTTTAATTCTACTATAAAATAATTCTTTCAGCTCATAAAATTTGCAAATAAAAACCAAGTGAGATTTTGAGATGATAAGAAGTCGTAGATGATAAGGAGTAGACATCTCATTAAAATGAGGACAAATCTAACCTTTGACTGCTGTCACCGTCACTGGCGTCCCTAGTGGAACATTCCACTTCTACTCCTGTGACAGTGACAACCATATCATTTGGAATTTCCCTTCACTTTTTGTACTAATGATCACTATATGTGATATAATGACAGCAATAAGAAATCTTTTAGAGGTTCTAACTCCTCTTTATTTAAAAAATTGAAATTCTACATTGAGAATCCATATCCACAATATAATCTGATTGTTTTTTTTTTTTCGGTAAAAAATGCAATTGAATTTATAATGAATTGTTTTGGATTAACGTTAAAAAAAAAATCAATATAATATGCACAATATTATTCTCCTGGTAAAAAATTAGGAACAATATGGGAGAAATCTGAAGAGAAAACTGTACTGCAATTTTGAATTTAAAATTACCTTTCTAATTTCAAAATATTGTAAAGGTATTTAAAAAATAGCAAACATGTTATACTTACCTTCTCTGTGTAATGGTTTCCAGTGCTGCTTCATCCTTTCCAAGTCTGAGGTCTTGTGTGCAGTGAATGTAAGAGGCTTATACCAAGTAAAATTCAGGCATTTGCACTTCTTGCATTTACAAAACTGACTTGAATGATAAAGTAAGGAACACACAGCTGAATTTGTGTATTTTCTACCTAATAGAATATGATCTTTTTGATATTTGGTACATGGTATCATATGCATGGAGCTATTAATACACAAAGGCTTCTGATTGGATAAGATCTTTATTCCATCCCTTAACATTATCAAACAAATCAGGTATTGTTTGGTTATTTTTCGGTGAGATCTCCATAGGCTGGGAATAACAGGGCAGGTGTATCATAGCACAAAACATTAATTCCTGTCTTGAATATTTTCTTTGTGATTTTCTGTCTATGGGGACATCATGAATACATTTTGTATATGTACCGATACAAAATAAATCATTGCTTTTTTTAATTTACCGTATTCTTAAAAAAAATACATAGTATGCAGTTTGGAGTTTGGGAGTTCTAAGAAGATAGCATTGTTATTTTTCTAGTTTTTTTTATATGTTCTTGACAGCCATGTTACTTTTGCAAGATGTGAATAGCATGCTTGCACCATAGAACACTTAACCATTTGCCATCCGGGCCATTTCTGACACTTCGCTCCTACATGTAAAAATCTACTAGATGATTACATAGAACTCCCAAATATTACATATATTTTTTTAGCAGAGACCCTATAGAATATAATGGTGGGTGTTGCAATTTTTTTATGTCACATGGTATTTGCGCAGCGGTTTTTCACTCACAATTTAAAAAAAAAAAAACACACTTTCACAAATTAAAAAACTCAAAACACAAAAGTTAGCCCAATTTTTTTGTATAATGTCAAAGATGATGTTACGCTAAGTAAATAGATATCTAATATGTTATGCTTTAATTTTGCATCTGCCATGGAATGGTGCCAAACTACAGTGCTTAAAATTCTCCATAGGAGACGCGTTAAATTCCTTTACAGGTTACCAGTTTAGAGTGGCACACGAGGTCTAGTGCTAGAATTAGATCACAAGGAAAATCTGCGCTAATCAATAAATAAAAGCAAGCAGCCAGCAAAGTTTGTTGATATTAAACATAAAAATCCAAAAAATGTGTGTATTGCGGCGCTAAATTCAATAACTAAAGAACAGTCCAAGGAAGGTCTGAAGAGTGGGAGAAATCCAATCACCAGGTATAGTGCAGATGTGAAAGGGCACGCTGCAGCCGATTGTCCTATTTGATGCATGCATTTTTGAACTCAAACTGTAAGTTACTACAATAAATTGTTTTTATTATCAATACGGGCTTCACTATGGGTCCCTTATTTCTCTTCCTGGGTATTTGATGACTGCATATTTGAAAGTCCCACTTCTGATGTGATTTCTGGGAGATGTTGATCTGGGAAGGAAGCCATCCGGATGTTGTTGTCTGTATTGACGAGGGGTTCCAGAGAGCTGGATTTGTTGGATGCTATTGAGAATATCTATATATGCCTACTATTTACAGCCTTCTGGTAAGCAGACTACATTATCACGTGGTGATGAGTGCCCTTTCACATCTGCACTATACCTGGTGATTGGATTTCTCCCACTCTTCAGACCTTCCTTGGACTGTTCTTTAGTTATTGAATTTAGCGCCGCAATACACACATTTTTGGCATTTTTAGTGCTAGAATTATTGCTCTCGCTTTGACGTTTGTGACAATACTTCACATGTGTGATTCAATCCAGCTTGTTTTTGGAGCTTCCTTTGTTGAATTGTTACAACGACCATTGGGAGATAATCTGCTGTATTGCTGTATCAACACAACTTTATGCACTATTGGAAATCATTTAATGGAAGTTTTGTGGACACTGCACTTTTATATGATTGATTTTCTTGGATACTGCACTGTAACCTCGATGCCCACTGGATGGGCAGTTACATGTATATTTGTATGCACTTTGGAGTATATAACTTTATGAGATTGCACTAGATTGCACTTTTATTTATGGTAATCAATTCATGTTAATCCACTAGAGACATCTGGTCGTTTATGATATTGCACCAAATTGTAATTTATGTTGATTTATGGTTTTACATATTAATAGGGTGCACGGTTTATTATAATTTTCACACATTAAAGGTATCACCCTTACAACCCTTATTTAATACTTCACATGTGTGGTGAGATCACCGTGTGCATATGCGTGCGGGTGTAATGTATGCGTTCACATTTGCGAAAAAGCACGGTGAGATGGGGGCGCTTAAATTTTTATTTATTTATTTATTTTATGCACATTTTTTTATTTTTACACTTAAAACTAATTTTTTTGCTATCACAAGGGTTAAACAACATCCCTTGTGACAACATGGGCTGTGACAGGTCCTCTTTATGGAGAAATTTGGGGTCTATTAGACCCCAAATCTGTCCTCCCATGCAGCTGATCAGACACGGATCGGTCTGATCGGCTTTCCTATAAACAGGGCACAACCGGAAGTGACAAACTACTCGTCGCTCCCAGTTTCCAGGGTTACAGAGAAAGGGGAACACTGTCAGTTCCTCTCTCTCTGTACAGGGCAGTCATTGCTGCCGGCTGCATTGCTCCCGGGCACCGTGATGGGACCAGAGAGCCTGGGTAGCCTGTAGGTAACAGAGGGGGAATAGAGTGCTGACAGGTGCTGCTGGTAGGTAGATAAGGGGCAGTAGCGTGGGGGATAAGATATGTCCAGGAGGTAATAAACAGTTAAAAACAGTTAAAGATGGTTAAAGCTTCTATGATGAGCGGCAGCCGGCCTGTAGGTGCAGGCATCATCCCGGTATAACCACTGAAACCCAAGGACGTCCCTTGGGTGTCAAGTGGTTAAAGGGTTATTTTGCTATTACCAAAAAAAATTGCCTGTGCAAGTCCTGGGTGCCTGAAGATAAAAAGAACTTTGCAGCATTGACCATAGTGAAATAATTCCCTTGCTATAGATGTAAGCCATTTACATACCTCTTGAAGCCTGGCAAAAAAAACTCCAAGCGATGGCATCAGTCCACCCTGCCTTGTTGCAAGGATGTTACTAATACCCAACCAGTTGATTCATACCCTCTCACATGTGCTCTGTCTCAGTGGCTCTGAGCTCGGTGAGACAGTGGGCCACATGTGTGCGGTGTTTGAGATCCCACTCCTGTGATGGTGAGCAGTAACAGCTTGGGGTCTTTTCCAACATTTTCTGCTTTTATTAAATGTGACACTAAAAAAATAAACAATTAAACTGAATAAAGATGAAAAATGCAAATATTAATGGTTAGAGAATTGGAAATAAACACAGCACTGGATCGGCTGCAGAAAAGGTATGTATAGTGATTTTTTTCTTTACAGGGCTAGGTAGATTAGTCTTAGAATGGGGCTGTCAGTAGATTTAGAGTTAGTTTTAGGCTGAACTTCTGCTTGAATGTATTTAAAGGCTTCAGTCTTGCCCCCCTTCGACTCCTTTTTTCAACAGTGTACATTTTCTGCAGTCTCTCCTGATCATTTTTTTTTTTATTGTAGTATAAGTGGTTCATATATACAGTAGCATGAACATTAGAATGAATGTACCAATACAGTTCAAGGTAAAAGTCATTAACATTATATAATTACATTTGCAAAAGATCTAATTGTGTTGTGTAATAGAGCATCTGAGTATAACAAGCTAGTTTCTTTTATCTTTACCCATATAAACTATGGAAAAAAAAACAGTGCAAAAAACCCTCCCCCAAAAAATAGGAAGAAGACATGTCACATTATATAAAGGAAGCGAAAGATTTCTAAAAATGGATATGCATAGAATCCTAGAGAATTACCTATGGTGTAGATATGAAGCCCAAATGGAAAGAAAATTGTGTCACATATTATTACATATGAAGTGGTTGGGCATCTAGGGTCTAGGACAGGGGTCTCCAAACTTTCTAAACAAAGGCCCAGTTTACTGTCCCCTTAGACTTCAAGGGGGGCAGACTGTGGCCAGTGGGAGTAGAGAATCTCTTGGCATCAGTAAGAGTAAACAATGCCCAATCTTTGGTATTGAAGGGAGAAATAGTGCCCCAATGCTGGTGTCAGTGGGATGAATAGTGCCCCAATGTTGGTGCCAATGGAAGGATTAGTGCCCCATCGTTGGTGTCAATGGGAGGAATAGTGTCCATCACTGGTGTCTGTGGGAGTAATACTCCCCCAATGTTGGTGTCAATGGGAGAAATAGTGCCTCAATGTTGATGTTAAAAGGAGGAATATTGCCCCATCATTGTTGTCAGTGCAAGGAATAATGCCCCATCATTGGCGTCAATAGGAGGAATATTGCCCCATAGTTGGTGTCAGTGGTAGAAATGCCTCATTGTTGGTGTCAGTAGGGGGAATAGTGCCTTTTTATCAGAGGGAAGTATAGTGCCCGAAGGGCCAAATAATAATAGGCAAAGGGCCACATCTGGTCCTCGGGTTGCAGTTTGGAGATCACTGGTCTAGGAGCCAGCAGCGCCAATTATTCCAAAACACTTCCCAGGTACTTTTGTTAAGAGCAAAGATTTGTTCCTACTGGACCTGTGAGTGCAAAAAAATGAATATCAGAGCTCTCCTTCTGTCTCCATAGTATAGCTATAACTAGTGTCACTGCTATGATCATGTGGGTTAGGAAAATTCTTTATTTATAGTACCTTTGGTTAGTTCCAATACGTAGGAAAGCAGGAACAGGATTAGGCAGAGTGTAAATACATGTCACAATGGAGGTTAGGGAATAGCATTCAAGAATGAGGTGAGTTTATTACAAGTTAACCAGATATGGAATATAGAACCTGTCTGGACACAGTCCCACCAGCAAATTGAGAACTGATGACCCCTGGTGTACTGTACAGTATAATGCCATCTGTGTAGCAACTTGAGAAGGACTCCCAAGGTGTAATGAATCTGGATGTGTTTTGTGGCCACTGGTAAAACTCTCTACTGGAGTTCACAAAAGGTAGTTGGCAGATTTCTTTCCCACAACTTCATACTTGAAAGTTTTGCTCCGGCATTTGATAAAAGAAGGCAATTCATCCAGTAGATCTAAGTGCTCCAAAATAGAATAACATTTTTAGGAAGCAATAATTTGTCAGAGGGTATAGTAGAAAGGTAACTTCTAATTTAAAGGTATTTGTAAAAAGTCTTTATTTTGGTAGTAGGAAAGTTTGTTGCAGGTCAAAAAAGGATCTAAGGGTGTTATTAATATCATAGAGCTTTGCAATTGTGTTGATATGTGTCTGCATCCAATTTGAAATTTGAGGTCCAGAGTTTTCAGAGGAAGAGATTAGAAGTTGACTTTATTGTGTTGATCCAATAAATGTAGGTGGAGGCCCAAATGTAAGCGGAGGCCCGAAATATGGAAACTGTGACAACAGCGTAAGATCGTATCCTATGCGTATGCTTCTCTAAGGGCTTGCAAGTCATAATTAACAGGGACGTATTCAATTAGTGTCTACTTTTTATTAGGGTTTGGGGTCCACCAAAATTTAAGTTAGTCTGATATCATGGACCTGTAGTAGGAGTAGATATTGGGCGCTCTTGTCCTCACTTTATTTGTAGGAAGTTAATTGGTGGTGGTCCTGACCCATATGTATCATATGATAATCTCCTGCTGTTTATCTCTCAGACCTTTCACCATTTTTGTGCTTCCTGTTTGTGGACTTATTCTATCTCATTAATATCTCAAGCAAAAATAATTTTTGTTATTTCCCTTTGCACATGCAAGTGTCAAGAGTCAAGTATTCAAATTGAACTCAGCTTCACTGTAATTACTAATCAAAGTGAACATTCAATTTTGCAAGTAAACCAACCTCATTATCTAGTATATTATATTTTGATGTTAAGATTTTAGTTTACTGACATTTGTTATTAATGTCTATATTTTTTTCAGTTCCTCTTCAGCCAGTTTTGCCATTTCTACTGATTAACTCAGTCAAACAGTATGAAGCTCCTTTTGTTCCTTGCCGCTTGCCTTGGCATGTATTACACCTCAGAGGGGATGGTTTATTCTCAATGCGAGTTGTACAGGATCTTCCAAGAGACTGGCCTGTCTGAATTCCATGGAATTAGCGCTGCTAACTGTATGTAAAACTGAAATAAAAATCCATAATATGTAGTGGGATGTATGTACAGTACAGGCTTTCCCCGGGTTACAAACATCTGACTTACAAACGACTCTTACTTACAGAGGGAGACAACAGGAAGTGAGAGGAAATCTCCCCCTAGGAAGGGGAAATTAACTCCTATAAGAGCTACCATGGAAAAAAGGTACCTCCACTGAAGCTTTATCAGCAAACCTTGTTTCCACAACTTCCCAAAATTTTCAAAATCCAATTGTCATTGGGACAGAGAGTGAGGTGAAATCTTCTGAACAGGGGCACAGACAGCAAAACAAATGTTACAGGGGTGTTAACCCTTCCCTATGCTATTCAAAAACATAAAAAAAAAATTGGGGCTGGAGCCACACTTAAAAGATGTACCTGTTCTGCTTTACGTAGAAATTCAACCTAAAAACAAACCTACAGACCGTGCCTTGTTTGTAACCCGGGGACTGCCTGTATACAGAATACGCAAACATATGTGTTAACTGAGCTCAAAATACACCTGTGCCTAAACTATGGACATTATAGACATTACATATGCTGAATAGGAACAGCAAGCCATTCCCAATTTAGCCACAGGTTCGGTTAAGTAATTAATTCTCAACGATCCTTAAAGATTTCCACAAAGATTCTAAGGACCCAATTCAAACCAGGGCAGTCCATTCTGGTGTGTTTACCACATATGTATTAACATGCAGTATATGACCTGTTTTAGTGAATTGCATTAAAGTGTTCCACCCAAAAATGGAACTTTCACTTTAAGTGACCCCCTGACATGCCACATTTAGCATGTAATTTTTTTTTGGGGGGGGGGGGAGCGGATACCCTCTTTTTAGAGGCATCCAGCTCCCACTTCCTCCTGGGGCTCCGCAGCGCCAGAAGGATGTTCACCTCTCCCCCCTCCCTCTCTGCAATCTTCTGGGACACATCACAGGTCCCAGAAGATTGCCCGGCCATTCACAGCGCGCAGTGCGGCTCGTGTATGCGCAGTGCGTCCCCAGCTGTAAAGTCATAGCCGAGCGCCTACAGTAAGAATGCCGGCGCCGCGGAGAGGTGAAGGAGAGGAGCGGGGCTTCATACGCCCGCATCACTGGACTGTGGGACAGGTGAGTGTCTGATTATTAAAAGTCAGCAGCTACGCTTTTTGTAGCTGCTGACTTTTAATTATGTTTTTTTCAGCGGAACTCCGCTTTAAGGTTACCTATTAAAATGGGCTGCCTAACATACCTCAACAGACCAAAACTGCTCCTGTAGCATTTTCACTAGCAAGGCATGGTAGCATGTTACTACCAGGGCTTTTTTTCAGCGGGAACTTGGTGGAACTCATTTCCGAAAAAAAGCCCTGGTTACCACACATTGTGTTGTGCTGCAATGAAGATAAGTTGGGGTATCAGGGTGCCATCCATTAGGAATACAACACCTGTTTGTTTACATTAGAAAGCTGGAAGGCTAGCGAGATTCTGCTCTTCAGGGGAAAGAAATTGTAATTTCAGTGCCTCAATTGTGAACTCTAAAGATAAATTTCTCCACAATACCTATAGTTACATAGATGAATATGGGTGTTTTTGGTGCTTGTTAAGAATTTGTAAATCCTCCAGTGTGCATACTCTGGGCACAAGTTCACTTTTTAAAAAATTACAACCAGGTTTTTCTGTTCAACCAACCCACCCCCCAGGTCAACTGTCTTACACTTCTACTGACTAGTCATCTTTTTTAGTCTTGTCATCACATTAATACCAGCAGATGTCACTGTCTCACAAGGCAGGCCAAGGGTTAGGGCAGGGGCTGAAAGATACAGTTTGCCTGCTCTAGGTCAGTATAAGTAGAGCCAACGACTACAACAACAGGGAAAATATCACTCAACTCTACTCAGAGCTCATTTCTGATTCATAGCAGGTGAACTGTAAGTACACAGTACATTAATCCGCTATTACAAATACGCTAAGCATACAAGGAAAGCAACAATGACAGCCCAGCCATATTATATCGGCAGGCAGGGCAGCAGTCTTGAACCTTTCATTATACACAGGTATATGTTTCTGACAGACAGCAACATAATATGTAGGTGGCTGTGTGCTGTCCCTGGCAACCCTATTCCTCCAAGTCAGGGCCTATGATGGCATTGCAGAAAAGTTGCTTTAAATGCAATCTAATAGATATTCAACCCTCACAATTACTGTCCATCAGGGCTTAACAACTTGGACCCAAGAATATATTGATATCACCAAGTTTTGGAAAATGTTTTAGAGAATTCGGCTCACTTCCAACCTTTGAGACCACAAGTCGCGTGACATGTAAGTCAATGATGGCTGTGGATAAGGGATATTACTGCACTAACCCCATGTGTGAGGAAGAATGAACAGCTGCTACATAAGAATGTGACGAAGATTCAATGTAAAAGATTGGTGAAAAATGTAGCGCTAAAAATATATAGCAATGAACAATGATAATATACCAAATGTTATGTGCAAATAAAAAAAACTTTGTGATAAAAATCTATCTCAAATATAGTGAATATGAGACAAAACATATATATAATGGGTAGAAACACAAGTGAAAAAGTCCCAAAGGTGAAACAATCCTATGGTAAACTTATATATAGAGTCCACCACAAAAAAATGTTGCTCAGAAGTGGGGTACAATGGCCTTAGCAGGCATGTAGAGCATCAGGGATAATGTGTCCTCCACCCAAGATAAGGGGTATGCACTCTTACTGGAAGTAGTGGACTCGAGTGTCTGCGACAATGAGTCAATCAAGCGAAGATAGCCCAATTAGCAGACGATCCAGGAAATCCAAGAAACTACAAGAACGAATCCAGGAAATCGTGTAGGTAACCATAAGGCTGGAACTCAGATATTAAGCAGCCAGACTGGAAAGCCAAAAACTCTCATCCAAGGGGATATAGAAAGAAAAAATGCCTCCATATGGTGTAGGATCAAAAAGGTGGGTTTTATTAAAAAAAAAAAAACAACATTCATCCATAGGAATAAAAATGTCATCACAGAGTAAAAGCAATGTGGGGAGCGGAAAGCCGAGTCTGACGTGTTTCATCCAAATGGACTTCAACTGCTGCATCATATAGATATTTTCACCTTTGGGACTTTTTCACTTGTGTTTCTACCCATTATATATATGTTTTGTCTCATATTCATTATATTTGAGATTGATTTTTATCACAAAGTTTTTATTATTTGCACATAACATTTGGTATATTATCATTGTTCATTGCTATATATTTTTAGAGCTACATTTTTCACCAATCGTTTACAGTCAATGATGGCTGTCTTAATTAGCAGTACTGAAGTCGCTCCGACCTTAGAAACGGTTCCTGTACTACTTCAAGGCGACTTCTCTCTGACTTGTGCCCATAGACTTTAGTGGAAGTCACCTCCGAGTCGTATACTCATCTATATTGATGTGATTTGGATCTGACATTACAGGAAGATTACCCAGGGATTCTCTGAAATTCGCTTCAAAGTCACATTGTCGTACTCAAGTCGCTAGCAAAACACCAGGAAGTTACCTGGCAAAGTAGCGCCATACGTTGTGTGACTTTCAGGTCATAGCAGTGTGTTGTCAGATTGGTAAGTGAAGCTGCAGTCTGACCACTGACAGGCTCTATGGGTGGGTCACACATTGCCACACCTAGTAGTCGAACAGCTTTAATGCCGAACCTAGAAAGCCCATGGGGGTTCAAGCATATATTTTCTATAACTACCTTACACTGACACCACTTAAGTTGGCTTGAGGTCCATTTTTCTACTCAAATTCAGTCCTGATTCTAAATCTGCTCTTTGCACATCCACACATATTTGGAAGATATACCTGTTGAAAATGTGTAATGTTGTTATTAGCAATAGATTATATTAAGATTATTATTTGTTCTTGTTGCTGTGGTTTTTATGATTGATTTTTTTATCAACTAACAGGGATATGTCTTGCCTATTATGAAAGTGGCTACAACACTAATGCTGTGAACAACAATGGGCCGAGCCGCGACTACGGAATATTTCAGATTAACAGCAAATGGTGGTGCAATGATGGGAAGACTGCTGGTGCTGTGAACGCTTGTAGAATTAGCTGTCGAAGTAAGTACTGTCCCTCTCCCAGCCTGTGACCTGACAGTGAAAGGAGGGGCATCAGACTCTCTAGAGTTGATTTACTAAAGGCAAATAGAACGTGCATGTTGCAAAAGTTCCAAAGCTTAGTAAATGATGTCATTTGCAAAGAATAATGAATCACATGCAAGGAAAATGTAAAAAACAGCATTTTTGCTTGCACATGATTGGATGATGGAAGTTAGCAGAGCTTCTACTCATTTACTAAACTCTGGAGCAAGTGCTCCCGCAGAGTGCAACTGTACTTTGCAAAGTGCACAGTCTTTTTGCCTTTAGTAAATCTACCCCACTGCATCACTCCCCTCCTACTGTAGCAGCATGCTCCTTGTCTTGAAGCACAATTAATTAGTCCCTTGTGTGTCTGTCTCATTCTCATTCTCGCAGTCTATTCAAAATAGACTGATACCAACTCAGGATAGCAATAAACTGATACCAACTCAGGATAGCAATAAACTGATACCAACTCAGGATAGCAATAAACTGATACCAACTCAGGATAGCAATAGACTAATACCAACTCATGACACTGTAGGACTTAAGCCCAGTCTCCTAATATTTATACCTTACCCCACATTACCCTCCCTCCAAAAACATCATAAACGACTCAAACTAGTTTTTGGAGTAAAGGGTCTAACGGCCTTATATTTTTTATTAAAATATAAATTACCATAAATATAACATAAATAACCGTAAACTTTTAATAATAACTTTATTGTGTAACTATCAGTAAACAACTATCACCATGGTCACTGTAAACAATTCTTTTACTTGAACCTACCAGTCGGGAACCCCTGACTCGGCAGTACCCTAACTTCCGGTGACCAAAACCTTTTTACCTCCTCCAAGCCCTTCATAGCCTGAAAGTACACAACTTCAATCCCCATCCTTCATGGATGGGTACCAGCAAAACTCCCCATCCAATGGATGGGTACCATAACGCAACCCCCATCCCCTGGATGGGTACAACATGTTTCATACATGTAACTTGAGTAATCCTATTCAAGGAAACCAAAAAACTGCCACAGCACTAAAAGGGTAACCCCTTACCCTTGCGCGCACCTCCACACCCTCAAGTCTCTCTGAATCCCCTCTTGCAAACCTAGAGACCACAGATCAGTCCCCACCTCATTTAAATGTACCCCGTCACTGCGTAGATACCTCCAGGTATCTACCTCTAGCTCTCTATGCCGGATGGCTAAGCCCCCGTTCTTCACAAAGAATCTGCTCACTTCCTTATTTACTTTGATCCTTGATCTGTCTACCTTCTTTGCTGACCATGCCCAATGCCATGACAACCTGCCCACCATGTCAGACCAAACTAAAACCATACCAGGGTATGCCGCTCTCAAACGCAAAAAATCGCATTTTATGTCCCGAATAAGGTCCCTCATGGATCTGGCTCCCATGTCATTCCCACCTACATGCAAAAGCAATACATCAGGGGCTCTATCTAGTCTGGAAAATCTGTATACCTCCCCCAACACCCTGTTCCATCTCATACCCGGGACCCCAATCCACCTGATGAGTGCTTCTTGCCTGGGGATCCTTAACTGCCTGCCGTTCGGCCGAATGTCGGCTCTCTTGGCCCCCCAAAAAACGTACGAGTGGCCGAGTATCCATACCAGGCCCACATCATTACCTGTAAACAAGAAGAACAATACAAACTCCAATAAACATACAGTATCAACAACATGCCCTGTAAACTTAACCAACTATACTTGCAACAGTTGTGGGCGGACGTACAATTTAAATCTATCCGAATCCCACCTTCCAATACGTCTAATGACATCCTGACTCAAACCTGCCCTAGCAGCCTCTGTGGCCGCCCCAATCCTAAAGGAATGCGAAGAAAATTGTCACGGGTCGCACCCCACCCTGACCCCGCATTTTTTAAAAAACGCTATAAACTGAAATTTTGATAAAAACACGCCATCCTCATGTATTAACAAGGGCCCCTCAAACTCCGATCGAATCTCCAAAAAGGATTTTACGACATAAACCGGGCAGATACTTACCTCGTCAATCCTGCCAACATCCAAGTGCCTGCCTTTTCCAGCCTGATCAGTCTTAGACCTTCTAATCCACACTCTAATCGACTCTTGCCACAACTCTACATCTCCCACCATGAGTCCCCCAGGTATTGTCTTAGAGGGGCTGACTAGCTCGCTGATGCGCAATGCCCCGAAAAGCTGCCCGAAATAACATGCGTTCGTAAACGGATCTACATACCGTTTCCAAACAACCCAGCGACCTTCTCAACATGTCAAACGATACCGGTCGCCTCCCATCTTCCTATACCCTTTTACTACAGATGCACATTATGCAGGTCCACAAAAAAAACTAAGAAACACCCAGCGGTTTACAACCTCTTTAAAAAAAAAATACCTTTACAACCACGTTTACAAAATGCATTTAAGGACATATTAATAAATATAAAGCCGCGTGAATGTATTCATTTGTGTTTTCCTTTTTGCTGCCTGGAGTTCAATTTTAAAGCAAACCTGTCATGAGACAAAAACTGGAGCTGTCATTGCTGTGCTGCCAGTTGACTTGCTTGAATGCTGATCCACTGTCTTCCATTCCTGGAACAAGTGAGCGCATCAGGAAATTTGGAGTAAAGTCAGAGGTCCAAATCTGCATACTTGTTCAGGTATGGAAGCAGTATGGAAGCAAGAAGATCAGCATGCCTGCCAAGCATGCAGCAATTTTAAAGGTCAGCGGTGGCAGCCTCCGCGCTTCTCTAACAACAGGTTTCCATAGTCATTGGTGTTCTAGAGATGATTTCTGATATCCACTTTATTGTTTCATTACAGGTCTTCTCGATAGTAACATTCGCGATGACATTGAATGTGCCAAGAGAGTTGTGAGGGATCCTAACGGAATCTCGGCTTGGTAAGTGGTGGTAGAGCAGTCATTTTACTTAAAATAGTATAATATTAATGTGTTTATTATAAATATTACTATAATTGAAGAAAACTTCAGAAATGTTTTTTTTTCTGCTGTGGAAGGTTAAATTATCTTTCTGTAACTCTTGCCCATGAACCAGAGGCCAGAAACTATAGCTGGGGAGTGTACTTTCATCTAAAGCATCCCCATTCCCTTAAGGCGAACAAGCTTGCTAATATTTGGTTGCTCCAATTAATACACAATGCTGTAGTTCTTGGCCAGGTAGCCCAAAGGGACTGAGTGAAGGTAAAGAAAGAGAGTACCTGTGGGTCTCAGCAGTATTAGGCATGGACCATCCTACAGCTAGAGGGTATACCGTACGGAAGCCCAGAGGCTGGTAGTGGCATAGCTCCCAATTGTCCCTGATTTGGAGGGACTGTCCCTGATTTGGAGCATTATCCCCCTGTCCCTCTTTCCCCTTCATTTGTCCCTCATTTTGGTCTAATCTTTACAGTTGTATATAAAATGCACTTTTTATCTTTCAAAAAGTTTTTCCCAGTGCTAAACCTTTCAACAAATTTCTAAATTGCTGCATTTGTAAATTTTAAAAGCAAATATAAAGGAATAGTAGTTGTAAAAAAAAGTCCTTGTGGATTTAATTAACCTTTTTTTTGGTTAATTCTCCTTAAGGGTGTGTGGCAGGGGGCGTGTCCTATGCCCACATACATTTGCTAGTAGGTGTCCCTCATTCCCATCTCAGAATGTCGGGAGGTATGGTTAGTGGTCAGGGCGGGCGGCAGATGATAAGCATTATTCAGATACAGTCTGAGCTTTAGGCAGGCAGCAGACAAGCATAATCCATAGCTCAAGAAAGGGGTCAGTAACAGGAGATTTCAAAGACAAGGCAGGCAGGAACACACATAATAAGATGAGTTTACAGATGCAAGGTAGCTTAATGCTATGACAAGCTCAGAGTCCTGAGCTTATGAACCTCAAATTGAGTGTCACAGGGCAGCCAATCAGAGCAGAGCAGGTGGAACAGGTAGCACCCACCAAGCTGCCATCTTGCAATAGGACACTGCATGAAGTTAGTGCCTTCACTGGCAACCAGGAGTATAGTGGATGCAGTCTTTCAAGTGGGACCATAGGCGTGCGCAAGGGGTGTGCCAGGTGTGCCTGGGCACACCCTAATCCTGGAGCTGACAACCCGTCAATTGTGGGCAGGTGGCAGGTAATCCACAATCTTTACTTGCCAACCCCCAGAACCTGGACAGGATAGGCGGTGGGGGAGGGGGGGTGGAAATTAGTGGAACCGATCTGTATTTTCTTCTGCAGCAGCTGAAAGTAGGCTTCTCCTCCTCTCCCTCTCGCCGACATTGAGCTGCTACAGGAGGAAAGTACAGGGGATCGGTACCAATATATGCCACCCCTCTTGTCCCAGTTCACCTTCTTTCTGCTGCCCAGGTGCCCCTGTGTGCTCCCCCCCCCCATTGTTTCAGGATGAAGAGTGGGGAAGAGGCTGGTTAATATGTCACAAACGCATATGTGTTGGAGCTTTGGGGTGCACACCCTAATGCAATAGGCTGCGCACACCTATGAGTGGGACCTATTTCTCAGCAGTGGAGACCCAAACTGGGCAGGAGAGAGTGGCCACCAGTGGCTAATGGGAGAAGAGAGGTTGTTGTCTCTGTTACCAACAGATAGGCTGCAGAGTAGGAGTGTGAGCCTGTCCGATACCTATTGAGCTCCTAGCTTCCTTTGGACTCTACCTCTGCTCCACTGAAATCCCAAACAGTTTTATCAACTCTGTCCAGTCCTATGATATGCAGATAAGGAGAGGTGGATGTGTTTTGTAAACCTAATGCCCTGTACACACGACCGTTTTTGCCGTCGGAATAAACTCTAAAGGTTTTTCCAACAGAATTCCGCTCAAGCTGTCTTGCATACACACGGTCACACCAAATTCTGACCATCAAGAACGCGGTGATGTACAACAAGTATGACGGGACAACACGTACAACGTCACTTACTTCAGAGCATGCGTTATTTTTGGTACGTCGGAACAGCATACAGACGATCGGTTTTCCCGATAGCAATTTGTTCCGTCGAAAAAATATAGAACATGTTCTCTATCTAAGTCCGTCTGAATTTTCAACGTAAAAAGTCCGATGGGGCATACACGCGGTCGGAATTTACGATGAAAAGCTCCCATCAGACTTTTTCTGTCGGAAATTTCGACCGTGTGTACGAGGCATAACACACTTCCTGTCCTAGGTGACAACATTGCTTCCTCATACTGTATATACAATACAGTGAGAGAATGTTGTCATCTTAGGACTTACATAGTTAGGTTGAAAAAAGACAAGTCCAATCAGTTCAACCAATAAATAAAAAAACATACAATCCCATATACACAATCCTATACTCACAGTTGATCCAGAGGAAGGCGAAAAACCCCAGCAAAGCATAATCCAATTTGCTACAGCAGGGGAAAAAATTCCTTTCTGATCCCAGAGAGGCAACCGGATTTTTCCTGGATCAACTTTACCTATAAATGTTAGTACCCAGTTATATTATGTACATTAAAGCAGAGTTTCACCCATTTAAAAGTCAGCAGCTAGATAAAGTGTAGCCGTTGACTTTTAATAAACAGACACTCATCTGTCCCATGGTCCAGCGATGTGGGCCAATGAAGCCTTGCTCCTCTCCCCCTCCTCTCCGCGGCTCTGGCATTGTAACTTTGGGCACCTGGCTGGGCACTGTGCATGTGCGAGCTGCGCCTTGTGAATGGTCGGGCAATCTTCTGGGACCTGTGACATGTCCCATAAGATTGCAAGGAGGGAGGGGGAAGTGGGAGCTGGGTGCCTGTCAAATCTGGGTACCTGCCCCCCCCCAAAAAAAAATGACATGCCAAATGTGGCATGTCAGGGGGTCACCAGTACTTAAAACGGAAGTTCCATTTTTGGATGGAACTTTGCTTTTAGGAAAGAATCCAGGTCTTTTCTAAAGCAATCTATTGAGCTGGCCAGAACCACCTCTGGAGGGAGTCTATTCCACATTTTCACAACTCACAGATCACCAAGTGAGAATAAAGGAAAAAAGAATAAAAAATGAAATAAAAAACTAACATAGCCAACACCGCTAAGGACCACTAAGGGGCAACATCTCACATTTCTTTTCATGGCTGTAGATACATTTTACACCTTGTTTGCACACTCACCTCACCTGCAATGTAACCCTTTGTGCTCAATACTGACACCCCCCCCCCCCCCCACATGACAGCACTTGGTTGCTCATGTGCTAAGCAATGCATCATGGGATGAAGGGGAATGGTCACATATTCCCTCATATGTGGGAATCCAACTGATTAGGGCGAAAAGGAAGCACAGGGAGGGTGAGTAATAAGCCAGAGGAGGTGCACCTTTTACTCTGCCCTTGTATTAGTAAAGGTGACATAAAAGAAATAATGACACACATTGTTATAAAAGACAATTTCATGGTGATTTTTTTATTTTTTTAAATTTTTTTCTGACTTACAGGGTTGCCTGGAGGAATCATTGCAGAGGAAGGGATTTGAGCCGTTTTACCGCTGGATGTTAAAAGTGAAACCCATACTTATACAGCAAACAACAGCATCTTGCGAAGAAGCAGTCTTCCTAAAAGAAGACAGTCACAGAAATCAACATGTATTCAGCAATAAATGATACAATTTGCAATTTACAATTTACAGCAAAAAAAAAAAAAAAAAAAAGCCTTCCTTTGCATGTTCTTTTGCTTCACACTGTACATTTTGAGGCTTTCTTAATAAAAGATCAAAATTAACAGCTCACATCTTCTTTGGGTGGGATACATGTTAGTTTACTTTTATTTTTTGAGAAAAGGTGAAAGTGGTTGTAAAGGCATTTTTTTTTATTAACAAGCATGTTATACTTACCTGCCCTGTGCAATGGTATTGCATAATGCATAGGTGTGTGCAGCCAACTGCATTAGGATGTGCACCTCAAAGCTCAAACCCCTCACATTTTTGTAAATACTTTATTATATCTTTTCATGTGACAACACCGAAGAAATGACACTTTGCTACAATGTAAAGTAGTGAGTGTAACAGTGTAAATTTGCTGTCCCCTCAAAATAACTCAACCCACAGCCATTGATGTCTAAACCGCTGGCAACAAAAGTGAGTACACTGCTAAGTGAAAATGTCCAAATTGGGCCAAATTAGCTATTGTCCCTCCCCGGTGTCATGTACTTGTTAGTGTTACAAGGTCTCAGGTGTGAATGGAGAGCAGGTGCGTTAAATTTGGTGTTATCACTCTCACTCTCTCATACTGGTCACTGGAACCTCATAGCAAAGAACTCTCTGAGGATCTGAAAAAAAGAATTGTTGTTCTACATAAAGATGGCCTAGGCTATAAGAAGATTGCCAAGACCCTGAAACTGAGCTGCAGCACAGTGGCCAAGACCATACAGCGGGACAGGTTCCACTTGCCATGGTTGACCAAGGAAGTTGAGTGCACAAGCTCAACGTCATATCCAGAGGTTGTCTTTGGGAAATAGACGTATGAGTGCTGCCAGCATTGCTGCAGAGGTTGAAGGGGTGTCTGAGCCTGTCAGTGCTCAGACCATACGCCGCACACTGCGTCAAATTGGTCTGCATGTTTGTCATGCCAGAAGGAAGCCTCTTCTAAAGATGATGCACAAGAAAGCCCGCAAACAGATTGCTGAAGACAAGCAGACTAAGGACATGGATTACTGGAACTTGTACTGGAAATTGAACTGGATAAATTATTTGGTTCAGATGGTGTCAAGTGTGTGTGACAGTAACCAGGTGAGGAGTACAAAGACAAGTGTGTCTTGCTTACAGTCAAGCATGGCGGTGGGAGTGTCATGGTCTGGGGCTGCATGAGTGCTGCCGGCACTGGGGAGCTACAGTTCATTGAGGGAACCATGAATGCCAACATGCACTGTGGCATACTGAAGCAGAGCATGATCCCCTCCCTTCAGGGACTGGGCCGCAGGGCAGTATTCCAACATAATAACAACCCCAAACACACCTCCAAGACGACCACTCCCTTGCTAAAGAAGCTGAGGGTAAAGGTGATGGACTGGTCAAGCATGTCTTAGACCTAAACCTTATGGAGCATCTATGGGGCATCCTCAAACGGAAGGTGGAGGAGAGCAAGGTCTCTAACATCCACCATGATGTTGTCACAGAGGAGTGGAAGAGGACTCTCTGGTGAAGCTCTGGTGAACTCCATGCCCAAGAGGGTTAAGGCAGTACTGGAAAATAATGGTGGCCACACAAAATATTGACACTTTGGGCCAATTTGGACATTTTCACTTAGCAGTGTACTCACTTTTGTTGCCAGCTGTTTAGACATTAATGGCTGTGTGTTGAGTTATTTTGAGGGGACAGCAAATTTACACTGTTTTACAAGCTGTACACTCACTACTTTACATTGTAGCAAAGTGTAATTTCTTCAGTGTTGTCACATGAAAAGATAGAATAAAATATTTACAAAAATGTGATGGGTGTACTCACTTTTGTGACATACTGTATATGGCTTTTTTCCTGGTGCAGGAACTCAATCACGGGGAGTTCAGGGGTGTGCAGCGTATAGAGTGCAGAGGGTGCATAGTGTATAGAGTGCAGAGTTCAGGGGTATACAGTGTAGAGTACAGGGATCAGGGGTGCGCAGTGTACAGAGTGAGGTGTTCAGGGGTGCGCAGTGTTCAGGGGTGCGCAGTGTACAGGTTGTGGAGCGCAGGGGTGCGCAGTGTACAGTGTGCGGAGCTCAGGGGTGCGCAGTGTGCAGAGTGCGGAGTTCAGGGGTGCGCTGTGTACAGGGTGCGGAGCTCAGGGGTGCACTGTGTACAGGGTGCATAGCTGAGGGGTGCGCAGTTTACAGGGTATGGAGCTCAGGGGTGCGCAGTGTACAGGGGGCAAAGCTCAGGGGTGCACAGTGTACAGGGTGGGGATCTCAGGGGGGCACAGTGTACAGAGTTTGGAGCTCAGGGGTGCGCAGTGTACAGAGTGCGCAGCTCTCTGTACACTGCACCTCCGACATTGAGGAGGCCCGCGCTGTGAGGGTGGAAGAGCGCTGATGTGTGGCTGGCAGTGAAAGATGATGTCATCACTCTGCTCCCTGTCGCACCTCGCTCCCACATTGAAGAGGTCCGGCTGTGAGGGCGGAAGAGCGGTGATGTGGAGCAGGTGGAGAGAGATGATGTCATCTCTGCTTGTCCGTTCGCTCATTCTTTCCTTTCATCCGCCTCTCTCATGCAGCCCGCCCGCCACAGCCGAGGGCCGCTGGTTAGGCAGGGACCCTGCGGCAAGAGACTCGGGGCTATGACACCCAGATTCGGGGCTATAGCCCCAATAGCCACTCCCTATTGATGCCACTGGCTCAAAGAATGAATGAGGTAGTAGCAGGGAGATCCTTGCACTACAAGTCCTCAGGTACAGCTACCTACAGCAAGTGAACAGTGAACAACACAGTAGTGACATCACCAAATTTTACCCCAAATCTGCTGAGACTACTAGCAGTCAGAGGCAGAAGCGCCTTAGATGATCCCACACTGTAGATAAACAACTATGAGTCAATAAAACGGGAATGCTTAGGCACAGTCCCATGTCAGGAAATGCATTGCTATTTTTGAAGGCAAGATCTAGATTTGTCAGAGTACTTCTTAACTAAAAGTCACAGCTTTAGCTATCTTTATAAGCAAATATTGAATTATTAGAGGTTTGCATTAAGGATGAAAAGACTAGTCAAAACACACATGCTTCCCAAACTGGGGGTTGAACACAGACTGCCTGGAAGTGAAAAGTAGGAAGCCTAAAAGCTATATGGGAAAACAACCAGCATAACATGTGCATGGGAAAGTGGCGGAACTTTCAGGGTCGCAGCAGTCGCACATGCAACGGGGCCCTGGCGTTCTGCCGCTGTAGGGGGGGTCCCAAGACCCGGCATCTCCCCCTGCATCTCTGGCTGTCAGTTTGGGATGCGGTAGGGGGAGGTGGGAGGTGGAAGGCGGCGATTGACAGCTGTATGGTGTCCGTGGGTGGTGGGATCTCCCTGGGGCTAGTAGTTCTCTTTCCGAGTGTATACAGTGGAGAGGAGAGGGCAGGGGCCTCTGATCCCGGCATGTATCCACATCACTCTTCAGTGTACAAGTGAGTCGCTCTGCTTGTGCACTCTTGCTGATACATGCTCGGGTCAACTGTATACACTCCACTGTATACACTCGGGAAGAGAACTACAAGCCCCAGGGAGATCCTGCGGGCACCATACAGCTGCCGTTCACCTCCTCCCACAGAGATGTGCTGGAGGTTGGAGGTGCACAGCGGAGACCAGCCAGTAGAGGGGAACCTCTTGAAGGCGGCAGCTGTCTGGGGACCCTGATGTAAGGGGGGTATCTGGGTACCCTGATGTAAGGGGGGCTCTCTGGGGACCCTGATGTAAGGGGGGCTCTCTAGGGACCCTGATGTAAGGGGGCTCTCTGGGGACCCTGATGTAAGGAGGGGCTCTCTGGCGACCCTGATGTAAGGGGAGGCTCTCTGGGGACCCTGATGTAATGAGGGGGGCTCTGGGGATCCTGATGTAAACGGGGCTCTCTGGGGACCCTGATGTAAGGAAGGGCTATCTGGGGACCCTGATGTAAGGGAAAGCTCTCTGGGGACCTTGATGTAATGAGGGGGGGTTAAGTGCGCAGGCTCCTGCAATCTCTGTAGGTGTGTACAGACCACTAATCATGTAACTGGAAGAAGCAATCAATGGACTACATGTACGGTGACATCATTGCACCTGTAGAGATCCACAAGTTTTTCTGCTGCGGTTGGAGATGGGACTTGTAGTCAGGGCCAGTACAGGGGTGGGGGGCAGAAGGGGCGGCTGCCCTGGGCGGTACTATTTACTGGAAGAAGGGGGGGAGGGTGCAGATGAAGTGCTGGCCTGGCAGTGTGCTTACAAAATCTGGCTGGACTCACCAGCCGCTAATAGCTCTGTATCTGGCTACAACTGCAACGATGTGCAGAGTGCGCTCCTGCACCCGGCACAAGCTTAAAACAGACCAGCCCTTCACTTCTTCACTCCATGTGGAGATACTCCCCCTGACAGGCACATCGTAGTGACGTCACTCACCAAGAGGCCTGCCAGAGGCGGGATGGGAGGACTCGGAGGAACATAGAGTATTCCTGTCGGAGCTGAGACCTAGAAGAGCCAAGGAGAGAAGGAACTAGTGTGTACACAGCATTGCACAAGTAAGCAGATAATGATTGCCATTGATTAGTAAATTTACTTTTTGGATTTAGGGGGTGGCTGAAGGGAGGTTAATTACATTACCAATGGTGCTTTATGTCTGCATATGCAGCATGGAGGGAGTTTATGTATTGCCACTGGTTACTAATGCATTAGTGACCAGTGGCAGATAATTAACCCCTTTGTGCTGCATTAGTGGCACCAGTAGCAGTGTTAATTAAAAGGGGTTAATTTACTGCCACTGGTTACTAATGCAGCAGTAACCAGTGGCAATACATAAACTCCCATCATACTGCATAATACAAATAACATTGGTAATCAACCACTTGCCGACCTGCCGCAGTACATATACTACTACCCTGTTTCAGGGTTTCCGGCGCATGCTTCTGCCCGCCTACTCCCCTGTGATTTGACACAGCGGGAGTCTGTCAGCAGATCCCCAGCCAATAATTCATGGCCGGGACATGCTGGCCAGCTGTGTCAAATCACAGCCCAGAGTCCTGTGTTGACAAGCAACACAGTGCTCTTTACAGAGGAAATGATGAAAAGCGGGGAATATAAACAAATTGATCTGCAGTAAAAAGCAGCACACCTTAAACATTGTTAGGCACACAATTAACCCCTTGATTGCCCCTAGATGTTTACCCCTTCCCAGCCAGTGTCATTAGTACAGTGACAGTGTATATTATAGCACTGATCATTGTATTAGTGTCACTGGTTCACACTACTGCGATGTCAGACGTCCCATGTGATTTGCACCGCCCTGCTATGTGTATCACCCTGGGGTTTAGTCAGGGATGCTCCTCACAAATTTACTTGCCAGGGGCAGTTACCTTGGTCAATTGTTAGAGATCCATTGATTTCTCCCTAAGCTTGGCCTGGTTGTACTTTTCTCTTCTACCACTGGATGGCCATGCACTTGGTGGTACTAGATAGAGTTAGAGTTTGAGTTAGGGACTGTTGAAGACTGTTACCATAGAAGACAGAGACACCATTTCTGCATGAGCCGCCACATCTGCATGTGCAGATGTGGCGCCTTGCTGGGGCCTTTTATTGCACAGCTGTCCTCCTATTGAAGTCTCGGAGTCTGCCAATTGAATCTACAACTACTTAAGGGTGTCCTGGCCCTAACCCTCTTTCCCCCCAAAATATGAAAAGGACTGTTAAGAGAAATAAAACCTCTTTTACATCCAAGAAGTGTCTGGCGGCCAATAACTGCTTCCACCTTGTACCCACTATGCCTCACAGCCCACCATAGAAGGATGTCAGCTATCTTTGGCCGGAAAAGTTCTCATTAGACTGGACAAGGCCAGAGACCTTGCTACATATGCAAAACACATGCGATGTCTGTGCGATGAGAATTCAGACATACAGATTGTATGGCTAAATTTGCATTGCATTCGGACCAAACTCGTGCAGGCCCCCTTTTTTTGTTTGCACCAGAATTGGACCGCATGGTTTCACACCCAATGCGATCCGACTCCTGTCAGAATTGACAGTTCGCAGTGCGATATGCAAACCGATCTGGGGGTGTCATTAACCTTGTATTGACACTCCCAGCGGTTCACATAGGGCAGTGTGAACTGCCGGCGGATGACATGCGATGCAGGAACCCGCACTGGGTTCACACGGGTTCTCACATCGCAGCAGTGTGAACCAGCCCTTAGTCAGTTCCCACAAAGCGGCAGTTTAGTGTCACTATCACAGTCCCACTATAAGTCCAATTAGCCTCCTCTAGACCACTGCACCTTCCCAATATCATCTAGGACTAGGTCAATACAGAATTTGCACCACTGTCGGAATCTTTCGTTCATCATATGTTTATCAAGGATTTTTTTTTATCTTAAAGGATTCTCAAGGTTTTTCACCTTAATGCATTATGCTTTAAGGCAAAAAACCTTCTGCGCTGCAGCTGCCCCCCAGAGCCCCCCTTTTACTTACTTGGACCAGATTGTTCCAGCGACGAGTTAAACCTGATTTACTTTGTATTGTTTTAAGTATTTTCTTGTTTGGAAATGACACTGACTGGGGGGGCGCAGTTTGCCATCTTCGCCATGGGCACCAAATGACCTTGTTCTGGCACTGCTTGTAGTCTTCCACTGACAGATCCCTGCCCCAAATTGAAGAGAAAGAGAGAAGCAGATGAAGGAGGGGGAGTTGGAGAATGTTACCATGTTTCATGTCATAACCTAAATATGGGTATAACATGAAACTTGGACACAAAGGTGGACTAAGTCTTTAAGCAGGCCTTAAGGAACACATCTCTACAAATATAGGCATCAAATAATCCATTGTGAAGGAAGTGAACCTAGAGAACTCTACTTTACGGTGACGTGTATTTTTTTTCTGGCTTCGCATCACTTCTATGCTTTTTCCAACGTATCCACTATGTGGCACTGGACACCAAAATTTGTGTTCCTACAGGTTCCAGCAATGGAAATCTGGTGTAGCGTCCTCCCAGTTAGGCTGTTAGGTAAATTTAGTTATTGGCTGCACTATAGTGAGTGAAGTGGTTCTTCCCAGATAGGCTGTTAAGTAAATGTGGTTTTTGGTCCCACTATAGTGAATGGGGTGTTTGTTGATTGTTTTGGTCTGATCTCAGGGCTGCTAAGCTGAGAGTTGCCTCTGGAGCAACCTTCTAAAGCATAGGGGGGGGGGGATTCAAATGATCATCTGAATATTTATCATATCCTGGCCAGTCCCTAGAATGGAGCGTCCAGAAGATGGCTAGGGAGGTGAAAATAGACAGGAGGCCTGAGCAGATGGTTCTTTCCCCATCAGGATGGGTTCCGGCAATCCTGGGCCGCTCCCTCTAGGAAAAGAGACTACAGTTTGGGCCTCAGCGGTTGCTGGGCTGAGGGCCTTAGAAGGCATACCTGCAGCGGAGGCATATCTGCTGAAGGACAGGAAAACGACTTTGTTATCCTCCTTACAAAAGATCTACCTGTGAAAGCTGGGTGGCAGACAGCTCCTAGGACACTGTAAGTAAAGATCTTACTTACGGACTGATAGCTGAGCAAAGCAGAAGGAATCTAGCCAGAGATTGCTTTGTAGTTTGCAGTTGTAGGGTCTTAGACATTCTGACCATCCCCTGCTACTTTCAGAAAGCTGTTATCGAGATAGTTTGTTCTCCTGTACTGTGCTGAACATTTTCGAGTATCCCAAGACCCCGAACCCCTTCCTTCTGTTAAAGTTCTGCTGCAATAAATCCTGAAAAGATATCCCCTAATGTTAAAAGAAAATAAATCCCCTAGACTGAAATTTAATTAATGGTGTCCTGGTAAGATTGGTGGCCTCTGGCCTCTGTACTACTAGTAGGAAGAAACTGTCTTTTTCCAGTGGCTCCTTCAGGGGTGAGCAATTGGTGGCAGGTTTTTCACAATCAGCAGAAAGGTACCTGTTGTTAAATGATAGAGATCAATCTGTAGTGCAGAAGGTAAAAACCCAGGCCTAACATTTGAACACCAGACTGTACCAAGGGACCTTGTAACGCCCAGGACTCACAGATACTATGGTTGTTTCACAGCTTATAAAGTAAAAACTGTTAAGCAGCAAGAGTGGGTTAACTTTCAGAGAGCTCACATAGTGCTGTAGGACATAGCCAGGGTGAAGTATGTAGCCCTTAAAGCTAAGAGTTCTATAAGCTCTGAAGATATGTGTCACATTTTTCAACTTTTAACCTTGCAATCGATTCTCTGAGTGGAGGTTAGGTGGTGTTGACACAAAGGTCCAACAAGAAAAACACTTAGTTTGGCTTAAGTTCTGTTTGACTGTGAAGGGTCTTATTTCATTTCAGATGTTTCCTTGCTGTCTCAATTGACTCTGCAGTCAGTATAGAAGTACAAAGGGAGGTGACATCATAAGAGACACCCTTCTCCTCCGCATGCACGCTTATGGTCAAATTCTTTAAAGTTTTGATAGTGGAGTACCTGGCTGCCACCTCAAGGCACTAAGATTGCAGTTAAATATTTTGCAATGTTAGGTATATAAATCAATGATTTGATGCAGCTTACAACTGGTGTTGGAGAGGATCTTCCATTTACTATCTGTGGAAGTTCAAGCAGGCATGTCATAGCTTCCCTAAGAAAGAAACACGGTGGTACAGAGAACACCTGTGGCATAAACGTGGCATAATTATGGTGTGGCTTGATGTTGCTGCAGCCACAATGCAGAGCACTAACCAATATACGATCACAGCACTGTCAGTAAGCCAGGTAGGAGGCAAACCTACACACTTCTGAGCCATAGACAAGGAATGCATTGTGATCTGGCCAAGTTTTGCCCTTTTTCATAAACCTTCACAGCAGCCAAGCCTTTAAAATCTAACACACTGTCTGAATTTGGTATCTTCCTGTTCTGCGTGCCTTTTCAGCCATTGAATGCTTATGTTTACTAAAAGCTTGTACTTTTGAAGCTTTATTCTTGCCCCATGCATCCACCACAAATACAGTATCTCTGCTACCCAAAATGCAAGCCTTTGCGACTTGTTGCGCAGCCCTTGGAACCCAGCACTCTGTAGTGGGAGTGGGAGCATGGATTTGTATAGGGGAAATAGCAGGGATTTCTTCCATCTTCTTCATAGTGGTTGGCTTCAATTGTAGACAATGGAGATCCCATAGCACGGCCACGTTTCTGTCTGTTGAAGCTAAATTTGTGGTTTAGATAGGTGTTGTTAAGCCAAAGGTTGAACCTGAATAACATTTAGTTTGACTTGAGTTTTGTTTACTATGAAGGGTCTAATCTAATTTCACACATTTCTTTTTTCAGCCTCAATAGTCTTTGCAGTCAGTATAGAAGTACAAAGGGAGGTGACATCTTAGGTCATCGCCTTTTGCTCTACTTGTAGCTTCAATCCACAGAACCTATGGTCAAACTCTTTAGGCTCCTTTCACACTGGGGCGGTTTGCAGGCGCTATTGCACTAAAAATAACGCCTGCAAACCGACCCGAAACAGCTGCTGCTGTGTCTCCAGTGTGGAAGCCCCGAGGGCTTTCACACTGGAGCGGTGCGCTAGCAGAACGGGAAAAACAGCCCTGCTAGCAGCATCTTCGGAGCGGGGAAGGAGCGGTGTATACACCACTCCTTCCCTGCTCCTGCCTATTGAAATCAATGGGACAGCACGGCTATACCACGGGCAAAGCGCCTCTGCAGAAGCGCTTTGCGGTGGTTTTTAACCCTTTCTTGGCCGCTAGCGGGGGGTAAAACCGCCCCGCTAGTGGCTGAATACCAACGGTAAAGCGCCGCTAACAATAGCAGCACTTTACCGCCGACGCCGCCTCCGCCCCAGTGTGAAAGGGGCCTTAGAGTTTTGAAAGTGGAGTAGCCTGTTGCATTGGCGAGCCTAGCATATTTGGCACCCAGGGCCAATCATTTTTCATTTTCCCAGCCTAACATTTCAGTAGAAACCTCCCTCCTGTACAGATTCCCCCGCCCAGCCTAACTCTTTATTACATATACAGGCAGTCCCCGGGCTATGAACTCAATAGGGACTGTACGTTTGTTCTTAAGTGGAATTTGTGTGTAAGTTGGAACAGTGCATTTCTAAGTGTACCTTCAGCCTGTACAGGGATGTGGGAAGTTCCGGGTGCTTCTGGGCATGCAGTTATGTTATCTGGGGCTCTTCTGGCCATGCAGTACATTTAGTACTGCAGTGTGGGATGTGTCCGGCGCTGCAAGATAGCTGCTCGGAGGAATCCAGGACCAGTGTGGAGCACAAGCGCCCGGCATTGAGGTCCGTTCGTAAGTAGGGGTCGTTTGTAACTCAGGTGTTCGGGGACTGCCTGTATATACATTATTGGGGTGGGAAATGCCTTGGCCATGTATGATCGGTGGTACGCATCGACAGCTTTCTGGCAGGGATAGCTCAGGTGGGTTTGGACTACGGTTACCAGATGCAGTGGCAGTTCCGAGTGAAGGAAATCCTCCCTTCAGCTGTGTCATGTGGTTGGAGCCAAGGAGGATCCTCCTGTCGTATCAGTTATATTGTTGCCGGTTACCTTTATGGAACTGCAGAACACCTTCACTCTATGCTATGGAGAAGAAGAGAGGAGCAGTTTCTACATATAGACAAAGTGCCCTTACAATTTTTACACTACGAGAGCAAATGTGTTAAAGTGGAGTTCCACCCCAAAAAAAAAAAAATAGTAATGTGTTTAAAAAACATTTAAAAAAAAACATTTGGAGAAATTTTTTTTTTTTTACTCACCTCTAAATGCCTGTTGCTAGGGGTCCCTCGTAGTCTGCCTCCTTCGGTGCCTGGGCTCCTTACGTCACTTCCCTCGGCGCAGGAAGAGAGATCACCTCTTTCCCCTCCCTCTTGTCAATCATCTGGGACACGGGACCGGTCCCAGATGATTGCGGGGCTAATGACGGCGTGCAGCGTGGCTTGCGCA
This sequence comes from Lithobates clamitans, assembly GCA_037952925.1. NCBI lineage: Eukaryota > Metazoa > Chordata > Amphibia > Anura > Ranidae > Lithobates > Lithobates clamitans. The sequence goes on from JBBGZY010001301.1 coordinate 1,780,998, forward strand.
TGCGCAGTGGGTGCCCCGCATCGCTGGACCCTGGGACAGGTAAGTGTCAGATTAAAAGTCAGCAGCTGCAGTATTTGTAGCTGCTGACTTTTAATTTTTTTTTTTTTTAATGGGAACCCCGCTTTAAGGTCCGAATGATCAGGGTAAGATAAAACAGAGGGGATGGCTACATTAGTTTCCTTTTTCAGACTTCTTTCAAAGGACTGGAAATACACATATGACATATCTGCTCTTTGACTTCAATACACTTTAACCCCCCCCCCCCCTTTTTTTCATTTGTTTAGCAAAAAATAAAAAACCCAGTGGTGATTTAAATACCACCAAAAGAAAGCTCTATCTGTCTCAAAAAAAATGCTAAAAAATGTATTTTGAGTTCAGCATTGCATGACCGCACAATTGTCATTCATACTGCAACAGTACTGAAAGCTGAAAATTGGCCTGGGCAGGAAGGGGGTAAAAGTGCCTCGTATTTAACTATGATTCTTGTCGTTTCATTTATGTTGTTCCTGGTTATAGATATGTTTTAAGTCATCTTTTTATTTTTTAAATGGTATAAAAAAAAGCAGTCGCCCGAACAGGGACTTGAACCCTGGACCCTCAGATTAAAAGTCTGATGCTCTACCGACTGAGCTATCCGGGCTCCTGGAGCTTGCAGTTTTCACAGTTTCATTTTTTATATACTGAAATTATAACTATTATATCTAAGTAAGTTTCAATAGTCGTATTTTTCCAATTTTTTTTTTTTTTTTTTAATAAGTGAGAAAGTATAATCATATAGATTATGGTAAGAAGAGGTTTCTTTATTTTACCATAATCTATGTGGTTATGCTTTATTGTGCGGTCCCAAGCCCTGTGCCATAGAAACCATAGTTTCCATACACTGCATTGATGATATACAGCAGGGATATGCAATTAGCGGACCTCCAGCTGTTGCAGAACTACAAGTCCCATGAGGCATAGCAAGACTCTGACAGCCACAAGCATGTCACCCAGAGGCAGAGGCATGATGGGACTTGTAGTTTTGCAACATCTGGAGGTCCGCTAATTCCATTTCACTGATATACAGTATGCTATACTTGCAGTATACATCAGTGGCTCTGGATGTGCATTAGGGAGTAAAGGAACGATTTTCATCAGCTCACTGTCCAGAGATTGAAGATAATTCTCTTACCTTCTTACTTTTAAGATATGTGATAGCATGTTCCGTTCTAAGAAAGATCCATTATTCCATGCAGTATTTTAATCAATAAAAGATTTTCAAACCCAACAACAAAAGTTAATCGCCCAACGTGGGGCTCGAACCCACGACCCTGAGATTAAGAGTCTCATGCTCTACCGACTGAGCTAGCCGGGCTGTTGAAAAGGCATTACTTGTAAAGCACTACATATATAAAAAAAGGAAGGGAATACAAATGTATTATCTATTTGTTAGCTTTAACAGCTGAGTGTTTTACTAGTTTTTCAGAGACATATCTATAAACTAATTCTATATATTTTCTGATCTACAGAAAACAATGTACAACTTTGAATCACGTCTTAGGCAATAGTGACACCATGTGGCCATTGAAAGAAACAACACTAGCAAGCCTTAAAGTGTAGCTAAAGACAAAACTTTCTTTGTAGATTTGTATAGCGTGGAGATGGATTAGAACACCTGTTTTTATTGCCGTCTGTGCCCCCATTAGGGAGATTCACCCTTGTTATTTGTCCTGTTTACTGTTATCACAGAGTGAATGTGAAAGAAAGTCCTAAACTTTGGGTTGACACCAGAATAGTAATAGAGGGGAAATCTTCCAATGGGGACACTAGTTCTGGTGACAAACCAGGATTCCTTCACTTTGGTGGAATTTCCTCTTACTTCCTGTTTTAGTTATGGGACAGGATGGGGTTCGCAGCCGAGTGGGGCGCGGGGAGGATGAGGAATGCATACTGTACTTGCCAACTTTTTTTTTTTAATTGACTGTTTTCTTGCCACCCAGGCTCCACCTCCTGGTTCTGTAAAAGGCACGGAGACGAGCACAGTGAGTCCTGAGCGGCGCCGAGGCCCGATAGAGAGCCCTGGGTCCCAGCGCCGCGCTATCCCTGTCTGACTGAGACTCAGCTGTCTCTCTCACTGTCTGCCTCCTATCACATCGTGCCACCCGGAGAGTCAGTGACAGTCTGAGCAAGTAACTCTCCGGACGGCTGCACGCCCAGGTGCATGAATGGGGGGGGGGGTGCTCCTTGGGGGGGTGAATTGTCCTGGGGGGTCTGTACTCTTAGGGGGTGAATTCTCCTGGGGGGGGTGAATTGTCCTGGGGGGGTCTGTACTCCTGGAGGGGGTCTGTACAGATGGAGGGGGTTGAGTTGTCCTGGGGGAGTCTGTACAGATGGGGCTGGTTTGTCCAGGGGGCTCTGTAGTGATGAAGGAGGCTCTATACTGATGGAGGAGGGTCTGTACTGAAGGAGGACTAAGGGGGAGGGGGGTGACGCCATGTTTTTCCGCACCGGGTGACACCAACCATAGTGATGCCACTGGTAACTGGGGACAACTGATGTAAAGAGGGACTCTACTGGGAATGCCTGACGTAAGGGGGGACTCTACTGGGGGAACCTGATGTAAGGAGGGACTCTACTGGGGCTCCTGATGTAAGGAGGGACTCTACTGGGGGCACCTGATATAAGGAGGGACTCTACTGGGGGCACCTGATATAAGGAGGGACTCTACTGGGAATGCCTGATGTAAGGAGGGACTCTACTGGGGGCACCTGATGTAAGGAGGGACTCTACAGGGGGCACCTGATGTAAGGAGGGACTGTACTGGGAATGCCTGATGTAAGGAGGGACTCTACTGAGAATGCCTGATATAAGGATGGACTCTGCTGGGGACACCTGATGGCATCTGGTGGCAGGCAACGTGGCAAGTGACACACTCGGGGCTCCCACTGAGTTGAACTATTTAATTTTATATTACAATGTAATAATAGAAATAATGTGCTTTAATCATCCTGACACCATAACAACCATGGTGCGGTGATGATTGAAGTGCTAACACCAGATGTTTGGAGTATCTTTATCTGTTGATTGTTAAACTTTCTGTAATACACATATTTCTATTGTGGTGTAGGATCTGGGCCTGCTGTCCCTCCATCCCTCTTTCTTTCTTTTGCTCTCTTTCTCCCTTTGTTTCTCCCCTCCATCCCTCATTCATCTCAGACTCTACCCACACCCCCTTTGAGTCATGACCCTTTAAGCCACGCCCACAATTTACTACCGCTTTAAGTATAACATATTATGTTATCAGCTTTTCAGTTTGTTTTCTGTTTATATAATAAATTCATTTTTTTGCAGTATGTGTGTTTTTATCGGCATCTTTATACTAAATAATTTATATTTTCTCATATTACATACCATTGGGGGGGGGGATTTTGTCATAGTAGACAGAATCTGGAACAGCTGTGCATTGCAGCCAATCAGATTCTAGCTTTCGTTTGCAAAGCTTAACTTGTGGGTCTAATGCACCTGTGCTTATGGAATAACACGTGCTCGCCAATGCCTGTGACCAGGCAGAGGCTGCAGTCATGTGAAGAATAAAACATTAAGGCATTTCCCGACTTACAAATGAGCCCCTTGTGTGCAGCAATAATGTACGGAATTACAAGATTTTTCGTCCCATGTCACTACACACTTGTGACTGATGTATGTTGCATTCAAAGGGACATGCAGAGCCCTTGCCCACTCCACCAGTACAGTGTACTTCTGGTTCCTCACTCCCAGTAACAGAATGGAGTCCCGCTGAGCACCTAGCGAGTCCCAGGCATGCGCATTCTCTCTTTCCTTCCCCTATCTAGTGATCAGGCCTTAGATCTCCGTAACGCTAACCTGATCCCGGTGACCCGAGTAGAAAGACAGCTAAGGAGGGAGTCACTTATGTGTCCAGTATAGGACTATGAGCTCTGCATTGTACTTGATGATGTCTGAAGACCTCTGACAGTTGCAGTATACAATACAAGAGGCTGCGGGGACCAGTGTAGAAGCACAGAGGAGGATTAGGTAAGTAGAACTGATTCTTCCTCTCCACCAGACCTAAATGGGAATTTAATCCTTGACATGTGGAGGCAGCTTTAACTTAGGCTGGGTGAGCCAGTGGTCCACTTCTAATATATGGGTTAACAGATACTTTAACCACTTCAATACAATACCATAGCCGAAAGGCGGCTACAGCATGGCAATCTAGTTCTGGGAGGGCATCCATGGACGTCCTCCCAGAGCATTCCTCCGGCGCACCCCTTGGGGCGCATATCAGGCATGCTCCATGAGCGGTGTGTCCTTTGGACTCAGCTGATCACAGATTGAGGCAAAGGTCCAATCACAGCAGCCCTTTACTATGTGATCAGCTGTGTTCAATCACAGCTGATTACATGTAAACAAACTTGCCGGTTATCTGCATTCCTTTCCTCATGCGCTGTCACCATGTGAGGAAAGGAGAGACGATAACCAGCAAGGCTGAAGGGGCACATGCACACTGATAATCAGGGCACTGCTCATCAGTGGTATACAAAGTGTTGGGCTAACATAAAATTTCAAGTAAAAACAAATTCAAATACAGATATAAATAAAAGTGTTCAAACGTGAATATGTGTTTAAATATGTAACAGTCCTAAAGAGACGATGCCCCTGGAAGAAGTCATTTGATGACGAAACACGTAGGGCAGAGAGGCTTGTCTACGTCATCGTGTTGGAAGTGACGGCGGGTGCTATTCTTACCTGCAGGATGTTTATGTACATTTTATCTATGCGAGTGACACTCTATTTAAAAAAAACAATGCTTTTAAGGTTTTACAGTGTTTTTTCATTTATATACATTACGTGTCTGAGAGTTCTGGATTTCCACTGTGAAGTATACTCTGAGGCAGTATCTTTATTCGTTCCATGACCTGTACTGTAGTGTGATTTTAAAGGGAAAGTCCCCAAAGCTTGCCAGACCTGCCTGTCACCAGGGGGTCCTGGCATTTTGGTAAGAGTACATCTTGTCCATGTGTTGGTGGTCGGCCTCTGTGGTGAAGGGAGTGTGATGTGACTCACCTTTGATCTCTGGCTGCACGATCTCCTCACCATCATCTCTTTAGGACTGTTACATATTTAAACACATATTCATGTTTGAACACTTTTATTTATATCTGTATCTGAATTTATTTTTACTTGAAATTTCATGTTAGCACAACGCTTTGTATACCATTCTTTATTGTGATAAATATGTCACTGATGTGTTTACAGCTCATGTACTTTATCAGAGTTGGCTCAGGCATAGTATTTTTTCATTTCTATTTACTTGATTATCAGTGCAGCCCCATCAGTGCAACATATCAGTGCCCATCAGTGCAGCTTATCAGTGTCCATTAGTGCCGCCTATCAGTTCTCATCAGTGCCGCCTATCAGTGCTCATCAGTGCCGCCTATCAGTGCAGCCTCTAAGAAACTAAAGCCTCGTACACACGATCGAGTTGTTGACAGACAGAGCGTCAGACTTTTGTCCGAAGGGCGTGTGCCAGGAACTTGTCTTGCATACTAACGGCACACAATTGTCAGCCAACAAACACGAATGTAGTGACGTACTACATGGAATTTCAGTTCTTGAGCGCCTTTGAGCACCTTCTGCTAATGTCCTGTTTGGTGAGCATTGATTCCAAGCATGCGTGTTTGTACTTTGGACTTTTGTGTGACGGACTTGTGTACAGACGATACGAAAATCTGAAAACAGACCGTTGTCCGCTGAAAATTTACTAGCCTGGCATCCAACATTTGTTGGCGGAAAGTTGGCCAACAATTGTCTGATGGAGCGTACTAACGGTCAGATTTTAGGCAAACAGTCTGTCATCACACAATTCCCGGACAAAAATCCGATCTTGTATACGAGGCTTAAGAAAGAAAAAATATCAGTGTTTTTCTATTTGCCTTTCAAAAAAATAAAAAACGCAGTGGTGATTAAATACCACCAAAAGAAAGCTCTATCTGTCTCAAAAAAAATTGTAAAAATGTAATTTGGTACAGTGTTGTATGTCATTCAAAGTGTGACAGTTTTGAAAGCTGAAAATTGGCCTGGGCAGAAAGGGGGTGAAACTGCCCGGCATTGAGGTGGTTAAAGTGGTTGTAAACCCTTACATATTAGGTGACTTTTAGGTGACTGGCCTCAGGTGACACACAGAGAGGAAATAAACCCTCCTACATTCGTTATACCTGTTTATTTGCAGTCATTTGTACTCTACATTGTTGCAAAACTCAGAGATGAAAAGGATTTTATACAGACTCAAAAAGCAGGGGGCAGAGGGCTACAGTTACACACTGTAAAAGCACTCTGATTGGAGGCAAGAGACACACACCCCTTCACATAGCATACAGGAACAGATCTGAGGCTGTCAATCGGATGAAGATTCCTCCCCTGTCACCATTTTCTCTTGGTGTCAGGAAAACTTGTCAGAAGCGACTCATGCTGATAGCAGAGGAATAAAGCAGCAGAGAGAAATGACACTTAGTGCCCACCAGTGACATCTATCAGTGCCCATCAGTACAGCTAATCAGTGCCCACCAGTGCCACCTATCAGTGCCTCATCATCAGTGTCACCTATCAGTGCTGCCTACCAGTGCCCATCAGTGCCACTTATCAGTGCCCATCAGTTCCACCTATCAGTGCCACCTATCAGTGCCCATCAGTGCCTCCTCTCCATGTCACCTATCAGTGCCCATCAGTGCCACCCATCAGTACAGCCTCATCAGTGCCTCCTGATCAGTGCCCACCAGTACCATCTCATCAGTGCCACCCATCAGTGCAGCCTCATCAGTGCCCCCTGATCAGTACCCACCAGTACCATCTCATTAGTGCCACCCATCAGTGCAGCCTCATCAGTGCCTCCTGATCAGTACCCACCAGTACCATCTCATCAGTAGCCATCAGTGAAAGAGAAATATTACTTGTTTGCAAAATTTTATAGCAAAATATGAAAAATGTTTTGTTTTTTCTAAATTTTCGGTCTTTTTTTGTTTTTTTTAGCAAACAATAAAAACCCCAGCAGTGATTAAATACCACCAAAAGAAAGCTCTATTTGTGTGAAAAACATTATAAAAAATTCATATGGATACAGTGTTGCATAACCGCGCAATTGTCATTCAAAGTGTGACAGCACTGAAAGCTTAAAATTGGCCTGGGCAGGAAGGGGATGAAAGTATCCTGTAGGCAAATGGTTAAAGAAGAATAGCAGGGATAGATATTCTATGCAGGTATATTGATCCAGCTCGGACCAACGTAACACAAAGCTTTCACCATAACTGCCTTACCATGCTTAACGTCTTTGTGTGGGGGTGGCCATCTCGGTGGAGGCGGTGCTTTGCTTCCTCATACCAGAGTAGGGTACTGTTTAGGTACAATAAACATTTTCAGATGTTTCCTGTACCATTGAAATGTAATTTTTTGTTTAGTTCTGGTCCTTTTCAGTTTATAGTAATTTATGTGAGTATTATAAAAGTGAGCGCCCGAACAGGGACTTGAACCCTGGACCCTCAGATTAAAAGTCTGATGCTCTACCGACTGAGCTATCCGGGCTCTGTGTGCACAGGGATAGTTCAGCCTTTTTGTAAGTACTGCAGAACCACATTCCTCACTCAATTGCTCCTATTCCTTTGGATAAATGTCTGCATTCTTTCATGAGACCTAATCTCTGGTTGTCACTATGAGAGTTACATCATTAGAAAAACAAGTATTTTCAGCCTCTAATGTCCTAATATTGTAAATAAAATGACACCACATACTGCGCCAATGATGAGCGTACAAGTTAAAGCGGAGTTCCGCAGGAAAAAAAAAAATAAAAGTCAGCAGCTACAAATACTGCAGCTGCTGACTTTTAAAATAAGGACACTTACTGGTCCAGGGTGCCCGCGATGTCCTCACCCGAAGCCGACCCGTCCCTCAGCTCCCGAGTGGAGGCGCCGGCATCTTCAGTAAGGGTCCTTTCACACTGGGGCGGTTTGCAGGCGCTATTGCGCTAATAATAGCGCCTGCAAACCGACCCGAAAGTGCCGCTGCTTTAATTCCAGTGTGAAAGCCCCAAGGGCTTTCACACTGGAGCGGTGCGCTAGCAGGATGGGAAAAAAAGTCCTGCCAGCAGCGTTCTTCGGAGTGGTGTAGGAGTGGAGTGTATACCGCTCCTTCACCACTCCTGCCCATTAAAATCAATGGGACGGCGCGGCTATACCGCCAGCAAAGCGCCTCTGCAGAGGCGCTTTGCGGTGGTTTTAACCCTTTCTCGGCCGCTAGCAGGGGGTAAAACCGCCCCGCTAGCGGCTGAATACCGACGGTAAAGCGCCGCTTACAATAGCGGCGCTTTACCACCTACAACGCCCCCAGCCCCAGTATGAAAGGGGCCTAAGGGAATCAGGAAGCGAAGCCTTACGGTTTTACATCCTGGTTCCCTACTGCACATGCGTGAGTCGTGCTGCGCTTTCTGAGCGGACCCTATTATCTTCTGGGACCTGTGTGTCTCCCACAAGACAGTGGAGGGGCCGGACATGGCGTAGATCACCACAGATTCTGCAGCGATCTTTCACCGGAAGTGGGAGCAAATACCTGGATTACCCCCCCTCCCCCCTGAAAGGTGCCAAATGTGACACGAGAGGGGGGGGGGGGAATCCAAAAAGCGGAAGTTCCATTTCTGGGTGGAACTCGGCTTTTAAGTGAACAAACCAAAAATATAAAAAAACACTCAAACTTTTGAAGGACTTAACAAACTATTGCTGCTGCCTTTTCCTAAAAATCACAAACCCATAGACCGTATTCATATCCATAGGTGAGGCTACACAGTGATGAATCAAAATCAATTAACAGAAATTGTGCAAAAAATGAAGCCCCCTGTTCACACCGGTGTGGCTTGGAAATCGTGCTACTTCAGTGCGATATCAAAGCCACACATCAGTGCGATTTGCACCGCCGATTTGCATTGTGGTTTGCGACTTCGTTTAACGGAAGTCTATGCAAGTCACAATGAAACCAGTAAAAAGTAGTACAGGAACCTTTTTCATAATCGCTGTGACATGAGTTGCGGCCATATCAATGATTCCATTGCTGGCAATGGGGTGCGACTTGTCATGCGATTTGGAACTGTCAAATCGCATGACAAGTCGCACCGGTGTGAACGGGTTCTAAATCATAGTCCCATTAAAAAAAAAAGTACCATTTACCAATTGCCTACCGGGCACTTTTAACCCCTTCCTGCCCAGGACATTTTTCAGCTTTTATTGCTCTCATACTTTAAGGCTGGGTTTACATCTCCGTGCAGAGCGGCTCACAGCAGGGGTCTGGTGCGTCCCTGTTCATTGTTTCAGGACAGATTTTTTTGGCTGACTTCGGACCTGAAACGGACCAGAAGACGCACAGGACAATTCGCAATGTGCAATTAACTCTGCAGCTAAGATTGCCACCTTTTCTTCAAGTCAAACCCGAACAGTTTAGCGGCACACAGCAATTTTTTATTTACAGTATATACTATACAGTACATCAATTTTGTGATTAAATAACATTTATAATCATATGATGTTAATCAAAAGGGTCTCCTTTACATCAGAGTCCACAGAGTTCCCCTTTTAAACCTTAATCCACAGAGTTCCCCTTTACATCTGAATCCGCAGAGTTTCCCTTTACATCTGAATCCACAGAGTTCCCCTTTTACATCTGAATCCGCAGAGTTCCCCTTTACATCTGAATCCGCACAGTTCCTCTTTACATCTGAATCCGCAGAGTTCCCCTTTACATCTGAATCCGCACAGTTCCTCTTTACATCTGAATCCGCAGAGTTCCCCTTTACATCTGAATCAGCACAGTTCCTCTTTACATCTGAATCCACAGAGTCCCCCTTTACATCTGAATCCGCAGAGTTCCCCTTTACATCTGAATCCGCACAGTTCCTCTTTACATCTGAATCGGCAGAGTTCCCTTTTACATCTGAATCTGCAGAGTTCTCCTTTACATATGAATCCGTAGAGTTCCCCTTTAAATCTGAATCCGCAGAGTTCCCCTTTACATCTGAATACGCCGAGTCTGCTCTTACATCTGAACTTGAAAAGTTCCCTTACACTGTAAGGGGGACTCCACAGACTGATGTAAGGGAGAACTCTGGGGACTCTGCCATAAGGGATGCTCTGGGAACCCTGATTTAAGGGGAAACACTGAGAACTCTGATGTACGGAGAGGACTGCGATGTAAGGGGGAACACTGTGATCTCTGGTGTAAAGGGGAACTCTGATGTAAGGGGTGCCCTAAGAACCCTGATTTATCTTAGTGTACTGGTGGCAACCCTATCCGCAGCCGTCCTGGACCTGTGTGAGCCAGCTCCATTGAGAGCCAGTCACAGGCTCCTGACATGCAAATTTCTTTTCATTAGTACAGTTTTCTGACAAAAAAAAAATCTGAAGAGGAAGACTAGGCACGGGGACCACAGCCATCGGAGAGGTACAGCAAGCTGGAAGAGAGAGCAAGCTGGAAGAGAGAGGTGTCACTGGTTTTGTGAGAGATTCCGCTATATAGTCCAGAGTCCATCGGAGAGTTCTGGTCATCAGAGAGCAGAGGGGTCACTGGCCACAATTCCCTTACCTTCATATTAACCCCTTCAGATCCGCACTATAGCCGAATGGCGGCTACAGCACAGATCTGCTTTGCCGGGAGGCTGTCAATAGACGTCCTCCCCTTTGCACGCTCGCCACGCCCCCCTGAAGGGCGTTGTGCGGTGCGCACTGTGATCACCCGAGTCAATGAGACTCGGGTGATCACAGATCAGAGTAAGGGGTCGATCCCGACCCCTTACCACGTGATCAGCTGTCAGCCAATGACAGCTGATCAGGTGATGTAAACAGAAGATCAGTAATCATATTTTTTTTTCTTCTCACGCTGACAGCGTGAGGAGAAAAGAGAGCCAATCACCGGCTTCTGTTGAAGGGACATGGGTCCCGAAGAGGAAGAGGTGAAGCCGCCTCATATGTGTCCACCAGTACCACCTGCCAGTGCCACCTGCCAGTGCCATGAATCAGTGCCCACAGTGCCACAAATCAGTGCCCACTAGTACATAAGTACCAGCAATCAGTGCCATCTATCAATGCCCAGGAGTGCCACCTATCAATGCCCACCAGTGGTGCCAATCAGTGCCTCATCAGTGCCACCTAGCAGTGCTGCCTATCAATGTCACTTACCAGTGCCCATCACTGCCACCCATCAGTGCCCATCAGTGCCAGCTATCAGTACCACCTATCAGTGCCACCTATTAGTGCCCTTCAGTTCCACCTATCAATGCCGTTCAGTGCCGCCCATCAGTGCCACCCACCAGTGCCACCTCATCAGTGCCCACCAGTGCCGCCTATTAGTGTCCATCAGTGCCGCCTTATCAGTGCCCATCAGTGTCCCCTTATCAGTGCCCATCAATGCAGCCTATGAGTGCCCATCAATGCAGCCTATCGGTGCCCATCAGTGTAGCCTCATCAGCGTACATCAATGAAGGGGAAAGATTACCTGTTTGCAAAATTTATTAACAAAATATAAAACGGTTTTGTATTCTTTTTTTTAGATCTATCTTTTTACTTTTTTTTAACAAAAAATAAAAAACTCAGAGGTGATCAAATACCACCAAAAGAAAGCTCTATTTGTGGGAAAAAATGATAAAAATGTAATTTGGGTACAGTGTTGTATGACTGTGCAATTGTCATTCAAAGAGTGACAGAGCTAAAAGCTGAAAATTGGTCTGGGCAGGAGGGGGGTTTAGATGCCCTGTAAGCAAGTGGTTAAAAGGATAGCGCCATCTTAACAGGGGACTTAAGCCCATATATTTGGAATACAAATATGCCTGAGCACTCCAATGCAGGACTCACATTGGAGAAATTGAAGGACCTTTCAGCTTTTAGTACCACCTTTAATTAGGACCCCCTAGATTTTGGGTTCAGGTACAGAAATACTTGGTCTTCTCATTGTTCGTTGCATTGTACAAATTTGTTTATTTTGTTATTTTTTATTGCTGTTGTCATTTTGTTTTTGTTGCCTTGGTGGGTGTGTAGCCCAACTAAATCCTTCTTCTTCAGCCTTGGTGTGTCAGAGGGCATGGCATTGCCGGAAGGTTCGTTGTTATCCAGAATCAGGGGACCCATACATCAGGGGCTTCTTTGTAGGTAAGCGCGACAAGAGGTTAGACCTGTGGAAGGTTTGCAGAGGAAGCAGAGTACAGTGGACTAGTCACCAGTATTGCCTGTGGTCTCCCCATAGCTTCTGGTGCCCAACCTGCAGCCCTTTGGCCAACTGTCCCTGATTTGGAACAATGTCCCTCTGTCCCTCATTCCTCCTCATTTGTCCCCCATTTTGATCTGATCTATATAGTTGTATAAAAATGCACTTTTTATCTATCAAAAAGTGTTTCCCAGGGCTAAACTTTTCATTGGATTTCTAAATTGCTGCATTTGTAAATTCCAAAAACCAATATAAAGGAATAGTAGGGGTAAAAAAAAGCATTTGTGCGTTTAACAAATCTTGTACAATTCTCCTTTAAGGAGGCGTGGCAAGGGGTGTGTCCTATGCCTACATACTTTTGCTGATAGATGTCCCTCATTCCCATCTCAAAAAGTTGGGAGTTATGCCTTTGGTATATGATGTGCATGTGGGTCCCTCAGCAGTCTGTAGTGGGCACATTGATTAGGGTAATATCACTGATCCCTACAAGCCCCATGTGACGTGTTCCCAGTTTTGTATTGTCTTATGCAGCATATACCCAGCCAGAAATGTAGCACGTCCACATTCTCTGACCCAAATTTCCTCCATTAGGTCTGCAGTTTTTGACATTCCCCTCAAGCATTATATATATATTGAAAATAATGTGCAGCCCTTTGGTGATGTCAGGGGCTGCATTTGCAGCCCCCTTTAGCACATAACCACTGCCATAGCTAATTTTTCCCCATAATTGCCTTACCATCCCAGTGTCTCTGTGTAGGGGTGGCCATCTTGGTGGAGACAGGGCTTTGCTTCCTCATATACTGCTTTGGTACACTTAAAGGGGAGTTCCACCCAGAAATACGAACTTCTGCGGATCGGATTCCACATTTGGCACCTTTTATGGGGGAGCAGATACCTGTGAAATCCAGGTATCTGCTCCCCCTTCCGAAGAAAGATCGCTCCACAGATTGCACCCCCTTCTCCTTCTCCCCCCTGCCTTCTGGGAGACACACATAGGTCTCAGAAGACAGCAGGGACCATTCAGAAAGCGCAGCTCGACTTGAGCATGCACATTAGGAAACAGGCTGTGAAGCCGCAAGGCTTCACTTCCTGTTTACCTTAGTAAGGATGCCGACACCTCCACCCGAAGCCGATCGATGGGTCAGCTTTGATTCCTGACATCACAGGCTCCCTGGACAGGTAAGTGTCCTTATATTAAAAGTCAGCAGCTGCAGTATTTATAGCTGCTGACATTTACTTTATTTCTCAACATTTCTAGATGTTTCCTGTACCTTTTAAATGTTCACTTTTGGAGTTCAGGTCCTTTTAGGTTTATAGTAATTTATGTGAGTATTATAAAACTGAGCACCCAAACAGGGACTTGAACCATGGACCCTCAGATTAAAAGTCTGATGCTCTACCGACTGAGCTATCCGGGCTCTGAAAGCTCTTTCTCCATAGCTGTCCAAGCTGCTTGAATCTTGACATCTATGGTGGAAAAAGACCATTCAGCCAAGGGGACCGGGTGCCTGAAAGCACAAGTATTTGGCTTGCCCAGGCTGGCCAATCGTCCTCTCCCGTTTAATTTTCTAGGACAGGTTGAAGATAAAAGGGAGAATCTAACCTGTAATCATGCAGAAAGGGTCCAGTCCAGTACAGGTGGAGAACGCCTAAAATTTCTGCCTTAGTTTTACCTACAGGTCAATGGTCTTTCACCGGAAACAAGGGCCTAGCATAAAGACACAACCCGAAAGGCCTCCTTAACCCTGGACCAACACGCTTCCAGTTATCTTAATCAGTGACTGGGTTACAAATAAAGACAGTTCACCTTTAGCCTCATGTTGCCAGGTCCAGCATTAGAAACCCAGGCAAAAAAATGAGGTAGAGTCCACTCTGGATTACAGGCAAGTGAAGATCGAGCGGCGCGTGCCAATCACAGATTGTTCTACCCAGGCTGCGTGATGACACAAAAGCTCTCTATGGTGTCACTGGGCCCGTGACACACTTCCTCAACTCTAACGCATCTCAGTCTGCATGTAAGAAGCCGTCACTAATCTGCTGTTTAAAACACATTGCTCAGTCTCCTCAGAGACTCTCAAAAATTGCCAGTGCTGACTGTATTTCAAGTCATCATGGCGGGGTATTGGGAAAAGTTTTCAATTAGCAATAATCACGCCTCGGGTAAACCTCATTAGCTATGATACTGCCACTGCGCAAAGCTAACCAATTCAGTGCCTGCCAACATCTGCCCTTCCTTGGAGGAGAAATTGACTTTGAGGTGAGACACATAAGTGTCATCCAGTGGGCCGCTGAGCATTCTGGGACTTGGCATGCTAATGAGACAGGGACGATGCCTAAGTGGGCATTGTTTACCCACTGAATAGTGTTAGCATTTGAAAGAACTAAGGAGAATCTAAAGGGACAGGGCCCTAAATGTCAGATGGTTCCTCCCACAGCAGTCAAGAAAGGCCATTGGGAGCGTATGTGTTTGAACAGCTATGCTGCTAAAATAGTCCTAGGTGGAAGTATTTGGACCCTTTGTTGAAAGTTTGCTAGATAACATGCCTGAACTGGAGCCCGGGTAAGATGCCATAGACTAAGGGTTGTTGAGAAACAGTTGGTCAAGCAACCACCTTCAGCCACCATTATTTCTGGCAGATTAAAGGAGCCTGGAAAGGCGGGAGTTAGTACATTTCACTTCTCGGAGCCTGTGAGAATTCCCGGCAGATGTGCATAAAGACTGCCTTATCGGCAGCTCAAGGGCCTCATAGGTAGGTGTAAGGCACCGCCCGAACAGGGACTTGAACCCTGGACCCTCAGATTAAAAGTCTGATGCTCTACCGACTGAGCTATCCGGGCTCTGAAAGCTCTTTCTCCATAGCTGTCCAAGCTGCTTGAATCTTGACATCTATGGTGGAAAAAGACCATTCAGCCAAGGGGACCGGGTGCCTGAAAGCACAAGTATTTGGCTTGCCCAGGCTGGCCAATCGTCCTCTCCCGTTTAATTTTCTAGGACAGGTTGAAGATAAAAGGGAGAATCTAACCTGTAATCATGCAGAAAGGGTCCAGTCCAGTACAGGTGGAGAACGCCTAAAATTTCTGCCTTAGTTTTACCTACAGGTCAATGGTCTTTCACCGGAAACAAGGGCCTAGCATAAAGACACAACCCGAAAGGCCTCCTTAACCCTGGACCAACACGCTTCCAGTTATCTTAATCAGTGACTGGGTTACAAATAAAGACAGTTCACCTTTAGCCTCATGTTGCCAGGTCCAGCATTAGAAACCCAGGCAAAAAAATGAGGTAGAGTCCACTCTGGATTACAGGCAAGTGAAGATCGAGCGGCGCGTGCCAATCACAGATTGTTCTACCCAGGCTGCGTGATGACACAAAAGCTCTCTATGGTGTCACTGGGCCCGTGACACACTTCCTCAACTCTAACGCATCTCAGTCTGCATGTAAGAAGCCGTCACTAATCTGCTGTTTAAAACACATTGCTCAGTCTCCTCAGAGACTCTCAAAAATTGCCAGTGCTGACTGTATTTCAAGTCATCATGGCGGGGTATTGGGAAAAGTTTTCAATTAGCAATAATCACGCCTCGGGTAAACCTCATTAGCTATGATACTGCCACTGCGCAAAGCTAACCAATTCAGTGCCTGCCAACATCTGCCCTTCCTTGGAGGAGAAATTGACTTTGAGGTGAGACACATAAGTGTCATCCAGTGGGCCGCTGAGCATTCTGGGACTTGGCATGCTAATGAGACAGGGACGACGCCTAAGTGGGCATTGTTTACCCACTGAATAGTGTTAGCATTTGAAAGAACTAAGGAGAATCTAAAGGGACAGGGCCCTAAATGTCAGATGGTTCCTCCCACAGCAGTCAAGAAAGGCCATTGGGAGCGTATGTGTTTGAACAGCTATGCTGCTAAAATAGTCCTAGGTGGAAGTATTTGGACCCTTTGTTGAAAGTTTGCTAGATAACATGCCTGAACTGGAGCCCGGGTAAGATGCCATAGACTAAGGGTTGTTGAGAAACAGTTGGTCAAGCAACCACCTTCAGCCACCATTATTTCTGGCAGATTAAAGGAGCCTGGAAAGGCGGGAGTTAGTACATTTCACTTCTCGGAGCCTGTGAGAATTCCCGGCAGATGTGCATAAAGACTGCCTTATCGGCAGCTCAAGGGCCTCATAGGTAGGTGTAAGGCACCGCCCGAACAGGGACTTGAACCCTGGACCCTCAGATTAAAAGTCTGATGCTCTACCGACTGAGCTATCCGGGCTCTGAAAGCTCTTTCTCCATAGCTGTCCAAGCTGCTTGAATCTTGACATCTATGGTGGAAAAAGACCATTCAGCCAAGGGGACCGGGTGCCTGAAAGCACAAGTATTTGGCTTGCCCAGGCTGGCCAATCGTCCTCTCCCGTTTAATTTTCTAGGACAGGTTGAAGATAAAAGGGAGAATCTAACCTGTAATCATGCAGAAAGGGTCCAGTCCAGTACAGGTGGAGAACGCCTAAAATTTCTGCCTTAGTTTTACCTACAGGTCAATGGTCTTTCACCGGAAACAAGGGCCTAGCATAAAGACACAACCCGAAAGGCCTCCTTAACCCTGGACCAACACGCTTCCAGTTATCTTAATCAGTGACTGGGTTACAAATAAAGACAGTTCACCTTTAGCCTCATGTTGCCAGGTCCAGCATTAGAAACCCAGGCAAAAAAATGAGGTAGAGTCCACTCTGGATTACAGGCAAGTGAAGATCGAGCGGCGCGTGCCAATCACAGATTGTTCTACCCAGGCTGCGTGATGACACAAAAGCTCTCTATGGTGTCACTGGGCCCGTGACACACTTCCTCAACTCTAACGCATCTCAGTCTGCATGTAAGAAGCCGTCACTAATCTGCTGTTTAAAACACATTGCTCAGTCTCCTCAGAGACTCTCAAAAATTGCCAGTGCTGACTGTATTTCAAGTCATCATGGCGGGGTATTGGGAAAAGTTTTCAATTAGCAATAATCACGCCTCGGGTAAACCTCATTAGCTATGATACTGCCACTGCGCAAAGCTAACCAATTCAGTGCCTGCCAACATCTGCCCTTCCTTGGAGGAGAAATTGACTTTGAGGTGAGACACATAAGTGTCATCCAGTGGGCCGCTGAGCATTCTGGGACTTGGCATGCTAATGAGACAGGGACGATGCCTAAGTGGGCATTGTTTACCCACTGAATAGTGTTAGCATTTGAAAGAACTAAGGAGAATCTAAAGGGACAGGGCCCTAAATGTCAGATGGTTCCTCCCACAGCAGTCAAGAAAGGCCATTGGGAGCGTATGTGTTTGAACAGCTATGCTGCTAAAATAGTCCTAGGTGGAAGTATTTGGACCCTTTGTTGAAAGTTTGCTAGATAACATGCCTGAACTGGAGCCCGGGTAAGATGCCATAGACTAAGGGTTGTTGAGAAACAGTTGGTCAAGCAACCACCTTCAGCCACCATTATTTCTGGCAGATTAAAGGAGCCTGGAAAGGCGGGAGTTAGTACATTTCACTTCTCGGAGCCTGTGAGAATTCCCGGCAGATGTGCATAAAGACTGCCTTATCGGCAGCTCAAGGGCCTCATAGGTAGGTGTAAGGCACCGCCCGAACAGGGACTTGAACCCTGGACCCTCAGATTAAAAGTCTGATGCTCTACCGACTGAGCTATCCGGACTCTGAAAGCTCTTTCTCCATAGCTGTCCAAGCTGCTTGAATCTTGACATCTATGGTGGAAAAAGACCATTCAGCCAAGGGGACCGGGTGCCTGAAAGCACAAGTATTTGGCTTGCCCAGGCTGGCCAATCGTCCTCTCCCGTTTAATTTTCTAGGACAGGTTGAAGATAAAAGGGAGAATCTAACCTGTAATCATGCAGAAAGGGTCCAGTCCAGTACAGGTGGAGAACGCCTAAAATTTCTGCCTTAGTTTTACCTACAGGTCAATGGTCTTTCACCGGAAACAAGGGCCTAGCATAAAGACACAACCCGAAAGGCCTCCTTAACCCTGGACCAACACGCTTCCAGTTATCTTAATCAGTGACTGGGTTACAAATAAAGACAGTTCACCTTTAGCCTCATGTTGCCAGGTCCAGCATTAGAAACCCAGGCAAAAAAATGAGGTAGAGTCCACTCTGGATTACAGGCAAGTGAAGATCGAGCGGCGCGTGCCAATCACAGATTGTTCTACCCAGGCTGCGTGATGACACAAAAGCTCTCTATGGTGTCACTGGGCCCGTGACACACTTCCTCAACTCTAACGCATCTCAGTCTGCATGTAAGAAGCCGTCACTAATCTGCTGTTTAAAACACATTGCTCAGTCTCCTCAGAGACTCTCAAAAATTGCCAGTGCTGACTGTATTTCAAGTCATCATGGCGGGGTATTGGGAAAAGTTTTCAATTAGCAATAATCACGCCTCGGGTAAACCTCATTAGCTATGATACTGCCACTGCGCAAAGCTAACCAATTCAGTGCCTGCCAACATCTGCCCTTCCTTGGAGGAGAAATTGACTTTGAGGTGAGACACATAAGTGTCATCCAGTGGGCCGCTGAGCATTCTGGGACTTGGCATGCTAATGAGACAGGGACGACGCCTAAGTGGGCATTGTTTACCCACTGAATAGTGTTAGCATTTGAAAGAACTAAGGAGAATCTAAAGGGACAGGGCCCTAAATGTCAGATGGTTCCTCCCACAGCAGTCAAGAAAGGCCATTGGGAGCGTATGTGTTTGAACAGCTATGCTGCTAAAATAGTCCTAGGTGGAAGTATTTGGACCCTTTGTTGAAAGTTTGCTAGATAACATGCCTGAACTGGAGCCCGGGTAAGATGCCATAGACTAAGGGTTGTTGAGAAACAGTTGGTCAAGCAACCACCTTCAGCCACCATTATTTCTGGCAGATTAAAGGAGCCTGGAAAGGCGGGAGTTAGTACATTTCACTTCTCGGAGCCTGTGAGAATTCCCGGCAGATGTGCATAAAGACTGCCTTATCGGCAGCTCAAGGGCCTCATAGGTAGGTGTAAGGCACCGCCCGAACAGGGACTTGAACCCTGGACCCTCAGATTAAAAGTCTGATGCTCTACCGACTGAGCTATCCGGGCTCTGAAAGCTCTTTCTCCATAGCTGTCCAAGCTGCTTGAATCTTGACATCTATGGTGGAAAAAGACCATTCAGCCAAGGGGACCGGGTGCCTGAAAGCACAAGTATTTGGCTTGCCCAGGCTGGCCAATCGTCCTCTCCCGTTTAATTTTCTAGGACAGGTTGAAGATAAAAGGGAGAATCTAACCTGTAATCATGCAGAAAGGGTCCAGTCCAGTACAGGTGGAGAACGCCTAAAATTTCTGCCTTAGTTTTACCTACAGGTCAATGGTCTTTCACCGGAAACAAGGGCCTAGCATAAAGACACAACCCGAAAGGCCTCCTTAACCCTGGACCAACACGCTTCCAGTTATCTTAATCAGTGACTGGGTTACAAATAAAGACAGTTCACCTTTAGCCTCATGTTGCCAGGTCCAGCATTAGAAACCCAGGCAAAAAAATGAGGTAGAGTCCACTCTGGATTACAGGCAAGTGAAGATCGAGCGGCGCGTGCCAATCACAGATTGTTCTACCCAGGCTGCGTGATGACACAAAAGCTCTCTATGGTGTCACTGGGCCCGTGACACACTTCCTCAACTCTAACGCATCTCAGTCTGCATGTAAGAAGCCGTCACTAATCTGCTGTTTAAAACACATTGCTCAGTCTCCTCAGAGACTCTCAAAAATTGCCAGTGCTGACTGTATTTCAAGTCATCATGGCGGGGTATTGGGAAAAGTTTTCAATTAGCAATAATCACGCCTCGGGTAAACCTCATTAGCTATGATACTGCCACTGCGCAAAGCTAACCAATTCAGTGCCTGCCAACATCTGCCCTTCCTTGGAGGAGAAATTGACTTTGAGGTGAGACACATAAGTGTCATCCAGTGGGCCGCTGAGCATTCTGGGACTTGGCATGCTAATGAGACAGGGACGATGCCTAAGTGGGCATTGTTTACCCACTGAATAGTGTTAGCATTTGAAAGAACTAAGGAGAATCTAAAGGGACAGGGCCCTAAATGTCAGATGGTTCCTCCCACAGCAGTCAAGAAAGGCCATTGGGAGCGTATGTGTTTGAACAGCTATGCTGCTAAAATAGTCCTAGGTGGAAGTATTTGGACCCTTTGTTGAAAGTTTGCTAGATAACATGCCTGAACTGGAGCCCGGGTAAGATGCCATAGACTAAGGGTTGTTGAGAAACAGTTGGTCAAGCAACCACCTTCAGCCACCATTATTTCTGGCAGATTAAAGGAGCCTGGAAAGGCGGGAGTTAGTACATTTCACTTCTCGGAGCCTGTGAGAATTCCCGGCAGATGTGCATAAAGACTG
The DNA here is from genome assembly GCA_037952925.1 of Lithobates clamitans. NCBI lineage: Eukaryota > Metazoa > Chordata > Amphibia > Anura > Ranidae > Lithobates > Lithobates clamitans. The sequence continues at coordinate 1,801,628 of JBBGZY010001301.1, forward strand.
CCTTATCGGCAGCTCAAGGGCCTCATAGGTAGGTGTAAGGCACCGCCCGAACAGGGACTTGAACCCTGGACCCTCAGATTAAAAGTCTGATGCTCTACCGACTGAGCTATCCGGGCTCTGAAAGCTCTTTCTCCATAGCTGTCCAAGCTGCTTGAATCTTGACATCTATGGTGGAAAAAGACCATTCAGCCAAGGGGACCGGGTGCCTGAAAGCACAAGTATTTGGCTTGCCCAGGCTGGCCAATCGTCCTCTCCCGTTTAATTTTCTAGGACAGGTTGAAGATAAAAGGGAGAATCTAACCTGTAATCATGCAGAAAGGGTCCAGTCCAGTACAGGTGGAGAACGCCTAAAATTTCTGCCTTAGTTTTACCTACAGGTCAATGGTCTTTCACCGGAAACAAGGGCCTAGCATAAAGACACAACCCGAAAGGCCTCCTTAACCCTGGACCAACACGCTTCCAGTTATCTTAATCAGTGACTGGGTTACAAATAAAGACAGTTCACCTTTAGCCTCATGTTGCCAGGTCCAGCATTAGAAACCCAGGCAAAAAAATGAGGTAGAGTCCACTCTGGATTACAGGCAAGTGAAGATCGAGCGGCGCGTGCCAATCACAGATTGTTCTACCCAGGCTGCGTGATGACACAAAAGCTCTCTATGGTGTCACTGGGCCCGTGACACACTTCCTCAACTCTAACGCATCTCAGTCTGCATGTAAGAAGCCGTCACTAATCTGCTGTTTAAAACACATTGCTCAGTCTCCTCAGAGACTCTCAAAAATTGCCAGTGCTGACTGTATTTCAAGTCATCATGGCGGGGTATTGGGAAAAGTTTTCAATTAGCAATAATCACGCCTCGGGTAAACCTCATTAGCTATGATACTGCCACTGCGCAAAGCTAACCAATTCAGTGCCTGCCAACATCTGCCCTTCCGTGGAGGAGAAATTGACTTTGAGGTGAGACACATAAGTGTCATCCAGTGGGCCGCTGAGCATTCTGGGACTTGGCATGCTAATGAGACAGGGACGATGCCTAAGTGGGCATTGTTTACCCACTGAATAGTGTTAGCATTTGAAAGAACTAAGGAGAATCTAAAGGGACAGGGCCCTAAATGTCAGATGGTTCCTCCCACAGCAGTCAAGAAAGGCCATTGGGAGCGTATGTGTTTGAACAGCTATGCTGCTAAAATAGTCCTAGGTGGAAGTATTTGGACCCTTTGTTGAAAGTTTGCTAGATAACATGCCTGAACTGGAGCCCAGGTAAGATGCCATAGACTAAGGGTTGTTGAGAAACAGTTGGTCAAGCAACCACCTTCAGCCACCATTATTTCTGGCAGATTAAAGGAGCCTGGAAAGGCGGGAGTTAGTACATTTCATTTCTCGGAGCCTGTGAGAATTCCCGGCAGATGTGCATAAAGACTGCCTTATCGGCAGCTCAAGGGCCTCATAGGTAGGTGTAAGGCACCGCCCGAACAGGGACTTGAACCCTGGACCCTCAGATTAAAAGTCTGATGCTCTACCGAATGAGCTATCCGGGCTCTGAAAGCTCTTTCTCCATAGCTGTCCAAGCTGCTTGAATCTTGACATCTATGGTGGAAAAAGACCATTCAGCCAAGGGGACCGGGTGCCTGAAAGCACAAGTATTTGGCTTGCCCAGGCTGGCCAATCGTCCTCTCCCGTTTAATTTTCTAGGACAGGTTGAAGATAAAAGGGAGAATCTAACCTGTAATCATGCAGAAAGGGTCCAGTCCAGTACAGGTGGAGAACGCCTAAAATTTCTGCCTTAGTTTTACCTACAGGTCAATGGTCTTTCACCGGAAACAAGGGCCTAGCATAAAGACACAACCCGAAAGGCCTCCTTAACCCTGGACCAACACGCTTCCAGTTATCTTAATCAGTGACTGGGTTACAAATAAAGACAGTTCACCTTTAGCCTCATGTTGCCAGGTCCAGCATTAGAAACCCAGGCAAAAAAATGAGGTAGAGTCCACTCTGGATTACAGGCAAGTGAAGATCGAGCGGCGCGTGCCAATCACAGATTGTTCTACCCAGGCTGCGTGATGACACAAAAGCTCTCTATGGTGTCACTGGGCCCGTGACACACTTCCTCAACTCTAACGCATCTCAGTCTGCATGTAAGAAGCCGTCACTAATCTGCTGTTTAAAACACATTGCTCAGTCTCCTCAGAGACTCTCAAAAATTGCCAGTGCTGACTGTATTTCAAGTCATCATGGCGGGGTATTGGGAAAAGTTTTCAATTAGCAATAATCACGCCTCGGGTAAACCTCATTAGCTATGATACTGCCACTGCGCAAAGCTAACCAATTCAGTGCCTGCCAACATCTGCCCTTCCGTGGAGGAGAAATTGACTTTGAGGTGAGACACATAAGTGTCATCCAGTGGGCCGCTGAGCATTCTGGGACTTGGCATGCTAATGAGACAGGGACGATGCCTAAGTGGGCATTGTTTACCCACTGAATAGTGTTAGCATTTGAAAGAACTAAGGAGAATCTAAAGGGACAGGGCCCTAAATGTCAGATGGTTCCTCCCACAGCAGTCAAGAAAGGCCATTGGGAGCGTATGTGTTTGAACAGCTATGCTGCTAAAATAGTCCTAGGTGGAAGTATTTGGACCCTTTGTTGAAAGTTTGCTAGATAACATGCCTGAACTGGAGCCCAGGTAAGATGCCATAGACTAAGGGTTGTTGAGAAACAGTTGGTCAAGCAACCACCTTCAGCCACCATTATTTCTGGCAGATTAAAGGAGCCTGGAAAGGCGGGAGTTAGTACATTTCATTTCTCGGAGCCTGTGAGAATTCCCGGCAGATGTGCATAAAGACTGCCTTATCGGCAGCTCAAGGGCCTCATAGGTAGGTGTAAGGCACCGCCCGAACAGGGACTTGAACCCTGGACCCTCAGATTAAAAGTCTGATGCTCTACCGACTGAGCTATCCGGGCTCTGAAAGCTCTTTCTCCATAGCTGTCCAAGCTGCTTGAATCTTGACATCTATGGTGGAAAAAGACCATTCAGCCAAGGGGACCGGGTGCCTGAAAGCACAAGTATTTGGCTTGCCCAGGCTGGCCAATCGTCCTCTCCCGTTTAATTTTCTAGGACAGGTTGAAGATAAAAGGGGGAATCTAACCTGTAATCATGCAGAAAGGGTCCAGTCCAGTACAGGTGGAGAACGCCTAAAATTTCTGCCTTAGTTTTACCTACAGGTCAATGGTCTTTCACCGGAAACAAGGGCCTAGCATAAAGACACAACCCGAAAGGCCTCCTTAACCCTGGACCAACACGCTTCCAGTTATCTTAATCAGTGACTGGGTTACAAATAAAGACAGTTCACCTTTAGCCTCATGTTGCCAGGTCCAGCATTAGAAACCCAGGCAAAAAAATGAGGTAGAGTCCACTCTGGATTACAGGCAAGTGAAGATCGAGCGGCGCGTGCCAATCACAGATTGTTCTACCCAGGCTGCGTGATGATACAAAAGCTCTCTATGGTGTCACGGGGCCCGTGACACACTTCCTCAACTCTAACGCATCTCAGTCTGCATGTAAGAAGCCGTCACTAATCTGCTGTTTAAAACACATTGCTCAGTCTCCTCAGAGACTCTCAAAAATTGCCAGTGCTGACTGTATTTCAAGTCATCATGGCGGGGTATTAGGAAAAGTTTTCAATTAGCAATAATCACGCCTCGGGTAAACCTCATTAGCTATGATACTGCCACTGCGCAAAGCTAACCAATTCAGTGCCTGCCAACATCTGCCCTTCCTTGGAGGAGAAATTGACTTTGAGGTGAGACACATAAGTGTCATCCAGTGGGCCGCTGAGCATTCTGGGACTTGGCATGCTAATGAGACAGGGACGATGCCTAAGTGGGCATTGTTTACCCACTGAATAGTGTTAGCATTTGAAAGAACTAAGGAGAATCTAAAGGGACAGGGCCCTAAATGTCAGATGGTTCCTCCCACAGCAGTCAAGAAAGGCCATTGGGAGCGTATGTGTTTGAACAGCTATGCTGCTAAAATAGTCCTAGGTGGAAGTATTTGGACCCTTTGTTGAAAGTTTGCTAGATAACATGCCTGAACTGGAGCCCAGGTAAGATGCCATAGACTTAGTGCCGGTTCACACTACCGCGACTTGGGATCCGACTTGTCAGACCTCAAGTCGCCCCAAGTCGCTTGACATCTGAAAGTCCATGTAAGTGAATGAGAGCCGTCTATATGTACGCTACTGAAGTCGCTCCGACTTCAGAAAAGGTCCCTGTACTACTTCAAGGCGACTTGTAGGCGACTTGTACCCATTGATTTCAATGGAAGTCGCCTACAAGTCGGATCATGGTCTATAGTGAAGCGACTTCACAGGAAGAGCAGATGGTTTTTTCAAGCAAACCCCTCCCTCCCCCAGAGCTGATTGTTGTTTGATTGGCCACTGGAAAGTTGCCTGTACTGGAGGCGACTTGAAGTCGCCTTGTAAGTCGCCCCAAGTCGCCCCAAGTCGCGCTGTCGTGTCGCCCTCAGGTCGTGTCCAGGTCGCCTCGCAAAGTCGCGGCCAGAGTCGTGTTGCCCCTGTGTGAACCGGCACTAAGGGTTGTTGAGAAACAGTTGGTCAAGCAACCACCTTCAGCCACCATTATTTCTGGCAGATTAAAGGAGCCTGGAAAGGCGGGAGTTAGTACATTTCATTTCTCGGAGCCTGTGAGAATTCCCGGCAGATGTGCATAAAGACTGCCTTATCGGCAGCTCAAGGGCCTCATAGGTAGGTGTAAGGCACCACCCGAACAGGGACTTGAACCCTGGACCCTCAGATTAAAAGTCTGATGCTCTACCGACTGAGCTATCCGGGCTCTGAAAGCTCAGTCTCCATAGCTGTCCAAGCTGCTTGAATCTTGACATCTATGGTGGAAAAAGACCATTCAGCCAAGGGGACCGGGTGCCTGAAAGCACAAGTATTTGGCTTGCCCAGGCTGGCCAATCGTCCTCTCCCGTTTAATTTTCTAGGACAGGTTGAAGATAAAAGGGAGAATCTAACCTGTAATCATGCAGAAAGGGTCCAGTCCAGTACAGGTGGAGAACGCCTAAAATTTCTGCCTTAGTTTTACCTACAGGTCAATGGTCTTTCACCGGAAACAAGGGCCTAGCATAAAGACACCACCCGAAAGGCCTCCTTAACCCTGGACCAACACGCTTCCAGTTATCTTAATCAGTGACTGGGTTACAAATAAAGACAGTTCACCTTTAGCCTCATGTTGCCAGGTCCAGCATTAGAAACCCAGGCAAAAAAATGAGGTAGAGTCCACTCTGGATTACAGGCAAGTGAAGATCGAGCGGCGCGTGCCAATCACAGATTGTTCTACCCAGGCTGCGTGATGACACAAAAGCTCTCTATGGTGTCACTGGGCCCGTGACACACTTCCTCAACTCTAACGCATCTCAGTCTGCATGTAAGAAGCCGTCACTAATCTGCTGTTTAAAACACATTGCTCAGTCTCCTCAGAGACTCTCAAAAATTGCCAGTGCTGACTGTATTTCAAGTCATCATGGCGGGGTATTGGGAAAAGTTTTCAATTAGCAATAATCACGCCTCGGGTAAACCTCATTAGCTATGATACTGCCACTGCGCAAAGCTAACCAATTCAGTGCCTGCCAACATCTGCCCTTCCTTGGAGGAGAAATTGACTTTGAGGTGAGACACATAAGTGTCATCCAGTGGGCCGCTGAGCATTCTGGGACTTGGCATGCTAATGAGACAGGGACGATGCCTAAGTGGGCATTGTTTACCCACTGAATAGTGTTAGCATTTGAAAGAACTAAGGAGAATCTAAAGGGACAGGGCCCTAAATGTCAGATGGTTCCTCCCACAGCAGTCAAGAAAGGCCATTGGGAGCGTATGTGTTTGAACAGCTATGCTGCTAAAATAGTCCTAGGTGGAAGTATTTGGACCCTTTGTTGAAAGTTTGCTAGATAACATGCCTGAACTGGAGCCCAGGTAAGATGCCATAGACTAAGGGTTGTTGAGAAACAGTTGGTCAAGCAACCACCTTCAGCCACCATTATTTCTGGCAGATTAAAGGAGCCTGGAAAGGCGGGAGTACATTTCATTTCTCGGAGCCTGTGAGAATTCCCGGCAGATGTGCATAAAGACTGCCTTATCAGCAGCTCAAGGGCCTCATAGGTAGGTGTAAGGCACCGCCCGAACAGGGACTTGAACCCTGTACCCTCAGATTAAAAGTCTGATGCTCTACCGACTGAGCTATCCGGGCTCTGAAAGCTCTTTCTCCATAGCTGTCCAAGCTGCTTGAATCTTGACATCTATGGTGGAAAAAGACCATTCAGCCAAGGGGACCGGGTGCCTGAAAGCACAAGTATTTGGCTTGCCCAGGCTGGCCAATCGTCCTCTCCCGTTTAATTTTCTAGGACAGGTTGAAGATAAAAGGGAGAATCTAACCTGTAATCATGCAGAAAGGGTCCAGTCCAGTACAGGTGGAGAACGCCTAAAATTTCTGCCTTAGTTTTACCTACAGGTCAATGGTCTTTCACCGGAAACAAGGGCCTAGCATAAAGACACAACCCGAAAGGCCTCCTTAACCCTGGACCAACACGCTTCCAGTTATCTTAATCAGTGACTGGGTTACAAATAAAGACAGTTCACCTTTAGCCTCATGTTGCCAGGTCCAGCATTAGAAACCCAGGCAAAAAAATGAGGTAGAGTCCACTCTGGATTACAGGCAAGTGAAGATCGAGCGGCGCGTGCCAATCACAGATTGTTCTACCCAGGCTGCGTGATGACACAAAAGCTCTCTATGGTGTCACTGGGCCCGTGACACACTTCCTCAACTCTAACGCATCTCAGTCTGCATGTAAGAAGCCGTCACTAATCTGCTGTTTAAAACACATTGCTCAGTCTCCTCAGAGACTCTCAAAAATTGCCAGTGCTGACTGTATTTCAAGTCATCATGGCGGGGTATTGGGAAAAGTTTTCAATTAGCAATAATCACGCCTCGGGTAAACCTCATTAGCTATGATACTGCCACTGCGCAAAGCTAACCAATTCAGTGCCTGCCAACATCTGCCCTTCCTTGGAGGAGAAATTGACTTTGAGGTGAGACACATAAGTGTCATCCAGTGGGCCGCTGAGCATTCTGGGACTTGGCATGCTAATGAGACAGGGACGATGCCTAAGTGGGCATTGTTTACCCACTGAATAGTGTTAGCATTTGAAAGAACTAAGGAGAATCTAAAGGGACAGGGCCCTAAATGTCAGATGGTTCCTCCCACAGCAGTCAAGAAAGGCCATTGGGAGCGTATGTGTTTGAACAGCTATGCTGCTAAAATAGTCCTAGGTGGAAGTATTTGGACCCTTTGTTGAAAGTTTGCTGGATAACATGCCTGAACTGGAGCCCAGGTAAGATGCCATAGACTAAGGGTTGTTGAGAAACAGTTGGTCAAGCAACCACCTTCAGCCACCATTATTTCTGGCAGATTAAAGGAGCCTGGAAAGGCGGGAGTTAGTACATTTCATTTCTCGGAGCCTGTGAGAATTCCCGGCAGATGTGCATAAAGACTGCCTTATCGGCAGCTCAAAGGCCTCATAGGTAGGTGTAAGGCACCGCCCGAACAGGGACTTGAACCCTGGACCCTCAGATTAAAAGTCTGATGCTCTACCGACTGAGCTATCCGGGCTCTGAAAGCTCTTTCTCCATAGCTGTCCAAGCTGCTTGAATCTTGACATCTATGGTGGAAAAAGACCATTCAGCCAAGGGGACCGGGTGCCTGAAAGCACAAGTATTTGGCTTGCCCAGGCTGGCCAATCGTCCTCTCCCGTTTAATTTTCTAGGACAGGTTGAAGATAAAAGGGAGAATCTAACCTGTAATCATGCAGAAAGGGTCCAGTCCAGTACAGGTGGAGAACGCCTAAAATTTCTGCCTTAGTTTTACCTACAGGTCAATGGTCTTTCACCGGAAACAAGGGCCTAGCATAAAGACACAACCCGAAAGGCCTCCTTAACCCTGGACCAACACGCTTCCAGTTATCTTAATCAGTGACTGGGTTACAAATAAAGACAGTTCACCTTTAGCCTCATGTTGCCAGGTCCAGCATTAGAAACCCAGGCAAAAAAATGAGGTAGAGTCCACTCTGGATTACAGGCAAGTGAAGATCGAGCGGCGCGTGCCAATCACAGATTGTTCTACCCAGGCTGCGTGATGACACAAAAGCTCTCTATGGTGTCACTGGGCCCGTGACACACTTCCTCAACTCTAACGCATCTCAGTCTGCATGTAAGAAGCCGTCACTAATCTGCTGTTTAAAACACATTGCTCAGTCTCCTCAGAGACTCTCAAAAATTGCCAGTGCTGACTGTATTTCAAGTCATCATGGCGGGGTATTGGGAAAAGTTTTCAATTAGCAATAATCACGCCTCGGGTAAACCTCATTAGCTATGATACTGCCACTGCGCAAAGCTAACCAATTCAGTGCCTGCCAACATCTGCCCTTCCTTGGAGGAGAAATTGACTTTGAGGTGAGACACATAAGTGTCATCCAGTGGGCCGCTGAGCATTCTGGGACTTGGCATGCTAATGAGACAGGGACGATGCCTAAGTGGGCATTGTTTACCCACTGAATAGTGTTAGCATTTGAAAGAACTAAGGAGAATCTAAAGGGACAGGGCCCTAAATGTCAGATGGTTCCTCCCACAGCAGTCAAGAAAGGCCATTGGGAGCGTATGTGTTTGAACAGCTATGCTGCTAAAATAGTCCTAGGTGGAAGTATTTGGACCCTTTGTTGAAAGTTTGCTGGATAACATGCCTGAACTGGAGCCCAGGTAAGATGCCATAGACTAAGGGTTGTTGAGAAACAGTTGGTCAAGCAACCACCTTCAGCCACCATTATTTCTGGCAGATTAAAGGAGCCTGGAAAGGCGGGAGTTAGTACATTTCATTTCTCGGAGCCTGTGAGAATTCCCGGCAGATGTGCATAAAGACAGCCTTATCGGCAGCTCAAGGGCCTCATAGGTAGGTGTAAGGCACCGCCCAAATAGGGACTTGAACCCTGGACCTCAGATTAAAAGTCTGATGCTCTACCGACTGAGCTATCCGGGCTCTGAAAGCTCTTTCTCCATAGCTGTCCAAGCTGCTTAAATCTTGACATCTATGGTGGAAAAAGACCATTCAGCCAAGGGGACCGGGTGCCTGAAAGCACAAGTATTTGGCTTGCCCAGGCTGGCCAATCGTCCTCTCCCGTTTAATTTTCTAGGACAGGTTGAAGATAAAAGGGAGAATCTAACCTGTAATCATGCAGAAAGGGTCCAGTCCAGTACAGGTGGAGAACGCCTAAAATTTCTGCCTTAGTTTTACCTACAGGTCAATGGTCTTTCACCGGAAACAAGGGCCTAGCATAAAGACACAACCCGAAAGGCCTCCTTAACCCTGGACCAACACGCTTCCAGTTATCTTAATCAGTGACTGGGTTACAAATAAAGACAGTTCACCTTTAGCCTCATGTTGCCAGGTCCAGCATTAGAAACCCAGGCAAAAAAATGAGGTAGAGTCCACTCTGGATTACAGGCAAGTGAAGATCGAGCGGCGCGTGCCAATCACAGATTGTTCTACCCAGGCTGCGTGATGACACAAAAGCTCTCTATGGTGTCACTGGGCCCGTGACACACTTCCTCAACTCTAACGCATCTCAGTCTGCATGTAAGAAGCCGTCACTAATCTGCTGTTTAAAACACATTGCTCAGTCTCCTCAGAGACTCTCAAAAATTGCCAGTGCTGACTGTATTTCAAGTCATCATGGCGGGGTATTGGGAAAAGTTTTCAATTAGCAATAATCACGCCTCGGGTAAACCTCATTAGCTATGATACTGCCACTGCGCAAAGCTAACCAATTCAGTGCCTGCCAACATCTGCCCTTCCTTGGAGGAGAAATTGACTTTGAGGTGAGACACATAAGTGTCATCCAGTGGGCCGCTGAGCATTCTGGGACTTGGCATGCTAATGAGACAGGGACGATGCCTAAGTGGGCATTGTTTACCCACTGAATAGTGTTAGCATTTGAAAGAACTAAGGAGAATCTAAAGGGACAGGGCCCTAAATGTCAGATGGTTCCTCCCACAGCAGTCAAGAAAGGCCATTGGGAGCGTATGTGTTTGAACAACTATGCTGCTAAAATAGTCCTAGGTGGAAGTATTTGGACCCTTTGTTGAAAGTTTGCTAGATAACATGCCTGAACTGGAGCCCAGGTAAGATGCCATAGACTAAGGGTTGTTGAGAAACAGTTGGTCAAGCAACCACCTTCAGCCACCATTATTTCTGGCAGATTAAAGGAGCCTGGAAAGGCGGGAGTTAGTACATTTCATTTCTCGGAGCCTGTGAGAATTCCCGGCAGATGTGCATAAAGACTGCCTTATCAGCAGCTCAAGGGCCTCATAGGTAGGTGTAAGGCACCACCCGAACAGGGACTTGGACCCTGGACCCTCAGATTAAAAGTCTGATGCTCTACCGACTGAGCTATCCGGGCTCTGAAAGCTCATTCTCCATAGCTGTCCAAGCTGCTTGAATCTTGACATCTATGGTGGAAAAAGACCATTCAGCCAAGGGGACCGGGTGCCTGAAAGCACAAGTATTTGGCTTGCCCAGGCTGGGCAATCGTCCTCTCCCGTTTAATTTTCTAGGACAGGTTGAAGATAAAAGGGAGAATCTAACCTGTAATCATGCAGAAAGGGTCCAGTCCAGTACAGGTGGAGAACGCCTAAAATTTCTGCCTTAGTTTTACCTACAGGTCAATGGTCTTTCACCGGAAACAAGGGCCTAGCATAAAGACACCACCCGAAAGGCCTCCTTAACCCTGGACCAACACGCTTCCAGTTATCTTAATCAGTGACTGGGTTACAAATAAAGACAGTTCACCTTTAGCCTCATGTTGCCAGGTCCAGCATTAGAAACCCAGGCAAAAAAATGAGGTAGAGTCCACTCTGGATTACAGGCAAGTGAAGATCGAGCGGCGCGTGCCAATCACAGATTGTTCTACCCAGGCTGCGTGATGACACAAAAGCTCTCTATGGTGTCACTGGGCCCGTGACACACTTCCTCAACTCTAACGCATCTCAGTCTGCATGTAAGAAGCCGTCACTAATCTGCTGTTTAAAACACATTGCTCAGTCTCCTCAGAGACTCTCAAAAATTGCCAGTGCTGACTGTATTTCAAGTCATCATGGCGGGGTATTGGGAAAAGTTTTCAATTAGCAATAATCACGCCTCGGGTAAACCTCATTAGCTATGATACTGCCACTGCGCAAAGCTAACCAATTCAGTGCCTGCCAACATCTGCCCTTCCTTGGAGGAGAAATTGACTTTGAGGTGAGACACATAAGTGTCATCCAGTGGGCCGCTGGGCATTCTGGGACTTGGCATGCTAATGAGACAGGGACGATGCCTAAGTGGGCATTGTTTACCCACTGAATAGTGTTAGCATTTGAAAGAACTAAGGAGAATCTAAAGGGACAGGACCCTAAATGTCAGATGGTTCCTCCCACAGCAGTCAAGAAAGGCCATTGGGAGCGTATGTGTTTGAACAGCTATGCTGCTAAAATAGTCCTAGGTGGAAGTATTTGGACCCTTTGTTGAAAGTTTGCTAGATAACATGCCTGAACTGGAGCCCAGGTAAGATGCCATAGACTAAGGGTTGTTGAGAAACAGTTGGTCAAGCAACCACCTTCAGCCACCATTATTTCTGGCAGATTAAAGGAGCCTGGAAAGGCGGGAGTTAGTACATTTCATTTCTCGGAGCCTGTGAGAATTCCCGGCAGATGTGCATAAAGACTGGCTTATCGGCAGCTCAAGGGCCTCATAGGTAGGTGTAAGGCACCGCCCAAACAGGGACTTGAACCCTGGACCTCAGATTAAAAGTCTGATGCTCTACCGACTGAGCTATCCGGGCTCTGAAAGCTCTTTCTCCATAGCTGTCCAAGCTGCTTAAATCTTGACATCTATGGTGGAAAAAGACCATTCAGCCAAGGGGACCGGGTGCCTGAAAGCACAAGTATTTGGCTTGCCCAGGCTGGCCAATCGTCCTCTCCCGTTTAATTTTCTAGGACAGGTTGAAGATAAAAGGGAGAATCTAACCTGTAATCATGCAGAAAGGGTCCAGTCCAGTACAGGTGGAGAACGCCTAAAATTTCTGCCTTAGTTTTACCTACAGGTCAATGGTCTTTCACCGGAAACAAGGGCCTAGCATAAAGACACAACCCGAAAGGCCTCCTTAACCCTGGACCAACACGCTTCCAGTTATCTTAATCAGTGACTGGGTTACAAATAAAGACAGTTCACCTTTAGCCTCATGTTGCCAGGTCCAGCATTAGAAACCCAGGCAAAAAAATGAGGTAGAGTCCACTCTGGATTACAGGCAAGTGAAGATCGAGCGGCGCGTGCCAATCACAGATTGTTCTACCCAGGCTGCGTGATGACACAAAAGCTCTCTATGGTTTCACTGGGCCCGTGACACACTTCCTCAACTCTAACGCATCTCAGTCTGCATGTAAGAAGCCGTCACTAATCTGCTGTTTAAAACACATTGCTCAGTCTCCTCAGAGACTCTCAAAAATTGCCAGTGCTGACTGTATTTCAAGTCATCATGGCGGGGTATTGGGAAAAGTTTTCAATTAGCAATAATCACGCCTCGGGTAAACCTCATTAGCTATGATACTGCCACTGCGCAAAGCTAACCAATTCAGTGCCTGCCAACATCTGCCCTTCCTTGGAGGAGAAATTGACTTTGAGGTGAGACACATAAGTGTCATCCAGTGGGCCGCTGAGCATTCTGGGACTTGGCATGCTAATGAGACAGGGACGATGCCTAAGTGGGCATTGTTTACCCACTGAATAGTGTTAGCATTTGAAAGAACTAAGGAGAATCTAAAGGGACAGGGCCCTAAATGTCAGATGGTTCCTCCCACAGCAGTCAAGAAAGGCCATTGGGAGCGTATGTGTTTGAACAACTATGCTGCTAAAATAGTCCTAGGTGGAAGTATTTGGACCCTTTGTTGAAAGTTTGCTAGATAACATGCCTGAACTGGAGCCCAGGTAAGATGCCATAGACTAAGGGTTGTTGAGAAACAGTTGGTCAAGCAACCACCTTCAGCCACCATTATTTCTGGCAGATTAAAGGAGCCTGGAAAGGCGGGAGTTAGTACATTTCATTTCTCGGAGCCTGTGAGAATTCCCGGCAGATGTGCATAAAGACTGCCTTATCAGCAGCTCAAGGGCCTCATAGGTAGGTGTAAGGCACCACCCGAACAGGGACTTGAACCCTGGACCCTCAGATTAAAAGTCTGATGCTCTACCGACTGAGCTATCCGGGCTCTGAAAGCTCATTCTCCATAGCTGTCCAAGCTGCTTGAATCTTGACATCTATGGTGGAAAAAGACCATTCAGCCAAGGGGACCGGGTGCCTGAAAGCACAAGTATTTGGCTTGCCCAGGCTGGCCAATCGTCCTCTCCCGTTTAATTTTCTAGGACAGGTTGAAGATAAAAGGGAGAATCTAACCTGTAATCATGCAGAAAGGGTCCAGTCCAGTACAGGTGGAGAACGCCTAAAATTTCTGCCTTAGTTTTACCTACAGGTCAATGGTCTTTCACCGGAAACAAGGGCCTAGCATAAAGACACCACCCGAAAGGCCTCCTTAACCCTGGACCAACACGCTTCCAGTTATCTTAATCAGTGACTGGGTTACAAATAAAGACAGTTCACCTTTAGCCTCATGTTGCCAGGTCCAGCATTAGAAACCCAGGCAAAAAAATGAGGTAGAGTCCACTCTGGATTACAGGCAAGTGAAGATCGAGCGGCGCGTGCCAATCACAGATTGTTCTACCCAGGCTGCGTGATGACACAAAAGCTCTCTATGGTGTCACTGGGCCCGTGACACACTTCCTCAACTCTAACGCATCTCAGTCTGCATGTAAGAAGCCGTCACTAATCTGCTGTTTAAAACACATTGCTCAGTCTCCTCAGAGACTCTCAAAAATTGCCAGTGCTGACTGTATTTCAAGTCATCATGGCGGGGTATTGGGAAAAGTTTTCAATTAGCAATAATCACGCCTCGGGTAAACCTCATTAGCTATGATACTGCCACTGCGCAAAGCTAACCAATTCAGTGCCTGCCAACATCTGCCCTTCCTTGGAGGAGAAATTGACTTTGAGGTGAGACACATAAGTGTCATCCAGTGGGCCGCTGAGCATTCTGGGACTTGGCATGCTAATGAGACAGGGACGATGCCTAAGTGGGCATTGTTTACCCACTGAATAGTGTTAGCATTTGAAAGAACTAAGGAGAATCTAAAGGGACAGGGCCCTAAATGTCAGATGGTTCCTCCCACAGCAGTCAAGAAAGGCCATTGGGAGCGTATGTGTTTGAACAGCTATGCTGCTAAAATAGTCCTAGGTGGAAGTATTTGGACCCTTTGTTGAAAGTTTGCTAGATAACATGCCTGAACTGGAGCCCAGGTAAGATGCCATAGACTAAGGGTTGTTGAGAAACAGTTGGTCAAGCAACCACCTTCAGCCACCATTATTTCTGGCAGATTAAAGGAGCCTGGAAAGGTGGGAGTTAGTACATTTCATTTCTCGGAGCCTGTGAGAATTCCCGGCAGATGTGCATAAAGACTGCCTTATCGGCAGCTCAAGGGCCTCATAGGTAGGTGTAAGGCACCGCCCGAACAGGGACTTGAACTCTGGACCCTCAGATTAAGAGTCTGATGCTCTACCGACTGAGCTATCCGGGCTCTGAAAGCTCTTTCTCCATAGCTGTCCAAGCTGCTTGAATCTTGACATCTATGGTGGAAAAAGACCATTCAGCCAAGGGGACCGGGTGCCTGAAAGCACAAGTATTTGGCTTGCCCAGGCTGGCCAATCGTCCTCTCCCGTTTAATTTTCTAGGACAGGTTGAAGATAAAAGGGAGAATCTAACCTGTAATCATGCAGAAAGGGTCCAGTCCAGTACAGGTGGAGAACGCCTAAAATTTCTGCCTTAGTTTTACCTACAGGTCAATGGTCTTTCACCGGAAACAAGGGCCTAGCATAAAGACACCACCCGAAAGGCCTCCTTAACCCTGGACCAACACGCTTCCAGTTATCTTAATCAGTGACTGGGTTACAAATAAAGACAGTTCACCTTTAGCCTCATGTTGCCAGGTCCAGCATTAGAAACCCAGGCAAAAAAATGAGGTAGAGTCCACTCTGGATTACAGGCAAGTGAAGATCGAGCGGCGCGTGCCAATCACAGATTGTTCTACCCAGGCTGCGTGATGACACAAAAGCTCTCTATGGTGTCACTGGGCCCGTGACACACTTCCTCAACTCTAACGCATCTCAGTCTGCATGTAAGAAGCCGTCACTAATCTGCTGTTTAAAACACATTGCTCAGTCTCCTCAGAGACTCTCAAAAATTGCCAGTGCTGACTGTATTTCAAGTCATCATGGCGGGGTATTGGGAAAAGTTTTCAATTAGCAATAATCACGCCTCGGGTAAACCTCATTAGCTATGATACTGCCACTGCGCAAAGCTAACCAATTCAGTGCCTGCCAACATCTGCCCTTCCTTGGAGGAGAAATTGACTTTGAGGTGAGACACATAAGTGTCATCCAGTGGGCCGCTGGGCATTCTGGGACTTGGCATGCTAATGAGACAGGGACGATGCCTAAGTGGGCATTGTTTACCCACTGAATAGTGTTAGCATTTGAAAAAACTAAGGAGAATCTAAAGGGACAGGACCCTAAATGTCAGATGGTTCCTCCCACAGCAGTCAAGAAAGGCCATTGGGAGCATATGTGTTTGAACAGCTATGCTGCTAAAATAGTCCTAGGTGGAAGTATTTGGACCCTTTGTTGAAAGTTTGCTAGATAACATGCCTGAACTGGAGCCCAGGTAAGATGCCATAGACTAAGGGTTGTTGAGAAACAGTTGGTCAAGCAACCACCTTCAGCCACCATTATTTCTGGCAGATTAAAGGAGCCTGGAAAGGCGGGAGTTAGTACATTTCATTTCTCGGAGCCTGTGAGAATTCCCGGCAGATGTGCATAAAGACTGCCTTATCGGCAGCTCAAGGGCCTCATAGGTAGGTGTAAGGCACCGCCCAAACAGGGACTTGAACCCTGGACCTCAGATTAAAAGTCTGATGCTCTACCGACTGAGCTATCCGGGCTCTGAAAGCTCTATCTCCATAGCTGTCCAAGCTGCTTAAATCTTGACATCTATGGTGGAAAAAGACCATTCAGCCAAGGGGACCGGGTGCCTGAAAGCACAAGTATTTGGCTTGCCCAGGCTGGCCAATCGTCCTCTCCCGTTTAATTTTCTAGGACAGGTTGAAGATAAAAGGGAGAATCTAACCTGTAATCATGCAGAAAGGGTACAGTCCAGTACAGGTGGAGAACGCCTAAAATTTCTGCCTTAGTTTTACCTACAGGTCAATGGTCTTTCACCGGAAACAAGGGCCTAGCATAAAGACACAACCCGAAAGGCCTCCTTAACCCTGGACCAACACGCTTCCAGTTATCTTAATCAGTGACTGGGTTACAAATAAAGACAGTTCACCTTTAGCCTCATGTTGCCAGGTCCAGCATTAGAAACCCAGGCAAAAAAATGAGGTAGAGTCCACTCTGGATTACAGGCAAGTGAAGATCGAGCGGCGCGTGCCACTCACAGATTGTTCTACCCAGGCTGCGTGATGACACAAAAGCTCTCTATGGTGTCACTGGGCCCGTGACACACTTCCTCAACTCTAACGCATCTCAGTCTGCATGTAAGAAGCCGTCACTAATCTGCTGTTTAAAACACATTGCTCAGTCTCCTCAGAGACTCTCAAAAATTGCCAGTGCTGACTGTATTTCAAGTCATCATGGCGGGGTATTGGGAAAAGTTTTCAATTAGCAATAATCACGCCTCGGGTAAACCTCATTAGCTATGATACTGCCACTGCGCAAAGCTAACCAATTCAGTGCCTGCCAACATCTGCCCTTCCTTGGAGGAGAAATTGACTTTGAGGTGAGACACATAAGTGTCATCCAGTGGGCCGCTGAGCATTCTGGGACTTGGCATGCTAATGAGACAGGGACGATGCCTAAGTGGGCATTGTTTACCCACTGAATAGTGTTAGCATTTGAAAGAACTAAGGAGAATCTAAAGGGACAGGGCCCTAAATGTCAGATGGTTCCTCCCACAGCAGTCAAGAAAGGCCATTGGGAGCGTATGTGTTTGAACAGCTATGCTGCTAAAATAGTCCTAGGTGGAAGTATTTGGACCCTTTGTTGAAAGTTTGCTAGATAACATGCCTGAACTGGAGCCCAGGTAAGATGCCATAGACTAAGGGTTGTTGAGAAACAGTTGGTCAAGCAACCACCTTCAGCCACCATTATTTCTGGCAGATTAATGGAGCCTGGAAAGGCGGGAGTTAGTACATTTCATTTCTCGGAGCCTGTGAGAATTCCCGGCAGATGTGCATAAAGACTGCCTTATCGGCAGTTTAAGGGCCTCATAGGTAGGTGTAAGGCACCGCCCGAACAGGGACTTGAACCCTGGACCCTCAGATTAAAAGTCTGATGCTCTACCGACTGAGCTATCCGGGCTCTGAAAGCTCTTTCTCCATAGCTGTCCAAGCTGCTTGAATCTTGACATCTATGGTGGAAAAAGACCATTCAGCCAAGGGGACCGGGTGCCTGAAAGCACAAGTATTTGGCTTGCCCAGGCTGGCCAATCGTCCTCTCCCGTTTAATTTTCTAGGACAGGTTGAAGATAAAAGGGAGAATCTAACCTATAATCATGCAGAAAGGGTCCAGTCCAGTACAGGTGGAGAACGCCTAAAATTTCTGCCTTAGTTTTACCTACAGGTCAATGGTCTTTCACCGGAAACAAGGGCCTAGCATAAAGACACAACCCGAAAGGCCTCCTTAACCCTGGACCAACACGCTTCCAGTTATCTTAATCAGTGACTGGGTTACAAATAAAGACAGTTCACCTTTAGCCTCATGTTGCCAGGTCCAGCATTAGAAACCCAGGCAAAAAAATGAGGTAGAGTCCACTCTGGATTACAGGCAAGTGAAGATCGAGCGGCGCGTGCCAATCACAGATTGTTCTACCCAGGCTGCGTGATGACACAAAAGCTCTCTATGGTGTCACTGGGCCCGTGACACACTTCCTCAACTCTAACGCATCTCAGTCTGCATGTAAGAAGCCGTCACTAATCTGCTGTTTAAAACACATTGCTCAGTCTCCTCAGAGACTCTCAAAAATTGCCAGTGCTGACTGTATTTCAAGTCATCATGGCGGGGTATTGGGGAAAGTTTTCAATTAGCAATAATCACGCCTCGGGTAAACCTCATTAGCTATGATACTGCCACTGCGCAAAGCTAACCAATTCAGTGCCTGCCAACATCTGCCCTTCCTTGGAGGAGAAATTGACTTTGAGGTGAGACACATAAGTGTCATCCAGTGGGCCGCTGAGCATTCTGGGACTTGGCATGCTAATGAGACAGGGACGATGCCTAAGTGGGCATTGTTTACCCACTGAATAGTGTTAGCATTTGAAAGAACTAAGGAGAATCTAAAGGGACAGGGCCCTAAATGTCAGATGGTTCCTCCCACAGCAGTCAAGAAAGGCCATTGGGAGCGTATGTGTTTGAACAGCTATGCTGCTAAAATAGTCCTAGGTGGAAGTATTTGGACCCTTTGTTGAAAGTTTGCTAGATAACATGCCTGAACTGGAGCCCAGGTAAGATGCCATAGACTAAGGGTTGTTGAGAAACAGTTGGTCAAGCAACCACCTTCAGCCACCATTATTAAAGGAGCAGATTAAAGGAGCCTGGAAAGGCGGGAGTTAGTACATTTCATTTCTCGGAGCCTGTGAGAATTCCCGGCAGATGTGCATAAAGACTGCCTTATCGGCAGCTCAAGGGCCTCATAGGTAGGTGTAAGGCACTGCCCGAACAGGGACTTGAACCCTGGACCCTCAGATTAAAAGTCTGATGCTCTACCGACTGAGCTATCCGGGCTTCGAAAGCTCCTCCTCCATAGCTGTCCAAGCTGCTTGAATCTTGACATCTATGGTGGAAAAAGACCATTCAGCCAAGGGGACCGGGTGCCTGAAAGCACAAGTATTTGGCTTGCCCAGGCTGGCCAATCGTCCTCTCCCGTTTAATTTTCTAGGACAGGTTGAAGATAAAAGGGAGAATCTAACCTATAATCATGCAGAAAGGGTCCAGTCCAGTACAGGTGGAGAACGCCTAAAATTTCTGCCTTAGTTTTACCTACAGGTCAATGGTCTTTCACCGGAAACAAGGGCCTAGCATAAAGACACCACCCGAAAGGCCTCCTTAACCCTGGACCAACACGCTTCCAGTTATCTTAATCAGTGACTGGGTTACAAATAAAGACAGTTCACCTTTAGCCTCATGTTGCCAGGTCCAGCATTAGAAACCCAGGCAAAAAAATGAGGTAGAGTCCACTCTGGATTACAGGCAAGTGAAGATCGAGCGGCGCGTGCCTATCACAGATTGTTCTACCCAGGCTGCGTGATGACACAAAAGCTCTCTATGGTGTCACTGGGCCCGTGACACACTTCCTCAACTCTAACGCATCTCAGTCTGCATGTAAGAAGCCGTCACTAATCTGCTGTTTAAAACACATTGCTCAGTCTCCTCAGAGACTCTCAAAAATTGCCAGTGCTGACTGTATTTCAAGTCATCATGGCGGGGTATTGGGAAAAGTTTTCAATTAGCAATAATCACGCCTCGGGTAAACCTCATTAGCTATGATACTGCCACTGCGCAAAGCTAACCAATTCAGTGCCTGCCAACATCTGCCCTTCCTTGGAGGAGAAATTGACTTTGAGGTGAGACACATAAGTGTCATCCAGTGGGCCGCTGAGCATTCTGGGACTTGGCATGCTAATGAGACAGGGACGATGCCTAAGTGGGCATTGTTTACCCACTGAATAGTGTTAGCATTTGAAAGAACTAAGGAGAATCTAAAGGGACAGGGCCCTAAATGTCAGATGGTTCCTCCCACAGCAGTCAAGAAAGGCCATTGGGAGCGTATGTGTTTGAACAGCTATGCTGCTAAAATAGTCCTAGGTGGAAGTATTTGGACCCTTTGTTGAAAGTTTGCTAGATAACATGCCTGAACTGGAGCCCAGGTAAGATGCCATAGACTAAGGGTTGTTGAGAAACAGTTGGTCAAGCAACCACCTTCAGCCACCATTATTAAAGGAGCAGATTAAAGGAGCCTGGAAAGGCGGGAGTTAGTACATTTCATTTCTCGGAGCCTGTGAGAATTCCCGGCAGATGTGCATAAAGACTGCCTTATCGGCAGCTCAAGGGCCTCATAGGTAGGTGTAAGGCACCGCCCGAACAGGGACTTGAACCCTGGACCCTCAGATTAAAAGTCTGATGCTCTACCGACTGAGCTATCCGGGCTCTGAAAGCTCTTTCTCCATAGCTGTCCAAGCTGCTTGAATCTTGACATCTATGGTGGAAAAAGACCATTCAGCCAAGGGGACCGGGTGCCTGAAAGCACAAGTATTTGGCTTGCCCAGGCTGGCCAATCGTCCTCTCCCGTTTAATTTTCTAGGACAGGTTGAAGATAAAAGGGAGAATCTAACCTGTAATCATGCAGAAAGGGTCCAGTCCAGTACAGGTGGAGAACGCCTAAAATTTCTGCCTTAGTTTTACCTACAGGTCAATGGTCTTTCACCGGAAACAAGGGCCTAGCATAAAGACACCACCCGAAAGGCCTCCTTAACCCTGGACCAACACGCTTCCAGTTATCTTAATCAGTGACTGGGTTACAAATAAAGACAGTTCACCTTTAGCCTCATGTTGCCAGGTCCAGCATTAGAAACCCAGGCAAAAAAATGAGGTAGAGTCCACTCTGGATTACAGGCAAGTGAAGATCGAGCGGCGCGTGCCAATCACAGATTGTTCTACCCAGGCTGCGTGATGACACAAAAGCTCTCTATGGTGTCACTGGGCCCGTGACAAACTTCCTCAACTCTAACGCATCTCAGTCTGCATGTAAGAAGCAGTCAATAATCTGCTGTTTAAAACACATTGCTCAGTCTCCTCAGAGACTCTCAAAAATTGCCAGTGCTGACTGTATTTCAAGTCATCATGGCGGGGTATTGGGAAAAGTTTTCAATTAGCAATAATCACGCCTCGGGTAAACCTCATTAGCTATGATACTGCCACTGTGCAAAGCTAACCAATTCAGTGCCTGCCAACATCTGCCCTTCCTTGGAGGAGAAATTGACTTTGAGGTGAGACACATAAGTGTCATCCAGTGGGCCGCTGAGCATTCTGGGACTTGGCATGCTAATGAGACAGGGACGATGCCTAAGTGGGCATTGTTTACCCACTGAATAGTGTTAGCATTTGAAAGAACTAAGGAGAATCTAAAGGGACAGGGCCCTAAATGTCAGATGGTTCCTCCCACAGCAGTCAAGAAAGGCCATTGGGAGCGTATGTGTTTGAACAGCTATGCTGCTAAAATAGTCCTAGGTGGAAGTATTTGGACCCTTTGTTGAAAGTTTGCTAGATAACATGCCTGAACTGGAGCCCAGGTAAGATGCCATAGACCAGTGTTTCTCAACTCCAGTCCTCAAGGCGCCCCAACGGGTCATGTTTTCAGGATTTCCCTAAGATGAAATGGCTGTGGTAATTACTAAGGCAGTGAAACTGATCAAATCACCTGTGCAAAATAATGGAAGGCCTGAAAACATGACCTGTTGGGGCGCCTTGAGGACTGGAGTTGAGAAACACTGCCATAGACTAAGGGTTGTTGAGAAACAGTTGGTCAAGCAACCACCTTCAGCCACCATTATTTCTGGCAGATTAAAGGAGCCTGGAAAGGCGGGAGTTAGTACATTTCATTTCTCGGAGCCTGTGAGAATTCTCGGCAGATGTGCATAAAGACTGCCTTATCGGCAGCTCAAGGGCCTCATAGGTAGGTGTAAGGCACCGCCCGAACAGGGACTTGAACCCTGGACCCTCAGATTAAAAGTCTGATGCTCTACCGACTGAGCTATCCGGGCTCTGAAAGCTCTTTCTCCATAGCTGTCCAAGCTGCTTGAATCTTGACATCTATGGTGGAAAAAGACCATTCAGCCAAGGGGACCGGGTGCCTGAAAGCACAAGTATTTGGCTTGCCCAGGCTGGCCAATCGTCCTCTCCCGTTTAATTTTCTAGGACAGGTTGAAGATAAAAGGGAGAATCTAACCTGTAATCATGCAGAAAGGGTCCAGTCCAGTACAGGTGGAGAACGCCTAAAATTTCTGCCTTAGTTTTACCTACAGGTCAATGGTCTTTCACCGGAAACAAGGGACTAGCATAAAGACACCACCCGAAAGGCCTCCTTAACCCTGGACCAACACGCTTCCAGTTATCTTAATCAGTGACTGGGTTACAAATAAAGACAGTTCACCTTTAGCCTCATGTTGCCAGGTCCAGCATTAGAAACCCAGGCAAAAAAATGAGGTAGAGTCCACTCTGGATTACAGGCAAGTGAAGATCGAGCGGCGCGTGCCAATCACAGATTGTTCTACCCAGGCTGCGTGATGACACAAAAGCTCTCTATGGTGTCACTGGGCCCGTGACACACTTCCTCAACTCTAACGCATCTCAGTCTGCATGTAAGAAGCCGTCACTAATCTGCTGTTTAAAACACATTGCTCAGTCTCCTCAGAGACTCTCAAAAATTGCCAGTGCTGACTGTATTTCAAGTCATCATGGCGGGGTATTGGGAAAAGTTTTCAATTAGCAATAATCACGCCTCGGGTAAACCTCATTAGCTATGATACTGCCACTGCGCAAAGCTAACCAATTCAGTGCCTGCCAACATCTGCCCTTCCTTGGAGGAGAAATTGACTTTGAGGTGAGACACATAAGTGTCATCCAGTGGGCCGCTGAGCATTCTGGGACTTGGCATGCTAATGAGACAGGGACGATGCCTAAGTGGGCATTGTTTACCCACTGAATAGTGTTAGCATTTGAAAGAACTAAGGAGAATCTAAAGGGACAGGGCCCTAAATGTCAGATGGTTCCTCCCACAGCAGTCAAGAAAGGCCATTGGGAGCGTATGTGTTTGAACAGCTATGCTGCTAAAATAGTCCTAGGTGGAAGTATTTGGACCCTTTGTTGAAAGTTTGCTAGATAACATGCCTGAACTGGAGCCCAGGTAAGATGCCATAGACTAAGGGTTGTTGAGAAACAGTTGGTCAAGCAACCACCTTCAGCCACCATTATTTCTGGCAGATTAAAGGAGCCTGGAAAGGTGGGAGTTAGTACATTTCATTTCTCGGAGCCTGTGAGAATTCCCGGCAGATGGGCATAAAGACTGCCTTATCGGCAGCTCAAGGGCCTCATAGGTAGGTGTAAGGCACCGCCCGAACAGGGACTTGAACCCTGGACCCTCAGATTAAAAGTCTGATGCTCTACCGACTGAGCTATCCGGGCTCTGAAAGCTCATTCTCCATAGCTGTCCAAGCTGCTTGAATCTTGACATCTATGGTGGAAAAAGACCATTCAGCCAAGGGGACCGGGTGCCTGAAAGCACAAGTATTTGGCTTGCCCAGGCTGGCCAATCGTCCTCTCCCGTTTAATTTTCTAGGACAGGTTGAAGATAAAAGGGAGAATCTAACCTGTAATCATGCAGAAAGGGTCCAGTCCAGTACAGGTGGAGAACGCCTAAAATTTCTGCCTTAGTTTTACCTACAGGTCAATGGTCTTTCACCGGAAACAAGGGCCTAGCATAAAGACACCACCCGAAAGGCCTCCTTAACCCTGGACCAACACGCTTCCAGTTATCTTAATCAGTGACTGGGTTACAAATAAAGACAGTTCACCTTTAGCCTCATGTTGCCAGGTCCAGCATTAGAAACCCAGGCAAAAAAATGAGGTAGAGTCCACTCTGGATTACAGGCAAGTGAAGATCGAGCGGCGCGTGCCAATCACAGATTGTTCTACCCAGGCTGCGTGATGACACAAAAGCTCTCTATGGTGTCACTGGGCCCGTGACACACTTCCTCAACTCTAACGCATCTCAGTCTGCATGTAAGAAGCCCTCACTAATCTGCTGTTTAAAACACATTGCTCAGTCTCCTCAGAGACTCTCAAAAATTGCCAGTGCTGACTGTATTTCAAGTCATCATGGCGGGGTATTGGGAAAAGTTTTCAATTAGCAATAATCACGCCTCGGGTAAACCTCATTAGCTATGATACTGCCACTGCGCAAAGCTAACCAATTCAGTGCCTGCCAACATCTGCCCTTCCTTGGAGGAGAAATAGACTTTGAGGTGAGACACATAAGTGTCATCCAGTGGGCCGCTAAGCATTCTGGGACTTGGCATGCTAATGAGACAGGGACGATGCCTAAGTGGGCATTGTTTACCCACTGAATAGTGTTAGCATTTGAAAGAACTAAGGAGAATCTAAAGGGACAGGGCCCTAAATGTCAGATGGTTCCTCCCACAGCAGTCAAGAAAGGCCATTGGGAGCGTATGTGTTTGAACAGCTATGCTGCTAAAATAGTCCTAGGTCAGTGGTTCTCAACTCCAGGCCTCGGGACCCACCAACAGGCCAGATTTTAAGTATTACCTTGGGGAGTTGCAGACTAGAATACTGCAATCACTGAGCAGCAAGTGATATCACCTGTGATGTATTTCAGCTATCTTGCAAACCTGGCCTGTTGGTGGGTCCCGAGGACTGGAGTTGAGAACCACTGTCCTAGGTGGAAGTATTTGGACCCTTTGTTGAAAGTTTGCTAGATAACATGCCTGAACTGGAGCCCAGGTAAGATGCCATAGACTAAGGGTTGCTGAGAAACAGTTGGTCAAGCAACCACCTTCAGCCACCATTATTTCTGGCAGATTAAAGGAGCCTGGAAAGGCTGGAGTTAGTACATTTCATTTCTCGGAGCCTGTGAGAATTCCCGGCAGATGTGCATAAAGACTGCCTTATCGGCAGCTCAAAGGCCTCATAGGTAGGTGTAAGGCACCGCCCGAACAGGGACTTGAACCCTGGACCCTCAGATTAAAAGTCTGATGCTCTACCGACTGAGCTATCCGGGCTCTGAAAGCTCTTTCTCCATAGCTGTCCAAGCTGCTTGAATCTTGACATCTATGGTGGAAAAAGACCATTCAGCCAAGGGGACCGGGTGCCTGAAAGCACAAGTATTTGGCTTGCCCAGGCTGGCCAATCGTCCTCTCCCGTTTAATTTTCTAGGACAGGTTGAAGATAAAAGGGAGAATCTAACCTGTAATCATGCAGAAAGGGTCCAGTCCAGTACAGGTGGAGAACGCCTAAAATTTCTGCCTTAGTTTTACCTACAGGTCAATGGTCTTTCACCGGAAACAAGGGCCTAGCATAAAGACACCACCCGAAAGGCCTCCTTAACCCTGGACCAACACGCTTCCAGTTATCTTAATCAGTGACTGGGTTACAAATAAAGACAGTTCACCTTTAGCCTCATGTTGCCAGGTCCAGCATTAGAAACCCAGGCAAAAAAATGAGGTAGAGTCCACTCTGGATTACAGGCAAGTGAAGATCGAGCGGCGTGTGCCAATCACAGATTGTTCTACCCAGGCTGCGTGATGACACAAAAGCTCTCTATGGTGGCACTGGGCCCGTGACACACTTCCTCAACTCTAACGCATCTCAGTCTGCATGTAAGAAGCCGTCACTAATCTGCTGTTTAAAACACATTGCTCAGTCTCCTCAGAGACTCTCAAAAATTGCCAGTGCTGACTGTATTTCAAGTCATCATGGCGGGGTATTGGGAAAAGTTTTCAATTAGCAATAATCACGCCTCGGGTAAACCTCATTAGCTATGATACTGCCACTGCGCAAAGCTAACCAATTCAGTGCCTGCCAACATCTGCCCTTCCTTGGAGGAGAAATTGACTTTGAGGTGAGACACATAAGTGTCATCCAGTGGGCCGCTGAGCATTCTGGGACTTGGCATGCTAATGAGACAGGGACGATGCCTAAGTGGGCATTGTTTACCCACTGAATAGTGTTAGCATTTGAAAGAACTAAGGAGAATCTAAAGGGACAGGGCCCTAAATGTCAGATGGTTCCACCCACAGCAGTCAAGAAAGGCCATTGGGAGCGTATGTGTTTGAACAGCTATGCTGCTAAAATAGTCCTAGGTGGAAGTATTTGGACCCTTTGTTGAAAGTTTGCTAGATAACATGCCTGAACTGGAGCCCAGGTAAGATGCCATAGACTAAGGGTTGTTGAGAAACAGTTGGTCAAGCAACCACCTTCAGCTACCATTATTTCTGGCAGATTAAAGGAGCCTGGAAAGGCGGGAGTTAGTACATTTCATTTCTCGGAGCCTGTGAGAATTCCCGGCAGATGTGCATAAAGACTGCCTTATCGGCAGCTCAAGGGCCTCATAGGTAGGTGTAAGGCACCGCCCGAACAGGGACTTGAACCCTGGACCCTCAGATTAAAAGTCTGATGCTCTACCGACTGAGCTATCCGGGCTCTGAAAGCTCTTTCTCCATAGCTGTCCAAGCTGCTTGAATCTTGACATCTATGGTGGAAAAAGACCATTCAGCCAAGGGGACCGGGTGCCTGAAAGCACAAGTATTTGGCTTGCCCAGGCTGGCCAATCGTCCTCTCCCGTTTAATTTTCTAGGACAGGTTGAAGATAAAAGGGAGAATCTAACCTGTAATCATGCAGAAAGGGTCCAGTCCAGTACAGGTGGAGAACGCCTAAAATTTCTGCCTTAGTTTTACCTACAGGTCAATGGTCTTTCACCGGAAACAAGGGCCTAGCATAAAGACACAACCCGAAAGGCCTCCTTAACCCTGGACCAACACGCTTCCAGTTATCTTAATCAGTGACTGGGTTACAAATAAAGACAGTTCACCTTTAGCCTCATGTTGCCAGGTCCAGCATTAGAAACCCAGGCAAAAAAATGAGGTAGAGTCCACTCTGGATTACAGGCAAGTGAAGATCGAGCGGCGCGTGCCAATCACAGATTGTTCTACCCAGGCTGCGTGATGACACAAAAGCTCTCTATGGTGTCACTGGGCCCGTGACACACTTCCTCAACTCTAACGCATCTCAGTCTGCATGTAAGAAGCCGTCACTAATCTGCTGTTTAAAACACATTGCTCAGTCTCCTCAGAGACTCTCAAAAATTGCCAGTGCTGACTGTATTTCAAGTCATCATGGCGGGGTATTGGGAAAAGTTTTCAATTAGCAATAATCACTCTATCGAAAAGCCAGTGGCGTGCAAAACACACCTCAAAAACTTCCACCCAGTGCCAAAAAAAGTGCCCACACATAGAGAGTGAAACACAAAAACGTGCAACGGGTGTACAGAGTCCTCCACTAGGGAAGGACCTTACCCTGATCCCCCGGGGCGTTAGGCTCCAGACAGGGACTGAGGTACTCAGACAAAGGGTCCATCCGGCCGAAACCAGGCGGACCCCCACAACTGGAAGGACTGCCGAAGCAGACCAACCCAAGTACAGTGGGGCTCTCCCGAAGAGAGACCCCTCAAAGAAGAGGGCGAACCAAGCCAAAAGGCCTATGTCCACCCCCTCCCAAGACTTTCAGAGTAGGCCCGAGGACCCACACCCTACTCGCCACACAGTGACAAAACGTGTATACAAAGACAACCAAAAAAAGACAAAAAGGTGACAAACAGGGGTAAAAGAAAGAGTGGGGAAGATAGTGAGATGGGAGAGTGAAAGTGGCCATTGTGCTATACAATGGCCGGCCCTCCGGCCAGGCATAAAAATTTCCCCTGGTCCTGGCCAAAAGGCCCGGCCCAAGAGGCAGGTGCGAAAAACGTGTGTTGTGGTGAAGTGACCATGGTGCCATAAAATCAAGTGCTTTCACACCGTGACTATACGGCACCCCTGAACTGCCACTTCAGGGGCACATTCACCACTGGCTTTTCGAAAAAGCCCTGACCCACAGCCCAGACCACAGCAGCCCCCACCCCAGGCAGAAAGGTATGGAGTTCTGGAAGCTTGGAGAGAGCCCTTGCCATCAGGCTTCACCGTCGTTCCATCCCTCCTACCTAATTACATTCGGGAAATACTGGCCACTCCCCCGTTGGGAGCAAGGGGAGCCAGCGTTCTCTCTCAAATAACTGTCCAGAGCTAGAGCTACCCCAATCCAGGCCAGAAGGCCAGGATCCCGACCCTCCGCCAAGACCGAATGGTTCTCCGTCCCCATCAGAAGGCTTCCCTTTCGGCTACAAACCGCTCCGGGTTACCTTCACTCCAGCAGGTTTTGCATAGCAACCGCAATCCCATCTCTATCTCGCCATAGATCAGGGACAGAAGCAAACGCCACCTCCTGGAAACTGATAAGAACAGATACTAGACTTGATCTTAGCCAAAGGGCCGAGAAGCAATTAGCAATAATCACGCCTCGGGTAAACCTCATTAGCTATGATACTGCCACTGCGCAAAGCTAACCAATTCAGTGCCTGCCAACATCTGCCCTTCCTTGGAGGAGAAATTGACTTTGAGGTGAGACACATAAGTGTCATCCAGTGGGCCGCTGAGCATTCTGGGACTTGGCATGCTAATGAGACAGGGACGATGCCTAAGTGGGCATTGTTTACCCACTGAATAGTGTTAGCATTTGAAAGAACTAAGGAGAATCTAAAGGGACAGGGCCCTAAATGTCAGAGGGTTCCTCCCACAGCAGTCAAGAAAGGCCATTGGGAGCGTATGTGTTTGAACAGCTATGCTGCTAAAATAGTCCTAGGTGGAAGTATTTGGACCCTTTGTTGAAAGTTTGCTAGATAACATGCCTGAACTGGAGCCCAGGTAAGATGCCATAGACTAAGGGTTGTTGAGAAACAGTTGGTCAAGCAACCACCTTCAGCCACCATTATTTCTGGCAGATTAAAGGAGCCTGGAAAGGCGGGAGTTAGTACATTTCATTTTTCGGAGCCTGTGAGAATTCCCGGCAGATGTGCATAAAGACTGCCTTATCGGCAGCTCAAGGGCCTCGTAGGTAGGTGTAAGGCACCGCCCGAACAGGGACTTGAACCCTGGACCCTCAGATTAAAATTCTGATGCTTTACCGACTGAGCTATCCGGGCTCTGAAAGCTCTTTCTCCATAGCTGTCCAAGCTGCTTGAATCTTGACATCTATGGTGGAAAAAGACCATTCAGCCAAGGGGACCGGGTGCCTGAAAGCACAAGTATTTGGCTTGCCCAGGCTGGCCAATCGTCCTCTCCCGTTTAATTTTCTAGGACAGGTTGAAGATAAAAGGGAGAATCTAACCTGTAATCATGCAGAAAGGGTCCAGTCCAGTACAGGTGGAGAACGCCTAAAATTTCTGCCTTAGTTTTACCTACAGGTCAATGGTCTTTCACCGGAAACAAGGGCCTAGCATAAAGACACCACCCGAAAGGCCTCCTTAACCCTGGACCAACACGCTTCCAGTTATCTTAATCAGTGACTGGGTTACAAATAAAGACAGTTCACCTTTAGCCTCATGTTGCCAGGTCCAGCATTAGAAACCCAGGCAAAAAAATGAGGTAGAGTCCACTCTGGATTACAGGCAAGTGAAGATCGAGCGGCGCGTGCCAATCACAGATTGTTCTACCCAGGCTGCGTGATGACACAAAAGCTCTCTATGGTGTCACTGGGCCCGTGACACACTTCCTCAACTCTAACGCATCTCAGTCTGCATGTAAGAAGCCGTCACTAATCTGCTGTTTAAAACACATTGCTCAGTCTCCTCAGAGACTCTCAAAAATTGCCAGTGCTGACTGTATTTCAAGTCATCATGGCGGGGTATTGGGAAAAGTTTTCAATTAGCAATAATCACGCCTCGGGTAAACCTCATTAGCTATGATACTGCCACTGCGCAAAGCTAACCAATTCAGTGCCTGCCAACATCTGCCCTTCCTTGGAGGAGAAATTGACTTTGAGGTGA
Source organism: Lithobates clamitans (assembly GCA_037952925.1). Classification (NCBI taxonomy): domain Eukaryota; kingdom Metazoa; phylum Chordata; class Amphibia; order Anura; family Ranidae; genus Lithobates; species Lithobates clamitans. The sequence goes on from JBBGZY010001301.1 coordinate 1,831,591, forward strand.
GACACATAAGTGTCATCCAGTGGGCCGCTGAGCATTCTGGGACTTGGCATGCTAATGAGACAGGGACGATGCCTAAGTGGGCATTGTTTACCCACTGAATAGTGTTAGCATTTGAAAGAACTAAGGAGAATCTAAAGGGACAGGGCCCTAAATGTCAGATGGTTCCTCCCACAGCAGTCAAGAAAGGCCATTGGGAGCGTATGTGTTTGAACAGCTATGCTGCTAAAATAGTCCTAGGTGGAAGTATTTGGACCCTTTGTTGAAAGTTTGCTAGATAACATGCCTGAACTGGAGCCCAGGTAAGATGCCATAGACTAAGGGTTGTTGAGAAACAGTTGGTCAAGCAACCACCTTCAGCCACCATTATTTCTGGCAGATTAAAGGAGCCTGGAAAGGCGGGAGTTAGTACATTTCATTTCTCGGAGCCTGTGAGAATTCCCGGCAGATGTGCATAAAGACTGCCTTATCGGCAGCTCAAGGGCCTCATAGGTAGGTGTAAGGCACCGCCCGAACAGGGACTTGAACCCTGGACCCTCAGATTAAAAGTCTGATGCTCTACCGACTGAGCTATCCGGGCTCTGAAAGCTCTTTCTCCATAGCTGTCCAAGCTGCTTGAATCTTGACATCTATGGTGGAAAAAGACCATTCAGCCAAGGGGACCGGGTGCCTGAAAACACAAGTATTTGGCTTGCCCAGGCTGGCCAATCGTCCTCTCCCGTTTAATTTTCTAGGACAGGTTGAAGATAAAAGGGAGAATCTAACCTGTAATCATGCAGAAAGGGTCCAGTCCAGTACAGGTGGAGAACGCCTAAAATTTCTGCCTTAGTTTTACCTACAGGTCAATGGTCTTTCACCGGAAACAAGGGCCTAGCATAAAGACACCACCCAAAAGGCCTCCTTAACCCTGGACCAACACGCTTCCAGTTATCTTAATCAGTGACTGGGTTACAAATAAAGACAGTTCACCTTTAGCCTCATGTTGCCAGGTCCAGCATTAGAAACCCAGGCAAAAAAATGAGGTAGAGTCCACTCTGGATTACAGGCAAGTGAAGATCGAGCGGCGCGTGCCAATCACAGATTGTTCTACCCAGGCTGCGTGATGACACAAAAGCTCTCTATGGTGTCACTGGGCCCGTGACACACTTCCTCAACTCTAACGCATCTCAGTCTGCATGTAAGAAGCCGTCACTAATCTGCTGTTTAAAACACATTGCTCAGTCTCCTCAGAGACTCTCAAAAATTGCCAGTGCTGACTGTATTTCAAGTCATCATGGCGGGGTATTGGGAAAAGTTTTCAATTAGCAATAATCACGCCTCGGGTAAACCTCATTAGCTATGATACTGCCACTGCGCAAAGCTAACCAATTCAGTGCCTGCCAACATCTGCCCTTCCTTGGAGGAGAAATTGACTTTGAGGTGAGACACATAAGTGTCATCCAGTGGGCCGCTGAGCATTCTGGGACTTGGCATGCTAATGAGACAGGGACGATGCCTAAGTGGGCATTGTTTACCCACTGAATAGTGTTAGCATTTGAAAGAACTAAGGAGAATCTAAAGGGACAGGGCCCTAAATGTCAGATGGTTCCTCCCACAGCAGTCAAGAAAGGCCATTGGGAGCGTATGTGTTTGAACAGCTATGCTGCTAAAATAGTCCTAGGTGGAAGTATTTGGACCCTTTGTTGAAAGTTTGCTAGATAACATGCCTGAACTGGAGCCCAGGTAAGATGCCATAGACTAAGGGTTGTTGAGAAACAGTTGGTCAAGCAATCACCTTCAGCCACCATTATTTCTGGCAGATTAAAGGAGCCTGGAAAGGCGGGAGTTAGTACATTTCATTTCTCGGAGCCTGTGAGAATTCCCGGCAGATGTGCATAAAGACTGCCTTATCGGCAGCTCAAGGGCCTCATAGGTAGGTGTAAGGCACCGCCCGAACAGGGACTTGAACCCTGGACCCTCAGATTAAAAGTCTGATGCTCTACCGACTGAGCTATCCGGGCTCTGAAAGCTCTTTCTCCATAGCTGTCCAAGCTGCTTGAATCTTGACATCTATGGTGGAAAAAGACCATTCAGCCAAGGGGACCTGGTGCCTGAAAGCACAAGTATTTGGCTTGCCCAGGCTGGCCAATCGTCCTCTCCCGTTTAATTTTCTAGGACAGGTTGAAGATAAAAGGGAGAATCTAACCTGTAATCATGCAGAAAGGGTCCAGTCCAGTACAGGTGGAGAACGCCTAAAATTTCTGCCTTAGTTTTACCTACAGGTCAATGGTCTTTCACCGGAAACAAGGGCCTAGCATAAAGACACCACCCGAAAGGCCTCCTTAACCCTGGACCAACACGCTTCCAGTTATCTTAATCAGTGACTGGGTTACAAATAAAGACAGTTCACCTTTAGCCTCATGTTGCCAGGTCCAGCATTAGAAACCCAGGCAAAAAAATGAGGTAGAGTCCACTCTGGATTACAGGCAAGTGAAGATCGAGCGGCGCGTGCCAATCACAGATTGTTCTACCCAGGCTGCGTGATGACACAAAAGCTCTCTATGGTGTCACTGGGCCCGTGACACACTTCCTCAACTCTAACGCATCTCAGTCTGCATGTAAGAAGCCGTCACTAATCTGCTGTTTAAAACACATTGCTCAGTCTCCTCAGAGACTCTCAAAAATTGCCAGTGCTGACTGTATTTCAAGTCATCATGGCGGGGTATTGGGAAAAGTTTTCAATTAGCAATAATCACGCCTCGGGTAAACCTCATTAGCTATGATACTGCCACTGCGCAAAGCTAACCAATTCAGTGCCTGCCAACATCTGCCCTTCCTTGGAGGAGAAATTGACTTTGAGGTGAGACACATAAGTGTCATCCAGTGGGCCGCTGAGCATTCTGGGACTTGGCATGCTAATGAGACAGGGACGATGCCTAAGTGGGCATTGTTTACCCACTGAATAGTGTTAGCATTTGAAAGAACTAAGGAGAATCTAAAGGGACAGGGCCCTAAATGTCAGATGGTTCCTCCCACAGCAGTCAAGAAAGGCCATTGGGAGCGTATGTGTTTGAACAGCTATGCTGCTAAAATAGTCCTAGGTGGAAGTATTTGGACCCTTTGTTGAAAGTTTGCTAGATAACATGCCTGAACTGGAGCCCAGGTAAGATGCCATAGACTAAGGGTTGTTGAGAAACAGTTGGTCAAGCAACCACCTTCAGCCACCATTATTTCTGGCAGATTAAAGGAGCCTGGAAAGGCGGGAGTTAGTACATTTCATTTCTCGGAGCCTGTGAGAATTCCCGGCAGATGGGCATAAAGACTGCCTTATCGGCAGCTCAAGGGCCTCATAGGTAGGTGTAAGGCACCGCCCGAACAGGGACTTGAACCCTGGACCCTCAGATTAAAAGTCTGATGCTCTACCGACTGAGCTATCCGGGCTCTGAAAGCTCTTTCTCCATAGCTGTCCAAGCTGCTTGAATCTTGACATCTATGGTGGAAAAAGACCATTCAGCCAAGGGGACCGGGTGCCTGAAAGCACAAGTATTTGGCTTGCCCAGGCTGGCCAATCGTCCTCTCCCGTTTAATTTTCTAGGACAGGTTGAAGATAAAAGGGAGAATCTAACCTGTAATCATGCAGAAAGGGTCCAGTCCAGTACAGGTGGAGAACGCCTAAAATTTCTGCCTTAGTTTTACCTACAGGTCAATGGTCTTTCACCGGAAACAAGGGCCTAGCATAAAGACACCACCCGAAAGGCCTCCTTAACCCTGGACCAACACGCTTCCAGTTATCTTAATCAGTGACTGGGTTACAAATAAAGACAGTTCACCTTTAGCCTCATGTTGCCAGGTCCAGCATTAGAAACCCAGGCAAAAAAATGAGGTAGAGTCCACTCTGGATTACAGGCAAGTGAAGATCGAGCGGCGCGTGCCAATCACAGATTGTTCTACCCAGGCTGCGTGATGACACAAAAGCTCTCTATGGTGTCACTGGGCCCGTGACACACTTCCTCAACTCTAACGCATCTCAGTCTGCATGTAAGAAGCCGTCACTAATCTGCTGTTTAAAACACATTGCTCAGTCTCCTCAGAGACTCTCAAAAATTGCCAGTGCTGACTGTATTTCAAGTCATCATGGCGGGGTATTGGGAAAAGTTTTCAATTAGCAATAATCACGCCTCGGGTAAACCTCATTAGCTATGATACTGCCACTGCGCAAAGCTAACCAATTCAGTGCCTGCCAACATCTGCCCTTCCTTGGAGGAGAAATTGACTTTGAGGTGAGACACATAAGTGTCATCCAGTGGGCCGCTGAGCATTCTGGGACTTGGCATGCTAATGAGACAGGGACGATGCCTAAGTGGGCATTGTTTACCCACTGAATAGTGTTAGCATTTGAAAGAACTAAGGAGAATCTAAAGGGACAGGGCCCTAAATGTCAGATGGTTCCTCCCACAGCAGTCAAGAAAGGCCATTGGGAGCGTATGTGTTTGAACAGCTATGCTGCTAAAATAGTCCTAGGTGGAAGTATTTGGACCCTTTGTTGAAAGTTTGCTAGATAACATGCCTGAACTGGAGCCCAGGTAAGATGCCATAGACTAAGGGTTGTTGAGAAACAGTTGGTCAAGCAACCACCTTCAGCCACCATTATTTCTGGCAGATTAAAGGAGCCTGGAAAGGCGGGAGTTAGTACATTTCATTTCTCGGAGCCTGTGAGAATTCCCGGCAGATGGGCATAAAGACTGCCTTATCGGCAGCTCAAGGGCCTCATAGGTAGGTGTAAGGCACCGCCCGAACAGGGACTTGAACCCTGGACCCTCAGATTAAAAGTCTGATGCTCTACCGACTGAGCTATCCGGGCTCTGAAAGCTCTTTCTCCATAGCTGTCCAAGCTGCTTGAATCTTGACATCTATGGTGGAAAAAGACCATTCAGCCAAGGGGACCGGGTGCCTGAAAGCACAAGTATTTGGCTTGCCCAGGCTGGCCAATCGTCCTCTCCCGTTTAATTTTCTAGTACAGGTTGAAGATAAAAGGGAGAATCTAACCTGTAATCATGCAGAAAGGGTCCAGTCCAGTACAGGTGGAGAACGCCTAAAATTTCTGCCTTAGTTTTACCTACAGGTCAATGGTCTTTCACCGGAAACAAGGGCCTAGCATAAAGACACCACCCGAAAGGCCTCCTTAACCCTGGACCAACACGCTTCCAGTTATCTTAATCAGTGACTGGGTTACAAATAAAGACAGTTCACCTTTAGCCTCATGTTGCCAGGTCCAGCATTAGAAACCCAGGCAAAAAAATGAGGTAGAGTCCACTCTGGATTACAGGCAAGTGAAGATCGAGCGGCGCGTGCCAATCACAGATTGTTCTACCCAGGCTGCGTGATGACACAAAAGCTCTCTATGGTGTCACTGGGCCCGTGACACACTTCCTCAACTCTAACGCATCTCAGTCTGCATGTAAGAAGCCGTCACTAATCTGCTGTTTAAAACACATTGCTCAGTCTCCTCAGAGACTCTCAAAAATTGCCAGTGCTGACTGTATTTCAAGTCATCATGGCGGGGTATTGGGAAAAGTTTTCAATTAGCAATAATCACGCCTCGGGTAAACCTCATTAGCTATGATACTGCCACTGCGCAAAGCTAACCAATTCAGTGCCTGCCAACATCTGCCCTTCCTTGGAGGAGAAATTGACTTTGAGGTGAGACACATAAGTGTCATCCAGTGGGCCGCTGAGCATTCTGGGACTTGGCATGCTAATGAGACAGGGACGATGCCTAAGTGGGCATTGTTTACCCACTGAATAGTGTTAGCATTTGAAAGAACTAAGGAGAATCTAAAGGGACAGGGCCCTAAATGTCAGATGGTTCCTCCCACAGCAGTCAAGAAAGGCCATTGGGAGCGTATGTGTTTGAACAGCTATGCTGCTAAAATAGTCCTAGGTGGAAGTATTTGGACCCTTTGTTGAAAGTTTGCTAGATAACATGCCTGAACTGGAGCCCAGGTAAGATGCCATAGACTAAGGGTTGTTGAGAAACAGTTGGTCAAGCAACCACCTTCAGCCACCATTATTTCTGGCAAATTAAAGGAGCCTGAAAAGGAGTTAGTACATTTCATTTCTCGGAGCCTGTGAGAATTCCCGGCAGATGGGCATAAAGACTGCCTTATCGGCAGCTCAAGGGCCTCATAGGTAGGTGTAAGGCACCGCCCGAACAGGGACTTGAACCCTGGACCCTCAGATTAAAAGTCTGATGCTCTACCGACTGAGCTATCCGGGCTCTGAAAGCTCCTTCTCCATAGCTGTCCAAGCTGCTTGAATCTTGACATCTATGGTGGAAAAAGACCATTCAGCCAAGGGGACCGGGTGCCTGAAAGCACAAGTATTTGGCTTGCCCAGGCTGGCCAATCGTCCTCTCCCGTTTAATTTTCTAGGACAGGTTGAAGATAAAAGGGAGAATCTAACCTGTAATCATGCAGAAAGGGTCCAGTCCAGTACAGGTGGAGAACGCCTAAAATTTCTGCCTTAGTTTTACCTACAGGTCAATGGTCTTTCACCGGAAACAAGGGCCTAGCATAAAGACACCACCCAAAAGGCCTCCTTAACCCTGGACCAACACGCTTCCAGTTATCTTAATCAGTGACTGGGTTACAAATAAAGACAGTTCACCTTTAGCCTCATGTTGCCAGGTCCAGCATTAGAAACCAAGGCAAAAAAATGAGGTAGAGTCCACTCTGGATTACAGGCAAGTGAAGATCGAGCGGCGCGTGCCAATCACAGATTGTTCTACCCAGGCTGCGTGATGACGACACAAAAGCTCTCTATGGTGTCACTGGGCCCTTGACACACTTCCTCAACTCTAACGCATCTCAGTCTGCATGTAAGAAGCCGTCACTAATCTGCTGTTTAAAACACATTGCTCAGTCTCCTCAGAGACTCTCAAAAATTGCCAGTGCTGACTGTATTTCAAGTCATCATGGCGGGGTATTGGGAAAAGTTTTCAATTAGCAATAATCACGCCTCGGGTAAACCTCATTAGCTATGATACTGCCACTGCGCAAAGCTAACCAATTCAGTGCCTGCCAACATCTGCCCTTCCTTGGAGGAGAAATTGACTTTGAGGTGAGACACATAAGTGTCATCCAGTGGGCCGCTGAGCATTCTGGGACTTGGCATGCTAATGAGACAGGGACGATGCCTAAGTGGGCATTGTTTACCCACTGAATAGTGTTAGCATTTGAAAGAACTAAGGAGAATCTAAAGGGACAGGGCCCTAAATGTCAGATGGTTCCTCCCACAGCAGTCAAGAAAGGCCATTGGGAGCGTATGTGTTTGAACAGCTATGCTGCTAAAATAGTCCTAGGTGGAAGTATTTGGACCCTTTGTTGAAAGTTTGCTAGATAACATGCCTGAACTGGAGCCCAGGTAAGATGCCATAGACTAAGGGTTGTTGAGAAACAGTTGGTCAAGCAACCACCTTCAGCCACCATTATTTCTGGCAGATTAAAGGAGCCTGGAAAGGCGGGAGTTAGTACATTTCATTTCTCGGAGCCTGTGAGAATTCCCGGCAGATGTGCATAAAGACTGCCTTATCGGCAGCTCAAGGGCCTCATAGGTAGGTGTAAGGCACCGCCCGAACAGGGACTTGAACCCTGGACCCTCAGATTAAAAGTCTGATGCTCTACCGACTGAGCTATCCGGGCTCTGAAAGCTCTTTCTCCATAGCTGTCCAAGCTGCTTGAATCTTGACATCTATGGTGGAAAAAGACCATTCAGCCAAGGGGACCGGGTGCCTGAAAGCACAAGTATTTGGCTTGCCCAGGCTGGCCAATCGTCCTCTCCCGTTTAATTTTCTAGGACAGGTTGAAGATAAAAGGGAGAATCTAACCTGTAATCATGCAGAAAGGGTCCAGTCCAGTACAGGTGGAGAACGCCTAAAATTTCTGCCTTAGTTTTACCTACAGGTCAATGGTCTTTCACCGGAAACAAGGGCCTAGCATAAAGACACCACCCGAAAGGCCTCCTTAACCCTGGACCAACACGCTTCCAGTTATCTTAATCAGTGACTGGGTTACAAATAAAGACAGTTCACCTTTAGCCTCATGTTGCCAGGTCCAGCATTAGAAACCCAGGCAAAAAAATGAGGTAGAGTCCACTCTGGATTACAGGCAAGTGAAGATCGAGCGGCGCGTGCCAATCACAGATTGTTCTACCCAGGCTGCGTGATGACACAAAAGCTCTCTATGGTGTCACTGGGCCCGTGACACACTTCCTCAACTCTAACGCATCTCAGTCTGCATGTAAGAAGCCGTCACTAATCTGCTGTTTAAAACACATTGCTCAGTCTCCTCAGAGACTCTCAAAAATTGCCAGTGCTGACTGTATTTCAAGTCATCATGGCGGGGTATTGGGAAAAGTTTTCAATTAGCAATAATCACGCCTCGGGTAAACCTCATTAGCTATGATACTGCCACTGCGCAAAGCTAACCAATTCAGTGCCTGCCAACATCTGCCCTTCCTTGGAGGAGAAATTGACTTTGAGGTGAGACACATAAGTGTCATCCAGTGGGCCGCTGAGCATTCTGGGACTTGGCATGCTAATGAGACAGGGACGATGCCTAAGTGGGCATTGTTTACCCACTGAATAGTGTTAGCATTTGAAAGAACTAAGGAGAATCTAAAGGGACAGGGCCCTAAATGTCAGATGGTTCCTCCCACAGCAGTCAAGAAAGGCCATTGGGAGCGTATGTGTTTGAACAGCTATGCTGCTAAAATAGTCCTAGGTGGAAGTATTTGGACCCTTTGTTGAAAGTTTGCTAGATAACATGCCTGAACTGGAGCCCAGGTAAGATGCCATAGACTAAGGGTTGTTGAGAAACAGTTGGTCAAGCAACCACCTTCAGCCACCATTATTTCTGGCAGATTAAAGGAGCCTGGAAAGGCGGGAGTTAGTACATTTCATTTCTCGGAGCCTGTGAGAATTCCCGGCAGATGTGCATAAAGACTGCCTTATCGGCAGCTCAAGGGCCTCATAGGTAGGTGTAAGGCACCGCCCGAACAGGGACTTGAACCCTGGACCCTCAGATTAAAAGTCTGATGCTCTACCGACTGAGCTATCCGGGCTCTGAAAGCTCTTTCTCCATAGCTGTCCAAGCTGCTTGAATCTTGACATCTATGGTGGAAAAAGACCATTCAGCCAAGGGGACCGGGTGCCTGAAAACACAAGTATTTGGCTTGCCCAGGCTGGCCAATCGTCCTCTCCCGTTTAATTTTCTAGGACAGGTTGAAGATAAAAGGGAGAATCTAACCTGTAATCATGCAGAAAGGGTCCAGTCCAGTACAGGTGGAGAACGCCTAAAATTTCTGCCTTAGTTTTACCTACAGGTCAATGGTCTTTCACCGGAAACAAGGGCCTAGCATAAAGACACCACCCAAAAGGCCTCCTTAACCCTGGACCAACACGCTTCCAGTTATCTTAATCAGTGACTGGGTTACAAATAAAGACAGTTCACCTTTAGCCTCATGTTGCCAGGTCCAGCATTAGAAACCCAGGCAAAAAAATGAGGTAGAGTCCACTCTGGATTACAGGCAAGTGAAGATCGAGCGGCGCGTGCCAATCACAGATTGTTCTACCCAGGCTGCGTGATGACACAAAAGCTCTCTATGGTGTCACTGGGCCCGTGACACACTTCCTCAACTCTAACGCATCTCAGTCTGCATGTAAGAAGCCGTCACTAATCTGCTGTTTAAAACACATTGCTCAGTCTCCTCAGAGACTCTCAAAAATTGCCAGTGCTGACTGTATTTCAAGTCATCATGGCGGGGTATTGGGAAAAGTTTTCAATTAGCAATAATCACGCCTCGGGTAAACCTCATTAGCTATGATACTGCCACTGCGCAAAGCTAACCAATTCAGTGCCTGCCAACATCTGCCCTTCCTTGGAGGAGAAATTGACTTTGAGGTGAGACACATAAGTGTCATCCAGTGGGCCGCTGAGCATTCTGGGACTTGGCATGCTAATGAGACAGGGACGATGCCTAAGTGGGCATTGTTTACCCACTGAATAGTGTTAGCATTTGAAAGAACTAAGGAGAATCTAAAGGGACAGGGCCCTAAATGTCAGATGGTTCCTCCCACAGCAGTCAAGAAAGGCCATTGGGAGCGTATGTGTTTGAACAGCTATGCTGCTAAAATAGTCCTAGGTGGAAGTATTTGGACCCTTTGTTGAAAGTTTGCTAGATAACATGCCTGAACTGGAGCCCAGGTAAGATGCCATAGACTAAGGGTTGTTGAGAAACAGTTGGTCAAGCAATCACCTTCAGCCACCATTATTTCTGGCAGATTAAAGGAGCCTGGAAAGGCGGGAGTTAGTACATTTCATTTCTCGGAGCCTGTGAGAATTCCCGGCAGATGGGCATAAAGACTGCCTTATCGGCAGCTCAAGGGCCTCATAGGTAGGTGTAAAGGCACCGCCCGAACAGGGACTTGAACCCTGGACCCTCAGATTAAAAGTCTGATGCTCTACCGACTGAGCTATCCGGGCTCTGAAAGCTCTTTCTCCATAGCTGTCCAAGCTGCTTGAATCTTGACATCTATGGTGGAAAAAGACCATTCAGCCAAGGGGACCGGGTGCCTGAAAGCACAAGTATTTGGCTTGCCCAGGCTGGCCAATCGTCCTCTCCCGTTTAATTTTCTAGGACAGGTTGAAGATAAAAGGGAGAATCTAACCTGTAATCATGCAGAAAGGGTCCAGTCCAGTACAGGTGGAGAACGCCTAAAATTTCTGCCTTAGTTTTACCTACAGGTCAATGGTCTTTCACCGGAAACAAGGGCCTAGCATAAAGACACCACCCGAAAGGCCTCCTTAACCCTGGACCAACACGCTTCCAGTTATCTTAATCAGTGACTGGGTTACAAATAAAGACAGTTCACCTTTAGCCTCATGTTGCCAGGTCCAGCATTAGAAACCCAGGCAAAAAAATGAGGTAGAGTCCACTCTGGATTACAGGCAAGTGAAGATCGAGCGGCGCGTGCCAATCACAGATTGTTCTACCCAGGCTGCGTGATGACACAAAAGCTCTCTATGGTGTCACTGGGCCCGTGACACACTTCCTCAACTCTAACGCATCTCAGTCTGCATGTAAGAAGCCGTCACTAATCTGCTGTTTAAAACACATTGCTCAGTCTCCTCAGAGACTCTCAAAAATTGCCAGTGCTGACTGTATTTCAAGTCATCATGGCGGGGTATTGGGAAAAGTTTTCAATTAGCAATAATCACGCCTCGGGTAAACCTCATTAGCTATGATACTGCCACTGCGCAAAGCTAACCAATTCAGTGCCTGCCAACATCTGCCCTTCCTTGGAGGAGAAATTGACTTTGAGGTGAGACACATAAGTGTCATCCAGTGGGCCGCTGAGCATTCTGGGACTTGGCATGCTAATGAGACAGGGACGATGCCTAAGTGGGCATTGTTTACCCACTGAATAGTGTTAGCATTTGAAAGAACTAAGGAGAATCTAAAGGGACAGGGCCCTAAATGTCAGATGGTTCCTCCCACAGCAGTCAAGAAAGGCCATTGGGAGCGTATGTGTTTGAACAGCTATGCTGCTAAAATAGTCCTAGGTGGAAGTATTTGGACCCTTTGTTGAAAGTTTGCTAGATAACATGCCTGAACTGGAGCCCAGGTAAGATGCCATAGACTAAGGGTTGTTGAGAAACAGTTGGTCAAGCAACCACCTTCAGCCACCATTATTTCTGGCAGATTAAAGGAGCCTGGAAAGGCGGGAGTTAGTACATTTCATTTCTCGGAGCCTGTGAGAATTCCCGGCAGATGGGCATAAAGACTGCCTTATCGGCAGCTCAAGGGCCTCATAGGTAGGTGTAAGGCACCGCCCGAACAGGGACTTGAACCCTGGACCCTCAGATTAAAAGTCTGATGCTCTACCGACTGAGCTATCCGGGCTCTGAAAGCTCTTTCTCCATAGCTGTCCAAGCTGCTTGAATCTTGACATCTATGGTGGAAAAAGACCATTCAGCCAAGGGGACCGGGTGCCTGAAAGCACAAGTATTTGGCTTGCCCAGGCTGGCCAATCGTCCTCTCCCGTTTAATTTTCTAGGACAGGTTGAAGATAAAAGGGAGAATCTAACCTGTAATCATGCAGAAAGGGTCCAGTCCAGTACAGGTGGAGAACGCCTAAAATTTCTGCCTTAGTTTTACCTACAGGTCAATGGTCTTTCACCGGAAACAAGGGCCTAGCATAAAGACACCACCCGAAAGGCCTCCTTAACCCTGGACCAACACGCTTCCAGTTATCTTAATCAGTGACTGGGTTACAAATAAAGACAGTTCACCTTTAGCCTCATGTTGCCAGGTCCAGCATTAGAAACCCAGGCAAAAAAATGAGGTAGAGTCCACTCTGGATTACAGGCAAGTGAAGATCGAGCGGCGCGTGCCAATCACAGATTGTTCTACCCAGGCTGCGTGATGACACAAAAGCTCTCTATGGTGTCACTGGGCCCGTGACACACTTCCTCAACTCTAACGCATCTCAGTCTGCATGTAAGAAGCCGTCACTAATCTGCTGTTTAAAACACATTGCTCAGTCTCCTCAGAGACTCTCAAAAATTGCCAGTGCTGACTGTATTTCAAGTCATCATGGCGGGGTATTGGGAAAAGTTTTCAATTAGCAATAATCACGCCTCGGGTAAACCTCATTAGCTATGATACTGCCACTGCGCAAAGCTAACCAATTCAGTGCCTGCCAACATCTGCCCTTCCTTGGAGGAGAAATTGACTTTGAGGTGAGACACATAAGTGTCATCCAGTGGGCCGCTGAGCATTCTGGGACTTGGCATGCTAATGAGACAGGGACGATGCCTAAGTGGGCATTGTTTACCCACTGAATAGTGTTAGCATTTGAAAGAACTAAGGAGAATCTAAAGGGACAGGGCCCTAAATGTCAGATGGTTCCTCCCACAGCAGTCAAGAAAGGCCATTGGGAGCGTATGTGTTTGAACAGCTATGCTGCTAAAATAGTCCTAGGTGGAAGTATTTGGACCCTTTGTTGAAAGTTTGCTAGATAACATGCCTGAACTGGAGCCCAGGTAAGATGCCATAGACTAAGGGTTGTTGAGAAACAGTTGGTCAAGCAACCACCTTCAGCCACCATTATTTCTGGCAGATTAAAGGAGCCTGGAAAGGCGGGAGTTAGTACATTTCATTTCTCGGAGCCTGTGAGAATTCCCGGCAGATGGGCATAAAGACTGCCTTATCGGCAGCTCAAGGGCCTCATAGGTAGGTGTAAGGCACCGCCCGAACAGGGACTTGAACCCTGGACCCTCAGATTAAAAGTCTGATGCTCTACCGACTGAGCTATCCGGGCTCTGAAAGCTCTTTCTCCATAGCTGTCCAAGCTGCTTGAATCTTGACATCTATGGTGGAAAAAGACCATTCAGCCAAGGGGACCGGGTGCCTGAAAGCACAAGTATTTGGCTTGCCCAGGCTGGCCAATCGTCCTCTCCCGTTTAATTTTCTAGGACAGGTTGAAGATAAAAGGGAGAATCTAACCTGTAATCATGCAGAAAGGGTCCAGTCCAGTACAGGTGGAGAACGCCTAAAATTTCTGCCTTAGTTTTACCTACAGGTCAATGGTCTTTCACCGGAAACAAGGGCCTAGCATAAAGACACCACCCGAAAGGCCTCCTTAACCCTGGACCAACACGCTTCCAGTTATCTTAATCAGTGACTGGGTTACAAATAAAGACAGTTCACCTTTAGCCTCATGTTGCCAGGTCCAGCATTAGAAACCCAGGCAAAAAAATGAGGTAGAGTCCACTCTGGATTACAGGCAAGTGAAGATCGAGCGGCGCGTGCCAATCACAGATTGTTCTACCCAGGCTGCGTGATGACACAAAAGCTCTCTATGGTGTCACTGGGCCCGTGACACACTTCCTCAACTCTAACGCATCTCAGTCTGCATGTAAGAAGCCGTCACTAATCTGCTGTTTAAAACACATTGCTCAGTCTCCTCAGAGACTCTCAAAAATTGCCAGTGCTGACTGTATTTCAAGTCATCATGGCGGGGTATTGGGAAAAGTTTTCAATTAGCAATAATCACGCCTCGGGTAAACCTCATTAGCTATGATACTGCCACTGCGCAAAGCTAACCAATTCAGTGCCTGCCAACATCTGCCCTTCCTTGGAGGAGAAATTGACTTTGAGGTGAGACACATAAGTGTCATCCAGTGGGCCGCTGAGCATTCTGGGACTTGGCATGCTAATGAGACAGGGACGATGCCTAAGTGGGCATTGTTTACCCACTGAATAGTGTTAGCATTTGAAAGAACTAAGGAGAATCTAAAGGGACAGGGCCCTAAATGTCAGATGGTTCCTCCCACAGCAGTCAAGAAAGGCCATTGGGAGCGTATGTGTTTGAACAGCTATGCTGCTAAAATAGTCCTAGGTGGAAGTATTTGGACCCTTTGTTGAAAGTTTGCTAGATAACATGCCTGAACTGGAGCCCAGGTAAGATGCCATAGACTAAGGGTTGTTGAGAAACAGTTGGTCAAGCAACCACCTTCAGCCACCATTATTTCTGGCAGATTAAAGGAGCCTGGAAAGGCGGGAGTTAGTACATTTCATTTCTCGGAGCCTGTGAGAATTCCCGGCAGATGGGCATAAAGACTGCCTTATCGGCAGCTCAAGGGCCTCATAGGTAGGTGTAAGGCACCGCCCGAACAGGGACTTGAACCCTGGACCCTCAGATTAAAAGTCTGATGCTCTACCGACTGAGCTATCCGGGCTCTGAAAGCTCTTTCTCCATAGCTGTCCAAGCTGCTTGAATCTTGACATCTATGGTGGAAAAAGACCATTCAGCCAAGGGGACCGGGTGCCTGAAAGCACAAGTATTTGGCTTGCCCAGGCTGGCCAATCGTCCTCTCCCGTTTAATTTTCTAGGACAGGTTGAAGATAAAAGGGAGAATCTAACCTGTAATCATGCAGAAAGGGTCCAGTCCAGTACAGGTGGAGAACGCCTAAAATTTCTGCCTTAGTTTTACCTACAGGTCAATGGTCTTTCACCGGAAACAAGGGCCTAGCATAAAGACACCACCCGAAAGGCCTCCTTAACCCTGGACCAACACGCTTCCAGTTATCTTAATCAGTGACTGGGTTACAAATAAAGACAGTTCACCTTTAGCCTCATGTTGCCAGGTCCAGCATTAGAAACCCAGGCAAAAAAATGAGGTAGAGTCCACTCTGGATTACAGGCAAGTGAAGATCGAGCGGCGCGTGCCAATCACAGATTGTTCTACCCAGGCTGCGTGATGACACAAAAGCTCTCTATGGTGTCACTGGGCCCGTGACACACTTCCTCAACTCTAACGCATCTCAGTCTGCATGTAAGAAGCCGTCACTAATCTGCTGTTTAAAACACATTGCTCAGTCTCCTCAGAGACTCTCAAAAATTGCCAGTGCTGACTGTATTTCAAGTCATCATGGCGGGGTATTGGGAAAAGTTTTCAATTAGCAATAATCACGCCTCGGGTAAACCTCATTAGCTATGATACTGCCACTGCGCAAAGCTAACCAATTCAGTGCCTGCCAACATCTGCCCTTCCTTGGAGGAGAAATTGACTTTGAGGTGAGACACATAAGTGTCATCCAGTGGGCCGCTGAGCATTCTGGGACTTGGCATGCTAATGAGACAGGGACGATGCCTAAGTGGGCATTGTTTACCCACTGAATAGTGTTAGCATTTGAAAGAACTAAGGAGAATCTAAAGGGACAGGGCCCTAAATGTCAGATGGTTCCTCCCACAGCAGTCAAGAAAGGCCATTGGGAGCGTATGTGTTTGAACAGCTATGCTGCTAAAATAGTCCTAGGTGGAAGTATTTGGACCCTTTGTTGAAAGTTTGCTAGATAACATGCCTGAACTGGAGCCCAGGTAAGATGCCATAGACTAAGGGTTGTTGAGAAACAGTTGGTCAAGCAACCACCTTCAGCCACCATTATTTCTGGCAGATTAAAGGAGCCTGGAAAGGCGGGAGTTAGTACATTTCATTTCTCGGAGCCTGTGAGAATTCCCGGCAGATGGGCATAAAGACTGCCTTATCGGCAGCTCAAGGGCCTCATAGGTAGGTGTAAGGCACCGCCCGAACAGGGACTTGAACCCTGGACCCTCAGATTAAAAGTCTGATGCTCTACCGACTGAGCTATCCGGGCTCTGAAAGCTCTTTCTCCATAGCTGTCCAAGCTGCTTGAATCTTGACATCTATGGTGGAAAAAGACCATTCAGCCAAGGGGACCGGGTGCCTGAAAGCACAAGTATTTGGCTTGCCCAGGCTGGCCAATCGTCCTCTCCCGTTTAATTTTCTAGGACAGGTTGAAGATAAAAGGGAGAATCTAACCTGTAATCATGCAGAAAGGGTCCAGTCCAGTACAGGTGGAGAACGCCTAAAATTTCTGCCTTAGTTTTACCTACAGGTCAATGGTCTTTCACCGGAAACAAGGGCCTAGCATAAAGACACCACCCGAAAGGCCTCCTTAACCCTGGACCAACACGCTTCCAGTTATCTTAATCAGTGACTGGGTTACAAATAAAGACAGTTCACCTTTAGCCTCATGTTGCCAGGTCCAGCATTAGAAACCCAGGCAAAAAAATGAGGTAGAGTCCACTCTGGATTACAGGCAAGTGAAGATCGAGCGGCGCGTGCCAATCACAGATTGTTCTACCCAGGCTGCGTGATGACACAAAAGCTCTCTATGGTGTCACTGGGCCCGTGACACACTTCCTCAACTCTAACGCATCTCAGTCTGCATGTAAGAAGCCGTCACTAATCTGCTGTTTAAAACACATTGCTCAGTCTCCTCAGAGACTCTCAAAAATTGCCAGTGCTGACTGTATTTCAAGTCATCATGGCGGGGTATTGGGAAAAGTTTTCAATTAGCAATAATCACGCCTCGGGTAAACCTCATTAGCTATGATACTGCCACTGCGCAAAGCTAACCAATTCAGTGCCTGCCAACATCTGCCCTTCCTTGGAGGAGAAATTGACTTTGAGGTGAGACACATAAGTGTCATCCAGTGGGCCGCTGAGCATTCTGGGACTTGGCATGCTAATGAGACAGGGACGATGCCTAAGTGGGCATTGTTTACCCACTGAATAGTGTTAGCATTTGAAAGAACTAAGGAGAATCTAAAGGGACAGGGCCCTAAATGTCAGATGGTTCCTCCCACAGCAGTCAAGAAAGGCCATTGGGAGCGTATGTGTTTGAACAGCTATGCTGCTAAAATAGTCCTAGGTGGAAGTATTTGGACCCTTTGTTGAAAGTTTGCTAGATAACATGCCTGAACTGGAGCCCAGGTAAGATGCCATAGACTAAGGGTTGTTGAGAAACAGTTGGTCAAGCAACCACCTTCAGCCACCATTATTTCTGGCAGATTAAAGGAGCCTGGAAAGGCGGGAGTTAGTACATTTCATTTCTCGGAGCCTGTGAGAATTCCCGGCAGATGTGCATAAAGACTGCCTTATCGGCAGCTCAAGGGCCTCATAGGTAGGTGTAAGGCACCGCCCGAACAGGGACTTGAACCCTGGACCCTCAGATTAAAAGTCTGATGCTCTACCGACTGAGCTATCCGGGCTCTGAAAGCTCTTTCTCCATAGCTGTCCAAGCTGCTTGAATCTTGACATCTATGGTGGAAAAAGACCATTCAGCCAAGGGGACCGGGTGCCTGAAAGCACAAGTATTTGGCTTGCCCAGGCTGGCCAATCGTCCTCTCCCGTTTAATTTTCTAGGACAGGTTGAAGATAAAAGGGAGAATCTAACCTGTAATCATGCAGAAAGGGTCCAGTCCAGTACAGGTGGAGAACGCCTAAAATTTCTGCCTTAGTTTTACCTACAGGTCAATGGTCTTTCACCGGAAACAAGGGCCTAGCATAAAGACACCACCCGAAAGGCCTCCTTAACCCTGGACCAACACGCTTCCAGTTATCTTAATCAGTGACTGGGTTACAAATAAAGACAGTTCACCTTTAGCCTCATGTTGCCAGGTCCAGCATTAGAAACCCAGGCAAAAAAATGAGGTAGAGTCCACTCTGGATTACAGGCAAGTGAAGATCGAGCGGCGCGTGCCAATCACAGATTGTTCTACCCAGGCTGCGTGATGACACAAAAGCTCTCTATGGTGTCACTGGGCCCGTGACACACTTCCTCAACTCTAACGCATCTCAGTCTGCATGTAAGAAGCCGTCACTAATCTGCTGTTTAAAACACATTGCTCAGTCTCCTCAGAGACTCTCAAAAATTGCCAGTGCTGACTGTATTTCAAGTCATCATGGCGGGGTATTGGGAAAAGTTTTCAATTAGCAATAATCACGCCTCGGGTAAACCTCATTAGCTATGATACTGCCACTGCGCAAAGCTAACCAATTCAGTGCCTGCCAACATCTGCCCTTCCTTGGAGGAGAAATTGACTTTGAGGTGAGACACATAAGTGTCATCCAGTGGGCCGCTGAGCATTCTGGGACTTGGCATGCTAATGAGACAGGGACGATGCCTAAGTGGGCATTGTTTACCCACTGAATAGTGTTAGCATTTGAAAGAACTAAGGAGAATCTAAAGGGACAGGGCCCTAAATGTCAGATGGTTCCTCCCACAGCAGTCAAGAAAGGCCATTGGGAGCGTATGTGTTTGAACAGCTATGCTGCTAAAATAGTCCTAGGTGGAAGTATTTGGACCCTTTGTCGAAAGTTTGCTAGATAACATGCCTGAACTGGAGCCCAGGTAAGATGCCATAGACTAAGGGTTGTTGAGAAACAGTTGGTCAAGCAACCACCTTCAGCCACCATTATTTCTGGCAGATTAAAGGAGCCTGGAAAGGCGGGAGTTAGTACATTTCATTTCTCGGAGCCTGTGAGAATTCCCGGCAGATGGGCATAAAGACTGCCTTATCGGCAGCTCAAGGGCCTCATAGGTAGGTGTAAGGCACCGCCCGAACAGGGACTTGAACCCTGGACCCTCAGATTAAAAGTCTGATGCTCTACCGACTGAGCTATCCGGGCTCTGAAAGCTCTTTCTCCATAGCTGTCCAAGCTGCTTGAATCTTGACATCTATGGTGGAAAAAGACCATTCAGCCAAGGGGACCGGGTGCCTGAAAGCACAAGTATTTGGCTTGCCCAGGCTGGCCAATCGTCCTCTCCCGTTTAATTTTCTAGGACAGGTTGAAGATAAAAGGGAGAATCTAACCTGTAATCATGCAGAAAGGGTCCAGTCCAGTACAGGTGGAGAACGCCTAAAATTTCTGCCTTAGTTTTACCTACAGGTCAATGGTCTTTCACCGGAAACAAGGGCCTAGCATAAAGACACCACCCGAAAGGCCTCCTTAACCCTGGACCAACACGCTTCCAGTTATCTTAATCAGTGACTGGGTTACAAATAAAGACAGTTCACCTTTAGCCTCATGTTGCCAGGTCCAGCATTAGAAACCCAGGCAAAAAAATGAGGTAGAGTCCACTCTGGATTACAGGCAAGTGAAGATCGAGCGGCGCGTGCCAATCACAGATTGTTCTACCCAGGCTGCGTGATGACACAAAAGCTCTCTATGGTGTCACTGGGCCCGTGACACACTTCCTCAACTCTAACGCATCTCAGTCTGCATGTAAGAAGCCGTCACTAATCTGCTGTTTAAAACACATTGCTCAGTCTCCTCAGAGACTCTCAAAAATTGCCAGTGCTGACTGTATTTCAAGTCATCATGGCGGGGTATTGGGAAAAGTTTTCAATTAGCAATAATCACGCCTCGGGTAAACCTCATTAGCTATGATACTGCCACTGCGCAAAGCTAACCAATTCAGTGCCTGCCAACATCTGCCCTTCCTTGGAGGAGAAATTGACTTTGAGGTGAGACACATAAGTGTCATCCAGTGGGCCGCTGAGCATTCTGGGACTTGGCATGCTAATGAGACAGGGACGATGCCTAAGTGGGCATTGTTTACCCACTGAATAGTGTTAGCATTTGAAAGAACTAAGGAGAATCTAAAGGGACAGGGCCCTAAATGTCAGATGGTTCCTCCCACAGCAGTCAAGAAAGGCCATTGGGAGCGTATGTGTTTGAACAGCTATGCTGCTAAAATAGTCCTAGGTGGAAGTATTTGGACCCTTTGTTGAAAGTTTGCTAGATAACATGCCTGAACTGGAGCCCAGGTAAGATGCCATAGACTAAGGGTTGTTGAGAAACAGTTGGTCAAGCAACCACCTTCAGCCACCATTATTTCTGGCAGATTAAAGGAGCCTGGAAAGGCGGGAGTTAGTACATTTCATTTCTCGGAGCCTGTGAGAATTCCCGGCAGATGTGCATAAAGACTGCCTTATCGGCAGCTCAAGGGCCTCATAGGTAGGTGTAAGGCACCGCCCGAACAGGGACTTGAACCCTGGACCCTCAGATTAAAAGTCTGATGCTCTACCGACTGAGCTATCCGGGCTCTGAAAGCTCTTTCTCCATAGCTGTCCAAGCTGCTTGAATCTTGACATCTATGGTGGAAAAAGACCATTCAGCCAAGGGGACCGGGTGCCTGAAAGCACAAGTATTTGGCTTGCCCAGGCTGGCCAATCGTCCTCTCCCGTTTAATTTTCTAGGACAGGTTGAAGATAAAAGGGAGAATCTAACCTGTAATCATGCAGAAAGGGTCCAGTCCAGTACAGGTGGAGAACGCCTAAAATTTCTGCCTTAGTTTTACCTACAGGTCAATGGTCTTTCACCGGAAACAAGGGCCTAGCATAAAGACACCACCCGAAAGGCCTCCTTAACCCTGGACCAACACGCTTCCAGTTATCTTAATCAGTGACTGGGTTACAAATAAAGACAGTTCACCTTTAGCCTCATGTTGCCAGGTCCAGCATTAGAAACCCAGGCAAAAAAATGAGGTAGAGTCCACTCTGGATTACAGGCAAGTGAAGATCGAGCGGCGCGTGCCAATCACAGATTGTTCTACCCAGGCTGCGTGATGACACAAAAGCTCTCTATGGTGTCACTGGGCCCGTGACACACTTCCTCAACTCTAACGCATCTCAGTCTGCATGTAAGAAGCCGTCACTAATCTGCTGTTTAAAACACATTGCTCAGTCTCCTCAGAGACTCTCAAAAATTGCCAGTGCTGACTGTATTTCAAGTCATCATGGCGGGGTATTGGGAAAAGTTTTCAATTAGCAATAATCACGCCTCGGGTAAACCTCATTAGCTATGATACTGCCACTGCGCAAAGCTAACCAATTCAGTGCCTGCCAACATCTGCCCTTCCTTGGAGGAGAAATTGACTTTGAGGTGAGACACATAAGTGTCATCCAGTGGGCCGCTGAGCATTCTGGGACTTGGCATGCTAATGAGACAGGGACGATGCCTAAGTGGGCATTGTTTACCCACTGAATAGTGTTAGCATTTGAAAGAACTAAGGAGAATCTAAAGGGACAGGGCCCTAAATGTCAGATGGTTCCTCCCACAGCAGTCAAGAAAGGCCATTGGGAGCGTATGTGTTTGAACAGCTATGCTGCTAAAATAGTCCTAGGTGGAAGTATTTGGACCCTTTGTTGAAAGTTTGCTAGATAACATGCCTGAACTGGAGCCCAGGTAAGATGCCATAGACTAAGGGTTGTTGAGAAACAGTTGGTCAAGCAACCACCTTCAGCCACCATTATTTCTGGCAGATTAAAGGAGCCTGGAAAGGCGGGAGTTAGTACATTTCATTTCTCGGAGCCTGTGAGAATTCCCGGCAGATGTGCATAAAGACTGCCTTATCGGCAGCTCAAGGGCCTCATAGGTAGGTGTAAGGCACCGCCCGAACAGGGACTTGAACCCTGGACCCTCAGATTAAAAGTCTGATGCTCTACCGACTGAGCTATCCGGGCTCTGAAAGCTCTTTCTCCATAGCTGTCCAAGCTGCTTGAATCTTGACATCTATGGTGGAAAAAGACCATTCAGCCAAGGGGACCGGGTGCCTGAAAGCACAAGTATTTGGCTTGCCCAGGCTGGCCAATCGTCCTCTCCCGTTTAATTTTCTAGGACAGGTTGAAGATAAAAGGGAGAATCTAACCTGTAATCATGCAGAAAGGGTCCAGTCCAATACAGGTGGAGAACGCCTAAAATTTCTGCCTTAGTTTTACCTACAGGTCAATGGTCTTTCACCGGAAACAAGGGCCTAGCATAAAGACACCACCCGAAAGGCCTCCTTAACCCTGGACCAACACGCTTCCAGTTATCTTAATCAGTGACTGGGTTACAAATAAAGACAGTTCACCTTTAGCCTCATGTTGCCAGGTCCAGCATTAGAAACCCAGGCAAAAAAATGAGGTAGAGTCCACTCTGGATTACAGGCAAGTGAAGATCGAGCGGCGCGTGCCAATCACAGATTGTTCTACCTAGGCTGCGTGATGACACAAAAGCTCTCTATGGTGTCACTGGGCCCGTGACACACTTCCTCAACTCTAACGCATCTCAGTCTGCATGTAAGAAGCCGTCACTAATCTGCTGTTTAAAACACATTGCTCAGTCTCCTCAGAGACTCTCAAAAATTGCCAGTGCTGACTGTATTTCAAGTCATCATGGCGGGGTATTTGGCTTGCCCAGGCTGGCCAATCGTCCTCTCCCGTTTAATTTTCTAGGACAGGTTGAAGATAAAAGGGAGAATCTAACCTGTAATCATGCAGAAAGGGTCCAGTCCAGTACAGGTGGAGAACGCCTAAAATTTCTGCCTTAGTTTTACCTACAGGTCAATGGTCTTTCACCGGAAACAAGGGCCTAGCATAAAGACACCACCCGAAAGGCCTCCTTAACCCTGGACCAACACGCTTCCAGTTATCTTAATCAGTGACTGGGTTACAAATAAAGACAGTTCACCTTTAGCCTCATGTTGCCAGGTCCAGCATTAGAAACCCAGGCAAAAAAATGAGGTAGAGTCCACTCTGGATTACAGGCAAGTGAAGATCGAGCGGCGCGTGCCAATCACAGATTGTTCTACCCAGGCTGCGTGATGACACAAAAGCTCTCTATGGTGTCACTGGGCCCGTGACACACTTCCTCAACTCTAACGCATCTCAGTCTGCATGTAAGAAGCCGTCACTAATCTGCTGTTTAAAACACATTGCTCAGTCTCCTCAGAGACTCTCAAAAATTGCCAGTGCTGACTGTATTTCAAGTCATCATGGCGGGGTATTGGGAAAAGTTTTCAATTAGCAATAATCACGCCTCGGGTAAACCTCATTAGCTATGATACTGCCACTGCGCAAAGCTAACCAATTCAGTGCCTGCCAACATCTGCCCTTCCTTGGAGGAGAAATTGACTTTGAGGTGAGACACATAAGTGTCATCCAGTGGGCCGCTGAGCATTCTGGGACTTGGCATGCTAATGAGACAGGGACGATGCCTAAGTGGGCATTGTTTACCCACTGAATAGTGTTAGCATTTGAAAGAACTAAGGAGAATCTAAAGGGACAGGGCCCTAAATGTCAGATGGTTCCTCCCACAGCAGTCAAGAAAGGCCATTGGGAGCGTATGTGTTTGAACAGCTATGCTGCTAAAATAGTCCTAGGTGGAAGTATTTGGACCCTTTGTTGAAAGTTTGCTAGATAACATGCCTGAACTGGAGCCCAGGTAAGATGCCATAGACTAAGGGTTGTTGAGAAACAGTTGGTCAAGCAACCACCTTCAGCCACCATTATTTCTGGCAGATTAAAGGAGCCTGGAAAGGCGGGAGTTAGTACATTTCATTTCTCGGAGCCTGTGAGAATTCCCGGCAGATGTGCATAAAGACTGCCTTATCGGCAGCTCAAGGGCCTCATAGGTAGGTGTAAGGCACCGCCCGAACAGGGACTTGAACCCTGGACCCTCAGATTAAAAGTCTGATGCTCTACCGACTGAGCTATCCGGGCTCTGAAAGCTCTTTCTCCATAGCTGTCCAAGCTGCTTGAATCTTGACATCTATGGTGGAAAAAGACCATTCAGCCAAGGGGACCGGGTGCCTGAAAGCACAAGTATTTGGCTTGCCCAGGCTGGCCAATCGTCCTCTCCCGTTTAATTTTCTAGGACAGGTTGAAGATAAAAGGGAGAATCTAACCTGTAATCATGCAGAAAGGGTCCAGTCCAATACAGGTGGAGAACGCCTAAAATTTCTGCCTTAGTTTTACCTACAGGTCAATGGTCTTTCACCGGAAACAAGGGCCTAGCATAAAGACACCACCCGAAAGGCCTCCTTAACCCTGGACCAACACGCTTCCAGTTATCTTAATCAGTGACTGGGTTACAAATAAAGACAGTTCACCTTTAGCCTCATGTTGCCAGGTCCAGCATTAGAAACCCAGGCAAAAAAATGAGGTAGAGTCCACTCTGGATTACAGGCAAGTGAAGATCGAGCGGCGCGTGCCAATCACAGATTGTTCTACCTAGGCTGCGTGATGACACAAAAGCTCTCTATGGTGTCACTGGGCCCGTGACACACTTCCTCAACTCTAACGCATCTCAGTCTGCATGTAAGAAGCCGTCACTAATCTGCTGTTTAAAACACATTGCTCAGTCTCCTCAGAGACTCTCAAAAATTGCCAGTGCTGACTGTATTTCAAGTCATCATGGCGGGGTATTGGGAAAAGTTTTCAATTAGCAATAATCACGCCTCGGGTAAACCTCATTAGCTATGATACTGCCACTGCGCAAAGCTAACCAATTCAGTGCCTGCCAACATCTGCCCTTCCTTGGAGGAGAAATTGACTTTGAGGTGAGACACATAAGTGTCATCCAGTGGGCCGCTGAGCATTCTGGGACTTGGCATGCTAATGAGACAGGGACGATGCCTAAGTGGGCATTGTTTACCCACTGAATAGTGTTAGCATTTGAAAGAACTAAGGAGAATCTAAAGGGACAGGGCCCTAAATGTCAGATGGTTCCTCCCACAGCAGTCAAGAAAGGCCATTGGGAGCGTATGTGTTTGAACAGCTATGCTGCTAAAATAGTCCTAGGTGGAAGTATTTGGACCCTTTGTTGAAAGTTTGCTAGATAACATGCCTGAACTGGAGCCCAGGTAAGATGCCATAGACTAAGGGTTGTTGAGAAACAGTTGGTCAAGCAACCACCTTCAGCCACCATTATTTCTGGCAGATTAAAGGAGCCTGGAAAGGCGGGAGTTAGTACATTTCATTTCTCGGAGCCTGTGAGAATTCCCGGCAGATGTGCATAAAGACTGCCTTATCGGCAGCTCAAGGGCCTCATAGGTAGGTGTAAGGCACCGCCCGAACAGGGACTTGAACCCTGGACCCTCAGATTAAAAGTCTGATGCTCTACCGACTGAGCTATCCGGGCTCTGAAAGCTCTTTCTCCATAGCTGTCCAAGCTGCTTGAATCTTGACATCTATGGTGGAAAAAGACCATTCAGCCAAGGGGACCGGGTGCCTGAAAGCACAAGTATTTGGCTTGCCCAGGCTGGCCAATCGTCCTCTCCCGTTTAATTTTCTAGGACAGGTTGAAGATAAAAGGGAGAATCTAACCTGTAATCATGCAGAAAGGGTCCAGTCCAATACAGGTGGAGAACGCCTAAAATTTCTGCCTTAGTTTTACCTACAGGTCAATGGTCTTTCACCGGAAACAAGGGCCTAGCATAAAGACACCACCCGAAAGGCCTCCTTAACCCTGGACCAACACGCTTCCAGTTATCTTAATCAGTGACTGGGTTACAAATAAAGACAGTTCACCTTTAGCCTCATGTTGCCAGGTCCAGCATTAGAAACCCAGGCAAAAAAATGAGGTAGAGTCCACTCTGGATTACAGGCAAGTGAAGATCGAGCGGCGCGTGCCAATCACAGATTGTTCTACCTAGGCTGCGTGATGACACAAAAGCTCTCTATGGTGTCACTGGGCCCGTGACACACTTCCTCAACTCTAACGCATCTCAGTCTGCATGTAAGAAGCCGTCACTAATCTGCTGTTTAAAACACATTGCTCAGTCTCCTCAGAGACTCTCAAAAATTGCCAGTGCTGACTGTATTTCAAGTCATCATGGCGGGGTATTGGGAAAAGTTTTCAATTAGCAATAATCACGCCTCGGGTAAACCTCATTAGCTATGATACTGCCACTGCGCAAAGCTAACCAATTCAGTGCCTGCCAACATCTGCCCTTCCTTGGAGGAGAAATTGACTTTGAGGTGAGACACATAAGTGTCATCCAGTGGGCCGCTGAGCATTCTGGGACTTGGCATGCTAATGAGACAGGGACGATGCCTAAGTGGGCATTGTTTACCCACTGAATAGTGTTAGCATTTGAAAGAACTAAGGAGAATCTAAAGGGACAGGGCCCTAAATGTCAGATGGTTCCTCCCACAGCAGTCAAGAAAGGCCATTGGGAGCGTATGTGTTTGAACAGCTATGCTGCTAAAATAGTCCTAGGTGGAAGTATTTGGACCCTTTGTTGAAAGTTTGCTAGATAACATGCCTGAACTGGAGCCCAGGTAAGATGCCATAGACTAAGGGTTGTTGAGAAACAGTTGGTCAAGCAACCACCTTCAGCCACCATTATTTCTGGCAGATTAAAGGAGCCTGGAAAGGCGGGAGTTAGTACATTTCATTTCTCGGAGCCTGTGAGAATTCCCGGCAGATGTGCATAAAGACTGCCTTATCGGCAGCTCAAGGGCCTCATAGGTAGGTGTAAGGCACCGCCCGAACAGGGACTTGAACCCTGGACCCTCAGATTAAAAGTCTGATGCTCTACCGACTGAGCTATCCGGGCTCTGAAAGCTCTTTCTCCATAGCTGTCCAAGCTGCTTGAATCTTGACATCTATGGTGGAAAAAGACCATTCAGCCAAGGGGACCGGGTGCCTGAAAGCACAAGTATTTGGCTTGCCCAGGCTGGCCAATCGTCCTCTCCCGTTTAATTTTCTAGGACAGGTTGAAGATAAAAGGGAGAATCTAACCTGTAATCATGCAGAAAGGGTCCAGTCCAGTACAGGTGGAGAACGCCTAAAATTTCTGCCTTAGTTTTACCTACAGGTCAATGGTCTTTCACCGGAAACAAGGGCCTAGCATAAAGACACCACCCGAAAGGCCTCCTTAACCCTGGACCAACACGCTTCCAGTTATCTTAATCAGTGACTGGGTTACAAATAAAGACAGTTCACCTTTAGCCTCATGTTGCCAGGTCCAGCATTAGAAACCCAGGCAAAAAAATGAGGTAGAGTCCACTCTGGATTACAGGCAAGTGAAGATCGAGCGGCGCGTGCCAATCACAGATTGTTCTACCCAGGCTGCGTGATGACACAAAAGCTCTCTATGGTGTCACTGGGCCCGTGACACACTTCCTCAACTCTAACGCATCTCAGTCTGCATGTAAGAAGCCGTCACTAATCTGCTGTTTAAAACACATTGCTCAGTCTCCTCAGAGACTCTCAAAAATTGCCAGTGCTGACTGTATTTCAAGTCATCATGGCGGGGTATTGGGAAAAGTTTTCAATTAGCAATAATCACGCCTCGGGTAAACCTCATTAGCTATGATACTGCCACTGCGCAAAGCTAACCAATTCAGTGCCTGCCAACATCTGCCCTTCCTTGGAGGAGAAATTGACTTTGAGGTGAGACACATAAGTGTCATCCAGTGGGCCGCTGAGCATTCTGGGACTTGGCATGCTAATGAGACAGGGACGATGCCTAAGTGGGCATTGTTTACCCACTGAATAGTGTTAGCATTTGAAAGAACTAAGGAGAATCTAAAGGGACAGGGCCCTAAATGTCAGATGGTTCCTCCCACAGCAGTCAAGAAAGGCCATTGGGAGCGTATGTGTTTGAACAGCTATGCTGCTAAAATAGTCCTAGGTGGAAGTATTTGGACCCTTTGTTGAAAGTTTGCTAGATAACATGCCTGAACTGGAGCCCAGGTAAGATGCCATAGACTAAGGGTTGTTGAGAAACAGTTGGTCAAGCAACCACCTTCAGCCACCATTATTTCTGGCAGATTAAAGGAGCCTGGAAAGGCGGGAGTTAGTACATTTCATTTCTCGGAGCCTGTGAGAATTCCCGGCAGATGTGCATAAAGACTGCCTTATCGGCAGCCCAAGGGCCTCATAGGTAGGTGTAAGGCACCGCCCGAACAGGGACTTGAACCCTGGACCCTCAGATTAAAAGTCTGATGCTCTACCGACTGAGCTATCCGGGCTCTGAAAGCTCTTTCTCCATAGCTGTCCAAGCTGCTTGAATCTTGACATCTATGGTGGAAAAAGACCATTCAGCCAAGGGGACCGGGTGCCTGAAAGCACAAGTATTTGGCTTGCCCAGGCTGGCCAATCGTCCTCTCCCGTTTAATTTTCTAGGACAGGTTGAAGATAAAAGGGAGAATCTAACCTGTAATCATGCAGAAAGGGTCCAGTCCAGTACAGGTGGAGAACGCCTAAAATTTCTGCCTTAGTTTTACCTACAGGTCAATGGTCTTTCACCGGAAACAAGGGCCTAGCATAAAGACACCACCCGAAAGGCCTCCTTAACCCTGGACCAACACGCTTCCAGTTATCTTAATCAGTGACTGGGTTACAAATAAAGACAGTTCACCTTTAGCCTCATGTTGCCAGGTCCAGCATTAGAAACCCAGGCAAAAAAATGAGGTAGAGTCCACTCTGGATTACAGGCAAGTGAAGATCGAGCGGCGCGTGCCAATCACAGATTGTTCTACCCAGGCTGCGTGATGACACAAAAGCTCTCTATGGTGTCACTGGGCCCGTGACACACTTCCTCAACTCTAACGCATCTCAGTCTGCATGTAAGAAGCCGTCACTAATCTGCTGTTTAAAACACATTGCTCAGTCTCCTCAGAGACTCTCAAAAATTGCCAGTGCTGACTGTATTTCAAGTCATCATGGCGGGGTATTGGGAAAAGTTTTCAATTAGCAATAATCACGCCTCGGGTAAACCTCATTAGCTATGATACTGCCACTGCGCAAAGCTAACCAATTCAGTGCCTGCCAACATCTGCCCTTCCTTGGAGGAGAAATTGACTTTGAGGTGAGACACATAAGTGTCATCCAGTGGGCCGCTGAGCATTCTGGGACTTGGCATGCTAATGAGACAGGGACGATGCCTAAGTGGGCATTGTTTACCCACTGAATAGTGTTAGCATTTGAAAGAACTAAGGAGAATCTAAAGGGACAGGGCCCTAAATGTCAGATGGTTCCTCCCACAGCAGTCAAGAAAGGCCATTGGGAGCGTATGTGTTTGAACAGCTATGCTGCTAAAATAGTCCTAGGTGGAAGTATTTGGACCCTTTGTTGAAAGTTTGCTAGATAACATGCCTGAACTGGAGCCCAGGTAAGATGCCATAGACTAAGGGTTGTTGAGAAACAGTTGGTCAAGCAACCACCTTCAGCCACCATTATTTCTGGCAGATTAAAGGAGCCTGGAAAGGCGGGAGTTAGTACATTTCATTTCTCGGAGCCTGTGAGAATTCCCGGCAGATGTGCATAAAGACTGCCTTATCGGCAGCTCAAGGGCCTCATAGGTAGGTGTAAGGCACCGCCCGAACAGGGACTTGAACCCTGGACCCTCAGATTAAAAGTCTGATGCTCTACCGACTGAGCTATCCGGGCTCTGAAAGCTCTTTCTCCATAGCTGTCCAAGCTGCTTGAATCTTGACATCTATGGTGGAAAAAGACCATTCAGCCAAGGGGACCGGGTGCCTGAAAGCACAAGTATTTGGCTTGCCCAGGCTGGCCAATCGTCCTCTCCCGTTTAATTTTCTAGGACAGGTTGAAGATAAAAGGGAGAATCTAACCTGTAATCATGCAGAAAGGGTCCAGTCCAGTACAGGTGGAGAACGCCTAAAATTTCTGCCTTAGTTTTACCTACAGGTCAATGGTCTTTCACCGGAAACAAGGGCCTAGCATAAAGACACCACCCGAAAGGCCTCCTTAACCCTGGACCAACACGCTTCCAGTTATCTTAATCAGTGACTGGGTTACAAATAAAGACAGTTCACCTTTAGCCTCATGTTGCCAGGTCCAGCATTAGAAACCCAGGCAAAAAAATGAGGTAGAGTCCACTCTGGATTACAGGCAAGTGAAGATCGAGCGGCGCGTGCCAATCACAGATTGTTCTACCCAGGCTGCGTGATGACACAAAAGCTCTCTATGGTGTCACTGGGCCCGTGACACACTTCCTCAACTCTAACGCATCTCAGTCTGCATGTAAGAAGCCGTCACTAATCTGCTGTTTAAAACACATTGCTCAGTCTCCTCAGAGACTCTCAAAAATTGCCAGTGCTGACTGTATTTCAAGTCATCATGGCGGGGTATTGGGAAAAGTTTTCAATTAGCAATAATCACGCCTCGGGTAAACCTCATTAGCTATGATACTGCCACTGCGCAAAGCTAACCAATTCAGTGCCTGCCAACATCTGCCCTTCCTTGGAGGAGAAATTGACTTTGAGGTGAGACACATAAGTGTCATCCAGTGGGCCGCTGAGCATTCTGGGACTTGGCATGCTAATGAGACAGGGACGATGCCTAAGTGGGCATTGTTTACCCACTGAATAGTGTTAGCATTTGAAAGAACTAAGGAGAATCTAAAGGGACAGGGCCCTAAATGTCAGATGGTTCCTCCCACAGCAGTCAAGAAAGGCCATTGGGAGCGTATGTGTTTGAACAGCTATGCTGCTAAAATAGTCCTAGGTGGAAGTATTTGGACCCTTTGTTGAAAGTTTGCTAGATAACATGCCTGAACTGGAGCCCAGGTAAGATGCCATAGACTAAGGGTTGTTGAGAAACAGTTGGTCAAGCAACCACCTTCAGCCACCATTATTTCTGGCAGATTAAAGGAGCCTGGAAAGGCGGGAGTTAGTACATTTCATTTCTCGGAGCCTGTGAGAATTCCCGGCAGATGTGCATAAAGACTGCCTTATCGGCAGCTCAAGGGCCTCATAGGTAGGTGTAAGGCACCGCCCGAACAGGGACTTGAACCCTGGACCCTCAGATTAAAAGTCTGATGCTCTACCGACTGAGCTATCCGGGCTCTGAAAGCTCTTTCTCCATAGCTGTCCAAGCTGCTTGAATCTTGACATCTATGGTGGAAAAAGACCATTCAGCCAAGGGGACCGGGTGCCTGAAAGCACAAGTATTTGGCTTGCCCAGGCTGGCCAATCGTCCTCTCCCGTTTAATTTTCTAGGACAGGTTGAAGATAAAAGGGAGAATCTAACCTGTAATCATGCAGAAAGGGTCCAGTCCAGTACAGGTGGAGAACGCCTAAAATTTCTGCCTTAGTTTTACCTACAGGTCAATGGTCTTTCACCGGAAACAAGGGCCTAGCATAAAGACACCACCCGAAAGGCCTCCTTAACCCTGGACCAACACGCTTCCAGTTATCTTAATCAGTGACTGGGTTACAAATAAAGACAGTTCACCTTTAGCCTCATGTTGCCAGGTCCAGCATTAGAAACCCAGGCAAAAAAATGAGGTAGAGTCCACTCTGGATTACAGGCAAGTGAAGATCGAGCGGCGCGTGCCAATCACAGATTGTTCTACCCAGGCTGCGTGATGACACAAAAGCTCTCTATGGTGTCACTGGGCCCGTGACACACTTCCTCAACTCTAACGCATCTCAGTCTGCATGTAAGAAGCCGTCACTAATCTGCTGTTTAAAACACATTGCTCAGTCTCCTCAGAGACTCTCAAAAATTGCCAGTGCTGACTGTATTTCAAGTCATCATGGCGGGGTATTGGGAAAAGTTTTCAATTAGCAATAATCACGCCTCGGGTAAACCTCATTAGCTATGATACTGCCACTGCGCAAAGCTAACCAATTCAGTGCCTGCCAACATCTGCCCTTCCTTGGAGGAGAAATTGACTTTGAGGTGAGACACATAAGTGTCATCCAGTGGGCCGCTGAGCATTCTGGGACTTGGCATGCTAATGAGACAGGGACGATGCCTAAGTGGGCATTGTTTACCCACTGAATAGTGTTAGCATTTGAAAGAACTAAGGAGAATCTAAAGGGACAGGGCCCTAAATGTCAGATGGTTCCTCCCACAGCAGTCAAGAAAGGCCATTGGGAGCGTATGTGTTTGAACAGCTATGCTGCTAAAATAGTCCTAGGTGGAAGTATTTGGACCCTTTGTTGAAAGTTTGCTAGATAACATGCCTGAACTGGAGCCCAGGTAAGATGCCATAGACTAAGGGTTGTTGAGAAACAGTTGGTCAAGCAACCACCTTCAGCCACCATTATTTCTGGCAGATTAAAGGAGCCTGGAAAGGCGGGAGTTAGTACATTTCATTTCTCGGAGCCTGTGAGAATTCCCGGCAGATGTGCATAAAGACTGCCTTATCGGCAGCTCAAGGGCCTCATAGGTAGGTGTAAGGCACCGCCCGAACAGGGACTTGAACCCTGGACCCTCAGATTAAAAGTCTGATGCTCTACCGACTGAGCTATCCGGGCTCTGAAAGCTCTTTCTCCATAGCTGTCCAAGCTGCTTGAATCTTGACATCTATGGTGGAAAAAGACCATTCAGCCAAGGGGACCGGGTGCCTGAAAGCACAAGTATTTGGCTTGCCCAGGCTGGCCAATCGTCCTCTCCCGTTTAATTTTCTAGGACAGGTTGAAGATAAAAGGGAGAATCTAACCTGTAATCATGCAGAAAGGGTCCAGTCCAATACAGGTGGAGAACGCCTAAAATTTCTGCCTTAGTTTTACCTACAGGTCAATGGTCTTTCACCGGAAACAAGGGCCTAGCATAAAGACACCACCCGAAAGGCCTCCTTAACCCTGGACCAACACGCTTCCAGTTATCTTAATCAGTGACTGGGTTACAAATAAAGACAGTTCACCTTTAGCCTCATGTTGCCAGGTCCAGCATTAGAAACCCAGGCAAAAAAATGAGGTAGAGTCCACTCTGGATTACAGGCAAGTGAAGATCGAGCGGCGCGTGCCAATCACAGATTGTTCTACCTAGGCTGCGTGATGACACAAAAGCTCTCTATGGTGTCACTGGGCCCGTGACACACTTCCTCAACTCTAACGCATCTCAGTCTGCATGTAAGAAGCCGTCACTAATCTGCTGTTTAAAACACATTGCTCAGTCTCCTCAGAGACTCTCAAAAATTGCCAGTGCTGACTGTATTTCAAGTCATCATGGCGGGGTATTGGGAAAAGTTTTCAATTAGCAATAATCACGCCTCGGGTAAACCTCATTAGCTATGATACTGCCACTGCGCAAAGCTAACCAATTCAGTGCCTGCCAACATCTGCCCTTCCTTGGAGGAGAAATTGACTTTGAGGTGAGACACATAAGTGTCATCCAGTGGGCCGCTGAGCATTCTGGGACTTGGCATGCTAATGAGACAGGGACGATGCCTAAGTGGGCATTGTTTACCCACTGAATAGTGTTAGCATTTGAAAGAACTAAGGAGAATCTAAAGGGACAGGGCCCTAAATGTCAGATGGTTCCTCCCACAGCAGTCAAGAAAGGCCATTGGGAGCGTATGTGTTTGAACAGCTATGCTGCTAAAATAGTCCTAGGTGGAAGTATTTGGACCCTTTGTTGAAAGTTTGCTAGATAACATGCCTGAACTGGAGCCCAGGTAAGATGCCATAGACTAAGGGTTGTTGAGAAACAGTTGGTCAAGCAACCACCTTCAGCCACCATTATTTCTGGCAGATTAAAGGAGCCTGGAAAGGCGGGAGTTAGTACATTTCATTTCTCGGAGCCTGTGAGAAATCCCGGCAGATGTGCATAAAGACTGCCTTATCGGCAGCTCAAGGGCCTCATAGGTAGGTGTAAGGCACCGCCCGAACAGGGACTTGAACCCTGGACCCTCAGATTAAAAGTCTGATGCTCTACCGACTGAGCTATCCGGGCTCTGAAAGCTCTTTCTCCATAGCTGTCCAAGCTGCTTGAATCTTGACATCTATGGTGGAAAAAGACCATTCAGCCAAGGGGACCGGGTGCCTGAAAGCACAAGTATTTGGCTTGCCCAGGCTGGCCAATCGTCCTCTCCCGTTTAATTTTCTAGGACAGGTTGAAGATAAAAGGGAGAATCTAACCTGTAATCATGCAGAAAGGGTCCAGTCCAGTACAGGTGGAGAACGCCTAAAATTTCTGCCTTAGTTTTACCTACAGGTCAATGGTCTTTCACCGGAAACAAGGGCCTAGCATAAAGACACCACCCGAAAGGCCTCCTTAACCCTGGACCAACACGCTTCCAGTTATCTTAATCAGTGACTGGGTTACAAATAAAGACAGTTCACCTTTAGCCTCATGTTGCCAGGTCCAGCATTAGAAACCCAGGCAAAAAAATGAGGTAGAGTCCACTCTGGATTACAGGCAAGTGAAGATCGAGCGGCGCGTGCCAATCACAGATTGTTCTACCCAGGCTGCGTGATGACACAAAAGCTCTCTATGGTGTCACTGGGCCCGTGACACACTTCCTCAACTCTAACGCATCTCAGTCTGCATGTAAGAAGCCGTCACTAATCTGCTGTTTAAAACACATTGCTCAGTCTCCTCAGAGACTCTCAAAAATTGCCAGTGCTGACTGTATTTCAAGTCATCATGGCGGGGTATTGGGAAAAGTTTTCAATTAGCAATAATCACGCCTCGGGTAAACCTCATTAGCTATGATACTGCCACTGCGCAAAGCTAACCAATTCAGTGCCTGCCAACATCTGCCCTTCCTTGGAGGAGAAATTGACTTTGAGGTGAGACACATAAGTGTCATCCAGTGGGCCGCTGAGCATTCTGGGACTTGGCATGCTAATGAGACAGGGACGATGCCTAAGTGGGCATTGTTTACCCACTGAATAGTGTTAGCATTTGAAAGAACTAAGGAGAATCTAAAGGGACAGGGCCCTAAATGTCAGATGGTTCCTCCCACAGCAGTCAAGAAAGGCCATTGGGAGCGTATGTGTTTGAACAGCTATGCTGCTAAAATAGTCCTAGGTGGAAGTATTTGGACCCTTTGTTGAAAGTTTGCTAGATAACATGCCTGAACTGGAGCCCAGGTAAGATGCCATAGACTAAGGGTTGTTGAGAAACAGTTGATCAAGCAACCACCTTCAGCCACCATTATTTCTGGCAGATTAAAGGAGCCTGGAAAGGCGGGAGTTAGTACATTTCATTTCTCGGAGCCTGTGAGAATTCCCGGCAGATGGGCATAAAGACTGCCTTATCGGCAGCTCGAGGGCCTCATAGGTAGGTGTAAGGCACCGCCCGAACAGGGACTTGAACCCTGGACCCTCAGATTAAAAGTCTGATGCTCTACCGACTGAGCTATCCGGGCTCTGAAAGCTCTTTCTCCATAGCTGTCCAAGCTGCTTGAATCTTGACATCTATGGTGGAAAAAGACCATTCAGCCAAGGGGACCGGGTGCCTGAAAGCACAAGTATTTGGCTTGCCCAGGCTGGCCAATCGTCCTCTCCCGTTTAATTTTCTAGGACAGGTTGAAGATAAAAGGGAGAATCTAACCTGTAATCATGCAGAAAGGGTCCAGTCCAGTACAGGTGGAGAACGCCTAAAATTTCTGCCTTAGTTTTACCTACAGGTCAATGGTCTTTCACCGGAAACAAGGGCCTAGCATAAAGACACCACCCGAAAGGCCTCCTTAACCCTGGACCAACACGCTTCCAGTTATCTTAATCAGTGACTGGGTTACAAATAAAGACAGTTCACCTTTAGCCTCATGTTGCCAGGTCCAGCATTAGAAACCCAGGCAAAAAAATGAGGTAGAGTCCACTCTGGATTACAGGCAAGTGAAGATCGAGCGGCGCGTGCCAATCACAGATTGTTCTACCCAGGCTGCGTGATGACACAAAAGCTCTCTATGGTGTCACTGGGCCCGTGACACACTTCCTCAACTCTAACGCATCTCAGTCTGCATGTAAGAAGCCGTCACTAATCTGCTGTTTAAAACACATTGCTCAGTCTCCTCAGAGACTCTCAAAAATTGCCAGTGCTGACTGTATTTCAAGTCATCATGGCGGGGTATTGGGAAAAGTTTTCAATTAGCAATAATCACGCCTCGGGTAAACCTCATTAGCTATGATACTGCCACTGCGCAAAGCTAACCAATTCAGTGCCTGCCAACATCTGCCCTTCCTTGGAGGAGAAATTGACTTTGAGGTGAGACACATAAGTGTCATCCAGTGGGCCGCTGAGAATTCTGGGACTTGGCATGCTAATGAGACAGGGACGATGCCTAAGTGGGCATTGTTTACCCACTGAATAGTGTTAGCATTTGAAAGAACTAAGGAGAATCTAAAGGGACAGGGCCCTAAATGTCAGATGGTTCCTCCCACAGCAGTCAAGAAAGGCCATTGGGAGCGTATGTGTTTGAACAGCTATGCTGCTAAAATAGTCCTAGGTGGAAGTATTTGGACCCTTTGTTGAAAGTTTGCTAGATAACATGCCTGAACTGGAGCCCAGGTAAGATGCCATAGACTAAGGGTTGTTGAGAAACAGTTGGTCAAGCAACCACCTTCAGCCACCATTATTTCTGGCAGATTAAAGGAGCCTGGAAAGGCGGGAGTTAGTACATTTCATTTCTCGGAGCCTGTGAGAATTCCCGGCAGATGTGCATAAAGACTGCCTTATCGGCAGCTCAAGGGCCTCATAGGTAGGTGTAAGGCACCGCCCGAACAGGGACTTGAACCCTGGACCCTCAGATTAAAAGTCTGATGCTCTACCGACTGAGCTATCCGGGCTCTGAAAGCTCTTTCTCCATAGCTGTCCAAGCTGCTTGAATCTTGACATCTATGGTGGAAAAAGACCATTCAGCCAAGGGGACCGGGTGCCTGAAAGCACAAGTATTTGGCTTGCCCAGGCTGGCCAATCGTCCTCTCCCGTTTAATTTTCTAGGACAGGTTGAAGATAAAAGGGAGAATCTAACCTGTAATCATGCAGAAAGGGTCCAGTCCAGTACAGGTGGAGAACGCCTAAAATTTCTGCCTTAGTTTTACCTACAGGTCAATGGTCTTTCACCGGAAACAAGGGCCTAGCATAAAGACACCACCCGAAAGGCCTCCTTAACCCTGGACCAACACGCTTCCAGTTATCTTAATCAGTGACTGGGTTACAAATAAAGACAGTTCACCTTTAGCCTCATGTTGCCAGGTCCAGCATTAGAAACCCAGGCAAAAAAATGAGGTAGAGTCCACTCTGGATTACAGGCAAGTGAAGATCGAGCGGCGCGTGCCAATCACAGATTGTTCTACCCAGGCTGCGTGATGACACAAAAGCTCTCTATGGTGTCACTGGGCCCGTGACACACTTCCTCAACTCTAACGCATCTCAGTCTGCATGTAAGAAGCCGTCACTAATCTGCTGTTTAAAACACATTGCTCAGTCTCCTCAGAGACTCTCAAAAATTGCCAGTGCTGACTGTATTTCAAGTCATCATGGCGGGGTATTGGGAAAAGTTTTCAATTAGCAATAATCACGCCTCGGGTAAACCTCATTAGCTATGATACTGCCACTGCGCAAAGCTAACCAATTCAGTGCCTGCCAACATCTGCCCTTCCTTGGAGGAGAAATTGACTTTGAGGTGAGACACATAAGTGTCATCCAGTGGGCCGCTGAGCATTCTGGGACTTGGCATGCTAATGAGACAGGGACGATGCCTAAGTGGGCATTGTTTACCCACTGAATAGTGTTAGCATTTGAAAGAACTAAGGAGAATCTAAAGGGACAGGGCCCTAAATGTCAGATGGTTCCTCCCACAGCAGTCAAGAAAGGCCATTGGGAGCGTATGTGTTTGAACAGCTATGCTGCTAAAATAGTCCTAGGTGGAAGTATTTGGACCCTTTGTTGAAAGTTTGCTAGATAACATGCCTGAACTGGAGCCCAGGTAAGATGCCATAGACTAAGGGTTGTTGAGAAACAGTTGGTCAAGCAACCACCTTCAGCCACCATTATTTCTGGCAGATTAAAGGAGCCTGGAAAGGCGGGAGTTAGTACATTTCATTTCTCGGAGCCTGTGAGAAATCCCGGCAGATGTGCATAAAGACTGCCTTATCGGCAGCTCAAGGGCCTCATAGGTAGGTGTAAGGCACCGCCCGAACAGGGACTTGAACCCTGGACCCTCAGATTAAAAGTCTGATGCTCTACCGACTGAGCTATCCGGGCTCTGAAAGCTCTTTCTCCATAGCTGTCCAAGCTGCTTGAATCTTGACATCTATGGTGGAAAAAGACCATTCAGCCAAGGGGACCGGGTGCCTGAAAGCACAAGTATTTGGCTTGCCCAGGCTGGCCAATCGTCCTCTCCCGTTTAATTTTCTAGGACAGGTTGAAGATAAAAGGGAGAATCTAACCTGTAATCATGCAGAAAGGGTCCAGTCCAGTACAGGTGGAGAACGCCTAAAATTTCTGCCTTAGTTTTACCTACAGGTCAATGGTCTTTCACCGGAAACAAGGGCCTAGCATAAAGACACCACCCGAAAGGCCTCCTTAACCCTGGACCAACACGCTTCCAGTTATCTTAATCAGTGACTGGGTTACAAATAAAGACAGTTCACCTTTAGCCTCATGTTGCCAGGTCCAGCATTAGAAACCCAGGCAAAAAAATGAGGTAGAGTCCACTCTGGATTACAGGCAAGTGAAGATCGAGCGGCGCGTGCCAATCACAGATTGTTCTACCCAGGCTGCGTGATGACACAAAAGCTCTCTATGGTGTCACTGGGCCCGTGACACACTTCCTCAACTCTAACGCATCTCAGTCTGCATGTAAGAAGCCGTCACTAATCTGCTGTTTAAAACACATTGCTCAGTCTCCTCAGAGACTCTCAAAAATTGCCAGTGCTGACTGTATTTCAAGTCATCATGGCGGGGTATTGGGAAAAGTTTTCAATTAGCAATAATCACGCCTCGGGTAAACCTCATTAGCTATGATACTGCCACTGCGCAAAGCTAACCAATTCAGTGCCTGCCAACATCTGCCCTTCCTTGGAGGAGAAATTGACTTTGAGGTGAGACACATAAGTGTCATCCAGTGGGCCGCTGAGCATTCTGGGACTTGGCATGCTAATGAGACAGGGACGATGCCTAAGTGGGCATTGTTTACCCACTGAATAGTGTTAGCATTTGAAAGAACTAAGGAGAATCTAAAGGGACAGGGCCCTAAATGTCAGATGGTTCCTCCCACAGCAGTCAAGAAAGGCCATTGGGAGCGTATGTGTTTGAACAGCTATGCTGCTAAAATAGTCCTAGGTGGAAGTATTTGGACCCTTTGTTGAAAGTTTGCTAGATAACATGCCTGAACTGGAGCCCAGGTAAGATGCCATAGACTAAGGGTTGTTGAGAAACAGTTGGTCAAGCAACCACCTTCAGCCACCATTATTTCTGGCAGATTAAAGGAGCCTGGAAAGGCGGGAGTTAGTACATTTCATTTCTCGGAGCCTGTGAGAATTCCCGGCAGATGGGCATAAAGACTGCCTTATCGGCAGCTCAAGGGCCTCATAGGTAGGTGTAAGGCACCGCCCGAACAGGGACTTGAACCCTGGACCCTCAGATTAAAAGTCTGATGCTCTACCGACTGAGCTATCCGGGCTCTGAAAGCTCTTTCTCCATAGCTGTCCAAGCTGCTTGAATCTTGACATCTATGGTGGAAAAAGACCATTCAGCCAAGGGGACCGGGTGCCTGAAAGCACAAGTATTTGGCTTGCCCAGGCTGGCCAATCGTCCTCTCCCGTTTAATTTTCTAGGACAGGTTGAAGATAAAAGGGAGAATCTAACCTGTAATCATGCAGAAAGGGTCCAGTCCAGTACAGGTGGAGAACGCCTAAAATTTCTGCCTTAGTTTTACCTACAGGTCAATGGTCTTTCACCGGAAACAAGGGCCTAGCATAAAGACACCACCCGAAAGGCCTCCTTAACCCTGGACCAACACGCTTCCAGTTATCTTAATCAGTGACTGGGTTACAAATAAAGACAGTTCACCTTTAGCCTCATGTTGCCAGGTCCAGCATTAGAAACCCAGGCAAAAAAATGAGGTAGAGTCCACTCTGGATTACAGGCAAGTGAAGATCGAGCGGCGCGTGCCAATCACAGATTGTTCTACCCAGGCTGCGTGATGACACAAAAGCTCTCTATGGTGTCACTGGGCCCGTGACACACTTCCTCAACTCTAACGCATCTCAGTCTGCATGTAAGAAGCCGTCACTAATCTGCTGTTTAAAACACATTGCTCAGTCTCCTCAGAGACTCTCAAAAATTGCCAGTGCTGACTGTATTTCAAGTCATCATGGCGGGGTATTGGGAAAAGTTTTCAATTAGCAATAATCACGCCTCGGGTAAACCTCATTAGCTATGATACTGCCACTGCGCAAAGCTAACCAATTCAGTGCCTGCCAACATCTGCCCTTCCTTGGAGGAGAAATTGACTTTGAGGTGAGACACATAAGTGTCATCCAGTGGGCCGCTGAGCATTCTGGGACTTGGCATGCTAATGAGACAGGGACGATGCCTAAGTGGGCATTGTTTACCCACTGAATAGTGTTAGCATTTGAAAGAACTAAGGAGAATCTAAAGGGACAGGGCCCTAAATGTCAGATGGTTCCTCCCACAGCAGTCAAGAAAGGCCATTGGGAGCGTATGTGTTTGAACAGCTATGCTGCTAAAATAGTCCTAGGTGGAAGTATTTGGACCCTTTGTTGAAAGTTTGCTAGATAACATGGCTGAACTGGAGCCCAGGTAAGATGCCATAGACTAAGGGTTGTTGAGAAACAGTTGGTCAAGCAACCACCTTCAGCCACCATTATTTCTGGCAGATTAAAGGAGCCTGGAAAGGCGGGAGTTAGTACATTTCATTTCTCGGAGCCTGTGAGAATTCCCGGCAGATGGGCATAAAGACTGCCTTATCGGCAGCTCAAGGGCCTCATAGGTAGGTGTAAGGCACCGCCCGAACAGGGACTTGAACCCTGGACCCTCAGATTAAAAGTCTGATGCTCTACCGACTGAGCTATCCGGGCTCTGAAAGCTCTTTCTCCATAGCTGTCCAAGCTGCTTGAATCTTGACATCTATGGTGGAAAAAGACCATTCAGCCAAGGGGACCGGGTGCCTGAAAGCACAAGTATTTGGCTTGCCCAGGCTGGCCAATCGTCCTCTCCCGTTTAATTTTCTAGGACAGGTTGAAGATAAAAGGGAGAATCTAACCTGTAATCATGCAGAAAGGGTCCAGTCCAGTACAGGTGGAGAACGCCTAAAATTTCTGCCTTAGTTTTACCTACAGGTCAATGGTCTTTCACCGGAAACAAGGGCCTAGCATAAAGACACCACCCGAAAGGCCTCCTTAACCCTGGACCAACACGCTTCCAGTTATCTTAATCAGTGACTGGGTTACAAATAAAGACAGTTCACCTTTAGCCTCATGTTGCCAGGTCCAGCATTAGAAACCAAGGCAAAAAAATGAGGTAGAGTCCACTCTGGATTACAGGCAAGTGAAGATCGAGCGGCGCGTGCCAATCACAGATTGTTCTACCCAGGCTGCGTGATGACGACACAAAAGCTCTCTATGGTGTCACTGGGCCCTTGACACACTTCCTCAACTCTAACGCATCTCAGTCTGCATGTAAGAAGCCGTCACTAATCTGCTGTTTAAAACACATTGCTCAGTCTCCTCAGAGACTCTCAAAAATTGCCAGTGCTGACTGTATTTCAAGTCATCATGGCGGGGTATTGGGAAAAGTTTTCAATTAGCAATAATCACGCCTCGGGTAAACCTCATTAGCTATGATACTGCCACTGCGCAAAGCTAACCAATTCAGTGCCTGCCAACATCTGCCCTTCCTTGGAGGAGAAATTGACTTTGAGGTGAGACACATAAGTGTCATCCAGTGGGCCGCTGAGCATTCTGGGACTTGGCATGCTAATGAGACAGGGACGATGCCTAAGTGGGCATTGTTTACCCACTGAATAGTGTTAGCATTTGAAAGAACTAAGGAGAATCTAAAGGGACAGGGCCCTAAATGTCAGATGGTTCCTCCCACAGCAGTCAAGAAAGGCCATTGGGAGCGTATGTGTTTGAACAGCTATGCTGCTAAAATAGTCCTAGGTGGAAGTATTTGGACCCTTTGTTGAAAGTTTGCTAGATAACATGCCTGAACTGGAGCCCAGGTAAGATGCCATAGACTAAGGGTTGTTGAGAAACAGTTGGTCAAGCAACCACCTTCAGCCACCATTATTTCTGGCAGATTAAAGGAGCCTGGAAAGGCGGGAGTTAGTACATTTCATTTCTCGGAGCCTGTGAGAATTCCCGGCAGATGTGCATAAAGACTGCCTTATCGGCAGCTCAAGGGCCTCATAGGTAGGTGTAAGGCACCGCCCGAACAGGGACTTGAACCCTGGACCCTCAGATTAAAAGTCTGATGCTCTACCGACTGAGCTATCCGGGCTCTGAAAGCTCTTTCTCCATAGCTGTCCAAGCTGCTTGAATCTTGACATCTATGGTGGAAAAAGACCATTCAGCCAAGGGGACCGGGTGCCTAAAAGCACAAGTATTTGGCTTGCCCAGGCTGGCCAATCGTCCTCTCCCGTTTAATTTTCTAGGACAGGTTGAAGATAAAAGGGAGAATCTAACCTGTAATCATGCAGAAAGGGTCCAGTCCAATACAGGTGGAGAACGCCTAAAATTTCTGCCTTAGTTTTACCTACAGGTCAATGGTCTTTC
The DNA here is from genome assembly GCA_037952925.1 of Lithobates clamitans. Classification (NCBI taxonomy): domain Eukaryota; kingdom Metazoa; phylum Chordata; class Amphibia; order Anura; family Ranidae; genus Lithobates; species Lithobates clamitans. Next base: position 1,874,225 of record JBBGZY010001301.1, read on the forward strand.
ACCGGAAACAAGGGCCTAGCATAAAGACACCACCCAAAAGGCCTCCTTAACCCTGGACCAACACGCTTCCAGTTATCTTAATCAGTGACTGGGTTACAAATAAAGACAGTTCACCTTTAGCCTCATGTTGCCAGGTCCAGCATTAGAAACCCAGGCAAAAAAATGAGGTAGAGTCCACTCTGGATTACAGGCAAGTGAAGATCGAGCGGCGCGTGCCAATCACAGATTGTTCTACCCAGGCTGCGTGATGACACAAAAGCTCTCTATGGTGTCACTGGGCCCGTGACACACTTCCTCAACTCTAACGCATCTCAGTCTGCATGTAAGAAGCCGTCACTAATCTGCTGTTTAAAACACATTGCTCAGTCTCCTCAGAGACTCTCAAAAATTGCCAGTGCTGACTGTATTTCAAGTCATCATGGCGGGGTATTGGGAAAAGTTTTCAATTAGCAATAATCACGCCTCGGGTAAACCTCATTAGCTATGATACTGCCACTGCGCAAAGCTAACCAATTCAGTGCCTGCCAACATCTGCCCTTCCTTGGAGGAGAAATTGACTTTGAGGTGAGACACATAAGTGTCATCCAGTGGGCCGCTGAGCATTCTGGGACTTGGCATGCTAATGAGACAGGGACGATGCCTAAGTGGGCATTGTTTACCCACTGAATAGTGTTAGCATTTGAAAGAACTAAGGAGAATCTAAAGGGACAGGGCCCTAAATGTCAGATGGTTCCTCCCACAGCAGTCAAGAAAGGCCATTGGGAGCGTATGTGTTTGAACAGCTATGCTGCTAAAATAGTCCTAGGTGGAAGTATTTGGACCCTTTGTTGAAAGTTTGCTAGATAACATGCCTGAACTGGAGCCCAGGTAAGATGCCATAGACTAAGGGTTGTTGAGAAACAGTTGGTCAAGCAACCACCTTCAGCCACCATTATTTCTGGCAGATTAAAGGAGCCTGGAAAGGCGGGAGTTAGTACATTTCATTTCTCGGAGCCTGTGAGAATTCCCGGCAGATGTGCATAAAGACTGCCTTATCGGCAGCTCAAGGGCCTCATAGGTAGGTGTAAGGCACCGCCCGAACAGGGACTTGAACCCTGGACCCTCAGATTAAAAGTCTGATGCTCTACCGACTGAGCTATCCAGGCTCTGAAAGCTCTTTCTCCATAGCTGTCCAAGCTGCTTGAATCTTGACATCTATGGTGGAAAAAGACCATTCAGCCAAGGGGACCGGGTGCCTGAAAGCACAAGTATTTGGCTTGCCCAGGCTGGCCAATCGTCCTCTCCCGTTTAATTTTCTAGGACAGGTTGAAGATAAAAGGGAGAATCTAACCTGTAATCATGCAGAAAGGGTCCAGTCCAGTACAGGTGGAGAACGCCTAAAATTTCTGCCTTAGTTTTACCTACAGGTCAATGGTCTTTCACCGGAAACAAGGGCCTAGCATAAAGACACCACCCGAAAGGCCTCCTTAACCCTGGACCAACACGCTTCCAGTTATCTTAATCAGTGACTGGGTTACAAATAAAGACAGTTCACCTTTAGCCTCATGTTGCCAGGTCCAGCATTAGAAACCCAGGCAAAAAAATGAGGTAGAGTCCACTCTGGATTACAGGCAAGTGAAGATCGAGCGGCGCGTGCCAATCACAGATTGTTCTACCCAGGCTGCGTGATGACACAAAAGCTCTCTATGGTGTCACTGGGCCCGTGACACACTTCCTCAACTCTAACGCATCTCAGTCTGCATGTAAGAAGCCGTCACTAATCTGCTGTTTAAAACACATTGCTCAGTCTCCTCAGAGACTCTCAAAAATTGCCAGTGCTGACTGTATTTCAAGTCATCATGGCGGGGTATTGGGAAAAGTTTTCAATTAGCAATAATCACGCCTCGGGTAAACCTCATTAGCTATGATACTGCCACTGCGCAAAGCTAACCAATTCAGTGCCTGCCAACATCTGCCCTTCCTTGGAGGAGAAATTGACTTTGAGGTGAGACACATAAGTGTCATCCAGTGGGCCGCTGAGCATTCTGGGACTTGGCATGCTAATGAGACAGGGACGATGCCTAAGTGGGCATTGTTTACCCACTGAATAGTGTTAGCATTTGAAAGAACTAAGGAGAATCTAAAGGGACAGGGCCCTAAATGTCAGATGGTTCCTCCCACAGCAGTCAAGAAAGGCCATTGGGAGCGTATGTGTTTGAACAGCTATGCTGCTAAAATAGTCCTAGGTGGAAGTATTTGGACCCTTTGTTGAAAGTTTGCTAGATAACATGCCTGAACTGGAGCCCAGGTAAGATGCCATAGACTAAGGGTTGTTGAGAAACAGTTGGTCAAGCAACCACCTTCAGCCACCATTATTTCTGGCAGATTAAAGGAGCCTGGAAAGGCGGGAGTTAGTACATTTCATTTCTCGGAGCCTGTGAGAATTCCCGGCAGATGGGCATAAAGACTGCCTTATCGGCAGCTCAAGGGCCTCATAGGTAGGTGTAAGGCACCGCCCGAACAGGGACTTGAACCCTGGACCCTCAGATTAAAAGTCTGATGCTCCACCGACTGAGCTATCCGGGCTCTGAAAGCTCTTTCTCCATAGCTGTCCAAGCTGCTTGAATCTTGACATCTATGGTGGAAAAAGACCATTCAGCCAAGGGGACCGGGTGCCTGAAAGCACAAGTATTTGGCTTGCCCAGGCTGGCCAATCGTCCTCTCCCGTTTAATTTTCTAGGACAGGTTGAAGATAAAAGGGAGAATCTAACCTGTAATCATGCAGAAAGGGTCCAGTCCAGTACAGGTGGAGAACGCCTAAAATTTCTGCCTTAGTTTTACCTACAGGTCAATGGTCTTTCACCGGAAACAAGGGCCTAGCATAAAGACACCACCCGAAAGGCCTCCTTAACCCTGGACCAACACGCTTCCAGTTATCTTAATCAGTGACTGGGTTACAAATAAAGACAGTTCACCTTTAGCCTCATGTTGCCAGGTCCAGCATTAGAAACCCAGGCAAAAAAATGAGGTAGAGTCCACTCTGGATTACAGGCAAGTGAAGATCGAGCGGCGCGTGCCAATCACAGATTGTTCTACCCAGGCTGCGTGATGACACAAAAGCTCTCTATGGTGTCACTGGGCCCGTGACACACTTCCTCAACTCTAACGCATCTCAGTCTGCATGTAAGAAGCCGTCACTAATCTGCTGTTTAAAACACATTGCTCAGTCTCCTCAGAGACTCTCAAAAATTGCCAGTGCTGACTGTATTTCAAGTCATCATGGCGGGGTATTGGGAAAAGTTTTCAATTAGCAATAATCACGCCTCGGGTAAACCTCATTAGCTATGATACTGCCACTGCGCAAAGCTAACCAATTCAGTGCCTGCCAACATCTGCCCTTCCTTGGAGGAGAAATTGACTTTGAGGTGAGACACATAAGTGTCATCCAGTGGGCCGCTGAGCATTCTGGGACTTGGCATGCTAATGAGACAGGGACGATGCCTAAGTGGGCATTGTTTACCCACTGAATAGTGTTAGCATTTGAAAGAACTAAGGAGAATCTAAAGGGACAGGGCCCTAAATGTCAGATGGTTCCTCCCACAGCAGTCAAGAAAGGCCATTGGGAGCGTATGTGTTTGAACAGCTATGCTGCTAAAATAGTCCTAGGTGGAAGTATTTGGACCCTTTGTTGAAAGTTTGCTAGATAACATGCCTGAACTGGAGCCCAGGTAAGATGCCATAGACTAAGGGTTGTTGAGAAACAGTTGGTCAAGCAACCACCTTCAGCCACCATTATTTCTGGCAGATTAAAGGAGCCTGGAAAGGCGGGAGTTAGTACATTTCATTTCTCGGAGCCTGTGAGAATTCCCGGCAGATGGGCATAAAGACTGCCTTATCGGCAGCTCAAGGGCCTCATAGGTAGGTGTAAGGCACCGCCCGAACAGGGACTTGAACCCTGGACCCTCAGATTAAAAGTCTGATGCTCTACCGACTGAGCTATCCGGGCTCTGAAAGCTCTTTCTCCATAGCTGTCCAAGCTGCTTGAATCTTGACATCTATGGTGGAAAAAGACCATTCAGCCAAGGGGACCGGGTGCCTGAAAGCACAAGTATTTGGCTTGCCCAGGCTGGCCAATCGTCCTCTCCCGTTTAATTTTCTAGGACAGGTTGAAGATAAAAGGGAGAATCTAACCTGTAATCATGCAGAAAGGGTCCAGTCCAGTACAGGTGGAGAACGCCTAAAATTTCTGCCTTAGTTTTACCTACAGGTCAATGGTCTTTCACCGGAAACAAGGGCCTAGCATAAAGACACCACCCGAAAGGCCTCCTTAACCCTGGACCAACACGCTTCCAGTTATCTTAATCAGTGACTGGGTTACAAATAAAGACAGTTCACCTTTAGCCTCATGTTGCCAGGTCCAGCATTAGAAACCCAGGCAAAAAAATGAGGTAGAGTCCACTCTGGATTACAGGCAAGTGAAGATCGAGCGGCGCGTGCCAATCACAGATTGTTCTACCCAGGCTGCGTGATGACACAAAAGCTCTCTATGGTGTCACTGGGCCCGTGACACACTTCCTCAACTCTAACGCATCTCAGTCTGCATGTAAGAAGCCGTCACTAATCTGCTGTTTAAAACACATTGCTCAGTCTCCTCAGAGACTCTCAAAAATTGCCAGTGCTGACTGTATTTCAAGTCATCATGGCGGGGTATTGGGAAAAGTTTTCAATTAGCAATAATCACGCCTCGGGTAAACCTCATTAGCTATGATACTGCCACTGCGCAAAGCTAACCAATTCAGTGCCTGCCAACATCTGCCCTTCCTTGGAGGAGAAATTGACTTTGAGGTGAGACACATAAGTGTCATCCAGTGGGCCGCTGAGCATTCTGGGACTTGGCATGCTAATGAGACAGGGACGATGCCTAAGTGGGCATTGTTTACCCACTGAATAGTGTTAGCATTTGAAAGAACTAAGGAGAATCTAAAGGGACAGGGCCCTAAATGTCAGATGGTTCCTCCCACAGCAGTCAAGAAAGGCCATTGGGAGCGTATGTGTTTGAACAGCTATGCTGCTAAAATAGTCCTAGGTGGAAGTATTTGGACCCTTTGTTGAAAGTTTGCTAGATAACATGCCTGAACTGGAGCCCAGGTAAGATGCCATAGACTAAGGGTTGTTGAGAAACAGTTGGTCAAGCAACCACCTTCAGCCACCATTATTTCTGGCAGATTAAAGGAGCCTGGAAAGGCGGGAGTTAGTACATTTCATTTCTCGGAGCCTGTGAGAATTCCCGGCAGATGTGCATAAAGACTGCCTTATCGGCAGCTCAAGGGCCTCATAGGTAGGTGTAAGGCACCGCCCGAACAGGGACTTGAACCCTGGACCCTCAGATTAAAAGTCTGATGCTCTACCGACTGAGCTATCCGGGCTCTGAAAGCTCTTTCTCCATAGCTGTCCAAGCTGCTTGAATCTTGACATCTATGGTGGAAAAAGACTATTCAGCCAAAGGGACCGGGTGCCTGAAAGCACAAGTATTTGGCTTGCCCAGGCTGGCCAATCGTCCTCTCCCGTTTAATTTTCTAGGACAGGTTGAAGATAAAAGGGAGAATCTAACCTGTAATCATGCAGAAAGGGTCCAGTCCAGTACAGGTGGAGAACGCCTAAAATTTCTGCCTTAGTTTTACCTACAGGTCAATGGTCTTTCACCGGAAACAAGGGCCTAGCATAAAGACACCACCCGAAAGGCCTCCTTAACCCTGGACCAACACGCTTCCAGTTATCTTAATCAGTGACTGGGTTACAAATAAAGACAGTTCACCTTTAGCCTCATGTTGCCAGGTCCAGCATTAGAAACCCAGGCAAAAAAATGAGGTAGAGTCCACTATGGATTACAGGCAAGTGAAGATCGAGCGGCGCGTGCCAATCACAGATTGTTCTACCCAGGCTGCGTGATGACACAAAAGCTCTCTATGGTGTCACTGGGCCCGTGACACACTTCCTCAACTCTAACGCATCTCAGTCTGCATGTAAGAAGCCGTCACTAATCTGCTGTTTAAAACACATTGCTCAGTCTCCTCAGAGACTCTCAAAAATTGCCAGTGCTGACTGTATTTCAAGTCATCATGGCGGGGTATTGGGAAAAGTTTTCAATTAGCAATAATCACGCCTCGGGTAAACCTCATTAGCTATGATACTGCCACTGCGCAAAGCTAACCAATTCAGTGCCTGCCAACATCTGCCCTTCCTTGGAGGAGAAATTGACTTTGAGGTGAGACACATAAGTGTCATCCAGTGGGCCGCTGAGCATTCTGGGACTTGGCATGCTAATGAGACAGGGACGATGCCTAAGTGGGCATTGTTTACCCACTGAATAGTGTTAGCATTTGAAAGAACTAAGGAGAATCTAAAGGGACAGGGCCCTAAATGTCAGATGGTTCCTCCCACAGCAGTCAAGAAAGGCCATTGGGAGCGTATGTGTTTGAACAGCTATGCTGCTAAAATAGTCCTAGGTGGAAGTATTTGGACCCTTTGTTGAAAGTTTGCTAGATAACATGCCTGAACTGGAGCCCAGGTAAGATGCCATAGACTAAGGGTTGTTGAGAAACAGTTGGTCAAGCAACCACCTTCAGCCACCATTATTTCTGGCAGATTAAAGGAGCCTGGAAAGGCGGGAGTTAGTACATTTCATTTCTCGGAGCCTGTGAGAATTCCCGGCAGATGGGCATAAAGACTGCCTTATCGGCAGCTCAAGGGCCTCATAGGTAGGTGTAAGGCACCGCCCGAACAGGGACTTGAACCCTGGACCCTCAGATTAAAAGTCTGATGCTCTACCGACTGAGCTATCCGGGCTCTGAAAGCTCTTTCTCCATAGCTGTCCAAGCTGCTTGAATCTTGACATCTATGGTGGAAAAAGACCATTCAGCCAAGGGGACCGGGTGCCTGAAAGCACAAGTATTTGGCTTGCCCAGGCTGGCCAATCGTCCTCTCCCGTTTAATTTTCTAGGACAGGTTGAAGATAAAAGGGAGAATCTAACCTGTAATCATGCAGAAAGGGTCCAGTCCAGTACAGGTGGAGAACGCCTAAAATTTCTGCCTTAGTTTTACCTACAGGTCAATGGTCTTTCACCGGAAACAAGGGCCTAGCATAAAGACACCACCCGAAAGGCCTCCTTAACCCTGGACCAACACGCTTCCAGTTATCTTAATCAGTGACTGGGTTACAAATAAAGACAGTTCACCTTTAGCCTCATGTTGCCAGGTCCAGCATTAGAAACCCAGGCAAAAAAATGAGGTAGAGTCCACTCTGGATTACAGGCAAGTGAAGATCGAGCGGCGCGTGCCAATCACAGATTGTTCTACCCAGGCTGCGTGATGACACAAAAGCTCTCTATGGTGTCACTGGGCCCGTGACACACTTCCTCAACTCTAACGCATCTCAGTCTGCATGTAAGAAGCCGTCACTAATCTGCTGTTTAAAACACATTGCTCAGTCTCCTCAGAGACTCTCAAAAATTGCCAGTGCTGACTGTATTTCAAGTCATCATGGCGGGGTATTGGGAAAAGTTTTCAATTAGCAATAATCACGCCTCGGGTAAACCTCATTAGCTATGATACTGCCACTGTGCAAAGCTAACCAATTCAGTGCCTGCCAACATCTGCCCTTCCTTGGAGGAGAAATTGACTTTGAGGTGAGACACATAAGTGTCATCCAGTGGGCCGCTGAGCATTCTGGGACTTGGCATGCTAATGAGACAGGGACGATGCCTAAGTGGGCATTGTTTACCCACTGAATAGTGTTAGCATTTGAAAGAACTAAGGAGAATCTAAAGGGACAGGGCCCTAAATGTCAGATGGTTCCTCCCACAGCAGTCAAGAAAGGCCATTGGGAGCGTATGTGTTTGAACAGCTATGCTGCTAAAATAGTCCTAGGTGGAAGTATTTGGACCCTTTGTTGAAAGTTTGCTAGATAACATGCCTGAACTGGAGCCCAGGTAAGATGCCATAGACTAAGGGTTGTTGAGAAACAGTTGGTCAAGCAACCACCTTCAGCCACCATTATTTCTGGCAGATTAAAGGAGCCTGGAAAGGCGGGAGTTAGTACATTTCATTTCTCGGAGCCTGTGAGAATTCCCGGCAGATGTGCATAAAGACTGCCTTATCGGCAGCTCAAGGGCCTCATAGGTAGGTGTAAGGCACCGCCCGAACAGGGACTTGAACCCTGGACCCTCAGATTAAAAGTCTGATGCTCTACCGACTGAGCTATCCGGGCTCTGAAAGCTCTTTCTCCATAGCTGTCCAAGCTGCTTGAATCTTGACATCTATGGTGGAAAAAGACCATTCAGCCAAGGGGACCGGGTGCCTGAAAGCACAAGTATTTGGCTTGCCCAGGCTGGCCAATCGTCCTCTCCCGTTTAATTTTCTAGGACAGGTTGAAGATAAAAGGGAGAATCTAACCTGTAATCATGCAGAAAGGGTCCAGTCCAGTACAGGTGGAGAACGCCTAAAATTTCTGCCTTAGTTTTACCTACAGGTCAATGGTCTTTCACTGGAAACAAGGGCCTAGCATAAAGACACCACCCGAAAGGCCTCCTTAACCCTGGACCAACACGCTTCCAGTTATCTTAATCAGTGACTGGGTTACAAATAAAGACAGTTCACCTTTAGCCTCATGTTGCCAGGTCCAGCATTAGAAACCCAGGCAAAAAAATGAGGTAGAGTCCACTCTGGATTACAGGCAAGTGAAGATCGAGCGGCGCGTGCCAATCACAGATTGTTCTACCCAGGCTGCGTGATGACACAAAAGCTCTCTATGGTGTCACTGGGCCCGTGACACACTTCCTCAACTCTAACGCATCTCAGTCTGCATGTAAGAAGCCGTCACTAATCTGCTGTTTAAAACACATTGCTCAGTCTCCTCAGAGACTCTCAAAAATTGCCAGTGCTGACTGTATTTCAAGTCATCATGGCGGGGTATTGGGAAAAGTTTTCAATTAGCAATAATCACGCCTCGGGTAAACCTCATTAGCTATGATACTGCCACTGCGCAAAGCTAACCAATTCAGTGCCTGCCAACATCTGCCCTTCCTTGGAGGAGAAATTGACTTTGAGGTGAGACACATAAGTGTCATCCAGTGGGCCGCTGAGCATTCTGGGACTTGGCATGCTAATGAGACAGGGACGATGCCTAAGTGGGCATTGTTTACCCACTGAATAGTGTTAGCATTTGAAAGAACTAAGGAGAATCTAAAGGGACAGGGCCCTAAATGTCAGATGGTTCCTCCCACAGCAGTCAAGAAAGGCCATTGGGAGCGTATGTGTTTGAACAGCTATGCTGCTAAAATAGTCCTAGGTGGAAGTATTTGGACCCTTTGTTGAAAGTTTGCTAGATAACATGCCTGAACTGGAGCCCAGGTAAGATGCCATAGACTAAGGGTTGTTGAGAAACAGTTGGTCAAGCAACCACCTTCAGCCACCATTATTTCTGGCAAATTAAAGGAGCCTGAAAAGGAGTTAGTACATTTCATTTCTCGGAGCCTGTGAGAATTCCCGGCAGATGGGCATAAAGACTGCCTTATCGGCAGCTCAAGGGCCTCATAGGTAGGTGTAAGGCACCGCCCGAACAGGGACTTGAACCCTGGACCCTCAGATTAAAAGTCTGATGCTCTACCGACTGAGCTATCCGGGCTCTGAAAGCTCTTTCTCCATAGCTGTCCAAGCTGCTTGAATCTTGACATCTATGGTGGAAAAAGACCATTCAGCCAAGGGGACCGGGTGCCTGAAAGCACAAGTATTTGGCTTGCCCAGGCTGGCCAATCGTCCTCTCCCGTTTAATTTTCTAGGACAGGTTGAAGATAAAAGGGAGAATCTAACCTGTAATCATGCAGAAAGGGTCCAGTCCAGTACAGGTGGAGAACGCCTAAAATTTCTGCCTTAGTTTTACCTACAGGTCAATGGTCTTTCACCGGAAACAAGGGCCTAGCATAAAGACACCACCCGAAAGGCCTCCTTAACCCTGGACCAACACGCTTCCAGTTATCTTAATCAGTGACTGAGTTACAAATAAAGACAGTTCACCTTTAGCCTCATGTTGCCAGGTCCAGCATTAGAAACCCAGGCAAAAAAATGAGGTAGAGTCCACTCTGGATTACAGGCAAGTGAAGATCGAGCGGCGCGTGCCAATCACAGATTGTTCTACCCAGGCTGCGTGATGACACAAAAGCTCTCTATGGTGTCACTGGGCCCGTGACACACTTCCTCAACTCTAACGCATCTCAGTCTGCATGTAAGAAGCCGTCACTAATCTGCTGTTTAAAACACATTGCTCAGTCTCCTCAGAGACTCTCAAAAATTGCCAGTGCTGACTGTATTTCAAGTCATCATGGCGGGGTATTGGGAAAAGTTTTCAATTAGCAATAATCACGCCTCGGGTAAACCTCATTAGCTATGATACTGCCACTGCGCAAAGCTAACCAATTCAGTGCCTGCCAACATCTGCCCTTCCTTGGAGGAGAAATTGACTTTGAGGTGAGACACATAAGTGTCATCCAGTGGGCCGCTGAGCATTCTGGGACTTGGCATGCTAATGAGACAGGGACGATGCCTAAGTGGGCATTGTTTACCCACTGAATAGTGTTAGCATTTGAAAGAACTAAGGAGAATCTAAAGGGACAGGGCCCTAAATGTCAGATGGTTCCTCCCACAGCAGTCAAGAAAGGCCATTGGGAGCGTATGTGTTTGAACAGCTATGCTGCTAAAATAGTCCTAGGTGGAAGTATTTGGACCCTTTGTTGAAAGTTTGCTAGATAACATGCCTGAACTGGAGCCCAGGTAAGATGCCATAGACTAAGGGTTGTTGAGAAACAGTTGGTCAAGCAACCACCTTCAGCCACCATTATTTCTGGCAGATTAAAGGAGCCTGGAAAGGCGGGAGTTAGTACATTTCATTTCTCGGAGCCTGTGAGAATTCCCGGCAGGTGTGCATAAAGACTGCCTTATCGGCAGCTCAAGGGCCTCATAGGTAGGTGTAAGGCACCGCCCAAACAGGGACTTGAACCCTGGACCCTCAGATTAAAAGTCTGATGCTCTACCGACTGAGCTATCCGGGCTCTGAAAGCTCTTTCTCCATAGCTGTCCAAGCTGCTTGAATCTTGACATCTATGGTGGAAAAAGACCATTCAGCCAAGGGGACCGGGTGCCTGAAAGCACAAGTATTTGGCTTGCCCAGGCTGGCCAATCGTCCTCTCCCGTTTAATTTTCTAGGACAGGTTGAAGATAAAAGGGAGAATCTAACCTGTAATCATGCAGAAAGGGTCCAGTCCAGTACAGGTGGAGAACGCCTAAAATTTCTGCCTTAGTTTTACCTACAGGTCAATGGTCTTTCACCGGAAACAAGGGCCTAGCATAAAGACACCACCCGAAAGGCCTCCTTAACCCTGGACCAACACGCTTCCAGTTATCTTAATCAGTGACTGGGTTACAAATAAAGACAGTTCACCTTTAGCCTCATGTTGCCAGGTCCAGCATTAGAAACCCAGGCAAAAAAATGAGGTAGAGTCCACTCTGGATTACAGGCAAGTGAAGATCGAGCGGCGCGTGCCAATCACAGATTGTTCTACCCAGGCTGTGTGATGACACAAAAGCTCTCTATGGTGTCACTGGGCCCGTGACACACTTCCTCAACTCTAACGCATCTCAGTCTGCATGTAAGAAGCCGTCACTAATCTGCTGTTTAAAACACATTGCTCAGTCTCCTCAGAGACTCTCAAAAATTGCCAGTGCTGACTGTATTTCAAGTCATCATGGCGGGGTATTGGGAAAAGTTTTCAATTAGCAATAATCACGCCTCGGGTAAACCTCATTAGCTATGATACTGCCACTGCGCAAAGCTAACCAATTCAGTGCCTGCCAACATCTGCCCTTCCTTGGAGGAGAAATTGACTTTGAGGTGAGACACATAAGTGTCATGCAGTGGGCCGCTGAGCATTCTGGGACTTGGCATGCTAATGAGACAGGGACGATGCCTAAGTGGGCATTGTTTACCCACTGAATAGTGTTAGCATTTGAAAGAACTAAAAAGAATCTAAAGGGACAGGGCCCTAAATGTCAGATGGTTCCTCCCACAGCAGTCAAGAAAGGCCATTGGGAGCGTATGTGTTTGAACAGCTATGCTGCTAAAATAGTCCTAGGTGGAAGTATTTGGACCCTTTGTTGAAAGTTTGCTAGATAACATGCCTGAACTGGAGCCCAGGTAAGATGCCATAGACTAAGGGTTGTTGAGAAACAGTTGGTCAAGCAACCACCTTCAGCCACCATTATTTCTGGCAGATTAAAGGAGCCTGGAAAGGCGGGAGTTAGTACATTTCATTTCTCGGAGCCTGTGAGAATTCCCGGCAGATGTGCATAAAGACTGCCTTATCGGCAGCTCAAGGGCCTCATAGGTAGGTGTAAGGCACCGCCCGAACAGGGACTTGAACCCTGGACCCTCAGATTAAAAGTCTGATGCTCTACCGACTGAGCTATCCGGGCTCTGAAAGCTCTTTCTCCATAGCTGTCCAAGCTGCTTGAATCTTGACATCTATGGTGGAAAAAGACCATTCAGCCAAGGGGACCGGGTGCCTGAAAGCACAAGTATTTGGCTTGCCCAGGCTGGCCAATCGTCCTCTCCCGTTTAATTTTCTAGGACAGGTTGAAGATAAAAGGGAGAATCTAACCTGTAATCATGCAGAAAGGGTCCAGTCCAGTACAGGTGGAGAACGCCTAAAATATCTGCCTTAGTTTTACCTACAGGTCAATGGTCTTTCACCGGAAACAAGGGCCTAGCATCAAGACACAACCCGAAAGGCCTCCTTAACCCTGGACCAACACGCTTCCAGTTATCTTAATCAGTGACTGGGTTACAAATAAAGACAGTTCACCTTTAGCCTCATGTTGCCAGGTCCAGCATTAGAAACCCAGGCAAAAAAATGAGGTAGAGTCCACTCTGGATTACAGGCAAGTGAAGATCGAGCGGCGCGTGCCAATCACAGATTGTTCTACCCAGGCTGCGTGATGACACAAAAGCTCTCTATGGTGTCACTGGGCCCGTGACACACTTCCTCAACTCTAACGCATCTCAGTCTGCATGTAAGAAGCCGTCACTAATCTGCTGTTTAAAACACATTGCTCAGTCTCCTCAGAGACTCTCAAAAATTGCCAGTGCTGACTGTATTTCAAGTCATCATGGCGGGGTATTGGGAAAAGTTTTCAATTAGCAATAATCACGCCTCGGGTAAACCTCATTAGCTATGATACTGCCACTGCGCAAAGCTAACCAATTCAGTGCCTGCCAACATCTGCCCTTCCTTGGAGGAGAAATTGACTTTGAGGTGAGACACATAAGTGTCATCCAGTGGGCCGCTGAGCATTCTGGGACTTGGCATGCTAATGAGACAGGGACGATGCCTAAGTGGGCATTGTTTACCCACTGAATAGTGTTAGCATTTGAAAGAACTAAGGAGAATCTAAAGGGACAGGGCCCTAAATGTCAGATGGTTCCTCCCACAGCAGTCAAGAAAGGCCATTGTGAGCGTATGTGTTTGAACAGCTATGCTGCTAAAATAGTCCTAGGTGGAAGTATTTGGACCCTTTGTTGAAAGTTTGCTAGATAACATGCCTGAACTGGAGCCCAGGTAAGATGCCATAGACTAAGGGTTGTTGAGAAACAGTTGGTCAAGCAACCACCTTCAGCCACCATTATTTCTGGCAGATTAAAGGAGCTTGGAAAGGCGGGAGTTAGTACATTTCATTTCTCGGAGCCTGTGAGAATTCCCGGCAGATGGGCATAAAGACTGCCTTATCGGCAGCTCAAGGGCCTCATAGGTAGGTGTAAGGCACCGCCCGAACAGGGACTTGAACCCTGGACCCTCAGATTAAAAGTCTGATGCTCTACCGACTGAGCTATCCGGGCTCTGAAAGCTCTTTCTCCATAGCTGTCCAAGCTGCTTGAATCTTGACATCTATGGTGGAAAAAGACCATTCAGCCAAGGGGACCGGGTGCCTGAAAGCACAAGTATTTGGCTTGCCCAGGCTGGCCAATCGTCCTCTCCCGTTTAATTTTCTAGGACAGGTTGAAGATAAAAGGGAGAATCTAACCTGTAATCATGCAGAAAGGGTCCAGTCCAGTACAGGTGGAGAACGCCTAAAATTTCTGCCTTAGTTTTACCTACAGGTCAATGGTCTTTCACCGGAAACAAGGGCCTAGCATAAAGACACCACCCGAAAGGCCTCCTTAACCCTGGACCAACACGCTTCCAGTTATCTTAATCAGTGACTGGGTTACAAATAAAGACAGTTCACCTTTTTTTTTTTTTTAAAGGTAAATTTTTATTTGGTTTTTTGCTACAAAACAGACATACAGACATAAAAACACACAATTCGAGCAAACATTGCTCATTGCAATACATAGTATAAGACAATGGTATATATATGGCATACATGTTCTCATGTTGTACAGCTGCATATTGGTATTCAGTTTTCATCAAACTTGGTATCATTGACTGGAGTTTCTTTATTAGCTTTATATGGCAGGTGTAATAGTGTTTTCGGAGCTAGTCCACAGACCCCATATTTTGTGAAATTTTTTTGGACATCCTCTGGCTTCGTATGTTAATTTATATAATGGTATAGCCTGATTAACCATGTTCAGCCAGAATGCTATCGTAGGTGGAGATTGTGATTTCCAATGAATAGTAATAGATTTTTTGGCATAAAATAACACAATTCTTAGGAAAGTTTGCTTGTTTTTAGATATACTCTCATCGTCCACATATCCCAGTAAGCATCTCAGGGGGTTGCAGATATTAGGCAGCTGGGTCAGGGAACTGATAAAAGCAGTAACCTCTGACCAGAACCGCCTGATCTCGGTGCATTCCCACATCAAGTGAAAGAAGGTGGCCTCTATAATGCTGCATCTGGAGCACATGGCCGATGGCAGTTTTCTGAGTTTAAATAATAAGGATGGCGTAAAGTATGCTCTGTATAATAGTTTGGTTTGTATGATCCTATCCCTGGAGGAGATGACAGAGGGGACCTGGAGGGGAAGTATGTCCTGCCAGATATCCTCCGTCAGCTCAGGGATATCAGCTTTCCACTTAGTGAGCGTGTTGCTGAGTCTGTGCGTTGTGGTGTGCAGTAGATTCTTATAGTATGTGGAGATCAGTTTATCGTGGGAAGGATCTGTTAGTAATTGCTCTAGCGGAGATAATCGAACATTTATATTTCGCAACCCAAACTGAGTGGTTGCTGTGTGGCGTATTTGCAAGTAATGAAAATAGGCTGTGCGTGGCAGCTGGTAGTCCTGGCGAAATTCCTCAAATGACCTAAACGTATTGTTTGAGAATAAATGCATTATGGTTTTAATCCCTTTTTTTGACCAATATTCCCCATCTGTCCTACGGGCGAATTCCTGTAAATTTGGATTCCCCCATAAGGGAGTATTTGGAGAGTAGGTGCGGTGCTCAGTATCCGGCAGCATTTTAGTTAGTTTGAGAATCCGTAGGGTCATTTCAAGGATTTTAGTGCTTGCCCTCCCTCTAAGAGATAGGCGGTGGACCAGATACTGCAGGGATTCGTACGAAGTGAGTATGGCTGCTTCTAGGGAGGTAGCCGCATTGTTGGCTTCAGGGAAGAACCACCAATGGGCATGAACCAGTTGTGCGGCTATGTAATATGTCTGAAGACATGGTAGTGCCAATCCTCCCTCCAACACCGGCAGTTGAAGAGTATTTTTGGCAATTCTCACTGCTCCCCCCTTCCAAATGAAGGCGATAAGAATAGAGTCAATCTCTTTAAATTTAGTTTTGGTGATATATATTGGTGAATTGCATAGTAGGTATAGGAAACGTGGGAGGAATATCATTTTAAAGATATTTATCCTACCTAATATCGTTAAGGGAAGATTGGTCCATGTCTTCAGTGTGGTCTTCATTCTATTAATTAGTGGGTCTAGATTATATTTGCTATAGGAGGACAGAGGATGTTGGATCATGACCCCCAGGTATCTGAAAGAGTCGACTATTTGTAACGGGCAAGAGGAAGGGGGAGTAAACACTGCTTCCTGATCTATTTTAAACATAAGGGATTTGTCCCAATTGACTTGAAACCCTGAGAAGAGGCCGAACTGTCGAATAATTTCCAGCAGGGTTGGGAGAGACGATTGGGGGTCCGCCAAGTATATTAACATGTCATCAGCGTATAAAGATACTTTTTCTTCTAGGCCCCCAATCATCAGTCCTTTTATTTCCCCACTGGATCTTATCAGTGCCGCCAGGGGTTCTATCGCAATTGCAAATAGCAATGGCGACAGGGGGCAGCCCTGCCTAGTACCCCTTTTAATCAGGAATGGATCGGTTACTGATGTATTTATCCGCAACCTGGCAGTAGGCCGCGAATATAAAAGTTGAACCCACTTGATAAAGGTGTTTCCAAACCCAAATTTCGCCAGGACTTCCAGTAGATAAGGCCATTCGACCGAATCAAATGCCTTATGCGCATCTAAGGCCAGTACCGCTCTATTCCCTATGACATCATGAGTGGCCTGCAGGTTTGTGAACAGTCTCCGTAAGTTTATGGATGTTGATCGTCCTGGAATAAATCCAGTCTGATCCGCCCCAATAATAGTGGTGATAACTGAGTTTAATCTCCGGGCGAGCACTTTGGCTAAAATCTTGACATCTGAGTTAATTAATGATATTGGTCTATATGATTCACATAATAGGTGGTCTTTATGAGGCTTGGGAATGAGGACTATCAATGCTTCTGACATAGAGGGTGGTAACTGTCCCGTTTTTATAGCAAAATTATAGACTCTCAGTAAATGGGGTATTAAAAGTTCTTTAAACTGTATATACCATTCTATGGGGAAGCCATCCAGTCCCGGTGTTTTATTTCTGGCAAAGGACTGTATGGCTTCTCCAATCTCTTCCTCCGTTAGAGGATCATCAAGAAGTGAGGCTTGTTCTTCTTGGAGCCTTGGTAGCGTGATGCCGGCCAAGTAGTCATCTAGTTCTACAATAGTATAGTGAGCTTTAGTAGCATATAATGAGGAGTAAAATTTCACAAAAGCATCAACTATTTCCCCACTCTGTTCCACCACTATACCTATTGTATTCTTAATTCTTGGGATACTGCATGGTTGATAATCAGGCCTAGATAAATATGCTAATAGTCGGCTATTTTTGTCTCCAAACTCAAAGATTCGTTGGTTTTGATACAGCAATTTCTTTTGAGTGCGCTCTAAAAGAACAAGATCCAGGTCTCTGGATCTATGTTTCCAGGTATTGTGTGTTGCTGGGGAAGGAGTGGCCGAGTAAGCAGCCTCGGCCACCCTAAGGTCCTTCTCCGCGTCCTTTAATTTGGATTGGGATGCCTTACGAGCCTGCCCAATAGCCGCAGCAAAAATGCCACGCGTGGTGGCCTTAAAGGCATCCCAGGTCAATGGGATAGAGACATTCTGACGGTTATGTATCCAGTATGCTTTCATTTCTACTGTGCCCTGGTCCACCACCATCTGGTCTGCTAACCACAGTGGGCTCAGTCGCCACATGCGGTATGAGGTGGGGGGGCCCAGGGCAAGGTCCACCATTAAAGGGGAATGATCAGATACCGCCCTTGGGAGATATCTGGCCTCAGTCACTCTATTCAATAATTCGGATGAAGCCAAGCATAGGTCTATTCGGGAGAGAGTACCATGCGTTTCAGACTGACACGAGTACTCCCTCCCGTCTGCGTGCTTCCACCTCCAGGTCTCCACCAGATCAAATTGGGTTAGAAAAGAGCACAAGGGAGTGGGGGGCAATGTAGAACACTTGAATCTGTCTATGGAATTGTCGAGTACCGTGTTGAAGTCCCCTGCTATCAACAGAGGGCCTTCTGCTATTGCTAGGATGGAGCTCATTACCCGTTCAAAGAATAATTTAGTGAAAGGTGGTGGGACATATAGGCTTGTGACCGTATAGGGCTTACCCCATAATTCAATTACTACAATAACAAAACATCCGTTAGGGTCAGTTTTAATATGTTTTATGGTGATAGGGGCCGATTTTGCTATAAGAATAGACGTGCCTCTTGCATATGTGGAATAAGTAGAATGTATTGCATAGGCAATTTTAGCTCTCTTTAAAGCCATTACTCTTGATCCCTGTAGGTGGGTTTCCTGGAGGAGGATCACGTGTGGACCGTGTCTTGCCAAATAATCAAACATCAGTGACCTTTTGACCTTGGAGTTAAGCCCCCTAACATTCCATGAAACTATACGGAGCTTAGACATGGGTATAAACAATTTATAACTATTCGTGTCCATTTCCCATTGTCCGCCAGAGTCCAGCCCCGGACAAGGTCCAGCGAGCCCTGGGAAATAGACCCAAACACAATTATCTTTGATATGTTATTCATCAATCTATGAATCTTATTCCTAGACTGCAAAAGCTGTAGAACCAAAAAATCATTTTTAAAGTATGCATATACCATTGAATACCATCGTCTTTTGTAGATAACCATGACGTTGTAACAAAACCCCTCAAAGTGTACCCCAACAGACTTTCCCCCCTCCCTAACCCTCCCGGCTCTCATCCCCAAACATATGAGAGCTTTGTTCCCATAACCAAACCAATTTGGCAAGAGGGCCATGGCTCAGACCCCTAGCCAACTAATTTCAGGAGACGTGGAAAGGTCCACAGCTCTGGGCCTCCATCCGTATTTGCCCGCACAAAATAAAGAATGTGTGGTGTCTCTTGGCCTGTAAAATTATGGTGATGAAAAAATAGTACTAATAATAAGAATAATAGAAAAAGGAAAAATAAAAGTCAAGGAGGGTGATAGATTGCTGAGTAGCATCCGGGGGTGGTGTAAGAAGTGTCTTCTTCTTCAGTGAGGTTTAGGAGTTATAGTCCCATCATGACTGTGTATAGTTGGAGATATATTTTCTGCTATTGAGGATGCATTGAAGAGAGTCCCATAACAACTGCAATGGGGTGTAGTAAAGGCCGCTAGATGGGCTTCATGTAGATTGCAGCTCTATCGGGGGGGAGACCTCCTATCCTGGTTCCTGCGATTCGGATGTGCTAGAGTGTCCACCCATTGTGATGCCTCTCTGGGATCCGTAAAGAAATAGGCTTTGCCCTGGTAGATGATGCGTAAACGTGCAGGATATAACATGCCATATGGAAGATGAAGCTCACGTAACCTGCGTTTAATTGCCAGAAAAGTGGCTCTCTGTTTCTGCGTAGCTACGGAGAAATCTGGGAAAATGGTGATGTTGTTGCCGTTAAAGGAAACTTTGCCCCTCTCTCTAGCTACTCTGAGAATAGCCTCTCTGTCACGGAAGTGTAGCAGCTTTATGATCATGGCACGTGGTGGGGACCCAGGTGGTAAAGGACGCATGGGGATTCTGTGTGCCCTTTCTATGGCGAACATTGGTGAAAAGGTGTTTGCCCCGAACTCATTTAGTAGCCATCTTTCCATGAATGTTTCTGGTGTTTTACCCTCAGCACCCTCTGGGAATCCCAAAAAACGTAAATTGTTCCTTCTTAGGCGGTCTTCCATATCTGTGAGCTTATCTGTAGTATATTCATGAGCCTGCCGCAATTCCCTCACAGAGCCCTGTAATGGACGTGTCTCATCCTCCATATCACTAATACGTTGCTCAGCATTAATCACTCTATGGCGAATATTGTGGACATCCTGTTTCAGAAAGGATAATTCTGTTTTGATAGTGTCCATTTGTGTAGTAAGAGACGCATGGCTGTGCTGGATGGCTGCCATGATCTGGGCTAGTGATGGCTCTGCAGGGTCTGCCTCATCCCTGTCTGCTCTGGGTGATTGAGGATCATGTCCCACTGCAGGGGAGAATGAGAGAGGGTCTTCTGGGCTTAAGGTAGGGGGGGATCTTTGTAACTCACCCTTCCCCTTGAGCTGCTTCCAGGGTGTGGATGTGGAGGCCGCCTGCTGCTGTGTGTCTCCCTCATGCTGATCGGCGCCATTTTGGTGCGGCCTGCATGGCGGCACCGACGGCCCGATTTCCAGGGCCTCCTCCATCGGTGGGCCGTATTTGACCATCCCCGGATGGTCTCAGTGTTCTCCGGGTGCTGTGGGGGTATATGAGACCCTCGGATGTCGGCCTGGATCGCAGGATTATGGCAGGATCTGTGCGGTATGGACGGAGCTCAGGCTGAGCACGTCTTCACATCTCAGGTGCTGGCCACGCCCCCCCAAGACAGTTCACCTTTAGCCTCATGTTGCCAGGTCCAGCATTAGAAACCCAGGCAAAAAAATGAGGTAGAGTCCACTCTGGATTACAGGCAAGTGAAGATCGAGCGGCGCGTGCCAATCACAGATTGTTCTACCCAGCCTGCGTGATGACACAAAAGCTCTCTATGGTGTCACTGGGCCCGTGACACACTTCCTCAACTCTAACGCATCTCAGTCTGCATGTAAGAAGCCGTCACTAATCTGCTGTTTAAAACACATTGCTCAGTCTCCTCAGAGACTCTCAAAAATTGCCAGTGCTGACTGTATTTCAAGTCATCATGGCGGGGTATTGGGAAAAGTTTTCAATTAGCAATAATCACGCCTCGGGTAAACCTCATTAGCTATGATACTGCCACTGCGCAAAGCTAACCAATTCAGTGCCTGCCAACATCTGCCCTTCCTTGGAGGAGAAATTGACTTTGAGGTGAGACACATAAGTGTCATCCAGTGGGCCGCTGAGCATTCTGGGACTTGGCATGCTAATGAGACAGGGACGATGCCTAAGTGGGCATTGTTTACCCACTGAATAGTGTTAGCATTTGAAAGAACTAAGGAGAATCTAAAGGGACAGGGCCCTAAATGTCAGATGGTTCCTCCCACAGCAGTCAAGAAAGGCCATTGGGAGCGTATGTGTTTGAACAGCTATGCTGCTAAAATAGTCCTAGGTGGAAGTATTTGGACCCTTTGTTGAAAGTTTGCTAGATAACATGCCTGAACTGGAGCCCAGGTAAGATGCCATAGACTAAGGGTTGTTGAGAAACAGTTGGTCAAGCAACCACCTTCAGCCACCATTATTTCTGGCAGATTAAAGGAGCCTGGAAAGGCGGGAGTTAGTACATTTCATTTCTCGGAGCCTGTGAGAATTCCCGGCAGATGTGCATAAAGACTGCCTTATCGGCAGCTCAAGGGCCTCATAGGTAGGTGTAAGGCAACGCCCGAACAGGGACTTGAACCCTGGACCCTCAGATTAAAAGTCTGATGCTCTACCGACTGAGCTATCCGGGCTCTGAAAGCTCTTTCTCCATAGCTGTCCAAGCTGCTTGAATCTTGACATCTATGGTGGAAAAAGACCATTCAGCCAAGGGGACCGGGTGCCTGAAAGCACAAGTATTTGGCTTGCCCAGGCTGGCCAATCGTCCTCTCCCGTTTAATTTTCTAGGACAGGTTGAAGATAAAAGGGAGAATCTAACCTGTAATCATGCAGAAAGGGTCCAGTCCAGTACAGGTGGAGAACGCCTAAAATTTCTGCCTTAGTTTTACCTACAGGTCAATGGTCTTTCACCGGAAACAAGGGCCTAGCATCAAGACACAACCCGAAAGGCCTCCTTAACCCTGGACCAACACGCTTCCAGTTATCTTAATCAGTGACTGGGTTACAAATAAAGACAGTTCACCTTTAGCCTCATGTTGCCAGGTCCAGCATTAGAAACCCAGGCAAAAAAATGAGGTAGAGTCCACTCTGGATTACAGGCAAGTGAAGATCGAGCGGCGCGTGCCAATCACAGATTGTTCTACCCAGGCTGCGTGATGACACAAAAGCTCTCTATGGTGTCACTGGGCCCGTGACACACTTCCTCAACTCTAACGCATCTCAGTCTGCATGTAAGAAGCCGTCACTAATCTGCTGTTTAAAACACATTGCTCAGTCTCCTCAGAGACTCTCAAAAATTGCCAGTGCTGACTGTATTTCAAGTCATCATGGCGGGGTATTGGGAAAAGTTTTCAATTAGCAATAATCACGCCTCGGGTAAACCTCATTAGCTATGATACTGCCACTGCGCAAAGCTAACCAATTCAGTGCCTGCCAACATCTGCCCTTCCTTGGAGGAGAAATTGACTTTGAGGTGAGACACATAAGTGTCATCCAGTGGGCCGCTGAGCATTCTGGGACTTGGCATGCTAATGAGACAGGGACGATGCCTAAGTGGGCATTGTTTACCCACTGAATAGTGTTAGCATTTGAAAGAACTAAGGAGAATCTAAAGGGACAGGGCCCTAAATGTCAGATGGTTCCTCCCACAGCAGTCAAGAAAGGCCATTGGGAGCGTATGTGTTTGAACAGCTATGCTGCTAAAATAGTCCTAGGTGGAAGTATTTGGACCCTTTGTTGAAAGTTTGCTAGATAACATGCCTGAACTGGAGCCCAGGTAAGATGCCATAGACTAAGGGTTGTTGAGAAACAGTTGGTCAAGCAACCACCTTCAGCCACCATTATTTCTGGCAGATTAAAGGAGCCTGGAAAGGCGGGAGTTAGTACATTTCATTTCTCGGAGCCTGTGAGAATTCCCGGCAGATGTGCATAAAGACTGCCTTATCGGCAGCTCAAGGGCCTCATAGGTAGGTGTAAGGCACCGCCCGAACAGGGACTTGAACCCTGGACCCTCAGATTAAAAGTCTGATGCTCTACCGACTGAGCTATCCGGGCTCTGAAAGCTCTTTCTCCATAGCTGTCCAAGCTGCTTGAATCTTGACATCTATGGTGGAAAAAGACCATTCAGCCAAGGGGACCGGGTGCCTGAAAGCACAAGTATTTGGCTTGCCCAGGCTGGCCAATCGTCCTCTCCCGTTTAATTTTCTAGGACAGGTTGAAGATAAAAGGGAGAATCTAACCTGTAATCATGCAGAAAGGGTCCAGTCCAGTACAGGTGGAGAACGCCTAAAATTTCTGCCTTAGTTTTACCTACAGGTCAATGGTCTTTCACCGGAAACAAGGGCCTAGCATAAAGACACCACCCGAAAGGCCTCCTTAAACCTGGACCAACACGCTTCCAGTTATCTTAATCAGTGACTGGGTTACAAATAAAGACAGTTCACCTTTAGCCTCATGTTGCCAGGTCCAGCATTAGAAACCCAGGCAAAAAAATGAGGTAGAGTCCACTCTGGATTACAGGCAAGTGAAGATCGAGCGGCGCGTGCCAATCACAGATTGTTCTACCCAGGCTGCGTGATGACACAAAAGCTCTCTATGGTGTCACTGGGCCCGTGACACACTTCCTCAACTCTAACGCATCTCAGTCTGCATGTAAGAAGCCGTCACTAATCTGCTGTTTAAAACACATTGCTCAGTCTCCTCAGAGACTCTCAAAAATTGCCAGTGCTGACTGTATTTCAAGTCATCATGGCGGGGTATTGGGAAAAGTTTTCAATTAGCAATAATCACGCCTCGGGTAAACCTCATTAGCTATGATACTGCCACTGCGCAAAGCTAACCAATTCAGTGCCTGCCAACATCTGCCCTTCCTTGGAGGAGAAATTGACTTTGAGGTGAGACACATAAGTGTCATCCAGTGGGCCGCTGAGCATTCTGGGACTTGGCATGCTAATGAGACAGGGACGATGCCTAAGTGGGCATTGTTTACCCACTGAATAGTGTTAGCATTTGAAAGAACTAAGGAGAATCTAAAGGGACAGGGCCCTAAATGTCAGATGGTTCCTCCCACAGCAGTCAAGAAAGGCCATTGGGAGCGTATGTGTTTGAACAGCTATGCTGCTAAAATAGTCCTAGGTGGAAGTATTTGGACCCTTTGTTGAAAGTTTGCTAGATAACATGCCTGAACTGGAGCCCAGGTAAGATGCCATAGACTAAGGGTTGTTGAGAAACAGTTGGTCAAGCAACCACCTTCAGCCATCATTATTTCTGGCAAATTAAAGGAGCCTGAAAAGGAGTTAGTACATTTCATTTCTCGGAGCCTGTGAGAATTCCCGGCAGATGGGCATAAAGACTGCCTTATCGGCAGCTCAAGGGCCTCATAGGTAGGTGTAAGGCACCGCCCGAACAGGGACTTGAACCCTGGACCCTCAGATTAAAAGTCTGATGCTCTACCGACTGAGCTATCCGGGCTCTGAAAGCTCTTTCTCCATAGCTGTCCAAGCTGCTTGAATCTTGACATCTATGGTGGAAAAAGACCATTCAGCCAAGGGGACCGGGTGCCTGAAAGCACAAGTATTTGGCTTGCCCAGGCTGGCCAATCGTCCTCTCCCGTTTAATTTTCTAGGACAGGTTGAAGATAAAAGGGAGAATCTAACCTGTAATCATGCAGAAAGGGTCCAGTCCAGTACAGGTGGAGAACGCCTAAAATTTCTGCCTTAGTTTTACCTACAGGTCAATGGTCTTTCACCGGAAACAAGGGCCTAGCATAAAGACACCACCCGAAAGGCCTCCTTAACCCTGGACCAACACGCTTCCAGTTATCTTAATCAGTGACTGAGTTACAAATAAAGACAGTTCACCTTTAGCCTCATGTTGCCAGGTCCAGCATTAGAAACCCAGGCAAAAAAATGAGGTAGAGTCCACTCTGGATTACAGGCAAGTGAAGATCGAGCGGCGCGTGCCAATCACAGATTGTTCTACCCAGGCTGCGTGATGACACAAAAGCTCTCTATGGTGTCACTGGGCCCGTGACACACTTCCTCAACTCTAACGCATCTCAGTCTGCATGTAAGAAGCCGTCACTAATCTGCTGTTTAAAACACATTGCTCAGTCTCCTCAGAGACTCTCAAAAATTGCCAGTGCTGACTGTATTTCAAGTCATCATGGCGGGGTATTGGGAAAAGTTTTCAATTAGCAATAATCACGCCTCGGGTAAACCTCATTAGCTATGATACTGCCACTGCGCAAAGCTAACCAATTCAGTGCCTGCCAACATCTGCCCTTCCTTGGAGGAGAAATTGACTTTGAGGTGAGACACATAAGTGTCATCCAGTGGGCCGCTGAGCATTCTGGGACTTGGCATGCTAATGAGACAGGGACGATGCCTAAGTGGGCATTGTTTACCCACTGAATAGTGTTAGCATTTGAAAGAACTAAGGAGAATCTAAAGGGACAGGGCCCTAAATGTCAGATGGTTCCTCCCACAGCAGTCAAGAAAGGCCATTGGGAGCGTATGTGTTTGAACAGCTATGCTGCTAAAATAGTCCTAGGTGGAAGTATTTGGACCCTTTGTTGAAAGTTTGCTAGATAACATGCCTGAACTGGAGCCCAGGTAAGATGCCATAGACTAAGGGTTGTTGAGAAACAGTTGGTCAAGCAACCACCTTCAGCCACCATTATTTCTGGCAGATTAAAGGAGCCTGGAAAGGCGGGAGTTAGTACATTTCATTTCTCGGAGCCTGTGAGAATTCCCGGCAGATGTGCATAAAGACTGCCTTATCGGCAGCTCAAGGGCCTCATAGGTAGGTGTAAGGCACCGCCCGAACAGGGACTTGAACCCTGGACCCTCAGATTAAAAGTCTGATGCTCTACCGACTGAGCTATCCGGGCTCTGAAAGCTCTTTCTCCATAGCTGTCCAAGCTGCTTGAATCTTGACATCTATGGTGGAAAAAGACCATTCAGCCAAGGGGACCGGGTGCCTGAAAGCACAAGTATTTGGCTTGCCCAGGCTGGCCAATCGTCCTCTCCCGTTTAATTTTCTAGGACAGGTTGAAGATAAAAGGGAGAATCTAACCTGTAATCATGCAGAAAGGGTCCAGTCCAGTACAGGTGGAGAACGCCTAAAATTTCTGCCTTAGTTTTACCTACAGGTCAATGGTCTTTCACCGGAAACAAGGGCCTAGCATAAAGACACCACCCGAAAGGCCTCCTTAACCCTGGACCAACACGCTTCCAGTTATCTTAATCAGTGACTGAGTTACAAATAAAGACAGTTCACCTTTAGCCTCATGTTGCCAGGTCCAGCATTAGAAACCCAGGCAAAAAAATGAGGTAGAGTCCACTCTGGATTACAGGCAAGTGAAGATCGAGCGGCGCGTGCCAATCACAGATTGTTCTACCCAGGCTGCGTGATGACACAAAAGCTCTCTATGGTGTCACTGGGCCCGTGACACACTTCCTCAACTCTAACGCATCTCAGTCTGCATGTAAGAAGCCGTCACTAATCTGCTGTTTAAAACACATTGCTCAGTCTCCTCAGAGACTCTCAAAAATTGCCAGTGCTGACTGTATTTCAAGTCATCATGGCGGGGTATTGGGAAAAGTTTTCAATTAGCAATAATCACGCCTCGGGTAAACCTCATTAGCTATGATACTGCCACTGCGCAAAGCTAACCAATTCAGTGCCTGCCAACATCTGCCCTTCCTTGGAGGAGAAATTGACTTTGAGGTGAGACACATAAGTGTCATCCAGTGGGCCGCTGAGCATTCTGGGACTTGGCATGCTAATGAGACAGGGACGATGCCTAAGTGGGCATTGTTTACCCACTGAATAGTGTTAGCATTTGAAAGAACTAAGGAGAATCTAAAGGGACAGGGCCCTAAATGTCAGATGGTTCCTCCCACAGCAGTCAAGAAAGGCCATTGGGAGCGTATGTGTTTGAACAGCTATGCTGCTAAAATAGTCCTAGGTGGAAGTATTTGGACCCTTTGTTGAAAGTTTGCTAGATAACATGCCTGAACTGGAGCCCAGGTAAGATGCCATAGACTAAGGGTTGTTGAGAAACAGTTGGTCAAGCAACCACCTTCAGCCACCATTATTTCTGGCAGATTAAAGGAGCCTGGAAAGGCGGGAGTTAGTACATTTCATTTCTCGGAGCCTGTGAGAATTCCCGGCAGATGTGCATAAAGACTGCCTTATCGGCAGCTCAAGGGCCTCATAGGTAGGTGTAAGGCACCGCCCGAACAGGGACTTGAACCCTGGACCCTCAGATTAAAAGTCTGATGCTCTACCGACTGAGCTATCCGGGCTCTGAAAGCTCTTTCTCCATAGCTGTCCAAGCTGCTTGAATCTTGACATCTATGGTGGAAAAAGACCATTCAGCCAAGGGGACCGGGTGCCTGAAAGCACAAGTATTTGGCTTGCCCAGGCTGGCCAATCGTCCTCTCCCGTTTAATTTTCTAGGACAGGTTGAAGATAAAAGGGAGAATCTAACCTGTAATCATGCAGAAAGGGTCCAGTCCAGTACAGGTGGAGAACGCCTAAAATTTCTGCCTTAGTTTTACCTACAGGTCAATGGTCTTTCACCGGAAACAAGGGCCTAGCATAAAGACACCACCCGAAAGGCCTCCTTAAACCTGGACCAACACGCTTCCAGTTATCTTAATCAGTGACTGGGTTACAAATAAAGACAGTTCACCTTTAGCCTCATGTTGCCAGGTCCAGCATTAGAAACCCAGGCAAAAAAATGAGGTAGAGTCCACTCTGGATTACAGGCAAGTGAAGATCGAGCGGCGCGTGCCAATCACAGATTGTTCTACCCAGGCTGCGTGATGACACAAAAGCTCTCTATGGTGTCACTGGGCCCGTGACACACTTCCTCAACTCTAACGCATCTCAGTCTGCATGTAAGAAGCCGTCACTAATCTGCTGTTTAAAACACATTGCTCAGTCTCCTCAGAGACTCTCAAAAATTGCCAGTGCTGACTGTATTTCAAGTCATCATGGCGGGGTATTGGGAAAAGTTTTCAATTAGCAATAATCACGCCTCGGGTAAACCTCATTAGCTATGATACTGCCACTGCGCAAAGCTAACCAATTCAGTGCCTGCCAACATCTGCCCTTCCTTGGAGGAGAAATTGACTTTGAGGTGAGACACATAAGTGTCATCCAGTGGGCCGCTGAGCATTCTGGGACTTGGCATGCTAATGAGACAGGGACGATGCCTAAGTGGGCATTGTTTACCCACTGAATAGTGTTAGCATTTGAAAGAACTAAGGAGAATCTAAAGGGACAGGGCCCTAAATGTCAGATGGTTCCTCCCACAGCAGTCAAGAAAGGCCATTGGGAGCGTATGTGTTTGAACAGCTATGCTGCTAAAATAGTCCTAGGTGGAAGTATTTGGACCCTTTGTTGAAAGTTTGCTAGATAACATGCCTGAACTGGAGCCCAGGTAAGATGCCATAGACTAAGGGTTGTTGAGAAACAGTTGGTCAAGCAACCACCTTCAGCCATCATTATTTCTGGCAAATTAAAGGAGCCTGAAAAGGAGTTAGTACATTTCATTTCTCGGAGCCTGTGAGAATTCCCGGCAGATGGGCATAAAGACTGCCTTATCGGCAGCTCAAGGGCCTCATAGGTAGGTGTAAGGCACCGCCCGAACAGGGACTTGAACCCTGGACCCTCAGATTAAAAGTCTGATGCTCTACCGACTGAGCTATCCGGGCTCTGAAAGCTCTTTCTCCATAGCTGTCCAAGCTGCTTGAATCTTGACATCTATGGTGGAAAAAGACCATTCAGCCAAGGGGACCGGGTGCCTGAAAGCACAAGTATTTGGCTTGCCCAGGCTGGCCAATCGTCCTCTCCCGTTTAATTTTCTAGGACAGGTTGAAGATAAAAGGGAGAATCTAACCTGTAATCATGCAGAAAGGGTCCAGTCCAGTACAGGTGGAGAACGCCTAAAATTTCTGCCTTAGTTTTACCTACAGGTCAATGGTCTTTCACCGGAAACAAGGGCCTAGCATAAAGACACCACCCGAAAGGCCTCCTTAACCCTGGACCAACACGCTTCCAGTTATCTTAATCAGTGACTGAGTTACAAATAAAGACAGTTCACCTTTAGCCTCATGTTGCCAGGTCCAGCATTAGAAACCCAGGCAAAAAAATGAGGTAGAGTCCACTCTGGATTACAGGCAAGTGAAGATCGAGCGGCGCGTGCCAATCACAGATTGTTCTACCCAGGCTGCGTGATGACACAAAAGCTCTCTATGGTGTCACTGGGCCCGTGACACACTTCCTCAACTCTAACGCATCTCAGTCTGCATGTAAGAAGCCGTCACTAATCTGCTGTTTAAAACACATTGCTCAGTCTCCTCAGAGACTCTCAAAAATTGCCAGTGCTGACTGTATTTCAAGTCATCATGGCGGGGTATTGGGAAAAGTTTTCAATTAGCAATAATCACGCCTCGGGTAAACCTCATTAGCTATGATACTGCCACTGCGCAAAGCTAACCAATTCAGTGCCTGCCAACATCTGCCCTTCCTTGGAGGAGAAATTGACTTTGAGGTGAGACACATAAGTGTCATCCAGTGGGCCGCTGAGCATTCTGGGACTTGGCATGCTAATGAGACAGGGACGATGCCTAAGTGGGCATTGTTTACCCACTGAATAGTGTTAGCATTTGAAAGAACTAAGGAGAATCTAAAGGGACAGGGCCCTAAATGTCAGATGGTTCCTCCCACAGCAGTCAAGAAAGGCCATTGGGAGCGTATGTGTTTGAACAGCTATGCTGCTAAAATAGTCCTAGGTGGAAGTATTTGGACCCTTTGTTGAAAGTTTGCTAGATAACATGCCTGAACTGGAGCCCAGGTAAGATGCCATAGACTAAGGGTTGTTGAGAAACAGTTGGTCAAGCAACCACCTTCAGCCACCATTATTTCTGGCAGATTAAAGGAGCCTGGAAAGGCGGGAGTTAGTACATTTCATTTCTCGGAGCCTGTGAGAATTCCCGGCAGGTGTGCATAAAGACTGCCTTATCGGCAGCTCAAGGGCCTCATAGGTAGGTGTAAGGCACCGCCCAAACAGGGACTTGAACCCTGGACCCTCAGATTAAAAGTCTGATGCTCTACCGACTGAGCTATCCGGGCTCTGAAAGCTCTTTCTCCATAGCTGTCCAAGCTGCTTGAATCTTGACATCTATGGTGGAAAAAGACCATTCAGCCAAGGGGACCGGGTGCCTGAAAGCACAAGTATTTGGCTTGCCCAGGCTGGCCAATCGTCCTCTCCCGTTTAATTTTCTAGGACAGGTTGAAGATAAAAGGGAGAATCTAACCTGTAATCATGCAGAAAGGGTCCAGTCCAGTACAGGTGGAGAACGCCTAAAATTTCTGCCTTAGTTTTACCTACAGGTCAATGGTCTTTCACCGGAAACAAGGGCCTAGCATAAAGACACCACCCGAAAGGCCTCCTTAACCCTGGACCAACACGCTTCCAGTTATCTTAATCAGTGACTGGGTTACAAATAAAGACAGTTCACCTTTAGCCTCATGTTGCCAGGTCCAGCATTAGAAACCCAGGCAAAAAAATGAGGTAGAGTCCACTCTGGATTACAGGCAAGTGAAGATCGAGCGGCGCGTGCCAATCACAGATTGTTCTACCCAGGCTGCGTGATGACACAAAAGCTCTCTATGGTGTCACTGGGCCCGTGACACACTTCCTCAACTCTAACGCATCTCAGTCTGCATGTAAGAAGCCGTCACTAATCTGCTGTTTAAAACACATTGCTCAGTCTCCTCAGAGACTCTCAAAAATTGCCAGTGCTGACTGTATTTCAAGTCATCATGGCGGGGTATTGGGAAAAGTTTTCAATTAGCAATAATCACGCCTCGGGTAAACCTCATTAGCTATGATACTGCCACTGCGCAAAGCTAACCAATTCAGTGCCTGCCAACATCTGCCCTTCCTTGGAGGAGAAATTGACTTTGAGGTGAGACACATAAGTGTCATGCAGTGGGCCGCTGAGCATTCTGGGACTTGGCATGCTAATGAGACAGGGACGATGCCTAAGTGGGCATTGTTTACCCACTGAATAGTGTTAGCATTTGAAAGAACTAAAAAGAATCTAAAGGGACAGGGCCCTAAATGTCAGATGGTTCCTCCCACAGCAGTCAAGAAAGGCCATTGGGAGCGTATGTGTTTGAACAGCTATGCTGCTAAAATAGTCCTAGGTGGAAGTATTTGGACCCTTTGTTGAAAGTTTGCTAGATAACATGCCTGAACTGGAGCCCAGGTAAGATGCCATAGACTAAGGGTTGTTGAGAAACAGTTGGTCAAGCAACCACCTTCAGCCACCATTATTTCTGGCAGATTAAAGGAGCCTGGAAAGGCGGGAGTTAGTACATTTCATTTCTCGGAGCCTGTGAGAATTCCCGGCAGATGTGCATAAAGACTGCCTTATCGGCAGCTCAAGGGCCTCATAGGTAGGTGTAAGGCACCGCCCGAACAGGGACTTGAACCCTGGACCCTCAGATTAAAAGTCTGATGCTCTACCGACTGAGCTATCCGGGCTCTGAAAGCTCTTTCTCCATAGCTGTCCAAGCTGCTTGAATCTTGACATCTATGGTGGAAAAAGACCATTCAGCCAAGGGGACCGGGTGCCTGAAAGCACAAGTATTTGGCTTGCCCAGGCTGGCCAATCGTCCTCTCCCGTTTAATTTTCTAGGACAGGTTGAAGATAAAAGGGAGAATCTAACCTGTAATCATGCAGAAAGGGTCCAGTCCAGTACAGGTGGAGAACGCCTAAAATTTCTGCCTTAGTTTTACCTACAGGTCAATGGTCTTTCACCGGAAACAAGGGCCTAGCATAAAGACACCACCCGAAAGGCCTCCTTAACCCTGGACCAACACGCTTCCAGTTATCTTAATCAGTGACTGGGTTACAAATAAAGACAGTTCACCTTTAGCCTCATGTTGCCAGGTCCAGCATTAGAAACCCAGGCAAAAAAATGAGGTAGAGTCCACTCTGGATTACAGGCAAGTGAAGATCGAGCGGCGCGTGCCAATCACAGATTGTTCTACCCAGGCTGCGTGATGACACAAAAGCTCTCTATGGTGTCACTGGGCCCGTGACACACTTCCTCAACTCTAACGCATCTCAGTCTGCATGTAAGAAGCCGTCACTAATCTGCTGTTTAAAACACATTGCTCAGTCTCCTCAGAGACTCTCAAAAATTGCCAGTGCTGACTGTATTTCAAGTCATCATGGCGGGGTATTGGGAAAAGTTTTCAATTAGCAATAATCACGCCTCGGGTAAACCTCATTAGCTATGATACTGCCACTGCGCAAAGCTAACCAATTCAGTGCCTGCCAACATCTGCCCTTCCTTGGAGGAGAAATTGACTTTGAGGTGAGACACATAAGTGTCATCCAGTGGGCCGCTGAGCATTCTGGGACTTGGCATGCTAATGAGACAGGGACGATGCCTAAGTGGGCATTGTTTACCCACTGAATAGTGTTAGCATTTGAAAGAACTAAGGAGAATCTAAAGGGACAGGGCCCTAAATGTCAGATGGTTCCTCCCACAGCAGTCAAGAAAGGCCATTGTGAGCGTATGTGTTTGAACAGCTATGCTGCTAAAATAGTCCTAGGTGGAAGTATTTGGACCCTTTGTTGAAAGTTTGCTAGATAACATGCCTGAACTGGAGCCCAGGTAAGATGCCATAGACTAAGGGTTGTTGAGAAACAGTTGGTCAAGCAACCACCTTCAGCCACCATTATTTCTGGCAGATTAAAGGAGCTTGGAAAGGCGGGAGTTAGTACATTTCATTTCTCGGAGCCTGTGAGAATTCCCGGCAGATGGGCATAAAGACTGCCTTATCGGCAGCTCAAGGGCCTCATAGGTAGGTGTAAGGCACCGCCCGAACAGGGACTTGAACCCTGGACCCTCAGATTAAAAGTCTGATGCTCTACCGACTGAGCTATCCGGGCTCTGAAAGCTCTTTCTCCATAGCTGTCCAAGCTGCTTGAATCTTGACATCTATGGTGGAAAAAGACCATTCAGCCAAGGGGACCGGGTGCCTGAAAGCACAAGTATTTGGCTTGCCCAGGCTGGCCAATCGTCCTCTCCCGTTTAATTTTCTAGGACAGGTTGAAGATAAAAGGGAGAATCTAACCTGTAATCATGCAGAAAGGGTCCAGTCCAGTACAGGTGGAGAACGCCTAAAATTTCTGCCTTAGTTTTACCTACAGGTCAATGGTCTTTCACCGGAAACAAGGGCCTAGCATAAAGACACCACCCGAAAGGCCTCCTTAACCCTGGACCAACACGCTTCCAGTTATCTTAATCAGTGACTGGGTTACAAATAAAGACAGTTCACCTTTAGCCTCATGTTGCCAGGTCCAGCATTAGAAACCCAGGCAAAAAAATGAGGTAGAGTCCACTCTGGATTACAGGCAAGTGAAGATCGAGCGGCGCGTGCCAATCACAGATTGTTCTACCCAGGCTGCGTGATGACACAAAAGCTCTCTATGGTGTCACTGGGCCCGTGACACACTTCCTCAACTCTAACGCATCTCAGTCTGCATGTAAGAAGCCGTCACTAATCTGCTGTTTAAAACACATTGCTCAGTCTCCTCAGAGACTCTCAAAAATTGCCAGTGCTGACTGTATTTCAAGTCATCATGGCGGGGTATTGGGAAAAGTTTTCAATTAGCAATAATCACGCCTCGGGTAAACCTCATTAGCTATGATACTGCCACTGCGCAAAGCTAACCAATTCAGTGCCTGCCAACATCTGCCCTTCCTTGGAGGAGAAATTGACTTTGAGGTGAGACACATAAGTGTCATCCAGTGGGCCGCTGAGCATTCTGGGACTTGGCATGCTAATGAGACAGGGACGATGCCTAAGTGGGCATTGTTTACCCACTGAATAGTGTTAGCATTTGAAAGAACTAAGGAGAATCTAAAGGGACAGGGCCCTAAATGTCAGATGGTTCCTCCCACAGCAGTCAAGAAAGGCCATTGGGAGCGTATGTGTTTGAACAGCTATGCTGCTAAAATAGTCCTAGGTGGAAGTATTTGGATCCTTTGTTGAAAGTTTGCTAGATAACATGCCTGAACTGGAGCCCAGGTAAGTTGCCATAGACTAAGGGTTGTTGAGAAACAGTTGGTCAAGCAACCACCTTCAGCCACCATTATTTCTGGCAGATTAAAGGAGCCTGGAAAGGCGGGAGTTAGTACATTTCATTTTTCGGAGCCTGTGAGAATTCCCGGCAGATGTGCATAAAGACTGCCTTATCGGCAGCTCAAGGGCCTCATAGGTAGGTGTAAGGCACCGCCCGAACAGGGACTTGAACCCTGGACCCTCAGATTAAAAGTCTGATGCTCTACCGACTGAGCTATCCGGGCTCTGAAAGCTCTTTCTCCATAGCTGTCCAAGCTGCTTGAATCTTGACATCTATGGTGGAAAAAGACCATTCAGCCAAGGGGACCGGGTGCCTGAAAGCACAAGTATTTGGCTTGCCCAGGCTGGCCAATCGTCCTCTCCCGTTTAATTTTCTAGGACAGGTTGAAGATAAAAGGGAGAATCTAACCTGTAATCATGCAGAAAGGGTCCAGTCCAGTACAGGTGGAGAACGCCTAAAATTTCTGCCTTAGTTTTACCTACAGGTCAATGGTCTTTCACCGGAAACAAGGGCCTAGCATAAAGACACAACCCGAAAGGCCTCCTTAACCCTGGACCAACACGCTTCCAGTTATCTTAATCAGTGACTGGGTTACAAATAAAGACAGTTCACCTTTAGCCTCATGTTGCCAGGTCCAGCATTAGAAACCCAGGCAAAAAAATGAGGTAGAGTCCACTCTGGATTACAGGCAAGTGAAGATCGAGCGGCGCGTGCCAATCACAGATTGTTCTACCCAGGCTGCGTGATGACACAAAAGCTCTCTATGGTGTCACTGGGCCCGTGACACACTTCCTCAACTCTAACGCATCTCAGTCTGCATGTAAGAAGCCGTCACTAATCTGCTGTTTAAAACACATTGCTCAGTCTCCTCAGAGACTCTCAAAAATTGCCAGTGCTGACTGTATTTCAAGTCATCATGGCGGGGTATTGGGAAAAGTTTTCAATTAGCAATAATCACGCCTCGGGTAAACCTCATTAGCTATGATACTGCCACTGCGCAAAGCTAACCAATTCAGTGCCTGCCAACATCTGCCCTTCCTTGGAGGAGAAATTGACTTTGAGGTGAGACACATAAGTGTCATCCAGTGGGCCGCTGAGCATTCTGGGACTTGGCATGCTAATGAGACAGGGACGATGCCTAAGTGGGCATTGTTTACCCACTGAATAGTGTTAGCATTTGAAAGAACTAAGGAGAATCTAAAGGGACAGGGCCCTAAATGTCAGATGGTTCCTCCCACAGCAGTCAAGAAAGGCCATTGTGAGCGTATGTGTTTGAACAGCTATGCTGCTAAAATAGTCCTAGGTGGAAGTATTTGGACCCTTTGTTGAAAGTTTGCTAGATAACATGCCTGAACTGGAGCCCAGGTAAGATGCCATAGACTAAGGGTTGTTGAGAAACAGTTGGTCAAGCAACCACCTTCAGCCACCATTATTTCTGGCAGATTAAAGGAGCTTGGAAAGGCGGGAGTTAGTACATTTCATTTCTCGGAGCCTGTGAGAATTCCCGGCAGATGGGCATAAAGACTGCCTTATCGGCAGCTCAAGGGCCTCATAGGTAGGTGTAAGGCACCGCCCGAACAGGGACTTGAACCCTGGACCCTCAGATTAAAAGTCTGATGCTCTACCGACTGAGCTATCCGGGCTCTGAAAGCTCTTTCTCCATAGCTGTCCAAGCTGCTTGAATCTTGACATCTATGGTGGAAAAAGACCATTCAGCCAAGGGGACCGGGTGCCTGAAAGCACAAGTATTTGGCTTGCCCAGGCTGGCCAATCGTCCTCTCCCGTTTAATTTTCTAGGACAGGTTGAAGATAAAAGGGAGAATCTAACCTGTAATCATGCAGAAAGGGTCCAGTCCAGTACAGGTGGAGAACGCCTAAAATTTCTGCCTTAGTTTTACCTACAGGTCAATGGTCTTTCACCGGAAACAAGGGCCTAGCATAAAGACACCACCCGAAAGGCCTCCTTAACCCTGGACCAACACGCTTCCAGTTATCTTAATCAGTGACTGGGTTACAAATAAAGACAGTTCACCTTTAGCCTCATGTTGCCAGGTCCAGCATTAGAAACCCAGGCAAAAAAATGAGGTAGAGTCCACTCTGGATTACAGGCAAGTGAAGATCGAGCGGCGCGTGCCAATCACAGATTGTTCTACCCAGGCTGCGTGATGACACAAAAGCTCTCTATGGTGTCACTGGGCCCGTGACACACTTCCTCAACTCTAACGCATCTCAGTCTGCATGTAAGAAGCCGTCACTAATCTGCTGTTTAAAACACATTGCTCAGTCTCCTCAGAGACTCTCAAAAATTGCCAGTGCTGACTGTATTTCAAGTCATCATGGCGGGGTATTGGGAAAAGTTTTCAATTAGCAATAATCACGCCTCGGGTAAACCTCATTAGCTATGATACTGCCACTGCGCAAAGCTAACCAATTCAGTGCCTGCCAACATCTGCCCTTCCTTGGAGGAGAAATTGACTTTGAGGTGAGACACATAAGTGTCATCCAGTGGGCCGCTGAGCATTCTGGGACTTGGCATGCTAATGAGACAGGGACGATGCCTAAGTGGGCATTGTTTACCCACTGAATAGTGGCAGCATTTGAAAGAACTAAGGAGAATCTAAAGGGACAGGGCCCTAAATGTCAGATGGTTCCTCCCACAGCAGTCAAGAAAGGCCATTGGGAGCGTATGTGTTTGAACAGCTATGCTGCTAAAATAGTCCTAGGTGGAAGTATTTGGACCCTTTGTTGAAAGTTTGCTAGATAACATGCCTGAACTGGAGCCCAGGTAAGATGCCATAGACTAAGGGTTGTTGAGAAACAGTTGGTCAAGCAACCACCTTCAGCCACCATTATTTCTGGCAGATTAAAGGAGCCTGGAAAGGCGGGAGTTAGTACATTTCATTTCTCGGAGCCTGTGAGAATTCCCGGCAGATGGGCATAAAGACTGCCTTATCGGCAGCTCAAGGGCCTCATAGGTAGGTGTAAGGCACCGCCCGAACAGGGACTTGAACCCTGGACCCTCAGATTAAAAGTCTGATGCTCTACCGACTGAGCTATCCGGGCTCTGAAAGCTCTTTCTCCATAGCTGTCCAAGCTGCTTGAATCTTGACATCTATGGTGGAAAAAGACCATTCAGCCAAGGGGACCGGGTGCCTGAAAGCACAAGTATTTGGCTTGCCCAGGCTGGCCAATCGTCCTCTCCCGTTTAATTTTCTAGGACAGGTTGAAGATAAAAGGGAGAATCTAACCTGTAATCATGCAGAAAGGGTCCAGTCCAGTACAGGTGGAGAACGCCTAAAATTTCTGCCTTAGTTTTACCTACAGGTCAATGGTCTTTCACCGGAAACAAGGGCCTAGCATAAAGACACTACCCGAAAGGCCTCCTTAACCCTGGACCAACACGCTTCCAGTTATCTTAATCAGTGACTGGGTTACAAATAAAGACAGTTCACCTTTAGCCTCATGTTGCCAGGTCCAGCATTAGAAACCCAGGCAAAAAAATGAGGTAGAGTCCACTCTGGATTACAGGCAAGTGAAGATCGAGCGGCGCGTGCCAATCACAGATTGTTCTACCCAGGCTGCGTGATGACACAAAAGCTCTCTATGGTGTCACTGGGCCCGTGACACACTTCCTCAACTCTAACGCATCTCAGTCTGCATGTAAGAAGCCGTCACTAATCTGCTGTTTAAAACACATTGCTCAGTCTCCTCAGAGACTCTCAAAAATTGCCAGTGCTGACTGTATTTCAAGTCATCATGGCGGGGTATTGGGAAAAGTTTTCAATTAGCAATAATCACTCTATCGAAAAGCCAGTGGCGTGCAAAACACACCTCAAAAACTTCCACCCGGTGCCAAAAAAAAGTGCCCACACATAGAGAGTGAAACACAAAAACGTGCAACGGGTGTACAGAGTCCTCCACTAGGGAAGGACCTTACCCTGATCCCCCGGGGCGTTAGGCTCCAGACAGGGACTGAGGTACTCAGACAAAGGGTCCATCCGGCCGAAACCAGGCGGACCCCCACAACTGGAAGGACTGCCGAAGCAGACCAACCCAAGTACAGTGGGGCTCTCCCGAAGAGAGACCCCTCAAAGGAGAGGGCGAACCAAACCAAAAGGCCTATGTCCACCCCCTCCCAAGACTTTCAGAGTAGGCCCGAGGACCCACACCCTACTCGCCACACAGTGACAAAACGTGTATACAAAACAACCAAAAAAAGACAAAAAGGTGACAAACAGGGGTAAAAAGAAAGAGTGGGGAAGATAGTGAGATGGGAGAGTGAAAGTGGCCATTGTGCTATACAATGGCCGGCCTTCCGGCCAGGCATAAAAATTTCCCCTGGTCCTGGCCAAAAGGCCCGGCCCAAGAGGCAGGTGCGAAAAACGTGTGTTGTGGTGAAGTGACCATGGTGCCATAAAATCAAGTGCTTTCACACCGTGACTATACGGCACCCCTGAACTGCCACTTCAGGGGCACATTCACCACTGGCTTTTCGAAAAAGCCCTGACCCACAGCCCAGACCACAGCAGCCCCCACCCCAGGCAGAAAGGTATGGAGTTCTGGAAGCTTGGAGAGAGCCCTTGCCATCAGGCTTCACCGTCGTTCCGTCCCTCCTACCTAATTACATTTGGGAAATACTGGCCGCTCCCCCGGTGGGAGCAAGGGGAGCCAGCGTTCTCTCCCAAATAACTGTCCAGAGCTAGAGCTGCCCCAATCCAGGCCAGAAGGCCAGGATCCCGACCTCCCTGCCAAGACCGAATGGTTCTCCGTCGCCATCAGAAGGCTTCCCTTTCGGCTACAAACCGCTCCGGGTTACCTTCACTCCAGCAGGTTTTGCATAGCAACCGCAATCCCATCTCTATCTCGCCATAGATCAGGGACAGAAGCAAGCGCCACCTCCTGGAAACTGATATAAACAGATACTACACTCGATCTTAGCCAAAAGGCCGAGAAGCAATTAGCAATAATCACGCCTCAGTTGCACCTCATTGGCTATGATACTGCCACTGCGCAAAGCTAACCAATTCAGTGCCTGCCAACATCTGCCCTTCCTTGGAGGAGAAATTGACTTTGAGGTGAGACACATAAGTGTCATCCAGTGGGCCGCTGAGCATTCTGGGACTTGGCATGCTAATGAGACAGGGACGATGCCTAAGTGGGCATTGTTTACCCACTGAATAGTGTTAGCATTTGAAAGAACTAAGGAGAATCTAAAGGCACAGGGCCCTAAATGTCAGATGGTTCCTCCCACAGCAGTCAAGAAAGGCCATTGGGAGCGTATGTGTTTGAACAGCTATGCTGTAAAATAGTCCTAGGTGGAAGTATTTGGATCCTTTGTTGAAAGTTTGCTAGATAACATGCCTGAACTGGAGCCCAGGTAAGTTGCCATAGACTAAGGGTTGTTGAGAAACAGTTGGTCAAGCAACCACCTTCAGCCACCATTATTTCTGGCAGATTAAAGGAGCCTGGAAAGGCGGGAGTTAGTACATTTCATTTTTCGGAGCCTGTGAGAATTCCCGGCAGATGTGCATAAAGACTGCCTTATCGGCAGCTCAAGGGCCTCATAGGTAGGTGTAAGGCACCGCCCGAACAGGGACTTGAACCCTGGACCCTCAGATTAAAAGTCTGATGCTCTACCGACTGAGCTATCCGGGCTCTGAAAGCTCTTTCTCCATAGCTGTCCAAGCTGCTTGAATCTTGACATCTATGGTGGAAAAAGACCATTCAGCCAAGGGGACCGGGTGCCTGAAAGCACAAGTATTTGGCTTGCCCAGGCTGGCCAATCGTCCTCTCCCGTTTAATTTTCTAGGACAGGTTGAAGATAAAAGGGAGAATCTAACCTGTAATCATGCAGAAAGGGTCCAGTCCAGTACAGGTGGAGAACGCCTAAAATTTCTGCCTTAGTTTTACCTACAGGTCAATGGTCTTTCACCGGAAACAAGGGCCTAGCATAAAGACACAACCCGAAAGGCCTCCTTAACCCTGGACCAACACGCTTCCAGTTATCTTAATCAGTGACTGGGTTACAAATAAAGACAGTTCACCTTTAGCCTCATGTTGCCAGGTCCAGCATTAGAAACCCAGGCAAAAAAATGAGGTAGAGTCCACTCTGGATTACAGGCAAGTGAAGATCGAGCGGCGCGTGCCAATCACAGATTGTTCTACCCAGGCTGCGTGATGACACAAAAGCTCTCTATGGTGTCACTGGGCCCGTGACACACTTCCTCAACTCTAACGCATCTCAGTCTGCATGTAAGAAGCCGTCACTAATCTGCTGTTTAAAACACATTGCTCAGTCTCCTCAGAGACTCTCAAAAATTGCCAGTGCTGACTGTATTTCAAGTCATCATGGCGGGGTATTGGGAAAAGTTTTCAATTAGCAATAATCACGCCTCGGGTAAACCTCATTAGCTATGATACTGCCACTGCGCAAAGCTAACCAATTCAGTGCCTGCCAACATCTGCCCTTCCTTGGAGGAGAAATTGACTTTGAGGTGAGACACATAAGTGTCATCCAGTGGGCCGCTGAGCATTCTGGGACTTGGCATGCTAATGAGACAGGGACGATGCCTAAGTGGGCATTGTTTACCCACTGAATAGTGTTAGCATTTGAAAGAACTAAGGAGAATCTAAAGGGACAGGGCCCTAAATGTCAGATGGTTCCTCCCACAGCAGTCAAGAAAGGCCATTGTGAGCGTATGTGTTTGAACAGCTATGCTGCTAAAATAGTCCTAGGTGGAAGTATTTGGACCCTTTGTTGAAAGTTTGCTAGATAACATGCCTGAACTGGAGCCCAGGTAAGATGCCATAGACTAAGGGTTGTTGAGAAACAGTTGGTCAAGCAACCACCTTCAGCCACCATTATTTCTGGCAGATTAAAGGAGCTTGGAAAGGCGGGAGTTAGTACATTTCATTTCTCGGAGCCTGTGAGAATTCCCGGCAGATGGGCATAAAGACTGCCTTATCGGCAGCTCAAGGGCCTCATAGGTAGGTGTAAGGCACCGCCCGAACAGGGACTTGAACCCTGGACCCTCAGATTAAAAGTCTGATGCTCTACCGACTGAGCTATCCGGGCTCTGAAAGCTCTTTCTCCATAGCTGTCCAAGCTGCTTGAATCTTGACATCTATGGTGGAAAAAGACCATTCAGCCAAGGGGACCGGGTGCCTGAAAGCACAAGTATTTGGCTTGCCCAGGCTGGCCAATCGTCCTCTCCCGTTTAATTTTCTAGGACAGGTTGAAGATAAAAGGGAGAATCTAACCTGTAATCATGCAGAAAGGGTCCAGTCCAGTACAGGTGGAGAACGCCTAAAATTTCTGCCTTAGTTTTACCTACAGGTCAATGGTCTTTCACCGGAAACAAGGGCCTAGCATAAAGACACCACCCGAAAGGCCTCCTTAACCCTGGACCAACACGCTTCCAGTTATCTTAATCAGTGACTGGGTTACAAATAAAGACAGTTCACCTTTAGCCTCATGTTGCCAGGTCCAGCATTAGAAACCCAGGCAAAAAAATGAGGTAGAGTCCACTCTGGATTACAGGCAAGTGAAGATCGAGCGGCGCGTGCCAATCACAGATTGTTCTACCCAGGCTGCGTGATGACACAAAAGCTCTCTATGGTGTCACTGGGCCCGTGACACACTTCCTCAACTCTAACGCATCTCAGTCTGCATGTAAGAAGCCGTCACTAATCTGCTGTTTAAAACACATTGCTCAGTCTCCTCAGAGACTCTCAAAAATTGCCAGTGCTGACTGTATTTCAAGTCATCATGGCGGGGTATTGGGAAAAGTTTTCAATTAGCAATAATCACGCCTCGGGTAAACCTCATTAGCTATGATACTGCCACTGCGCAAAGCTAACCAATTCAGTGCCTGCCAACATCTGCCCTTCCTTGGAGGAGAAATTGACTTTGAGGTGAGACACATAAGTGTCATCCAGTGGGCCGCTGAGCATTCTGGGACTTGGCATGCTAATGAGACAGGGACGATGCCTAAGTGGGCATTGTTTACCCACTGAATAGTGGCAGCATTTGAAAGAACTAAGGAGAATCTAAAGGGACAGGGCCCTAAATGTCAGATGGTTCCTCCCACAGCAGTCAAGAAAGGCCATTGGGAGCGTATGTGTTTGAACAGCTATGCTGCTAAAATAGTCCTAGGTGGAAGTATTTGGACCCTTTGTTGAAAGTTTGCTAGATAACATGCCTGAACTGGAGCCCAGGTAAGATGCCATAGACTAAGGGTTGTTGAGAAACAGTTGGTCAAGCAACCACCTTCAGCCACCATTATTTCTGGCAGATTAAAGGAGCCTGGAAAGGCGGGAGTTAGTACATTTCATTTCTCGGAGCCTGTGAGAATTCCCGGCAGATGGGCATAAAGACTGCCTTATCGGCAGCTCAAGGGCCTCATAGGTAGGTGTAAGGCACCGCCCGAACAGGGACTTGAACCCTGGACCCTCAGATTAAAAGTCTGATGCTCTACCGACTGAGCTATCCGGGCTCTGAAAGCTCTTTCTCCATAGCTGTCCAAGCTGCTTGAATCTTGACATCTATGGTGGAAAAAGACCATTCAGCCAAGGGGACCGGGTGCCTGAAAGCACAAGTATTTGGCTTGCCCAGGCTGGCCAATCGTCCTCTCCCGTTTAATTTTCTAGGACAGGTTGAAGATAAAAGGGAGAATCTAACCTGTAATCATGCAGAAAGGGTCCAGTCCAGTACAGGTGGAGAACGCCTAAAATTTCTGCCTTAGTTTTACCTACAGGTCAATGGTCTTTCACCGGAAACAAGGGCCTAGCATAAAGACACTACCCGAAAGGCCTCCTTAACCCTGGACCAACACGCTTCCAGTTATCTTAATCAGTGACTGGGTTACAAATAAAGACAGTTCACCTTTAGCCTCATGTTGCCAGGTCCAGCATTAGAAACCCAGGCAAAAAAATGAGGTAGAGTCCACTCTGGATTACAGGCAAGTGAAGATCGAGCGGCGCGTGCCAATCACAGATTGTTCTACCCAGGCTGCGTGATGACACAAAAGCTCTCTATGGTGTCACTGGGCCCGTGACACACTTCCTCAACTCTAACGCATCTCAGTCTGCATGTAAGAAGCCGTCACTAATCTGCTGTTTAAAACACATTGCTCAGTCTCCTCAGAGACTCTCAAAAATTGCCAGTGCTGACTGTATTTCAAGTCATCATGGCGGGGTATTGGGAAAAGTTTTCAATTAGCAATAATCACGCCTCGGGTAAACCTCATTAGCTATGATACTGCCACTGCGCAAAGCTAACCAATTCAGTGCCTGCCAACATCTGCCCTTCCTTGGAGGAGAAATTGACTTTGAGGTGAGACACATAAGTGTCATCCAGTGGGCCGCTGAGCATTCTGGGACTTGGCATGCTAATGAGACAGGGACGATGCCTAAGTGGGCATTGTTTACCCACTGAATAGTGTTAGCATTTGAAAGAACTAAGGAGAATCTAAAGGCACAGGGCCCTAAATGTCAGATGGTTCCTCCCACAGCAGTCAAGAAAGGCCATTGGGAGCGTATGTGTTTGAACAGCTATGCTGTAAAATAGTCCTAGGTGGAAGTATTTGGATCCTTTGTTGAAAGTTTGCTAGATAACATGCCTGAACTGGAGCCCAGGTAAGTTGCCATAGACTAAGGGTTGTTGAGAAACAGTTGGTCAAGCAACCACCTTCAGCCACCATTATTTCTGGCAGATTAAAGGAGCCTGGAAAGGCGGGAGTTAGTACATTTCATTTCTCGGAGCCTGTGAGAATTCCCGGCAGATGTGTATAAAGACTGCCTTATCGGCAGCTCAAGGGCCTCATAGGTAGGTGTAAGGCACCACCCGAACAGGGACTTGAACCCTGGACCCTCAGATTAAAAGTCTGATGCTCTACCGACTGAGCTATCCGGGCTCTGAAAGCTCTTTCTCCATAGCTGTCCAAGCTGCTTGAATCTTGACATCTATGGTGGAAAAAGACCATTCAGCCAAGGGGACCGGGTGCCTGAAAGCACAAGTATTTGGCTTGCCCAGGCTGGCCAATCGTCCTCTCCCGTTTAATTTTCTAGGACAGGTTGAAGATAAAAGGGAGAATCTAACCTGTAATCATGCAGAAAGGGTCCAGTCCAGTACAGGTGGAGAACGCCTAAAATTTCTGCCTTAGTTTTACCTACAGGTCAATGGTCTTTCACCGGAAACAAGGGCCTAGCATAAAGACACCACCCGAAAGGCCTCCTTAACCCTGGACCAACACGCTTCCAGTTATCTTAATCAGTGACTGGGTTACAAATAAAGACAGTTCACCTTTAGCCTCATGTTGCCAGGTCCAGCATTAGAAACCCAGGCAAAAAAATGAGGTAGAGTCCACTCTGGATTACAGGCAAGTGAAGATCGAGCGGCGCGTGCCAATCACAGATTGTTCTACCCAGGCTGCGTGATGACACAAAAGCTCTCTATGGTGTCACTGGGCCCGTGACACACTTCCTCAACTCTAACGCATCTCAGTCTGCATGTAAGAAGCCGTCACTAATCTGCTGTTTAAAACACATTGCTCAGTCTCCTCAGAGACTCTCAAAAATTGCCAGTGCTGACTGTATTTCAAGTCATCATGGCGGGGTATTGGGAAAAGTTTTCAATTAGCAATAATCACGCCTCGGGTAAACCTCATTAGCTATGATACTGCCACTGCGCAAAGCTAACCAATTCAGTGCCTGCCAACATCTGCCCTTCCTTGGAGGAGAAATTGACTTTGAGGTGAGACACATAAGTGTCATCCAGTGGGCCGCTGAGCATTCTGGGACTTGGCATGCTAATGAGACAGGGACGATGCCTAAGTGGGCATTGTTTACCCACTGAATAGTGTTAGCATTTGAAAGAACTAAGGAGAATCTAAAGGGACAGGGCCCTAAATGTCAGATGGTTCCTCCCACAGCAGTCAAGAAAGGCCATTGGGAGCGTATGTGTTTGAACAGCTATGCTGTAAAATAGTCCTAGGTGGAAGTATTTGGATCCTTTGTTGAAAGTTTGCTAGATAACATGCCTGAACTG
The DNA here is from genome assembly GCA_037952925.1 of Lithobates clamitans. Taxonomy (NCBI): domain Eukaryota; kingdom Metazoa; phylum Chordata; class Amphibia; order Anura; family Ranidae; genus Lithobates; species Lithobates clamitans. Next base: position 1,919,085 of record JBBGZY010001301.1, read on the forward strand.
GAGCCCAGGTAAGTTGCCATAGACTAAGGGTTGTTGAGAAACAGTTGGTCAAGCAACCACCTTCAGCCACCATTATTTCTGGCAGATTAAAGGAGCCTGGAAAGGCGGGAGTTAGTACATTTCATTTCTCGGAGCCTGTGAGAATTCCCGGCAGATGTGTATAAAGACTGCCTTATCGGCAGCTCAAGGGCCTCATAGGTAGGTGTAAGGCACCGCCCGAACAGGGACTTGAACCCTGGACCCTCAGATTAAAAGTCTGATGCTCTACCGACTGAGCTATCCGGGCTCTGAAAGCTCTTTCTCCATAGCTGTCCAAGCTGCTTGAATCTTGACATCTATGGTGGAAAAAGACCATTCAGCCAAGGGGACCGGGTGCCTGAAAGCACAAGTATTTGGCTTGCCCAGGCTGGCCAATCGTCCTCTCCCGTTTAATTTTCTAGGACAGGTTGAAGATAAAAGGGAGAATCTAACCTGTAATCATGCAGAAAGGGTCCAGTCCAGTACAGGTGGAGAACGCCTAAAATTTCTGCCTTAGTTTTACCTACAGGTCAATGGTCTTTCACCGGAAACAAGGGCCTAGCATAAAGACACCACCCGAAAGGCCTCCTTAACCCTGGACCAACACGCTTCCAGTTATCTTAATCAGTGACTGGGTTACAAATAAAGACAGTTCACCTTTAGCCTCATGTTGCCAGGTCCAGCATTAGAAACCCAGGCAAAAAAATGAGGTAGAGTCCACTCTGGATTACAGGCAAGTGAAGATCAAGCGGCGCGTGCCAATCACAGATTGTTCTACCCAGGCTGCGTGATGACACAAAAGCTCTCTATGGTGTCACTGGGCCCGTGACACACTTCCTCAACTCTAACGCATCTCAGTCTGCATGTAAGAAGCCGTCACTAATCTGCTGTTTAAAACACATTGCTCAGTCTCCTCAGAGACTCTCAAAAATTGCCAGTGCTGACTGTATTTCAAGTCATCATGGCGGGGTATTGGGAAAAGTTTTCAATTAGCAATAATCACGCCTCGGGTAAACCTCATTAGCTATGATACTGCCACTGCGCAAAGCTAACCAATTCAGTGCCTGCCAACATCTGCCCTTCCTTGGAGGAGAAATTGACTTTGAGGTGAGACACATAAGTGTCATCCAGTGGGCCGCTGAGCATTCTGGGACTTGGCATGCTAATGAGACAGGGACGATGCCTAAGTGGGCATTGTTTACCTACTGAATAGTGTTAGCATTTGAAAGAACTAAGGAGAATCTAAAGGGACAGGGCCCTAAATGTCAGATGGTTCCTCCCACAGCAGTCAAGAAAGGCCATTGGGAGCGTATGTGTTTGAACAGCTATGCTGCTAAAATAGTCCTAGGTGGAAGTATTTGGATCCTTTGTTGAAAGTTTGCTAGATAACATGCCTGAACTGGAGCCCAGGTAAGATGCCATAGACTAAGGGTTGTTGAGAAACAGTTGGTCAAGCAACCACCTTCAGCCACCATTATTTCTGGCAGATTAAAGGAGCCTGGAAAGGCGGGAGTTAGTACATTTCATTTCTCGGAGCCTGTGAGAATTCCCGGCAGATGGGCATAAATACTGCCTTATCGGCAGCTCAAGGGCCTCATAGGTAGGTGTAAGGCACCGCCCGAACAGGGACTTGAACCCTGGACCCTCAGATTAAAAGTCTGATGCTCTACCGACTGAGCTATCCGGGCTCTGAAAGCTCTTTCTCCATAGCTGTCCAAGCTGCTTGAATCTTGACATCTATGGTGGAAAAAGACCATTCAGCCAAGGGGACCGGGTGCCTGAAAGCACAAGTATTTGGCTTGCCCAGGCTGGCCAATCGTCCTCTCCCGTTTAATTTTCTAGGACAGGTTGAAGATAAAAGGGAGAATCTAACCTGTAATCATGCAGAAAGGGTCCAGTCCAGTACAGGTGGAGAACGCCTAAAATTTCTGCCTTAGTTTTACCTACAGGTCAATGGTCTTTCACCGGAAACAAGGGCCTAGCATAAAGACACCACCCGAAAGGCCTCCTTAACCCTGGACCAACACGCTTCCAGTTATCTTAATCAGTGACTGGGTTACAAATAAAGACAGTTCACCTTTAGCCTCATGTTGCCAGGTCCAGCATTAGAAACCCAGGCAAAAAAATGAGGTAGAGTCCACTCTGGATTACAGGCAAGTGAAGATCGAGCGGCGCGTGCCAATCACAGATTGTTCTACCCAGGCTGCGTGATGACACAAAAGCTCTCTATGGTGTCACTGGGCCCGTGACACACTTCCTCAACTCTAACGCATCTCAGTCTGCATGTAAGAAGCCGTCACTAATCTGCTGTTTAAAACACATTGCTCAGTCTCCTCAGAGACTCTCAAAAATTGCCAGTGCTGACTGTATTTCAAGTCATCATGGCGGGGTATTGGGAAAAGTTTTCAATTAGCAATAATCACGCCTCGGGTAAACCTCATTAGCTATGATACTGCCACTGCGCAAAGCTAACCAATTCAGTGCCTGCCAACATCTGCCCTTCCTTGGAGGAGAAATTGACTTTGAGGTGAGACACATAAGTGTCATCCAGTGGGCCGCTGAGCATTCTGGGACTTGGCATGCTAATGAGACAGGGACGATGCCTAAGTGGGCATTGTTTACCTACTGAATAGTGTTAGCATTTGAAAGAACTAAGGAGAATCTAAAGGGACAGGGCCCTAAATGTCAGATGGTTCCTCCCACAGCAGTCAAGAAAGGCCATTGGGAGCGTATGTGTTTGAACAGCTATGCTGCTAAAATAGTCCTAGGTGGAAGTATTTGGATCCTTTGTTGAAAGTTTGCTAGATAACATGCCTGAACTGGAGCCCAGGTAAGATGCCATAGACTAAGGGTTGTTGAGAAACAGTTGGTCAAGCAACCACCTTCAGCCACCATTATTTCTGGCAGATTAAAGGAGCCTGGAAAGGCGGGAGTTAGTACATTTCATTTCTCGGAGCCTGTGAGAATTCCCGGCAGATGGGCATAAAGACTGCCTTATCGGCAGCTCAAGGGCCTCATAGGTAGGTGTAAGGCACCGCCCGAACAGGGACTTGAACCCTGGACCCTCAGATTAAAAGTCTGATGCTCTACCGACTGAGCTATCCGGGCTCTGAAAGCTCTTTCTCCATAGCTGTCCAAGCTGCTTGAATCTTGACATCTATGGTGGAAAAAGACCATTCAGCCAAGGGGACCGGGTGCCTGAAAGCACAAGTATTTGGCTTGCCCAGGCTGGCCAATCGTCCTCTCCCGTTTAATTTTCTAGGACAGGTTGAAGATAAAAGGGAGAATCTAACCTGTAATCATGCAGAAAGGGTCCAGTCCAGTACAGGTGGAGAACGCCTAAAATTTCTGCCTTAGTTTTACCTACAGGTCAATGGTCTTTCACCGGAAACAAGGGCCTAGCATAAAGACACCACCCGAAAGGCCTCCTTAACCCTGGACCAACACGCTTCCAGTTATCTTAATCAGTGACTGGGTTACAAATAAAGACAGTTCACCTTTAGCCTCATGTTGCCAGGTCCAGCATTAGAAACCCAGGCAAAAAAATGAGGTAGAGTCCACTCTGGATTACAGGCAAGTGAAGATCGAGCGGCGCGTGCCAATCACAGATTGTTCTACCCAGGCTGCGTGATGACACAAAAGCTCTCTATGGTGTCACTGGGCCCGTGACACACTTCCTCAACTCTAACGCATCTCAGTCTGCATGTAAGAAGCCGTCACTAATCTGCTGTTTAAAACACATTGCTCAGTCTCCTCAGAGACTCTCAAAAATTGCCAGTGCTGACTGTATTTCAAGTCATCATGGCGGGGTATTGGGAAAAGTTTTCAATTAGCAATAATCACGCCTCGGGTAAACCTCATTAGCTATGATACTGCCACTGCGCAAAGCTAACCAATTCAGTGCCTGCCAACATCTGCCCTTCCTTGGAGGTGAAATTGACTTTGAGGTGAGACACATAAGTGTCATCCAGTGGGCCGCTGAGCATTCTGGGACTTGGCATGCTAATGAGACAGGGACGATGCCTAAGTGGGCATTGTTTACCCACTGAATAGTGTTAGCATTTGAAAGAACTAAGGAGAATCTAAAGGGACAGGGCCCTAAATGTCAGATGGTTCCTCCCACAGCAGTCAAGAAAGGCCATTGGGAGCGTATGTGTTTGAACAGCTATGCTGCTAAAATAGTCCTAGGTGGAAGTATTTGGACCCTTTGTTGAAAGTTTGCTAGATAACATGCCTGAACTGGAGCCCAGGTAAGATGCCATAGACTAAGGGTTGTTGAGAAACAGTTGGTCAAGCAACCACCTTCAGCCACCATTATTTCTGGCAGATTAAAGGAGCCTGGAAAGGCGGGAGTTAGTACATTTCATTTCTCGGAGCCTGTGAGAATTCCCGGCAGATGTGCATAAAGACTGCCTTATCGGCAGCTCAAGGGCCTCATAGGTAGGTGTAAGGCACCACCCAAACAGGGACTTGAATCCTGGACCCTCAGATTAAAAGTCTGATGCTCTACCGACTGAGCTATCCGGGCTCTGAAAGCTCTTTCTCCATAGCTGTCCAAGCTGCTTGAATCTTGACATCTATGGTGGAAAAAGACCATTCAGCCAAGGGGACCGGGTGCCTGAAAGCACAAGTATTTGGCTTGCCCAGGCTGGCCAATCGTCCTCTCCCGTTTAATTTTCTAGGACAGGTTGAAGATAAAAGGGAGAATCTAACCTGTAATCATGCAGAAAGGGTCCAGTCCAGTACAGGTGGAGAACGCCTAAAATTTTTGCCTTAGTTTTACCTACAGGTCAATGGTCTTTCACCGGAAACAAGGGCCTAGCATAAAGACACCACCCGAAAGGCCTCCTTAACCCTGGACCAACACGCTTCCAGTTATCTTAATCAGTGACTGGGTTACAAATAAAGACAGTTCACCTTTAGCCTCATGTTGCCAGGTCCAGCATTAGAAACCCAGGCAAAAAAATGAGGTAGAGTCCACTCTGGATTACAGGCAAGTGAAGATCGAGCGGCGCGTGCCAATCACAGATTGTTCTACCCAGGCTGCGTGATGACACAAAAGCTCTCTATGGTGTCACTGGGCCCGTGACACACTTCCTCAACTCTAACGCATCTCAGTCTGCATGTAAGAAGCCGTCACTAATCTGCTGTTTAAAACACATTGCTCGGTCTCCTCAGAGACTCTCAAAAATTGCCAGTGCTGACTGTATTTCAAGTCATCATGGCGGGGTATTGGGAAAAGTTTTCAATTAGCAATAATCACGCCTCGGGTAAACCTCATTAGCTATGATACTGCCACTGCGCAAAGCTAACCAATTCAGTGCCTGCCAACATCTGCCCTTCCTTGGAGGAGAAATTGACTTTGAGGTGAGACACATAAGTGTCATCCAGTGGGCCGCTGAGCATTCTGGGACTTGGCATGCTAATGAGACAGGGACGATGCCTAAGTGGGCATTGTTTACCCACTGAATAGTGTTAGCATTTGAAAGAACTAAGGAGAATCTAAAGGGACAGGGCCCTAAATGTCAGATGGTTCCTCCCACAGCAGTCAAGAAAGGCCATTGGGAGCGTATGTGTTTGAACAGCTATGCTGCTAAAATAGTCCTAGGTGGAAGTATTTGGACCCTTTGTTGAAAGTTTGCTAGATAAAATGCCTGAACTGGAGCCCAGGTAAGATGCCATAGACTAAGGGTTGTTGAGAAACAGTTGGTCAAGCAACCACCTTCAGCCACCATTATTTCTGGCAGATTAAAGGAGCCTGGAAAGGCGGGAGTTAGTACATTTCATTTCTCGGAGCCTGTGAGAATTCCCGGCAGATGTGCATAAAGACTGCCTTATCGGCAGCTCAAGGGCCTCATAGGTAGGTGTAAGGCACCACCCGAACAGGGACTTGAACCCTGGACCCTCAGATTAAAAGTCTGATGCTCTACCGACTGAGCTATCCGGGCTCTAAAAGCTCTTTCTCCATAGCTGTCCAAGCTGCTTGAATCTTGACATCTATGGTGGAAAAAGACCATTCAGCCAAGGGGACCGGGTGCCTGAAAGCACAAGTATTTGGCTTGCCCAGGCTGGCCAATCGTCCTCTCCCGTTTAATTTTCTAGGACAGGTTGAAGATAAAAGGGAGAATCTAACCTGTAATCATGCAGAAAGGGTCCAGTCCAGTACAGGTGGAGAACGCCTAAAATTTCTGCCTTAGTTTTACCTACAGGTCAATGGTCTTTCACCGGAAACAAGGGCCTAGCATAAAGACACCACCCGAAAGGCCTCCTTAACCCTGGACCAACACGCTTCCAGTTATCTTAATCAGTGACTGGGTTACAAATAAAGACAGTTCACCTTTAGCCTCATGTTGCCAGGTCCAGCATTAGAAACCCAGGCAAAAAAATGAGGTAGAGTCCACTCTGGATTACAGGCAAGTGAAGATCGAGCGGCGCGTGCCAATCACAGATTGTTCTACCCAGGCTGCGTGATGACACAAAAGCTCTCTATGGTGTCACTGGGCCCGTGACACACTTCCTCAACTCTAACGCATCTCAGTCTGCATGTAAGAAGCCGTCACTAATCTGCTGTTTAAAACACATTGCTCAGTCTCCTCAGAGACTCTCAAAAATTGCCAGTGCTGACTGTATTTCAAGTCATCATGGCGGGGTATTGGGAAAAGTTTTCAATTAGCAATAATCACGCCTCGGGTAAACCTCATTAGCTATGATACTGCCACTGCGCAAAGCTAACCAAATCAGTGCCTGCCAACATCTGCCCTTCCTTGGAGGTGAAATTGACTTTGAGGTGAGACACATAAGTGTCATCCAGTGGGCCGCTGAGCATTCTGGGACTTGGCATGCTAATGAGACAGGGACGATGCCTAAGTGGGCATTGTTTACCCACTGAATAGTGTTAGCATTTGAAAGAACTAAGGAGAATCTAAAGGGACAGGGCCCTAAATGTCAGATGGTTCCTCCCACAGCAGTCAAGAAAGGCCATTGGGAGCGTATGTGTTTGAACAGCTATGCTGCTAAAATAGTCCTAGGTGGAAGTATTTGGACCCTTTGTTGAAAGTTTGCTAGATAACATGGCTGAACTGGAGCCCAGGTAAGATGCCATAGACTAAGGGTTGTTGAGAAACAGTTGGTCAAGCAACCACCTTCAGCCACCATTATTTCTGGCAGATTAAAGGAGCCTGGAAAGGCGGGAGTTAGTACATTTCATTTCTCGGAGCCTGTGAGAATTCCCGGCAGGTGTGCATAAAGACTGCCTTATCAGCAGCTCAAGGGCCTCATAGGTAGGTGTAAGGCACCACCCAAACAGGGACTTGAACCCTGGACCCTCAGATTAAAAGTCTGATGCTCTACCGACTGAGCTATCCGGGCTCTGAAAGCTCTTTCTCCATAGCTGTCCAAGCTGCTTGAATCTTGACATCTATGGTGGAAAAAGACCATTCAGCCAAGGGGACCGGGTGCCTGAAAGCACAAGTATTTGGCTTGCCCAGGCTGGCCAATCGTCCTCTCCCGTTTAATTTTCTAGGACAGGTTGAAGATAAAAGGGAGAATCTAACCTGTAATCATGCAGAAAGGGTCCAGTCCAGTACAGGTGGAGAACGCCTAAAATTTCTGCCTTAGTTTTACCTACAGGTCAATGGTCTTTCACCGGAAACAAGGGCCTAGCATAAAGACACCACCCGAAAGGCCTCCTTAACCCTGGACCAACACGCTTCCAGTTATCTTAATCAGTGACTGGGTTACAAATAAAGACAGTTCACCTTTAGCCTCATGTTGCCAGGTCCAGCATTAGAAACCCAGGCAAAAAAATGAGGTAGAGTCCACTCTGGATTACAGGCAAGTGAAGATCGAGCGGCGCGTGCCAATCACAGATTGTTCTACCCAGGCTGCGTGATGACACAAAAGCTCTCTATGGTGTCACTGGGCCCGTGACACACTTCCTCAACTCTAACGCATCTCAGTCTGCATGTAAGAAGCCGTCACTAATCTGCTGTTTAAAACACATTGCTCAGTCTCCTCAGAGACTCTCAAAAATTGCCAGTGCTGACTGTATTTCAAGTCATCATGGCGGGGTATTGGGAAAAGTTTTCAATTAGCAATAATCACGCCTCGGGTAAACCTCATTAGCTATGATACTGCCACTGCGCAAAGCTAACCAATTCAGTGCCTGCCAACATCTGCCCTTCCTTGGAGGAGAAATTGACTTTGAGGTGAGACACATAAGTGTCATCCAGTGGGCCGCTGAGCATTCTGGGACTTGGCATGCTAATGAGACAGGGACGATGCCTAAGTGGGCATTGTTTACCCACTGAATAGTGTTAGCATTTGAAAGAACTAAGGAGAATCTAAAGGGACAGGGCCCTAAATGTCAGATGGTTCCTCCCACAGCAGTCAAGAAAGGCCATTGGGAGCGTATGTGTTTGAACAGCTATGCTGCTAAAATAGTCCTAGGTGGAAGTATTTGGACCCTTTGTTGAAAGTTTGCTAGATAACATGCCTGAACTGGAGCCCAGGTAAGTTGCCATAGACTAAGGGTTGTTGAGAAACAGTTGGTCAAGCAACCACCTTCAGCCACCATTATTTCTGGCAGATTAAAGGAGCCTGGAAAGGCGGGAGTTAGTACATTTCATTTCTCGGAGCCTGTGAGAATTCCCGGCAGATGTGCATAAAGACTGCCTTATCGGCAGCTCAAGGGCCTCATAGGTAGGTGTAAGGCATCGCCCGAACAGGGACTTGAACCCTGGACCCTCAGATTAAAAGTCTGATGCTCTACCGACTGAGCTATCCGGGCTCTGAAAGCTCTTTCTCCATAGCTGTCCAAGCTGCTTGAATCTTGACATCTATGGTGGAAAAAGACCATTCAGCCAAGGGGACCGGGTGCCTGAAAGCACAAGTATTTGGCTTGCCCAGGCTGGCCAATCGTCCTCTCCCGTTTAATTTTCTAGGACAGGTTGAAGATAAAAGGGAGAATCTAACCTGTAATCATGCAGAAAGGGTCCAGTCCAGTACAGGTGGAGAACGCCTAAAATTTCTGCCTTAGTTTTACCTACAGGTCAATGGTCTTTCACCGGAAACAAGGGCCTAGCATAAAGACACCACCCGAAAGGCCTCCTTAACCCTGGACCAACACGCTTCCAGTTATCTTAATCAGTGACTGGGTTACAAATAAAGACAGTTCACCTTTAGCCTCATGTTGCCAGGTCCAGCATTAGAAACCCAGGCAAAAAAATGAGGTAGAGTCCACTCTGGATTACAGGCAAGTGAAGATCGAGCGGCGCGTGCCAATCACAGATTGTTCTACCCAGGCTGCGTGATGACACAAAAGCTCTCTATGGTGTCACTGGGCCCGTGACACACTTCCTCAACTCTAACGCATCTCAGTCTGCATGTAAGAAGCCGTCACTAATCTGCTGTTTAAAACACATTGCTCAGTCTCCTCAGAGACTCTCAAAAATTGCCAGTGCTGACTGTATTTCAAGTCATCATGGCGGGGTATTGGGAAAAGTTTTCAATTAGCAATAATCACGCCTCGGGTAAACCTCATTAGCTATGATACTGCCACTGCGCAAAGCTAACCAATTCAGTGCCTGCCAACATCTGCCCTTCCTTGGAGGAGAAATTGACTTTGAGGTGAGACACATAAGTGTCATCCAGTGGGCCGCTGAGCATTCTGGGACTTGGCATGCTAATGAGACAGGGACGATGCCTAAGTGGGCATTGTTTACCCACTGAATAGTGTTAGCATTTGAAAGAACTAAGGAGAATCTAAAGGGACAGGGCCCTAAATGTCAGATGGTTCCTCCCACAGCAGTCAAGAAAGGCCATTGGGAGCGTATGTGTTTGAACAGCTATGCTGCTAAAATAGTCCTAGGTGGAAGTATTTGGACCCTTTGTTGAAAGTTTGCTAGATAACATGCCTGAACTGGAGCCCAGGTAAGATGCCATAGACTAAGGGTTGTTGAGAAACAGTTGGTCAAACAACCACCTTCAGCCACCATTATTTCTGGCAGATTAAAGGAGCCTGGAAAGGCGGGAGTTAGTACATTTCATTTCTCGGAGCCTGTGAGAATTCCCGGCAGATGTGCATAAAGACTGCCTTATCGGCAGCTCAAGGGCCTCATAGGTAGGTGTAAGGCACCGCCCGAACAGGGACTTGAACCCTGGACCCTCAGATTAAAAGTCTGATGCTCTACCGACTGAGCTATCCGGGCTCTGAAAGCTCTTACTCCAAAGCTGTCCAAGCTGCTTGAATCTTGACATCTATGGTGGAAAAAGACCATTCAGCCAAGGGGACCGGGTGCCTGAAAGCACAAGTATTTGGCTTGCCCAGGCTGGCCAATCGTCCTCTCCCGTTTAATTTTCTAGGACAGGTTGAAGATAAAAGGGAGAATCTAACCTGTAATCATGCAGAAAGGGTCCAGTCCAGTACAGGTGGAGAACGCCTAAAATTTCTGCCTTAGTTTTACCTACAGGTCAATGGTCTTTCACCGGAAACAAGGGCCTAGCATAAAGACACCACCCGAAAGGCCTCCTTAACCCTGGACCAACACGCTTCCAGTTATCTTAATCAGTGACTGGGTTACAAATAAAGACAGTTCACCTTTAGCCTCATGTTGCCAGGTCCAGCATTAGAAACCCAGGCAAAAAAATGAGGTAGAGTCCACTCTGGATTACAGGCAAGTGAAGATCGAGCGGCGCGTGCCAATCACAGATTGTTCTACCCAGGCTGCGTGATGACACAAAAGCTCTCTATGGTGTCACTGGGCCCGTGACACACTTCCTCAACTCTAACGCATCTCAGTCTGCATGTAAGAAGCCGTCACTAATCTGCTGTTTAAAACACATTGCTCAGTCTCCTCAGAGACTCTCAAAAATTGCCAGTGCTGACTGTATTTCAAGTCATCATGGCGGGGTATTGGGAAAAGTTTTCAATTAGCAATAATCACGCCTCGGGTAAACCTCATTAGCTATGATACTGCCACTGCGCAAAGCTAACCAATTCAGTGCCTGCCAACATCTGCCCTTCCTTGGAGGTGAAATTGACTTTGAGGTGAGACACATAAGTGTCATCCAGTGGGCCGCTGAGCATTCTGGGACTTGGCATGCTAATGAGACAGGGACGATGCCTAAGTGGGCATTGTTTACCCACTGAATAGTGTTAGCATTTGAAAGAACTAAGGAGAATCTAAAGGGACAGGGCCCTAAATGTCAGATGGTTCCTCCCACAGCAGTCAAGAAAGGCCATTGGGAGCGTATGTGTTTGAACAGCTATGCTGCTAAAATAGTCCTAGGTGGAAGTATTTGGACCCTTTGTTGAAAGTTTGCTAGATAACATGCCTGAACTGGAGCCCAGGTAAGATGCCATAGACTAAGGGTTGTTGAGAAACAGTTGGTCAAGCAACCACCTTCAGCCACCATTATTTCTGGCAGATTAAAGGAGCCTGGAAAGGCGGGAGTTAGTACATTTCATTTCTCGGAGCCTGTGAGAATTCCCGGCAGATGTGCATAAAGACTGCCTTATCGGCAGCTCAAGGGCCTCATAGGTAGGTGTAAGGCATCGCCCGAACAGGGACTTGAACCCTGGACCCTCAGATTAAAAGTCTGATGCTCTACCGACTGAGCTATCCGGGCTCTGAAAGCTCTTTCTCCATAGCTGTCCAAGCTGCTTGAATCTTGACATCTATGGTGGAAAAAGACCATTCAGCCAAGGGGACCGGGTGCCTGAAAGCACAAGTATTTGGCTTGCCCAGGCTGGCCAATCGTCCTCTCCCGTTTAATTTTCTAGGACAGGTTGAAGATAAAAGGGAGAATCTAACCTGTAATCATGCAGAAAGGGTCCAGTCCAGTACAGGTGGAGAACGCCTAAAATTTCTGCCTTAGTTTTACCTACAGGTCAATGGTCTTTCACCGGAAACAAGGGCCTAGCATAAAGACACCACCCGAAAGGCCTCCTTAACCCTGGACCAACACGCTTCCAGTTATCTTAATCAGTGACTGGGTTACAAATAAAGACAGTTCACCTTTAGCCTCATGTTGCCAGGTCCAGCATTAGAAACCCAGGCAAAAAAATGAGGTAGAGTCCACTCTGGATTACAGGCAAGTGAAGATCGAGCGGCGCGTGCCAATCACAGATTGTTCTACCCAGGCTGCGTGATGACACAAAAGCTCTCTATGGTGTCACTGGGCCCGTGACACACTTCCTCAACTCTAACGCATCTCAGTCTGCATGTAAGAAGCCGTCACTAATCTGCTGTTTAAAACACATTGCTCAGTCTCCTCAGAGACTCTCAAAAATTGCCAGTGCTGACTGTATTTCAAGTCATCATGGCGGGGTATTGGGAAAAGTTTTCAATTAGCAATAATCACGCCTCGGGTAAACCTCATTAGCTATGATACTGCCACTGCGCAAAGCTAACCAATTCAGTGCCTGCCAACATCTGCCCTTCCTTGGAGGAGAAATTGACTTTGAGGTGAGACACATAAGTGTCATCCAGTGGGCCGCTGAGCATTCTGGGACTTGGCATGCTAATGAGACAGGGACGATGCCTAAGTGGGCATTGTTTACCCACTGAATAGTGTTAGCATTTGAAAGAACTAAGGAGAATCTAAAGGGACAGGGCCCTAAATGTCAGATGGTTCCTCCCACAGCAGTCAAGAAAGGCCATTGGGAGCGTATGTGTTTGAACAGCTATGCTGCTAAAATAGTCCTAGGTGGAAGTATTTGGACCCTTTGTTGAAAGTTTGCTAGATAACATGCCTGAACTGGAGCCCAGGTAAGATGCCATAGACTAAGGGTTGTTGAGAAACAGTTGGTCAAGCAACCACCTTCAGCCACCATTATTTCTGGCAGATTAAAGGAGCCTGGAAAGGCGGGAGTTAGTACATTTCATTTCTCGGAGCCTGTGAGAATTCCCGGCAGATGTGCATAAAGACTGCCTTATCGGCAGCTCAAGGGCCTCATAGGTAGGTGTAAGGCACCGCCCGAACAGGGACTTGAACCCTGGACCCTCAGATTAAAAGTCTGATGCTCTACCGACTGAGCTATCCGGGCTCTGAAAGCTCTTTCTCCATAGCTGTCCAAGCTGCTTGAATCTTGACATCTATGGTGGAAAAAGACCATTCAGCCAAGGGGACCGGGTGCCTGAAAGCACAAGTATTTGGCTTGCCCAGGCTGGCCAATCGTCCTCTCCCGTTTAATTTTCTAGGACAGGTTGAAGATAAAAGGGAGAATCTAACCTGTAATCATGCAGAAAGGGTCCAGTCCAGTACAGGTGGAGAACGCCTAAAATTTCTGCCTTAGTTTTACCTACAGGTCAATGGTCTTTCACCGGAAACAAGGGCCTAGCATAAAGACACAACCCGAAAGGCCTCCTTAACCCTGGACCAACACGCGTCCAGTTATCTTAATCAGTGACTGGGTTACAAATAAAGACAGTTCACCTTTAGCCTCATGTTGCCAGGTCCAGCATTAGAAACCCAGGCAAAAAAATGAGGTAGAGTCCACTCTGGATTACAGGCAAGTGAAGATCGAGCGGCGCGTGCCAATCACAGATTGTTCTACCCAGGCTGCGTGATGACACAAAAGCTCTCTATGGTGTCACTGGGCCCGTGACACACTTCCTCAACTCTAACGCATCTCAGTCTGCATGTAAGAAGCCGTCACTAATCTGCTGTTTAAAACACATTGCTCAGTCTCCTCAGAGACTCTCAAAAATTGCCAGTGCTGACTGTATTTCAAGTCATCATGGCGGGGTATTGGGAAAAGTTTTCAATTAGCAATAATCACGCCTCGGGTAAACCTCATTAGCTATGATACTGCCACTGCGCAAAGCTAACCAATTCAGTGCCTGCCAACATCTGCCCTTCCTTGGAGGAGAAATTGACTTTGAGGTGAGACACATAAGTGTCATCCAGTGGGCCGCTGAGCATTCTGGGACTTGGCATGCTAATGAGACAGGGACGATGCCTAAGTGGGCATTGTTTACCCACTGAATAGTGTTAGCATTTGAAAGAACTAAGGAGAATCTAAAGGGACAGGGCCCTAAATGTCAGATGGTTCCTCCCACAGCAGTCAAGAAAGGCCATTGGGAGCGTATGTGTTTGAACAGCTATGCTGCTAAGATAGTCCTAGGTGGAAGTATTTGGACCCTTTGTTGAAAGTTTGCTAGATAACATGCCTGAACTGGAGCCCAGGTAAGATGCCATAGACTAAGGGTTGTTGAGAAACAGTTGGTCAAGCAACCACCTTCAGCCACCATTATTTCTGGCAGATTAAAGGAGCCTGGAAAGGCGGGAGTTAGTACATTTCATTTCTCGGAGCCTGTGAGAATTCCCGGCAGATGTGCATAAAGACTGCCTTATCGGCAGCTCAAGGGCCTCATAGGTAGGTGTAAGGCAACGCCCGAACAGGGACTTGAACCCTGGACCCTCAGATTAAAAGTCTGATGCTCTACCGACTGAGCTATCCGGGCTCTGAAAGCTCTTTCTCCATAGCTGTCCAAGCTGCTTGAATCTTGACATCTATGGTGGAAAAAGACCATTCAGCCAAGGGGACCGGGTGCCTGAAAGCACAAGTATTTGGCTTGCCCAGGCTGGCCAATCGTCCTCTCCCGTTTAATTTTCTAGGACAGGTTGAAGATAAAAGGGAGAATCTAACCTGTAATCATGCAGAAAGGGTCCAGTCCAGTACAGGTGGAGAACGCCTAAAATTTCTGCCTTAGTTTTACCTACAGGTCAATGGTCTTTCACCGGAAACAAGGGCCTAGCATAAAGACACCACCCGAAAGGCCTCCTTAACCCTGGACCAACACGCTTCCAGTTATCTTAATCAGTGACTGGGTTACAAATAAAGACAGTTCACCTTTAGCCTCATGTTGCCAGGTCCAGCATTAGAAACCCAGGCAAAAAAATGAGGTAGAGTCCACTCTGGATTACAGGCAAGTGAAGATCGAGCGGCGCGTGCCAATCACAGATTGTTCTACCCAGGCTGCGTGATGACACAAAAGCTCTCTATGGTGTCACTGGGCCCGTGACACACTTCCTCAACTCTAACGCATCTCAGTCTGCATGTAAGAAGCCGTCACTAATCTGCTGTTTAAAACACATTGCTCAGTCTCCTCAAAGACTCTCAAAAATTGCCAGTGCTGACTGTATTTCAAGTCATCATGGCGGGGTATTGGGAAAAGTTTTCAATTAGCAATAATCACGCCTCGGGTAAACCTCATTAGCTATGATACTGCCACTGCGCAAAGCTAACCAATTCAGTGCCTGCCAACATCTGCCCTTCCTTGGAGGAGAAATTGACTTTGAGGTGAGACACATAAGTGTCATCCAGTGGGCCGCTGAGCATTCTGGGACTTGGCATGCTAATGAGACAGGGACGATGCCTAAGTGGGCATTGTTTACCCACTGAATAGTGTTAGCATTTGAAAGAACTAAGGAGAATCTAAAGGGACAGGGCCCTAAATGTCAGATGGTTCCTCCCACAGCAGTCAAGAAAGGCCATTGGGAGCGTATGTGTTTGAACAGCTATGCTGCTAAAATAGTCCTAGGTGGAAGTATTTGGACCCTTTGTTGAAAGTTTGCTAGATAATATGCCTGAACTGGAGCCCAGGTAAGATGCCATAGACTAAGGGTTGTTGAGAAACAGTTGGTCAAGCAACTACCTTCAGCCACCATTATTTCTGGCAGATTAAAGGAGCCTGGAAAGGCGGGAGTTAGTACATTTCATTTCTCGGAGCCTGTGAGAATTCCCGGCAGGTGTGCATAAAGACTGCCTTATCAGCAGCTCAAGGGCCTCATAGGTAGGTGTAAGGCACCGCCCGAACAGGGACTTGAACCCTGGACCCTCAGATTAAAAGTCTGATGCTCTACCGACTGAGCTATCCGGGCTCTGAAAGCTCTTTCTCCATAGCTGTCCAAGCTGCTTGAATCTTGACATCTATGGTGGAAAAAGACCATTCAGCCAAGGGGACCGGGTGCCTGAAAGCACAAGTATTTGGCTTGCCCAGGCTGGCCAATCGTCCTCTCCCGTTTAATTTTCTAGGACAGGTTGAAGATAAAAGGGAGAATCTAACCTGTAATCATGCAGAAAGGGTCCAGTCCAGTACAGGTGGAGAACGCCTAAAATTTCTGCCTTAGTTTTACCTACAGGTCAATGGTCTTTCACCGGAAACAAGGGCCTAGCATAAAGACACCACCCGAAAGGCCTCCTTAAACCTGGACCAACACGCTTCCAGTTATCTTAATCAGTGACTGGGTTACAAATAAAGACAGTTCACCTTTAGCCTCATGTTGCCAGGTCCAGCATTAGAAACCCAGGCAAAAAAATGAGGTAGAGTCCACTCTGGATTACAGGCAAGTGAAGATCGAGCGGCGCGTGCCAATCACAGATTGTTCTACCCAGGCTGCGTGATGACACAAAAGCTCTCTATGGTGTCACTGGGCCCGTGACACACTTCCTCAACTCTAACGCATCTCAGTCTGCATGTAAGAAGCCGTCACTAATCTGCTGTTTAAAACACATTGCTCAGTCTCCTCAGAGACTCTCAAAAATTGCCAGTGCTGACTGTATTTCAAGTCATCATGGCGGGGTATTGGGAAAAGTTTTCAATTAGCAATAATCACGCCTCGGGTAAACCTCATTAGCTATGATACTGCCACTGCGCAAAGCTAACCAATTCAGTGCCTGCCAACATCTGCCCTTCCTTGGAGGAGAAATTGACTTTGAGGTGAGACACATAAGTGTCATCCAGTGGGCCGCTGAGCATTCTGGGACTTGGCATGCTAATGAGACAGGGACGATGCCTAAGTGGGCATTGTTTACCCACTGAATAGTGTTAGCATTTGAAAGAACTAAGGAGAATCTAAAGGGACAGGGCCCTAAATGTCAGATGGTTCCTCCCACAGCAGTCAAGAAAGGCCATTGGGAGCGTATGTGTTTGAACAGCTATGCTGCTAAAATAGTCCTAGGTGGAAGTATTTGGACCCTTTGTTGAAAGTTTGCTAGATAACATGCCTGAACTGGAGCCCAGGTAAGATGCCATAGACTAAGGGTTGTTGAGAAACAGTTGGTCAAGCAACCACCTTCAGCCATCATTATTTCTGGCAAATTAAAGGAGCCTGAAAAGGAGTTAGTACATTTCATTTCTCGGAGCCTGTGAGAATTCCCGGCAGATGGGCATAAAGACTGCCTTATCGGCAGCTCAAGGGCCTCATAGGTAGGTGTAAGGCACCGCCCGAACAGGGACTTGAACCCTGGACCCTCAGATTAAAAGTCTGATGCTCTACCGACTGAGCTATCCGGGCTCTGAAAGCTCTTTCTCCATAGCTGTCCAAGCTGCTTGAATCTTGACATCTATGGTGGAAAAAGACCATTCAGCCAAGGGGACCGGGTGCCTGAAAGCACAAGTATTTGGCTTGCCCAGGCTGGCCAATCGTCCTCTCCCGTTTAATTTTCTAGGACAGGTTGAAGATAAAAGGGAGAATCTAACCTGTAATCATGCAGAAAGGGTCCAGTCCAGTACAGGTGGAGAACGCCTAAAATTTCTGCCTTAGTTTTACCTACAGGTCAATGGTCTTTCACCGGAAACAAGGGCCTAGCATAAAGACACCACCCGAAAGGCCTCCTTAACCCTGGACCAACACGCTTCCAGTTATCTTAATCAGTGACTGAGTTACAAATAAAGACAGTTCACCTTTAGCCTCATGTTGCCAGGTCCAGCATTAGAAACCCAGGCAAAAAAATGAGGTAGAGTCCACTCTGGATTACAGGCAAGTGAAGATCGAGCGGCGCGTGCCAATCACAGATTGTTCTACCCAGGCTGCGTGATGACACAAAAGCTCTCTATGGTGTCACTGGGCCCGTGACACACTTCCTCAACTCTAACGCATCTCAGTCTGCATGTAAGAAGCCGTCACTAATCTGCTGTTTAAAACACATTGCTCAGTCTCCTCAGAGACTCTCAAAAATTGCCAGTGCTGACTGTATTTCAAGTCATCATGGCGGGGTATTGGGAAAAGTTTTCAATTAGCAATAATCACGCCTCGGGTAAACCTCATTAGCTATGATACTGCCACTGCGCAAAGCTAACCAATTCAGTGCCTGCCAACATCTGCCCTTCCTTGGAGGAGAAATTGACTTTGAGGTGAGACACATAAGTGTCATCCAGTGGGCCGCTGAGCATTCTGGGACTTGGCATGCTAATGAGACAGGGACGATGCCTAAGTGGGCATTGTTTACCCACTGAATAGTGTTAGCATTTGAAAGAACTAAGGAGAATCTAAAGGGACAGGGCCCTAAATGTCAGATGGTTCCTCCCACAGCAGTCAAGAAAGGCCATTGGGAGCGTATGTGTTTGAACAGCTATGCTGCTAAAATAGTCCTAGGTGGAAGTATTTGGACCCTTTGTTGAAAGTTTGCTAGATAACATGCCTGAACTGGAGCCCAGGTAAGATGCCATAGACTAAGGGTTGTTGAGAAACAGTTGGTCAAGCAACCACCTTCAGCCACCATTATTTCTGGCAGATTAAAGGAGCCTGGAAAGGCGGGAGTTAGTACATTTCATTTCTCGGAGCCTGTGAGAATTCCCGGCAGGTGTGCATAAAGACTGCCTTATCGGCAGCTCAAGGGCCTCATAGGTAGGTGTAAGGCACCGCCCAAACAGGGACTTGAACCCTGGACCCTCAGATTAAAAGTCTGATGCTCTACCGACTGAGCTATCCGGGCTCTGAAAGCTCTTTCTCCATAGCTGTCCAAGCTGCTTGAATCTTGACATCTATGGTGGAAAAAGACCATTCAGCCAAGGGGACCGGGTGCCTGAAAGCACAAGTATTTGGCTTGCCCAGGCTGGCCAATCGTCCTCTCCCGTTTAATTTTCTAGGACAGGTTGAAGATAAAAGGGAGAATCTAACCTGTAATCATGCAGAAAGGGTCCAGTCCAGTACAGGTGGAGAACGCCTAAAATTTCTGCCTTAGTTTTACCTACAGGTCAATGGTCTTTCACCGGAAACAAGGGCCTAGCATAAAGACACCACCCGAAAGGCCTCCTTAACCCTGGACCAACACGCTTCCAGTTATCTTAATCAGTGACTGGGTTACAAATAAAGACAGTTCACCTTTAGCCTCATGTTGCCAGGTCCAGCATTAGAAACCCAGGCAAAAAAATGAGGTAGAGTCCACTCTGGATTACAGGCAAGTGAAGATCGAGCGGCGCGTGCCAATCACAGATTGTTCTACCCAGGCTGCGTGATGACACAAAAGCTCTCTATGGTGTCACTGGGCCCGTGACACACTTCCTCAACTCTAACGCATCTCAGTCTGCATGTAAGAAGCCGTCACTAATCTGCTGTTTAAAACACATTGCTCAGTCTCCTCAGAGACTCTCAAAAATTGCCAGTGCTGACTGTATTTCAAGTCATCATGGCGGGGTATTGGGAAAAGTTTTCAATTAGCAATAATCACGCCTCGGGTAAACCTCATTAGCTATGATACTGCCACTGCGCAAAGCTAACCAATTCAGTGCCTGCCAACATCTGCCCTTCCTTGGAGGAGAAATTGACTTTGAGGTGAGACACATAAGTGTCATGCAGTGGGCCGCTGAGCATTCTGGGACTTGGCATGCTAATGAGACAGGGACGATGCCTAAGTGGGCATTGTTTACCCACTGAATAGTGTTAGCATTTGAAAGAACTAAAAAGAATCTAAAGGGACAGGGCCCTAAATGTCAGATGGTTCCTCCCACAGCAGTCAAGAAAGGCCATTGGGAGCGTATGTGTTTGAACAGCTATGCTGCTAAAATAGTCCTAGGTGGAAGTATTTGGACCCTTTGTTGAAAGTTTGCTAGATAACATGCCTGAACTGGAGCCCAGGTAAGATGCCATAGACTAAGGGTTGTTGAGAAACAGTTGGTCAAGCAACCACCTTCAGCCACCATTATTTCTGGCAGATTAAAGGAGCCTGGAAAGGCGGGAGTTAGTACATTTCATTTCTCGGAGCCTGTGAGAATTCCCGGCAGATGTGCATAAAGACTGCCTTATCGGCAGCTCAAGGGCCTCATAGGTAGGTGTAAGGCACCGCCCGAACAGGGACTTGAACCCTGGACCCTCAGATTAAAAGTCTGATGCTCTACCGACTGAGCTATCCGGGCTCTGAAAGCTCTTTCTCCATAGCTGTCCAAGCTGCTTGAATCTTGACATCTATGGTGGAAAAAGACCATTCAGCCAAGGGGACCGGGTGCCTGAAAGCACAAGTATTTGGCTTGCCCAGGCTGGCCAATCGTCCTCTCCCGTTTAATTTTCTAGGACAGGTTGAAGATAAAAGGGAGAATCTAACCTGTAATCATGCAGAAAGGGTCCAGTCCAGTACAGGTGGAGAACGCCTAAAATTTCTGCCTTAGTTTTACCTACAGGTCAATGGTCTTTCACCGGAAACAAGGGCCTAGCATAAAGACACCACCCGAAAGGCCTCCTTAACCCTGGACCAACACGCTTCCAGTTATCTTAATCAGTGACTGGGTTACAAATAAAGACAGTTCACCTTTAGCCTCATGTTGCCAGGTCCAGCATTAGAAACCCAGGCAAAAAAATGAGGTAGAGTCCACTCTGGATTACAGGCAAGTGAAGATCGAGCGGCGCGTGCCAATCACAGATTGTTCTACCCAGGCTGCGTGATGACACAAAAGCTCTCTATGGTGTCACTGGGCCCGTGACACACTTCCTCAACTCTAACGCATCTCAGTCTGCATGTAAGAAGCCGTCACTAATCTGCTGTTTAAAACACATTGCTCAGTCTCCTCAGAGACTCTCAAAAATTGCCAGTGCTGACTGTATTTCAAGTCATCATGGCGGGGTATTGGGAAAAGTTTTCAATTAGCAATAATCACGCCTCGGGTAAACCTCATTAGCTATGATACTGCCACTGCGCAAAGCTAACCAATTCAGTGCCTGCCAACATCTGCCCTTCCTTGGAGGAGAAATTGACTTTGAGGTGAGACACATAAGTGTCATCCAGTGGGCCGCTGAGCATTCTGGGACTTGGCATGCTAATGAGACAGGGACGATGCCTAAGTGGGCATTGTTTACCCACTGAATAGTGTTAGCATTTGAAAGAACTAAGGAGAATCTAAAGGGACAGGGCCCTAAATGTCAGATGGTTCCTCCCACAGCAGTCAAGAAAGGCCATTGGGAGCGTATGTGTTTGAACAGCTATGCTGCTAAAATAGTCCTAGGTGGAAGTATTTGGACCCTTTGTTGAAAGTTTGCTAGATAACATGCCTGAACTGGAGCCCAGGTAAGTTGCCATAGACTAAGGGTTGTTGAGAAACAGTTGGTCAAGCAACCACCTTCAGCCACCATTATTTCTGGCAGATTAAAGGAGCCTGGAAAGGCGGGAGTTAGTACATTTCATTTCTCGGAGCCTGTGAGAATTCCCGGCAGATGTGCATAAAGACTGCCTTATCGGCAGCTCAAGGGCCTCATAGGTAGGTGTAAGGCACCGCCCGAACAGGGACTTGAACCCTGGACCCTCAGATTAAAAGTCTGATGCTCTACCGACTGAGCTATCCGGGCTCTGAAAGCTCTTTCTCCATAGCTGTCCAAGCTGCTTGAATCTTGACATCTATGGTGGAAAAAGACCATTCAGCCAAGGGGACCGGGTGCCTGAAAGCACAAGTATTTGGCTTGCCCAGGCTGGCCAATCGTCCTCTCCCGTTTAATTTTCTAGGACAGGTTGAAGATAAAAGGGAGAATCTAACCTGTAATCATGCAGAAAGGGTCCAGTCCAGTACAGGTGGAGAACGCCTAAAATTTCTGCCTTAGTTTTACCTACAGGTCAATGGTCTTTCACCGGAAACAAGGGCCTAGCATAAAGACACAACCCGAAAGGCCTCCTTAACCCTGGACCAACACGCTTCCAGTTATCTTAATCAGTGACTGGGTTACAAATAAAGACAGTTCACCTTTAGCCTCATGTTGCCAGGTCCAGCATTAGAAACCCAGGCAAAAAAATGAGGTAGAGTCCACTCTGGATTACAGGCAAGTGAAGATCGAGCGGCGCGTGCCAATCACAGATTGTTCTACCCAGGCTGCGTGATGACACAAAAGCTCTCTATGGTGTCACTGGGCCCGTGACACACTTCCTCAACTCTAACGCATCTCAGTCTGCATGTAAGAAGCCGTCACTAATCTGCTGTTTAAAACACATTGCTCAGTCTCCTCAGAGACTCTCAAAAATTGCCAGTGCTGACTGTATTTCAAGTCATCATGGCGGGGTATTGGGAAAAGTTTTCAATTAGTAATAATCACGCCTCGGGTAAACCTCATTAGCTATGATACTGCCACTGCGCAAAGCTAACCAATTCAGTGCCTGCCAACATCTGCCCTTCCTTGGAGGAGAAATTGACTTTGAGGTGAGACACATAAGTGTCATCCAGTGGGCCGCTGAGCATTCTGGGACTTGGCATGCTAATGAGACAGGGACGATGCCTAAGTGGGCATTGTTTACCCACTGAATAGTGTTAGCATTTGAAAGAACTAAGGAGAATCTAAAGGGACAGGGCCCTAAATGTCAGATGATTCCTCCCACAGCAGTCAAGAAAGGCCATTGGGAGCGTATGTGTTTGAACAGCTATGCTGCTAAAATAGTCCTAGGTGGAAGTATTTGGACCCTTTGTTGAAAGTTTGCTAGATAACATGCCTGAACTGGAGCCCAGGTAAGATGCCATAGACTAAGGGTTGTTGAGAAACAGTTGGTCAAGCAACCACCTTCAGCCACCATTATTTCTGGCAGATTAAAGGAGCCTGGAAAGGCGGGAGTTAGTACATTTCATTTCTCGGAGCCTGTGAGAATTCCCGGCAGATGTGCATAAAGACTGCCTTATCGGCAGCTCAAGGGCCTCATAGGTAGGTGTAAGGCACTGCCCGAACAGGAACTTGAACCCTGGACCCTCAGATTAAAAGTCTGATGCTCTACCGACTGAGCTATCCGGGCTCTGAAAGCTCTTTCTCCATAGCTGTCCAAGCTGCTTGAATCTTGACATCTATGGTGGAAAAAGACCATTCAGCCAAGGGGACCGGGTGCCTGAAAGCACAAGTATTTGGCTTGCCCAGGCTGGCCAATCGTCCTCTCCCGTTTAATTTTCTAGGACAGGTTGAAGATAAAAGGGAGAATCTAACCTGTAATCATGCAGAAAGGGTCCAGTCCAGTACAGGTGGAGAACGCCTAAAATTTCTGCCTTAGTTTTACCTACAGGTCAATGGTCTTTCACCGGAAACAAGGGCCTAGCATAAAGACACAACCCGAAAGGCCTCCTTAACCCTGGACCAACACGCTTCCAGTTATCTTAATCAGTGACTGGGTTACAAATAAAGACAGTTCACCTTTAGCCTCATGTTGCCAGGTCCAGCATTAGAAACCCAGGCAAAAAAATGAGGTAGAGTCCACTCTGGATTACAGGCAAGTGAAGATCGAGCGGCGCGTGCCAATCACAGATTGTTCTACCCAGGCTGCGTGATGACACAAAAGCTCTCTATGGTGTCACTGGGCCCGTGACACACTTCCTCAACTCTAACGCATCTCAGTCTGCATGTAAGAAGCCGTCACTAATCTGCTGTTTAAAACACATTGCTCAGTCTCCTCAGAGACTCTCAAAAATTGCCAGTGCTGACTGTATTTCAAGTCATCATGGCGGGGTATTGGGAAAAGTTTTCAATTAGCAATAATCACGCCTCGGGTAAACCTCATTAGCTATGATACTGCCACTGCGCAAAGCTAACCAATTCAGTGCCTGCCAACATCTGCCCTTCCTTGGAGGAGAAATTGACTTTGAGGTGAGACACATAAGTGTCATCCAGTGGGCCGCTGAGCATTCTGGGACTTGGCATGCTAATGAGACAGGGACGATGCCTAAGTGGGCATTGTTTACCCACTGAATAGTGTTAGCATTTGAAAGAACTAAGGAGAATCTAAAGGGACAGGGCCCTAAATGTCAGATGGTTCCTCCCACAGCAGTCAAGAAAGGCCATTGGGAGCGTATGTGTTTGAACAGCTATGCTGCTAAGATAGTCCTAGGTGGAAGTATTTGGACCCTTTGTTGAAAGTTTGCTAGATAACATGCCTGAACTGGAGCCCAGGTAAGATGCCATAGACTAAGGGTTGTTGAGAAACAGTTGGTCAAGCAACCACCTTCAGCCACCATTATTTCTGGCAGATTAAAGGAGCCTGGAAAGGCGGGAGTTAGTACATTTCATTTCTCGGAGCCTGTGAGAATTCCCGGCAGATGTGCATAAAGACTGCCTTATCGGCAGCTCAAGGGCCTCATAGGTAGGTGTAAGGCACCGCCCGAACAGGGACTTGAACCCTGGACCCTCAGATTAAAAGTCTGATGCTCTACCGACTGAGCTATCCGGGCTCTGAAAGCTCTTTCTCCATAGCTGTCCAAGCTGCTTGAATCTTGACATCTATGGTGGAAAAAGACCATTCAGCCAAGGGGACCGGGTGCCTGAAAGCACAAGTATTTGGCTTGCCCAGGCTGGCCAATCGTCCTCTCCCGTTTAATTTTCTAGGACAGGTTGAAGATAAAAGGGAGAATCTAACCTGTAATCATGCAGAAAGGGTCCAGTCCAGTACAGGTGGAGAACGCCTAAAATTTCTGCCTTAGTTTTACCTACAGGTCAATGGTCTTTCACCGGAAACAAGGGCCTAGCATAAAGACACAACCCGAAAGGCCTCCTTAACCCTGGACCAACACGCTTCCAGTTATCTTAATCAGTGACTGGGTTACAAATAAAGACAGTTCACCTTTAGCCTCATGTTGCCAGGTCCAGCATTAGAAACCCAGGCAAAAAAATTAGGTAGAGTCCACTCTGGATTACAGGCAAGTGAAGATCGAGCGGCGCGTGCCAATCACAGATTGTTCTACCCAGGCTGCGTGATGACACAAAAGCTCTCTATGGTGTCACTGGGCCCGTGACACACTTCCTCAACTCTAACGCATCTCAGTCTGCATGTAAGAAGCCGTCACTAATCTGCTGTTTAAAACACATTGCTCAGTCTCCTCAGAGACTCTCAAAAATTGCCAGTGCTGACTGTATTTCAAGTCATCATGGCGGGGTATTGGGAAAAGTTTTCAATTAGCAATAATCACGCCTCGGGTAAACCTCATTAGCTATGATACTGCCACTGCGCAAAGCTAACCAATTCAGTGCCTGCCAACATCTGCCCTTCCTTGGAGGAGAAATTGACTTTGAGGTGAGACACATAAGTGTCATCCAGTGGGCCGCTGAGCATTCTGGGACTTGGCATGCTAATGAGACAGGGACGATGCCTAAGTGGGCATTGTTTACCCACTGAATAGTGTTAGCATTTGAAAGAACTAAGGAGAATCTAAAGGGACAGGGCCCTAAATGTCAGATGGTTCCTCCCACAGCAGTCAAGAAAGGCCATTGGGAGCGTATGTGTTTGAACAGCTATGCTGCTAAAATAGTCCTAGGTGGAAGTATTTGGACCCTTTGTTGAAAGTTTGCTAGATAACATGCCTGAACTGGAGCCCAGGTAAGATGCCATAGACTAAGGGTTGTTGAGAAACAGTTGGTCAAGCAACCACCTTCAGCCACCATTATTTCTGGCAGATTAAAGGAGCCTGGAAAGGCGGGAGTTAGTACATTTCATTTCTCGGAGCCTGTGAGAATTCCCGGCAGATGTGCATAAAGACTGCCTTATCGGCAGCTCAAGGGCCTCATAGGTAGGTGTAAGGCACCGCCCGAACAGGGACTTGAACCCTGGACCCTCAGATTAAAAGTCTGATGCTCTACCGACTGAGCTATCCGGGCTCTGAAAGCTCTTTCTCCATAGCTGTCCAAGCTGCTTGAATCTTGACATCTATGGTGGAAAAAGACCATTCAGCCAAGGGGACCGGGTGCCTGAAAGCACAAGTATTTGGCTTGCCCAGGCTGGCCAATCGTCCTCTCCCGTTTAATTTTCTAGGACAGGTTGAAGATAAAAGGGAGAATCTAACCTGTAATCATGCAGAAAGGGTCCAGTCCAGTACAGGTGGAGAACGCCTAAAATTTCTGCCTTAGTTTTACCTACAGGTCAATGGTCTTTCACCGGAAACAAGGGCCTAGCATAAAGACACAACCCGAAAGGCCTCCTTAACCCTGGACCAACACGCTTTCAGTTATCTTAATCAGTGACTGGGTTACAAATAAAGACAGTTCACCTTTAGCCTCATGTTGCCAGGTCCAGCATTAGAAACCCAGGCAAAAAAATGAGGTAGAGTCCACTCTGGATTACAGGCAAGTGAAGATCGAGCGGCGCGTGCCAATCACAGATTGTTCTACCCAGGCTGCGTGATGACACAAAAGCTCTCTATGGTGTCACTGGGCCCGTGACACACTTCCTCAACTCTAACGCATCTCAGTCTGCATGTAAGAAGCCGTCACTAATCTGCTGTTTAAAACACATTGCTCAGTCTCCTCAGAGACTCTCAAAAATTGCCAGTGCTGACTGTATTTCAAGTCATCATGGCGGGGTATTGGGAAAAGTTTTCAATTAGCAATAATCACGCCTCGGGTAAACCTCATTAGCTATGATACTGCCACTGCGCAAAGCTAACCAATTCAGTGCCTGCCAACATCTGCCCTTCCTTGGAGGAGAAATTGACTTTGAGGTGAGACACATAAGTGTCATCCAGTGGGCCGCTGAGCATTCTGGGACTTGGCATGCTAATGAGACAGGGACGATGCCTAAGTGGGCATTGTTTACCCACTGAATAGTGTTAGCATTTGAAAGAACTAAGGAGAATCTAAAGGGACAGGGCCCTAAATGTCAGATGGTTCCTCCCACAGCAGTCAAGAAAGGCCATTGGGAGCGTATGTGTTTGAACAGCTATGCTGCTAAGATAGTCCTAGGTGGAAGTATTTGGACCCTTTGTTGAAAGTTTGCTAGATAACATGCCTGAACTGGAGCCCAGGTAAGATGCCATAGACTAAGGGTTGTTGAGAAACAGTTGGTCAAGCAACCACCTTCAGCCACCATTATTTCTGGCAGATTAAAGGAGCCTGGAAAGGCGGGAGTTAGTACATTTCATTTCTCGGAGCCTGTGAGAATTCCCGGCAGATGTGCATAAAGACTGCCTTATCGGCAGCTCAAGGGCATCATAGGTAGGTGTAAGGCAACGCCCGAACAGGGACTTGAACCCTGGACCCTCAGATTAAAAGTCTGATGCTCTACCGACTGAGCTATCCGGGCTCTGAAAGCTCTTTCTCCATAGCTGTCCAAGCTGCTTGAATCTTGACATCTATGGTGGAAAAAGACCATTCAGCCAAGGGGACCGGGTGCCTGAAAGCACAAGTATTTGGCTTGCCCAGGCTGGCCAATCGTCCTCTCCCGTTTAATTTTCTAGGACAGGTTGAAGATAAAAGGGAGAATCTAACCTGTAATCATGCAGAAAGGGTCCAGTCCAGTACAGGTGGAGAACGCCTAAAATTTCTGCCTTAGTTTTACCTACAGGTCAATGGTCTTTCACCGGAAACAAGGGCCTAGCATAAAGACACCACCCGAAAGGCCTCCTTAACCCTGGACCAACACGCTTCCAGTTATCTTAATCAGTGACTGGGTTACAAATAAAGACAGTTCACCTTTAGCCTCATGTTGCCAGGTCCAGCATTAGAAACCCAGGCAAAAAAATGAGGTAGAGTCCACTCTGGATTACAGGCAAGTGAAGATCGAGCGGCGCGTGCCAATCACAGATTGTTCTACCCAGGCTGCGTGATGACACAAAAGCTCTCTATGGTGTCACTGGGCCCGTGACACACTTCCTCAACTCTAACGCATCTCAGTCTGCATGTAAGAAGCCGTCACTAATCTGCTGTTTAAAACACATTGCTCAGTCTCCTCAGAGACTCTCAAAAATTGCCAGTGCTGACTGTATTTCAAGTCATCATGGCGGGGTATTGGGAAAAGTTTTCAATTAGCAATAATCACGCCTCGGGTAAACCTCATTAGCTATGATACTGCCACTGCGCAAAGCTAACCAATTCAGTGCCTGCCAACATCTGCCCTTCCTTGGAGGAGAAATTGACTTTGAGGTGAGACACATAAGTGTCATCCAGTGGGCCGCTGAGCATTCTGGGACTTGGCATGCTAATGAGACAGGGACGATGCCTAAGTGGGCATTGTTTACCCACTGAATAGTGTTAGCATTTGAAAGAACTAAGGAGAATCTAAAGGGACAGGGCCCTAAATGTCAGATGGTTCCTCCCACAGCAGTCAAGAAAGGCCATTGGGAGCGTATGTGTTTGAACAGCTATGCTGCTAAAATAGTCCTAGGTGGAAGTATTTGGACCCTTTGTTGAAAGTTTGCTAGATAACATGCCTGAACTGGAGCCCAGGTAAGATGCCATAGACTAAGGGTTGTTGAGAAACAGTTGGTCAAGCAACCACCTTCAGCCACCATTATTTCTGGCAGATTAAAGGAGCCTGGAAAGGCGGGAGTTAGTACATTTCATTTCTCGGAGCCTGTGAGAATTCCCGGCAGATGTGCATAAAGACTGCCTTATCGGCAGCTTAAAGGCCTCATAGGTAGGTGTAAGGCACCACCCGAACAGGGACTTGAACCCTGGACCCTCAGATTAAAAGTCTGATGCTCTACCGACTGAGCTATCCGGGCTCTGAAAGCTCTTTCTCCATAGCTGTCCAAGCTGCTTGAATCTTGACATCTATGGTGGAAAAAGACCATTCAGCCAAGGGGACCGGGTGCCTGAAAGCACAAGTATTTGGCTTGCCCAGGCTGGCCAATCGTCCTCTCCCGTTTCATTTTCTAGGACAGATTGAAGATAAAAGGGAGAATCTAACCTGTAATCATGCAGAAAGGGTCCAGTCCAGTACAGGTGGAGAACGCCTAAAATTTCTGCCTTAGTTTTACCTACAGGTCAATGGTCTTTCACCGGAAACAAGGGCCTAGCATAAAGACACCACCCGAAAGGCCTCCTTAACCCTGGACCAACACGCTTCCAGTTATCTTAATCAGTGACTGGGTTACAAATAAAGACAGTTCACCTTTAGCCTCATGTTGCCAGGTCCAGCATTAGAAACCCAGGCAAAAAAATGAGGTAGAGTCCACTCTGGATTACAGGCAAGTGAAGATCGAGCGGCGCGTGCCAATCACAGATTGTTCTACCCAGGCTGCGTGATGACACAAAAGCTCTCTATGGTGTCACTGGGCCCGTGACACACTTCCTCAACTCTAACGCATCTCAGTCTGCATGTAAGAAGCCGTCACTAATCTGCTGTTTAAAACACATTGCTCAGTCTCCTCAGAGACTCTCAAAAATTGCCAGTGCTGACTGTATTTCAAGTCATCATGGCGGGGTATTGGGAAAAGTTTTCAATTAGCAATAATCACGCCTCGGGTAAACCTCATTAGCTATGATACTGCCACTGCGCAAAGCTAACCAATTCAGTGCCTGCCAACATCTGCCCTTCCTTGGAGGAGAAATTGACTTTGAGGTGAGACACATAAGTGTCATCCAGTGGGCCGCTGAGCATTCTGGGACTTGGCATGCTAATGAGACAGGGACGATGCCTAAGTGGGCATTGTTTACCCACTGAATAGTGTTAGCATTTGAAAGAACTAAGGAGAATCTAAAGGGACAGGGCCCTAAATGTCAGATGGTTCCTCCCACAGCAGTCAAGAAAGGCCATTGGGAGCGTATGTGTTTGAACAGCTATGCTGCTAAGATAGTCCTAGGTGGAAGTATTTGGACCCTTTGTTGAAAGTTTGCTAGATAACATGCCTGAACTGGAGCCCAGGTAAGATGCCATAGACTAAGGGTTGTTGAGAAACAGTTGGTCAAGCAACCACCTTCAGCCACCATTATTTCTGGCAGATTAAAGGAGCCTGGAAAGGCGGGAGTTAGTACATTTCATTTCTCGGAGCCTGTGAGAATTCCCGGCAGATGTGCATAAAGACTGCCTTATCGGCAGCTCAAGGGCCTCATAGGTAGGTGTAAGGCAACGCCCGAACAGGGACTTGAACCCTGGACCCTCAGATTAAAAGTCTGATGCTCTACCGACTGAGCTATCCGGGCTCTGAAAGCTCTTTCTCCATAGCTGTCCAAGCTGCTTGAATCTTGACATCTATGGTGGAAAAAGACCATTCAGCCAAGGGGACCGGGTGCCTGAAAGCACAAGTATTTGGCTTGCCCAGGCTGGCCAATCGTCCTCTCCCGTTTAATTTTCTAGGACAGGTTGAAGATAAAAGGGAGAATCTAACCTGTAATCATGCAGAAAGGGTCCAGTCCAGTACAGGTGGAGAACGCCTAAAATTTCTGCCTTAGTTTTACCTACAGGTCAATGGTCTTTCACCGGAAACAAGGGCCTAGCATAAAGACACCACCCGAAAGGCCTCCTTAACCCTGGACCAACACGCTTCCAGTTATCTTAATCAGTGACTGGGTTACAAATAAAGACAGTTCACCTTTAGCCTCATGTTGCCAGGTCCAGCATTAGAAACCCAGGCAAAAAAATGAGGTAGAGTCCACTCTGGATTACAGGCAAGTGAAGATCGAGCGGCGCGTGCCAATCACAGATTGTTCTACCCAGGCTGCGTGATGACACAAAAGCTCTCTATGGTGTCACTGGGCCCGTGACACACTTCCTCAACTCTAACGCATCTCAGTCTGCATGTAAGAAGCCGTCACTAATCTACTGTTTAAAACACATTGCTCAGTCTCCTCAGAGACTCTCAAAAATTGCCAGTGCTGACTGTATTTCAAGTCATCATGGCGGGGTATTGGGAAAAGTTTTCAATTAGCAATAATCACGCCTCGGGTAAACCTCATTAGCTATGATACTGCCACTGCGCAAAGCTAACCAATTCAGTGCCTGCCAACATCTGCCCTTCCTTGGAGGAGAAATTGACTTTGAGGTGAGACACATAAGTGTCATCCAGTGGGCCGCTGAGCATTCTGGGACTTGGCATGCTAATGAGACAGGGACGATGCCTAAGTGGGCATTGTTTACCCACTGAATAGTGTTAGCATTTGAAAGAACTAAGGAGAATCTAAAGGGACAGGGCCCTAAATGTCAGATGGTTCCTCCCACAGCAGTCAAGAAAGGCCATTGGGAGCGTATGTGTTTGAACAGCTATGCTGCTAAAATAGTCCTAGGTGGAAGTATTTGGACCCTTTGTTGAAAGTTTGCTAGATAACATGCCTGAACTGGAGCCCAGGTAAGATGCCATAGACTAAGGGTTGTTGAGAAACAGTTGGTCAAGCAACCACCTTCAGCCACCATTATTTCTGGCAGATTAAAGGAGCCTGGAAAGGCGGGAGTTAGTACATTTCATTTCTCGGAGCCTGTGAGAATTCCCGGCAGATGTGCATAAAGACTGCCTTATCGGCAGCTCAAGGGCCTCATAGGTAGGTGTAAGGCACCGCCCGAACAGGGACTTGAACCCTGGACCCTCAGATTAAAAGTCTGATGCTCTACCGACTGAGCTATCCGGGCTCTGAAAGCTCTTTCTCCATAGCTGTCCAAGCTGCTTGAATCTTGACATCTATGGTGGAAAAAGACCATTCAGCCAAGGGGACCGGGTGCCTGAAAGCACAAGTATTTGGCTTGCCCAGGCTGGCCAATCGTCCTCTCCCGTTTAATTTTCTAGGACAGGTTGAAGATAAAAGGGAGAATCTAACCTGTAATCATGCAGAAAGGGTCCAGTCCAGTACAGGTGGAGAACGCCTAAAATTTCTGCCTTAGTTTTACCTACAGGTCAATGGTCTTTCACCGGAAACAAGGGCCTAGCATAAAGACACAACCCGAAAGGCCTCCTTAACCCTGGACCAACACGCTTCCAGTTATCTTAATCAGTGACTGGGTTACAAATAAAGACAGTTCACCTTTAGCCTCATGTTGCCAGGTCCAGCATTAGAAACCCAGGCAAAAAAATGAGGTAGAGTCCACTCTGGATTACAGGCAAGTGAAGATCGAGCGGCGCGTGCCAATCACAGATTGTTCTACCCAGGCTGCGTGATGACACAAAAGCTCTCTATGGTGTCACTGGGCCCGTGACACACTTCCTCAACTCTAACGCATCTCAGTCTGCATGTAAGAAGCCGTCACTAATCTACTGTTTAAAACACATTGCTCAGTCTCCTCAGAGACTCTCAAAAATTGCCAGTGCTGACTGTATTTCAAGTCATCATGGCGGGGTATTGGGAAAAGTTTTCAATTAGCAATAATCACGCCTCGGGTAAACCTCATTAGCTATGATACTGCCACTGCGCAAAGCTAACCAATTCAGTGCCTGCCAACATCTGCCCTTCCTTGGAGGAGAAATTGACTTTGAGGTGAGACACATAAGTGTCATCCAGTGGGCCGCTGAGCATTCTGGGACTTGGCATGCTAATGAGACAGGGACGATGCCTAAGTGGGCATTGTTTACCCACTGAATAGTGTTAGCATTTGAAAGAACTAAGGAGAATCTAAAGGGACAGGGCCCTAAATGTCAGATGGTTCCTCCCACAGCAGTCAAGAAAGGCCATTGGGAGCGTATGTGTTTGAACAGCTATGCTGCTAAAATAGTCCTAGGTGGAAGTATTTGGACCCTTTGTTGAAAGTTTGCTAGATAACATGCCTGAACTGGAGCCCAGGTAAGATGCCATAGACTAAGGGTTGTTGAGAAACAGTTGGTCAAGCAACCACCTTCAGCCACCATTATTTCTGGCAGATTAAAGGAGCCTGGAAAGGCGGGAGTTAGTACATTTCATTTCTCGGAGCCTGTGAGAATTCCCGGCAGATGTGCATAAAGACTGCCTTATCGGCAGCTCAAGGGCCTCATAGGTAGGTGTAAGGCACCGCCCGAACAGGGACTTGAACCCTGGACCCTCAGATTAAAAGTCTGATGCTCTACCGACTGAGCTATCCGGGCTCTGAAAGCTCTTTCTCCATAGCTGTCCAAGCTGCTTGAATCTTGACATCTATGGTGGAAAAAGACCATTCAGCCAAGGGGACCGGGTGCCTGAAAGCACAAGTATTTGGCTTGCCCAGGCTGGCCAATCGTCCTCTCCCGTTTAATTTTCTAGGACAGGTTGAAGATAAAAGGGAGAATCTAACCTGTAATCATGCAGAAAGGGTCCAGTCCAGTACAGGTGGAGAACGCCTAAAATTTCTGCCTTAGTTTTACCTACAGGTCAATGGTCTTTCACCGGAAACAAGGGCCTAGCATAAAGACACAACCCGAAAGGCCTCCTTAACCCTGGACCAACACGCTTCCAGTTATCTTAATCAGTGACTGGGTTACAAATAAAGACAGTTCACCTTTAGCCTCATGTTGCCAGGTCCAGCATTAGAAACCCAGGCAAAAAAATGAGGTAGAGTCCACTCTGGATTACAGGCAAGTGAAGATCGAGCGGCGCGTGCCAATCACAGATTGTTCTACCCAGGCTGCGTGATGACACAAAAGCTCTCTATGGTGTCACTGGGCCCGTGACACACTTCCTCAACTCTAACGCATCTCAGTCTGCATGTAAGAAGCCGTCACTAATCTGCTGTTTAAAACACATTGCTCAGTCTCCTCAGAGACTCTCAAAAATTGCCAGTGCTGACTGTATTTCAAGTCATCATGGCGGGGTATTGGGAAAAGTTTTCAATTAGCAATAATCACGCCTCGGGTAAACCTCATTAGCTATGATACTGCCACTGCGCAAAGCTAACCAATTCAGTGCCTGCCAACATCTGCCCTTCCTTGGAGGAGAAATTGACTTTGAGGTGAGACACATAAGTGTCATCCAGTGGGCCGCTGAGCATTCTGGGACTTGGCATGCTAATGAGACAGGGACGATGCCTAAGTGGGCATTGTTTACCCACTGAATAGTGTTAGCATTTGAAAGAACTAAGGAGAATCTAAAGGGACAGGGCCCTAAATGTCAGATGGTTCCTCCCACAGCAGTCAAGAAAGGCCATTGGGAGCGTATGTGTTTGAACAGCTATGCTGCTAAGATAGTCCTAGGTGGAAGTATTTGGACCCTTTGTTGAAAGTTTGCTAGATAACATGCCTGAACTGGAGCCCAGGTAAGATGCCATAGACTAAGGGTTGTTGAGAAACAGTTGGTCAAGCAACCACCTTCAGCCACCATTATTTCTGGCAGATTAAAGGAGCCTGGAAAGGCGGGAGTTAGTACATTTCATTTCTCGGAGCCTGTGAGAATTCCCGGCAGATGTGCATAAAGACTGCCTTATCGGCAGCTCAAGGGCCTCATAGGTAGGTGTAAGGCAACGCCCGAACAGGGACTTGAACCCTGGACCCTCAGATTAAAAGTCTGATGCTCTACCGACTGAGCTATCCGGGCTCTGAAAGCTCTTTCTCCATAGCTGTCCAAGCTGCTTGAATCTTGACATCTATGGTGGAAAAAGACCATTCAGCCAAGGGGACCGGGTGCCTGAAAGCACAAGTATTTGGCTTGCCCAGGCTGGCCAATCGTCCTCTCCCGTTTAATTTTCTAGGACAGGTTGAAGATAAAAGGGAGAATCTAACCTGTAATCATGCAGAAAGGGTCCAGTCCAGTACAGGTGGAGAACGCCTAAAATTTCTGCCTTAGTTTTACCTACAGGTCAATGGTCTTTCACCGGAAACAAGGGCCTAGCATAAAGACACCACCCGAAAGGCCTCCTTAACCCTGGACCAACACGCTTCCAGTTATCTTAATCAGTGACTGGGTTACAAATAAAGACAGTTCACCTTTAGCCTCATGTTGCCAGGTCCAGCATTAGAAACCCAGGCAAAAAAATGAGGTAGAGTCCACTCTGGATTACAGGCAAGTGAAGATCGAGCGGCGCGTGCCAATCACAGATTGTTCTACCCAGGCTGCGTGATGACACAAAAGCTCTCTATGGTGTCACTGGGCCCGTGACACACTTCCTCAACTCTAACGCATCTCAGTCTGCATGTAAGAAGCCGTCACTAATCTGCTGTTTAAAACACATTGCTCAGTCTCCTCAGAGACTCTCAAAAATTGCCAGTGCTGACTGTATTTCAAGTCATCATGGCGGGGTATTGGGAAAAGTTTTCAATTAGCAATAATCACGCCTCGGGTAAACCTCATTAGCTATGATACTGCCACTGCGCAAAGCTAACCAATTCAGTGCCTGCCAACATCTGCCCTTCCTTGGAGGAGAAATTGACTTTGAGGTGAGACACATAAGTGTCATCCAGTGGGCCGCTGAGCATTCTGGGACTTGGCATGCTAATGAGACAGGGACGATGCCTAAGTGGGCATTGTTTACCCACTGAATAGTGTTAGCATTTGAAAGAACTAAGGAGAATCTAAAGGGACAGGGCCCTAAATGTCAGATGGTTCCTCCCACAGCAGTCAAGAAAGGCCATTGGGAGCGTATGTGTTTGAACAGCTATGCTGCTAAAATAGTCCTAGGTGGAAGTATTTGGACCCTTTGTTGAAAGTTTGCTAGATAACATGCCTGAACTGGAGCCCAGGTAAGATGCCATAGACTAAGGGTTGTTGAGAAACAGTTGGTCAAGCAACCACCTTCAGCCACCATTATTTCTGGCAGATTAAAGGAGCCTGGAAAGGCGGGAGTTAGTACATTTCATTTCTCGGAGCCTGTGAGAATTCCCGGCAGGTGTGCATAAAGACTGCCTTATCGGCAGCTCAAGGGCCTCATAGGTAGGTGTAAGGCACCGCACGAACAGGGACTTGAACCCTGGACCCTCAGATTAAAAGTCTGATGCTCTACCGACTGAGCTATCCGGGCTCTGAAAGCTCTTTCTCCATAGCTGTCCAAGCTGCTTGAATCTTGACATCTATGGTGGAAAAAGACCATTCAGCCAAGGGGACCGGGTGCCTGAAAGCACAAGTATTTGGCTTGCCCAGGCTGGCCAATCGTCCTCTCCCGTTTAATTTTCTAGGACAGGTTGAAGATAAAAGGGAGAATCTAACCTGTAATCATGCAGAAAGGGTCCAGTCCAGTACAGGTGGAGAACGCCTAAAATTTCTGCCTTAGTTTTACCTACAGGTCAATGGTCTTTCACCGGAAACAAGGGCCTAGCATAAAGACACCACCCGAAAGGCCTCCTTAACCCTGGACCAACACGCTTCCAGTTATCTTAATCAGTGACTGGGTTACAAATAAAGACAGTTCACCTTTAGCCTCATGTTGCCAGGTCCAGCATTAGAAACCCAGGCAAAAAAATGAGGTAGAGTCCACTCTGGATTACAGGCAAGTGAAGATCGAGCGGCGCGTGCCAATCACAGATTGTTCTACCCAGGCTGCGTGATGACACAAAAGCTCTCTATGGTGTCACTGGGCCCGTGACACACGTCCTCAACTCTAACGCATCTCAGTCTGCATGTAAGAAGCCGTCACTAATCTGCTGTTTAAAACACATTGCTCAGTCTCCTCAGAGACTCTCAAAAATTGCCAGTGCTGACTGTATTTCAAGTCATCATGGCGGGGTATTGGGAAAAGTTTTCAATTAGCAATAATCACGCCTCGGGTAAACCTCATTAGCTATGATACTGCCACTGCGCAAAGCTAACCAATTCAGTGCCTGCCAACATCTGCCCTTCCTTGGAGGAGAAATTGACTTTGAGGTGAGACACATAAGTGTCATCCAGTGGGCCGCTGAGCATTCTGGGACTTGGCATGCTAATGAGACAGGGACGATGCCTAAGTGGGCATTGTTTACCCACTGAATAGTGTTAGCATTTGAAAGAACTAAGGAGAATCTAAAGGGACAGGGCCCTAAATGTCAGATGGTTCCTCCCACAGCAGTCAAGAAA
Organism: Lithobates clamitans; assembly: GCA_037952925.1. Classification (NCBI taxonomy): domain Eukaryota; kingdom Metazoa; phylum Chordata; class Amphibia; order Anura; family Ranidae; genus Lithobates; species Lithobates clamitans. The sequence continues at coordinate 1,955,895 of JBBGZY010001301.1, forward strand.
GGCCATTGGGAGCGTATGTGTTTGAACAGCTATGCTGCTAAAATAGTCCTAGGTGGAAGTATTTGGACCCTTTGTTGAAAGTTTGCTAGATAACATGCCTGAACTGGAGCCCAGGTAAGATGCCATAGACTAAGGGTTGTTGAGAAACAGTTGGTCAAGCAACCACCTTCAGCCACCATTATTTCTGGCAGATTAAAGGAGCCTGGAAAGGCGGGAGTTAGTACATTTCATTTCTCGGAGCCTGTGAGAATTCCCGGCAGATGTGCATAAAGACTGCCTTATCGGCAGCTCAAGGGCCTCATAGGTAGGTGTAAGGCACCGCCCGAACAGGGACTTGAACCCTGGACCCTCAGATTAAAAGTCTGATGCTCTACCGACTGAGCTATCCGGGCTCTGAAAGCTCTTTCTCCATAGCTGTCCAAGCTGCTTGAATCTTGACATCTATGGTGGAAAAAGACCATTCAGCCAAGGGGACCGGGTGCCTGAAAGCACAAGTATTTGGCTTGCCCAGGCTGGCCAATCGTCCTCTCCCGTTTAATTTTCTAGGACAGGTTGAAGATAAAAGGGAGAATCTAACCTGTAATCATGCAGAAAGGGTCCAGTCCAGTACAGGTGGAGAACGCCTAAAATTTCTGCCTTAGTTTTACCTACAGGTCAATGGTCTTTCACCGGAAACAAGGGCCTAGCATAAAGACACCACCCGAAAGGCCTCCTTAACCCTGGACCAACACGCTTCCAGTTATCTTAATCAGTGACTGGGTTACAAATAAAGACAGTTCACCTTTAGCCTCATGTTGCCAGGTCCAGCATTAGAAACCCAGGCAAAAAAATGAGGTAGAGTCCACTCTGGATTACAGGCAAGTGAAGATCGAGCGGCGCGTGCCAATCACAGATTGTTCTACCCAGGCTGCGTGATGACACAAAAGCTCTCTATGGTGTCACTGGGCCCGTGACACACTTCCTCAACTCTAACGCATCTCAGTCTGCATGTAAGAAGCCGTCACTAATCTGCTGTTTAAAACACATTGCTCAGTCTCCTCAGAGACTCTCAAAAATTGCCAGTGCTGACTGTATTTCAAGTCATCATGGCGGGGTATTGGGAAAAGTTTTCAATTAGCAATAATCACGCCTCGGGTAAACCTCATTAGCTATGATACTGCCACTGCGCAAAGCTAACCAATTCAGTGCCTGCCAACATCTGCCCTTCCTTGGAGGAGAAATTGACTTTGAGGTGAGACACATAAGTGTCATCCAGTGGGCCGCTGAGCATTCTGGGACTTGGCATGCTAATGAGACAGGGACGATGCCTAAGTGGGCATTGTTTACCCACTGAATAGTGTTAGCATTTGAAAGAACTAAGGAGAATCTAAAGGGACAGGGCCCTAAATGTCAGATGGTTCCTCCCACAGCAGTCAAGAAAGGCCATTGGGAGCGTATGTGTTTGAACAGCTATGCTGCTAAAATAGTCCTAGGTGGAAGTATTTGGACCCTTTGTTGAAAGTTTGCTAGATAACATGCCTGAACTGGAGCCCAGGTAAGATGCCATAGACTAAGGGTTGTTGAGAAACAGTTGGTCAAGCAACCACCTTCAGCCACCATTATTTCTGGCAGATTAAAGGAGCCTGGAAAGGCGGGAGTTAGTACATTTCATTTCTCGGAGCCTGTGAGAATTCCCGGCAGATGTGCATAAAGACTGCCTTATCGGCAGCTCAAGGGCCTCATAGGTAGGTGTAAGGCACCGCCCGAACAGGGACTTGAACCCTGGACCCTCAGATTAAAAGTCTGATGCTCTACCGACTGAGCTATCCGGGCTCTGAAAGCTCTTTCTCCATAGCTGTCCAAGCTGCTTGAATCTTGACATCTATGGTGGAAAAAGACCATTCAGCCAAGGGGACCGGGTGCCTGAAAGCACAAGTATTTGGCTTGCCCAGGCTGGCCAATCGTCCTCTCCCGTTTAATTTTCTAGGACAGGTTGAAGATAAAAGGGAGAATCTAACCTGTAATCATGCAGAAAGGGTCCAGTCCAGTACAGGTGGAGAACGCCTAAAATTTCTGCCTTAGTTTTACCTACAGGTCAATGGTCTTTCACCGGAAACAAGGGCCTAGCATAAAGACACAACCCGAAAGGCCTCCTTAACCCTGGACCAACACGCTTCCAGTTATCTTAATCAGTGACTGGGTTACAAATAAAGACAGTTCACCTTTAGCCTCATGTTGCCAGGTCCAGCATTAGAAACCCAGGCAAAAAAATGAGGTAGAGTCCACTCTGGATTACAGGCAAGTGAAGATCGAGCGGCGCGTGCCAATCACAGATTGTTCTACCCAGGCTGCGTGATGACACAAAAGCTCTCTATGGTGTCACTGGGCCCGTGACACACTTCCTCAACTCTAACGCATCTCAGTCTGCATGTAAGAAGCCGTCACTAATCTGCTGTTTAAAACACATTGCTCAGTCTCCTCAGAGACTCTCAAAAATTGCCAGTGCTGACTGTATTTCAAGTCATCATGGCGGGGTATTGGGAAAAGTTTTCAATTAGCAATAATCACGCCTCGGGTAAACCTCATTAGCTATGATACTGCCACTGCGCAAAGCTAACCAATTCAGTGCCTGCCAACATCTGCCCTTCCTTGGAGGAGAAATTGACTTTGAGGTGAGACACATAAGTGTCATCCAGTGGGCCGCTGAGCATTCTGGGACTTGGCATGCTAATGAGACAGGGACGATGCCTAAGTGGGCATTGTTTACCCACTGAATAGTGTTAGCATTTGAAAGAACTAAGGAGAATCTAAAGGGACAGGGCCCTAAATGTCAGATGGTTCCTCCCACAGCAGTCAAGAAAGGCCATTGGGAGCGTATGTGTTTGAACAGCTATGCTGCTAAGATAGTCCTAGGTGGAAGTATTTGGACCCTTTGTTGAAAGTTTGCTAGATAACATGCCTGAACTGGAGCCCAGGTAAGATGCCATAGACTAAGGGTTGTTGAGAAACAGTTGGTCAAGCAACCACCTTCAGCCACCATTATTTCTGGCAGATTAAAGGAGCCTGGAAAGGCGGGAGTTAGTACATTTCATTTCTCGGAGCCTGTGAGAATTCCCGGCAGATGTGCATAAAGACTGCCTTATCGGCAGCTCAAGGGCCTCATAGGTAGGTGTAAGGCAACGCCCGAACAGGGACTTGAACCCTGGACCCTCAGATTAAAAGTCTGATGCTCTACCGACTGAGCTATCCGGGCTCTGAAAGCTCTTTCTCCATAGCTGTCCAAGCTGCTTGAATCTTGACATCTATGGTGGAAAAAGACCATTCAGCCAAGGGGACCGGGTGCCTGAAAGCACAAGTATTTGGCTTGCCCAGGCTGGCCAATCGTCCTCTCCCGTTTAATTTTCTAGGACAGGTTGAAGATAAAAGGGAGAATCTAACCTGTAATCATGCAGAAAGGGTCCAGTCCAGTACAGGTGGAGAACGCCTAAAATTTCTGCCTTAGTTTTACCTACAGGTCAATGGTCTTTCACCGGAAACAAGGGCCTAGCATAAAGACACCACCCGAAAGGCCTCCTTAACCCTGGACCAACACGCTTCCAGTTATCTTAATCAGTGACTGGGTTACAAATAAAGACAGTTCACCTTTAGCCTCATGTTGCCAGGTCCAGCATTAGAAACCCAGGCAAAAAAATGAGGTAGAGTCCACTCTGGATTACAGGCAAGTGAAGATCGAGCGGCGCGTGCCAATCACAGATTGTTCTACCCAGGCTGCGTGATGACACAAAAGCTCTCTATGGTGTCACTGGGCCCGTGACACACTTCCTCAACTCTAACGCATCTCAGTCTGCATGTAAGAAGCCGTCACTAATCTGCTGTTTAAAACACATTGCTCAGTCTCCTCAGAGACTCTCAAAAATTGCCAGTGCTGACTGTATTTCAAGTCATCATGGTGGGGTATTGGGAAAAGTTTTCAATTAGCAATAATCACTCTATCGAAAAGCCAGTGGCGTGCAAAACACACCTCAAAAACTTCCACCCGGTGCCAAAAAAAAGTGCCCACACATAGAGAGTGAAACACAAAAACGTGCAACGGGTGTACAGAGTCCTCCACTAGGGAAGGACCTTACCCTGATCCCCCGGGGCGTTAGGCTCCAGACAGGGACTGAGGTACTCAGACAAAGGGTCCATCCGGCCGAAACCAGGCGGACCCCCACAACTGGAAGGACTGCCGAAGCAGACCAACCCAAGTACAGTGGGGCTCTCCCGAAGAGAGACCCCTCAAAGGAGAGGGCAAACCAAGCCAAAAGGCCTATGTCCACCCCCTCCCAAGACTTTCAGAGTAGGCCCGAGGACCCACACCCTACTCGCCACACAGTGACAAACGTGTATACAAAACAACCAAAAAAAAGACAAAAAGGTGACAAACAGGGGTAAAAGAAAGAGTGGGGAAGATAGTGAGATAGGAGAGTGAAAGTAGCCATTGTGCTATACAATGGCCGGCCCTCCGGCCAGGCATAAAAATTTCCCCTGGTCCTGGCCAAAAGGCCCGGCCCAAGAGGCAGGTGCGAAAAACGTGTGTTGTGGTGAAGTGACCATGGTGCCATAAAATCAAGTGCTTTCACACCGTGACTATACGGCACCCCTGAACTGCCACTTCAGGGGCACATTCACCACTGGCTTTTCGAAAAAGCCCTGACCCACAGCCCAGACCACAGCAGCCCCCACCCCAGGCAGAAAGGTATGGAGTTCTGAAAGCTTGGAGAGAGCCCTTGCCATCAGGCTTCACCGTCGTTCCGTCCCTCCTACCTAATTACATTTGGGAAATACTGGCCGCTCCCCCGGTGGGAGCAAGGGGAGCCAGCGTTCTCTCCCAAATAACTGTCCAGAGCTAGAGCTGCCCCAATCCAGGCCAGAAGGCCAGGATCCCGACCCTCCGCCAAGACCGAATGGTTCTCCGTCCCCATCAGAAGGCTTCCCTTTCGGCTACAAACCGCTCCGGGTTACCTTCACTCCAGCAGGTTTTGCATAGCAACCGCAATCCCATCTCTATCTCGCCATAGATCAGGGACAGAAGCAAGCGCCACCTCCTGGAAACTGATAAGAACAGATACTAGATTTGATCTTAGCCAAAGGGCCGAGAAGCAATTAGCAATAATCACGCCTCAGTTGAACCTCATTGGCTATGATACTGCCACTGCGCAAAGCTAACCAATTCAGTGCCTGCCAACATCTGCCCTTCCTTGGAGGAGAAATTGACTTTGAGGTGAGACACATAAGTGTCATCCAGTGGGCCGCTGAGCATTCTGGGACTTGGCATGCTAATGAGACAGGGACGATGCCTAAGTGGGCATTGTTTACCCACTGAATAGTGTTAGCATTTGAAAGAACTAAGGAGAATCTAAAGGGACAGGGCCCTAAATGTCAGATGGTTCCTCCCACAGCAGTCAAGAAAGGCCATTGGGAGCGTATGTGTTTGAACAGCTATGCTGCTAAAATAGTCCTAGGTGGAAGTATTTGGACCCTTTGTTGAAAGTTTGCTAGATAACATGCCTGAACTGGAGCCCAGGTAAGATGCCATAGACTAAGGGTTGTTGAGAAACAGTTGGTCAAGCAACTACCTTCAGCCACCATTATTTCTGGCAGATTAAAGGAGCCTGGAAAGGCGGGAGTTAGTACATTTCATTTCTCGGAGCCTGTGAGAATTCCCGGCAGGTGTGCATAAAGACTGCCTTATCAGCAGCTCAAGGGCCTCATAGGTAGGTGTAAGGCACCGCCCGAACAGGGACTTGAACCCTGGACCCTCTGATTAAAAGTCTGATGCTCTACCGACTGAGCTGTCCGGGCTCTGAAAGCTCTTTCTCCATAGCTGTCCAAGCTGCTTGAATCTTGACATCTATGGTGGAAAAAGACCATTCAGCCAAGGGGACCGGGTGCCTGAAAGCACAAGTATTTGGCTTGCCCAGGCTGGCCAATCGTCCTCTCCCGTTTAATTTTCTAGGACAGGTTGAAGATAAAAGGGAGAATCTAACCTGTAATCATGCAGAAAGGGTCCAGTCCAGTACAGGTGGAGAACGCCTAAAATTTCTGCCTTAGTTTTACCTACAGGTCAATGGTCTTTCACCGGAAACAAGGGCCTAGCATAAAGACACCACCCGAAAGGCCTCCTTAACCCTGGACCAACACGCTTCCAGTTATCTTAATCAGTGACTGGGTTACAAATAAAGACAGTTCACCTTTAGCCTCATGTTGCCAGGTCCAGCATTAGAAACCCAGGCAAAAAAATGAGGTAGAGTCCACTCTGGATTACAGGCAAGTGAAGATCGAGCGGCGCGTGCCAATCACAGATTGTTCTACCCAGGCTGCGTGATGACACAAAAGCTCTCTATGGTGTCACTGGGCCCGTGACACACTTCCTCAACTCTAACGCATCTCAGTCTGCATGTAAGAAGCCGTCACTAATCTGCTGTTTAAAACACATTGCTCAGTCTCCTCAGAGACTCTCAAAAATTGCCAGTGCTGACTGTATTTCAAGTCATCATGGCGGGGTATTGGGAAAAGTTTTCAATTAGCGATAATCACGCCTCGGGTAAACCTCATTAGCTATGATACTGCCACTGCGCAAAGCTAACCAATTCAGTGCCTGCCAACATCTGCCCTTCCTTGGAGGAGAAATTGACTTTGAGGTGAGACACATAAGTGTCATCCAGTGGGCCGCTGAGCATTCTGGGACTTGGCATGCTAATGAGACAGGGACGATGCCTAAGTGGGCATTGTTTACCCACTGAATAGTGTTAGCATTTGAAAGAACTAAGGAGAATCTAAAGGGACAGGGCCCTAAATGTCAGATGGTTCCTCCCACAGCAGTCAAGAAAGGCCATTGGGAGCGTATGTGTTTGAACAGCTATGCTGCTAAAATAGTCCTAGGTGGAAGTATTTGGACCCTTTGTTGAAAGTTTGCTAGATAACATGCCTGAACTGGAGCCCAGGTAAGATGCCATAGACTAAGGGTTGTTGAGAAACAGTTGGTCAAGCAACCACCTTCAGCCACCATTATTTCTGGCAGATTAAAGGAGCCTGGAAAGGCGGGAGTTAGTACATTTCATTTCTCGGAGCCTGTGAGAATTCCCGGCAGGTGTGCATAAAGACTGCCTTATCGGCAGCTCAAGGGCCTCATAGGTAGGTGTAAGGCACCGCACGAACAGGGACTTGAACCCTGGACCCTCAGATTAAAAGTCTGATGCTCTACCGACTGAGCTATCCGGGCTCTGAAAGCTCTTTCTCCATAGCTGTCCAAGCTGCTTGAATCTTGACATCTATGGTGGAAAAAGACCATTCAGCCAAGGGGACCGGGTGCCTGAAAGCACAAGTATTTGGCTTGCCCAGGCTGGCCAATCGTCCTCTCCCGTTTAATTTTCTAGGACAGGTTGAAGATAAAAGGGAGAATCTAACCTGTAATCATGCAGAAAGGGTCCAGTCCAGTACAGGTGGAGAACGCCTAAAATTTCTGCCTTAGTTTTACCTACAGGTCAATGGTCTTTCACCGGAAACAAGGGCCTAGCATAAAGACACCACCCGAAAGGCCTCCTTAACCCTGGACCAACACGCTTCCAGTTATCTTAATCAGTGACTGGGTTACAAATAAAGACAGTTCACCTTTAGCCTCATGTTGCCAGGTCCAGCATTAGAAACCCAGGCAAAAAAATGAGGTAGAGTCCACTCTGGATTACAGGCAAGTGAAGATCGAGCGGCGCGTGCCAATCACAGATTGTTCTACCCAGGCTGCGTGATGACACAAAAGCTCTCTATGGTGTCACTGGGCCCGTGACACACTTCCTCAACTCTAACGCATCTCAGTCTGCATGTAAGAAGCCGTCACTAATCTGCTGTTTAAAACACATTGCTCAGTCTCCTCAGAGACTCTCAAAAATTGCCAGTGCTGACTGTATTTCAAGTCATCATGGCGGGGTATTGGGAAAAGTTTTCAATTAGCAATAATCACGCCTCGGGTAAACCTCATTAGCTATGATACTGCCACTGCGCAAAGCTAACCAATTCAGTGCCTGCCAACATCTGCCCTTCCTTGGAGGAGAAATTGACTTTGAGGTGAGACACATAAGTGTCATCCAGTGGGCCGCTGAGCATTCTGGGACTTGGCATGCTAATGAGACAGGGACGATGCCTAAGTGGGCATTGTTTACCCACTGAATAGTGTTAGCATTTGAAAGAACTAAGGAGAATCTAAAGGGACAGGGCCCTAAATGTCAGATGGTTCCTCCCACAGCAGTCAAGAAAGGCCATTGGGAGCGTATGTGTTTGAACAGCTATGCTGCTAAAATAATCCTAGGTGGAAGTATTTGGACCCTTTGTTGAAAGTTTGCTAGATAACATGCCTGAACTGGAGCCCAGGTAAGATGCCATAGACTAAGGGTTGTTGAGAAACAGTTGGTCAAGCAACCACCTTCAGCCACCATTATTTCTGGCAGATTAAAGGAGCCTGGAAAGGCGGGAGTTAGTACATTTCATTTCTCGGAGCCTGTGAGAATTCCCGGCAGATGTGCATAAAGACTGCCTTATCGGCAGCTCAAGGGCCTCATAGGTAGGTGTAAGGCACCGCCCGAACAGGGACTTGAACCCTGGACCCTCAGATTAAAAGTCTGATGCTCTACCGACTGAGCTATCCGGGCTCTGAAAGCTCTTTCTCCATAGCTGTCCAAGCTGCTTGAATCTTGACATCTATGGTGGAAAAAGACCATTCAGCCAAGGGGACCGGGTGCCTGAAAGCACAAGTATTTGGCTTGCCCAGGCTGGCCAATCGTCCTCTCCCGTTTAATTTTCTAGGACAGGTTGAAGATAAAAGGGAGAATCTAACCTGTAATCATGCAGAAAGGGTCCAGTCCAGTACAGGTGGAGAACGCCTAAAATTTCTGCCTTAGTTTTACCTACAGGTCAATGGTCTTTCACCGGAAACAAGGGCCTAGCATAAAGACACAACCCGAAAGGCCTCCTTAACCCTGGACCAACACGCTTCCAGTTATCTTAATCAGTGACTGGGTTACAAATAAAGACAGTTCACCTTTAGCCTCATGTTGCCAGGTCCAGCATTAGAAACCCAGGCAAAAAAATGAGGTAGAGTCCACTCTGGATTACAGGCAAGTGAAGATCGAGCGGCGCGTGCCAATCACAGATTGTTCTACCCAGGCTGCGTGATGACACAAAAGCTCTCTATGGTGTCACTGGGCCCGTGACACACTTCCTCAACTCTAACGCATCTCAGTCTGCATGTAAGAAGCCGTCACTAATCTGCTGTTTAAAACACATTGCTCAGTCTCCTCAGAGACTCTCAAAAATTGCCAGTGCTGACTGTATTTCAAGTCATCATGGCGGGGTATTGGGAAAAGTTTTCAATTAGCAATAATCACGCCTCGGGTAAACCTCATTAGCTATGATACTGCCACTGCGCAAAGCTAACCAATTCAGTGCCTGCCAACATCTGCCCTTCCTTGGAGGAGAAATTGACTTTGAGGTGAGACACATAAGTGTCATCCAGTGGGCCGCTGAGCATTCTGGGACTTGGCATGCTAATGAGACAGGGACGATGCCTAAGTGGGCATTGTTTACCCACTGAATAGTGTTAGCATTTGAAAGAACTAAGGAGAATCTAAAGGGACAGGGCCCTAAATGTCAGATGGTTCCTCCCACAGCAGTCAAGAAAGGCCATTGGGAGCGTATGTGTTTGAACAGCTATGCTGCTAAGATAGTCCTAGGTGGAAGTATTTGGACCCTTTGTTGAAAGTTTGCTAGATAACATGCCTGAACTGGAGCCCAGGTAAGATGCCATAGACTAAGGGTTGTTGAGAAACAGTTGGTCAAGCAACCACCTTCAGCCACCATTATTTCTGGCAGATTAAAGGAGCCTGGAAAGGCGGGAGTTAGTACATTTCATTTCTCGGAGCCTGTGAGAATTCCCGGCAGATGTGCATAAAGACTGCCTTATCGGCAGCTCAAGGGCCTCATAGGTAGGTGTAAGGCAACGCCCGAACAGGGACTTGAACCCTGGACCCTCAGATTAAAAGTCTGATGCTCTACCGACTGAGCTATCCGGGCTCTGAAAGCTCTTTCTCCATAGCTGTCCAAGCTGCTTGAATCTTGACATCTATGGTGGAAAAAGACCATTCAGCCAAGGGGACCGGGTGCCTGAAAGCACAAGTATTTGGCTTGCCCAGGCTGGCCAATCGTCCTCTCCCGTTTAATTTTCTAGGACAGGTTGAAGATAAAAGGGAGAATCTAACCTGTAATCATGCAGAAAGGGTCCAGTCCAGTACAGGTGGAGAACGCCTAAAATTTCTGCCTTAGTTTTACCTACAGGTCAATGGTCTTTCACCGGAAACAAGGGCCTAGCATAAAGACACCACCCGAAAGGCCTCCTTAACCCTGGACCAACACGCTTCCAGTTATCTTAATCAGTGACTGGGTTACAAATAAAGACAGTTCACCTTTAGCCTCATGTTGCCAGGTCCAGCATTAGAAACCCAGGCAAAAAAATGAGGTAGAGTCCACTCTGGATTACAGGCAAGTGAAGATCGAGCGGCGCGTGCCAATCACAGATTGTTCTACCCAGGCTGCGTGATGACACAAAAGCTCTCTATGGTGTCACTGGGCCCGTGACACACTTCCTCAACTCTAACGCATCTCAGTCTGCATGTAAGAAGCCGTCACTAATCTGCTGTTTAAAACACATTGCTCAGTCTCCTCAGAGACTCTCAAAAATTGCCAGTGCTGACTGTATTTCAAGTCATCATGGTGGGGTATTGGGAAAAGTTTTCAATTAGCAATAATCACTCTATCGAAAAGCCAGTGGCGTGCAAAACACACCTCAAAAACTTCCACCCGGTGCCAAAAAAAGTGCCCACACATAGAGAGTGAAACACAAAAACGTGCAACGGGTGTACAGAGTCCTCCACTAGGGAAGGACCTTACCCTGATCCCCCGGGGCGTTAGGCTCCAGACAGGGACTGAGGTACTCAGACAAAGGGTCCATCCGGCCGAAACCAGGCGGACCCCCACAACTGGAAGGACTGCCGAAGCAGACCAACCCAAGTACAGTGGGGCTCTCCCGAAGAGAGACCCCTCAAAGGAGAGGGCAAACCAAGCCAAAAGGCCTATGTCCACCCCCTCCCAAGACTTTCAGAGTAGGCCCGAGGACCCACACCCTACTCGCCACACAGTGACAAACGTGTATACAAAACAACCAAAAAAAAGACAAAAAGGTGACAAACAGGGGTAAAAGAAAGAGTGGGGAAGATAGTGAGATAGGAGAGTGAAAGTAGCCATTGTGCTATACAATGGCCGGCCCTCCGGCCAGGCATAAAAATTTCCCCTGGTCCTGGCCAAAAGGCCCGGCCCAAGAGGCAGGTGCGAAAAACGTGTGTTGTGGTGAAGTGACCATGGTGCCATAAAATCAAGTGCTTTCACACCGTGACTATACGGCACCCCTGAACTGCCACTTCAGGGGCACATTCACCACTGGCTTTTCGAAAAAGCCCTGACCCACAGCCCAGACCACAGCAGCCCCCACCCCAGGCAGAAAGGTATGGAGTTCTGGAAGCTTGGAGAGAGCCCTTGCCATCAGGCTTCACCGTCGTTCCGTCCCTCCTACCTAATTACATTTGGGAAATACTGGCCGCTCCCCCGGTGGGAGCAAGGGGAGCCAGCGTTCTCTCCCAAATAACTGTCCAGAGCTAGAGCTGCCCCAATCCAGGCCAGAAGGCCAGGATCCCGACCCTCCGCCAAGACCGAATGGTTCTCCGTCCCCATCAGAAGGCTTCCCTTTCGGCTACAAACCGCTCCGGGTTACCTTCACTCCAGCAGGTTTTGCATAGCAACCGCAATCCCATCTCTATCTCGCCATAGATCAGGGACAGAAGCAAGCGCCACCTCCTGGAAACTGATAAGAACAGATACTAGATTTGATCTTAGCCAAAGGGCCGAGAAGCAATTAGCAATAATCACTCTATCGAAAAGCCAGTGGCGTGCAAAACACACCTCAAAAACTTCCACCCGGTGCCAAAAAAAAGTGCCCACACATAGAGAGTGAAACACAAAAACGTGCAACGGGTGTACAGGGTCCTCCACTAGGGAAGGACCTTACCCTGATCCCCCGGGGCGTTAGGCTCCAGACAGGGACTGAGGTACTCAGACAAAGGGTCCATCCGGCCGAAACCAGGCGGACCCCCACAACTGGAAGGACTGCCGAAGCAGACCAACCCAAGTACAGTGGGGCTCTCCCGAAGAGAGACCCCTCAAAGGAGAGGGCGAACCAAGCCAAAAGGCCTATGTCCACCCCCTCCCAAGACTTTCAGAGTAGGCCCGAGGACCCACACCCTACTCGCCACACAGTGACAAAACGTGTATACAAAGACAACCAAAAAAAAACAAAAAGGTGACAAACAGGGGTAAAAGAAAGAGTGGGGAAGATGGTGAGATGGGAGAGTGAAAGTGGCCATTGTGCTATACAATGGCCGGCCCTCCGGCCAGGCATAAAAATTTCCCCTGGTCCTGGCCAAAAGGCCCGGCCCAAGAGGCAGGTGCGAAAAACGTGTTTTGTGGTGAAGTGACCATGGTGCCATAAAATCAAGTGCTTTCACACCGTGACTATACGGCACCCCTGAACTGCCACTTCAGGGGCACATTCACCACTGGCTTTTCGAAAAAGCCCTGACCCACAGCCCAGACCACAGCAGCCCCCACCCCGGGCAGAAAGGTATGGAGTTCTGGAAGCATGGAGAGAGCCCTTGCCATCAGGCTTCTCCGTCGTTCCGTCCCTCCTACCTAATTACATTCGGGAAATACTGGCCGCTCCCCCGGTGGGAGCAAGGGGAGCCAGCGTTCTCTCCCAAATAACTGTCTAGAGCTAGAGCTGCCCCAATCCAGGCCAGAAGGCCAGGATCCCGACCCTCCGCCAAGACCGAATGGTTCTCCGTCCCCATCAGAAGGCTTCCCTTTCGGCTACAAACCGCTCCGGGTTACCTTCACTCCAGCAGGTTTTGCATAGCAACCGCAATCCCATCTCTATCTCGCCATAGATCAGGGACAGAAGCAAGCGCCACCTCCTGGAAACTGATAAAAACGGATACTACACTCGATCTTAGCCAAAAGGCCGAGAAGCAATTAGCAATAATCACGCCTCAGTTGAACCTCATTGGCTATGATACTGCCACTGCGCAAAGCTAACCAATTCAGTGCCTGCCAACATCTGCCCTTCCTTGGAGGAGAAATTGACTTTGAGGTGAGACACATAAGTGTCATCCAGTGGGCCGCTGAGCATTCTGGGACTTGGCATGCTAATGAGACAGGGACGATGCCTAAGTGGGCATTGTTTACCCACTGAATAGTGTTAGCATTTGAAAGAACTAAGGAGAATCTAAAGGGACAGGGCCCTAAATGTCAGATGGTTCCTCCCACAGCAGTCAAGAAAGGCCATTGGGAGCGTATGTGTTTGAACAGCTATGCTGCTAAAATAGTCCTAGGTGGAAGTATTTGGACCCTTTGTTGAAAGTTTGCTAGATAACATGCCTGAACTGGAGCCCAGGTAAGATGCCATAGACTAAGGGTTGTTGAGAAACAGTTGGTCAAGCAACTACCTTCAGCCACCATTATTTCTGGCAGATTAAAGGAGCCTGGAAAGGCGGGAGTTAGTACATTTCATTTCTCGGAGCCTGTGAGAATTCCCGGCAGGTGTGCATAAAGACTGCCTTATCAGCAGCTCAAGGGCCTCATAGGTAGGTGTAAGGCACCGCCCGAACAGGGACTTGAACCCTGGACCCTCTGATTAAAAGTCTGATGCTCTACCGACTGAGCTATCCGGGCTCTGAAAGCTCTTTCTCCATAGCTGTCCAAGCTGCTTGAATCTTGACATCTATGGTGGAAAAAGACCATTCAGCCAAGGGGACCGGGTGCCTGAAAGCACAAGTATTTGGCTTGCCCAGGCTGGCCAATCGTCCTCTCCCGTTTAATTTTCTAGGACAGGTTGAAGATAAAAGGGAGAATCTAACCTGTAATCATGCAGAAAGGGTCCAGTCCAGTACAGGTGGAGAACGCCTAAAATTTCTGCCTTAGTTTTACCTACAGGTCAATGGTCTTTCACCGGAAACAAGGGCCTAGCATAAAGACACCACCCGAAAGGCCTCCTTAACCCTGGACCAACACGCTTCCAGTTATCTTAATCAGTGACTGGGTTACAAATAAAGACAGTTCACCTTTAGCCTCATGTTGCCAGGTCCAGCATTAGAAACCCAGGCAAAAAAATGAGGTAGAGTCCACTCTGGATTACAGGCAAGTGAAGATCGAGCGGCGCGTGCCAATCACAGATTGTTCTACCCAGGCTGCGTGATGACACAAAAGCTCTCTATGGTGTCACTGGGCCCGTGACACACTTCCTCAACTCTAACGCATCTCAGTCTGCATGTAAGAAGCCGTCACTAATCTGCTGTTTAAAACACATTGCTCAGTCTCCTCAGAGACTCTCAAAAATTGCCAGTGCTGACTGTATTTCAAGTCATCATGGCGGGGTATTGGGAAAAGTTTTCAATTAGCGATAATCACGCCTCGGGTAAACCTCATTAGCTATGATACTGCCACTGCGCAAAGCTAACCAATTCAGTGCCTGCCAACATCTGCCCTTCCTTGGAGGAGAAATTGACTTTGAGGTGAGACACATAAGTGTCATCCAGTGGGCCGCTGAGCATTCTGGGACTTGGCATGCTAATGAGACAGGGACGATGCCTAAGTGGGCATTGTTTACCCACTGAATAGTGTTAGCATTTGAAAGAACTAAGGAGAATCTAAAGGGACAGGGCCCTAAATGTCAGATGGTTCCTCCCACAGCAGTCAAGAAAGGCCATTGGGAGCGTATGTGTTTGAACAGCTATGCTGCTAAAATAGTCCTAGGTGGAAGTATTTGGACCCTTTGTTGAAAGTTTGCTAGATAACATGCCTGAACTGGAGCCCAGGTAAGATGCCATAGACTAAGGGTTGTTGAGAAACAGTTGGTCAAGCAACCACCTTCAGCCACCATTATTTCTGGCAGATTAAAGGAGCCTGGAAAGGCGGGAGTTAGTACATTTCATTTCTCGGAGCCTGTGAGAATTCCCGGCAGGTGTGCATAAAGACTGCCTTATCGGCAGCTCAAGGGCCTCATAGGTAGGTGTAAGGCACCGCACGAACAGGGACTTGAACCCTGGACCCTCAGATTAAAAGTCTGATGCTCTACCGACTGAGCTATCCGGGCTCTGAAAGCTCTTTCTCCATAGCTGTCCAAGCTGCTTGAATCTTGACATCTATGGTGGAAAAAGACCATTCAGCCAAGGGGACCGGGTGCCTGAAAGCACAAGTATTTGGCTTGCCCAGGCTGGCCAATCGTCCTCTCCCGTTTAATTTTCTAGGACAGGTTGAAGATAAAAGGGAGAATCTAACCTGTAATCATGCAGAAAGGGTCCAGTCCAGTACAGGTGGAGAACGCCTAAAATTTCTGCCTTAGTTTTACCTACAGGTCAATGGTCTTTCACCGGAAACAAGGGCCTAGCATAAAGACACCACCCGAAAGGCCTCCTTAACCCTGGACCAACACGCTTCCAGTTATCTTAATCAGTGACTGGGTTACAAATAAAGACAGTTCACCTTTAGCCTCATGTTGCCAGGTCCAGCATTAGAAACCCAGGCAAAAAAATGAGGTAGAGTCCACTCTGGATTACAGGCAAGTGAAGATCGAGCGGCGCGTGCCAATCACAGATTGTTCTACCCAGGCTGCGTGATGACACAAAAGCTCTCTATGGTGTCACTGGGCCCGTGACACACTTCCTCAACTCTAACGCATCTCAGTCTGCATGTAAGAAGCCGTCACTAATCTGCTGTTTAAAACACATTGCTCAGTCTCCTCAGAGACTCTCAAAAATTGCCAGTGCTGACTGTATTTCAAGTCATCATGGCGGGGTATTGGGAAAAGTTTTCAATTAGCAATAATCACGCCTCGGGTAAACCTCATTAGCTATGATACTGCCACTGCGCAAAGCTAACCAATTCAGTGCCTGCCAACATCTGCCCTTCCTTGGAGGAGAAATTGACTTTGAGGTGAGACACATAAGTGTCATCCAGTGGGCCGCTGAGCATTCTGGGACTTGGCATGCTAATGAGACAGGGACGATGCCTAAGTGGGCATTGTTTACCCACTGAATAGTGTTAGCATTTGAAAGAACTAAGGAGAATCTAAAGGGACAGGGCCCTAAATGTCAGATGGTTCCTCCCACAGCAGTCAAGAAAGGCCATTGGGAGCGTATGTGTTTGAACAGCTATGCTGCTAAAATAGTCCTAGGTGGAAGTATTTGGACCCTTTGTTGAAAGTTTGCTAGATAACATGCCTGAACTGGAGCCCAGGTAAGATGCCATAGACTAAGCATTGTTGAGAAACAGTTGGTCAAGCAACCACCTTCAGCCACCATTATTTCTGGCAGATTAAAGGAGCCTGGAAAGGCGGGAGTTAGTACATTTCATTTCTCGGAGCCTGTGAGAATTCCCGGCAGGTGTGCATAAAGACTGCCTTATCAGCAGCTCAAGGGCCTCATAGGTAGGTGTAAGGCACCGCCCGAACAGGGACTTGAACCCTGGACCCTCAGATTAAAAGTCTGATGCTCTACCGACTGAGCTATCCGGGCTCTGAAAGCTCTTTCTCCATAGCTGTCCAAGCTGCTTGAATCTTGACATCTATGGTGGAAAAAGACCATTCAGCCAAGGGGACCGGGTGCCTGAAAGCACAAGTATTTGGCTTGCCCAGGCTGGCCAATCGTCCTCTCCCGTTTAATTTTCTAGGACAGGTTGAAGATAAAAGGGAGAATCTAACCTGTAATCATGCAGAAAGGGTCCAGTCCAGTACAGGTGGAGAACGCCTAAAATTTCTGCCTTAGTTTTACCTACAGGTCAATGGTCTTTCACCGGAAACAAGGGCCTAGCATAAAGACACCACCCGAAAGGCCTCCTTAACCCTGGACCAACACGCTTCCAGTTATCTTAATCAGTGACTGGGTTACAAATAAAGACAGTTCACCTTTAGCCTCATGTTGCCAGGTCCAGCATTAGAAACCCAGGCAAAAAAATGAGGTAGAGTCCACTCTGGATTACAGGCAAGTGAAGATCGAGCGGCGCGTGCCAATCACAGATTGTTCTACCCAGGCTGCGTGATGACACAAAAGCTCTCTATGGTGTCACTGGGCCCGTGACACACTTCCTCAACTCTAACGCATCTCAGTCTGCATGTAAGAAGCCGTCACTAATCTGCTGTTTAAAACACATTGCTCAGTCTCCTCAGAGACTCTCAAAAATTGCCAGTGCTGACTGTATTTCAAGTCATCATGGCGGGGTATTGGGAAAAGTTTTCAATTAGCAATAATCACGCCTCGGGTAAACCTCATTAGCTATGATACTGCCACTGCGCAAAGCTAACCAATTCAGTGCCTGCCAACATCTGCCCTTCCTTGGAGGAGAAATTGACTTTGAGGTGAGACACATAAGTGTCATCCAGTGGGCCGCTGAGCATTCTGGGACTTGGCATGCTAATGAGACAGGGACGATGCCTAAGTGGGCATTGTTTACCCACTGAATAGTGTTAGCATTTGAAAGAACTAAGGAGAATCTAAAGGGACAGGGCCCTAAATGTCAGATGGTTCCTCCCACAGCAGTCAAGAAAGGCCATTGGGAGCGTATGTGTTTGAACAGCTATGCTGCTAAAATAGTCCTAGGTGGAAGTATTTGGACCCTTTGTTGAAAGTTTGCTAGATAACATGCCTGAACTGGAGCCCAGGTAAGATGCCATAGACTAAGGGTTGTTGAGAAACAGTTGGTCAAGCAACCACCTTCAGCCACCATTATTTCTGGCAGATTAAAGGAGCCTGGAAAGGCGGGAGTTAGTACATTTCATTTCTCGGAGCCTGTGAGAATTCCCGGCAGATGTGCATAAAGACTGCCTTATCGGCAGCTCAAGGGCCTCATAGGTAGGTGTAAGGCACCGCCCGAACAGGGACTTGAACCCTGGACCCTCAGATTAAAAGTCTGATGCTCTACCGACTGAGCTATCCGGGCTCTGAAAGCTCTTTCTCCATAGCTGTCCAAGCTGCTTGAATCTTGACATCTATGGTGGAAAAAGACCATTCAGCCAAGGGGACCGGGTGCCTGAAAGCACAAGTATTTGGCTTGCCCAGGCTGGCCAATCGTCCTCTCCCGTTTAATTTTCTAGGACAGGTTGAAGATAAAAGGGAGAATCTAACCTGTAATCATGCAGAAAGGGTCCAGTCCAGTACAGGTGGAGAACGCCTAAAATTTCTGCCTTAGTTTTACCTACAGGTCAATGGTCTTTCACCGGAAACAAGGGCCTAGCATAAAGACACAACCCGAAAGGCCTCCTTAACCCTGGACCAACACGCTTCCAGTTATCTTAATCAGTGACTGGGTTACAAATAAAGACAGTTCACCTTTAGCCTCATGTTGCCAGGTCCAGCATTAGAAACCCAGGCAAAAAAATGAGGTAGAGTCCACTCTGGATTACAGGCAAGTGAAGATCGAGCGGCGCGTGCCAATCACAGATTGTTCTACCCAGGCTGCGTGATGACACAAAAGCTCTCTATGGTGTCACTGGGCCCGTGACACACTTCCTCAACTCTAACGCATCTCAGTCTGCATGTAAGAAGCCGTCACTAATCTGCTGTTTAAAACACATTGCTCAGTCTCCTCAGAGACTCTCAAAAATTGCCAGTGCTGACTGTATTTCAAGTCATCATGGCGGGGTATTGGGAAAAGTTTTCAATTAGCAATAATCACGCCTCGGGTAAACCTCATTAGCTATGATACTGCCACTGCGCAAAGCTAACCAATTCAGTGCCTGCCAACATCTGCCCTTCCTTGGAGGAGAAATTGACTTTGAGGTGAGACACATAAGTGTCATCCAGTGGGCCGCTGAGCATTCTGGGACTTGGCATGCTAATGAGACAGGGACGATGCCTAAGTGGGCATTGTTTACCCACTGAATAGTGTTAGCATTTGAAAGAACTAAGGAGAATCTAAAGGGACAGGGCCCTAAATGTCAGATGGTTCCTCCCACAGCAGTCAAGAAAGGCCATTGGGAGCGTATGTGTTTGAACAGCTATGCTGCTAAGATAGTCCTAGGTGGAAGTATTTGGACCCTTTGTTGAAAGTTTGCTAGATAACATGCCTGAACTGGAGCCCAGGTAAGATGCCATAGACTAAGGGTTGTTGAGAAACAGTTGGTCAAGCAACCACCTTCAGCCACCATTATTTCTGGCAGATTAAAGGAGCCTGGAAAGGCGGGAGTTAGTACATTTCATTTCTCGGAGCCTGTGAGAATTCCCGGCAGATGTGCATAAAGACTGCCTTATCGGCAGCTCAAGGGCCTCATAGGTAGGTGTAAGGCAACGCCCGAACAGGGACTTGAACCCTGGACCCTCAGATTAAAAGTCTGATGCTCTACCGACTGAGCTATCCGGGCTCTGAAAGCTCTTTCTCCATAGCTGTCCAAGCTGCTTGAATCTTGACATCTATGGTGGAAAAAGACCATTCAGCCAAGGGGACCGGATGCCTGAAAGCACAAGTATTTGGCTTGCCCAGGCTGGCCAATCGTCCTCTCCCGTTTAATTTTCTAGGACAGGTTGAAGATAAAAGGGAGAATCTAACCTGTAATCATGCAGAAAGGGTCCAGTCCAGTACAGGTGGAGAACGCCTAAAATTTCTGCCTTAGTTTTACCTACAGGTCAATGGTCTTTCACCGGAAACAAGGGCCTAGCATAAAGACACCACCCGAAAGGCCTCCTTAACCCTGGACCAACACGCTTCCAGTTATCTTAATCAGTGACTGGGTTACAAATAAAGACAGTTCACCTTTAGCCTCATGTTGCCAGGTCCAGCATTAGAAACCCAGGCAAAAAAATGAGGTAGAGTCCACTCTGGATTACAGGCAAGTGAAGATCGAGCGGCGCGTGCCAATCACAGATTGTTCTACCCAGGCTGCGTGATGACACAAAAGCTCTCTATGGTGTCACTGGGCCCGTGACACACTTCCTCAACTCTAACGCATCTCAGTCTGCATGTAAGAAGCCGTCACTAATCTGCTGTTTAAAACACATTGCTCAGTCTCCTCAGAGACTCTCAAAAATTGCCAGTGCTGACTGTATTTCAAGTCATCATGGCGGGGTATTGGGAAAAGTTTTCAATTAGCAATAATCACGCCTCGGGTAAACCTCATTAGCTATGATACTGCCACTGCGCAAAGCTAACCAATTCAGTGCCTGCCAACATCTGCCCTTCCTTGGAGGAGAAATTGACTTTGAGGTGAGACACATAAGTGTCATCCAGTGGGCCGCTGAGCATTCTGGGACTTGGCATGCTAATGAGACAGGGACGATGCCTAAGTGGGCATTGTTTACCCACTGAATAGTGTTAGCATTTGAAAGAACTAAGGAGAATCTAAAGGGACAGGGCCCTAAATGTCAGATGGTTCCTCCCACAGCAGTCAAGAAAGGCCATTGGGAGCGTATGTGTTTGAACAGCTATGCTGCTAAAATAGTCCTAGGTGGAAGTATTTGGACCCTTTGTTGAAAGTTTGCTAGATAACATGCCTGAACTGGAGCCCAGGTAAGATGCCATAGACTAAGGGTTGTTGAGAAACAGTTGGTCAAGCAACCACCTTCAGCCACCATTATTTCTGGCAGATTAAAGGAGCCTGGAAAGGCGGGAGTTAGTACATTTCATTTCTCGGAGCCTGTGAGAATTCCCGGCAGATGTGCATAAAGACTGCCTTATCGGCAGCTTAAGGGCCTCATAGGTAGGTGTAAGGCACCGCCCGAACAGGGACTTGAACCCTGGACCCTCAGATTAAAAGTCTGATGCTCTACCGACTGAGCTATCCGTGCTCTGAAAGCTCTTTCTCCATAGCTGTCCAAGCTGCTTGAATCTTGACATCTATGGTGGAAAAAGACCATTCAGCCAAGGGGACCGGGTGCCTGAAAGCACAAGTATTTGGCTTGCCCAGGCTGGCCAATCGTCCTCTCCCGTTTAATTTTCTAGGACAGGTTGAAGATAAAAGGGAGAATCTAACCTGTAATCATGCAGAAAGGGTCCAGTCCAGTACAGGTGGAGAACGCCTAAAATTTCTGCCTTAGTTTTACCTACAGGTCAATGGTCTTTCACCGGAAACAAGGGCCTAGCATAAAGACACCACCCGAAAGGCCTCCTTAACCCTGGACCAACACGCTTCCAGTTATCTTAATCAGTGACTGGGTTACAAATAAAGACAGTTCACCTTTAGCCTCATGTTGCCAGGTCCAGCATTAGAAACCCAGGCAAAAAAATGAGGTAGAGTCCACTCTGGATTACAGGCAAGTGAAGATCGAGCGGCGCGTGCCAATCACAGATTGTTCTACCCAGGCTGCGTGATGACACAAAAGCTCTCTATGGTGTCACTGGGCCCGTGACACACTTCCTCAACTCTAACGCATCTCAGTCTGCATGTAAGAAGCCGTCACTAATCTGCTGTTTAAAACACATTGCTCAGTCTCCTCAGAGACTCTCAAAAATTGCCAGTGCTGACTGTATTTCAAGTCATCATGGCGGGGTATTGGGAAAAGTTTTCAATTAGCAATAATCACGCCTCGGGTAAACCTCATTAGCTATGATACTGCCACTGCGCAAAGCTAACCAATTCAGTGCCTGCCAACATCTGCCCTTCCTTGGAGGAGAAATTGACTTTGAGGTGAGACACATAAGTGTCATCCAGTGGGCCGCTGAGCATTCTGGGACTTGGCATGCTAATGAGACAGGGACGATGCCTAAGTGGGCATTGTTTACCCACTGAATAGTGTTAGCATTTGAAAGAACTAAGGAGAATCTAAAGGGACAGGGCCCTAAATGTCAGATGGTTCCTCCCACAGCAGTCAAGAAAGGCCATTGGGAGCGTATGTGTTTGAACAGCTATGCTGCTAAAATAGTCCTAGGTGGAAGTATTTGGACCCTTTGTTGAAAGTTTGCTAGATAACATGCCTGAACTGGAGCCCAGGTAAGATGCCATAGACTAAGCATTGTTGAGAAACAGTTGGTCAAGCAACCACCTTCAGCCACCATTATTTCTGGCAGATTAAAGGAGCCTGGAAAGGCGGGAGTTAGTACATTTCATTTCTCGGAGCCTGTGAGAATTCCCGGCAGGTGTGCATAAAGACTGCCTTATCAGCAGCTCAAGGGCCTCATAGGTAGGTGTAAGGCACCGCCCGAACAGGGACTTGAACCCTGGACCCTCAGATTAAAAGTCTGATGCTCTACCGACTGAGCTATCCGGGCTCTGAAAGCTCTTTCTCCATAGCTGTCCAAGCTGCTTGAATCTTGACATCTATGGTGGAAAAAGACCATTCAGCCAAGGGGACCGGGTGCCTGAAAGCACAAGTATTTGGCTTGCCCAGGCTGGCCAATCGTCCTCTCCCGTTTAATTTTCTAGGACAGGTTGAAGATAAAAGGGAGAATCTAACCTGTAATCATGCAGAAAGGGTCCAGTCCAGTACAGGTGGAGAACGCCTAAAATTTCTGCCTTAGTTTTACCTACAGGTCAATGGTCTTTCACCGGAAACAAGGGCCTAGCATAAAGACACCACCCGAAAGGCCTCCTTAACCCTGGACCAACACGCTTCCAGTTATCTTAATCAGTGACTGGGTTACAAATAAAGACAGTTCACCTTTAGCCTCATGTTGCCAGGTCCAGCATTAGAAACCCAGGCAAAAAAATGAGGTAGAGTCCACTCTGGATTACAGGCAAGTGAAGATCGAGCGGCGCGTGCCAATCACAGATTGTTCTACCCAGGCTGCGTGATGACACAAAAGCTCTCTATGGTGTCACTGGGCCCGTGACACACTTCCTCAACTCTAACGCATCTCAGTCTGCATGTAAGAAGCCGTCACTAATCTGCTGTTTAAAACACATTGCTCAGTCTCCTCAGAGACTCTCAAAAATTGCCAGTGCTGACTGTATTTCAAGTCATCATGGCGGGGTATTGGGAAAAGTTTTCAATTAGCAATAATCACGCCTCGGGTAAACCTCATTAGCTATGATACTGCCACTGCGCAAAGCTAACCAATTCAGTGCCTGCCAACATCTGCCCTTCCTTGGAGGAGAAATTGACTTTGAGGTGAGACACATAAGTGTCATCCAGTGGGCCGCTGAGCATTCTGGGACTTGGCATGCTAATGAGACAGGGACGATGCCTAAGTGGGCATTGTTTACCCACTGAATAGTGTTAGCATTTGAAAGAACTAAGGAGAATCTAAAGGGACAGGGCCCTAAATGTCAGATGGTTCCTCCCACAGCAGTCAAGAAAGGCCATTGGGAGCGTATGTGTTTGAACAGCTATGCTGCTAAAATAGTCCTAGGTGGAAGTATTTGGACCCTTTGTTGAAAGTTTGCTAGATAACATGCCTGAACTGGAGCCCAGGTAAGATGCCATAGACTAAGGGTTGTTGAGAAACAGTTGGTCAAGCAACCACCTTCAGCCACCATTATTTCTGGCAGATTAAAGGAGCCTGGAAAGGCGGGAGTTAGTACATTTCATTTCTCGGAGCCTGTGAGAATTCCCGGCAGATGTGCATAAAGACTGCCTTATCGGCAGCTCAAGGGCCTCATAGGTAGGTGTAAGGCACCGCCCGAACAGGGACTTGAACCCTGGACCCTCAGATTAAAAGTCTGATGCTCTACCGACTGAGCTATCCGGGCTCTGAAAGCTCTTTCTCCATAGCTGTCCAAGCTGCTTGAATCTTGACATCTATGGTGGAAAAAGACCATTCAGCCAAGGGGACCGGGTGCCTGAAAGCACAAGTATTTGGCTTGCCCAGGCTGGCCAATCGTCCTCTCTCGTTTAATTTTCTAGGACAGGTTGAAGATAAAAGGGAGAATCTAACCTGTAATCATGCAGAAAGGGTCCAGTCCAGTACAGGTGGAGAACGCCTAAAATTTCTGCCTTAGTTTTACCTACAGGTCAATGGTCTTTCACCGGAAACAAGGGCCTAGCATAAAGACACAACCCGAAAGGCCTCCTTAACCCTGGACCAACACGCTTCCAGTTATCTTAATCAGTGACTGGGTTACAAATAAAGACAGTTCACCTTTAGCCTCATGTTGCCAGGTCCAGCATTAGAAACCCAGGCAAAAAAATGAGGTAGAGTCCACTCTGGATTACAGGCAAGTGAAGATCGAGCGGCGCGTGCCAATCACAGATTGTTCTACCCAGGCTGCGTGATGACACAAAAGCTCTCTATGGTGTCACTGGGCCCGTGACACACTTCCTCAACTCTAACGCATCTCAGTCTGCATGTAAGAAGCCGTCACTAATCTGCTGTTTAAAACACATTGCTCAGTCTCCTCAGAGACTCTCAAAAATTGCCAGTGCTGACTGTATTTCAAGTCATCATGGCGGGGTATTGGGAAAAGTTTTCAATTAGCAATAATCACGCCTCGGGTAAACCTCATTAGCTATGATACTGCCACTGCGCAAAGCTAACCAATTCAGTGCCTGCCAACATCTGCCCTTCCTTGGAGGAGAAATTGACTTTGAGGTGAGACACATAAGTGTCATCCAGTGGGCCGCTGAGCATTCTGGGACTTGGCATGCTAATGAGACAGGGACGATGCCTAAGTGGGCATTGTTTACCCACTGAATAGTGTTAGCATTTGAAAGAACTAAGGAGAATCTAAAGGGACAGGGCCCTAAATGTCAGATGGTTCCTCCCACAGCAGTCAAGAAAGGCCATTGGGAGCGTATGTGTTTGAACAGCTATGCTGCTAAGATAGTCCTAGGTGGAAGTATTTGGACCCTTTGTTGAAAGTTTGCTAGATAACATGCCTGAACTGGAGCCCAGGTAAGATGCCATAGACTAAGGGTTGTTGAGAAACAGTTGGTCAAGCAACCACCTTCAGCCACCATTATTTCTGGCAGATTAAAGGAGCCTGGAAAGGCGGGAGTTAGTACATTTCATTTCTCGGAGCCTGTGAGAATTCCCGGCAGATGTGCATAAAGACTGCCTTATCGGCAGCTCAAGGGCCTCATAGGTAGGTGTAAGGCAACGCCCGAACAGGGACTTGAACCCTGGACCCTCAGATTAAAAGTCTGATGCTCTACCGACTGAGCTATCCGGGCTCTGAAAGCTCTTTCTCCATAGCTGTCCAAGCTGCTTGAATCTTGACATCTATGGTGGAAAAAGACCATTCAGCCAAGGGGACCGGGTGCCTGAAAGCACAAGTATTTGGCTTGCCCAGGCTGGCCAATCGTCCTCTCCCGTTTAATTTTCTAGGACAGGTTGAAGATAAAAGGGAGAATCTAACCTGTAATCATGCAGAAAGGGTCCAGTCCAGTACAGGTGGAGAACGCCTAAAATTTCTGCCTTAGTTTTACCTACAGGTCAATGGTCTTTCACCGGAAACAAGGGCCTAGCATAAAGACACCACCCGAAAGGCCTCCTTAACCCTGGACCAACACGCTTCCAGTTATCTTAATCAGTGACTGGGTTACAAATAAAGACAGTTCACCTTTAGCCTCATGTTGCCAGGTCCAGCATTAGAAACCCAGGCAAAAAAATGAGGTAGAGTCCACTCTGGATTACAGGCAAGTGAAGATCGAGCGGCGCGTGCCAATCACAGATTGTTCTACCCAGGCTGCGTGATGACACAAAAGCTCTCTATGGTGTCACTGGGCCCGTGACACACTTCCTCAACTCTAACGCATCTCAGTCTGCATGTAAGAAGCCGTCACTAATCTGCTGTTTAAAACACATTGCTCAGTCTCCTCAGAGACTCTCAAAAATTGCCAGTGCTGACTGTATTTCAAGTCATCATGGCGGGGTATTGGGAAAAGTTTTCAATTAGCAATAATCACGCCTCGGGTAAACCTCATTAGCTATGATACTGCCACTGCGCAAAGCTAACCAATTCAGTGCCTGCCAACATCTGCCCTTCCTTGGAGGAGAAATTGACTTTGAGGTGAGACACATAAGTGTCATCCAGTGGGCCGCTGAGCATTCTGGGACTTGGCATGCTAATGAGACAGGGACGATGCCTAAGTGGGCATTGTTTACCCACTGAATAGTGTTAGCATTTGAAAGAACTAAGGAGAATCTAAAGGGACAGGGCCCTAAATGTCAGATGGTTCCTCCCACAGCAGTCAAGAAAGGCCATTGGGAGCGTATGTGTTTGAACAGCTATGCTGCTAAAATAGTCCTAGGTGGAAGTATTTGGACCCTTTGTTGAAAGTTTGCTAGATAACATGCCTGAACTGGAGCCCAGGTAAGATGCCATAGACTAAGGGTTGTTGAGAAACAGTTGGTCAAGCAACCACCTTCAGCCACCATTATTTCTGGCAGATTAAAGGAGCCTGGAAAGGCGGGAGTTAGTACATTTCATTTCTCGGAGCCTGTGAGAATTCCCGGCAGATGTGCATAAAGACTGCCTTATCGGCAGCTCAAGGGCCTCATAGGTAGGTGTAAGGCACCGCCCGAACAGGGACTTGAACCCTGGACCCTCAGATTAAAAGTCTGATGCTCTACCGACTGAGCTATCCGGGCTCTGAAAGCTCTTTCTCCATAGCTGTCCAAGCTGCTTGAATCTTGACATCTATGGTGGAAAAAGACCATTCAGCCAAGGGGACCGGGTGCCTGAAAGCACAAGTATTTGGCTTGCCCAGGCTGGCCAATCGTCCTCTCCCGTTTAATTTTCTAGGACAGGTTGAAGATAAAAGGGAGAATCTAACCTGTAATCATGCAGAAAGGGTCCAGTCCAGTACAGGTGGAGAACGCCTAAAATTTCTGCCTTAGTTTTACCTACAGGTCAATGGTCTTTCACCGGAAACAAGGGCCTAGCATAAAGACACAACCCGAAAGGCCTCCTTAACCCTGGACCAACACGCTTCCAGTTATCTTAATCAGTGACTGGGTTACAAATAAAGACAGTTCACCTTTAGCCTCATGTTGCCAGGTCCAGCATTAGAAACCCAGGCAAAAAAATGAGGTAGAGTCCACTCTGGATTACAGGCAAGTGAAGATCGAGCGGCGCGTGCCAATCACAGATTGTTCTACCCAGGCTGCGTGATGACACAAAAGCTCTCTATGGTGTCACTGGGCCCGTGACACACTTCCTCAACTCTAACGCATCTCAGTCTGCATGTAAGAAGCCGTCACTAATCTGCTGTTTAAAACACATTGCTCAGTCTCCTCAGAGACTCTCAAAAATTGCCAGTGCTGACTGTATTTCAAGTCATCATGGCGGGGTATTGGGAAAAGTTTTCAATTAGCAATAATCACGCCTCGGGTAAACCTCATTAGCTATGATACTGCCACTGCGCAAAGCTAACCAATTCAGTGCCTGCCAACATCTGCCCTTCCTTGGAGGAGAAATTGACTTTGAGGTGAGACACATAAGTGTCATCCAGTGGGCCGCTGAGCATTCTGGGACTTGGCATGCTAATGAGACAGGGACGATGCCTAAGTGGGCATTGTTTACCCACTGAATAGTGTTAGCATTTGAAAGAACTAAGGAGAATCTAAAGGGACAGGGCCCTAAATGTCAGATGGTTCCTCCCACAGCAGTCAAGAAAGGCCATTGGGAGCGTATGTGTTTGAACAGCTATGCTGCTAAGATAGTCCTAGGTGGAAGTATTTGGACCCTTTGTTGAAAGTTTGCTAGATAACATGCCTGAACTGGAGCCCAGGTAAGATGCCATAGACTAAGGGTTGTTGAGAAACAGTTGGTCAAGCAACCACCTTCAGCCACCATTATTTCTGGCAGATTAAAGGAGCCTGGAAAGGCGGGAGTTAGTACATTTCATTTCTCGGAGCCTGTGAGAATTCCCGGCAGATGTGCATAAAGACTGCCTTATCGGCAGCTCAAGGGCCTCATAGGTAGGTGTAAGGCAACGCCCGAACAGGGACTTGAACCCTGGACCCTCAGATTAAAAGTCTGATGCTCTACCGACTGAGCTATCCGGGCTCTGAAAGCTCTTTCTCCATAGCTGTCCAAGCTGCTTGAATCTTGACATCTATGGTGGAAAAAGACCATTCAGCCAAGGGGACCGGATGCCTGAAAGCACAAGTATTTGGCTTGCCCAGGCTGGCCAATCGTCCTCTCCCGTTTAATTTTCTAGGACAGGTTGAAGATAAAAGGGAGAATCTAACCTGTAATCATGCAGAAAGGGTCCAGTCCAGTACAGGTGGAGAACGCCTAAAATTTCTGCCTTAGTTTTACCTACAGGTCAATGGTCTTTCACCGGAAACAAGGGCCTAGCATAAAGACACCACCCGAAAGGCCTCCTTAACCCTGGACCAACACGCTTCCAGTTATCTTAATCAGTGACTGGGTTACAAATAAAGACAGTTCACCTTTAGCCTCATGTTGCCAGGTCCAGCATTAGAAACCCAGGCAAAAAAATGAGGTAGAGTCCACTCTGGATTACAGGCAAGTGAAGATCGAGCGGCGCGTGCCAATCACAGATTGTTCTACCCAGGCTGCGTGATGACACAAAAGCTCTCTATGGTGTCACTGGGCCCGTGACACACTTCCTCAACTCTAACGCATCTCAGTCTGCATGTAAGAAGCCGTCACTAATCTGCTGTTTAAAACACATTGCTCAGTCTCCTCAGAGACTCTCAAAAATTGCCAGTGCTGACTGTATTTCAAGTCATCATGGCGGGGTATTGGGAAAAGTTTTCAATTAGCAATAATCACGCCTCGGGTAAACCTCATTAGCTATGATACTGCCACTGCGCAAAGCTAACCAATTCAGTGCCTGCCAACATCTGCCCTTCCTTGGAGGAGAAATTGACTTTGAGGTGAGACACATAAGTGTCATCCAGTGGGCCGCTGAGCATTCTGGGACTTGGCATGCTAATGAGACAGGGACGATGCCTAAGTGGGCATTGTTTACCCACTGAATAGTGTTAGCATTTGAAAGAACTAAGGAGAATCTAAAGGGACAGGGCCCTAAATGTCAGATGGTTCCTCCCACAGCAGTCAAGAAAGGCCATTGGGAGCGTATGTGTTTGAACAGCTATGCTGCTAAAATAGTCCTAGGTGGAAGTATTTGGACCCTTTGTTGAAAGTTTGCTAGATAACATGCCTGAACTGGAGCCCAGGTAAGATGCCATAGACTAAGGGTTGTTGAGAAACAGTTGGTCAAGCAACCACCTTCAGCCACCATTATTTCTGGCAGATTAAAGGAGCCTGGAAAGGCGGGAGTTAGTACATTTCATTTCTCGGAGCCTGTGAGAATTCCCGGCAGATGTGCATAAAGACTGCCTTATCGGCAGCTTAAGGGCCTCATAGGTAGGTGTAAGGCACCGCCCGAACAGGGACTTGAACCCTGGACCCTCAGATTAAAAGTCTGATGCTCTACCGACTGAGCTATCCGTGCTCTGAAAGCTCTTTCTCCATAGCTGTCCAAGCTGCTTGAATCTTGACATCTATGGTGGAAAAAGACCATTCAGCCAAGGGGACCGGGTGCCTGAAAGCACAAGTATTTGGCTTGCCCAGGCTGGCCAATCGTCCTCTCCCGTTTAATTTTCTAGGACAGGTTGAAGATAAAAGGGAGAATCTAACCTGTAATCATGCAGAAAGGGTCCAGTCCAGTACAGGTGGAGAACGCCTAAAATTTCTGCCTTAGTTTTACCTACAGGTCAATGGTCTTTCACCGGAAACAAGGGCCTAGCATAAAGACACCACCCGAAAGGCCTCCTTAACCCTGGACCAACACGCTTCCAGTTATCTTAATCAGTGACTGGGTTACAAATAAAGACAGTTCACCTTTAGCCTCATGTTGCCAGGTCCAGCATTAGAAACCCAGGCAAAAAAATGAGGTAGAGTCCACTCTGGATTACAGGCAAGTGAAGATCGAGCGGCGCGTGCCAATCACAGATTGTTCTACCCAGGCTGCGTGATGACACAAAAGCTCTCTATGGTGTCACTGGGCCCGTGACACACTTCCTCAACTCTAACGCATCTCAGTCTGCATGTAAGAAGCCGTCACTAATCTGCTGTTTAAAACACATTGCTCAGTCTCCTCAGAGACTCTCAAAAATTGCCAGTGCTGACTGTATTTCAAGTCATCATGGCGGGGTATTGGGAAAAGTTTTCAATTAGCAATAATCACGCCTCGGGTAAACCTCATTAGCTATGATACTGCCACTGCGCAAAGCTAACCAATTCAGTGCCTGCCAACATCTGCCCTTCCTTGGAGGAGAAATTGACTTTGAGGTGAGACACATAAGTGTCATCCAGTGGGCCGCTGAGCATTCTGGGACTTGGCATGCTAATGAGACAGGGACGATGCCTAAGTGGGCATTGTTTACCCACTGAATAGTGTTAGCATTTGAAAGAACTAAGGAGAATCTAAAGGGACAGGGCCCTAAATGTCAGATGGTTCCTCCCACAGCAGTCAAGAAAGGCCATTGGGAGCGTATGTGTTTGAACAGCTATGCTGCTAAAATAGTCCTAGGTGGAAGTATTTGGACCCTTTGTTGAAAGTTTGCTAGATAACATGCCTGAACTGGAGCCCAGGTAAGATGCCATAGACTAAGGGTTGTTGAGAAACAGTTGGTCAAGCAACCACCTTCAGCCACCATTATTTCTGGCAGATTAAAGGAGCCTGGAAAGGCGGGAGTTAGTACATTTCATTTCTCGGAGCCTGTGAGAATTCCCGGCAGATGTGCATAAAGACTGCCTTATCGGCAGCTCAAGGGCCTCATAGGTAGGTGTAAGGCACCGCCCGAACAGGGACTTGAACCCTGGACCCTCAGATTAAAAGTCTGATGCTCTACCGACTGAGCTATCCGGGCTCTGAAAGCTCTTTCTCCATAGCTGTCCAAGCTGCTTGAATCTTGACATCTATGGTGGAAAAAGACCATTCAGCCAAGGGGACCGGGTGCCTGAAAGCACAAGTATTTGGCTTGCCCAGGCTGGCCAATCGTCCTCTCCCGTTTAATTTTCTAGGACAGGTTGAAGATAAAAGGGAGAATCTAACCTGTAATCATGCAGAAAGGGTCCAGTCCAGTACAGGTGGAGAACGCCTAAAATTTCTGCCTTAGTTTTACCTACAGGTCAATGGTCTTTCACCGGAAACAAGGGCCTAGCATAAAGACACAACCCGAAAGGCCTCCTTAACCCTGGACCAACACGCTTCCAGTTATCTTAATCAGTGACTGGGTTACAAATAAAGACAGTTCACCTTTAGCCTCATGTTGCCAGGTCCAGCATTAGAAACCCAGGCAAAAAAATGAGGTAGAGTCCACTCTGGATTACAGGCAAGTGAAGATCGAGCGGCGCGTGCCAATCACAGATTGTTCTACCCAGGCTGCGTGATGACACAAAAGCTCTCTATGGTGTCACTGGGCCCGTGACACACTTCCTCAACTCTAACGCATCTCAGTCTGCATGTAAGAAGCCGTCACTAATCTGCTGTTTAAAACACATTGCTCAGTCTCCTCAGAGACTCTCAAAAATTGCCAGTGCTGACTGTATTTCAAGTCATCATGGCGGGGTATTGGGAAAAGTTTTCAATTAGCAATAATCACGCCTCGGGTAAACCTCATTAGCTATGATACTGCCACTGCGCAAAGCTAACCAATTCAGTGCCTGCCAACATCTGCCCTTCCTTGGAGGAGAAATTGACTTTGAGGTGAGACACATAAGTGTCATCCAGTGGGCCGCTGAGCATTCTGGGACTTGGCATGCTAATGAGACAGGGACGATGCCTAAGTGGGCATTGTTTACCCACTGAATAGTGTTAGCATTTGAAAGAACTAAGGAGAATCTAAAGGGACAGGGCCCTAAATGTCAGATGGTTCCTCCCACAGCAGTCAAGAAAGGCCATTGGGAGCGTATGTGTTTGAACAGCTATGCTGCTAAAATAGTCCTAGGTGGAAGTATTTGGACCCTTTGTTGAAAGTTTGCTAGATAACATGCCTGAACTGGAGCCCAGGTAAGATGCCATAGACTAAGGGTTGTTGAGAAACAGTTGGTCAAGCAACCACCTTCAGCCACCATTATTTCTGGCAGATTAAAGGAGCCTGGAAAGGCGGGAGTTAGTACATTTCATTTCTCGGAGCCTGTGAGAATTCCCGGCAGGTGTGCATAAAGACTGCCTTATCGGCAGCTCAAGGGCCTCATAGGTAGGTGTAAGGCACCGCACGAACAGGGACTTGAACCCTGGACCCTCAGATTAAAAGTCTGATGCTCTACCGACCGAGCTATCCGGGCTCTGAAAGCTCTTTCTCCATAGCTGTCCAAGCTGCTTGAATCTTGACATCTATGGTGGAAAAAGACCATTCAGCCAAGGGGACCGGGTGCCTGAAAGCACAAGTATTTGGCTTGCCCAGGCTGGCCAATCGTCCTCTCCCGTTTAATTTTCTAGGACAGGTTGAAGATAAAAGGGAGAATCTAACCTGTAATCATGCAGAAAGGGTCCAGTCCAGTACAGGTGGAGAACGCCTAAAATTTCTGCCTTAGTTTTACCTACAGGTCAATGGTCTTTCACCGGAAACAAGGGCCTAGCATAAAGACACCACCCGAAAGGCCTCCTTAACCCTGGACCAACACGCTTCCAGTTATCTTAATCAGTGACTGGGTTACAAATAAAGACAGTTCACCTTTAGCCTCATGTTGCCAGGTCCAGCATTAGAAACCCAGGCAAAAAAATGAGGTAGAGTCCACTCTGGATTACAGGCAAGTGAAGATCGAGCGGCGCGTGCCAATCACAGATTGTTCTACCCAGGCTGCGTGATGACACAAAAGCTCTCTATGGTGTCACTGGGCCCGTGACACACTTCCTCAACTCTAACGCATCTCAGTCTGCATGTAAGAAGCCGTCACTAATCTGCTGTTTAAAACACATTGCTCAGTCTCCTCAGAGACTCTCAAAAATTGCCAGTGCTGACTGTATTTCAAGTCATCATGGCGGGGTATTGGGAAAAGTTTTCAATTAGCAATAATCACGCCTCGGGTAAACCTCATTAGCTATGATACTGCCACTGCGCAAAGCTAACCAATTCAGTGCCTGCCAACATCTGCCCTTCCTTGGAGGAGAAATTGACTTTGAGGTGAGACACATAAGTGTCATCCAGTGGGCCGCTGAGCATTCTGGGACTTGGCATGCAAATGAGACAGGGACGATGCCTAAGTGGGCATTGTTTACCCACTGAATAGTGTTAGCATTTGAAAGAACTAAGGAGAATCTAAACTGACAGGGCCCTAAATGTCAGATGGTTCCTCCCACAGCAGTCAAGAAAGGCCATTGGGAGCGTATGTGTTTGAACAGCTATGCTGCTAAAATAGTCCTAGGTGGAAGTATTTGGACCCTTTGTTGAAAGTTTGCTAGATAACATGCCTGAACTGGAGCCCAGGTAAGTTGCCATAGACTAAGGGTTGTTGAGAAACAGTTGGTCAAGCAACCACCTTCAGCCACCATTATTTCTGGCAGATTAAAGGAGCCTGGAAAGGCGGGAGTTAGTACATTTCATTTCTCGGAGCCTGTGAGAATTCCCGGCAGATGTGCATAAAGACTGCCTTATCGGCAGCTCAAGGGCCTCATAGGTAGGTTTAAGGCACCGCCCGAACAGGGACTTGAACCCTGGACCCTCAGATTAAAAGTCTGATGCTCTACCGACTGAGCTATCCGGGCTCTGAAAGCTCTTTCTCCATAGCTGTTCAAGCTGCTTGAATCTTGACATCTATGGTGGAAAAAGACCATTCAGCCAAGGGGACCGGGTGCCTGAAAGCACAAGTATTTGGCTTGCCCAGGCTGGCCAATCGTCCTCTCCCGTTTAATTTTCTAGGACAGGTTGAAGATAAAAGGGAGAATCTAACCTGTAATCATGCAGAAAGGGTCCAGTCCAGTACAGGTGGAGAACGCCTAAAATTTCTGCCTTAGTTTTACCTACAGGTCAATGGTCTTTCACCGGAAACAAGGGCCTAGCATAAAGACACCACCCGAAAGGCCTCCTTAACCCTGGACCAACACGCTTCCAGTTATCTTAATCAGTGACTGGGTTACAAATAAAGACAGTTCACCTTTAGCCTCATGTTGCCAGGTCCAGCATTAGAAACCCAGGCAAAAAAATGAGGTAGAGTCCACTCTGGATTACAGGCAAGTGAAGATCGAGCGGCGCGTGCC
Organism: Lithobates clamitans; assembly: GCA_037952925.1. NCBI lineage: Eukaryota > Metazoa > Chordata > Amphibia > Anura > Ranidae > Lithobates > Lithobates clamitans. Next base: position 1,990,112 of record JBBGZY010001301.1, read on the forward strand.
AATCACAGATTGTTCTACCCAGGCTGCGTGATGACACAAAAGCTCTCTATGGTGTCACTGGGCCCGTGACACACTTCCTCAACTCTAATGCCGCGTACACACGGTCGGACTTTTCGTCTACAAAAGTCCGACAGCCTGTCCGACAGACTTTCGACGGACTTGCGGCGGACTTTCGACGGACTTGCGGCGGACTTTCTAACGAACAGACTTGCCTACACACGATCACACAAAAGTCCGTCGAATTCTTACGTGATGACGTACACCGGACTAAAATAAGGAAGTTGATAGCCAGTAGCCAATAGCTGCCCTAGCGTGGGTTTTTGTCCGTCGGACTAGCATACAGACGAGCGGATTTTTCGACCGTACTCGAGTCCGTCGGAAAGATTTAAAGCATGTTTCAAATCTAAAGTACGTCGGATTTGAGGCAAAAAAAGTCAGTTGAAAGTCCGGAGAAGCCCACACACGATCGGATTACCAGCCAGCTTTAGTCCGTCAGCGTCCGTTGGACTTTTGTAGACGAAAAGTCCGACCGTGTGTACGCGGCATAACGCATCTCAGTCTGCATGTAAGAAGCCGTCACTAATCTGCTGTTTAAAACACATTGCTCAGTCTCCTCAGAGACTCTCAAAAATTGCCAGTGCTGACTGTATTTCAAGTCATCATGGCGGGGTATTGGGAAAAGTTTTCAATTAGCAATAATCACGCCTCGGGTAAACCTCATTAGCTATGATACTGCCACTGCGCAAAGCTAACCAATTCAGTGCCTGCCAACATCTGCCCTTCCTTGGAGGAGAAATTGACTTTGAGGTGAGACACATAAGTGTCATCCAGTGGGCCGCTGAGCATTCTGGGACTTGGCATGCTAATGAGACAGGGACGATGCCTAAGTGGGCATTGTTTACCCACTGAATAGTGTTAGCATTTGAAAGAACTAAGGAGAATCTAAAGGGACAGGGCCCTAAATGTCAGATGGTTCCTCCCACAGCAGTCAAGAAAGGCCATTGGGAGCGTATGTGTTTGAACAGCTATGCTGCTAAAATAGTCCTAGGTGGAAGTATTTGGACCCTTTGTTGAAAGTTTGCTAGATAACATGCCTGAACTGGAGCCCAGGTAAGATGCCATAGACTAAGGGTTGTTGAGAAACAGTTGGTCAAGCAACCACCTTCAGCCACCATTATTTCTGGCAGATTAAAGGAGCCTGGAAAGGCGGGAGTTAGTACATTTCATTTCTCGGAGCCTGTGAGAATTCCCGGCAGATGTGCATAAAGACTGCCTTATCGGCAGCTCAAGGGCCTCATAGGTAGGTGTAAGGCACCGCCCGAACAGGGACTTGAACCCTGGACCCTCAGATTAAAAGTCTGATGTTCTACCGACTGAGCTATCCGGGCTCTGAAAGCTCTTTCTCCATAGCTGTCCAAGCTGCTTGAATCTTGACATCTATGGTGGAAAAAGACCATTCAGCCAAGGGGACCGGGTGCCTGAAAGCACAAGTATTTGGCTTGCCCAGGCTGGCCAATCGTCCTCTCCCGTTTAATTTTCTAGGACAGGTTGAAGATAAAAGGGAGAATCTAACCTGTAATCATGCAGAAAGGGTCCAGTCCAGTACAGGTGGAGAACGCCTAAAATTTCTGCCTTAGTTTTACCTACAGGTCAATGGTCTTTCACCGGAAACAAGGGCCTAGCATAAAGACACAACCCGAAAGGCCTCCTTAACCCTGGACCAACACGCTTCCAGTTATCTTAATCAGTGACTGGGTTACAAATAAAGACAGTTCACCTTTAGCCTCATGTTGCCAGGTCCAGCATTAGAAACCCAGGCAAAAAAATGAGGTAGAGTCCACTCTGGATTACAGGCAAGTGAAGATCGAGCGGCGCGTGCCAATCACAGATTGTTCTACCCAGGCTGCGTGATGACACAAAAGCTCTCTATGGTGTCACTGGGCCCGTGACACACTTCCTCAACTCTAACGCATCTCAGTCTGCATGTAAGAAGCCGTCACTAATCTGCTGTTTAAAACACATTGCTCAGTCTCCTCAGAGACTCTCAAAAATTGCCAGTGCTGACTGTATTTCAAGTCATCATGGCGGGGTATTGGGAAAAGTTTTCAATTAGCAATAATCACGCCTCGGGTAAACCTCATTAGCTATGATACTGCCACTGCGCAAAGCTAACCAATTCAGTGCCTGCCAACATCTGCCCTTCCTTGGAGGAGAAATTGACTTTGAGGTGAGACACATAAGTGTCATCCAGTGGGCCGCTGAGCATTCTGGGACTTGGCATGCTAATGAGACAGGGACGATGCCTAAGTGGGCATTGTTTACCCACTGAATAGTGTTAGCATTTGAAAGAACTAAGGAGAATCTAAAGGGACAGGGCCCTAAATGTCAGATGGTTCCTCCCACAGCAGTCAAGAAAGGCCATTGGGAGCGTATGTGTTTGAACAGCTATGCTGCTAAGATAGTCCTAGGTGGAAGTATTTGGACCCTTTGTTGAAAGTTTGCTAGATAACATGCCTGAACTGGAGCCCAGGTAAGATGCCATAGACTAAGGGTTGTTGAGAAACAGTTGGTCAAGCAACCACCGTCAGCCACCATTATTTCTGGCAGATTAAAGGAGCCTGGAAAGGCGGGAGTTAGTACATTTCATTTCTCGGAGCCTGTGAGAATTCCCGGCAGATGTGCATAAAGACTGCCTTATCGGCAGCTCAAGGGCCTCATAGGTAGGTGTAAGGCAACGCCCGAACAGGGACTTGAACCCTGGACCCTCAGATTAAAAGTCTGATGCTCTACCGACTGAGCTATCCGGGCTCTGAAAGCTCTTTCTCCATAGCTGTCCAAGCTGCTTGAATCTTGACATCTATGGTGGAAAAAGACCATTCAGCCAAGGGGACCGGGTGCCTGAAAGCACAAGTATTTGGCTTGCCCAGGCTGGCCAATCGTCCTCTCCCGTTTAATTTTCTAGGACAGGTTGAAGATAAAAGGGAGAATCTAACCTGTAATCATGCAGAAAGGGTCCAGTCCAGTACAGGTGGAGAACGCCTAAAATTTCTGCCTTAGTTTTACCTACAGGTCAATGGTCTTTCACCGGAAACAAGGGCCTAGCATAAAGACACAACCCGAAAGGCCTCCTTAACCCTGGACCAACACGCTTCCAGTTATCTTAATCAGTGACTGGGTTACAAATAAAGACAGTTCACCTTTAGCCTCATGTTGCCAGGTCCAGCATTAGAAACCCAGGCAAAAAAATGAGGTAGAGTCCACTCTGGATTACAGGCAAGTGAAGATCGAGCGGCGCGTGCCAATCACAGATTGTTCTACCCAGGCTGCGTGATGACACAAAAGCTCTCTATGGTGTCACTGGGCCCGTGACACACTTCCTCAACTCTAACGCATCTCAGTCTGCATGTAAGAAGCCGTCACTAATCTGCTGTTTAAAACACATTGCTCAGTCTCCTCAGAGACTCTCAAAAATTGCCAGTGCTGACTGTATTTCAAGTCATCATGGCGGGGTATTGGGAAAAGTTTTCAATTAGCAATAATCACGCCTCGGGTAAACCTCATTAGCTATGATACTGCCACTGCGCAAAGCTAACCAATTCAGTGCCTGCCAACATCTGCCCTTCCTTGGAGGAGAAATTGACTTTGAGGTGAGACACATAAGTGTCATCCAGTGGGCCGCTGAGCATTCTGGGACTTGGCATGCTAATGAGACAGGGACGATGCCTAATGCCGCGTACACACGGTCGGACTTTTCGTCTACAAAAGTCCAACGGACGCTGACGGACTAAAGCTGGCTGGTAATCCGATCGTGTGTGGGCTTCTCCGGACTTTCAACTGACTTTTTTTGCCTCAAATCCGACGTACTTTAGATTTGAAACATGCTTTAAATCTTTCCGACGGACTCGAGTACGGTCGAAAAATCCGCTCGTCTGTATGCTAGTCCGACGGACAAAAACCCACGCTAGGGCAGCTATTGGCTACTGGCTATCAACTTCCTTATTTTAGTCCGGTGTACGTCATCACGTAAGAATTCGACGGACTTTTGTGTGATCGTGTGTAGGCAAGTCTGTTCGTTAGAAAGTCCGCCGCAAGTCCGTCGAAAGTCCGCCGCAAGTCCGTCGAAAGTCTGTCGGACAGGCTGTCGGACTTTTGTAGACGAAAAGTCCGACCGTGTGTACGCGGCATTAGTGGGCATTGTTTACCCACTGAATAGTGTTAGCATTTGAAAGAACTAAGGAGAATCTAAAGGGACAGGGCCCTAAATGCCAGATGGTTCCTCCCACAGCAGTCAAGAAAGGCCATTGGGAGCGTATGTGTTTGAACAGCTATGCTGCTAAGATAGTCCTAGGTGGAAGTATTTGGACCCTTTGTTGAAAGTTTGCTAGATAACATGCCTGAACTGGAGCCCAGGTAAGATGCCATAGACTAAGGGTTGTTGAGAAACAGTTGGTCAAGCAACCACCGTCAGCCACCATTATTTCTGGCAGATTAAAGGAGCCTGGAAAGGCGGGAGTTAGTACATTTCATTTCTCGGAGCCTGTGAGAATTCCCGGCAGATGTGCATAAAGACTGCCTTATCGGCAGCTCAAGGGCCTCATAGGTAGGTGTAAGGCAACGCCCGAACAGGGACTTGAACCCTGGACCCTCAGATTAAAAGTCTGATGCTCTACCGACCGAGCTATCCGGGCTCTGAAAGCTCTTTCTCCATAGCTGTCCAAGCTGCTTGAATCTTGACATCTATGGTGGAAAAAGACCATTCAGCCAAGGGGACCGGGTGCCTGAAAGCACAAGTATTTGGCTTGCCCAGGCTGGCCAATCGTCCTCTCCCGTTTAATTTTCTAGGACAGGTTGAAGATAAAAGGGAGAATCTAACCTGTAATCATGCAGAAAGGGTCCAGTCCAGTACAGGTGGAGAACGCCTAAAATTTCTGCCTTAGTTTTACCTACAGGTCAATGGTCTTTCACCGGAAACAAGGGCCTAGCATAAAGACACCACCCGAAAGGCCTCCTTAACCCTGGACCAACACGCTTCCAGTTATCTTAATCAGTGACTGGGTTACAAATAAAGACAGTTCACCTTTAGCCTCATGTTGCCAGGTCCAGCATTAGAAACCCAGGCAAAAAAATGAGGTAGAGTCCACTCTGGATTACAGGCAAGTGAAGATCGAGCGGCGCGTGCCAATCACAGATTGTTCTACCCAGGCTGCGTGATGACACAAAAGCTCTCTATGGTGTCACTGGGCCCGTGACACACTTCCTCAACTCTAACGCATCTCAGTCTGCATGTAAGAAGCCGTCACTAATCTGCTGTTTAAAACACATTGCTCAGTCTCCTCAGAGACTCTCAAAAATTGCCAGTGCTGACTGTATTTCAAGTCATCATGGCGGGGTATTGGGAAAAGTTTTCAATTAGCAATAATCACGCCTCGGGTAAACCTCATTAGCTATGATACTGCCACTGCGCAAAGCTAACCAATTCAGTGCCTGCCAACATCTGCCCTTCCTTGGAGGAGAAATTGACTTTGAGGTGAGACACATAAGTGTCATCCAGTGGGCCGCTGAGCATTCTGGGACTTGGCATGCTAATGAGACAGGGACGATGCCTAAGTGGGCATTGTTTACCCACTGAATAGTGTTAGCATTTGAAAGAACTAAGGAGAATCTAAACTGACAGGGCCCTAAATGTCAGATGGTTCCTCCCACAGCAGTCAAGAAAGGCCATTGGGAGCGTATGTGTTTGAACAGCTATGCTGCTAAAATAGTCCTAGGTGGAAGTATTTGGACCCTTTGTTGAAAGTTTGCTAGATAACATGCCTGAACTGGAGCCCAGGTAAGTTGCCATAGACTAAGGGTTGTTGAGAAACAGTTGGTCAAGCAACCACCTTCAGCCACCATTATTTCTGGCAGATTAAAGGAGCCTGGAAAGGCGGGAGTTAGTACATTTCATTTCTCGGAGCCTGTGAGAATTCCCGGCAGATGTGCATAAAGACTGCCTTATCGGCAGCTCAAGGGCCTCATAGGTAGGTTTAAGGCACCGCCCGAACAGGGACTTGAACCCTGGACCCTCAGATTAAAAGTCTGATGCTCTACCGACTGAGCTATCCGGGCTCTGAAAGCTCTTTCTCCATAGCTGTTCAAGCTGCTTGAATCTTGACATCTATGGTGGAAAAAGACCATTCAGCCAAGGGGACCGGGTGCCTGAAAGCACAAGTATTTGGCTTGCCCAGGCTGGCCAATCGTCCTCTCCCGTTTAATTTTCTAGGACAGGTTGAAGATAAAAGGGAGAATCTAACCTGTAATCATGCAGAAAGGGTCCAGTCCAGTACAGGTGGAGAACGCCTAAAATTTCTGCCTTAGTTTTACCTACAGGTCAATGGTCTTTCACCGGAAACAAGGGCCTAGCATAAAGACACCACCCGAAAGGCCTCCTTAACCCTGGACCAACACGCTTCCAGTTATCTTAATCAGTGACTGGGTTACAAATAAAGACAGTTCACCTTTAGCCTCATGTTGCCAGGTCCAGCATTAGAAACCCAGGCAAAAAAATGAGGTAGAGTCCACTCTGGATTACAGGCAAGTGAAGATCGAGCGGCGCGTGCCAATCACAGATTGTTCTACCCAGGCTGCGTGATGACACAAAAGCTCTCTATGGTGTCACTGGGCCCGTGACACACTTCCTCAACTCTAACGCATCTCAGTCTGCATGTAAGAAGCCGTCACTAATCTGCTGTTTAAAACACATTGCTCAGTCTCCTCAGAGACTCTCAAAAATTGCCAGTGCTGACTGTATTTCAAGTCATCATGGCGGGGTATTGGGAAAAGTTTTCAATTAGCAATAATCACGCCTCGGGTAAACCTCATTAGCTATGATACTGCCACTGCGCAAAGCTAACCAATTCAGTGCCTGCCAACATCTGCCCTTCCTTGGAGGAGAAATTGACTTTGAGGTGAGACACATAAGTGTCATCCAGTGGGCCGCTGAGCATTCTGGGACTTGGCATGCTAATGAGACAGGGACGATGCCTAAGTGGGCATTGTTTACCCACTGAATAGTGTTAGCATTTGAAAGAACTAAGGAGAATCTAAAGGGACAGGGCCCTAAATGTCAGATGGTTCCTCCCACAGCAGTCAAGAAAGGCCATTGGGAGCGTATGTGTTTGAACAGCTATGCTGCTAAAATAGTCCTAGGTGGAAGTATTTGGACCCTTTGTTGAAAGTTTGCTAGATAACATGCCTGAACTGGAGCCCAGGTAAGATGCCATAGACTAAGGGTTGTTGAGAAACAGTTGGTCAAGCAACCACCTTCAGCCACCATTATTTCTGGCAGATTAAAGGAGCCTGGAAAGGCGGGAGTTAGTACATTTCATTTCTCGGAGCCTGTGAGAATTCCCGGCAGATGTGCATAAAGACTGCCTTATCGGCAGCTCAAGGGCCTCATAGGTAGGTGTAAGGCACCGCCCGAACAGGGACTTGAACCCTGGACCCTCAGATTAAAAGTCTGATGTTCTACCGACTGAGCTATCCGGGCTCTGAAAGCTCTTTCTCCATAGCTGTCCAAGCTGCTTGAATCTTGACATCTATGGTGGAAAAAGACCATTCAGCCAAGGGGACCGGGTGCCTGAAAGCACAAGTATTTGGCTTGCCCAGGCTGGCCAATCGTCCTCTCCCGTTTAATTTTCTAGGACAGGTTGAAGATAAAAGGGAGAATCTAACCTGTAATCATGCAGAAAGGGTCCAGTCCAGTACAGGTGGAGAACGCCTAAAATTTCTGCCTTAGTTTTACCTACAGGTCAATGGTCTTTCACCGGAAACAAGGGCCTAGCATAAAGACACAACCCGAAAGGCCTCCTTAACCCTGGACCAACACGCTTCCAGTTATCTTAATCAGTGACTGGGTTACAAATAAAGACAGTTCACCTTTAGCCTCATGTTGCCAGGTCCAGCATTAGAAACCCAGGCAAAAAAATGAGGTAGAGTCCACTCTGGATTACAGGCAAGTGAAGATCGAGCGGCGCGTGCCAATCACAGATTGTTCTACCCAGGCTGCGTGATGACACAAAAGCTCTCTATGGTGTCACTGGGCCCGTGACACACTTCCTCAACTCTAACGCATCTCAGTCTGCATGTAAGAAGCCGTCACTAATCTGCTGTTTAAAACACATTGCTCAGTCTCCTCAGAGACTCTCAAAAATTGCCAGTGCTGACTGTATTTCAAGTCATCATGGCGGGGTATTGGGAAAAGTTTTCAATTAGCAATAATCACGCCTCGGGTAAACCTCATTAGCTATGATACTGCCACTGCGCAAAGCTAACCAATTCAGTGCCTGCCAACATCTGCCCTTCCTTGGAGGAGAAATTGACTTTGAGGTGAGACACATAAGTGTCATCCAGTGGGCCGCTGAGCATTCTGGGACTTGGCATGCTAATGAGACAGGGACGATGCCTAAGTGGGCATTGTTTACCCACTGAATAGTGTTAGCATTTGAAAGAACTAAGGAGAATCTAAAGGGACAGGGCCCTAAATGTCAGATGGTTCCTCCCACAGCAGTCAAGAAAGGCCATTGGGAGCGTATGTGTTTGAACAGCTATGCTGCTAAGATAGTCCTAGGTGGAAGTATTTGGACCCTTTGTTGAAAGTTTGCTAGATAACATGCCTGAACTGGAGCCCAGGTAAGATGCCATAGACTAAGGGTTGTTGAGAAACAGTTGGTCAAGCAACCACCGTCAGCCACCATTATTTCTGGCAGATTAAAGGAGCCTGGAAAGGCGGGAGTTAGTACATTTCATTTCTCGGAGCCTGTGAGAATTCCCGGCAGATGTGCATAAAGACTGCCTTATCGGCAGCTCAAGGGCCTCATAGGTAGGTGTAAGGCAACGCCCGAACAGGGACTTGAACCCTGGACCCTCAGATTAAAAGTCTGATGCTCTACCGACTGAGCTATCCGGGCTCTGAAAGCTCTTTCTCCATAGCTGTCCAAGCTGCTTGAATCTTGACATCTATGGTGGAAAAAGACCATTCAGCCAAGGGGACCGGGTGCCTGAAAGCACAAGTATTTGGCTTGCCCAGGCTGGCCAATCGTCCTCTCCCGTTTAATTTTCTAGGACAGGTTGAAGATAAAAGGGAGAATCTAACCTGTAATCATGCAGAAAGGGTCCAGTCCAGTACAGGTGGAGAACGCCTAAAATTTCTGCCTTAGTTTTACCTACAGGTCAATGGTCTTTCACCGGAAACAAGGGCCTAGCATAAAGACACCACCCGAAAGGCCTCCTTAACCCTGGACCAACACGCTTCCAGTTATCTTAATCAGTGACTGGGTTACAAATAAAGACAGTTCACCTTTAGCCTCATGTTGCCAGGTCCAGCATTAGAAACCCAGGCAAAAAAATGAGGTAGAGTCCACTCTGGATTACAGGCAAGTGAAGATCGAGCGGCGCGTGCCAATCACAGATTGTTCTACCCAGGCTGCGTGATGACACAAAAGCTCTCTATGGTGTCACTGGGCCCGTGACACACTTCCTCAACTCTAACGCATCTCAGTCTGCATGTAAGAAGCCGTCACTAATCTGCTGTTTAAAACACATTGCTCAGTCTCCTCAGAGACTCTCAAAAATTGCCAGTGCTGACTGTATTTCAAGTCATCATGGCGGGGTATTGGGAAAAGTTTTCAATTAGCAATAATCACGCCTCGGGTAAACCTCATTAGCTATGATACTGCCACTGCGCAAAGCTAACCAATTCAGTGCCTGCCAACATCTGCCCTTCCTTGGAGGAGAAATTGACTTTGAGGTGAGACACATAAGTGTCATCCAGTGGGCCGCTGAGCATTCTGGGACTTGGCATGCTAATGAGACAGGGACGATGCCTAAGTGGGCATTGTTTACCCACTGAATAGTGTTAGCATTTGAAAGAACTAAGGAGAATCTAAAGGGACAGGGCCCTAAATGTCAGATGGTTCCTCCCACAGCAGTCAAGAAAGGCCATTGGGAGCGTATGTGTTTGAACAGCTATGCTGCTAAAATAGTCCTAGGTGGAAGTATTTGGACCCTTTGTTGAAAGTTTGCTAGATAACATGCCTGAACTGGAGCCCAGGTAAGATGCCATAGACTAAGGGTTGTTGAGAAACAGTTGGTCAAGCAACCACCTTCAGCCACCATTATTTCTGGCAGATTAAAGGAGCCTGGAAAGGCTGGAGTTAGTACATTTCATTTCTCGGAGCCTGTGAGAATTCCCGGCAGATGTGCATAAAGACTGCCTTATCGGCAGCTTAAGGGCCTCATAGGTAGGTGTAAGGCACCGCCCGAACAGGGACTTGAACCCTGGACCCTCAGATTAAAAGTCTGATGCTCTACCGACTGAGCTATCCGGGCTCTGAAAGCTCTTTCTCCATAGCTGTCCAAGCTGCTTGAATCTTGACATCTATGGTGGAAAAAGACCATTCAGCCAAGGGGACCGGGTGCCTGAAAGCACAAGTATTTGGCTTGCCCAGGCTGGCCAATCGTCCTCTCCCGTTTAATTTTCTAGGACAGGTTGAAGATAAAAGGGAGAATCTAACCTGTAATCATGCAGAAAGGGTCCAGTCCAGTACAGGTGGAGAACGCCTAAAATTTCTGCCTTAGTTTTACCTACAGGTCAATGGTCTTTCACCGGAAACAAGGGCCTAGCATAAAGACACCACCCAAAAGGCCTCCTTAACCCTGGACCAACACGCTTCCAGTTATCTTAATCAGTGACTGGGTTACAAATAAAGACAGTTCACCTTTAGCCTCATGTTGCCAGGTCCAGCATTAGAAACCCAGGCAAAAAAATGAGGTAGAGTCCACTCTGGATTACAGGCAAGTGAAGATCGAGCGGCGCGTGCCAATCACAGATTGTTCTACCCAGGCTGCGTGATGACACAAAAGCTCTCTATGGTGTCACTGGGCCCGTGACACACTTCCTCAACTCTAACGCATCTCAGTCTGCATGTAAGAAGCCGTCACTAATCTGCTGTTTAAAACACATTGCTCAGTCTCCTCAGAGACTCTCAAAAATTGCCAGTGCTGACTGTATTTCAAGTCATCATGGCGGGGTATTGGGAAAAGTTTTCAATTAGCAATAATCACGCCTCGGGTAAACCTCATTAGCTATGATACTGCCACTGCGCAAAGCTAACCAATTCAGTGCCTGCCAACATCTGCCCTTCCTTGGAGGAGAAATTGACTTTGAGGTGAGACACATAAGTGTCATCCAGTGGGCCGCTGAGCATTCTGGGACTTGGCATGCTAATGAGACAGGGACGATGCCTAAGTGGGCATTGTTTACCCACTGAATAGTGTTAGCATTTGAAAGAACTAAGGAGAATCTAAAGGGACAGGGCCCTAAATGTCAGATGGTTCCTCCCACAGCAGTCAAGAAAGGCCATTGGGAGCGTATGTGTTTGAACAGCTATGCTGCTAAAATAGTCCTAGGTGGAAGTATTTGGACCCTTTGTTGAAAGTTTGCTAGATAACATGCCTGAACTGGAGCCCAGGTAAGATGCCATAGACTAAGGGTTGTTGAGAAACAGTTGGTCAAGCAACCACCTTCAGCCACCATTATTTCTGGCAGATTAAAGGAGCCTGGAAAGGCGGGAGTTAGTACATTTCATTTCTCGGAGCCTGTGAGAATTCCCGGCAGATGTGCATAAAGACTGCCTTATCGGCAGCTTAAGGGCCTCATAGGTAGGTGTAAGGCACCGCCCAAACAGGGACTTGAACCCTGGACCCTCAGATTAAAAGTCTGATGCTCTACCGACTGAGCTATCCGGGCTCTGAAAGCTCTTTCTCCATAGCTGTCCAAGCTGCTTGAATCTTGACATCTATGGTGGAAAAAGACCATTCAGCCAAGGGGACCGGGTGCCTGAAAGCACAAGTATTTGGCTTGCCCAGGCTGGCCAATCGTCCTCTCCCGTTTAATTTTCTAGGACAGGTTGAAGATAAAAGGGAGAATCTAACCTGTAATCATGCAGAAAGGGTCCAGTCCAGTACAGGTGGAGAACGCCTAAAATTTCTGCCTTAGTTTTACCTACAGGTCAATGGTCTTTCACCGGAAACAAGGGCCTAGCATAAAGACACCACCCGAAAGGCCTCCTTAACCCTGGACCAACACGCTTCCAGTTATCTTAATCAGTGACTGGGTTACAAATAAAGACAGTTCACCTTTAGCCTCATGTTGCCAGGTCCAGCATTAGAAACCCAGGCAAAAAAATGAGGTAGAGTCCACTCTGGATCACAGGCAAGTGAAGATCGAGCGGCGCGTGCCAATCACAGATTGTTCTACCCAGGCTGCGTGATGACTAGGGATGAGCTTCGTGTTCGAGTCGAACCCATGTTCGACTCGAACATCGGCTGTTCGACCGTCCGTCGAATTGCGAACGATATGGGCCGTTCGCGCCAAATTCGTGTGGCGCGTCACGGCCCATAATTCACTGCGGCATCGCAGTGCATTGCTGGCTGATGATTGGCCAAGCATGCACTATGACCCGCATGCTTGGCCAATCACAGCGCCGTCAGTAGAGAGAGCTGTAATTGGCCAAAGCCAGGGTGGCTTTGGCCAATTATGGCTCAGGGGATTTAGTACACACCCCACACTATATAAGGCCGCCTGCACGGCGGCCCTGTGTAGTGTGTGTTCCGGTGTGCTGAGCGATAGAGAGAGAGAGAGACAGTGTCATTTGATTTGAGTTAGATAGATTAGGCAGAACAGTCAGTCAGTTAGCTGCACTTACAGTGTATTGTGTATATATATGCATCCCAGGTGTTGCATATATATATATACACTGTATTCAGTTTAGCTAGATCCGTTCCTGTTATCTTCTATCTAGACTATTTACATTCAGTGCAGTGTGTCCTGCTCACAGTGTTCAGCTAGATCCGTTCCTGCTATTTACATTCAGTACAGTGCTTCCTGCTCACAGTGTTCAGCTAGATCCGTTCCTGCTATTTACATTCAGTACAGTGCTTCCTGCTCACAGTGTTCAGCTAGATCCGTTCCTGCTATTTACATTCAGTGCAGTGCGTGCTGCTCACAGTGTTCAGCTAGATCCGTTCCTGCTATTTACATTCAGTGCAGTGCGTCCTGCTCACAGTGTTCAGCTAGATCCGTTCCTGCTATTTACATTCAGTGCAGTGCGTCCTGCTCACAGTGTTCAGCTAGATCCGTTCCTGGTATTTACATTTAGTGCAGTGCGTCCTGCTCACAGTGTTCAGCTAGATCCGTTCCTGCTATTTACATTCAGTGCAGTGCGTCCTGCTCACAGTGTTCAGCTAGATCCGTTCCTGCTATTTACATTCAGTGCAGTGCGTGCTGCTCACAGTGTTCAGCTAGATCCGTTCCTGCTATTTACATTCAGTGCAGTGCGTCCTGCTCACAGTGTTCAGCTAGATCCGTTCGTGCTATTTACATTCAGTGCAGTGCGTCCTGCTCACAGTGTTTAGCTACATCCGTTCCTGCTGTTTACATTCAGTGCAGTGCGTCCTGCTCACAGTGTTCAGCTAGATCCGTTCCTGCTATTTACGTTCAGTGCAGTGCGTCCTGCTCACAGTGTTCAGCTAGATCCGTTCCTGCTATTTACATTCAGTGCAGTGCGTCCTGCTCACAGTGTTCAGCTAGATCCGTTCCTGCTATATACATTTAGTGCAGTACGTCCTGCTCACAGTGTTCAGCTAGATCCGTTCCTGTTATCTTCCTACTGACAGGCAGGCTTGTCTGGTTACAGTATATAAAGCTACCTGAAGAAAATTACAGGTGTTCTTTTTGATCCTATTAGTACCACGGTCAGGCAGCTAGACTATTTACATTTAGTACAGTGTGTCCTGCTCACAGTGTTCAGCTAGATCCGTTCCTGTTATTTACATTCAGTGCAGTGCGTCCTGCTCACAGTGTTCAGCTAGATCCGTTCCTGCTATTTACATTCAGTGCAGTGCGTCCTGCTCACAGTGTTCAGCTAGATCCGTTCCTGCTATTTACATTCAGTGCAGTGCGTCCTGCTCACAGTGTTCAGCTAGATCCGTTCCTGCTATTTACATTCAGTGCAGTGCGTGCTGCTCACAGTGTTCAGCTAGATCCGTTCCTGCTATTTACATTCAGTGCAGTGCGTCCTGCTCACAGTGTTCAGCTAGATCCGTTCCTGCTATTTACATTCAGTGCAGTGCGTCCTGCTCACAGTGTTTAGCTACATCCGTTCCTGCTGTTTACATTCAGTGCAGTGCGTCCTGCTCACAGTGTTCAGCTAGATCCGTTCCTGCTATTTACATTCAGTGCAGTGCGTCCTGCTCACAGTGTTCAGCTAGATCCGTTCCTGTTATTTACATTCAGTGCAGTGCGTCCTGCTCACAGTGTTCAGCTAGATCCGTTCCTGCTATTTACATTCAGTGCAGTGCGTCCTGCTCACAGTGTTCAGCTAGATCCGTTCCTGCTATTTACATTCAGTGCAGTGCGTCCTGCTCACAGTGTTCAGCTAGATCCGTTCCTGCTATTTACATTCAGTGCAGTGCGTGCTGCTCACAGTGTTCAGCTAGATCCGTTCCTGCTATTTACATTCAGTGCAGTGCGTCCTGCTCACAGTGTTCAGCTAGATCCGTTCCTGCTATTTACATTCAGTGCAGTGCGTCCTGCTCACAGTGTTTAGCTACATCCGTTCCTGCTGTTTACATTCAGTGCAGTGCGTCCTGCTCACAGTGTTCAGCTAGATCCGTTCCTGCTATTTACATTCAGTGCAGTGCGTCCTGCTCACAGTGTTCAGCTAGATCCGTTCCTGCTATTTACATTCAGTGCAGTGCGTGCTGCTCACAGTGTTCAGCTAGATCCGTTCCTGCTATTTACATTCAGTGCAGTGCGTCCTGCTCACAGTGTTCAGCTAGATCCGTTCCTGCTATTTACATTCAGTGCAGTGCGTCCTGCTCACAGTGTTTAGCTACATCCGTTCCTGCTGTTTACATTCAGTGCAGTGCGTCCTGCTCACAGTGTTCAGCTAGATCCGTTCCTGCTATTTACATTCAGTGCAGTGCGTCCTGCTCACAGTGTTCAGCTAGATCCGTTCCTGCTATTTACATTCAGTGCAGTGCGTGCTGCTCACAGTGTTCAGCTAGATCCGTTCCTGCTATTTACATTCAGTGCAGTGCGTCCTGCTCACAGTGTTCAGCTAGATCCGTTCCTGCTATTTACATTCAGTGCAGTGCGTCCTGCTCACAGTGTTTAGCTACATCCGTTCCTGCTGTTTACATTCAGTGCAGTGCGTCCTGCTCACAGTGTTCAGCTAGATCCGTTCCTGCTATTTACATTCAGTGCAGTGCGTCCTGCTCACAGTGTTCAGCTAGATCCGTTCCTGCTATATACATTTAGTGCAGTACGTCCTGCTCACAGTGTTCAGCTAGATCCGTTCCTGTTATCTTCCTACTGACAGGCAGGCTTGTCTGGTTACAGTATATAAAGCTACCTGAAGAAAATTACAGGTGTTCTATCCCAGCTTAGTGCAGCTACAGGCCATTAGTATGTCTGGAAGGCCAAGAAGGAGAGGCAGACAGTCACAAGCCAATAAGAGAGGGCAAGCAGGCTCTGTGTCTAGTGCTGGTCGTGGAGACGGTGCATCCTCATCAGCACGTGGCCATGGGACACGCTTGGCCTTTTTTTCGGCAGCTGGCCGTGTTGAGCCGCAACATGCGGAAGACTTGGTCGAGTGGATGACCAAGCCGTCCTCATCCTCCTCATCCTCTCTCACCCATGCCCAGGGTGCTTTGTCTGGCAAAGCAGCGGCCTCTTCCCTCAGCTCAATGTCATCAGTGACTCCTTCCCTAGCTCCACCATGTCCTCATGAGGATTCCCTCGAACTGTTTGACCACAGTGTTGGGTACATGCTCCAGGAGGATGCCCAGCGTTTGGAAGGCTCTGATGATGATACTGAGCTCAATGAAGGCAGTAACATGAGCACGGACAGAGGGGGTGCCCAAGAAGGACAGCAATCTGGCAGTCATGCTCCCCCTGCTGCAGCATACTGCCAGGTTTGCTCCAGTGATGAGGAGGGAGGGGATGATGAGGTCACTGACTCAACGTGGGTGCCTGATAGGAGAGAGGAGGAGGAGGAGGAGGAGGAGGAGGAGGAGGTGGCACATCACCAACTAGGCAGGATGCCCTCCAGGGGCCAGCCTAAGGGCAGCACATTGACTGCATCACACCCCAAAGCTCCACATGTGCAGGGCGCTGCAGTCTCTGCGCGTTATTCAAAAAGTTCTTTGGTGTGGGCCTTTTTTGAGACGAGTGCATCAGATCGCACCGCTGCTATTTGCAATATATGTCTCAAGCGTATCTCGCGTGGCCAAAACATCTCCCGCTTGGGTACCACATGCTTGACCAGACATATGTTGACCTGCCATGCAGTTCGTTGGCAAGCGTATCTAAAAGACCCACACCAAAGAACAAAGACGATCTCTCCTTGCTCCTCATCAGCTGAGATTTCCAACCCCACTAGACCTTCAGTCCTCTCTGCGACCTGCAGTGAGAGGAATGAAGGTGTAGAATTAGGTGTGTCACAGCCAAGTACTTATGGGCAATCTGCTTTTGGTACACCGACGTCAGATTGTACCAGGCAAATTTCCCTGCCCCAGCTGCTGCACCGCCGAAAGAAGTTTGCTCCCAGCCATCCACATGCCCAGCGGTTGAATGCTAGCTTGGCAAAATTGCTAGCACTTCAACTGCTGCCTTTTCAGTTGGTAGACTCTGCCCCCTTCCGTGAGTTTGTGGAATGTGCGGTTCCTCAGTGGCAGGTACCCAAACGCCACTTTTTCTCACGGAAGGCGATTCCGGCTCTCTACCGGCATGTGGAAGGCAATGTCCATGCCTCGCTGGACAGGGCGGTCAGCGGTAAGGTGCATATTACCGCTGACTCATGGTCCAGCAGGCATGGACAGGGACGTTACTTAAGTTTCACGGCGCATTGGGTGACTCTGCTGGCAGCTGGGAAGGATGCAGGACAAGGTGCAGTAGTGTTGGAGGTTGTTCCACCACCACGCCTCCAAAATGCTGATTGTGACACACCTCTCTCCTCCACCCCCTCCTCTTCTTCTTCCTCCATGGCCTCTTCCTCGGAACCAGCGGTGCTCCGTAGGCGTTCAAGGGGCTACGCAAGTACGCAGGCCAAAAGATGCCATGCGGTGCTTGAGCTGGTGTGCTTGGGGGACAGGAGCCACACTGGGGCAGAGGTTCTGTCAGCTCTGCAGGGGCAGGTTCAGAGGTGGTTGACGCCACGCCAACTTAAGGCAGGAATGGTGGTTTGCGACAATGGCACCAACCTCCTCTCTGCCCTCCGACAGGGACAACTGACCCATGTGCCCTGTTTGGCTCACGTCCTTAACTTGGTGGTGCAGCGGTTCTTGGGCAGGTACCCGGGCTTACAGGATGTCCTGAGGCAGGCCAGGAAAGTCTGTGTGCATTTCCGCCGGTCATATAATGCCAGTGCTCGGCTGACGGACCTCCAAAAGGAGTTTAACCTGCCCAAGAACCGCCTAATCTGTGACATGCCCACCAGGTGGAACTCGACGTTGGCCATGCTGCAGCGGCTGCACACGCAGCAGAGGGCCATCAATGAGTACCTGTGCGACTATGGCACCAGGACAGGGTCAGGGGACCTTGGTTTTTTTTCCCCACGCCAGTGGGCCATGATCAGGGATGCATGCACTGTCCTGTCACCATTCGAGGAGGCCACGAGGATGGTGAGCACTGACAGTGCATGCATCAGTGACACTGTCCCCCTTGTCCACCTGTTGGAGCACACGCTGCGTGGAATAATGGACAGGGCACTTGAGGCAGAACAGAGGCAGGAAGAGGAGGACTTCCTTAGCTCTCAAGGCCCCCTTTATCCAGACAGTGTTCCTGCGTGCCCGCCGATCACACAGGAAGAGGACGAGGAGGAGGAGGAGGAGGAGGAGGAAGATTGTGTCAGTATGGAGGTGGAGCCTGGCACTCAGCATCAGCAGTCTTTAAGGGATCAGTCCCAAGGAACACATGGACTTGTACGTGGCTGGGAGGAGGTGGCTGCGGACGTTGTTGTCCTTAGTGACCCAGAGGACTCCGGACCGAATGCCTCAGCAAACCTACGCTGCATGGCCTCCCTGATCCTGCAAAGCCTGCGTAAGGATCCTCGTATTCGTGGTATCAAGGAGAAGGACCAATACTGGCTGGCAACCCTCCTTGATCCACGTTACAAGGGTAAGGTTGCGGACCTTATCTTGCCATCGCAGAGGGAGCAGAGGATGAAACATCTTCGGGAGGCCTTGCAGAAAGGTCTGTGCAACGCGTTCCCAGAGACTGGGAGGTTACAAACTCCTGTTTCTGGACAACGTGTTGCTGAGGCTTCGGTCAGTCAAAGAAGGAGCGGTGGAGAAGGTGGCCGTCTGACCGATGCGTTCAGACAATTTTTTGGTCCGCAGCCCCAAGGTATGATCGGTTCCAGCAACCATCGCCAGCGTCTGTTTTACATGGTGCAGGAATACCTAGGGGCAAGATCAGACTTGGACACCTTTCCCACCGAAAATCCTCTGGGTTACTGGGTCTTGAGGATGGATCACTGGCCAGAGCTTGCACAGTATGCAATTGAGCTACTGGCCTGTCCTGCATCCAGCGTTCTTTCGGAACGCACATTCAGTGCTGCTGGAGGCGTGGTAACCGATCACAGGGTGCGTCTGTCCACCGACTCGGTCGATCGGCTGACCTTCATAAAAATGAATCAGTCTTGGATCACCACCAGCTACCAAGCACCTGATGCAGATGTAACCGAATAATTTTTTTTGAAATCTCAGATCCCTTCAAAGACTGCCTATGCTGATGCTGAGTGACTATCCCTGAGTAATTATCCTCTTCCTCCTCAATCATCACGCTGATAGCTTGTAAGAACATTTTTGGTTCTGGGCGCCACCACCAGTGCCTAAGGCACAATTTTTCAGCCCCTGTTTAACAGGGGCGTGTAATTACAATTTTTGATGTAATACTTTGCAGCAGGGCTCGTTCCTGCATTCCAACTAGAGTGTCTGTGAGGGGTTGCAGTGTTGTGGCACCAGCACCAGTGCCTAAGACCCAATTTTTCAGCCCCTGTCTAACAGGGGCGTGTAATTACAATTTTTGATGCAATACTTTGCAGCAGGGCTTGTTCCTGCGTTTCAACTAGAGTGTCTGTGAGGGGTTGCAGTGTTGTGGCACCAGCACCAGTGCCTAAGACCCAATTTTTCTGCCCCTGTCTAACAGGGGCGTGTAATTACAATTTTTGATGCAATACTTTGCAGCAGGGCTCATTCCTGCGTTCCAACTAGAGTGTCTGTGAGGGGTTGCAGTGTTGTGGCACCAGCACCAGTGCCTAAGACCCAATTTTTCAGCCCCTGTCTAACAGGGGCGTGTAATTACAATTTTTGATGCAATACTTTGCAGCAGGGCTTGTTCCTGCGTTTCAACTAGAGTGTCTGTGAGGGGTTGCAGTGTTGTGGCACCAGCACCAGTGCCTAAGACCCAATTTTTCTGCCCCTGTCTAACAGGGGCGTGTAATTACAATTTTTGATGCAATACTTTGCAGCAGGGCTCGTTCCTGCGTTCCAACTAGAGTGTCTGTGAGGGGTTGCAGTGTTGTGGCACCAGCACCAGTGCCTAAGGCCTAATTTTTCAGCTCCTGTTCAACAGGGGCATGTAATTACAATTCTTGATCTAATATTTCACAGCAGGGCCCTGTGAGGGCTTACAGTGTTTTGGCCACAGCAACACCTAAGGCCCAAATTTCTGCTGAGTATATAGGGCAGGACCCTACTTTCAAACATCTAACTTACAAACGACTCCTACTTGCAAACGGAAGGAGACAACAGGAAGTGAGATGAAATCTACCCCTAAGGAAGGGAAATTCTCTCCTGTAAGAGTTAATATGGGAAAACAATTTTTCCTTTCCACTGATGCTTTCCAATCCTTGTTCCACAAAAAAACACAAATTTTCAAAAAACATTTTTCATTGGGACAAAAAAGTGAGGTGAAATCTTCTGAAGAGGAGGAAAGACGCAAAACAAATGTCACAGGGGTGATAACCCTTCCCTATGTTTTCCAAAAAGCTTAGAAAAGATTTTTTGGCTGGAGCTAAACACATTAAAAATGTTCAAAATTACAAACAGATTCTACTTAACAACAAACCTACAGTCCCTGTCTTGTTTGCACCGCCTGTATACTGCTGTTCAGAGTATATAGGGACCTTTCCTTATTTTAATTTGGGTGCGGGGTTCCCCTTAATATCCATACAAGACCCAAAGGGCCTGGTAATGGACTGGGGGGTACCCATGCCGTTTGTCTCACTGATTTTCATCCATATTGCCATGACCCGACATGACATTAAACCCGCAAGCAGTTTTAAATGAGATTTTTTCCTTTAAAAATGACATTTGGTGCAGGGACTGTTCTAAACATGGGAAACACGCGTCACTTTACAGGCATACTATAGACACCCCCCAGGTACGATATTTAAAGGAATATTTCACTTTTTTTTTTTTACTTTAAGCATCATTAAAATCACTGCTCCCGAAAAAACGGCCGTTTTTAAAAGTTTTTTTTGCATTGATACATGTCCCCTGGGGTAGGACCCGGGTCCCCAAACCCTTTTTAGGACAATACCATGCAAATTAGCCTTTAAAATGAGCACTTTTGATTTCGAACGTTCGAGTCCCATAGACGTCAATGGGGTTCTAACGTTCGTGCGAACTTGCGGTCCGTTCGCGGGTTCTGGTGCGAACCGAACCGGGGGGTGTTCGGCTCATCCCTAGTGATGACACAAAAGCTCTCTATGGTGTCACTGGGCCCGTGACACACTTCCTCAACTCTAACGCATCTCAGTCTGCATGTAAGAAGCCGTCACTAATCTGCTGTTTAAAACACATTGCTCAGTCTCCTCAGAGACTCTCAAAAATTGCCAGTGCTGACTGTATTTCAAGTCATCATGGCGGGGTATTGGGAAAAGTTTTCAATTAGCAATAATCACGCCTCGGGTAAACCTCATTAGCTATGATACTGCCACTGCGCAAAGCTAACCAATTCAGTGCCTGCCAACATCTGCCCTTCCTTGGAGGAGAAATTGACTTTGAGGTGAGACACATAAGTGTCATCCAGTGGGCCGCTGAGCATTCTGGGACTTGGCATGCTAATGAGACAGGGACGATGCCTAAGTGGGCATTGTTTACCCACTGAATAGTGTTAGCATTTGAAAGAACTAAGGAGAATCTAAAGGGACAGGGCCCTAAATGTCAGATGGTTCCTCCCACAGCAGTCAAGAAAGGCCATTGGGAGCGTATGTGTTTGAACAGCTATGCTGCTAAAATAGTCCTAGGTGGAAGTATTTGGACCCTTTGTTGAAAGTTTGCTAGATAACATGCCTGAACTGGAGCCCAGGTAAGATGCCATAGACTAAGGGTTGTTGAGAAACAGTTGGTCAAGCAACCACCTTCAGCCACCATTATTTCTGGCAGATTAAAGGAGCCTGGAAAGGCGGGAGTTAGTACATTTCATTTCTCGGAGCCTGTGAGAATTCCCGGCAGGTGTGCATAAAGACTGCCTTATCAGCAGCTCAAGGGCCTCATAGGTAGGTGTAAGGCACCGCCCGAACAGGGACTTGAACCCTGGACCCTCAGATTAAAAGTCTGATGCTCTACCGACTGAGCTATCCGGGCTCTGAAAGCTCTTTCTCCATAGCTGTCCAAGCTGCTTGAATCTTGACATCTATGGTGGAAAAAGACCATTCAGCCAAGGGGACCGGGTGCCTGAAAGCACAAGTATTTGGCTTGCCCAGGCTGGCCAATCGTCCTCTCCCGTTTAATTTTCTAGGACAGGTTGAAGATAAAAGGGAGAATCTAACCTGTAATCATGCAGAAAGGGTCCAGTCCAGTACAGGTGGAGAACGCCTAAAATTTCTGCCTTAGTTTTACCTACAGGTCAATGGTCTTTCACCGGAAACAAGGGCCTAGCATAAAGACACCACCCGAAAGGCCTCCTTAACCCTGGACCAACACGCTTCCAGTTATCTTAATCAGTGACTGGGTTACAAATAAAGACAGTTCACCTTTAGCCTCATGTTGCCAGGTCCAGCATTAGAAACCCAGGCAAAAAAATGAGGTAGAGTCCACTCTGGATCACAGGCAAGTGAAGATCGAGCGGCGCGTGCCAATCACAGATTGTTCTACCCAGGCTGCGTGATGACACAAAAGCTCTCTATGGTGTCACTGGGCCCGTGACACACTTCCTCAACTCTAACGCATCTCAGTCTGCATGTAAGAAGCCGTCACTAATCTGCTGTTTAAAACACATTGCTCAGTCTCCTCAGAGACTCTCAAAAATTGCCAGTGCTGACTGTATTTCAAGTCATCATGGCGGGGTATTGGGAAAAGTTTTCAATTAGCAATAATCACGCCTCGGGTAAACCTCATTAGCTATGATACTGCCACTGCGCAAAGCTAACCAATTCAGTGCCTGCCAACATCTGCCCTTCCTTGGAGGAGAAATTGACTTTGAGGTGAGACACATAAGTGTCATCCAGTGGGCCGCTGAGCATTCTGGGACTTGGCATGCTAATGAGACAGGGACGATGCCTAAGTGGGCATTGTTTACCCACTGAATAGTGTTAGCATTTGAAAGAACTAAGGAGAATCTAAAGGGACAGGGCCCTAAATGTCAGATGGTTCCTCCCACAGCAGTCAAGAAAGGCCATTGGGAGCGTATGTGTTTGAACAGCTATGCTGCTAAAATAGTCCTAGGTGGAAGTATTTGGACCCTTTGTTGAAAGTTTGCTAGATAACATGCCTGAACTGGAGCCCAGGTAAGTTGCCATAGACTAAGGGTTGTTGAGAAACAGTTGGTCAAGCAACCACCTTCAGCCACCATTATTTCTGGCAGATTAAAGGAGCCTGGAAAGGCGGGAGTTAGTACATTTCATTTCTCGGAGCCTGTGAGAATTCCCGGCAGATGTGCATAAAGACTGCCTTATCGGCAGCTCAAGGGCCTCATAGGTAGGTGTAAGGCACCGCCCGAACAGGGACTTGAACCCTGGACCCTCAGATTAAAAGTCTGATGCTCTACCGACTGAGCTATCCAGGCTCTGAAAGCTCTTTCTCCATAGCTGTTCAAGCTGCTTGAATCTTGACATCTATGGTGGAAAAAGACCATTCAGCCAAGGGGACCGGGTGCCTGAAAGCACAAGTATTTGGCTTGCCCAGGCTGGCCAATCGTCCTCTCCCGTTTAATTTTCTAGGACAGGTTGAAGATAAAAGGGAGAATCTAACCTGTAATCATGCAGAAAGGGTCCAGTCCACTACAGGTGGAGAACGCCTAAAATTTCTGCCTTAGTTTTACCTACAGGTCAATGGTCTTTCACCGGAAACAAGGGCCTAGCATAAAGACACAACCCGAAAGGCCTCCTTAACCCTGGACCAACACGCTTCCAGTTATCTTAATCAGTGACTGGGTTACAAATAAAGACAGTTCACCTTTAGCCTCATGTTGCCAGGTCCAGCATTAGAAACCCAGGCAAAAAAATGAGGTAGAGTCCACTCTGGATTACAGGCAAGTGAAGATCGAGCGGCGCGTGCCAATCACAGATTGTTCTACCCAGGCTGCGTGATGACACAAAAGCTCTCTATGGTGTCACTGGGCCCGTGACACACTTCCTCAACTCTAACGCATCTCAGTCTGCATGTAAGAAGCCGTCACTAATCTGCTGTTTAAAACACATTGCTCAGTCTCCTCAGAGACTCTCAAAAATTGCCAGTGCTGACTGTATTTCAAGTCATCATGGCGGGGTATTGGGAAAAGTTTTCAATTAGTAATAATCACTCTATCGAAAAGCCAGTGGCGTGCAAAACACACCTCAAAAACTTCCACCCGGTGCCAAAAAAAAGTGCCCACACATAGAGAGTGAAACACAAAAACGTGCAACGGGTGTACAGAGTCCTCCACTAGGGAAGGACCTTACCCTGATCCCCCCGGGGCGTTAGGCTCCAGACAGGGACTGAGGTACTCAGACAAAGGGTCCATCCGGCCGAAACCAGGCGGACCCCCACAACTGGAAGGACTGCCGAAGCAGACCAACCCAAGTACAGTGGGGCTCTCCCGAAGAGAGACCCCTCAAAGGAGAGGGCGAACCAAGCCAAAAGGCCTTTGTCCACCCCCTCCCAAGACTTTCAGAGTAGGCCCGAGGACCCACACCCTACTCGCCACACAGTGACAAACGTGTATACAAAACAACCAAAAAAAGACAAAAAGGTGACAAACAGGGGTAAAAGAAAGAGTGGGGAAGATAGTGAGATGGGAGAGTGAAAGTGGCCATTGTGCTATACAATGGCCGGCCCTCCGGCCAGGCATAAAAATTTCCCCTGGTCCTGGCCAAAAGGCCCGGCCCAAGAGGCAGGTGCGAAAAACGTGTGTTGTGGTGAAGTGACCATGGTGCCATAAAATCAAGTGCTTTCACACCGTGACTATACGGCACCCCTGAACTGCCACTTCAGGGGCACATTCACCACTGGCTTTTCGAAAAAGCCCTGACCCACAGCCAAGATCACAGCAGCCCCCACCCCAGGCAGAAAGGTATGGAGTTCTGGAAGCTTGGAGAGAGCCCTTGCCATCAGGCTTCACCGTCGTCCCGTCCCTCCTACCTAATTACATTCGGGAAATACTGGCCGCTCCCCCGGTGGGAGCAAGGGGAGCCAGCGTTCTCTCCCAAATAACTGTCCAGAGCTAGAGCTTCCCCAATCCAGGCCAGAAGGCCAGGATCCCGACCCTCCGCCAAGACCGAATGGTTCTCCGTCCCCATCAGAAGGCTTCCCTTTCGGCTACAAACCGCTCCGGGTTACCTTCACTCCAGCAGGTTTTGCATAGCAACCGCAATCCCATCTCTATCTCGCCATAGATCAGGGACAGAAGCAAGCGCCACCTCCTGGAAACTGATAAGAACAAATACTAGACTCGATCTTAGCCAAAGGGCCGAGAAGCAATTAGCAATAATCACGCCTCAGTTGCACCTCATTGGCTATGATACTGCCACTGCGCAAAGCTAACCAATTCAGTGCCTGCCAACATCTGCCCTTCCTTGGAGGAGAAATTGACTTTGAGGTGAGACACATAAGTGTCATCCAGTGGGCCGCTGAGCATTCTGGGACTTGGCATGCTAATGAGACAGGGACGATGCCTAAGTGGGCATTGTTTACCCACTGAATAGTGTTAGCATTTGAAAGAACTAAGGAGAATCTAAAGGGACAGGGCCCTAAATGTCAGATGGTTCCTCCCACAGCAGTCAAGAAAGGCCATTGGGAGCGTATGTGTTTGAACAGCTATGCTGCTAAAATAGTCCTAGGTGGAAGTATTTGGACCCTTTGTTGAAAGTTTGCTAGATAACATGCCTGAACTGGAGCCCAGGTAAGTTGCCATAGACTAAGGGTTGTTGAGAAACAGTTGGTCAAGCAACCACCTTCAGCCACCATTATTTCTGGCAGATTAAAGGAGCCTGGAAAGGCGGGAGTTAGTACATTTCATTTCTCGGAGCCTGTGAGAATTCCCGGCAGATGTGCATAAAGACTGCCTTATCGGCAGCTCAAGGGCCTCATAGGTAGGTGTAAGGCACCGCCCGAACAGGGACTTGAACCCTGGACCCTCAGATTAAAAGTCTGATGCTCTACCGACTGAGCTATCCGGGCTCTGAAAGCTCTTTCTCCATAGCTGTCCAAGCTGCTTGAATCTTGACATCTATGGTGGAAAAAGACCATTCAGCCAAGGGGACCGGGTGCCTGAAAGCACAAGTATTTGGCTTGCCCAGGCTGGCCAATCGTCCTCTCCCGTTTAATTTTCTAGGACAGGTTGAAGATAAAAGGGAGAATCTAACCTGTAATCATGCAGAAAGGGTCCAGTCCAGTACAGGTGGAGAACGCCTAAAATTTCTGCCTTAGTTTTACCTACAGGTCAATGGTCTTTCACCGGAAACAAGGGCCTAGCATAAAGACACAACCCGAAAGGCCTCCTTAACCCTGGACCAACACGCTTCCAGTTATCTTAATCAGTGACTGGGTTACAAATAAAGACAGTTCACCTTTAGCCTCATGTTGCCAGGTCCAGCATTAGAAACCCAGGCAAAAAAATGAGGTAGAGTCCACTCTGGATTACAGGCAAGTGAAGATCGAGCGGCGCGTGCCAATCACAGATTGTTCTACCCAGGCTGCGTGATGACACAAAAGCTCTCTATGGTGTCACTGGGCCCGTGACACACTTCCTCAACTCTAACGCATCTCAGTCTGCATGTAAGAAGCCGTCACTAATCTGCTGTTTAAAACACATTGCTCAGTCTCCTCAGAGACTCTCAAAAATTGCCAGTGCTGACTGTATTTCAAGTCATCATGGCGGGGTATTGGGAAAAGTTTTCAATTAGCAATAATCACGCCTCGGGTAAACCTCATTAGCTATGATACTGCCACTGCGCAAAGCTAACCAATTCAGTGCCTGCCAACATCTGCCCTTCCTTGGAGGAGAAATTGACTTTGAGGTGAGACACATAAGTGTCATCCAGTGGGCCGCTGAGCATTCTGGGACTTGGCATGCTAATGAGACAGGGACGATGCCTAAGTGGGCATTGTTTACCCACTGAATAGTGTTAGCATTTGAAAGAACTAAGGAGAATCTAAAGGGACAGGGCCCTAAATGTCAGATGGTTCCTCCCACAGCAGTCAAGAAAGGCCATTGGGAGCGTATGTGTTTGAACAGCTATGCTGCTAAAATAGTCCTAGGTGGAAGTATTTGGACCCTTTGTTGAAAGTTTGCTAGATAACATGCCTGAACTGGAGCCCAGGTAAGATGCCATAGACTAAGGGTTGTTGAGAAACAGTTGGTCAAGCAACCACCTTCAGCCACCATTATTTCTGGCAGATTAAAGGAGCCTGGAAAGGCGGGAGTTAGTACATTTCATTTCTCGGAGCCTGTGAGAATTCCCGGCAGATGTGCATAAAGACTGCCTTATCGGCAGCTCAAGGGCCTCATAGGTAGGTGTAAGGCACCGCCCGAACAGGGACTTGAACCCTGGACCCTCAGATTAAAAGTCTGATGCTCTACCGACTGAGCTATCCGGGCTCTGAAAGCTCTTTCTCCATAGCTGTCCAAGCTGCTTGAATCTTGACATCTATGGTGGAAAAAGACCATTCAGCCAAGGGGACCGGGTGCCTGAAAGCACAAGTATTTGGCTTGCCCAGGCTGGCCAATCGTCCTCTCCCGTTTAATTTTCTAGGACAGGTTGAAGATAAAAGGGAGAATCTAACCTGTAATCATGCAGAAAGGGTCCAGTCCAGTACAGGTGGAGAACGCCTAAAATTTCTGCCTTAGTTTTACCTACAGGTCAATGGTCTTTCACCGGAAACAAGGGCCTAGCATAAAGACACCACCCGAAAGGCCTCCTTAACCCTGGACCAACACGCTTCCAGTTATCTTAATCAGTGACTGGGTTACAAATAAAGACAGTTCACCTTTAGCCTCATGTTGCCAGGTCCAGCATTAGAAACCCAGGCAAAAAAATGAGGTAGAGTCCACTCTGGATTACAGGCAAGTGAAGATCGAGCGGCGCGTGCCAATCACAGATTGTTCTACCCAGGCTGCGTGATGACACAAAAGCTCTCTATGGTGTCACTGGGCCCGTGACACACTTCCTCAACTCTAACGCATCTCAGTCTGCATGTAAGAAGCCGTCACTAATCTACTGTTTAAAACACATTGCTCAGTCTCCTCAGAGACTCTCAAAAATTGCCAGTGCTGACTGTATTTCAAGTCATCATGGCGGGGTATTGGGAAAAGTTTTCAATTAGCAATAATCACGCCTCGGGTAAACCTCATTAGCTATGATACTGCCACTGCGCAAAGCTAACCAATTCAGTGCCTGCCAACATCTGCCCTTCCTTGGAGGAGAAATTGACTTTGAGGTGAGACACATAAGTGTCATCCAGTGGGCCGCTGAGCATTCTGGGACTTGGCATGCTAATGAGACAGGGACGATGCCTAAGTGGGCATTGTTTACCCACTGAATAGTGTTAGCATTTGAAAGAACTAAGGAGAATCTAAAGGGACAGGGCCCTAAATGTCAGATGGTTCCTCCCACAGCAGTCAAGAAAGGCCATTGGGAGCGTATGTGTTTGAACAGCTATGCTGCTAAAATAGTCCTAGGTGGAAGTATTTGGACCCTTTGTTGAAAGTTTGCTAGATAACATGCCTGAACTGGAGCCCAGGTAAGATGCCATAGACTAAGGGTTGTTGAGAAACAGTTGGTCAAGCAACTACCTTCAGCCACCATTATTTCTGGCAGATTAAAGGAGCCTGGAAAGGCGGGAGTTAGTACATTTCATTTCTCGGAGCCTGTGAGAATTCCCGGCAGGTGTGCATAAAGACTGCCTTATCGGCAGCTCAAGGGCCTCATAGGTAGGTGTAAGGCACCGCCCGAACAGGGACTTGAACCCTGGACCCTCAGATTAAAAGTCTGATGCTCTACCGACTGAGCTATCCGGGCTCTGAAAGCTCTTTCTCCATAGCTGTCCAAGCTGCTTGAATCTTGACATCTATGGTGGAAAAAGACCATTCAGCCAAGGGGACCGGGTGCCTGAAAGCACAAGTATTTGGCTTGCCCAGGCTGGCCAATCGTCCTCTCCCGTTTAATTTTCTAGGACAGGTTGAAGATAAAAGGGAGAATCTAACCTGTAATCATGCAGAAAGGGTCCAGTCCAGTACAGGTGGAGAACGCCTAAAATTTCTGCCTTAGTTTTACCTACAGGTCAATGGTCTTTCACCGGAAACAAGGGCCTAGCATAAAGACACCACCCGAAAGGCCTCCTTAACCCTGGACCAACACGCTTCCAGTTATCTTAATCAGTGACTGGGTTACAAATAAAGACAGTTCACCTTTAGCCTCATGTTGCCAGGTCCAGCATTAGAAACCCAGGCAAAAAAATGAGGTAGAGTCCACTCTGGATTACAGGCAAGTGAAGATCGAGCGGCGCGTGCCAATCACAGATTGTTCTACCCAGGCTGCGTGATGACACAAAAGCTCTCTATGGTGTCACTGGGCCCGTGACACACTTCCTCAACTCTAACGCATCTCAGTCTGCATGTAAGAAGCCGTCACTAATCTGCTGTTTAAAACACATTGCTCAGTCTCCTCAGAGACTCTCAAAAATTGCCAGTGCTGACTGTATTTCAAGTCATCATGGCGAGGTATTGGGAAAAGTTTTCAATTAGCGATAATCACGCCTCGGGTAAACCTCATTAGCTATGATACTGCCACTGCGCAAAGCTAACCAATTCAGTGCCTGCCAACATCTGCCCTTCCTTGGAGGAGAAATTGACTTTGAGGTGAGACACATAAGTGTCATCCAGTGGGCCGCTGAGCATTCTGGGACTTGGCATGCTAATGAGACAGGGACGATGCCTAAGTGGGCATTGTTTACCCACTGAATAGTGTTAGCATTTGAAAGAACTAAGGAGAATCTAAAGGGACAGGGCCCTAAATGTCAGATGGTTCCTCCCACAGCAGTCAAGAAAGGCCATTGGGAGCGTATGTGTTTGAACAGCTATGCTGCTAAAATAGTCCTAGGTGGAAGTATTTGGACCCTTTGTTGAAAGTTTGCTAGATAACATGCCTGAACTGGAGCCCAGGTAAGATGCCATAGACTAAGGGTTGTTGAGAAACAGTTGGTCAAGCAACCACCTTCAGCCACCATTATTTCTGGCAGATTAAAGGAGCCTGGAAAGGCGGGAGTTAGTACATTTCATTTCTCGGAGCCTGTGAGAATTCCCGGCAGGTGTGCATAAAGACTGCCTTATCGGCAGCTCAAGGGCCTCATAGGTAGGTGTAAGGCACCGCACGAACAGGGACTTGAACCCTGGACCCTCAGATTAAAAGTCTGATGCTCTACCGACTGAGCTATCCGGGCTCTGAAAGCTCTTTCTCCATAGCTGTCCAAGCTGCTTGAATCTTGACATCTATGGTGGAAAAAGACCATTCAGCCAAGGGGACCGGGTGCCTGAAAGCACAAGTATTTGGCTTGCCCAGGCTGGCCAATCGTCCTCTCCCGTTTAATTTTCTAGGACAGGTTGAAGATAAAAGGGAGAATCTAACCTGTAATCATGCAGAAAGGGTCCAGTCCAGTACAGGTGGAGAACGCCTAAAATTTCTGCCTTAGTTTTACCTACAGGTCAATGGTCTTTCACCGGAAACAAGGGCCTAGCATAAAGACACCACCCGAAAGGCCTCCTTAACCCTGGACCAACACGCTTCCAGTTATCTTAATCAGTGACTGGGTTACAAATAAAGACAGTTCACCTTTAGCCTCATGTTGCCAGGTCCAGCATTAGAAACCCAGGCAAAAAAATGAGGTAGAGTCCACTCTGGATTACAGGCAAGTGAAGATCGAGCGGCGCGTGCCAATCACAGATTGTTCTACCCAGGCTGCGTGATGACACAAAAGCTCTCTATGGTGTCACTGGGCCCGTGACACACTTCCTCAACTCTAACGCATCTCAGTCTGCATGTAAGAAGCCGTCACTAATCTGCTGTTTAAAACACATTGCTCAGTCTCCTCAGAGACTCTCAAAAATTGCCAGTGCTGACTGTATTTCAAGTCATCATGGCGGGGTATTGGGAAAAGTTTTCAATTAGCAATAATCACGCCTCGGGTAAACCTCATTAGCTATGATACTGCCACTGCGCAAAGCTAACCAATTCAGTGCCTGCCAACATCTGCCCTTCCTTGGAGGAGAAATTGACTTTGAGGTGAGACACATAAGTGTCATCCAGTGGGCCGCTGAGCATTCTGGGACTTGGCATGCTAATGAGACAGGGACGATGCCTAAGTGGGCATTGTTTACCCACTGAATAGTGTTAGCATTTGAAAGAACTAAGGAGAATCTAAAGGGACAGGGCCCTAAATGTCAGATGGTTCCTCCCACAGCAGTCAAGAAAGGCCATTGGGAGCGTATGTGTTTGAACAGCTATGCTGCTAAAATAGTCCTAGGTGGAAGTATTTGGACCCTTTGTTGAAAGTTTGCTAGATAACATGCCTGAACTGGAGCCCAGGTAAGATGCCATAGACTAAGGGTTGTTGAGAAACAGTTGGTCAAGCAACCACCTTCAGCCACCATTATTTCTGGCAGATTAAAGGAGCCTGGAAAGGCGGGAGTTAGTACATTTCATTTCTCGGAGCCTGTGAGAATTCCCGGCAGATGTGCATAAAGACTGCCTTATCGGCAGCTCAAGGGCCTCATAGGTAGGTGTAAGGCACCGCCCGAACAGGGACTTGAACCCTGGACCCTCAGATTAAAAGTCTGATGCTCTACCGACTGAGCTATCCGGGCTCTGAAAGCTCTTTCTCCATAGCTGTCCAAGCTGCTTGAATCTTGACATCTATGGTGGAAAAAGACCATTCAGCCAAGGGGACCGGGTGCCTGAAAGCACAAGTATTTGGCTTGCCCAGGCTGGCCAATCGTCCTCTCCCATTTAATTTTCTAGGACAGGTTGAAGATAAAAGGGAGAATCTAACCTGTAATCATGCAGAAAGGGTCCAGTCCAGTACAGGTGGAGAACGCCTAAAATTTCTGCCTTAGTTTTACCTACAGGTCAATGGTCTTTCACCGGAAACAAGGGCCTAGCATAAAGACACAACCCGAAAGGCCTCCTTAACCCTGGACCAACACGCTTCCAGTTATCTTAATCAGTGACTGGGTTACAAATAAAGACAGTTCACCTTTAGCCTCATGTTGCCAGGTCCAGCATTAGAAACCCAGGCAAAAAAATGAGGTAGAGTCCACTCTGGATTACAGGCAAGTGAAGATCGAGCGGCGCGTGCCAATCACAGATTGTTCTACCCAGGCTGCGTGATGACACAAAAGCTCTCTATGGTGTCACTGGGCCCGTGACACACTTCCTCAACTCTAACGCATCTCAGTCTGCATGTAAGAAGCCGTCACTAATCTGCTGTTTAAAACACATTGCTCAGTCTCCTCAGAGACTCTCAAAAATTGCCAGTGCTGACTGTATTTCAAGTCATCATGGCGGGGTATTGGGAAAAGTTTTCAATTAGCAATAATCACGCCTCGGGTAAACCTCATTAGCTATGATACTGCCACTGCGCAAAGCTAACCAATTCAGTGCCTGCCAACATCTGCCCTTCCTTGGAGGAGAAATTGACTTTGAGGTGAGACACATAAGTGTCATCCAGTGGGCCGCTGAGCATTCTGGGACTTGGCATGCTAATGAGACAGGGACGATGCCTAAGTGGGCATTGTTTACCCACTGAATAGTGTTAGCATTTGAAAGAACTAAGGAGAATCTAAAGGGACAGGGCCCTAAATGTCAGATGGTTCCTCCCACAGCAGTCAAGAAAGGCCATTGGGAGCGTATGTGTTTGAACAGCTATGCTGCTAAAATAGTCCTAGGTGGAAGTATTTGGACCCTTTGTTGAAAGTTTGCTAGATAACATGCCTGAACTGGAGCCCAGGTAAGATGCCATAGACTAAGGGTTGTTGAGAAACAGTTGGTCAAGCAACCACCTTCAGCCACCATTATTTCTGGCAGATTAAAGGAGCCTGGAAAGGCGGGAGTTAGTACATTTCATTTCTCGGAGCCTGTGAGAATTCCCGGCAGGTGTGCATAAAGACTGCCTTATCGGCAGCTCAAGGGCCTCATAGGTAGGTGTAAGGCACCGCACGAACAGGGACTTGAACCCTGGACCCTCAGATTAAAAGTCTGATGCTCTACCGACCGAGCTATCCGGGCTCTGAAAGCTCTTTCTCCATAGCTGTCCAAGCTGCTTGAATCTTGACATCTATGGTGGAAAAAGACCATTCAGCCAAGGGGACCGGGTGCCTGAAAGCACAAGTATTTGGCTTGCCCAGGCTGGCCAATCGTCCTCTCCCGTTTAATTTTCTAGGACAGGTTGAAGATAAAAGGGAGAATCTAACCTGTAATCATGCAGAAAGGGTCCAGTCCAGTACAGGTGGAGAACGCCTAAAATTTCTGCCTTAGTTTTACCTACAGGTCAATGGTCTTTCACCGGAAACAAGGGCCTAGCATAAAGACACCACCCGAAAGGCCTCCTTAACCCTGGACCAACACGCTTCCAGTTATCTTAATCAGTGACTGGGTTACAAATAAAGACAGTTCACCTTTAGCCTCATGTTGCCAGGTCCAGCATTAGAAACCCAGGCAAAAAAATGAGGTAGAGTCCACTCTGGATTACAGGCAAGTGAAGATCGAGCGGCGCGTGCCAATCACAGATTGTTCTACCCAGGCTGCGTGATGACACAAAAGCTCTCTATGGTGTCACTGGGCCCGTGACACACTTCCTCAACTCTAACGCATCTCAGTCTGCATGTAAGAAGCCGTCACTAATCTGCTGTTTAAAACACATTGCTCAGTCTCCTCAGAGACTCTCAAAAATTGCCAGTGCTGACTGTATTTCAAGTCATCATGGCGAGGTATTGGGAAAAGTTTTCAATTAGCGATAATCACGCCTCGGGTAAACCTCATTAGCTATGATACTGCCACTGCGCAAAGCTAACCAATTCAGTGCCTGCCAACATCTGCCCTTCCTTGGAGGAGAAATTGACTTTGAGGTGAGACACATAAGT
Organism: Lithobates clamitans; assembly: GCA_037952925.1. Classification (NCBI taxonomy): domain Eukaryota; kingdom Metazoa; phylum Chordata; class Amphibia; order Anura; family Ranidae; genus Lithobates; species Lithobates clamitans. The sequence continues at coordinate 2,023,773 of JBBGZY010001301.1, forward strand.
GTCATCCAGTGGGCCGCTGAGCATTCTGGGACTTGGCATGCTAATGAGACAGGGACGATGCCTAAGTGGGCATTGTTTACCCACTGAATAGTGTTAGCATTTGAAAGAACTAAGGAGAATCTAAAGGGACAGGGCCCTAAATGTCAGATGGTTCCTCCCACAGCAGTCAAGAAAGGCCATTGGGAGCGTATGTGTTTGAACAGCTATGCTGCTAAAATAGTCCTAGGTGGAAGTATTTGGACCCTTTGTTGAAAGTTTGCTAGATAACATGCCTGAACTGGAGCCCAGGTAAGATGCCATAGACTAAGGGTTGTTGAGAAACAGTTGGTCAAGCAACCACCTTCAGCCACCATTATTTCTGGCAGATTAAAGGAGCCTGGAAAGGCGGGAGTTAGTACATTTCATTTCTCGGAGCCTGTGAGAATTCCCGGCAGGTGTGCATAAAGACTGCCTTATCGGCAGCTCAAGGGCCTCATAGGTAGGTGTAAGGCACCGCACGAACAGGGACTTGAACCCTGGACCCTCAGATTAAAAGTCTGATGCTCTACCGACTGAGCTATCCGGGCTCTGAAAGCTCTTTCTCCATAGCTGTCCAAGCTGCTTGAATCTTGACATCTATGGTGGAAAAAGACCATTCAGCCAAGGGGACCGGGTGCCTGAAAGCACAAGTATTTGGCTTGCCCAGGCTGGCCAATCGTCCTCTCCCGTTTAATTTTCTAGGACAGGTTGAAGATAAAAGGGAGAATCTAACCTGTAATCATGCAGAAAGGGTCCAGTCCAGTACAGGTGGAGAACGCCTAAAATTTCTGCCTTAGTTTTACCTACAGGTCAATGGTCTTTCACCGGAAACAAGGGCCTAGCATAAAGACACCACCCGAAAGGCCTCCTTAACCCTGGACCAACACGCTTCCAGTTATCTTAATCAGTGACTGGGTTACAAATAAAGACAGTTCACCTTTAGCCTCATGTTGCCAGGTCCAGCATTAGAAACCCAGGCAAAAAAATGAGGTAGAGTCCACTCTGGATTACAGGCAAGTGAAGATCGAGCGGCGCGTGCCAATCACAGATTGTTCTACCCAGGCTGCGTGATGACACAAAAGCTCTCTATGGTGTCACTGGGCCCGTGACACACTTCCTCAACTCTAACGCATCTCAGTCTGCATGTAAGAAGCCGTCACTAATCTGCTGTTTAAAACACATTGCTCAGTCTCCTCAGAGACTCTCAAAAATTGCCAGTGCTGACTGTATTTCAAGTCATCATGGCGGGGTATTGGGAAAAGTTTTCAATTAGCAATAATCACGCCTCGGGTAAACCTCATTAGCTATGATACTGCCACTGCGCAAAGCTAACCAATTCAGTGCCTGCCAACATCTGCCCTTCCTTGGAGGAGAAATTGACTTTGAGGTGAGACACATAAGTGTCATCCAGTGGGCCGCTGAGCATTCTGGGACTTGGCATGCTAATGAGACAGGGACGATGCCTAAGTGGGCATTGTTTACCCACTGAATAGTGTTAGCATTTGAAAGAACTAAGGAGAATCTAAAGGGACAGGGCCCTAAATGTCAGATGGTTCCTCCCACAGCAGTCAAGAAAGGCCATTGGGAGCGTATGTGTTTGAACAGCTATGCTGCTAAAATAGTCCTAGGTGGAAGTATTTGGACCCTTTGTTGAAAGTTTGCTAGATAACATGCCTGAACTGGAGCCCAGGTAAGATGCCATAGACTAAGGGTTGTTGAGAAACAGTTGGTCAAGCAACCACCTTCAGCCACCATTATTTCTGGCAGATTAAAGGAGCCTGGAAAGGCGGGAGTTAGTACATTTCATTTCTCGGAGCCTGTGAGAATTCCCGGCAGATGTGCATAAAGACTGCCTTATCGGCAGCTCAAGGGCCTCATAGGTAGGTGTAAGGCACCGCCCGAACAGGGACTTGAACCCTGGACCCTCAGATTAAAAGTCTGATGCTCTACCGACTGAGCTATCCGGGCTCTGAAAGCTCTTTCTCCATAGCTGTCCAAGCTGCTTGAATCTTGACATCTATGGTGGAAAAAGACCATTCAGCCAAGGGGACCGGGTGCCTGAAAGCACAAGTATTTGGCTTGCCCAGGCTGGCCAATCGTCCTCTCCCATTTAATTTTCTAGGACAGGTTGAAGATAAAAGGGAGAATCTAACCTGTAATCATGCAGAAAGGGTCCAGTCCAGTACAGGTGGAGAACGCCTAAAATTTCTGCCTTAGTTTTACCTACAGGTCAATGGTCTTTCACCGGAAACAAGGGCCTAGCATAAAGACACAACCCGAAAGGCCTCCTTAACCCTGGACCAACACGCTTCCAGTTATCTTAATCAGTGACTGGGTTACAAATAAAGACAGTTCACCTTTAGCCTCATGTTGCCAGGTCCAGCATTAGAAACCCAGGCAAAAAAATGAGGTAGAGTCCACTCTGGATTACAGGCAAGTGAAGATCGAGCGGCGCGTGCCAATCACAGATTGTTCTACCCAGGCTGCGTGATGACACAAAAGCTCTCTATGGTGTCACTGGGCCCGTGACACACTTCCTCAACTCTAACGCATCTCAGTCTGCATGTAAGAAGCCGTCACTAATCTGCTGTTTAAAACACATTGCTCAGTCTCCTCAGAGACTCTCAAAAATTGCCAGTGCTGACTGTATTTCAAGTCATCATGGCGGGGTATTGGGAAAAGTTTTCAATTAGCAATAATCACGCCTCGGGTAAACCTCATTAGCTATGATACTGCCACTGCGCAAAGCTAACCAATTCAGTGCCTGCCAACATCTGCCCTTCCTTGGAGGAGAAATTGACTTTGAGGTGAGACACATAAGTGTCATCCAGTGGGCCGCTGAGCATTCTGGGACTTGGCATGCTAATGAGACAGGGACGATGCCTAAGTGGGCATTGTTTACCCACTGAATAGTGTTAGCATTTGAAAGAACTAAGGAGAATCTAAAGGGACAGGGCCCTAAATGTCAGATGGTTCCTCCCACAGCAGTCAAGAAAGGCCATTGGGAGCGTATGTGTTTGAACAGCTATGCTGCTAAAATAGTCCTAGGTGGAAGTATTTGGACCCTTTGTTGAAAGTTTGCTAGATAACATGCCTGAACTGGAGCCCAGGTAAGATGCCATAGACTAATGCCGCGTACACACGGTCGGACTTTTCACCTGCAAAAGTCCGACGGACGCCGCCGGACAAAGTCCCGCGGAAAGTCCGACCGTGTGTGGTCTCCATCGGACTTCCGACGGACCGTTTCGGTCGGATTTTTGCGGAAATCCGACGTACTTTAGATTTGAAGCCTGCTTCAAATCTTTACGTCGTACCTCCGCCGGACTCAGTTCCTGACGGAAAGCCCGTTCGTCTGTATGCTAGTCCGAAGGACCAGATACGACGGAGGGGCAGGTTACTGCATCTCACGCTCGCTGCAATAGGAAAAACAAATCTTCCTATTGCGGCGAGCGCGGGGCATACCAGGCCCTTAGGTCTGGTATGGATTATAAAGGGGAACCCCTACGCCGAAAAAACGGCGTGGGGTCCCCCTAAAATCCATACCAGACCCCGATCCGAGCACGCAGCCTGGCCGGTCAGGAAAGGGGGTGGGGACGAGCGAGCGCCCCCCCCCCTCCTGAACCGTACCAGGCCGCATGCCCTCAACATGGGGGGTGGGTGCTTTGGGGGAGGGGGGCGCCCTGCGCCCCCCCCCCCAAAGCACCTTGTCCCCATGTTGATGAGGACAAGGGCCTCTTCCCGACAACCCTGGCCGTTGGTTGTCGGGGTCTGCGGGCGGGGGCTTATCGGAATCTGGGAGCCCCCTTTAATAAGGGGGCCCCCAGATCCCGGCCCCCCACCCTATGTAAATGAGTATGGGGTACATAGTACCCCTACCCATTTACCTAGGTAAAAAGTGTCAGTAATAAAACACAACACAGGTTTTTAAAATAATTTATTAAACAGCTCCGGGGGGGGGTCTTCTTCCGTCTTCGGGGGTCCCTCCGGTTCATCTTCTCCCGGCGTCCGGTTGGTTCTTCTCCGCTCTCCGGCCTCTTCTCCCGGTGTCGCAGGTCTTCGGCCGGCCCCTCCGCTGTCTTCATGTAGCTCTATTGCGAGCGGAGGTCCGGACTTCTGGGCTTCTTGGCTTCTTGGCTTCTGGGCTTCTCTTCTCTTCTCTTCTCTTCCCCCAGATTTTGACACGACGCTCTCTCCGGCTGGACTGGTCTCTGAGGGCTGCGTTGTGACTTATATAGGCGGAGACCCCGCCCCCATATGATGTCACAGTCCCTGGGCATGCTGGGACTGTGACGTTTTAGGGGGCGTGGTCGACCACGCCCCCTAAAACGTCACAGTCCCAGCATGCCCAGGGACTGTGACATCATATGGGGGCGGGGTCTCCGCCTATATAAGTCACAACGCAGCCCTCAGAGACCAGTCCAGCCGGAGAGAGCGTCGTGTCAACATCTGGGGGAAGAGAAGAGAAGAGAAGAGAAGCCCAGAAGCCAAGAAGCCAAGAAGCCCAGAAGTCCGGACCTCCGCTCGCAATAGAGCTACATGAAGACAGCGGAGGGGCCGGCCGAAGACCTGCGACACCGGGAGAAGAGGCCGGAGAGCGGAGAAGAACCAACCGGACGCCGGGAGAAGATGAACCGGAGGGACCCCCGAAGACGGAAGAAGACCCCCCCCCGGAGCTGTTTAATAAATTATTTTAAAAACCTGTGTTGTGTTTTATTACTGACACTTTTTACCTAGGTAAATGGGTAGGGGTACTATGTACCCCATACTCATTTACATAGGGTGGGGGGCCGGGATCTGGGGGCCCCCTTATTAAAGGGGGCTCCCAGATTCCGATAAGCCCCCGCCCGCAGACCCCGACAACCAACGGCCAGGGTTGTCGGGAAGAGGCCCTTGTCCTCATCAACATGGGGACAAGGTGCTTTGGGGGGGGGGGCGCAGGGCGCCCCCCTCCCCCAAAGCACCCACCCCCCATGTTGAGGGCATGCGGCCTGGTACGGTTCAGGAGGGGGGGGGCGCTCGCTCGTCCCCACCCCCTTTCCTGACCGGCCAGGCTGCGTGCTCGGATCGGGGTCTGGTATGGATTTTAGGGGGACCCCACGTCGTTTTTTCGGCGTAGGGGTTCCCCTTTATAATCCATACCAGACCTAAGGGCCTGCGACGGGGCTCGCAAGGTTTCAATCTCGCCAAAAAAAGCGGCGAGATTGAATTCCTTTTCTAGTCCCGTCGTACCAAAGTCACGTTCAAAATGAACGGACTTGTCCGTGTGTGGGAAAGTCCGTTCATTCTGAAAGTCCGGCGGAAGTCCGTCGGGAAGACCGGATTCCGGAAAGTCCGGCCGTGTGTAGGCAAGTCCGGCCGTTCAGAAAGTCCGGCGGTAGTCCGCCGGAAGTCTGGCGGCAAGTACGTCGGACCTAGCTTTTTAGAAAGTCCGACCGTGTGTACGCGGCATAAGGGTTGTTGAGAAACAGTTGGTCAAGCAACCACCTTCAGCCACCATTATTTCTGGCAGATTAAAGGAGCCTGGAAAGGCGGGAGTTAGTACATTTCATTTCTCGGAGCCTGTGAGAATTCCCGGCAGATGTGCATAAAGACTGCCTTATCGGCAGCTCAAGGGCCTCATAGGTAGGTGTAAGGCAACGCCCGAACAGGGACTTGAACCCTGGACCCTCAGATTAAAAGTCTGATGCTCTACCGACTGAGCTATCCGGGCTCTGAAAGCTCTTTCTCCATAGCTGTCCAAGCTGCTTGAATCTTGACATCTATGGTGGAAAAAGACCATTCAGCCAAGGGGACCGGGTGCCTGAAAGCACAAGTATTTGGCTTGCCCAGGCTGGCCAATCGTCCTCTCCCGTTTAATTTTCTAGGACAGGTTGAAGATAAAAGGGAGAATCTAACCTGTAATCATGCAGAAAGGGTCCAGTCCAGTACAGGTGGAGAACGCCTAAAATTTCTGCCTTAGTTTTACCTACAGGTCAATGGTCTTTCACCGGAAACAAGGGCCTAGCATAAAGACACCACCCGAAAGGCCTCCTTAACCCTGGACCAACACGCTTCCAGTTATCTTAATCAGTGACTGGGTTACAAATAAAGACAGTTCACCTTTAGCCTCATGTTGCCAGGTCCAGCATTAGAAACCCAGGCAAAAAAATGAGGTAGAGTCCACTCTGGATTACAGGCAAGTGAAGATCGAGCGGCGCGTGCCAATCACAGATTGTTCTACCCAGGCTGCGTGATGACACAAAAGCTCTCTATGGTGTCACTGGGCCCGTGACACACTTCCTCAACTCTAACGCATCTCAGTCTGCATGTAAGAAGCCGTCACTAATCTGCTGTTTAAAACACATTGCTCAGTCTCCTCAGAGACTCTCAAAAATTGCCAGTGCTGACTGTATTTCAAGTCATCATGGCGGGGTATTGGGAAAAGTTTTCAATTAGCAATAATCACGCCTCGGGTAAACCTCATTAGCTATGATACTGCCACTGCGCAAAGCTAACCAATTCAGTGCCTGCCAACATCTGCCCTTCCTTGGAGGAGAAATTGACTTTGAGGTGAGACACATAAGTGTCATCCAGTGGGCCGCTGAGCATTCTGGGACTTGGCATGCTAATGAGACAGGGACGATGCCTAAGTGGGCATTGTTTACCCACTGAATAGTGTTAGCATTTGAAAGAACTAAGGAGAATCTAAAGGGACAGGGCCCTAAATGTCAGATGGTTCCTCCCACAGCAGTCAAGAAAGGCCATTGGGAGCGTATGTGTTTGAACAGCTATGCTGCTAAAATAGTCCTAGGTGGAAGTATTTGGACCCTTTGTTGAAAGTTTGCTAGATAACATGCCTGAACTGGAGCCCAGGTAAGATGCCATAGACTAAGGGTTGTTGAGAAACAGTTGGTCAAGCAACCACCTTCAGCCACCATTATTTCTGGCAGATTAAAGGAGCCTGGAAAGGCGGGAGTTAGTACATTTCATTTCTCGGAGCCTGTGAGAATTCCCGGCAGATGTGCATAAAGACTGCCTTATCGGCAGCTTAAGGGCCTCATAGGTAGGTGTAAGGCACCGCCCGAACAGGGACTTGAACCCTGGACCCTCAGATTAAAAGTCTGATGCTCTACCGACTGAGCTATCCGGGCTCTGAAAGCTCTTTCTCCATAGCTGTCCAAGCTGCTTGAATCTTGACATCTATGGTGGAAAAAGACCATTCAGCCAAGGGGACCGGGTGCCTGAAAGCACAAGTATTTGGCTTGCCCAGGCTGGCCAATCGTCCTCTCCCGTTTAATTTTCTAGGACAGGTTGAAGATAAAAGGGAGAATCTAACCTGTAATCATGCAGAAAGGGTCCAGTCCAGTACAGGTGGAGAACGCCTAAAATTTCTGCCTTAGTTTTACCTACAGGTCAATGGTCTTTCACCGGAAACAAGGGCCTAGCATAAAGACACCACCCGAAAGGCCTCCTTAACCCTGGACCAACACGCTTCCAGTTATCTTAATCAGTGACTGGGTTACAAATAAAGACAGTTCACCTTTAGCCTCATGTTGCCAGGTCCAGCATTAGAAACCCAGGCAAAAAAATGAGGTAGAGTCCACTCTGGATTACAGGCAAGTGAAGATCGAGCGGCGCGTGCCAATCACAGATTGTTCTACCCAGGCTGCGTGATGACACAAAAGCTCTCTATGGTGTCACTGGGCCCGTGACACACTTCCTCAACTCTAACGCATCTCAGTCTGCATGTAAGAAGCCGTCACTAATCTGCTGTTTAAAACACATTGCTCAGTCTCCTCAGAGACTCTCAAAAATTGCCAGTGCTGACTGTATTTCAAGTCATCATGGCGGGGTATTGGGAAAAGTTTTCAATTAGCAATAATCACGCCTCGGGTAAACCTCATTAGCTATGATACTGCCACTGCGCAAAGCTAACCAATTCAGTGCCTGCCAACATCTGCCCTTCCTTGGAGGAGAAATTGACTTTGAGGTGAGACACATAAGTGTCATCCAGTGGGCCGCTGAGCATTCTGGGACTTGGCATGCTAATGAGACAGGGACGATGCCTAAGTGGGCATTGTTTACCCACTGAATAGTGTTAGCATTTGAAAGAACTAAGGAGAATCTAAAGGGACAGGGCCCTAAATGTCAGATGGTTTCTCCCACAGCAGTCAAGAAAGGCCATTGGGAGCGTATGTGTTTGAACAGCTATGCTGCTAAAATAGTCCTAGGTGGAAGTATTTGGACCCTTTGTTGAAAGTTTGCTAGATAACATGCCTGAACTGGAGCCCAGGTAAGATGCCATAGACTAAGGGTTGTTGAGAAACAGTTGGTCAAGCAACCACCTTCAGCCACCATTATTTCTGGCAGATTAAAGGAGCCTGGAAAGGCGGGAGTTAGTACATTTCATTTCTCGGAGCCTGTGAGAATTCCCGGCAGATGTGCATAAAGACTGCCTTATCGGCAGCTCAAGGGCCTCATAGGTAGGTGTAAGGCACCGCCCGAACAGGGACTTGAACCCTGGACCCTCAGATTAAAAGTCTGATGCTCTACCGACTGAGCTATCCGGGCTCTGAAAGCTCTTTCTCCATAGCTGTCCAAGCTGCTTGAATCTTGACATCTATGGTGGAAAAAGACCATTCAGCCAAGGGGACCGGGTGCCTGAAAGCACAAGTATTTGGCTTGCCCAGGCTGGCCAATCGTCCTCTCCCGTTTAATTTTCTAGGACAGGTTGAAGATAAAAGGGAGAATCTAACCTGTAATCATGCAGAAAGGGTCCAGTCCAGTACAGGTGGAGAACGCCTAAAATTTCTGCCTTAGTTTTACCTACAGGTCAATGGTCTTTCACCGGAAACAAGGGCCTAGCTTAAAGACACAACCCGAAAGGCCTCCTTAACCCTGGACCAACACGCTTCCAGTTATCTTAATCAGTGACTGGGTTACAAATAAAGACAGTTCACCTTTAGCCTCATGTTGCCAGGTCCAGCATTAGAAACCCAGGCAAAAAAATGAGGTAGAGTCCACTCTGGATTACAGGCAAGTGAAGATCGAGCGGCGCGTGCCAATCACAGATTGTTCTACCCAGGCTGCGTGATGACACAAAAGCTCTCTATGGTGTCACTGGGCCCGTGACACACTTCCTCAACTCTAACGCATCTCAGTCTGCATGTAAGAAGCCGTCACTAATCTGCTGTTTAAAACACATTGCTCAGTCTCCTCAGAGACTCTCAAAAATTGCCAGTGCTGACTGTATTTCAAGTCATCATGGCGGGGTATTGGGAAAAGTTTTCAATTAGCAATAATCACGCCTCGGGTAAACCTCATTAGCTATGATACTGCCACTGCGCAAAGCTAACCAATTCAGTGCCTGCCAACATCTGCCCTTCCTTGGAGGAGAAATTGACTTTGAGGTGAGACACATAAGTGTCATCCAGTGGGCCGCTGAGCATTCTGGGACTTGGCATGCTAATGAGACAGGGACGATGCCTAAGTGGGCATTGTTTACCCACTGAATAGTGTTAGCATTTGAAAGAACTAAGGAGAATCTAAAGGGACAGGGCCCTAAATGTCAGATGGTTCCTCCCACAGCAGTCAAGAAAGGCCATTGGGAGCGTATGTGTTTGAACAGCTATGCTGCTAAAATAGTCCTAGGTGGAAGTATTTGGACCCTTTGTTGAAAGTTTGCTAGATAACATGCCTGAACTGGAGCCCAGGTAAGATGCCATAGACTAAGGGTTGTTGAGAAACAGTTGGTCAAGCAACCACCTTCAGCCACCATTATTTCTGGCAGATTAAAGGAGCCTGGAAAGGCGGGAGTTAGTACATTTCATTTCTCGGAGCCTGTGAGAATTCCCGGCAGGTGTGCATAAAGACTGCCTTATCGGCAGCTCAAGGGCCTCATAGGTAGGTGTAAGGCACCGCACGAACAGGGACTTGAACCCTGGACCCTCAGATTAAAAGTCTGATGCTCTACCGACCGAGCTATCCGGGCTCTGAAAGCTCTTTCTCCATAGCTGTCCAAGCTGCTTGAATCTTGACATCTATGGTGGAAAAAGACCATTCAGCCAAGGGGACCGGGTGCCTGAAAGCACAAGTATTTGGCTTGCCCAGGCTGGCCAATCGTCCTCTCCCGTTTAATTTTCTAGGACAGGTTGAAGATAAAAGGGAGAATCTAACCTGTAATCATGCAGAAAGGGTCCAGTCCAGTACAGGTGGAGAACGCCTAAAATTTCTGCCTTAGTTTTACCTACAGGTCAATGGTCTTTCACCGGAAACAAGGGCCTAGCATAAAGACACCACCCGAAAGGCCTCCTTAACCCTGGACCAACACGCTTCCAGTTATCTTAATCAGTGACTGGGTTACAAATAAAGACAGTTCACCTTTAGCCTCATGTTGCCAGGTCCAGCATTAGAAACCCAGGCAAAAAAATGAGGTAGAGTCCACTCTGGATTACAGGCAAGTGAAGATCGAGCGGCGCGTGCCAATCACAGATTGTTCTACCCAGGCTGCGTGATGACACAAAAGCTCTCTATGGTGTCACTGGGCCCGTGACACACTTCCTCAACTCTAACGCATCTCAGTCTGCATGTAAGAAGCCGTCACTAATCTGCTGTTTAAAACACATTGCTCAGTCTCCTCAGAGACTCTCAAAAATTGCCAGTGCTGACTGTATTTCAAGTCATCATGGCGGGGTATTGGGAAAAGTTTTCAATTAGCAATAATCACGCCTCGGGTAAACCTCATTAGCTATGATACTGCCACTGCGCAAAGCTAACCAATTCAGTGCCTGCCAACATCTGCCCTTCCTTGGAGGAGAAATTGACTTTGAGGTGAGACACATAAGTGTCATCCAGTGGGCCGCTGAGCATTCTGGGACTTGGCATGCTAATGAGACAGGGACGATGCCTAAGTGGGCATTGTTTACCCACTGAATAGTGTTAGCATTTGAAAGAACTAAGGAGAATCTAAAGGGACAGGGCCCTAAATGTCAGATGGTTCCTCCCACAGCAGTCAAGAAAGGCCATTGGGAGCGTATGTGTTTGAACAGCTATGCTGCTAAAATAGTCCTAGGTGGAAGTATTTGGACCCTTTGTTGAAAGTTTGCTAGATAACATGCCTGAACTGGAGCCCAGGTAAGTTGCCATAGACTAAGGGTTGTTGAGAAACAGTTGGTCAAGCAACCACCTTCAGCCACCATTATTTCTGGCAGATTAAAGGAGCCTGGAAAGGCGGGAGTTAGTACATTTCATTTCTCGGAGCCTGTGAGAATTCCCGGCAGATGTGCATAAAGACTGCCTTATCGGCAGCTCAAGGGCCTCATAGGTAGGTGTAAGGCACCGCCCGAACAGGGACTTGAACCCTGGACCCTCAGATTAAAAGTCTGATGCTCTACCGACTGAGCTATCCGGGCTCTGAAAGCTCTTTCTCCATAGCTGTCCAAGCTGCTTGAATCTTGACATCTATGGTGGAAAAAGACCTTTCAGCCAAGGGGACCGGGTGCCTGAAAGCACAAGTATTTGGCTTGCCCAGGCTGGCCAATCGTCCTCTCCCGTTTAATTTTCTAGGACAGGTTGAAGATAAAAGGGAGAATCTAACCTGTAATCATGCAGAAAGGGTCCAGTCCAGTACAGGTGGAGAACGCCTAAAATTTCTGCCTTAGTTTTACCTACAGGTCAATGGTCTTTCACCGGAAACAAGGGCCTAGCATAAAGACACCACCCGAAAGGCCTCCTTAACCCTGGACCAACACGCTTCCAGTTATCTTAATCAGTGACTGGGTTACAAATAAAGACAGTTCACCTTTAGCCTCATGTTGCCAGGTCCAGCATTAGAAACCCAGGCAAAAAAATGAGGTAGAGTCCACTCTGGATTACAGGCAAGTGAAGATCGAGCGGCGCGTGCCAATCACAGATTGTTCTACCCAGGCTGCGTGATGACACAAAAGCTCTCTATGGTGTCACTGGGCCCGTGACACACTTCCTCAACTCTAACGCATCTCAGTCTGCATGTAAGAAGCCGTCACTAATCTGCTGTTTAAAACACATTGCTCAGTCTCCTCAGAGACTCTCAAAAATTGCCAGTGCTGACTGTATTTCAAGTCATCATGGCGGGGTATTGGGAAAAGTTTTCAATTAGCAATAATCACGCCTCGGGTAAACCTCATTAGCTATGATACTGCCACTGCGCAAAGCTAACCAATTCAGTGCCTGCCAACATCTGCCCTTCCTTGGAGGAGAAATTGACTTTGAGGTGAGACACATAAGTGTCATCCAGTGGGCCGCTGAGCATTCTGGGACTTGGCATGCTAATGAGACAGGGACGATGCCTAAGTGGGCATTGTTTACCCACTGAATAGTGTTAGCATTTGAAAGAACTAAGGAGAATCTAAAGGGACAGGGCCCTAAATGTCAGATGGTTCCTCCCACAGCAGTCAAGAAAGGCCATTGGGAGCGTATGTGTTTGAACAGCTATGCTGCTAAAATAGTCCTAGGTGGAAGTATTTGGACCCTTTGTTGAAAGTTTGCTAGATAACATGCCTGAACTGGAGCCCAGGTAAGTTGCCATAGACTAAGGGTTGTTGAGAAACAGTTGGTCAAGCAACCACCTTCAGCCACCATTATTTCTGGCAGATTAAAGGAGCCTGGAAAGGCGGGAGTTAGTACATTTCATTTCTCGGAGCCTGTGAGAATTCCCGGCAGATGTGCATAAAGACTGCCTTATCGGCAGCTCAAGGGCCTCATAGGTAGGTGTAAGGCACCGCCCAAACAGGGACTTGAACCCTGGACCCTCAGATTAAAAGTCTGATGCTCTACCGACTGAGCTATCCGGGCTCTGAAAGCTCTTTCTCCATAGCTGTTCAAGCTGCTTGAATCTTGACATCTATGGTGGAAAAAGACCATTCAGCCAAGGGGACCGGGTGCCTGAAAGCACAAGTATTTGGCTTGCCCAGGCTGGCCAATCGTCCTCTCCCGTTTAATTTTCTAGGACAGGTTGAAGATAAAAGGGAGAATCTAACCTGTAATCATGCAGAAAGGGTCCAGTCCAGTACAGGTGGAGAACGCCTAAAATTTCTGCCTTAGTTTTACCTACAGGTCAATGGTCTTTCACCGGAAACAAGGGCCTAGCATAAAGACACCACCCAAAAGGCCTCCTTAACCCTGGACCAACACGCTTCCAGTTATCTTAATCAGTGACTGGGTTACAAATAAAGACAGTTCACCTTTAGCCTCATGTTGCCAGGTCCAGCATTAGAAACCCAGGCAAAAAAATGAGGTAGAGTCCACTCTGGATTACAGGCAAGTGAAGATCGAGCGGCGCGTGCCAATCACAGATTGTTCTACCCAGGCTGCGTGATGACACAAAAGCTCTCTATGGTGTCACTGGGCCCGTGACACACTTCCTCAACTCTAACGCATCTCAGTCTGCATGTAAGAAGCCGTCACTAATCTGCTGTTTAAAACACATTGCTCAGTCTCCTCAGAGACTCTCAAAAATTGCCAGTGCTGACTGTATTTCAAGTCATCATGGCGGGGTATTGGGAAAAGTTTTCAATTAGCAATAATCACGCCTCGGGTAAACCTCATTAGCTATGATACTGCCACTGCGCAAAGCTAACCAATTCAGTGCCTGCCAACATCTGCCCTTCCTTGGAGGAGAAATTGACTTTGAGGTGAGACACATAAGTGTCATCCAGTGGGCCGCTGAGCATTCTGGGACTTGGCATGCTAATGAGACAGGGACGATGCCTAAGTGGGCATTGTTTACCCACTGAATAGTGTTAGCATTTGAAAGAACTAAGGAGAATCTAAAGGGACAGGGCCCTAAATGTCAGATGGTTCCTCCCACAGCAGTCAAGAAAGGCCATTGGGAGCGTATGTGTTTGAACAGCTATGCTGCTAAAATAGTCCTAGGTGGAAGTATTTGGACCCTTTGTTGAAAGTTTGCTAGATAACATGCCTGAACTGGAGCCCAGGTAAGATGCCATAGACTAAGGGTTGTTGAGAAACAGTTGGTCAAGCAACCACCTTCAGCCACCATTATTTCTGGCAGATTAAAGGAGCCTGGAAAGGCGGGAGTTAGTACATTTCATTTCTCGGAGCCTGTGAGAATTCCCGGCAGATGTGCATAAAGACTGCCTTATCGGCAGCTTAAGGGCCTCATAGGTAGGTGTAAGGCACCGCCCGAACAGGGACTTGAACCCTGGACCCTCAGATTAAAAGTCTGATGCTCTACCGACTGAGCTATCCGGGCTCTGAAAGCTCTTTCTCCATAGCTGTCCAAGCTGCTTGAATCTTGACATCTATGGTGGAAAAAGACCATTCAGCCAAGGGGACCGGGTGCCTGAAAGCACAAGTATTTGGCTTGCCCAGGCTGGCCAATCGTCCTCTCCTGTTTAATTTTCTAGGACAGGTTGAAGATAAAAGGGAGAATCTAACCTGTAATCATGCAGAAAGGGTCCAGTCCAGTACAGGTGGAGAACGCCTAAAATTTCTGCCTTAGTTTTACCTACAGGTCAATGGTCTTTCACCGGAAACAAGGGCCTAGCATAAAGACACCACCCAAAAGGCCTCCTTAACCCTGGACCAACACGCTTCCAGTTATCTTAATCAGTGACTGGGTTACAAATAAAGACAGTTCACCTTTAGCCTCATGTTGCCAGGTCCAGCATTAGAAACCCAGGCAAAAAAATGAGGTAGAGTCCACTCTGGATTACAGGCAAGTGAAGATCGAGCGGCGCGTGCCAATCACAGATTGTTCTACCCAGGCTGCGTGATGACACAAAAGCTCTCTATGGTGTCACTGGGCCCGTGACACACTTCCTCAACTCTAACGCATCTCAGTCTGCATGTAAGAAGCCGTCACTAATCTGCTGTTTAAAACACATTGCTCAGTCTCCTCAGAGACTCTCAAAAATTGCCAGTGCTGACTGTATTTCAAGTCATCATGGCGGGGTATTGGGAAAAGTTTTCAATTAGCAATAATCACGCCTCGGGTAAACCTCATTAGCTATGATACTGCCACTGCGCAAAGCTAACCAATTCAGTGCCTGCCAACATCTGCCCTTCCTTGGAGGAGAAATTGACTTTGAGGTGAGACACATAAGTGTCATCCAGTGGGCCGCTGAGCATTCTGGGACTTGGCATGCTAATGAGACAGGGACGATGCCTAAGTGGGCATTGTTTACCCACTGAATAGTGTTAGCATTTGAAAGAACTAAGGAGAATCTAAAGGGACAGGGCCCTAAATGTCAGATGGTTCCTCCCACAGCAGTCAAGAAAGGCCATTGGGAGCGTATGTGTTTGAACAGCTATGCTGCTAAAATAGTCCTAGGTGGAAGTATTTGGACCCTTTGTTGAAAGTTTGCTAGATAACATGCCTGAACTGGAGCCCAGGTAAGATGCCATAGACTAATGCCGCGTACACACGGTCGGACTTTTCGTCTACAAAAGTCCGACAGCCTGTCCGACAGACTTTCGACGGACTTGCGGCGGACTTTCGACGGACTTGCGGCGGACTTTCTAACGAACAGACTTGCCTACACACGATCACACAAAAGTCCGTCGAATTCTTACGTGATGACGTACACCGGACTAAAATAAGGAAGTTGATAGCCAGTAGCCAATAGCTGCCCTAGCGTGGGTTTTTGTCCGTCGGACTAGCATACAGACGAGCGGATTTTTCGACCGTACTCGAGTCCGTCGGAAAGATTTAAAGCATGTTTCAAATCTAAAGTACGTCGGATTTGAGGCAAAAAAAGTCAGTTGAAAGTCCGGAGAAGCCCACACACGATCGGATTACCAGCCAGCTTTAGTCCGTCAGCGTCCGTTGGACTTTTGTAGACGAAAAGTCCGACCGTGTGTACGCGGCATTAGGGTTGTTGAGAAACAGTTGGTCAAGCAACCACCTTCAGCCACCATTATTTCTGGCAGATTAAAGGAGCCTGGAAAGGCGGGAGTTAGTACATTTCATTTCTCGGAGCCTGTGAGAATTCCCGGCAGGTGTGCATAAAGACTGCCTTATCAGCAGCTCAAGGGCCTCATAGGTAGGTGTAAGGCACCGCCCGAACAGGGACTTGAACCCTGGACCCTCAGATTAAAAGTCTGATGCTCTACCGACTGAGCTATCCGGGCTCTGAAAGCTCTTTCTCCATAGCTGTCCAAGCTGCTTGAATCTTGACATCTATGGTGGAAAAAGACCATTCAGCCAAGGGGACCGGGTGCCTGAAAGCACAAGTATTTGGCTTGCCCAGGCTGGCCAATCGTCCTCTCCCGTTTAATTTTCTAGGACAGGTTGAAGATAAAAGGGAGAATCTAACCTGTAATCATGCAGAAAGGGTCCAGTCCAGTACAGGTGGAGAACGCCTAAAATTTCTGCCTTAGTTTTACCTACAGGTCAATGGTCTTTCACCGGAAACAAGGGCCTAGCATAAAGACACCACCCGAAAGGCCTCCTTAACCCTGGACCAACACGCTTCCAGTTATCTTAATCAGTGACTGGGTTACAAATAAAGACAGTTCACCTTTAGCCTCATGTTGCCAGGTCCAGCATTAGAAACCCAGGCAAAAAAATGAGGTAGAGTCCACTCTGGATCACAGGCAAGTGAAGATCGAGCGGCGCGTGCCAATCACAGATTGTTCTACCCAGGCTGCGTGATGACACAAAAGCTCTCTATGGTGTCACTGGGCCCGTGACACACTTCCTCAACTCTAACGCATCTCAGTCTGCATGTAAGAAGCCGTCACTAATCTGCTGTTTAAAACACATTGCTCAGTCTCCTCAGAGACTCTCAAAAATTGCCAGTGCTGACTGTATTTCAAGTCATCATGGCGGGGTATTGGGAAAAGTTTTCAATTAGCAATAATCACTCTATCGAAAAGCCAGTGGCGTGCAAAACACACCTCAAAAACTTCCACCCGGTGCCAAAAAAAAGTGCCCACACATAGAGAGTGAAACACAAAAACGTGCAACGGGTGTACAGAGTCCTCCACTAGGGAAGGACCTTACCCTGATCCCCCGGGGCGTTAGGCTCCAGACAGGGACTGAGGTACTCAGACAAAGGGTCCATCCGGCCGAAACCAGGCGGACCCCCACAACTGGAAGGACTGCCGAAGCAGACCAACCCAAGTACAGTGGGGCTCTCCCGAAGAGAGACCCCTCAAAGGAGAGGGCGAACCAAGCCAAAAGGCCTTTGTCCACCCCCTCCCAAGACTTTCAGAGTAGGCCCGAGGACCCACACCCTACTCGCCACACAGTGACAAACGTGTATACAAAACAACCAAAAAAAGACAAAAAGGTGACAAACAGGGGTAAAAGAAAGAGTGGGGAAGATAGTGAGATGGGAGAGTGAAAGTGGCCATTGTGCTATACAATGGCCGGCCCTCCGGCCAGGCATAAAAATTTCCCCTGGTCCTGGCCAAAAGGCCCGGCCCAAGAGGCAGGTGCGAAAAACGTGTGTTGTGGTGAAGTGACCATGGTGCCATAAAATCAAGTGCTTTCACACCGTGACTATACGGCACCCCTGAACTGCCACTTCAGGGGCACATTCACCACTGGCTTTTCGAAAAAGCCCTGACCCACAGCCAAGATCACAGCAGCCCCCACCCCAGGCAGAAAGGTATGGAGTTCTGGAAGCTTGGAGAGAGCCCTTGCCATCAGGCTTCACCGTCGTCCCGTCCCTCCTACCTAATTACATTCGGGAAATACTGGCCGCTCCCCCGGTGGGAGCAAGGGGAGCCAGCGTTCTCTCCCAAATAACTGTCCAGAGCTAGAGCTTCCCCAATCCAGGCCAGAAGGCCAGGATCCCGACCCTCCGCCAAGACCGAATGGTTCTCCGTCCCCATCAGAAGGCTTCCCTTTCGGCTACAAACCGCTCCGGGTTACCTTCACTCCAGCAGGTTTTGCATAGCAACCGCAATCCCATCTCTATCTCGCCATAGATCAGGGACAAAAGCAAGCGCCACCTCCTGGAAACTGATAAGAACAAATACTAGACTCGATCTTAGCCAAAGGGCCGAGAAGCAATTAGCAATAATCACGCCTCAGTTGCACCTCATTGGCTATGATATTGCCACTGCGCAAAGCTAACCAATTCAGTGCCTGCCAACATCTGCCCTTCCTTGGAGGAGAAATTGACTTTGAGGTGAGACACATAAGTGTCATCCAGTGGGCCGCTGAGCATTCTGGGACTTGGCATGCTAATGAGACAGGGACGATGCCTAAGTGGGCATTGTTTACCCACTGAATAGTGTTAGCATTTGAAAGAACTAAGGAGAATCTAAAGGGACAGGGCCCTAAATGTCAGATGGTTCCTCCCACAGCAGTCAAGAAAGGCCATTGGGAGCGTATGTGTTTGAACAGCTATGCTGCTAAAATAGTCCTAGGTGGAAGTATTTGGACCCTTTGTTGAAAGTTTGCTAGATAACATGCCTGAACTGGAGCCCAGGTAAGTTGCCATAGACTAAGGGTTGTTGAGAAACAGTTGGTCAAGCAACCACCTTCAGCCACCATTATTTCTGGCAGATTAAAGGAGCCTGGAAAGGCGGGAGTTAGTACATTTCATTTCTCGGAGCCTGTGAGAATTCCCGGCAGATGTGCATAAAGACTGCCTTATCGGCAGCTCAAGGGCCTCATAGGTAGGTGTAAGGCACCGCCCGAACAGGGACTTGAACCCTGGACCCTCAGATTAAAAGTCTGATGCTCTACCGACTGAGCTATCCGGGCTCTGAAAGCTCTTTCTCCATAGCTGTCCAAGCTGCTTAAATCTTGACATCTATGGTGGAAAAAGACCATTCAGCCAAGGGGACCGGGTGCCTGAAAGCACAAGTATTTGGCTTGCCCAGGCTGGCCAATCGTCCTCTCCCGTTTAATTTTCTAGGACAGGTTGAAGATAAAAGGGAGAATCTAACCTGTAATCATGCAGAAAGGGTCCAGTCCAGTACAGGTGGAGAACGCCTAAAATTTCTGCCTTAGTTTTACCTACAGGTCAATGGTCTTTCACCGGAAACAAGGGCCTAGCATAAAGACACAACCCGAAAGGCCTCCTTAACCCTGGACCAACACGCTTCCAGTTATCTTAATCAGTGACTGGGTTACAAATAAAGACAGTTCACCTTTAGCCTCATGTTGCCAGGTCCAGCATTAGAAACCCAGGCAAAAAAATGAGGTAGAGTCCACTCTGGATTACAGGCAAGTGAAGATCGAGCGGCGCGTGCCAATCACAGATTGTTCTACCCAGGCTGCGTGATGACACAAAAGCTCTCTATGGTTTCACTGGGCCCGTGACACACTTCCTCAACTCTAACGCATCTCAGTCTGCATGTAAGAAGCCGTCACTAATCTGCTGTTTAAAACACATTGCTCAGTCTCCTCAGAGACTCTCAAAAATTGCCAGTGCTGACTGTATTTCAAGTCATCATGGCGGGGTATTGGGAAAAGTTTTCAATTAGCAATAATCACGCCTCGGGTAAACCTCATTAGCTATGATACTGCCACTGCGCAAAGCTAACCAATTCAGTGCCTGCCAACATCTGCCCTTCCTTGGAGGAGAAATTGACTTTGAGGTGAGACACATAAGTGTCATCCAGTGGGCCGCTGAGCATTCTGGGACTTGGCATGCTAATGAGACAGGGACGATGCCTAAGTGGGCATTGTTTACCCACTGAATAGTGTTAGCATTTGAAAGAACTAAGGAGAATCTAAAGGGACAGGGCCCTAAATGTCAGATGGTTCCTCCCACAGCAGTCAAGAAAGGCCATTGGGAGCGTATGTGTTTGAACAGCTATGCTGCTAAGATAGTCCTAGGTGGAAGTATTTGGACCCTTTGTTGAAAGTTTGCTAGATAACATGCCTGAACTGGAGCCCAGGTAAGATGCCATAGACTAAGGGTTGTTGAGAAACAGTTGGTCAAGCAACCACCGTCAGCCACCATTATTTCTGGCAGATTAAAGGAGCCTGGAAAGGCGGGAGTTAGTACATTTCATTTCTCGGAGCCTGTGAGAATTCCCGGCAGATGTGCATAAAGACTGCCTTATCGGCAGCTCAAGGGCCTCATAGGTAGGTGTAAGGCAACGCCCGAACAGGGACTTGAACCCTGGACCCTCAGATTAAAAGTCTGATGCTCTACCGACTGAGCTATCCGGGCTCTGAAAGCTCTTTCTCCATAGCTGTCCAAGCTGCTTGAATCTTGACATCTATGGTGGAAAAAGACCATTCAGCCAAGGGGACCGGGTGCCTGAAAGCACAAGTATTTGGCTTGCCCAGGCTGGCCAATCGTCCTCTCCCGTTTAATTTTCTAGGACAGGTTGAAGATAAAAGGGAGAATCTAACCTGTAATCATGCAGAAAGGGTCCAGTCCAGTACAGGTGGAGAACGCCTAAAATTTCTGCCTTAGTTTTACCTACAGGTCAATGGTCTTTCACCGGAAACAAGGGCCTAGCATAAAGACACCACCCGAAAGGCCTCCTTAACCCTGGACCAACACGCTTCCAGTTATCTTAATCAGTGACTGGGTTACAAATAAAGACAGTTCACCTTTAGCCTCATGTTGCCAGGTCCAGCATTAGAAACCCAGGCAAAAAAATGAGGTAGAGTCCACTCTGGATTACAGGCAAGTGAAGATCGAGCGGCGCGTGCCAATCACAGATTGTTCTACCCAGGCTGCGTGATGACACAAAAGCTCTCTATGGTGTCACTGGGCCCGTGACACACTTCCTCAACTCTAACGCATCTCAGTCTGCATGTAAGAAGCCGTCACTAATCTGCTGTTTAAAACACATTGCTCAGTCTCCTCAGAGACTCTCAAAAATTGCCAGTGCTGACTGTATTTCAAGTCATCATGGCGGGGTATTGGGAAAAGTTTTCAATTAGCAATAATCACGCCTCGGGTAAACCTCATTAGCTATGATACTGCCACTGCGCAAAGCTAACCAATTCAGTGCCTGCCAACATCTGCCCTTCCTTGGAGGAGAAATTGACTTTGAGGTGAGACACATAAGTGTCATCCAGTGGGCCGCTGAGCATTCTGGGACTTGGCATGCTAATGAGACAGGGACGATGCCTAAGTGGGCATTGTTTACCCACTGAATAGTGTTAGCATTTGAAAGAACTAAGGAGAATCTAAAGGGACAGGGCCCTAAATGTCAGATGGTTCCTCCCACAGCAGTCAAGAAAGGCCATTGGGAGCGTATGTGTTTGAACAGCTATGCTGCTAAAATAGTCCTAGGTGGAAGTATTTGGACCCTTTGTTGAAAGTTTGCTAGATAACATGCCTGAACTGGAGCCCAGGTAAGATGCCATAGACTAAGGGTTGTTGAGAAACAGTTGGTCAAGCAACCACCTTCAGCCACCATTATTTCTGGCAGATTAAAGGAGCCTGGAAAGGCGGGAGTTAGTACATTTCATTTCTCGGAGCCTGTGAGAATTCCCGGCAGATGTGCATAAAGACTGCCTTATCGGCAGCTCAAGGGCCTCATAGGTAGGTGTAAGGCAACGCCCGAACAGGGACTTGAACCCTGGACCCTCAGATTAAAAGTCTGATGCTCTACCGACTGAGCTATCCGGGCTCTGAAAGCTCTTTCTCCATAGCTGTCCAAGCTGCTTGAATCTTGACATCTATGGTGGAAAAAGACCATTCAGCCAAGGGGACCGGGTGCCTGAAAGCACAAGTATTTGGCTTGCCCAGGCTGGCCAATCGTCCTCTCCCGTTTAATTTTCTAGGACAGGTTGAAGATAAGAGGGAGAATCTAACCTGTAATCATGCAGAAAGGGTCCAGTCCAGTACAGGTGGAGAACGCCTAAAATTTCTGCCTTAGTTTTACCTACAGGTCAATGGTCTTTCACCGGAAACAAGGGCCTAGCATAAAGACACCACCCGAAAGGCCTCCTTAACCCTGGACCAACACGCTTCCAGTTATCTTAATCAGTGACTGGGTTACAAATAAAGACAGTTCACCTTTAGCCTCATGTTGCCAGGTCCAGCATTAGAAACCCAGGCAAAAAAATGAGGTAGAGTCCACTCTGGATTACAGGCAAGTGAAGATCGAGCGGCGCGTGCCAATCACAGATTGTTCTACCCAGGCTGCGTGATGACACAAAAGCTCTCTATGGTGTCACTGGGCCCGTGACACACTTCCTCAACTCTAACGCATCTCAGTCTGCATGTAAGAAGCCGTCACTAATCTGCTGTTTAAAACACATTGCTCAGTCTCCTCAGAGACTCTCAAAAATTGCCAGTGCTGACTGTATTTCAAGTCATCATGGCGGGGTATTGGGAAAAGTTTTCAATTAGCAATAATCACGCCTCGGGTAAACCTCATTAGCTATGATACTGCCACTGCGCAAAGCTAACCAATTCAGTGCCTGCCAACATCTGCCCTTCCTTGGAGGAGAAATTGACTTTGAGGTGAGACACATAAGTGTCATCCAGTGGGCCGCTGAGCATTCTGGGACTTGGCATGCTAATGAGACAGGGACGATGCCTAAGTGGGCATTGTTTACCCACTGAATAGTGTTAGCATTTGAAAGAACTAAGGAGAATCTAAAGGGACAGGGCCCTAAATGTCAGATGGTTCCTCCCACAGCAGTCAAGAAAGGCCATTGGGAGCGTATGTGTTTGAACAGCTATGCTGCTAAAATAGTCCTAGGTGGAAGTATTTGGACCCTTTGTTGAAAGTTTGCTAGATAACATGCCTGAACTGGAGCCCAGGTAAGTTGCCATAGACTAAGGGTTGTTGAGAAACAGTTGGTCAAGCAACCACCTTCAGCCACCATTATTTCTGGCAGATTAAAGGAGCCTGGAAAGGTGGGAGTTAGTACATTTCATTTCTCGGAGCCTGTGAGAATTCCCGGCAGATGTGCATAAAGACTGCCTTATCGGCAGCTCAAGGGCCTCAAAGGTAGGTGTAAGGCACTGCCCGAACAGGGACTTGAACCCTGGACCCTCAGATTAAAAGTCTGATGCTCTACCGACTGAGCTATCCGGGCTCTGAAAGCTCTTTCTCCATAGCTGTCCAAGCTGCTTGAATCTTGACATCTATGGTGGAAAAAGACCATTCAGCCAAGGGGACCGGGTGCCTGAAAGCACAAGTATTTGGCTTGCCCAGGCTGGCCAATCGTCCTCTCCCGTTTAATTTTCTAGGACAGGTTGAAGATAAAAGGGAGAATCTAACCTGTAATCATGCAGAAAGGGTCCAGTCCAGGTGGAGAACGCCTAAAATTTCTGCCTTAGTTTTACCTACAGGTCAATGGTCTTTCACCAGAAACAAGGGCCTAGCATAAAGACACCACCCGAAAGGCCTCCTTAACCCTGGACCAACACGCTTCCAGTTATCTTAATCAGTGACTGGGTTACAAATAAAGACAGTTCACCTTTAGCCTCATGTTGCCAGGTCCAGCATTAGAAACCCAGGCAAAATAATGAGGTAGAGTCCACTCTGGATTACAGGCAAGTGAAGATCGAGCGGCGCGTGCCAATCACAGATTGTTCTACCCAGGCTGCGTGATGACACAAAAGCTCTCTATGGTGTCACTGGGCCCGTGACACACTTCCTCAACTCTAACGCATCTCAGTCTGCATGTAAGAAGCCGTCACTAATCTGCTGTTTAAAACACATTGCTCAGTCTCCTCAGAGACTCTCAAAAATTGCCAGTGCTGACTGTATTTCAAGTCATCATGGCGGGGTATTGGGAAAAGTTTTCAATTAGCAATAATCACGCCTCGGGTAAACCTCATTAGCTATGATACTGCCACTGCGCAAAGCTAACCAATTCAGTGCCTGCCAACATCTGCCCTTCCTTGGAGGAGAAATTGACTTTGAGGTGAGACACATAAGTGTCATCCAGTGGGCCGCTGAGCATTCTGGGACTTGGCATGCTAATGAGACAGGGACGATGCCTAAGTGGGCATTGTTTACCCACTGAATAGTGTTAGCATTTGAAAGAACTAAGAAGAATCTAAAGGGACAGGGCCCTAAATGTCAGATGGTTCCTCCCACAGCAGTCAAGAAAGGCCATTGGGAGCGTATGTGTTTGAACAGCTATGCTGCTAAAATAGTCCTAGGTGGAAGTATTTGGACCCTTTGTTGAAAGTTTGCTAGATAACATGCCTGAACTGGAGCCCAGGTAAGTTGCCATAGACTAAGGGTTGTTGAGAAACAGTTGGTCAAGCAACCACCTTCAGCCACCATTATTTCTGGCAGATTAAAGGAGCCTGGAAAGGCGGGAGTTAGTACATTTCATTTCTCGGAGCCTGTGAGAATTCCCGGCAGATGTGCATAAAGACTGCCTTATCGGCAGCTCAAGGGCCTCAAAGGTAGGTGTAAGGCACTGCCCGAACAGGGACTTGAACCCTGGACCCTCAGATTAAAAGTCTGATGCTCTACCGACTGAGCTATCCGGGCTCTGAAAGCTCTTTCTCCATAGCTGTCCAAGCTGCTTGAATCTTGACATCTATGGTGGAAAAAGACCATTCAGCCAAGGGGACCGGGTGCCTGAAAGCACAAGTATTTGGCTTGCCCAGGCTGGCCAATCGTCCTCTCCCGTTTAATTTTCTAGGACAGGTTGAAGATAAAAGGGAGAATCTAACCTGTAATCATGCAGAAAGGGTCCAGTCCAGGTGGAGAACGCCTAAAATTTCTGCCTTAGTTTTACCTACAGGTCAATGGTCTTTCACCAGAAACAAGAGCCTAGCATAAAGACACCACCCGAAAGGCCTCCTTAACCCTGGACCAACACGCTTCCAGTTATCTTAATCAGTGACTGGGTTACAAATAAAGACAGTTCACCTTTAGCCTCATGTTGCCAGGTCCAGCATTAGAAACCCAGGCAAAATAATGAGGTAGAGTCCACTCTGGATTACAGGCAAGTGAAGATCGAGCGGCGCGTGCCAATCACAGATTGTTCTACCCAGGCTGCGTGATGACACAAAAGCTCTCTATGGTGTCACTGGGCCCGTGACACACTTCCTCAACTCTAACGCATCTCAGTCTGCATGTAAGAAGCCGTCACTAATCTGCTGTTTAAAACACATTGCTCAGTCTCCTCAGAGACTCTCAAAAATTGCCAGTGCTGACTGTATTTCAAGTCATCATGGCGGGGTATTGGGAAAAGTTTTCAATTAGCAATAATCACGCCTCGGGTAAACCTCATTAGCTATGATACTGCCACTGCGCAAAGCTAACCAATTCAGTGCCTGCCAACATCTGCCCTTCCTTGGAGGAGAAATTAACTTTGAGGTGAGACACATAAGTGTCATCCAGTGGGCCGCTGAGCATTCTGGGACTTGGCATGCTAATGAGACAGGGACGATGCCTAAGTGGGCATTGTTTACCCACTGAATAGTGTTAGCATTTGAAAGAACTAAGGAGAATCTAAAGGGACAGGGCCCTAAATGTCAGATGGTTCCTCCCACAGCAGTCAAGAAAGGCCATTGGGAGCGTATGTGTTTGAACAGCTATGCTGCTAAAATAGTCCTAGGTGGAAGTATTTGGACCCTTTGTTGAAAGTTTGCTAGATAACATGCCTGAACTGGAGCCCAGGTAAGATGCCATAGACTAAGGGTTGTTGAGAAACAGTTGGTCAAGCAACCACCTTCAGCCACCATTATTTCTGGCAGATTAAAGGAGCCTGGAAAGGCGGGAGTTAGTACATTTCATTCCTCGGAGCCTGTGAGAATTCCCGGCAGATGTGCATAAAGACTGCCTTATCGGCAGCTCAAGGGCCTCATAGGTAGGTGTAAGGCACCGCCCGAACAGGGACTTGAACCCTGGACCCTCAGATTTAAAGTCTGATGCTCTACCGACTGAGCTATCCGGGCTCTGAAAGCTCTTTCTCCATAGCTGTCCAAGCTGCTTGAATCTTGACATCTATGGTGGAAAAAGACCATTCGGCCAAGGGGACCGGGTGCCTGAAAGCACAAGTATTTGGCTTGCCCAGGCTGGCCAATCGTCCTCTCCCGTTTAATTTTCTAGGACAGGTTGAAGATAAAAGGGAGAATCTAACCTGTAATCATGCAGAAAGGGTCCAGTCCAGTACAGGTGGAGAACGCCTAAAATTTCTGCCTTAGTTTTACCTACAGGTCAATGGTCTTTCACCGGAAACAAGGGCCTAGCATAAAGACACCACCCGAAAGGCCTCCTTAACCCTGGACCAACACGCTTCCAGTTATCTTAATCAGTGACTGGGTTACAAATAAAGACAGTTCACCTTTAGCCTCATGTTGCCAGGTCCAGCATTAGAAACCCAGGCAAAAAAATGAGGTAGAGTCCACTCTGGATTACAGGCAAGTGAAGATCGAGCGGCGCGTGCCAATCACAGATTGTTCTACCCAGGCTGCGTGATGACACAAAAGCTCTCTATGGTGTCACTGGGCCCGTGACACACTTCCTCAACTCTAACGCATCTCAGTCTGCATGTAAGAAGCCGTCACTAATCTGCTGTTTAAAACACATTGCTCAGTCTCCTCAGAGACTCTCAAAAATTGCCAGTGCTGACTGTATTTCAAGTCATCATGGCGGGGTATTGGGAAAAGTTTTCAATTAGCAATAATCACGCCTCGGGTAAACCTCATTAGCTATGATACTGCCACTGCGCAAAGCTAACCAATTCAGTGCCTGCCAACATCTGCCCTTCCTTGGAGGAGAAATTGACTTTGAGGTGAGACACATAAGTGTCATCCAGTGGGCCGCTGAGCATTCTGGGACTTGGCATGCTAATGAGACAGGGACGATGCCTAAGTGGGCATTGTTTACCCACTGAATAGTGTTAGCATTTGAAAGAACTAAGGAGAATCTAAAGGGACAGGGCCCTAAATGTCAGATGGTTCCTCCCACAGCAGTCAAGAAAGGCCATTGGGAGCGTATGTGTTTGAACAGCTATGCTGCTAAAATAGTCCTAGGTGGAAGTATTTGGACCCTTTGTTGAAAGTTTGCTAGATAACATGCCTGAACTGGAGCCCAGGTAAGATGCCATAGACTAAGGGTTGTTGAGAAACAGTTGGTCAAGCAACCACCTTAAGCCACCATTATTTCTGGCAGATTAAAGGAGCCTGGAAAGGCGGGAGTTAGTACATTTCATTTCTCGGAGCCTGTGAGAATTCCCGGCAGATGGGCATAAAGACTGCCTTATCTGCAGCTCAAGGGCCTCATAGGTAGGTGTAACACACTGCCCGAACAGGGACTTGAACCCTGGACCCTCAGATTAAAAGTCTGATGCTCTACCGACTGAGCTATCCGGGCTCTGAAAGCTCTTTCTCCATAGCTGTCCAAGCTGCTTGAATCTTGACATCTATGGTGGAAAAAGACCATTCAGCCAAGGGGACCGGGTGCCTGAAAGCACAAGTATTTGGCTTGCCCAGGCTGGCCAATCGTCCTCTCCCGTTTAATTTTCTAGGACAGGTTGAAGATAAAAGGGAGAATCTAACCTGTAATCATGCAGAAAGGGTCCAGTCCAGTACAGGTGGAGAACGCCTAAAATTTCTGCCTTAGTTTTACCTACAGGTCAATGGTCTTTCACCGGAAACAAGGGCCTAGCATAAAGACACCACCCAAAAGGCCTCCTTAACCCTGGACCAACACGCTTCCAGTTATCTTAATCAGTGACTGGGTTACAAATAAAGACAGTTCACCTTTAGCCTCATGTTGCCAGGTCCAGCATTAGAAACCCAGGCAAAAAAATGAGGTAGAGTCCACTCTGGATTACAGGCAAGTGAAGATCGAGCGGCGCGTGCCAATCACAGATTGTTCTACCCAGGCTGCGTGATGACACAAAAGCTCTCTATGGTGTCACTGGGCCCGTGACACACTTCCTCAACTCTAACGCATCTCAGTCTGCATGTAAGAAGCCGTCACTAATCTGCTGTTTAAAACACATTGCTCAGTCTCCTCAGAGACTCTCAAAAATTGCCAGTGCTGACTGTATTTCAAGTCATCATGGCGGGGTATTGGGAAAAGTTTTCAATTAGCAATAATCACGCCTCGGGTAAACCTCATTAGCTATGATACTGCCACTGCGCAAAGCTAACCAATTCAGTGCCTGCCAACATCTGCCCTTCCTTGGAGGAGAAATAGACTTTGAGGTGAGACACATAAGTGTCATCCAGTGGGCCGCTGAGCATTCTGGGACTTGGCATGCTAATGAGACAGGGACGATGCCTAAGTGGGCATTGTTTACCCACTGAATAGTGTTAGCATTTGAAAGAACTAAGGAGAATCTAAAGGGACAGGGCCCTAAATGTCAGATGGTTCCTCCCACAGCAGTCAAGAAAGGCCATTGGGAGCGTATGTGTTTGAACAGCTATGCTGCTAAAATAGTCCTAGGTGGAAGTATTTGGACCCTTTGTTGAAAGTTTGCTAGATAACATGCCTTAACTGGAGCCCAGGTAAGATGCCATAGACTAAGGGTTGTTGAGAAACAGTTGGTCAAGCAACCACCTTCAGCCACCATTATTTCTGGCAGATTAAAGGAGCCTGGAAAGGCGGGAGTTAGTACATTTCATTTCTCGGAGCCTGTGAGAATTCCCGGCAGAAGTGCATAAAGACTGCCTTATCGGCAGCTCAAGGGCCTCATAGGTAGGTGTAAGGCACCGCCCGAACAGGGACTTGAACCCTGGACCCTCAGATTAAAAGTCTGATGCTCTACCGACTGAGCTATCCGGGCTCTGAAAGCTCTTTCTCCATAGCTGTCCAAGCTGCTTGAATCTTGACATCTATGGTGGAAAAAGACCATTCAGCCAAGGGGACCGGGTGCCTGAAAGCACAAGTATTTGGCTTGCCCAGGCTGGCCAATCGTCCTCTCCCGTTTAATTTTCTAGGACAGGTTGAAGATAAAAGGGAGAATCTAACCTGTAATCATGCAGAAAGGGTCCAGTCCAGTACAGGTGGAGAACGCCTAAAATTTCTGCCTTAGTTTTACCTACAGGTCAATGGTCTTTCACCGGAAATAAGGGCCTAGCATAAAGACACCACCCGAAAGGCCTCCTTAACCCTGGACCAACACGCTTCCAGTTATCTTAATCAGTGACTGGGTTACAAATAAAGACAGTTCACCTTTAGCCTCATGTTGCCAGGTCCAGCATTAGAAACCCAGGCAAAAAAATGAGGTAGAGTCCACTCTGGATTACAGGCAAGTAAAGATCGAGCGACGCGTGCCAATCACAGATTGTTCTACCCAGGCTGCGTGATGACACAAAAGCTCTCTATGGTGTCACTGGGCCCGTGACACACTTCCTCAACTCTAACGCATCTCAGTCTGCATGTAAGAAGCCGTCACTAATCTGCTGTTTAAAACACATTGCTCAGTCTCCTCAGAGACTCTCAAAAATTGCCAGTGCTGACTGTATTTCAAGTCATCATGGCGGGGTATTGGGAAAAGTTTTCAATTAGCAATAATCACGCCTCGGGTAAACCTCATTAGCTATGATACTGCCACTGCGCAAAGCTAACCAAATCAGTGCCTGCCAACATCTGCCCTTCCTTGGAGGAGAAATTGACTTTGAGGTGAGACACATAAGTGTCATCCAGTGGGCCGCTGAGCATTCTGGGACTTGGCATGCTAATGATACAGGGACGATGCCTAAGTGGGCATTGTTTACCCACTGAATAGTGTTAGCATTTGAAAGAACTAAGGAGAATCTAAAGGGACAGGGCCCTAAATGTCAGATGGTTCCTCCCACAGCAGTCAAGAAAGGCCATTGGGAGTGTATGTGTTTGAACAGCTATGCTGCTAAAATAGTCCTAGGTGGAAGTATTTGGACCCTTTGTTGAAAGTTTGCTAGATAACATGCCTGAACTGGAGCCCAGGTAAGATGCCATAGACTAAGGGTTGTTGAGAAACAGTTGGTCAAGCAACCACCTTCAGCCACCATTATTTCTGGCAGATTAAAGGAGCCTGGAAGGGCGGGAGTTAGTACATTTCATTTCTCGGAGCCTGTGAGAATTCCCGGCAGATGTGCATAAAGACTGCCTTATCGGCAGCTCAAGGGCCTCATAGGTAGGTGTAAGGCACAGCCCGAACAGGGACTTGAACCCTGGACCCTCAGATTAAAAGTCTGATGCTCTACCGACTGAGCTATCCGGGCTCTGAAAGCTCTTTCTCCATAGCTGTCCAAGCTGCTTGAATCTTGACATCTATGGTGGAAAAAGACCATTCAGCCAAGGGGACCGGTTGCCTGAAAGCACAAGTATTTGGCTTGCCCAGGCTGGCCAATCGTCCTCACCTGTTTAATTTTCTAGGACAGGTTGAAGATAAAAGGGAGAATCTAACCTGTAATCATGCAGAAAGGGTCCAGTCCAGTACAGGTGGAGAACGCCTAAAATTTCTGCCTTAGTTTTACCTACAGGTCAATGGTCTTTCACCGGAAACAAGGGCCTAGCAAAAGGACACCACCCGAAAGGCCTCCTTAACCCTGGACCAACACGCTTCCAGTATTCTTAATCAGTGACTGGGTTACAAATAAAGACAGTTCACCTTTAGCCTCATGTTGCCAGGTCCAGCATTAGAAACCCAGGCAAAAAAATTAGGTAGAGTCCACTCTGGATTACAGGCAAGTGAAGATCGAGCGGCGCGTGCCAATCACAGATTGTTCTACCCAGGCTGCGTGATGACACAAAAGCTCTCTATGGTGTCACTGGGCCCGTGACACACTTCCTCAACTCTAACGCATCTCAGTCTGCATGTAAGAAGCCGTCACTAATCTGCTGTTTAAAACACATTGCTCAGTCTCCTCAGAGACTCTCAAAAATTGCCAGTGCTGACTGTATTTCAAGTCATTATGGCGGGGTATTGGGAAAAGTTTTCAATTAGCAATAATCACTCTATCGAAAAGCCAGTGGCGTGCAAAACACACCTCAAAAACTTCCACCCGGTGCCAAAAAAAAAGTGCCCACACATAGAGAGTGAAACACAAAAACGTGCAACGGGTGTACAGAGTCCTCCACTAGGGAAGGACCTTACCCTGATCCCCCGGGGCGTTAGGCTCCAGACAGGGACTGAGGTACTCAGACAAAGGGTCCATCCGGCCGAAACCAGGCGGACCCCCACAACTGGAAGGACTGCCGAAGCAGACCAACCCAAGTACAGTGGGGCTCTCCCGAAGAGAGACCCCTCAAAGGAGAGGGCGAACCAAGCCAAAAGGCCTATGTCCACCCCCTCCCAAGACTTTCAGAGTAGGCCCGAGGACCCACACCCTACTCGCCACACAGTGACAAAACGTGTATACAAGACAACCAAAAAAACAAAAAGGTGACAAACAGGGGTAAAAGAAAAAGTGGGGAAGATAGTGAGATGGGAGAGTGAAAGTGGCCATTGTGCTATACAATGGCCGGCCCTCCGGCCAGGCATAAAAATTTCCCCTGGTCCTGGCCAAAAGGCCCGGCCCAAGAGGCAGGTGCGAAAAACGTGTGTTGTGGTGAAGTGACCATGGTGCCATAAAATCAAGTGCTTTCACACCGTGACTATACGGCACCCCTGAACTGCCACTTCAGGGGCACATTCACCACTGGCTTTTCGAAAAAGCCCTGACCCACAGCCCAGATCACAGCAGCCCCCACCCCAGGCAGAAAGGTATGGAGTTCTGGAAGCTTGGAGAGAGCCCTTGCCATCAGGCTTCACCGTCGTCCCGTCCCTCCTACCTAATTACATTCGGGAAATACTGGCCGCTCCCCCGGTGGGAGCAAGGGGAGCCAGCGTTCTCTCCCAAATAACTGTCCAGAGCTAGAGCTTCCCCAATCCAGGCCAGAAGGCCAGGATCCCGACCCTCCGCCAAGACCGAATGGTTCTCCGTCCCCATCAGAAGGCTTCCCTTTCGGCTACAAACCGCTCCGGGTTACCTTCACTCCAGCAGGTTTTGCATAGCAACCGCAATCCCATCTCTATCTCGCCATAGATCAGGGACAGAAGCAAGCGCCACCTCCTGGAAACTGATAAGAACAAATACTAGACTCGATCTTAGCCAAAGGGCCGAGAAGCAATTAGCAATAATCACGCCTCGGGTAAACCTCATTAGCTATGATACTGCCACTGCGCAAAGCTAACCAAATCAGTGCCTGCCAACATCTGCCCTTCCTTGGAGGAGAAAACGGAAAATTGTATACTCACCTTTCCGTAATTTTCCTTTCCTGTCGTATCTTCATGGCAGCATACACTTTGGGTTGTGACTCCGCCCCCACAACCTGATAGGACTACATAGCTATAAGTTGTAGAGATGGCCCCTGCCCAGTATTCTCCGTATATATATATCTCACCTTAGACGGGTGGGAGATTGTATGCTGCCATGAAGATACGACAGGAAAGGAAAATTACGGAAAGGTGAGTATACAATTTTCCGTTTTCCTGTCGCATCATGGCAGCATACACTTTGGGGAGTAACTCGCAAAGACTGGGTGGGAATTCAAACTAAGTTTATTAATCAAATAATAGAGGAATTGGCCTGGATAACGGATCTTCCGAAATCCACCGTGGATAAGCAGGCGGAATCCACCTTGTAATGAGACATGAAGGTGTTCCTGGAGGACCAGGTAGCCGCTCTGCAAATCGTCTCCGCCGAGACTCTACAATATGCCGCCCAGGAGGTTGCCACTGCCCTGGTGGAGTGTGCCCTTAAGCCCTCAGGTACTTGATGGTTACTCAGTGAGTAAGATCTCTTGATGGTCTTTACTAGCCATGAAGCAATGGTGCGTGAGGATGCCGCTTGACCTCTCCTGAAACCATGTGGGATAATTAGGAGGTTTTCCGACTTTCTAATGGATTTTGTTGCTGAGAGCTATTCTATAACGGTACCCTTAACATCTAGTGGATGAGGGTCTCCCTGATCCGTGCTGAGTGCTGGAAGATTAATCTCCTGATTAAAATGGAAGGATGAGGACACCTTGGGGATGAATCGATCCGAAGGCCTTAGGACTAGCCTGTCTGGAAGAACAACCAAGTATGGTTCGCTAACCATTAGAGCTTGCATCTCTGACACTCGCTTCGCCGATGTTATGGCTATTAAAAATGAAACCTTCAGCGTCAGATCCCAGAGGGATATGCTCTGCATTGGAAAAAAGGGTTCCTTGGATAATGACTCTAGAACAATTGAGAGATCCCAGACCGGGAATGACGGCTTTCTGGGGGGCCTCAGTTTTAGACAGGCCCTCTGAAACTGAACCACCAGAGGCTCTTGCGCCCATTTAACTCCTGTCAAGGCGGACAGGGCCGATACCTGGACCTTCAGGGTGCTTGACCTAAGGCCTTTCTCTAGGCCTGATTGAAGGAACTCCAAGATGTGAGACACCGACGGGGAGGACGAGTCCCAACCTTGCTGGTGGGAGAAGGAGACAAATTTTTCCCAAACTCTTCTGTACGTGATGTTGGTAGTAGGCTTTCTAGCCTGGAGTAAGGTATCCACCACCTTCTGGGAACAGCCCTGCTCTAGGTACCTAGCCCTTTCAGTCTCCAGGCCATCAAGTGTAGCTTCCCCGGGTTCGGGTGAAGAAGATGTCCCTGGGAGAGTAGGTCTGACGTCAATGGGAGAGGCAGAGGCTCTGCCGTGTTCAGCTGCATGAGGGTAGTAAACCATGGCCTCCTCGGCCAGAAAGGGATCACTGCTACCACCAATGCTGTTGACTTCTTGAGCCTCAGGAGGAATCTCGCTATGAGAGGCGTCGGGGGGAAAATGTACCCCAGGTGAAAGTTCCAGGGGTGTTGGAGGCAGTCCGTCCCCTCTGCCGAAGGAAACGGTGTCCTTGATAGGAATCTCTGGCACTTTGTGTTCTCCGGAGTTGCTGCTAGGTCTATCTCTGGAGGACCCCAGGTTCGGGATATGAGAGCATAGGCTTGTGGACTCAGAGACCATTCGTTGTTGGAGTGGAAATTTCTGCTTAGTGAGTCGGCTAAGGTGTTCTGGACTCCCGGGACATAAACCGCCTTTAGGTCCAGTAGATTCAGCTGCGCCCATTCCAGAACAGGACGGACCTCCTGTAACATGGACCTGCTTCTGGTGCCCCCCTGCCTGTTGATGTAGGCAACGGCCACCTTGTTGTCCATCCTTAGGAGGACATGCTTCCTCCTCAAGTGAGAACTGAAGGCCAGGAGAGCCTGGAACGCTGCTCTCATCTCCAGAACGTTCGACACTGTATCCTGTGCCCTGAAAGGCCAACGACCCTGAGCCGCAAGGTCCTGATAGTGGGCTCCCCATCCCTGTAGACTGGCATCTGAGGTCACGGTTTCTTGATAGGGAGTGACTATCTGCCTGCATCTTCCCAAGTTGTGAGGACGTACCCACCACATCAACGATTGCTTTACCTCCTGAGAGATGAGGATTGGTTGGGACATTGATGTGCCCTTCCACTGACGTAGGAAGGAGATCTGGAGAGGCCTCGAATTCCATTGCGCCCATTGGACCATTGGAATGGTGGAAGCTAGGGAGCCCAGGATACTGAGACAGGTCCTGGCCGGGAGCATTGTAGCGGAGATCGCCCTTTTCACCTTTTGGATTAGAGGAGGGATTTTTTCCCCCGGAAGTTCCACCGTATTCTCCCTTGTGTCCAATTCGGCCCCCAGAAAGACCATTCTCTGTGTTGGATGGATGTTGCTCTTCTTCCAATTTATCAGCCACCCTAGGGACTGTAATGTGGAGACCAGGATTTCCCTGTGAAGGACAAGAGAGTCCTGGCTGTCTGAGAGAAGTAGGATGTCGTCCAGGTAATGGTGGACCCTCAGCCCGTTTTCTCTCAGGTGGGCTATTACAGGTAATAGGACTTTTGTAAACGTCCTGGGTGCGGTAGAGATCCCGAACGGAAGGCTTCGGAATTGGAAGTGCCGATGATTTAGGGTAAACCGGAGGAATTTTTGGAACTCGGAATGGATAGGGATATGCAAATACGCGTCCTGGAGGTCGATCGACAGCATCCAATCTCCCAAGTTTATTGCTTGGAGGATTGATTGAAGGCTTTCCATCTTGAATGTTTCCAACCGTATTGACCGGTTGAGGTTTTTTAGGTCCAAGACTGGACGAAGGTCCCCTGATTTCTTTTTCACTAAGAAAAGTGGGGAGTAGAAACCTTTGCCTCTTTGGGATGGTGGTACCTCCACTATTGCTTGTTTCTGGAGCAACTCTTGGATATACTGGACTAGGGATAGTCTTTTCTCTTGAGAGGGAGGAAGTCTGGTTGAGCAGAATTGGTCTCTTGGAGGACGACCTCTGAATGCCCACCTGTGTCCGAAATGAATGGTGGACACCGTCCATGGGTCTTTTATCATTCCCGCCCAGACCAACTTGAACTTTGTGAGTCTGGCCCCCACTACCGCTGGTTGGGCGGGCGAACCTTCAAAAGGACTTCTGGTCATTGGAGGCAGGGGTCTTGGGTTTCTGGAACTTAAGGAAGGACGTCTGGGGGTTCTTCCAGCTCCTTCTGTATTCCTTCCCGGGTCTATAGGATTTCGCATCCCTATATCTTTCCGGAAGGTTACGTTTAAAGGGAGGTGGCCTTTGTTGCTTCGGCCTTCTGTCCGATGGTATGAGACCCGACTTCCCGCCTGTTACTTTAGAGATTGCGGTATCCAGCTTTGCTCCAAAGAGGTTCACCCCATCATATGGAATCCTGCACCAGTTTGACTTTGAGGCGGGGTCAGCCGACCAAGGTTTAAGCCATAGCGCCCTTCTGGCCATTACAGAGGCTAACATGGACCTTGATGTGGATCTGATGGTATCTACGGAAGCCTCCGCCACGAAATCTCCCGCAAGGCTAAGTTCTTGTAAGGCCTTAGTGATCTGTTCCTGATCTGCGCCCTCAGTGACGAGCCTCGCTGTAGCTGAGGACCAGCTGGAGATAGCTTTCCCAACCGCCGCTAATGCCACTGCTGGCCTGCAGGCGCCTCCTGCGAACAGGTAAGCTCTCTTAAGGTCTGTATCCACCTTCCTGTCAAGCACGTCTCTGAACGTTACTGCATCTTCAATGGGGAGCGTCACGTGCCTGGCTAGACGCATCAAAGATGCATCCACTACTGGAGGAGAAAGTAAAGGAGATACTTTGGGTTCCTTGAGAGGGTACAGTTTGGTGAGTCTGTTGGACAGACTGAACTTCTTTTCCGGATTCTGCCACTCCTCCTTAATGAGCTCTCAGGATACTGAGACAGGTCCTCAAGCTCCTCCCAGTTAATCGCTTCCTTAACCGATCTGATGAACGGTTCTATGAGCGCGAAATCAAAGCCAGCTGAAGCTTCCGGCTCCTCATCATCCGACGGTAGGTCTTGCTCTCTTGATGCACTGGGAATGGTGGGTGAGGTGCTATAGGTCGTAAACTCCACATCAGGAGTTGAGACCTGGGGAGTAGAGACTCCAGTGGGTTC
This sequence comes from Lithobates clamitans, assembly GCA_037952925.1. Classification (NCBI taxonomy): domain Eukaryota; kingdom Metazoa; phylum Chordata; class Amphibia; order Anura; family Ranidae; genus Lithobates; species Lithobates clamitans. The sequence continues at coordinate 2,060,089 of JBBGZY010001301.1, forward strand.
TATGGAATCCGGCTCTTTCTGCCTGGTGGCTTCATCTATGCACTTGCGGCAGGCTAGTTTGTCTGGGAGGGCCGTGGCCCCACATACCCAGCAAGCGTTCCCGGCTGGACGGGAAGGGTGCGTAGAGGATTGGTGTCCTCGTGCAGGGGATCTTCTGCGGTGGGAACGGCTATGCCTTGAGTGGGATCGACTCCGTCTGCGACTCCCCTTGCGGCCTGAGCGGCTTCTTCCGCGTGAGCGGCTGCGTCTATGGCCGGAGCGGCTTCTCCTGTGCGAAGATTCTCTTCGTGATTTAGATGATCTTGCGGACCTGACAGGGCTGACCAATTAGGTAGCATTAGTATGGTCCTGCTCTCTTTTTCAATCTTCTCTACTTACCGCTGGAATCCCCCCCCCCTTACCTATTAGGCTGGTGGTGATCTGCTGGGGCAGCGGCCTCCATAGAAGAAGAAGGTGAATACCTGAGAAAGGTATAGGAAGGTAAGAGCATGCAGCCAGGTCCCAAAAAACAGTGTACAAGTATTAGACACTTACCCAGAGGGAGAGGGTAGCTTAGGAATGCAGAAGTTCAAAACAGCAGCAGTCAGAAGTCTTCCAGGGAGCAAGGAGAGCTCAGAAATGACAAACAGGGCTTTTAAATCTACCGCCATGGCCGCCGAGGTCACGACCCGCTCGCACATGCGCAGTAGCGGCGCGATGCGCCCGGCGCCATCTTGGAAGCTGGCAAAATCGAAAGGACGCCCTGACGGCGCGCACTGCGCATGCGCGGAAGTGCCGAGACGCTCGGGAAGCCTGTAGGGAGGCACAGAGGGACCACAGAGCCCAGCATAGAGGGAAAAAGACCAAAAGTGAGAAAAAGAGGCATGGCGACCGCTGCACAACAACTAAGCCTGTTTAAGGCTTATACCAGACCGCAACATACCCCCGAGATCACCAGAGCGGGGCTCCTTCCATCTAGCTCGTTTAGAGGCTGTACAGGTAAGGACTTCCACCCAGGAGAGGCTAGAACCTGGCTGGGGCGAATTCGGTAAGGGGGTGCTTCTGATATGTTCAGTCCTTCAGGTGAGGAAAAATAAGAGAATACTGGGCAGGGGCCATCTCTACAACTTATAGCTATGTAGTCCTATCAGGTTGTGGGGGCGGAGTCACAACCCAAAGTGTATGCTGCCATGATGCGACAGGAAATTGAATTTGAGGTGAGACACATAAGTGTCATCCAGTGGGCCGCTGAGCATTCTGGGACTTGGCATGCTAATGAGACAGGGACGATGCCTAAGTGGGCATTGTTTACCCACTGAATAGTGTTAGCATTTGAAAGAACTAAGAAGAATCTAAAGGGACAGGGCCCTAAATGTCAGATGGTTCCTCCCACAGCAGTCAAGAAAGGCCATTGGGAGCGTATGTGTTTGAACAGCTATGCTGCTAAAATAGTCCTAGGTGGAAGTATTTGGACCCTTTGTTGAAAGTTTGCTAGATAACATGCCTGAACTGGAGCCCAGGTAAGATGCCATAGACTAAGGGTTGTTGAGAAACAGTTGGTCAAGCAACCACCTTCAGCCACCATTATTTCTGGCAGATTCCAGGAGCCTGGAAAGGCGGGAGTTAGTACATTTCATTTCTCGAAGCCTGGGAGAATTCCCGGCAGATGTGCGTAAAGACTGCCTTATCGGCAGCTCAAGGGCCTCATAGGTAGGTGTAAGGCACCGCCCAAACAGGAACTTGAACCCTGGACCCTCAGATTAAAAGTCTGATGCTCTACCGACTGAGCTATCCGGGCTCTGAAAGCTCTTTCTGCATAGCTGTCCAAGCTGCTTGAATCTTGACATCTATGGTGGAAAAAGACCATTCAGCCAAGGGGACCGGGTGCCTGAAAGCACAAGTATTTGGCTTGCCCAGGCTGGCCAATCGTCCTCACCCGTTTAATTTTCTAGGACAGGTTGAAGATAAAAGGGAGAATCTAACCTGTAATCATGCAGAAAGGGTCCAGTCCAGTACAGGTGGAGAACGCCTAAAATTTCTGTCTTAGTTTTACCTACAGGTCAATGGTCTTTCACCGGAAACAAGGGCCTAGCAAAAAGACACCACCCGAAAGGCCTCCTTAACCCTGGACCAACACGCTTCCAGTTATCTTAATCAGTGACTGGGTTACAAATAAAGACAGTTCACCTTTAGCCTCATGTTGCCAGGTCCAGCATTAGAAACCCAGGCAAAAAAATGAGGTAGAGTCCACTCTGGATTACAGGCAAGTGAAGATCGAGCGGCGCGTGCCAATCACAGATTGTTCTACCCAGGCTGCGTGATGACACAAAAGCTCTCTATGGTGTCACTGGGCCCGTGACACACTTCCTCAACTCTAACGCATCTCAGTCTGCATGTAAGAAGCCGTCACTAATCTGCTGTTTAAAACACATTGCTCAGTCTCCTCAGAGACTCTCAAAAATTGCCAGTGCTGACTGTATTTCAAATCATCATGGCGGGGTATTGGGAAAAGTTTTCAATTAGCAATAATCACGCCTCAGGTAAACCTCATTAGCTATGATACTGCCACTGCGCAAAGCTAACCAAATCAGTGCCTGCCAACATCTGCCCTTCCTTGGAGGAGAAATTGACTTTGAGGTGAGACACATAAGTGTCATCCAGTGGGCCGCTGAGCATTCTGGGACTTGGCATGCTAATGAGACAGGGACGATGCCTAAGTGGGCATTGTTTACCCACTGAATAGTGTTAGCATTTGAAAGAACTAAGGAGAATCTAAAGGGACAGGGCCCTAAATGTCAGATGGTTCCTCCCACAGCAGTCAAGAAAGGCCATTGGGAGCGTATGTGTTTGAACAGCTATGCTGCTAAAATAGTCCTAGGTGGAAGTATTTGGACCCTTTGTTGAAAGTTTGCTAGATAACATGCCTGAACTGGAGCCCAGGTAAGATGCCATAGACTAAGGGTTGTTGAGAAACAGTTGGTCAAGCAACCACCTTCAGCCACCATTATTTCTGGCAGATTAAAGGAGCCTGGAAAGGCGGGAGTTAGTACATTTCATTTCTCGGAGCCTGTGAGAATTCCCGGCAGATGTGCATAAAGACTGCCTTATCGGCAGCTCAAGGGCCTCATAGGTAGGTGTAAGGCACGAACAGGGACTTGAACCCTGGACCCTCAGATTAAAAGTCTGATGCTCTACCGACTGAGCTATCCGGGCTCTGAAAGCTCTTTCTCCATAGCTGTCCAAGCTGCTTGAATCTTGACATCTATGGTGGAAAAAGACCATTCAGCCAAGGGGACCGGGTGCCTGAAAGCACAAGTATTTGGCTTGCCCAGGCTGGCCAATCGTCCTCTCCCGTTTAATTTTCTAGGACAGGTTGAAGATAAAAGGGAGAATCTAACCTGTAATCATGCAGAAAGGGTCCAGTCCAGTACAGGTGGAGAACGCCTAAAATTTCTGCCTTAGTTTTACCTACAGGTCAATGGTCTTTCACCGGAAACAAGGGCCTAGCATAAAGACACCACCCAAAAGGCCTCCTTAACCCTGGACCAACACGCTTCCAGTTATCTTAATCAGTGACTGGGTTACAAATAAAGACAGTTCACCTTTAGCCTCATGTTGCCAGGTCCAGCATTAGAAACCCAGGCAAAAAAATGAGGTAGAGTCCACTCTGGATTACAGGCAAGTGAAGATCGAGCGGCGCGTGCCAATCACAGATTGTTCTACCCAGGCTGCGTGATGACACAAAAGCTCTCTATGGTGTCACTGGGCCCGTGACACACTTCCTCAACTCTAACGCATCTCAGTCTGCATGTAAGAAGCCGTCACTAATCTGCTGTTTAAAACACATTGCTCAGTCTCCTCAGAGACTCTCAAAAATTGCCAGTGCTGACTGTATTTCAAGTCATCATGGCGGGGTATTGGGAAAAGTTTTCAATTAGCAATAATCACGCCTCGGGTAAACCTCATTAGCTATGATACTGCCACTGCGCAAAGCTAACCAATTCAGTGCCTGCCAACATCTGCCCTTCCTTGGAGGAGAAATTGACTTTGAGGTGAGACACATAAGTGTCATCCAGTGGGCCGCTGAGCATTCTGGGACTTGGCATGCTAATGAGACAGGGACGATGCCTAAGTGGGCATTGTTTACCCACTGAATAGTGTTAGCATTTGAAAGAACTAAGGAGAATCTAAAGGGACAGGGCCCTAAATGTCAGATGGTTCCTCCCACAGCAGTCAAGAAAGGCCATTGGGAGCGTATGTGTTTGAACAGCTATGCTGCTAAAATAGTCCTAGGTGGAAGTATTTGGACCCTTTGTTGAAAGTTTGCTAGATAACATGCCTGAACTGGAGCCCAGGTAAGATGCCATAGACTAAGGGTTGTTGAGAAACAGTTGGTCAAGCAACCACCTTCAGCCACCATTATTTCTGGCAGATTAAAGGAGCCTGGAAAGGCGGGAGTTAGTACATTTCATTTCTCGGAGCCTGTGAGAATTCCCGGCAGGTGTGCATAAAGACTGCCTTATCAGCAGCTCAAGGGCCTCATAGGTAGGTGTAAGGCACCGCCCAAACAGGGACTTGAACCCTGGACCCTCAGATTAAAAGTCTGATGCTCTACCGACTGAGCTATCCGGGCTCTGAAAGCTCTTTCTCCATAGCTGTCCAAGCTGCTTGAATCTTGACATCTATGGTGGAAAAAGACCATTCAGCCAAGGGGACCGGGTGCCTGAAAGCACAAGTATTTGGCTTGCCCAGGCTGGCCAATCGTCCTCTCCCGTTTAATTTTCTAGGACAGGTTGAAGATAAAAGGGAGAATCTAACCTGGGTCCAGTCCAGTACAGGTGGAGAACGCCTAAAATTTCTGCCTTAGTTTTACCTACAGGTCAATGGTCTTTCACCGGAAACAAGGGCCTAGCATAAAGACACCACCCGAAAGGCCTCCTTAACCCTGGACCAACACGCTTCCAGTTATCTTAATCAGTGACTGGGTTACAAATAAAGACAGTTCACCTTTAGCCTCATGTTGCCAGGTCCAGCATTAGAAACCCAGGCAAAAAAATGAGGTAGAGTCCACTCTGGATCACAGGCAAGTGAAGATCGAGCGGCGCGTGCCAATCACAGATTGTTCTACCCAGGCTGCGTGATGACTAGGGATGAGCTTCGTGTTCGAGTCGAACCCATGTTCGACTCGAACATCGGCTGTTCGACCGTCCGTCGAATTGCGAACGATATGGGCCGTTCGCGCCAAATTCGTGTGGCGCGTCACGGCCCATAATTCACTGCGGCATCGCAGTGCATTGCTGGCTGATGATTGGCCAAGCATGCACTATGACCCGCATGCTTGGCCAATCACAGCGCCGTCAGTAGAGAGAGCTGTAATTGGCCAAAGCCAGGGTGGCTTTGGCCAATTATGGCTCAGGGGATTTAGTACACACCCCACACTATATAAGGCCGCCTGCACGGCGGCCCTGTGTAGTGTGTGTTCCGGTGTGCTGAGCGATAGAGAGAGAGAGAGACAGTGTCATTTGATTTGAGTTAGATAGATTAGGCAGAACAGTCAGTCAGTTAGCTGCACTTACAGTGTATTGTGTATATATATGCATCCCAGGTGTTGCATATATATATATACACTGTATTCAGTTTAGCTAGATCCGTTCCTGTTATCTTCTATCTAGACTATTTACATTCAGTGCAGTGTGTCCTGCTCACAGTGTTCAGCTAGATCCGTTCCTGCTATTTACATTCAGTACAGTGCTTCCTGCTCACAGTGTTCAGCTAGATCCGTTCCTGCTATTTACATTCAGTGCAGTGCGTGCTGCTCACAGTGTTCAGCTAGATCCGTTCCTGCTATTTACATTCAGTGCAGTGCGTCCTGCTCACAGTGTTCAGCTAGATCCGTTCCTGCTATTTACATTCAGTGCAGTGCGTCCTGCTCACAGTGTTCAGCTAGATCCGTTCCTGGTATTTACATTTAGTGCAGTGCGTCCTGCTCACAGTGTTCAGCTAGATCCGTTCCTGCTATTTACATTCAGTGCAGTGCGTCCTGCTCACAGTGTTCAGCTAGATCCGTTCCTGCTATTTACATTCAGTGCAGTGCGTGCTGCTCACAGTGTTCAGCTAGATCCGTTCCTGCTATTTACATTCAGTGCAGTGCGTCCTGCTCACAGTGTTCAGCTAGATCCGTTCGTGCTATTTACATTCAGTGCAGTGCGTCCTGCTCACAGTGTTTAGCTACATCCGTTCCTGCTGTTTACATTCAGTGCAGTGCGTCCTGCTCACAGTGTTCAGCTAGATCCGTTCCTGCTATTTACATTCAGTGCAGTGCGTCCTGCTCACAGTGTTCAGCTAGATCCGTTCCTGCTATTTACATTCAGTGCAGTGCGTCCTGCTCACAGTGTTCAGCTAGATCCGTTCCTGCTATATACATTTAGTGCAGTACGTCCTGCTCACAGTGTTCAGCTAGATCCGTTCCTGTTATCTTCCTACTGACAGGCAGGCTTGTCTGGTTACAGTATATAAAGCTACCTGAAGAAAATTACAGGTGTTCTTTTTGATCCTATTAGTACCACGGTCAGGCAGCTAGACTATTTACATTTAGTACAGTGTGTCCTGCTCACAGTGTTCAGCTAGATCCGTTCCTGTTATTTACATTCAGTGCAGTGCGTCCTGCTCACAGTGTTCAGCTAGATCCGTTCCTGCTATTTACATTCAGTGCAGTGCGTCCTGCTCACAGTGTTCAGCTAGATCCGTTCCTGCTATTTACATTCAGTGCAGTGCGTCCTGCTCACAGTGTTCAGCTAGATCCGTTCCTGCTATTTACATTCAGTGCAGTGCGTGCTGCTCACAGTGTTCAGCTAGATCCGTTCCTGCTATTTACATTCAGTGCAGTGCGTCCTGCTCACAGTGTTCAGCTAGATCCGTTCCTGCTATTTACATTCAGTGCAGTGCGTCCTGCTCACAGTGTTTAGCTACATCCGTTCCTGCTGTTTACATTCAGTGCAGTGCGTCCTGCTCACAGTGTTCAGCTAGATCCGTTCCTGCTATTTACATTCAGTGCAGTGCGTCCTGCTCACAGTGTTCAGCTAGATCCGTTCCTGTTATTTACATTCAGTGCAGTGCGTCCTGCTCACAGTGTTCAGCTAGATCCGTTCCTGCTATTTACATTCAGTGCAGTGCGTCCTGCTCACAGTGTTCAGCTAGATCCGTTCCTGCTATTTACATTCAGTGCAGTGCGTCCTGCTCACAGTGTTCAGCTAGATCCGTTCCTGCTATTTACATTCAGTGCAGTGCGTGCTGCTCACAGTGTTCAGCTAGATCCGTTCCTGCTATTTACATTCAGTGCAGTGCGTCCTGCTCACAGTGTTCAGCTAGATCCGTTCCTGCTATTTACATTCAGTGCAGTGCGTCCTGCTCACAGTGTTTAGCTACATCCGTTCCTGCTGTTTACATTCAGTGCAGTGCGTCCTGCTCACAGTGTTCAGCTAGATCCGTTCCTGCTATTTACATTCAGTGCAGTGCGTCCTGCTCACAGTGTTCAGCTAGATCCGTTCCTGCTATTTACATTCAGTGCAGTGCGTGCTGCTCACAGTGTTCAGCTAGATCCGTTCCTGCTATTTACATTCAGTGCAGTGCGTCCTGCTCACAGTGTTCAGCTAGATCCGTTCCTGCTATTTACATTCAGTGCAGTGCGTCCTGCTCACAGTGTTTAGCTACATCCGTTCCTGCTGTTTACATTCAGTGCAGTGCGTCCTGCTCACAGTGTTCAGCTAGATCCGTTCCTGCTATTTACATTCAGTGCAGTGCGTCCTGCTCACAGTGTTCAGCTAGATCCGTTCCTGCTATTTACATTCAGTGCAGTGCGTGCTGCTCACAGTGTTCAGCTAGATCCGTTCCTGCTATTTACATTCAGTGCAGTGCGTCCTGCTCACAGTGTTCAGCTAGATCCGTTCCTGCTATTTACATTCAGTGCAGTGCGTCCTGCTCACAGTGTTTAGCTACATCCGTTCCTGCTGTTTACATTCAGTGCAGTGCGTCCTGCTCACAGTGTTCAGCTAGATCCGTTCCTGCTATTTACATTCAGTGCAGTGCGTCCTGCTCACAGTGTTCAGCTAGATCCGTTCCTGCTATATACATTTAGTGCAGTACGTCCTGCTCACAGTGTTCAGCTAGATCCGTTCCTGTTATCTTCCTACTGACAGGCAGGCTTGTCTGGTTACAGTATATAAAGCTACCTGAAGAAAATTACAGGTGTTCTATCCCAGCTTAGTGCAGCTACAGGCCATTAGTATGTCTGGAAGGCCAAGAAGGAGAGGCAGACAGTCACAAGCCAATAAGAGAGGGCAAGCAGGCTCTGTGTCTAGTGCTGGTCGTGGAGACGGTGCATCCTCATCAGCACGTGGCCATGGGACACGCTTGGCCTTTTTTTCGGCAGCTGGCCGTGTTGAGCCGCAACATGCGGAAGACTTGGTCGAGTGGATGACCAAGCCGTCCTCATCCTCCTCATCCTCTCTCACCCATGCCCAGGGTGCTTTGTCTGGCAAAGCAGCGGCCTCTTCCCTCAGCTCAATGTCATCAGTGACTCCTTCCCTAGCTCCACCATGTCCTCATGAGGATTCCCTCGAACTGTTTGACCACAGTGTTGGGTACATGCTCCAGGAGGATGCCCAGCGTTTGGAAGGCTCTGATGATGATACTGAGCTCAATGAAGGCAGTAACATGAGCACGGACAGAGGGGGTGCCCAAGAAGGACAGCAATCTGGCAGTCATGCTCCCCCTGCTGCAGCATACTGCCAGGTTTGCTCCAGTGATGAGGAGGGAGGGGATGATGAGGTCACTGACTCAACGTGGGTGCCTGATAGGAGAGAGGAGGAGGAGGAGGAGGAGGAGGAGGAGGAGGTGGCACATCACCAACTAGGCAGGATGCCCTCCAGGGGCCAGCCTAAGGGCAGCACATTGACTGCATCACACCCCAAAGCTCCACATGTGCAGGGCGCTGCAGTCTCTGCGCGTTATTCAAAAAGTTCTTTGGTGTGGGCCTTTTTTGAGACGAGTGCATCAGATCGCACCGCTGCTATTTGCAATATATGTCTCAAGCGTATCTCGCGTGGCCAAAACATCTCCCGCTTGGGTACCACATGCTTGACCAGACATATGTTGACCTGCCATGCAGTTCGTTGGCAAGCGTATCTAAAAGACCCACACCAAAGAACAAAGACGATCTCTCCTTGCTCCTCATCAGCTGAGATTTCCAACCCCACTAGACCTTCAGTCCTCTCTGCGACCTGCAGTGAGAGGAATGAAGGTGTAGAATTAGGTGTGTCACAGCCAAGTACTTATGGGCAATCTGCTTTTGGTACACCGACGTCAGATTGTACCAGGCAAATTTCCCTGCCCCAGCTGCTGCACCGCCGAAAGAAGTTTGCTCCCAGCCATCCACATGCCCAGCGGTTGAATGCTAGCTTGGCAAAATTGCTAGCACTTCAACTGCTGCCTTTTCAGTTGGTAGACTCTGCCCCCTTCCGTGAGTTTGTGGAATGTGCGGTTCCTCAGTGGCAGGTACCCAAACGCCACTTTTTCTCACGGAAGGCGATTCCGGCTCTCTACCGGCATGTGGAAGGCAATGTCCATGCCTCGCTGGACAGGGCGGTCAGCGGTAAGGTGCATATTACCGCTGACTCATGGTCCAGCAGGCATGGACAGGGACGTTACTTAAGTTTCACGGCGCATTGGGTGACTCTGCTGGCAGCTGGGAAGGATGCAGGACAAGGTGCAGTAGTGTTGGAGGTTGTTCCACCACCACGCCTCCAAAATGCTGATTGTGACACACCTCTCTCCTCCACCCCCTCCTCTTCTTCTTCCTCCATGGCCTCTTCCTCGGAACCAGCGGTGCTCCGTAGGCGTTCAAGGGGCTACGCAAGTACGCAGGCCAAAAGATGCCATGCGGTGCTTGAGCTGGTGTGCTTGGGGGACAGGAGCCACACTGGGGCAGAGGTTCTGTCAGCTCTGCAGGGGCAGGTTCAGAGGTGGTTGACGCCACGCCAACTTAAGGCAGGAATGGTGGTTTGCGACAATGGCACCAACCTCCTCTCTGCCCTCCGACAGGGACAACTGACCCATGTGCCCTGTTTGGCTCACGTCCTTAACTTGGTGGTGCAGCGGTTCTTGGGCAGGTACCCGGGCTTACAGGATGTCCTGAGGCAGGCCAGGAAAGTCTGTGTGCATTTCCGCCGGTCATATAATGCCAGTGCTCGGCTGACGGACCTCCAAAAGGAGTTTAACCTGCCCAAGAACCGCCTAATCTGTGACATGCCCACCAGGTGGAACTCGACGTTGGCCATGCTGCAGCGGCTGCACATGCAGCAGAGGGCCATCAATGAGTACCTGTGCGACTATGGCACCAGGACAGGGTCAGGGGACCTTGGTTTTTTTTCCCCACGCCAGTGGGCCATGATCAGGGATGCATGCACTGTCCTGTCACCATTCGAGGAGGCCACGAGGATGGTGAGCACTGACAGTGCATGCATCAGTGACACTGTCCCCCTTGTCCACCTGTTGGAGCACACGCTGCGTGGAATAATGGACAGGGCACTTGAGGCAGAACAGAGGCAGGAAGAGGAGGACTTCCTTAGCTCTCAAGGCCCCCTTTATCCAGACAGTGTTCCTGCGTGCCCGCCGATCACACAGGAAGAGGACGAGGAGGAGGAGGAGGAGGAGGAGGAGGAGGAAGATTGTGTCAGTATGGAGGTGGAGCCTGGCACTCAGCATCAGCAGTCTTTAAGGGATCAGTCCCAAGGAACACATGGACTTGTACGTGGCTGGGAGGAGGTGGCTGCGGACGTTGTTGTCCTTAGTGACCCAGAGGACTCCGGACCGAATGCCTCAGCAAACCTACGCTGCATGGCCTCCCTGATCCTGCAAAGCCTGCGTAAGGATCCTCGTATTCGTGGTATCAAGGAGAAGGACCAATACTGGCTGGCAACCCTCCTTGATCCACGTTACAAGGGTAAGGTTGCGGACCTTATCTTGCCATCGCAGAGGGAGCAGAGGATGAAACATCTTCGGGAGGCCTTGCAGAAAGGTCTGTGCAACGCGTTCCCAGAGACTGGGAGGTTACAAACTCCTGTTTCTGGACAACGTGTTGCTGAGGCTTCGGTCAGTCAAAGAAGGAGCGGTGGAGAAGGTGGCCGTCTGACCGATGCGTTCAGACAATTTTTTGGTCCGCAGCCCCAAGGTATGATCGGTTCCAGCAACCATCGCCAGCGTCTGTTTTACATGGTGCAGGAATACCTAGGGGCAAGATCAGACTTGGACACCTTTCCCACCGAAAATCCTCTGGGTTACTGGGTCTTGAGGATGGATCACTGGCCAGAGCTTGCACAGTATGCAATTGAGCTACTGGCCTGTCCTGCATCCAGCGTTCTTTCGGAACGCACATTCAGTGCTGCTGGAGGCGTGGTAACCGATCACAGGGTGCGTCTGTCCACCGACTCGGTCGATCGGCTGACCTTCATAAAAATGAATCAGTCTTGGATCACCACCAGCTACCAAGCACCTGATGCAGATGTAACCGAATAATTTTTTTTGAAATCTCAGATCCCTTCAAAGACTGCCTATGCTGATGCTGAGTGACTATCCCTGAGTAATTATCCTCTTCCTCCTCAATCATCACGCTGATAGCTTGTAAGAACATTTTTGGTTCTGGGCGCCACCACCAGTGCCTAAGGCACAATTTTTCAGCCCCTGTTTAACAGGGGCGTGTAATTACAATTTTTGATGTAATACTTTGCAGCAGGGCTCGTTCCTGCATTCCAACTAGAGTGTCTGTGAGGGGTTGCAGTGTTGTGGCACCAGCACCAGTGCCTAAGACCCAATTTTTCAGCCCCTGTCTAACAGGGGCGTGTAATTACAATTTTTGATGCAATACTTTGCAGCAGGGCTTGTTCCTGCGTTTCAACTAGAGTGTCTGTGAGGGGTTGCAGTGTTGTGGCACCAGCACCAGTGCCTAAGACCCAATTTTTCTGCCCCTGTCTAACAGGGGCGTGTAATTACAATTTTTGATGCAATACTTTGCAGCAGGGCTCATTCCTGCGTTCCAACTAGAGTGTCTGTGAGGGGTTGCAGTGTTGTGGCACCAGCACCAGTGCCTAAGACCCAATTTTTCAGCCCCTGTCTAACAGGGGCGTGTAATTACAATTTTTGATGCAATACTTTGCAGCAGGGCTTGTTCCTGCGTTTCAACTAGAGTGTCTGTGAGGGGTTGCAGTGTTGTGGCACCAGCACCAGTGCCTAAGACCCAATTTTTCTGCCCCTGTCTAACAGGGGCGTGTAATTACAATTTTTGATGCAATACTTTGCAGCAGGGCTCGTTCCTGCGTTCCAACTAGAGTGTCTGTGAGGGGTTGCAGTGTTGTGGCACCAGCACCAGTGCCTAAGGCCTAATTTTTCAGCTCCTGTTCAACAGGGGCATGTAATTACAATTCTTGATCTAATATTTCACAGCAGGGCCCTGTGAGGGCTTACAGTGTTTTGGCCACAGCAACACCTAAGGCCCAAATTTCTGCTGAGTATATAGGGCAGGACCCTACTTTCAAACATCTAACTTACAAACGACTCCTACTTGCAAACGGAAGGAGACAACAGGAAGTGAGATGAAATCTACCCCTAAGGAAGGGAAATTCTCTCCTGTAAGAGTTAATATGGGAAAACAATTTTTCCTTTCCACTGATGCTTTCCAATCCTTGTTCCACAAAAAAACACAAATTTTCAAAAAACATTTTTCATTGGGACAAAAAAGTGAGGTGAAATCTTCTGAAGAGGAGGAAAGACGCAAAACAAATGTCACAGGGGTGATAACCCTTCCCTATGTTTTCCAAAAAGCTTAGAAAAGATTTTTTGGCTGGAGCTAAACACATTAAAAATGTTCAAAATTACAAACAGATTCTACTTAACAACAAACCTACAGTCCCTGTCTTGTTTGCACCGCCTGTATACTGCTGTTCAGAGTATATAGGGACCTTTCCTTATTTTAATTTGGGTGCGGGGTTCCCCTTAATATCCATACAAGACCCAAAGGGCCTGGTAATGGACTGGGGGGTACCCATGCCGTTTGTCTCACTGATTTTCATCCATATTGCCATGACCCGACATGACATTAAACCCGCAAGCAGTTTTAAATGAGATTTTTTCCTTTAAAAATGACATTTGGTGCAGGGACTGTTCTAAACATGGGAAACACGCGTCACTTTACAGGCATACTATAGACACCCCCCAGGTACGATATTTAAAGGAATATTTCACTTTTTTTTTTTTTACTTTAAGCATCATTAAAATCACTGCTCCCGAAAAAACGGCCGTTTTTAAAAGTTTTTTTTGCATTGATACATGTCCCCTGGGGTAGGACCCGGGTCCCCAAACCCTTTTTAGGACAATACCATGCAAATTAGCCTTTAAAATGAGCACTTTTGATTTCGAACGTTCGAGTCCCATAGACGTCAATGGGGTTCTAACGTTCGTGCGAACTTGCGGTCCGTTCGCGGGTTCTGGTGCGAACCGAACCGGGGGGTGTTCGGCTCATCCCTAGTGATGACACAAAAGCTCTCTATGGTGTCACTGGGCCCGTGACACACTTCCTCAACTCTAACGCATCTCAGTCTGCATGTAAGAAGCCGTCACTAATCTGCTGTTTAAAACACATTGCTCAGTCTCCTCAGAGACTCTCAAAAATTGCCAGTGCTGACTGTATTTCAAGTCATCATGGCGGGGTATTGGGAAAAGTTTTCAATTAGCAATAATCACGCCTCGGGTAAACCTCATTAGCTATGATACTGCCACTGCGCAAAGCTAACCAATTCAGTGCCTGCCAACATCTGCCCTTCCTTGGAGGAGAAATTGACTTTGAGGTGAGACACATAAGTGTCATCCAGTGGGCCGCTGAGCATTCTGGGACTTGGCATGCTAATGAGACAGGGACGATGCCTAAGTGGGCATTGTTTACCCACTGAATAGTGTTAGCATTTGAAAGAACTAAGGAGAATCTAAAGGGACAGGGCCCTAAATGTCAGATGGTTCCTCCCACAGCAGTCAAGAAAGGCCATTGGGAGCGTATGTGTTTGAACAGCTATGCTGCTAAAATAGTCCTAGGTGGAAGTATTTGGACCCTTTGTTGAAAGTTTGCTAGATAACATGCCTGAACTGGAGCCCAGGTAAGATGCCATAGACTAAGGGTTGTTGAGAAACAGTTGGTCAAGCAACCACCTTCAGCCACCATTATTTCTGGCAGATTAAAGGAGCCTGGAAAGGCGGGAGTTAGTACATTTCATTTCTCGGAGCCTGTGAGAATTCCCGGCAGGTGTGCATAAAGACTGCCTTATCAGCAGCTCAAGGGCCTCATAGGTAGGTGTAAGGCACCGCCCGAACAGGGACTTGAACCCTGGACCCTCAGATTAAAAGTCTGATGCTCTACCGACTGAGCTATCCGGGCTCTGAAAGCTCTTTCTCCATAGCTGTCCAAGCTGCTTGAATCTTGACATCTATGGTGGAAAAAGACCATTCAGCCAAGGGGACCGGGTGCCTGAAAGCACAAGTATTTGGCTTGCCCAGGCTGGCCAATCGTCCTCTCCCGTTTAATTTTCTAGGACAGGTTGAAGATAAAAGGGAGAATCTAACCTGTAATCATGCAGAAAGGGTCCAGTCCAGTACAGGTGGAGAACGCCTAAAATTTCTGCCTTAGTTTTACCTACAGGTCAATGGTCTTTCACCGGAAACAAGGGCCTAGCATAAAGACACCACCCGAAAGGCCTCCTTAACCCTGGACCAACACGCTTCCAGTTATCTTAATCAGTGACTGGGTTACAAATAAAGACAGTTCACCTTTAGCCTCATGTTGCCAGGTCCAGCATTAGAAACCCAGGCAAAAAAATGAGGTAGAGTCCACTCTGGATCACAGGCAAGTGAAGATCGAGCGGCGCGTGCCAATCACAGATTGTTCTACCCAGGCTGCGTGATGACACAAAAGCTCTCTATGGTGTCACTGGGCCCGTGACACACTTCCTCAACTCTAACGCATCTCAGTCTGCATGTAAGAAGCCGTCACTAATCTGCTGTTTAAAACACATTGCTCAGTCTCCTCAGAGACTCTCAAAAATTGCCAGTGCTGACTGTATTTCAAGTCATCATGGCGGGGTATTGGGAAAAGTTTTCAATTAGCAATAATCACGCCTCGGGTAAACCTCATTAGCTATGATACTGCCACTGCGCAAAGCTAACCAATTCAGTGCCTGCCAACATCTGCCC
Organism: Lithobates clamitans; assembly: GCA_037952925.1. Taxonomy (NCBI): domain Eukaryota; kingdom Metazoa; phylum Chordata; class Amphibia; order Anura; family Ranidae; genus Lithobates; species Lithobates clamitans. The sequence continues at coordinate 2,075,356 of JBBGZY010001301.1, forward strand.
TTCCTTGGAGGAGAAATTGACTTTGAGGTGAGACACATAAGTGTCATCCAGTGGGCCGCTGAGCATTCTGGGACTTGGCATGCTAATGAGACAGGGACGATGCCTAAGTGGGCATTGTTTACCCACTGAATAGTGTTAGCATTTGAAAGAACTAAGGAGAATCTAAAGGGACAGGGCCCTAAATGTCAGATGGTTCCTCCCACAGCAGTCAAGAAAGGCCATTGGGAGCGTATGTGTTTGAACAGCTATGCTGCTAAAATAGTCCTAGGTGGAAGTATTTGGACCCTTTGTTGAAAGTTTGCTAGATAACATGCCTGAACTGGAGCCCAGGTAAGTTGCCATAGACTAAGGGTTGTTGAGAAACAGTTGGTCAAGCAACCACCTTCAGCCACCATTATTTCTGGCAGATTAAAGGAGCCTGGAAAGGCGGGAGTTAGTACATTTCATTTCTCGGAGCCTGTGAGAATTCCCGGCAGATGTGCATAAAGACTGCCTTATCGGCAGCTCAAGGGCCTCATAGGTAGGTGTAAGGCACCGCCCGAACAGGGACTTGAACCCTGGACCCTCAGATTAAAAGTCTGATGCTCTACCGACTGAGCTATCCGGGCTCTGAAAGCTCTTTCTCCATAGCTGTTCAAGCTGCTTGAATCTTGACATCTATGGTGGAAAAAGACCATTCAGCCAAGGGGACCGGGTGCCTGAAAGCACAAGTATTTGGCTTGCCCAGGCTGGCCAATCGTCCTCTCCCGTTTAATTTTCTAGGACAGGTTGAAGATAAAAGGGAGAATCTAACCTGTAATCATGCAGAAAGGGTCCAGTCCACTACAGGTGGAGAACGCCTAAAATTTCTGCCTTAGTTTTACCTACAGGTCAATGGTCTTTCACCGGAAACAAGGGCCTAGCATAAAGACACAACCCGAAAGGCCTCCTTAACCCTGGACCAACACGCTTCCAGTTATCTTAATCAGTGACTGGGTTACAAATAAAGACAGTTCACCTTTAGCCTCATGTTGCCAGGTCCAGCATTAGAAACCCAGGCAAAAAAATGAGGTAGAGTCCACTCTGGATTACAGGCAAGTGAAGATCGAGCGGCGCGTGCCAATCACAGATTGTTCTACCCAGGCTGCGTGATGACACAAAAGCTCTCTATGGTGTCACTGGGCCCGTGACACACTTCCTCAACTCTAACGCATCTCAGTCTGCATGTAAGAAGCCGTCACTAATCTGCTGTTTAAAACACATTGCTCAGTCTCCTCAGAGACTCTCAAAAATTGCCAGTGCTGACTGTATTTCAAGTCATCATGGCGGGGTATTGGGAAAAGTTTTCAATTAGTAATAATCACTCTATCGAAAAGCCAGTGGCGTGCAAAACACACCTCAAAAACTTCCACCCGGTGCCAAAAAAAAGTGCCCACACATAGAGAGTGAAACACAAAAACGTGCAACGGGTGTACAGAGTCCTCCACTAGGGAAGGACCTTACCCTGATCCCCCGGGGCGTTAGGCTCCAGACAGGGACTGAGGTACTCAGACAAAGGGTCCATCCGGCCGAAACCAGGCGGACCCCCACAACTGGAAGGACTGCCGAAGCAGACCAACCCAAGTACAGTGGGGCTCTCCCGAAGAGAGACCCCTCAAAGGAGAGGGCGAACCAAGCCAAAAGGCCTTTGTCCACCCCCTCCCAAGACTTTCAGAGTAGGCCCGAGGACCCACACCCTACTCGCCACACAGTGACAAACGTGTATACAAAACAACCAAAAAAAGACAAAAAGGTGACAAACAGGGGTAAAAGAAAGAGTGGGGAAGATAGTGAGATGGGAGAGTGAAAGTGGCCATTGTGCTATACAATGGCCGGCCCTCCGGCCAGGCATAAAAATTTCCCCTGGTCCTGGCCAAAAGGCCCGGCCCAAGAGGCAGGTGCGAAAAACGTGTGTTGTGGTGAAGTGACCATGGTGCCATAAAATCAAGTGCTTTCACACCGTGACTATACGGCACCCCTGAACTGCCACTTCAGGGGCACATTCACCACTGGCTTTTCGAAAAAGCCCTGACCCACAGCCAAGATCACAGCAGCCCCCACCCCAGGCAGAAAGGTATGGAGTTCTGGAAGCTTGGAGAGAGCCCTTGCCATCAGGCTTCACCGTCGTCCCGTCCCTCCTACCTAATTACATTCGGGAAATACTGGCCGCTCCCCCGGTGGGAGCAAGGGGAGCCAGCGTTCTCTCCCAAATAACTGTCCAGAGCTAGAGCTTCCCCAATCCAGGCCAGAAGGCCAGGATCCCGACCCTCCGCCAAGACCGAATGGTTCTCCGTCCCCATCAGAAGGCTTCCCTTTCGGCTACAAACCGCTCCGGGTTACCTTCACTCCAGCAGGTTTTGCATAGCAACCGCAATCCCATCTCTATCTCGCCATAGATCAGGGACAGAAGCAAGCGCCACCTCCTGGAAACTGATAAGAACAAATACTAGACTCGATCTTAGCCAAAGGGCCGAGAAGCAATTAGCAATAATCACGCCTCAGTTGCACCTCATTGGCTATGATACTGCCACTGCGCAAAGCTAACCAATTCAGTGCCTGCCAACATCTGCCCTTCCTTGGAGGAGAAATTGACTTTGAGGTGAGACACATAAGTGTCATCCAGTGGGCCGCTGAGCATTCTGGGACTTGGCATGCTAATGAGACAGGGACGATGCCTAAGTGGGCATTGTTTACCCACTGAATAGTGTTAGCATTTGAAAGAACTAAGGAGAATCTAAAGGGACAGGGCCCTAAATGTCAGATGGTTCCTCCCACAGCAGTCAAGAAAGGCCATTGGGAGCGTATGTGTTTGAACAGCTATGCTGCTAAAATAGTCCTAGGTGGAAGTATTTGGACCCTTTGTTGAAAGTTTGCTAGATAACATGCCTGAACTGGAGCCCAGGTAAGTTGCCATAGACTAAGGGTTGTTGAGAAACAGTTGGTCAAGCAACCACCTTCAGCCACCATTATTTCTGGCAGATTAAAGGAGCCTGGAAAGGCGGGAGTTAGTACATTTCATTTCTCGGAGCCTGTGAGAATTCCCGGCAGATGTGCATAAAGACTGCCTTATCGGCAGCTCAAGGGCCTCATAGGTAGGTGTAAGGCACCGCCCGAACAGGGACTTGAACCCTGGACCCTCAGATTAAAAGTCTGATGCTCTACCGACTGAGCTATCCGGGCTCTGAAAGCTCTTTCTCCATAGCTGTCCAAGCTGCTTGAATCTTGACATCTATGGTGGAAAAAGACCATTCAGCCAAGGGGACCGGGTGCCTGAAAGCACAAGTATTTGGCTTGCCCAGGCTGGCCAATCGTCCTCTCCCGTTTAATTTTCTAGGACAGGTTGAAGATAAAAGGGAGAATCTAACCTGTAATCATGCAGAAAGGGTCCAGTCCAGTACAGGTGGAGAACGCCTAAAATTTCTGCCTTAGTTTTACCTACAGGTCAATGGTCTTTCACCGGAAACAAGGGCCTAGCATAAAGACACAACCCGAAAGGCCTCCTTAACCCTGGACCAACACGCTTCCAGTTATCTTAATCAGTGACTGGGTTACAAATAAAGACAGTTCACCTTTAGCCTCATGTTGCCAGGTCCAGCATTAGAAACCCAGGCAAAAAAATGAGGTAGAGTCCACTCTGGATTACAGGCAAGTGAAGATCGAGCGGCGCGTGCCAATCACAGATTGTTCTACCCAGGCTGCGTGATGACACAAAAGCTCTCTATGGTGTCACTGGGCCCGTGACACACTTCCTCAACTCTAACGCATCTCAGTCTGCATGTAAGAAGCCGTCACTAATCTGCTGTTTAAAACACATTGCTCAGTCTCCTCAGAGACTCTCAAAAATTGCCAGTGCTGACTGTATTTCAAGTCATCATGGCGGGGTATTGGGAAAAGTTTTCAATTAGCAATAATCACGCCTCGGGTAAACCTCATTAGCTATGATACTGCCACTGCGCAAAGCTAACCAATTCAGTGCCTGCCAACATCTGCCCTTCCTTGGAGGAGAAATTGACTTTGAGGTGAGACACATAAGTGTCATCCAGTGGGCCGCTGAGCATTCTGGGACTTGGCATGCTAATGAGACAGGGACGATGCCTAAGTGGGCATTGTTTACCCACTGAATAGTGTTAGCATTTGAAAGAACTAAGGAGAATCTAAAGGGACAGGGCCCTAAATGTCAGATGGTTCCTCCCACAGCAGTCAAGAAAGGCCATTGGGAGCGTATGTGTTTGAACAGCTATGCTGCTAAAATAGTCCTAGGTGGAAGTATTTGGACCCTTTGTTGAAAGTTTGCTAGATAACATGCCTGAACTGGAGCCCAGGTAAGATGCCATAGACTAAGGGTTGTTGAGAAACAGTTGGTCAAGCAACCACCTTCAGCCACCATTATTTCTGGCAGATTAAAGGAGCCTGGAAAGGCGGGAGTTAGTACATTTCATTTCTCGGAGCCTGTGAGAATTCCCGGCAGATGTGCATAAAGACTGCCTTATCGGCAGCTCAAGGGCCTCATAGGTAGGTGTAAGGCACCACCCGAACAGGGACTTGAACCCTGGACCCTCAGATTAAAAGTCTGATGCTCTACCGACTGAGCTATCCGGGCTCTGAAAGCTCTTTCTCCATAGCTGTCCAAGCTGCTTGAATCTTGACATCTATGGTGGAAAAAGACCATTCAGCCAAGGGGACCGGGTGCCTGAAAGCACAAGTATTTGGCTTGCCCAGGCTGGCCAATCGTCCTCTCCCGTTTAATTTTCTAGGACAGGTTGAAGATAAAAGGGAGAATCTAACCTGTAATCATGCAGAAAGGGTCCAGTCCAGTACAGGTGGAGAACGCCTAAAATTTCTGCCTTAGTTTTACCTACAGGTCAATGGTCTTTCACCGGAAACAAGGGCCTAGCATAAAGACACCACCCGAAAGGCCTCCTTAACCCTGGACCAACACGCTTCCAGTTATCTTAATCAGTGACTGGGTTACAAATAAAGACAGTTCACCTTTAGCCTCATGTTGCCAGGTCCAGCATTAGAAACCCAGGCAAAAAAATGAGGTAGAGTCCACTCTGGATTACAGGCAAGTGAAGATCGAGCGGCGCGTGCCAATCACAGATTGTTCTACCCAGGCTGCGTGATGACACAAAAGCTCTCTATGGTGTCACTGGGCCCGTGACACACTTCCTCAACTCTAACGCATCTCAGTCTGCATGTAAGAAGCCGTCACTAATCTACTGTTTAAAACACATTGCTCAGTCTCCTCAGAGACTCTCAAAAATTGCCAGTGCTGACTGTATTTCAAGTCATCATGGCGGGGTATTGGGAAAAGTTTTCAATTAGCAATAATCACGCCTCGGGTAAACCTCATTAGCTATGATACTGCCACTGCGCAAAGCTAACCAATTCAGTGCCTGCCAACATCTGCCCTTCCTTGGAGGAGAAATTGACTTTGAGGTGAGACACATAAGTGTCATCCAGTGGGCCGCTGAGCATTCTGGGACTTGGCATGCTAATGAGACAGGGACGATGCCTAAGTGGGCATTGTTTACCCACTGAATAGTGTTAGCATTTGAAAGAACTAAGGAGAATCTAAAGGGACAGGGCCCTAAATGTCAGATGGTTCCTCCCACAGCAGTCAAGAAAGGCCATTGGGAGCGTATGTGTTTGAACAGCTATGCTGCTAAAATAGTCCTAGGTGGAAGTATTTGGACCCTTTGTTGAAAGTTTGCTAGATAACATGCCTGAACTGGAGCCCAGGTAAGATGCCATAGACTAAGGGTTGTTGAGAAACAGTTGGTCAAGCAACCATTATTTCTGGCAGATTAAAGGAGCCTGGAAAGGCGGGAGTTAGTACATTTCATTTCTCGGAGCCTGTGAGAATTCCCGGCAGGTGTGCATAAAGACTGCCTTATCGGCAGCTCAAGAGCCTCATAGGTAGGTGTAAGGCACCGCCCGAACAGGGACTTGAACCCTGGACCCTCAGATTAAAAGTCTGATGCTCTACCGACTGAGCTATCCGGGCTCTGAAAGCTCTTTCTCCATAGCTGTCCAAGCTGCTTGAATCTTGACATCTATGGTGGAAAAAGACCATTCAGCCAAGGGGACCGGGTGCCTGAAAGCACAAGTATTTGGCTTGCCCAGGCTGGCCAATCGTCCTCTCCCGTTTAATTTTCTAGGACAGGTTGAAGATAAAAGGGAGAATCTAACCTGTAATCATGCAGAAAGGGTCCAGTCCAGTACAGGTGGAGAACGCCTAAAATTTCTGCCTTAGTTTTACCTACAGGTCAATGGTCTTTCACCGGAAACAAGGGCCTAGCATAAAGACACCACCCGAAAGGCCTCCTTAACCCTGGACCAACACGCTTCCAGTTATCTTAATCAGTGACTGGGTTACAAATAAAGACAGTTCACCTTTAGCCTCATGTTGCCAGGTCCAGCATTAGAAACCCAGGCAAAAAAATGAGGTAGAGTCCACTCTGGATTACAGGCAAGTGAAGATCGAGCGGCGCGTGCCAATCACAGATTGTTCTACCCAGGCTGCGTGATGACACAAAAGCTCTCTATGGTGTCACTGGGCCCGTGACACACTTCCTCAACTCTAACGCATCTCAGTCTGCATGTAAGAAGCCGTCACTAATCTGCTGTTTAAAACACATTGCTCAGTCTCCTCAGAGACTCTCAAAAATTGCCAGTGCTGACTGTATTTCAAGTCATCATGGCGGGGTATTGGGAAAAGTTTTCAATTAGCGATAATCACGCCTCGGGTAAACCTCATTAGCTATGATACTGCCACTGCGCAAAGCTAACCAATTCAGTGCCTGCCAACATCTGCCCTTCCTTGGAGGAGAAATTGACTTTGAGGTGAGACACATAAGTGTCATCCAGTGGGCCGCTGAGCATTCTGGGACTTGGCATGCTAATGAGACAGGGACGATGCCTAAGTGGGCATTGTTTACCCACTGAATAGTGTTAGCATTTGAAAGAACTAAGGAGAATCTAAAGGGACAGGGCCCTAAATGTCAGATGGTTCCTCCCACAGCAGTCAAGAAAGGCCATTGGGAGCGTATGTGTTTGAACAGCTATGCTGCTAAAATAGTCCTAGGTGGAAGTATTTGGACCCTTTGTTGAAAGTTTGCTAGATAACATGCCTGAACTGGAGCCCAGGTAAGATGCCATAGACTAAGGGTTGTTGAGAAACAGTTGGTCAAGCAACCACCTTCAGCCACCATTATTTCTGGCAGATTAAAGGAGCCTGGAAAGGCGGGAGTTAGTACATTTCATTTCTCGGAGCCTGTGAGAATTCCCGGCAGGTGTGCATAAAGACTGCCTTATCGGCAGCTCAAGGGCCTCATAGGTAGGTGTAAGGCACCGCACGAACAGGGACTTGAACCCTGGACCCTCAGATTAAAAGTCTGATGCTCTACCGACTGAGCTATCCGGGCTCTGAAAGCTCTTTCTCCATAGCTGTCCAAGCTGCTTGAATCTTGACATCTATGGTGGAAAAAGACCATTCAGCCAAGGGGACCGGGTGCCTGAAAGCACAAGTATTTGGCTTGCCCAGGCTGGCCAATCGTCCTCTCCCGTTTAATTTTCTAGGACAGGTTGAAGATAAAAGGGAGAATCTAACCTGTAATCATGCAGAAAGGGTCCAGTCCAGTACAGGTGGAGAACGCCTAAAATTTCTGCCTTAGTTTTACCTACAGGTCAATGGTCTTTCACCGGAAACAAGGGCCTAGCATAAAGACACCACCCGAAAGGCCTCCTTAACCCTGGACCAACACGCTTCCAGTTATCTTAATCAGTGACTGGGTTACAAATAAAGACAGTTCACCTTTAGCCTCATGTTGCCAGGTCCAGCATTAGAAACCCAGGCAAAAAAATGAGGTAGAGTCCACTCTGGATTACAGGCAAGTGAAGATCGAGCGGCGCGTGCCAATCACAGATTGTTCTACCCAGGCTGCGTGATGACACAAAAGCTCTCTATGGTGTCACTGGGCCCGTGACACACTTCCTCAACTCTAACGCATCTCAGTCTGCATGTAAGAAGCCGTCACTAATCTGCTGTTTAAAACACATTGCTCAGTCTCCTCAGAGACTCTCAAAAATTGCCAGTGCTGACTGTATTTCAAGTCATCATGGCGGGGTATTGGGAAAAGTTTTCAATTAGCAATAATCACGCCTCGGGTAAACCTCATTAGCTATGATACTGCCACTGCGCAAAGCTAACCAATTCAGTGCCTGCCAACATCTGCCCTTCCTTGGAGGAGAAATTGACTTTGAGGTGAGACACATAAGTGTCATCCAGTGGGCCGCTGAGCATTCTGGGACTTGGCATGCTAATGAGACAGGGACGATGCCTAAGTGGGCATTGTTTACCCACTGAATAGTGTTAGCATTTGAAAGAACTAAGGAGAATCTAAAGGGACAGGGCCCTAAATGTCAGATGGTTCCTCCCACAGCAGTCAAGAAAGGCCATTGGGAGCGTATGTGTTTGAACAGCTATGCTGCTAAAATAGTCCTAGGTGGAAGTATTTGGACCCTTTGTTGAAAGTTTGCTAGATAACATGCCTGAACTGGAGCCCAGGTAAGATGCCATAGACTAAGGGTTGTTGAGAAACAGTTGGTCAAGCAACCACCTTCAGCCACCATTATTTCTGGCAGATTAAAGGAGCCTGGAAAGGCGGGAGTTAGTACATTTCATTTCTCGGAGCCTGTGAGAATTCCCGGCAGGTGTGCATAAAGACTGCCTTATCAGCAGCTCAAGGGCCTCATAGGTAGGTGTAAGGCACCGCCCGAACAGGGACTTGAACCCTGGACCCTCAGATTAAAAGTCTGATGCTCTACCGACTGAGCTATCCGGGCTCTGAAAGCTCTTTCTCCATAGCTGTCCAAGCTGCTTGAATCTTGACATCTATGGTGGAAAAAGACCATTCAGCCAAGGGGACCGGGTGCCTGAAAGCACAAGTATTTGGCTTGCCCAGGCTGGCCAATCGTCCTCTCCCGTTTAATTTTCTAGGACAGGTTGAAGATAAAAGGGAGAATCTAACCTGTAATCATGCAGAAAGGGTCCAGTCCAGTACAGGTGGAGAACGCCTAAAATTTCTGCCTTAGTTTTACCTACAGGTCAATGGTCTTTCACCGGAAACAAGGGCCTAGCATAAAGACACCACCCGAAAGGCCTCCTTAACCCTGGACCAACACGCTTCCAGTTATCTTAATCAGTGACTGGGTTACAAATAAAGACAGTTCACCTTTAGCCTCATGTTGCCAGGTCCAGCATTAGAAACCCAGGCAAAAAAATGAGGTAGAGTCCACTCTGGATTACAGGCAAGTGAAGATCGAGCGGCGCGTGCCAATCACAGATTGTTCTACCCAGGCTGCGTGATGACACAAAAGCTCTCTATGGTGTCACTGGGCCCGTGACACACTTCCTCAACTCTAACGCATCTCAGTCTGCATGTAAGAAGCCGTCACTAATCTGCTGTTTAAAACACATTGCTCAGTCTCCTCAGAGACTCTCAAAAATTGCCAGTGCTGACTGTATTTCAAGTCATCATGGCGGGGTATTGGGAAAAGTTTTCAATTAGCAATAATCACGCCTCGGGTAAACCTCATTAGCTATGATACTGCCACTGCGCAAAGCTAACCAATTCAGTGCCTGCCAACATCTGCCCTTCCTTGGAGGAGAAATTGACTTTGAGGTGAGACACATAAGTGTCATCCAGTGGGCCGCTGAGCATTCTGGGACTTGGCATGCTAATGAGACAGGGACGATGCCTAAGTGGGCATTGTTTACCCACTGAATAGTGTTAGCATTTGAAAGAACTAAGGAGAATCTAAAGGGACAGGGCCCTAAATGTCAGATGGTTCCTCCCACAGCAGTCAAGAAAGGCCATTGGGAGCGTATGTGTTTGAACAGCTATGCTGCTAAAATAGTCCTAGGTGGAAGTATTTGGACCCTTTGTTGAAAGTTTGCTAGATAACATGCCTGAACTGGAGCCCAGGTAAGATGCCATAGACTAAGGGTTGTTGAGAAACAGTTGGTCAAGCAACCACCTTCAGCCACCATTATTTCTGGCAGATTAAAGGAGCCTGGAAAGGCGGGAGTTAGTACATTTCATTTCTCGGAGCCTGTGAGAATTCCCGGCAGATGTGCATAAAGACTGCCTTATCGGCAGCTTAAGGGCCTCATAGGTAGGTGTAAGGCACCGCCCGAACAGGGACTTGAACCCTGGACCCTCAGATTAAAAGTCTGATGCTCTACCGACTGAGCTATCCGGGCTCTGAAAGCTCTTTCTCCATAGCTGTCCAAGCTGCTTGAATCTTGACATCTATGGTGGAAAAAGACCATTCAGCCAAGGGGACCGGGTGCCTGAAAGCACAAGTATTTGGCTTGCCCAGGCTGGCCAATCGTCCTCTCCCGTTTAATTTTCTAGGACAGGTTGAAGATAAAAGGGAGAATCTAACCTGTAATCATGCAGAAAGGGTCCAGTCCAGTACAGGTGGAGAACGCCTAAAATTTCTGCCTTAGTTTTACCTACAGGTCAATGGTCTTTCACCGGAAACAAGGGCCTAGCATAAAGACACCACCCGAAAGGCCTCCTTAACCCTGGACCAACACGCTTCCAGTTATCTTAATCAGTGACTGGGTTACAAATAAAGACAGTTCACCTTTAGCCTCATGTTGCCAGGTCCAGCATTAGAAACCCAGGCAAAAAAATGAGGTAGAGTCCACTCTGGATTACAGGCAAGTGAAGATCGAGCGGCGCGTGCCAATCACAGATTGTTCTACCCAGGCTGCGTGATGACACAAAAGCTCTCTATGGTGTCACTGGGCCCGTGACACACTTCCTCAACTCTAACGCATCTCAGTCTGCATGTAAGAAGCCGTCACTAATCTGCTGTTTAAAACACATTGCTCAGTCTCCTCAGAGACTCTCAAAAATTGCCAGTGCTGACTGTATTTCAAGTCATCATGGCGGGGTATTGGGAAAAGTTTTCAATTAGCAATAATCACGCCTCGGGTAAACCTCATTAGCTATGATACTGCCACTGCGCAAAGCTAACCAATTCAGTGCCTGCCAACATCTGCCCTTCCTTGGAGGAGAAATTGACTTTGAGGTGAGACACATAAGTGTCATCCAGTGGGCCGCTGAGCATTCTGGGACTTGGCATGCTAATGAGACAGGGACGATGCCTAAGTGGGCATTGTTTACCCACTGAATAGTGTTAGCATTTGAAAGAACTAAGGAGAATCTAAAGGGACAGGGCCCTAAATGTCAGATGGTTTCTCCCACAGCAGTCAAGAAAGGCCATTGGGAGCGTATGTGTTTGAACAGCTATGCTGCTAAAATAGTCCTAGGTGGAAGTATTTGGACCCTTTGTTGAAAGTTTGCTAGATAACATGCCTGAACTGGAGCCCAGGTAAGATGCCATAGACTAAGGGTTGTTGAGAAACAGTTGGTCAAGCAACCACCTTCAGCCACCATTATTTCTGGCAGATTAAAGGAGCCTGGAAAGGCGGGAGTTAGTACATTTCATTTCTCGGAGCCTGTGAGAATTCCCGGCAGATGTGCATAAAGACTGCCTTATCGGCAGCTCAAGGGCCTCATAGGTAGGTGTAAGGCACCGCCCGAACAGGGACTTGAACCCTGGACCCTCAGATTAAAAGTCTGATGCTCTACCGACTGAGCTATCCGGGCTCTGAAAGCTCTTTCTCCATAGCTGTCCAAGCTGCTTGAATCTTGACATCTATGGTGGAAAAAGACCATTCAGCCAAGGGGACCGGGTGCCTGAAAGCACAAGTATTTGGCTTGCCCAGGCTGGCCAATCGTCCTCTCCCGTTTAATTTTCTAGGACAGGTTGAAGATAAAAGGGAGAATCTAACCTGTAATCATGCAGAAAGGGTCCAGTCCAGTACAGGTGGAGAACGCCTAAAATTTCTGCCTTAGTTTTACCTACAGGTCAATGGTCTTTCACCGGAAACAAGGGCCTAGCATAAAGACACAACCCGAAAGGCCTCCTTAACCCTGGACCAACACGCTTCCAGTTATCTTAATCAGTGACTGGGTTACAAATAAAGACAGTTCACCTTTAGCCTCATGTTGCCAGGTCCAGCATTAGAAACCCAGGCAAAAAAATGAGGTAGAGTCCACTCTGGATTACAGGCAAGTGAAGATCGAGCGGCGCGTGCCAATCACAGATTGTTCTACCCAGGCTGCGTGATGACACAAAAGCTCTCTATGGTGTCACTGGGCCCGTGACACACTTCCTCAACTCTAACGCATCTCAGTCTGCATGTAAGAAGCCGTCACTAATCTGCTGTTTAAAACACATTGCTCAGTCTCCTCAGAGACTCTCAAAAATTGCCAGTGCTGACTGTATTTCAAGTCATCATGGCGGGGTATTGGGAAAAGTTTTCAATTAGCAATAATCACGCCTCGGGTAAACCTCATTAGCTATGATACTGCCACTGCGCAAAGCTAACCAATTCAGTGCCTGCCAACATCTGCCCTTCCTTGGAGGAGAAATTGACTTTGAGGTGAGACACATAAGTGTCATCCAGTGGGCCGCTGAGCATTCTGGGACTTGGCATGCTAATGAGACAGGGACGATGCCTAAGTGGGCATTGTTTACCCACTGAATAGTGTTAGCATTTGAAAGAACTAAGGAGAATCTAAAGGGACAGGGCCCTAAATGTCAGATGGTTCCTCCCACAGCAGTCAAGAAAGGCCATTGGGAGCGTATGTGTTTGAACAGCTATGCTGCTAAAATAGTCCTAGGTGGAAGTATTTGGACCCTTTGTTGAAAGTTTGCTAGATAACATGCCTGAACTGGAGCCCAGGTAAGATGCCATAGACTAAGGGTTGTTGAGAAACAGTTGGTCAAGCAACCACCTTCAGCCACCATTATTTCTGGCAGATTAAAGGAGCCTGGAAAGGCGGGAGTTAGTACATTTCATTTCTCGGAGCCTGTGAGAATTCCCGGCAGGTGTGCATAAAGACTGCCTTATCGGCAGCTCAAGGGCCTCATAGGTAGGTGTAAGGCACCGCACGAACAGGGACTTGAACCCTGGACCCTCAGATTAAAAGTCTGATGCTCTACCGACCGAGCTATCCGGGCTCTGAAAGCTCTTTCTCCATAGCTGTCCAAGCTGCTTGAATCTTGACATCTATGGTGGAAAAAGACCATTCAGCCAAGGGGACCGGGTGCCTGAAAGCACAAGTATTTGGCTTGCCCAGGCTGGCCAATCGTCCTCTCCCGTTTAATTTTCTAGGACAGGTTGAAGATAAAAGGGAGAATCTAACCTGTAATCATGCAGAAAGGGTCCAGTCCAGTACAGGTGGAGAACGCCTAAAATTTCTGCCTTAGTTTTACCTACAGGTCAATGGTCTTTCACCGGAAACAAGGGCCTAGCATAAAGACACCACCCGAAAGGCCTCCTTAACCCTGGACCAACACGCTTCCAGTTATCTTAATCAGTGACTGGGTTACAAATAAAGACAGTTCACCTTTAGCCTCATGTTGCCAGGTCCAGCATTAGAAACCCAGGCAAAAAAATGAGGTAGAGTCCACTCTGGATTACAGGCAAGTGAAGATCGAGCGGCGCGTGCCAATCACAGATTGTTCTACCCAGGCTGCGTGATGACACAAAAGCTCTCTATGGTGTCACTGGGCCCGTGACACACTTCCTCAACTCTAACGCATCTCAGTCTGCATGTAAGAAGCCGTCACTAATCTGCTGTTTAAAACACATTGCTCAGTCTCCTCAGAGACTCTCAAAAATTGCCAGTGCTGACTGTATTTCAAGTCATCATGGCGGGGTATTGGGAAAAGTTTTCAATTAGCAATAATCACGCCTCGGGTAAACCTCATTAGCTATGATACTGCCACTGCGCAAAGCTAACCAATTCAGTGCCTGCCAACATCTGCCCTTCCTTGGAGGAGAAATTGACTTTGAGGTGAGACACATAAGTGTCATCCAGTGGGCCGCTGAGCATTCTGGGACTTGGCATGCTAATGAGACAGGGACGATGCCTAAGTGGGCATTGTTTACCCACTGAATAGTGTTAGCATTTGAAAGAACTAAGGAGAATCTAAAGGGACAGGGCCCTAAATGTCAGATGGTTCCTCCCACAGCAGTCAAGAAAGGCCATTGGGAGCGTATGTGTTTGAACAGCTATGCTGCTAAAATAGTCCTAGGTGGAAGTATTTGGACCCTTTGTTGAAAGTTTGCTAGATAACATGCCTGAACTGGAGCCCAGGTAAGTTGCCATAGACTAAGGGTTGTTGAGAAACAGTTGGTCAAGCAACCACCTTCAGCCACCATTATTTCTGGCAGATTAAAGGAGCCTGGAAAGGCGGGAGTTAGTACATTTCATTTCTCGGAGCCTGTGAGAATTCCCGGCAGATGTGCATAAAGACTGCCTTATCGGCAGCTCAAGGGCCTCATAGGTAGGTGTAAGGCACCGCCCGAACAGGGACTTGAACCCTGGACCCTCAGATTAAAAGTCTGATGCTCTACCGACTGAGCTATCCGGGCTCTGAAAGCTCTTTCTCCATAGCTGTTCAAGCTGCTTGAATCTTGACATCTATGGTGGAAAAAGACCATTCAGCCAAGGGGACCGGGTGCCTGAAAGCACAAGTATTTGGCTTGCCCAGGCTGGCCAATCGTCCTCTCCCGTTTAATTTTCTAGGACAGGTTGAAGATAAAAGGGAGAATCTAACCTGTAATCATGCAGAAAGGGTCCAGTCCAGTACAGGTGGAGAACGCCTAAAATTTCTGCCTTAGTTTTACCTACAGGTCAATGGTCTTTCACCGGAAACAAGGGCCTAGCATAAAGACACCACCCGAAAGGCCTCCTTAACCCTGGACCAACACGCTTCCAGTTATCTTAATCAGTGACTGGGTTACAAATAAAGACAGTTCACCTTTAGCCTCATGTTGCCAGGTCCAGCATTAGAAACCCAGGCAAAAAAATGAGGTAGAGTCCACTCTGGATTACAGGCAAGTGAAGATCGAGCGGCGCGTGCCAATCACAGATTGTTCTACCCAGGCTGCGTGATGACACAAAAGCTCTCTATGGTGTCACTGGGCCCGTGACACACTTCCTCAACTCTAACGCATCTCAGTCTGCATGTAAGAAGCCGTCACTAATCTGCTGTTTAAAACACATTGCTCAGTCTCCTCAGAGACTCTCAAAAATTGCCAGTGCTGACTGTATTTCAAGTCATCATGGCGGGGTATTGGGAAAAGTTTTCAATTAGCAATAATCACGCCTCGGGTAAACCTCATTAGCTATGATACTGCCACTGCGCAAAGCTAACCAATTCAGTGCCTGCCAACATCTGCCCTTCCTTGGAGGAGAAATTGACTTTGAGGTGAGACACATAAGTGTCATCCAGTGGGCCGCTGAGCATTCTGGGACTTGGCATGCTAATGAGACAGGGACGATGCCTAAGTGGGCATTGTTTACCCACTGAATAGTGTTAGCATTTGAAAGAACTAAGGAGAATCTAAAGGGACAGGGCCCTAAATGTCAGATGGTTCCTCCCACAGCAGTCAAGAAAGGCCATTGGGAGCGTATGTGTTTGAACAGCTATGCTGCTAAAATAGTCCTAGGTGGAAGTATTTGGACCCTTTGTTGAAAGTTTGCTAGATAACATGCCTGAACTGGAGCCCAGGTAAGATGCCATAGACTAAGGGTTGTTGAGAAACAGTTGGTCAAGCAACCACCTTCAGCCACCATTATTTCTGGCAGATTAAAGGAGCCTGGAAAGGCGGGAGTTAGTACATTTCATTTCTCGGAGCCTGTGAGAATTCCCGGCAGATGTGCATAAAGACTGCCTTATCGGCAGCTCAAGGGCCTCATAGGTAGGTGTAAGGCACCGCCCGAACAGGGACTTGAACCCTGGACCCTCAGATTAAAAGTCTGATGTTCTACCGACTGAGCTATCCGGGCTCTGAAAGCTCTTTCTCCATAGCTGTCCAAGCTGCTTGAATCTTGACATCTATGGTGGAAAAAGACCATTCAGCCAAGGGGACCGGGTGCCTGAAAGCACAAGTATTTGGCTTGCCCAGGCTGGCCAATCGTCCTCTCCCGTTTAATTTTCTAGGACAGGTTGAAGATAAAAGGGAGAATCTAACCTGTAATCATGCAGAAAGGGTCCAGTCCAGTACAGGTGGAGAACGCCTAAAATTTCTGCCTTAGTTTTACCTACAGGTCAATGGTCTTTCACCGGAAACAAGGGCCTAGCATAAAGACACAACCCGAAAGGCCTCCTTAACCCTGGACCAACACGCTTCCAGTTATCTTAATCAGTGACTGGGTTACAAATAAAGACAGTTCACCTTTAGCCTCATGTTGCCAGGTCCAGCATTAGAAACCCAGGCAAAAAAATGAGGTAGAGTCCACTCTGGATTACAGGCAAGTGAAGATCGAGCGGCGCGTGCCAATCACAGATTGTTCTACCCAGGCTGCGTGATGACACAAAAGCTCTCTATGGTGTCACTGGGCCCGTGACACACTTCCTCAACTCTAACGCATCTCAGTCTGCATGTAAGAAGCCGTCACTAATCTGCTGTTTAAAACACATTGCTCAGTCTCCTCAGAGACTCTCAAAAATTGCCAGTGCTGACTGTATTTCAAGTCATCATGGCGGGGTATTGGGAAAAGTTTTCAATTAGCAATAATCACGCCTCGGGTAAACCTCATTAGCTATGATACTGCCACTGCGCAAAGCTAACCAATTCAGTGCCTGCCAACATCTGCCCTTCCTTGGAGGAGAAATTGACTTTGAGGTGAGACACATAAGTGTCATCCAGTGGGCCGCTGAGCATTCTGGGACTTGGCATGCTAATGAGACAGGGACGATGCCTAAGTGGGCATTGTTTACCCACTGAATAGTGTTAGCATTTGAAAGAACTAAGGAGAATCTAAAGGGACAGGGCCCTAAATGTCAGATGGTTCCTCCCACAGCAGTCAAGAAAGGCCATTGGGAGCGTATGTGTTTGAACAGCTATGCTGCTAAGATAGTCCTAGGTGGAAGTATTTGGACCCTTTGTTGAAAGTTTGCTAGATAACATGCCTGAACTGGAGCCCAGGTAAGATGCCATAGACTAAGGGTTGTTGAGAAACAGTTGGTCAAGCAACCACCGTCAGCCACCATTATTTCTGGCAGATTAAAGGAGCCTGGAAAGGCGGGAGTTAGTACATTTCATTTCTCGGAGCCTGTGAGAATTCCCGGCAGATGTGCATAAAGACTGCCTTATCGGCAGCTCAAGGGCCTCATAGGTAGGTGTAAGGCAACGCCCGAACAGGGACTTGAACCCTGGACCCTCAGATTAAAAGTCTGATGCTCTACCGACTGAGCTATCCGGGCTCTGAAAGCTCTTTCTCCATAGCTGTCCAAGCTGCTTGAATCTTGACATCTATGGTGGAAAAAGACCATTCAGCCAAGGGGACCGGGTGCCTGAAAGCACAAGTATTTGGCTTGCCCAGGCTGGCCAATCGTCCTCTCCCGTTTAATTTTCTAGGACAGGTTGAAGATAAAAGGGAGAATCTAACCTGTAATCATGCAGAAAGGGTCCAGTCCAGTACAGGTGGAGAACGCCTAAAATTTCTGCCTTAGTTTTACCTACAGGTCAATGGTCTTTCACCGGAAACAAGGGCCTAGCATAAAGACACCACCCGAAAGGCCTCCTTAACCCTGGACCAACACGCTTCCAGTTATCTTAATCAGTGACTGGGTTACAAATAAAGACAGTTCACCTTTAGCCTCATGTTGCCAGGTCCAGCATTAGAAACCCAGGCAAAAAAATGAGGTAGAGTCCACTCTGGATTACAGGCAAGTGAAGATCGAGCGGCGCGTGCCAATCACAGATTGTTCTACCCAGGCTGCGTGATGACACAAAAGCTCTCTATGGTGTCACTGGGCCCGTGACACACTTCCTCAACTCTAACGCATCTCAGTCTGCATGTAAGAAGCCGTCACTAATCTGCTGTTTAAAACACATTGCTCAGTCTCCTCAGAGACTCTCAAAAATTGCCAGTGCTGACTGTATTTCAAGTCATCATGGCGGGGTATTGGGAAAAGTTTTCAATTAGCAATAATCACGCCTCGGGTAAACCTCATTAGCTATGATACTGCCACTGCGCAAAGCTAACCAATTCAGTGCCTGCCAACATCTGCCCTTCCTTGGAGGAGAAATTGACTTTGAGGTGAGACACATAAGTGTCATCCAGTGGGCCGCTGAGCATTCTGGGACTTGGCATGCTAATGAGACAGGGACGATGCCTAAGTGGGCATTGTTTACCCACTGAATAGTGTTAGCATTTGAAAGAACTAAGGAGAATCTAAAGGGACAGGGCCCTAAATGTCAGATGGTTCCTCCCACAGCAGTCAAGAAAGGCCATTGGGAGCGTATGTGTTTGAACAGCTATGCTGCTAAAATAGTCCTAGGTGGAAGTATTTGGACCCTTTGTTGAAAGTTTGCTAGATAACATGCCTGAACTGGAGCCCAGGTAAGATGCCATAGACTAAGGGTTGTTGAGAAACAGTTGGTCAAGCAACCACCTTCAGCCACCATTATTTCTGGCAGATTAAAGGAGCCTGGAAAGGCGGGAGTTAGTACATTTCATTTCTCGGAGCCTGTGAGAATTCCCGGCAGATGTGCATAAAGACTGCCTTATCGGCAGCTTAAGGGCCTCATAGGTAGGTGTAAGGCACCGCCCGAACAGGGACTTGAACCCTGGACCCTCAGATTAAAAGTCTGATGCTCTACCGACTGAGCTATCCGGGCTCTGAAAGCTCTTTCTCCATAGCTGTCCAAGCTGCTTGAATCTTGACATCTATGGTGGAAAAAGACCATTCAGCCAAGGGGACCGGGTGCCTGAAAGCACAAGTATTTGGCTTGCCCAGGCTGGCCAATCGTCCTCTCCTGTTTAATTTTCTAGGACAGGTTGAAGATAAAAGGGAGAATCTAACCTGTAATCATGCAGAAAGGGTCCAGTCCAGTACAGGTGGAGAACGCCTAAAATTTCTGCCTTAGTTTTACCTACAGGTCAATGGTCTTTCACCGGAAACAAGGGCCTAGCATAAAGACACCACCCAAAAGGCCTCCTTAACCCTGGACCAACACGCTTCCAGTTATCTTAATCAGTGACTGGGTTACAAATAAAGACAGTTCACCTTTAGCCTCATGTTGCCAGGTCCAGCATTAGAAACCCAGGCAAAAAAATGAGGTAGAGTCCACTCTGGATTACAGGCAAGTGAAGATCGAGCGGCGCGTGCCAATCACAGATTGTTCTACCCAGGCTGCGTGATGACACAAAAGCTCTCTATGGTGTCACTGGGCCCGTGACACACTTCCTCAACTCTAACGCATCTCAGTCTGCATGTAAGAAGCCGTCACTAATCTGCTGTTTAAAACACATTGCTCAGTCTCCTCAGAGACTCTCAAAAATTGCCAGTGCTGACTGTATTTCAAGTCATCATGGCGGGGTATTGGGAAAAGTTTTCAATTAGCAATAATCACGCCTCGGGTAAACCTCATTAGCTATGATACTGCCACTGCGCAAAGCTAACCAATTCAGTGCCTGCCAACATCTGCCCTTCCTTGGAGGAGAAATTGACTTTGAGGTGAGACACATAAGTGTCATCCAGTGGGCCGCTGAGCATTCTGGGACTTGGCATGCTAATGAGACAGGGACGATGCCTAAGTGGGCATTGTTTACCCACTGAATAGTGTTAGCATTTGAAAGAACTAAGGAGAATCTAAAGGGACAGGGCCCTAAATGTCAGATGGTTCCTCCCACAGCAGTCAAGAAAGGCCATTGGGAGCGTATGTGTTTGAACAGCTATGCTGCTAAAATAGTCCTAGGTGGAAGTATTTGGACCCTTTGTTGAAAGTTTGCTAGATAACATGCCTGAACTGGAGCCCAGGTAAGATGCCATAGACTAAGGGTTGTTGAGAAACAGTTGGTCAAGCAACCACCTTCAGCCACCATTATTTCTGGCAGATTAAAGGAGCCTGGAAAGGCGGGAGTTAGTACATTTCATTTCTCGGAGCCTGTGAGAATTCCCGGCAGGTGTGCATAAAGACTGCCTTATCAGCAGCTCAAGGGCCTCATAGGTAGGTGTAAGGCACCGCCCAAACAGGGACTTGAACCCTGGACCCTCAGATTAAAAGTCTGATGCTCTACCGACTGAGCTATCCGGGCTCTGAAAGCTCTTTCTCCATAGCTGTCCAAGCTGCTTGAATCTTGACATCTATGGTGGAAAAAGACCATTCAGCCAAGGGGACCGGGTGCCTGAAAGCACAAGTATTTGGCTTGCCCAGGCTGGCCAATCGTCCTCTCCCGTTTAATTTTCTAGGACAGGTTGAAGATAAAAGGGAGAATCTAACCTGTAATCATGCAGAAAGGGTCCAGTCCAGTACAGGTGGAGAACGCCTAAAATTTCTGCCTTAGTTTTACCTACAGGTCAATGGTCTTTCACCGGAAACAAGGGCCTAGCATAAAGACACCACCCGAAAGGCCTCCTTAACCCTGGACCAACACGCTTCCAGTTATCTTAATCAGTGACTGGGTTACAAATAAAGACAGTTCACCTTTAGCCTCATGTTGCCAGGTCCAGCATTAGAAACCCAGGCAAAAAAATGAGGTAGAGTCCACTCTGGATCACAGGCAAGTGAAGATCGAGCGGCGCGTGCCAATCACAGATTGTTCTACCCAGGCTGCGTGATGACTAGGGATGAGCTTCGTGTTCGAGTCGAACCCATGTTCGACTCGAACATCGGCTGTTCGACCGTCCGTCGAATTGCGAACGATATGGGCCGTTCGCGCCAAATTCGTGTGGCGCGTCACGGCCCATAATTCACTGCGGCATCGCAGTGCATTGCTGGCTGATGATTGGCCAAGCATGCACTATGACCCGCATGCTTGGCCAATCACAGCGCCGTCAGTAGAGAGAGCTGTAATTGGCCAAAGCCAGGGTGGCTTTGGCCAATTATGGCTCAGGGGATTTAGTACACACCCCACACTATATAAGGCCGCCTGCACGGCGGCCCTGTGTAGTGTGTGTTCCGGTGTGCTGAGCGATAGAGAGAGAGAGAGACAGTGTCATTTGATTTGAGTTAGATAGATTAGGCAGAACAGTCAGTCAGTTAGCTGCACTTACAGTGTATTGTGTATATATATGCATCCCAGGTGTTGCATATATATATATACACTGTATTCAGTTTAGCTAGATCCGTTCCTGTTATCTTCTATCTAGACTATTTACATTCAGTGCAGTGTGTCCTGCTCACAGTGTTCAGCTAGATCCGTTCCTGCTATTTACATTCAGTACAGTGCTTCCTGCTCACAGTGTTCAGCTAGATCCGTTCCTGCTATTTACATTCAGTGCAGTGCGTGCTGCTCACAGTGTTCAGCTAGATCCGTTCCTGCTATTTACATTCAGTGCAGTGCGTCCTGCTCACAGTGTTCAGCTAGATCCGTTCCTGCTATTTACATTCAGTGCAGTGCGTCCTGCTCACAGTGTTCAGCTAGATCCGTTCCTGGTATTTACATTTAGTGCAGTGCGTCCTGCTCACAGTGTTCAGCTAGATCCGTTCCTGCTATTTACATTCAGTGCAGTGCGTCCTGCTCACAGTGTTCAGCTAGATCCGTTCCTGCTATTTACATTCAGTGCAGTGCGTGCTGCTCACAGTGTTCAGCTAGATCCGTTCCTGCTATTTACATTCAGTGCAGTGCGTCCTGCTCACAGTGTTCAGCTAGATCCGTTCGTGCTATTTACATTCAGTGCAGTGCGTCCTGCTCACAGTGTTTAGCTACATCCGTTCCTGCTGTTTACATTCAGTGCAGTGCGTCCTGCTCACAGTGTTCAGCTAGATCCGTTCCTGCTATTTACATTCAGTGCAGTGCGTCCTGCTCACAGTGTTCAGCTAGATCCGTTCCTGCTATTTACATTCAGTGCAGTGCGTCCTGCTCACAGTGTTCAGCTAGATCCGTTCCTGCTATATACATTTAGTGCAGTACGTCCTGCTCACAGTGTTCAGCTAGATCCGTTCCTGTTATCTTCCTACTGACAGGCAGGCTTGTCTGGTTACAGTATATAAAGCTACCTGAAGAAAATTACAGGTGTTCTTTTTGATCCTATTAGTACCACGGTCAGGCAGCTAGACTATTTACATTTAGTACAGTGTGTCCTGCTCACAGTGTTCAGCTAGATCCGTTCCTGTTATTTACATTCAGTGCAGTGCGTCCTGCTCACAGTGTTCAGCTAGATCCGTTCCTGCTATTTACATTCAGTGCAGTGCGTCCTGCTCACAGTGTTCAGCTACATCCGTTCCTGCTATTTACATTCAGTGCAGTGCGTCCTGCTCACAGTGTTCAGCTAGATCCGTTCCTGCTATTTACATTCAGTGCAGTGCGTGCTGCTCACAGTGTTCAGCTAGATCCGTTCCTGCTATTTACATTCAGTGCAGTGCGTCCTGCTCACAGTGTTCAGCTAGATCCGTTCCTGCTATTTACATTCAGTGCAGTGCGTCCTGCTCACAGTGTTTAGCTACATCCGTTCCTGCTGTTTACATTCAGTGCAGTGCGTCCTGCTCACAGTGTTCAGCTAGATCCGTTCCTGCTATTTACATTCAGTGCAGTGCGTCCTGCTCACAGTGTTCAGCTAGATCCGTTCCTGTTATTTACATTCAGTGCAGTGCGTCCTGCTCACAGTGTTCAGCTAGATCCGTTCCTGCTATTTACATTCAGTGCAGTGCGTCCTGCTCACAGTGTTCAGCTAGATCCGTTCCTGCTATTTACATTCAGTGCAGTGCGTCCTGCTCACAGTGTTCAGCTAGATCCGTTCCTGCTATTTACATTCAGTGCAGTGCGTGCTGCTCACAGTGTTCAGCTAGATCCGTTCCTGCTATTTACATTCAGTGCAGTGCGTCCTGCTCACAGTGTTCAGCTAGATCCGTTCCTGCTATTTACATTCAGTGCAGTGCGTCCTGCTCACAGTGTTTAGCTACATCCGTTCCTGCTGTTTACATTCAGTGCAGTGCGTCCTGCTCACAGTGTTCAGCTAGATCCGTTCCTGCTATTTACATTCAGTGCAGTGCGTCCTGCTCACAGTGTTCAGCTAGATCCGTTCCTGCTATTTACATTCAGTGCAGTGCGTGCTGCTCACAGTGTTCAGCTAGATCCGTTCCTGCTATTTACATTCAGTGCAGTGCGTCCTGCTCACAGTGTTCAGCTAGATCCGTTCCTGCTATTTACATTCAGTGCAGTGCGTCCTGCTCACAGTGTTTAGCTACATCCGTTCCTGCTGTTTACATTCAGTGCAGTGCGTCCTGCTCACAGTGTTCAGCTAGATCCGTTCCTGCTATTTACATTCAGTGCAGTGCGTCCTGCTCACAGTGTTCAGCTAGATCCGTTCCTGCTATTTACATTCAGTGCAGTGCGTGCTGCTCACAGTGTTCAGCTAGATCCGTTCCTGCTATTTACATTCAGTGCAGTGTGTCCTGCTCACAGTGTTCAGCTAGATCCGTTCCTGCTATTTACATTCAGTGCAGTGCGTCCTGCTCACAGTGTTTAGCTACATCCGTTCCTGCTGTTTACATTCAGTGCAGTGCGTCCTGCTCACAGTGTTCAGCTAGATCCGTTCCTGCTATTTACATTCAGTGCAGTGCGTCCTGCTCACAGTGTTCAGCTAGATCCGTTCCTGCTATATACATTTAGTGCAGTACGTCCTGCTCACAGTGTTCAGCTAGATCCGTTCCTGTTATCTTCCTACTGACAGGCAGGCTTGTCTGGTTACAGTATATAAAGCTACCTGAAGAAAATTACAGGTGTTCTATCCCAGCTTAGTGCAGCTACAGGCCATTAGTATGTCTGGAAGGCCAAGAAGGAGAGGCAGACAGTCACAAGCCAATAAGAGAGGGCAAGCAGGCTCTGTGTCTAGTGCTGGTCGTGGAGACGGTGCATCCTCATCAGCACGTGGCCATGGGACACGCTTGGCCTTTTTTTCGGCAGCTGGCCGTGTTGAGCCGCAACATGCGGAAGACTTGGTCGAGTGGATGACCAAGCCGTCCTCATCCTCCTCATCCTCTCTCACCCATGCCCAGGGTGCTTTGTCTGGCAAAGCAGCGGCCTCTTCCCTCAGCTCAATGTCATCAGTGACTCCTTCCCTAGCTCCACCATGTCCTCATGAGGATTCCCTCGAACTGTTTGACCACAGTGTTGGGTACATGCTCCAGGAGGATGCCCAGCGTTTGGAAGGCTCTGATGATGATACTGAGCTCAATGAAGGCAGTAACATGAGCACGGACAGAGGGGGTGCCCAAGAAGGACAGCAATCTGGCAGTCATGCTCCCCCTGCTGCAGCATACTGCCAGGTTTGCTCCAGTGATGAGGAGGGAGGGGATGATGAGGTCACTGACTCAACGTGGGTGCCTGATAGGAGAGAGGAGGAGGAGGAGGAGGAGGAGGAGGAGGAGGTGGCACATCACCAACTAGGCAGGATGCCCTCCAGGGGCCAGCCTAAGGGCAGCACATTGACTGCATCACACCCCAAAGCTCCACATGTGCAGGGCGCTGCAGTCTCTGCGCGTTATTCAAAAAGTTCTTTGGTGTGGGCCTTTTTTGAGACGAGTGCATCAGATCGCACCGCTGCTATTTGCAATATATGTCTCAAGCGTATCTCGCGTGGCCAAAACATCTCCCGCTTGGGTACCACATGCTTGACCAGACATATGTTGACCTGCCATGCAGTTCGTTGGCAAGCGTATCTAAAAGACCCACACCAAAGAACAAAGACGATCTCTCCTTGCTCCTCATCAGCTGAGATTTCCAACCCCACTAGACCTTCAGTCCTCTCTGCGACCTGCAGTGAGAGGAATGAAGGTGTAGAATTAGGTGTGTCACAGCCAAGTACTTATGGGCAATCTGCTTTTGGTACACCGACGTCAGATTGTACCAGGCAAATTTCCCTGCCCCAGCTGCTGCACCGCCGAAAGAAGTTTGCTCCCAGCCATCCACATGCCCAGCGGTTGAATGCTAGCTTGGCAAAATTGCTAGCACTTCAACTGCTGCCTTTTCAGTTGGTAGACTCTGCCCCCTTCCGTGAGTTTGTGGAATGTGCGGTTCCTCAGTGGCAGGTACCCAAACGCCACTTTTTCTCACGGAAGGCGATTCCGGCTCTCTACCGGCATGTGGAAGGCAATGTCCATGCCTCGCTGGACAGGGCGGTCAGCGGTAAGGTGCATATTACCGCTGACTCATGGTCCAGCAGGCATGGACAGGGACGTTACTTAAGTTTCACGGCGCATTGGGTGACTCTGCTGGCAGCTGGGAAGGATGCAGGACAAGGTGCAGTAGTGTTGGAGGTTGTTCCACCACCACGCCTCCAAAATGCTGATTGTGACACACCTCTCTCCTCCACCCCCTCCTCTTCTTCTTCCTCCATGGCCTCTTCCTCGGAACCAGCGGTGCTCCGTAGGCGTTCAAGGGGCTACGCAAGTACGCAGGCCAAAAGATGCCATGCGGTGCTTGAGCTGGTGTGCTTGGGGGACAGGAGCCACACTGGGGCAGAGGTTCTGTCAGCTCTGCAGGGGCAGGTTCAGAGGTGGTTGACGCCACGCCAACTTAAGGCAGGAATGGTGGTTTGCGACAATGGCACCAACCTCCTCTCTGCCCTCCGACAGGGACAACTGACCCATGTGCCCTGTTTGGCTCACGTCCTTAACTTGGTGGTGCAGCGGTTCTTGGGCAGGTACCCGGGCTTACAGGATGTCCTGAGGCAGGCCAGGAAAGTCTGTGTGCATTTCCGCCGGTCATATAATGCCAGTGCTCGGCTGACGGACCTCCAAAAGGAGTTTAACCTGCCCAAGAACCGCCTAATCTGTGACATGCCCACCAGGTGGAACTCGACGTTGGCCATGCTGCAGCGGCTGCACACGCAGCAGAGGGCCATCAATGAGTACCTGTGCGACTATGGCACCAGGACAGGGTCAGGGGACCTTGGTTTTTTTTCCCCACGCCAGTGGGCCATGATCAGGGATGCATGCACTGTCCTGTCACCATTCGAGGAGGCCACGAGGATGGTGAGCACTGACAGTGCATGCATCAGTGACACTGTCCCCCTTGTCCACCTGTTGGAGCACACGCTGCGTGGAATAATGGACAGGGCACTTGAGGCAGAACAGAGGCAGGAAGAGGAGGACTTCCTTAGCTCTCAAGGCCCCCTTTATCCAGACAGTGTTCCTGCGTGCCCGCCGATCACACAGGAAGAGGACGAGGAGGAGGAGGAGGAGGAGGAGGAAGATTGTGTCAGTATGGAGGTGGAGCCTGGCACTCAGCATCAGCAGTCTTTAAGGGATCAGTCCCAAGGAACACATGGACTTGTACGTGGCTGGGAGGAGGTGGCTGCGGACGTTGTTGTCCTTAGTGACCCAGAGGACTCCGGACCGAATGCCTCAGCAAACCTACGCTGCATGGCCTCCCTGATCCTGCAAAGCCTGCGTAAGGATCCTCGTATTCGTGGTATCAAGGAGAAGGACCAATACTGGCTGGCAACCCTCCTTGATCCACGTTACAAGGGTAAGGTTGCGGACCTTATCTTGCCATCGCAGAGGGAGCAGAGGATGAAACATCTTCGGGAGGCCTTGCAGAAAGGTCTGTGCAACGCGTTCCCAGAGACTGGGAGGTTACAAACTCCTGTTTCTGGACAACGTGTTGCTGAGGCTTCGGTCAGTCAAAGAAGGAGCGGTGGAGAAGGTGGCCGTCTGACCGATGCGTTCAGACAATTTTTTGGTCCGCAGCCCCAAGGTATGATCGGTTCCAGCAACCATCGCCAGCGTCTGTTTTACATGGTGCAGGAATACCTAGGGGCAAGATCAGACTTGGACACCTTTCCCACCGAAAATCCTCTGGGTTACTGGGTCTTGAGGATGGATCACTGGCCAGAGCTTGCACAGTATGCAATTGAGCTACTGGCCTGTCCTGCATCCAGCGTTCTTTCGGAACGCACATTCAGTGCTGCTGGAGGCGTGGTAACCGATCACAGGGTGCGTCTGTCCACCGACTCGGTCGATCGGCTGACCTTCATAAAAATGAATCAGTCTTGGATCACCACCAGCTACCAAGCACCTGATGCAGATGTAACCGAATAATTTTTTTTGAAATCTCAGATCCCTTCAAAGACTGCCTATGCTGATGCTGAGTGACTATCCCTGAGTAATTATCCTCTTCCTCCTCAATCATCACGCTGATAGCTTGTAAGAACATTTTTGGTTCTGGGCGCCACCACCAGTGCCTAAGGCACAATTTTTCAGCCCCTGTTTAACAGGGGCGTGTAATTACAATTTTTGATGTAATACTTTGCAGCAGGGCTCGTTCCTGCATTCCAACTAGAGTGTCTGTGAGGGGTTGCAGTGTTGTGGCACCAGCACCAGTGCCTAAGACCCAATTTTTCAGCCCCTGTCTAACAGGGGCGTGTAATTACAATTTTTGATGCAATACTTTGCAGCAGGGCTTGTTCCTGCGTTTCAACTAGAGTGTCTGTGAGGGGTTGCAGTGTTGTGGCACCAGCACCAGTGCCTAAGACCCAATTTTTCTGCCCCTGTCTAACAGGGGCGTGTAATTACAATTTTTGATGCAATACTTTGCAGCAGGGCTCATTCCTGCGTTCCAACTAGAGTGTCTGTGAGGGGTTGCAGTGTTGTGGCACCAGCACCAGTGCCTAAGACCCAATTTTTCAGCCCCTGTCTAACAGGGGCGTGTAATTACAATTTTTGATGCAATACTTTGCAGCAGGGCTTGTTCCTGCGTTTCAACTAGAGTGTCTGTGAGGGGTTGCAGTGTTGTGGCACCAGCACCAGTGCCTAAGACCCAATTTTTCTGCCCCTGTCTAACAGGGGCGTGTAATTACAATTTTTGATGCAATACTTTGCAGCAGGGCTCGTTCCTGCGTTCCAACTAGAGTGTCTGTGAGGGGTTGCAGTGTTGTGGCACCAGCACCAGTGCCTAAGGCCTAATTTTTCAGCTCCTGTTCAACAGGGGCATGTAATTACAATTCTTGATCTAATATTTCACAGCAGGGCCCTGTGAGGGCTTACAGTGTTTTGGCCACAGCAACACCTAAGGCCCAAATTTCTGCTGAGTATATAGGGCAGGACCCTACTTTCAAACATCTAACTTACAAACGACTCCTACTTGCAAACGGAAGGAGACAACAGGAAGTGAGATGAAATCTACCCCTAAGGAAGGGAAATTCTCTCCTGTAAGAGTTAATATGGGAAAACAATTTTTCCTTTCCACTGATGCTTTCCAATCCTTGTTCCACAAAAAAACACAAATTTTCAAAAAACATTTTTCATTGGGACAAAAAAGTGAGGTGAAATCTTCTGAAGAGGAGGAAAGACGCAAAACAAATGTCACAGGGGTGATAACCCTTCCCTATGTTTTCCAAAAAGCTTAGAAAAGATTTTTTGGCTGGAGCTAAACACATTAAAAATGTTCAAAATTACAAACAGATTCTACTTAACAACAAACCTACAGTCCCTGTCTTGTTTGCACCGCCTGTATACTGCTGTTCAGAGTATATAGGGACCTTTCCTTATTTTAATTTGGGTGCGGGGTTCCCCTTAATATCCATACAAGACCCAAAGGGCCTGGTAATGGACTGGGGGGTACCCATGCCGTTTGTCTCACTGATTTTCATCCATATTGCCATGACCCGACATGACATTAAACCCGCAAGCAGTTTTAAATGAGATTTTTTCCTTTAAAAATGACATTTGGTGCAGGGACTGTTCTAAACATGGGAAACACGCGTCACTTTACAGGCATACTATAGACACCCCCCAGGTACGATATTTAAAGGAATATTTCACTTTTTTTTTTTTACTTTAAGCATCATTAAAATCACTGCTCCCGAAAAAACGGCCGTTTTTAAAAGTTTTTTTTGCATTGATACATGTCCCCTGGGGTAGGACCCGGGTCCCCAAACCCTTTTTAGGACAATACCATGCAAATTAGCCTTTAAAATGAGCACTTTTGATTTCGAACGTTCGAGTCCCATAGACGTCAATGGGGTTCTAACGTTCGTGCGAACTTGCGGTCCGTTCGCGGGTTCTGGTGCGAACCGAACCGGGGGGTGTTCGGCTCATCCCTAGTGATGACACAAAAGCTCTCTATGGTGTCACTGGGCCCGTGACACACTTCCTCAACTCTAACGCATCTCAGTCTGCATGTAAGAAGCCGTCACTAATCTGCTGTTTAAAACACATTGCTCAGTCTCCTCAGAGACTCTCAAAAATTGCCAGTGCTGACTGTATTTCAAGTCATCATGGCGGGGTATTGGGAAAAGTTTTCAATTAGCAATAATCACGCCTCGGGTAAACCTCATTAGCTATGATACTGCCACTGCGCAAAGCTAACCAATTCAGTGCCTGCCAACATCTGCCCTTCCTTGGAGGAGAAATTGACTTTGAGGTGAGACACATAAGTGTCATCCAGTGGGCCGCTGAGCATTCTGGGACTTGGCATGCTAATGAGACAGGGACGATGCCTAAGTGGGCATTGTTTACCCACTGAATAGTGTTAGCATTTGAAAGAACTAAGGAGAATCTAAAGGGACAGGGCCCTAAATGTCAGATGGTTCCTCCCACAGCAGTCAAGAAAGGCCATTGGGAGCGTATGTGTTTGAACAGCTATGCTGCTAAAATAGTCCTAGGTGGAAGTATTTGGACCCTTTGTTGAAAGTTTGCTAGATAACATGCCTGAACTGGAGCCCAGGTAAGATGCCATAGACTAAGGGTTGTTGAGAAACAGTTGGTCAAGCAACCACCTTCAGCCACCATTATTTCTGGCAGATTAAAGGAGCCTGGAAAGGCGGGAGTTAGTACATTTCATTTCTCGGAGCCTGTGAGAATTCCCGGCAGGTGTGCATAAAGACTGCCTTATCAGCAGCTCAAGGGCCTCATAGGTAGGTGTAAGGCACCGCCCGAACAGGGACTTGAACCCTGGACCCTCAGATTAAAAGTCTGATGCTCTACCGACTGAGCTATCCGGGCTCTGAAAGCTCTTTCTCCATAGCTGTCCAAGCTGCTTGAATCTTGACATCTATGGTGGAAAAAGACCATTCAGCCAAGGGGACCGGGTGCCTGAAAGCACAAGTATTTGGCTTGCCCAGGCTGGCCAATCGTCCTCTCCCGTTTAATTTTCTAGGACAGGTTGAAGATAAAAGGGAGAATCTAACCTGTAATCATGCAGAAAGGGTCCAGTCCAGTACAGGTGGAGAACGCCTAAAATTTCTGCCTTAGTTTTACCTACAGGTCAATGGTCTTTCACCGGAAACAAGGGCCTAGCATAAAGACACCACCCGAAAGGCCTCCTTAACCCTGGACCAACACGCTTCCAGTTATCTTAATCAGTGACTGGGTTACAAATAAAGACAGTTCACCTTTAGCCTCATGTTGCCAGGTCCAGCATTAGAAACCCAGGCAAAAAAATGAGGTAGAGTCCACTCTGGATCACAGGCAAGTGAAGATCGAGCGGCGCGTGCCAATCACAGATTGTTCTACCCAGGCTGC
The DNA here is from genome assembly GCA_037952925.1 of Lithobates clamitans. Lineage (NCBI taxonomy): Eukaryota > Metazoa > Chordata > Amphibia > Anura > Ranidae > Lithobates > Lithobates clamitans. Next base: position 2,105,951 of record JBBGZY010001301.1, read on the forward strand.
GTGATGACACAAAAGCTCTCTATGGTGTCACTGGGCCCGTGACACACTTCCTCAACTCTAACGCATCTCAGTCTGCATGTAAGAAGCCGTCACTAATCTGCTGTTTAAAACACATTGCTCAGTCTCCTCAGAGACTCTCAAAAATTGCCAGTGCTGACTGTATTTCAAGTCATCATGGCGGGGTATTGGGAAAAGTTTTCAATTAGCAATAATCACGCCTCGGGTAAACCTCATTAGCTATGATACTGCCACTGCGCAAAGCTAACCAATTCAGTGCCTGCCAACATCTGCCCTTCCTTGGAGGAGAAATTGACTTTGAGGTGAGACACATAAGTGTCATCCAGTGGGCCGCTGAGCATTCTGGGACTTGGCATGCTAATGAGACAGGGACGATGCCTAAGTGGGCATTGTTTACCCACTGAATAGTGTTAGCATTTGAAAGAACTAAGGAGAATCTAAAGGGACAGGGCCCTAAATGTCAGATGGTTCCTCCCACAGCAGTCAAGAAAGGCCATTGGGAGCGTATGTGTTTGAACAGCTATGCTGCTAAAATAGTCCTAGGTGGAAGTATTTGGACCCTTTGTTGAAAGTTTGCTAGATAACATGCCTGAACTGGAGCCCAGGTAAGTTGCCATAGACTAAGGGTTGTTGAGAAACAGTTGGTCAAGCAACCACCTTCAGCCACCATTATTTCTGGCAGATTAAAGGAGCCTGGAAAGGCGGGAGTTAGTACATTTCATTTCTCGGAGCCTGTGAGAATTCCCGGCAGATGTGCATAAAGACTGCCTTATCGGCAGCTCAAGGGCCTCATAGGTAGGTGTAAGGCACCGCCCGAACAGGGACTTGAACGCTGGACCCTCAGATTAAAAGTCTGATGCTCTACCGACTGAGCTATCCGGGCTCTGAAAGCTCTTTCTCCATAGCTGTTCAAGCTGCTTGAATCTTGACATCTATGGTGGAAAAAGACCATTCAGCCAAGGGGACCGGGTGCCTGAAAGCACAAGTATTTGGCTTGCCCAGGCTGGCCAATCGTCCTCTCCCGTTTAATTTTCTAGGACAGGTTGAAGATAAAAGGGAGAATCTAACCTGTAATCATGCAGAAAGGGTCCAGTCCAGTACAGGTGGAGAACGCCTAAAATTTCTGCCTTAGTTTTACCTACAGGTCAATGGTCTTTCACCGGAAACAAGGGCCTAGCATAAAGACACAACCCGAAAGGCCTCCTTAACCCTGGACCAACACGCTTCCAGTTATCTTAATCAGTGACTGGGTTACAAATAAAGACAGTTCACCTTTAGCCTCATGTTGCCAGGTCCAGCATTAGAAACCCAGGCAAAAAAATGAGGTAGAGTCCACTCTGGATTACAGGCAAGTGACGATCGAGCGGCGCGTGCCAATCACAGATTGTTCTACCCAGGCTGCGTGATGACACAAAAGCTCTCTATGGTGTCACTGGGCCCGTGACACACTTCCTCAACTCTAACGCATCTCAGTCTGCATGTAAGAAGCCGTCACTAATCTGCTGTTTAAAACACATTGCTCAGTCTCCTCAGAGACTCTCAAAAATTGCCAGTGCTGACTGTATTTCAAGTCATCATGGCGGGGTATTGGGAAAAGTTTTCAATTAGCAATAATCACTCTATCGAAAAGCCAGTGGCGTGCAAAACACACCTCAAAAACTTCCACCCGGTGCCAAAAAAAAGTGCCCACACATAGAGAGTGAAACACAAAAACGTGCAACGGGTGTACAGAGTCCTCCACTAGGGAAGGACCTTACCCTGATCCCCCGGGGCGTTAGGCTCCAGACAGGGACTGAGGTACTCAGACAAAGGGTCCATCCGGCCGAAACCAGGCGGACCCCCACAACTGGAAGGACTGCCGAAGCAGACCAACCCAAGTACAGTGGGGCTCTCCCGAAGAGAGACCCCTCAAAGGAGAGGGCGAACCAAGCCAAAAGGCCTTTGTCCACCCCCTCCCAAGACTTTCAGAGTAGGCCCGAGGACCCACACCCTACTCGCCACACAGTGACAAACGTGTATACAAAACAACCAAAAAAAGACAAAAAGGTGACAAACAGGGGTAAAAGAAAGAGTGGGGAAGATAGTGAGATGGGAGAGTGAAAGTGGCCATTGTGCTATACAATGGCCGGCCCTCCGGCCAGGCATAAAAATTTCCCCTGGTCCTGGCCAAAAGGCCCGGCCCAAGAGGCAGGTGCGAAAAACGTGTGTTGTGGTGAAGTGACCATGGTGCCATAAAATCAAGTGCTTTCACACCGTGACTATACGGCACCCCTGAACTGCCACTTCAGGGGCACATTCACCACTGGCTTTTCGAAAAAGCCCTGACCCACAGCCAAGATCACAGCAGCCCCCACCCCAGGCAGAAAGGTATGGAGTTCTGGAAGCTTGGAGAGAGCCCTTGCCATCAGGCTTCACCGTCGTCCCGTCCCTCCTACCTAATTACATTCGGGAAATACTGGCCGCTCCCCCGGTGGGAGCAAGGGGAGCCAGCGTTCTCTCCCAAATAACTGTCCAGAGCTAGAGCTTCCCCAATCCAGGCCAGAAGGCCAGGATCCCGACCCTCCGCCAAGACCGAATGGTTCTCCGTCCCCATCAGAAGGCTTCCCTTTCGGCTACAAACCGCTCCGGGTTACCTTCACTCCAGCAGGTTTTGCATAGCAACCGCAATCCCATCTCTATCTCGCCATAGATCAGGGACAGAAGCAAGCGCCACCTCCTGGAAACTGATAAGAACAAATACTAGACTCGATCTTAGCCAAAGGGCCGAGAAGCAATTAGCAATAATCACGCCTCAGTTGCACCTCATTGGCTATGATACTGCCACTGCGCAAAGCTAACCAATTCAGTGCCTGCCAACATCTGCCCTTCCTTGGAGGAGAAATTGACTTTGAGGTGAGACACATAAGTGTCATCCAGTGGGCCGCTGAGCATTCTGGGACTTGGCATGCTAATGAGACAGGGACGATGCCTAAGTGGGCATTGTTTACCCACTGAATAGTGTTAGCATTTGAAAGAACTAAGGAGAATCTAAAGGGACAGGGCCCTAAATGTCAGATGGTTCCTCCCACAGCAGTCAAGAAAGGCCATTGGGAGCGTATGTGTTTGAACAGCTATGCTGCTAAAATAGTCCTAGGTGGAAGTATTTGGACCCTTTGTTGAAAGTTTGCTAGATAACATGCCTGAACTGGAGCCCAGGTAAGTTGCCATAGACTAAGGGTTGTTGAGAAACAGTTGGTCAAGCAACCACCTTCAGCCACCACCTTCAGCCACCATTATTTCTGGCAGATTAAAGGAGCCTGGAAAGGCGGGAGTTAGTACATTTCATTTCTCGGAGCCTGTGAGAATTCCCGGCAGATGTGCATAAAGACTGCCTTATCGGCAGCTCAAGGGCCTCATAGGTAGGTGTAAGGCACCGCCCGAACAGGGACTTGAACCCTGGACCCTCAGATTAAAAGTCTGATGCTCTACCGACTGAGCTATCCGGGCTCTGAAAGCTCTTTCTCCATAGCTGTCCAAGCTGCTTGAATCTTGACATCTATGGTGGAAAAAGACCATTCAGCCAAGGGGACCGGGTGCCTGAAAGCACAAGTATTTGGCTTGCCCAGGCTGGCCAATCGTCCTCTCCCGTTTAATTTTCTAGGACAGGTTGAAGATAAAAGGGAGAATCTAACCTGTAATCATGCAGAAAGGGTCCAGTCCAGTACAGGTGGAGAACGCCTAAAATTTCTGCCTTAGTTTTACCTACAGGTCAATGGTCTTTCACCGGAAACAAGGGCCTAGCATAAAGACACAACCCGAAAGGCCTCCTTAACCCTGGACCAACACGCTTCCAGTTATCTTAATCAGTGACTGGGTTACAAATAAAGACAGTTCACCTTTAGCCTCATGTTGCCAGGTCCAGCATTAGAAACCCAGGCAAAAAAATGAGGTAGAGTCCACTCTGGATTACAGGCAAGTGAAGATCGAGCGGCGCGTGCCAATCACAGATTGTTCTACCCAGGCTGCGTGATGACACAAAAGCTCTCTATGGTGTCACTGGGCCCGTGACACACTTCCTCAACTCTAACGCATCTCAGTCTGCATGTAAGAAGCCGTCACTAATCTGCTGTTTAAAACACATTGCTCAGTCTCCTCAGAGACTCTCAAAAATTGCCAGTGCTGACTGTATTTCAAGTCATCATGGCGGGGTATTGGGAAAAGTTTTCAATTAGCAATAATCACGCCTCGGGTAAACCTCATTAGCTATGATACTGCCACTGCGCAAAGCTAACCAATTCAGTGCCTGCCAACATCTGCCCTTCCTTGGAGGAGAAATTGACTTTGAGGTGAGACACATAAGTGTCATCCAGTGGGCCGCTGAGCATTCTGGGACTTGGCATGCTAATGAGACAGGGACGATGCCTAAGTGGGCATTGTTTACCCACTGAATAGTGTTAGCATTTGAAAGAACTAAGGAGAATCTAAAGGGACAGGGCCCTAAATGTCAGATGGTTCCTCCCACAGCAGTCAAGAAAGGCCATTGGGAGCGTATGTGTTTGAACAGCTATGCTGCTAAAATAGTCCTAGGTGGAAGTATTTGGACCCTTTGTTGAAAGTTTGCTAGATAACATGCCTGAACTGGAGCCCAGGTAAGATGCCATAGACTAAGGGTTGTTGAGAAACAGTTGGTCAAGCAACCACCTTCAGCCACCATTATTTCTGGCAGATTAAAGGAGCCTGGAAAGGCGGGAGTTAGTACATTTCATTTCTCGGAGCCTGTGAGAATTCCCGGCAGATGTGCATAAAGACTGCCTTATCGGCAGCTCAAGGGCCTCATAGGTAGGTGTAAGGCACCGCCCGAACAGGGACTTGAACCCTGGACCCTCAGATTAAAAGTCTGATGCTCTACCGACTGAGCTATCCGGGCTCTGAAAGCTCTTTCTCCATAGCTGTCCAAGCTGCTTGAATCTTGACATCTATGGTGGAAAAAGACCATTCAGCCAAGGGGACCGGGTGCCTGAAAGCACAAGTATTTGGCTTGCCCAGGCTGGCCAATCGTCCTCTCCCGTTTAATTTTCTAGGACAGGTTGAAGATAAAAGGGAGAATCTAACCTGTAATCATGCAGAAAGGGTCCAGTCCAGTACAGGTGGAGAACGCCTAAAATTTCTGCCTTAGTTTTACCTACAGGTCAATGGTCTTTCACCGGAAACAAGGGCCTAGCATAAAGACACAACCCGAAAGGCCTCCTTAACCCTGGACCAACACGCTTCCAGTTATCTTAATCAGTGACTGGGTTACAAATAAAGACAGTTCACCTTTAGCCTCATGTTGCCAGGTCCAGCATTAGAAACCCAGGCAAAAAAATGAGGTAGAGTCCACTCTGGATTACAGGCAAGTGAAGATCGAGCGGCGCGTGCCAATCACAGATTGTTCTACCCAGGCTGCGTGATGACACAAAAGCTCTCTATGGTGTCACTGGGCCCGTGACACACTTCCTCAACTCTAACGCATCTCAGTCTGCATGTAAGAAGCCGTCACTAATCTGCTGTTTAAAACACATTGCTCAGTCTCCTCAGAGACTCTCAAAAATTGCCAGTGCTGACTGTATTTCAAGTCATCATGGCGGGGTATTGGGAAAAGTTTTCAATTAGCAATAATCACGCCTCGGGTAAACCTCATTAGCTATGATACTGCCACTGCGCAAAGCTAACCAATTCAGTGCCTGCCAACATCTGCCCTTCCTTGGAGGAGAAATTGACTTTGAGGTGAGACACATAAGTGTCATCCAGTGGGCCGCTGAGCATTCTGGGACTTGGCATGCTAATGAGACAGGGACGATGCCTAAGTGGGCATTGTTTACCCACTGAATAGTGTTAGCATTTGAAAGAACTAAGGAGAATCTAAAGGGACAGGGCCCTAAATGTCAGATGGTTCCTCCCACAGCAGTCAAGAAAGGCCATTGGGAGCGTATGTGTTTGAACAGCTATGCTGCTAAAATAGTCCTAGGTGGAAGTATTTGGACCCTTTGTTGAAAGTTTGCTAGATAACATGCCTGAACTGGAGCCCAGGTAAGATGCCATAGACTAAGGGTTGTTGAGAAACAGTTGGTCAAGCAACCACCTTCAGCCACCATTATTTCTGGCAGATTAAAGGAGCCTGGAAAGGCGGGAGTTAGTACATTTCATTTCTCGGAGCCTGTGAGAATTCCCGGCAGATGTGCATAAAGACTGCCTTATCGGCAGCTCAAGGGCCTCATAGGTAGGTGTAAGGCACCGCCCAAACAGGGACTTGAACCCTGGACCCTCAGATTAAAAGTCTGATGCTCTACCGACTGAGCTATCCGGGCTCTGAAAGCTCTTTCTCCATAGCTGTCCAAGCTGCTTGAATCTTGACATCTATGGTGGAAAAAGACCATTCAGCCAAGGGGACCGGGTGCCTGAAAGCACAAGTATTTGGCTTGCCCAGGCTGGCCAATCGTCCTCTCCCGTTTAATTTTCTAGGACAGGTTGAAGATAAAAGGGAGAATCTAACCTGTAATCATGCAGAAAGGGTCCAGTCCAGTACAGGTGGAGAACGCCTAAAATTTCTGCCTTAGTTTTACCTACAGGTCAATGGTCTTTCACCGGAAACAAGGGCCTAGCATAAAGACACAACCCGAAAGGCCTCCTTAACCCTGGACCAACACGCTTCCAGTTATCTTAATCAGTGACTGGGTTACAAATAAAGACAGTTCACCTTTAGCCTCATGTTGCCAGGTCCAGCATTAGAAACCCAGGCAAAAAAATGAGGTAGAGTCCACTCTGGATTACAGGCAAGTGAAGATCGAGCGGCGCGTGCCAATCACAGATTGTTCTACCCAGGCTGCGTGATGACACAAAAGCTCTCTATGGTGTCACTGGGCCCGTGACACACTTCCTCAACTCTAACGCATCTCAGTCTGCATGTAAGAAGCCGTCACTAATCTGCTGTTTAAAACACATTGCTCAGTCTCCTCAGAGACTCTCAAAAATTGCCAGTGCTGACTGTATTTCAAGTCATCATGGCGGGGTATTGGGAAAAGTTTTCAATTAGCAATAATCACGCCTCGGGTAAACCTCATTAGCTATGATACTGCCACTGCGCAAAGCTAACCAATTCAGTGCCTGCCAACATCTGCCCTTCCTTGGAGGAGAAATTGACTTTGAGGTGAGACACATAAGTGTCATCCAGTGGGCCGCTGAGCATTCTGGGACTTGGCATGCTAATGAGACAGGGACGATGCCTAAGTGGGCATTGTTTACCCACTGAATAGTGTTAGCATTTGAAAGAACTAAGGAGAATCTAAAGGGACAGGGCCCTAAATGTCAGATGGTTCCTCCCACAGCAGTCAAGAAAGGCCATTGGGAGCGTATGTGTTTGAACAGCTATGCTGCTAAGATAGTCCTAGGTGGAAGTATTTGGACCCTTTGTTGAAAGTTTGCTAGATAACATGCCTGAACTGGAGCCCAGGTAAGATGCCATAGACTAAGGGTTGTTGAGAAACAGTTGGTCAAGCAACCACCGTCAGCCACCATTATTTCTGGCAGATTAAAGGAGCCTGGAAAGGCGGGAGTTAGTACATTTCATTTCTCGGAGCCTGTGAGAATTCCCGGCAGATGTGCATAAAGACTGCCTTATCGGCAGCTCAAGGGCCTCATAGGTAGGTGTAAGGCAACGCCCGAACAGGGACTTGAACCCTGGACCCTCAGATTAAAAGTCTGATGCTCTACCGACTGAGCTATCCGGGCTCTGAAAGCTCTTTCTCCATAGCTGTCCAAGCTGCTTGAATCTTGACATCTATGGTGGAAAAAGACCATTCAGCCAAGGGGACCGGGTGCCTGAAAGCACAAGTATTTGGCTTGCCCAGGCTGGCCAATCGTCCTCTCCCGTTTAATTTTCTAGGACAGGTTGAAGATAAAAGGGAGAATCTAACCTGTAATCATGCAGAAAGGGTCCAGTCCAGTACAGGTGGAGAACGCCTAAAATTTCTGCCTTAGTTTTACCTACAGGTCAATGGTCTTTCACCGGAAACAAGGGCCTAGCATAAAGACACCACCCGAAAGGCCTCCTTAACCCTGGACCAACACGCTTCCAGTTATCTTAATCAGTGACTGGGTTACAAATAAAGACAGTTCACCTTTAGCCTCATGTTGCCAGGTCCAGCATTAGAAACCCAGGCAAAAAAATGAGGTAGAGTCCACTCTGGATTACAGGCAAGTGAAGATCGAGCGGCGCGTGCCAATCACAGATTGTTCTACCCAGGCTGCGTGATGACACAAAAGCTCTCTATGGTGTCACTGGGCCCGTGACACACTTCCTCAACTCTAACGCATCTCAGTCTGCATGTAAGAAGCCGTCACTAATCTGCTGTTTAAAACACATTGCTCAGTCTCCTCAGAGACTCTCAAAAATTGCCAGTGCTGACTGTATTTCAAGTCATCATGGCGGGGTATTGGGAAAAGTTTTCAATTAGCAATAATCACGCCTCGGGTAAACCTCATTAGCTATGATACTGCCACTGCGCAAAGCTAACCAATTCAGTGCCTGCCAACATCTGCCCTTCCTTGGAGGAGAAATTGACTTTGAGGTGAGACACATAAGTGTCATCCAGTGGGCCGCTGAGCATTCTGGGACTTGGCATGCTAATGAGACAGGGACGATGCCTAAGTGGGCATTGTTTACCCACTGAATAGTGTTAGCATTTGAAAGAACTAAGGAGAATCTAAAGGGACAGGGCCCTAAATGTCAGATGGTTCCTCCCACAGCAGTCAAGAAAGGCCATTGGGAGCGTATGTGTTTGAACAGCTATGCTGCTAAAATAGTCCTAGGTGGAAGTATTTGGACCCTTTGTTGAAAGTTTGCTAGATAACATGCCTGAACTGGAGCCCAGGTAAGATGCCATAGACTAAGGGTTGTTGAGAAACAGTTGGTCAAGCAACCACCTTCAGCCACCATTATTTCTGGCAGATTAAAGGAGCCTGGAAAGGCGGGAGTTAGTACATTTCATTTCTCGGAGCCTGTGAGAATTCCCGGCAGATGTGCATAAAGACTGCCTTATCGGCAGCTCAAGGGCCTCATAGGTAGGTGTAAGGCAACGCCCGAACAGGGACTTGAACCCTGGACCCTCAGATTAAAAGTCTGATGCTCTACCGACTGAGCTATCCGGGCTCTGAAAGCTCTTTCTCCATAGCTGTCCAAGCTGCTTGAATCTTGACATCTATGGTGGAAAAAGACCATTCAGCCAAGGGGACCGGGTGCCTGAAAGCACAAGTATTTGGCTTGCCCAGGCTGGCCAATCGTCCTCTCCTGTTTAATTTTCTAGGACAGGTTGAAGATAAAAGGGAGAATCTAACCTGTAATCATGCAGAAAGGGTCCAGTCCAGTACAGGTGGAGAACGCCTAAAATTTCTGCCTTAGTTTTACCTACAGGTCAATGGTCTTTCACCAGAAACAAGGGCCTAGCATAAAGACACCACCCGAAAGGCCTCCTTAACCCTGGACCAACACGCTTCCAGTTATCTTAATCAGTGACTGGGTTACAAATAAAGACAGTTCACCTTTAGCCTCATGTTGCCAGGTCCAGCATTAGAAACCCAGGCAAAATAATGAGGTAGAGTCCACTCTGGATTACAGGCAAGTGAAGATCGAGCGGCGCGTGCCAATCACAGATTGTTCTACCCAGGCTGCGTGATGACACAAAAGCTCTCTATGGTGTCACTGGGCCCGTGACACACTTCCTCAACTCTAACGCATCTCAGTCTGCATGTAAGAAGCCGTCACTAATCTGCTGTTTAAAACACATTGCTCAGTCTCCTCAGAGACTCTCAAAAATTGCCAGTGCTGACTGTATTTCAAGTCATCATGGCGGGGTATTGGGAAAAGTTTTCAATTAGCAATAATCACGCCTCGGGTAAACCTCATTAGCTATGATACTGCCACTGCGCAAAGCTAACCAATTCAGTGCCTGCCAACATCTGCCCTTCCTTGGAGGAGAAATTGACTTTGAGGTGAGACACATAAGTGTCATCCAGTGGGCCGCTGAGCATTCTGGGACTTGGCATGCTAATGAGACAGGGACGATGCCTAAGTGGGCATTGTTTACCCACTGAATAGTGTTAGCATTTGAAAGAACTAAGGAGAATCTAAAGGGACAGGGCCCTAAATGTCAGATGGTTCCTCCCACAGCAGTCAAGAAAGGCCATTGGGAGCGTATGTGTTTGAACAGCTATGCTGCTAAAATAGTCCTAGGTGGAAGTATTTGGACCCTTTGTTGAAAGTTTGCTAGATAACATGCCTGAACTGGAGCCCAGGTAAGTTGCCATAGACTAAGGGTTGTTGAGAAACAGTTGGTCAAGCAACCACCTTCAGCCACCATTAATTCTGGCAGATTAAAGGAGCCTGGAAAGGCGGGAGTTAGTACATTTCATTTCTCGGAGCCTGTGAGAATTCCCGGCAGATGTGCATAAAGACTGCCTTATCGGCAGCTCAAGGGCCTCAAAGGTAGGTGTAAGGCACTGCCCGAACAGGGACTTGAACCCTGGACCCTCAGATTAAAAGTCTGATGCTCTACCGACTGAGCTATCCGGGGTCTGAAAGCTCTTTCTCCATAGCTGTCCAAGCTGCTTGAATCTTGACATCTATGGTGGAAAAAGACCATTCAGCCAAGGGGACCGGGTGCCTGAAAGCACAAGTATTTGGCTTGCCCAGGCTGGCCAATCGTCCTCTCCCGTTTAATTTTCTAGGACAGGTTGAAGATAAAAGGGAGAATCTAACCTGTAATCATGCAGAAAGGGTCCAGTCCAGGTGGAGAACGCCTAAAATTTCTGCCTTAGTTTTACCTACAGGTCAATGGTCTTTCACCAGAAACAAGGGCCTAGCATAAAGACACCACCCGAAAGGCCTCCTTAACCCTGGACCAACACGCTTCCAGTTATCTTAATCAGTGACTGGGTTACAAATAAAGACAGTTCACCTTTAGCCTCATGTTGCCAGGTCCAGCATTAGAAACCCAGGCAAAATAATGAGGTAGAGTCCACTCTGGATTACAGGCAAGTGAAGATCGAGCGGCGCGTGCCAATCACAGATTGTTCTACCCAGGCTGCGTGATGACACAAAAGCTCTCTATGGTGTCACTGGGCCCGTGACACACTTCCTCAACTCTAACGCATCTCAGTCTGCATGTAAGAAGCCGTCACTAATCTGCTGTTTAAAACACATTGCTCAGTCTCCTCAGAGACTCTCAAAAATTGCCAGTGCTGACTGTATTTCAAGTCATCATGGCGGGGTATTGGGAAAAGTTTTCAATTAGCAATAATCACGCCTCGGGTAAACCTCATTAGCTATGATACTGCCACTGCGCAAAGCTAACCAATTCAGTGCCTGCCAACATCTGCCCTTCCTTGGAGGAGAAATTAACTTTGAGGTGAGACACATAAGTGTCATCCAGTGGGCCGCTGAGCATTCTGGGACTTGGCATGCTAATGAGACAGGGACGATGCCTAAGTGGGCATTGTTTACCCACTGAATAGTGTTAGCATTTGAAAGAACTAAGGAGAATCTAAAGGGACAGGGCCCTAAATGTCAGATGGTTCCTCCCACAGCAGTCAAGAAAGGCCATTGGGAGCGTATGTGTTTGAACAGCTATGCTGCTAAAATAGTCCTAGGTGGAAGTATTTGGACCCTTTGTTGAAAGTTTGCTAGATAACATGCCTGAACTGGAGCCCAGGTAAGATGCCATAGACTAAGGGTTGTTGAGAAACAGTTGGTCAAGCAACCACCTTCAGCCACCATTATTTCTGGCAGATTAAAGGAGCCTGGAAAGGCGGGAGTTAGTACATTTCATTCCTCGGAGCCTGTGAGAATTCCCGGCAGATGTGCATAAAGACTGCCTTATCGGCAGCTCAAGGGCCTCATAGGTAGGTGTAAGGCACCGCCCGAACAGGGACTTGAACCCTGGACCCTCAGATTAAAAGTCTGATGCTCTACCGACTGAGCTATCCGGGCTCTGAAAGCTCTTTCTCCATAGCTGTCCAAGCTGCTTGAATCTTGACATCTATGGTGGAAAAAGACCATTCGGCCAAGGGGACCGGGTGCCTGAAAGCACAAGTATTTGGCTTGCCCAGGCTGGCCAATCGTCCTCTCCCGTTTAATTTTCTAGGACAGGTTGAAGATAAAAGGGAGAATCTAACCTGTAATCATGCAGAAAGGGTCCAGTCCAGTACAGGTGGAGAACGCCTAAAATTTCTGCCTTAGTTTTACCTACAGGTCAATGGTCTTTCACCGGAAACAAGGGCCTAGCATAAAGACACCACCCGAAAGGCCTCCTTAACCCTGGACCAACACGCTTCCAGTTATCTTAATCAGTGACTGGGTTACAAATAAAGACAGTTCACCTTTAGCCTCATGTTGCCAGGTCCAGCATTAGAAACCCAGGCAAAAAAATGAGGTAGAGTCCACTCTGGATTACAGGCAAGTGAAGATCGAGCGGCGCGTGCCAATCACAGATTGTTCTACCCAGGCTGCGTGATGACACAAAAGCTCTCTATGGTGTCACTGGGCCCGTGACACACTTCCTCAACTCTAACGCATCTCAGTCTGCATGTAAGAAGCCGTCACTAATCTGCTGTTTAAAACACATTGCTCAGTCTCCTCAGAGACTCTCAAAAATTGCCAGTGCTGACTGTATTTCAAGTCATCATGGCGGGGTATTGGGAAAAGTTTTCAATTAGCAATAATCACGCCTCGGGTAAACCTCATTAGCTATGATACTGCCACTGCGCAAAGCTAACCAATTCAGTGCCTGCCAACATCTGCCCTTCCTTGGAGGAGAAATTGACTTTGAGGTGAGACACATAAGTGTCATCCAGTGGGCCGCTGAGCATTCTGGGACTTGGCATGCTAATGAGACAGGGACGATGCCTAAGTGGGCATTGTTTACCCACTGAATAGTGTTAGCATTTGAAAGAACTAAGGAGAATCTAAAGGGACAGGGCCCTAAATGTCAGATGGTTCCTCCCACAGCAGTCAAGAAAGGCCATTGGGAGCGTATGTGTTTGAACAGCTATGCTGCTAAAATAGTCCTAGGTGGAAGTATTTGGACCCTTTGTTGAAAGTTTGCTAGATAACATGCCTGAACTGGAGCCCAGGTAAGATGCCATAGACTAAGGGTTGTTGAGAAACAGTTGGTCAAGCAACCACCTTAAGCCACCATTATTTCTGGCAGATTAAAGGAGCCTGGAAAGGCGGGAGTTAGTACATTTCATTTCTCGGAGCCTGTGAGAATTCCCGGCAGATGGGCATAAAGACTGCCTTATCTGCAGCTCAAGGGCCTCATAGGTAGGTGTAACGCACTGCCCGAACAGGGACTTGAACCCTGGACCCTCAGATTAAAAGTCTGATGCTCTACCGACTGAGCTATCCGGGCTCTGAAAGCTCTTTCTCCATAGCTGTCCAAGCTGCTTGAATCTTGACATCTATGGTGGAAAAAGACCATTCAGCCAAGGGGACCGGGTGCCTGAAAGCACAAGTATTTGGCTTGCCCAGGCTGGCCAATCGTCCTCTCCCGTTTAATTTTCTAGGACAGGTTGAAGATAAAAGGGAGAATCTAACCTGTAATCATGCAGAAAGGGTCCAGTCCAGTACAGGTGGAGAACGCCTAAAATTTCTGCCTTAGTTTTACCTACAGGTCAATGGTCTTTCACCGGAAACAAGGGCCTAGCATAAAGACACCACCCAAAAGGCCTCCTTAACCCTGGACCAACACGCTTCCAGTTATCTTAATCAGTGACTGGGTTACAAATAAAGACAGTTCACCTTTAGCCTCATGTTGCCAGGTCCAGCATTAGAAACCCAGGCAAAAAAATGAGGTAGAGTCCACTCTGGATTACAGGCAAGTGAAGATCGAGCGGCGCGTGCCAATCACAGATTGTTCTACCCAGGCTGCGTGATGACACAAAAGCTCTCTATGGTGTCACTGGGCCCGTGACACACTTCCTCAACTCTAACGCATCTCAGTCTGCATGTAAGAAGCCGTCACTAATCTGCTGTTTAAAACACATTGCTCAGTCTCCTCAGAGACTCTCAAAAATTGCCAGTGCTGACTGTATTTCAAGTCATCATGGCGGGGTATTGGGAAAAGTTTTCAATTAGCAATAATCACGCCTCGGGTAAACCTCATTAGCTATGATACTGCCACTGCGCAAAGCTAACCAATTCAGTGCCTGCCAACATCTGCCCTTCCTTGGAGGAGAAATAGACTTTGAGGTGAGACACATAAGTGTCATCCAGTGGGCCGCTGAGCATTCTGGGACTTGGCATGCTAATGAGACAGGGACGATGCCTAAGTGGGCATTGTTTACCCACTGAATAGTGTTAGCATTTGAAAGAACTAAGGAGAATCTAAAGGGACAGGGCCCTAAATGTCAGATGGTTCCTCCCACAGCAGTCAAGAAAGGCCATTGGGAGCGTATGTGTTTGAACAGCTATGCTGCTAAAATAGTCCTAGGTGGAAGTATTTGGACCCTTTGTTGAAAGTTTGCTAGATAACATGCCTTAACTGGAGCCCAGGTAAGATGCCATAGACTAAGGGTTGTTGAGAAACAGTTGGTCAAGCAACCACCTTCAGCCACCATTATTTCTGGCAGATTAAAGGAGCCTGAAAAGGAGTTAGTACATTTCATTTCTCGGAGCCTGTGAGAATTCCCGGCAGAAGTGCATAAAGACTGCCTTATCGGCAGCTCAAGGGCCTCATAGGTAGGTGTAAGGCACCGCCCGAACAGGGACTTGAACCCTGGACCCTCAGATTAAAAGTCTGATGCTCTACCGACTGAGCTATCCGGGCTCTGAAAGCTCTTTCTCCATAGCTGTCCAAGCTGCTTGAATCTTGACATCTATGGTGGAAAAAGACCATTCAGCCAAGGGGACCGGGTGCCTGAAAGCACAAGTATTTGGCTTGCCCAGGCTGGCCAATCGTCCTCTCCCGTTTAATTTTCTAGGACAGGTTGAAGATAAAAGGGAGAATCTAACCTGTAATCATGCAGAAAGGGTCCAGTCCAGTACAGGTGGAGAACGCCTAAAATTTCTGCCTTAGTTTTACCTACAGGTCAATGGTCTTTCACCGGAAATAAGGGCCTAGCATAAAGACACCACCCGAAAGGCCTCCTTAACCCTGGACCAACACGCTTCCAGTTATCTTAATCAGTGACTGGGTTACAAATAAAGACAGTTCACCTTTAGCCTCATGTTGCCAGGTCCAGCATTAGAAACCCAGGCAAAAAAATGAGGTAGAGTCCACTCTGGATTACAGGCAAGTAAAGATCGAGCGGCGCGTGCCAATCACAGATTGTTCTACCCAGGCTGCGTGATGACACAAAAGCTCTCTATGGTGTCACTGGGCCCGTGACACACTTCCTCAACTCTAACGCATCTCAGTCTGCATGTAAGAAGCCGTCACTAATCTGCTGTTTAAAACACATTGCTCAGTCTCCTCAGAGACTCTCAAAAATTGCCAGTGCTGACTGTATTTCAAGTCATCATGGCGGGGTATTGGGAAAAGTTTTCAATTAGCAATAATCACGCCTCGGGTAAACCTCATTAGCTATGATACTGCCACTGCGCAAAGCTAACCAAATCAGTGCCTGCCAACATCTGCCCTTCCTTGGAGGAGAAATTGACTTTGAGGTGAGACACATAAGTGTCATCCAGTGGGCCGCTGAGCATTCTGGGACTTGGCATGCTAATGATACAGGGACGATGCCTAAGTGGGCATTGTTTACCCACTGAATAGTGTTAGCATTTGAAAGAACTAAGGAGAATCTAAAGGGACAGGGCCCTAAATGTCAGATGGTTCCTCCCACAGCAGTCAAGAAAGGCCATTGGGAGCGTATGTGTTTGAACAGCTATGCTGCTAAAATAGTCCTAGGTGGAAGTATTTGGACCCTTTGTTGAAAGTTTGCTAGATAACATGCCTGAACTGGAGCCCAGGTAAGATGCCATAGACTAAGGGTTGTTGAGAAACAGTTGGTCAAGCAACCTCCTTCAGCCACCATTATTTCTGGCAGATTAAAGGAGCCTGGAAGGGCGGGAGTTAGTACATTTCATTTCTCGGAGCCTGTGAGAATTCCCGGCAGATGTGCATAAAGACTGCCTTATCGGCAGCTCAAGGGCCTCATAGGTAGGTGTAAGGCACAGCCCGAACAGGGACTTGAACCCTGGACCCTCAGATTAAAAGTCTGATGCTCTACCGACTGAGCTATCCGGGCTCTGAAAGCTCTTTCTCCATAGCTGTCCAAGCTGCTTGAATCTTGACATCTATGGTGGAAAAAGACCATTCAGCCAAGGGGACCGGTTGCCTGAAAGCACAAGTATTTGGCTTGCCCAGGCTGGCCAATCGTCCTCACCTGTTTAATTTTCTAGGACAGGTTGAAGATAAAAGGGAGAATCTAACCTGTAATCATGCAGAAAGGGTCCAGTCCAGTACAGGTGGAGAACGCCTAAAATTTCTGCCTTAGTTTTACCTACAGGTCAATGGTCTTTCACCGGAAACAAGGGCCTAGCAAAAGGACACCACCCGAAAGGCCTCCTTAACCCTGGACCAACACGCTTCCAGTATTCTTAATCAGTGACTGGGTTACAAATAAAGACAGTTCACCTTTAGCCTCATGTTGCCAGGTCCAGCATTAGAAACCCAGGCAAAAAAATTAGGTAGAGTCCACTCTGGATTACAGGCAAGTGAAGATCGAGCGGCGCGTGCCAATCACAGATTGTTCTACCCAGGCTGCGTGATGACACAAAAGCTCTCTATGGTGTCACTGGGCCCGTGACACACTTCCTCAACTCTAACGCATCTCAGTCTGCATGTAAGAAGCCGTCACTAATCTGCTGTTTAAAACACATTGCTCAGTCTCCTCAGAGACTCTCAAAAATTGCCAGTGCTGACTGTATTTCAAGTCATTATGGCGGGGTATTGGGAAAAGTTTTCAATTAGCAATAATCACTCTATCGAAAAGCCAGTGGCGTGCAAAACACACCTCAAAAACTTCCACCCGGTGCCAAAAAAAAAGTGCCCACACATAGAGAGTGAAACACAAAAACGTGCAACGGGTGTACAGAGTCCTCCACTAGGGAAGGACCTTACCCTGATCCCCCGGGGCGTTAGGCTCCAGACAGGGACTGAGGTACTCAGACAAAGGGTCCATCCGGCCGAAACCAGGCGGACCCCCACAACTGGAAGGACTGCCGAAGCAGACCAACCCAAGTACAGTGGGGCTCTCCCGAAGAGAGACCCCTCAAAGGAGAGGGCGAACCAAGCCAAAAGGCCTATGTCCACCCCCTCCCAAGACTTTCAGAGTAGGCCCGAGGACCCACACCCTACTCGCCACACAGTGACAAAACGTGTATACAAGACAACCAAAAAAACAAAAAGGTGACAAACAGGGGTAAAAGAAAAAGTGGGGAAGATAGTGAGATGGGAGAGTGAAAGTGGCCATTGTGCTATACAATGGCCGGCCCTCCGGCCAGGCATAAAAATTTCCCCTGGTCCTGGCCAAAAGGCCCGGCCCAAGAGGCAGGTGCGAAAAACGTGTGTTGTGGTGAAGTGACCATGGTGCCATAAAATCAAGTGCTTTCACACCGTGACTATACGGCACCCCTGAACTGCCACTTCAGGGGCACATTCACCACTGGCTTTTCGAAAAAGCCCTGACCCACAGCCCAGATCACAGCAGCCCCCACCCCAGGCAGAAAGGTATGGAGTTCTGGAAGCTTGGAGAGAGCCCTTGCCATCAGGCTTCACCGTCGTCCCGTCCCTCCTACCTAATTACATTCGGGAAATACTGGCCGCTCCCCCGGTGGGAGCAAGGGGAGCCAGCGTTCTCTCCCAAATAACTGTCCAGAGCTAGAGCTTCCCCAATCCAGGCCAGAAGGCCAGGATCCCGACCCTCCGCCAAGACCGAATGGTTCTCCGTCCCCATCAGAAGGCTTCCCTTTCGGCTACAAACCGCTCCGGGTTACCTTCACTCCAGCAGGTTTTGCATAGCAACCGCAATCCCATCTCTATCTCGCCATAGATCAGGGACAGAAGCAAGCGCCACCTCCTGGAAACTGATAAGAACAAATACTAGACTCGATCTTAGCCAAAGGGCCGAGAAGCAATTAGCAATAATCACGCCTCGGGTAAACCTCATTAGCTATGATACTGCCACTGCGCAAAGCTAACCAAATCAGTGCCTGCCAACATCTGCCCTTCCTTGGAGGAGAAAACGGAAAATTGTATACTCACCTTTCCGTAATTTTCCTTTCCTGTCGTATCTTCATGGCAGCATACACTTTGGGTTGTGACTCCGCCCCCACAACCTGATAGGACTACATAGCTATAAGTTGTAGAGATGGCCCCTGCCCAGTATTCTCCGTATATATATATCTCACCTTAGACGGGTGGGAGATTGTATGCTGCCATGAAGATACGACAGGAAAGGAAAATTACGGAAAGGTGAGTATACAATTTTCCGTTTTCCTGTCGCATCATGGCAGCATACACTTTGGGGAGTAACTCGCAAAGACTGGGTGGGAATTCAAACTAAGTTTATTAATCAAATAATAGAGGAATTGGCCTGGATAACGGATCTTCCGAAATCCACCGTGGATAAGCAGGCGGAATCCACCTTGTAATGAGACATGAAGGTGTTCCTGGAGGACCAGGTAGCCGCTCTGCAAATCGTCTCCGCCGAGACTCTACAATATGCCGCCCAGGAGGTTGCCACTGCCCTGGTGGAGTGTGCCCTTAAGCCCTCAGGTACTTGATGGTTACTCAGTGAGTAAGATCTCTTGATGGTCTTTACTAGCCATGAAGCAATGGTGCGTGAGGATGCCGCTTGACCTCTCCTGAAACCATGTGGGATAATTAGGAGGTTTTCCGACTTTCTAATGGATTTTGTTGCTGAGAGGTATTCTATAACGGTACCCTTAACATCTAGTGGATGAGGGTCTCCCTGATCCGTGCTGAGTGCTGGAAGATTAATCTCCTGATTAAAATGGAAGGATGAGGACACCTTGGGGATGAATCGATCCGAAGGCCTTAGGACTAGCCTGTCTGGAAGAACAACCAAGTATGGTTCGCTAACCATTAGAGCTTGCATCTCTGACACTCGCTTCGCCGATGTTATGGCTATTAAAAATGAAACCTTCAGCGTCAGATCCCAGAGGGATATGCTCTGCATTGGAAAAAAGGGTTCCTTGGATAATGACTCTAGAACAATTGAGAGATCCCAGACCGGGAATGACGGTTTTCTGGGGGGCCTCAGTTTTAGACAGGCCCTCTGAAACTGAACCACCAGAGGCTCTTGCGCCCATTTAACTCCTGTCAAGGCGGACAGGGCCGATACCTGGACCTTCAGGGTGCTTGACCTAAGGCCTTTCTCTAGGCCTGATTGAAGGAACTCCAAGATGTGAGACACCGACGGGGAGGACGAGTCCCAACCTTGCTGGTGGGAGAAGGAGACAAATTTTTCCCAAACTCTTCTGTACGTGATGTTGGTAGTAGGCTTTCTAGCCTGGAGTAAGGTATCCACCACCTTCTGGGAACAGCCCTGCTCTAGGTACCTAGCCCTTTCAGTCTCCAGGCCATCAAGTGTAGCTTCCCCGGGTTCGGGTGAAGAAGATGTCCCTGGGAGAGTAGGTCTGACGTCAATGGGAGAGGCAGAGGCTCTGCCGTGTTCAGCTGCATGAGGGTAGTAAACCATGGCCTCCTCGGCCAGAAAGGGATCACTGCTACCACCAATGCTGTTGACTTCTTGAGCCTCAGGAGGAATCTCGCTATGAGAGGCGTCGGGGGGAAAATGTACCCCAGGTGAAAGTTCCAGGGGTGTTGGAGGCAGTCCGTCCCCTCTGCCGAAGGAAACGGTGTCCTTGATAGGAATCTCTGGCACTTTGTGTTCTCCGGAGTTGCTGCTAGGTCTATCTCTGGAGGACCCCAGGTTCGGGATATGAGAGCATAGGCTTGTGGACTCAGAGACCATTCGTTGTTGGAGTGGAAATTTCTGCTTAGTGAGTCGGCTAAGGTGTTCTGGACTCCCGGGACATAAACCGCCTTTAGGTCCAGTAGATTCAGCTGCGCCCATTCCAGAACAGGACGGACCTCCTGTAACATGGACCTGCTTCTGGTGCCCCCCTGCCTGTTGATGTAGGCAACGGCCACCTTGTTGTCCATCCTTAGGAGGACATGCTTCCTCCTCAAGTGAGAACTGAAGGCCAGGAGAGCCTGGAACGCTGCTCTCATCTCCAGAACGTTCGACACTGTATCCTGTGCCCTGAAAGGCCAACGACCCTGAGCCGCAAGGTCCTGATAGTGGGCTCCCCATCCCTGTAGACTGGCATCTGAGGTCACGGTTTCTTGATAGGGAGTGACTATCTGCCTGCATCTTCCCAAGTTGTGAGGACGTACCCACCACATCAACGATTGCTTTACCTCCTGAGAGATGAGGATTGGTTGGGACATTGATGTGCCCTTCCACTGACGTAGGAAGGAGATCTGGAGAGGCCTCGAATTCCATTGCGCCCATTGGACCATTGGAATGGTGGAAGCTAGGGAGCCCAGGATACTGAGACAGGTCCTGGCCGGGAGCATTGTAGCGGAGATCGCCCTTTTCACCTTTTGGATTAGAGGAGGGATTTTTTCCCCCGGAAGTTCCACCGTATTCTCCCTTGTGTCCAATTCGGCCCCCAGAAAGACCATTCTCTGTGTTGGATGGATGTTGCTCTTCTTCCAATTTATCAGCCACCCTAGGGACTGTAATGTGGAGACCAGGATTTCCCTGTGAAGGACAAGAGAGTCCTGGCTGTCTGAGAGAAGTAGGATGTCGTCCAGGTAATGGTGGACCCTCAGCCCGTTTTCTCTCAGGTGGGCTATTACAGGTAATAGGACTTTTGTAAACGTCCTGGGTGCGGTAGAGATCCCGAACGGAAGGCTTCGGAATTGGAAGTGCCGATGATTTAGGGTAAACCGGAGGAATTTTTGGAACTCGGAATGGATAGGGATATGCAAATACGCGTCCTGGAGGTCGATCGACAGCATCCAATCTCCCAAGTTTATTGCTTGGAGGATTGATTGAAGGCTTTCCATCTTGAATGTTTCCAACCGTATTGACCGGTTGAGGTTTTTTAGGTCCAAGACTGGACGAAGGTCCCCTGATTTCTTTTTCACTAAGAAAAGTGGGGAGTAGAAACCTTTGCCTCTTTGGGATGGTGGTACCTCCACTATTGCTTGTTTCTGGAGCAACTCTTGGATATACTGGACTAGGGATAGTCTTTTCTCTTGAGAGGGAGGAAGTCTGGTTGAGCAGAATTGGTCTCTTGGAGGACGACCTCTGAATGCCCACCTGTGTCCGAAATGAATGGTGGACACCGTCCATGGGTCTTTTATCATTCCCGCCCAGACCAACTTGAACTTTGTGAGTCTGGCCCCCACTACCGCTGGTTGGGCGGGCGAACCTTCAAAAGGACTTCTGGTCATTGGAGGCAGGGGTCTTGGGTTTCTGGAACTTAAGGAAGGACGTCTGGGGGTTCTTCCAGCTCCTTCTGTATTCCTTCCCGGGTCTATAGGATTTCGCATCCCTATATCTTTCCGGAAGGTTACGTTTAAAGGGAGGTGGCCTTTGTTGCTTCGGCCTTCTGTCCGATGGTATGAGACCCGACTTCCCGCCTGTTACTTTAGAGATTGCGGTATCCAGCTTTGCTCCAAAGAGGTTCACCCCATCATATGGAATCCTGCACCAGTTTGACTTTGAGGCGGGGTCAGCCGACCAAGGTTTAAGCCATAGCGCCCTTCTGGCCATTACAGAGGCTAACATGGACCTTGATGTGGATCTGATGGTATCTACGGAAGCCTCCGCCACGAAATCTCCCGCAAGGCTAAGTTCTTGTAAGGCCTTAGTGATCTGTTCCTGATCTGCGCCCTCAGTGACGAGCCTCGCTGTAGCTGAGGACCAGCTGGAGATAGCTTTCCCAACCGCCGCTAATGCCACTGCTGGCCTGCAGGCGCCTCCTGCGAACAGGTAAGCTCTCTTAAGGTCTGTATCCACCTTCCTGTCAAGCACGTCTCTGAACGTTACTGCATCTTCAATGGGGAGCGTCACGTGCCTGGCTAGACGCATCAAAGATGCATCCACTACTGGAGGAGAAAGTAAAGGAGATACTTTGGGTTCCTTGAGAGGGTACAGTTTGGTGAGTCTGTTGGACAGACTGAACTTCTTTTCCGGATTCTGCCACTCCTCCTTAATGAGCTCTCAGGATACTGAGACAGGTCCTCAAGCTCCTCCCAGTTAATCGCTTCCTTAACCGATCTGATGAACGGTTCTATGAGCGCGAAATCAAAGCCAGCTGAAGCTTCCGGCTCCTCATCATCCGACGGTAGGTCTTGCTCTCTTGATGCACTGGGAATGGTGGGTGAGGTGCTATAGGTCGTAAACTCCACATCAGGAGTTGAGACCTGGGGAGTAGAGACTCCAGTGGGTTCTATGGAATCCGGCTCTTTCTGCCTGGTGGCTTCATCTATGCACTTGCGGCAGGCTAGTTTGTCTGGGAGGGCCGTGGCCCCACATACCCAGCAAGCGTTCCCGGCTGGACGGGAAGGGTGCGTAGAGGATTGGTGTCCTCGTGCAGGGGATCTTCTGCGGTGGGAACGGCTATGCCTTGAGTGGGATCGACTCAGTCTGCGACTCCCCTTGCGGCCTGAGCGGCTTCTTCCGCGTGAGCGGCTGCGTCTATGGCCGGAGCGGCTTCTCCTGTGCGAAGATTCTCTTCGTGATTTAGATGATCTTGCGGACCTGACAGGGCTGACCAATTAGGTAGCATTAGTATGGTCCTGCTCTCTTTTTCAATCTTCTCTACTTACCGCTGGAATCCCCCCCCCCTTACCTATTAGGCTGGTGGTGATCTGCTGGGGCAGCGGCCTCCATAGAAGAAGAAGGTGAATACCTGAGAAAGGTATAGGAAGGTAAGAGCATGCAGCCAGGTCCCAAAAAACAGTGTACAAGTATTAGACACTTACCCAGAGGGAGAGGGTAGCTTAGGAATGCAGAAGTTCAAAACAGCAGCAGTCAGAAGTCTTCCAGGGAGCAAGGAGAGCTCAGAAATGACAAACAGGGCTTTTAAATCTACCGCCATGGCCGCCGAGGTCACGACCCGCTCGCACATGCGCAGTAGCGGCGCGATGCGCCCGGCGCCATCTTGGAAGCTGGCAAAATCGAAAGGACGCCCTGACGGCGCGCACTGCGCATGCGCGGAAGTGCCGAGACGCTCGGGAAGCCTGTAGGGAGGCACAGAGGGACCACAGAGCCCAGCATAGAGGGAAAAAGACCAAAAGTGAGAAAAAGAGGCATGGCGACCGCTGCACAACAACTAAGCCTGTTTAAGGCTTATACCAGACCGCAACATACCCCCGAGATCACCAGAGCGGGGCTCCTTCCATCTAGCTCGTTTAGAGGCTGTACAGGTAAGGACTTCCACCCAGGAGAGGCTAGAACCTGGCTGGGGCGAATTCGGTAAGGGGGTGCTTCTGATATGTTCAGTCCTTCAGGTGAGGAAAAATAAGAGAATACTGGGCAGGGGCCATCTCTACAACTTATAGCTATGTAGTCCTATCAGGTTGTGGGGGCGGAGTCACAACCCAAAGTGTATGCTGCCATGATGCGACAGGAAATTGAATTTGAGGTGAGACACATAAGTGTCATCCAGTGGGCCGCTGAGCATTCTGGGACTTGGCATGCTAATGAGACAGGGACGATGCCTAAGTGGGCATTGTTTACCCACTGAATAGTGTTAGCATTTGAAAGAACTAAGAAGAATCTAAAGGGACAGGGCCCTAAATGTCAGATGGTTCCTCCCACAGCAGTCAAGAAAGGCCATTGGGAGCGTATGTGTTTGAACAGCTATGCTGCTAAAATAGTCCTAGGTGGAAGTATTTGGACCCTTTGTTGAAAGTTTGCTAGATAACATGCCTGAACTGGAGCCCAGGTAAGATGCCATAGACTAAGGGTTGTTGAGAAACAGTTGGTCAAGCAACCACCTTCAGCCACCATTATTTCTGGCAGATTCCAGGAGCCTGGAAAGGCGGGAGTTAGTACATTTCATTTCTCGAAGCCTGGGAGAATTCCCGGCAGATGTGCGTAAAGACTGCCTTATCAGCAGCTCAAGGGCCTCATAGGTAGGTGTAAGGCACCGCCCAAACAGGGACTTGAACCCTGGACCCTCAGATTAAAAGTCTGATGCTCTACCGACTGAGCTATCCGGGCTCTGAAAGCTCTTTCTGCATAGCTGTCCAAGCTGCTTGAATCTTGACATCTATGGTGGAAAAAGACCATTCAGCCAAGGGGACCGGGTGCCTGAAAGCACAAGTATTTGGCTTGCCCAGGCTGGCCAATCGTCCTCACCCGTTTAATTTTCTAGGACAGGTTGAAGATAAAAGGGAGAATCTAACCTGTAATCATGCAGAAAGGGTCCAGTCCAGTACAGGTGGAGAACGCCTAAAATTTCTGTCTTAGTTTTACCTACAGGTCAATGGTCTTTCACCGGAAACAAGGGCCTAGCAAAAAGACACCACCCGAAAGGCCTCCTTAACCCTGGACCAACACGCTTCCAGTTATCTTAATCAGTGACTGGGTTACAAATAAAGACAGTTCACCTTTAGCCTCATGTTGCCAGGTCCAGCATTAGAAACCCAGGCAAAAAAATGAGGTAGAGTCCACTCTGGATTACAGGCAAGTGAAGATCGAGCGGCGCGTGCCAATCACAGATTGTTCTACCCAGGCTGCGTGATGACACAAAAGCTCTCTATGGTGTCACTGGGCCCGTGACACACTTCCTCAACTCTAACGCATCTCAGTCTGCATGTAAGAAGCCGTCACTAATCTGCTGTTTAAAACACATTGCTCAGTCTCCTCAGAGACTCTCAAAAATTGCCAGTGCTGACTGTATTTCAAATCATCATGGCGGGGTATTGGGAAAAGTTTTCAATTAGCAATAATCACGCCTCAGGTAAACCTCATTAGCTATGATACTGCCACTGCGCAAAGCTAACCAAATCAGTGCCTGCCAACATCTGCCCTTCCTTGGAGGAGAAATTGACTTTGAGGTGAGACACATAAGTGTCATCCAGTGGGCCGCTGAGCATTCTGGGACTTGGCATGCTAATGAGACAGGGACGATGCCTAAGTGGGCATTGTTTACCCACTGAATAGTGTTAGCATTTGAAAGAACTAAGGAGAATATAAAGGGACAGGGCCCTAAATGTCAGATGGTTCCTCCCACAGCAGTCAAGAAAGGCCATTGGGAGCGTATGTGTTTGAACAGCTATGCTGCTAAAATAGTCCTAGGTGGAAGTATTTGGACCCTTTGTTGAAAGTTTGCTAGATAACATGCCTGAACTGGAGCCCAGGTAAGATGCCATAGACTAAGGGTTGTTGAGAAACAGTTGGTCAAGCAACCACCTTCAGCCACCATTATTTCTGGCAGATTAAAGGAGCCTGGAAAGGCGGGAGTTAGTACATTTCATTTCTCGGAGCCTGTGAGAATTCCCGGCAGATGTGCATAAAGACTGCCTTATCAGTGCTCAAGGGCCTCATAGGTAGGTGTAAGGCACGAACAGGGACTTGAACCCTGGACCCTCAGATTAAAAGTCTGATGCTCTACCGACTGAGCTATCCGGGCTCTGAAAGCTCTTTCTCCATAGCTGTCCAAGCTGCTTGAATCTTGACATCTATGGTGGAAAAAGACCATTCAGCCAAGGGGACCGGGTGCCTGAAAGCACAAGTATTTGGCTTGCCCAGGCTGGCCAATCGTCCTCTCCCGTTTAATTTTCTAGGACAGGTTGAAGATAAAAGGGAGAATCTAACCTGTAATCATGCAGAAAGGGTCCAGTCCAGTACAGGTGGAGAACGCCTAAAATTTCTGCCTTAGTTTTACCTACAGGTCAATGGTCTTTCACCGGAAATAAGGGCCTAGCATAAAGACACCACCCGAAAGGCCTCCTTAACCCTGGACCAACACGCTTCCAGTTATCTTAATCAGTGACTGGGTTACAAATAAAGACAGTTCACCTTTAGCCTCATGTTGCCAGGTCCAGCATTAGAAACCCAGGCAAAAAAATGAGGTAGAGTCCACTCTGGATTACAGGCAAGTGAAGATCGAGCGGCGCGTGCCAATCACAGATTGTTCTACCCAGGCTGCGTGATGACACAAAAGCTCTCTATGGTGTCACTGGGCCCGTGACACACTTCCTCAACTCTAACGCATCTCAGTCTGCATGTAAGAAGCCGTCACTAATCTGCTGTTTAAAACACATTGCTCAGTCTCCTCAGAGACTCTCAAAAATTGCCAGTGCTGACTGTATTTCAAGTCATCATGGCGGGGTATTGGGAAAAGTTTTCAATTAGCAATAATCACGCCTCGGGTAAACCTCATTAGCTATGATACTGCCACTGCGCAAAGCTAACCAATTCAGTGCCTGCCAACATCTGCCCTTCCTTGGAGGAGAAATTGACTTTGAGGTGAGACACATAAGTGTCATCCAGTGGGCCGCTGAGCATTCTGGGACTTGGCATGCTAATGAGACAGGGACGATGCCTAAGTGGGCATTGTTTACCCACTGAATAGTGTTAGCATTTGAAAGAACTAAGGAGAATCTAAAGGGACAGGGCCCTAAATGTCAGATGGTTCCTCCCACAGCAGTCAAGAAAAGCCATTGGGAGCGTATGTGTTTGAACAGCTATGCTGCTAAGATAGTCCTAGGTGGAAGTATTTGGACCCTTTGTTGAATATTTGCTAGATAACATGCCTGAACTGGAGCCCAGGTAAGATGCCATAGACTAAGGGTTGTTGAGAAACAGTTGGTCAAGCAACCACCTTCAGCCACCATTATTTCTGGCAGATTTAGTACATGGCGGGAGTTAGTACATTTCATTTCTCGGAGCCTGTGAGAATTCCCGGCAGATGTGCATAAAAACTGCCTTATCGGCAGCTCAAGGGCCTCATAGGTAGGTGTAAGGCACCGCCCGAACAGGGACTTGAACCCTGGACCCTCAGATTAAAAGTCTGATGCTCTACCGACTGAGCTATCCTGGCTCTGAAAGCTCTTTCTCCATAGCTGGCCAAGCTGCTTGAATCTTGACATCTATGGTGGAAAAAGACCATTCAGCCAAGGGGACCGGGTGCCTGAAAGCACAAGTATTTGGCTTGCCCAGGCTGGCCAATCGTCCTCTCCCGTTTAATTTTCTAGGACAGGTTGAAGATAAAAGGGAGAATCTAACCTGTAATCATGCAGAAAGGGTCCAGTCCAGTACAGGTGGAGAACGCCTAAAATTTCTGCCTTAGTTTTACCTACAGGTCAATGGTCTTTCACCGGAAACAAGGGCCTAGCATAAAGACACCACCCGAAAGGCCTCCTTAACCCTGGACCAACACGCTTCCAGTTATCTTAATCAGTGACTGGGTTACAAATAAAGACAGTTCACCTTTAGCCTCATGTTGCCAGGTCCAGCATTAGAAACCCAGGCAAAAAAATGAGGTAGAGTCCACTCTGGATTACAGGCAAGTGAAGATCGAGCGGCGCGTGCCAATCACAGATTGTTCTACCCAGGCTGCGTGATGACACAAAAGCTCTCTATGGTGTCACTGGGCCCGTGACACACTTCCTCAACTCTAACGCATCTCAGTCTGCATGTAAGAAGCCGTCACTAATCTGCTGTTTAAAACACATTGCTCAGTCTCCTCAGAGACTCTCAAAAATTGCCAGTGCTGACTGTATTTCAAGTCATCATGGCGGGGTATTGGGAAAAGTTTTCAATTAGCAATAATCACGCCTCGGGTAAACCTCATTAGCTATGATACTGCCACTGCGCAAAGCTAACCAATTCAGTGCCTGCCAACATCTGCCCTTCCTTGGAGGAGAAATTGACTTTGAGGTGAGACACATAAGTGTCATCCAGTGGGCCGCTGAGCATTCTGGGACTTGGCATGCTAATGAGACAGGGACGATGCCTAAGTGGGCATTGTTTACCCACTGAATAGTGTTAGCATTTGAAAGAACTAAGGAGAATCTAAAGGGACAGGGCCCTAAATGTCAGATGGTTCCTCCCACAGCAGTCAAGAAAAGCCATTGGGAGCGTATGTGTTTGAACAGCTATGCTGCTAAGATAGTCCTAGGTGGAAGTATTTGGACCCTTTGTTGAATATTTGCTAGATAACATGCCTGAACTGGAGCCCAGGTAAGATGCCATAGACTAAGGGTTGTTGAGAAACAGTTGGTCAAGCAACCACCTTCAGCCACCATTATTTCTGGCAGATTTAGTACATGGCGGGAGTTAGTACATTTCATTTCTCGGAGCCTGTGAGAATTCCCGGCAGATGTGCATAAAAACTGCCTTATCGGCAGCTCAAGGGCCTCATAGGTAGGTGTAAGGCACCGCCCGAACAGGGACTTGAACCCTGGACCCTCAGATTAAAAGTCTGATGCTCTACCGACTGAGCTATCCTGGCTCTGAAAGCTCTTTCTCCATAGCTGGCCAAGCTGCTTGAATCTTGACATCTATGGTGGAAAAAGACCATTCAGCCAAGGGGACCGGGTGCCTGAAAGCACAAGTATTTGGCTTGCCCAGGCTGGCCAATCGTCCTCTCCCGTTTAATTTTCTAGGACAGGTTGAAGATAAAAGGGAGAATCTAACCTGTAATCATGCAGAAAGGGTCCAGTCCAGTACAGGTGGAGAACGCCTAAAATTTCTGCCTTAGTTTTACCTACAGGTCAATGGTCTTTCACCGGAAACAAGGGCCTAGCATAAAGACACCACCCGAAAGGCCTCCTTAACCCTGGACCAACACGCTTCCAGTTATCTTAATCAGTGACTGGGTTACAAATAAAGACAGTTCACCTTTAGCCTCATGTTGCCAGGTCCAGCATTAGAAACCCAGGCAAAAAAATGAGGTAGAGTCCACTCTGGATTACAGGCAAGTGAAGATCGAGCGGCGCGTGCCAATCACAGATTGTTCTACCCAGGCTGCGTGATGACACAAAAGCTCTCTATGGTGTCACTGGGCCCGTGACACACTTCCTCAACTCTAACGCATCTCAGTCTGCATGTAAGAAGCCGTCACTAATCTGCTGTTTAAAACACATTGCTCAGTCTCCTCAGAGACTCTCAAAAATTGCCAGTGCTGACTGTATTTCAAGTCATCATGGCGGGGTATTGGGAAAAGTTTTCAATTAGCAATAATCACGCCTCGGGTAAACCTCATTAGCTATGATACTGCCACTGCGCAAAGCTAACCAATTCAGTGCCTGCCAACATCTGCCCTTCCTTGGAGGAGAAATTGACTTTGAGGTGAGACACATAAGTGTCATCCAGTGGGCCGCTGAGCATTCTGGGACTTGGCATGCTAATGAGACAGGGACGATGCCTAAGTGGGCATTGTTTACCCACTGAATAGTGTTAGCATTTGAAAGAACTAAGGAGAATCTAAAGGGACAGGGCCCTAAATGTCAGATGGTTCCTCCCACAGCAGTCAAGAAAAGCCATTGGGAGCGTATGTGTTTGAACAGCTATGCTGCTAAGATAGTCCTAGGTGGAAGTATTTGGACCCTTTGTTGAATATTTGCTAGATAACATGCCTGAACTGGAGCCCAGGTAAGATGCCATAGACTAAGGGTTGTTGAGAAACAGTTGGTCAAGCAACCACCTTCAGCCACCATTATTTCTGGCAGATTTAGTACATGGCGGGAGTTAGTACATTTCATTTCTCGGAGCCTGTGAGAATTCCCGGCAGATGTGCATAAAAACTGCCTTATCGGCAGCTCAAGGGCCTCATAGGTAGGTGTAAGGCACCGCCCGAACAGGGACTTGAACCCTGGACCCTCAGATTAAAAGTCTGATGCTCTACCGACTGAGCTATCCTGGCTCTGAAAGCTCTTTCTCCATAGCTGGCCAAGCTGCTTGAATCTTGACATCTATGGTGGAAAAAGACCATTCAGCCAAGGGGACCGGGTGCCTGAAAGCACAAGTATTTGGCTTGCCCAGGCTGGCCAATCGTCCTCTCCCGTTTAATTTTCTAGGACAGGTTGAAGATAAAAGGGAGAATCTAACCTGTAATCATGCAGAAAGGGTCCAGTCCAGTACAGGTGGAGAACGCCTAAAATTTCTGCCTTAGTTTTACCTACAGGTCAATGGTCTTTCACCGGAAACAAGGGCCTAGCATAAAGACACCACCCGAAAGGCCTCCTTAACCCTGGACCAACACGCTTCCAGTTATCTTAATCAGTGACTGGGTTACAAATAAAGACAGTTCACCTTTAGCCTCATGTTGCCAGGTCCAGCATTAGAAACCCAGGCAAAAAAATGAGGTAGAGTCCACTCTGGATTACAGGCAAGTGAAGATCGAGCGGCGCGTGCCAATCACAGATTGTTCTACCCAGGCTGCGTGATGACACAAAAGCTCTCTATGGTGTCACTGGGCCCGTGACACACTTCCTCAACTCTAACGCATCTCAGTCTGCATGTAAGAAGCCGTCACTAATATGCTGTTTAAAACACATTGCTCAGTCTCCTCAGAGACTCTCAAAAATTGCCAGTGCTGACTGTATTTCAAGTCATCATGGCGGGGTATTGGGAAAAGTTTTCAATTAGCAATAATCACGCCTCGGGTAAACCTCATTAGCTATGATACTGCCACTGCGCAAAGCTAACCAATTCAGTGCCTGCCAACATCTGCCCTTCCTTGGAGGAGAAATTGACTTTGAGGTGAGACACATAAGTGTCATCCAGTGGGCCGCTGAGCATTCTGGGACTTGGCATGCTAATGAGACAGGGACGATGCCTAAGTGGGCATTGTTTACCCACTGAATAGTGTTAGCATTTGAAAGAACTAAGGAGAATCTAAAGGGACAGGGCCCTAAATGTCAGATGGTTCCTCCCACAGCAGTCAAGAAAGGCCATTGGGAGCGTATGTGTTAGAACAGCTATGCTGCTAAAATAGTCCTAGGTGGAAGTATTTGGACCCTTTGTTGAAAGTTTGCTAGATAACATGCCTGAACTGGAGCCCAGGTAAGATGCCTTAGACTAAGGGTTGTTGAGAAACAGTTGGTCAAGCAACCACCTTCAGCCACCATTATTTCTGGCAGATTAAAGGAGCCTGGAAAGGCGGGAGTTAGTACATTTCATTTCTCGGAGCCTGTGAGAATTCCCGGCAGATGTGCATAAAGACTGCCTTATCGGCAGCTCAAGGGCCTCATAGGTAGGTGTAAGGCACCGCCCGAACAGGGACTTTAACCCTGGACCCTCAGATTAAAAGTCTGATGCTCTACCGACTGAGCTATCCGGGCTCTGAATGCTCTTTCTCCATAGCTGTCCAAGCTGCTTGAATCTTGACATCTATGGTGGAAAAAGACCATTCAGCCAAGGGGACCGGGTGCCTGAAAGCACAAGTATTTGGCTTGCCCAGGCTGGCCAATCGTCCTCTCCCGTTTAATTTTCTAGGACAGGTTGAAGATAAAAGGGAGAATCTAACCTGTAATCATGCAGAAAGGGTCCAGTCCAGTACAGGTGGAGAACGCCTAAAATTTCTGCCTTAGTTTTACTAACAGGTCAATGGTCTTTCACTGGAAACAAGGGCCTAGCATAAAGACACAACCCGAAAGGCCTCCTTAACCCTGGACCAACACGCTTCCAGTTATCTTAATCAGTGACTGGGTTACAAATAAAGACAGTTCACCTTTAGCCTCATGTTGCCAGGTCCAGCATTAGAAACCCAGGCAAAAAAATGAGGTAGAGTCCACTCTGGATTACAGGCAAGTGAAGATCGAGCGGCGCGTGCCAATCACAGATTGTTCTACCCAGGCTGCGTGATGACACAAAAGCTCTCTATGGTGTCACTGGGCCCGTGACACACTTCCTCAACTCTAACGCATCTCAGTCTGCATGTAAGAAGCCGTCATTAATCTGCTGTTTAAAACACATTGCTCAGTCTCCTCAGAGACTCTCAAAAATTGCCAGTGCTGACTGTATTTCAAGTCATCATGGCGGGGTATTGGGAAAAGTTTTCAATTAGCAATAATCACGCCTCGGGTAAACCTCATTAGCTATGATACTGCCACTGCGCAAAGCTAACCAATTCAGTGCCTGCCAACATCTGCCCTTCCTTGGAGGAGAAATTGACTTTGAGGTGAGACACATAAGTGTCATCCAGTGGGCCGCTGAGCATTCTGGGACTTGGCATGCTAATGAGACAGGGACGATGCCTAAGTGGGCATTGTTTACCCACTGAATAGTGTTAGCATTTGAAAGAACTAAGGAGAATCTAAAGGGACAGGGCCCTAAATGTCAGATGGTTCCTCCCACAGCAGTCAAGAAAGGCCATTGGGAGCGTATGTGTTTGAACAGCTATGCTGCTAAAATAGTCCTAGGTGAAAGTATTTGGACCCTTTGTTGAAAGTTTGCTAGATAACATGCCTGAACTGGAGCCCAGGTAAGATGCCATAGACTAAGGGTTGTTGAGAAACAGTTGGTCAAGCAACCACCTTCAGCCACCATTATTTCTGGCAGATTCCAGGAGCCTGGAAAGGCGGGAGTTAGTACATTTCATTTTTCGGAGCCTGTGAGAATTCCCGGCAGATGTGCATAAAGACTGCCTTATCAGCAGCTCAAGGGCCTCATAGGTAGGTGTAAGGCACCGCCCGTACAGGGACTTGAACCCTGGACCCTCAGATTAAAAGTCTGATGCTCTACCGACTGAGCTATCCAGGCTCTGAAAGCTCTTTCTCCATAGCTGTCCAAGCTGCTTGAATCTTGACATCTATGGTGGAAAAAGACCATTCAGCCAAGGGGACCGGGTGCCTGAAAGCACAAGTATTTGGCTTGCCCAGGCTGGCCAATCGTCCTCTCCCGTTTAATTTTCTAGGACAGGTTGAAGATAAAAGGGAGAATCTAACCTGTAATCATGCAGAAAGGGTCCAGTCCAGTACAGGTGGAGAACGCCTAAAAATTTTTGCCTTAGTTTTACCTACAGGTCAATGGTCTTTCACCGGAAACAAGGGCCTAGCAAAAAGACACCACCCGAAATGCCTCCTTAACCCTGGACCAACACGCTTCCAGTATTCCTAATCAGTGACTGGGTTACAAATAAAGACAGTTCACCTTTAGCCTCATGTTGCCAGGTCCAGCATTAGAATCCCAGGCAAAAAAATGAGGTAGAGTCCACTCTGGATTACAGGCAAGTGAAGATCGAGCGGCGCGTGCCAATCACAGATTGTTCTACCCAGGCTGCGTGATGACACAAAAGCTCTCTATGGTGTCACTGGGCCCGTGACACACTTCCTCAACTCTAACGCATCTCAGTCTGCATGTAAGAAGCCGTCACTAATCTGCTGTTTAAAACACATTGCTCAGTCTCCTCAGAGACTCTCAAAAATTACCAGTGCTGACTGTATTTCAAGTCATCATGGCGGGGTATTGGGAAAAGTTTTCAATTAGCAATAATCACTCTATCGAAAAGCCAGTGGCGTGCAAAACACACCTCAAAAACTTCCACCCGGTGCCAAAAAAAAGTGCCCACACATAGAGAGTGAAACACAAAAACGTGCAACGGGTGTACAGAGTCCTCCACTAGGGAAGGACCTTACCCTGATCCCCCGGGGCGTTAGGCTCCAGACAGGGACTGAGGTACTCAGACAAAGGGTCCATCCGGCCAAAACCAGGCGGACCCCCACAACTGGAAGGACTGCCGAAGCAGACCAACCCAAGTACAGTGGGGCTCTCCCGAAGAGAGACCCCTCAAAGGAGAGGGCAAACCAAGCCAAAAGGCCTATGTCCACCCCCTCCCAAGACTTTCAGAGTAGGCCCGAGGACCCACACCCTACTCGCCACACAGTGACAAACGTGTATACAAAACAACCAAAAAGGTGACAAACAGGGGTAAAAGAAAGAGTGGGGAAGATAGTGAGATGGGAGAGTGAAAGTGGCCATTGTGCTATACAATGGCCGGCCCTCCGGCCAGGCATAAAAATTTCCCCTGGTCCTGGCCAAAAGGCCTGGCCCAAGAGGCAGGTGCGAAAAACGTGTGTTGTGGTGAAGTGACCATGGTGCCATAAAATCAAGTGCTTTCACACCGTGACTATACGGCACCCCTGAACTGCCACTTCAGGGGCACATTCACCACTGGCTTTTCGAAAAAGCCCTGACCCACAGCGCAGACCACAGCAGCCCCCACCCCAGGCAGAAAGGTATGGAGTTCGGGAAGCTTGGAGAGAGCCCTTGCCATCAGGCTTCACCGTCGTTCCGTCCCTCCTACCTAATTACATTCGGGAAATACTGGCCGCTCCCCCGGTGGGAGCAAGGGGAGCCAGCGTTCTCTCCCAAAAAACTGTCCAGAGCTAGAGCTGCCCCAATCCAGGCCAGAAGGCCAGGATCCCGACCCTCCGCCAAGACCGAATGGTTCTCCGTCCCCATCAGAAGGCTTCCCTTTCGGCTACAAACCGCTCCGGGTTACCTTCACTCCAGCAGGTTTTGCATAGCAACCGCAAACCCATCTCTATCTCGCCATAGATCAGGGACAGAAGCAAGCGCCACCTCCTGGAAATTGATAAGAACAGATACTAGACTCGATCTTAGCCAAAGGGCCGAGAAGCAATTAGCAATAATCACGCCTCAGGTAAACCTCATTAGCTATGATACTGCCACTGCGCAAAGCTAACCAAATCAGTGCCTGCCAACATCTGCCCTTCCTTGGAGGAGAAATTGACTTTGAGGTGAGACACATAAGTGTCATCCAGTGGGCCGCTGAGCATTCTGGGACTTGGCATGCTAATGAGACAGGGACGATGCCTAAGTGGGCATTGTTTACCCACTGAATAGTGTTAGCATTTGAAAGAACTAAGGAGAATCTAAAGGGACAGGGCCCTAAATGTCAGATGGTTCCTCCCACAGCAGTCAAGAAAGGCCATTGGGAGCGTATGTGTTTGAACAGCTATGCTGCTAAAATAGTCCTAGGTGAAAGTATTTGGACCCTTTGTTGAAAGTTTGCTAGATAACATGCCTGAACTGGAGCCCAGGTAAGATGCCATAGACTAAGGGTTGTTGAGAAACAGTTGGTCAAGCAACCACCTTCAGCCACCATTATTTCTGGCAGATTCCAGGAGCCTGGAAAGGCGGGAGTTAGTACATTTCATTTTTCGGAGCCTGTGAGAATTCCCGGCAGATGTGCATAAAGACTGCCTTATCAGCAGCTCAAGGGCCTCATAGGTAGGTGTAAGGCACCGCCCGTACAGGGACTTGAACCCTGGACCCTCAGATTAAAAGTCTGATGCTCTACCGACTGAGCTATCCAGGCTCTAAAAGCTCTTTCTCCATAGCTGTCCAAGCTGCTTGAATCTTGACATCTATGGTGGAAAAAGACCATTCAGCCAAGGGGACCGGGTGCCTGAAAGCACAAGTATTTGGCTTGCCCAGGCTGGCCAATCGTCCTCTCCCGTTTAATTTTCTAGGACAGGTTGAAGATAAAAGGGAGAATCTAACCTGTAATCATGCAGAAAGGGTCCAGTCCAGTACAGGTGGAGAACGCCTAAAATTTCTGCCTTAGTTTTACCTACAGGTCAATGGTCTTTCACCGGAAACAAGGGCCTAGCAAAAAGACACCACCCGAAAGGCCTTCTTAACCCTGGACCAACACGCTTCCAGTATTCCTAATCAGTGACTGGGTTACAAATAAAGACAGTTCACCTTTAGCCTCATGTTGCCAGGTCCAGCATTAGAAACCCAGGCAAAAAAATGAGGTAGAGTCCACTCTGGATTACAGGCAAGTGAAGAACGAGCGGCGCGTGCCAATCACAGATTGTTCTACCCAGGCTGCGTGATGACACAAAAGCTCTCTATGGTGTCACTGGGCCCGTGACACACTTCCTCAACTCTAACGCATCTCAGTCTGCATGTAAGAAGCCGTCACTAATCTGCTGTTTAAAACACATTGCTCAGTCTCCTCAGAGACTCTCAAAAATTGCCAGTGCTGACTGTATTTCAAGTCATCATGGCGGGGTATTGGGAAAAGTTTTCAATTAGCAATAATCACGCCTCGGGTAAACCTCATTAGCTATGATACTGCCACTGCGCAAAGCTAACCAAATCAGTGCCTGCCAACATCTGCCCTTCCTTGGAGGAGAAATTGACTTTGAGGTGAGACACATAAATGTCATCCAGTGGGCCGCTGAGCATTCTGGGACTTGGCATGCTAATGAGACAGGGACGATGCCTAAGTGGGCATTGTTTACCCACTGAATAGTGTTAGCATTTGAAAGAACTAAGGAGAATCTAAAGGGACAGGGCCCTAAATGTCAGATGGTTCCTCCCACAGCAGTCAAGAAAGGCCATTGGGAGCGTATGTGTTTGAACAGCTATGCTGCTAAAATAGTTCTAGGTGGAAGTATTTGGACCCTTTGTTGAAAGTTTGCTAGATAACATGCCTGAACTGGAGCCCAGGTAAGATGCCATAGACTAAGGGTTGTTGAGAAACAGTTGGTCAAGCAACCACCTTCAGCCACCATTATTTCTGGCAGATTAAAGGAGCCTGGAAAGGCGGGAGTTAGTACATTTCATTTCTCGGAGCCTGTGAGAATTCCCGGCAGATGTGCATAAAGACTGCCTTATCAGCAGCTCAAGGGCCTCATAGGTAGGTGTAAGGCACCGCCCGTACAGGAACTTGAACCCTGGACACTCAGATTAAAAGTCTGATGCTCTACCGACTGAGCTATCCGGGCTCTAAAAGCTCTTTCTCCATAGCTGTCCAAGCTGCTTGAATCTTGACATCTATGGTGGAAAAAGACCATTCAGCCAAGGGGACCGGGTGCCTGAAAGCACAAGTATTTGGCTTGCCCAGGCTGGCCAATCGTCCTCTCCCGTTTAATTTTCTAGGACAGGTTGAAGATAAAAGGGAGAATCTAACCTGTAATCATGCAGAAAGGGTCCAGTCCAGTATAGGTGGAGAACGCCTAAAATTTCTGCCTTAGTTTTACCTACAGGTCAATGGTCTTTCACCGGAAACAAGGGCCTAGCAAAAAGACACCACCCGAAAGGCCTCCTTAACCCTGGACCAACACGCTTCCAGTATTCTTAATCAGTGACTGGGTTACAAATAAAGACAGTTCACCTTTAGCCTCATGTTGCCAGGTCCAGCATTAGAAACCCAGGCAAAAAAATGAGGTAGAGTCCACTCTGGATTACAGGCAAGTGAAGATCGAGCGGCGCGTGCCAATCACAGATTGTTCTACCCAGGCTGCGTGATGACACAAAAGCTCTCTATGGTGTCACTGGGCCCGTGACACACTTCCTCAACTCTAACGCATCTCAGTCTGCATGTAAGAAGCCGTCACTAATCTGCTGTTTAAAACACATTGCTCAGTCTCCTCAGAGACTCTCAAAAATTGCCAGTGCTGACTGTATTTCAAGTCATCATGGCGGGGTATTGGGAAAAGTTTTCAATTAGCAATAATCACGCCTCGGGTAAACCTCATTAGCTATGATACTGCC
Source organism: Lithobates clamitans (assembly GCA_037952925.1). Taxonomy (NCBI): domain Eukaryota; kingdom Metazoa; phylum Chordata; class Amphibia; order Anura; family Ranidae; genus Lithobates; species Lithobates clamitans. The sequence goes on from JBBGZY010001301.1 coordinate 2,143,514, forward strand.
ACTGCGCAAAGCTAACCAAATCAGTGCCTGCCAACATCTGCCCTTCCTTGGAGGAGAAATTGACTTTGAGGTGAGACACATAAGTGTCATCCAGTGGGCCGCTGAGCATTCTGGGACTTGGCATGCTAATGAGACAGGGACGATGCCTAAGTGGGCATTGTTTACCCACTGAATAGTGTTAGCATTTGAAAGAACTAAGGAGAATCTAAAGGGACAGGGCCCTAAATGTCAGATGGTTCCTCCCACAGCAGTCAAGAAAGGCCATTGGGAGCGTATGTGTTTGAACAGCTATGCTGCTAAAATAGTCCTAGGTGGAAGTATTTGGACCCTTTGTTGAAAGTTTGCTAGATAACATGCCTGAACTGGAGCCCAGGTAAGATGTCATAGACTAAGGGTTGTTGAGAAACAGTTGGTCAAGCAACCACCTTCAGCCACCATTATTTCTGGCAGATTAAAGGAGCCTGGAAAGGCGGGAGTTAGTACATTTCATTTCTCGGAGCCTGTGAGAATTCCCGGCAGATGTGCATAAAGACTGCCTTATCAGCAGCTCAAGGGCCTCATAGGTAGGTGTAAGGCACCGCCCGTACAGGAACTTGAACCCTGGACACTCAGATTAAAAGTCTGATGCTCTACCGACTGAGCTAACCGGGCTCTAAAAGCTCTTTCTCCATAGCTGTCCAAGCTGCTTGAATCTTGACATCTATGGTGGAAAAAGACCATTCAGCCAAGGGGACCGGGTGCCTGAAAGCACAAGTATTTGGCTTGCCCAGGCTGGCCAATCGTCCTCTCCCGTTTAATTTTCTAGGACAGGTTGAAGATAAAAGGGAGAATCTAACCTGTAATCATGCAGAAAGGGTCCAGTCCAGTATAGGTGGAGAACGCCTAAAATTTCTGCCTTAGTTTTACCTACAGGTCAATGGTCTTTCACCGGAAACAAGGGCCTAGCAAAAAGACACCACCCGAAAGGCCTCCTTAACCCTGGACCAACACGCTTCCAGTATTCTTAATCAGTGACTGGGTTACAAATAAAGACAGTTCACCTTTAGCCTCATGTTGCCAGGTCCAGCATTAGAAACCCAGGCAAAAAAATGAGGTAGAGTCCACTCTGGATTACAGGCAAGTGAAGATCGAGCGGCGCGTGCCAATCACAGATTGTTCTACCCAGGCTGCGTGATGACACAAAAGCTCTCTATGGTGTCACTGGGCCCGTGACACACTTCCTCAACTCTAACGCATCTCAGTCTGCATGTAAGAAGCCGTCACTAATCTGCTGTTTAAAACACATTGCTCAGTCTCCTCAGAGACTCTCAAAAATTGCCAGTGCTGACTGTATTTCAAGTCATCATGGCGGGGTATTGGGAAAAGTTTTCAATTAGCAATAATCACGCCTCGGGTAAACCTCATTAGCTATGATACTGCCACTGCGCAAAGCTAACCAAATCAGTGCCTGCCAACATCTGCCCTTCCTTGGAGGAGAAATTGACTTTGAGGTGAGACACATAAGTGTCATCCAGTGGGCCGCTGAGCATTCTGGGACTTGGCATGCTAATGAGACAGGGACGATGCCTAAGTGGGCATTGTTTACCCACTGAATAGTGTTAGCATTTGAAAGAACTAAGGAGAATCTAAAGGGACAGGGCCCTAAATGTCAGATGGTTCCTCCCACAGCAGTCAAGAAAGGCCATTGGGAGCGTATGTGTTTGAACAGCTATGCTGCTAAAATAGTCCTAGGTGAAAGTATTTGGACCCTTTGTTGAAAGTTTGCTAGATAACATGCCTGAACTGGAGCCCAGGTAAGATGCCATAGACTAAGGGTTGTTGAGAAACAGTTGGTCAAGCAACCACCTTCAGCCACCATTATTTCTGGCAGATTCCAGGAGCCTGGAAAGGCGGGAGTTAGTACATTTCATTTTTCGGAGCCTGTGAGAATTCCCGGCAGATGTGCATAAAGACTGCCTTATCAGCAGCTCAAGGGCCTCATAAGTAGGTGTAAGGCACTGCCCGAAAAGGGACTTGAACCCTGTACCCTCAGATTAAAAGTCTGATGCTCTACCGACTGAGCTATCCAGGCTCTGGAAGCTCTTTCTCCATAGCTGTCCAAGCTGCTTGAATCTTAACATCTATGGTGGAAAAAGACCATTCAGCCAAGGGGACCGGGTGCCTGAAAGCACAAGTATTTGGCTTGCCCAGGCTGGCCAATCGTCCTCTCCCGTTTAATTTTCTAGGACAGGTTGAAGATAAAAGGGAGAATCTAACCTGTAATCATGCAGAAAGGGTCCAGTCCAGTACAGGTGGAGAACGCCTAAAATTTCTGCCTTAGTTTTACCTACAGGTCAATGGTCTTTCACCGGAAACAAGGGCCTAGCATAAAGACACAACCCGAAAGGCCTCCTTAACCCTGGACCAACACGCTTCCAGTATTCTTAATCAGTGACTGGGTTACAAATAAAGACAGTTCACCTTTAGCCTCATGTTGCCAGGTCCAGCATTAGAAACCCAGGCAAAAAAATGAGGTAGAGTCCACTCTGGATTACAGGAAAGTGAAGATCGAGCGGCGCATGCCAATCACAGATTGTTCTACCCAGGCTGCGTGATGACACAAAAGCTCTCTATGGTGTCACTGGGCCCGTGACACACTTCCTCAACTCTAACGCATCTCAGTCTGCATGTAAGAAGCCGTCACTAATCTGCTGTTTAAAACACATTGCTCAGTCTCCTCAGAGACTCTCAAAAATTGCCAGTGCTGACTGTATTTCAAGTCATCATGGCGGGGTATTGGGAAAAGTTTTCAATTAGCAATAATCACGCCTCGGGTAAACCTCATTAGCTATGATACTGCCACTGCGCAAAGCTAACCAAATCAGTGCCTGCCAACATCTGCCCTTCCTTGGAGGAGAAATTGACTTTGAGGTGAGACACATAAGTGTCATCCAGTGGGCCGCTGAGCATTCTGGGACTTGGCATGCTAATGAGACAGGGACGATGCCTAAGTGGGCATTGTTTACCCACTGAATAGTGTTAGCATTTGAAAGAACTAAGGAGAATCTAAAGGGACAGGGCCCTAAATGTCAGATGGTTCCTCCCACAGCAGTCAAGAAAGGCCATTGGGAGCGTATGTGTTTGAACAGCTATGCTGCTAAAATAGTCCTAGGTGGAAGTATTTGGACCCTTTGTTGAAAGTTTGCTAGATAACATGCCTGAACTGGAGCCCAGGTAAGATGCCATAGACTAAGGGTTGTTGAGAAACAGTTGGTCAAGCAACCACCTTCAGCCACCATTATTTCTGGCAGATTAAAGGAGCCTGGAAAGGCGGGAGTTAGTACATTTCATTTCTCGGAGCCTGTGAGAATTCCTGGCAGATGTGCATAAAGACTGCCTTATTGGCAGCTCAAGGGCCTCATTAGTAGGTGTAAGGCACTGCCCGAACAGTGACTTGAACCCTGTACCCTCAGATTAAAAGTCTGATGCTCTACCGACTGAGCTATCCAGGCTCTGAAAGCTCTTTCTCCATAGCTGTCCAAGCTGCTTGAATCTTGACATCTATGGTGGAAAAAGACCATTCAGCCAAGGGGACCGGGTGCCTGAAAGCACAAGTATTTGGCTTGCCCAGGCTGGCCAATCGTCCTCTCCCGTTTAATTTTCTAGGACAGGTTGAAGATAAAAGGGAGAATCTAACCTGTAATCATGCAGAAAGGGTCCAGTCCAGTACAGGTGGAGAACGCCTAAAATTTCTGCCTTAGTTTTACCTACAGGTCAATGGTCTTTCACCGGAAACAAGGGCCTAGCAAAAAGACACCACCCGAAAGGCCTTCTTAACCCTGGACCAACACGCTTCCAGTATTCTTAATCAGTGACTGGGTTACAAATAAAGACAGTTCACCTTTAGCCTCATGTTGCCAGGTCCAGCATTAGAAACCCAGGCAAAAAAATGAAGTAGAGTCCACTCTGGATTACAGGCAAGTGAAGATCGAGCGGCGCGTGCCAATCACAGATTGTTCTACCCAGGCTGCGTGATGACACAAAAGCTCTCTATGGTGTCACTGGGCCCGTGACACACTTCCTCAACTCTAACGCATCTCAGTCTGCATGTAAGAAGCCGTCACTAATCTGCTGTTTAAAACACATTGCTCAGTCTCCTCAGAGACTCTCAAAAATTGCCAGTGCTGACTGTATTTCAAGTCATCATGGCGGGGTATTGGGAAAAGTTTTCAATTAGCAATAATCACGCCTCGGGTAAACCTCATTAGCTATGATACTGCCACTGCGCAAAGCTAACCAAATCAGTGCCTGCCAACATCTGCCCTTCCTTGGAGGAGAAATTGACTTTGAGGTGAGACACATAAATGTCATCCAGTGGGCCGCTGAGCATTCTGGGACTTGGCATGCTAATGAGACAGGGACGATGCCTAAGTGGGCATTGTTTGCCCACTGAATAGTGTTAGCATTTGAAAGAACTAAGGAGAATCTAAAGGGACAGGGCCCTAAATGTCAGATGGTTCCTCCCACAGCAGTCAAGAAAGGCCATTGGGAGCGTATGTGTTTGAACAGCTATGCTGCTAAAATAGTTCTAGGTGGAAGTATTTGGACCCTTTGTTGAAAGTTTGCTAGATAACATGCCTGAACTGGAGCCCAGGTAAGATGCCATAGACTAAGGGTTGTTGAGAAACAGTTGGTCAAGCAACCACCTTCAGCCACCATTATTTCTGGCAGATTAAAGGAGCCTGGAAAGGCGGGAGTTAGTACATTTCATTTCTCGGAGCCTGTGAGAATTCCCGGCAGATGTGCATAAAGACTGCCTAATCAGCAGCTCAAGGGCCTCATAAGTAGGTGTAAGGCACTGCCCGAAAAGGGACTTGAACCCTGTACCCTCAGATTAAAAGTCTGATGCTCTACCGACTGAGCTATCCAGGCTCTGGAAGCTCTTTCTCCATAGCTGTCCAAGCTGCTTGAATCTTAACATCTATGGTGGAAAAAGACCATTCAGCCAAGGGGACCGGGTGCCTGAAAGCACAAGTATTTGGCTTGCCCAGGCTGGCCAATCGTCCTCTCCCGTTTAATTTTCTAGGACAGGTTGAAGATAAAAGGGAGAATCTAACCTGTAATCATGCAGAAAGGGTCCAGTCCAGTAAAGGTGGAGAACGCCTAAAAATTTTTGCCTTAGTTTTACCTACAGGTCAATGGTCTTTCACCGGAAACAAGGGCCTAGCAAAAAGACACCACCCGAAAGGCCTCCTTAACCCTGGACCAACACGCTTCCAGTATTCTTAATCAGTGACTGGGTTACAAATAAAGACAGTTCACCTTTAGCCTCATGTTGCCAGGTCCAGCATTAGAAACCCAGGCAAAAAAATGAGGTAGAGTCCACTCTGGATTACAGGCAAGTGAAGATCGAGCGGCGCATGCCAATCACAGATTGTTCTACCCAGGCTGCGTGATGACACAAAAGCTCTCTATGGTGTCACTGGGCCCGTGACACACTTCCTCAACTCTAACGCATCTCAGTCTGCATGTAAGAAGCCGTCACTAATCTGCTGTTTAAAACACATTGCTCAGTCTCCTCAGAGACTCTCAAAAATTGCCAGTGCTGACTGTATTTCAAGTCATCATGGCGGGGTATTGGGAAAAGTTTTCAATTAGCAATAATCACGCCTCGGGTAAACCTCATTAGCTATGATACTGCCACTGCGCAAAGCTAACCAAATCAGTGCCTGCCAACATCTGCCCTTCCTTGGAGGAGAAATTGACTTTGAGGTGAGACACATAAGTGTCATCCAGTGGGCCGCTGAGCATTCTGGAACTTGGCATGCTAATGAGACAGGGACGATGCCTAAGTGGGCATTGTTTACCCACTGAATAGTGTTAGCATTTGAAAGAACTAAGGAGAATCTAAAGGGACAGGGCCCTAAATGTCAGATGGTTCCTCCCACAGCAGTCAAGAAAGGCCATTGGGAGCGTATGTGTTTGAACAGCTATGCTGCTAAAATAGTCCTAGGTGGAAGTATTTGGACCCTTTGTTGAAAGTTTGCTAGATAACATGCCTGAACTGGAGCCCAGGTAAGATGCCATTGACTAAGGGTTGTTGAGAAACAGTTGGTCAAGCAACCACCTTCAGCCACCATTATTTCTGGCAGATTAAAGGAGCCTGGAAAGGCGGGAGTTAGTACATTTCATTTCTCGGAGCCTGTGAGAATTCCTGGCAGATGTGCATAAAGACTGCCTTATTGGCAGCTCAAGGGCCTCATAAGTAGGTGTAAGGCACTGCCCGAACAGGGACTTGAACCCTGTACCCTCAGATTAAAAGTCTGATGCTCTACCGACTGAGCTACCCAGGCTCTGAAAGCTCTTTCTCCATAGCTGTCCAAGCTGCTTGAATCTTGACATCTATGGTGGAAAAAGACCATTCAGCCAAGGGGACCGGGTGCCTGAAAGCACAAGTATTTGGCTTGCCCAGGCTGGCCAATCGTCCTCTCCCGTTTAATTTTCTAGGACAGGTTGAAGATAAAAGGGAGAATCTAACCTGTAATCATGCAGAAAGGGTCCAGTCCAGTACAGGTGGAGAACGCCTAAAAATTTTTGCCTTAGTTTTACCTACAGGTCAATGGTCTTTCACCGGAAACAAGGGCCTAGCAAAAAGACACCACCCGAAAGGCCTCCTTAACCCTGGACCAACACGCTTCCAGTATTCTTAATCAGTGACTGGGTTACAAATAAAGACAGTTCACCTTTAGCCTCATGTTGCCAGGTCCAGCATTAGAATCCCAGGCAAAAAAATGAGGTAGAGTCCACTCTGGATTACAGGCAAGTGAAGATCGAGCGGCGCGTGCCAATCACAGATTGTTCTACCCAGGCTGCGTGATGACACAAAAGCTCTCTATGGTGTCACTGGGCCCGTGACACACTTCCTCAACTCTAACGCATCTCAGTCTGCATGTAAGAAGCCGTCACTAATCTGCTGTTTAAAACACATTGCTCAGTCTCCTCAGAGACTCTCAAAAATTGCCAGTGCTGACTGTATTTCAAGTCATCATGGCGGGGTATTGGGAAAAGTTTTCAATTAGCAATAATCACGCCTCAGGTAAACCTCATTAGCTATGATACTGCCACTGCGCAAAGCTAACCAAATCAGTGCCTGCCAACATCTGCCCTTCCTTGGAGGAGAAATTGACTTTGAGGTGAGACACATAAGTGTCATCCAGTGGGCCGCTGAGCATTCTGGGACTTGGCATGCTAATGAGACAGGGACGATGCCTAAGTGGGCATTGTTTACCCACTGAATAGTGTTAGCATTTGAAAGAACTAAGGAGAATCTAAAGGGACAGGGCCCTAAATGTCAGATGGTTCCTCCCACAGCAGTCAAGAAAGGCCATTGGGAGCGTATGTGTTTGAACAGCTATGCTGCTAAAATAGTCCTAGGTGGAAGTATTTGGACCCTTTGTTGAAAGTTTGCTAGATAACATGCCTGAACTGGAGCCCAGGTAAGATGCCATAGACTAAGGGTTGTTGAGAAACAGTTGGTCAAGCAACCACCTTCAGCCACCATTATTTCTGGCAGATTAAAGGAGCCTGGAAAGGCGGGAGTTAGTACATTTCATTTCTCGGAGCCTGTGAGAATTCCTGGCAGATGTGCATAAAGACTGCCTTATTGGCAGCTCAAGGGCCTCATAAGTAGGTGTAAGGCACTGCCTGAACAGGGACTTGAACCCTGTACCCTCATATTAAAAGTCTGATGCTCTACCGACTGAGCTATCCAGACTCTGAAAGCTCTTTCTCCATAGCTGTCCAAGCTGCTTGAATCTTGACATCTATGGTGGAAAAAGACCATTCAGCCAAGGGGACCGGGTGCCTGAAAGCACAAGTATTTGGCTTGCCCAGGCTGGCCAATCGTCCTCTCCCGTTTAATTTTCTAGGACAGGTTGAAGATAAAAGGGAGAATCTAACCTGTAATCATGCAGAAAGGGTCCAGTCCAGTACAGGTGGAGAACGCCTAAAAATTTTTGCCTTAGTTTTACCTACAGGTCAATGGTCTTTCACCGGAAACAAGGGCCTAGCAAAAAGACACCACCCGAAAGGCCTCCTTAACCCTGGACCAACACGCTTCCAGTATTCTTAATCAGTGACTGGGTTACAAATAAAGACAGTTCACCTTTAGCCTCATGTTGCCAGGTCCAGCATTAGAATCCCAGGCAAAAAAATGAGGTAGAGTCCACTCTGGATTACAGGCAAGTGAAGATCGAGCGGCGCGTGCCAATCACAGATTGTTCTACCCAGGCTGCGTGATGACACAAAAGCTCTCTATGGTGTCACTGGGCCCGTGACACACTTCCTCAACTCTAACGCATCTCAGTCTGCATGTAAGAAGCCGTCACTAATCTGCTGTTTAAAACACATTGCTCAGTCTCCTCAGAGACTCTCAAAAATTGCCAGTGCTGACTGTATTTCAAGTCATCATGGCGGGGTATTGGGAAAAGTTTTCAATTAGCAATAATCACGCCTCAGGTAAACCTCATTAGCTATGATACTGCCACTGCGCAAAGCTAACCAAATCAGTGCCTGCCAACATCTGCCCTTCCTTGGAGGAGAAATTGACTTTGAGGTGAGACACATAAGTGTCATCCAGTGGGCCGCTGAGCATTCTGGGACTTGGCATGCTAATGAGACAGGGACGATGCCTAAGTGGGCATTGTTTACCCACTGAATAGTGTTAGCATTTGAAAGAACTAAGGAGAATCTAAAGGGACAGGGCCCTAAATGTCAGATGGTTCCTCCCACAGCAGTCAAGAAAGGCCATTGGGAGCGTATGTGTTTGAACAGCTATGCTGCTAAAATAGTCCTAGGTGGAAGTATTTGGACCCTTTGTTGAAAGTTTGCTAGATAACATGCCTGAACTGGAGCCCAGGTAAGATGCCATAGACTAAGGGTTGTTGAGAAACAGTTGGTCAAGCAACCACCTTCAGCCACCATTATTTCTGGCAGATTAAAGGAGCCTGGAAAGGCGGGAGTTAGTACATTTCATTTCTCGGAGCCTGTGAGAATTCCTGGCAGATGTGCGTAAAGACTGCCTTATTGGCAGCTCAAGGGCCTCATAAGTAGGTGTAAGGCACTGCCCGAACAGGGACTTGAACCCTGTACCCTCATATTAAAAGTCTGATGCTCTACCGACTGAGCTATCCAGACTCTGAAAGCTCTTTCTCCATAGCTGTCCAAGCTGCTTGAATCTTGACATCTATGGTGGAAAAAGACCATTCAGCCAAGGGGACCGGGTGCCTGAAAGCACAAGTATTTGGCTTGCCCAGGCTGGCCAATCGTCCTCTCCCGTTTAATTTTCTAGGACAGGTTGAAGATAAAAGGGAGAATCTAACCTGTAATCATGCAGAAAGGGTCCAGTCCAGTACAGGTGGAGAACGCCTAAAAATTTTTGCCTTAGTTTTACCTACAGGTCAATGGTCTTTCACCGGAAACAAGGGCCTAGCAAAAAGACACCACCCGAAAGGCCTCCTTAACCCTGGACCAACACGCTTCCAGTATTCTTAATCAGTGACTGGGTTACAAATAAAGACAGTTCACCTTTAGCCTCATGTTGCCAGGTCCAGCATTAGAATCCCAGGCAAAAAAATGAGGTAGAGTCCACTCTGGATTACAGGCAAGTGAAGATCGAGCGGCGCGTGCCAATCACAGATTGTTCTACCCAGGCTGCGTGATGACACAAAAGCTCTCTATGGTGTCACTGGGCCCGTGACACACTTCCTCAACTCTAACGCATCTCAGTCTGCATGTAAGAAGCCGTCACGAATCTGCTGTTTAAAACACATTGCTCAGTCTCCTCAGAGACTCTCAAAAATTGCCAGTGCTGACTGTATTTCAAGTCATCATGGCGGGGTATTGGGAAAAGTTTTCAATTAGCAATAATCACGCCTCGGGTAAACCTCATTAGCTATGATACTGCCACTGCGCAAAGCTAACCAAATCAGTGCCTGCCAACATCTGCCCTTCCTTGGAGGAGAAATTGACTTTGAGGTGAGACACATAAGTGTCATCCAGTGGGCCGCTGAGCATTCTGGGACTTGGCATGCTAATGAGACAGGGACGATGCCTAAGTGGGCATTGTTTACCCACTGAATAGTGTTAGCATTTGAAAGAACTAAGGAGAATCTAAAGGGACAGGGCCCTAAATGTCAGATGGTTCCTCCCACAGCAGTCAAGAAAGGCCATTGGGAGCGTATGTGTTTGAACAGCTATGCTGCTAAAATAGTCCTAGGTGGAAGTATTTGGACCCTTTGTTGAAAGTTTGCTAGATAACATGCCTGAACTGGAGCCCAGGTAAGATGTCATAGACTAAGGGTTGTTGAGAAACAGTTGGTCAAGCAACCACCTTCAGCCACCATTATTTCTGGCAGATTAAAGGAGCCTGGAAAGGCGGGAGTTAGTACATTTCATTTCTCGGAGCCTGTGAGAATTCCCGGCAGATGTGCATAAAGACTGCCTTATCAGCAGCTCAAGGGCCTCATAGGTAGGTGTAAGGCACCGCCCGTACAGGAACTTGAACCCTGGACACTCAGATTAAAAGTCTGATGCTCTACCGACTGAGCTATCCGGGCTCTAAAAGCTCTTTCTCCATAGCTGTCCAAGCTGCTTGAATCTTGACATCTATGGTGGAAAAAGACCATTCAGCCAAGGGGACCGGGTGCCTGAAAGCACAAGTATTTGGCTTGCCCAGGCTGGCCAATCGTCCTCTCCCGTTTAATTTTCTAGGACAGGTTGAAGATAAAAGGGAGAATCTAACCTGTAATCATGCAGAAAGGGTCCAGTCCAGTATAGGTGGAGAACGCCTAAAATTTCTGCCTTAGTTTTACCTACAGGTCAATGGTCTTTCACCGGAAACAAGGGCCTAGCAAAAAGACACCACCCGAAAGGCCTCCTTAACCCTGGACCAACACGCTTCCAGTATTCTTAATCAGTGACTGGGTTACAAATAAAGACAGTTCACCTTTAGCCTCATGTTGCCAGGTCCAGCATTAGAAACCCAGGCAAAAAAATGAGGTAGAGTCCACTCTGGATTACAGGCAAGTGAAGATCGAGCGGCGCGTGCCAATCACAGATTGTTCTACCCAGGCTGCGTGATGACACAAAAGCTCTCTATGGTGTCACTGGGCCCGTGACACACTTCCTCAACTCTAACGCATCTCAGTCTGCATGTAAGAAGCCGTCACTAATCTGCTGTTTAAAACACATTGCTCAGTCTCCTCAGAGACTCTCAAAAATTGCCAGTGCTGACTGTATTTCAAGTCATCATGGCGAGGTATTGGGAAAAGTTTTCAATTAGCAATAATCACGCCTCGGGTAAACCTCATTAGCTATGATACTGCCACTGCGCAAAGCTAACCAAATCATTGCCTGCCAACATCTGCCCTTCCTTGGAGGAGAAATTGACTTTGAGGTGAGACACATAAGTGTCATCCAGTGGGCCGCTGAGCATTCTGGGACTTGGCATGCTAATGAGACAGGGACGATGCCTAAGTGGGTATTGTTTACCCACTGAATAGTGTTAGCATTTGAAAGAACTAAGGAGAATCTAAAGGGACAGGGCCCTAAATGTCAGATGGTTCCTCCCACAGCAGTCAAGAAAGGCCATTGGGAGCGTATGTGTTTGAACAGCTATGCTGCTAAAATAGTCCTAGGTGGAAGTATTTGGACCCTTTGTTGAAAGTTTGCTAGATAACATGCCTGAACTGGAGCCCAGGTAAGATGTCATAGACTAAGGGTTGTTGAGAAACAGTTGGTCAAGCAACCACCTTCAGCCACCATTATTTCTGGCAGATTAAAGGAGCCTGGAAAGGCGGGAGTTAGTACATTTCATTGCTCGGAGCCTGTGAGAATTCCCGGCAGATGTGCATAAAGACTGCCTTATCAGCAGCTCAAGGGCCTCATAAGTAGGTGTAAGGCACTGCCCGAACAGGGACTTGAACCCTGTACCCTCAGATTAAAAGTCTGATGCTCTACCGACTGAGCTATCCAGGCTCTGAAAGCTCTTTCTCCATAGCTGTCCAAGCTGTTTGAATCTTGACATCTATGGTGGAAAAAGACCATTCAGCCAAGGGGACCGGGTGCCTGAAAGCACAAGTATTTGGCTTGCCCAGGCTGGCCAATCGTCCTCTCCCGTTTAATTTTCTAGGACAGGTTGAAGATAAAAGGGAGAATCTAACCTGTAATCATGCAGAAAGGGTCCAGTCCAGTATAGGTGGAGAACGCCTAAAATTTCTGCCTTAGTTTTACCTACAGGTCAATGGTCTTTCACCGGAAACAAGGGCCTAGCAAAAAGACACCACCCGAAAGGCCTCCTTAACCCTGGACCAACACGCTTCCAGTATTCTTAATCAGTGACTGGGTTACAAATAAAGACAGTTCACCTTTAGCCTCATGTTGCCAGGTCCAGCATTAGAAACCCAGGCAAAAAAATGAGGTAGAGTCCACTCTGGATTACAGGCAAGTGAAGATCGAGCGGCGCGTGCCAATCACAGATTGTTCTACCCAGGCTGCGTGATGACACAAAAGCTCTCTATGGTGTCACTGGGCCCGTGACACACTTCCTCAACTCTAACGCATCTCAGTCTGCATGTAAGAAGCCGTCACTAATCTGCTGTTTAAAACACATTGCTCAGTCTCCTCAGAGACTCTCAAAAATTGCCAGTGCTGACTGTATTTCAAGTCATCATGGCGGGGTATTGGGAAAAGTTTTCAATTAGCAATAATCACGCCTCGGGTAAACCTCATTAGCTATGATACTGCCACTGCGCAAAGCTAACCAAATCAGTGCCTGCCAACATCTGCCCTTCCTTGGAGGAGAAATTGACTTTGAGGTGAGACACATAAGTGTCATCCAGTGGGCCGCTGAGCATTCTGGGAATTGGCATGCTAATGAGACAGGGACGATGCCTAAGTGGGCATTGTTTACCCACTGAATAGTGTTAGCATTTGAAAGAACTAAGGAGAATCTAAAGGGACAGGGCCCTAAATGTCAGATGGTTCCTCCCACAGCAGTCAAGAAAGGCCATTGGGAGCGTATGTGTTTGAACAGCTATGCTGCTAAAATAGTCCTAGGTGGAAGTATTTGGACCCTTTGTTGAAAGTTTGCTAGATAACATGCCTGAACTGGAGCCCAGGTAAGATGTCATAGACTAAGGGTTGTTGAGAAACAGTTGGTCAAGCAACCACCTTCAGCCACCATTATTTCTGGCAGATTAAAGGAGCCTGGAAAGGCGGGAGTTAGTACATTTCATTTCTCGGAGCCTGTGAGAATTCCCGGCAGATGTGCATAAAGACTGCCTTATCAGTAGCTCAAGGGCCTTATAGGTAGGTGTAAGGCACCGCCCGTACAGGAACTTGAACCCTGGACACTCAGATTAAAAGTCTGATGCTCTACCGACTGAGCTATCCGGGCTCTAAAAGCTCTTTCTCCATAGCTGTCCAAGCTGCTTGAATCTTGACATCTATGGTGGAAAAAGACCATTCAGCCAAGGGGACCGGGTGCCTGAAAGCACAAGTATTTGGCTTGCCCAGGCTGGCCAATCGTCCTCTCCCGTTTAATTTTCTAGGACAGGTTGAAGATAAAAGGGAGAATCTAACCTGTAATCATGCAGAAAGGGTCCAGTCCAGTATAGGTGGAGAACGCCTAAAATTTCTGCCTTAGTTTTACCTACAGGTCAATGGTCTTTCACCGGAAACAAGGGCCTAGCAAAAAGACACCACCCGAAAGGCCTCCTTAACCCTGGACCAACACGCTTCCAGTATTCTTAATCAGTGACTGGGTTACAAATAAAGACAGTTCACCTTTAGCCTCATGTTGCCAGGTCCAGCATTAGAAACCCAGGCAAAAAAATGAGGTAGAGTCCACTCTGGATTACAGGCAAGTGAAGATCGAGCGGCGCGTGCCAATCACAGATTGTTCTACCCAGGCTGCGTGATGACACAAAAGCTCTCTATGGTGTCACTGGGCCCGTGACACACTTCCTCAACTCTAACGCATCTCAGTCTGCATGTAAGAAGCCGTCACTAATCTGCTGTTTAAAACACATTGCTCAGTCTCCTCAGAGACTCTCAAAAATTGCCAGTGCTGACTGTATTTCAAGTCATCATGGCGGGGTATTGGGAAAAGTTTTCAATTAGCAATAATCACGCCTCGGGTAAACCTCATTAGCTATGATACTGCCACTGCGCAAAGCTAACCAAATCAGTGCCTGCCAACATCTGCCCTTCCTTGGAGGAGAAATTGACTTTGAGGTGAGACACATAAGTGTCATCCAGTGGGCCGCTGAGCATTCTGGGACTTGGCATGCTAATGAGACAGGGACGATGCCTAAGTGGGTATTGTTTACCCACTGAATAGTGTTAGCATTTGAAAGAACTAAGGAGAATCTAAAGGGACAGGGCCCTAAATGTCAGATGGTTCCTCCCACAGCAGTCAAGAAAGGCCATTGGGAGCGTATGTGTTTGAACAGCTATGCTGCTAAAATAGTCCTAGGTGGAAGTATTTGGACCCTTTGTTGAAAGTTTGCTAGATAACATGCCTGAACTGGAGCCCAGGTAAGATGTCATAGACTAAGGGTTGTTGAGAAACAGTTGGTCAAGCAACCACCTTCAGCCACCATTATTTCTGGCAGATTAAAGGAGCCTGGAAAGGCGGGAGTTAGTACATTTCATTTCTCGGAGCCTGTGAGAATTCCCGGCAGATGTGCATAAAGACTGCCTTATCAGCAGCTCAAGGGCCTCATAGGTAGGTGTAAGGCACCGCCCGTACAGGAACTTGAACCCTGGACACTCAGATTAAAAGTCTGATGCTCTACCGACTGAGCTATCCGGGCTCTAAAAGCTCTTTCTCCATAGCTGTCCAAGCTGCTTGAATCTTGACATCTATGGTGGAAAAAGACCATTCAGCCAAGGGGACCGGGTGCCTGAAAGCACAAGTATTTGGCTTGCCCAGGCTGGCCAATCGTCCTCTCCCGTTTAATTTTCTAGGACAGGTTGAAGATAAAAGGGAGAATCTAACCTGTAATCATGCAGAAAGGGTCCAGTCCAGTATAGGTGGAGAACGCCTAAAATTTCTGCCTTAGTTTTACCTACAGGTCAATGGTCTTTCACCGGAAACAAGGGCCTAGCAAAAAGACACCACCCGAAAGGCCTCCTTAACCCTGGACCAACACGCTTCCAGTTATCTTAATCAGTGACTGGGTTACAAATAAAGACAGTTCACCTTTAGCCTCATGTTGCCAGGTCCAGCATTAGAAACCCAGGCAAAAAAATGAGGTAGAGTCCACTCTGGATTACAGGCAAGTGAAGATCGAGCGGCGCGTGCCAATCACAGATTGTTCTACCCAGGCTGCGTGATGACACAAAAGCTCTCTATGGTGTCACTGGGCCCGTGACACACTTCCTCAACTCTAACGCATCTCAGTCTGCATGTAAGAAGCCGTCACTAATCTGCTGTTTAAAACACATTGCTCAGTCTCCTCAGAGACTCTCAAAAATTGCCAGTGCTGACTGTATTTCAAGTCATCATGGCGGGGTATTGGGAAAAGTTTTCAATTAGCAATAATCACGCCTCGGGTAAACCTCATTAGCTATGATACTGCCACTGCGCAAAGCTAACCAAATCAGTGCCTGCCAACATCTGCCCTTCCTTGGAGGAGAAATTGACTTTGAGGTGAGACACATAAGTGTCATCCAGTGGGCCGCTGAGCATTCTGGGACTTGGCATGCTAATGAGACAGGGACGATGCCTAAGTGGGTATTGTTTACCCACTGAATAGTGTTAGCATTTGAAAGAACTAAGGAGAATCTAAAGGGACAGGGCCCTAAATGTCAGATGGTTCCTCCCACAGCAGTCAAGAAAGGCCATTGGGAGCGTATGTGTTTGAACAGCTATGCTGCTAAAATAGTCCTAGGTGGAAGTATTTGGACCCTTTGTTGAAAGTTTGCTAGATAAAATGCCTGAACTGGAGCCCAGGTAAGATGTCATAGACTAAGGGTTGTTGAGAAACAGTTGGTCAAGCAACCACCTTCAGCCACCATTATTTCTGGCAGATTAAAGGAGCCTGGAAAGGCGGGAGTTAGTACATTTCATTTCTCGGAGCCTGTGAGAATTCCCGGCAGATGTGCATAAAGACTGCCTTATCAGCAGCTCAAGGGCCTCATAGGTAGGTGTAAGGCACCGCCCGTACAGGAACTTGAACCCTGGACACTCAGATTAAAAGTCTGATGCTCTACCGACTGAGCTATCCGGGCTCTAAAAGCTCTTTCTCCATAGCTGTCCAAGCTGCTTGAATCTTGACATCTATGGTGGAAAAAGACCATTCAGCCAAGGGGACCGGGTGCCTGAAAGCACAAGTATTTGGCTTGCCCAGGCTGGCCAATCGTCCTCTCCCGTTTAATTTTCTAGGACAGGTTGAAGATAAAAGGGAGAATCTAACCTGTAATCATGCAGAAAGGGTCCAGTCCAGTATAGGTGGAGAACGCCTAAAATTTCTGCCTTAGTTTTACCTACAGGTCAATGGTCTTTCACCGGAAACAAGGGCCTAGCAAAAAGACACCACCCGAAAGGCCTCCTTAACCCTGGACCAACACGCTTCCAGTTATCTTAATCAGTGACTGGGTTACAAATAAAGACAGTTCACCTTTAGCCTCATGTTGCCAGGTCCAGCATTAGAAACCCAGGCAAAAAAATGAGGTAGAGTCCACTCTGGATTACAGGCAAGTGAAGATCGAGCGGCGCGTGCCAATCACAGATTGTTCTACCCAGGCTGCGTGATGACACAAAAGCTCTCTATGGTGTCACTGGGCCCGTGACACACTTCCTCAACTCTAACGCATCTCAGTCTGCATGTAAGAAGCCGTCACTAATCTGCTGTTTAAAACACATTGCTCAGTCTCCTCAGAGACTCTCAAAAATTGCCAGTGCTGACTGTATTTCAAGTCATCATGGCGGGGTATTGGGAAAAGTTTTCAATTAGCAATAATCACGCCTCGGGTAAACCTCATTAGCTATGATACTGCCACTGCGCAAAGCTAACCAAATCAGTGCCTGCCAACATCTGCCCTTCCTTGGAGGAGAAATTGACTTTGAGGTGAGACACATAAGTGTCATCCAGTGGGCCGCTGAGCATTCTGGGACTTGGCATGCTAATGAGACAGGGACGATGCCTAAGTGGGTATTGTTTACCCACTGAATAGTGTTAGCATTTGAAAGAACTAAGGAGAATCTAAAGGGACAGGGCCCTAAATGTCAGATGGTTCCTCCCACAGCAGTCAAGAAAGGCCATTGGGAGCGTATGTGTTTGAACAGCTATGCTGCTAAAATAGTCCTAGGTGGAAGTATTTGGACCCTTTGTTGAAAGTTTGCTAGATAACATGCCTGAACTGGAGCCCAGGTAAGATGTCATAGACTAAGGGTTGTTGAGAAACAGTTGGTCAAGCAACTACCTTCAGCCACCATTATTTCTGGCAGATTAAAGGAGCCTGGAAAGGCGGGAGTTAGTACATTTCATTGCTCGGAGCCTGTGAGAATTCCCGGCAGATGTGCATAAAGACTGCCTTATCAGCAGCTCAAGGGCCTCATAAGTAGGTGTAAGGCACTGCCCAAACAGGGACTTGAACCCTGTACCCTCAGATTAAAAGTCTGATGCTCTACCGACTGAGCTATCCAGGCTCTGAAAGCTCTTTCTCCATAGCTGTCCAAGCTGCTTGAATCTTGACATCTATGGTGGAAAAAGACCATTCAGCCAAGGGGACCGGGTGCCTGAAAGCACAAGTATTTGGCTTGCCCAGGCTGGCCAATCGTCCTCTCCCGTTTAATTTTCTAGGACAGGTTGAAGATAAAAGGGAGAATCTAACCTGTAATCATGCAGAAAGGGTCCAGTCCAGTATAGGTGGAGAACGCCTAAAATTTCTGCCTTAGTTTTACCTACAGGTCAATGGTCTTTCACCGGAAACAAGGGCCTAGCAAAAAGACACCACCCGAAAGGCCTCCTTAACCCTGGACCAACACGCTTCCAGTATTCTTAATCAGTGACTGGGTTACAAATAAAGACAGTTCACCTTTAGCCTCATGTTGCCAGGTCCAGCATTAGAAACCCAGGCAAAAAAATGAGGTAGAGTCCACTCTGGATTACAGGCAAGTGAAGATCGAGCGGCGCGTGCCAATCACAGATTGTTCTACCCAGGCTGCGTGATGACACAAAAGCTCTCTATGGTGTCACTGGGCCCGTGACACACTTCCTCAACTCTAACGCATCTCAGTCTGCATGTAAGAAGCCGTCACTAATCTGCTGTTTAAAACACATTGCTCAGTCTCCTCAGAGACTCTCAAAAATTGCCAGTGCTGACTGTATTTCAAGTCATCATGGCGGGGTATTGGGAACAGTTTTCAATTAGCAATAATCACGCCTCGGGTAAACCTCATTAGCTATGATACTGCCACTGCGCAAAGCTAACCAAATCAGTGCCTGCCAACATCTGCCCTTCCTTGGAGGAGAAATTGACTTTGAGGTGAGACACATAAGTGTCATCCAGTGGGCCGCTGAGCATTCTGGGACTTGGCATGCTAATGAGACAGGGACGATGCCTAAGTGGGCATTGTTTACCCACTGAATAGTGTTAGCATTTGAAAGAACTAAGGAGAATCTAAAGGGACAGGGCCCTAAATGTCAGATGGTTCCTCCCACAGCAGTCAAGAAAGGCCATTGGGAGCGTATGTGTTTGAACAGCTATGCTGCTAAAATAGTCCTAGGTGGAAGTATTTGGACCCTTTGTTGAAAGTTTGCTAGATAACATGCCTGAACTGGAGCCCAGGTAAGATGTCATAGACTAAGGGTTGTTGAGAAACAGTTGGTCAAGCAACCACCTTCAGCCACCATTATTTCTGGCAGATTAAAGGAGCCTGGAAAGGCAGGAGTTAGTACATTTCATTTCTCAGAGCCTGTGAGAATTCCCAGCAGATGTGCATGAAGACTGCCTTATTGGCAGCTCAAGGGCCTCATAGGTAGGTGTAAGGCACCGCCCGAACAGGGACTTGAACCCTGGACCCTCAGATTAAAAGTCTGATGCTCTACCGACTGAGCTATCCGGGCTCTGAAAGCTCTTTCTCCATAGCTGTCCAAGCTGCTTGAATCTTGACATCTATGGTGGAAAAAGACCATTCAGCCAAGGGGACCGGGTGCCTGAAAGCACAAGTATTTGGCTTGCCCAGGCTGGCCAATCGTCCTCTCCCGTTTAATTTTCTAGGACAGGTTGAAGATAAAAGGGAGAATCTAACCTGTAATCATGCAGAAAGGGTCCAGTCCAGTACAGGTGGAGAACGCCTAAAATTGCTGCCTTAGTTTTACCTACAGGTCAATGGTCTTTCACCGGAAACAAGGGCCTAGCAAAAAGACACCACCCGAAAGGCCTCCTTAACCCTGGACCAACACGCTTCCAGTTATCTTAATCAGTGACTGGGTTACAAATAAAGACAGTTCACCTTTAGCCTCATGTTGCCAGGTCCAGCATTAGAAACCCAGGCAAAAAAATGAGGTAGAGTCCACTCTGGATTACAGGCAAGTGAAGATCGAGCGGCGCGTGCCAATCACAGATTGTTCTACCCAGGCTGCGTGATGACACAAAAGCTCTCTATGGTGTCACTGGGCCCGTGACACACTTCCTCAACTCTAACGCATCTCAGTCTGCATGTAAGAAGCCGTCACTAATCTGCTGTTTAAAACACATTGCTCAGTCTCCTCAGAGACTCTCAAAAATTGCCAGTGCTGACTGTATTTCAAGTCATCATGGCGGGGTATTGGGAAAAGTTTTCAATTAGCAATAATCACGCCTCGGGTAAACCTCATTAGCTATGATACTGCCACTGCGCAAAGCTAACCAAATCAGTGCCTGCCAACATCTGCCCTTCCTTGGAGGAGAAATTGACTTTGAGGTGAGACACATAAGTGTCATCCAGTGGGCCGCTGAGCATTCTGGGACTTGGCATGCTAATGAGACAGGGACGATGCCTAAGTGGGTATTGTTTACCCACTGAATAGTGTTAGCATTTGAAAGAACTAAGGAGAATCTAAAGGGACAGGGCCCTAAATGTCAGATGGTTCCTCCCACAGCAGTCAAGAAAGGCCATTGGGAGCGTATGTGTTTGAACAGCTATGCTGCTAAAATAGTCCTAGGTGGAAGTATTTGGACCCTTTGTTGAAAGTTTGCTAGATAACATGCCTGAACTGGAGCCCAGGTAAGATGTCATAGACTAAGGGTTGTTGAGAAACAGTTGGTCAAGCAACCACCTTCAGCCACCATTATTTCTGGCAGATTAAAGGAGCCTGGAAAGGCGGGAGTTAGTACATTTCATTGCTCGGAGCCTGTGAGAATTCCCGGCAGATGTGCATAAAGACTGCCTTATCAGCAGCTCAAGGGCCTCATAAGTAGGTGTAAGGCACTGCCCAAACAGGGACTTGAACCCTGTACCCTCAGATTAAAAGTCTGATGCTCTACCGACTGAGCTATCCAGACTCTGAAAGCTCTTTCTCCATAGCTGTCCAAGCTGCTTGAATCTTGACATCTATGGTGGAAAAAGACCATTCAGCCAAGGGGACCGGGTGCCTGAAAGCACAAGTATTTGGCTTGCCCAGGCTGGCCAATCGTCCTCTCCCGTTTAATTTTCTAGGACAGGTTGAAGATAAAAGGGAGAATCTAACCTGTAATCATGCAGAAAGGGTCCAGTCCAGTACAGGTGGAGAACGCCTAAAAATTTTTGCCTTAGTTTTACCTACAGGTCAATGGTCTTTCACCGGAAACAAGGGCCTAGCAAAAAGACACCACCCGAAAGGCCTCCTTAACCCTGGACCAACACGCTTCCAGTATTCTTAATCAGTGACTGGGTTACAAATAAAGACAGTTCACCTTTAGCCTCATGTTGCCAGGTCCAGCATTAGAATCCCAGGCAAAAAAATGAGGTAGAGTCCACTCTGGATTACAGGCAAGTGAAGATCGAGCGGCGCGTGCCAATCACAGATTGTTCTACCCAGGCTGCGTGATGACACAAAAGCTCTCTATGGTGTCACTGGGCCCGTGACACACTTCCTCAACTCTAACGCATCTCAGTCTGCATGTAAGAAGCCGTCACTAATCTGCTGTTTAAAACACATTGCTCAGTCTCCTCAGAGACTCTCAAAAATTGCCAGTGCTGACTGTATTTCAAGTCATCATGGCGGGGTATTGGGAAAAGTTTTCAATTAGCAATAATCACGCCTCGGGTAAACCTCATTAGCTATGATACTGCCACTGCGCAAAGCTAACCAAATCAGTGCCTGCCAACATCTGCCCTTCCTTGGAGGAGAAATTGACTTTGAGGTGAGACACATAAGTGTCATCCAGTGGGCCGCTGAGCATTCTGGGACTTGGCATGCTAATGAGACAGGGACGATGCCTAAGTGGGCATTGTTTACCCACTGAATAGTGTTAGCATTTGAAAGAACTAAGGAGAATCTAAAGGGACAGGGCCCTAAATGTCAGATGGTTCCTCCCACAGCAGTCAAGAAAGGCCATTGGGAGCGTATGTGTTTGAACAGCTATGCTGCTAAAATAGTCCTAGGTGGAAGTATTTGGACCCTTTGTTGAAAGTTTGCTAGATAACATGCCTGAACTGGAGCCCAGGTAAGATGTCATAGACTAAGGGTTGTTGAGAAACAGTTGGTCAAGCAACCACCTTCAGCCACCATTATTTCTGGCAGATTAAAGGAGCCTGGAAAGGCGGGAGTTAGTACATTTCATTTCTCGGAGCCTGTGAGAATTCCCAGCAGATGTGCATAAAGACTGCCTTATCAGCAGCTCAAGGGCCTCATAGGTAGGTGTAAGGCACCGCCCGTACAGGAACTTGAACCCTGGACACTCAGATTAAAAGTCTGATGCTCTACCGACTGAGCTATCCGGGCTCTAAAAGCTCTTTCTCCATAGCTGTCCAAGCTGCTTGAATCTTGACATCTATGGTGGAAAAAGACCATTCAGCCAAGGGGACCGGGTGCCTGAAAGCACAAGTATTTGGCTTGCCCAGGCTGGCCAATCGTCCTCTCCCGTTTAATTTTCTAGGACAGGTTGAAGATAAAAGGGAGAATCTAACCTGTAATCATGCAGAAAGGGTCCAGTCCAGTATAGGTGGAGAACGCCTAAAATTTCTGCCTTAGTTTTACCTACAGGTCAATGGTCTTTCACTGGAAACAAGGGCCTAGCAAAAAGACACCACCCGAAAGGCCTCCTTAACCCTGGACCAACACGCTTCCAGTATTCTTAATCAGTGACTGGGTTACAAATAAAGACAGTTCACCTTTAGCCTCATGTTGCCAGGTCCAGCATTAGAAACCCAGGCAAAAAAATGAGGTAGAGTCCACTCTGGATTACAGGCAAGTGAAGATCGAGCGGCGCGTGCCAATCACAGATTGTTCTACCCAGGCTGCGTGATGACACAAAAGCTCTCTATGGTGTCACTGGGCCCGTGACACACTTCCTCAACTCTAACGCATCTCAGTCTGCATGTAAGAAGCCGTCACTAATCTGCTGTTTAAAACACATTGCTCAGTCTCCTCAGAGACTCTCAAAAATTGCCAGTGCTGACTGTATTTCAAGTCATCATGGCGGGGTATTGGGAAAAGTTTTCAATTAGCAATAATCACGCCTCGGGTAAACCTCATTAGCTATGATACTGCCACTGCGCAAAGCTAACCAAATCAGTGCCTGCCAACATCTGCCCTTCCTTGGAGGAGAAATTGACTTTGAGGTGAGACACATAAGTGTCATCCAGTGGGCCACTGAGCATTCTGGGACTTGGCATGCTAATGAGACAGGGACGATGCCTAAGTGGGTATTGTTTACCCACTGAATAGTGTTAGCATTTGAAAGAACTAAGGAGAATCTAAAGGGACAGGGCCCTAAATGTCAGATGGTTCCTCCCACAGCAGTCAAGAAAGGCCATTGGGAGCGTATGTGTTTGAACAGCTATGCTGCTAAAATAGTCCTAGGTGGAAGTATTTGGACCCTTTGTTGAAAGTTTGCTAGATAACATGCCTGAACTGGAGCCCAGGTAAGATGTCATAGACTAAGGGTTGTTGAGAAACAGTTGGTCAAGCAACCACCTTCAGCCACCATTATTTCTGGCAGATTAAAGGAGCCTGGAAAGGCGGGAGTTAGTACATTTCATTGCTCGGAGCCTGTGAGAATTCCCGGCAGATGTGCATAAAGACTGCCTTATCAGCAGCTCAAGGGCCTCATAAATAGGTGTAAGGCACTGCCCGAACAGGGACTTGAACCCTGTACCCTCAGATTAAAAGTCTGATGCTCTACCGACTGAGCTATCCAGGCTCTGAA
This sequence comes from Lithobates clamitans, assembly GCA_037952925.1. Taxonomy (NCBI): domain Eukaryota; kingdom Metazoa; phylum Chordata; class Amphibia; order Anura; family Ranidae; genus Lithobates; species Lithobates clamitans. The sequence continues at coordinate 2,166,896 of JBBGZY010001301.1, forward strand.
AGCTCTTTCTCCATAGCTGTCCAAGCTGCTTAAATCTTGACATCTATGGTGGAAAAAGACCATTCAGCCAAGGGGACCGGGTGCCTGAAAGCACAAGTATTTGGCTTGCCCAGGCTGGCCAATCGTCCTCTCCCGTTTAATTTTCTAGGACAGGTTGAAGATAAAAGGGAGAATCTAACCTGTAATCATGCAGAAAGGGTCCAGTCCAGTATAGGTGGAGAACGCCTAAAATTTCTGCCTTAGTTTTACCTACAGGTCAATGGTCTTTCACCGGAAACAAGGGCCTAGCAAAAAGACACCACCCGAAAGGCCTCCTTAACCCTGGACCAACACGCTTCCAGTATTCTTAATCAGTGACTGGGTTACAAATAAAGACAGTTCACCTTTAGCCTCATGTTGCCAGGTCCAGCATTAGAAACCCAGGCAAAAAAATGAGGTAGAGTCCACTCTGGATTACAGGCAAGTGAAGATCGAGCGGCGCGTGCCAATCACAGATTGTTCTACCCAGGCTGCGTGATGACACAAAAGCTCTCTATGGTGTCACTGGGCCCGTGACACACTTCCTCAACTCTAACGCATCTCAGTCTGCATGTAAGAAGCCGTCACTAATCTGCTGTTTAAAACACATTGCTCAGTCTCCTCAGAGACTCTCAAAAATTGCCAGTGCTGACTGTATTTCAAGTCATCATGGCGGGGTATTGGGAAAAGTTTTCAATTAGCAATAATCACGCCTCGGGTAAACCTCATTAGCTATGATACTGCCACTGCGCAAAGCTAACCAAATCAGTGCCTGCCAACATCTGCCCTTCCTTGGAGGAGAAATTGACTTTGAGGTGAGACACATAAGTGTCATCCAGTGGGCCGCTGAGCATTCTGGGAATTGGCATGCTAATGAGACAGGGACGATGCCTAAGTGGGCATTGTTTACCCACTGAATAGTGTTAGCATTTGAAAGAACTAAGGAGAATCTAAAGGGACAGGGCCCTAAATGTCAGATGGTTCCTCCCACAGCAGTCAAGAAAGGCCATTGGGAGCGTATGTGTTTGAACAGCTATGCTGCTAAAATAGTCCTAGGTGGAAGTATTTGGACCCTTTGTTGAAAGTTTGCTAGATAACATGCCTGAACTGGAGCCCAGGTAAGATGTCATAGACTAAGGGTTGTTGAGAAACAGTTGGTCAAGCAACCACCTTCAGCCACCATTATTTCTGGCAGATTAAAGGAGCCTGGAAAGGCGGGAGTTAGTACATTTCATTGCTCGGAGCCTGTGAGAATTCCCGGCAGATGTGCATAAAGACTGCCTTATCAGCAGCTCAAGGGCCTCATAAGTAGGTGTAAGGCACTGCCCAAACAGGGACTTGAACCCTGTACCCTCAGATTAAAAGTCTGATGCTCTACCGACTGAGCTATCCAGGCTCTGAAAGCTCTTTCTCCATAGCTGTCCAAGCTGCTTGAATCTTGACATCTATGGTGGAAAAAGACCATTCAGCCAAGGGGACCGGGTGCCTGAAAGCACAAGTATTTGGCTTGCCCAGGCTGGCCAATCGTCCTCTCCCGTTTAATTTTCTAGGACAGGTTGAAGATAAAAGGGAGAATCTAACCTGTAATCATGCAGAAAGGGTCCAGTCCAGTATAGGTGGAGAACGCCTAAAATTTCTGCCTTAGTTTTACCTACAGGTCAATGGTCTTTCACCGGAAACAAGGGCCTAGCAAAAAGACACCACCCGAAAGGCCTCCTTAACCCTGGACCAACACGCTTCCAGTATTCTTAATCAGTGACTGGGTTACAAATAAAGACAGTTCACCTTTAGCCTCATGTTGCCAGGTCCAGCATTAGAAACCCAGGCAAAAAAATGAGGTAGAGTCCACTCTGGATTACAGGCAAGTGAAGATCGAGCGGCGCGTGCCAATCACAGATTGTTCTACCCAGGCTGCGTGATGACACAAAAGCTCTCTATGGTGTCACTGGGCCCGTGACACACTTTCTCAACTCTAACGCATCTCAGTCTGCATGTAAGAAGCCATCACTAATCTGCTGTTTAAAACACATTGCTCAGTCTCCTCAGAGACTCTCAAAAATTGCCAGTGCTGACTGTATTTCAAGTCATCATGGCGGGGTATTGGGAAAAGTTTTCAATTAGCAATAATCACGCCTCGGGTAAACCTCATTAGCTATGATACTGCCACTGCGCAAAGCTAACCAATTCAGTGCCTGCCAACATCTGCCCTTCCTTGGAGGAGAAATTGACTTTGAGGTGAGACACATAAGTGTCATCCAGTGGGCCGCTGAGCATTCTGGGACTTGGCATGCTAATGAGACAGGGACGATGCCTAAGTGGGCATTGTTTACCCACTGAATAGTGTTAGCATTTGAAAGAACTAAGGAGAATCTAAAGGGACAGGGCCCTAAATGTCAGATGGTTCCTCCCACAGCAGTCAAGAAAGGCCATTGGGAGCGTATGTGTTTGAACAGCTATGCTGCTAAAATAGTCCTAGGTGGAAGTATTTGGACCCTTTGTTGAAAGTTTGCTAGATAACATGCCTGAACTGGAGCCCAGGTAAGATGTCATAGACTAAGGGTTGTTGAGAAACAGTTGGTCAAGCAACCACCTTCAGCCACCATTATTTCTGGCAGATTAAAGGAGCCTGGAAAGGCGGGAGTTAGTACATTTCATTTCTCGGAGCCTGTGAGAATTCCCGGCAGATGTGCATAAAGACTGCCTTATCAGCAGCTCAAGGGCCTCATAGGTAGGTGTAAGGCACCGCCCGTACAGGAACTTGAACCCTGGACACTCAGATTAAAAGTCTGATGCTCTACCGACTGAGCTATCCGGGCTCTAAAAGCTCTTTCTCCATAGCTGTCCAAGCTGCTTGAATCTTGACATCTATGGTGGAAAAAGACCATTCAGCCAAGGGGACCGGGTGCCTGAAAGCACAAGTATTTGGCTTGCCCAGGCTGGCCAATCGTCCTCTCCCGTTTAATTTTCTAGGACAGGTTGAAGATAAAAGGGAGAATCTAACCTGTAATCATGCAGAAAGGGTCCAGTCCAGTATAGGTGGAGAACGCCTAAAATTTCTGCCTTAGTTTTACCTACAGGTCAATGGTCTTTCACCGGAAACAAGGGCCTAGCAAAAAGACACCACCCGAAAGGCCTCCTTAACCCTGGACCAACACGCTTCCAGTATTCTTAATCAGTGACTGGGTTACAAATAAAGACAGTTCACCTTTAGCCTCATGTTGCCAGGTCCAGCATTAGAAACCCAGGCAAAAAAATGAGGTAGAGTCCACTCTGGATTACAGGCAAGTGAAGATCGAGCGGCGCGTGCCAATCACAGATTGTTCTACCCAGGCTGCGTGATGACACAAAAGCTCTCTATGGTGTCACTGGGCCCGTGACACACTTCCTCAACTCTAACGCATCTCAGTCTGCATGTAAGAAGCCATCACTAATCTGCTGTTTAAAACACATTGCTCAGTCTCCTCAGAGACTCTCAAAAATTGCCAGTGCTGACTGTATTTCAAGTCATCATGGCGGGGTATTGGGAAAAGTTTTCAATTAGCAATAATCACGCCTCGGGTAAACCTCATTAGCTATGATACTGCCACTGCGCAAAGCTAACCAAATCAGTGCCTGCCAACATCTGCCCTTCCTTGGAGGAGAAATTGACTTTGAGGTGAGACACATAAGTGTCATCCAGTGGGCCGCTGAGCATTCTGGGAATTGGCATGCTAATGAGACAGGGACGATGCCTAAGTGGGCATTGTTTACCCACTGAATAGTGTTAGCATTTGAAAGAACTAAGGAGAATCTAAAGGGACAGGGCCCTAAATGTCAGATGGTTCCTCCCACAGCAGTCAAGAAAGGCCATTGGGAGCGTATGTGTTTGAACAGCTATGCTGCTAAAATAGTCCTAGGTGGAAGTATTTGGACCCTTTGTTGAAAGTTTGCTAGATAACATGCCTGAACTGGAGCCCAGGTAAGATGTCATAGACTAAGGGTTGTTGAGAAACAGTTGGTCAAGCAACCACCTTCAGCCACCATTATTTCTGGCAGATTAAAGGAGCCTGGAAAGGCGGGAGTTAGTACATTTCATTTCTCGGAGCCTGTGAGAATTCCCGGCAGATGTGCATAAAGACTGCCTTATCAGCAGCTCAAGGGCCTCATAGGTAGGTGTAAGGCACCGCCCGTACAGGAACTTGAACCCTGGACACTCAGATTAAAAGTCTGATGCTCTACCGACTGAGCTATCTGGGCTCTGAAAGCTCTTTCTCCATAGCTGTCCAAGCTGCTTGAATCTTGACATCTATGGTGGAAAAAGACCATTCAGCCAAGGGGACCGGGTGCCTGAAAGCACAAGTATTTGGCTTGCCCAGGCTGGCCAATCGTCCTCTCCCGTTTAATTTTCTAGGACAGGTTGAAGATAAAAGGGGGAATCTAACCTGTAATCATGCAGAAAGGGTCCAGTCCAGTACAGGTGGAGAACGCCTAAAATTGCTGCCTTAGTTTTACCTACAGGTCAATGGTCTTTCACCGGAAACAAGGGCCTAGCAAAAAGACACCACCCGAAAGGCCTCCTTAACCCTGGACCAACACGCTTCCAGTTATCTTAATCAGTGACTGGGTTACAAATAAAGACAGTTCACCTTTAGCCTCATGTTGCCAGGTCCAGCATTAGAAACCCAGGCAAAAAAATGAGGTAGAGTCCACTCTGGATTACAGGCAAGTGAAGATCGAGCGGCGCGTGCCAATCACAGATTGTTCTACCCAGGCTGCGTGATGACACAAAAGCTCTCTATGGTGTCACTGGGCCCGTGACACACTTCCTCAACTCTAACGCATCTCAGTCTGCATGTAAGAAGCCGTCACTAATCTGCTGTTTAAAACACATTGCTCAGTCTCCTCAGAGACTCTCAAAAATTGCCAGTGCTGACTGTATTTCAAGTCATCATGGCGGGGTATTGGGAAAAGTTTTCAATTAGCAATAATCACTCTATCGAAAAGCCAGTGGCGTGCAAAACACACCTCAAAAACTTCCACCCGGTGCCAAAAAAAAGTGCCCACACATAGAGAGTGAAACACAAAAACGTGCAACGGGTGTACAGAGTCCTCCACTAGGGAAGGACCTTACCCTGATCCCCCGGGGCGTTAGGCTCCAGACAGGGACTGAGGTACTCAGACAAAGGGTCCATCCGGCCGAAACCAGGCGGACCCCCACAACTGGAAGGACTGCCGAAGCAGACCAACCCAAGTACAGTGGGGCTCTCCCGAAGAGAGACCCCTCAAAGGAGAGGGCGAACCAAGCCAAAAGGCCTATGTCCACCCCCTCCCAAGACTTTCAGAGTAGGCCCGAGGACCCACACCCTACTCGCCACACAGTGACAAAACGTGTATACAAAGACAACCAAAAAAACAAAAAGGTGACAAACAGGGCTAAAAGAAAGAGTGGGGAAGATAGTGAGATGGGAGAGTGAAAGTGGCCATTGTGCTATACAATGGCCGGCCCTCCGGCCAGGCATAAAAATTTCCCCTGGTCCTGGCCAAAAGGCCCGGCCCAAGAGGCAGGTGCGAAAAACGTGTGTTGTGGTGAAGTGACCATGGTGCCATAAAATCAAGTGCTTTCACACCGTGACTATACGGCACCCCTGAACTGCCACTTCAGGGGCACATTCACCACTGGCTTTTCGAAAAAGCCCTGACCCACAGCCCAGATCACAGCAGCCCCCACCCCAGGCAGAAAGGTATGGAGTTCTGGAAGCTTGGAGAGAGCCCTTGCCATCAGGCTTCACCGTCGTTCCGTCCCTCCTACCTAATTACATTCGGGAAATACTGGCCGCTCCCCCGGTGGGAGCAAGGGGAGCCAGCGTTCTCTCCCAAATAACTGTCCAGAGCTAGAGCTGCCCCAATCCAGGCCAGAAGGCCAGGATCCCGACCCTCCGCCAAGACCGAATGGTTCTCCGTCCCCATCAGAAGGCTTCCCTTTCGGCTACAAACCGCTCCGGGTTACCTTCACTCCAGCAGGTTTTGCATAGCAACCGCAATCCCATCTCTATCTCGCCATAGATCAGGGACAGAAGCAAGCGCCACCTCCTGGAAACTGATAAGAACAGATACTAGACTCGATCTTAGCCAAAGGGCCGAGAAGCAATTAGCAATAATCACGCCTCAGTTGCACCTCATTGGCTATGATACTGCCACTGCGCAAAGCAGTTAGCAATAATCACGCCTCGGGTAAACCTCATTAGCTATGATACTGCCACTGCGCAAAGCTAACCAAATCAGTGCCTGCCAACATCTGCCCTTCCTTGGAGGAGAAATTGACTTTGAGGTGAGACACATAAGTGTCATCCAGTGGGCCGCTGAGCATTCTGGGACTTGGCATGCTAATGAGACAGGGACGATGCCTAAGTGGGCATTGTTTACCCACTGAATAGTGTTAGCATTTGAAAGAACTAAGGAGAATCTAAAGGGACAGGGCCCTAAATGTCAGATGGTTCCTCCCACAGCAGTCAAGAAAGGCCATTGGGAGCGTATGTGTTTGAACAGCTATGCTGCTAAGATAGTCCTAGGTGGAAGTATTTGGACCCTTTGTTGAAAGTTTGCTAGATAACATGCCTGAACTGGAGCCCAGGTAAGTTGCCATAGACTAAGGGTTGTTGAGAAACAGTTGGTCAAGCAACCCCCTTCAGCCACCATTATTTCTGGCAGATTAAAGGAGCCTGGAAAGGCGGGAGTTAGTACATTTCATTTCTCGGAGCCTGTGAGAATTCCCGGCAGATGTGCATAAAGACTGCCTTATCAGCAGCTCAAGGGCCTCATAGGTAGGTGTAAGGCACCGCCCGTACAGGAACTTGAACCCTGGACACTCAGATTAAAAGTCTGATGCTCTACCGACTGAGCTATCCGGGCTCTAAAAGCTCTTTCTCCATAGCTGTTCAAGCTGCTTGAATCTTGACATCTATGGTGGAAAAAGACCATTCAGCCAAGGGGACCGGGTGCCTGAAAGCACAAGTATTTGGCTTGCCCAGGCTGGCCAATCGTCCTCTCCCGTTTAATTTTCTAGGACAGGTTGAAGATAAAAGGGAGAATCTAACCTGTAATCATGCAGAAAGGGTCCAGTCCAGTATAGGTGGAGAACGCCTAAAATTTCTGCCTTAGTTTTACCTACAGGTCAATGGTCTTTCACTGGAAACAAGGGCCTAGCAAAAAGACACCACCCGAAAGGCCTCCTTAACCCTGGACCAACACGCTTCCAGTATTCTTAATCAGTGACTGGGTTACAAATAAAGACAGTTCACCTTTAGCCTCATGTTGCCAGGTCCAGCATTAGAAACCCAGGCAAAAAAATGAGGTAGAGTCCACTCTGGATTACAGGCAAGTGAAGATCGAGCGGCGCGTGCCAATCACAGATTGTTCTACCCAGGCTGCGTGATGACACAAAAGCTCTCTATGGTGTCACTGGGCCCGTGACACACTTCCTCAACTCTAACGCATCTCAGTCTGCATGTAAGAAGCCGTCACTAATCTGCTGTTTAAAACACATTGCTCAGTCTCCTCAGAGACTCTCAAAAATTGCCAGTGCTGACTGTATTTCAAGTCATCATGGCGGGGTATTGGGAAAAGTTTTCAATTAGCAATAATCACGCCTCGGGTAAACCTCATTAGCTATGATACTGCCACTGCGCAAAGCTAACCAAATCAGTGCCTGCCAACATCTGCCCTTCCTTGGAGGAGAAATTGACTTTGAGGTGAGACACATAAGTGTCATCCAGTGGGCCACTGAGCATTCTGGGACTTGGCATGCTAATGAGACAGGGACGATGCCTAAGTGGGTATTGTTTACCCACTGAATAGTGTTAGCATTTGAAAGAACTAAGGAGAATCTAAAGGGACAGGGCCCTAAATGTCAGATGGTTCCTCCCACAGCAGTCAAGAAAGGCCATTGGGAGCGTATGTGTTTGAACAGCTATGCTGCTAAAATAGTCCTAGGTGGAAGTATTTGGACCCTTTGTTGAAAGTTTGCTAGATAACATGCCTGAACTGGAGCCCAGGTAAGATGTCATAGACTAAGGGTTGTTGAGAAACAGTTGGTCAAGCAACCACCTTCAGCCACCATTATTTCTGGCAGATTAAAGGAGCCTGGAAAGGCGGGAGTTAGTACATTTCATTGCTCGGAGCCTGTGAGAATTCCCGGCAGATGTGCATAAAGACTGCCTTATCAGCAGCTCAAGGGCCTCATAAATAGGTGTAAGGCACTGCCCGAACAGGGACTTGAACCCTGTACCCTCAGATTAAAAGTCTGATGCTCTACCGACTGAGCTATCCAGGCTCTGAAAGCTCTTTCTCCATAGCTGTCCAAGCTGCTTAAATCTTGACATCTATGGTGGAAAAAGACCATTCAGCCAAGGGGACCGGGTGCCTGAAAGCACAAGTATTTGGCTTGCCCAGGCTGGCCAATCGTCCTCTCCCGTTTAATTTTCTAGGACAGGTTGAAGATAAAAGGGAGAATCTAACCTGTAATCATGCAGAAAGGGTCCAGTCCAGTATAGGTGGAGAACGCCTAAAATTTCTGCCTTAGTTTTACCTACAGGTCAATGGTCTTTCACCGGAAACAAGGGCCTAGCAAAAAGACACCACCCGAAAGGCCTCCTTAACCCTGGACCAACACGCTTCCAGTATTCTTAATCAGTGACTGGGTTACAAATAAAGACAGTTCACCTTTAGCCTCATGTTGCCAGGTCCAGCATTAGAAACCCAGGCAAAAAAATGAGGTAGAGTCCACTCTGGATTACAGGCAAGTGAAGATCGAGCGGCGCGTGCCAATCACAGATTGTTCTACCCAGGCTGCGTGATGACACAAAAGCTCTCTATGGTGTCACTGGGCCCGTGACACACTTCCTCAACTCTAACGCATCTCAGTCTGCATGTAAGAAGCCGTCACTAATCTGCTGTTTAAAACACATTGCTCAGTCTCCTCAGAGACTCTCAAAAATTGCCAGTGCTGACTGTATTTCAAGTCATCATGGCGGGGTATTGGGAAAAGTTTTCAATTAGCAATAATCACGCCTCGGGTAAACCTCATTAGCTATGATACTGCCACTGCGCAAAGCTAACCAAATCAGTGCCTGCCAACATCTGCCCTTCCTTGGAGGAGAAATTGACTTTGAGGTGAGACACATAAGTGTCATCCAGTGGGCCGCTGAGCATTCTGGGAATTGGCATGCTAATGAGACAGGGACGATGCCTAAGTGGGCATTGTTTACCCACTGAATAGTGTTAGCATTTGAAAGAACTAAGGAGAATCTAAAGGGACAGGGCCCTAAATGTCAGATGGTTCCTCCCACAGCAGTCAAGAAAGGCCATTGGGAGCGTATGTGTTTGAACAGCTATGCTGCTAAAATAGTCCTAGGTGGAAGTATTTGGACCCTTTGTTGAAAGTTTGCTAGATAACATGCCTGAACTGGAGCCCAGGTAAGATGTCATAGACTAAGGGTTGTTGAGAAACAGTTGGTCAAGCAACCACCTTCAGCCACCATTATTTCTGGCAGATTAAAGGAGCCTGGAAAGGCGGGAGTTAGTACATTTCATTGCTCGGAGCCTGTGAGAATTCCCGGCAGATGTGCATAAAGACTGCCTTATCAGCAGCTCAAGGGCCTCATAAGTAGGTGTAAGGCACTGCCCAAACAGGGACTTGAACCCTGTACCCTCAGATTAAAAGTCTGATGCTCTACCGACTGAGCTATCCAGGCTCTGAAAGCTCTTTCTCCATAGCTGTCCAAGCTGCTTGAATCTTGACATCTATGGTGGAAAAAGACCATTCAGCCAAGGGGACCGGGTGCCTGAAAGCACAAGTATTTGGCTTGCCCAGGCTGGCCAATCGTCCTCTCCCGTTTAATTTTCTAGGACAGGTTGAAGATAAAAGGGAGAATCTAACCTGTAATCATGCAGAAAGGGTCCAGTCCAGTATAGGTGGAGAACGCCTAAAATTTCTGCCTTAGTTTTACCTACAGGTCAATGGTCTTTCACCGGAAACAAGGGCCTAGCAAAAAGACACCACCCGAAAGGCCTCCTTAACCCTGGACCAACACGCTTCCAGTATTCTTAATCAGTGACTGGGTTACAAATAAAGACAGTTCACCTTTAGCCTCATGTTGCCAGGTCCAGCATTAGAAACCCAGGCAAAAAAATGAGGTAGAGTCCACTCTGGATTACAGGCAAGTGAAGATCGAGCGGCGCGTGCCAATCACAGATTGTTCTACCCAGGCTGCGTGATGACACAAAAGCTCTCTATGGTGTCACTGGGCCCGTGACACACTTCCTCAACTCTAACGCATCTCAGTCTGCATGTAAGAAGCCATCACTAATCTGCTGTTTAAAACACATTGCTCAGTCTCCTCAGAGACTCTCAAAAATTGCCAGTGCTGACTGTATTTCAAGTCATCATGGCGGGGTATTGGGAAAAGTTTTCAATTAGCAATAATCACTCTATCGAAAAGCCAGTGGCGTGCAAAACACACCTCAAAAACTTCCACCCGGTGCCAAAAAAAAGTGCCCACACATAGAGAGTGAAACACAAAAACGTGCAACGGGTGTACAGAGTCCTCCACTAGGGAAGGACCTTACCCTGATCCCCCGGGGCGTTAGGCTCCAGACAGGGACTGAGGTACTCAGACAAAGGGTCCATCCGGCCGAAACCAGGCGGACCCCCACAACTGGAAGGACTGCCGAAGCAGACCAACCCAAGTACAGTGGGGCTCTCCCGAAGAGAGACCCCTCAAAGGAGAGGGCTAACCAAGCCAAAAGGCCTATGTCCACCCCCTCCCAAGACTTTCAGAGTAGGCCCGAGGACCCACACCCTACTCGCCACACAGTGACAAACGTGTATACAAAACAACCAAAAAAATGACAAAAAGGTGACAAACAGGGGTAAAAGAAAGAGTGGGGAAGATAGTGAGATGGGAGAGTGAAAGTGGCCATTGTGCTATACAATGGCCGGCCCTCCGGCCAGGCATAAAAATTTCCCCTGGTCCTGGCCAAAAGGCCCGGCCCAAGAGGCAGGTGCGAAAAACGTGTGTTGTGGTGAAGTGACCATGGTGCCATAAAATCAAGTGCTTTCACACCGTGACTATACGGCACCCCTGAACTGCCACTTCAGGGGCACATTCACCACTGGCTTTTCGAAAAAGCCCTGACCCACAGCCCAGACCACAGCAGTCCCCACCCCAGGCAGAAAGGTATGGAGTTCTGGAAGCTTGGAGAGAGCCCTTGCCATCAGGCTTCACCATCGTTCCGTCCCTCCAACCTAATTACATTCGGGAAATACTGGCCGCTCCCCCGGTGGGAGCAAGGGGAGCCAGCGTTCTCTCCCAAATAACTGTCCAGAGCTAGAGCTGCCCCAATCCAGGCCAGAAGGCCAGGATCCCGACCCTCCGCCAAGACCGAATGGTTCTCCGTCCCCATCAGAAGGCTTCCCTTTCGGCTACAAACCGCTCCGGGTTACCTTCACTCCAGCAGGTTTTGCATAGCAACCGCAATCCCTTCTCTATCTCGCCATAGATCAGGGACAGAAGCAAGCGCCACCTCCTGGAAACTGATAAGAACAGATACTAGATTCGATCTTAGCCAAAGGGCCAAGAAGCAATTAGCAATAATCACGCCTCGGGTAAACCTCATTAGCTATGATACTGCCACTGCGCAAAGCTAACCAAATCAGTGCCTGCCAACATCTGCCCTTCCTTGGAGGAGAAATTGACTTTGAGGTGAGACACATAAGTGTCATCCAGTGGGCCGCTGAGCATTCTGGGATTTGGCATGCTAATGAGACAGGGACGATGCCTAAGTGGGCATTGTTTACCCACTGAATAGTGTTAGCATTTGAAAGAACTAAGGAGAATCTAAAGGGACAGGGCCCTAAATGTCAGATGGTTCCTCCCACAGCAGTCAAGAAAGGCCATTGGGAGCGTATGTGTTTGAACAGCTATGCTGCTAAAATAGTCCTAGGTGGAAGTATTTGGACCCTTTGTTGAAAGTTTGCTAGATAACATGCCTGAACTGGAGCCCAGGTAAGATGTCATAGACTAAGGGTTGTTGAGAAACAGTTGGTCAAGCAACCACCTTCAGCCACCATTATTTCTGGCAGATTAAAGGAGCCTGGAAAGGCGGGAGTTAGTACATTTCATTTCTCGGAGCCTGTGAGAATTCCCGGCAGATGTGCATAAAGACTGCCTTATCAGCAGCTCAAGGGCCTCATAGGTAGGTGTAAGGCACCGCCCGTACAGGAACTTGAACCCTGGACACTCAGATTAAAAGTCTGATGCTCTACCGACTGAGCTATCCGGGCTCTAAAAGCTCTTTCTCCATAGCTGTCCAAGCTGCTTGAATCTTGACATCTATGGTGGAAAAAGACCATTCAGCCAAGGGGACCGGGTGCCTGAAAGCACAAGTATTTGGCTTGCCCAGGCTGGCCAATCGTCCTCTCCCGTTTAATTTTCTAGGACAGGTTGAAGATAAAAGGGAGAATCTAACCTGTAATCATGCAGAAAGGGTCCAGTCCAGTATAGGTGGAGAACGCCTAAAATTTCTGCCTTAGTTTTACCTACAGGTCAATGGTCTTTCACCGGAAACAAGGGCCTAGCAAAAAGACACCACCCGAAAGGCCTCCTTAACCCTGGACCAACACGCTTCCAGTATTCTTAATCAGTGACTGGGTTACAAATAAAGACAGTTCACCTTTAGCCTCATGTTGCCAGGTCCAGCATTAGAAACCCAGGCAAAAAAATGAGGTAGAGTCCACTCTGGATTACAGGCAAGTGAAGATCGAGCGGCGCGTGCCAATCACAGATTGTTCTACCCAGGCTGCGTGATGACACAAAAGCTCTCTATGGTGTCACTGGGCCCGTGACACACTTCCTCAACTCTAACGCATCTCAGTCTGCATGTAAGAAGCCATCACTAATCTGCTGTTTAAAACACATTGCTCAGTCTCCTCAGAGACTCTCAAAAATTGCCAGTGCTGACTGTATTTCAAGTCATCATGGCGGGGTATTGGGAAAAGTTTTCAATTAGCAATAATCACGCCTCGGGTAAACCTCATTAGCTATGATACTGCCACTGCGCAAAGCTAACCAAATCAGTGCCTGCCAACATCTGCCCTTCCTTGGAGGAGAAATTGACTTTGAGGTGAGACACATAAGTGTCATCCAGTGGGCCGCTGAGCATTCTGGGATTTGGCATGCTAATGAGACAGGGACGATGCCTAAGTGGGCATTGTTTACCCACTGAATAGTGTTAGCATTTGAAAGAACTAAGGAGAATCTAAAGGGACAGGGCCCTAAATGTCAGATGATTCCTCCCACAGCAGTCAAGAAAGGCCATTGGGAGCGTATGTGTTTGAACAGCTATGCTGCTAAAATAGTCCTAGGTGGAAGTATTTGGACCCTTTGTTGAAAGTTTGCTAGATAACATGCCTGAACTGGAGCCCAGGTAAGATGTCATAGACTAAGGGTTGTTGAGAAACAGTTGGTCAAGCAACCACCTTCAGCCACCATTATTTCTGGCAGATTAAAGGAGCCTGGAAAGGCGGGAGTTAGTACATTTCATTTCTCGGAGCCTGTGAGAATTCCCGGCAGATGTGCATAAAGACTGCCTTATCAGCAGCTCAAGGGCCTCATAGGTAGGTGTAAGGCACCGCCCGTACAGGAACTTGAACCCTGGACACTCAGATTAAAAGTCTGATGCTCTACCGACTGAGCTATCTGGGCTCTGAAAGCTCTTTCTCCATAGCTGTCCAAGCTGCTTGAATCTTGACATCTATGGTGGAAAAAGACCATTCAGCCAAGGGGACCGGGTGCCTGAAAGCACAAGTATTTGGCTTGCCCAGGCTGGCCAATCGTCCTCTCCCGTTTAATTTTCTAGGACAGGTTGAAGATAAAAGGGGGAATCTAACCTGTAATCATGCAGAAAGGGTCCAGTCCAGTACAGGTGGAGAACGCCTAAAATTGCTGCCTTAGTTTTACCTACAGGTCAATGGTCTTTCACCGGAAACAAGGGCCTAGCAAAAAGACACCACCCGAAAGGCCTCCTTAACCCTGGACCAACACGCTTCCAGTTATCTTAATCAGTGACTGGGTTACAAATAAAGACAGTTCACCTTTAGCCTCATGTTGCCAGGTCCAGCATTAGAAACCCAGGCAAAAAAATGAGGTAGAGTCCACTCTGGATTACAGGCAAGTGAAGATCGAGCGGCGCGTGCCAATCACAGATTGTTCTACCCAGGCTGCGTGATGACACAAAAGCTCTCTATGGTGTCACTGGGCCCGTGACACACTTCCTCAACTCTAACGCATCTCAGTCTGCATGTAAGAAGCCGTCACTAATCTGCTGTTTAAAACACATTGCTCAGTCTCCTCAGAGACTCTCAAAAATTGCCAGTGCTGACTGTATTTCAAGTCATCATGGCGGGGTATTGGGAAAAGTTTTCAATTAGCAATAATCACTCTATCGAAAAGCCAGTGGCGTGCAAAACACACCTCAAAAACTTCCACCCGGTGCCAAAAAAAAGTGCCCACACATAGAGAGTGAAACACAAAAACGTGTAACGGGTGTACAGAGTCCTCCACTAGGGAAGGACCTTACCCTGATCCCCCGGGGCGTTAGGCTCCAGACAGGGACTGAGGTACTCAGACAAAGGGTCCATCCGGCCGAAACCAGGCGGACCCCCACAACTGGAAGGACTGCCGAAGCAGACCAACCCAAGTACAGTGGGGCTCTCCCGAAGAGAGACCCCTCAAAGGAGAGGGCGAACCAAGCCAAAAGGCCTATGTCCACCCCCTCCCAAGACTTTCAGAGTAGGCCCGAGGACCCACACCCTACTCGCCACACAGTGACAAAACGTGTATACAAAGACAACCAAAAAAACAAAAAGGTGACAAACAGGGCTAAAAGAAAGAGTGGGGAAGATAGTGAGATGGGAGAGTGAAAGTGGCCATTGTGCTATACAATGGCCGGCCCTCCGGCCAGGCATAAAAATTTCCCCTGGTCCTGGCCAAAAGGCCCGGCCCAAGAGGCAGGTGCGAAAAACGTGTGTTGTGGTGAAGTGACCATGGTGCCATAAAATCAAGTGCTTTCACACCGTGACTATACGGCACCCCTGAACTGCCACTTCAGGGGCACATTCACCACTGGCTTTTCGAAAAAGCCCTGACCCACAGCCCAGATCACAGCAGCCCCCACCCCAGGCAGAAAGGTATGGAGTTCTGGAAGCTTGGAGAGAGCCCTTGCCATCAGGCTTCACCGTCGTTCCGTCCCTCCTACCTAATTACATTCGGGAAATACTGGCCGCTCCCCCGGTGGGAGCAAGGGGAGCCAGCGTTCTCTCCCAAATAACTGTCCAGAGCTAGAGCTGCCCCAATCCAGGCCAGAAGGCCAGGATCCCGACCCTCCGCCAAGACCGAATGGTTCTCCGTCCCCATCAGAAGGCTTCCCTTTCGGCTACAAACCGCTCCGGGTTACCTTCACTCCAGCAGGTTTTGCATAGCAACCGCAATCCCATCTCTATCTCGCCATAGATCAGGGACAGAAGCAAGCGCCACCTCCTGGAAACTGATAAGAACAGATACTAGACTCGATCTTAGCCAAAGGGCCGAGAAGCAATTAGCAATAATCACGCCTCAGTTGCACCTCATTGGCTATGATACTGCCACTGCGCAAAGCAGTTAGCAATAATCACGCCTCGGGTAAACCTCATTAGCTATGATACTGCCACTGCGCAAAGCTAACCAAATCAGTGCCTGCCAACATCTGCCCTTCCTTGGAGGAGAAATTGACTTTGAGGTGAGACACATAAGTGTCATCCAGTGGGCCGCTGAGCATTCTGGGACTTGGCATGCTAATGAGACAGGGACGATGCCTAAGTGGGTATTGTTTACCCACTGAATAGTGTTAGCATTTGAAAGAACTAAGGAGAATCTAAAGGGACAGGGCCCTAAATGTCAGATGGTTCCTCCCACAGCAGTCAAGAAAGGCCATTGGGAGCGTATGTGTTTGAACAGCTATGCTGCTAAAATAGTCCTAGGTGGAAGTATTTGGACCCTTTGTTGAAAGTTTGCTAGATAACATGCCTGAACTGGAGCCCAGGTAAGATGTCATAGACTAAGGGTTGTTGAGAAACAGTTGGTCAAGCAACCACCTTCAGCCACCATTATTTCTGGCAGATTAAAGGAGCCTGGAAAGGCGGGAGTTAGTACATTTCATTTCTCGGAGCCTGTGAGAATTCCCGGCAGATGTGCATAAAGACTGCCTTATCAGCAGCTCAAGGGCCTCATAGGTAGGTGTAAGGCACCGCCCGTACAGGAACTTGAACCCTGGACACTCAGATTAAAAGTCTGATGCTCTACCGACTGAGCTATCCGGGCTCTAAAAGCTCTTTCTCCATAGCTGTCCAAGCTGCTTGAATCTTGACATCTATGGTGGAAAAAGACCATTCAGCCAAGGGGACCGGGTGCCTGAAAGCACAAGTATTTGGCTTGCCCAGGCTGGCCAATCGTCCTCTCCCGTTTAATTTTCTAGGACAGGTTGAAGATAAAAGGGAGAATCTAACCTGTAATCATGCAGAAAGGGTCCAGTCCAGTATAGGTGGAGAACGCCTAAAATTTCTGCCTTAGTTTTACCTACAGGTCAATGGTCTTTCACCGGAAACAAGGGCCTAGCAAAAAGACACCACCCGAAAGGCCTCCTTAACCCTGGACCAACACGCTTCCAGTTATCTTAATCAGTGACTGGGTTACAAATAAAGACAGTTCACCTTTAGCCTCATGTTGCCAGGTCCAGCATTAGAAACCCAGGCAAAAAAATGAGGTAGAGTCCACTCTGGATTACAGGCAAGTGAAGATCGAGCGGCGCGTGCCAATCACAGATTGTTCTACCCAGGCTGCGTGATGACACAAAAGCTCTCTATGGTGTCACTGGGCCCGTGACACACTTCCTCAACTCTAACGCATCTCAGTCTGCATGTAAGAAGCCGTCACTAATCTGCTGTTTAAAACACATTGCTCAGTCTCCTCAGAGACTCTCAAAAATTGCCAGTGCTGACTGTATTTCAAGTCATCATGGCGGGGTATTGGGAAAAGTTTTCAATTAGCAATAATCACGCCTCGGGTAAACCTCATTAGCTATGATACTGCCACTGCGCAAAGCTAACCAAATCAGTGCCTGCCAACATCTGCCCTTCCTTGGAGGAGAAATTGACTTTGAGGTGAGACACATAAGTGTCATCCAGTGGGCCGCTGAGCATTCTGGGACTTGGCATGCTAATGAGACAGGGACGATGCCTAAGTGGGTATTGTTTACCCACTGAATAGTGTTAGCATTTGAAAGAACTAAGGAGAATCTAAAGGGACAGGGCCCTAAATGTCAGATGGTTCCTCCCACAGCAGTCAAGAAAGGCCATTGGGAGCGTATGTGTTTGAACAGCTATGCTGCTAAAATAGTCCTAGGTGGAAGTATTTGGACCCTTTGTTGAAAGTTTGCTAGATAACATGCCTGAACTGGAGCCCAGGTAAGATGTCATAGACTAAGGGTTGTTGAGAAACAGTTGGTCAAGCAACCACCTTCAGCCACCATTATTTCTGGCAGATTAAAGGAGCCTGGAAAGGCGGGAGTTAGTACATTTCATTGCTCGGAGCCTGTGAGAATTCCCGGCAGATGTGCATAAAGACTGCCTTATCAGCAGCTCAAGGGCCTCATAAGTAGGTGTAAGGCACTGCCCAAACAGGGACTTGAACCCTGTACCCTCAGATTAAAAGTCTGATGCTCTACCGACTGAGCTATCCAGGCTCTGAAAGCTCTTTCTCCATAGCTGTCCAAGCTGCTTGAATCTTGACATCTATGGTGGAAAAAGACCATTCAGCCAAGGGGACCGGGTGCCTGAAAGCACAAGTATTTGGCTTGCCCAGGCTGGCCAATCGTCCTCTCCCGTTTAATTTTCTAGGACAGGTTGAAGATAAAAGGGAGAATCTAACCTGTA
Organism: Lithobates clamitans; assembly: GCA_037952925.1. Lineage (NCBI taxonomy): Eukaryota > Metazoa > Chordata > Amphibia > Anura > Ranidae > Lithobates > Lithobates clamitans. The sequence continues at coordinate 2,184,915 of JBBGZY010001301.1, forward strand.
ATCATGCAGAAAGGGTCCAGTCCAGTATAGGTGGAGAACGCCTAAAATTTCTGCCTTAGTTTTACCTACAGGTCAATGGTCTTTCACCGGAAACAAGGGCCTAGCAAAAAGACACCACCCGAAAGGCCTCCTTAACCCTGGACCAACACGCTTCCAGTATTCTTAATCAGTGACTGGGTTACAAATAAAGACAGTTCACCTTTAGCCTCATGTTGCCAGGTCCAGCATTAGAAACCCAGGCAAAAAAATGAGGTAGAGTCCACTCTGGATTACAGGCAAGTGAAGATCGAGCGGCGCGTGCCAATCACAGATTGTTCTACCCAGGCTGCGTGATGACACAAAAGCTCTCTATGGTGTCACTGGGCCCGTGACACACTTCCTCAACTCTAACGCATCTCAGTCTGCATGTAAGAAGCCATCACTAATCTGCTGTTTAAAACACATTGCTCAGTCTCCTCAGAGACTCTCAAAAATTGCCAGTGCTGACTGTATTTCAAGTCATCATGGCGGGGTATTGGGAAAAGTTTTCAATTAGCAATAATCACGCCTCGGGTAAACCTCATTAGCTATGATACTGCCACTGCGCAAAGCTAACCAAATCAGTGCCTGCCAACATCTGCCCTTCCTTGGAGGAGAAATTGACTTTGAGGTGAGACACATAAGTGTCATCCAGTGGGCCGCTGAGCATTCTGGGACTTGGCATGCTAATGAGACAGGGACGATGCCTAAGTGGGCATTGTTTACCCACTGAATAGTGTTAGCATTTGAAAGAACTAAGGAGAATCTAAAGGGACAGGGCCCTAAATGTCAGATGGTTCCTCCCACAGCAGTCAAGAAAGGCCATTGGGAGCGTATGTGTTTGAACAGCTATGCTGCTAAAATAGTCCTAGGTGGAAGTATTTGGACCCTTTGTTGAAAGTTTGCTAGATAACATGCCTGAACTGGAGCCCAGGTAAGATGTCATAGACTAAGGGTTGTTGAGAAACAGTTGGTCAAGCAACCACCTTCAGCCACCATTATTTCTGGCAGATTAAAGGAGCCTGGAAAGGCGGGAGTTAGTACATTTCATTTCTCGGAGCCTGTGAGAATTCCCGGCAGATGTGCATAAAGACTGCCTTATCAGCAGCTCAAGGGCCTCATAGGTAGGTGTAAGGCACCGCCCATACAGGAACTTGAACCCTGGACACTCAGATTAAAAGTCTGATGCTCTACCGACTGAGCTATCCAGGCTCTAAAAGCTCTTTCTCCATAGCTGTCCAAGCTGCTTGAATCTTGACATCTATGGTGGAAAAAGACCATTCAGCCAAGGGGACCGGGTGCCTGAAAGCACAAGTATTTGGCTTGCCCAGGCTGGCCAATCGTCCTCTCCCGTTTAATTTTCTAGGACAGGTTGAAGATAAAAGGGAGAATCTAACCTGTAATCATGCAGAAAGGGTCCAGTCCAGTATAGGTGGAGAACGCCTAAAATTTCTGCCTTAGTTTTACCTACAGGTCAATGGTCTTTCACCGGAAACAAGGGCCTAGCAAAAAGACACCACCCGAAAGGCCTCCTTAACCCTGGACCAACACGCTTCCAGTATTCTTAATCAGTGACTGGGTTACAAATAAAGACAGTTCACCTTTAGCCTCATGTTGCCAGGTCCAGCATTAGAAACCCAGGCAAAAAAATGAGGTAGAGTCCACTCTGGATTACAGGCAAGTGAAGATCGAGCGGCCCGTGCCAATCACAGATTGTTCTACCCAGGCTGCGTGATGACACAAAAGCTCTCTATGGTGTCACTGGGCCCGTGACACACTTCCTCAACTCTAACGCATCTTAGTCTGCATGTAAGAAGCCGTCACTAATCTGCTGTTTAAAACACATTGCTCAGTCTCCTCAGAGACTCTCAAAAATTGCCAGTGCTGACTGTATTTCAAGTCATCATGGCGGGGTATTGGGAAAAGTTTTCAATTAGCAATAATCACGCCTCGGGTAAACCTCATTAGCTATGATACTGCCACTGCGCAAAGCTAACCAAATCAGTGCCTGCCAACATCTGCCCTTCCTTGGAGGAGAAATTGACTTTGAGGTGAGACACATAAGTGTCATCCAGTGGGCCGCTGAGCATTCTGGGACTTGGCATGCTAATGAGACAGGGACGATGCCTAAGTGGGCATTGTTTACCCACTGAATAGTGTTAGCATTTGAAAGAACTAAGGAGAATCTAAAGGGACAGGGCCCTAAATGTCAGATGGTTCCTCCCACAGCAGTCAAGAAAGGCCATTGGGAGCGTATGTGTTTGAACAGCTATGCTGCTAAAATAGTCCTAGGTGGAAGTATTTGGACCCTTTGTTGAAAGTTTGCTAGATAACATGCCTGAACTGGAGCCCAGGTAAGATGTCATAGACTAAGGGTTGTTGAGAAACAGTTGGTCAAGCAACCACCTTCAGCCACCATTATTTCTGGCAGATTAAAGGAGCCTGGAAAGGCGGGAGTTAGTACATTTCATTTCTCGGAGCCTGTGAGAATTCCCGGCAGATGTGCATAAAGACTGCCTTATCAGCAGCTCAAGGGCCTCATAGGTAGGTGTAAGGCACCGCCCGTACAGGAACTTGAACCCTGGACACTCAGATTAAAAGTCTGATGCTCTACCGACTGAGCTAACCGGGCTCTAAAAGCTCTTTCTCCATAGCTGTCCAAGCTGCTTGAATCTTGACATCTATGGTGGAAAAAGACCATTCAGCCAAGGGGACCGGGTGCCTGAAAGCACAAGTATTTGGCTTGCCCAGGCTGGCCAATCGTCCTCTCCCGTTTAATTTTCTAGGACAGGTTGAAGATAAAAGGGAGAATCTAACCTGTAATCATGCAGAAAGGGTCCAGTCCAGTATAGGTGGAGAACGCCTAAAATTTCTGCCTTAGTTTTACCTACAGGTCAATGGTCTTTCACCGGAAACAAGGGCCTAGCAAAAAGACACCACCCGAAAGGCCTCCTTAACCCTGGACCAACACGCTTCCAGTATTCTTAATCAGTGACTGGGTTACAAATAAAGACAGTTCACCTTTAGCCTCATGTTGCCAGGTCCAGCATTAGAAACCCAGGCAAAAAAATGAGGTAGAGTCCACTCTGGATTACAGGCAAGTGAAGATCGAGCGGCGCGTGCCAATCACAGATTGTTCTACCCAGGCTGCGTGATGACACAAAAGCTCTCTATGGTGTCACTGGGCCCGTGACACACTTCCTCAACTCTAACGCATCTCAGTCTGCATGTAAGAAGCCGTCACTAATCTGCTGTTTAAAACACATTGCTCAGTCTCCTCAGAGACTCTCAAAAATTGCCAGTGCTGACTGTATTTCAAGTCATCATGGCGGGGTATTGGGAAAAGTTTTCAATTAGCAATAATCACGCCTCGGGTAAACCTCATTAGCTATGATACTGCCACTGCGCAAAGCTAACCAAATCAGTGCCTGCCAACATCTGCCCTTCCTTGGAGGAGAAATTGACTTTGAGGTGAGACACATAAGTGTCATCCAGTGGGCCGCTGAGCATTCTGGGACTTGGCATGCTAATGAGACAGGGACGATGCCTAAGTGGGCATTGTTTACCCACTGAATAGTGTTAGCATTTGAAAGAACTAAGGAGAATCTAAAGGGACAGGGCCCTAAATGTCAGATGGTTCCTCCCACAGCAGTCAAGAAAGGCCATTGGGAGCGTATGTGTTTGAACAGCTATGCTGCTAAAATAGTCCTAGGTGGAAGTATTTGGACCCTTTGTTGAAAGTTTGCTAGATAACATGCCTGAACTGGAGCCCAGGTAAGATGTCATAGACTAAGGGTTGTTGAGAAACAGTTGGTCAAGCAACCACCTTCAGCCACCATTATTTCTGGCAGATTAAAGGAGCCTGGAAAGGCAGGAGTTAGTACATTTCATTTCTCAGAGCCTGTGAGAATTCCCAGCAGATGTGCATGAAGACTGCCTTATTGGCAGCTCAAGGGCCTCATAGGTAGGTGTAAGGCACCGCCCGAACAGGGACTTGAACCCTGGACCCTCAGATTAAAAGTCTGATGCTCTACCGACTGAGCTATCCGGGCTCTGAAAGCTCTTTCTCCATAGCTGTCCAAGCTGCTTGAATCTTGACATCTATGGTGGAAAAAGACCATTCAGCCAAGGGGACCGGGTGCCTGAAAGCACAAGTATTTGGCTTGCCCAGGCTGGCCAATCGTCCTCTCCCGTTTAATTTTCTAGGACAGGTTGAAGATAAAAGGGAGAATCTAACCTGTAATCATGCAGAAAGGGTCCAGTCCAGTACAGGTGGAGAACGCCTAAAATTGCTGCCTTAGTTTTACCTACAGGTCAATGGTCTTTCACCGGAAACAAGGGCCTAGCAAAAAGACACCACCCGAAAGGCCTCCTTAACCCTGGACCAACACGCTTCCAGTTATCTTAATCAGTGACTGGGTTACAAATAAAGACAGTTCACCTTTAGCCTCATGTTGCCAGGTCCAGCATTAGAAACCCAGGCAAAAAAATGAGGTAGAGTCCACTCTGGATTACAGGCAAGTGAAGATCGAGCGGCGCGTGCCAATCACAGATTGTTCTACCCAGGCTGCGTGATGACACAAAAGCTCTCTATGGTGTCACTGGGCCCGTGACACACTTCCTCAACTCTAACGCATCTCAGTCTGCATGTAAGAAGCCGTCACTAATCTGCTGTTTAAAACACATTGCTCAGTCTCCTCAGAGACTCTCAAAAATTGCCAGTGCTGACTGTATTTCAAGTCATCATGGCGGGGTATTGGGAAAAGTTTTCAATTAGCAATAATCACGCCTCGGGTAAACCTCATTAGCTATGATACTGCCACTGCGCAAAGCTAACCAAATCAGTGCCTGCCAACATCTGCCCTTCCTTGGAGGAGAAATTGACTTTGAGGTGAGACACATAAGTGTCATCCAGTGGGCCGCTGAGCATTCTGGGACTTGGCATGCTAATGAGACAGGGACGATGCCTAAGTGGGTATTGTTTACCCACTGAATAGTGTTAGCATTTGAAAGAACTAAGGAGAATCTAAAGGGACAGGGCCCTAAATGTCAGATGGTTCCTCCCACAGCAGTCAAGAAAGGCCATTGGGAGCGTATGTGTTTGAACAGCTATGCTGCTAAAATAGTCCTAGGTGGAAGTATTTGGACCCTTTGTTGAAAGTTTGCTAGATAACATGCCTGAACTGGAGCCCAGGTAAGATGTCATAGACTAAGGGTTGTTGAGAAACAGTTGGTCAAGCAACCACCTTCAGCCACCATTATTTCTGGCAGATTAAAGGAGCCTGGAAAGGCGGGAGTTAGTACATTTCATTGCTCGGAGCCTGTGAGAATTCCCGGCAGATGTGCATAAAGACTGCCTTATCAGCAGCTCAAGGGCCTCATAAGTAGGTGTAAGGCACTGCCCGAACAGGGACTTGAACCCTGTACCCTCAGATTAAAAGTCTGATGCTCTAACGACTGAGCTATCCAGGCTCTGAAAGCTCTTTCTCCATAGCTGTCCAAGCTGCTTGAATCTTGACATCTATGGTGGAAAAAGACCATTCAGCCAAGGGGACCGGGTGCCTGAAAGCACAAGTATTTGGCTTGCCCAGGCTGGCCAATCGTCCTCTCCCGTTTAATTTTCTAGGACAGGTTGAAGATAAAAGGGAGAATCTAACCTGTAATCATGCAGAAAGGGTCCAGTCCAGTATAGGTGGAGAACGCCTAAAATTTCTGCCTTAGTTTTACCTACAGGTCAATGGTCTTTCACCGGAAACAAGGGCCTAGCAAAAAGACACCACCGGAAAGGCCTCCTTAACCCTGGACCAACACGCTTCCAGTTATCTTAATCAGTGACTGGGTTACAAATAAAGACAGTTCACCTTTAGCCTCATGTTGCCAGGTCCAGCATTAGAAACCCAGGCAAAAAAATGAGGTAGAGTCCACTCTGGATTACAGGCAAGTGAAGATCGAGCGGCGCGTGCCAATCACAGATTGTTCTACCCAGGCTGCGTGATGACACAAAAGCTCTCTATGGTGTCACTGGGCCCGTGACACACTTCCTCAACTCTAACGCATCTCAGTCTGCATGTAAGAAGCCGTCACTAATCTGCTGTTTAAAACACATTGCTCAGTCTCCTCAGAGACTCTCAAAAATTGCCAGTGCTGACTGTATTTCAAGTCATCATGGCGGGGTATTGGGAAAAGTTTTCAATTAGCAATAATCACGCCTCGGGTAAACCTCATTAGCTATGATACTGCCACTGCGCAAAGCTAACCAAATCAGTGCCTGCCAACATCTGCCCTTCCTTGGAGGAGAAATTGACTTTGAGGTGAGACACATAAGTGTCATCCAGTGGGCCGCTGAGCATTCTGGGACTTGGCATGCTAATGAGACAGGGACGATGCCTAAGTGGGCATTGTTTACCCACTGAATAGTGTTAGCATTTGAAAGAACTAAGGAGAATCTAAAGGGACAGGGCCCTAAATGTCAGATGGTTCCTCCCACAGCAGTCAAGAAAGGCCATTGGGAGCGTATGTGTTTGAACAGCTATGCTGCTAAAATAGTCCTAGGTGGAAGTATTTGGACCCTTTGTTGAAAGTTTGCTAGATAACATGCCTGAACTGGAGCCCAGGTAAGATGTCATAGACTAAGGGTTGTTGAGAAACAGTTGGTCAAGCAACCACCTTCAGCCACCATTATTTCTGGCAGATTAAAGGAGCCTGGAAAGGCAGGAGTTAGTACATTTCATTTCTCAGAGCCTGTGAGAATTCCCAGCAGATGTGCATGAAGACTGCCTTATTGGCAGCTCAAGGGCCTCATAGGTAGGTGTAAGGCACCGCCCGAACAGGGACTTGAACCCTGGACCCTCAGATTAAAAGTCTGATGCTTTACCGACTGAGCTATCCGGGCTCTGAAAGCTCTTTCTCCATAGCTGTCCAAGCTGCTTGAATCTTGACATCTATGGTGGAAAAAGACCATTCAGCCAAGGGGACCGGGTGCCTGAAAGCACAAGTATTTGGCTTGCCCAGGCTGGCCAATCGTCCTCTCCCGTTTAATTTTCTAGGACAGGTTGAAGATAAAAGGGAGAATCTAACCTGTAATCATGCAGAAAGGGTCCAGTCCAGTACAGGTGGAGAACGCCTAAAATTGCTGCCTTAGTTTTACCTACAGGTCAATGGTCTTTCACCGGAAACAAGGGCCTAGCAAAAAGACACCACCCGAAAGGCCTCCTTAACCCTGGACCAACACGCTTCCAGTTATCTTAATCAGTGACTGGGTTACAAATAAAGACAGTTCACCTTTAGCCTCATGTTGCCAGGTCCAGCATTAGAAACCCAGGCAAAAAAATGAGGTAGAGTCCACTCTGGATTACAGGCAAGTGAAGATCGAGCGGCGCGTGCCAATCACAGATTGTTCTACCCAGGCTGCGTGATGACACAAAAGCTCTCTATGGTGTCACTGGGCCCGTGACACACTTCCTCAACTCTAACGCATCTCAGTCTGCATGTAAGAAGCCGTCACTAATCTGCTGTTTAAAACACATTGCTCAGTCTCCTCAGAGACTCTCAAAAATTGCCAGTGCTGACTGTATTTCAAGTCATCATGGCGGGGTATTGGGAAAAGTTTTCAATTAGCAATAATCACGCCTCGGGTAAACCTCATTAGCTATGATACTGCCACTGCGCAAAGCTAACCAAATCAGTGCCTGCCAACATCTGCCCTTCCTTGGAGGAGAAATTGACTTTGAGGTGAGACACATAAGTGTCATCCAGTGGGCCGCTGAGCATTCTGGGACTTGGCATGCTAATGAGACAGGGACGATGCCTAAGTGGGTATTGTTTACCCACTGAATAGTGTTAGCATTTGAAAGAACTAAGGAGAATCTAAAGGGACAGGGCCCTAAATGTCAGATGGTTCCTCCCACAGCAGTCAAGAAAGGCCATTGGGAGCGTATGTGTTTGAACAGCTATGCTGCTAAAATAGTCCTAGGTGGAAGTATTTGGACCCTTTGTTGAAAGTTTGCTAGATAACATGCCTGAACTGGAGCCCAGGTAAGATGTCATAGACTAAAGGTTGTTGAGAAACAGTTGGTCAAGCAACCACCTTCAGCCACCATTATTTCTGGCAGATTAAAGGAGCCTGGAAAGGCGGGAGTTAGTACATTTCATTGCTCGGAGCCTGTGAGAATTCCCGGCAGATGTGCATAAAGACTGCCTTATCAGCAGCTCAAGGGCCTCATAAGTAGGTGTAAGGCACTGCCCGAACAGGGACTTGAACCCTGTACCCTCAGATTAAAAGTCTGATGCTCTACCGACTGAGCTATCCAGGCTCTGAAAGCTCCTTCTCCATAGCTGTCCAAGCTGCTTGAATCTTGACATCTATGGTGGAAAAAGACCATTCAGCCAAGGGGACCGGGTGCCTGAAAGCACAAGTATTTGGCTTGCCCAGGCTGGCCAATCGTCCTCTCCCGTTTAATTTTCTAGGACAGGTTGAAGATAAAAGGGAGAATCTAACCTGTAATCATGCAGAAAGGGTCCAGTCCAGTATAGGTGGAGAACGCCTAAAATTTCTGCCTTAGTTTTACCTACAGGTCAATGGTCTTTCACCGGAAACAAGGGCCTAGCAAAAAGACACCACCCGAAAGGCCTCCTTAACCCTGGACCAACACGCTTCCAGTTATCTTAATCAGTGACTGGGTTACAAATAAAGACAGTTCACCTTTAGCCTCATGTTGCCAGGTCCAGCATTAGAAACCCAGGCAAAAAAATGAGGTAGAGTCCACTCTGGATTACAGGCAAGTGAAGATCGAGCGGCGCGTGCCAATCACAGATTGTTCTACCCAGGCTGCGTGATGACACAAAAGCTCTCTATGGTGTCACTGGGCCCGTGACACACTTCCTCAACTCTAACGCATCTCAGTCTGCATGTAAGAAGCCGTCACTAATCTGCTGTTTAAAACACATTGCTCAGTCTCCTCAGAGACTCTCAAAAATTGCCAGTGCTGACTGTATTTCAAGTCATCATGGCGGGGTATTGGGAAAAGTTTTCAATTAGCAATAATCACGCCTCGGGTAAACCTCATTAGCTATGATACTGCCACTGCGCAAAGCTAACCAAATCAGTGCCTGCCAACATCTGCCCTTCCTTGGAGGAGAAATTGACTTTGAAGTGAGACACATAAGTGTCATCCAGTGGGCCGCTGAGCATTCTGGGACTTGGCATGCTAATGAGACAGGGACGATGCCTAAGTGGGTATTGTTTACCCACTGAATAGTGTTAGCATTTGAAAGAACTAAGGAGAATCTAAAGGGACAGGGCCCTAAATGTCAGATGGTTCCTCCCACAGCAGTCAAGAAAGGCCATTGGGAGCGTATGTGTTTGAACAGCTATGCTGCTAAAATAGTCCTAGGTGGAAGTATTTGGACCCTTTGTTGAAAGTTTGCTAGATAACATGCCTGAACTGGAGCCCAGGTAAGATGTCATAGACTAAGGGTTGTTGAGAAACAGTTGGTCAAGCAACCACCTTCAGCCACCATTATTTCTGGCAGATTAAAGGAGCCTGGAAAGGCGGGAGTTAGTACATTTCATTGCTCGGAGCCTGTGAGAATTCCCGGCAGATGTGCATAAAGACTGCCTTATCAGCAGCTCAAGGGCCTCATAAGTAGGTGTAAGGCACTGCCCGAACAGAGACTTGAACCCTGTACCCTCAGATTAAAAGTCTGATGCTCTACCGACTGAGCTATCCAGGCTCTGAAAGCTCTTTCTCCATAGCTGTCCAAGCTGGTTGAATCTTGACATCTATGGTGGAAAAAGACCATTCAGCCAAGGGGACCGGGTGCCTGAAAGCACAAGTATTTGGCTTGCCCAGGCTGGCCAATCGTCCTCTCCCGTTTAATTTTCTAGGACAGGTTGAAGATAAAAGGGAGAATCTAACCTGTAATCATGCAGAAAGGGTCCAGTCCAGTACAGGTGGAGAACGCCTAAAAATTTTTGCCTTAGTTTTACCTACAGGTCAATGGTCTTTCACCGGAAACAAGGGCCTAGCAAAAAGACACCACCCGAAAGGCCTCCTTAACCCTGGACCAACACGCTTCCAGTATTCTTAATCAGTGACTGGGTTACAAATAAAGACAGTTCACCTTTAGCCTCATGTTGCCAGGTCCAGCATTAGAATCCCAGGCAAAAAAATGAGGTAGAGTCCACTCTGGATTACAGGCAAGTGAAGATCGAGCGGCGCGTGCCAATCACAGATTGTTCTACCCAGGCTGCGTGATGACACAAAAGCTCTCTATGGTGTCACTGGGCCCGTGACACACTTCCTCAACTCTAACGCATCTCAGTCTGCATGTAAGAAGCCGTCACTAATCTGCTGTTTAAAACACATTGCTCAGTCTCCTCAGAGACTCTCAAAAATTGCCAGTGCTGACTGTATTTCAAGTCATCATGGCGGGGTATTGGGAAAAGTTTTCAATTAGCAATAATCACGCCTCGGGTAAACCTCATTAGCTATGATACTGCCACTGCGCAAAGCTAACCAAATCAGTGCCTGCCAACATCTGCCCTTCCTTGGAGGAGAAATTGACTTTGAGGTGAGACACATAAGTGTCATCCAGTGGGCCGCTGAGCATTCTGGGACTTGGCATGCTAATGAGACAGGGACGATGCCTAAGTGGGCATTGTTTACCCACTGAATAGTGTTAGCATTTGAAAGAACTAAGGAGAATCTAAAGGGACAGGGCCCTAAATGTCAGATGGTTCCTCCCACAGCAGTCAAGAAAGGCCATTGGGAGCGTATGTGTTTGAACAGCTATGCTGCTAAAATAGTCCTAGGTGGAAGTATTTGGACCCTTTGTTGAAAGTTTGCTAGATAACATGCCTGAACTGGAGCCCAGGTAAGATGTCATAGACTAAGGGTTGTTGAGAAACAGTTGGTCAAGCAACCACCTTCAGCCACCATTATTTCTGGCAGATTAAAGGAGCCTGGAAAGGCGGGAGTTAGTACATTTCATTTCTCGGAGCCTGTGAGAATTCCCGGCAGATGTGCATAAAGACTGCCTTATCAGCAGCTCAAGGGCCTCATAGGTAGGTGTAAGGCACCGCCCGTACAGGAACTTGAACCCTGGACACTCAGATTAAAAGTCTGATGCTCTACCGACTGAGCTATCCGGGCTCTAAAAGCTCTTTCTCCATAGCTGTCCAAGCTGCTTGAATCTTGACATCTATGGTGGAAAAAGACCATTCAGCCAAGGGGACCGGGTGCCTGAAAGCACAAGTATTTGGCTTGCCCAGGCTGGCCAATCGTCCTCTCCCGTTTAATTTTCTAGGACAGGTTGAAGATAAAAGGGAGAATCTAACCTGTAATCATGCAGAAAGGGTCCAGTCCAGTATAGGTGGAGAACGCCTAAAATTTCTGCCTTAGTTTTACCTACAGGTCAATGGTCTTTCACCGGAAACAAGGGCCTAGCAAAAAGACACCACCCGAAAGGCCTCCTTAACCCTGGACCAACACGCTTCCAGTTATCTTAATCAGTGACTGGGTTACAAATAAAGACAGTTCACCTTTAGCCTCATGTTGCCAGGTCCAGCATTAGAAACCCAGGCAAAAAAATGAGGTAGAGTCCACTCTGGATTACAGGCAAGTGAAGATCGAGCGGCGCGTGCCAATCACAGATTGTTCTACCCAGGCTGCGTGATGACACAAAAGCTCTCTATGGTGTCACTGGGCCCGTGACACACTTCCTCAACTCTAACGCATCTCAGTCTGCATGTAAGAAGCCATCACTAATCTGCTGTTTAAAACACATTGCTCAGTCTCCTCAGAGACTCTCAAAAATTGCCAGTGCTGACTGTATTTCAAGTCATCATGGCGGGGTATTGGGAAAAGTTTTCAATTAGCAATAATCACGCCTCGGGTAAACCTCATTAGCTATGATACTGCCACTGCGCAAAGCTAACCAAATCAGTGCCTGCCAACATCTGCCCTTCCTTGGAGGAGAAATTGACTTTGAGGTGAGACACATAAGTGTCATCCAGTGGGCCGCTGAGCATTCTGGGACTTGGCATGCTAATGAGACAGGGACGATGCCTAAGTGGGCATTGTTTACCCACTGAATAGTGTTAGCATTTGAAAGAACTAAGGAGAATCTAAAGGGACAGGGCCCTAAATGTCAGATGGTTCCTCCCACAGCAGTCAAGAAAGGCCATTGGGAGCGTATGTGTTTGAACAGCTATGCTGCTAAAATAGTCCTAGGTGGAAGTATTTGGACCCTTTGTTGAAAGTTTGCTAGATAACATGCCTGAACTGGAGCCCAGGTAAGATGTCATAGACTAAGGGTTGTTGAGAAACAGTTGGTCAAGCAACCACCTTCAGCCACCATTATTTCTGGCAGATTAAAGGAGCCTGGAAAGGCGGGAGTTAGTACATTTCATTTCTCGGAGCCTGTGAGAATTCCCGGCAGATGTGCATAAAGACTGCCTTATCAGCAGCTCAAGGGCCTCATAGGTAGGTGTAAGGCACCGCCCGTACAGGAACTTGAACCCTGGACACTCAGATTAAAAGTCTGATGCTCTACCGACTGAGCTATCTGGGCTCTGCAAGCTCTTTCTCCATAGCTGTCCAAGCTGCTTGAATCTTGACATCTATGGTGGAAAAAGACCATTCAGCCAAGGGGACCGGGTGCCTGAAAGCACAAGTATTTGGCTTGCCCAGGCTGGCCAATCGTCCTCTCCCGTTTAATTTTCTAGGACAGGTTGAAGATAAAAGGGGGAATCTAACCTGTAATCATGCAGAAAGGGTCCAGTCCAGTACAGGTGGAGAACGCCTAAAATTGCTGCCTTAGTTTTACCTACAGGTCAATGGTCTTTCACCGGAAACAAGGGCCTAGCAAAAAGACACCACCCGAAAGGCCTCCTTAACCCTGGACCAACACGCTTCCAGTTATCTTAATCAGTGACTGGGTTACAAATAAAGACAGTTCACCTTTAGCCTCATGTTGCCAGGTCCAGCATTAGAAACCCAGGCAAAAAAATGAGGTAGAGTCCACTCTGGATTACAGGCAAGTGAAGATCGAGCGGCGCGTGCCAATCACAGATTGTTCTACCCAGGCTGCGTGATGACACAAAAGCTCTCTATGGTGTCACTGGGCCCGTGACACACTTCCTCAACTCTAACGCATCTCAGTCTGCATGTAAGAAGCCGTCACTAATCTGCTGTTTAAAACACATTGCTCAGTCTCCTCAGAGACTCTCAAAAATTGCCAGTGCTGACTGTATTTCAAGTCATCATGGCGGGGTATTGGGAAAAGTTTTCAATTAGCAATAATCACGCCTCGGGTAAACCTCATTAGCTATGATACTGCCACTGCGCAAAGCTAACCAAATCAGTGCCTGCCAACATCTGCCCTTCCTTGGAGGAGAAATTGACTTTGAGGTGAGACACATAAGTGTCATCCAGTGGGCCGCTGAGCATTCTGGGACTTGGCATGCTAATGAGACAGGGACGATGCCTAAGTGGGTATTGTTTACCCACTGAATAGTGTTAGCATTTGAAAGAACTAAGGAGAATCTAAAGGGACAGGGCCCTAAATGTCAGATGGTTCCTCCCACAGCAGTCAAGAAAGGCCATTGGGAGCGTATGTGTTTGAACAGCTATGCTGCTAAAATAGTCCTAGGTGGAAGTATTTGGACCCTTTGTTGAAAGTTTGCTAGATAACATGCCTGAACTGGAGCCCAGGTAAGATGTCATAGACTAAGGGTTGTTGAGAAACAGTTGGTCAAGCAACCACCTTCAGCCACCATTATTTCTGGCAGATTAAAGGAGCCTGGAAAGGCGGGAGTTAGTACATTTCATTTCTCGGAGCCTGTGAGAATTCCCGGCAGATGTGCATAAAGACTGCCTTATCAGCAGCTCAAGGGCCTCATAGGTAGGTGTAAGGCACCGCCCGTACAGGAACTTGAACCCTGGACACTCAGATTAATAGTCTGATGCTCTACCGACTGAGCTATCCGGGCTCTAAAAGCTCTTTCTCCATAGCTGTCCAAGCTGCTTGAATCTTGACATCTATGGTGGAAAAAGACCATTCAGCCAAGGGGACCGGGTGCCTGAAAGCACAAGTATTTGGCTTGCCCAGGCTGGCCAATCGTCCTCTCCCGTTTAATTTTCTAGGACAGGTTGAAGATAAAAGGGAGAATCTAACCTGTAATCATGCAGAAAGGGTCCAGTCCAGTATAGGTGGAGAACGCCTAAAATTTCTGCCTTAGTTTTACCTACAGGTCAATGGTCTTTCACCGGAAACAAGGGCCTAGCAAAAAGACACCACCCGAAAGGCCTCCTTAACCCTGGACCAACACGCTTCCAGTTATCTTAATCAGTGACTGGGTTACAAATAAAGACAGTTCACCTTTAGCCTCATGTTGCCAGGTCCAGCATTAGAAACCCAGGCAAAAAAATGAGGTAGAGTCCACTCTGGATTACAGGCAAGTGAAGATCGAGCGGCGCGTGCCAATCACAGATTGTTCTACCCAGGCTGCGTGATGACACAAAAGCTCTCTATGGTGTCACTGGGCCCGTGACACACTTCCTCAACTCTAACGCATCTCAGTCTGCATGTAAGAAGCCGTCACTAATCTGCTGTTTAAAACACATTGCTCAGTCTCCTCAGAGACTCTCAAAAATTGCCAGTGCTGACTGTATTTCAAGTCATCATGGCGGGGTATTGGGAAAAGTTTTCAATTAGCAATAATCACGCCTCGGGTAAACCTCATTAGCTATGATACTGCCACTGCGCAAAGCTAACCAAATCAGTGCCTGCCAACATCTGCCCTTCCTTGGAGGAGAAATTGACTTTGAGGTGAGACACATAAGTGTCATCCAGTGGGCCGCTGAGCATTCTGGGACTTGGCATGCTAATGAGACAGGGACGATGCCTAAGTGGGTATTGTTTACCCACTGAATAGTGTTAGCATTTGAAAGAACTAAGGAGAATCTAAAGGGACAGGGCCCTAAATGTCAGATGGTTCCTCCCACAGCAGTCAAGAAAGGCCATTGGGAGCGTATGTGTTTGAACAGCTATGCTGCTAAAATAGTCCTAGGTGGAAGTATTTGGACCC
The DNA here is from genome assembly GCA_037952925.1 of Lithobates clamitans. Classification (NCBI taxonomy): domain Eukaryota; kingdom Metazoa; phylum Chordata; class Amphibia; order Anura; family Ranidae; genus Lithobates; species Lithobates clamitans. The sequence goes on from JBBGZY010001301.1 coordinate 2,200,024, forward strand.
TTTGTTGAAAGTTTGCTAGATAACATGCCTGAACTGGAGCCCAGGTAAGATGTCATAGACTAAGGGTTGTTGAGAAACAGTTGGTCAAGCAACCACCTTCAGCCACCATTATTTCTGGCAGATTAAAGGAGCCTGGAAAGGCGGGAGTTAGTACATTTCATTGCTCGGAGCCTGTGAGAATTCCCGGCAGATGTGCATAAAGACTGCCTTATCAGCAGCTCAAGGGCCTCATAAGTAGGTGTAAGGCACTGCCCAAACAGGGACTTGAACCCTGTACCCTCAGATTAAAAGTCTGATGCTCTACCGACTGAGCTATCCAGGCTCTGAAAGCTCTTTCTCCATAGCTGTCCAAGCTGCTTGAATCTTGACATCTATGGTGGAAAAAGACCATTCAGCCAAGGGGACCGGGTGCCTGAAAGCACAAGTATTTGGCTTGCCCAGGCTGGCCAATCGTCCTCTCCCGTTTAATTTTCTAGGACAGGTTGAAGATAAAAGGGAGAATCTAACCTGTAATCATGCAGAAAGGGTCCAGTCCAGTATAGGTGGAGAACGCCTAAAATTTCTGCCTTAGTTTTACCTACAGGTCAATGGTCTTTCACCGGAAACAAGGGCCTAGCAAAAAGACACCACCCGAAAGGCCTCCTTAGCCCTGGACCAACACGCTTCCAGTATTCTTAATCAGTGACTGGGTTACAAATAAAGACAGTTCACCTTTAGCCTCATGTTGCCAGGTCCAGCATTAGAAACCCAGGCAAAAAAATGAGGTAGAGTCCACTCTGGATTACAGGCAAGTGAAGATCGAGCGGCGCGTGCCAATCACAGATTGTTCTACCCAGGCTGCGTGATGACACAAAAGCTCTCTATGGTGTCACTGGGCCCGTGACACACTTCCTCAACTCTAACGCATCTCAGTCTGCATGTAAGAAGCCATCACTAATCTGCTGTTTAAAACACATTGCTCAGTCTCCTCAGAGACTCTCAAAAATTGCCAGTGCTGACTGTATTTCAAGTCATCATGGCGGGGTATTGGGAAAAGTTTTCAATTAGCAATAATCACGCCTCGGGTAAACCTCATTAGCTATGATACTGCCACTGCGCAAAGCTAACCAAATCAGTGCCTGCCAACATCTGCCCTTCCTTGGAGGAGAAATTGACTTTGAGGTGAGACACATAAGTGTCATCCAGTGGGCCGCTGAGCATTCTGGGACTTGGCATGCTAATGAGACAGGGACGATGCCTAAGTGGGCATTGTTTACCCACTGAATAGTGTTAGCATTTGAAAGAACTAAGGAGAATCTAAAGGGACAGGGCCCTAAATGTCAGATGGTTCCTCCCACAGCAGTCAAGAAAGGCCATTGGGAGCGTATGTGTTTGAACAGCTATGCTGCTAAAATAGTCCTAGGTGGAAGTATTTGGACCCTTTGTTGAAAGTTTGCTAGATAACATGCCTGAACTGGAGCCCAGGTAAGATGTCATAGACTAAGGGTTGTTGAGAAACAGTTGGTCAAGCAACCACCTTCAGCCACCATTATTTCTGGCAGATTAAAGGAGCCTGGAAAGGCGGGAGTTAGTACATTTCATTTCTCGGAGCCGGTGAGAATTCCCGGCAGATGTGCATAAAGACTGCCTTATCAGCAGCTCAAGGGCCTCATAGGTAGGTGTAAGGCACCGCCCGTACAGGAACTTGAACCCTGGACACTCAGATTAAAAGTCTGATGCTCTACCGACTGAGCTATTCGGGCTCTAAAAGCTCTTTCTCCATAGCTGTCCAAGCTGCTTGAATCTTGACATCTATGGTGGAAAAAGACCATTCAGCCAAGGGGACCGGGTGCCTGAAAGCACAAGTATTTGGCTTGCCCAGGCTGGCCAATCGTCCTCTCCCGTTTAATTTTCTAGGACAGGTTGAAGATAAAAGGGAGAATCTAACCTGTAATCATGCAGAAAGGGTCCAGTCCAGTATAGGTGGAGAACGCCTAAAATTTCTGCCTTAGTTTTACCTACAGGTCAATGGTCTTTCACCGGAAACAAGGGCCTAGCAAAAAGACACCACCCGAAAGGCCTCCTTAACCCTGGACCAACACGCTTCCAGTATTCTTAATCAGTGACTGGGTTACAAATAAAGACAGTTCACCTTTAGCCTCATGTTGCCAGGTCCAGCATTAGAAACCCAGGCAAAAAAATGAGGTAGAGTCCACTCTGGATTACAGGCAAGTGAAGATCGAGCGGCGCGTGCCAATCACAGATTGTTCTACCCAGGCTGCGTGATGACACAAAAGCTCTCTATGGTGTCACTGGGCCCGTGACACACTTCCTCAACTCTAACGCATCTTAGTCTGCATGTAAGAAGCCGTCACTAATCTGCTGTTTAAAACACATTGCTCAGTCTCCTCAGAGACTCTCAAAAATTGCCAGTGCTGACTGTATTTCAAGTCATCATGGCGGGGTATTGGGAAAAGTTTTCAATTAGCAATAATCACGCCTCGGGTAAACCTCATTAGCTATGATACTGCCACTGCGCAAAGCTAACCAAATCAGTGCCTGCCAACATCTGCCCTTCCTTGGAGGAGAAATTGACTTTGAGGTGAGACACATAAGTGTCATCCAGTGGGCCGCTGAGCATTCTGGGACTTGGCATGCTAATGAGACAGGGACGATGCCTAAGTGGGCATTGTTTACCCACTGAATAGTGTTAGCATTTGAAAGAACTAAGGAGAATCTAAAGGGACAGGGCCCTAAATGTCAGATGGTTCCTCCCACAGCAGTCAAGAAAGGCCATTGGGAGCGTATGTGTTTGAACAGCTATGCTGCTAAAATAGTCCTAGGTGGAAGTATTTGGACCCTTTGTTGAAAGTTTGCTAGATAACATGCCTGAACTGGAGCCCAGGTAAGATGTCATAGACTAAGGGTTGTTGAGAAACAGTTGGTCAAGCAACCACCTTCAGCCACCATTATTTCTGGCAGATTAAAGGAGCCTGGAAAGGCGGGAGTTAGTACATTTCATTTCTCGGAGCCTGTGAGAATTCCCGGCAGATGTGCATAAAGACTGCCTTATCAGCAGCTCAAGGGCCTCATAGGTAGGTGTAAGGCACCGCCCGTACAGGAACTTGAACCCTGGACACTCAGATTAAAAGTCTGATGCTCTACCGACTGAGCTAACCGGGCTCTAAAAGCTCTTTCTCCATAGCTGTCCAAGCTGCTTGAATCTTGACATCTATGGTGGAAAAAGACCATTCAGCCAAGGGGACCGGGTGCCTGAAAGCACAAGTATTTGGCTTGCCCAGGCTGGCCAATCGTCCTCTCCCGTTTAATTTTCTAGGACAGGTTGAAGATAAAAGGGAGAATCTAACCTGTAATCATGCAGAAAGGGTCCAGTCCAGTATAGGTGGAGAACGCCTAAAATTTCTGCCTTAGTTTTACCTACAGGTCAATGGTCTTTCACCGGAAACAAGGGCCTAGCAAAAAGACACCACCCGAAAGGCCTCCTTAACCCTGGACCAACACGCTTCCAGTATTCTTAATCAGTGACTGGGTTACAAATAAAGACAGTTCACCTTTAGCCTCATGTTGCCAGGTCCAGCATTAGAAACCCAGGCAAAAAAATGAGGTAGAGTCCACTCTGGATTACAGGCAAGTGAAGATCGAGCGGCGCGTGCCAATCACAGATTGTTCTACCCAGGCTGCGTGATGACACAAAAGCTCTCTATGGTGTCACTGGGCCCGTGACACACTTCCTCAACTCTAACGCATCTCAGTCTGCATGTAAGAAGCCGTCACTAATCTGCTGTTTAAAACACATTGCTCAGTCTCCTCAGAGACTCTCAAAAATTGCCAGTGCTGACTGTATTTCAAGTCATCATGGCGGGGTATTGGGAAAAGTTTTCAATTAGCAATAATCACGCCTCGGGTAAACCTCATTAGCTATGATACTGCCACTGCGCAAAGCTAACCAAATCAGTGCCTGCCAACATCTGCCCTTCCTTGGAGGAGAAATTGACTTTGAGGTGAGACACATAAGTGTCATCCAGTGGGCCGCTGAGCATTCTGGGACTTGGCATGCTAATGAGACAGGGACGATGCCTAAGTGGGCATTGTTTACCCACTGAATAGTGTTAGCATTTGAAAGAACTAAGGAGAATCTAAAGGGACAGGGCCCTAAATGTCAGATGGTTCCTCCCACAGCAGTCAAGAAAGGCCATTGGGAGCGTATGTGTTTGAACAGCTATGCTGCTAAAATAGTCCTAGGTGGAAGTATTTGGACCCTTTGTTGAAAGTTTGCTAGATAACATGCCTGAACTGGAGCCCAGGTAAGATGTCATAGACTAAGGGTTGTTGAGAAACAGTTGGTCAAGCAACCACCTTCAGCCACCATTATTTCTGGCAGATTAAAGGAGCCTGGAAAGGCAGGAGTTAGTACATTTCATTTCTCAGAGCCTGTGAGAATTCCCAGCAGATGTGCATGAAGACTGCCTTATTGGCAGCTCAAGGGCCTCATAGGTAGGTGTAAGGCACCGCCCGAACAGGGACTTGAACCCTGGACCCTCAGATTAAAAGTCTGATGCTCTACCGACTGAGCTATCCGGGCTCTGAAAGCTCTTTCTCCATAGCTGTCCAAGCTGCTTGAATCTTGACATCTATGGTGGAAAAAGACCATTCAGCCAAGGGGACCGGGTGCCTGAAAGCACAAGTATTTGGCTTGCCCAGGCTGGCCAATCGTCCTCTCCCGTTTAATTTTCTAGGACAGGTTGAAGATAAAAGGGAGAATCTAACCTGTAATCATGCAGAAAGGGTCCAGTCCAGTACAGGTGGAGAACACCTAAAATTGCTGCCTTAGTTTTACCTACAGGTCAATGGTCTTTCACCGGAAACAAGGGCCTAGCAAAAAGACACCACCCGAAAGGCCTCCTTAACCCTGGACCAACACGCTTCCAGTTATCTTAATCAGTGACTGGGTTACAAATAAAGACAGTTCACCTTTAGCCTCATGTTGCCAGGTCCAGCATTAGAAACCCAGGCAAAAAAATGAGGTAGAGTCCACTCTGGATTACAGGCAAGTGAAGATCGAGCGGCGCGTGCCAATCACAGATTGTTCTACCCAGGCTGCGTGATGACACAAAAGCTCTCTATGGTGTCACTGGGCCCGTGACACACTTCCTCAACTCTAACGCATCTCAGTCTGCATGTAAGAAGCCGTCACTAATCTGCTGTTTAAAACACATTGCTCAGTCTCCTCAGAGACTCTCAAAAATTGCCAGTGCTGACTGTATTTCAAGTCATCATGGCGGGGTATTGGGAAAAGTTTTCAATTAGCAATAATCACGCCTCGGGTAAACCTCATTAGCTATGATACTGCCACTGCGCAAAGCTAACCAAATCAGTGCCTGCCAACATCTGCCCTTCCTTGGAGGAGAAATTGACTTTGAGGTGAGACACATAAGTGTCATCCAGTGGGCCGCTGAGCATTCTGGGACTTGGCATGCTAATGAGACAGGGACGATGCCTAAGTGGGTATTGTTTACCCACTGAATAGTGTTAGCATTTGAAAGAACTAAGGAGAATCTAAAGGGACAGGGCCCTAAATGTCAGATGGTTCCTCCCACAGCAGTCAAGAAAGGCCATTGGGAGCGTATGTGTTTGAACAGCTATGCTGCTAAAATAGTCCTAGGTGGAAGTATTTGGACCCTTTGTTGAAAGTTTGCTAGATAACATGCCTGAACTGGAGCCCAGGTAAGATGTCATAGACTAAGGGTTGTTGAGAAACAGTTGGTCAAGCAACCACCTTCAGCCACCATTATTTCTGGCAGATTAAAGGAGCCTGGAAAGGCGGGAGTTAGTACATTTCATTGCTCGGAGCCTGTGAGAATTCCCGGCAGATGTGCATAAAGACTGCCTTATCAGCAGCTCAAGGGCCTCATAAGTAGGTGTAAGGCACTGCCCGAACAGGGACTTGAACCCTGTACCCTCAGATTAAAAGTCTGATGCTCTACCGACTGAGCTATCCAGGCTCTGAAAGCTCTTTCTCCATAGCTGTCCAAGCTGCTTGAATCTTGACATCTATGGTGGAAAAAGACCATTCAGCCAAGGGGACCGGGTGCCTGAAAGCACAAGTATTTGGCTTGCCCAGGCTGGCCAATCGTCCTCTCCCGTTTAATTTTCTAGGACAGGTTGAAGATAAAAGGGAGAATCTAACCTGTAATCATGCAGAAAGGGTCCAGTCCAGTATAGGTGGAGAACGCCTAAAATTTCTGCCTTAGTTTTACCTACAGGTCAATGGTCTTTCACCGGAAACAAGGGCCTAGCAAAAAGACACCACCCGAAAGGCCTCCTTAACCCTGGACCAACACGCTTCCAGTTATCTTAATCAGTGACTGGGTTACAAATAAAGACAGTTCACCTTTAGCCTCATGTTGCCAGGTCCAGCATTAGAAACCCAGGCAAAAAAATGAGGTAGAGTCCACTCTGGATTACAGGCAAGTGAAGATCGAGCGGCGCGTGCCAATCACAGATTGTTCTACCCAGGCTGCGTGATGACACAAAAGCTCTCTATGGTGTCACTGGGCCCGTGACACACTTCCTCAACTCTAACGCATCTCAGTCTGCATGTAAGAAGCCGTCACTAATCTGCTGTTTAAAACACATTGCTCAGTCTCCTCAGAGACTCTCAAAAATTGCCAGTGCTGACTGTATTTCAAGTCATCATGGCGGGGTATTGGGAAAAGTTTTCAATTAGCAATAATCACGCCTCGGGTAAACCTCATTAGCTATGATACTGCCACTGCGCAAAGCTAACCAAATCAGTGCCTGCCAACATCTGCCCTTCCTTGGAGGAGAAATTGACTTTGAGGTGAGACACATAAGTGTCATCCAGTGGGCCGCTGAGCATTCTGGGACTTGGCATGCTAATGAGACAGGGACGATGCCTAAGTGGGTATTGTTTACCCACTGAATAGTGTTAGCATTTGAAAGAACTAAGGAGAATCTAAAGGGACAGGGCCCTAAATGTCAGATGGTTCCTCCCACAGCAGTCAAGAAAGGCCATTGGGAGCGTATGTGTTTGAACAGCTATGCTGCTAAAATAGTCCTAGGTGGAAGTATTTGGACCCTTTGTTGAAAGTTTGCTAGATAACATGCCTGAACTGGAGCCCAGGTAAGATGTCATAGACTAAGGGTTGTTGAGAAACAGTTGGTCAAGCAACCACCTTCAGCCACCATTATTTCTGGCAGATTAAAGGAGCCTGGAAAGGCGGGAGTTAGTACATTTCATTGCTCGGAGCCTGTGAGAATTCCCGGCAGATGTGCATAAAGACTGCCTTATCAGCAGCTCAAGGGCCTCATAAGTAGGTGTAAGGCACTGCCCGAACAGGGACTTGAACCCTGTACCCTCAGATTAAAAGTCTGATGCTCTACCGACTGAGCTATCCAGGCTCTGAAAGCTCTTTCTCCATAGCTGTCCAAGCTGGTTGAATCTTGACATCTATGGTGGAAAAAGACCATTCAGCCAAGGGGACCGGGTGCCTGAAAGCACAAGTATTTGGCTTGCCCAGGCTGGCCAATCGTCCTCTCCCGTTTAATTTTCTAGGACAGGTTGAAGATAAAAGGGAGAATCTAACCTGTAATCATGCAGAAAGGGTCCAGTCCAGTATAGGTGGAGAACGCCTAAAATTTCTGCCTTAGTTTTACCTACAGGTCAATGGTCTTTCACCGGAAACAAGGGCCTAGCAAAAAGACACCACCCGAAAGGCCTCCTTAACCCTGGACCAACACGCTTCCAGTATTCTTAATCAGTGACTGGGTTACAAATAAAGACAGTTCACCTTTAGCCTCATGTTGCCAGGTCCAGCATTAGAAACCCAGGCAAAAAAATGAGGTAGAGTCCACTCTGGATTACAGGCAAGTGAAGATCGAGCGGCGCGTGCCAATCACAGATTGTTCTACCCAGGCTGCGTGATGACACAAAAGCTCTCTATGGTGTCACTGGGCCCGTGACACACTTCCTCAACTCTAACGCATCTCAGTCTGCATGTAAGAAGCCGTCACTAATCTGCTGTTTAAAACACATTGCTCAGTCTCCTCAGAGACTCTCAAAAATTGCCAGTGCTGACTGTATTTCAAGTCATCATGGCGGGGTATTGGGAAAAGTTTTCAATTAGCAATAATCACGCCTCGGGTAAACCTCATTAGCTATGATACTGCCACTGCGCAAAGCTAACCAAATCAGTGCCTGCCAACATCTGCCCTTCCTTGGAGGAGAAATTGACTTTGAGGTGAGACACATAAGTGTCATCCAGTGGGCCGCTGAGCATTCTGGGACTTGGCATGCTAATGAGACAGGGACGATGCCTAAGTGGGCATTGTTTACCCACTGAATAGTGTTAGCATTTGAAAGAACTAAGGAGAATCTAAAGGGACAGGGCCCTAAATGTCAGATGGTTCCTCCCACAGCAGTCAAGAAAGGCCATTGGGAGCGTATGTGTTTGAACAGCTATGCTGCTAAGATAGTCCTAGGTGGAAGTATTTGGACCCTTTGTTGAAAGTTTGCTAGATAACATGCCTGAACTGGAGCCCAGGTAAGATGTCATAGACTAAGGGTTGTTGAGAAACAGTTGGTCAAGCAACCACCTTCAGCCACCATTATTTCTGGCAGATTAAAGGAGCCTGGAAAGGCGGGAGTTAGTACATTTCATTTCTCGGAGCCTGTGAGAATTCCTGGCAGATGTGCGTAAAGACTGCCTTATTGGCAGCTCAAGGGCCTCATAAGTAGGTGTAAGGCACTGCCCAAACAGGGACTTGAACCCTGTACCCTCATATTAAAAGTCTGATGCTCTACCGACTGAGCTATCCAGACTCTGAAAGCTCTTTCTCCATAGCTGTCCAAGCTGCTTGAATCTTGACATCTATGGTGGAAAAAGACCATTCAGCCAAGGGGACCGGGTGCCTGAAAGCACAAGTATTTGGCTTGCCCAGGCTGGCCAATCGTCCTCTCCCGTTTAATTTTCTAGGACAGGTTGAAGATAAAAGGGAGAATCTAACCTGTAATCATGCAGAAAGGGTCCAGTCCAGTACAGGTGGAGAACGCCTAAAAATTTTTGCCTTAGTTTTACCTACAGGTCAATGGTCTTTCACCGGAAACAAGGGCCTAGCAAAAAGACACCACCCGAAAGGCCTCCTTAACCCTGGACCAACACGCTTCCAGTATTCTTAATCAGTGACTGGGTTACAAACAAAGACAGTTCACCTTTAGCCTCATGTTGCCAGGTCCAGCATTAGAATCCCAGGCAAAAAAATGAGGTAGAGTCCACTCTGGATTACAGGCAAGTGAAGATCGAGCGGCGCGTGCCAATCACAGATTGTTCTACCCAGGCTGCGTGATGACACAAAAGCTCTCTATGGTGTCACTGGGCCCGTGACACACTTCCTCAACTCTAACGCATCTCAGTCTGCATGTAAGAAGCCGTCACTAATCTGCTGTTTAAAACACATTGCTCAGTCTCCTCAGAGACTCTCAAAAATTGCCAGTGCTGACTGTATTTCAAGTCATCATGGCGGGGTATTGGGAAAAGTTTTCAATTAGCAATAATCACGCCTCGGGTAAACCTCATTAGCTATGATACTGCCACTGCGCAAAGCTAACCAAATCAGTGCCTGCCAACATCTGCCCTTCCTTGGAGGAGAAATTGACTTTGAGGTGAGACACATAAGTGTCATCCAGTGGGCCGCTGAGCATTCTGGGACTTGGCATGCTAATGAGACAGGGACGATGCCTAAGTGGGCATTGTTTACCCACTGAATAGTGTTAGCATTTGAAAGAACTAAGGAGAATCTAAAGGGACAGGGCCCTAAATGTCAGATGGTTCCTCCCACAGCAGTCAAGAAAGGCCATTGGGAGCGTATGTGTTTGAACAGCTATGCTGCTAAAATAGTCCTAGGTGGAAGTATTTGGACCCTTTGTTGAAAGTTTGCTAGATAACATGCCTGAACTGGAGCCCAGGTAAGATGTCATAGACTAAGGGTTGTTGAGAAACAGTTGGTCAAGCAACCACCTTCAGCCACCATTATTTCTGGCAGATTAAAGGAGCCTGGAAAGGCGGGAGTTAGTACATTTCATTGCTCGGAGCCTGTGAGAATTCCCGGCAGATGTGCATAAAGACTGCCTTATCAGCAGCTCAAGGGCCTCATAAATAGGTGTAAGGCACTGCCCGAACAGGGACTTGAACCCTGTACCCTCAGATTAAAAGTCTGATGCTCTACCGACTGAGCTATCCAGGCTCTGAAAGCTCTTTCTCCATAGCTGTCCAAGCTGCTTAAATCTTGACATCTATGGTGGAAAAAGACCATTCAGCCAAGGGGACCGGGTGCCTGAAAGCACAAGTATTTGGCTTGCCCAGGCTGGCCAATCGTCCTCTCCCGTTTAATTTTCTAGGACAGGTTGAAGATAAAAGGGAGAATCTAACCTGTAATCATGCAGAAAGGGTCCAGTCCAGTATAGGTGGAGAACGCCTAAAATTTCTGCCTTAGTTTTACCTACAGGTCAATGGTCTTTCACCGGAAACAAGGGCCTAGCAAAAAGACACCACCCGAAAGGCCTCCTTAACCCTGGACCAACACGCTTCCAGTATTCTTAATCAGTGACTGGGTTACAAATAAAGACAGTTCACCTTTAGCCTCATGTTGCCAGGTCCAGCATTAGAAACCCAGGCAAAAAAATGAGGTAGAGTCCACTCTGGATTACAGGCAAGTGAAGATCGAGCGGCGCGTGCCAATCACAGATTGTTCTACCCAGGCTGAGTGATGACACAAAAGCTCTCTACGGTGTCACTGGGCCCGTGACACACTTCCTCAACTCTAACGCATCTCAGTCTGCATGTAAGAAGCCATCACTAATCTGCTGTTTAAAACACATTGCTCAGTCTCCTCAGAGACTCTCAAAAATTGCCAGTGCTGACTGTATTTCAAGTCATCATGGCGGGGTATTGGGAAAAGTTTTCAATTAGCAATAATCACGCCTCGGGTAAACCTCATTAGCTATGATACTGCCACTGCGCAAAGCTAACCAAATCAGTGCCTGCCAACATCTGCCCTTCCTTGGAGGAGAAATTGACTTTGAGGTGAGACACATAAGTGTCATCCAGTGGGCCGCTGAGCATTCTGGGAATTGGCATGCTAATGAGACAGGGACGATGCCTAAGTGGGCATTGTTTACCCACTGAATAGTTTTAGCATTTGAAAGAACTAAGGAGAATCTAAAGGGACAGGGCCCTAAATGTCAGATGGTTCCTCCCACAGCAGTCAAGAAAGGCCATTGGGAGCGTATGTGTTTGAACAGCTATGCTGCTAAAATAGTCCTAGGTGGAAGTATTTGGACCCTTTGTTGAAAGTTTGCTAGATAACATGCCTGAACTGGAGCCCAGGTAAGATGTCATAGACTAAGGGTTGTTGAGAAACAGTTGGTCAAGCAACCACCTTCAGCCACCATTATTTCTGGCAGATTAAAGGAGCCTGGAAAGGCGGGAGTTAGTACATTTCATTTCTCGGAGCCTGTGAGAATTCCCGGCAGATGTGCATAAAGACTGCCTTATCAGCAGCTCAAAGGCCTCATAGGTAGGTGTAAGGCACCGCCCATACAGGAACTTGAACCCTGGACACTCAGATTAAAAGTCTGATGCTCTACCGACTGAGCTATCCGGGCTCTAAAAGCTCTTTCTCCATAGCTGTCCAAGCTGCTTGAATCTTGACATCTATGGTGGAAAAAGACCATTCAGCCAAGGGGACCGGGTGCCTGAAAGCACAAGTATTTGGCTTGCCCAGGCTGGCCAATCGTCCTCTCCCGTTTAATTTTCTAGGACAGGTTGAAGATAAAAGGGAGAATCTAACCTGTAATCATGCAGAAAGGGTCCAGTCCAGTATAGGTGGAGAACGCCTAAAATTTCTGCCTTAGTTTTACCTACAGGTCAATGGTCTTTCACCGGAAACAAGGGCCTAGCAAAAAGACACCACCCGAAAGGCCTCCTTAACCCTGGACCAACACGCTTCCAGTATTCTTAATCAGTGACTGGGTTACAAATAAAGACAGTTCACCTTTAGCCTCATGTTGCCAGGTCCAGCATTAGAAACCCAGGCAAAAAAATGAGGTAGAGTCCACTCTGGATTACAGGCAAGTGAAGATCGAGCGGCGCGTGCCAATCACAGATTGTTCTACCCAGGCTGCGTGATGACACAAAAGCTCTCTATGGTGTCACTGGGCCCGTGACACACTTCCTCAACTCTAACGCATCTCAGTCTGCATGTAAGAAGCCGTCACTAATCTGCTGTTTAAAACACATTGCTCAGTCTCCTCAGAGACTCTCAAAAATTGCCAGTGCTGACTGTATTTCAAGTCATCATGGCGGGGTATTGGGAAAAGTTTTCAATTAGCAATAATCACGCCTCGGGTAAACCTCATTAGCTATGATACTGCCACTGCGCAAAGCTAACCAAATCAGTGCCTGCCAACATCTGCCCTTCCTTGGAGGAGAAATTGACTTTGAGGTGAGACACATAAGTGTCATCCAGTGGGCCGCTGAGCATTCTGGGACTTGGCATGCTAATGAGACAGGGACGATGCCTAAGTGGGCATTGTTTACCCACTGAATAGTGTTAGCATTTGAAAGAACTAAGGAGAATCTAAAGGGACAGGGCCCTAAATGTCAGATGGTTCCTCCCACAGCAGTCAAGAAAGGCCATTGGGAGCGTATGTGTTTGAACAGCTATGCTGCTAAAATAGTCCTAGGTGGAAGTATTTGGACCCTTTGTTGAAAGTTTGCTAGATAACATGCCTGAACTGGAGCCCAGGTAAGATGTCATAGACTAAGGGTTGTTGAGAAACAGTTGGTCAAGCAACCACCTTCAGCCACCATTATTTCTGGCAGATTAAAGGAGCCTGGAAAGGCGGGAGTTAGTACATTTCATTTCTCGGAGCCTGTGAGAATTCCCGGCAGATGTGCATGAAGACTGCCTTATTGGCAGCTCAAGGGCCTCATAGGTAGGTGTAAGGCACCGCCCGAACAGGGACTTGAACCCTGGACCCTCAGATTAAAAGTCTGATGCTCTACCGACTGAGCTATCCGGGCTCTGAAAGCTCTTTCTCCATAGCTGTCCAAGCTGCTTGAATCTTGACATCTATGGTGGAAAAAGACCATTCAGCCAAGGGGACCGGGTGCCTGAAAGCACAAGTATTTGGCTTGCCCAGGCTGGCCAATCGTCCTCTCCCGTTTAATTTTCTAGGACAGGTTGAAGATAAAAGGGAGAATCTAACCTGTAATCATGCAGAAAGGGTCCAGTCCAGTACAGGTGGAGAACGCCTAAAATTGCTGCCTTAGTTTTACCTACAGGTCAATGGTCTTTCACCGGAAACAAGGGCCTAGCAAAAAGACACCACCCGAAAGGCCTCCTTAACCCTGGACCAACACGCTTCCAGTTATCTTAATCAGTGACTGGGTTACAAATAAAGACAGTTCACCTTTAGCCTCATGTTGCCAGGTCCAGCATTAGAAACCCAGGCAAAAAAATGAGGTAGAGTCCACTCTGGATTACAGGCAAGTGAAGATCGAGCGGCGCGTGCCAATCACAGATTGTTCTACCCAGGCTGCGTGATGACACAAAAGCTCTCTATGGTGTCACTGGGCCCGTGACACACTTCCTCAACTCTAACGCATCTCAGTCTGCATGTAAGAAGCCGTCACTAATCTGCTGTTTAAAACACATTGCTCAGTCTCCTCAGAGACTCTCAAAAATTGCCAGTGCTGACTGTATTGCAAGTCATCATGGCGGGGTATTGGGAAAAGTTTTCAATTAGCAATAATCACGCCTCGGGTAAACCTCATTAGCTATGATACTGCCACTGCGCAAAGCTAACCAAATCAGTGCCTGCCAACATCTGCCCTTCCTTGGAGGAGAAATTGACTTTGAGGTGAGACACATAAGTGTCATCCAGTGGGCCGCTGAGCATTCTGGGACTTGGCATGCTAATGAGACAGGGACGATGCCTAAGTGGGTATTGTTTACCCACTGAATAGTGTTAGCATTTGAAAGAACTAAGGAGAATCTAAAGGGACAGGGCCCTAAATGTCAGATGGTTCCTCCCACAGCAGTCAAGAAAGGCCATTGGGAGCGTATGTGTTAGAACAGCTATGCTGCTAAAATAGTCCTAGGTGGAAGTATTTGGACCCTTTGTTGAAAGTTTGCTAGATAACAGGCCTGAACTGGAGCCCAGGTAAGATGTCATAGACTAAGGGTTGTTGAGAAACAGTTGGTCAAGCAACCACCTTCAGCCACCATTATTTCTGGCAGATTAAAGGAGCCTGGAAAGGCGGGAGTTAGTACATTTCATTGCTCGGAGCCTGTGAGAATTCCCGGCAGATGTGCATAAAGACTGCCTTATCAGCAGCTCAAGGGCCTCATAAGTAGGTGTAAGGCACTGCCCGAACAGGGACTTGAACCCTGTACCCTCAGATTAAAAGTCTGATGCTCTACCGACTGAGCTATCCAGGCTCTGAAAGCTCTTTCTCCATAGCTGTCCAAGCTGCTTGAATCTTGACATCTATGGTGGAAAAAGACCATTCAGCCAAGGGGACCGGGTGCCTGAAAGCACAAGTATTTGGCTTGCCCAGGCTGGCCAATCGTCCTCTCCCGTTTAATTTTCTAGGACAGGTTGAAGATAAAAGGGAGAATCTAACCTGTAATCATGCAGAAAGGGTCCAGTCCAGTATAGGTGGAGAACGCCTAAAATTTCTGCCTTAGTTTTACCTACAGGTCAATGGTCTTTCACCGGAAACAAGGGCCTAGCAAAAAGACACCACCCGAAAGGCCTCCTTAACCCTGGACCAACACGCTTCCAGTTATCTTAATCAGTGACTGGGTTACAAATAAAGACAGTTCACCTTTAGCCTCATGTTGCCAGGTCCAGCATTAGAAACCCAGGCAAAAAAATGAGGTAGAGTCCACTCTGGATTACAGGCAAGTGAAGATCGAGCGGCGCGTGCCAATCACAGATTGTTCTACCCAGGCTGCGTGATGACACAAAAGCTCTCTATGGTGTCACTGGGCCCGTGACACACTTCCTCAACTCTAACGCATCTCAGTCTGCATGTAAGAAGCCGTCACTAATCTGCTGTTTAAAACACATTGCTCAGTCTCCTCAGAGACTCTCAAAAATTGCCAGTGCTGACTGTATTTCAAGTCATCATGGCGGGGTATTGGGAAAAGTTTTCAATTAGCAATAATCACGCCTCGGGTAAACCTCATTAGCTATGATACTGCCACTGCGCAAAGCTAAGCAAATCAGTGCCTGCCAACATCTGCCCTTCCTTGGAGGAGAAATTGACTTTGAGGTGAGACACATAAGTGTCATCCAGTGGGCCGCTGAGCATTCTGGGACTTGGCATGCTAATGAGACAGGGACGATGCCTAAGTGGGTATTGTTTACCCACTGAATAGTGTTAGCATTTGAAAGAACTAAGGAGAATCTAAAGGGACAGGGCCCTAAATGTCAGATGGTTCCTCCCACAGCAGTCAAGAAAGGCCATTGGGAGCGTATGTGTTTGAACAGCTATGCTGCTAAAATAGTCCTAGGTGGAAGTATTTGGACCCTTTGTTGAAAGTTTGCTAGATAACATGCCTGAACTGGAGCCCAGGTAAGATGTCATAGACTAAGGGTTGTTGAGAAACAGTTGGTCAAGCAACCACCTTCAGCCACCATTATTTCTGGCAGATTAAAGGAGCCTGGAAAGGCGGGAGTTAGTACATTTCATTGCTCGGAGCCTGTGAGAATTCCCGGCAGATGTGCATAAAGACTGCCTTATCAGCAGCTCAAGGGCCTCATAGGTAGGTGTAAGGCACCGCCCGTACAGGAACTTGAACCCTGGACACTCAGATTAAAAGTCTGATGCTCTACCGACTGAGCTATCCGGGCTCTAAAAGCTCTTTCTCCATAGCTGTCCAAGCTGCTTGAATCTTGACATCTATGGTGGAAAAAGACCATTCAGCCAAGGGGACCGGGTGCCTGAAAGCACAAGTATTTGGCTTGCCCAGGCTGGCCAATCGTCCTCTCCCGTTTAATTTTCTAGGACAGGTTGAAGATAAAAGGGAGAATCTAACCTGTAATCATGCAGAAAGGGTCCAGTCCAGTATAGGTGGAGAACGCCTAAAATTTCTGCCTTAGTTTTACCTACAGGTCAATGGTCTTTCACCGGAAACAAGGGCCTAGCAAAAAGACACCACCCGAAAGGCCTCCTTAACCCTGGACCAACACGCTTCCAGTATTCTTAATCAGTGACTGGGTTACAAATAAAGACAGTTCACCTTTAGCCTCATGTTGCCAGGTCCAGCATTAGAAACCCAGGCAAAAAAATGAGGTAGAGTCCACTCTGGATTACAGGCAAGTGAAGATCGAGCGGCGCGTGCCAATCACAGATTGTTCTACCCAGGCTGCGTGATGACACAAAAGCTCTCTATGGTGTCACTGGGCCCGTGACACACTTCCTCAACTCTAACGCATCTCAGTCTGCATGTAAGAAGCCGTCACTAATCTGCTGTTTAAAACACATTGCTCAGTCTCCTCAGAGACTCTCAAAAATTGCCAGTGCTGACTGTATTTCAAGTCATCATGGCGGGGTATTGGGAAAAGTTTTCAATTAGCAATAATCACGCCTCGGGTAAACCTCATTAGCTATGATACTGCCACTGCGCAAAGCTAACCAAATCAGTGCCTGCCAACATCTGCCCTTCCTTGGAGGAGAAATTGACTTTGAGGTGAGACACATAAGTGTCATCCAGTGGGCCGCTGAGCATTCTGGGACTTGGCATGCTAATGAGACAGGGACGATGCCTAAGTGGGCATTGTTTACCCACTGAATAGTGTTAGCATTTGAAAGAACTAAGGAGAATCTAAAGGGACAGGGCCCTAAATGTCAGATGGTTCCTCCCACAGCAGTCAAGAAAGGCCATTGGGAGCGTATGTGTTTGAACAGCTATGCTGCTAAAATAGTCCTAGGTGGAAGTATTTGGACCCTTTGTTGAAAGTTTGCTAGATAACATGCCTGAACTGGAGCCCAGGTAAGATGTCATAGACTAAGGGTTGTTGAGAAACAGTTGGTCAAGCAACCACCTTCAGCCACCATTATTTCTGGCAGATTAAAGGAGCCTGGAAAGGCGGGAGTTAGTACATTTCATTGCTCGGAGCCTGTGAGAATTCCCGGCAGATGTGCATAAAGACTGCCTTATCAGCAGCTCAAGGGCCTCATAAATAGGTGTAAGGCACTGCCCGAACAGGGACTTGAACCCTGTACCCTCAGATTAAAAGTCTGATGCTCTACCGACTGAGCTATCCAGGCTCTGAAAGCTCTTTCTCCATAGCTGTCCAAGCTGCTTAAATCTTGACATCTATGGTGGAAAAAGACCATTCAGCCAAGGGGACCGGGTGCCTGAAAGCACAAGTATTTGGCTTGCCCAGGCTGGCCAATCGTCCTCTCCCGTTTAATTTTCTAGGACAGGTTGAAGATAAAAGGGAGAATCTAACCTGTAATCATGCAGAAAGGGTCCAGTCCAGTATAGGTGGAGAACGCCTAAAATTTCTGCCTTAGTTTTACCTACAGGTCAATGGTCTTTCACCGGAAACAAGGGCCTAGCAAAAAGACACCACCCGAAAGGCCTCCTTAACCCTGGACCAACACGCTTCCAGTATTCTTAATCAGTGACTGGGTTACAAATAAAGACAGTTCACCTTTAGCCTCATGTTGCCAGGTCCAGCATTAGAAACCCAGGCAAAAAAATGAGGTAGAGTCCACTCTGGATTACAGGCAAGTGAAGATCGAGCGTCGCGTGCCAATCACAGATTGTTCTACCCAGGCTGCGTGATGACACAAAAGCTCTCTACGGTGTCACTGGGCCCGTGACACACTTCCTCAACTCTAACGCATCTCAGTCTGCATGTAAGAAGCCATCACTAATCTGCTGTTTAAAACACATTGCTCAGTCTCCTCAGAGACTCTCAAAAATTGCCAGTGCTGACTGTATTTCAAGTCATCATGGCGGGGTATTGGGAAAAGTTTTCAATTAGCAATAATCACGCCTCGGGTAAACCTCATTAGCTATGATACTGCCACTGCGCAAAGCTAACCAAATCAGTGCCTGCCAACATCTGCCCTTCCTTGGAGGAGAAATTGACTTTGAGGTGAGACACATAAGTGTCATCCAGTGGGCCGCTGAGCATTCTGGGAATTGGCATGCTAATGAGACAGGGACGATGCCTAAGTGGGCATTGTTTACCCACTGAATAGTTTTAGCATTTGAAAGAACTAAGGAGAATCTAAAGGGACAGGGCCCTAAATGTCAGATGGTTCCTCCCACAGCAGTCAAGAAAGGCCATTGGGAGCGTATGTGTTTGAACAGCTATGCTGCTAAAATAGTCCTAGGTGGAAGTATTTGGACCCTTTGTTGAAAGTTTGCTAGATAACATGCCTGAACTGGAGCCCAGGTAAGATGTCATAGACTAAGGGTTGTTGAGAAACAGTTGGTCAAGCAACCACCTTCAGCCACCATTATTTCTGGCAGATTAAAGGAGCCTGGAAAGGCGGGAGTTAGTACATTTCATTTCTCGGAGCCTGTGAGAATTCCCGGCAGATGTGCATAAAGACTGCCTTATCAGCAGCTCAAAGGCCTCATAGGTAGGTGTAAGGCACCGCCCGTACAGGAACTTGAACCCTGGACACTCAGATTAAAAGTCTGATGCTCTACCGACTGAGCTATCCGGGCTCTAAAAGCTCTTTCTCCATAGCTGTCCAAGCTGCTTGAATCTTGACATCTATGGTGGAAAAAGACCATTCAGCCAAGGGGACCGGGTGCCTGAAAGCACAAGTATTTGGCTTGCCCAGGCTGGCCAATCGTCCTCTCCCGTTTAATTTTCTAGGACAGGTTGAAGATAAAAGGGAGAATCTAACCTGTAATCATGCAGAAAGGGTCCAGTCCAGTACAGGTGGAGAACGCCTAAAATTGCTGCCTTAGTTTTACCTACAGGTCAATGGTCTTTCACCGGAAACAAGGGCCTAGCAAAAAGACACCACCCGAAAGGCCTCCTTAACCCTGGACCAACACGCTTCCAGTTATCTTAATCAGTGACTGGGTTACAAATAAAGACAGTTCACCTTTAGCCTCATGTTGCCAGGTCCAGCATTAGAAACCCAGGCAAAAAAATGAGGTAGAGTCCACTCTGGATTACAGGCAAGTGAAGATCGAGCGGCGCGTGCCAATCACAGATTGTTCTACCCAGGCTGCGTGATGACACAAAAGCTCTCTATGGTGTCACTGGGCCCGTGACACACTTCCTCAACTCTAACGCATCTCAGTCTGCATGTAAGAAGCCGTCACTAATCTGCTGTTTAAAACACATTGCTCAGTCTCCTCAGAGACTCTCAAAAATTGCCAGTGCTGACTGTATTTCAAGTCATCATGGCGGGGTATTGGGAAAAGTTTTCAATTAGCAATAATCACGCCTCGGGTAAACCTCATTAGCTATGATACTGCCACTGCGCAAAGCTAACCAAATCAGTGCCTGCCAACATCTGCCCTTCCTTGGAGGAGAAATTGACTTTGAGGTGAGACACATAAGTGTCATCCAGTGGGCCGCTGAGCATTCTGGGACTTGGCATGCTAATGAGACAGGGACGATGCCTAAGTGGGTATTGTTTACCCACTGAATAGTGTTAGCATTTGAAAGAACTAAGGAGAATCTAAAGGGACAGGGCCCTAAATGTCAGATGGTTCCTCCCACAGCAGTCAAGAAAGGCCATTGGGAGCGTATGTGTTAGAACAGCTATGCTGCTAAAATAGTCCTAGGTGGAAGTATTTGGACCCTTTGTTGAAAGTTTGCTAGATAACAGGCCTGAACTGGAGCCCAGGTAAGATGTCATAGACTAAGGGTTGTTGAGAAACAGTTGGTCAAGCAACCACCTTCAGCCACCATTATTTCTGGCAGATTAAAGGAGCCTGGAAAGGCGGGAGTTAGTACATTTCATTGCTCGGAGCCTGTGAGAATTCCCGGCAGATGTGCATAAAGACTGCCTTATCAGCAGCTCAAGGGCCTCATAAGTAGGTGTAAGGCACTGCCCGAACAGGGACTTGAACCCTGTACCCTCAGATTAAAAGTCTGATGCTCTACCGACTGAGCTATCCAGGCTCTGAAAGCTCTTTCTCCATAGCTGTCCAAGCTGCTTGAATCTTGACATCTATGGTGGAAAAAGACCATTCAGCCAAGGGGACCGGGTGCCTGAAAGCACAAGTATTTGGCTTGCCCAGGCTGGCCAATCGTCCTCTCCCGTTTAATTTTCTAGGACAGGTTGAAGATAAAAGGGAGAATCTAACCTGTAATCATGCAGAAAGGGTCCAGTCCAGTATAGGTGGAGAACGCCTAAAATTTCTGCCTTAGTTTTACCTACAGGTCAATGGTCTTTCACCGGAAACAAGGGCCTAGCAAAAAGACACCACCCGAAAGGCCTCCTTAACCCTGGACCAACACGCTTCCAGTTATCTTAATCAGTGACTGGGTTACAAATAAAGACAGTTCACCTTTAGCCTCATGTTGCCAGGTCCAGCATTAGAAACCCAGGCAAAAAAATGAGGTAGAGTCCACTCTGGATTACAGGCAAGTGAAGATCGAGCGGCGCGTGCCAATCACAGATTGTTCTACCCAGGCTGCGTGATGACACAAAAGCTCTCTATGGTGTCACTGGGCCCGTGACACACTTCCTCAACTCTAACGCATCTCAGTCTGCATGTAAGAAGCCGTCACTAATCTGCTGTTTAAAACACATTGCTCAGTCTCCTCAGAGACTCTCAAAAATTGCCAGTGCTGACTGTATTTCAAGTCATCATGGCGGGGTATTGGGAAAAGTTTTCAATTAGCAATAATCACGCCTCGGGTAAACCTCATTAGCTATGATACTGCCACTGCGCAAAGCTAACCAAATCAGTGCCTGCCAACATCTGCCCTTCCTTGGAGGAGAAATTGACTTTGAGGTGAGACACATAAGTGTCATCCAGTGGGCCGCTGAGCATTCTGGGACTTGGCATGCTAATGAGACAGGGACGATGCCTAAGTGGGTATTGTTTACCCACTGAATAGTGTTAGCATTTGAAAGAACTAAGGAGAATCTAAAGGGACAGGGCCCTAAATGTCAGATGGTTCCTCCCACAGCAGTCAAGAAAGGCCATTGGGAGCGTATGTGTTTGAACAGCTATGCTGCTAAAATAGTCCTAGGTGGAAGTATTTGGACCCTTTGTTGAAAGTTTGCTAGATAACATGCCTGAACTGGAGCCCAGGTAAGATGTCATAGACTAAGGGTTGTTGAGAAACAGTTGGTCAAGCAACCACCTTCAGCCACCATTATTTCTGGCAGATTAAAGGAGCCTGGAAAGGCGGGAGTTAGTACATTTCATTGCTCGGAGCCTGTGAGAATTCCCGGCAGATGTGCATAAAGACTGCCTTATCAGCAGCTCAAGGGCCTCATAAGTAGGTGTAAGGCACTGCCCGAACAGGGACTTGAACGCTGTACCCTCAGATTAAAAGTCTGATGCTCTACCGACTGAGCTATCCAGGCTCTGAAAGCTCTTTCTCCATAGCTGTCCAAGCTGCTTGAATCTTGACATCTATGGTGGAAAAAGACCATTCAGCCAAGGGGACCGGGTGCCTGAAAGCACAAGTATTTGGCTTGCCCAGGCTGGCCAATCGTCCTCTCCCGTTTAATTTTCTAGGACAGGTTGAAGATAAAAGGGAGAATCTAACCTGTAATCATGCAGAAAGGGTCCAGTCCAGTATAGGTGGAGAACGCCTAAAATTTCTGCCTTAGTTTTACCTACAGGTCAATGGTCTTTCACCGGAAACAAGGGCCTAGCAAAAAGACACCACCCGAAAGGCCTCCTTAACCCTGGACCAACACGCTTCCAGTTATCTTAATCAGTGACTGGGTTACAAATAAAGACAGTTCACCTTTAGCCTCATGTTGCCAGGTCCAGCATTAGAAACCCAGGCAAAAAAATGAGGTAGAGTCCACTCTGGATTACAGGCAAGTGAAGATCGAGCGGCGCGTGCCAATCACAGATTGTTCTACCCAGGCTGCGTGATGACACAAAAGCTCTCTATGGTGTCACTGGGCCCGTGACACACTTCCTCAACTCTAACGCATCTCAGTCTGCATGTAAGAAGCCGTCACTAATCTGCTGTTTAAAACACATTGCTCAGTCTCCTCAGAGACTCTCAAAAATTGCCAGTGCTGACTGTATTTCAAGTCATCATGGCGGGGTATTGGGAAAAGTTTTCAATTAGCAATAATCACGCCTCGGGTAAACCTCATTAGCTATGATACTGCCACTGCGCAAAGCTAAGCAAATCAGTGCCTGCCAACATCTGCCCTTCCTTGGAGGAGAAATTGACTTTGAGGTGAGACACATAAGTGTCATCCAGTGGGCCGCTGAGCATTCTGGGACTTGGCATGCTAATGAGACAGGGACGATGCCTAAGTGGGTATTGTTTACCCACTGAATAGTGTTAGCATTTGAAAGAACTAAGGAGAATCTAAAGGGACAGGGCCCTAAATGTCAGATGGTTCCTCCCACAGCAGTCAAGAAAGGCCATTGGGAGCGTATGTGTTTGAACAGCTATGCTGCTAAAATAGTCCTAGGTGGAAGTATTTGGACCCTTTGTTGAAAGTTTGCTAGATAACATGCCTGAACTGGAGCCCAGGTAAGATGTCATAGACTAAGGGTTGTTGAGAAACAGTTGGTCAAGCAACCACCTTCAGCCACCATTATTTCTGGCAGATTAAAGGAGCCTGGAAAGGCGGGAGTTAGTACATTTCATTGCTCGGAGCCTGTGAGAATTCCCGGCAGATGTGCATAAAGACTGCCTTATCAGCAGCTCAAGGGCCTCATAAGTAGGTGTAAGGCACTGCCCGAACAGGGACTTGAACCCTGTACCCTCAGATTAAAAGTCTGATGCTCTACCGACTGAGCTATCCAGGCTCTGAAAGCTCTTTCTCCATAGCTGTCCAAGCTGCTTGAATCTTGACATCTATGGTGGAAAAAGACCATTCAGCCAAGGGGACCGGGTGCCTGAAAGCACAAGTATTTGGCTTGCCCAGGCTGGCCAATCGTCCTCTCCCGTTTAATTTTCTAGGACAGGTTGAAGATAAAAGGGAGAATCTAACCTGTAATCATGCAGAAAGGGTCCAGTCCAGTATAGGTGGAGAACGCCTAAAATTTCTGCCTTAGTTTTACCTACAGGTCAATGGTCTTTCACCGGAAACAAGGGCCTAGCAAAAAGACACCACCCGAAAGGCCTCCTTAACCCTGGACCAACACGCTTCCAGTATTCTTAATCAGTGACTGGGTTACAAATAAAGACAGTTCACCTTTAGCCTCATGTTGCCAGGTCCAGCATTAGAAACCCAGGCAAAAAAATGAGGTAGAGTCCACTCTGGATTACAGGCAAGTGAAGATCGAGCGGCGCGTGCCAATCACAGATTGTTCTACCCAGGCTGCGTGATGACACAAAAGCTCTCTATGGTGTCACTGGGCCCGTGACACACTTCCTCAACTCTAACGCATCTCAGTCTGCATGTAAGAAGCCATCACTAATCTGCTGTTTAAAACACATTGCTCAGTCTCCTCAGAGACTCTCAAAAATTGCCAGTGCTGACTGTATTTCAAGTCATCATGGCGGGGTATTGGGAAAAGTTTTCAATTAGCAATAATCACGCCTCGGGTAAACCTCATTAGCTATGATACTGCCACTGCGCAAAGCTAACCAAATCAGTGCCTGCCAACATCTGCCCTTCCTTGGAGGAGAAATTGACTTTGAGGTGAGACACATAAGTGTCATCCAGTGGGCCGCTGAGCATTCTGGGACTTGGCATGCTAATGAGACAGGGACGATGCCTAAGTGGGCATTGTTTACCCACTGAATAGTGTTAGCATTTGAAAGAACTAAGGAGAATCTAAAGGGACAGGGCCCTAAATGTCAGATGGTTCCTCCCACAGCAGTCAAGAAAGGCCATTGGGAGCGTATGTGTTTGAACAGCTATGCTGCTAAAATAGTCCTAGGTGGAAGTATTTGGACCCTTTGTTGAAAGTTTGCTAGATAACATGCCTGAACTGGAGCCCAGGTAAGATGTCATAGACTAAGGGTTGTTGAGAAACAGTTGGTCAAGCAACCACCTTCAGCCACCATTATTTCTGGCAGATTAAAGGAGCCTGGAAAGGCGGGAGTTAGTACATTTCATTTCTCGGAGCCTGTGAGAATTCCCGGCAGATGTGCATAAAGACTGCCTTATCAGCAGCTCAAGGGCCTCATAGGTAGGTGTAAGGCACCGCCCGTACAGGAACTTGAACCCTGGACACTCAGATTAAAAGTCTGATGCTCTACCAACTGAGCTATCCGGGCTCTAAAAGCTCTTTCTCCATAGCTGTCCAAGCTGCTTGAATCTTGACATCTATGGTGGAAAAAGACCATTCAGCCAAGGGGACCGGGTGCCTGAAAGCACAAGTATTTGGCTTGCCCAGGCTGGCCAATCGTCCTCTCCCGTTTAATTTTCTAGGACAGGTTGAAGATAAAAGGGAGAATCTAACCTGTAATCATGCAGAAAGGGTCCAGTCCAGTATAGGTGGAGAACGCCTAAAATTTCTGCCTTAGTTTTACCTACAGGTCAATGGTCTTTCACCGGAAACAAGGGCCTAGCAAAAAGACACCACCCGAAAGGCCTCCTTAACCCTGGACCAACACGCTTCCAGTATTCTTAATCAGTGACTGGGTTACAAATAAAGACAGTTCACCTTTAGCCTCATGTTGCCAGGTCCAGCATTAGAAACCCAGGCAAAAAAATGAGGTAGAGTCCACTCTGGATTACAGGCAAGTGAAGATCGAGCGGCGCGTGCCAATCACAGATTGTTCTACCCAGGCTGCGTGATGACACAAAAGCTCTCTATGGTGTCACTGGGCCCGTGACACACTTCCTCAACTCTAACGCATCTCAGTCTGCATGTAAGAAGCCGTCACTAATCTGCTGTTTAAAACACATTGCTCAGTCTCCTCAGAGACTCTCAAAAATTGCCAGTGCTGACTGTATTTCAAGTCATCATGGCGGGGTATTGGGAAAAGTTTTCAATTAGCAATAATCACGCCTCGGGTAAACCTCATTAGCTATGATACTGCCACTGCGCAAAGCTAACCAAATCAGTGCCTGCCAACATCTGCCCTTCCTTGGAGGAGAAATTGACTTTGAGGTGAGACACATAAGTGTCATCCAGTGGGCCGCTAAGCATTCTGGGACTTGGCATGCTAATGAGACAGGGACGATGCCTAAGTGGGCATTGTTTACCCACTGAATAGTGTTAGCATTTGAAAGAACTAAGGAGAATCTAAAGGGACAGGGCCCTAAATGTCAGATGGTTCCTCCCACAGCAGTCAAGAAAGGCCATTGGGAGCGTATGTGTTTGAACAGCTATGCTGCTAAAATAGTCCTAGGTGGAAGTATTTGGACCCTTTGTTGAAAGTTTGCTAGATAACATGCCTGAACTGGAGCCCAGGTAAGATGTCATAGACTAAGGGTTGTTGAGAAACAGTTGGTCAAGCAACCACCTTCAGCCACCATTATTTCTGGCAGATTAAAGGAGCCTGGAAAGGCGGGAGTTAGTACATTTCATTTCTCGGAGCCTGTGAGAATTCCCAGCAGATGTGCATGAAGACTGCCTTATTGGCAGCTCAAGGGCCTCATAGGTAGGTGTAAGGCACCGCCCGAACAGGGACTTGAACCCTGGACCCTCAGATTAAAAGTCTGATGCTCTACCGACTGAGCTATCCGGGCTCTGAAAGCACTTTCTCCATAGCTGTCCAAGCTGCTTGAATCTTGACATCTATGGTGGAAAAAGACCATTCAGCCAAGGGGACCGGGTGCCTGAAAGCACAAGTATTTGGCTTGCCCAGGCTGGCCAATCGTCCTCTCCCGTTTAATTTTCTAGGACAGGTTGAAGATAAAAGGGAGAATCTAACCTGTAATCATGCAGAAAGGGTCCAGTCCAGTACAGGTGGAGAACGCCTAAAATTGCTGCCTTAGTTTTACCTACAGGTCAATGGTCTTTCACCGGAAACAAGGGCCTAGCAAAAAGACACCACCCGAAAGGCCTCCTTAACCCTGGACCAACACGCTTCCAGTTATCTTAATCAGTGACTGGGTTACAAATAAAGACAGTTCACCTTTAGCCTCATGTTGCCAGGTCCAGCATTAGAAACCCAGGCAAAAAAATGAGGTAGAGTCCACTCTGGATTACAGGCAAGTGAAGATCGAGCGGCGCGTGCCAATCACAGATTGTTCTACCCAGGCTGCGTGATGACACAAAAGCTCTCTATGGTGTCACTGGGCCCGTGACACACTTCCTCAACTCTAACGCATCTCAGTCTGCATGTAAGAAGCCGTCACTAATCTGCTGTTTAAAACACATTGCTCAGTCTCCTCAGAGACTCTCAAAAATTGCCAGTGCTGACTGTATTTCAAGTCATCATGGCGGGGTATTGGGAAAAGTTTTCAATTAGCAATAATCACGCCTCGGGTAAACCTCATTAGCTATGATACTGCCACTGCGCAAAGCTAACCAAATCAGTGCCTGCCAACATCTGCCCTTCCTTGGAGGAGAAATTGACTTTGAGGTGAGACACATAAGTGTCATCCAGTGGGCCGCTGAGCATTCTGGGACTTGGCATGCTAATGAGACAGGGACGATGCCTAAGTGGGCATTGTTTACCCACTGAATAGTGTTAGCATTTGAAAGAACTAAGGAGAATCTAAAGGGACAGGGCCCTAAATGTCAGATGGTTCCTCCCACAGCAGTCAAGAAAGGCCATTGGGAGCGTATGTGTTTGAACAGCTATGCTGCTAAAATAGTCCTAGGTGGAAGTATTTGGACCCTTTGTTGAAAGTTTGCTAGATAACATGCCTGAACTGGAGCCCAGGTAAGATGTCATAGACTAAGGGTTGTTGAGAAACAGTTGGTCAAGCAACCACCTTCAGCCACCATTATTTCTGGCAGATTAAAGGAGCCTGGAAAGGCGGGAGTTAGTACATTTCATTTCTCGGAGCCTGTGAGAATTCCCGGCAGATGTGCATGAAGACTGCCTTATTGGCAGCTCAAGGGCCTCATAGGTAGGTGTAAGGCACCGCCCGAACAGGGACTTGAAGCCTGGACCCTCAGATTAAAAGTCTGATGCTCTACCGACTGAGCTATCCGGGCTCTGAAAGCTCTTTCTCCATAGCTGTCCAAGCTGCTTGAATCTTGACATCTATGGTGGAAAAAGACCATTCAGCCAAGGGGACCGGGTGCCTGAAAGCACAAGTATTTGGCTTGCCCAGGCTGGCCAATCGTCCTCTCCCGTTTAATTTTCTAGGACAGGTTGAAGATAAAAGGGAGAATCTAACCTGTAATCATGCAGAAAGGGTCCAGTCCAGTACAGGTGGAGAACGCCTAAAATTTCTGCCTTAGTTTTACCTACAGGTCAATGGTCTTTCACCGGAAACAAGGGCCTAGCAAAAAGACACCACCCGAAAGGCCTCCTTAACCCTGGACCAACACGCTTCCAGTATTCTTAATCAGTGACTGGGTTACAAATAAAGACAGTTCACCTTTAGCCTCATGTTGCCAGGTCCAGCATTAGAAACCCAGGCAAAAAAATGAGGTAGAGTCCACTCTGGATTACAGGCAAGTGAAGATCGAGCGGCGCGTGCCAATCACAGATTGTTCTACCCAGGCTGCGTGATGACACAAAAGCTCTCTATGGTGTCACTGGGCCCGTGACACACTTCCTCAACTCTAACGCATCTCAGTCTGCATGTAAGAAGCCATCACTAATCTGCTGTTTAAAACACATTGCTCAGTCTCCTCAGAGACTCTCAAAAATTGCCAGTGCTGACTGTATTTCAAGTCATCATGGCGGGGTATTGGGAAAAGTTTTCAATTAGCAATAATCACGCCTCGGGTAAACCTCATTAGCTATGATACTGCCACTGCGCAAAGCTAACCAAATCAGTGCCTGCCAACATCTGCCCTTCCTTGGAGGAGAAATTGACTTTGAGGTGAGACACATAAGTGTCATCCAGTGGGCCGCTGAGCATTCTGGGACTTGGCATGCTAATGAGACAGGGACGATGCCTAAGTGGGCATTAACCCACTGAATAGTGTTAGCATTTGAAAGAACTAAGGAGAATCTAAAGGGACAGGGCCCTAAATGTCAGATGGTTCCTCCCACAGCAGTCAAGAAAGGCCATTGGGAGCGTATGTGTTTGAACAGCTATGCTGCTAAAATAGTCCTAGGTGGAAGTATTTGGACCCTTTGTTGAAAGTTTGCTAGATAACATGCCTGAACTGGAGCCCAGGTAAGATGTCATAGACTAAGGGTTGTTGAGAAACAGTTGGTCAAGCAACCACCTTCAGCCACCATTATTTCTGGCAGATTAAAGGAGCCTGGAAAGGCGGGAGTTAGTACATTTCATTTCTCGGAGCCTGTGAGAATTCCCGGCAGATGTGCATAAAGACTGCCTTATCAGCAGCTCAAGGGCCTCATAGGTAGGTGTAAGGCACCGCCCGTACAGGAACTTGAACCCTGGACACTCAGATTAAAAGTCTGATGCTCTACCAACTGAGCTATCCGGGCTCTAAAAGCTCTTTCTCCATAGCTGTCCAAGCTGCTTGAATCTTGACATCTATGGTGGAAAAAGACCATTCAGCCAAGGGGACCGGGTGCCTGAAAGCACAAGTATTTGGCTTGCCCAGGCTGGCCAATCGTCCTCTCCCGTTTAATTTTCTAGGACAGGTTGAAGATAAAAGGGAGAATCTAACCTGTAATCATGCAGAAAGGGTCCAGTCCAGTATAGGTGGAGAACGCCTAAAATTTCTGCCTTAGTTTTACCTACAGGTCAATGGTCTTTCACCGGAAACAAGGGCCTAGCAAAAAGACACCACCCGAAAGGCCTCCTTAACCCTGGACCAACACGCTTCCAGTATTCTTAATCAGTGACTGGGTTACAAATAAAGACAGTTCACCTTTAGCCTCATGTTGCCAGGTCCAGCATTAGAAACCCAGGCAAAAAAATGAGGTAGAGTCCACTCTGGATTACAGGCAAGTGAAGATCGAGCGGCGCGTGCCAATCACAGATTGTTCTACCCAGGCTGCGTGATGACACAAAAGCTCTCTATGGTGTCACTGGGCCCGTGACACACTTCCTCAACTCTAACGCATCTCAGTCTGCATGTAAGAAGCCGTCACTAATCTGCTGTTTAAAACACATTGCTCAGTCTCCTCAGAGACTCTCAAAAATTGCCAGTGCTGACTGTATTTCAAGTCATCATGGCGGGGTATTGGGAAAAGTTTTCAATTAGCAATAATCACGCCTCGGGTAAACCTCATTAGCTATGATACTGCCACTGCGCAAAGCTAACCAAATCAGTGCCTGCCAACATCTGCCCTTCCTTGGAGGAGAAATTGACTTTGAGGTGAGACACATAAGTGTCATCCAGTGGGCCGCTAAGCATTCTGGGACTTGGCATGCTAATGAGACAGGGACGATGCCTAAGTGGGCATTGTTTACCCACTGAATAGTGTTAGCATTTGAAAGAACTAAGGAGAATCTAAAGGGACAGGGCCCTAAATGTCAGATGGTTCCTCCCACAGCAGTCAAGAAAGGCCATTGGGAGCGTATGTGTTTGAACAGCTATGCTGCTAAAATAGTCCTAGGTGGAAGTATTTGGACCCTTTGTTGAAAGTTTGCTAGATAACATGCCTGAACTGGAGCCCAGGTAAGATGTCATAGACTAAGGGTTGTTGAGAAACAGTTGGTCAAGCAACCACCTTCAGCCACCATTATTTCTGGCAGATTAAAGGAGCCTGGAAAGGCGGGAGTTAGTACATTTCATTTCTCGGAGCCTGTGAGAATTCCCAGCAGATGTGCATGAAGACTGCCTTATTGGCAGCTCAAGGGCCTCATAGGTAGGTGTAAGGCACCGCCCGAACAGGGACTTGAACCCTGGACCCTCAGATTAAAAGTCTGATGCTCTACCGACTGAGCTATCCGGGCTCTGAAAGCTCTTTCTCCATAGCTGTCCAAGCTGCTTGAATCTTGACATCTATGGTGGAAAAAGACCATTCAGCCAAGGGGACCGGGTGCCTGAAAGCACAAGTATTTGGCTTGCCCAGGCTGGCCAATCGTCCTCTCCCGTTTAATTTTCTAGGACAGGTTGAAGATAAAAGGGAGAATCTAACCTGTAATCATGCAGAAAGGGTCCAGTCCAGTACAGGTGGAGAACGCCTAAAATTGCTGCCTTAGTTTTACCTACAGGTCAATGGTCTTTCACCGGAAACAAGGGCCTAGCAAAAAGACACCACCCGAAAGGCCTCCTTAACCCTGGACCAACACGCTTCCAGTTATCTTAATCAGTGACTGGGTTACAAATAAAGACAGTTCACCTTTAGCCTCATGTTGCCAGGTCCAGCATTAGAAACCCAGGCAAAAAAATGAGGTAGAGTCCACTCTGGATTACAGGCAAGTGAAGATCGAGCGGCGCGTGCCAATCACAGATTGTTCTACCCAGGCTGCGTGATGACACAAAAGCTCTCTATGGTGTCACTGGGCCCGTGACACACTTCCTCAACTCTAACGCATCTCAGTCTGCATGTAAGAAGCCGTCACTAATCTGCTGTTTAAAACACATTGCTCAGTCTCCTCAGAGACTCTCAAAAATTGCCAGTGCTGACTGTATTTCAAGTCATCATGGCGGGGTATTGGGAAAAGTTTTCAATTAGCAATAATCACGCCTCGGGTAAACCTCATTAGCTATGATACTGCCACTGCGCAAAGCTAACCAAATCAGTGCCTGCCAACATCTGCCCTTCCTTGGAGGAGAAATTGACTTTGAGGTGAGACACATAAGTGTCATCCAGTGGGCCGCTGAGCATTCTGGGACTTGGCATGCTAATGAGACAGGGACGATGCCTAAGTGGGCATTGTTTACCCACTGAATAGTGTTAGCATTTGAAAGAACTAAGGAGAATCTAAAGGGACAGGGCCCTAAATGTCAGATGGTTCCTCCCACAGCAGTCAAGAAAGGCCATTGGGAGCGTATGTGTTTGAACAGCTATGCTGCTAAAATAGTCCTAGGTGGAAGTATTTGGACCCTTTGTTGAAAGTTTGCTAGATAACATGCCTGAACTGGAGCCCAGGTAAGATGTCATAGACTAAGGGTTGTTGAGAAACAGTTGGTCAAGCAACCACCTTCAGCCACCATTATTTCTGGCAGATTAAAGGAGCCTGGAAAGGCGGGAGTTAGTACATTTCATTTCTCGGAGCCTGTGAGAATTCCCGGCAGATGTGCATGAAGACTGCCTTATTGGCAGCTCAAGGGCCTCATAGGTAGGTGTAAGGCACCGCCCGAACAGGGACTTGAAGCCTGGACCCTCAGATTAAAAGTCTGATGCTCTACCGACTGAGCTATCCGGGCTCTGAAAGCTCTTTCTCCATAGCTGTCCAAGCTGCTTGAATCTTGACATCTATGGTGGAAAAAGACCATTCAGCCAAGGGGACCGGGTGCCTGAAAGCACAAGTATTTGGCTTGCCCAGGCTGGCCAATCGTCCTCTCCCGTTTAATTTTCTAGGACAGGTTGAAGATAAAAGGGAGAATCTAACCTGTAATCATGCAGAAAGGGTCCAGTCCAGTACAGGTGGAGAACGCCTAAAAATTTTTGCCTTAGTTTTACCTACAGGTCAATGGTCTTTCACCGGAAACAAGGGCCTAGCAAAAAGACACCACCCGAAAGGCCTCCTTAACCCTGGACCAACACGCTTCCAGTATTCTTAATCAGTGACTGGGTTACAAATAAAGACAGTTCACCTTTAGCCTCATGTTGCCAGGTCCAGCATTAGAAACCCAGGCAAAAAAATGAGGTAGAGTCCACTCTGGATTACAGGCAAGTGAAGATCGAGCGGCGCGTGCCAATCACAGATTGTTCTACCCAGGCTGCGTGATGACACAAAAGCTCTCTATGGTGTCACTGGGCCCGTGACACACTTCCTCAACTCTAACGCATCTCAGTCTGCATGTAAGAAGCCGTCACTAATCTGCTGTTTAAAACACATTGCTCAGTCTCCTCAGAGACTCTCAAAAATTGCCAGTGCTGACTGTATTTCAAGTCATCATGGCGGGGTATTGGGAAAAGTTTTCAATTAGCAATAATCACGCCTCAGGTAAACCTCATTAGCTATGATACTGCCACTGCGCAAAGCTAACCAAATCAGTGCCTGCCAACATCTGCCCTTCCTTGGAGGAGAAATTGACTTTGAGGTGAGACACATAAGTGTCATCCAGTGGGCCGCTGAGCATTCTGGGACTTGGCATGCTAATGAGACAGGGACGATGCCTAAGTGGGCATTGTTTACCCACTGAATAGTGTTAGCATTTGAAAGAACTAAGGAGAATCTAAAGGGACAGGGCCCTAAATGTCAGATGGTTCCTCCCACAGCAGTCAAGAAAGGCCATTGGGAGCGTATGTGTTTGAACAGCTATGCTGCTAAAATAGTCCTAGGTGGAAGTATTTGGACCCTTTGTTGAAAGTTTGCTAGATAACATGCCTGAACTGGAGCCCAGGTAAGATGCCATAGACTAAGGGTTGTTGAGAAACAGTTGGTCAAGCAACCACCTTCAGCCACCATTATTTCTGGCAGATTAAAGGAGCCTGGAAAGGCGGGAGTTAGTACATTTCATTTCTCGGAGCCTGTGAGAATTCCCGGCAGATGTGCATAAAGACTGCCTTATTGGCAGCTCAAGGGCCTCATAGGTAAGTGTAAGGCACGGCCCGAACAGGGACTTGAACCCTGGACCCTCAGATTAAAAGCCTGATGCTCTACCGACTGAGCTATCCAGGATCCGAAAGCTCTTTCTCCATAGCTGTGCAAGCTGCTTGAATCTTGACATCTATGGTGGAAAAAGACCATTCAGCCAAGGGGACCGGGTGCCTGAAAGCACAAGTATTTGGCTTGCCCAGGCTGGCCAATCGTCCTCTCCCGTTTAATTTTCTATGACAGGTTGAAGATAAAAGGGAGAATCTAACCTGTAATCATGCAGAAAGGGTCCAGTCCAGTACAGGTGGAGAACGCCTAAAATTTCTGCCTTAGTTTTACCTACAGGTCAATGGTCTTTCACCGGAAACAAGGGCCTAGCAAAAAGACACCACCCGAAAGGCCTCCTTAACCCTGGACCAACACGCTTCCAGTATTCTTAATCAGTGACTGGGTTACAAATAAAGACAGTTCACCTTTAGCCTCATGTTGCCAGGTCCAGCATTAGAAACCCAGGCAAAAAAATGAGGTAGAGTCCACTCTGGATTACAGGCAAGTGAAGATCGAGCGGTGCGTGCCAATCACAGATTGTTCTACCAAGGCTGCGTGATGACACAAAAGCTCTCTATGGTATCACTGGGCCCGTGACACACTTCCTCAACTCTAACGCATCTCAGTCTGCATGTAAGAAGCCGTCACTTATCTTCTGTTTAAAACACATTGCTCAGTCTCCTCAGAGACTCTCAAAAATTGCCAGTGCTGACTGTATTTCAAGTCATCATGGCGGGGTATTGGAAAAGTTTTCAATTAGCAATAATAATGCCTCGGGTAAACCTCATTGGCTATGATACTGCCACTGCGCAAAGCTAACCAAATCAGTGCCTGCCAACATCTGCCCTTCCTTGGAGGAGAAATTGACTTTGAGGTGAGACACATAAGTGTCATCCAGTGGGCCGCTGAGCATTCTGGGACTTGGCATGCTAATAAGACCGGGACGATGCCTAAGTGGGCATTGTTTACCCACTGAATAGTGTTAGCATTTGAAAGAACTAAGGAGAATCTAAAGGGACAGGGCCCTAAATGTCAGATGGTTCCTCCCACAGCAGTCATGAAAGGCCATTGGGAGCGTATGTGTTTGAACAGCTATGCTGCTAAAATAGTTCTAGGTGGAAGTATTTGGACCCTTTGTTGAAAGTTTGCTAGATAACATGCCTGAACTGGAGCCCAGGTAAGATGAAATAGACTAAGGGTTGTTGAGAAACAGTTGGTCAAGCAACCACCTTCAGCCACCATTATTTCTGGCAGATTAAAGGAGCCTGGAAAGGCGGGAGTTAGTACATTTCATTTCTCGGAGCCTGTGAGAATTCCTGGCAGATGTGCATAAAGACTGCCTTATCAGCAGCTCGAGGGCCTCATAAATAGGTGTAAGGCACTGCCCGAACAGGGACTTGAACCCTGGACCCTCAGATTAAAAGTCTGATGCTCTACCGACTGAGCTATCCAGGCTCTGAAAGCTCTTTCTCCATAGCTGTCCAAGCTGCTTGAATCTTGACATCTATGGTGGAAAAAGACCATTCAGCCAAGGGGACCGGGTGCCTGAAAGCACAAGTATTTGGCTTGCCCAGGCTGGCCAATCGTCCTCTCCCGTTTAATCTTCTAGGACAGGTTGAAGATAAAAGGGAGAATCTAACCTGTAATCATGCAGAAAGGGTCCAGTCCAGTACAGGTGGAGAACGCCTAAAATTTCTGCCTTAGTTTTACCTACAGGTCAATGGTCTTTCACCGGAAACAAGGGCCTAGCAAAAAGACCCCACCCGAAAGGCCTCCTTAACCCTGGACCAACACGCTTCCAGTATTCTTAATCAGTGACTGGGTTACAAATAAAGACAGTTCACCTTTAGCCTCATGTTGCCAAGTCCAGCATTAGAAACCCAGGCAAAAAAATGAGGTAGAGTCCACTCTGGATTACAGGCAAGTGAAGATCGAGCGGCGCGTGCCAATCACAGATTGTTCTACCCAGGCTGCGTGATGACACAAAAGCTCTCTACGGTGTCACTGGGCCCGTGACACACTTCCTCAACTCTAACGCATCTCAGTCTGCATGTAGGAAGCCGTCACTAATCTGCTGTTTAAAACACATTGCTCAGTCTCCTCAGAGACTCTCAAAAATTGCCAGTGCTGACTGTATTTCAAGTCATCATGGCGGGGTATTGGGAAAAGTTTTCAATTAGCAATAATCACGCCTCGGGTAAACCTCATTGGCTATGATACTGTCACTGCGCAAAGCTAACCAAATCAGTGCCTGCCAACATCTGCCCTTCCTTGGAGGAGAAATTGACTTTGAGGTGAGACACATAAGTGTCATCCAGTGGGCCGCTGAGCATTCTGGGACTTGGCATGCTAATAAGACAGGGACGATGCCTAAGTGGGCATTGTTTACCCACTGAATAGTGTTAGCATTTGAAAGAACTAAGGAGAATCTAAAGGGACAGGGCCCTAAATGTCAGATGGTTCCTCCCACAGCAGTCAAGAAAGGCCATTGGGAGCGTATGTGTTTGAACAGCTATGCTGCTAAAATAGTCCTAGGTGGAAGTATTTGGACCCATTGTTGAAAGTTTGCTAAATAACATGCCTGAACTGGAGCCCAGGAAAGATGCCATAAACTAAGGGTTGTTGAGAAACAGTTGGTCAAGCAACCACCTTCAGCCACCATTATTTCTGGCAGATTCCAGGAGCCTGGAAAGGCGGGAGTTAGTACATTTCATTTCTCGGAGCCTGTGAGAATTCCCGGCAGATGTGCATAAAGACTGCCGTATCGGCAGCTCAAGGGCCTCATAGGTAGGTGTAAGGCACCGCCCGAACAGGGACTTGAACCCTGGACCCTCAGATTAAAAGTCTGATGCTCTACCGACTGAGCTATCCGGGCTCTGAAAGCTCTTTCTCCATAGCTGTCCAAGCTGCTTGAATCTTGACATCTATGGTGGAAGAAGACCATTCAGCCAAGGGGACCGGGTGCCTGAAAGCACAAGTATTTGGCTTGCCCAGGCTGGCCAATCGTCCTCTCCCGTTTAATTTTCTAGGACAGGTTGAAGATAAAAGGGAGAATCTAACCTGTAATCATGCAGAAAGGGTCCAGTCCAGTACAGGTGGAGAACGCCTAAAATTTCTGCCTTAGTTTTACCTACAGGTCAATGGTCTTTCACCGGAAACAAGGGCCTAGCAAAAAGACACCACCCGAAAGGCCTCCTTAACCCTGGACCAACACGCTTCCAGTATTCTTAATCAGTGACTGGGTTACAAATAAAGACAGTTCACCTTTAGCCTCATGTTGCCAGGTCCAGCATTAGAAACCCAGGCAAAAAAATGAGGTAGAGTCCACTCTGGATTACAGGCAAGTGAAGATCGAGCGGCGCGTGCCAATCACAGATTGTTCTACCCAGGCTGCGTGATGACACAAAAGCTCTCTATGGTGTCACTGGGCCCGTGACACACTTCCTCAACTCTAACGCATCTCAGTCTGCATGTAAGAAGCCGTCACTTATCTGCTGTTTAAAACACATTGCTCAGTCTCCTCAGAGACTCTCAAAAATTGCCAGTGCTGACTGTATTTCAAGTCATCATGGCGGGGTATTGGAAAAAGTTTTCAATTAGCAATAATCACTCTATCGAAAAGCCAGTGGCGTGCAAAACACACCTCAAAAACTTCCACCCGGTGCCAAAAAAAGTGCCCACACATAGAGAGTGAAACACAAAAACGTGCAACGGGTGTACAGAGTCCTCCACTAGGGAAGGACCTTACCCTGATCCCCCGTGGCGTTAGGCTCCAGACAGGGACTGAGGTACTCAGACAAAGGGTCCATCCGGCCGAAACCAGGCGGACCCCCACAACTGGAAGGACTGCCGAAGCAGATCAACCCAAGTACAGTGGGGCTCTCCCGAAGAGAGACCCCTCAAAGGAGAGGGCAAACCAAGCCAAAAGGCCTATGTCCACCCCCTCCCAAGACTTTCAGAGTAGGCCCGAGGACCCACACCCTACTCGCCACACAGTGACAAACGTGTATACAAAACAACCAAAAAAAGACAAAAAGGTGACAAACGGGGGTAAAGAAAGAGTGGGGAAGATAGTGAGATGGAAGAGTGAAAGTGGCCATTGTGCTATACAATGGCCGGCCCTCCGGCCAGGCATAAAAATTTCCCCTGGTCCTGGCCAAAAAGGCCCGGCCCAAGAGGCAGGTGCGAAAAACGTGTGTTGTGGTGAAGTGACCATGGTGCCATAAATTCAAGTGCTTTCACACCGTGACTATACGGCACCCCTGAACTGCCACTTCAGGGGCACATTCACCACTGGCTTTTCGAAAAAGCCCTGACCCACAGCCCAGACCACAGCAGCCCCCACCCCAGGCAGAAAGGTATGGAGTTCTGGAAGCTTGGAGAGAGCCCTTGCCATCAGGCTTCACCATCGTTCCGTCCCTCCTACCTAATTACATTCGGGAAATACCGGCCGCTCCCCCAGTGGGAGCAAGGGGAGCCAGCGTTCTCTCCCAAATAACTGTCCAGAGCTAGAGCTGCCCCAATCCAGGCCAGAAGGCCAGGATCCCGACCCTCCGCCAAGACCGAATGGTTCTCCGTCCCCATCAGAAGGCTTCCCTTTCAGCTACAAACCGCTCCAGGTTACCTTCACTCCAGCAGGTTTTGCATAGCAACCGCAATCCCATCTCTATCTCGCCATAGATTAGGGACAGAAGCAAGCGCCACCTCCTGGAAACTGATAAGAACAGATACTAGACTTGATCTTAGCCAAAGGGCCGAGAAGCAATTAGCAATAATCACGCCTCGGGTAAACCTCATTGGCTATGATACTGCCACTGCACAAAGCTAACCAAATCAGTGCCTGCCAACATCTGCCCTTCCTTGGAGGAGAAATTGACATTGAGGTGAGACACATAAGTGTCATCCAGTGGGCCGCTGAGCATTCTGGGACTTGGCATGCTAATAAGACAGGGACGATGCCTAAGTGGGCATTGTTTACCCACTGAATAGTGTTAGCATTTGAAAGAACTAAGGAGAATCTAAAGGGACAGGGCCCTAAATGTCAGATGGTTCCTCCCACAGCAGTCAAGAAAGGCCATTGGGAGCGTATGTGTTTGAACAGCTATGCTGCTAAAATAGTCCTAGGTGGAAGTATTTGGACCCTTTGTTGAAAGTTTGCTAGATAACATGCCTGAACTGGAGCCCAGGTAAGATGCCATAGACTAATGCCGCGTACACACGAGCGGATTTTACGGCGGACTTTGCCCGGTGGACTTTTCATCGGACTTTGTTGGCTCCTTGCCCTGGACTTAAAAACGGACGGCCACACACGCTCACTGCAAAAGTCCGCTGGTTTGGAACGCGGTGACGTATAGCACGTACGACGGGACTAGAAAAAGGAAGTTCAAGCCCCACTACGGCACCCTTTGGGCTCCTTCTGCTAATCTCGTGTTTATCTCGTGTTAGTAGAAGCTTGGTTAGAGACGATTCGCGCTTTTCACACTTCAGCTTATTTCGTTCGTTTTCTGCGGTTCAGTTTGTGCTTGTGAGGTTTGTATCTGCTTTTCAGTGCGTGCTGGTCAGTTCGTAACCTGCCTTGCAGGCCGTTCTGGTCCGCTCGTTCCTGATTTTCAGGTCGTTCTTCATAGGCCTTGCTGTTCTTCAGTGCGTTTGTTATAAGTTTGTTTGTTTGAGCAGCTGACCGTTTTGAAGCCATGTCGCGTGGACGTTCTCGTTCTCGAGTTCGTGCTGTGTGGGGACTTGGTGTTGGGGTTAATACTTTGACCCGAGTCCAGTCCATGAACAGGGTGAGGAGGAGTTCATGGACCAAGAATTGGTTGCGCCAGCGTGACCAGTTCTGTCATATGCCTTTGCTCCGTGAGCTCCGTGAGAATAATCCTGAGGATTTCAGGAATTTTCTTAGGATGACGGACCCCGTCTTTGAGCGTCTGCTGGCTATGCTGACCCCCTATATCAGCAGGCAGGATACCTGCATGAGGCAAGCCATCAGTGCGAAGCAGAGGCTAGTTGCCACGTTGCGTTACTTGGCGACAGGGAGAAGTCTTCAGGACTTGAAGTTCTCGACAGGCATCTCCCCCCAGGCTCTGGGGATCATAATCCCAGAGACCTGTTCTGCTATTATTCAGGTCCTGCAGAAGGAATATATGAAGGTAAGTTTTATCCTTTAACATTACATGATATGTATTAAATGTTTTTTGATGTATTGTAGAACTGTCCTCTTTACCTAATTGCCATGCTTTCAATCTGCTGTGAATGTCCCCTTTATCTTCGTGCATGCCTATTTTAATCATTTATTGCCCTACATGCATAATTTCTTTCATTAACCTCCCCACCATGCAATGCTGGGTCCATTTATATCTCTAGCCTATAGTCCATTGAACAATGTATCTTGTCTGCTCCATTGTCTTGTTTGTCCCTCCCCCACCCCACAAATGTTTGAACCAGTCAGGTGTGTTTGTTAACCTAATTAGAACCCCTCCCCCACCCCACAAATGTTTGAACCAGTCAGGTGTGTTTGTTAACCTAATTAGAACCCCTCCCCCCACATTCAAATGTATCAATGGGCCATCAGAGGGGGTGAGTAATCTTATAAGTGTGCCTTATGTTTTTCAACATTTCAATTACAAACACACATATTAATAATATTTGACTGCTGTTGTTTACTAATGTTTTGGTGTAATCTGATATACAATTTATTTTTTAAAGTCCTTATCTTATTTTTTTTGCACTCCACAGTTTCCTTCAAGTCCACAGGAATGGCAGACTGTGGCCTCCCAGTTCGCTGACCGTTGGGACTTTCCCAACTGTGTAGGGGCGATTGACGGGAAGCATGTCCGGATTGTGCCACCACCCGCATTCGGGGTCTTATTTCTATAACTACAAGGGGTTCCATAGTGTAGTTTTTATGGCGGTGGTCTCGGCACATTTGGAGTTTATGTTTGTGGATGTGGGTAAGAACGGCCGGATGTCTGATGGAGGAGTCTTTGCACAGACCGAGCTGTGCCATTGTCTCCAGACCGGTGGCCTGGAATTGCCACCTGATGACGATAATGTGGATGGACTCCCCTCAGTTTTTATTGCTGATGAAGCATTTGCTCTCTGTGAGAACTTGATGAGGCCGTTCCCCCAAAGGACACTCACCCCTGAGAGGAGGGTATTTAATTATCGGCTGGCCAGAGCAAGAAGAGTTGTGGAGAATGCCTTTGGGATTCTGGCCAGCCGGTTCCGTTTATTCCTTACTTCAATTAATTTGGCGGACTATAAAATAAACTACGTCATCCTTGCTTGCTGCATCTTGCATAACTTTTTAAGGAGACATTCAGCTACATATCTATCCTCTGTTGGGCCTGAGGCCAGACTGGAAGAGGCTAGCACTTTGACAGGCCTAGAAATTGGCCGTATTGGCTTGGCCCCCCGAACCGCACGTCAAGTGCGTGACCGTTATGTTAATTATTTTAATGGTCGGGGGGCCATTGCTATTCAGCAACAGCTGTAAGTTTCTTACAAAAATAAAAAAGAAAATTGGTTTATCTAAATATCTTGTTTTTATTGTTGTTTACATTTAAGTTATGTCTGTCTCCTAGTGCACTTGTAGTAGTGTCAAGTGCATTTAGCTTTAGTTAATCAGGCCCACAAAAACAAACCACAAAATTTGACTTCAAGAATCAGCCACACACATTGTATAGCGTAAAAAAATTTACTTGGTGCACATTGAAATGTGCATTTTTTATCAAAATTTTTTTTTTTTTTTTTAATTTTGATTTTTTTAGAAAATATTTTACGTTGTGTAAAAAAATTATCTTTTCCTAAATTATTCAAGGCATTTTTTCACAAATATATAGACCTTTATCTAAAAAGATTTACATACACAACAGTGTTTTTATAAACAAAACTTAAAATAAATTAACTTACAAAGTTCAATATTTAGAGAACGGTGCATGTAATGTCACCCTTGCAGAAATTGTTCATTTATAAGATGCTCAAAATTGAGCTTTACAAAAGGGACAAGTCAACATGTGCTATCTCCTATCATGGGAGAGCAATGTACGTGTTTTGTGTGTGCAATCCCATTTTTGGTTCCTCTCACCACCAAAGATTTTTCAGGATGAAGGGGTTGCAAACACAAAACAAGTACATTGCTAACCCATGATGGAAGATAGCACATGATGACACACCGTGTGCATCACACAATGTAAATTTGGGTATACCCCAAAAATTGAAAAAACAATATTTAAAACAAAACAACTTCCCAAGGAAATGAAAAACATGATTGATGTTTTTAGGCCAAACGTGATTATATTCGGCCCAAAACATCAATCATGTTCTTCATTTCCTGTTGCATGGAGTCCAGGCGAAGTTGCATGCTGTGAATTTGGTCACGCATTTTATCGATCTGGCCATTCCACAGCATTATCTGGCCAATTAGTCTTTGCGCACTGTCTGTGGTGAAGTGCTCTGCCGCTTGGCCTTCCACAACCAGAAACTCACCTAAAATGAGTGAATAAAAACAAGGTTTACAATATGCACGCCAAAATACAGTAACTCAAGCTGGGGTGTCAGTCACTCACTTGGTGGGCTTGAAACCTCGCACACTTCCTCCACCTCTCCTTCCTCAAGGTTGTCGGGTGGGCGTGGTCTTGGGCTGGGGCTTGGGGTATCTTCTGCCTCAGGCTGGTGACTTGGGGGGGTCCTGAGATCCTTGGACTGTTGTCTGAGTCTTTTCTCCCCTATGAGATTTGAACAAAAGGTATAGTTAAAACACACTGATCTTTTAGGTTTTAATAAATAAAGTAAAACGTTGGTTATGATTTTTGGCCAATTTTTCATCATAATAAATGTTGAAGACAGGATGAACATTACCTCTGAACAACAATTATAAATAATGCTTATTTTCGGGCAAGTTTCACAGATGCTGACACCTCAATGATCTCCTATGTGTATTACCCCTCTAAAATTTATTTATGGTCACATAGTACACTAGAAAATGCATTTCCTGGGGAAAATGCGTGGGAATGCTGAATAGCTAAATTGCTAAAATGCCCGCCATCAAAACTGCCCCATCATACTGCCATCAAAACTGCCCCATCATATTCCTCTATTATAAATCAGTACATGGTGTGTCTGTCCCCTCCCCCCGGGCTCTGTAATCAGAGCTGAGATGCTCCAGCCACCTCCCCCCTGTGTATAACAGAAGTTTTGGTAACCATGGCAACAAAACAAACACAGTACACTCTGATTAATGGCTAAACTTTCCTGAAATTACCTCTAAACAAAAAGCTTTTTATCAAAAACTGTAAAAGATATCAAACTGAAAAGATATAGCCAGATAGCTGAATATTTTGTGAACATTTTAAAGTTTGTTTGGTGTCTCTAGGTGAAAGTATTGAAGGAGCTGAAACTTTTGTGAGCGGAAGAAGAATTTAAGGATTTCAAGCATGCTCCCATTGACTTCAATGTTAAAAAAAAGTGTTAAAAAGCTTAATATTTTAAAAAGTATAAATGGTAGAAAAAAAGTTGAAAAAGAGCACACATCAGCTAAAAGAGATGAACATTTTGATAGTTGAATGGTTTTAATAGCTGAAAGTATGCAGAAGTTACGCAGAACCAAAAAACGTACGGAATAAAATTAGAATTAAAATTATTAAAAATAAATAAAATCGAATAACAATAGTGGGACTGCTAAAGCATTCCCACTAACTATAGTGCTCGTGAGTCCAGATGTGGAAACAGCTGCTGTGTCCTGTCCCTACATTACACTGAATCATTTTTGATGAAGCATTATATTTTCAAACACATCTACACCACATCAACTCATTGTGGGAATTCGACAAATTATCAAGCCATAAATGTATGTCCAACCCTGTCCCATCGTATTTGGCGAAAAAATAACATCACTTTATAAAGTATCATATCTATTCAAAAGAACGGTCTTTACGAACGATGCAGAAAAA
This sequence comes from Lithobates clamitans, assembly GCA_037952925.1. Classification (NCBI taxonomy): domain Eukaryota; kingdom Metazoa; phylum Chordata; class Amphibia; order Anura; family Ranidae; genus Lithobates; species Lithobates clamitans. The sequence continues at coordinate 2,242,919 of JBBGZY010001301.1, forward strand.
CCGCCAAAAATAAGGATCAGCATGCAAGTTCAGTATCTCAATAGTAAAACACAAGTACTTACTTTTTTTAAGCAGCTTCTTTATTCGCCAATATTGTTCTGGCTCCCGACTTTTGATGTCAGACCACCGCTTCCGCAATTGTTCTTTCGAACGTTTTGTACCAAATTTCTCTTCAAGAGCGGTGACAACTGAGGACATTATTTTGTCCTTCCTCATATTCGGTCGTGTGTATGGTCCTTTTTTGCCATCGTAGTCCTCCCTTCTCAATATAGACACCATCTCCACCATCTCTTCAAAAGCCATGTTGGTGGCCTTATATCTCCTCCGGGATGTGGATGTTTGGGGCTCCGGGCTTTCCTCCGCGCTACTTCCACTTAATCGCTCCACCATCTTTTGCTATCTACTCCCACTGCGCAACGAAGAGTGAAGGGGCGGGGCCAAATCGTACTTAGGGGGGGCGACGCAGGCGGAGCATGACACATGCGCAGTGTATATAAAGCTATTACGATGGCCTACGTATGTCCGTGCAGAAGTAGCAAGCGTCACAAACAAAGGTAAGGTTAAAGTGTGTGTGTGTGTGTGTGTGTGTGTCCCCTAGATTACAACCCAAACTAATCCTGAGATTTGAGACTGAAATTTAAGTTTGGATCTTGTGTCTTGTCTTGCAGAAAAAATGAATCCCTTTAAAGAGGAAGAATTTTTGTGCCAATTTATTGAGCTTTATGAGGACAAGAAAAACCTGTGGGAGGTCAAACACCCCTATATTATAATCGGGATGTTAGGAAGGCAACACTGGGCACACTTTTAGAGTTTGTGAAGACTCGACTCCCCCAGGCAGACCTCAAGTTTGTGGACAGGAAAATTGGTATCTTGCGAAACATGTATAAGCGGGAACACAAAAAAATCCAGGAGTCGCTCAGATCCGGGGCAGCAGCTGACCAAGTATATGTACCCAAGTTGTGGTACTACAACAAACTGCGATTCCTGGATGAGCAGACCGAAGCCAGGCAATCACTTTCCACCCTTCCCCCCACCCTTCCCTCCAGACTTCCCTCCACTCTTCCCTCCAGCCTTCCTTCCACTCTTCCCTCTAGCCTTCCATCCACCTCCACCCCAGCTGAGGAGTCCCAGGATGAACTGGGCCTTTTCAACATTGATGAAGTTGATGCGCCCAGCTTCAGCCAGGTTTCCATTTTTTTTTAATTTGGGATTGTGTAAATGTTATTAATGATGTTAAGGTGTTAATTTTGAAAGTGCTTCATAAAAAATCACTTCTGCACAAAGAGTAATATGTAGACATATCACTAGACAGTAGTGGCCAAATATATACTTCACTTCAGATCTTGTTGATCATCTGAAATAATGGTGTGGTCAAATAGATAGCCTTTACTATTTTGTGTAATTATATTTGAAAGTCCTGAGCTGAAAATTGTGTGTGATTGCATAACACAAAATTACAACTTATGTCCCTTTTTTTTACACAGGATGACCTCAGCCAGGAGGAGGCCTTGCCCAGTGGGAGAGAGGAGGAGGCCTTGCCCAGTGGGAGAGAGGAGGAGGCTGTGGCTGGGCCAAGTAGAAGCCGCACGGAGTGTCAGGTGCCTCCCCTCCGCATTCTCCACAAAAGGCCCAGGAGAATGACACCAACAGAGCAGGAATCCCAAGACCTCATACGGGAAGCAAGCCTCATCCTGAGCAAACCACCCAATGCAGAGGAGGCGTATGGCACCTATATAGCCAGCAGATTGCTGGAGTTGGAAAAGGGCCAACGCCTCCTCTGTGAGGGTCTAATTTTTGAGGCTTACCAGAAGGGCTTGAGAGGGGAGCTTACTGCTACCACGTATCTGGCAGATGAAGCCACTTCTCCTCCTCCTCCTCCTCCTCCTGCCCCAAGTACACCACCAGAGGCCCAGCCTCCGAGGAAGGCTGCAGAAAAGCATGGAGGGAAGGCTGCAGAGAAGCGTGAAGGGAAGGCTCTACGGAAGAGTCGAAAGTGATTTCCTGGTTTCTGTCTGGTCTGACTGTGCTCCCTGTGCTCCCTATAGTCGCAAGATACCAATTTTCTTGTCCTCAAACTTGATGTGTGTCCTGGGGGACGAAAGACTTCACAGATTCTAAAAGTGTCTCCAGTGTTGCCTTCCTAATTTTTTTGAGAATAAAATAAATACATTTTTGGTTACCTTACATTCTTGCCTATGTCTTTTGATTAAAAAACGCCATTTTGTTTGGGAGTAGGCAGGTACAGGTCCAAAAGACTATGGGGTTGATTTGAGAAAACCAAATAGTTTGTGCACTTTGCAGAGGGCAGTTGCCCTCTGCAAGTGCAATTGCTCCAGAGCATCAGAAATTATTTAAAAGCTTGACTTTGCAAAGAGTACCCAATCCTGTGCAAGTAAAAGAAAAAAAAAACATTTTTTGCTTGCACATGATTGGATGATGGAAGTCAGCAGAGCTGCTTCACATTTAATAAAGCTTGGGAGCAACTGCTCTTGCAGAGGGCAACTGCACTTTACAAAGTGCACAGTCTTTTTCCTTTTAGGAAATCAACCCCTATGTGTGTTTTTGACAAAAGGCTTAAATCATTTAGAATATCAAGTGAAACGTTCACTTGAGAAATTGCACAACAAGTGCACTTGTTGGAAGTGCAGTCGCTGAAAAACTGAGGGGAAGAGCTTAAATTCGGGGAAGCTCTGCTGATTTATTCCGAAAATCAGGTCAAATAAAAATTAATTGCTTTTTTTTGGGCTTCCTTGCATGTGCCCCTCGGATCCACAGCGAACGCACTTCAAAATGCTCTTTCTGTGGAATTATATGTATAATTAGCACTTGTAGTGAAAAATGATTTTGCCTTTGTTAAATACACCCCCCTATGTCTAATGAACAAGGGACAACAACCTCATTAAGGTTCATTAAAACAACACAAAATATGAATGTTAATTGTGGTAACTTGAAAATACACACAAAAAATGTGGTTAGCATTTAACACACATTGTAAAATAGCTAAGTGTTGAAATAAAAAAAAAAAATAGACCAAAATCGATATTAAAATTTAAAAGTTATGGAGATCTGGCTGTTACAAAATATTATATTAGTCATAATATAAAAGAATACAGCGCTGTCAGAAAATATATAATATGACATACATAAATTGATCTGATATATAAACTTTAGGTTGAATAATAAGCTGCGGTCACAAAAATGCGAGATACCCACAATGTAAATGTTAAAGAATATAAGAAACCGCGCTACATGAACTCAAATAATAAAGGTAAATGCACATCAAACTAATGAGTCCATCAAGAAAAATGATGTCGATAATTGTCCGACTGCAGATCACCGTGGGATACAGATCTTCATCCCCAGCAATAGTGACATCACACTCAGTTCACCATGGAAAGTAGTGTTAGAGATAGGACAGTCCTCCACCTTTAAAACAACTGCCTCTTACCAGCTCCCTTGATCTCTGGTCAGGAGATCAAATGCGCCTTTTGGCTTATAACCCAGCCACAGTCTCAGATAGGGATGGATAAAAGGTCAGATCAACTCCTCCTATTGTCCTAAAAGCCCACACATAACTTGTCCAGTGGCCAGTCATGAAAGGAGAAAAGAAGCTCCCATAGTGTAAAAACGTATAAGTTGTTTATTAATAAAAACAGTATTGCACTCACATGTAAGCGAAATAATTCAGGCAAAAATGGATAAACGAGCCGGCCGGCTCTCTCTGCAAACGCCCTTAGCTTCCGGTACTGCGTGTATGTGTTGTGGTGGCGTCAGCACGCCGCTCTCCCTACTAGTGCCCCTGGACGACGTCAGGTTTGACGAAACGACGTAGGGAGAGCGGCGTGCTGACGCCACCACAACACATACACGCAGTCCCGGAAGCTACGGGCGTTTGCAGAGAGAGCCGGCCGGCTCGTTTATCCATTTTTGCCTGAATTATTTCGCTTACATGTGAGTGCAATACTGTTTTTATTAATAAACAACTTATACGTTTTTACACTATGGGAGCTTCTTTTCTCCTTTCATGACTGGCCACTGGACAAGTTATGTGTGGGCTTTTAGGACAATAGGAGGAGTTGATCTGACCTTTTATCCATCCCTATCTGAGACTGTGGCTGGGTTATAAGCCAAAAGGCGCATTTGATCTCCTGACCAGAGATCAAGGGAGCTGGTAAGAGGCAGTTGTTTTAAAGGTGGAGGACTGTCCTATCTCTAACACTACTTTCCATGGTGAACTGGGTGTGATGTCACTATTGCTGGGGATGAAGATCTGTATCCCACGGTGATCTGCTGTCGGACAATTATCGACATCATTTTTCTTGATGGACTCATTAGTTTGATGTGCATTTACCTTTATTATTTGAGTTCATGTAGCGCGGTTTCTTATATTCTTTATTATATTAGTCATGGCAGGAGGATAAATCATGAAGAAAGTAGTTTGTGAGAACTCTGTGTGAATATAAAGCAGAAAAACAACTTCATTCCTCTCGCATTATCAATCCTAAAAAAAGGCTGTATTAAAAGACGACAGAAGAGGAATGTGCTAGCTTCAAGACGAAGGCTAGTTTTACCAGACCGAACGCTTCCGTCTTGTAATTGCTTCAGAGCATGCGTCAGTTTGAGTTCGTCGGACTAGCACACAGACGATCGGTTTGTCCGCTAGAAAGAAGAGTCCGTCGGATAAATTTTAAACAAGTTTCAAATCTAAGTCCGTCCAACTTTTGAGCAAACAAAGTCCGCTGGAGCCCACACACATCGAATTGTCCGACGAAATCCAGTCCGCCGGGCAAAGTCCACCGTAAAGTCCGCTCGTGTGTATGCGGCATAAGGGTTGTTGAGAAACAGTTGGTCAAGCAACCACCTTCAGCCACCATTATTTCTGGCAGATTCCAAGAGCCTAGAAAGGCGGGAGTTAGTACATTTCATTTCTCGGAGCCTGTGAGAATTCCCAGCAGATGTGCATAAAGACTGCCTTATCGGCAGCTCAATGGCCTCATAGGTAGGTGTAAGGCACCGCCCGAACAGGGACTTGAACCCTGGTCCCTCAGATTAAAACTCTGATGCTCTACCGACTGAGCTATCCAGGCTCTGAAAGCTCTTTCTCCATAGCTGTCCAAGCTGCTTGAATCGTGACATCTATGGTGGAAAAAGACCATTCAGCCAAGGGGACCGGGTGCCTGAAAGCACAAGTATTTGGCTTGCCCAGGCTGGCCAATCGTCCTCTCCTGTTTAATTTTCTAGGACAGGTTGAAGATAAAAGGGAGAATCTAACCTATAATCATGCAGAAAGGGTCCAGTCCAGTACAGGTGGAGAACGCCTAAAATTTCTGCCTTAGTTTTACCTACAGGTCAATGGTCTTTCACCGGAAACAAGGGCCTAGCAAAAAGACCCCACCCGAAAGGCCTCCTTAACCCTGGACCAACACGCTTCCAGTATTCTTAATCAGTGACTGGGTTACAAATAAAGACAGTTCACCTTTAGCCTCATGTTGCCAGGTCCAGCATTAGAAATCCAGGCAAAAAAATGAGGTAGAGTCCACTCTGGATTACAGGCAAGTGAAGATCGAGCGGCGCGTGCCAATCACAGATTGTTCTACCCAGGCTGCGTGATGACACAAAAGCTCTCTATGGTGTCACTGGGCCCGTGACACACTTCCTCAACTCTAACGCATCTCAGTCTGCATGTAAGAAGCCGTCACTTATCTGCTGTTTAAAACACATTGCTCAGTCTCCTCAGAGACTCTCAAAAATTGCCAGTGCTGACTGTATTTCAAGTCATCATGGCGGGGTATTGGGAAAAGTTTTCAATTAGCAATAATCACGCCTCGGGTAAACCTCATTGGCTATGATACTGCCACTGCACAAAGCTAACCAAATCAGTGCCTGCCAACATCTGCCCTTCCTTGGAGGAGAAATTGACTTTGAGGTGAGACACATAAGTGTCATCCAGTGGGCCGTTGAGCATTCTGGGACTTGGCATGCTAATGAGACAGGGACGATGCCTAAGTGGGCATTGTTTACCCACTGAATAGTGTTAGCATTTGAAAGAACTAAGGAGAATCTAAAGGGACAGGGCCCTAAATGTCAGATGGTTCCTCCCAAAGCAGTCAAGAAAGGCCATTGGGAGCGTATGTGTTTGAACAGCTATGCTGCTAAAATAGTCCTAGGTGGAAGTATTTGGACCCTTTGTTAAAAGTTTGCTAGATAACATGCCTGAACTGGAGCCCAGGTAAGATGCCATAGACTAAGGGTTGTTGAGAAACAGTTGGTCAAGCAACCACCTTCAGCCACCATTATTTCTGGCAGATTCCAGGAGCCTGGAAAGGTGGGAGTTAGTACATTTCATTTCTCGGAGCCTGTGAGAATTCCCGGCAGATGTGCATAAAGTCTGCCTTATCGGCAGCTCAAGGGCTTCATAGGTAGGTGTAAGGCACCGCCCGAACAGGGACTTGAACCCTGGACCCTCAGATTAAAAGTCTGATGCTCTACCGACTGAGCTATCCAGGCTCTGAATGCTCTTTCTCCATAGCTGTCCAAGCTGCTTGAATCTTGACATCTATGGTGGAAAAAGACCATTCAGCCAAGGGGACCGGGTGCCTAAAAGCACAAGTATGCTGCTAAAATAGTCCTAGGTGGAAGTATTTGGACCCTTTGTTGAAAGTTTGCTAGATAACATGCCTGAACTGGAGCCCAAGTAAGGTGCCATAGACTAAGGGTTGTTGAGAAACAGTTGGTCAAGCAACTGTTTCTTTGGCTTGCCCAGGCTGGCCAATCGTCCTCTCCTGTTTAATTTTCTAGGACAGGTTGAAGATAAAAGGGAGAATCTAACCTATAATCATGCAGACAGGGTCCAGTCCAGTACAGGTGGAGAACGCCTAAAATTTCTGCCTTAGTTTTACCTACAGGTCAATGGTCTTTCACTGGAAACAAGGGCCTAGCAAAAAGACACCACCCGAAAGGCCTCCTTAACCCTGGACAGACACGCTTCCAGTATTTTTAATCAGTGACTGGGTTACAAATAAAGACAGTTCACATTTAGCCTCATGTTGCCAGGTCCAGCATTAGAAATCCAGGCAAAAAAATGAGGTAGAGTCCACTTTGGATTACAGACAAGTGAAGATCGAGCGGCGCATGCCAATCACAGATTGTTCTACCCAGGCTGCGTGATGACACAAAAGCTCTCTATGGTGTCACTGGGCCCGTGACACACTTCCTCAACTCTAACGCATCTCAGTCTGCATGTAAGAAGCCGTCACTAATCTGCTGTTTAAAACACATTGCTCAGTCTCCTCAGAGACTCTCAAAAATTGCCAGTGCTGACTGTATTTCAAGTCATCATGGCGGGGTATTGGGAAAAGTTTTCAATTAGCAATAATCACGCCTCGGGTAAATCTCATTGGCTATGATACTGCCACTGCGCAAAGCTAACCAAATCAGTGCCTGCCAAAATCTGCCCTTCCTTGGAGGAGAAATTGACGTTGAGGTGAGACACATAAGTGTCATCCAGTGGGCCGCTGAGCATTCTGGGACTTGGCATGCTAATGAGACAGGGACGATGCCTAAGTGGGCATTGTTTACCCACTGAATAGTGTTAGCATTTGAAAGAACTAAGGAGAATCTAAAGGGACAGGGCCCTAAATGTCAGATGGTTCCTGACACAGCAGTCAAGAAAGGCCATTGGGAGCGTATGTGTTTGAACAGCTATGCTGCTAAAATAGTCCTAGGTGGAAGCATTTGGACCCTTTGTTGAAAGTTTGCTAGATAACATGCCTGAACTGGAGCCCAGGTAAGATGCCATAGACCAGTGGTTCTCAACTCCAGTCCTCAGGACCCACCAACAGGCCAGGTTTGCAAGATAGCTGAAATACATCACAGGTGATATCACTTGCTGCTCAGTGATTGCAGTATTCTAGTCTGCAACTCCCCAAGGTAATACTTAAAATCTGACCTGTTGGTGGGTCCCGAGGACTGGACTTGAGACTAAGGGTTGTTGAGAAACAGTTGGTCAAGCAACCACCTTCAGCCACCATTATTTCTGGCAGATTCCAGGAGCCTAGAAAGGCGGGAGTTAGTACATTTCATTTCTCGGAGCCTGTGAGAATTCCCGGCAGATGTGCATAAAGACTGCCTTATCGGCAGCTCAATGGCCTCATAGGTAGGTGTAAGGCACCGCCCGAACAGGGACTTGAACCCTGGTCCCTCAGATTAAAACTCTGATGCTCTACCGACTGAGCTATCCAGGCTCTGAAAGCTCTTTCTCCATAGCTGTCCAAGCTGCTTGAATCGTGACATCTATGGTGGAAAAAGACCATTCAGCCAAGGGGACCGGGTGCCTGAAAGCACAAGTATTTGGCTTGCCCAGGCTGGCCAATCGTCCTCTCCTGTTTAATTTTCTAGGACAGGTTGAAGATAAAAGGGAGAATCTAACCTATAATCATGCAGAAAGGGTCCAGTCCAGTACAGGTGGAGAACGCCTAAAATTTCTGCCTTAGTTTTACCTACAGGTCAATGGTCTTTCACCGGAAACAAGGGCCTAGCAAAAAGACCCCACCCGAAAGGCCTCCTTAACCCTGGACCAACACGCTTCCAGTATTCTTAATCAGTGACTGGGTTACAAATAAAGACAGTTCACCTTTAGCCTCATGTTGCCAGGTCCAGCATTAGAAACCCAGGCAAAAAAATGAGGTAGAGTCCACTCTGGATTACAGGCAAGTGAAGATCGAGCGGCGCGTGCCAATCACAGATTGTTCTACCCAGGCTGCGTGATGACACAAAAGCTCTCTATGGTGTCACTGGGCCCGTGACACACTTCCTCAACTCTAACGCATCTCAGTCTGCATGTAAGAAGCCGTCACTTATCTGCTGTTTAAAACACATTGCTCAGTCTCCTCAGAGACTCTCAAAAATTGCCAGTGCTGACTGTATTTCAAGTCATCATGGCGGGGTATTGGGAAAAGTTTTCAATTAGCAATAATCACGCCTCGGGTAAACCTCATTGGCTATGATACTGCCACTGCACAAAGCTAACCAAATCAGTGCCTGCCAACATCTGCCCTTCCTTGGAGGAGAAATTGACTTTGAGGTGAGACACATAAGTGTCATCCAGTGGGCCGTTGAGCATTCTGGGACTTGGCATGCTAATGAGACAGGGACGATGCCTAAGTGGGCATTGTTTACCCACTGAATAGTGTTAGCATTTGAAAGAACTAAGGAGAATCTAAAGGGACAGGGCCCTAAATGTCAGATGGTTCCTCCCAAAGCAGTCAAGAAAGGCCATTGGGAGCGTATGTGTTTGAACAGCTATGCTGCTAAAATAGTCCTAGGTGGAAGTATTTGGACCCTTTGTTGAAAGTTTGCTAGATAACATGCCTGAACTGGAGCCCAGGTAAGATGCCATAGACTAAGGGTTGTTGAGAAACAGTTGGTCAAGCAACCACCTTCAGCCACCATTATTTCTGGCAGATTCCAGGAGCCTGGAAAGGTGGGAGTTAGTACATTTCATTTCTCGGAGCCTGTGAGAATTCCCGGCAGATGTGCATAAAGTCTGCCTTATCGGCAGCTCAAGGGCTTCATAGGTAGGTGTAAGGCACCGCCCGAACAGGGACTTGAACCCTGGACCCTCAGATTAAAAGTCTGATGCTCTACCGACTGAGCTATCCAGGCTCTGAATGCTCTTTCTCCATAGCTGTCCAAGCTGCTTGAATCTTGACATCTATGGTGGAAAAAGACCATTCAGCCAAGGGGACCGGGTGCCTGAAAGCACAAGTATGCTGCTAAAATAGTCCTAGGTGGAAGTATTTGGACCCTTTGTTGAAAGTTTGCTAGATAACATGCCTGAACTGGAGCCCAAGTAAGGTGCCATAGACTAAGGGTTGTTGAGAAACAGTTGGTCAAGCAACTGTTTCTTTGGCTTGCCCAGGCTGGCCAATCGTCCTCTCCTGTTTAATTTTCTAGGACAGGTTGAAGATAAAAGGGAGAATCTAACCTATAATCATGCAGACAGGGTCCAGTCCAGTACAGGTGGAGAACGCCTAAAATTTCTGCCTTAGTTTTACCTACAGGTCAATGGTCTTTCACTGGAAACAAGGGCCTAGCAAAAAGACACCACCCGAAAGGCCTCCTTAACCCTGGACAGACACGCTTCCAGTATTTTTAATCAGTGACTGGGTTACAAATAAAGACAGTTCACATTTAGCCTCATGTTGCCAGGTCCAGCATTAGAAATCCAGGCAAAAAAATGAGGTAGAGTCCACTCTGGATTACAGACAAGTGAAGATCGAGCGGCGCGTGCCAATCACAGATTGTTCTACCCAGGCTGCGTGATGACACAAAAGCTCTCTATGGTGTCACTGGGCCCGTGACACACTTCCTCAACTCTAACGCATCTCAGTCTGCATGTAAGAAGCCGTCACTAATCTGCTGTTTAAAACACATTGCTCAGTCTCCTCAGAGACTCTCAAAAATTGCCAGTGCTGACTGTATTTCAAGTCATCATGGCGGGGTATTGGGAAAAGTTTTCAATTAGCAATAATCACGCCTCGGGTAAATCTCATTGGCTATGATACTGCCACTGCGCAAAGCTAACCAAATCAGTGCCTGCCAAAATCTGCCCTTCCTTGGAGGAGAAATTGACGTTGAGGTGAGACACATAAGTGTCATCCAGTGGGCCGCTGAGCATTCTGGGACTTGGCATGCTAATGAGACAGGGACGATGCCTAAGTGGGCATTGTTTACCCACTGAATAGTGTTAGCATTTGAAAGAACTAAGGAGAATCTAAAGGGACAGGGCCCTAAATGTCAGATGGTTCCTGACACAGCAGTCAAGAAAGGCCATTGGGAGCGTATGTGTTTGAACAGCTATGCTGCTAAAATAGTCCTAGGTGGAAGCATTTGGACCCTTTGTTGAAAGTTTGCTAGATAACATGCCTGAACTGGAGCCCAGGTAAGATGCCATAGACCAGTGGTTCTCAACTCCAGTCCTCAGGACCCACCAACAGGCCAGGTTTGCAAGATAGCTGAAATACATCACAGGTGATATCACTTGCTGCTCAGTGATTGCAGTATTCTAGTCTGCAACTCCCCAAGGTAATACTTAAAATCTGACCTGTTGGTGGGTCCCGAGGACTGGACTTGAGACTAAGGGTTGTTGAGAAACAGTTGGTCAAGCAACCACCTTCAGCCACCATTATTTCTGGCAGATTCCAGGAGCCTAGAAAGGCGGGAGTTAGTACATTTCATTTCTCGGAGCCTGTGAGAATTCCCGGCAGATGTGCATAAAGACTGCCTTATCGGCAGCCCAAGGGCCTCATAGGTTGGTGTAAGGCACCGCCCGAACAGGGACTTGAACCCTGGACCCTCAGATTAAAAGTCTGATGCTCTACCGACTGAGCTATCTGGGCTCTGAAAGCTCTTTCTCCATAGCTGTCCAAGCTGCTTGAATCTTGACATCTATGGTGGAAAAAGACCATTCAGCCAAGGGGATCGGGTGCCTGAAAGCACAAGTATTTGGCTTGCCCAGGCTGGCCAATCGTACTCTCCCGTTTAATTTTCCAGGACAGGTTGAATATAAAAGGGAGAATCTAACCTGTAATCATGCAGAAAGGGTCCAGTCCAGTACAGGTGGAGAACGCCTAAAATTTCTGCTTTAGTTTTACCTACAGGTCAATGGTCTTTCAACGGAAACAAGGGTCTAGCAAAAAGACACCACCCGAAAGGCCTCCTTAACCCTGGACCAACACGCTTCCAGTATTCTTAATCAGTGACTGGGTTACAAATAAAGACAGTTCATCTTTAGCCTCATGTTGCCAGGTCCAGCATTAGAAACCCAGGCAAAAAAATGAGGTAGAGTCCACTCTGGATTACAGGCAAGTGAAGTTCGAGCAGTGCGTGCCAATCATAGATTATTCTACCCAGGCTGCGTGATGACACAAAAGCTCTCTACGGTGTCACTGGGCCCGTGACACACTTCCTCAACTCTAACGCATCTCAGTCTGCATGTAAGAAGCCGTCACTAATCTGCTGTTTAAAACACATTGCTCAGTCTCCTCAGAGACTCTCAAAAATTGCCAGTGCTGACTGTATTTCAAGTCATCATGGCGGGGTATTGGGAAAAGTTTTCAATTAGCAATAATCACGCCTCGGGTAAACCTCATTAGCTATGATACTGCCACTGCGCAAAGCTAACCAAATCAGTGCCTGCCAACATCTGCCCTTCCTTGGAGGAGAAATTGACTTTGAGGTGAGACACATAAGTGTCATCCAGTGGGCCGCTGAGCATTCTGGGACTTGGCATGCTAATGAGACAGGGACGATGCCTAAGTGGGCATTGTTTACCCACTGAATAGTGTTAGCATTTGAAAGAACTAAGGAGAATCTAAAGGGACAGGGCCCTAAATGTCAGATGGTTCCTCCCACAGCAGTCAAGAAAGGCCATTGGGAGCGTATGTGTTTGAACAGCTATGCTGCTAAAATAGTCCTAGGTGGAAATATTTGGACCCTTTGTTGAAAGTTTACTAGATAACATGCCTGAACTGGAGCCCAGGTAAGATGCCATAGACTAAGGGTTGTTGAGAAACAGTTGGTCAAGCAACCACCTTCAGCCACCATTATTTCTGGCGGATTCCAGGAGCCTGGAAAGGCGGGAGTTAGTACATTTCATTTCTCGGAGCCTGTGAGAATTCCCGGCAGATGTACATAAAGACTGCCTTATCGGCAGCTCAAGGGCCTCATAGGTAGGTATAAGGCACCACGCGAACAGGGACTTGAACCCTGGACCCTCAGATTAAAAGTCTGATGCTCTACCGACTGAGCTATCCAGGCTCTGAAATCTCATTCTCCATAGCTGTCCAAGCTGCTTGAAGCTTGACATCTATGGTGGAAAAAGACCATTCAGCCAAGGGGACCGGGTGCCTGAAAGCACAAGTATTTGGCTTGCCCAGGCTGGCCAATCGTCCTCTCCCGTTTAATTTTCTAGGACAGGTTGAAGATAAAAGGGAGAATCTAACCTGTAATCATGCAGAAAGGGTCCAGTCCAGTATAGGTGGAGAACGCCTAAAATTTCTGCCTTAGTTTTACCTACAGGTCAATGGTCTTTCACCGGAAACAAGGGCCTAGCAAAAAGACACCACCCGAAAGGCCTCCTTAACCCTGGACCAACACGCTTCCAGTATTCTTAATCAGTGACTGGGTTACAAATAAAGACAGTTCACCTTTAGCCTCATGTTGCCAGGTCCAGCATTAGAAACCCAGGCAAAAAAATGAGGTAGAGTCCACTCTGGATTACAGCCAAGTGAAGATCGAGCGGCGCGTGCCAATCACAGATTGTTCTACCCAGGCTGCGTGATGACACAAAAGCTCTCTATGGTGTCACTGGGCCCGTGACACACTTCCTCAACTCTAACGCATCTCAGTCTGCATGTAAGAAGCCGTCACTAATCTGCTGTTTAAAACCCATTGCTCAGTCTCCTCAGAGACTCTCAAAAATTGCCAGTGCTGACTGTATTTCAAGTCATCATGGCGGGGTATTGGGAAAAGTTTTCAATTAGCAATAATCACGCCTCGGGTAAACCTCATTGGCTATGATACTGCCACTGCGCAAAGCTAACCAAATCAGTGCCTGCCAACATCTGCCCTTCCTTGGAGGAGAAATTGACTTTGAGGTGAGACACATAAGTGTCATCCAGTGGGCCGCTGAGCATTCTGGGACTTGGCATGCTAATGAGACAGGGACGATGCCTAAGTGGGCATTGTTTACCCACTGAATAGTGTTAGCATTTGAAAGAACTAAGGAGAATCTAAAGGGACAGGGCCCGAAATGTCAGATGGTTCCTCCCACAGCAGTCAAGAAAGGCCATTGGGAGCGTATGTGTTTGAACAGCTATGCTGCTAAAATAGTCTTAGGTGGAAGTATTTGGACCCTTTGTTGAAAGTTTGCTAGATAACAAGTCTGAACTGGAGCCCAGGTAAGATGCCATAGACTAAGGGTTGTTGAGAAACAGTTGGTTAAGCCAGTGTTTCTCAACTCCAGTCCTCAAGGCGCACCAACAGGTCATGTTTTCAGGATTTCCCTCAGATGAAACAGCTGTGGTAATTACTAAGGCAGTGAAACTGATCAAATCACCTGTGCAAAATAGTGGAAATCCTGAAAACATGACCTGTTGGTGCGCCTTGAGGACTGGAGTTGAGAAACACTGGGTTAAGCAACCACCTTCAGCCACCATTATTTCTGGCAGATTCCAGGAGCCTGGAAAGGCGGGAGTTAGTACATTTCATTTCTCGGAGCCTGTGAGAATTCCCGGCATATGTACATAAAGACTGCCTTATCGGCAGCTCAAGGGCCTCATAGGTAGGTGTAAGGCACTGCCCGAACAGGGACTTGAACCCTGGACCCTCAGATTAAAAGTCTGATGCTCTACCGACTGAGCTATCCGGGCTCTGAAATCTCTTTCTCCATAGCTGTCCAAGCTGCTTGAAGCTTGACATCTATGGTGGAAAAAGACCATTCAGCCAAGGGGACCGGGTGCCTGAAAGCACAAGTATTTGGCTTGCCCAGGCTGGCCAATCGTCCTCTCCCGTTTAATTTTCTAGGACAGGTTGAAGATAAAAAGGAGAATCTAACCTGTAATCATGCAGAAAGGGTCCAGTCCAGTACAGGTGGAGAACGCCTAAAATTTCTGCCTTAGTTTTACCTACAGGTCAATGGTCTTTCACCGGAAACAAGGGCCTAGCAAAAAGACACCACCCGAAAGGCCTCCTTAACCCTGGACCAACACGCTTCCAGTATTCTTAATCAGTGACTGGGTTACAAATAAAGACAGTTCACCTTTAGCCTCATGTTGCCAGGTCCAGCATTAGAAACCCAGGCAAAAAAATGAGGTAGAGTCCACTCTGGATTACAGGCAAGTGAAGATCGAGCAGCGCGTGTCAATCACAGATTGTTCTACCCAGGCTGCGTGATGACACAAAAGCTCTCTATGGTGTCAGTGGGCCCGTGACACACTTCCTCAACTCTAACGCATCTCAGTCTGCATGTAAGAAGCCGTCACTTATCTGCTGTTTAAAACACATTGCTCAGTCTCCTCAGAGACTCTCAAAAATTGCCAGTGCTGACTGTATTTCAAGTCATCATGGCGGGGTATTGGGAAAAGTTTTCAATTAGCAATAATCATGCCTCGGGTAAACCTCATTGGCTATGATACTGCCACTGCGCAAAGCTAACCAAATCAGTGCCTGCCAACATCTGCTCTTCCTTGGAGGAGAAATTGACTTTGAGGTGAGACACATAAGTGTCATCCAGTTGGCCGCTGAGCATTCTGGGACTTGGCATGCTAATGAGACAGGGACGATGCCTAAGTGGGCATTGTTTACCCACTGAATAGTGTTAGCATTTGAAAGAACTAAGGAGAATCTAAAGGGACAGGGCCCTAAATATCAGATGGTTCCTCCCACAGCAGTCAAGAAAGGCCATTGGGAGCGTATGTGTTTAAACAGCTATGCTGCTAAAATAGTCCTAGGTGGAAGTATTTGGACCCTTTGTTGAAAGTTTGCTAGATGACATGCCTGAACTGGAGCCCAGGTAAGATGCCATAGACTAAGGGTTGTTGAGAAACAGTTGGTCAAGCAACCACCTTCAGCCACCATTATTTCTGGCAGATTCCAGGAGCCTAGAAAGGCGGGAGTTAGTACATTTGATTTCTCGGAGCATGTGAGAATTCCCGGCAGATGTGCATAAAGACTGCCTTATTGGCAGCTCAAGGGCCTCATAGGTAGGTGTAAGGCACCGCCCGAACAGGGACTTGAACCCTGGACCCTCAGATTAAAAGTCTGATGTTCTACCGACTGAGCTATCCGGGCTCTGAAAGCTCTATCTCCATAGCTGTCCAAGCTGCTTGAATCTTGACATCTATGGTGGAAAAAGACCATTCAGCCAAGGGGACCTGGTGCCTGAAAGCACAAGTATTTGGCTTGCCCAGGCTGGCCAATCGTCCTCTCCTGTTTAATTTTCTAGGACAGGTTGAAGATAAAAGGGAGAATCTAACCTGTAATCACGCAGAAAGGGTCCAGTCCAGTACAGGTGGAGAACGCCTAAAATTTCTGCCTTAGTTTTACCTACAGGTCAATGGTCTTTCACCGGAAACAAGGGCCTAGCAAAAAGACACCACCCAAAAGGCCTCCTTAACCCTGGCCAATGGCCAATCGTCCTCTCCCGTTTAATTTTCTAGGACAGGTTGAAGATAAAAGGGAGAATCTAACCTGCAACCATGCAGATAGGGTCTAGTCCAGGTGGAGAACGCCTAAATTTTCTGCCTTAGTTTTACCTACAGGTGAATGCTCTTTCACCGGAAACAAGGGCCTAGCAAAAATACACCACCCGAAAGGCTTCCTTAACCCTGGACCAACACGCTTCCAGTATTCTTAATCAGTGACTGGGTTACAAATAAAGACAGTTCACCTTTAGCCTCATGTTGCCAGGTACAGCAGAAGAAACCTAGGCAAAAAAATGGGGTAGAGTCCACTCTGGATTACAGGCAAGTGAAGATGGAGCGGCGCGTGCCAATCACAGATTGTTCTACCCAGGCTGCATGATGACACAAAAGCTCTCTACGGTGTCACTGGGCCCGTGACACACTTCCTCAACTCTAACGCATCTCAGTCTGCATGTAAGAAGCTGTCACTTATCTGCTGTTTAAAACACATTGCTCAGTCTCCTCAGAGACTCTCAAAAATTACCAGTGCTGACTGTATTTCAAGTCATCATGGCGGGGTATTGGGAAAAGTTTTCTTTTTTATTTTAAAAGCCAGTGGCGTGCAAAACACACCTCAAAAACTTCCACCCGGTGCCAAAAAAGTGCACACACATAAAGAGTGACACACAAAAATGTGCAGCGGGTGTTCAGAGTCCTCCATTAGGGAAAGACCTTACCCTGATCCCCCGGGGTGTTAGGCTCCAGACAGGGACTGAGGTACTTATACAATGGGACCGTCTGGCCTAAACCAGGCGGACCCCCGTTTACTGGAAAGTCTGCCCAAACAGAGCAACCCAAGTACAATTGGGGCTCCCCTGAAGGGAGACCCCCAAGGAGAGGGCGAACCAAGCCAGAAGGCCTTTGTCCACCCCTTCCCAAGGACCCACACCCTACTCGGCACACAGTGACAAAACGTGTATACATCACAAACAAAAAAATACAAAAAAGTGACAAACGGGGGAAAAAAGAGTGGGGGGATAGAGGAGGTGGGAGAGTGAAAGTGACCATTGTGCAATACAATGGCCGGCCCTCCGGCCAGGAATAAAAATTTCCCCTGGTCCTAGCCAAAAGGCTCGGCCCAAGAGGCAGGTGTGAAAAACATGTGTAGTGGCGAAGTGACCATGGTGCCATAAAATCAAGTGCCTAAACACAGTGACTGTACGGCACCCCTAAACTGCCACTTCAGGGGCACATTCCCCACTGGCTTTTCAAAGCCACCCTGACCCACAGCCCAGACCACAGCAGCCCCCACCCCAGGCAGGAAGGCATGGAGTTCTGGAAGCTTGGTGAGAGCCCTTACCATCAGGCTTCACCGTCGTTCCGTTCCTCCTACCTAATTACATTCAGGAAATACTGGCCGCTCCCCCGGTGGGAGAAAGGGGAGCCAGTGTTCTCTCCCAAATAACTGTCCGGAGCTAGAGCTGCCCCAATCCAGGCCAGAAGGCCAGGGTCCCGACCCTCCGAATCAGACCCCGTGGTTCTCCATACTCACTGATTAGTATTAGCATTTGAAAGAACTAAGGAGAATCTAAAGGGACAGGGCCCTAGATGTCATATGGGTTTCTCCCACAGCAGTCCTGAAAGGCCACTGGGAGCCTCTAAGGACCTTTGCCAAACATGGACTATATGGACTGTGCTACCTCAACCTTCTAGCCTCAGCTTGCTCAATTTAGCTTTGGCAATAAAACTTGGAAGCTGATTGCTTTCTATGCAGAAGTGAGCCTTATATTGCACGCTCCAGTTTTAGTAAATACACCCCTGTACACTTTAGTCCAGGATGTAGCTTGTTGTCTAGTGTAGGCTATATTACTGTTGCTAGAGACAACTGTATATATAATATAGCTTAATGCACCCAACCAGCCAGGGAATGGGTGACTGGTGTAGGGTGATGACTACTGTGGTAGTGAAGGGGTTTTGAGCTTGTCCCCTTCACTAGCAGTTGGGACCAGACCTGCGGCACAGAGTACCTAGGGACCTAGCCCGGAAATCACGATTGAAAGAATTAGAGGGACCCTGAGAGAGAGAGCGTGAGCATGTAGTTACAGAGTGGTTAATTTCCTGTATCCACTGGTAACTATGGATATGTCACTAGGAAGGAGGTGACAGGTATTGCTGGGTTGGATTCCAGTGCAAGCTCTGCACACCTGTGAGTTGGTGTTCTCTTTAACTGTGGCAATGTTTGTAGTGCTTAGTGCAGTGGTGTCCAAACTATGGCCCTCCAGTTGTTAAGGAACTACAACTCCCATCATGAATAGTCATGTCTGTGAATGTCAGAGTTTTACAATGCCTCATGGGAAGTGTAGTTCCGCAACAGCTGGAGGGCCGTAGTTTGGACACCACTGGCTTAGTGTAACCGTACAGTTAGCCATGGGTTATTAGAAGGTTAACTGTGCTCAGAGTGGCTCACTTCTAGGTCTGGAGTTATACCTAATGCTGATTTTTACAAAGTAAACTCCTGCCTGGATCCTAGGCAATAATGAGTGTAGTTCTAGTGTCCCCAATAAGGTGCCTAAGCCCCACCCACATGCAGTCACATTCTTGTATGCTGACAGCTGTGGGAACAGTAGCTGTGTGAATAAAATACCTGTCCGAGAAGGTTTTTCCATCCATGCTATTTTAGTGTAGCAAGGTCCCAGGCCTCTTTTGGTCTAATGAGGACCTCCAGAGCCAGGGATAGCTGACACCCTTCTGTATGTAGTGGGTTGTGAGGCATGGTGGGTACAGAGTAGTTATAGTTATTGGGCGCCAGACACTTCTTGAATGCAAAAGAAAGTTTTATTTCCTATAACAATCTTTATGGGGTAAAGAGGGTTAGGGCCAGGACACCCTTAGGTAGTTGCAAGATTAATTGTCCGACTCCGAGACTTCAATTGAAGGACAGCCATGCAGGGAAAGGCATCCAGCAAGACGCAATATCTGCATGTGCAGGAATGCTGTCTCCTATGGCAACAATCTTTAACAGTTCCTAACACAAACGCAACAGTTCCTTTCTCTTTCACTACAATCACTCCTTGTAGTTCTTCAGCCCTCTGAGCTCCCAGGCTCTCACTAGACCCGCTGATTCACTGCCACTGAATCCCTGGAGCTCCTCCAATCATCACGGTGGTATCTTCCTCAAGCGTCACCCCCCGCCTCTCTGCTGGGTACCTAGCTTAGCACACTAGATACCTCTCAAGCTTCACCCCACTGGCCTGCTTGGTCCCTAGCTTGACACACAAGGCTGCTCTGCAAGCGTCATCTCCACTGGCTGGGTCCCTGGCTTGTTTCCCACTGAAGTTTCACTGTCTCTGGTTGGTAAGAATGCTGCTCCAGTACTTTCTTTAGTTACTCACTGTGGTCCCTGGTAACTAGGGTGCCCACGTGTCCCGGATTGCCCGGGACAATCCCGCAATTAGCAGGTCTGTCCCGGGTCCTGGGCACCTTCATTCCGCGACAATACAGTGTCCCGGAATGATACTGACAGAGTGAGCAAACTCTGCTGTAGCGCTAGTGCTCACTCCACCTCCAGCTGATACTCTACTGGCCACAGGTTGCTACAGCCGCCTGGCGTGTAGCAACCAGTGACGTAATAGATGTGACTTCCTGCTCAGCACTCAAAGCGGAGGAGGAGTTAAATTCCTCCTCCTCCGCGCCTAGTGCTCTCCACCACGCTGGATGCCCTCCCACCTCCTTTATCCTCTAGCAAGTGACACGGCATCTGGGCCAGGTGTCAGTGGGGGCCCCACTCACGGCATCCCAAAGAAGAGTCTCTGCTACCGCACTTCCAGTCTCCACAGAGATCTCTACTGAGACCCTTCACAGCACAGAGCAGTTGACACCAGCGATGTTCCCCAATCCGTGTGATCGCACAGTGAGTATTATTCTAGTAGGGGGGGAGCCACCAGCCTCTGCCCACACCATAAGGAGAATCGCTGGGGACACTCTGGATTGTCAGAGGGAGTTGTAGAAGTTCTATAAAGCTGTCTGTTAGATGGATGAGCCTCCTTGTCAGTCCATTTCTTCACCTCCCCCCTCTCTAACCTGCCAGCTTGGAATGCTCCGCCGTGGCCATGCTAGAAGAATGATAAATCACTGTGAGAGGACCATAAACCAGTGCTCAGGAGTGAGAGGGCAATGTACAGCTGTCAGTGTGTTTGTACATGTCTACTGCCTATGTGTGTGACACTGAAACATGAGACAAAACTTGCTTATCCGCTTGCTCTCCAAAAGATTTACCCCTCCTTAATGACCAGGCCATTTTTGCAAAAAGTCAATGCGTTATTTTAAATGACAATTGCGCAGTCATGCAACGCTGTAACCAAATAAAAATGAAAGATATCCTTTTTGTTCCCACAAACAAAACTTTCTTTTGGTGGTATTTGATCACCTCTGCGGTTTTCATATTTTGCACAATAAACAAAAAAGAGCGTACATTTTGAAAAAAAAATTTTTTTTTACTGCTATAAAACATCCAATAAAAAAATTGAAAAAAAAAATTCATCAATTTAGGCCAATATGTATTCTGCTACATATTTGTGGTAAAAAAAATCCCAATAAACATATATTGATTGGTTTGCGCCTATATGTTTATAGCATCTACATGGAACATTTATGGAATTTTTATTTATTTTTCTTCTACTCGTAATGGTGACAAACAGCGACTTATAGCGGGACTGCGATGTTGCAGTGGACAAATTGGACACACTGCATCTGGTGGCAAGTGACAAGCTCAGGGCTCCCACTGATTCTGCATTATGGTGAGTTGAACTATTTCATTATATATTATAATGCAGTAATAGAAATAATGTGATTAGATCATCCTGACACCATATCAAGCATAGTGTCAGGATAATTAAAGTGCCAACACCAGCCATTCACCCGACAAACCACCCGCTGCCAAATTCCCCGTCAACTCCCGAAACTATATACCACCTTGCACACCACCACCCATCCGCCAGTTGCCTCCACCCCCTGGTAGTTGGCAAAAGTTTGTTCCATGAAACAGGTCCCTCAAGAAAGAGGGGGGTGTCCCTGAATGGCAGTTTGGAAATGTGGTCACCCTACTGGTAACTAGGCAGGGCTGGAGGTGCCAGGAAGCCTGTGAGGGAACTCTTTTACACTGTCATTAGCAGAGTCTTCATCATACACACGGTGGTTAAAGGGGAGTCCTGGATCAGAGAAGAGACTGTGGGGATCTGTGTCAAGTCGGAGTGGCCTGAGGGCACACGATTTGCAAGTTGGGCTGGCTGGGAACAGTAGTCCACCACCTAAAGACATGCTTTTAACCTACTAGGCCTCAGGCCTAGTAGCAGCGAGCAACCAGAGCCTGTAAATGGATTTATTCAGAGTGGTTCCCTATTACCCAATAGAAGAAGATGTGACATGCTTCATTTTAGTGTGTGCTGGAGGAACCCAGTGTAGGTAGAGTAACTACAAGTTTGTGCAGGAGGAGAGTTCTAGGAAGAGACAGTCTGCATGGAGATGCAAGGGGAGTAACAGTCCGCATGGAGATGCAGGAGGAGATTTACATTTAATGTTCATGTACATCCAATTTTCTGGCTCTAACATTGTGCTGTTTGTGCTTCAATTATAAATATGATGGCAATGATAAATCCTATGGGCATCCCATATTCCAATCCCTATCCAAGTTGTACCCCCCCCCCAATAAAACAACAAAAACAAAACCAGCAAAAGACTGTTCATTGTCTCTGGAAGTGATGCATGAAGTCGGGTGAATTGGTGGATTGTTTGTTACTAGCTGCAACACCATGGCTACATTGGTAAAAGTGAACTATGTCTTAACCACTTCAGCCCCGGAAGGATTTACCCCCTTCCTGACGAGAGCACTTTTTACAATTTGGCACTGCGTCGCTTTAACTGCTAATTGCGCGGTCATGCAATGCTGTACCCAAACGAAATTTGCGTCCTTTTCTTCCCACAAATAGAGCTTTCTTTTGATGTTATTTGATCACCTCTGCGGTTTTTATTGCTTGCGCTATAAACGGAAAAAAACGAAAATTTTGAAAAAAAATGACATTTTCTACTTTTTGTTATAAAAAAAAGCAATTAACTCAATTTTAGTCATACATCCAGGCCAAAATGTATTCGGCCACATGTCTTTGGTAAAAAAAATGTCAATAAGCGTATATTTATAGGTTTGCGCAAAAGTTATAGCGTCTACAAACTAGGGTACATTTTCTGCAATTTACACAGCTTTTAGTTTATGACTGCCTATGTCATTTCTTGACGTGCTAAAATGGCAGGGCAGTACAAACACCCCCCCAAATGACCCTATTTTGGAAAGTAGACACCCCAAGGAAATTGCTAAGAGGCATGTTGAGCCCATTGAATATTAATTTTTTTTGTCCCAAGTGATTGAATAATGACAAAAAAAAAAAATTACAAAAAGTTGCTCACACAGGCCATGGGCATATGTTGAATTGCACCCCAAAATAAAATACATTCAGCTGCTTCTCCTGAGTATGGGGATACCACATGTGTGGGACTTTTTGGGAGCCTAGCCGCATACGGGGCCCCGAAAACTAATCACCGCCTTCAGGATTTCTAAGGGCGTAAATTTTTGATTTCACTCCTCACTACCTATCACAGTTTTGAAGGCCATAAAATGCCCAGATGGCACAACCCCCCCCCCCCCAAATGACCCCATTTAGGAAAGTAGACACCAAAAGCTATTTGCTGAGAGGCATGTTGAGTCCATGGAATATTTTATATTTTGACACAAGTTGCAGGAAAGTGACACATTTTTTTTTTGCACAAAGTTGTCACTAAATGATATATTGCTCACACAGGCCATGGGCATATGTGGAATTGCACCCCAAAATACATTTAGCTGCTTCTCCTGAGTATGGGGATACCACATGTGTGGGACTTTTTGGGAGCCTAACCGCGCACGGGGCCCCGAAAACCAATCACCACCTTCAGGATTTCTAAGGGTGTAAATTTTTGATTTCACTCTTCACTGCCTATCACAGTTTCGGAGCCCATAGAATGCCCAGGTAGCACAACCCCCCCCCCTCCCAAATGACCCTATTTTGGAAAGTAGACACCCCAAGCTATTTGCTGAGAGGCATGGTGAGTATTTTGCAGCTCTCATTTGTTTTTGAAAATGAAGAAAGACAAGAAAAAAAATTTTTTTTTCTTTTTTCAATTTTCAAAAGTTTGTGACAAAAAGTGAGGTCTGCAAAATACTCACTATACCTCTCAGCAAATAGCTTGGGGTGTCTACTTTCCAAAATAGGGTCATTTGGGAGGGGGGGAGGTTGTGCTACCTGGGCATTCCATGGGCTCCGAAACTGTGATAGGCAGTGAAGAGTGAAATCAAAAATTTACGCCCTTAGAAAGCCTGAAGGCGGGGCTTGGTTTTCGGGGTCCCGTGCGCAGCTAGGCTCCCAAAAAGTCTCACACATGTGGTATCCCTGTACTCAGGAGAAACAACAGAATGTATTTTGGGGTGTAATTTCACATATTCCCATGGCATGTTTGAGCAATATATCATTTAGTGACAACTTTGTGCAAAAAAAAAAAAAAATTGGTCTTTTTCCCGCAACTTGTGTCACAATATATAATATTCCATGGACTCGACATGCCTCTCAGCAAATAGCTTGGGGTGTCTACTTTCCAAAATAGGGTCATTTGGGGGGGGGGGTTGAACTGTCCTGGCATTTTATGCACAACATTTAGAAGCCTATGTCACACATCACCCACTCTTCTAACCAATTGAAGAAAAAGCCCTTTCTAACACTTTTTGTTTACATGAAAAAATGATTTTTTTTTGCAAGAAAATTACTTTGAACCCCCAAACATTATATATATTTTTAAAGCAAATGCCCTACAGATTAAAATGGTGGGTGTTTCATTTTTTTTTTCACACAGTATTTGTGCAGCGATTTTTCAAACGCTTTTTTTGGGAAAAAACACACTTTTTTAAATTTTAATGCACTAAAACACACATATTGCCCAAATGTTTGATGAAAAAAAAAAGATGATCTTAGGCCGAGTACATGGATACCAAACATGACATGCTTTAAAATTGCGCACAAACATGCAGTAGCAACAAAATAAATACATTTTTAAAAGCCTTTAAAAGCCTTTACAGGTTACCACTTTAGATTTACAGAGGAGGTCTACTGCTAAAACTACTACCCTCGATCTGAACTTCGCGGTGATACCTCACATGCATGGTGCAATTGCTGTTTAAATTTGATGCCAGACCGACGCTTGCGTTCGCCTTAGCGCAAAAGCAGGGGGGGACAGGGGTGCTTTTTTTTTTTTTGCTTTTTTTTTTTTTTTTTTGCTTTTTTATCTTATTTTTAAACTGTTCCTTTCATTTTTTTTTAAATCATTTTTATTGTTATATGTAAATATCCCCTATGATAGCAATAGGTAGTGACAGGTACTCCTTTTTGAAAAAATTGAGGTCTATTAGACCCTAGATCTCTCCTCTGCCCTCAAAGCATCTGACCACACCAAGATCGGTGTGATAAAATGCTTTCCCAATTTCCTATTGGGGCTGTTTACATCCGGCGAAATCTAAGTTATGAAATGCTCTAAGCTTCCGGTTTCTTAGGCCATAGAGATGTTTGGAGCCACTCTGGTCTCTGATCAGCTCTATGGTCAGCTGGCTGAATCACCGGCTGCATTCTCAGGTTCCCTGTTGAGACAGGAGAGCCAGAGAAAAACACGGAAGACGGTGGGGGGGGGCATTCCCTCCCACTGCTTGTAAAAGCAGTCTAGAGGCTAATTAGCCACTAGGATTGCTTTTACATGAAAGCCGACCACTGGCTGAAAAGAATGATACCAAGATGATACCTAAACCTGCAGGCATCATTCTGGTATAACCACTCAAAGTCGTGAATTGCGTACCTGAAGACAAAAAAATGGTTAACAATAAAACACAGTAAAAGGTAAAGTATAAAAAATTGCATACCTGAAAAGCAAACGTGATAAAACATAATAACAATAAAACATTGCAGAATAGAATACAGTAAAAAGCAGAACAATAGAGAGAGAATAGAGAGAGAGAGAACAATAAAACGACAACTATTTTTTTTTTTTTTTATATATTTTTTTTTGTTTTTTGTTTTTTTTTACACTTTTTTTTGTAACTGTAACTTTTATAACTGTAACCGGTTCTAGGTTCGGGTCTCTAAAAATGCGATGGCATCTTGGGAGACCCTGTGAAAGTGTGCCTAGTCTGTGCAATGCTGTACCCTACGCTAATACTCAACTAGTGAATGGTAGCATTCAAAACATTCACCAATGCAAAGACCAGGATTGTCAGGACATGAGGGACAATAATAGCGGGTGCCACGCCTATATCCGCGCTTGCTCCAGACACGACATCTTTTTTGGGGGGGGGAGGTTTGTTGGGTAGGGGTACTCGGGAGGACATAAGGAAAATGCCTCTCATGCAGCCGACTGCATTTGGTTGGGGATGTGAATGGGGGAAGTACGGATGCTGCAGAAGTGGTGGGTTCCCAATTATTAGGATTGGCGAATGCAGCAGGAAGGGCATTATGGGCACGACGGGCCTGTGTTTGTCTTCTTCTTGGTGGCAGCGGGACACTACTTGTGCTTGCCACCTCACCAGCTTGAACTGCACTTATGGGACTCGCTACGTCACCAAGTGTTACTGCAGTGCTGGTTTGACTATGACCGGGGTGTACTAGGCCGCTGGCGCTTGCCAGTTCACCAAAACGCTACCAAAAAAACTGTTAGCGATCCAAGGGATCAGGCCTGACTCTGCGAACGCTGCAGTTATGCGTTTAGTGTTTTGTAAGTGACAGTAATCGATCGATATTGCACTTGGGTGGGCTGGGCCGGGCGGAGGGGCAAAACGCAGGTGCTAGCAGGTATCTGGGCTGATTCTGCTAACACTGCGTTTTTCGGAACCCTAAACTGCTGGGGATGCTAGTATAGATCTGATCGGATCAGATATTGATCCGTTCAGATACTATACCACTAAGGGAGGTGTACGGTGCGTGCGTGGGTGTTAGCGGTACTGGCGCTAACCTGACGCTGCTTGGGGCTAGTGCTTGCCAGTTCACCAAAACGCTACCAAAAAAACTGTTAGCGATCGCAGGGATCAGGCCTGACTCTGCGAATGCTGCAGTTATGCGTTTATTGTTTTGTAAGTGACAGTGATCGATCGATACTGCACTTGGGTGGGCTGGGATGGGCCGGGCGGAGGGGCAAAACGCAATTTGCTAGCAGGTATCTGGGCTGATCCCGCTAACACTGCATTTTTGGGAACCCCAAACTGCTGGGGACGCTAGTATAGATCTGATCGGATCAGATATTGATCCGTTCACATACTATACCACTAAGGGAGGCGTATGCTGCGTGCGTGGGTGTTAGCGGTACTGGCGCTAATCTGACGCTGCCTGGGGCGACGCATATCACCGCCGGGCGATCAGGGGGCTAAACCTTTATTCGGTAATAAACGGCGGGTGCCCTGACACTATAACAAATCAACGAACTAACCAGTGTCACCCGTAACAGTTATACGGTGATCAGTGGTAAAGGGTTAACTAGGGGGCAATCAAGGGGGGTTAAAACATTTATTAGATAGTATATGGGGGTCCCTGTCACTATAAAACGCTGACGGCGAACCTAAATATTTACCTCCCTAACTAGCGTCACCAGTGACACTAATACAGCGATCAGAAAAATGATCACTTAGTGACACTGGCGACGGGGGGTGATCGAGGGGTTAAAACTTTATTAGGGGGCGTTAGGGGGGTATCCTAGACCTAAAGGGGGCTAACACTAACTGCCCTACCACACTAACTGTCACAAACTGACACCATGCAGTAATCAGAAAAAAAAACAAAAAACTGCTTGGTGTCAGTGTGACCGGGGGGGGGGTGGTGATCAGGGGTGTTTTGTGTGCCTGGCATGTTCTACTGAGTGTGTGTGTGTTGTGCACTCACATTGATGTCTTGTCTCCTTGGCGCCGGAACGGAAAATACCGAGCCGAGGAGAGATGACATCATTTCCTTTGCTGCTGTTTAGCATACAGCAGCAGAGGAAGAAGCTGATTGGCTGGGAGCGATCTCGAGGGGGGGGGCCACGAATGGATGGTCTCCCCCTCGCCCCTCATTGCTCCCAGACCCCCCGCCCGCGGGAGGCAGATCACGTACAGGTACGTGATTCTGCCTGCCCGTGCCATTCTGCTGACGTATATCAGTGTGAGGCGGTCGGCAAGTGGTTAATCGCTTTCCGACCGCCCCATCGCAGATTTACTGCTACAGGACGACCGCTCTGTGCAGAATCACGTATATATACGCAATTCTGCACTTCCGGGTTTTGGGCGCGAGCATGGCAGACTGTCATTCTGTGAGTACAGAGGACATGGATCCTGTGTTTCTGTGAAGCGGAAACACCAATCCTTGTTTTCCACTAGTAAGAGCACCTTCTCCACTACAGTGAAACATTAGCTAGGCACACCTTTAGCCCTTTGATCGCCCCTGATATTAATTCCTTCCTAGTAATTAGAGAAAGTCCTGGACAGCCGCACTCAAATAAATATGTTGCCTTTATTAAATTAAAGTCATAAAAGATACATGCCGCAGCAGAAAAATGCAGGAAAGCTGACGCGTTTCACACTGTAGTCAGTGCTTAATCATAGCTATGAATGAATGTATCTTTTATGACTTTAATGTGTTCTTTTATGACTTTAAAGTGTTTAACCCCTTCCCCGCCAGTGTCATTTACAGAGTAATCAGTGCATTTTTTATAGCACTGATCGCTGTATAAATGACAATGGTCCCAAAACAGTGTCAAAAGTGTCCGATGTGTCCGCTATAATGTCGCAGTCATGATAAAAATCGCAAATCGCCGCCATTACTAATTTTAAAAAAAATTAATAATGAAAAATGCCATAAATCTATCCCCTATTTTGTAGACGCTCTAACTTTTGCACAAACCAATCAATATACGCTTATTGCAATTTTTTTTTTTTTTTTTTACCAAAAATATGTAGAAGAATACATATCGGCCTAAACTGAGAAAGAAATTTTTTTTTATATATATATTTTTGGGGGGATATTTATTATAGCAAAAAGTAAAACATATTGCTTTTTTTTTTTTTAAATTGACGCTCCTTTTTTGTTTATAGCGCAAAAAATAAAAACCGCAGAGGTGATCAAATAACACCAAAAGAAAGCGCTATTTGTGGGAAAAAAAGGACGTCAATTTTGTTTGGGTGCAGCGCCGTACGACCGCGCAATTGTCAGTTTAAGCGACGCAGTGCCGAATCGCAAAAAGTGCTCTGGTCAGGAAGGTGGTAGATCCTTTCGGGGCTGGAGTGGTTAAAGTAATACAGTGCCATATGACAAAAAATGGCCTAGTCGGGAAGGGGGTAAACCCTTCCGAAGGTGAAGTGGTTAAAGTACAGGTCCAATAAATAATTACAGTATATACAATTAAACAGTTACAATCAAAGCAGCCTGCTGACTCCTGACATTTAACATTAGATAGGAAGTTACAGTGACACATGTAAGGAAACACTTTTTATTTATGGAATTAGTGATCGGATGAAAAGACAGGAGCACATACAAGCACGGGGTACTAAAAATACAGCCATTTGTATTGCTTGGCATCTTCTGGTAAAACACATTTGTACAGCCAAGCCTTAGTAGTTGAAATTTTGGAAAGAAAATACGGAATTCCTGTACAAGCCACAGAGTACAGACATAGGGGGAGCGTTCCTTTCTAGGGGTTAACCCTCTGTGTGCATTTGTTTCCTCCAGCAGAAGGAGACTGGTATGGGGCAAAGCAGATCAAATTCATCACCATTCATCTTTACTAATATAGTAGTCAATCAGGGTTTTCTTTGTAGTTTTTTTATTACAGATTTTGCTTACCCTTGTTAAAAGGGCAGAGAGACTTTTTTTTTTGTCAGTAAAGAAGTGCAGAGGAAAGTAGAATTTCCTGCCTTCACCAGACAGGTACAGTAAGTTTGAGCTTCAGAAAATTGTAGACAAATGATTTTCTATCATCTGTATGTACATAGACCTATAGGCATAACTCTCTTCTTTATTTATTTATTTATTTATTTTTATTTTTTTTAATGCAGTAAGGGGTGGTTATAAATGGGTGGTTGTCCCATTGGGGAGATTTCCCTTCACTTCCTGTCCCATAGCCAAAACAGGAAGTGATAGGAAATCCCTGTAAATTAAGGAAATTTATTGCCCCCCCCTAGATGACCAGGACTAGTGTCCTCACTGGAAGATTTCACCTTGGTGACTTTTTTGGAGGGCAACCCAAATTTGGGGATTTTCGTTCACTTTCAATGATAATGGTAAACAGGATAAATAGAGAGGATAAATCTCCCTAACGGGGGCACAAACAGCAATAAAAGCTGACAGGTGTTCTAATCCCTCTCCAATCTATCCAAAACTAAAAAAAAGGCTTATCCCTAAGGTATACAGTAATACCTTGGATTACTAGCATAATTCGTTCCAGAAGAATGCTTGTAATCCAAAGCACTCGTATAGCAAAGCAAATTTCCCCATAGGAAATAATGGAAACTCAGATAATCCGTTCCACAGCCACTACTGGTCTATGCATTACCGCATGTGGCCAGAGGTGCGGGGGCACCGGAGATACTCGGAGACACTCTGGAACAGAGTGCCTCCGAGTGTCTCTGAGTGCCTCCAAGTGTCTCTGTGCATCACCAGCACCCCCACACCTCTGGCCAAATGCAGTACTGCACACCCCAGCGGCTTAAATCCTGCTCTCCTTAAAAGACAAAGCGCACAAATTGAGTCAGGATTTTTTTTTTCAAAAATAGCTCGTATTGTGAAACACTCATAAACCGCGTTACTCTCAATCCGAGGTTCCACTGTACTTTAACAGCAACTCATAAGGCACAGCACAGATCATAACCTTAAAGTGGTTGCAAAACCCTTACAAATAACGAGTGAAGTGACTCGCCTCAGGTGATAAACAGAGATGAATCAAATTCTCCTACATCAGTTGCACCTGTTTATCTATAGCCGTATTTCCCTTACATCCATTCAAAGTGCAGAATTTATACAGGCTCTCTCAGCTATGAAAAGCAGGGGGCGGAGAGCTAAAGCTACATCAGTGAGGAGAGCTCTAAGAGCTGATTGGAGAGAAGAGTCACACCCCCCTTTCACACAGCACACAGGAACGGAGCTGAGGCTGTCAATCTGCTGGAGCTCCCACCCCTGTCACCTTGTTTCTCTCGGTCTCAGGAAAATTTGTTAGAAGTGACACATGCAGATAGCAGAGGAAAAGGATAGCAGAGAGAAATGACACTAAGGCCTCATGTACACTGCTGCTGGTAAACGGACATTTAGGAGCAGTTGGGCATTTTTTTCAGCTGCCCCTGAACTCTCCCCTATGTTATCTTATCAGTACATGTACACAGGGTCGTTTATAGTCATTTCTAGGCAGGTGAGTTTAGAAGCATTTTTTGGAACGCAAAAAAATGCGTTCAGGACCGACATTCAGAGACATTTGAAACGCCAAATGCCTGTAACAGCTTGTAAACGCTACTAAACGTGGTAACTCGCGTTTAGCAGCGTTTCCTTTACAGACAATTTTAATTTTAACAAACAATTTTTTTTTTTTTAAACGCTCCTAAATGCAAACGCGGCTAAACGCGGCATGTAAACACGGCTGAACAGACATTTTTAAATGTCGGTTTCTAGCTGTCAAGTTAAATCGTTCAGGAGAGGTTAAACAACGTCCTGTGTACATGAAACCTTAAACCTCGTACACACGATTGGATTGTTGGCCAACAGAGTGTCAGAATTTTGTTTGAAGGGCGTATGGCGGGAACTTGTCTTGCATACTAACGGCACACAAATGTTGGCCAACAAACACGAACATAGTGACGTACTACGTGGATTTTCAGCTCTTGAGCGCCATTCTGCGGGCAGCTTCTGCTAATGTCGGGTTTGGTCAGCATTGATTCCGAGCATGCGTGTTTGTACTTTGGACTTTTGTGTCACGGACTTGTGTACAGACGATACGAAAATCTGACAACAGATTGCTGTCCGCCGGAAATTTACTAGCTAGCCACCCAACATTTGTTGGCCGAAAGTTGGACAACAATTGCCTGAAGGAGCGTACTAATGGTCAGATTTTAGGCAAACATTCTGTCATCACACAATCCCCTGCCAACAATCGGATAGTGTGTACGAGGCTTTAGAGAGACTCCTTCCTTGTGTATCCTAAGGGATCGGAAATGGCATGGCCGTGACGGAGGTGGCTGTGGACATTACACTTCATCCAGCGCATAAAGATGCCGTGACCCGGATTTGCTGCGGCCACAACGCAGAGTACTAACCACTATACCACTTGGAAGCAAATTGTAGCTGATCAGGAATAATATTTTTCTTTGATCCTAAACTCATATTTCATTCGAACTACTGTTGTCTGTGTTTCTAATATTTTCACAAATGGCCTTTATTTTGGACACTTGCTACAATAGTGCAAACGCTCCTTGTTTGCTACATGAAGTGACAATCTCTTCTTCAGCTATTATGGTGTGCTGTGGGGCTGCTACACACACAATGTTTTGGTTATTAATGGATCTAATGTATGAAGTTCAAAAACATTATGCCTTTTCAACTCCTTTAATTTTTTTTTGGAGGCATAACATTTGCCGGAGTTGGCCACATTTAAGTGAACATTGTCACTGTAACTACAACAACTTATCAAATACACTGGTATTGAGCACTGAAATAATAAGCCACACATTGTTTAGTAAACAACATTTTACTCAAAGCACATTCACATGTGCGTTTTAAGATTTTAAAACAAACATCTTGGTGTATAAAGATGTATGCTTTGCATTATTTCTCCTTTTTTTGTGGCTAAACAGGCATGTTAGAAAACATTAGATAAACATCCCCAACTCAGGAACTTACAAAGTTCGAGTTTGGTAAAGTAAAGGCCAAATAAGACATTAGTACCCCAAGACTGTGTGGCTGTTGCCTTCCTCAGTTGGGGTGATCACACCCCTCTAAAAGCCAAAATTTGAAGACACGGACAAGTAGAGGCAGAACTATTAAATGTCCCTTATGATCCCCTGCCGAAAATGTGTGTAGTTCCAAACATGTTAATTTTGAAACCCACAAAACACACAGTGTGTCAACATGTGCTATCTCTCATCACGGTGTATCAATGGACGTGTTTCGGGGTGCAACCCCTTCCTCTGACCTACTTTAGTTATGGGGAAGGGGTTGCACCCCCAAAACGTGTCCATTGATACCCAGTGATGGTAGATAGCACATGTTGATACCTTGTGTGTTTTGGGGCTTTAGCAAAATAGATGTATGGAAATACACACATTTTAGGCATGGGATCATGAGGAAAATAAGAATGTTAAGGCACAATTTGTGGACATCTTCAAATTTGGGCTTTGCTATTCTTCAAAACACAGAAACATTCCAATTCACATTAGTTAGGGCAGTGTTTCACAACTCTCCTTCTCAAGATGCAAACCCAGGTCATGTTTTCTATATTTGTTGAATTTGGCACAGGGGATGCTGTCATTTTCACTGTTAGTAATTTGCATAGTCATTTTTACACTGAGGAAAATTTAGAAAACAGGACCTGGTGGTGCACCTAGAGGAGTGGAGAAACACTGAGTTCTGTCCCTAAACTTTCACATTTCAAAGTCATAAAAACATGGTAAATATTTAAAGGGCATACAGGAGCCAACAAGTGGAACAAGAAACTTCAGACCAGGCAAGAGGAAATTAAAATTTGGCAAGCATGTCCACAAAATCTCAGACTGTACGCTGTAAAGCAGTGTCAGCCTCCTTGATTTGCTCCAGATCCTTCAAACAATGCAATATATCTGCAATCATTCTGCCAATAGTGCATCGTGGAAGAACATGACCTAGTAAGAAGAGTAAAAAGTATTAAGGGAACGATTGTCAAGTGGCTGAGGCCCTACATAGTAAGTTTATGGTCAAGTTACTAGTCAAATTCCATAAATACTTACCTACCCAGTTTATTGTTGCTTGCAACCTGCTTGCCCTTCAGACACCTACACTACTAGGAATGTACACACTGCATCTACTTTGTAATCTTGACCCTGGTGCCTGGGTCTCCACAACTCGGGGACCTAGCAACACTGCCAGCTCCTTCCATCTCTTCCTTCTCCATGCTAATGTTAAGGCACTACATACTTTGCTAATGTGTGGAGTGGGTGTTTTGTTTGGACATCTAAACACTCAACATGTATACACATTTGAAGGCAGATTCTAAGAATACTTACACAAACAAGAAGTTCCCGAATACTTTCTTCCTCTTCTGGGTCACTTTGGCCCTCAGTGTGACTTGTGTCAGGGGATTTGACATTCACAATGGCAAGGTCTTTGCTGGGTCCAGGAGTCAGATCCCATGGCTCCAAACAAACATCCTGGGTGAGCTCACCACACTCACTTTCCTCTAAAAAGAAACAATACACCATTCATTAAGCCACCCCAAGTCCCATCTGTTTCTAGCATCCATTTTGCTACATTAGTTGACCAACCTTGCACTTGGTCTGATGTCAATGTTTGCTCCCAACTAGTGGATTCCACCATGCTGCACTCTGGTTGTTTTTCTGTGAAAAATGCATAGAAAAGGGAAGGTGATATCATTTTACAGAGGGCAAACACTGGACAAATACCAACATTGAAAAAGTCCTACAGTTGCCCACCACCCCTCTTGTCTCCTATGGGATAGGGGATATATGATGATCATCCTAGCAGGTGTGACTCTGTGTGACTGTGATCCCTGGGGCCTCTCCTCTACCCATGTCTACACTGGCAAGGCTGCATTAATGGGCACTGATGAGTCAGGCAGCAACCAGAAAGTCTTCCTGACCCCTTAAGTTCTGCCCTAAGCCCATGGCCTTTGGGCCACCTAGAAACACCCCTGTCAGTGGCTAAATGAGTGTGTTTGAAGTTGGCACTTACGTTTTTGCGGGGAAGATGTCCTTGTTGCCTTCCCTGTTGGGGCTTGAGTGGGGGTAGCCTCCCTTCATCCCTTGTGGTGGCTTGGCTGTAGCCTCCTTTTTTGGTGCCTCCCTGTTGAAAGAAGAGAAATAAATTTGATCCAAAAATAAAGAAATGTCCAAAAACAGGAGCAAATAAGAATGTTCATATCTGCTTTATATTTACCTTCATCTTTAGAATACCAAGTCATACAAAGATTTTAGAAAACATTAGATAGAATTCTCTCGAGCTACTTTTATAAAGAACATATACAGACAGCTAATTTTCACATATCTATATTGGTTAGATACAAATATTGCTTACTTTTTTTTATAATCGAATGTATGTACTCCATCTGCTCTTGTACAGTGTTTTAGATCAGACCATCGTTTTCTGATTTGGTCCTTTGATCGTTCCACCCAAAATTGATGGCCTTCTCCAAAATAAGGTCCTTTTGGCTGTTGGGAATTTCGTAATTGTGCAGCTTGCAGTCATAATCCTGCTTCTCTAGGATGCGCACCATCTCCACCATCTCACCTTTGCTCATGGGGGTTGCTTTGTGCCTCCTATGAGCTCCACCACGTGGCTGCCTGGAATCTGCCGAATCCGCCATGTTGTCCCTCCCGTGTGTGTCGCATCCAGAAGAGAGATGGTCACACCCCAGCATCATGACGCACTGAGAGTGGAGTTTCACGTATGCACAGTGTATATAAAGCCAGAACGCACGGTCGATGGAACTGCCGTAAGAACGATCTTGGAGTGGAGGACAAATGAACGCCATCGCCAACACATGAAAGGAGCCATAATAGGAAGGGACAATTGGAATTTGGGGCATAGATGTGTAGTGGCCTATACTGCTTAGATTGAGGCCTATATTGGGAACAGCTTATGAGTTAAGCCAGACATTATGGTTTGTCTTGTGTTGTCTTGCAGGCAGCATATCATTTATCATGACGGATACATTTACAGCGCTTGATTTTTTACCACAATTCATTGACCTGTACTGGGAGCTGCCCTGTCTCTGGAAGGTCAAGAGTCGAGATTACTCCAAAAAAATATTGAGGAAGGCAGCGTTGGAGAAACTGCTCGAGTTGGTGAAGCCTTTGTACCCCAGGGCAGACATCAACTATGTCAAGAACAAAATTTTCAACCTGAGGAGTATGTTTAAAAGGGAGCTCCTGAGTCCTTGACTCAGAGAGATCTGGAGCAGCAGCTGATGACCTATATGTCCCCAGGCTGTGGTATTACCACAGCCTGCGATTTTTAAACGACCAGACAGAACCCAGGCCATCGCTGTCTACACTCCCTTCGACATCTGTTGAGGCCACAGCTCCTGAGGTCCACAAAGGTCCTGCTGCACAGGATGAAGATGTGGAGGAGCCCAGCTTGACCAAGGTATAGCTTGGCTGAACATATTTGTATCCAAAAATGCAATGATGATAACTAGATGTTATTTTTCAAATATTTCTGCCTTAACAAAGTGGTTTCCATATCAGTAGACAGTAGTGACCAAAAATGATTTGAACAAGAATGAAAAATGATGGGGTCAGAATGATATTGTTTTCTATTTCTCCACATTCAATTAGTAACAGTGAGGAGATCAAAATTGTGCGTGATTGATGACCAAACCCTAAAAAAGATTCTAATTATGTCCCATTTTCATACACAGGAAAGTGTCTGTCTGGAGGAGCCAGCAGTCAGCAGCCAGATGGAGTCACAGATCCCTCCCCTATGCCCTCCTGCAAAAAAGGCCAGGAAGAGCAGGAATCTGGAGGAGGCCACAGCTGCCTTCCTCAGCCAGGCCACTACTGCCACCTGGACAGACCAAGATGAGGCTGAGGGATTTGCCATGCTGACTGCCAATAAATTAAGGCAGATGGACAGTGAGCAAAGGAGCAGGTGTGAGTAACTCATCCTGCAGCTCCTCAACAAGGGGGTGAGGGGCCAAATTGCTGAAAACCACAGCCAACCCACACACCACAGCCACCCCACTCACCACAGCAGTATGGTGGTCAGTGGCCACTGGTCTTGGGGATTTGCACCCCTACCCCCTTTACTATTTTTTTTGTTTTGTTTTGCTGAATAATATTTTTATTTGTTATATATATTTTTTTTTCTATTTTTTTGTATGCATAGAATGCACTTTTTGGTTAAATACTTGGCAGATAGCATCTCTAATTTAATTTGTTTTCTTTTTTTTTTAATGCACAATTAAAAAATTGTGTAGAATAATACTTGGCTATGTGTTTTACTTCAAATGACAGTTTGGGAGTAGGCAGTTAAATTTTCAAAAATACAATGTAAAATTATCAAGGGACACCAACATAGTTGTATCTTCGATCTTAAAAACTATTGGGGTAATGGTGTTGTGGTAACTTGCCCAAAAAATAAAACAACAAGCATAATAATATTATTTTTGATATCACTAGAAAAAAAAAGCCTTTTCAAATACGTTTGCAATAACTCTATCAGTATCACCAGCAAAGCAGCTTCATTATTATCCCATTAAAGAAGAAGAGAATGTGTGCTGCATTTCGACATTTCATAATTTGAAATTTCACGAATGTTATTTCAATTATGAACGCTAGTTTACAAGACCGACCGCTTCCGAGCATGCGTGTTTGTACTTTGGACTTTTGTGTGACGGACTTGTGTACATACAATACGAAAATCTTACAACAGACCATTGTCTGCCGAAAATTTACTAGCCTGCCATCCAACATTTGTTGGCCGAAAGTTGGACATCAATTGTCTGAAGGAGCATACTAACGGTCGGATTTCAGGCAAACAGTCTGTCAACACACAATCCCCTGCCAACAATCGAATCGTGTGTACGAGGCTTTAGACACACTATAGAGGGATGTGCTTTGTTCATCTTTCATGTCTGAGGTTTACAACCACTTTAAAGTAGAACTAAAGCAAAACTTTTTTTCTCCATTTTGGATAAAATGGGCTATACACTTTTGTTTTATTTTCAATTTAACCTCTTCCTGTCCAGAGATGTACCCGAACGGCGCTGGACTTTCAGTGGTTGTACCAGGATGATGCCTGCACCCCAGTATTGTTTTTCAGAGCCGACGGTCAGGTCTTTTTAATGGCAATCGGATCAGCTCACTAGCCGCTCGATTGCTATCACAAGCAGCAGCCACCTTCTGCGGCTCTCTCGGGCTCTCCCGTCCCACCACGTCAGCTGGCTGGCTGGATAGCCAGGCAAAGCCAGGATCGGCTTTGATTGGCTGTTCGTAATAGTAACCCAGAAGCAATGACATGACATCACTTCTGGTATACTCGGAAACCATCTGCGCCACTTTTTGAAAATCAGAAGCATGGTATGACCGCGAACGTCAGATCATAGACAGTAATTCTAGACCCCTTCTGTAAATCTAAACTGGTAACCCGTAAAGGCTTTTAAAGCGTCGCCTATGGATAGTAAATTTTACATCGCTTGTTACCGTTGCACGGGCGTGTGCAATTTTTAAGCATGACATGTTTGGTATCTATTTACTCATAGTAACTTCATCTTTTATACTGCACAAAAAATTGGGTTACCCATTGTGTTTTTTGCAATTAAAATTTAAAAAAGTGTATTTATTCCCCAAAAATTGCACTTGAAAAAACGCTGCGCAAATACCGCGTGACATAAAAATTTGCAAAACCCACCAATTTATTCTCTAGGGCCCCTGCTTTAAAAAATATATAATATTTAGGGGTTCTAAGTTATTTTCTAGAAAAAATACTGATTTTTACATGTGAACAAAAAGTTGGAAGTAGTTAAGGGCATTTGATTGATTAATCATTCCTGGGGTCAAATCGACATTCATTTTCATCCGCAGTGATGAAAACATTTGAGGCCGGGTTCACACTGGAACCGGCTGTGGATCACACAGGAGCACTGTGCATCCCTGTTCCTCATTTCAGGGACAAATCAGGGCCGAATCTATGCCTGAATTCGGCCCTGAAACTGAGCCAAAGATTGCACATCGTTCTGTGCAGTGCGCTCCGCAGCCGCAACAGAGGTATGTGAACCGGCTCCATAAGGAACCAGTCACATTCTCCTGCTATACGAATTGGATGCGGGGAAACCCACATCTAATTCGCATAGGTGTGAACCCGGCCTGAAGGAGCAGGATGGAAAATACGTCTTAAATTTCTAACAGTGTATTTGGTTTTCATTCGGTAAAGTCCATTTGTTCCAAAATCGAATGTTAGAGGTGCACTACATACAGAGTGCAGAGTTCAGAGGTGCATTACGTACAGGGTGCAGAGTTCAGGGGTACACTTCGTACAGAGTACAGAGTTTAGAGGTGCACTATGTACAGGGTGCAGAGTTCAGAGGTGCACTACGTACAGAGTGCAGAGTTCAGAGGTGCACTACGCACAGAGTGCAAAGTTCAGAGGTGCACTGCGTACAGAGTGCAGAGTTCAGAGGTGAACTACATACAGAGTTCAGAGGTGCACTACAAGTACGTACAGAGTGCAGAGTTTGGAGGTGCACTACATGCAGGGTGCAGGGTTCAGAGGTGCACTGCGTACAGAGTGCAGAGTTCAGAGGTGCACTACATACAGAGTTCAGAGGTGCACTACGTACAGAGTGCAGAGTTTGGAGGTGCACTATGTAGAGGGTGCAGTGTTTAGAGATGCACTACGTACAGGGTGCAGCGTTTAGAGGTGCACTACGTACAGGGTGCAGGGTTCAGAGGTGCACTATGTACAGAGTGCAGAGTTAAAAAAAAAAAAAAAAGTCAGCACAACGAACATTTTTTATGATCAATGCTATGTGTCCCTCCTCCTTTATTAGATGTCCTCCTCTGATTACCCCTCACCCCTTCTGCTGTAATCTTACAGTGCAATGGGAGTTAATGGAGTTGACAGAGCTGTAACAGGCACTCAAGAGTGCCCAACTCTACCCATCATTTTTGCCCAGCTTCTCCATTCATAAAAGCCAATACTACTGCTTCTATGAATGAAACGGGATCTATGAATGGAGAGGGTGGACCGATCAATCATCCTCCCGTCCTCCATACATAGATCGTGTTTGATTCATGAAAGGTATAGTACGGCGTATATAAATGGAGGCACTGGACAGAAAGAGCAGGCATAGTCTTGAACTCTTGATGAGAGCCTGTCACAGCTCCTCAGTTCAATTAATCCCCTCCGATCTGGAAGATTTCAGTGGTGGGTGTGGGGGACATTAAAGGAGGGAGATTTCTGCTAAACCGGGACACAGCACAATAAAGGACACATCACATTGACAGTAACTAATATCCTTGTTCTGATTTATTTATTTATTTGGAAAACCTAGGCCTTGATCCCAGAGCCGTGGCCTCCTCCATTGGTAACAGATTGTCCAACAAGCACTGAGGACATTTTCATTATAACAAAGAAGGCTGTGGCCCTGGAAGTAAGTGGTTGTGAAGGGGAAAGCTAGAGTAATTTAACTTGTTAAAAGGGGTGTTAGCCAACTTTTAGATAAACTTGGCTGCCCTTCTTCCTACACACAAACCTCTCCCAAACCCACTCAAACTAAATTCACAGTACTGAGTCTTCTTTCTTCTTCTGTGCACAGAAGGAGGGGTTCTTTTTTGGATGTCCACACCACTGCCTGCATGACGTAGACATGCCCTGTTGGTTGTCCAGTTGTGGGGTCCTCTCAGGATTCAGAAGGTTATCTAAAGTTAAGGGGTTTACATCAGGGGGCGATCAAAGGGTTAAATGTGTCCCTAGGGGGTGCTTTCTAACTGTGGGAGCTGCTATCCAATCACATCGGGAGTTGTTTGCCGGCGGCATGCGTGCGTGCCCCAGACCCAGAAGACGGAAATCACGTACCTGTATGTGATTTTGAGCAGGAGAGCCGCCTTGCAGTATGTGTACGCGGGGTGGTCGGCAAGTGCTTAAACAGAAAAAAAATGCTGAATGGGCTAAAGTGATATTAAAGTCAAGTCTTATTAAAATAACAAACATGTTATACTTATCTGCTACGTGCAGTGGTTTAGCACAGAGCATTCCCTTCTCTTCTTGGGTCTCCTGCCGGCGCTCCTCGCTCCGGAGCCACTGCTCTGCATGTCAATTCAGACACAGAGCCACCGCTCGTGCCCACCCCCTCTCCCTTCTCATTGGCTCACTGGCTATGATTGACTCAGCCAATAAGGAGGGGGGTCCCCAGAGAGCATAGAATGCATGAAGGTAAAAAAGCTTGAGCCTTTAGAACCATTTTAAGTTTTGCCTGAAGATCGGCTTTAAAGCAACCAAAGCCACTTACCTATCCTAGATTCCCCCACCTCTCTGTTCCTCCATAGTTCTAACTCTATGCAAGTTCCATGTCAGAGCATACCCCGTCACTCATGCCATCGTTTGGGCCTGATGTTTTATTTCTAATGCCAAAGCAGTGAATTATGCCATACCTGGAAGCACCAGGTATTTTACAACGGCTCCAATGGAACTGTTGGGGTACACAGCAATAGTGGCTATATGTGGGTCAGGAAAATTGGACTTCTTGGTAAACGAAGATGACACCCGCCCACACCCCTGGTGTCCTGGGCTGGTAGCATCAGGAAGAGGGTGGACAGTGGACAAAAAAATTGTATTAATGACATTGACAATATGGAGAGCTTTGCCCACCACGTTCACTGGTTTCATAACAGCCAATAATGTACTTTGATCATTTATAGGACATTCACATGCTTACACATATAATAAACATTCTGTGTTATAAAACATCAAATTAACAGGTCTATGTCTATGAATTCCTTAAACTTTAGCTATGCTCCAGGCAAATAGCTAAACACACAATAGAAATACATTGATGAATGCTGTTTTACCTGCTAAAAGAGTTGGATTTCTATCTCTGCAGTTTCACTTTCACTGACAAGTTTCCTCCCAACCCTGTGACTGCACAGGGAAAGCAAACCCAGCTTTACTCCCTATCACTCTGCTTTCTTCTCCTATCAGCATACTCCTAGCACTGCAGCACGTCTGACTGGCTTCTTGTGCTGCTTCTTCCCCCCCCCCCCCCTTTCTGTGCTCTGCTGTACTGAGAATGAAAAAGTTTGAAACCAGATAAAATTCAGTTATTTACACTGCTTGCATATTAAAAATATATTTAATGATGTACAGTGGAACCTTGGTTAAAGAGTAACGCGGTTAACAAGCGTTTTGAAAGACGAACAACTTTTTTTTTTAAATCCTGTCTCGCAAAACGAGCAGAATTCAAACTAATGGGGTGTGCAGTACCGCATTTGGTCAGAGGTGCGGGGGCGTCGGTGACACTCGGAGCCATTTGGAGACGTTCAGAAATACTCAGAATCACTCAGAAATACTCGGAAACACTCCATTCCTGAGTGTTTCCAAGCCTTTCCGAGGGTTTCCGAGTTCAGCCGAGCTGTCCCCGAGTATTTCCGGGGCTCTCTGGCGCCCCCCCACCTCTGGCCACATGCGGTATTGCATGCAATAGAAGTCAATGCGGAACTAATTATCTTGGTTTCCATTGACTTCTATGGGGAAACTCGCTTTGATATGTGTGTGCTTTGGATTACAAGCCTTCTCCTGGAACGGATTATGCTCATAATCCAAGATTCCACTGTATTAGTGATTACCAATCTGAATTCATTTGTGTCTTTTATATCTGTCTGGAGTTCAGCTTTAAATACACTCAATCTGCTTTCATCTTTTACATTTACCAGCTTCACGACCGCCAACCACACATATACTACTACAGGGTGGCCACGCTCCTCCGGATCACGTACCTAGTACGTGATCCGCGCGTCAAGGTAAAGAGTGTGCCTGTGCCCCTCCTGCCACCCCGGCTGTGCTGCGATTGGCTGCAGCTCCAACCAATCAGTGGCTGTCGACACCCGCCGATCGGCTCCAGACATCACCGAAGAGAGCCCTGTGTAGGTGAACAAACGCAGGGCTCTCCTCTGACAGCAGCAATGTGCGTTTTTTTTCTTCCTGCAAAGCACAGCTCATTGCTTAGTAAAAGCAGCACACACAGTACACAGTAACACATGTTGGCCACACACCTAACCCCTTGATCATCCTAGATGTTAACCCCTTCCCTACCAGTGTCATTAATACAGTACAGTGACAGTGACAGTGCATATTTTTTAGCACTGATTAGTGTCACT
Organism: Lithobates clamitans; assembly: GCA_037952925.1. Classification (NCBI taxonomy): domain Eukaryota; kingdom Metazoa; phylum Chordata; class Amphibia; order Anura; family Ranidae; genus Lithobates; species Lithobates clamitans. The sequence goes on from JBBGZY010001301.1 coordinate 2,285,252, forward strand.
GGTTCCTAAAAAAGTGTTAAAAGTGTCATTTAGGTGTCTGATTTGTCCGCTGCAATATCGCAGTCCCGCTAAAAGTCACTGATCGCCACCATTACCATATATATCCCATAGTTTGTAGACGCTATAACTTTTGCGCAAACCAATCAATATAAGCTTATTGGGATTTTTTTACCAAGAATATGTAGCAGAATACATATTGGCCTTCTGCCATTATGGATGTGTTTTATAGCAGAAAGTAAAAAATATTGTTTTTTTTTTTTTTTTCAAAACTGTCGGTCTTTTTTTTGTTTATAGCGCAAAAAATAAAAAACACAGAGGTGATCAAATGTCACCAAAAAAATAGCTCTATCTGTGGGAAAAAAAGAACATACATTTTATCTAGATACAGTGTCCCACTACTGCGCAATTATCAGTTAGGCCTCATGCACAGTGGATGTTAAATTAACGTTAAAAAAATGCCAGTTGGGCGTTTTTTGCAACGTTTTTGCAATAGTGGTTTTTAGCTTTTTTTTTTCGTTTTTTTTTTAATGGATCAAAAACGTTAAAGAACGCTGGTGAGCCGCATTTTTGAGCGTTTATCTGCATTTTTTTGACGTTAAAGCGTTTTTACAGCTGAAAAACGCCTCTCAGAACCCACTAGTTTTGTTTTTTACAGCCAAAAAAAACGCCCCAGCCAAAAAACAGTTGATAACAGCCTATGGGGGTTATTTACTAAAGGCAAATCCACTTTGCACTACAAGTGCACTTGGAAGTGCAGTCGCTGTAAATCCGAGGGGGACATGCAAGGAAAATAAAAAAACAGCATGTTAGCTTGCACATGATTGGATGATAAAATCAGCAGAGCTTCCCTCATTTTAGATCTACCCCTCAGATTTACAGCAACTGCACTTCCAAGTGCACTTACAATTTCAAGCACTTTGCACTTGTAGTTTGCACTTGTAGTGCAAAGTGGTTTTGCCTTTAGTAAATAACCCCCTATGTGTGCATGGACACATAGGGGATTATTTACGAAAATCCACTTTGCACTACAAGTGCAAACTACAATTGCAAAGTGCTTGAAATTGCACTGAAAGTGCACATGGAAGTGCAGTTGCTGTAAATCTGAGGGGTAGATCTGAAATGAGGGGAAGCTCTGCTGATTTTATTATCCAATCATGTGCAAGCTAAAATGCTGGGGTTTTTTTTCCTTGCATGTCCCCCTCGGATCTACAGCGACTGCACTTCCAAGTGCACTTGTAGTGCAAAGTGGATTTGCCTTTAGTAAATAACCCTCATAGGATAACATGCTGGAGAGTTTATTGACTGTAGAAAAAAAAGCATCTGAAGCCAAAAACAGCAGCTGTAAAAAACGTCCAGTGTGCATGAGGCCTTAAAGTAATGCAGTGGCATATCGCCAAAAAATGCCATGGTCATGAAGGGGGGTAAACCTTTCGGTGCTGAAGTGGTTAATCTATATAACAAATGCACATCCTTCATCTTTCCCAATACATTTAAGGAAAAAAAAAAGTTTTTTTTGTGTGCAGAGTAAGGGCTGGCTCAGGGATTATCTATAATAGCTTCCCATTCCCATCCTTCAATCCTAAATAAACACAGAGACGGCGTCTACAACTCCCACTTTGAGAACACATCCCCGCACGCCGAGCATCGGGCAGGACACAGCGACCGAACGTTCCGCCGGTAAGGGCTTTACTTCTTCATTCTGTTTTTAATTTTATTTTGGCCACCTTTCTGTACACAGACTCTTTTGCTGGAAGGATTATATAGAACTTTCTATTTATTTTCTTTCTTTTTCTCACACTTTTTCGGCTTTCTTCAAGGCATTGAACCATAAGAGAGAGAGCTGGAGCTAAGCACCGAACCACTGACTAGTCTTTAGTGTCAGATTGAAGTGTATGTGTGTATAAGCTAAACTCTTATTTCATTTTGAGTAGCCTATCGTAGGATTAGAACCCCTGTCAAGTTTTTTTCTTATTGCTGTCTGTGTCCTTACTGGGGGACCGCTGTCACAGGGATAGAAAGAGATTGGAAAATAAAAAGGTTATAAAAAAAAAGGTCAAAAAAAAAAAAAAAGATTATAAAAATTTTAGGCTGGTCATACACTAGTAGATTTTGGAACAAATGTTCACACACATGAAAATTCTCAGTACATTTGATGACTTAAAGAGGAGTTCCACCCAAAAATGGAACTTCTGCTGATCGGATTCCTCCCCCCCTCCGGTGTCACATTTGGCACCCTTCAGGGGGGAGGGGGGAGCAGACACCTGTCTAATCCAGGTATTTGCTCCCACTTCCGGGCATAGATAACCGCAGGCTCCGCGGTGATCTACGCCATGTCCGTCCCCCCCCCCCCGCTGTCTTCTGGGAGACACACATGTCCCAGAAGACAGCAGGGACCAGTGAGGACACGCAGTGTGACTCAAGCATGCTCAGTAGGGAACCAGGCTGTGAAGCCGCAAGGCTTCACTTCCTGATACCCTTACCCAAGATGGCGGCGCCTCCATCCGTGAGCCGAGGGACGGGTCGGCTTCGGGTGAGGACATTGCAGGCGCCCTGGACTGGTAAGTGTCCATATTTAAAAAGTCAGCCGCTGTAGTATTTGTAGCTGCTAACTTTAGAAAAAAAAATTGGGGCGAAACTCCGCTTTAATAAGAGTTGTTTAAACGTAATTTTCGAATCTTAATTACTTTGAACATTTGATTTTTGGAATTAATGGACATTCCTGACCAAAACGCATACACAGAAAATCGAGAAAAGTTTTCCACCCCGCTCCTTCAAATTTTCATTTCACTACAGTTAAAAGTGAACGTTTTTTTTTGCTGTCTGTGAACCCTCTGGGGACCATTGTCACACAGATAGCAAGAGATCAGAAAGTTAAATTGTTGGCCATACGAAACAATGTTCAAACGAGCATTTGTACAGAAATTCTCAGTAAATTTGATAAGTTAAAATACTAAATTCATTTATTTTAAATGATATTAAATTAACCACTTCAGCCCCGGGAGATTTGGCTGCTGAATGACCAGGCCATTTTTTGCGATTTGGCACTGCATCGCTTTAACTGACAATTGCGCGGTCGTGCGGCGTTGCACCCAAACAAAATTGACGTCCTTTTATTCCCACAAATAGAGCTTTCTTTTGGTGGTATTTGATCACCTCAGCGGTTTTTATTTTTTGCGCTATAAACAGAAAAAGAGCCACACTTTTGAAAAAAACACAATATTTTGTACTTTTTGCTATAATAAATATCCCCATTTTTTTTTTTTAAATGAGCACATTTTTTCTCAGTTTAGGCCGATACGTATTCTTCTACATATTTTTGTTAAAAAAAATCACAATAAGTGTATATTGATTGGTTTGCGCAAAAGTTATAGCGTCTACAAAATAGGGGATAGATTCATAGCATTTTTATGATTATTATTTTTTTACTAGTAATGGCGGCGATCTGCGATTTTTTTCAGGACTGCGACTTTATGGCGGACACATCGGACACTTTTGACACATTTTTGGGACCATTGGCATTTATACAGCGATCGGTGCTATAAAAATGCACTGATTACTGTAAAAATGTTACTGGCAGGGAAGGGGTTAACACTAGGGGGCGATCAAGGGGTTAACTGTGTTCCCTGACTGTGTGTTTCTAACTGTAGGGGGAGGGGACTGACCTAGAGGAAGTGACAGATCGTGGTTCCTAGCTATTAGGAACTCACGATCTGTCACTCCTCACAGAACTGAACAGGGATCTGTGTGTTTACACACACACTCCCCTGTTCTGCCTCTCGTACCCGCGATCGCTCGTGGCCAGCGGTCATCGCGTCCATCGGCCACGAGCATCAGCACCCCTCAGTGCAGCCGGCACGTGTGCGCCTGCTATCCTGATCCCGCGAGCCGATGTATAGCTACAACGGCTCGCGGGATCATGCCGACCTGCTGCAGTATAATGACAGCGGCTGGCTGGAAAGCGGTTAAAGGGGTTGTAAAGCCTTCTGTATGCAGCAGCCTCCCTTAACACTTACCTGAGGTCTCCCTCTGTACAACGATGTCCACAAGTGTCTCACCTGTCCAGATTCTCCTTTCTGATTGGCTGGGACACATTAGAGGCGCCATTGGCTCCCACTGCTGTCAATCAATCAGGAGAGAGAGGGGGCGGGGCTTCTTGTCTGAATGGACACAAGGAGCTGTGACTCGGCTCGGGTGCCCCCATAGGGGGCACTGAACAGGAGGGGGGGGCCAAGATCACAGAAGAGGAGGATCCCGGCTGCTCTGTGCAAATCCACTGCGACAGAGCAGGTAAGTATAACATGTTTGTTATTTTTATAGGGAAAAAAACGAGACTTTACAATCACTTTAAATTAAAAGTAAATACGTTGACAATGCGTAGAGCGTTCATACGAGCATTTGTACAAACATTCTCGGTAAATTTGAGGACTCGATCTATAACATTCAACATTAACATAACATTGTACTTAAACATTTCAAATGCTTTTACCAATTGATTTGGAAATCAATGGCCTTTAACTACCAAAAGCAATATGCACTATATTACCAAATATATTGAAACGCCTGCCTTTACACGCACATGAACTTTAATGGCATCCCAGTCTTATTCCGTAGGGTTCAATATTGAGTTGGCCCACCCTTTGCAGCTATAACAGCTTCAACTCTTCTGGGAAGGCTGTCCATAAGGTTTAGGAGTGTGTCTATGGGAATGTTTGACCATTCTTCCAGAAGTGCATTTGTGAGGTCAGGCACTGATGTTGGATGTGAAGGCCTAGTTTGCAGTCTCCGCTCTAATTCATCCCAAAGGTGTTCTATTGGGTTGAGGTCAGGACTCTGTGCAGGCCAGTCAAGTTTCTCCACCCCAAACTCTCTCATCCATGCCTCTATGGATCCTGCTTTGTGCACTGGTGCGCAGTCATGTTGGAACAGGAAGGGGCCATCCCCAAACTGTTTCTACAAAGTTGGGAGCATGAAATTGTCCAAAATGTCTTGGTATGCTGACACCTTTGGAATGAATTAGAACAGAGACTGCGAGCCAGGCCTTCTCATCCAACATCAGTGCCTGACCTCACAAATGCACTTTTGGAAGAATAATCAAACATTCCCATAGACACACTTTCCCAGAAGAGTTGAAGCTGTTATAGCTACCAAGGGTGAGCCAACTCAATATTGAACCCTACGGACTAAGACTGGGATGCCATTAACCACTTACCAACCGGCCCATAGCCGAATGACGGCTGCAGGGCGGTTGGATAACTCTGGGAGGGCGTACTATGACGTCCTCCCAGAATTCCCCTCTCGCGCGCCCCCTGGGGCGCGCACCCGAACACATCCGTGACCGCCGGGTCCGGAGGACCCGGCGCATCACGGATCCCGGTAAATGGCCGCTGATCGCAGGCGGTTACCATGTGATCGCGCCGTCAAATGACGGCGCGATCACATGTAAACAGACCGGCGTCATCTGATGACGCCGCTTCCTCTCCTCCCCCTCTCCTCCCCGCCTGTGTACCGATCGGTACACAGTGACCGGAGAGGCGGATGGATGGATGTCTGCAGCGCTGTGGGCTGTATGTGTAGTGCCCATAGCGCTGCACAGAGACATCCAGGCATCCATCCATCCCTGCTCAGCCATCCCTAACGCTCTGCAATGCTGTGCAATACTCTGCAACACCCCCACAATACTCTGCAATACCCCCACAATACTCTGCAATGCTGTGCAATACTCTGCAACACCCCCACAATACTCTGCAATACCCCCACAATACTCTGCAATGCTGTGCAATACTCTGCAATACACCCCCACAATACTCTGCAATGCTGTGCAGTACTCTGCAATACCCCCACAATACTCTGCAATACCCCCACAATACTCTGCAATGCTGTGCAGTACTCTGCAATACCCCCACAATACTCTGCAATACCCCCACAATACTCTGCAATGCCCCCACAATACTCTGCAATGCCCCCACAATACTCTGCAATACCCCCACAATACTCTGCAATACCCCCACAATACTCTGCAATGCTGTGCAGTACTCTGCAATGCCCCCACAATACTCTGCAATACCCCCACAATACTCTGCAATGCCCCCACAATACTCTGCAATACCCCCACAATACTCTGCAATACCCCCACAATACTCTGCAATGCCCCCACAATACTCTGCAATACCCCCACAATACTCTGCAATGCCCCCGCCATACTCTGCAATGCCCCCACAATACTCTGCAATGCTGTGCAATACTCTGCAATTCCCCCGCCATACTCTGCAATGCCCCCGCCATACTCTGCCATGCCCCCGCCATACTCTGCCATGCCCCCGCCATACTCTGCCATGCCCCGCCATACCCCGCCATACTCCGCAATACCCCGCCATACTCCGCAATACCCCGCCATACTCTGCCATACTCTGCCATACCCTGCAATACCCTGCAATACCCCGCCATACTCCGCCATACCCCGCAATACCCCGCCATACTCCGCAATACCCCGCCATACTCCGCAATACCCCGCCATACTCCGCCATACTCCGCCATACCCGCCATACTCCGCCATACTCCGCCATACTCCGCAATACCCCGCCATACCCTGCCATGCTGAGCCATGCTCAGCTGTACTCGCCCTCTGTATGTGGCCAGGCTGTGGAAGTCTCACACATGTGGTATCGCCGTACTCAGGAGGAGCAGGAGAATCTATTTTGGGGTGTCATTTTTGGTATGTACATGTTATGTGGCAGAAATATTGTATAAATGGACAACTTTGTGTTTAAAAAAAAAATGCGTTTTAACCACTTCCCGCCCACCGGCCGTCATACAACGTCCTTGACTTTGTGCGGAGATATCTGAATGATGGGTGCAGCTACAGGCATCATTCAGATATCGGCTTTTTCAGCCGGCGATTCCCTACACCATGAGAATGATCATAGCAGCTGTTCCACTGCTCGATCGTTCTTACGGGAGGCGAGAGGGGATGTCCCCCCCTCCCGCGCTTCTAACGACTCACCGCTACGATCGAAGCCAGGATCGTTTTTTTTTTTTTTTTTATTTCAGGCTTCCCAGCCTAGAGGTGAGATGTGGGGTCTTATTGACCCCATATCTCACTGTAAAGAGGACCTGTCATGCCATATTCCTATTACAAGGATGTTTATATTCCTTGTAATAGGAATAAAAGTGGTCAAAATTTTATTTTTTTTGGAAAAAAGCATCAAACTAAAATAAATAAAGTAAAATGAACAATAAAAAAAAAAAAATTTTTTAAAGCGCCCCTGTCCCTGCGTGCTCGCATGCAGAAGCGAACGCATACGTAAGTCCCGCCCACATATGAAAACCGTGTTCAAACCACACATGTGAGGTATTGCTGCGATCGGTAGAGCGAGAGTAATAATTTTGGCTCTAGACCTCCTCTGTAACTCAAAACATGTAACCAGTAAAAATTTTTAAAGCGTCGCCTATGGGGATTTTTGAGTAGCAAAGTTTGGCGCCATTCCACAAGCGCGTGCAATTTTGAAAGGTGACATGTTGGGTATCTATTTACTCAGTATAACTTCATCTTTCACATTATGCAAAAACATTAGGCTAACTTTACTGTTTTGGTTTTTGTAAAGCACAAAACAGTTTTTTTCCCAAAAAAAAGCGTTAAAAAAATTGCTGCGCAAATACCGTGCGAGATAAAAAGTTGCAACGACCGCCATTGTATTCTCTAGGGTCTTTGCTAAAAAAACATATATAATGTTTTGGGGTTCTATGTAATTTTCTAGCTAATAAATGATGATTTTTACATGTAGGAGAGAAATGTCAGAATTGGCCTGGAAGCTACAGAACGCCTGAAGGTGCTCCCCTGCATGTTGGGCCTCTGTATGTGGCCACGCTGTGTAAATGTCTCACACATGTGGTATCGCCGTACTCGGGAGTAATAGCAGAATGTGTTTTGGGGTGTAATTTGTGGTATGCATATGTGGTGTGTGAGAAATAACCTGCTAATATGACAATTTTGTGGGGAAAAAAAAAGTAAAAAAAAAACCTTGATTTTGCAAAGAATTGTGGGAAAAATGACAACTTCAAAAATCTCACCATGCATCTTTCTAAATACCTTGGAATGTCTTCTTTCCAAAAAGGTATCATTTGGGGGGTATTTGTACTTTTCTGGCATGTTAGGGTCTCAAGAAATTAGATAGAAATGGGAATTCTTCAAAAAGACTGTTTGGGACCTCACTGCAAAGTATATTCCCATGGGCAATAAGTTTAAAAGGCTAAAAAGAAAACCTATGTGGCTCACGGTCAAAGTTAGAAAAGCTATAAACAATAAGAAAAGAGCTTTTAACCACTTCAGCCCCGGAAGGTTTTACCCCCTTCCTGACCAGAGCACTTTTTACAATTCGGCACTGCGTCGCTTTAACTGCTAATTGCGCGGTCATGCAATGCTGTACCCAAACGAAATTTGCGTCCTTTTCTTCCCACAAATAGAGCTTTCTTTTGATGGTATTTGATCACCTCTGCCGTTTTTATTTTTTGCGCTATACGCGGAAAAAGACCGAAAATTTTGAAAAAAAATGATATTTTCTACTTTTTGTTCTAAAAAAAATCCAATAAACTCAATTTTAGTCATACATTTAGGCCAAAATGTATTCGGCCACATGTCTTTGGTAAAAAAAATGTCAATAAGCGTATATTTATTGGTTTGCGCAAAAGTTATAGCGTCTACAAACTAGGGTACATTTTCTGGAATTTACACAGCCTTTAATTTATGACTGCCTATGTCGTTTCTTGAGGTGCTAAAATGGCAGGGCAGTACAAAACCCCCACAAATGACCCCATTTTGGAAAGTAGACACCCCAAGGAATTTGCTGAGAGGCATGTTGAGCCCATTGAATATTCATTTTTTTTGTCCCAAGTGATTGAATAATGACAAAAAAAAAAAAAAAAAATTACAAAAAGTTGTCACTAAATGATATATTGCTCACACAGGCCATGGGCATATGTGGAATTGCACCCCAAAATACATTTAGCTGCTTCTCCTGAGTACGGGGATACCACATGTGTGGGACTTTTTGGGAGCCTAGCCGCGTACGGGGCCCCGAAAACCAAGCACCGCCTTCAGGATTTCTAAGGGCGTACATTTTTGATTTTACTCCTCACTACCTATCACAGTTTTGAAGGCCATAAAATGCCCAGATGACATAAAACCCCCCCAAATGACCCCATTTTGGAAAGTAGACACCCCAAGCTATTTGCTTTGAGGCATGTTGAGTCCATGGAATGTTTTATATTTTGACACAAGTTGCGGGAAAGTGACAAATTTTTTTTTTTTTTTTTTTTTTTTGCACAAAGTTGTCACTAAATGATATATTGCTCACACAGGCCATGGGCATATGTGGAATTGCACCCCAAAATACATTTAGCTGCTTCTCCTGAGTACGGGGATACCACATGTGTGGGACTTTTTAGGAGCCTAGCCGCGTACGGGACCCCGAAAACCAAGCACCGCCTTCAGGATTTCTAAGGGCGTACATTTTTGATTTTACTCCTCACTGCCTATCACAGTTTCGGAGGCCATGGAATGCCCAGGTGGCACAAACCCCCCCCAAATGACCCCATTTTGGAAAGTAGACACCCCAAGCTATTTGCTGAGAGGCATGGTGAGTATTTTGCAGCTCTCATTTGTTTTTGAAAATAAAGAAAGACGAGAAAAAAAAATTTTTTTTTTCTTTTTTCAATTTTCAAAACTTTGTGACAAAAAGTGAGGTCTGCAAAATACTCACTATACCTCTCATCAAATAGCTTGGGGTGTCTACTTTCCAAAATGGGGTCATTTGGGGGGGTTTTGTGCCACCTGGGCATTCCATGGCCTCCGAAACTGTGATAGGCAGTGAAGAGTGAAATCAAAAATTTACGGCCTTAGAAAGCCTGAAGGCGGTGCTTGGTTTTCGGGGTCCCGTACGCGGCTAGGCTCCCAAAAAGTCCCACACATGTGGTATCCCCGTACTCAGGAGAAGCAACAGAATGTATTTTGGGGTGTAATTTCACATATTCCCATGGCATGTTTGAGCAATATATCATTTAGTGACAACTTTGCGCAAAAAAAAAATAAAAAAAATAAAAAATTGTCTCTTTTCCGCAACTTGTGTCACAATATAAATTATTCCATGGACTCAACATGACTCCCAGCAAATAGCTTGGGGTGTCTACTTTCCAAAATGGGGTCATTTGGGGGGGTTTTGAACTGTCCTGGCATTTTTTGCACAACATCTAGAAGCTTATGTCACACATCACCCACTCTTCTAACCACTTGAAGACAAAGCCCTTTCTGACACTTATTGTTTACATAAAAAAATAATTATTTTTTGCAAGAAAATTACTTTGAACCCCCAAACATTATATATTTTTTTTAAAGCAAATGCCCTACAGATTAAAATGGTGGGTGTTTCATTTTTTTTTTTCACACAGTATTTGCGCAGCGATTTTTCAAACGCATTTTTTGGGGAAAAAACACACTTTTTTACATTTTAATGCACTAAAACACACTATATTGCCCAAATGTTTGATGAGATAAAAAAGATGATCTTAGGCCGAGTACATGGATACCAAACATGACATGCTTTAAAATTGCGCACAAACGTGCAGTGGCGACAAACTAAATACATTTTTAAAAGCCTTTAAAAGCCTTTACAGGTTACCACTTTAGATTTAAAGAGGAGGTCTACTGCTAAACTTACTGCCCTCGATCTGACCTTCGCGGCGATACCTCACATGCATGGTGCAATTGCTGTTTACATTTGACGCCAGACCAACGCTTGCGTTCACCTTAGCGCGAGAGCAGGGGGGACAGGGGTGCTTTTTTTTTTTTTTTTTTTTTTTTTTTTTTTCTTTATTATTATTATTTTTTTATCTTATTTTTAAACTGTTCCTTTCATTTTTTTTTTTTTTTAAATCATTTTTATTGTTATCTCAGGGAATGTAAATATCCCCTATGATAGCAATAGGTAGTGACAGGTACTCTTTTTTGCAAAAATTGGGGTCTATTAGACCCTAGATTTCTCCTCTGCCCTCAAAGCATCTGATCACACCAAGATCGGTGTGATAAAATGCTTTCCCAATTTCCCAATGGCGCTGTTTACATCCGGCGAAATCTAAGTCATAAAATGCTCGTAGCTTCCGGTTTCTTAGGTTATAGAGATGTTTGGAGCCACTCTGGTCTCTGATCAGCTCTATGGTCAGCTGGCTGAATCACCGGCTGCATTTTCAGGTTCCCTGTTGAGACAGGAGAGCCAGAGAAAAACACGGAAGATGTTGGGGGGGGGGGGGGCATTCCCTCCCACGGCTTGTAAAAGCAGTCTAGAGGCTAATTAGCCACTAGGATTGCTTTTACATGAAAGCCGACCGCTGGCTGAAAAGAATGATACCAAGATGATACCTAAACCTGCAGGCATCATTCTGGTATAACCACTCAAAGTCGTGAATGGCATACCTGAAGACAAAAAAATGGTTAACAATAAAGCACAGTAAACGGTAAGGTATAAAAAATTGCATACCTGAAAAGCAAACATGATAAAACATAATAACAATAAAACATTGCAGAATAGAATACAGTAAAAAAGAGCAGAACAATAGAGAGAGAATAGAGAGAGAGAGAACAATAAAACGACAACTATTTTTATTTTATATTTTTGTTTGTGTTTTTTTTTTTTTTTTTTTTTTTTACACTTTTTTTTGTAACTAACTTTTATAACTGTAACCGGTTCCAGGTTCGGGTCTCTCAAAATGCGATGGCATCTCGGGAGACCCTGTGAAAGTGTGCCTAGTCTGTGCAATGCTGTACCCTACGCTAATACTCAACTAGTGCATGGTAGCGTTCAAAACATTCACCAATGCAAAGACCAGGATTGTCAGGACAGGAGGGACAATAATAGCGGGTGTCACGCCTATATCCGCGCTTGCTGCAGACATGACATCTTTTTTGGGGGGGTTCGTTGGGTAGGGGTACTCGGGAGGACATAAAAATGCCTCTCATGCAGCCGACTGCATTTGGTTGGGGATGTGAATGGGGGAAGTACGGGCGCTGCAGAAGCGGTGGGTTCCCAATTAGGATTGGCGAATGCAGCAGGAAGGGCACTATGGGCACGACGGGCCTGTGTTTGTCTTTTTGGTGGCAGCGGGACACTACTTGTGCTTGCCACCTCACCAGCTTGAACTGCACTTATGGGACTCGCCACGTCACCAAGTGTTACTGCAGTGCTGGTTTGACTACGACCGGGGTGTACTAGGCCGCTGGCGCTTGCCAGTTCACCAAAACGCTACAAAAAAAACTGTTAGCGATCACAGGGATCCGGCCTGACTCTGCGAACGCTGCAGTTATGCGTTTAGTGTTTTGTAAGTGACAGTGATCAATCGATACTGCACTTGGGTGGGCTGGGCCGGGCCGGGCGGAGGGGCAAAATGCAGGTGCTAGCAGGTATCTGGGCTGATCCCGCTAACACTGCTTTTTTGGGAACCCTAAACTGCTGGGGACACTAGTATAGATCTAATCGGATCAGATATTGATCCGATCAGATACTATACCACTAAGGGAGGCGTATGCTGCGTGCGTGGGTGTTAGCGGTACTGGCGCTAACCTGACGCTGCCTGGGGCTGGTGCTTGCCAGTTCACCAAAACGCTACAAAAAAAACTGTTAGCGATCGCAGGGATCAGGCCTGACTCTGCGAACGCTGCAGTTATGCGTTTAGTGTTTTGTAAGTGACAGTGATCGATCGATACTGCACTTGGGTGGGCTGGGCTGGGCCGGGCGGAGGGGCAAAACGCAGGTGCTAGCAGGTATCTGGGCTGATCCCGCTAACACTGCGTTTTTGGGAACCCTAAACTGCTGGGGACGCTAGTATAGATCTGATCGGATCAGATATTGATGCGATCAGATACTATACCACTAAGGGAGGTGTATGCTGCGTGCGTGGGTGTTAGCGGTACTGGCGCTAACCTGACGCTGCCTGGGGCTGGTGCTTGCCAGTTCACCAAAACGCTACCAAAAAAACTGTTAGCGATCGCAGGGATCAGGCCTGACTCTGCGAACGCTGCAGTTATGCGTTTAGTGTTTTGTAAGTGACAGTGATCGATCGATACTGCACTTGGTTGGGCTGGGCGGAGGCACAAAACGCAGGTGCTAGCAGGTATCTGGGCTGATCCCGCTAACACTGCGTTTTCGGGAACCCTAAACTGCTGGGGACGCTAGTATAGATCTGATCGGATCAGATATTGATCCGATCAGATACTATACCACTAAGGGAGGCATATGCTGCGTGCGTGGGTGTTCGCGGTACTGGCGCTAATCTGACGCTGCCTGGGGCGACGCATATCACCGCCGGGCGATCAGGGGGCTAAACCTTTATTCGGTAATAAACGGCGGGTGCCCTGACACTATAAAAAATAAACGAACTAACCAGCGTCACCCGTAACAGTTATACGGTGATCAGTGGTGAAAGGGTTAACTAGGGGGCAATCAAGGGGTTAAAACATTTATTAGATAGTATAGGGGGGTCCCTGACGCTATAAAAATTGCATACCTGAAAAGCAAACATGATAAAACATAATAACAATAAAACATTGCAGAATAGAATACAGTAAAAAAGAGCAGAACAATAGAGAGAGAATAGAGAGAGAGAGAACAATAAAACGACAACTATTTTTATTTTATATTTTTGTTTGTGTTTTTTTTTTTTTACACTTTTTTTTGTAACTAACTTTTATAACTGTAACCGGTTCCAGGTTCGGGTCTCTCAAAATGCGATGGCATCTCGGGAGACCCTGTGAAAGTGTGCCTAGTCTGTGCAATGCTGTACCCTACGCTAATACTCAACTAGTGCATGGTAGCGTTCAAAACATTCACCAATGCAAAGACCAGGATTGTCAGGACAGGAGGGACAATAATAGCGGGTGTCACGCCTATATCCGCGCTTGCTGCAGACATGACATCTTTTTTGGGGGGGTTCGTTGGGTAGGGGTACTCGGGAGGACATAAAAATGCCTCTCATGCAGCCGACTGCATTTGGTTGGGGATGTGAATGGGGGAAGTACGGGCGCTGCAGAAGCGGTGGGTTCCCAATTAGGATTGGCGAATGCAGCAGGAAGGGCACTATGGGCACGACGGGCCTGTGTTTGTCTTTTTGGTGGCAGCGGGACACTACTTGTGCTTGCCACCTCACCAGCTTGAACTGCACTTATGGGACTCGCCACGTCACCAAGTGTTACTGCAGTGCTGGTTTGACTACGACCGGGGTGTACTAGGCCGCTGGCGCTTGCCAGTTCACCAAAACGCTACAAAAAAAACTGTTAGCGATCACAGGGATCCGGCCTGACTCTGCGAACGCTGCAGTTATGCGTTTAGTGTTTTGTAAGTGACAGTGATCAATCGATACTGCACTTGGGTGGGCTGGGCCGGGCCGGGCGGAGGGGCAAAATGCAGGTGCTAGCAGGTATCTGGGCTGATCCCGCTAACACTGCTTTTTTGGGAACCCTAAACTGCTGGGGACACTAGTATAGATCTAATCGGATCAGATATTGATCCGATCAGATACTATACCACTAAGGGAGGCGTATGCTGCGTGCGTGGGTGTTAGCGGTACTGGCGCTAACCTGACGCTGCCTGGGGCTGGTGCTTGCCAGTTCACCAAAACGCTACAAAAAAAACTGTTAGCGATCGCAGGGATCAGGCCTGACTCTGCGAACGCTGCAGTTATGCGTTTAGTGTTTTGTAAGTGACAGTGATCGATCGATACTGCACTTGGGTGGGCTGGGCTGGGCCGGGCGGAGGGGCAAAACGCAGGTGCTAGCAGGTATCTGGGCTGATCCCGCTAACACTGCGTTTTTGGGAACCCTAAACTGCTGGGGACGCTAGTATAGATCTGATCGGATCAGATATTGATGCGATCAGATACTATACCACTAAGGGAGGTGTATGCTGCGTGCGTGGGTGTTAGCGGTACTGGCGCTAACCTGACGCTGCCTGGGGCTGGTGCTTGCCAGTTCACCAAAACGCTACCAAAAAAACTGTTAGCGATCGCAGGGATCAGGCCTGACTCTGCGAACGCTGCAGTTATGCGTTTAGTGTTTTGTAAGTGACAGTGATCGATCGATACTGCACTTGGTTGGGCTGGGCGGAGGCACAAAACGCAGGTGCTAGCAGGTATCTGGGCTGATCCCGCTAACACTGCGTTTTCGGGAACCCTAAACTGCTGGGGACGCTAGTATAGATCTGATCGGATCAGATATTGATCCGATCAGATACTATACCACTAAGGGAGGCATATGCTGCGTGCGTGGGTGTTCGCGGTACTGGCGCTAATCTGACGCTGCCTGGGGCGACGCATATCACCGCCGGGCGATCAGGGGGCTAAACCTTTATTCGGTAATAAACGGCGGGTGCCCTGACACTATAAAAAATAAACGAACTAACCAGCGTCACCCGTAACAGTTATACGGTGATCAGTGGTGAAAGGGTTAACTAGGGGGCAATCAAGGGGTTAAAACATTTATTAGATAGTATAGGGGGGTCCCTGACGCTATAAAACGCTGACGGCGAACCTAAATATTTACGTTCCTAACTACCGTCACCAGCGACACTAATACAGCGATCAGAAAAATGATCGCTTAGCGACACTGGTGAGGGGGGGTGATCAAGGGGTTAAAACTTTATTAGGGGGGGTTAGGGGGGTATCCTAGACCTAAAGGGGGGTAATACTCACTGCCCTAACACTAACTGTCACAAACTGACACTATGCAGTAATCAGAAAAAAAAAAAAAAAAAAAATCCTGCTAATGTCAGTTTGTGACAGGGGGGGGGGGGGTGATTGGGGGGGGATCGGGGGGCGATCGGGGGGGGGATCGGGGTGTAAGGTATGCCTGGCATGTTCTACTGTGTGTGTGTTTTGTGCACTCACTTGTCTTCTCTCCTCGGCGCTGGAACGGAAACTGCCAGACCGAGGAGAGATGACATCACATCCTCTGCCTGTGTGAAACGACACACAGGCAGAGGAGGATTCCCATTGGCTGGGAGCGATCGCGAGGGGGGGGCCACGATCGGATGGTCTCCCCCTCGCCTCCCGACGCTCCCAGTCAAATGCCGACCGCCGATGGCACCGGGGGGGGGTCCGATCGGACCCCCCGCCCGCGGGAGGCAGATCACGTACGGGTACGTGATTTTGCCTGCCCGTGCCATTCTGCCGCAGTATATATGCGGTAGGCGGTCGGCAAGTGGTTAAAAAATATAAAAATGAAGGAACACTAGTGTCATTTAAATGCTACAAAGAATTTAACAGAATATGTAAAAAGGAAATCAAGGGTGCAAAAATTCAAAATGAACGAGAGATCGCAAAAAATAGTAGGACAAACCCCAAAAAATTCTTCAAATATATTAATAGTAAAAAGGTCAGGTCTGAGCATGTAGGCCCTTTACAAAATAATCTAGAGTGGGTGACTGGGGACAAGGAGAAGGCTAATTTATTAAATACTTTCTTCAGCTCTGTGTATACAAAAGAGCATGGGGAAGTTCATGTCCATAATGGGGGTGGTATTGACACAGCCCCCAATGATCCACAATGGCTCAAAATTGATATGGTCCAGAAATATTTAGACAGAATAAAGGTGGATAAAGCACCTGGACCTGATGGCATCCACCCACGGATCCTAAAAGAATTGAGCTCTGTAATTTCAAAGCCATTGTATCTAATTTTTAGGGACTCATTAATGACAGAAATGGTACCGCTGGATTGGCGCAGGGCGAACGTGGTGCCTATATTTAAAAAGGGATCAAAGTCTTTACCAAGTAACTATAGACCTGTTAGTTTAACTTCTATAGTCGGGAAGATACTGGAGCGTTTAATAAAAGACCACATAGACGAGTTCTTGCTGGAAAAAAACATTTTAAGCAACAGACAGCATGGATTCATGAAAGACAGAAGTTGTCAGACAAACCTGATTTCTTTTTATGAAGAGGTAAGTAAAACCTTGGACAGAGGGGTGGCTGTGGACGTGGTTTATTTGGATTTTGCAAAAGCGTTTGATACAGTTCCGCACACACGGCTCATGTGTAAGTTAAAGTCTACAGGCTTGGAAATATCAGTTTGTAAATGGATAGAAAACTGGCTAAAAGACAGAATTCAGAGAGTAGTGGTTAATGATTCTTACTCTGAATGGTCTAAGGTTATCAGTGGTGTACCCCAAGGTTCAGTGCTGGGACCCTTACTCTTTAATATCTTTATAAATGATATTGGGTCTGGGATCAAAAGTAACATTTCTGTCTTTGCAGATGACACCAAGCTATGCAGTGGAATAACGTCCTTACAGGATGTCTCCAATTTACAAGCCGACCTCAATGCACTGTCTAATTGGGCGACTATGTGGCAGATGAGGTTTAATGTTGAGAAATGTAAAGTTATGCACTTGGGGGCTAAGAATATGCATGCATCATACATGCTAGGGGGAGTACAACTGGGGGAATCTGTAGTGGAGAAGGATCTGGGGGTTTTGGTAGATCATAAGCTCAATAATAGCATGCAATGCCAAGCTGCGGTTTCCAAAGCGAGCAAAGTTCTTTCTTGTATTAAGAGAGGTATGGACTCCAGAGAGAGAGATATCATTTTGCCCCTGTTCAAATCATTAGTAAGACCTCATCTGGAATATGCAGTTCAGTTTTGGACACCAGTTCTCAAAAAGGATATCGGGGAACTGGAGAAAGTGCAGAGAAGGGCAACCAAACTGATAAGAGGCATGGGGGAGCTCAGCTATGAGGAAAGATTAGAGGAACTGAATTTGTTCACTCTTGAGAAGAGGAGAATAAGGGGGGATATGATCAACATGTTTAAATATATAAGGGGTCCATATAGTGAACTTGGTGTTGAGTTATTCACTTTACGGTCAACACAGAGGACAAGGGGGCACTCTTTACGACTGGAGGAAAAGAGATTTCATCTCCAAATACGGAAAGGTTTCTTCACAGTAAGAGCTGTGAAAATGTGGAATAGACTCCCTCCAGAGGTGGTTCTGGCCAGCTCAGTAGATTGCTTTAAGAAAGGCCTGGATACTTTCCTAAATGTACATAATATAACTGGGTACTGACATTTATAGGTAAAGTTGATCCAGGGAAAATCCGATTGCCTCTCTGGGATCAGGAAGGAATTTTTTCCCCTGCTGTAGCAAATTGGAGCATGCTCTGCTGGGGTTTTTTGCCTTCCTCTGGATCAACTGTGGGTATAGTATTGGGTATATTGGACTGTACGTTTTTTTTTTTTTTTTTTTTTTATGGTTGGACTGGATGGACTTGTGTCTTTTTTCAACCTGACTAACTATGTAACTATGTAACTATAGGCCGTCAGTACTTCAGGTATGATCAATTTTCAGATATTCGCACCATAGCTTTTGGACTCTATAACTTTCACAAAGACCAAATAATATCCACCGATTTGGGTTAATTTTACCAAAGATATGTAGCGGTATAAATTTTGGCCAAAATATATGAAGAAAAATTACAAATTTGCAAAATATTATAACAGAAATGAAGAAAAATGCATTTTTTTACAGATTTTTCGGTCTTTTTTCTTTTACGGCGCAAAAAATAAAGAACCCAGCGGTGATTAAATACCACCAAAAGAAAGCTCCATTTGTGTGAAAAAAAGGACAAAAATTTCATATAGATACAGTGTTGCATGGCTGAGTAATTGTCATTCAAAATGTGAGAGCACCAAAAGCTGAAAATTGGTCTGGTTATTAAGGGGGTTTAAGTGCCCAGTTGTCAAGTGGTTAAAGTTCATGTATGTGTAAAGGCGGGTGTCCCAATACTTTTGGTAATATAGTGAATGTACACTGTAATTCTTTCATTCAAGAAAAGTTTTCCATCCTGCTCCTTCAAATTTTCTCTGCAATGTGGTAGAAAATGAGCGTCAATTTGGCCCCACTGACAATTGAAATATCCAAAAAATGTTATTAAAAGAAAATATTTAGAATAAATTTCTACTAGCGTATGACCAGCTTAACACTTATCACCAGAACAAGAGGGTGAGGGGGCAATTTCCATTGGGGGCACCTGTTCCTGACCACTTTTTACATTTAAAAATACTTCCTTTCTTACCTTTCTTTTGTGTCTCTAAGAAACAAAGGAGGAAGAGGTTGGGATTTTAGATGAGGTCATGACTATGAGGCCTCATGCACACGGACGTTTTCACAGCCGCTTTTTTGAGCGTTTTTTGCAGCTTAAAAAGGCCTGTCTATGTTAGTCTATGGCTTCATGCCCCCTTAGACATTTTTGAGCTGCAAATGGCATAGGTGTTTTTAAGCTGTAAAAAAAATCCAGGACCAGTGGGTTCTGAGAGAGGTTTTTCAGCTGTAAAAACGCTCTAACGCTGATAAACGCTCAAAAACGCTCAAAAACGTCATTCACCAACGTTTTTTAACGTTTTTGATCCATTGAAAAAAACAAAAAAAAATTTGAAAAAAAAGCAAACGCTTAAAAACGCTAAAAAACGTTAACGCAGAAAAACGCTAAAAAATGCTAATAAACACTAATGCAAAAACGTTGAAAAAAGCTGAAAAAAGTTGAAAAAAATCACTGCAAAGATACTGGCGTTTTCATAGCGTTATTTTACCATCCTGTGTGCATGAGGCCTTAAATTCATATGCCTCCGTCCCTGGTATTAATTAAAAGAAGGAGTGTGACTTTATATGAAGCACATAACTAAAATTAACAAGCCAATGATTATATAATAATAATGTTTGTTTATTACATCTGAGCACACATGCACATAAAATAGTAAAGAAATATATATATATATAAACCAGTCACAATAAACATCATCCAAATAGTACAAATAATGTACACAATAATAACATGATACACGTAGTATTGGACCTGCAGTGTGTATACCCAGAGCAAAAAAACGTGGTAATATATAAACACGATGGTAATGGTGGGAATAATTCATTATGATAAAAAAGTAATAAAATTCAAATATTGCACATGGTTACTGTGATGTAGCATCGTATGGAAGCTCTACGCATTCGTGGACATAATGCCACTCGTCAGGAGCGGATGCAGATTGGATGTATCGATAAAAGAGTAGAAATGCCAAAAATAGTATGATGGTAGATAAAAAGGGGGAATAAAACAGGGAAAAATAAAAGGGGGGAACAACAATGGTCCCAAACGCTCTTATCTAACTGTAGTATATAATAAAAAAATGTGTGGATGATATCAATAACTGGAGGAATTGTAGGAAACGTATACCCCAGGAGCTGAGGCGGTAATAACTGCAGCAAAACAGCGGCAACAACATCGATGATGCAAACTAGGCAGAGAGGGTTCCACTGCTCAGGTAGGCTCAAATCAGTGGGAAAGAAAAACGAGCAACATCCTTCAAAGGGAGAGTCCCAGGTGCTGGCTGATGCAAAGTAAGGCAGGGAAGAACTATGAGCTATGAGTAAGCACTCGTTGTGAGCGCGAAACGCGTCAGCTGATCCCTGTACACTTCTGCCGTAGTGTTTTGTATATCTCCATGATCCAGCTTTTTTATCAATGAAGGCACTTATCATCAGACCGGTGTGCGGCTTCCAGATCTCTCCGTTCTTCCTCACCAACATCAATGAGTTGATTCTATTACTAGGGTGATGCTCTATATGTTGATCAGACACAGACATATATAAGATAATGGGGGTGGTGGCCTACTGCATCCTATAAGATACCTTTGCAAGGTGGAATGCAGCGGTACTAAACTGTGGGATAACCTGCTTAAAGGGGACATCACCACTGAAATGTTACTATTACTCCTCTTACCCCTGCAAGGGTGAGGCGCTCTGGTGAGTGCAAGCACAAGTAAGTGATGCGGAGGAAGTGGGGAGCACTGGAAGTCACTTCTGTTTCAATTTTGTGCATGGATCACCGTTCAAAGATAGTTATTCAATAGTGTACAGTTGTACACACTTACAGATTACATATTTTTGTTGAGACTCATCACTTTGATAATAGTATCTGTCACTATCATTTATTGTTTGTTTTTGTTTAGAAGCATGAAATGTGTTTTGGTTTTTAAACTTGTTTATTCTGGTTTACACGTCACATCATTTTTAGCAATTGAGTCACGTAATATTAAGCACGTAACACTTAATTATTTGTGTTGTGCTATATGATCACTGTATATAATTAGATTTATATTTTTCATGTACATATATATTTTTATATATACCTATATATATTTGTCATCCTTTTTTCTTTTTTATGTATATTTATTTAAAGCACTATTCACTTTAAACTGAGAGTTGGTAATATTCAAGTAGTGCAGTGGAAGCACATATAATCAACTAGTGAACAGCGCCATTTTCCCTGAAGTAGAATTTTTATTGTTTCAGGACCTCACTTAGGTGGTGTTCCATATTAGGGAGGCTGAAGTTCTTTACTCCTAAGCGCGGATTTTTGTTGTGTTTTTTAGATATCCATATTGTAACTTACATTTCATCGTGACAATCATCAAAAGGTGAAAAAAGTCATGAAGAAGCACTCCTGTGAAATGCATTTAACTTTTTCTTTGGACTCTAACACCTTGTAGAGAGAGATATGATATATACTAGGGACACCTTGCCCTATGGTACTTTCATTCTGCATGTTTTTTAACTATTCATTAAAGCATTTGTAATTTTCACTCTGTTGTGGTTTCCCTGGTAAGAGTAAAGTCCGCCTTCTTTCCCTTCCCCATTTCTCATTTCAATGTAGTAATTTTGCATGTGGTACTAATATTGGCAGCCTCTTCTTTGTAAGTAAGAATGATTCAGTTAAGTGGGAGTTAACAATAACTTTGCTCCATTGTGAATGTCCAATAGGGCATTGGGTGAAAGAGTTGAGCCTGAACTCCAGTAAAGGCTACACTGAGACAAGCACCACTGACCTGAAGACCTTCAGCCCTCACAAGGTTTGAATACCCACCAACCAATTCCTCTCTTGATGATGTTTGCAACAGCGTTATTGTAGGTTTGCCAGTGGTTAAAGTTACTTTAGTGGGCTAGACCCACAAGTGGATTTTTTGGGCTAGTCTACTGCCTACCTGGCACTCGTGGTAAGGATGGGCATATTAGGTCACTGTGCAGGTGTGCTCACAGTATTATTGTGACTGGCACTGGTTGTTGTTATGTTGGAAAGTCAGTAAAGCTGTGGCCTTTTCCCTTCCAACTACCAGGCTCCAGGTCATTCTTGGCCAAGATTACATAATATGTATGGTTATGGCTTTAGGCCTATGCCTCTCATCAGTCACAGGGCAAGATGATCTGCAGGGAGACCACATTGGCTTAGCTTCTTCAGTTTAGTTCCTCTTTAAACTGATCATCCAGCTATTCATTTTTATCAAAGTAAATATCTCTTCACTGGGCTTGTGCAGTAATCAGGAGAAACAGTCCAGGTTCTCGCTATTTGTCCTAAGCACAGGCAGCTCTTACATACACCGCATAGATCTATCTATTTGTGATCAGCGTTATACATCCCAGAGTGGCAAAGAGTTAATTTTCTTTACTGTATTCAGGTTCATTTAGGAAAAGATAGCTGTTCTAAGTTCCTTCACCCCACCATATAAACACTTGTGACCCCTCTGGTCTTGCACCAGATTGTGGCTCCTTTCCCAGGCCTGCATCCTGTCACCTTATCTGTCTGCTGTCACTCTTCCTCCATCTTCCCTTTGCTCATTATAATAGCTTATTACTATTATTAGAATTATTATTATTTAATGTAATCCTGTTGCATGAGAGCTTCAAAGGCCAGGGAACTGTATTTACCTGATATTTAGGTTACAAACAGCATCCTGAATAGCAACTTGTCAATGGCAATAGGCCACAACTTACAAAGAATAAGACCTTTGACTTGTGGGACTAGTAATTGATACAGAGAGACTTCTCCTGGTTTCAGCAGATAAACGGAATGGTAGTACCACCACACTAGCATCCCTTTTTATACCTGTAAAATTAAAAGTCCCAGGTTTGTCTTGAATGCCCCCTGTGTGTGTGTGTGTGTGTGTATATATATATATATATATATATATATATATATATATATATATTATAGATTATTGACAATAGCGGTAAAATATTCCTAACATTGTCAATGACTTTTGAAATGACATCACCATTTTTTTATTGATTGCATTTACATATACTTTAAGCCATTCATTGCATGTTTATTTTGTATGTGTACTCTTATCAAAGTGTTCTGGGGAATATACAAGGGGTTTGCAAGCTTTTCCTGTTGCCTGTAGTAAAAGATATATCCAGTAATGCATAGCGATATGTAACCTATTGAACTGTGACCACTAGAGCTTCCTGTGACTTCTCTGATAGCAAAAGAGCTGAAGGAGTTTAAAGTGTTTGTTAACCCAAAAGTATAAATCACTGCCAGCCCCTCTATTATAGACAGGCATAGCACACTGTATAAGTCCTTTATAAAAACAAGGCATGTAAATACCTTTTAAGAGCGATCTTCAGGCCGGTCATGTGACTTGTGGCCGCTGTACAGCTCCAATACATGGCTACTGCAGGAGGGGCTAAGATCTCCCTCTGACATCAGCTGGGGAGGTCACATGGCCTCCCAGCCCCTCCTGCAGTAGCCCTGGAGACTGGCTGCGAGCCACGTGACTGCCCTGAAGAGAGGTATGTACATGCCTCGTTTTTATAAAGACTTATACAGTGTGCTATGCCCAGGACCGGAAGAAATAGGGAGTCTGGGTGTAATTAGAAGCCTTGGTGAGAAGTATATTCCTAAATTGATAGACTGCTGCCCTCACATATGCTGACTCCACAGGGGGTGGAATGAGCGGAAAAAGTGAAAAAAGAAAAGTGTGTGAGTGTGGCGCTGTCCCAAAGTTGTAAAAGAAATGTCTGCATATATACAATTATAGGGTTGTCCCGATACCGATACTAGCATCGGTATCGGCACCGATACCGAGCACTTGCCCAAGTACTTGTACTCGGGCAAATGCTTCCGATGCTTCCCCGGATACCTGGAAGACAGCTGTGATCGGCGCATGGGGGAGTTACAAGCTTCTCCCCCAGCGGCTTTCAGCGGCTTTAGTGACATACAGCGGTGATCGCTCACCGCTGACTGTCACTGCATCCTTCTCCATGCCCCTTCGTTCCTCTGTCCCCCTCCGTTCCCCTCTCCTTCTCTGTGCCTCTCCGCTGTCCCCCTCCATTCCTCTCTCCTTTTCTGTCCCCCTCCGCTGTCCCCCTCCGTTCCTCTCTCCTTTGCTGTCCCCCTCCGCTGTCCCCCTCCGTTCCTCTCTCCTTTGCTGTCCCCCTCCGCTGTCCCCCTCCGTTCCTCTCTCCTTTTCTGTCCCCCTCGTCTGTCCCCCTCCGTTCTGCTGTGCCTCTCCGCTGTCCCGTCTGTTCCCCTCTCCTTCTCTGTCCACCTCTGTTCTCCCCCTCCGTTCCGCCGTCCTCCTCCTCCTTCCTTTGTGAATGGACAGAGTCAGCTGACTCTGTCTATTCACATAACTGAAACATTGTAACCTCCTGTGATTACGATGTGTCAGTTTATGAATGGAGAGGAGACGCTGTCTTCTCTCCATTCATTCTCAGTGCAGCTGAGGCTGCAGAGAAGAGGACTGGGGAATCTCTATGCTCTGTCTCTTTCTCTGTCTCAAGGGGGAGATATCAGGGGTCTGTTAAGACCCCTAATATCTCACCAAAGCCCCCCAACAGGGCTGATTAAAAAAAAAACAAAAAAAAAACACATATTGCAATAAAGAATAAAAAAAATATTATTGTAAAAAATAAAAATTGTAAATAAAAAAAAAACACACACACACACTGTCACGTGACATTAAAAAAAGAGTATCGGTAATCGGTATCGGCGAGTACTTGAAAAAAAGTATCGGTACTTGTACTTGGTCCTAAAAAAGTGGTATCGGGACAACCCTATACAATTATATCCAAAGTGTCATGTGTGTATTCCTTTAAGTGAAATAAGTATGGCAGTTATTACCACTCCTGTGGGTTAAAGTGACTGGTGATTTAAAAATAAGAAGCATAATTGAGTGCAATAAATCGCATCCAAGGTGTCTAGTGCTATATTCCCTCAAAAGGAAAAACAGTATTAACCACTGCCAAGAGCATGAAGTGGTCTGTGTCTAAACACTAGAAAACACGTGACATGCAAAAAATTCTAAAGTGTCTGGTGCTAAATAAATAAATATTAAAATATTGCTCTACAAACGTTGCATATAACAAAGTGACAAGTGCCCTATAGAGGTCACTCTGAGAAATACAAAACACACGTGTCATGCAAATGGTTCTATGATAATAAACAGTTCATATGGGTATGTGCCCGGTGCACTATAAGTGAAAAAAGGCGTCCGTTGTAGGATTCCTCAAAGCACACAACAGGTGTTAATCCAGTGCTGGTGTCTCACGTTGTGATTGTGCAGAGACTCACCAGCTGTATATCCCCTGCAGGGGTAACGAGTAGTCACAGTATGTGCCACTGTGCAGCAGTGCTTGGCAAGACCAGGACCAGGATGATATCATAAGGACATAAGAAGAAAGGATTTCATAGTGTGAAACCGTTTAAAAACACTATTTATTAGGTCAGATAAAAAGGGTACTCACATTGTAGTGGAAAAAATGAGCGGTGTACAATGCTTACAAAGATGTTCCTAAGCGTCAGCTTTGCAGGGAGATGTCAGCAAGGCGTTCAGTCAAAGGCCACGCCCGTGGCTGACATTACATTGGGGGTCAGTGTAGAACCCCCCACTACAGTATATACTGTACTTGCCAAAGATTTCCATCTTTTCTCTACATGATTCAGAATTTGCCACAGTGTACTGCCCACTAACTAATCCCATCCCCCCCTGTAGCAACCAATCAGTGAGCAGTATTGATGCACAGTAATCTCTAGCACCCAATCAACAAGCAGAAGTCATGTGCTGTAAACTCTAGCAAATAAACAGTGAGCCATAATGTGTGCTGTAACCTCTAGCAGCCAGTCAGTGAGCAGTAATGATACA
Organism: Lithobates clamitans; assembly: GCA_037952925.1. NCBI lineage: Eukaryota > Metazoa > Chordata > Amphibia > Anura > Ranidae > Lithobates > Lithobates clamitans. The sequence goes on from JBBGZY010001301.1 coordinate 2,311,259, forward strand.
CTGTAACCTTTGGCAACCGATCACAATCGCTGCCTGACCTGATTCAGTAAACTGATTTTGAGTCTAGCTGCTATTTATTGTATGTCTCAGAGCAGGTGGAGAGCGAAATTGCATGGGGGGGGGGCAAGAAAATGTTTGCCAAGGCTCTAATCAATAATAAAGATGGCCCTGGCTATGCCTGCCTATTATAGAGAAACACAGAAACACAGAACACGGAGCTGACAGGCAGAGAGGGAGGGGGAGAGAGAACGCAGAAGAGGGCTGCGGATGACGGAGGGACGTGGACTGACCACAATGGTCAGGGCTCAGCAGCCATGATTATACAGTACATGACATCTTAATACACTGTATATACTGTATAATTTATGTTAAAATAAAAAAGCTGTAGTCATTGAGATATTATTTATTTTTCAATCAAATACTTTTTATTAACTTTTTTCATAATACAACAAAAGTTCAAAAACACACAAAACAATTCCCACAAATAACCCCTCTCAAATACACCCCCCCCCCCCCCAAAAAAAAAAATATTTTTATCTTTATTCTTATATATCATTTTTTATTATAATTATAATATAGATGCTTTCATATATACAGTGGGTATAGAAAATAATTGTCCCCTTTAAAATAATGACATTTTGTTGCTTTGCAGCCTGAAATGAAGACACAGTTTTTTGTTTTATCCAGCTGTGTTTACTCTATAACATCCAAGTGAAAGACATAACACCAACATGTCAGGAAAAAAATTAAAAAACAGAATTACTGATTAGGAAAAAGGATCGCCCCCTTGTGTCAGTATTTTGTTGAACCAACGTTTGCTTTAATTCCAGCCTTTAGTTTGTTGGGATCTGTCTCTACTAACTTTGTACATCTAGACTTTGCAATATTTGCACACTCTTCTTTGCAGAACTGCTCAGTTAAATTTGATGGTGACCGTTTGTGGATTGCAGTCTTCAAGTCATTCCACAGATTTTCAATGGGGTTTAGGTCTGGGCTCTGACTAGGCCATGTAAGGACATTCACCTTTTTCTCCTTCAACCACTGTGTGGTCATTTTTGCTGTGTGCTTCGGGTCATTGTCATGTTATAAGGTAAACCCTCTTCCCATTGATAACTTTCTGGCAGAGGGCAGCAATTTGATGAAATTTTGCCCCATCCATTTTCCTTCTATCCTGACAAGTGCTCCAGTCCCTGCTGCAGAGAAACACCCCCATAACAGGATATTACCACCTCCATGCATTGTGTTATTTGGATGGTGTGCTGTATTGAATTTCCGCCAGACATCATTTGGTGTTGAGGCCAAATAATTCAATTTTAGTCTCATCTGACAATAACACCTTTTTCCATGTGGCTTCAGAATCTTCAAGGTGCATTTGGCAAAGCTCAGTCGTGACTGCATGTGGCCTTTTTCTAACGAGTAACATTTGTGGAGAATTTGTGATATGGTTGTCACATGCACACAATGACCACTCTTTGTCATAAATTCCTGTGACTGCTTCAGAGTTGCTGTAGGCCTCTTGCTAGCCTCTCTGACCAGTTTCCTTCTTGCTCTTTCATTCAGTTTGGAGTGACGTCCTGATACAGGGAGGGTCTGTGTTATACTGAATACCTCCCACTTCTTAATAATAGACTTCACCGTGCCTCTAGGCATTGATAAAGCCTTTGATGTTTTTTTGTATCCACCTCCTTACTTGCGCCTGTCCACAACTTAGATCCCAGTGACAGTGCCTTGCCAACCATAGTTGATTGTTTGCTTCAGTTGCACTACCAGGGACTGAAATGCTCCAGGAAAGCTCTTTTCATGCTGAGCTAATCAAAATGACCACAGCTGATCACAGTTGAAAGTCAAATGGCTTTGTGTTTCATTGAGACGGTGATTAGCTACATCCAATTGAGTTTACAAGTCATTTTTAGGAGGGGGTGATCCTTTTTCTAACTCAATAATTCTGTTTTTTCATTTTTGTATTCTGACATGTTGGTGTTATACCTTTCACTTGTACATTATGAGTTACACTGAGTAAATACAGCCGGATAAAACAAAAACTGTGTTTCAGACTGCAAAGCAACAAAATGGGATTATTTTAAAGGGGGGGGCGATTCTTTTCTATACCCACTGTAAGTGTATATGATGAATATCCCAATGACTACAGCTTCGTTTATTAAAAATTTAAAGCTGCCATGTTTGCATTGATTGCAAATTCTGTACAGGCAATTTTTTATTGATTTTGATTCTCTTTATTTTCAGTAGCCTCTTTAAATGAAACCCATATAGAGAAATATGGGGGCTGCCATTGCTGACCTCTTTTGGAAAATACTAGTTCCCTGGCTGTTTCTGGTCTCAATATTTTTTGAGTCACTGACCCAGAATAAACATGTGGAAAATTGGGTCAAATTGAAGGTTGGTCTTCTGATCTGCACACTTAATAAGGAACTCAGAAAGCACTGTAACCAATGGATGAGCAAGACAACTAATTTCCTTTAATGAATGATAATGAGTCAAAATAAATAACATAAAACTAAATAATAATAATAAAACAAATAATATTAAAATTACAATTAAAAAAATGATTGAGTAAATAAATAAAATAAAAACAAGAAAACCTACTAAGGATAATTTTGTCTAGGAGATTTACTCTAACAAATTGAAGCCAAACTCCAGCTAACACTTTTTTAGTAAGTTACAGCTTTTTTCTTTTGGGATTAAGGTTTTACATAAATAAATAAATAAAGGCTGGCCATTGTAAACACACTTGTTAGTGATAAATGGTTTGTCCCATCCCTCAAGCAGGGCAGGTCTGTTCAAAAATAACAGATTTACTGACAAAATCACCAGGTGAAATTAAAGTGTGGGTACAGTAAACAGAGGCAGATCTGTGCTGTGGTCAGTGCCTGGCAAGGACAAAGTGTGCGAGAACTAGAGAGAAAGATGGAGTTACAGAGAGAGCTGCTGTGCCTTGAGGAGACCTGTTACTGTGTGTTACCACCTCAGAGAGGACCTGATCACGAGGATCTGACTGCGAGGGGCCGGTCGTGCGAAATGAGACTTCTGGGACAACTAATCGCTAAGCAGACTAGACCCGATCTGTAGCATACCAGGAGTGGAGCTATTGACCTTAACCCATTGTTGCCCACAGTTAATACTTACTAAGATTGCCCCAAATCAACAGCCTATCAACCATCCCTTGTGTACAGTCTTAAAGGGACAGCTACATGTGCACCACCGACAGAAGGGCCCCTATGGAAGCTGGCCAACATTGACAATTAGGCACCAGTACTTTAAAGTCATCTCTAGGGCAACCTCTTTGCCAGTAACATATACACCCACCCACTATTGGGGCTGTATGTATAGAATGCACTTAGGAACATTGCTTAAGTATATATTGCTTAGAAATACAGTGAGGTTTCTTCTATGAAATTCATGCTTTCACAGTTGATGCTATTTTTATTGATACTATGTGGACTAGTGTCATGTGGCTGAGCCTTATTGCAGCACAAAGTTAATGGCTGTAGGTGAGGCTAACCTGCCTGTCAGTTTATCTAACATATTCTTTTTATTTGTTTTATGCATTGCATTTGCTTACCCTTTACTTATACAAGTTGCTTGTGGTCTGTTTTTCTGTGTACCTTCAAAGAGCGGTAGAATATTAATGTTTAGGCTACACAGGTATGAGTGACCTATAACCGGTTGTGGTGATGGGGACCGAAAGGGCTAAAGAGTCATGGCAGAGAACAGAGGACCCATCATTGTAAGCGGCTCCTGCAGGGGTTGTGCCACCCGAGGTCTGACAGTTGCCCCAACGTCGACTGTCTGATCTCATTCCAACATTCAATGATGTTGTCCTCTCTCCTTAATGTGCTTATAGCTGATAAGCAAAAATTATCAAAATACAAGACCCATACAGTATGTATTCTTACTTGAATCTTGGTGTGCTTAGTGTATTTCCTCCATATCTGTGCAGTAATCCATTGTGATACTTCCTGTAATATCAACTGGTCACAGCTGTTTTCTCTCCTTCTGCAGGGTGACTGGTCTTGTCTCAGCCTCCTCCTGTAGTTTTCTGCGGGCAGCCTGCAGTGGGTGGAGCTACTGAGCCCCTCCCCCAGCTCTGCTCTCTGCAAAGAATATGTACAGCACAGTGAACATGTTACCACTACGTTTACATGGTAATAACTAGCTTTGCAAAGGCAGTTGGCGGATAAAACTTGGATTTTGTTTCTTTTTGGCTATTGAGGAATAAATGTAAATGAAAGTTTTTGTGCCTGGAGCTCAGCTTTAACATTGTTAAAGCGGTATTTCGCTCTCTCAATCATCATAGTCTATTGTTAATCCTTATGCTGCTAGCACTAGTAAATAGATAGGAAAGTATATCATATTTGTGTGTTTTTTTTTACATTTCTTCAGTTACTTCCTGGTTTCCATGCCTAGGCAAATGATGTCATACATCCCAGCAGTCATCAGGAGGGGAGAGAGGGTTCTCAGCTCATCCCAGGATTCCAGGAAGTAAATGATACATGAATCATCTGCCCTTACTCGAGATGACCACTGCCAGAAATGCCAGGGGGGGGGGGGTTAAAAATTTCTCAGCAAAAAAAAGCATGGAGACATGGACGGATGGATGGGGGAGGTTGATTTGGATATTCAAAATTAGTTAAATAGCATTTTTGGTTTTGGTGCTCCGATGCAGTGCAGTTCCACTATAAATAACAGCACCCCATTATAGAGGATATAAATATAAATCTTAATAAGTAGGCTTCCATATAAGTCATAATCAAATATTAAATACTGAAAGTCGTTCATAAGCCCAATCTTGACTGGTTTTAGGAATGTCACCACTATTCTAGGGAGACAACATCCAGACAGACATTTGAATGGATTTTGTCTGCAGTTGCGTCTTGGTAACCACACACCAGACCTGCCAAGGCCTGAACTTACTTCGAGGTTTTGGCTTCATTTTAGCTTGTCAGCAGAAAATCTTACTTCTACTTCCTTTCTTTCCACTTTACTTGTTTTGGAGTATTTGGAATTGACAAGTGTGCTGCTGTAGCAGTAAATCAGTACGGCCAGGCTCATTTAAAATTCCTTTTGTGAAAGACATACTGTGATCAAAGATGCAACATAACATAGAGCAGCCACTGCTATAGGAAAACATTTTCCTGCTGAGTGGCTGAATTTCTGTTACTTGTACACGGTATTGACGTGTAACTTGATTGGCAGAAACAGAAAGATATTTTTGGTACAGTGAACCTTTCCTAACAGAAACATTGAAGCTGGACTTCTCCTGAAAACGCTAGTTGCTTGGCTATTATGCTGATCCTCTGGCTTCAGTATACTTTGAATCACTGCCTCAAATCATGTATGCAAGTAAAGCCCCTTTCACATTGGTGAAGTCCGCCAGGGGATCCGCCCGCTCAGCAGGGGATCTCTTCGCTGATCCTCGCTAAGCAGGAGGATGACAGGTCCGTGTCTGCTCCACATCAGCAGAGGGGACACAGACACAGCCCGCTGTCCTCTATGGGCTGTCGAATGGAAACGGACCACCTGTCTGTTTCAATTCGGCTGTCATCCGATCCGGCAGATGGAAAACAATACCCCATCAGTCTGTTTTTAGCAGACAGGATCGGATCAGATGTCGGCAGATGTCATCGGAAACTCCTCTTGACTGGCTGTAACAGCGGTAAAGCGCCTCTAAATCTAGTGGCGCTTTACAGCTAACGTCCCAGTGTGAAAGGGCTCTACAGGTTTGTTCTGAGTCAGTGCCTCAAAGTATTAAAGCTGACCTCCCTGCAGATATAAAAAAAAATGCAGTTTTTAATTCATTCAAAAATAATGAAATACATTTTCAGTTGCAGCTAGTGTAAGTACCCACATTTTACTTCCAAAGCAGAAATTCATTCAACAAAGCAGTATTATCCTTTATTTGGCTACATCACATACACAGGATCAATGCTGACATGTATCAGCCATTACAGCCTTACTCATAGCTGTCGGTGGGTAAATCATAGGGAGTTGGAAGTGGATACCTGGCGGTAGCTTCGGAGTGATGGGGTGCACCTTAATGCTGAAGGCATTGATCTGTGGTCCCTGGGGTTGCAGGAAGAATTCCAGAGGGCGTTGAGGGTGTGGAAGGGTACGCAAGGGTAAGGCTTTACCCCTTACGTGCTGTGGCAGTGGTGGGTCTTTGGAGGAGGAGAAAAAGTCTGGAAGATAAAAATGGTCAGGACCCATCTGTGGTATGGGGTTCTCGGGTACATTCCGGTTAACAAGGGGTTTAACTAGGAATAGATAAAATGTAGGTCACTGCTGGTGGGGAGTATCGTCTCAGAGTCTGTGTTTTGCGACTAGAGGCCTGAGTTGAAGAAAAGTTTGTCGCAGTGACCAAGTTGTGTGTTGTTGCCCTCAAAGACCACCAAGATTTAGTCTAAGAATTTTGGCTGATGGTTATGTTTGAGTATGTTATTTATTTGAAGATATGTATTTTGTTAAATTAAAGGCTCCTATGGCCATTTTACCTTTGTCACGTCTTTTATAGGGTAATTGAGGGGTTGGAGGTTATGGTCTAGCAGGTTTGGGCAATACTGGAGGTTATCTGTCCCTCACATGTCAAGATTGATTGCAGCGCAGCCATTGGCTCCTGCTGCTGTCAATCAAATCCAATGACACGGGCCCGAGTCCTGCTGTCTGTGTCAATGGACGCAGCAGCAGGACACGGGAGCGTGCCCGCGTGAGTGCCCTGTGGGAGAGCGGCTTTCCCACAGGGCACTCGAGAAGAGGAGGAGCCAGGAGCACTGCTGAGGGACCCCAGAAGAGGAGGATCTGGGCCACCCTGTGCAAAACCAACTGCACAGAGGAGGTAAGTATGACATTTTTTTTTTAAACAAACCTTTACATATCCTTTAACTGAACAAGCTTACATTAGAAGCTGATTGGCTACTATGCACATCTGCACCAGAGTTTGCACTCTCCAGTTTTAGTACGTCATCCCCTATGTATTTTATTTGTGTACTTAGCTGTTTTCATGCTTTAGATTCTGTTCATCTTTCACACCTTTGCAGGTGCGACAGAGCGGTCACATGTTTTTTGGGTGTTTCCACATGTCATGATTAGGGCACCTTAATTTCAATGGGTTGTTCTTCGTGCAAAAAATTTACAGAAGAAGCACATGACCCTTTTTAAAAACACCACCCCAAAATGCATGGTAATTAGACACGCACGTTAGCAAGAAGAGTGGACCAAAATCCCTCCTGAGATATGTACAAACCTTATAACGAACTACAAGATACATCTTACCTCTGTACTTGCCAACAAGTGTTTCTCACCAAGTACTAAGTCGCGTTTTGCTTGGGAATCAAATACTTATTTTACTCACTGAACTGCAACTCATTTATAACTTTTGTATCATGTGTTTTTTCTGGATTGTTGGTTGATATTCTGTCTCTATCATTTAATATACACCTATAATAAAAATTATAGCCCCTTAATTTCTTTGTAAGTGGGCAAACTTACAAAATTTGCATACATAATAACAATTATTTTCCCACCATATACCATGAAAGTAAGGATGTAACTAAAAATATATTATTATATATATATTTATTATATAAATTATATAAATATAGTGGGTTGTGAGGCATAGTGGGTGCAAAGGTGGTAAAAGTCATTGGGTGCCAGACACTTTTGGATGCAAAAGAGGTTTTATTTCTTTTAACAGTCCTTTTATATTTTGCAAGGGAAAGAGGGTTGGGGTCAGGACACCCTTAAGTAGTTGCAATTTCAATAGGCAGACTCAGAGGCTTCAATGGGAGGACAGCCGTACAAGGAAAGGCCCCAGCAAGGTGCCACTTCTGCACGTGCAGGTTTGCTGTCCCCTATGGCCACAGTACTTAACAGTTCCTAATTAAAACTTAACAGTTCTCTCAGCTTTACTACAACTTTTACTTGTAGTTTTTCAGCCCCTTGATCTCCGGGTGTCCCACTGGACCCTCTGATTCACTAACTCTGAATCCCGTGAGCTCCTCAAGGCTTTTGCGGTGGTATCTCCCTCAAGCGTCACCTACGCTTCCCTGCTGGGTCCCTAGCTTGGCACTTCGAGTACCGTCAAGCTTCACCCCTACTGACCGGCTCGGTCCCTAGCTTGGCACACAAGGCTGCTCTGCAAGCGTCACCTCCGCTGGTTGGGTCCCTGACTTGATTCTCCACCGCGCCCGTTCGGTGAGAATACAGCTCCGGTCCTTGCTTTAGTTACTCACTGTGGTCCCTGGAAAAGATGATTAGTACCTTAGAGACGAGAGCTTCCCTTCTAAGTTCTACCTCCGACCACGACAGGTTCTCCGGCCGGCAGAACCGTCACTTTTGGTTGGACTGCAAGCCGCAGTCCCAACCCTGCGCCACCCTCTTACTTCTGTATAGGCCCTCACACAGCCTGGCAGCCAGATGCCCCCAGGATAGGCCCAATCTCCGGCCTAGCAGCCCGGGGCAAACGACACATGTCCACCCAGACGGCAGTCCGGGTGGCACAGAATAGAGATCACCTGACTTCTCCCGAATATATAGGTTCTCCCAGCAGGCCAAGGGATTCAAGAAAACCCCTGCCCATTGGCTGAGATACTCCATATACACATAACCTGACCTTGGGTTGCCCTCTTCATATCTAGCACCACCAAGTTCCCAGCCACCTAGTGGTAATAGAGAAAAGTGCAACAAGACCAAACAAATCAATAGATCTCTATCAATTGACCAAGATGACTACTCTTAGCAAGTAAATTTGTGAGGAGCTCCCTGACTAAACCCTAGGGTGCTACACTACTATATCACACCCATCTCTGGAATTACATAACTTCCTTTCCCATCATAGACTGCAGTAATAACCATAACTAAGGTTAATTTAATCCACTGTGTGGTTTGCCAATTTTTTCTATTTTCAAATGAAGTATTTTCCATTGGAAACATGAGAACATTTGCAGCATATTTTTGTTCGCTTTTTTTTTCTTTTTCTATATGAAGGATGGAGGAACTATCAGACACTCACAAGTCTCTAATGGCACTTTTTGAGAATGATTGTAAGTTAGAAGGAAGATACACACTTGGGTCACCCTAGGATTGCAAGAGGTGGGGGAGAAAAAGAAGCTGTGGAAGAAGGCAACTTCAAGGGGGAAACAGGGATCGGGCAAGGCTATCAAACCTACCTTTTGCTCTTTCTTACCAAGAGAAGTCTCTTGTGGTAGTTTTGTTCATATACATGGGTGAGGTCTCTCTAGCATTTCATGTTAATGTTATTGAGACACAAGGGTAGCAGGGAGTAGACAGTCGTCAAAGCGGGTTACTTGGGGGGGGCAAAAACAACTATTGAACTTGGTTCTCATACCTGCCCATTCAATCATTCTTGCCAATATCACAAAGAAACCCAGGAGGATAGAGGTAAAATGTAGGGCCCTGGATTGTTTGCTCCAATTTATTTGGAACTGGAGTCTGGAGAAGGAGTAGGAAGCTATCCAAAGATTAAGACGACCCATCTCTCAGGTAGGCTAGTGTGCAAGGAGGAAAGTGGCAGACATGAGGAGTAAAGTGCAGAAGCTGTATTGATTGAAGTCCCCTTTAGTTAAAGCCAATTCATTTTTAGGGGTGCAAAAGGTCCCCCTTCTTTAGAACTTTGCAAATGCAGAAGAAAAGAAGATCTATATTGGACCAATAAGTATAGAGTTATCCCGCAGAATAGCTTATATAAAAAAATAACATCTGTTAAAGAAGCTGGTTTACGCAGCCTCCTAGGATTGTCTACTGATGTCATGGTTGCCCTATCCTGCTGAAAAAATTTGGATTAGAACATGTTAATCTTAAAGTGGTTGTAAACCTCAGACATGAAAAATGAACAAAGCATATCCCTGTATAGTGTGTACACCAATTAATTAAGAGCACTAAGTTTAAGTCACTTCTGACAAGTTTTCTTGACACCAAGAGAAAAATGGTGACAGGGGAGAGATCTCCAGTGGGTTGACAGCCTCAGCTCTGTTCCTGTGAGGTGTGTCTCTTCTGTCCAATCAGCTCTCAGAGCTCTCATCACTGAGCCCTGAAGAGTGTGACTTCAGCTCTCTGCCTCCTGCTTTCTGAAGCTTATAAAGTCAGACAAGCTTATATATTCAGCAATTTAAACGAATGTAGAGAAGCGAGGACCGTGGATAAACAGGTACAACTTATGTAGGAGGATATATTTCATCTGTGTATCACCTGAGGATAGTCACTTCATTAGGTATACAGTATGTGAGGGTTTAAAACCACTTAAAAATTAGAAGGGTAAGATTAAGCTTTAAAAATATAAGCTTTAGTTCCTGCTGAGGCGTTTAGCCATGGTGCTTTGCATTAGACCTTATGTAGTACAATGCTGGAGCTGGTGAGGAACAGAAATATTGCTTTAAGACTTGAGGAGCAGTTGGAACCAGGCCACCAACGAAAATGACCATTCCACCTTTTGCTTTCTGCTCAAACAAATTCCTACCCAATCACTCACCTTTTCACTCTGCCCAGATGCATCTGCTTTATGTTTAGCTGCTTTACTTTATACTCTGTTTTTCTTTCTTTCCAGCTGTTGTCACGTTCTTCCCAAGTTCATGATACTTTTCAAGCAACTGTTTTTATTCTGCCCTGCTGTTGTCACGTTCTGCCCAGCCAGCTGTATTCCTATGGCAGTTTTTCCTCTACTCATCTGCTTTCCACCTAGTCACCTATTTTAATGTTAAGGTCTTTTTGGACTCTGTCCTGATGGTCTATTACAGTGATGGCGAACCTTGGCACCCCATATATTTTGGAACCACATTTCCCATGATGCTCATGCACTCTGCAGTGTAGTTGAGCATCATGGGAAATGTAGTTCCAAAACATTTGAGGTGCCAAGGTTTGCCATCACTGGTCTATTACATTCTAGACATGTGCACACTGAAATACGTTTCGGAATTTCGTTTTCGTCTGAAAAATAAATTTATTTAGTTACTCCCGAAATTCGTTTTTATTTATTTCGTTTTTCGTTAAAAATTTCATTCGTCCGAAAATCCAAATTAAGGCCGAATCTGTCATTGAAGGCTTATGGTGTCTGTCGACATATAGTATAGTTTACCTGCTCCTTCGAATCTTCTTAGAACTTTCAACAGACACCATAAGCCAAACTACGTGTGTACTTAGTTCTAGCTATTTTATTGCTCCTCCTCTTTGGTTACAATCAGCCAATAATATTCATCATCATCATCATTATTTTTATATATCTTTTCTCCCCTACGTCGAATCTTTTCTCCCCTACGTCAAATCTTTTCTCTCTATGTCGAATCTTTTTCTCTCTATGTAGAATAATCTTAGACTAATAGAGTTAAGGTTAGGCACATTCAACCACAGGTTTGATGGACACAGATTGTTATTGTCATCATCATGTCGAATCTCCTATCTATATCGAACTGTTGTAGCAACAAAAACGAAAATAAAGCATTTGTTTATGTCGGATCTTTTGTCGGACGAAAACGAATGCACATGTCTATTATATCTATTAGTTTATTTTGCACTGTTATTTTAGTGTAAATTTGGACCCTCAGCTTACCTTGCATTCACCATTTATCCTCCCCGATTGCACACTAATCCCCAACCACCAATAAGTCCCTGCCCTCCTTACTTCCCACCAGTAAGCCAATCTGGATAAAGGTTTCAGTAAAATCATGTTGGAGCCCACTGCTGTGAACACTTTCAGCTTTATTATTTCTAACCTAGAACAAGCAATGAGAATCCATCTTGTCAGGGCCATCTTTAATATTGATTGGACAGTGGGCAAAGATTTTCTTGGGCCCCCCTTCATGCAATTTCACTCTACCTGCTCTGAGACATACAATAAATAGCAGCTAGACTCAAAATCAGTTTATTGCAGATCAGGCAGTAAAACAATTGCGAGTGGTTGCCAGAGGTAACAGCATATCGTTACCACTCACTGATTAGTTGCTAGAAGTTACAGCATATCAATAGCACCCATTGATTGGCTGCTAGAGGATACTGCACATCATTATGGCTCAATAAGTGGTTGCAAGAGGATGCAGCATATCATTACTGCTTACTGATTAGTTGCTAGATGTTACTGCACATGAATAGCACCCATTGATTGGTTGCTAGAGGATACTGCACATCATTACTGCTCACTAATTGGTTGCTATTGATTACTGTTCATCATTACCACTTACTCATTGGTTGCTATAGCTAAACATAGCAATTTCTCTATGGAGGGGCGCCTGGACTGAACGTAGCAGTCTCCCTATGGAGGGGCTCCTGAACTGGAGGTTGCAATCTCTCTATGGAGGGGTCCCAGGACTGAAGGTTGTAATATACATATGAAGAGGCCCCAGGACTGGAGGTAGCAGTCTCCCTATATAGGGTCCCCAGGACTGGAGGTAGCAGTCTCCCTTTATAGGGTCCCCAGGACTGGAGGTAGTAGTCTCCCTAAGAAGGGGCCCCTGGACTGGAGGTGGCAATCTCCCTATGGAGGCTCACCTAAGACAGACTGTTACTTCCAGTCCAGGAGTCCCTCCTTGGGAGACTACTACCTCCAATCCAAGGGCCCCTCCATAGAGGGACAGGGACTACTACCTCCAGTCCAGGGGCCTGGAAAGGGACAATAAGACCGTAGTGCAGGAATACTGTGCTCCCCTCCCAGCAGTGTAGGGGTTAAGGTGTCTGCCCAGTGTGTGCCCTGTATGTGGGTCTCACCTGAGCTAAGTTGAGCCTGTGTGGCTCTCCCCTCCTCCTATCCTCCTATCCCTCTGTGTCATCATGTCCGAGGTTCTTCGCCCTATACTCTGTGCCTCAATTCAAACAGTGCGCACGACCGCGTCATTTATTCACAGATCCCTGTGAATCAATAAACTACAAGTACCAACAGATTTTGCAGCTGTGGGCTTGTAGTTCTCAATTAACTATCACGGCGCTAGTGAGCGCCGTGGTAGTTCATTGATTCCTCCTGTCAGTGGGAAACTGCTTGCCCCTACAGGCAGACAGCTTACACTCAGTCTGCAAGAGGCCTGCATGACATCAGCGATCTGCTGATCTGTTGAAGCTTTTTTTTTTACCTGCAAAAAAATGTGCATTTATTATTTTTTGTTAAAAGGTGAACTTTTCCTTTAACAAAGACAGTTGCCCACGGGACTTTAACAAGGCACAGCTTATACAGATATAAAATGTACAAAAGATTTTATTACAAAAAGCAAATAATACAAACATTTAAAACCATTTTTTCCTACATAGTTACCAAATATAAATGTACATGTATATCCATAATTGAATAAGCCACATGTTGAATTAAACTTCCAATGAAGTAAGTAGTCTGTACTAATACTCTATGCGTTTCGCGAGATATGGACGCGCTTCCTCATGAGAGGTACAGATGAATATTAATTAGTTTAATTGGTTCTATAAAACTTCGCACATATACAACCGTTGAACAAGATGTAAACTGTTGAACAAGATATAAAGGTTAGCAGATCTTCTATGTATGGATCAATACAAAAAATATGGCAAGTGTACAGTGCTTTGGCAAACAAAACATCGTTCAGTTAGGGTTTACATCTACTTTAACCATTTATACAGGTAACTTGGAAATTAACATGAGGGTTGATGATTTTAAGAACATAGAAAATATTCAGAAAACCACACACCATACCAAGCCGTGTATCATGGGTATAGTAGCAGCCTCAGCTCTGGTTGTGGTGGTGGCAGCATTCCTAATAAACAGTAAAATCTGACTTGTTCTATTTTGTCTCTACAGGAGAAAAACAACAATCATTAAGATGAATTTCTACGTCATTCTCTGGTTAGCTTTTCTTCCAGACCTTTGCTACCTTCAGCTGGCATTTGAATACTCAGAAAACAATGGTGCAAGTCGACCCAAATGCACATACACATTTGTGGTACCACAGCAAAAAATTACTGGGGCTGTCTGTATCAGCACTGCCAAGTTCCCTGAAGCTTTTGGAGTAAACAGAAGTGAAGTGGAGGAACTAAAACAGGAGCTGAGCCGTCAGCAGACTGACATAGAAATGCTTAAAAAAATGGTAGATGTTGACCATGAGGTAGCCACTGAAATGGATCATCTAAGAAAAGAGAATAGGAACATGGGATCCCGTCTCAGTCACTTCCGTACCCAGTTCTTCCATGAAGTCCACCAAAGGAACAATAAATCAACTGACGTCATCCAGGAGGAGAGCAGAGGCATAAATGCCACTGCTGAAGTTCTCAAGTTGGCCTCCAAGTATAAAGACCTCCAGGAAATGTATAATGTCCTAGCTTCTTTAGTTAACAACCAGAGTATTACCATAGCACGTTTAGAGGAGCAATGTATTCAAACCAGTTCTCGGCACCAGGCTGATAAGGTAAGGTTGATCACATAGCTTAAGCTCAAAAAAAGAACATAAATAAATACTTTTATTAATCCATATCAATAAATTGTGCTCCAAACCACTTTATCGGGGGGTTAATACCTTTCTGACTCCTAAATTGAAAATCAAAATCCAATAAAATAATCTACTGTGCCATTATAGAAAAGTACTGTAAGTACTGTAGTCTCTTCTTTCAAAAAAATCATTTACCCCTGGGTCCTAGAAGTACTTACGGAACTAAGGCTAATCCATCTTTTTTTCTGAGCTCTTACAGTAAAGAACCCTTTCTGCAGGAAACTAAATCTTTGCTCTTGCAATTGCAAAGAGTTCTATCATTTACTTATTTACAAGAGAACAGTTTTCCACCAACTTTGTTTTGTATTTGCTATTTGCATACGATTTGTGGCTGACCTAAGGTGCAGGTGTGACTTTTGGGTAGGTTTTGATCAGTAGCTTGTTTGTCTCTGCTCAAAACAAAATTTTAGAGGAACATACTGTATAACAGTCAACATAATGTAAAGCAGCTCAGTCACTAAACAATGTAGTCAAAAAGAGTTTAATGGAAAGATAATAAAAACTCTCCTTGCTGCCTGCGCTTGTGGGTGGGGCCTACTTACCCTGCACGTGTATGGGGATACCTCTCATGTACGTGCTGATCAATGGCCAAGACCAGATGGGGTCGCGTTAATGTGCAAGTCAACATTATGGTGGTACCCTTACACTGTGTGCAGTAGTATAACATACAGAGATTCTCTGTGAAGTGTCTTGTCCCATGTCACTACACACCTTGTTCATTGAATGTTGCATTTAGGAGGGACAATGCTGAGCCCCTATGTCCTCTCCACCAGTCCAGTGTACCTCTGCCACCTCACTCCCAGTGACAGAATGGGGTCCTTCCATGCACCATGCGCGAACCTCGTGCGTGCACTTAATTAACTCCTTCTACTCTCCCATACCATGCGGCTATGTATAAGGGACCTCCGTACAGCGGGTTCGGTCC
This sequence comes from Lithobates clamitans, assembly GCA_037952925.1. Taxonomy (NCBI): domain Eukaryota; kingdom Metazoa; phylum Chordata; class Amphibia; order Anura; family Ranidae; genus Lithobates; species Lithobates clamitans. The sequence goes on from JBBGZY010001301.1 coordinate 2,326,649, forward strand.
CGAAGTTTTCAGGGAACCGACAGCTAGGGAAGGAGCCAGGACACCGACCCCCTCATTACCGAAGGACCTGTCACCTACGCCAGGTACTAAGCTTTGTTGACCGGCTGTTATGTATTCCCACCAGTTCATGGTTGCCCATGGCAATTGCTCTTCTGTGCCGACTTTCCTAACCCTTTGTAATGAATAGCCTTGCTTTCATACCCTGTGTGTGCTTTACAGGCCTTGTTCTTTCAGTATGCCTTTTACCACCATGCACCCCTTTCAATAACTTCAGACCAGGCTCAGGAACAGCTCAAGAACTTTACAAAACACTAATAGGAACATTAGGATTGTATCCTAAGTGCATTGCAGGATACCAGAAAATCGACACTCCTGGAAGTGTTGGATTTTAAATAGACTATGGGCAGTGGTTTCCCTTCTTTACAGCAGTGTTTAGCAACACAGGTAGGAGGAAAGGTGAGTTTTTATTTTTAACTTTCCAGGGGACCCTTTCTGGCATTTTTTTATATTTTAGCCATACAGTTACATAAAATCTGGACTTACTAACCTGAAACAAGCATGCAGAAATCAAGGTCAGTGTCGGAAATGATTTGCATACTTGTTTCAGGCAAGTGAAGTAAATGGATCAGCAATGGAGCTTCAAGGCAAATAGCATTTTCAGAAGGAAGGGTTAGTAATAGCAGGTCTCATATTTCCTAAGTGAAGATATCCCTTAAAGCGTTTGTTAACCTAAAATAATTTTTTTTTAATATCCTGTTCCCTTAAAGCAGTGGTTCTCAACTCCAGTCCTCGGGACCCACCAACAGGCCAGATTTTAAGAATTACCTTGGGGAGTTGCAGACTAGAATACTGCAATCACTGAGCAGCAAGTGATATCACCTGTGATGTATTTCAGCTATGTTGCAAACCTGGCCTGTTGGTGGGTCCTGAGGACTGGAGTTGAGAACCACTGCCTTAAAGCATGTTATACAGCACAGTGCTTGTGCCGTGTTATTTGACTCCCTGTATCACCTGAAATACCTGGTTGATCCTGCCTGGCTATACCTTCTCCCCTGTAAACTGACAATGGTTTATTATGGCTGCTGAGCCCTGACACCGTGGTCAGTTTACGTGCCTCCGTCATTCGCAGCCCTGCTCTCTCCTCTTCCTCTCCTCCATCCTCTCCCCCCTCCCCTCCCTGCCTGTCAGCTCCGCCCACTCCACGATCCTCCCTTCCTGCTGCTATCATATCTATACTGTGATCATGCCATCCCCTCTGTTATATAATGCTATGTGTCCCTGCGCTTGTTTTATATAAAAAAAGATGTTGATTATACCATATATTAAAACAGCTCCCAGCGCTCATGTGACTCCTGGATCTCTCTCCACCCCTCTTCTCCGGCTGACGTCAGCGGCAGGGCTTGGCCCTGCCTGCTATAGCTGTCAGCCAGGCAGAGGAGAGAGCTGAGGAGTCACATGAGCACTAGGAGCAGCTCTGATATACGGTATAATATTCATTTTTTTTTATATGGCACAGGGACACATAGCATTGTATAACAGAGGGGGTGGCATAATCATAGTATAGTAGGTTAACAACCACTTTAGGTTATTTTGCAGCCTGATGAGTCTGGACTTCAGCAAAATATGTGCTATATATGTTTGCAGGCTACACCATCTGATGCTGACCCTATTGATGTAAAGAAGAAACAGAACCGTCAAATCCATGAAGAGGAAAGGGATCACATAGCTGTCAGCAAAGAAGGTCCTCAGACACAATCAAATCCAGACCCCAGTACAACACCCAGTGCCCCTGTTGTCACGGAACCTGAGGCCACCAAATCAACAGGTACTTCAAATGGAATTACAAAGACAGCAGTTTTAAAAAAATGTGTATCAAGAATTCATTTCATCACAAGATATAGCAAAATGGGTAGATTGAGGGGCTAAGAGAGTAGATGAGTGACTGGATGGTAAGTAATTGTGAAAATGGCACAATGTAGTCTTATTTGGAAATGAAAAATTGAAGAATCAGCCCATTTAAGTAAAAGGGAAATTTCACTTTTGGGCTGAGTCTGGTAGGCTAAGACTCTATCAGCAACTTAAGGTTTGGGGTGTTCCTGCTCACTCTGAGGTGTTACATTCTACATGTGTAAAATAAAGCAGACATAAACAATAGGAAAAGCCAAACTTTCCAATAAAGAACACATCAGGTGTGTAGACCTGGAAAATAAAGAGCAGAGATCTCCAGCACAGTGCCCAAAAAAAAAAAACTAGCAAGTGTTTAAGACAAGATCTGAACTGTGGAAGATGTGCTTAAGAAAAGAAACCAGAGGGCAAAGGGCTAGTCACTAGTACTGTCAATAGCATGGTTTCTCAACCAGGGTTCCGTGGAACCCCATAGCTCCCGACTGTCCCTGATTTTAATGGACTATCCCTGATTTGGAACAAAGTTCCTCTGTCCATTTTTTTTCCTCATTTTGGTCTGATCTATATTGGTATATATAAAATGCACTATTTATCATTTAAAAAGTGTTTCCCACTGTTAAACCTTTCATCCAATTTCTAAATCGCTGCATTTGTGAATTTCAAAAGCCAGTAAAAAAGACATAGCAATGGTAAAAAAAAAAGCACTTGTGGGTTTAAGTAATATATTTTTTTGTTTAATTCTCCTTTAAGGGGCATGGCAGGGGGTGTGTCCTATGCCTACATACTTTTGCAAATAGGTGTCCCTCATTCTCATTTCAAAAAGTTGGGAGGTATGGAACTCAAGGGTTCTTCTAAAGGTTGATAGGGGCCCAAAGTTTCACCCCTACTGGAAGGGAGTGGTGGACACTGTCAATGAGGTATTTCAGGTCAAGTTACCTACAGATCCCAGGCACTGTCTGCGCAATGTGTTAGATGAGCTGGGGTGGGAGGAATATACTAAAGTGGCAGTTACCAAAGCTATATTCTTGGCACGTAAACTAATCATGAAACACTGGATTTCAGAGGAGCCTCCTGCTCTTAAAGAATGGATTAATGCTGTAGGGGAAATGCTAAGAAAAGATAAAGTGATTTACCAACATAGAGGCTGCCCGCAGAAGTTTGAGAAACTCTGGGGACCATGGCTGAATGTCCTGGGGCTTGCCCCGGTGGATTTGGTCGTGGGCAGACTGCTGGGCTTCGGGACATGAGGCCCTGAATGTCTGACGGTGTGGGCCTTCCCTACTCGGTATGGTTTCTTATGTGGTTTAATTATTCCCTTTGCTTATGCCAAGATTGGAGTCCTCAATTGGGTTATAATATGCCCGTGAAATAAACAGGCTGATATTGTTTGGTTAGGTTGGTGACTTAAGACTTGTTGGATAAATAATGCAGCCCGTAGGCCTTATAAACGTGATATACCTTGTGGAAATATGTATTACTGAATGCAACTGTGAAGTCGGTATGTGTATCTTTTTACATGTTTTTCTCAATAAAATATTTTTCTGGATAAAAAAAAAAAAGGTTGATAGGGGCTCCTTGAGCAATGATCAATTTCTGCCTCGGAGATAAGTTACCACTGACACCATTGCCCCTTTGGTTATCTGCAAGTAGGGAAATTCTTCCCAATAACCATAAGTGTAAGGAGTATTCTCCTCACTGACCATCACACTAATGTATCATGAGTTGTAGATATACTATTTTTTTTTTTTTGCAGCGGTTTCCTGAGATTGGAAATGTATTTCCAAGGCTCCTCAGAGTTGAAAAGAATGAGAAAGTCTGGTCTATAGGCTCCAGGCAGCTAAACTTTTCCCTATTACTGGCTTACCATGCCTTGTTCCACAATATATGAATGTGTGGAGGTGGTCATCTGCTCTGCTTCCTTATGTCGAAGTTGCCCCCTCTAATAACCGGTGATCTAAAGTTTGGTGAAGGAATAATCGTGCAGTAGCAGGAGAGGTTCAGAAAGCACAGATCTAATGATTGAATAAAACAGAAGCACAGAGATGTTTGTCTTCAGGTCCATAGTGGTACTACTTCCCCTCTACTAAGGAGAATAGAGCACAGTAGTGACATCCTTAAATCTCACACTAAATCACATGATAATAGCAGCCAGGGGTAAAGTGCCTGCAGACATATCAGGAAATGATCTACTATTTTTCAAGAACAAAGTTGATTTTTCAAGCTACTGCATTTTTAAATGTTCCCTATATCACTTTTTGATTTCAGTTTTCTTTTTAGAAATCTATTTTATTAGCTTTTAAGCAGAAAGAACATACTTCAGGTGGACCAACCCACGCGGGGGGACCCCAGTGGAGACAACACAACCATCCATACAATCAATAGAAGCTGTACCTAACAAGGTGGTTCATGTACCAGTCCACAACACCGTACAATGTGTAGCAGAGCATCTTCTCAGAGTAGAGGGGTCCAAGTCAACTGAGAATAGGAGACAATGCAGTTAGCCTCACATAAGCCCAAGGCATGTGTGGGGCCAAATCCACCTCAGTGGGTGGGCCTGCGCGATATCTTGCCCATACATTATTAAACTTTTTCTTGCTACCCCTATTTTCATAGGTGTCTCGATAAAGAGGGAGGTTTGAATTAACTAAACATTTCCAGAAAACAATAAGAAGAGGAGAAGCCTTTTTCTAGCGCATAGTAGGGATCGACCGATTATCGGCCGAATTATCAGCGGCTGATATTCACTTTTTTCGAAGTATCAGTCACAAAACTGACTGATATTGCTTCAAGGGTTTTACCGGGGTAATGCATGCAGCTGCATGCATCACCCTGGTACCGTTCTTTAGAGCGGACGGTCAGCTTTTTTGTAATAACAACTGATGCGGCTCAGCAGCTGCTCAGCTGTTATTACAAGCAGCGGGAGGGGACGTTCCCCCCTCCTGCTGCTCGCCCGGGCTCTCCCATCCCACCGAGAGGCCCGAGCATCCAGCCGGCACGTCCGTTGGCTGGCCGAAGACCTGAACAAAGCTGATGCTTTGTTCGGGTCTCGGATCTAGTAACCCGGAAGCAATGTCATGACAACACTTCATGGATTACTGGCATCTTAAAGGCGCCAGTTTAAAAAAATAAATTATTCAAAAATGCAGATCTTGGACACAATGCTGGGCCCCTGTCTTTCATTATATGACCGAGGAATCTCATTTCAAGGGTTTTACATCCAGGACATACTCTATGCTGCTATTCATACTCTTAACTGGCTTTCCTACCAAAGTGATAGCCCACTGGAAGGGAGATGTGGGTGCTTTTCGAGGAGGACCAATGGGAAGAGGTGTTGCAGGCAATACAGCACAACAACTGTTCCAGCTATACTCTGTACTGAGGGTCCACCTCACACCCGCAAGGCTGCATAGGATGGGCATAGGTGACAGTGCTGATTGCACAAGGTGTTCAAGGTGTTCTAGAGACCATGGGGACCTCATCCATCTATTATGGCGTTGCCCAAAGCTACACCTATACTGGACGGGAGTCCTCACAACCATCAACAAAGCATTCCAGGTTAATTTCCCACAAGACCCTAAAACATGTATTCTGGGTATTCTTGAAGACCTACCAATTGAAGACAACCAAAAAATGTCAGTTGATAGAGCTCCTTTCCAAGCCCGTAAACATATTGGAAAGCCCGTATAACACTGGAAGGCGACTGAGCCTCCTACTCTACGGGAATGGATAGCCCAAATAGGAGCCACCCTAAGACTGGAGAAATACAGTGGGGAGAACAAGTATTTGATACACTGCCGCTTTTGCAGGTTTTCCTACTTACAAAGCATGTAGAGGTCTGTAATTCTTTATCATAGGTACTCTTCAACTGTGAGAGACGGAATCTAAAACAAGAATCCAGAAAATCACATTGTATGATTTTTAAGTAATTAATTTGCATTTTATTGCACGACCTAAGTATTTTCTGTTCTCCACTCATTACCTGTATTAACTGCACCTGTTTGAACTCATTGCCTGTATAAAAGACACCTGTCCACACACTCAATCAGACAGACTCCAACCTCTCCACAATGGCCAAGACCAGAGAGCTGATCTCATGTGGACCCCCTGGTTGAACACCCCAGGATTATCTCCGGTAGACCTAGTGTTGGATAGACTGATTCTTTAACCCACATGTTATTGTGTTAAGAGAGGGCCGTTTACTTGCATGGCAACGGATTACTAACCTTGATTTGAATAGGTGGAAGGGGGAGAGGCCCGCCTTGCATTGAATAATTCAGACGATCTAGGGGACTAGTGTATAGTTGTTCTTTAACAAACTGTATATTTAAAGATATTTTTTCTTTGTTTTGGAAAAAGTAGGGCAGCCTTTCTCAACTATGGCTCTGTGTATTTCTAGGGTTTCTTCAGAGATTGCCATGGGCAATATAAGCAATTTCTGCCTTTCAGATAAGTAACCACTGACACCAATGATCTTTTTAGCTCTCTGTAAGGGGCTCTCAACCCACTGACAATCAAATTAATACACACTCAGCTGTGGATAAAGTATTTATAAGCAGGGCTTCCTTGGACTGAAAAGTTATATCAAGGGTTCCTCTATCTTCAAAAGATTAAGAAAAGCTGGAATAAGGAATGGCCAGAGGCCCCTTTAAATGTTTTGCTGTGTTTTGTGGGGGAGATTTTCATTCATGTCATGTCCTGGACATAAAACAGCAAGTAAAGGGAAACTCTTCCAAAGAGAAGGGAAATCCCCTTTTAGACAATTGTCTCCAGAACTGGTGTCCCATTCTCTTTTTGTCATGGTACGAATGGTCACTAGGGAAAATAGGGAAAGTGAATCTCCCCAAAAAGGACAAAGAGGGGAATAAAAACCTGATGGTGTTTCCAACCCTTACTTACTCATACACATAAAAAAAGTTTGGGCCCTAGATACATTCTGACCATCATCAGTATACCAACATCTGAAGTCTCAGACCATTTTCGGTGAACCACTGTTTATTAATTTTAAGTGGGCTGCCAAACAACAATAAAAGGACACGCAGCATTTTTAAACATACAGTTCACCACAAAGCAAGTGCACTATTGGGTGTTGTGGTGACGTATGTGTTCTGGAGGTGCATCTCCATAGTACATTGGGGTGCCATTCAAAATTAATGACAGTGCAACTCACTAATCTACATAACGTTCAATGCGGTAAGATGCAGGTTTAACTTGGGCCCATCGAAATGGTCTGTAAAAGGTTTTGGTGCCATAATATGCAACTCAGTTTTAGGTTAATTCACAAATCTCTGCTTTAAACCTGACCCCAGTGTCCTTCCCTCACCCATATTGTCATGTCTATGGCCAGGACCATGGGTGGATTGTTACGACGCCTTGCTGGGTGGACAGACGACAAGCGGCATCTACCTCCTAAAACCACGTAACAGCAACCAGATCATGCAAGCCTGGTGTGAGCAGTCAAACAATGGAGGGGGATGGACAGTCATACAAAAACGACAAGATGGATCAATCAATTTTTTTACCACCTGGCAAAACTACAAGGTGGGCCCAGCCTTCATTTTCACTTTAAATACAGAAAATAAACAGTAATTGTGTAAAAAAAAAAATATGTTCTGTGCAACCATCTTTAGACTGCTGTGCTGCGGTCACCTACCTTAATGCATGTGCCATTCACTCTGTTACAGTAGCAGCCAATGCACCTGTTATGTAAAAGAAAACCTTTCTACTCACCTGCAGCATTACTGTGCATTAAGAGGCGCTGTTTTAAGAAATAATATTGTATTATAATTTTGTTACAAAAGATAGAGCAAAAAGTTATAACATTTTAAATCTTAATGTGTATGCATAGCTAATTTATTAGAAAGGCTAAGGCACGATTAAAACCCTATCTGACTTTTACTTTTACTGCTGCCTGTGTCCCCAGAAGGTAGATTTGCCTTCTTTGTTTGTCCTGTGACCACTGTCACTAAGGAAACCAGAATTTTACAGTTGTCACAAGTACAAAAGTTGAAGGGAAAACTTCCACTTCCACAAATGTTTAGGTGACAACTACGGGGCTAAGTCCCCTCACTTTGTAGAGATTTCCTTCCACTGGTGTGTCCTCGGGACAGGAAGTGAAGAGAATCTTTCCAATAATAGACAGCAAAAAAAGAAGTCTTACCTTTTCCTAACCTATACAAAACGAAAAATAAAAGTTTAATCTATGCATACACTAGAGTATCATTATTTCTATTATGCTCTTAAAAGTTTTTTGCTCTTATTTTCCCCAGAATGGATTTGGTAATTTGGACAGTGAATACTGGTTGGGCCTTGAGAACATTTTCTGGTTGGCCAACCAAGACAGCTACAAACTCCTGATCCTGATGGAGGACTGGCAAGGACGCCAAGCCAGTGCCGAATATGACCACTTTAGGCTGGAACCGGAGAGTGATTTCTACAGGCTGAGGCTTGGCCAGTATAGAGGGACAGCTGGGGACTCCCTCTCTTGGCACAATGACAAACAGTTCAGCACCCTGGACAAGGACAGAGACTCCTACCTGGGTAAGTTGCATAGCAAAGACACTAGCTTCTACTACAGTTTATACGTGGTCTACCAAAAGATGGGTAGATGATGGCTTTCTATTTCTCCAGGGAATTCCAAGAATACAGGATTCTAACCTGAAACAACTGCCCTCTTTCAAGGTCTATTGCTTTTGCTGTAATGTCTAAACTTAGCCTTACTTCAGCAACAAGTATACCAACAGTGTCATATTAATTTCACAACTTAACATATTAAAGTGTCAATATACACCAGTGCTGAAATAAAACAGCTAGCATGTCTGTGAAGGTTCCTATTTATCCTGATCATGGTATATCCAGTAGTAGTTAATCTCATTCAACTGAGCTTATTCTGAAATGTTGAAGATGTTTCGTAGCTTGTCCAAGCCACTTCTTCAGTCTTTTTTTTGTAACACGTTTTGTATTTTTCATTTTCTCCATGTATGGGGTAGAGTGGGGACACTCCCTCCATGTTCCCCTCCTCGTTCGGAGGCAAGCAAGGTACACATGAGAGGCCTATCCCAGGGTGTGTTGTTCTGGGCTACGATAGGCACTTTGTACAGGATCACGGTCTTGCACCTGGGGTATCTTTACAACAGATGACTGAACTTTAAAGCGGGGGTCCACCTATCTTTCGTTTTTTTTTTTTTGAGTTCATTCACAAACTTTTCTTCTCAGCATTACATACTCACACATTGTGTGTAATATGTCCGCCTGTGTCAGATTTCGTGGGAAAGAATAACTTATATTATTCACTGCAGGCGGTTTCCATCTTCATTGTGGGCATTTGAAGCCCACAAGCATTTATTTCCTGGATGTGGTGAATGCTGTGCTCCCAGCATTCACTGCTCGTTCCCGCACATGCTCAGTGGCATCCTGGGAAGCCTGAGACTAGCTCCCAGAAGTCTGGGAGAGGCTAGAAACACGCCTACTCCCACGGGAGGAGAACCAGGAAGTGCAAAGAAGAATAGAAAAATAAAAGGTAATTACGGCGATTAAAATTTTTTTAAACGGCATGTCAGCATCTAGGCAAGGAAGAGAATACATACAGATATTGTTCAAAATTTGGGTGGAACCCCGCTTTAATAAACTCTCTCATAATATATTTCACCTCAATTGCTTTTGCATTTAGGAGGGACACGCAGAGCCAATGCTCTCTCCACCTGTCCAGCATGTCTCCGCTACATCACTCCCAGTAACGGTATGGAGTCACACTGTGCACCTAGCATGGACTCCATGCATGCACTACATTAACTCTTCTTCTTCTGTAGCTGTGTACAGACTGAGGACCTCTGCAGTGCTGATTTGCTCCCGTTACTATGGGAGATGGATCACTGCAGAAGGAGTGCCGACAGCATCTCCCTCGCTGCAAGAGGCCTGTCACATGTACATAATTCACGACAGGCTACTAGAGAAACATTCATTACCCTTGGTAACCACTGTATCTTCACACTGTATTAACTCTCGTACCGTTATCTTCATACCCCAATGTGTTTAGTCACCCGAGCTGTAGACTATATGTGCCGGCTACTTGCAGTACACCCCTTGAGTAACTTCAGACCAGTCAAGGACAAAGTGTCAAAAGCTTTACTCGAATAACTTAGCATGATGACATACACAGGAAACAGTCCAATATAAATTGCAGTCTTTTCCTAAACCAATCCTTAGTCCCTAACTTTGGGCTTGTGGCTTCCCCAGCATACCTGCATAGGATGAGAGTCCATACTTGGCAAAGTCCAATTTGGCTGTATGCAGGGCTGCCCTCACTCTGCTGGGAGCTGCTGCATCTGAGAGCTAGTAAATACATTTTTAGAGGGCAGGGGGAAGTCGGGCTGACCCATGCACTTTTCATTACTTTCTACTGACCTCTGTGCTACTTTTTACTGACCCCTACCCTCTGTTATTTATTATTGACCTCTGCACTCTGTGTTACATACTGCTGACCCCTGCACTCGGCATCACTTACTACTGACCTCTGTTACTTTTTACTGACAAGGCTTGGCCAGTCTGTGTTTTTTAGTTATGATCACTGCACTCTGTGTTACATACGGCTGGCCCCTGCACTCTGCATTACTTACTACTGACCTCTATGTTATTTACTACTGACCCCTGCACTCTGCATGACTTACTACTAACACCTGCACTACCTACTCACCTCTGAACTCTGTTACATACTGCTGACCCCTGTACTATGTGTCACTTACTACTGACCTCTGCCTTATTTACTACTGACCCCTGCACTCTGCATGACTTACTATAGATACCTGCACTCTGCACTACCTACTGACCTGAGTTACTTACTACTGACCCCTTCACTCTGCATTACTTACTACAGACCCCTGCCCTCTGTACTACTTACTCCTGACCTCTAAATTCTGTTACTTACTGCTGATCTCTGGACTACATTCTGCTGACCTGTGCAATCTTCATTTCTCACTCCTGACCCCTGCTCTATGCATTACATACTATTGGCCTCTGAACTGTGCATTACATAAGCTGAATGGGTAGAATAGGTTTGTATTTTTACAGTGACATTATAATTTTCTAAGTTTTTTCACTTTTTATAGGGACCTAGCAAGTTTATCTCTTAAAAAAGTGAACTCCAACCCAGTGATTGTTGATCTCTGCCATGTTGTTCAGATACATCTCCACTTTTCCAGCTTTATCCACCCCTGCAATATATCTTACCATAAAAGTCAACAAAGGAGCCATATGATTTACTGTATAAAAGCAAAAACACATATATAAACAGAAAAATGTAGTTACAAACCAGTTTTGCTTCATATTTCTCGAAACAAGGGTTTTAACAACCAGTATTACAAGACCAGTGTTCTGCTCATAAGTGTATATCCTTCTGTATCCTTTGCTTTCTTCTGTTTCCTCAGGTAATTGTGCCCATTTCCAGAAAGGAGGCTGGTGGTATAACATGTGTGCACACTCTAACCTCAACGGAGTGTGGTATCGTGGAGGCCATTACCGTAGTCGCTACCAAGATGGCGTGTATTGGGCTGAATTTCGTGGTGGTGCCTACTCACTAAAGAAGGTTTCTATGCTGATAAGGCCTAACAAATAGACATCTTTTCTGTTTACATTGTCTTCTATAAATAAAATATAGTTTTCCTTCAAGATTCTTCCATGATCCCCAATGATCAATAGAAGGCAACTGTCTAACTTACTGTAAGGTCGGCAAGTCCCCTTCCTGACTCTGGTCTATTCCCTGGATGAACACAATACTATTTAAACATTCTATAATTTAGGTTAGATTGATTTTGGTGTTTCTTGCTTCAATTCCACTACTCTTACTGTGAAGAACTCTACCTGAGTTAAAGGACAAAATCTTCTCTGCATCCATGAGGAGCTTAACAAGTGTTCTGATGGAGTTTGTTAATTCATTTTGTTTACTTGCAATGAATGTATTTAAGTATATTGATCACATTTGTCTTAATGGGAATGTGTCAAAGATAGCAATATGGGTGCTGCCATTGGTTTTAAACGTGCAAGCTTAAGGGCTATCATCCTTTAAAGCAGTGGTCTCCAAACTGACATCGATAGGGCACTATTCCTCCCACTAATATCAATGATGGGGCACTATTTCTCCCACTGACATCAACTATGGGGCTCTATTCCATCCACTGACACCAATGATGGGGCACTATTCATCCCACTGACACCAACAATGGGGCACTGTTCCACTGACACCAATGATGAGGAACTATTCCTCCCGGGAATACTAATGATGGGGCACTATTCCTCCTCCTACTGACCACAGTTACTATGTAACTGAACATCATACCTGAGACATTGTTTGCTCTCACTGATGCTGGGCCTGGAATTTTTCTACCCCTATTGACCACAATGTGGCTCCCCAGAAGTCTGAAGGACAGTAAATTGGCCCTTTGTTTTGAAAGTTTGGAGACCCCTGCTTTAAAACAAGTACAGTGGATGTCAGCCAAGCCTATTTAATCTATCTCCTTGTGTTTGATTATACTGTCCTGCAAGACCTCCAATATGTAAATACTGACTTTTACCAAAAATAAAGTGGGACCATTTGATAACTTTACAAGTCTGCATGAATACATTTTGGCCATTTCTCAATATACAGCATCAGTATAATATTTCCACAAAGCTCCACCTTTAATCACTGATTAGCTATCACTGAACTTTTGAGTGACCTTGCCTAGGCTGACATGATGTCACCAATCTGCTTCAGGCAGAAGAAACAATATAAATACACATTACTTATCATGCATGTACTTTATCTAAAACCTAAACGTTTATTCATTTATTTTTGGACAGAGTGAAGAATAAGACCCATGTAAGGTTTTTACTCCTCTCTGTGCCCCCATTGGGTAGATTCACTCTCTTTATATGTGCTGGTGACCAATACCAGTGAAGCATTTTCTTTTGTTCATAATTAAAACTCAATACAAAAAAATGTGTTTCAAAACATAACTTTTTATTTTTTTTGTAACAAAAAGTGGTTTCCAGAGATACTTGTAGCAAAGAATTTCTTACTGCAAAAAATGTGAAGACTGAAGCAACGTTGTGTCAGAATACCAAATGTTAGATGATGTAACCAGATATGTCAGCCATTAGCACTCTTACAAAAATCAAAATGGCAGAGCATAATGCAACAAATGACAGGTGAAGTGATTTGATTTAGATAGGAGCAACAGTAAAAAAAAATACAACACAACACAGTGTGTACACTGATAGAAGACACAAAGATAAGGCACTGATTTCTCTTGGAAATGTTTAAGGCTCAACTTCTGCTGATCTTAACTGTGGTTCTCCCCAAGAAACAACACAAAACTCAAGGTTCAATGGCCCAATCAGCATAAAGTTTTTAAAGGACCATAATAGGCTCAATCACCTTCTGATTGGTTATACATCTTCTGGACCTTGTGGTGGCTTCTTCCATTCCCTCTGGCTGTGACAAACCCTTTGGCTTATTGCCAAGGCATAGTCTGGCTGGCCTCCTGTTGGATTCTCCGCAACAACAAATTTTTTCCTCTTGGGGGATTTTAAATTGGGGGAGGGTCTCCAAGAAATATAGCAAGGAAAGTATAAAAAATATATCCAATTTTTATTGTATCAAAATATTATTAAAAAACATAGCACATACTAAAGGGGATCACAGATACCAACAAATATTGTGGATGCCAGAATGTACGATTGACAATAATGCAAACAGAAATATACATAACAAATTGGCGGAGCTACACTTGACCCTTGGAGGCTGCTTGAGCAAGAAGCTCTTGACAGTGCAGGCCCAACGCGTTTCAAGGTATTTGCTAATGATTATAACCTCTTCTTCAGGGGCTGAGGGTGAGGTGTATATCCGTCTGAGGAACATTTTTGGAAAAAGAACAAACAAAAAGAGAGAGAGACACACGACAAAATATGTTATATATCAAAAATAATACAAGTACAGCTATTGACATACTCAAAGTATTGAAACATAATAACAAAAATGATAATGCTTCCTAACCGTAGTATTGTCGGGTCAACATCACATGACATCCAATCCAAGGAAGGGGGAGGATAAAATGGTTAGTCACCGGGGTCCAGAACCGAATAGCGGCGCCACCACCACGAGACCGAGATCATAAGCAGATCGAGACCGAACACAATTTTACTATTAGAGGGGTTGCCTCATTATTTACGAGGATATATCTTCCTCCTCACATACATTTTGCCCAAGTCCTAGCTAATAATATGATTTAACATCCACCAGACAGACGTGACGCCCTTTGTGTTCGGTCTCGATCTGCTTATGATCTCGGTCTCGTGGTGGTGGCGCCGCTATTCGGTTCTGGACCCCGGTGACTAACCATTTTATCCTCCCCCTTCCTTGGATTGGATGTCATGTGATGTTGACCCGACAATACTACGGTTAGGAAGCATTATCATTTTTGTTATTATGTTTCAATACTTTGAGTATGTCAATAGCTGTACTTGTATTATTTTTGATATATAACATATTTTGTCGTGTGTCTCTCTCTCTTTTTGTTTGTTCTTTTTCCAAAAATGTTCCTCAGACGGATATACACCTCACCCTCAGCCCCTGAAGAAGAGGTTATAATCATTAGCAAATACCTTGAAACGCGTTGGGCCTGCACTGTCAAGAGCTTCTTGCTCAAGCAGCCTCCAAGGGTCAAGTGTAGCTCCGCCAATTTGTTATGTATATTTCTGTTTGCATTATTGTCAATCGTACATTCTGGCATCCACAATATTTGTTGGTATCTGTGATCCCCTTTAGTATGTGCTATGTTTTTTAATAATATTTTGATACAATAAAAATTGGATATATTTTTTATACTTTCCTTGCTATATTTCTTGGAGACCCTCCCCCAATTTAAAATCCCCCAAGAGGAAAAAATTTGTTGTTGCATACATTTATACAGGGATGTGGGGGTTGGTTGTCTCCTTCCATTAAGTACGTGTCACCACCCACTGTCCTGTTGGATTCTCCATGCAATACGATAAAGAATCCAGCCTTTAGACCTAGGATGAAAAGGATCTTGGGGGATTGTTCTCCCCACCAAATTTCAGGGACCTTTAACAAGCTGGTGGGTGTTCTGACCCACTAACCTATGCAAAAATCAACAGCTTTTACCTGACACGACCCTTTGATGGTCAACAAATTTCACATAAACATGGCTAAATGGCCAACCTTTCACTTAAGAAATGACTTAGTTTATTCTGGACAGTCCATATGGATTCCAGGTTACCCACTGTTGGTCTTTAACTGTCGTCATCGCTCTCCTCTTCATCCGTCTCTTTGATGTCATCCAGGATGAGCTCATCCAGATCACACTGGGTCAGGCTGCCCTGGCTCAAGCAGGTGCCCACGGTGGATCCTGAGCTCACATGTGGGGTGCTGGCATAAATCACTTTAGGTTCGTTGTTTTTAGCTCTGCTTCTAGGGTGGACACATAGCATACCTGGAATGTGAGGCTCTGTAGGGAAACATAACAAGTAAAATATTTATTCTACATCAATTATAGAGCTTTTGGTATTATGGTCAATAACCCCTTCAGATTATTCTAAATCCACAAAGCTTTTTTTACCCTCATGTCTCAGGGGTAACATTATGCACAACCATTGTACTGCACTATTGAGCCCAAAGTATTGCAGGTATAGGTAATGAGCTGATCTGGCTGTAGAAGCTATGGGAACTAGGTGGACTAGGCCATGCGGGTATGCTGAAGAGATGAAGCTTGCTCTCCCTGCTAAAAAGTGAACCCTGTTATTTGCTTCCTATGAGTAAAATACAGGTCAGCTTTAACATCCCTCTAAAAAAATCCTTTGATCGCAAATCCTGCTTACCTCTGCGATTGTAGCAGTCTTCGGCAAAGCAGCTGTGAGGGCTGCGGGTTCGTGGGCCTTTGTTCCGGCTTGGAGGAAGTATGCGAGTGGGTAGGACGGGTGTAGTACACATGTAACACGGGCAAGCACAGCCCATCTGAGAAAATCCCCTGAAAGGACAAGACAAAAAACTTTAAAGAGTGTGTAAAGGCAAAACTTTTTAATTAATGGAGTAAAACCAGCAGTGGTTGTATTATAAAAGTCCAAACAGCGACTGACTATCCAGTCTTATTCTTATGAGGGTGGTATGGTTACTTTTGATTAGAGTTTAAACGGAATTATGCTATGGATCTCATTTTTCTTTTGCCTGGGTATGAGAGCATCAGTATGACATCCAATCCCTGCATATGAGAGCGCCAGTGAGGATATCGTTGTATAATGAATAGTTCAGCGGTGGTTGTTTTCAGGCTCATTTTCCAGGCCAATCTGGTAAGAGTACCTATAAAGGGGGAGGCTTGTCCTCCCCGTTTGTCTCGCGAGTGGAGGTGTTGGTGGTGGATCGTTGCAGATAGCGGACCAAGCGACATCTTAGACCCCAATTGATTTATGCACTTCAAACTGACTGTGGGATAGTCAGTCGCTGTTTGGACTTTTATAATACAACTACTGCTGGTTTTACTCCATTAATGATAATAGGAGTATTATGGTTTTGATCTTTATTGCTGCCCTATAATTGGATGTGTGTGATTATATTGTATACCTATCAGTTGATCAGTTAAAGGTAGCAGCTTTATCTCGCCTTCAAATGGCAATTGCATTGAGTAAGAGGGAGGTGTATTGTAGCTCTCTGATTTCAAATTGATATCCATTTGGGTATTTATTTTTATTTTATTTATTTTATATATTTTATTCTCTCCAGGAGCGCTTGGTTTTAGGAAGGGCCACAGGTTGGGAATATTGTAAAACTTTTTAATTGCAGACTGTCCCCTGGAGAGATTCAGCCCCTTTATATTGGCCCTTGTGACCATGATGACAGCAGAAGGTAATAGGACATTTCAATGGAGCAAATATTCTGGTGACTAAGAGGAGAATTCCTTCATCATAGAGAGACTTCCATTTATTTCCCATTGCGCCTTCAAGACAGGAAATGAAAGGAAATCACCCTAGCAGGGCATGTATGGCAAGAAATAACCTGATAAGGCTATTAACCCTTCCGTATTCAATTAAGTTGTGGCTATGTATATACTTTAAGGAGAAAAGAAAGAAATGATATTAGGCATCCACACTGCTCTGGCATTTTTATGCTTTAATTACTATAATGTCTATCATCAGATCCCCATTCCCCATTAGGAATTAGTATTCCTGGCTCAGCAGTACACCCAGCTCTTCTGATCCCCCACTCAGTAGTAACCCCAAGTTCTGCTGCTCCCCCACTCAGTAGTAACCCCCAGCTCTGCTGATCCTCCACTCAGTAGTAACCCCCAGCTCTGCTGATCCTCCACTCAGTAGTAACCCACAGCTCTGCTGATCTCCCACTCAGTAGTAACCCCACAGCTCTGCTGATCTCCCACTCAGTAGTAACCCCCAGCTCTGCTGATCTCCCACTCACTAGTAACCCCCAGCTCTGCTGATCTCCCACTCACTAGTAACCCCCAGCTCTGCTGATCTCCCACTCACTAGTAACCCCCAGCTCTGCTGATCTCCCACTCACTAGTAACCCCCAGCTCTGCTGATCCCCCACTCAGTAGTAACCCCCAGCTCTGCTGATCCTCCACTCAGTAGTAACCCCCAGCTCTGCTAGTTTCTCCTGCTCTGGTCCCCCAGCTCTAGTGATCCTCCGCTGCTCAGTCCTATCTCTCTGGTCCCCAATCACCTTCCGCTACAGTGTTCCCACGTTAGGCATCATGTGGGTCAAAGCGCAGCCAACTCTGAATAAATACCCCTCAAATGCTGCAGGTGCTGTTAGCGAGCGTTGTCATAGACTTCTATGGAGGCTTTGGAGACACTTTGAAGCACCAAGAAAGGCATGGGGTATAATTTTTGAAGCAAAGCAAATGCAACAGTGTGAATAGGACTGTAAGGTAACCATTTTATTTAGCGAGGGGTGCTTTAATTGCCAGATTGTTTTAAAAGTGTGTCCAATGCCACATTTTGAAGCAAGTGTAAGACCCCTTTCACTTTGCAGGCGCTATAGCGTTAAAAATAGTGCCTGCAAAGCGCCCCTGAAACAGCGGCTCCATTCACTCCAGCGCTAGCAGGGCGTCAGAAAAAGTCCTACCAGTAGCTTCTTTGGAGCGCATTAGGAGTGGTGAACTCATTGCTCCTAAAGCGCCCCTGCCCATTGAAAACAATGGGGCAGCGCTGCTATACCGTTGGCAAAGCGCCGCTGCAGCGACGTCTTGCTGGTGGATTTAACCCCTTTTCGGTCGCTAGCGGGGGTTAAAACCGCCCGCTAGCGTCCGAATATCGCCGCTAAAATGACGGTAAAAATAGCGCCGCTTTACCGCTGACGCCTGGGGTGGCTCAGGGTGAAAGGGGTCTAAACGGATCCTCCCCAGCTACACAAGCAAGGTGGAAGGAGGAATCCTCCCCGCTGTGCTATTGTATTCTGATAGTGGGGCTCCTCCGCTGTCAGAATACACTGATCAGCGTTGTAGCCAAATGGCTGTAGCCACTGATCCGTTTAAAGTTTTCCAACATTTTTATTCAACAGAAGTTGATTGCTAGATCTCTCCAGTGGGAACAGCCATAGATGAATCAAAAATTTCCATGTTGCAGTAAATAGGCAGAATTTTTTTCCATCTTTGCCTAGCTTTAGACTCAATTCACACCTACAGTGCCTTGAAAAAAGCATTCATACCCCTTGAAATCCTTCACATTTTGTCACTTTACAACCAAAAACGTAAAATGTATTTTATTGGGATTTTATGTGATAAGACCAACACAAAGCGGCAAATAATTGTGAAGTGGAAGGAAAATGATAAATGGTTTTCCAATTTTTTTATACAAATAAATATGTGAAAAGTGTGGTGTGCATTTTTATTCAGCCCCCTTTACTCTGATACCCCTAACTAAAATCTAGTGGAACCAATGGCCTTCAGAAGTCACCTAGTTAGTAATTAGAGTCCACCTGTTGGTAATTCAATCTCAGTATAAATACAGCTGTTCTGTGAAGCCCTCAGAGGTTTGTTAGAGAGCCTTAGTGAACAAACAGCATCAAGAAGGCCAGGGAACACATCAGACAGGTCAGGGATAAAGCTGTGGAGAAGTTTAAAGCAGGGTTAGGTTATAAAAAAAATCACAAGCTTTGAACATCTCACAGAGCACTCAAACCATTATTCGAAAATGGAAAGAGTATGGCACAACTGCAAACCTACCAAGACATGGCCGTCCACCTAAACTGACAGGCCAGGCAAGGAGAGCATTAATCAGAGAAGCAGCCAAGAGGCCCATGGTAACTCTGGAGGAGCTGCAGAGATCCACAGCTCATGTGGGAGAATCTGTCCACAGGACAACTATTAGTCGTGTACTCCACAAATCTGGCCTTTATGGAAGAGTGGCAAGAAGAAAGCCATTGTTAAAAGAAAGCCATAAGAAGTCCCATTTGCAGTTTGCGAGAAGCCATGTGGGGGACACAACAAATGTGGAAAAAGGTGCTCTGGTCAGATGAGACCAAAATTTTACTTTTTGGTCTAAAAGCAAAACGCTATGTGTGGCGGAAAACTAACACTGCACAATGTTACTGCACACCTGAACACACCATCCCCACCGTGAAACATGGTGGTGGCAGCATCATGTTGTGGTGATGCTTTTCTTCAGCAGGGACAGGGAAGCTGGTCAGAGTTGATGGTAAGATGAATGGAACCAAATACTGGGCAATCTTAGAAGAAAACCTGTTAGAGTCTGCAAACGATTTGAGTCTGGGCTGGGGGTACACCTTCCAGCAGGACAACGACCATAAATATACAGCCAGAGCTACAATGGAAAGGTTTAAATCAAAGCATATTCATGTGTTAGAATGGCCCAGTCAAAGTCCAGATCTAAACCCAATTGAGAATCTGTGGCAAGACTTGAAAATTGCTGTTCACAGACGCTCTCCATCCAATCTGACAGAGCTTGAGCTATTTTGCAAAGGAGAATGGGAAAAATTTCACTCTCTAGATGTGCAAAGCTGGTAGAGACATCCCCAAAAAGACTTGCAGCTGTAATTGCAGTGAAAGGAGGTTCTACAAAGTATTGACTCAGGGGGGCTGATTACAAATACACGGCACACTTTTCACATATTAATTTGTAAAAAAATTTTTTACAATACGGCTACAACAAATCAAGTAAAAAAATTTGAAAACCATTTATTATTTTCCTTCCACTTCACGATTATGTACCACTTAGTGTTGGTCTATCACATAAAATCCCAATAAAATACAATTACGTTTTTAGTTGTACTATGACAAAATTTAAAGGAGTATGAATACTTTTACAAGGAACTGTCTGTGTTGTGTGGCTTAGGCCTCATGTACACTGCTGCTGGTAAACGGACATTCAGAGGCAGTTGGCTGCTTTTTTCAGCTGCCCCTGAACTCATCCAGTGTTATCTTAAGTGTACATGTACACAGGTTCGTTTAATGCCGTTTTTAGGCAGTTGCGTTTAGAAGCTTTTCTTTGAAGGCAAAAAAATGAGTTCAGACGCCAAACGCGGTACCAGCGTTTAGCCGCATTTCGTTTATAGGCATTTTTTCGTTTTTTGGCTATTTTGAAAAAAAAAAATAAGAAGAAGAAATGAAATAGAAGAATAAAGCTCAGGCTTCCTATTTTCTTTACTTGAACATCCGGTTGCAGGCCCGGCAATGGAACTCCGCAATCCCCCACATCTTATCATAAGGCACTGGGTCGTATTTCTTCCGGCAGATGTGACATCTGGACACCTGAACAGAAAAAATAAAGCACAGTAATAGAACTCTAGCAACATCCTACTAAACTCTGAATGACTAAAGATTTAAAGGGAACGTGTCGGAACATTTCAGTGAAGGTTTGAAATCCCCACTCTTCTCCCTCTTCTCTGTGCAGCACTTCCGGGATGGATCAGAATGTTGTCCTGTGCCAGCGCTGATCAATTCGAATCAATCTGATCCATCCCAGAAGCCCTGAGAGGGAGAAGAGTAGCGATTTCAAATCTCGGACTGCTACACCAGCTGTGTGGGCACAGCTCATCAAACACAGAAGTACTACAGGGACCAGGCAGATGTATGGTGTTAGGCCCCTTTAAGACAGCGCCTACACTAAGAGGAATCCGCTGATCTCTGCTGAGCAGGATGACAGGTCCATGTCCCCTCCGCTATGCAGAGCGGACAACACAGTCCCGCGCTCCTCTATGGGGAAACTGGAAGGAAATAAACTGCCTGTCTGTTTCCATCTGATCTGACCTGCCGGATGAATGAAGTATAGGACCACCATCCGTCTGTTTTTGCCAGACAGGATTGGATTGTGGAGGGTGTCAGCGGACATGAAACCTTAATAACTGAAAACCTTAATGATCGAAAAATAAACTACAAAGGCATTTTGCCCTTTTTTTTATTTCAAGTACATTAGGTCTAAATGTAAAAGTGCAATATAATTCCCCAACCACTGCTTAACTTTTACTCCAGGCCACCCACCTCTTTCCTCTGTGGAACCCTTCGCCACCACATCTTGTCACATTCTTTGCAGGAGAACTGGCGGTTATGAGAGGGGATGAGGTTTTCAGTAGCATTGTTGAACATTTTTAAGTTCTTCTCTGTCAGAGGAAGGTGCTTCAACCTTTCAGCCAGGTTCTGAGGAGAAAAAAACGAAGATCATTTCTCATGTCCAAATTTCCAGCAAACACCACATTCCAATGCTCTCCAAGATCAGGATGACTCCCATTACTGTAACAGTGCAAAGAATCATACAGAATAATAAATGGTTCTTCTAGGGCCCTTTCACACAGGCTGTCCGATCAGGTCCACCTGTCAGTTTTTCAGGCGGACCTGATCGGAGCTTGCAGTCTCCTCTATGAAGCGGTGGATGTCAGCGGACACATGTCTGCTGACATCCGTCGCTGTCCGATCCGATCCTGCCCGGAAAATCCAGATGGATGGTGGTCCTATTTTCCATCTGTCTGGTGGATCGGATCAGATAAAAAGCGGACAGGCAAAAAACAGTTGATCCACTTTCTGCTATTAGTCCGCTAAACTTACTATAGTTTGCAAAGTCCAGGAATCCAAGTAAAGAGAGAGTATCACCGCTCCACGTGGGTCAGATCAAGGTAAAAGGCATCTCCTTCAGTCTAGAAGTCCAGGTGCTGGCAATGCTATGGCAGTTAGGCATCAAAGAAATTCTGGACAGCCGCACTCCAAAGATATTTGCCTTTATTCAATAAGGTGTCATTAAAAATACAGGTCACAGCAAAGTGGAACAAAGCTTACGCGTTTCGCACTACAAAGAGTGCTTAGTCATAGCTATGACTAAGCACTCCTTGTAGTGCGAAACGCATAAGTTTTGTTCCACTTTGCTGTGGCCTGTATTTTGGATGACACCTTACTGAATAATGGCAAACATCTTTGGAGTGCGGCTATCCAGAGTTTCTTTGATGTCTAAACTTACTATAGCTTCCTCCTGGAAGAGCTCCTCGTTTCATATTGCTTTGTTCAGGTGTAAGGTCTCCTGGATCATGCCTAATGAGCACCTTGCAAGTAAGCTTAATGATTCTGTATCTTGGTTTAAAAAGGTATGGGAGCCATGGGCTAAGTTAAGATTGAACTGTAGTTCTATTTCTAGACCCTGGTCGGGATTCCTGGTCTGAAGACAGTGCAGGCTCTTTGTCTGGGTTCCCCCCTCTTTACTCTGACTCTGTTTTTTTCCTCCCCTGGGTCCTAGGTTTTGGTTGCCCCCTACTACTCCCCTTTCTCTTGCCACTTCTTCCCTTCTTTATTACTGAACGGTATGCTATTACGATTGGGGCTTGACTCCGTTTTAAGCTTTCGGTACGTATCGGGCCCCCAGGCTCTTGGTCATTTTGAAATATTTTAGCACTTTTATGCTTATTTGTTTTTTTATTGCCTCTGTGTTTGCTAGACTTATACTTAAAAGATAAGTTCACCTTTGTTCACTTTTTTTTTTTTTCTAAATCCCAGCTCCCCTATGTACCAATATAGCATTCATGTACTTTTTTTGCAAAAATATCAACACTTTCCATGATTTCTACATACGCTTACTTCACTTGTCCACATCCATGTTTCCAGACGTATCCATTTGTAAGATCTTACTTCCTGGTCAGACTAGAGGTTATGACACAGCAAGGAGTTGACCAGCTGACCTCATTCGCACACCCTGCACCATCCACCAACCCATTCCCAGCTGCACATCATTTTTTAAATAAAATGCAATCAATCAGTGATCACCCTTCTCACTAAATACACAATATACAATCAGATTGCATAGTGTATGGCCATCTTTATACAAGCACATAGGAGGGAGTGGACAGAAACACTCAGCTGTCAAGCCCCGTTCACATCTCTGCATAGCGGGAACTCGCATTACCACATGCGTCTTTTTTTTTTTTTTTTTTTTTAGCGAGGTGGGGAGGCGTTTGGGAGCATTTTCACTCATCACACAGAGGGCAGCCCAAGCAAAAAAAAAAGTAGACAGGCGGTCTGTTTTCATCTGATTTCCTCATAGAGAACAGAGACTGTGTCTGTGTCTGCTCTGCACAGCGGAGCGGACAGAACTTGTCATCCGCCTGCTCAGCGGGGATAAGCGGAGCGATCCCACCGCCGAGCAAGTGGAATCCATTGCATGGAGGGGCCGGTGTGAAAGGGGCCTAAGTGTTTATAGCGTTTCATTGTTCCTTATTGCACCATCTGTAGTCTTACCATTGTTAAGTTTAGTGGTTTCCAGCATTGTCCAGTTTATTTCGAAATAATGCAATGGCGCTGAAGCATGGTGCGCCAAAAGCCAAGCACCAGTGCTATCACAGGGGGGGTGGGGGGAACAAGTCATATAACCCCTATACTCAGAAATTATAGGTTTTTTCCTGCGGCTGAATGGAGCAGTAGGAGAATGCAGGGACAGTGAGTATATGCTGGAGAGGAGATGAGCATTAAATTAGAGCAGTGTTTCTCAACTCCAGTCCTCAAGGCGCCCCAACAGGTCATGTTTTCAGGCTATCCATTATTTTGCACAAGTGATTTGATCAGTTTCACTGCCTTACTAATTACCTCAGCCATTTCATCTGAGGGAAATCCTGAAAACATGACCTGTTGGGGCGCCTTGAGGACTGGAGTTGAGAAACACTGAATTAGAGTATAGGTTTACTTCAGCTGTGCACTGCAAAAAGCCATAAAGTACCTGTGTCCATGAAAGGGTTAATCAGCAGGCATCTGCACGCTGTAGATTAACATTCCTGGTTTGACACAGTTGCACATTCCTAGCTGTCAGATTATGTGCTTCCTGACAACTAACGACTGGGAACCAATCAGGTTGCTTCCCAATCATGTAACCCCCATGACCATTAAGACAAGGTGATCACAAGAGGTTTGTAAGTAAGTAAGCAGCAGTTACGTTTTTTAACCCTTTGCCAACGAGTGTACACACATACTGTATGTGGTGCCTTCTTCCATTGGGCCACATGTGTGCGGAACCGTGTTGGTGCTGGGCACACGATGCGTAACGCTTTCCCAGAATGAAGACTAAGCTGTCACTGGCAGCTTCAGGTCATGTACTAAAGATCGGGAGCAGGGAAGACCATCTCTCAATCACATGATCATTGTTATAGCCTGTGATTGGTTATTGCGGTAATCGGTCATTTTACAGCCTGCCCCTGTACTGTTTGGCTAGGTTCACACTGGTGCGATGTGGGAACCACAGCGATTCAAGTGCCGGTTCCCGTATCACATCTGAATCACAGACAGTTCACACTGACATCTGCGAACTGTTGTGGGTGTCAATATAAAGTTATTAACACCCCCAAGTCGGTTCGCAGAATTCAATGCGAACTGTGGAATCGGATCACATGGGTCTGAACACCCATGCGATCCGATTCCAGTGCGGACCAAAAAAAGGGTCCTGCACCATTTTGGTGTAAATGTCCTTTAGCCCTGGTTCACATTGGTACGATTTGACATGTCAGATCGGCGGCAATTGCTGGCAATGGCACCGTCCCAATCGGTGCGATGCTGCATTCGCAATTTCAAAAAGTAGTTTCTGTATTACTTTTTGCGATTTCAGAAACCTGCACAGAGGTCTCTGAAACTGCAGCCGAAATCGGGAACGACATGCGGGAGTGAAATCGTTCAGCTGAACACGGCTTCATTCCCGCAGCTCAGTGTGAACCTGGGCTTACTGGTGTTTGTCATGCGATTAACCTGTTTACACTTGTTATGCCGTGTACACACGGGCGGACTTTTCGGCATCAAAGGTCCGATGGACTTCCGACAGACTTTTGAACGAACGGACTTGCCTACTACACGATTACACCAAAGTCTGACGGATTCGTACGTGATGACGTACACCGGACTAAAATAAGGAAGTTGATAGCCAGTAAGCAATAGCTGCCCTAGCGTTGGTTTTCGTCCGTCGGACTAGTATACAGACGAACTGATTTTTCGACCGGACTCGAGTCCGTCGGAAAGATTTGAAACATGTTCCAAATCTAAAGTCCGCTGAAGGTCCGATGAAGCCCACACACGGTCGGATTGTCCGACGGATTCGTCCCGTCGGACCAGTCCGGTCGAAAAGTCCGCCCGTGTGTACACGGCATAAGTAGTTTTTTAATTTAATAAAAGCTGGATTTGAACAATACTACACTAACGCTGCCTACACGGACTTTCGGCCCGCAAAAGACCGATGAGAGTTTTCCATCGGAAAATGCGACCGTGTGTATGCTCCATCGGACTTTTGCTGGCCGAATTCCAGCCAGCAAAAGATTGAGAGCATGTTCTTAATTTTTCGGTCGGGAAAAGTTCCTATCCGAAAAAAAAAAAAAAAAAGTCTGTGGCAATTCCAACGCGCAAAATTCCTGCGCATGCTCGAAAACAATTGCAGCGGACGCGTGCCCACAGTGACTTGTGCACGAAACGACATACGGGTACGTCATTTCGAGCAATAGGGCCGCCCTGCCACAGTATATATGCGGTGAGTGGTCCTTAAGTGGTTAAAGTGGTTGTAAACCCTTACATATACCCAGTGAAGTGATCTCTCTCTCCTCCCCTGTCAAAACAGGGATCCTCCTTGTTTACATAGGCCTGTATCTATTATATGAAACGACATACAGGTACGTCATATCGTGCAATAGAGCCACCCTGCCCCAGTATATGTGCAGCTGGCGGTCTATAAGTGATTAAAGTGGTTGTAAACCCTTACATATACCCAGTGAAGTGATCTCTCTCTCCTCCCCTGTCAAAACAGGGATCCACCTTGTTTACATAGGCCTGTATCTATTATATGAAACGACATACATATATGTCATATCGTGAAATAGAGCCGCCCTGCCCCAGTATATGTGCGGCTGGCGGTCTATAAGTGGTTAAAGTGGTTATAAACCCTTACATATATCCAGTGAAGTGACTGGCCTCAGGT
Source organism: Lithobates clamitans (assembly GCA_037952925.1). Classification (NCBI taxonomy): domain Eukaryota; kingdom Metazoa; phylum Chordata; class Amphibia; order Anura; family Ranidae; genus Lithobates; species Lithobates clamitans. The sequence goes on from JBBGZY010001301.1 coordinate 2,352,989, forward strand.
GATACAAATCCTCCTACATAAGTTGTACCGGTTTATCTGCAGTCTTCTCTACATTCGTTCAAAGTTCTAAAATATTTAAAGCTTGTCTGAGAGTTCAGAAAAAAGGGGGCGGAGAGCTGAAGTCACACTCTGCAGAGCTCAGTGAGGAGAGCTCTGATTGGAGGGAAAGGACACACCCCACTTCACATAGCAGCAGAGCTAAGGTTGTCAATCACAGGCTGTGTGCTGGGGCTCCCTCTCCTGTCCTGTCTCCTGTTTTTTTTTAAATTATCGAAATACCTATCTTTGCCTTGAATCAACAAAACCCAATCCTAAGGGGCTGTGCACAAAGTGGGCTTTTCCATGTATCACTGCTCACATTTGGTGGAGATCCCCTTTAAGTCATTTCTGGTTATTGTATAGTTATAAACCGTACCTGTATGTCCTTGTCTGTACTCAGGTCCTGCAAGAGAAAAAAAAAAGACAAAGATCTTCTTAGTAAACCGTTATATGACTTGGAGAAGTACCAGCGGCACAAACAAGAGAAAAGCAAGGACAGATTTTCAGGAATCGAGTGTCTTCTGGCACTCAAGTATGTAAGGCCTGCTAGAGACATTAATCTCTTGTATAGTAGGAGAGAATGACTGTACATCTCAAATAATATGCAGCCAATAAAAGCCTAATAGTGATATATTACAACATAGAAAATGTGTCCTTCACCACTATCACATGACAATATTTTAGCCCTTGTATTTAAAGTGGAAGTACACTGTATCTGAGCACCGCAAACCAAAAACACTATTTCATTGATTTTTAATATCAAAAAGGCAAACTCCTCCATCCATCCATGTCTCCATGTTTTATTTTGCCGAGAAATCATATTGAAAAACACCCCCCCTAGCATTTCTGGCTGTGGCCATCTTGAGTAAGGGCAGATGATTCATGTAGAATTTACTTCCTGTAATCCATCTGCCCTTAGCTCAGGCATGCAGGCAGGAGGGTGTGCTTAGCTGAAAAGACCCCTCCTCCCGTCCTGAAGACTCCTGGAATGTATGACAACATTTTGTCTAGGCCAGAAACCAGGAAGTAACTGAAGAAATGTAAAAAAAAAAAAAAAAAAAGCTTAAAACAAGTAAATCTGATACACTTTACTATCTATTTCCTAATTCTAGCAGTATGAGGATTAAACACAATCAATTGTGATTGAGAGAGTGAAGTTCCACTTTAAGATTTCTGTCATGAGATAAATACTATGGCATAGCTCCCAACTGTCCCTGATTTCGAGGGACTGTCCCTGATTTGCAGCAATGTCCCTCTGTCCCTCATTCCTCCTCATTTGTCCCTCATTTTGGTCTGATCTATATAGATGTATATAAAATGCACTTTTTATCTATCAAAAAGTGTTTTCAAACCTTTCATCTGATTTCTAAATGGCTGCATTTGTAAATCCCAAAAGAAAATATAAAGGAATAGTATTGGTAAAAAAAGCACTTGTGGTTTTAGCCAATCTTGTTTTTTGTACAATTCTCCTTTAAGGGGGCGTGGCAAGGGGTGTGTCCTATGCCTGCATACTTTTGCAGATAGGTGTCCCTCATTCCCATCTCAAAATGTTGGGAGGTATGCTATGGGGTTGATTTACTAAAGGCAACACTGGAGGAAGAAGACATCACCAGAAGAAGAAGACACCTTGGTGGACATTCTTCATTTTTAATAAAGGACTTGTCAAAAATTGTTAATTATTTTTTTGTAACACTAACACTTCTTTTTTTGGGTGAATGGGTAAAGGGACTATGTACCCCATACTCATTCACATGGGGGGGGACCAGGATCTGGGGGTATCCAGATTCCAATAAGCTCCCTGTCCGCAGACCCCCACAACCACAGCCCGGGGTTGTGGGGAAAAGGCCCTTGTCATGTTAAGGGTATCTTGCCTTGTATGGTTCAAGAGGAAGGGGGGGGCGCTCGCCCTCCCCCCCTTACCTTGCCTGCCTGGTATGGATTCTGAGGGGGGACCCCAGAACAGTTTTGTTTTTTGGCATGGAGTTTCCCCTTAAAATCCAAACCAGACCAAAACCGAAAGGAAATAGGGCATGGGGTTCCCCCTCAAGATCCATACCAGGCTCAAAGGGTCTGGTACAGATCTGGGGGGGGGGAGAGGGACCTCACACTGTTTTTGTTTTCAATTTTGGCATGGGGTTCCCCCCTCAAGGTCCATACCAGGCTCAAAGGGTCTGGTACAGATTGGGGGGGGGGACCCCACACCGTTTTTGTTTTCAATTTTGGCATGGGGTTCCACCTCAAGATCCATACCAGGTTCAAAGGGTCTGGTACAGATCTGGGGGGGAACCCCACACCGTTTTTGTTTTCAATTTTGGCGTGGGGTTCCCCCCTCAAGGTCCATACCAGGCTCAAAGGGTCTGGTACAGATCTGGGGGGGGGGAGAGGGACCTCACACTGTTTTTATTTTCAATTTTGGCATGGGGTTCCCCCTCAAGATCCATACCAGGTTCAAAGGGTCTGGTACAGATCTGGGGGGAACCCCACACCGTTTTTGTTTTCAATTTTGGCTTGGGGTTTCCCCTCAAGATCCATACCATGCTCAAAGGGTCTGGTACAGATCTGGGGGGGACGGACCTCACACTGTTTTTGTTTTCAATTTTGGCGTGGGGTTCCCCCCTCAAGGTCCATACCAGGCTCAAAGGGTCTGGTACAGATCTGGGGGGGGGGGAGGGGCCTCACACTGTTTTTGTTTTCAATTTTGGCGTGGGGTTCTCCCCTCAAGATCCATACCATGCTCAAAGGGTCTGGTACAGATCTGGGGGGGACCTCACACTGTTTTTGTTTTCAATTTTGGCTTGGGGTTCCCCCCTCAAGGTCCATACCAGGCTCAAAGGGTCTGGTACAGATCTGGGGGAGGGACCTCACACTGTTTTTGTTTTCAATTTTGGCGTGGGGTTCCCCCCTCAAGGTCCATACCAGGCTCAAAGGGTCTGGTACAGATCTGGGGGGGGGAGGGGCCTCACACTGTTTTTGTTTTCAATTTTGGCGTGGGGTTCTCCCCTCAAGATCCATACCATGCTCAAAGGGTCTGGTACAGATCTGGGGGGGACCTCACACTGTTTTTGTTTTCAATTTTGGCTTGGGGTTCCCCCCTCAAGGTCCATACCAGGCTCAAAGGGTCTGGTACAGATCTGGGGGAGGGACCTCACACCGTTTTTGTTTTCAATTTTGGCATGGGGTTCCCCCTCAAGATCCATACCAGGTTCAAAGGGTCTGGTACAGATCTGGGGGGAACCCCACACCGTTTTTGTTTTCAATTTTGGCTTGGGGTTTCCCCTCAAGATCCATACCATGCTCAAAGGGTCTGGTACAGATCTGGGGGGGACGGACCTCACACTGTTTTTGTTTTCAATTTTGGCGTGGGGTTCCCCCCTCAAGGTCCATACCAGGCTCAAAGGGTCTGGTACAGATCTGGGGGGGGGAGGGGCCTCACACTGTTTTTGTTTTCAATTTTGGCGTGGGGTTCTCCCCTCAAGATCCATACCATGCTCAAAGGGTCTGGTACAGATCTGGGGGGGACCTCACACTGTTTTTGTTTTCAATTTTGGCTTGGGGTTCCCCCCTCAAGGTCCATACCAGGCTCAAAGGGTCTGGTACAGATCTGGGGGAGGGACCTCACACTGTTTTTGTTTTCAATTTTGGCGTGGGGTTCCCCCCTCAAGGTCCATACCAGGCTCAAAGGGTCTGGTACAGATCTGGGGGGGGGAGGGGCCTCACACTGTTTTTGTTTTCAATTTTGGCATGGGGTTCTCCCCTCAAGATCCATACCATGCTCAAAGGGTCTGGTACAGATCTGGGGGGGACCTCACACTGTTTTTGTTTTCAATTTTGGCTTGGGGTTCCCCCCTCAAGGTCCATACCAGGCTCAAAGGGTCTGGTACAGATCTGGGGGAGGGACCTCACACCGTTTTTGTTTTCAATTTTGGCATGGGGTTCCCCCTCAAGATCCATACCAGGTTCAAAGGGTCTGGTACAGATCTGGGGGGAACCCCACACCGTTTTTGTTTTCAATTTTGGCTTGGGGTTTCCCCTCAAGATCCATACCATGCTCAAAGGGTCTGGTACAGATCTGGGGGGGACGGACCTCACACTGTTTTTGTTTTCAATTTTGGCGTGGGGTTCCCCCCTCAAGGTCCATACCAGGCTCAAAGGGTCTGGTACAGATCTGGGGGGGGGGGGGGGCCTCACACTGTTTTTGTTTTCAATTTTGGCGTGGGGTTCTCCCCTCAAGATCCATACCATGCTCAAAGGGTCTGGTACAGATCTGGGGGGGACCTCACACTGTTTTTGTTTTCAATTTTGGCTCGGGGTTCCCCCCTCAAGGTCCATACCAGGCTCAAAGGGTCTGGTACAGATCTGGGGGAGGGACCTCACACTGTTTTTGTTTTCAATTTTGGCGTGGGGTTCCCCCCTCAAGGTCCATACCAGGCTCAAAGGGTCTGGTACAGATCTGGGGGGGGGGAGGGGCCTCACACTGTTTTTGTTTTCAATTTTGGCGTGGGGTTCTCCCCTCAAGATCCATACCATGCTCAAAGGGTCTGGTACAGATCTGGGGGGGACCTCACACTGTTTTTGTTTTCAATTTTGGCTTGGGGTTCCCCCCTCAAGGTCCATACCAGGCTCAAAGGGTCTGGTACAGATCTGGGGGAGGGACCTCACACCGTTTTTGTTTTCAATTTTGGCATGGGGTTCCCCCTCAAGATCCATACCAGGTTCAAAGGGTCTGGTACAGATCTGCGGGGAACCCCACACCGTTTTTGTTTTCAATTTTGGCTTGGGGTTTCCCCTCAAGATCCATACCATGCTCAAAGGGTCTGGTACAGATCTGGGGGGGACGGACCTCACACTGTTTTTGTTTTCAATTTTGGCGTGGGGTTCCCCCCTCAAGGTCCATACCAGGCTCAAAGGGTCTGGTACAGATCTGGGGGGGGGGAGGGGCCTCACACTGTTTTTGTTTTCAATTTTGGCATGGGGTTCCCCCTCAAGATCCATACCAGGTTCAAAGGGTCTGGTACAGATCTGGGGGGTTCCCCCTCAAGATCCTCAGAGCACAAGTCGCATCAGTTAAGATGATGATCCCAACTTCCATTTAAATCAATGGACTGAAATCGTGCCCAAGTCGGACTAAAGTAGTACAGAAAGCATTTTCAAAGTCGGACCAGTTAAGACGGCTCTCATAGGGAACTATTGATTTTGACATGTCATGTGACTTGTGCTCTCGAAGTCAGAGTGTGAACCGGCCCTTAGCTGGATTTAGTACTTTCTATCCTCACAGGTACCCTTTAATTCAGATGATCAGCATGACAGCTATGCAGCTAGCAGAAGAAGGCCAACAATTCCATACCATGTATATTTCTCATGACAGGTTCCCTTTAAGTAGCTCTTTTCTATGGTACAATAATAGAAAAAGCGAACACTCAGCTGAACACGATCCCTGCATGTCAGGCCAGGGAAGTGGTTAACCCAAAAAAAACAATCCATTTCTCTAATACTACACAATTGCACAATTACCTTTGGCGTGTCTTTGTCCTTCTTTAGTTTATTGATTACATTCTGGAAAACAGACGTTTTAATATTAAGAGAGAAAGCCAACAAGATAAATATGCTTTATCTGGAAACTGTTTCACCTGCCAAAACCTTTCCAAGGTAATGCACCCCGGGAGGAGACTACTAGCGGCTGTGTGGACAAACACTGCAAAGGCATGGTCTGCTGTTGTCACCATCACAAAGCTGGTCTTATGCAATGATGGGCAGCTGGAGTGAGTACAGGAAGTGGCTAAAGAGGCCGCAGGAGATTAGCAGCACTAAAGCCTCGTACACACGATCAGATTTTCGGATGGGAATTGTGTGATGACAGGCTGTTGGCGGAAAATACGACCATTTGTACGCTCCATCGGGCAATTGTTGTTGGATTTTTCGTGCACAAATGTTGGATGGCAGGTTTTAAAATTTTCTGGAGACAAATGTGTGTTGTCGGATTTTCCGAGCGTGTGTACACAAGTCCATCGGACAAAAGTCCAAAGTACAAACACGCATGCTCGGAAGCAGAATCGATCGGTCTTGTAAACTAGCGTTCGTAATGGAGAATTAACGTTCGTGACGTATGAAAATTATGAAATCTCGAAATGTAGTGCTCAATTCTCTTCTTCTTTAATGGGATAATAATGAAGTTGCTTTGCTGGTGATACTGATGGAGTTCTTGCAAACTACTTTTCAAAAGCTTTTTTTTCCTAGTGATATCAAGAATAATATTATTATGTTTTGTCTTTTGTTTGGGCAACTTACCACAACACCATTATGCCGTACTTTTTTACATCACAGATACAACTATGTTAGTGCCCATGTTAATTTTGCATTGTATTTTTTTAAATGCCTACTCCCAAACTATCATTTGAAGTAAAACACATAGCCAAGTATTATTCTCCACAATTTTTTTTATTGTGCATTAAGAAAAGAAAACAAATAAAAACAGACATGCTATCTGCCAATAGAATTTAACCAAAAAGTGCATTCTATGCATCAAAAAATATAAAAAATATAGCAAATCAAATTATTATTCAACCAAAAAATAAAAGCCTCATGCATGTGTCCTGCTTCTTAATATAGGAGGTCAACAATGCCAAGAGTTGGTGAAAGCAGGGGGTCCGTCATCCGGAAATAATTCCGAAAAACATCTTGATTATTCTCCTGGAGCTCCCGCAGCAAAGGCATATGACATAATTGGTCACGATTAATAAAGCAACCAATTTTTGGTCCAAGAACTCCTCCTCCTCCTGTTCCTGGACTGGACTTGGGTCAAAGCAATAACTCCAAGGCCAATAATAAATAACACGTTATCTCCTCCGATTCCGCAACATGGCTGGTTGACAAATAGCCGTTCAGAAACAATCTGAAAAGCACGAAATGAAAAGCGCAAAATGAAAAGCGCAAAATGAAAAACGCGAATCAACACTCACCAAACTTCTACTAACATGAAATTAGCAGAAGGAGCCCAAAGGGTGGTGCTAAAGAGCTGAAAAACCACGTAGTACGTCACTACGTTCCTGTTGGCCGACAATTCCTTGCAATTTGTATGCAGGACAAAATCCAGGCACACACCTTCGGACAAGAGTCAGAGATTTTGTGTGCTTGATTTGAGTACTGCTTGGACCTTGAAGAAGGGGACATACCCCGAAAGCTTGTCCTGAAAAATTGTATGTTAGTGCACATAAAAAAAGTATCACGGACAGTACTCAATTTTCTCTGTTTTGTCTGCTGAAATTCTGATCGTGTGTACGAGGCTTTAGAAGCAACAAAGCAGCCAGCACATTAGAGACATTCTTGTGAAAGTGACATGTCACTGTCTCTACAGGGCCAGGGTAGAGGTTACAGAGATGAGGGCTTGAAGCGGAACTAAACTGTATGTGGGAAACACAAATTGAAAACACTATCTAACCACTTCCAGTCCGGGCCAATTCTGACATTCCTCTCCTACATGTAAAAATCTGTATTTTTTGCTAGAAAACTACCGTATTTATCGGCATATAATACGCACTTTTTTCCCCTGAAAATCAGGGGAAAATCTTGGGTGCGTGTTATAGGCCGATCCCCCCCCAATTGTGTGTGATCGGAGCGATCGTGGCAATTGCCGCGATCGCCGCTGACATACACAGCCGTGTGGAAATTCAAATACGGCGCCGAGACTGCAGGGACTCGGCGGAGCGGAGCTACACATAGCCGAGAGTCTTCGGGTTTTCTCGGCGCCGCTTACAGTCCCGCCCATGGGGCGGAACTGGGCGGGACTGTAAGCGGCGCCGAGAAAACCCGAAGACTCTCGGCTATGTGTATCAGCGCTCCGCCGAGTCCCTGCAGTCTCTGCGCCATATTTAAAATTTACACAGGGCTGTGTATGACGGCAGGGATCGCGGCGATCCCACAAAGCTGCATGGGGGGGCAAGGCTGCACTGGGGCAAGGCTGCACTGGGGCAAGGCTGCATGGGGGCAAAGCTGCACTGGGGCAAGGCTGCACTGGAGAAAGACTGCACTGACATGGCTGCACTGACATTGCTGCACTGACAAGGCTGCACTGACAAGGCTGCACTGGGGCAAGGCTGCACTGGAGAAAGGCTGCACTGACATTGCTGCACTGACAAGGCTGCACTGACAAGGCTGCACTGGGGCAAAGCTGCACTGACAAGGCTGCAATAGACACTGGGGCAAGGCTGCACTGACACTGACAAGGCTGCAGATGGACACCGATAACGCTGCATTGATGGGCATTTTAATGTAAGTTTTTCTTCCTTAAACTTTACTCCTAAAAGTTTTTTTCCTTAAAATTCCCTCCTTAACTTGGGTGCGTGTTATACGCCGATAAATACGGTACTTAGAACCCCCAAACATTATATATTTTTTTTAAGCAGAGACCCTAGAGAATAAAATGGTGGGTGTTGCACATTTTTATGTTATATGGTATTTGCACAGCGGTTTTTGAAGCGCAATATTTTTGGAAAAAAAAAAACACTCTAGCCCCTGGTTTACATTGATGAGATGCGGGAAACAGCGATTCCTGTGCATTTCCCACACTGCATAGCAATCGCACTGTGTTCATGTCAATTAAAAGTTAACGACACCCCAAAAGCAGGTTGCAAAACACAGTGCGTTTGCCTGAACCGGATCGCATGGGTATTAACACTCGATCCAGTTCCAGTGCGAACAAAAAAAAAGCTACCCGCACATTCGGATGCGGTGCAATTTGAGCCATTCAAAATGAATAGGCTCAACTTGCGCCACATAGATTCACATGTGGTGTGACAGTGTAAACCAGGGCTTAATGAATTTTAATACACAAAAACCACGATATATACCCCAATTTTTCATAAAATTTGAACGATGATGTTACGCCGAGTATATATATACCAAACATGTCACGCTTTAAAATTGCGTATGCCCGTGGAACAGCACCTACCTACGTACCTAAAATCTCCATAGGTGATGCTTTAAAAGCCTTTACAGGTTACCACTTTAGAAGTTACACAGGAGGTCTGGCACTAAAATGATTGCGTTCACAATGATACCTCACATGTGTGGTGCTATCGCCATTTACATATACACGCGGGACTGACATGTGCTTTCGTATTCGCATTTGCATGTCAACACAGAGAAATGGGGGCCCATTATTTTTTTTTTCAATTTTATTATTTATTTCATTTTTTTACACTGTCCCTAATTTTTTGTTATCACTTTTATTGCTATCACAGTGATAGCATGGGCTGCTATAGGTCTTCTTTATGGAGAGATCTGGGGTCTATTAAGTCTTGTACACACGATCAGATTTTCGACAGGGAATTGTGTGATGACAGACTGTTGGCCTAAAATCCGACCGTTAGTACGCTCCATCAGACAATTGTTGTCCAACTTTCGGCCAACGAAAAAAAATTCTGCCCAAAATATACTGATCATGACCTCTGATCCTTACTTGACCCAAACGCTAACCCTGGCACTGTCCTACATCAAACCTTGATTCAGCTAATTTTTTAGATATATATATATAGATATATAGATATATATCTATATATATATAGATATATAGATATATATCTATATATATATAGATATATATCTATATATATATATATAAAATTATAATTTTTTTTACACATAGTTGTTTTTTTTTCTCTCTGCAAGGAGAGAGAAAGAGAGATATACAACGTATCTTTCCTCTCCATTTGCAGAGAGAGAAACACAGGGGCGGGCCTCATGTTGACTGATCACTGTGCTAGCCAATCAGAGGCTATCACAGCGATTAGGTGATCCGGAACCGGAAGTTCCAGGAAGCGATCATTAGTACGGGACCCGCGGCTCCTGCTGACAGCCCGTTCTCTGTACCACAAGGTCAAAAACGCAAAAATGCGCCCCCCACAGAAAAAAGCCCAGTCCAGTCAGGCCGCATATATGCCTACTGCGGGTGTGAAGGGGTTCCGATATGTCTCCATGCTTTATTTGCTGAAAAATCACTTTGAAAAACACCCCTCTAAGGATTTCTAGGTGTGGCCATCTTGGGTAAGGGCAGATAGTTCATGTAGCATTTACTTCCTGGAATCCATCTGCCCTTAGGCACACAGGCAAGAGGGCGTGCTTAACTGAGATTGCCCCTCCTCCAGATGAAAGAAAAAAAATGCAGATGGATACTCCTGGGATGAATGACATCATTTGCCTAGGCCAGAAACCAGGAAGCAAATGAAGAAATGTAAAAAGTTTAAAACAAGTAAATATGATATACTTCCCTATCTATTTACTAAAGCTGTCAGCATAAGGATTAAAAATAGTTCTTGTTGACTGAGAAAGTTTAGTTCTGTAACTGCTGACTTTTAACATTGAAATTTGCATATTATAACATAATAACATATAAAACTCTTCTATCCTTTGTACAGTTCAAAGCCCTGTCACACTTACAATACACCCAATAATCAGATTATACGTATATAAATACATTTTTTTATTTTGAATCCAGGAACATTATTAATGATTATCGAACTCAACAACTCTGGGCACCCGGCCAGGGCTGCAGCACAACCTTGACCCATGATGAACGCTGTTTGACAGATGCAATAACCTCATGTCAGGTCATAGTCCTCCCTCTCACTTCCTGTGCCGGGAATTTTAGGAAATGTGAGTGACGACACGGAGCTCTTTGAAATACATGTTTACAGTAAATGACAGATCAAATAAAAGAAATCCACCCAAAGGCTGACACTCCAAGGGCTGGTGATTGGATTTATTGTGCTATGAAGATTAGCTTCACCACTTGCCTGCCGGGCACTTTCACCCCTTTTCCTGCCCAGGCCAATTTTCAGCTTTCAGCGCTGTCGCACTTTGAATGACAATTGCGCGGTCATGTAACACTGTACCCAAATGACATTTTATCATTTGTTTCACACAAATAGAGCTTTCTTTTGGTGGTGTTTAATCACCACTTAGTTTTTTAATTTTTTACTAAACAAAAAAAAAATGTGGAAAAAAAAAAGTTTTTCATATTTTGTTATAAACTTTTGCAAACAGACAGCAATGTGGGCACTCATAGGTGGCACTGATGGACAGCAGTGGTAGATTACACTGATGTTGGGGCACTGATTGGCAGCACTATTGAGCAAAGATTGGTGGCACTGGTGGGCACTGATTAGTAGTATTGATGGGCACTGATAGGTGGCACTGATGGACAGCAGTGGTAGATGAAACTGATGTTGAGGTACTGATTGGCAGCACTATTGAGCAAAGATTGGTGGCACTGGTGAGCACTGATTAGCAGTATTGATGGGCACTGATAGGTGGCACTGATGGGCACTGATTAACAGTACTGGTGGGCATTGATTAGCAGCACTGGTGGGCAATGTTGGGACCATTGTCCCTTTACCAGAAGCCAGTTCTCTTTTCTCCAGTGTGAGGGAAAAAAGCAGATAATCGGCTTCTGTTTACATCATGAGGTCAGCTGTCATTGGCTGGCAGCTGATCACGTGGTAAAGGGCCGCTATGATAGGCCCTTTACCCCGATCTGTGATCAGCCGAGTCCAAAGGATTCGGTGATCATAGAGCGTGCCGCAGGGCATGCGCGGGCAGTGTGAGTATGGGAGGACTTCCATGGACGCCGTCCCGGCATTGTAAGACAGCGCTGTAGCCGTCTTTCGGCTATAGTGCGGGAAAGAACTGGTTAAAGCCCAACTCTGGGAAAATGTTACATTATTCCTTGTAGGGGGGTTGCACCCACACTGCAAGGGTTATTAAATTGTTTAGTCTACGGGAGAGGAGAAAAAGCTGTACTTACCTGATCCTCCACTCCCCGGGCAAGCAGTGCTCCCCCGTGATCTGGCAATGGACTGTTCTTTGACATCCTCACAACCAGTGCAGGGCTATGGATCCTGCTCTGGTCTTGAAGGCGTCAGGACCTTAGACCGATGGAGTGTGAGAGTGCAGATGCTGCGGGTGCCGGATCTAGCTGTGGGGAGGAGCGGAGGAGCGGGAAAACAAATCTCCTTGTACTGTTTCCTTAGACCTACACAAGCAATTAATCCTTGCCGTGCGGGCACAGCCCCGCTACAAGCGATAATCTTTTAGTTGCCAAGAGTTGGGCTTTAATTAAGCACTTGCTGCAATGCGACGTATCACCACACCACAGCTGTAGACATCATCCCGCTATTGTTTTTTTCAGCCGGCTGGGCACTTTCATGTAAAAGCAACCCTAAATAGCCGCTGGATTTCTTTTACAAGTGGTAGGAGGGGGTCCCCCTCTTCCTGCCGCCTTCCTGGGCTCTCCCGTGCCTGGGATTGCAGCTGGTGGTTCCGCTGGCTAACCATAGAGCTGATCGGGGACCAGAACAGCCTTGATCATCTCTATGGTGGAAGAAACTGGAAGTGATGAGTATTTGTCACTTCCTGTTTCGCCGATTGTAAACAAGCTCCATTCACATTTTTTTTTTTTAAAAAAAGCATTGGATCATACCAATTTTGGTATGATCCGAAGCTTTTAGGGCAGGGCTTTTAAAAGACCCTCAGATGTCTCAGTAAAGAGGACCTGTCACTGCTTATTGCTATTACAATGGATGTTTACATTCCTTGTCATAACAATAAAAGTGATCAAAAAAATAAATAAAAACGTAAACGCACAGTGTAAAAAATTTAAAATGAAGAAAAAAATGTCCCCATTCCCCTGTGCTCGAGCGCAAAGGGGAATGCACATGTTGGTCTTGCTTCAGGAGACGTAAACGGCAGTAACGCTTGTGAGGTATCACCACGAATGTCAGATCGAGAGCAGTAATTCAAGCACCAGACCCTTTGTAAATCTAACCTGTAAAGGCTTTTAAAGCATTCCACAGGCATGTGCAATTTTAAAGCAAGCAATGTTAGTTATTCATTTACTCAGCGTAACATGGTTTAGAGTTTACCAAACAATTAAGTATTTTTTTGTGTTTTTTGTGCATTAAAAATCATTAAAATATATTTTTTCCAAAACAAAAAGTGTTGGAAAAACCACTGTGTGAATATGGTGTGACATAAAAAAATTGCAACACCCACTATTTTATTATCTAGGGCCTCTGCTTTAAAAAATATATAATGTTTGGGGGTTTTTAAGTCATTTTCTAGCAAAAAATGTAAACAAAAAGTGTCAGAAGAAGGCTTGGTCTTCAAGTGGTTAATACTACAGGTTGCTGCACTTTGCACTCTGCCATCGCTGAATAAGGGGAATAAACAGCTTACCATTGCAACTTTGTCTTTTTTCAAACTGCTTCTGTCATCTGGATCAATATCTGGAATTTTAACATACAAACATAGGAATTAGGCAAACAGGTATTTTGGAGGAAGGGTGCAGTAACAAACATAATTACTAACTCATTATTAACTAATTTATCTACAGTATTATGAGGTGATAAGTATTAGGGGAAGAAGTAGCCACTCCAGAAGTGGACCTCCAGAACATTTACCCCCCCCCCCACTCCTGACCAGGCCATTTCTTGCGATACGGCACTGCGTCATTTTAAGACAATTGCGCAGTCGTGCGACTCTGTACCTAAACAAAATTGATGTCCTTTTTTTCCCCAAAAATAGTGCTTTATTTTGATGGTATTTGATCACCTCGGCGGGTTTTATTTTTTGTGCTATACACAAAACAATACAGACAATTAAAAACAATATATATATATATTTTTACTGTCTGCTATAAAACATATCCAATAAAAAATGTAAAAGATCAAATTTTTTCATCAATTTAGGCCAATATGTATTCTTCTACATATTTTTGGTAAAAAAAATACCAATAAGTGTATACTGATTGTTTTTTTTTTTTTTTTTTACTAGTAATGGTGGGGATTAGCGACTTATAGCGGAACTACGATACTGCTGCAGACAGATTGGACACTAACTGACAATTTTTGGGGACCAGTGACACTAAAATAGTGATCAGTGCTAAAAATATGCACTGTAACTGTACTAATGACACCGGCAGAGAAGGGGTTAACATCAGGGGTGATCAAAGGGTTAAACCTATGCCTGACCAGTGCTTCACTACTGTGGGGGAGGTGCATGCACTAGGGGAAGGCATGGATCGGTGCTTCTTAGTAGAGACACAAGATCCATGTCTTCTGTAGTGACAGAACGGCATTCTGCCTTGTTTACATAAGTAGACTGCCATTCTGCCTGTGTACCAAAGCTATGGCGGGTGCCGGCGGACATCGAGTCCCAGACCCGGAAGTGCAGAATCACATCGCTTTACCGCTGTATATCTACAGCAGCCTTTCTCAACCTTTTTACCCCAGGGGAGCCTTAAAATAATTTTCAGGTATCGGGGGAACCCCTGATAAAACCCATTCATTGGGGGTCAGTGGGAACAATGCCCCTTACTTTGCTGGTCAGTGAGAAGAATGCCCTTTTTTATAGTGGTGGTAAGAATGGCCCCCTTACAGAAAGCTATAAAGATCATTGGTGTCAAACCACTGGCTCCACCAAGTGACATTGGCTCAGAACTATGTAGGCACCATCAGCCACAGCTCAGGTAAATCAGCCACAGCTCAGGGAACCCCTAGCCACCTCTGGAGGAACCCTGGTTGAGAATGGCTGATCTACAGTATACGGTCGGCAGGTGGTTAATAGAGGGTAGTATGGTGTGTCTGGTGACAGAAGACTGCACTAACATGGTGCCTAAATATAAAAAGGGAACAAAGTCTTTACCAAGTAACTATAGAGCTGTTAGTTTAACTTCTATAGTCAGGAAGATACTGGAGAGTTTAATAAAAGACCACATAGATGAGTTCTTGCTGGAAAAAAATATTTTAAGCAACAGACAGCATGGGTTCATGAAAAACAGAAGTTGTCAGACAAATCTGATTTCTTTTTATGAGGAGGTAAGTAAAACCTTGGACAGAGGGGTGGTTGTGGACGTGGTATACTTGGATTTTGCAAAAGCGTTCGACATGGCTAATGTGTAGGGTAAAGTCTACAGGCTGTGCAAAGTAAAGGAAAACCTGAAAACATGGCCCATTGGGGATACTTGGGGACTGAGATTGAGAACCACTGGTCTAAGGTTATCAGTGGTGTACCCCAAGGTTCAGTGCAGGGACCCTTACTTTTTAATATCTTTATAAATCATATAGGGTCTGGGATTAAAAGTACCATTTCAGTCTTTGCAGATGAGACCAAGCTATGCAGGGGAATGACGTCCTTACAGGATGTATCCAACTTACAAGCCAACCTCAATACACTGTCTTATTGGGCAACTAAGTGTCAGATGAGGTTTAATGTTGATAAATGTAAAGTTATGCACTTGGGGGCTAAGAATATACATGCATCATACATACTAGGGGGAGTATAACTGGGGGAATCAATGGTGGAGAAGGATCTGGGGGTTCTGGTAGATCATAAGCTTAATAACAACAAGCAATGCCAAGCTGCGGTTTCCAAAACGAGCAAAGTCCTTTCTTGTATTAAGAGAGGTATGGACTCCAGAGAAAGAGATAAAATTTTTCCCCTGTTCAAATCATTAGTAAGACCTCATCTGGAATATGCAGATCGGTTTTGAGCACCAGTTCTCAAAAAGGATTCCAGGGAACTGGGGAAAGTGCAGAGACAGAGGACAGCGGTGCATGTCGGGGGATGAAGGACTTTGGTGCGTGTCAGTCAGGTGATGGAGGACATCAGAGCGTGTCAGGTGACATAGGACAGCGGTGCGTGTCAGGTGACGGAGGACAGCGGTGCGTGTCAGGTGACGGAGGACAGCGGTGCGTGTCAGGTGACGGAGGACAGCGGTGCGTGTCAGGTGACGGAGGACAGCGGTGCGTGTCAGGTGACGGAGGACAGCGGTGCGTGTCAGGTGACGGAGGACAGCGTTGCGGGTCAGGTGGCGGAGGACAGCGGTGCGGGTCAGGGGACGGAGGACATCAGTGCATGTCAGGTGACAGAGGACAGCGGTGCGTGTCAGGTGACGGAGGACAGCGGTGCGTGTCAGGTGACGGAGGACAGCGGTGCATGTCAGGAGATGGAGGACAGCGGTGCGTGTCAGGGTACAGAGGACAGCGGTGCGTGTCAGGGGATGGAGGACATCAGTGCGTGTCAGGTGACAGAGGACAGCAGTGCGTGTCAGGGGAAGGAGAACATCAGTGCGTGTCAGGTGACAGAGGACAGCGGTGCGTGTCAGGGGATGGAGGACATCAGTGCGTGTCAGGTGACGGAGGACAGCGGTGCGTGTCAGGTGACGGAGGACAGCGGTGCGTGTCAGGTGACGGAGGACAGCGGTGCGTGTCAGGTGACAGCGGTGCGTGTCAGGTGACCGAGGACAGCGGTGCGTGTCAGGTGACGGAGGACAGCGGTGCGTGTCAGGTGACGGAGGACAGCGGTGCATGTCAGGTGATGGAGGACATCAGTGCGTGTCAGGGTACAGAGGACAGCGGTGCGTGTCAGGGGATGGAGGACATCAGTGCGTGCCAGGTGACAGAGGACAGCGGTGCGTGTCAGGTGACGGAGGACAGCGGTGCGTGTCAGGGTACAGAGGACAGCGGTTCGTGTCAGGGGACAGAGGACAGTGGTGCGTGTCAGGGGAAGGAGGACATTGGTGTGTGTCAGGGTACAGAGGACAGCGGTTCGTGTCAGGGGACGGAGGACATCGGTGCGGGTCAGGGGACGGAGGACATCGGTGTGTGTCAGGGTACAGAGGACAGCGGTTCGTGTCAGGGGACGGAGGACATCGGTGTGTGTCAGGTGACAGAGGACATCGGTGCGGGTCAGGGGACGGAGGACAGCGGTGCGTGTCAGGTGACGGAGGACAGCGGTGCATGTCAGGGGATGAAGGACAGTGGTACGTGTCAGGTGACGGAGGACAGCAGTGCGTGTCAGGGGATGGAGAACATCAGTGCGTGTCAGGTGACAGAGGACAGCGGTGCGTGTCAGGGGATGGAGGACATCAGTGCGTGTCAGGTGAGGGAGGACAGCGGTGCGTGTCAGGTGACGGAGGACAGCGGTGCGTGTCAGGAGACGGAGGACAGCGGTGCGTGTCAGGTGACAGAGGACAGCGGTGCGTGTCAGGTGACCGAGGACAGCGGTGCGTGTCAGGTGACGGAGGACAGCGGTGCGTGTCAGGTGACGGAGGACAGCGGTGCATGTCAGGTGATGGAGGACATCAGTGCGTGTCAGGGTACAGAGGACAGCGGTGCGTGTCAGGGGATGGAGGACATCAGTGCGTGTCAGGTGACAGAGGACAGCAGTGCGTGTCAGGTGACGGAGGACAGCGGTGTGTGTCAGGGTACAGAGGACAGCGGTGCATGTCAGGTGACGGAGGACAGCGGTGCGTGTCAGGGTACAGAGGACATCGGTGCATGTCAGGGGACGGAGGACAGCGGTGCGTGTCAGGGTACAGAGGACAGCGGTTCGTGTCAGGGGACGGAGGACAGTGGTGCGTGTCAGGGGAAGGAGGACATTGGTGTGTGTCAGGGTACAGAGGACAGCGGTTCGTGTCAGGGGACGGAGGACATCGGTGCGGGTCAGGGGACGGAGGACATCGGTGTGTGTCAGGGTACAGAGGACAGCGGTTCGTGTCAGGGGACGGAGGACATCGGTGTGTGTCAGGTGACAGAGGACATCGGTGCGGGTCAGGGGACGGAGGACATCGGTGTGTGTCAGGGTACAGAGGACAGCGGTTCGTGTCAGGGGACGGAGGACATCGGTGTGTGTCAGGTGACAGAGGACATCGGTGCGGGTCAGGGGACGGAGGACAGCGGTGCGTGTCAGGTGACGGAGGACAGCGGTGCATGTCAGGGGACGAAGGACAGTGGTACGTGTCAGGTGACGGAGGACAGCAGTGCGTGTCAGGGGATGGAGAACATCAGTGCGTGTCAGGTGACAGAGGACAGCGGTGCGTGTCAGGGGATGGAGGACATCAGTGCGTGTCAGGTGACGGAGGACAGCGGTTCGTGTCAGGGGACGGAGGACATCGGTGCGGGTCAGGGGACGGAGGACATCGGTGTGTGTCAGGGTACAGAGGACAGCGGTTCGTGTCAGGGGACGGAGGACATCGGTGTGTGTCAGGTGACAGAGGACATCGGTGCGGGTCAGGGGACGGAGGACAGCGGTGCGTGTCAGGTGACGGAGGACAGCGGTGCATGTCAGGGTACGAAGGACAGTGGTACGTGTCAGGTGACGGAGGACAGCAGTGCGTGTCAGGGGATGGAGAACATCAGTGCGTGTCAGGTGACAGAGGACAGCGGTGCGTGTCAGGGGATGGAGGACATCAGTGCGTGTCAGGTGACGGAGGACAGCGGAGCGTGTCAGGTGACGGAGGACAGCGGTGCGTGTCAGGTGACGGAGGACAGCGGTGCGTGTCAGGTGACAGAGGACAGCGGTGCGTGTCAGGTGACCGAGGACAGCGGTGCGTGTCAGGTGACGGAGGACAGCGGTGCGTGTCAGGTGACGGAGGACAACGGTGCATGTCAGGTGATGGAGGACATCAGTGCGTGTCAGGGTACAGAGGACAGCGGTGCATGTCAGGGGATGGAGGACATCAGTGCGTGTCAGGTGACAGAGGACAGCGGTGCGTGTCAGGTGACGGAGTACAGCGGTGCGTGTCAGGGTACAGAGGACAGCGGTGCATGTCAGGTGACGGAGGACAGCGGTGCGTGTCAGGGTACAGAGGACATCGGTGCATGTCAGGGGACGGAGGACAGCGGTGTGTGTCAGGGTACAGAGGACAGCGGTTCGTGTCAGGGGACGGAGGACAGTGGTGCGTGTCAGGGTACAGAGGACAGCGGTTCGTGTCAGGGGACGGAGGACAGTGGTGCGTGTCAGGGGACGGAGGACAGCGGTGAGTGCCAGGGTACAGAGGACAGCGGTTCGTGTCAGGGGACGGAGGACAGTGGTGCGTGTCAGGGGACGGAGGACATCGGTGTGTGTCAGGGTACAGAGGACAGCGGTTCGTGTCAGGGGACGGAGGACATCAGTGCGTGTCAGGTGACGGAGGACAGCGGTTCGTGTCAGGGGACGGAGGACATCGGTGCGGGTCAGGGGACGGAGGACATCGGTGTGTGTCAGGGTACAGAGGACAGCGGTTCGTGTCAGGGGACGGAGGACATCGGTGTGTGTCAGGTGACAGAGGACATCGGTGCGGGTCAGGGGACGGAGGACAGCGGTGCGTGTCAGGTGACGGAGGACAGCGGTGCATGTCAGGGTACGAAGGACAGTGGTACGTGTCAGGTGACGGAGGACAGCAGTGCGTGTCAGGGGATGGAGAACATCAGTGCGTGTCAGGTGACAGAGGACAGCGGTGCGTGTCAGGGGATGGAGGACATCAGTGCGTGTCAGGTGACGGAGGACAGCGGAGCGTGTCAGGTGACGGAGGACAGCGGTGCGTGTCAGGTGACCGAGGACAGCGGTGCGTGTCAGGTGACAGAGGACAGCGGTGCGTGTCAGGTGACCGAGGACAGCGGTGCGTGTCAGGTGACGGAGGACAGCGGTGCGTGTCAGGTGACGGAGGACAACGGTGCATGTCAGGTGATGGAGGACATCAGTGCGTGTCAGGGTACAGAGGACAGCGGTGCATGTCAGGGGATGGAGGACATCAGTGCGTGTCAGGTGACAGAGGACAGCGGTGCGTGTCAGGTGACGGAGTACAGCGGTGCGTGTCAGGGTACAGAGGACAGCGGTGCATGTCAGGTGACGGAGGACAGCGGTGCGTGTCAGGGTACAGAGGACATCGGTGCATGTCAGGGGACGGAGGACAGCGGTGTGTGTCAGGGTACAGAGGACAGCGGTTCGTGTCAGGGGACGGAGGACAGTGGTGCGTGTCAGGGTACAGAGGACAGCGGTTCGTGTCAGGGGACGGAGGACAGTGGTGCGTGTCAGGGGACGGAGGACAGCGGTGAGTGCCAGGGTACAGAGGACAGCGGTTCGTGTCAGGGGACGGAGGACAGTGGTGCGTGTCAGGGGACGGAGGACATCGGTGTGTGTCAGGGTACAGAGGACAGCGGTTCGTGTCAGGGGACGGAGGACATCGGTGTGTGTCAGGTGACAGAGGACATCGGTGCGGGTCAGGGGACGGAGGACAGCGGTGCGTGTCAGGTGACGGAGGACAGCGGTGCATGTCAGGGGACGAAGGACAGTGGTACGTGTCAGGTGACGGAGGACAGCAGTGCGTGTCAGGGGATGGAGAACATCAGTGCGTGTCAGGTGACAGAGGACAGCGGTGCGTGTCAGGGGATGGAGGACATCAGTGCGTGTCAGGTGACGGAGGACAGCGGTGCGTGTCAGGTGACAGAGGACAGCGGTGCGTGTCAGGTGACGGAGGACAGCGGTGCGTGTCAGGTGACAGAGGACAGCGGTGCGTGTCAGGTGACCGAGGAC
Source organism: Lithobates clamitans (assembly GCA_037952925.1). NCBI lineage: Eukaryota > Metazoa > Chordata > Amphibia > Anura > Ranidae > Lithobates > Lithobates clamitans. The sequence continues at coordinate 2,373,374 of JBBGZY010001301.1, forward strand.
AGCGGTGCGTGTCAGGTGACGGAGGACAGCGGTGCGTGTCAGGTGACGGAGGACAACGGTGCATGTCAGGTGATGGAGGACATCAGTGCGTGTCAGGGTACAGAGGACAGCGGTGCATGTCAGGGGATGGAGGACATCAGTGCGTGTCAGGTGACAGAGGACAGCGGTGCGTGTCAGGTGACGGAGTACAGCGGTGCGTGTCAGGGTACAGAGGACAGCGGTGCATGTCAGGTGACGGAGGACAGCGGTGCGTGTCAGGGTACAGAGGACATCGGTGCATGTCAGGGGACGGAGGACAGCGGTGAGTGCCAGGGTACAGAGGACAGCGGTTCGTGTCAGGGGACGGAGGACAGTGGTGCGTGTCAGGGGACGGAGGACATCGGTGTGTGTCAGGGTACAGAGGACAGCGGTTCGTGTCAGGGGACGGAGGACATCGGTGTGTGTCAGGTGACAGAGGACATCGGTGCGGGTCAGGGGACGGAGGACAGCGGTGCGTGTCAGGTGACGGAGGACAGCGGTGCATGTCAGGGGACGGAGGACAGTGGTACGTGTCAGGTGACGGAGGACAGCGGTGCATGTCAGGGGACGGAGGACAGTGGTACGTGTCAGGTGACGGAGGACAGCGGTGCGTGTCAGGGGAAGGAGGACATTGGTGTGTGTCAGGTGACAAAGGACATCGGTGCGTGTCAAGGGAAGGAGGACAGTGGTGCGTGTCAAGGGAAGGAGGACAGCGGTGCGTGTCAGGGGACGGAGGACAGTGGTGCGTGTCAGGGGACGGAGGACAGTGGTGCGTGTCAGGTGACGGAGGACAGTGGTGCAGGTCAGGTGACGGAGGACATCAGTGCGTGTCAGGTGACGGAGGACAGTGGTGCGTGTCAGGTGACGGAGGACAGCGGTGCGTGTCAAGGGAAGGAGGACAGTGGTGCGTGTCAAGGGAAGGAGGACAGCGGTGCATGTCAGGGGACGGAGGACAGTGGTGCGTGTCAGGGGACGGAGGACAGTGGTGCGTGTCAGGTGACGGAGGACAGTGGTGCAGGTCAGGTGACGGAGGACATCAGTGCGTGTCAGGTGACGGAGGACAGTGGTGCGTGTCAGGTGACGGAGGACAGTGGTGCGTGTCAGGTGACGGAGGACAGGGGTGCGTGTCAGGTGACAGAGGATAGTGGTGCGTGTCAGGTGACGGAGGACAGCGGTGCGTGTCAGGTGACAGAGGACAGTGGTGCGTGTCAGGTGACGGAGGACAGCAGTGCATTTCAGGTAACCATGTAATGTACAGTACAGAACCTTCCCTAGAAATAAATACTGTATAATGATGATAGTGTTAGTTGCGGTACCTACCATTAAGGTCGTCCTTGCACAGGATGATGTATTGACACACTTGTACATGATTGTTGGTAAACTTCCTCATCAGATGGACGGCTGTCTCTATTGGAATGTGGCCGTAGAACTTCTCTCTCAGTCGCCGGACGCTCTTTTCCAGCTGTGGGAACAAACAGAATGAGTGTTAACTGGTAAGGACTACCCTACTGGTGATTATACTGGAATCTAGAGAGAAACAAACCTCAAACTGACCCCATCGTCTTGTTACATCGAGAAGGTTACCAGTAGGAGACATTCTATTCTAAGAGGTCCATATGGCTGGTTGTCACTGAATGCCTGAACAATGCTAATCCTTCCATGTTTATTACATGTACTGTGTATCCCTTAGAAGTAGATCCCACAACGATCCCTACACTGTATCCTGAGTAAAGCAAGAGTTGCCATACCTGAACCTGTACATGCTGCATAGTGTGTGTTACATGGGCGGCAACAGGTGTGTGTCTCTACAATACAGGGGGTTGTGGGGTCCGGGGGGTCCGCGTCCTCAATGGATCGCTCAGTCTGGATGCATTGCAGCTGCAGGAACAGCAAAAATCGCAATAAGCGTATATTGATTGGTTTGCGCAAAAGTTATAGCGTCTACAAACTATGGGATAGATTTATAGCATTTTTATACATTTTTTTTGCTAGTAATGGCGGCGATCTGCGATTTTTAGCTGGACTGCGACATTGCGGCGGACAGATCGGACACTTTTAACACATATTTGGGACCACTGAAATCTATACAGCGTTTGAAGCTAAAAATTGCCACTGATTACTGTATAAATGTCACTGGTAAGGAAGAGGTTAACACTAGGGGGCGATCAAAAGGTTAACTGTGTTCCCTGGGAGGTGTTGCTAACTGTATGGGGGCTGGGCTGACTGGAGGAGGAGATAGATCGCCGTTCCTAATCACTAGGAACAAACGATCTGTCTCTCCTCCCCTGTCAGAATGGGGAGTTGTTTGTTTACATTGACAGATCCCAGTTCTGCCTGTCTCTGGAGCGATTGCGGGTGGCCATCAAGTCCGCCAGACCCGCTGGTTGGCTCCCCCGCTGGCGAAAGGGCGCACGCGTCACCCACAAATCGCTGTGTATATGCCCCCGACGTACAATGATGGCAATTCGCGCAAGGGAGCCAACTTGAGGCAGTACAAGTACTGCGGCAGGTGGTCTGTAACTGGTTAAAATAGAAATGAAAAGCAAAACATCTGTGTAAAGATATAAAAAATAACCTTTATAAATACCCTTTTTCATAAGTAATCATATTCCCTCTGGACGGGTGATCTGTCTATCAAAGTTCCCCGGACAAGGGGGAGGGGCTGTATGTGACGGCGCGTTGCGGGGAACACACAGCTATTGAAATGAAAGCTGTGATGTTCCCGGCGCTCTAATCAACCAGGCGGCGGCTCTCCTCTCTCTTCACCTGCACAGACTGGCTGTAATGGGGACACTGGCTGTAATGGGGGACATTGGCTGCAATGGGGGACACTGGTTGCAATGGGGGACACTGGCTGTAATGGGGACACTGGCTGCAATGGGGGACACTGGCTGCAATGGGGGACACTGGCTGTAATGGGGGACACTGGCTGTAATGGGGACACTAGCTGCAATGGGGGACACCGGCTGCAATGGGGGACACTGACTGGCTGCAATGGAGGACAATGGCTGCAATGGGGACACTGGCTGACTGCAATGAGGACACTGGCTGGCTGCAATGGGGGACACTGGCTGCAATGGGGAACCCTGGCTGGCTGCAATGGGGACACTGGCTACAATGAGGGACATTGGCTGCAATGGGGGACACTGGCTGGCTGCAATGGGAGACACTGGCTGCAATGGGGAACCCTGGCTGGCTGCAATGGGGACACTGGCTGCAATGGTGGACACTGGCTGGCTGCAATGGGGAACCCTGGCTGGCTGCAATGGGGACACTGGCTACAATAAGGGACGTTGGCTGCAATGGGGGACACTGGCTGGCTGCAATGGGAGACACTGGCTGCAATGGGGAACCCTGGCTGGCTGCAATGGGGACACTGGCTGCAATGGTGGACACTGGCTGGCTGCAATGGGGGACATTGGCTGGCTGCAATGGGGGACACTGGCTGGCTGCAATGGAGGACACTGGCTTCAATGGGGACACTGGCTGCAATGGGGGACACTGGCTGGCTGCAATGGGGACACTGGCTGGCTGCAATGGGGGACACTGGCTGCAATGGGGACACTGGCTGACTGCAATGAGGACACTGGCTGGCTGCAATGGGGGACACTGGCTGCAATGGGGAACCCTGGCTGGCTGCAATGGGGACACTGGCTACAATGAGGGACATTGGCTGCAATGGGGGACACTGGCTGGCTGCAATGGGAGACATTGGCTGCAATGGGGAACCCTGGCTGGCTGCAATGGGGACACTGGCTGCAATGGTGGACACTGGCTGGCTGCAATGGGGAACCCTGGCTGGCTGCAATGGGGACACTGGCTACAATAAGGGACATTGGCTGCAATGGGGGACACTGGCTGGCTGCAATGGGAGACACTGGCTGCAATAGGGAACCCTGGCTGGCTGCAATGGGGACACTGGCTGCAATGGTGGACACTGGCTGGCTGCAATGGGGGACATTGGCTGGCTGCAATGGGGGACACTGGCTGGCTGCAATGGAGGACACTGGCTTCAATGGGGACACTGGCTGCAATGAGGGACACTGGCTGCAATAGGGGACACTGGCTGCAACGAGGAACCCTGGCTGGCTGCAATGGGGGACACTGGCTGCAATAGGGGACACTGGCTGCAACAAGGAACCCTGGCTGGCTGCAATGGGGGACACTGGCTGCAATGGGGGACACTGGCTGGCTGCAATGGGGGACACTGGCTGCAATGGGGGACACTGGCTGGCTGCAATGGGGACACTGGCTGGCTGCAATGGGGGACACTGGCTGCAATGGGGACACTGGCTGACTGCAATGAGGACACTGGCTGGCTGCAATGGGGGACACTGGCTGCAATGGGGAACCCTGGCTGGCTGCAATGGGGACACTGGCTACAATGAGGGACATTGGCTGCAATGGGGGACACTGGCTGGCTGCAATGGGAGACACTGGCTGCAATGGGGAACCCTGGCTGGCTGCAATGGGGGACATTGGCTGGCTGCAATGGGGGACACTGGCTGCAATGGGGGACACTGGCTGCAATGGGGGACACTGGCTGGCTGCAATGGGGGACACTGGCTGCAATGGGGGACACTGGCTGGCTGCAATGGGGACACTGGCTGGTTGCAATGGGGGACACTGGCTGCAATGGGGACACTGGCTGACTGCAATGGGGACACTGGCTGGCTGCAATGGGGGACACTGGCTGCAATGGAGAACCCTGGCTGGCTGCAATGGGGACACTGGCTACAATGAGGGACATTGGCTGCAATGGGGGACACTGGCTGGCTGCAATGGGAGACACTGGCTGCAATGGGGAACCCTGGCTGGCTGCAATGGGGACACTGGCTGCAATAGTGGACACTGGCTGGCTGCAATGGGTGACATTGGCTGGCTGCAATGGGGGACACTGGCTGGCTGCAATGGAGGACACTGGCTGCAAAGGGGAACCCTGGCTGGCTTCAATGGGGACACTGGCTGCAATGAGGGACACTGGCTGCAATAGGGGACACTGGCTGCAACGAGGAACCCTGGCTGGCTGCAATGGGGGACACTGGCTGCAATAGGGGACACTGGCTGCAACGAGGAACCCTGGCTGGCTGCAATGGGGGACACTGGCTGCAATGGGGGACACTGGCTGGCTGCAATGGGGGACACTGGCTGCAATGGGGGACACTGGCTGGCTGCAATGGGGGACACTGGCTGCAATGGGGGACACTGGCTGGCTGCAATGGGGACACTGGCTGGCTGCAATGGGGGACACTGGCTGCAATGGGGACACTGGCTGACTGCAATGGGGACACTGGCTGGCTGCAATGGGGGACACTGGCTGCAATGGGGAACCCTGGCTGGCTGCAATGGGGACACTGGCTGCAATGGGGGACACTGGCTGCAATGGGGGACACTGGCTGGCTGCACCTGACGGGCACTGGTGAGGCTGCATTGATCTCTTGTATCATGTCTGCAGTCTCTGACCATCTCCTGTGTAAAAATATTTTTAAAAACAGTCACTTTCGGTACTGGTGCTGTTTCGGTATCGGTTTTCGGGATCAAGGAAGATTTATTTTCGGTATCAGTTTCGGCACCAAAAAACCCATTCGGTGCATCCCTGGAGTATAGTTTTGCTAAAAAAAAAAAAAGGCTAAAAAAACGCTACAACTAAAAAATGCTGAAAAACACTACTGCAGAAACACTGCAAAACTCATTCTACAGTTACAGCTTTCTACAGTTAAGGCCCCTTTCGCACTGATACATTTTTCCTGCTTTGTTACTCTGCAAGAAAAGCGCAAGAAAAATGTTTCCCTTTAAATCCTATAGGACTTTTCACACCACTGCGCTGTGGGTGCGGTGCATTTTGAAAAAGTCCTGCATCTTTGGACTGTGTTGAAAACCGCACCAAAAACGCAGCTTCCCATTGAAATGATTGGCAATCACAGCAAAATTGCGGTAAAAACACACTTCGATTTGCATTTTTGGTGCGTTTTTGAGTCACGTGTCCATTTTTCACAGGTTCAGGCAACCCAATAATACACCAGAAACGCATACGAAACACAGCAAATGCGTTTTTACCGTGATTTTGCTACAGAGCAGCGTGAAGGGGCCCTTATCCTACTGGCTTTTTTCTAATTTCTAGTGCGCATAAGGCATAAAAGGGGTGGAGTGCTGCTGAAAAAGGGGTGGAGAGCGGCTGTTTGAGCAGAAAAACGCACGGCAAAACACTTAAAAAAAAGCTCAAAAAAAAAAAAAACTCATATCGTGCTTTTCAGGTGCTTCCATTGAAGTCTATGGCAACAAAAAAGACAAAACTTTTGCCTGAAAAGTAGCTAATTTACATTTTTGAGCGACAGGTGTTTTGCTGCAAGCGACAGGACACGCAGACGCGTCCAAGGGCCATTGAAAACAAAAGGTTTTTGCTTGTTTTGCTGTTTTGAGCTTCAAGCTCAACTGTGAACGGAGGTCACAGTCTGTTCGCTTTTAGTAAATTCATCCCGTAGTGTTTTCATACACTCAAATGAACTTTCAGTGTATCTTTTTTACTGAAAATTTGATAGATAATATATCTATATATCTATAATATATATAAATAGGTAATATCATGTGACAAAAACTACAACCGCCATTATTTTATTCTCCAGGGCCTTTGCTTTCAGAAAATATATAATGTTTGGGGGATAACCAATCTTCAGGCCTAAAATGTGTACTATAACATGTGTGCCAAAAGCTGAAAAAAAAAAATGACCCGGGTAGCAAAGTGGTTAAAGAGAACTGCAAACAAAAAACGGCGGCCATTTATCATCCAAACAATATCATGGCAGAAGGATGTCATGAGACGGTTAATTAATTGCCCTGCGAGGAAAGGCGTCAGTCAACAGTCAGTGTTTGCCTTGGCTGCGGTCTGGCTTTTTTTAGAACTTTGCTCTGTGCCAGAGAAGACTTGTTTACATTCAGACAAGGACAGTGCCAGAGGGAAATCACTGTACATGCAGTCAAAGCAAAGCGAACGCCGCGCACCCATCAGAGGCCCATCACAGTGCTATGTGTTCTGCACCTACAAGACAATCGCAATCCACAATCTTTTGGGGATTGTTTACACTTGTGGTGGTGGTGGTGGTGGGGTAATAAAAATAGGCAGTTCAGATGCTGTTTTACCACCCCCACTTTAGCTACAAAGGTAACCGGATGTTGTTGTATAGATGCCACAGTCACATTTGCACCACAAAATGAAATCCTCTAATGCTTTTGGCGGGCAGTACCATCAATGAAATGGGGCAGCACGGTAATCGCGATGCTGCAGACCGTAAGTCCGGGGTTCGGTAAGCAACATATGGACAGGTGACCTGAAAGATAGCGAGGATCGCTGTAGTAGTGGTGGCTACTAAAATGATTCTCCACTTCCACAGGGATCCCACAGGTATGGTATATATACGATAATTTAACCACTTCAATACTGGGCACTTTCACCCCCTTACTGCCCAGGACAATTTTCAGCTTTTAGCGCTGTGAATGACAGTTGCGCAGTCACACAACACTGTACCCATATTCATTTTTTATCTTTTTTTTTTGAGGCAGAGCTTTCTTTTGGTGTATTTAATTACCACTAGGTTTTTTTTATTTTTTGCTAAACAAACTAAAAAAAGACCGAAAATTTTGAAAAAAAACTTTTGCAAATAAATAATTTTTCTCCTTCACTGATGTGCATTGATAAGGCTGAGCTGATGGGCACTGATGAGGCTACTCTAATGTGCACTGGTGAGGCAGCACTAATGAGGCGGCACTGATGAGGCTGCACTGATGTGCACTGGTGAGGCGGCACTGATAAGCTGCACTGATGGGCACTAAAAAGGCTGCACTGATGAGGCTGCTCTAATGTACACTAGTGAGGCAGCACTAATGAGGCGGCACTGATAAGCTGCACTAATGAACACTGATGAGGCTACACTGATGTGCACTGGTGAGGCAGCACTGATGGACACTGATAAGTTGCACTGATGGACACTGATGAGGCTACACTGATGTGCACTGATGAGGTTGCACTGATGTGCTCTGGTGAGGCGGCACCGATAAGCTGCACTGATGGACACTGATGAGGCTGCACTGATGAGGTGGCACTAATGAGGAGGCACTGATAAGCTGCACTGATGGACACTGATTAGGCTGCACTGATGTGCACTGGTGAGGCGGCACTGATAAGCTGCACTGGTGGGCACTAATAAGGCTGCACTGATGAGGCTGCTCTAATGTACACTGGTGAGGCAGCACTAATGAGGCGGCACTGATAAGCTGCACTAATGAACACTGATGAGGGTGCATTGATGTGCACTGGTGAGGCGGCACTGATAAGCTGCACTGATGGACACTGATAAGCTGCACTGATGGACACTGATGAGGCTGCACTGATGAGGTTGCATTGATGTGCACTGGTGAGGCGGCACTGATAAGCTGTACTGATGAGGCTGCACTGATGCGCACTGGTGAGGTGGCACTAATGAGGAGGCACTAATAAGTTGCACTGATAATCAGTGTAAATAATCTACTGACAGCCTTGCCGGTTATCTGCTCTCCTTTCCTCACATAGAGACAGTGTGGGAGGAAAGGACTGTCGATAACCGGTGATCACATGGTAAAGGGCTGCTGTGATTGGCCTTTTACCCTGATCTGTGATCAACTGTATCCAAAGGACACAGCAGTCACAGGTCGCGCCCGATGTGCATCCCAGGGGGGCATGCGGGAGGCAGGGTTCCGGGCAAACGTCCATGGACACCCTCCCAGAACCAGAGGACCGCATTGTAGCTGTCTTTCGGCTCTAGCGCAGTGGACAAGTGGTTAATTCCCGGAATGGACTGTAAAAAAAAAAATGTTTGGGCAAAAGCCACTTGTCAGAACAGATTTAATTTTTTTTTCCTCTAACAGATTCTCGTAACCTTTTTAGAATTTCCAAGTAGCAATGTTGTTTACTATTGTACCATGTACACCATCATATGGGTCCCGAAATCACAAGAAGCCATTTGTAAAAGCAAACAGTTCTATAATACTTCCTCCAAAACAGGTAACATAAGTAGCTTCCTTCAGCACAGAGTAAACAGGTCACAGTTCCAGCAAAACAAGGAACCATACAACTGGCTCCCTGACAGACTTATAGAGCCCCATACTGGGGAAGGTTCCACCGTGCCTCCCCTGCCTCGGCCTAACCCCCTCAGGAGTCCTGCTAGTCAGGGTGTGGAGGCTACTACTAAAATATGTGTTGTGACCTGCTCACTTATAAATGCCAACAATACCAAAAAATAATATGAATACATATATCTATATCTATATATATATCTACAGATATATATATATATCTATATATATAGATGTATATATCTATATCTATCTAGATAGATAGATAGATAGATAGATAGATAGATAGATAGATAGATAGATAGATAGATAGATAGATAGATAGATAGATAGATAGATAGATAGATAGATAGATAGATAGATAGATAGATAGATATAGATATATATGTATATATAGATAGAAAATTCTGTGTACAATTATAAAGCAGCTTCCACCTCCCACACATCAATATCCAAATATAGTGTGGCGCTTTTTTACATGTAGTGTAATAAATAAACCTAATCAGTGAATGGCACAATTCAATACATTTTCAAAAATTAACCACTTCAGGTCCGCCCCAAAGCAGTTTTACTGCTACAGAGCGTAAACCTATACATACCTGATTCGGCTCTTCCGGGTATGGCACGTGCATGCGCTGCCCCTGTGATCACACACAGCAGGAGCCCAGCGGCGGGTACCGTGGACTTGATGTTCAGTACACAAGCAGAACGGCAGTCTGTCAGTATGGAAGGCATTGGTCTCCCCTGGTGTTAACCCCTTCCCAGCCAGTGTCATTAGTACAGTGACAGTGCATATTTTTAGCAATGATCACTGTATTAGGCCTCATTCTCACGATGCGGATCCTCTTCCACGGAGTCCGCCGGCTCAGCGGAAGATCTCTAAGTCGATCTCCTCTGAGCCGGCGGATGACAGGTCCATCTCTGCTCACTGAGCAGGGGGGGGCTTGTCGAGTGCCGCTGGTTTCTATGGAAAGATCGGGCGAAAACGGACAGCATGCCGTTTTCATCAGATCTCACCCGATCTGATCCGCCAGCGACGGATCTGAACGTACAGGCATCCGTCTGCTTTTAGCGGATCGGACCGGGTCGGATGTCAGTGGACATGTCACCGCTGACATCCGTCGCTCCATAGACTAGCAGGGAGCGCCTGTTCAGGTCCGCCGTCAAAACTGACAGGAGGACCTGAACGGTCCGATCGTGTGAAAGGGGCCTAGGTGTCAATGGTCCCCAAAAAGTGTCAGTTAGGCCCCTTTCACACTTGTGTGACTTGTCCTGCGACTTGGGGCTGCAAAGTCACATGACAAGTCGTACCCCATGATTTCCAATGACTACCATTCATATCTGTGCGACTTCAAGTCCCACCAACTTCAAAGTAGTCCCTGTACTACTTTGGTCCGACTTTGATGCGAGTTGAGGTCCATAGACCTCAAGTTTACACAGGCATTCCCTAAAATCAAGGCAAATTCACGGCCACGAAATTGCGGTAAAATCACAACAAAATCGCAGTGTGAAAGGGGCCTTGTGGGTTTATTTACTAAATCTAGAGTGTTCTAATTGTTTATCGCAATATCGCAGTCCTGCTATAAATCGCTGATCGCCGCCATTAATAGTAAAAAATAAATAAATAAAAATATCCCATAGTTTGTAGACATTATAACTTTTGCACAAACCAATCAATATACACTTATTGGGATTTTTTTTTACCAAAAATATGTAGCAGAATACATATTGGCCTAAATTTATGAAGAAATTAGATTTTTCCCATTCTTTTATTGCATATGTTTTATAGCAGAAAGTAAAAATATATATTTTTTTAAAATTGTTAGTCTTTTTTTGTTTATAGCGCAAAATATAAAAATATACAGAGGTGATCAAAAGAAAGTTCTATTTGTGGGGGGAAAAGGACATCAATTTTATTTGGGTACAGCGTCGCACAAACGCGCAATTGTCAGTTAAAGTAAAGCACTGCCATATCGCAAAAAAAAATGGCCTGGTAAGGACGGGGTGTAAATCTTCCAGAGGTCAAGTGGTTAAACAGTCTTCATACAGTGCTTCAATGCTTACACCACTTAGTATTCTTGTATCCTTCACACACGTGTGAAACCTCCACCAGTTGTGCTCTCACCTCAACTCCATGACCTCACTTAACATGCAAGGTCATAGAGAGCTTGCGTTCCCCTTAGTGGGCTGGGGTTTTTTCCCTTATGCCTAGTGGTCCTCCTTGGTGGTAGATTTCCTCTATGGCCCCTGGTTATTATCCAGCTTCTTCTTACAAAACCCAAGGTGCTACCCCTTTAAAGCACTCTCCAGCTCTCTCCTCCACGTCATAGCTTATATACAGAGAAGATACTAAAACAGCGCTTTATCCTATTAAAATTTTTATTGACTATTCTCTTGTGCAGAATATTACTCACATTACAAGGGTGCTGCATCGCACCAAACATAACCAGCATAAAACATATAAAACATATAAAATCCTCCTTATGGATATGGGTTTTCTAATTTGTTTTACCGATCCACCGAACTATCCCGAGCATCATGAAGCCATCCAACAGACCCTACACATTTCGTCACCAGGTGATAAAGTCATGGGATAACACCTGAGGCTTTGTAAGAAGAAGCTAGATCATAATTAGGGGCATAGAAGGAATCTACCACCAAGGAGGACCACTAGGTATATTATGGAAATAAAACACCAGCCCAGTAAGGGGAACACAAGCTCTCTATGACCCTACATGTTATGTAAGGTAATGGAGTTGAGAGCACAACTGATGGAGGGTTCACTAGTGTGTGAAGGATACAAGAACACTAAGCGGTATAAATAAGAATTGAAGCACTATAAGAAGACTTTAATTTTTGTTTACTGAATTGTGCCATTCCCTGATTAGATTTATTGCACTGCACGTAAAAAAGTTCTACACCATATTTGTATATCAGGGTTTGGAGGTTCTTTTCACCCCAAAACTCTTCAAGCCTCCAAAATTCTGGTTCCCTAATATGGACTTAATCCAACCAGAGAGTACTGGGAATCGGTCCTCTCTTTAGCGAAATTCCCCCGAAACACATCACTCTGCATGGGTGAGAACCTGAGTACTCAGCAATGTCTCCAAAACTGTCCCCCTTAAAGGGACCCCAACTCAAATATTGAGGAAATATACTTGCCGTCCAGGACATATTCCCGGTGTCCTGTACACCCCAAAAAAACATACCAGCATGGGCGTACAAGGGTTCCTAGTTTTGCCAATTTTTACACAAATTTTGATGTTAACACCTTCCCGTCTGGCCTATAGTGGTAGTGGCTTTACTGTTCTGACTGGGCTTCATATGATGTCCTCCAAAACGGGCTGTTCGTGCGCGCCCCGGGGGAGAGCAGCTTGGCGATCGTGATGCTTGTGTCTCTTGAACACAGCGCATCACCAATCACAGTAAAGAGCCTATCATGTCCAATCACAGCTGATCACAGTGTAAATAGGAAGTGCTGGTTATCAGAATAACCCCCCATCAGTGTCGCCCCCTTCAGTGCCCATCAGTGATGCCTGTCAGTGCCCACCAGTGATGCCCTTCACTGATGCCTGTCAGTGCCAAACAGTGCACATAAGTGCTGCCAATCAGTGTCCATCAGTGATGCCTGTTAGTGCCCATCAATGATGCCTGTCAGTGCCCATCAGTGATGCCTGTCAGTCGCCATCAGTGCCGCCTATCAGCACCGTCTATCAGTGCCGCCTATCAGGGTCCTTCAGTGCCTATAATTGCTGCCTATCAGTGCCCATTAGTGCCGCCTATCAGTGCCACCTATCAGTGTCCATCAGTGCTGCATATCAGTGCCTCCTATCAGTGCATATTAGTGCCTTCTCATCGGTGCCAATCAGTGCCTATCAGTGCAGTCTTATCAGTGTACATCAGTCAAGGAGAAAAATTACTTTTTTTACAAAATGTTATAACAGAAACTAAGAAAAAATTTTTTTTTTTTTTTGTCAAAATGTTTGGTCTTTTTTCGTTTGTTTAGCAAAAAAACAAAACCCCAGTGGTGATTAAATGCCACCAAAAAAAAGCTCTATCTGTCTCAAAATGATAAAAATTTTGTTTGGGTACAGCGCTGCATGACCGCGCAGTTGTCATTCAAAGTGCGACCGTGCTGAAAGCTGAAAATTGGCCTGGGCATGAAGGGGGTAAAAGTGCCCTGTATTGAAGTTTAATCCTCTGCCCCAGATTTAAGCTACTCATTTTCCACCAACAGCGCAACGTACATATTTCTTCTACTAATCCGTAAAGACTGCGTCAAATGGTCTGCGACTCAGGCGAGTGCAAGTTAACATGCGTCAGAACACGCTGGAGTGAGAATGGCTGTGTGACTCACCACCGCAGTGCTACGCCGCGGGCATTCCGGGAATGAAATGGTCACAGGTACTCCAAGCTGGGCAATAGAACTATTCCAAAAAACATACCTGGAGTTCAGCATCAAGGCCAAGTTGGCATGTATCCGTGTTTGTATTTCTTTTTTTTTTTTAACTCCCCCCCCCACCGCTGAAAGAACACAATAGCACTGCAGGAGGCACCCCCCCCCCCCGATCAACACTAATGCCCTGTACACACGATCGGACATTGATCGGACATTCCGACAACAAAGTCCATGGATTTTGGCTCAAACTTGTTTTGCATACACACGGTTGCACAAAGTTGTCGGAAAATCCGATCGTCCTGAACGCGGTGACGTAAAACGCGTACGTCGGGACTATAAACGGGGCAGTAGCCAATAGCTTTCATCTCTTAATTTATTGCGAGCATGCGTGGCACTTTGTGCGTCGGAATTGTCCACACACGGTCGGAATTTACACAAACGGATTTTGCTGTCGGAAAATGTTATAGCCTGCTCTCAAACTTTGTGTGTCGGAAATTCTGATGGAAAAACTCAGACGGAGCCCACACGCGGTCGGAATTTGCGACAACAAGCACCGATTGCACATATTCATTCGGAAAGTCCGACCATGTGTACAGGGCATAACTGTGTTAATGGGGGAAAGTGCTCAAGCTTTAACCCCTTGAACCCTTACTGGTCATTAATGGGTCAGTAAGGTTGTGACGGGCTAATGCGTAAATGGGAGAAAACTTTCGATTTCCTCACTGTCTGTTGTGTCTACCGGACAGGAGCGGGTGAGAAATCTCTTGAATAGAACACAGATGGCTATGAAAACCCCAAATTAATAAAAAATACTTGGCTTTAGGTACACAGTACATTTATTTTTAGACGTAGCAAGAAGAAGAACTAACATTTGGGTGTGAAAAAAAAGGCCGCTCCTCCATATAAGGGACAGATGGTGTCCCAAGAGTGTCTGATATTTCCTTCCCCAGAACTTCTGAGTCATGTGAGCAAAACTAAAAGAATCAAACCAGAAACAAATTTCTCTATCTGAAACTGACAAGTGCCATCTATGACTGATAGCTGAGGAAATAGAAATGACGTGGCCAGGAAATAATCATCCCTGACAAGCAGATGTGTACCTGGCTTGGTTAGAGAACACTGATAAGATGTATTGGTGAAGGCAACAGAAGGGTTGATTTACTAAAGGCAAATAGACTGTGCACTTTGCACTCCACTGTGCACTACAAATCCACTGTTCACTACAAATCCACTGTTCACTACAAATCCACTGTGCACTACAAATCCACTGTTCACTACAAATCCACTGTTCACTACAAATCCACTGTGCACTACAAATCCACTGTGCACTACAAATCCACTGTTCACTACAAATCCACTGTGCACTACAAATCCACTGTGCACTACAAATCCACTGTTCACTACAAATCCACTGTTCACTACAAATCCACTGTGCACTACAAATCCACTGTTCACTACAAATCCACTGTGCACTACAAATCCACTGTGCACTACAAATCCACTGTGCACTACAAATCCACTGTGCACTACAAATCCACTGTTCACTACAAATCCACTGTTCACTACAAATCCACTGTTCACTACAAATCCACTGTGCACTACAAATCCACTGTGCACTACAAATCCACTGTGCACTAAAAATCCACTGTTCACTACAAATCCACTGTGCACTACAAATCCACTGTGCACTACAAATCCACTGTGCACTACAAATCCACTGTGCACTAAAAATCCACTGTTCACTACAAATCCACTGTGCACTACAAATCCACTGTGCACTACAAATCCACTGTGCACTACAAATCCACTGTGCACTACAAATCCACTGTTCACTACAAATCCACTGTTCACTACAAATCCACTGTGCACTACAAATCCACTGTGCACTACAAATCCACTGTTCACTACAAATCCACTGTTCACTACAAATCCACTGTGCACTACAAATCCACTGTGCACTACAAATCCACTGTGCACTACAAATCCACTGTTCACTACAAATCCACTGTGCACTACAAATCCACTGTTCACTACAAATCCACTGTTCACTACAAATCCACTGTGCACTACAAATCCACTGTGCACTACAAATCCACTGTGCACTAAAAATCCACTGTTCACTACAAATCCACTGTGCACTACAAATCCACTGTGCACTACAAATCCACTGTTCACTACAAATCCACTGTGCACTACAAATCCACTGTGCACTACAAATCCACTGTGCACTAAAAATCCACTGTTCACTACAAATCCACTGTTCACTACAAATCCACTGTTCACTACAAATCCACTGTGCACTACAAATCCACTGTGCACTACAAATCCACTGTGCACTACAAATCCACTGTTCACTACAAATCCACTGTGCACTACAAATCCACTGTGCACTACAAATCCACTGTGCACTACAAATCCACTGTTCACTACAAATCCACTGTGCACTACAAATCCACTGTGCACTACAAATCCACTGTGCACTACAAATCCACTGTGCACTAAAAGTCCACTGTGCACTACAAATCCACTGTGCACTACAAATCCACTGTTCACTACAAGTGCACTTGGAAGTGCAGTCGCTGTAGACCTGAGGGGGACATGCCAAGAAAATAAAAAAGAGCATTTTTGCTTGCACATGATTGGATGATAGAAATCAGCAGAGCTTCCCCTCATTTCAGATCTTCCCCTCAGATCTAAAGCCACTGCAACTTCCTTTATTTGCCTTTAGTAAATCAACCTGATTGTGTCAGTACATAATACACTTGTTGATTGTGTGGCAACTATACGCTCAAAAAAGTGTAACACTAAGGCCCCATTCATACTTGAGCGTAGCGTTTTCAGGCAGGAAGTCGTGCGATTTTACCACGATTTTGTACAAGTCAAAAGGTCACCAATGTAAAAAGCAGAAAAAAAACGCACAAATCTGCCTAAAAAAAAGTTCCAGAACTTGCTTGAGCTTCAGGTGTTTTGGAGCTTCTGGCTTCAAGTATTTTGGAGTGGCGATGTGAACCATCTCCATAGAGAATATAAGCCGAGGCACCTAATTTTACCACAAAAGACTGGGAAAACGTATTGACTCGAGTATAAGCCTAGGGTAGGGCTGGGGAAAAAATCGATTTAAATCTTGAATCCAGTTGAGAGGTCAAATCAATTCAAAATGTAAGCAAATCGATTTTTTTTTTTGTTCACCGCGCCGGTCCTGAGGAGCTGACAGCAGGAGTTTTTAGGCGAGGCTGCGGCTTCGGCCTAGTCCGCGAGGTCGGATGCCGTGGACTAAGCGGAAGCTGCGGCCTCGCCTACAAACTCCTGCCCGCAGCTCCTCAGGACCGGCGCGGTGTCCAAAAAAAAAAAAAAAATTGATTTGAATCGTGAATCGAGTTTTTTTTAACAAAATCGCAGAATTTTTTTTTTTTAGAAAATCACCCAGCCATAGCCTAGGGTGAGAAATGCACAGCTACTGTAAGTGGAAAAGAGGGTCAACAATGCCCATTTGCATGCCTCACTGTGCCCATTTGCAGCCATAGGTCCCCCGAACTCGGTAGTTAAGGGTTCCTAGATGCCCCCTAGCTGCAGCCAGAATTTGGGGTCTTTGGACCCAAAGGGTCCCGAAATGACATTGCTGTAGATAGACACAGTTGACTGAATTTGGGGCTCCGTATCTCTGGGCCACTTGGTGCTAGGAACCCCAAATTTGGTGTGCAAATCCAGTGAAACTAGCACAACACCATATCCAAAGCTAGAATTCCTAGCACCAAGTGGCCCCAAGATACGGGGCCCCAAATTCGGTTCGGAAAATGTCAAGCACTTTTCTGCAGCAGAGAATGACATTATCCGATCCGATTTTGGGGCCCCGTATCTCGGGGCCACTTAGTGCTAGGAACCCCAGCTTTGGACATGTTGTAGTGCTAGTTCCACTGGGTTTGCACACCAAATTTCCTATAACCAAGTGGCCCTGAGATATGGGGCCCCAAATTCGGTTCGGAAAATGTCATTCTCTGCTGCAGAAAAGTGCTTGACTCGAGTATAAGCCGAGGGGGGCACTTTTAGCACAAAAAAAATGTGCTGAAAAACTTGGCTTTTACTCGAGTATATACGGTAATTGATTTTTTCCCCTCCAGCATTTTGGAGCTTCAGGCGTCAAGCTACAAAACACTCAGGTGTGAATGGAGACTAAGGGGTTGAATCACTAAAGGCAAATCCACTTTGCACTACAAGTGCACTGGAAGAGTGCAGTCACTGTAGATCTGAGGGGAAGATATGAAATGAGGGGAAGCTCTGCTGATTTATATAATCCAATCATGTACAAGCAAAAACACTTTTTTTTATTTTCCTTGCATGTCCCCCTCAGATCTACAACGACTGCACTTCCAAGTGCACTTGTAGTGCAAAGTGGATTTGCCTTTAGTAAATCACCCCCCCCCTGGGATTGATTTACTAAAGGCAGAGCTTAGTAGAGGAGTTAAAGCTCCACTTTGCAAAGAATATCCAATCATGTGCAAGGAAAATAAAAAAAAAAACATAATTTTTGCTTGCACATGATTGGATGAAGGAGGTCAGCAGAGCTTCTGCTCATTTACTTAGCTCTGTAGCAACTACACTTGCAGAGTGCAACTGCATTTTGCCAAGTGCACAGTCTGTTTGTCTTTAGTAAATCGACCCCAGGGGGTTGTATTTAACCACTTAAGGGCCGCCTCATAGCAGTTTTACTGCAGGGCGGCACCCATGCGCCCGATCATGCACACACATATATATATATATATATATATATATATATATATATATATATATATATATACACACACACAAGATCTGGCTTTTCTGGATGGGGGATCGCCACCATTACTAGTGAAAAAAAAAGACATAAATACATCCCATAGTTTGTAGACGCTAACTTTTGCGCAAACCAATCAATATACGCTTTTTGGAATTTTTTTTACCAAAAATATGTAGCAGAATACATATTGGCCTAAATTCAAGAATACATTTTATTTTTTACATTTTTTAATTGGATATGTTTTTTAGTAGAAAGTAAAAAATATTGGTTTTTTTTCAAAATTGTCAATGTTTTTTTGTTTATAGCATAAGCAATAAAAAACGCAGTGGTGATCAAATACCACCAAAAGAAAGCTCAATTTGTGGGAAAAAAAGGACATCAATTTTATTTGGATACAAAGTCGCATAACCATGCAATTGTCAGTTAAAGTAACGCAGCGCCGAATCGCAAAAAATGGCCTGGTCATGAAGGGTCCTAAGCCCCCCTTACCTTATCTTCTGGGTTGATCTGAAACAACATCCTCACCCGGTGAATTAAGCGCTGTCTTTCAGTTATCTGCTGAACAACACTGAGTGTCAGGGTCCCGTGCCGCATGCGCAGCGTGTACTACAAGAACCTCCTGGAATATGTGAAATGTGGATCCCAGGAGGCTTGTGAGGTGGAAGCAGAAGCTGCTCTCCCCCCAAAAAATGTATTTCCCCTGAAAAAAATTGAATTATCCAGTATCCTGAAGAAGGGGGAATTGAAGATTGAAATTCACCAAAGAAGTAAATGGGGGTGGAGATCCGCTGTAAAGGAGTTTATACCCGTGTCTGCACCCACTAGTGGCAGTATATATGAAGCACACCGCCATGGCGTAGGGCACCTTCACCGATCTTTATTCAGTTGAACACTCTGCACAGCTCAGTCTACTGACTCGGCTCATATGTTTCTACCGAATTCTGGGTTTCTGTAGCCACAACCTGGAGGCCTGTTGTTGTATCTACCTACTGCATTCATGATGGTAAGTCGGCCGATCACCTACAGAGCCTGCCAGTCTATGGACCTTCTATGGAGAACCTACTCCATCTGGCCACTTACAGTCAGATCAGGGGATGATGGTATGTTTCTAAACATGTCAGCTGTGGGCTGCAGACTCGGGGGGAAACAGAGTATAACCCCCAGAGGTAATATCCTGGACAGTTTTCCCCTCATACAAGCTGGCATCTAATCCCCTTTCCTGCTCTGTAGGCACACTATAAACCTGGCACCTAAGTGCCCTCCCTGTTCTGTATGCACCCGATACAAGTCAGCACCTAAGTGCCATTCCTGTTCTGTATGCACCCGATACAAGTCAGCACCTAAGTGCCCTCCCTGTTCTGTATGCACCCAATACAAGTCAGCACCTAAGTGCCCTCCCTGTTCTGTATGCACCCGATACAAGTCAGCACCTAAGTGCCCTCCCTGTTCTGTATGCACCCGATACAAGTCAGCACCTAAGTGCCATTCCTGTTCTGTATGCACCCGATACAAGTCAGCACCTAAGTGCCCTCCCTGTTCTGTATGCACCCAATACAAGTCAGCACCTAAGTGCCCTCCCTGTTCTGTATGCACCCGATACAAGTCAGCACCTAAGTGCCCTCCCTGTTCTGTATGCACCCGATACAAGTCAGCACCTAAGTGCCATTCCTGTTCTGTATGCACCCGATACAAGTCAGCACCTAAGTGCCCTCCCTGTTCTGTATGCACCCAATACAAGTCAGCACCTAAGTGCCCTCCCTGTTCTGTATGCACCCGATACAAGTCAGCACCTAAGTGCCCTCCCTGTTCTGTATGCACCCGATACAAGTCAGCACCTAAGTGCCCTCCCTGTTTTGTATGCACCCGATACAAGTCATCACCTAAGTGCCCTCCCTGTTCTGTATGCACCCGATACAAGTCATCACCTAAGTGCCCTCCCTGTTCTGTATGCACCCGATACAAGTCAGCACCTAAGTGCCCTCCCTGTTCTGTATGCACCTGATACAAGTCAGCACCTAAGTGCCCTCCCTGTTCTGTATGCACCCGATACAAGTCAGCACCTAAGTGCCCTCCCTGTTCTGTATGCACCCGATACAAGTCATCACCTAAGTGCCCTCCCTGTTCTGTATGCACCCGATACAAGTCAGCACCTAAGTGCCCTCCCTGTTCTGTATGCACCCGATACAAGTCAACACCTAAGTGCCCTCCCTGTTCTGTATGCACCCGATACAAGTCAACACCTAAGTGCCCTCCCTGTTCTGTATGCACCCGATACAAGTCAGCACCTAAGTGCCATTCCTGTTCTGTATGCACCCGATACAAGTCAGCACCTAAGTGCCCTCCCTGTTCTGTATGCACCCGATACAAGTCAGCAGTCAAGTGCCATTCCTGTTCTGTATGCACCCGATACAAGTCAGAACCTAAGTGCCCTCGATGTTCTGTATGCACCCGATACAAGTCAGCACCTAAGTGCCCTCGATGTTTTGTATGCACCCGATACAAGTCAGCACCTAAGTGCCCTCCCTGTTCTGTATGCACCCGATACAAGTCAGCACCTAAGTGCCCTCCCTGTTCTGTATGCACTCAATACAAGTCAGCACCTAAGTGCCCTCCCTGTTCTGTATGCACCCGATACAAGTCATCACCTAAGTGCCCTCCCTGTTCTGTATGCACCCGATACAAGTCATCACCTAAGTGCCCTCCCTGTTCTGTATGCACCCGATACAAGTCAGCACCTAAGTGCCCTCCCTGTTCTGTATGCACCCGATACAAGTCAACACCTAAGTGCCCTCCCTGTTCTGTATGCACCCGATACAAGTCAGCACCTAAGTGCCATTCCTGTTCTGTATGCACCCGATACAAGTCAGCAGTCAAGTACCATTCCCGTTCTGTATGCACCCGATACAAGTCAGCACCTAAGTGCCCTCGATGTTCTGTATGCACCCGATACAAGTCAGCACCTAAGTGCCCTCGATGTTTTGTATGCACCCGATACAAGTTAGCACCTAAGTGCCCTCCCTGTTCTGTATGCACCCGATACAAGTCAGCACCTAAGTGCCCTCCCTGTTCTGTATGCACCCAATACAAGTCATCACCTAAGTGCCCTCGATGTTCTGTATGCACCCGATACAAGTCATCACCTAAGTGCCCTCCCTGTTCTGTATGCACCCGATACAAGTCAGCACCTAAGTGCCCTCCCTGTTCTGTATGCACCCGATACAAGTCAACACCTAAGTGCCCTCCCTGTTCTGTATGCACCCGATACAAGTCAGCACCTAAGTGCCATTCCTGTTCTGTATGCACCCGATACAAGTCAGCACCTAAGTGCCCTCGATGTTTTGTATGCACCCGATACAAGTTAGCACCTAAGTGCCCTCCCTGTTCTGTATGCACCCGATACAAGTCAGCACCTAAGTGCCCTCCCTGTTCTGTATGCACCCGATACAAGTCAGCACCTAAGTGCCCTCCCTGTTCTGTATGCACCCAATACAAGTCATCACCTAAGTGCCCTCGATGTTCTGTATGCACCCGATACAAGTCAGCACCTAAGTGCCCTCCCTGTTCTGTATGCACCCGATACAAGTTAGCACCTAAGTGCCATTCCTGTTCTGTATGCACCCGATACAAGTCAGCACCTAAGTGCCCTCCCTGTTTTGTATGCACCCAATACAAGTCATCACCTAAGTGCCCTCGATGTTCTGTATGCACCCGATACAAGTCAGCACCTAAGTGCCCTCCCTGTTCTGTATGCACCCGATACAAGTTAGCACCCAAGTGCCATTCCTGTTCTGCATGCACCCGATAGAAGTCAGCACCTAAGTGCCATTCCTGTTCTGTATGCACCCGATACAAGTCAGCACCTAAGTGCCCTCCCTGTTCTGTATGCACCCGATACAAGTCAGCACCTAAGTGCCATTCCTGTTCTGTATGCACCCGATACAAGTCAGCACCTAAGTGCCATTCCTGTTCTGTATGCACCCGATACAAGTCAGCACCTAAGTGCCATTCCTGTTCTGTATGCACCCGATACAAGTCAGCACCTAAGTGCCCTCCCTGTTCTGTATGCACCCGATACAAGTCAGCACCTAAGTGCCATTCCTGTTCTGTATGCACCCGATACAAGTCAGCACCTAAGTGCCATTCCTGTTCTGTATGCACCCGATACAAGTCAGCACCTAAGTGCCCTCCCTGTTCTGTATGCACCCGATACAAGTCAGCACCTAAGTGCCCTCCCTGTTCTGTATGCACCCGATACAAGCTGGCATCTAAGCACCCTTCCTGTTCTGTGTGCACCCGATAAAAGTCAGCATCTAAGCACCTTTCCTTCTCTGTATGCCCCCGATACAAGTCAGCACCTAAGGGCCCTCCCTGTTCTGTATGCACCCAATACAAGCTGGCATCTAAGCACCCTTCCTGTTCTGTATGCACCCAATACAAGCTGGCATCTAAGCACCCTTCCTGTTCTGTATGCACCCAATACAAGCTGGCATCTAAGCACCCTCCCTGTTCTGTATGCACCCGATACAAGTCAGCACCTAAGTGCCCTCCCTGTTCTGTATGCACCCGATACAAGTCAGCACCTAAGTGCCATTCCCGTTCTGTATGCACCCGATACAAGTCAGCACCTAAGTGCCCTCGATGTTCTGTATGCACCCGATACAAGTCAGCACCTAAGTGCCCTCGATGTTTTGTATGCACCCGATACAAGTTAGCACCTAAGTGCCCTCCCTGTTCTGTATGCACCCGATACAAGTCAGCACCTAAGTGCCCTCCCTGTTCTGTATGCACCCGATACAAGTCAGCACCTAAGTGCCCTCCCTGTTCTGTATGCACCCAATACAAGTCATCACCTAAGTGCCCTCGATGTTCTGTATGCACCCGATACAAGTTAGCACCTAAGTGCCATTCCTGTTCTGTATGCACCCGATACAAGTCAGCACCTAAGTGCCCTCCCTGTTCTGTATGCACCCGATACAAGTCAGCACCTAAGTGTCATTCCTGTTCTGTATGCACCCGATACAAGTCAGCACCTAAGTGCCATTCCTGTTCTGTATGCACCCGATACAAGTCAGCACCTAAGTGCCCTCCCTGTTCTGTATGCACCCGATACAAGTCAGCACCTAAGTGCCCTCCCTGTTCTGTATGCACCCGATACAAGCTGGCATCTAAGCACCCTTCCTGTTCTGTGTGCACCCGATAAAAGTCAGCATCTAAGCACCTTTCCTTCTCTGTATGCCCCCGATACAAGTCAGCACCTAAGGGCCCTCCCTGTTCTGTATGCACCCAATACAAGCTGGCATCTAAGCACCCTTCCTGTTCTGTATGCACCCAATACAAGCTGGCATCTAAGCACCCTCCCTGTTCTGTATGCACCCGATACAAGTCAGCACCTAAGTGCCCTCCCTGTTCTGTATGCACCCGATACAAGTCAGCACCTAAGTGCCCTCCCTGTTCTGTATGCACCCGATACAAGTCAGCACCTAAGTGCCCTCCCTGTTCTGTATGCACCCGATACAAGTCAGCACCTAAGTGCCCTCCCTGTTCTGTATGCCACCGATACATGCCGGCACCTAAGTATCCTACAAAAGGAATCCGCTGTATAGAACAGACTGGAAGAATTTTCTAATAAAGACGACACAGATGTTTAGCTTGTAAAAAGTGTTAAAATAATAACATATGTCAGCACCTTCCAGCGATGGGACGACAATATTGTCAGTCCTTGAACTCAATCCGGATAACACAAAATGTCCCTTGTATATGTATGAATATCGCAGTGTCCAAACATTTTGTTTTGCCTTTCTTGGATTTGCTTATAGACACTTTGCATTTTACAACTTTATACGTCCTCTCTGCAAATGACATGAACACTGACTTCTCTGCTTGTATCTTCATCCCTGCTCCTAATAACACTATCCGTATATCTGCTATATACATCTTATATATATCACACTGCTCTATCTTATTGGTCTGATTGCTATAATTCATTGTCTAGATGTAGAACTACTTTTCTAGATCATATTAGGCTGGAATCATATTGTCTCCTATGTTTTGCCCCCAGCTCCTAGAGGCTCATATGACATGTGTCATTAACCAATAGGACGCTGTGATTGAGTTAGAGATGACATCACAATACGATCATCCCATCGCTGGAAGGTGCTGACATTTGGTATTCTTTTAACACTTTGCATTTATAAGACACATTTTTGTAACTAATAAAGCTTCATATACTTTTTACAGGTTAAACTGCTCTGTAGTCATTCTATACAAGCCAGTGACTGAGCACCCTCCTTGTTCTGTAGGCACCCACTATAAGCTGGCACCTAATTACCCCTCCTGCTCTGTAGGCACCCAAAACAGTCTGGCACCTGAGCACCCTTCTTACTACAGTCACCCTATACAAGCTGGCACCTAAGCCCCTTTCTGCTCCGTAGTCACCCTTCTTGCTCTGTAGACACCCAATACAAGCTGGCATCTAAGCAGCTTTCCTGCTCTGTAGTTACCCTGTACAAGCCGGAAACAAAGTACCCTCCTTGTTCTGTAGATACCCAATGCAATCTGGCACCTAAGTGCCCCTCTTACTCTGCAGTCACCCTGTACAAGCTGCCACCTAAGCACCTCTCCTGCTCTGTAGGTTCCGTATACAGTCTGGCACCCAAGTGCCCTTCTTACTCAATAGTCACCCTATACAATCCAGCAACTAAGCACCTTCCCTGTTTTGTATGCACCTCATACAAGTTGGCACCTAAGTGCCCTTCCTGCTCTATAGTTACCCTATACAAGCCAGCAACTAAGCGCCCTCCTTGTTCTGTAGGCACCCAATACAATCAGGCACCTAAGTGCCCCTCTTACTCTGTAATTACCCTATACAAGCTGGTATCTAAGCCCCCTTCTTGCTCTGTAGTCATCCTATACACGCTGGCACCTAAACACCCTACCTGCTATGCAGACACTCGTTACAAGCTGGCACCTAAGCACCCTTCCTGCTCTGAATTTACCCTCAGTATCCTCCTTGTTCTGTGGACACCCAATGCAATCTGGCACCTAAGTGCCCCTCTTACTCTTTGGTCACCCTATACAAGTTGGCACCTAAGCCCCCTTCCTGGTCTGGAGGCACCGTACACAGTCTGGCACCCTTCTTACTCCATAGTCACCCTATACAATCCAGCAACTAAGCACCCTTTTGTTCTGTATGCAACCAATACAAGCTTGCAACTAAGTGCCCCTCTCACTTTGTAGTCACTCTATACAAGCTGACAACCCAATACAGTCTGGCACCTAAGCATCCTTCTTGTTCTGTAGTCACCCTTCCTGATCTGTAGACACCCAATAGAAGTCTGCACCTAGCCACCTTTCTGCTCTGATTTTACCCTAAGTACCCTCCTTGTTCTGTAGACACCCAAAGCAATCTGGCACCTAAGTGCCCCTCTTACTCTGTAGTTACCCTATACAAGTTAGCACTTAAGCCCCCTTTCTGGTCTGGTGGCATCGTACACAGTCTGGCACCTAAGTGCCCTTCTTTGTCCATAGTCACCCTATACAATGCAGCAACTAAGTACCCTCCCTGTTCTGTATGCACCCCATACAAGCTGGCATCTAAGCACTCCTTCTGCTGTGTAGGCAACCCAATTTAGTTGGAATCTAAGCACGCTCCCGGCTACATATATACCCTATATAAGCTGGCACCTAAGTGCCTACCATACCCAGTAGTACCCAATAGAAGCCTGCACCTGTCCTGCTCTATAGCCCCCCTATAGAAGCCTGCACCCCTCCTTCTCCATAGTCTCCCTATAGAAGCCTGCATCCCTCCTGCTCCATAGTCCTCCTCTCTTGAAGCCTACAACCCTCCTGCTCCATAGTCCACCTATAGAAATCCTGCACCCCCTCCTTCTCCATATTCCACCTATAGAAAGCCTGCACCCCTCCTTCTCCATAGTCCTCCTCTCTAGAAGCCTGCACCCCTCCTTCTCCATAGTCCTCCTCTCTAGAAGCCTGCACCCCTCCTGCTCCATAGTCCACCTATAGAAATCCTGATCCCCTCCTTCTCCACAGTCCCCTATAGAAGCCTGCACCCCTCCTTCCCCATAGTCCACCTATAGAAGCCTGCACCCCTCCTTCCCCATAGCCCCCCTATAGAAGCCAGCACCCCTCCTTCCCCATAGTCCACCTATAGAAGCCTGCACCCCTCCGTCTCCATAGCCCCCCTATAGAAGCCTGCACCCCTCCTTCTCCACAGTCCCCCTATAGAAGTCTGCATCCCTCCTTCTCCATAGTCCCCATATAGAAGCCTGCATCCCTCCTTCTCCATAGCCCCCCTATAGAAGCCTGCACCCCTCCTTCTCCATAGTCCCCCTATAGAAGTCTGCACCCCTCCTTCTCCATAGTCCCCATATAGAAGCCTGCACCCCTCCTTCTCCATAGTCCCCCTATAGAAGCCTGCACCCCTCCTTCTCCATAGTCCCCCTATAGAAGTCAGCATCTCCACACCCCTTCTCCATAGTCCCCCTATAGAAGCCTGCACCCCTCCTTCTCCATAGCCCCCCTATAGAAGCCTGCACCCCTCCTTCTCCATAGTCCCCCTATAGAAGTCTGCACCCCTCCTTCTCCATAGTCCCCATATAGAAGCCTGCACCCCTCCTTCTCCATAGTCCCCCTATAGAAGCCTGCATCCCTCCTTCTCCATAGCCCCCCTATAGAAGCCTGCACCCCTCCTTCTCCATAGTCCCCCTATAGAAGTCTGCACCCCTCCTTCTCCATAGTCCCCCTATAGAAGCCTGCATCCCTCCTTCTCCATAGCCCCCCTATAGAAGCCTGCACCCCTCCTTCTCCATAGTCCCCCTATAGAAGCCTGCACCCCTCCTTCTCCATAGTCCCCCTATAGAAGTCTGCACCCCTCCTTCTCCATAGTCCCCATATAGAAGCCTGCACCCCTCCTTCTCCATAGCCCCCCTATAGAAGCCTGCACCCCTCCTTCTCCATAGTCCCCCTATAGAAGTCTGCACCCCTCCTTCTCAATAGTCCCCATATAGAAGCCTGCACCCCTCCTTCTCCATAGTCCCCCTATAGAAGCCTGCACCCCTCCTTCTCCATAGTCCCCCTATAGAAGTCAGCATCTCCAAACCCCTTCTCCATAGTCCCCCTATAGAAGCCTGCACCCCTCCTTCTCCATAGTCCCACTATACAAGTCTGCACCCCTCCTTCTCCATAGTCCCCATATAGAAGTCTGCACCCCTCCTTCTCCATAGTCCCCATATAGAAGCCTGCACCCCTCCTTCTCCATAGCCCCCTATAGAAGCCTGCACCCCTCCTTCTCCATAGTCCCACTATAGAAGCCTGCACCCCTCCTTCTCCATAGTCCCCCTATAGAAGTCTGCACCCCTCCTTCTCCATAGTCCCCATATAGAAGCCTGCACCCCTCCTTCTCCATAGCCCCCCTATAGAAGCCTGCACCCCTCCTTCTCCATAGCCCCCCTATAGAAGCCTGCACCCCTCCTTCTCCATAGTCCCCCTATAGAAGTCTGCACCCCTCCTTCTCCATAGTCCCCATATAGAAGCCTGCACCCCTCCTTCTCCATAGCCCCCCTATAGAAGCCTGCACCCCTCCTTCTCCATAGTCCCCCTATAGAAGTCTGCACCCCTCCTTCTCCATAGTCCCCATATAGAAGCCTGCACCCCTCCTTCTCCATAGTCCCCCTATAGAAGCCTGCACCCCTCCTTCTCCATAGTCCCCCTATAGAAGCCTGCACCCCTCCTTCTCCATAGTCCCCCTATAGAAGCCTGCACCCCTCCTTCTCCATAGTCCACCTATAGAAGTCAGCATCTCCACACCCCTTCTCCATAGTCCCCCTATAGAAGCCTGCACCCCTCCTTCTCCATAGTCCCACTATACAAGTCTGTACCCCTCCTTCTCCATAGTCCCCCTATAGAAGCCTGCATCCCTCCTTCTCCATAGCCCCCCTATAGAAGCCTGCACCCCTCCTTCTCCATAGTCCCCCTATAGAAGCCTGCACTCCTCATTCTCCATAGTCCCCCTATAGAAGCCTGCAGCCCTGCTTCTCCATAGCCCCCCTATAGAAGCCTGCACCCCTCATTCTCCATAGTCCCCCTATAGAAGCCTGCACCCCTCCTTCTCCATAGCCCCCCTATAGAAGCCTGCACCCCTCCTTCTCCATAGCCCCCCTATAGAAGCCTGCACCCCTCCTTCTCCATAGTCCCCCTATAGAAGCATGCACCCCTCCTTCTCCATAGTTCCCCTATAGAAGCCTGCACCCCTCCTTCTCCATAGTCCCCCTATAGAAGTCAGCATCTCCACACCCCTTCTCCTCTGTAGTCAGAAATTGAGCAATAACCACAATAACGGTCACATGGTGACGCCTGGCTGACATCTGCTGTGGGTGCCCCCCGGGGTGCCATGTGTTACCCTTAATTCTGAGTGACGCCCCATCACATGCTGCCAGGGACATGCGTTGCAGTGCGCTGCATTACAAAAATGCCCTGTATGGGAGTGCCAGGGTCCTATACAAATACATGACCGCTCCTCAATCCACATGCATTGGCAGCGTGCGCTGACAGTCCTCAGGACGCAACAAAACGCAGAACGCCGCAACATTTGGCGCAGACTCTGCATTTGTTGCAGAACCACAACTCCCAGCATGTCCTGATCACCCTGAGCTGACAGGGCTGGCTGGGCCTTGTGGTTCACCAACACCCGGTGGGCTCCAGCCCCTCCCCCATCCTGGGCACACACCCACCTCCAGCTCCTCTGCCAAGTTCCCCTGCATGATGGCGGCGTGTACCGGGACCGTTCCTGGCCGCTGATCACCGTCCGCCTGACTGTTCCGGGTCCGCCCGCCAGAGGAGGGCCGGGGGGGGGAGGAGGAGGCGGTGTGTGTCCGGGGCTGCCTGCAATCCTCATCATCACCTCCTCCGGGGCTGTCATCATCATCATCATCCCCGGCTTCACTCTCTACATCTGACATCACTCCTTAGATAACCATTCTGCCATGGCAGCACCCATCTCTATCCCTTTCCTACAAACTGACGCTGCACCAACGCATCGCACACGCCGTGTGATCGCGCCCTCCTGTGCATCGTTATAACGCATTGCACACGTCGTGTGATCGCGCCCTCCCATGCATCGTTATAATGCATTGCACACGCCGCGTGATCGCGCCCTCCCATGTATCGTTATAATGCATCGCACACGCCGCGTGATCGCGCCCTCCCATGCATCGTTATAATGCATTGCACACGCCTCGTGATCGCGCCCTCCCATGCATCGTTATAATGCATTGCACACGCCGTGTGATCGCGCCCTCCTGTGCATCGTTATAACGCATTGCACACGCCGCGTGATCGCGCCCTCCGATGCATCGTTATAACGCATTGCACACGCCGCGTGATCGCACCCTCCCATGCATCGTTATAACGCATTGCACACGCCGTGTGATCGCGCCCTCTGATGCATCGTTATAACGCATTGCACACGCCGCGTGATCGCGCCCTCCCATGCATCGTTATAATGCATTGCACACGCCGTGTGATCGCGCCCTCCCATGCATCGTTATAATGCATTGCACACGCCACCTGATCGCGCCCTCCCTTGCATCGTTATAACGCATTGCACACGCCGTGTGATCGCGCCCTCCCATGCATCCTTATAATGCATCGCACACGCCGCGTGATCGCGCCCTCCGATGCATCGTTATAATGCATCGCACACGGCGCGTGATCGCGCCCTCCTGTGCATCGTTATAATGCATTGCACACGCCGCGTGATCGCGCCCTCCCAAGCTTTGTTATAACGCATTGCACACGCCGCGTGATCGCGCCCTCCCATGCATCGTTATAACGCATTGCACACGCCACGTGATCACACCCTCCGATGCATCGTTATAACGCATCGCACACACCACATGATCGCACCCTCCCATGCATCGTTACAACGCATCGCACACACCACATGATCGTGCCCTCGAATGCATCGTTATAACGCATCGCACACACCGCGTGATCGCGCCCTCCGATGCATCATTATAACACATCGCACACACCACATGATCGCGCCCTCCCATGCATCATTATAACGCATCGCACACACCAGATGATCGCGCCCTCCCATGCATCGTTATAACGCATTGCACACGCCACGTGATCGCGCCCTCCCATGCATCGTTATAATGCATCACACACGCCGCGTGATCGCTCCCTCCGATGCATCGTTATAATGCATCGCACACGCCGCGTGATCGCGCCCTCCTGTGCATCGTTATATTGCATCGCACACGCCGCGTGATCGCGCCCTCCCATGCTTTGTTATAACGCATTGCACACGCCGCGTGATCGCGCCATCCCATGCATCGTTATAACGCATTGCCCACGCCACGTGATCACACCCTCCGATGCATCGTTATAACGCATCGCACACACCACATGATCACGCCCTCCCATGCATCGTTATAACGCATTGCACACGCCGCGTGATCGCGCCCTCCCATGCATCGTTATAACGCATCGCACACACCACATGATCGTGCCCTCCCACGCATCACTCACACCACATGATCGCGCCCTCCCATGCATCATTATAACGCATCGCACACACCACATGATCGCGCCCTCCCATGCATCATTATAACGCATCGCACACACCAGATGATCGCGCCCTCCCATGCATTGTTATAACGCATCGCACACACCACATGATCGCGCCCTCCAATGCATCGTTATAATGCATTGTACATGCCGCGTGATCGCACCCTCCGATGCATCATTATAACACATCGCACACGCCGCATGATCACTCCCTCCGATGCATCGTTGTACATTACACCACTTACTTTTTTTTTAACATCAATTCCATGCGCTGTTCAGTGCGGCAATGCATCGCAGTAAAGCAATGCCTGCGTCATTTCATCGCAATGTGCAGCAGCGAAATGCGTTGGTGTAAACCGGCCCTGTGCAAAGCAAGGCAACAGCGACCACACTGGCTGGTGGGACCCATCCTTTACAGCCCAACTCCAGGACACGGCACTGTTGGGGCTCATTTACACCTGAGTGTGGGGGAGCAGTATAAAAATAAATAGGTGGTGGAGCTTCATTTTTATGCTCCCCCTCCCCTACTCCTTTATGGTCCATTCGTAGCAGCAGCACTAGCAGGAGACGGCAGCGCAATTGTGCCGATTTCAGCATATTGCACTGCCTACATTTTTTTTTTAAGAAACTTTATTGAAAGATCACAAAGCAAAATTTCAATAAAGCAGAATTCCAGACTTTACTGAATTATTCTTAAAGCAGAGTTCCACCCAAAGGTGGAAGCTCCACTTATCTGCCCCCCCTCCTGTACCACATTTGGCACCTTTCGGGGGAGGAGCTGGTACCCGTCCCCAATTCCGAGAGATCTCGCCGCGGCGAGATGACTCCGAAGTTTAGCCCCCCCTCCTCCTTCCCCCACTGCCGGGTCATTCAGAAAGCGCATGCGCAGTAGCGAACTGGCTGGGAACCTGAAAGGCTTCATCATAGCTCCCAGCTATCCCTGATTTCGAGGGACTGTCCCTTATTTGGAGCAATGTCCCTCTGTCCCTCTTTCCTCCACATTTGTACCTCATTTTGGTCTGATCTCTATAGATGTATATAAAATGCACTTTCTATCTTTAAAAAAATGATTCCCAGTGCTAAACTTTTCATACTTTATACATTGCAGCATTTGTAAATGTTAAAAGTCAGTATTAAGGAATAGTAGTGGTAAAAAAAAAAAGCACTTGTGCATTTAACTAATCAATATTTTTGTATAGTTCTCCTTTAAGGGGTGTGGCAGGGGGTGTGTCCTATGCCAACATACTTTTGCTAATAGGTGTCCCTCATTCCCATCTCAAAAAGTTGGGAGGTATGACTTCACTGCCGGTTTCCCTTACCACGATTGGTGGCGGCAGCACCTGAAAGCCGATGGAAACATTGCCGACATTTCTGGATTCCAGGGCAGGTAATTGTCCTAATACATTTAGACGCGTTTAGCAGCGTTTTTCGTTTTTACATCTCAACAGCCTCTGCTCCTGGACACACATGCTGTCATTTTTTTTTCTACTGCCCCTAAACGCTTATGCCACCAAACGCCTCTGACAGTTTATGTCTGCATGGACACATAGGCTAACATGGAGGGGCGTTTAGAGGCAGTTAATAATAAAAAAAAACATTTCAGACGCCCCTAACAGCAGTTGTAAAAACGTCCTGTGTGCATGAGCCCTTAAAGTCAGCAGCTACAGTATGTGTAGTTGCTGACTTCAATTTTTTTAAAACTTTAAAACTCCGCATTAACAAGCTCCCCCCTACCTTCAACTCCTTACACCTATGCTGACTAACCTGTGTACGTTAGGCTGCTTTCACACTGCTCCATATATGCGTTTTTGATGCGTTTCTCGTGTGTTTTCTGGTTGTCTGGCTCCCAGCACGCACCTCTGAAACATGGGCATGTAATTTTAAAAAATGTGCCAAAAACATAACTGCGATGTTTTTTTGATGCATTTTCTATTCATTTCAATAGAGAGCTGCGTTTTTGTATATTGATTGGTTTGCGTGAAAGTTATAGCATACACAAACTATGGTATAGACACTGGAATTTTTAATTATTTTTTTTTATACTAATAATGGCGACGATCAGCGACTTATAGCAGGACTGTGATAGTGCGGCGGACAGTCTGACACTTGGGTGGGAACTGACCGCCACTGACATCACCAGTGACACTAATACAATGATCAGTGCTAATAATATACAGTACACTGTCGCTGTACTAATGACACTGGCTGGGAAGGGGTTAATATCCAGGGCATTCAAGGGGTTAAATATGTGTGCAATATGTGCTTACTAATGAATGTAGTTGTTTTTTTCTCTGTGCTTTGCAGGGAGGAAAAAAAAATTAGCCACATCGCTGCCCTGTGTACAGAGCCCTGTGTTGTTAGTAAACACAGAGTTCTGAACTGTCATTCGCTAAGCTGATCAGCAAGGAAAGATTAAGGGCCGGTTCATACTAGTGCAATGCCAGACCTTGCATGTGATTCGCACTGCTGTGCAATGCCAATTCAGTCATACAAACTGTATGGCTGAATTGGCATTGCATTCGGACCAAACTCATGCAGGACCCTTTTTTTTTGTCCAACACCCATGCAATCCGATTCTGCAAATCGCGAACTTTGCAAACTTATTGCAGGGTGTCGTTAACTTAATATCAATTCGCATGAACAGGTTGCGATTTTGACGCGGTGAGGATTTGCAGCGCATCTAGTGTGAACCGGCCCTTAGAGCAAACCGGTCATGAGAGAAAGTATAAGTGTTAAGCAGCCAACACCTAAGTTCAATACCGAAAAACTTCCAATAGAATAAAAAAAACACAGGGGGTGCAGCGCTAATATTGATAAAAAATAAAAAATGATATCCTTATAGTAATAAAAATTATAGAGTAATCAATGAATTAGTGATACATACAATATTGAGTGAAACCAAAAACCACTACGTTGAAAAAAGAAAAAAAAATTCTAAAAAGAAAAAAAAGGAAAACTAAGGCAATGTCCCATGGTGATCAAATAGGAAAATCCATATATATTGAGCCTCTAGAGGAGAAAAGATGAATTGCAGGAAACAAAAGCTGTGACACCAATCTTCCCAAAGCAAACGTGTGTTCAGGTCAACACCCAAAAGTGAGGTAGCTTGCTTACCAAAAAGCCATGACTGCTGCTAACAGTCTCGCCCAGCACAGGGAATTTATAAGTCTCCCCAAAACTTATGGTCATCCGTACCAGCCGATCTTCTAATGTTGCTCAAAGATTTTCTAATGTTGCTCAAAGATAAAAGATAGAAACTCCCATAGCGCAGTATGTCAATTCAAATTCATTTATTTAAAAGAAAAATTTGCACTTACAGGAACGAAATGTCATCATAAGCGGTTGTGTCACATAAAAGCCGCGGTGTCTCTATTCGCTTCTCCCTATTTTCTAGAGTGTTCGTCTCACCACCGTCGCGGAAGGCTAGCGTGATGACGTCACCAGCGGAGGCTCCACCCTACGCGTTTTGTCACGAATGGATCTCTTCTGGGGATTGTGTCTTTTTTTTCTGTTTTAAAGCGTCGCCTATGGAGATTTTCAAGTACCGTCGTTTGTTGCCAGTCCACGAGTGTGCGCAATTTTAAAGTGTGACATGTTAGGTATATATTTTCTCAGGGTTACATCATCTTTCATATTATACAAAAAAAATTGGGCTAACTCTGCTGTTTTGTTCATGCTCGGGCCGAACCGTTTGCCCAACACTAACTATCACCCTTGTGAACGAGCCATATAACTGGCATAGCTCCCCATGATTGTGCAAGAAGGTAATTTATCCGGCATCAAGGCATGCCAAGATGGAACTAATAAGATTGCTGGTGGCAGAAATGGTGCTCTTCGTGAAGAAGAGAGGAATTTACTAAAGAAGGTGAGAACCTTCACTCAAAAAATTGTGAGTATTCACCTCAATCATTCAATCCTCTGCACATGATTGGGTGTTCTGGCCACCACTGAAGAGTGAGGAGCAGCTTCACAGCCAGAGAGGTCCACAAGTTGCCACAGCTGCTGGAGGAGAGCCCACTGCCAAGCATAAGGAGGTCTCTGTGATTGGCTACAATACAGCCTGGGGAGAAATGGCCACACCACCCTTGCTAGAGGACTGCTGGGAGAAGCAAAGACTTGTGGAGGATGTAGTCCCCAGAGAGACTGGACCCAGTTTTTTAGAACTATGTGGGACTACAAGGCCTGGAAGGTGAGTGCTAGAGAGAAGAGGAAGAGAAAACTTCTAGCAAAATCTTGGAGCTGGGGGCAGTTTCACAGGGGAAAGTGAGAGGTGACCATCAGAGTGGGCTGTTGCATTTGACAGCTGCCTGCTGTGTTCAACATGATGTCGAAGAGAGAGACTCTGCTGCCACATTTTTCCTACTTCAGTTTCCTGGCATTGAACAGATTCTAATGAATTTAAAATATCATTAAAGACTCCTGGGGGGGGGGGGGGGGGTGTAATTAATGCTCAGTGGCTCAGGCTGTGCCAAACAGTGTGTGCAAGCAGCATCAGGATTTGTACCCTGTGTGTGCAAGCAGTGGCAGGAGCTACATGCACATAGAGCTTCTCACCTGCTATGGACATCCACAGTTTTCATCCAGCACCGGTAGTACACAAACAGTTCTTTTTCACAAGCTAATCTTCCAGTTTGTATGCAGCCATAGCACAAAGTACTGCGGTGTCCAAATCCAGTGTATTGTACAGTATATATAAATCCTTGATAAATTCATTGCTGACGTAACGCGTATGGGCGGAGCGCAACAAGGTAACTAACTGCCACTATGGAGGCTCAGCTTGGAACCACAGTTCGATCCTTTATTTTGCTAGTGCTGTCAGCAGGATCTAGTGAAGACGTTGAGCGGTGTACTGGTCTACAAATTTTGGGAAATGATCGACCTCGGAGATAAAATGTGCTAATTCTTACATATTTTGATTAGATAAATTAGAAAAAAAGGTGATAAAGGTGCTAGTTGACTAAAGTTTTTATAAAGATTTATACGCAGAAGAGTATATTTGCCTACAAGGGGAGGGAGGCGCTCGATGATCGGGATGCCTCGTAACCTCTCGACAAAGTACGGTAGAACAATGAAAATGGCACCACATGAAAGTGTATAAATTTATCTTCACTTTGAGACTAAACATTATTACCTAACTGCAATTTGTTTTTTTATTGCAAGGTACATTTATCTTGGTTAGATCTACAGATCATACAGTTACATCTGGTTTGCTTGTGAAAGTGTCATTGCCTAACATTTCCAAGGAACAGTTATGTGATATTTTCTCTCGGATGCCAAGATGCCTCGAAGCTGTTTAAACAACGCAGATAACTTCTGCTACATTTACTGTGAGGTTACTTTTGGATCTCAAAAGTGCAGTATGACGGCAGTGGTAAAAAAGGCATACCACCAAAATTTTGGATGCAAAATAGGAGATCGGGACAAGAGTTGGGCCCCTTATTCTTGTTGCATTAAATGTACTTATCTGCATCATTGGCTAAACAAGAAGAAAAAGTCCATGCCTTTTGCAGTCCCAATGTGGAGGGAGCATGGAAATGTTACATGAAAAACCAATAAATGAATGGAAAGTTATGTTATTGGTATCAACAAAAAGATATATTTATAATGATTGGTGTGGCACCATTCTCATTGCTACACTATATTGTCAAAAGTATTAGGACGTCTGCCTTTAATGGCATCCCAGTCTTAGTCCGTAGGGTTCAATATTGAGTTGGCCCACCCTTTGCAGCTACAACAACTTCAACTCTTCTGGGAAGGCTGTCCACAAGGTTTAGGAGTGTCTATGGGAATGTTTTGACCAATTTTCCAGATGCGCATTTGTGAGGTTGGGCACTGATGATAGACGAAAAGGCCTGGCTCACAGTCTCCGCTCTAATTCATACCAAAGGTGTCCTATCGGGGTGATGTCAGGAGAAGGCAGGCCAGTCAAGTTCCTCCACACCAAACTCTCTCATCCATATCTTTATGGACCTTGCTTTGGGCATTGGTCCAAATCATTTGGTGGAGGGGGATTATGGTGTGGGGTTGTTTTTCAGAAGTTGGGCTTTGCCCCTTAGTCCAGTGAAGGGAACTCTTAACGTGTCAGCATACCAAGACATTTTGGACAATTTCATGTTCCCAACTTTGTGGGAACAGTTTGGGGATGGCCACTTCCTGTTCCAACATGACTGCGCACCAGTGGACAAAGCAAGGTCCATAAAGACATGGATGTGCGAGTTTTGGGTGAAGGAACTTGACTGGCCTGCACAGAGTCCTGACCTCAACCCAATAGAACACCTTTGGGATGAATTAAAGCGGAGACTGCGAGCCAGGCCTTCTCGTCCAACATCAGTGTCTGACCTCACAAATGCACTTCTGGAAGAATGGTCAAACATTCTCATAGACACACTCCTAAACCTTGTGGACAGCCTTCCCAGAAGAGTTGAAGCTGTTATAGCTGCAAAGGGTGGGCCAACTCAATATTGAACCTTATGGACCAAGACTGGGATGCCATTAAAGTTCATGTGCATGTAAAGGCAGGTGTCCCAATACTTTTGATAATATAGTGTATGTTACATTTTGCAGAAAAGTTATGGAGCATAATCGCACATCCCCCTCGTCATTTTGAATTATTTTGATGCAGTTTTGACCTTGAAGCTGTATCTTGGAAACAGGAGCCAAGTAATAATCATGACTTCATTTTCCTTTATTAGTGACCCAATTCTGGTAAAATGTAACTACTTTCATTTCCAAGGCTTTCTCCTTGTAGACCAGTGAGATATGCCGCTTGTGGATGAGCAATTGTAGCC
Source organism: Lithobates clamitans (assembly GCA_037952925.1). Classification (NCBI taxonomy): domain Eukaryota; kingdom Metazoa; phylum Chordata; class Amphibia; order Anura; family Ranidae; genus Lithobates; species Lithobates clamitans. Next base: position 2,411,049 of record JBBGZY010001301.1, read on the forward strand.
TATTGGTAAAAGTGCAATATGTGAGTTAGTTTTTATAGTGAATAAAGGGATCATTCACTTTATACAGAGAGAGCAATTCTTTTTATTCTTTGTGTCCTATCATGTGGTCAGATTAACTGCATTGGAGGTGAACTGAGGAGAGTGAGGAGGTTGTGAACCGGCTTTGTAGCTGATCCCGGGTGATTAAAGGGCAGCATGATCGATTGACTTGTGCAATCGCAAGGTCCATATAAGAAGGTGAGCGCCTGTCCATAAGCTTCCAGCTGGTGATGTTTCACACTCTTTGGTAGACATAACCCATTCTGGGAAGAAGGACTTCATTATTAATCACAGATTACCGTATTTATCGGCGTATAACACGCACCCCAATTTAGGAGGGGAGTTTTAGGAAAACAAAATTTTGTGTGCCCATCTGCAGCCTGTTGTGTGCCCATCTGCAGCCTGTTGTGTGCCCACCTGCAGCCTGTTGTGTGCCCATCTGCAGCTGTGTGCCCACCTGCAGCCTGTTGTGTGCCCACCTGCAGCCTGTTGTGTGCCCACCTGCAGCCTGTTGTGTGCCCATCTGCAGCCTGTTGTGTGCCCACCTGCAGCCTGTTGTGTGCCCACCTGCAGCCTGTTGTGTGCCCATCTGCAGCCTGTTGTGTGCCCACCTGCAGCCTGTTGTGTGCCCATCTGCAGCTGTGTGCCCACCTGCAGCCTGTTGTGTGCCCATCTGCAGCCTGTTGTGTGCCCACCTGCAGTCTGTTGTGTGCCCACCTGCAGCCTGTTGTGTGCCCACCTGCAGTCTGTTGTGTGCCCACCTGCAGCCTGTTGTGTGCCCATCTGCAGCCTGTTGTGTGTCCATCTGCAGCTGTGTGCCCACCTGCAGCCTGTTGTGTGCCCATCTGCAGCCTGTTGTGTGCCCATCTGCAGCCTGTTGTGTGCTCATCTGCAGCCTGTTGTGTGCTCATCTGCAGCTGTGTGCCCACCTGCAGCCTGTTGTGTGCCCACCTGCAGCCTGTTCTGCGCCCATCTGCCCCCTCAATGCAGCTCACCATATCTCGGATGAAATCACCAAGCCGTCACCTGTTTCCTCGCTCTCAGTCGGCAGTCACATACACAGTCCCGCCTCCGCCATCGGCATTGGACCAGCTCCTGTGATAGACGGAACACTGGTCCAATGCCGATGGCGGAGGCGGGACTGTGTGTCGGAGAGCAGAGTGGAGAGGAGATGACGGCTTGGTGATTTCAGACGACGCTCGTCCCCCTTCTTCCTTCCGAGGTACGCTGTCGGCCTATAACACGCACCCGCGATTTTCCCCCTATTTTCAGGGGAAAAAAGTGTGTGTTATACGCCGATAAATACGGTAATTTATGTTGCGGTTTATGTCTCCTTTTGGAAGATATAAATTATTCTGGGAATAAGGACTGCACTATTGATCACGGACTGCTTTATGTTGTTTACGTTTTGTGCACATATGATATTTATGTTTGCAAGTTAGAAATTATTGTATTGCTGTAGGGTATTTTACATATGTGATATTATTGCTGATATTATTATTGAGGGTTGGTGTAGTGCAGCACAGCTGACTATATAAATAGAGTGTTTGGATAGGTTCACGCTTGTGCGGCACTGCAAGCTATGTTATGCGCAGGCACAGCAGTCCATTCATTTTTATGGGCTGCTGTTCCTCCCGAAAATGCAGGGAAAAGGTCCCTGATCCAATTCTGAAAATGCCGCCCACACAGAAATCGCAAGCGCAGTGCAGTTTCCAATGTGGGAAGCCATGCCGCGGTTTCCCGTGCGTGGGGGTGCCGTTAGGATTAATGGCACCCCCATGCATCTCCCGAGCGGCAGCACATTTTTCTGTGTGGGTGGCTGCGGCTTCGGGAACAGATGCGGTCCTGCAGCGGAAATTACCTGCACAGGTGTGAACCTAGATTTAAGTCACGTCTGAATGAGCCCTATGGGCACCTACACACTATACCAGTCCATTGTGGGTGTGTTACAGGATACTCACAGGTTGAATTATGGCAATTTATTTAGAACAGGCTGCCAATGCATGCCGAGGGACAAACAATTACTTTGTTGCCAACCACTGTGGTTGTGCATTGGACTTCTATTCAAAATGAATGGTACCGCAATGTGCCATGTAAAGTGACTCACAATACCATGAGTTCAGAATAGGGAATCTAGAAAACAATATTTTTACATGGGGAACAATGCCAGCAGGCAATAGCCCCAAATCCCCTATCCCCATCCAACCCACATGGTCTCATTTCTCCAAATCTGTATAGAGACGAGTCTAAAAAAATTGTTGGACAAATGTGAAAAGCTTTCAAATATGGACTGAATTCTGACCTTAACCACTGCGCATGTGCGCGCTGCGCGCTGTCACTGGCCCCGTAATCATCTGGGACCAGTCACGTGACAAGAGGGAGGGGGGAGAGCCGATCTCCCTTCCTGCGCCGAGGGAAGTGATGTCACCAGCCCAGGCACCAAAGGAGGCAGACTACGAGGGACCCCCTAGCAACAGCCATTTAGAGGTGAGTAAAAAAAAAAAAAAAATTCTCCAAAGGTTTTTTTTTTTAATTTTTTTTTAAGCACATTACTCTTTTTTTGGGGAAGGGGGGGTGGTAATCCACTTTAAACCCCCCTCCTATCCAGACCAATTTTCAGCTTTCAGCACTGGTGCACTTTGAATGACAATTGCGCGGTCATACAACACTGTACCCAAATGAAATTTTTATCATTTTTTTCCCCACAAATAGAGCTTTCTTTTGGTGGTATTTGATCACCTTTGCGATTTTTCTTTTTTGTTAAAAAAATGTAAAAATACAGAATTTTTTTTTTTTTTATATTTTGTTATAAAAAATTTAAAACAGGTAATTTTTCTCCTTCATTGATGAACACTGATGAGGCGGCACTGATGGGCACTGATAGACTGCAGTGTTGGGCACTGATGGGTGGCAGTGATGGGCACTGATGGGTGGCAATAATGGGCACTGATCAGTTACACTGATAGACAGCACTGCTAGGTGCCACTGATTGCCACTACTGGTAGGCATTGATAGCTGGCACTTGTGGGCATTGATAGGTGGCACTTGTGGGCACTGATAGGTGGCACTGTGGGCACTGTTAGGTGGCATTGTGGGCACTGTTAGGTGGCACAGATGAGGCAGATGTGCCTCTTCCACTTCGGGACCGATGTCCCTGACATCTGAGCCGGTGATCGGCTTTTTTTTCTACTCATGCTATCAGCGTGAGTAGAAAAAAAAAACGATTACCGATCTTTTGTTTACATCATGTGATCAGCTGTCATTGTCTGACAGCTGATCACATGGTAAGAGGCCGGGACCGGCCCCTTACTCGGATAGGTGATCACCCGAGCTTCAGTGACTCGGGGATCACAGCGTGTTCGGCAGGGCACGTACACAGGGGAGGCCGTCTTGTGACGGCCTCCCGAGAATTCAGGTCCGAATGACGGCCACAGCGCAGATGTCAAGTGGTTAAAGTGATTGTAAAGTCTAGTTTAACCACTTCAATATCGGGCACTTAGACACCTTCCTGCCCAGACCAATTTTCAGCTTTCAGTGCTGTCGCAGTTTGAATGACAATTGCGCGGTCATGCTACACTGTACCCAAACTAAATTTTTATCATTTTGTTCCCACAAATAGAGCTTTCTTTTGGTGGTATTTGATCACCTCTGCGTTTTTTATTTTTTGCGAAACAAATAAAAAAAAGACCGAAAATGTTGAAAAAAATAAAAGTTTTGCTTTTGTTTCTGTTAAAAATTTTTGTAAATAAGTAAGTTTTCTCTTTCACTGATGGGCATTGATAAGACGGCACCGATAAGGTGGCACCAATGAGCGGGCACTGATGATGGGCACTGATATGCGGCACTGGTGGGTGGCACTGATATGCAGCACTGATGGGCATTGATAGGCGGCACTCATGGGCACTCATGGGTGGCACTGGTGGGCACTGATAGGCGACACTGATGGGCACTGAAATGCTGCAAAGATGGGTTCTTATGGGTGGCACTGATGGGCACTGATAGGCGGCACTGATGGGCACTGATAGGCAGCACTGATGGGCACTGATACGTGGCACTGATGGGCACTGATACGCGGCACTGATAGGCATCCCTGGTGGCACTGGCAGTGGTAGGCATTGGAGTGGGCACTGATTGGCAGCTGCCTGGGCATTGATTGACAGCTGCCTGGGCACTGATTAGTATTTCCCTGGGGGTTTAGGGGGCATACCTGATGGTCCAGTGTGGATGGTTTCCCTGGTGGTCCTGGCCAGCTTCCCTGGTGGTCCTGGGCGGCTTCCCTGGTGGTCCTGGGTAGGATCCGAGGGGGGGCTGTGCTGATAATCAATCAGCACAGACCCCCCTGTCAGGAGAGCAGCCGATCAGCTCTCCTCTACTCGCGTCTGTCAGAGTAGAGGAGAGCCGATCTGTCACTGAATTGTATTTTGTGCTACAACTATTGTACATCAGTATTTAGTAGAGATATATTCTTCAACCAGTAGATGGAAATGTTTATACATTTGTAGCTGCATCTATGGTATGCGCTATGTCTTTTCCCTGAATAAAGTCTCCTGTCTGCAGTTAAGCAGCAAAGCCCACGTGGACTGTGCACTGTCTGTTCTGTAGGGCTATATACAGAATTTCTAATAACTAAATTATACACAGTTTTAAGGTTTTTATCCATTTTAAGGTTTTTATCCTATTAATCGATTAATTGAAACAATAATTGGCCAACTAATTGATTATGGAAATAATTGTTGCAGCCCTACACAAGCTACAGCTGACAATCATTGGTGCTCATTATATTGGGCAAAATATGATCAGAATTTGGCAAGGCCGGACAAATGCTTGTCACATTCTGTTGGAATACTGAATTGTATTTTGTGCTACAACTATTGTACACCAGTATTTAGTAGAGATATATTCTTGAACCAGTAGATGGCAGTGTGTATAAATTTGTAGCTGCATCTATGGTATGCTCTATGTCTTTTCCCTGAATAAAGTTTCCTGTCTGCAGTTAAGCAGCAAAGCCCACATGGACTGTGCACTGTCTGTTCTGTAGGGCTATACAAAGCATTTCTAACACATTCATGTTCTGTGAATTTGATATAAATAGACCCCTTGTGTTACCATTTCCAATTCAGTAAACCCACCACAAATCACCAGCCAGACAAATTAGACCAGGTATAGTGAGAACATTCAGGAATCAAATGTTTATTAATATTTAATAAATACGTATCAATAAGCAAAAATAAGGATCTAGCAGCAAAATAAAAGCAAATAAAAATACTTTTAAACTTTAATAATATGTATTTTGGATTTATTTTTTTAACAGTGACAGGTGGAGAAATCTTAAAGCGGAACTCCAGAAAAAGTTTTTATTTATTTTCTGCTGAGGTTACCGCTAATTAGATTTTTATCCTAGGCTTGCATCATTGTTGTGTACTGTAAAAAAACTAGTTTCATTGATGCCAGAAAGTACAGCCAGCAGTAAGCTTCCAGCGCTGCTCATACACACAGGCCGCACTGTCTGTCCCCTGGCCATATGCAGAAAGCCTCTTTTCTGAGGATCAGTGGGTTTGATTTACTAAATTATTATTATTATTATATTATTATTATTATACAGGATTTATATAGCGCCAACAGTTTGCGCAGCGCTTTACAACATGAGGGCAGACAGTACACTTACAATACAAATCAATACAGGAGGGATCAGAGGGCCCTGCTCGTTAGAGCTAACAATCTAGAAGGGAGGGTCAAGTGGAGACAAAAAGGTAATAACTGTGGGGGGTGAGCTGATGGAAGAAAAAAAAAATGAAAATACAGTAGTTAGGTGTGGGTAGGATAGGCTTCTCTGAAGAAAAGGGTTTTCAGGGATCTTCTGAAAGCTAATAAAGTAGGAGATAAGCGGACAGATTGGGGTAAGGAGTTCCATAGGATTGGAGAGGCTTTGGAAAAGGCCTGGAGGCGAAAGCAAATAGACTGTGCACTTTGCAAAGTGCAGTTACACTCTCCAAGTGCAGTTGATCCAGAGCTTAGTAAATGAGCAGAAGCTCATGTGCAAGCAAAAATGCTGTTTTTTTAATTTTCCATGCACATGATTGGATATTCCTTTTAAAGTGAAGCTTTACCTCCTTTACTAAGCATTGGAGCAACTGCAAAGTGCAAAATTTTTTTGTAGTAGTAATAAATCAACCCCAAAGCGCCACTTTGTAAAAAATACCCAATCACATGCGAGGAAAATTAAAAAGCATTTTTTGCTTGCACATGATTGGATGATGGAAGTCAGCAGAGCTTCTGCTCACTTACTAAACTCTGGAGCAACTGCACTTTGCAAAGTGTACATTTTATTTGCCTTTAGTAAATCAACCCCAGTGTGTGTATGAGCACTCCAGCTCTCCTACTAAATTAGGATTTTTACAGTACACAAAACAAGTCTAGGGAGCAACACAGCGGCTTAGTGGTTCGCACTTCTGCCTTACAGCACTGGGGTCCTCGGGTCAAATTCCAGCCAGGACACTGCCTGCATGGAGTTTGCATGTCCTCCCTGTGCTTGTGTATGTTTCTACCTAGACTCCAAAGACATACTGGTAGGTTAAAAAAAAAAAATGTTGTCTCTAGTATGTGGGATAGGGACTATAAATTGTAAGCTCCGCCCCTTGAGGGCACAGATACCTGTAATAAATAATAGGATAGGAGTTATTAGAGGTAACTACTTTGTACATCAGAAGTAAAAAACAAAAGCGCTTTTTCTGCTTTACTGGTGTGCATTTGTGTGAAGGAGCATGTTCGCCCACACAGGATGCACAGGTGGTCCATGCATCCACATACAGGCAGTCCCATTCACGCCTTTTAGGATGCAGCGGCTGCACGGCCACATCCATTGCTCCCGACCGGACATCTGTTCAGGTGCGTATGGGCGTGTGTCTCCAAATACTGGCAGCGTCAGTTCAAGGGCAAGCACCCACACAGATGTCAAATTGAGAGCAGGAGCTGTGTCCCAGTAGACATGTATGGGACTTTCTTCATGGAACACTTGTGCACTTTGTGTGGGCAAACACGGTCCTTTGCACAGATGTACACTTAAGTGCTTGTTATACTCACTGTGGAACCTAAGGGGTCAACCCTCCCCATTGTGTAAAAAGGCTGTTTGATCCTGTCTTTTCTGATCCTCCCCTTCTTCCACTGTCCCCAAACCATCTGCTGATAGCACAGAGCCTTGGGGGCACTCTGCACATGCTCAGTTTGGTGTGTATTGCTAGAGAGTTTATTTTTTTCTGGGAGGGTGCATGTGATCAGCACAGGTCCAATCAGCACTGTTCAGACAGAGGGTCAGGAGTTATGCAGCCCTATAAGACAGTCAAGGGAGAATGAAAACGACTCCTACAAGCTTTAACCAGACACTGATAGAAGTCACAAGACTGCTATATACTGCTGATGAGAGAAAGCATTTAGTCGTTTATATTTACTAAAATACAGTAATTGCATTTCTATGTTCTGTGTACTGTGGGAGACCAGATATAGTGAATGCAGGCTCCTGGGTTTAGTAACACTTTAAGTACGCCCGTCTGAACAAAGTTGTAAGTCCCAAGTGTAGTCTGCTTGAAAATCAAACCATTCAATGCAGAGAGCATAAAAATATGAATGTCCTACCCCTTTTCTTTTCCTATACAATAAACTTTATTGTGAAAAAAGAAAAAATGTGAATGTTTAAAAAAATGTCTTTTCTATTTTTTAGTGAATAGGGCTCCACCAGTCTGAAAACTTCAACCCCATCAGCAGGCTGCAGACATAGACCCCTGTGTTCTATATGAGAGCAGCGGTCTCTCTGCAGCATTCCGACACCCTCCACCACTGATCTACAGCCGGAACTCTCCAATCACCAGAGTGAGAGCTTTGTTGATTGCCCAACTTTCATCGCAGGGGACATGTCACACCACTGCAGAGAGATCACTTTAAGATATTTAGGGTCAGTTCACACCGGAACATACACATTCCTGAGTTTGCCACTCGTTTATATGAATGGGTTGCAAAATGCATTGGAACGCAAAAAAAAAGTAGTGCAAGCGCTACTTTTTCAGGACGCACTGCACCAAACTGCATGATACTCCAGTACCATGTTATTTGGTGCCTGCACAGTGTTGGCACCCACACGCTCTCACAAGGGCAGTGCGTTCATCTGTGGTGAAGAGAAATGTGCATGGGACACGCATTTCCTGCACTGCGTTTGAACCTGTTTACCTGCAGTCTTCTCTTCTCTATAGCCGTTCAAAATGCAGAATGTATACAGCTGGTCTGAGCTTCCAGAAAGCAGGGGGCGGGATGTTGAAGTTACACTCTGCAGAGTGCAGTGAGGAGAACTCTGATTGGAGTGAAGAGAAACACCCCCCCCCTTCACACAGGAACAGAGCTGTCAATCAGCTGGAGATCCCTCCTCTGTCACCCTTTTTTCTCTTGGTGTCAGGAAAATACTGATTAGCAGAGGCAGCAGACAAAAATTAGACTAAGTGCTCTAAACTGAGACAAGTACACACTATAGGAGATATGCTTTTTTTCATATTTCATGCCTGAGGTTTATAAACACTTTAAGGCCCAGTTCACACCAGAACGCAATGTTGGAAACCCACGTTCTGTGAGCATTTCCTGCATCGCGCTAAAAACGCAGTGCATTTATGATCTGCAGTGGGTGACAAAGCTAACTTAATGACACCCCAAGCGCAGGTCACAAACCCAGTGTGTTTGTCTGCACTGCTGTACCATGCGATCCGGTTACTCTGCGTTTTGCATGCACTAGTTTTAGCTGTGGTCCAGCGCAATTTCAGCCCATTCAAATGATTCCTGCGTGATTCGTGGGGTGAACCAGTCCTAAACAGTTTGGTTTTCAAGCAGGCTACAAGTGGGCTTTAAAGCATTGTTCCGACCTGCCCCTCCAAAAATTAAAAGTCAGCAGCTACACGTACTGTAGCTGCTGACTTTTCATATCAGGTCACTTACCTATCCTGGAATCCAGCGATGTCGGCACCCCAGCCTACATCGGCTATTGGGTGCTGCCACCACCATTGCCAGTAAGGGAACCCGTCAGTGAAGCCTTGCGGCCTCACGGCTGGGTCCCTAATGTGCGTGCATGAAGCGTGCTGCGCTCTCTTAGTGGCCCGGCAGCAGGGGAAGAAGGAGGGAGGAGGAGGAGGGGGGCCAAACTTCTAACGTACCTTGTCGCTGCGAGGTCCGACAGAAGTTTGGACAGGATAACTGTCAAAAACAGGTACCCGCTCCCCCCTGAAAGGTGCCAAATGTGGCACCGGACGGGGGGGGGGGGAGACGTATAAGCGGAAGTTTCACTTTTGGGTGGAACTCCGCTTTAATATGATTTGTCGATACATTGACAATAGCTTTATTGGTAAAAAACAAAAACACTTTCCAACATTTACATAAACCTTTAAAATGTCTCATATATAAAGGTATGAAAATTTCCCACAAAATGTGTTCTTTATATCCACTGAGCAATCCTGATTTGTGGAACACAAGAAGTATACTAAAATACACACAAGAATTAGGCAAAGTGCCGACTTTACACTTCTTTCTGCTAGTTGGAAATGAGTATGGACGTCAGTGTTGGATCACACCTATGTATGGAAATGAGTATGGACGTCAGTGTTGGATCACACCTATGTATGGAAATGAGCGTGGACGTCAGTAGTGGATCATACCTATGTATGGAAATAAGAGTGGACGTCAGTGTTGGATCACACCTATGTATGGAAATGAGCGTGGACGTCAGTAGTGGATCACACCTATGTATGGAAATAAGAGTGGACGTCAGCGCTGGATCATACCTATGTATGGAAATGAGAGTGGACATCAGTGTTGGATCACACCTATGTATGGAAATGAGAGTGGACGTCAGTGTTGGATCACACCTATGTATGGAAATGAGAGTGGACGTCAGTGTTGGATCACACCTATGTATGGAAATAAGAGTGGACGTCAGTGTTGGATCACACCTATGTATGGAAATGAGCGTGGACGTCAGTAGTGGATCACACCTATGTATGGAAATAAGAGTGGACGTCAGCGCTGGATCATACCTATGTATGGAAATGAGAGTGGACATCAGTGTTGGATCACACCTATGTATGGAAATGAGAGTGGACGTCAGTGTTGGATCACACCTATGTATGGAAATGAGAGTGGACGTCAGTGTTGGATCACACCTATGTATGGAAATGAGAGTGGACGTCAGTGTTGGATCACACCTATGTATGGAAATGAGAGTGGACGTCAGTGTTGGTTCACACCTATGTATGGAAATGAGCGTGGATGTCAGTGTTGGATCACACCTATGTATGGAAATGAGAGTGGACGTCAGTGTTGGATCACACCTATGTATGGAAATGAGAGTGGACGTCAGTGTTGGATCACACCTATGTATGGAAATGAGAGTGGACGTCAGTGTTGGATCACACCTATGTATGGAAATGAGAGTGGACGTCAGTGTTGGATCATACCTATGTATGGAAATCAGCGTGGACGTCAGTGTTGGATCATACCTATGTATGGAAATGAGCGTGGACGTCAGTGTTGGATCATACCTATGTATGGAAATGAGCGTGGACGTCAGTGTTGGATCACACCTATGTATGGAAATGAGAGTGGACGTCAGTGTTGGATCATACCTATGTATGGAAATGAGCGTGGACGTCAGTGTTGGATCATACCTATGTATGGAAATGAGCGTGGACGTCAGTGTTGGATCATACCTATGTATGGAAATGTGAGTGGACGTCAGTGTTGGATCATACCTATGTATGGAAATGAGCGTGGACGTCAGTGTTGGATCATACCTATGTATGGAAATGAGCGTGGACGTCAGTGTTGGATCATACCTATGTATGGAAATGAGCGTGGACGTCAGTGTTGGATCACACCTTTGCAGGGCTTCTTTTTTTTTTATCAGAGACTAGGTGCAGGAACTCCCCTTTCAGAGTCACCCCTTGTCTCCGCCCTCTACCCAACCCCGAGTACTGTCCCTTGGTTCCAGCCCCCTACCCACCTCCCGGCACCACCCCTTTTAGAGAATACAAAACTAAGTAACATATGTGGTGCTAAGTATTGTATGGAATTTGTCAATGATAACAAGAAAAGCAGTAAAACAGATCCCCTGCAGGCAGAAACAATAGACCCCCTCATTAACAAAAATAATCCCCCCAGCAACAATAGACTGCGTGCAAAAATATACCCCCCCCCCCCCCAGCAACAACAAATCTCCCCGCAGCCAGCATTAATAGACCCTCCAGCAGCCAGCAACAATAGGCCCCTCCCTAAACAGTAAATCCCTCTTAGCAACAACTGACCTCCCAGCAACAAGAGACTCACTGTAAAAATAGGTCCTCTTCCACAATAATGGATCCCCCAGTAGCCAGTATCAACAGACCCTGAAGCACTCCCCAACACCCCTTGCCATTACATACATTCAGTCCTGGAGGTGGTGGAATTGCGTTCCCCCGCGTTCCCGCTGAAAAAAAGCCCTGCACCTATGTATGGAAATGAGCGTGGACATCAGTGTTGGATCACACCAATGTATACGTAAAGGCAAAACAATTTTTTTAGTTTTGGATATAGGGGAGAAGGACTAGATCCTCTGTCTGTTTTTATCTCTGTCTGTGGCCGTGTTAGGCCCCTTTCACACAAGTGGTCCGATCAGGTCCGCCTGTTTGTATTTTCTTTTTTCAGCCGAACCTGATCAGACCCTCTATTCTCCTCTATGCAGATGTAAACAGACTTATATTATCCAAAGTGTAAAAAAAAAAAAGATTTGCCTTTAGTTCTAATTTAAATCAGGGCGCCAAACAAAAATAACAAGATAAAAAAAGAACAGCCCATTAAAAGATAAAATAAAACCAAGTTTTGTTGCAATATCCACTTACATAGGTGCTCATAGGGAAGAATGCCTCTTACATATTGGTCAGTGAGAGAAGGCCCCATTACATTGTTGGTCATTAGGAAGAATGCCCCTTGCACTTTTAGTCAGTAGGAGGAATGCTCCTTGCATTGGTGGTTATTCTCCTTGCTCCTTGCATTGGTGGTTCATTCCTGGTATTGAGGTAGATTGTAGGGTAAGTAAGTTGCCCAGATAACTAATTGTGTAGGTCTTTCTACCCAAAACAGTATTATTGGGAAATGATCTTCCTGCACGCAACTGGTTTACTTTCTGTTACCCTGATATATATTTCAGTGGTTGTAACTGAACATTTTTGTAAGCTGCTTAAAAGTTTAAATGTTACTTTTTTATATAAATGTAACTGTGACTAATATTTTATGATCCTTTAATAGCGATGTTCCAACTGCTTGGGATACCTTTTAACAAACACATGCACAAACCTTTGGTTGTTGGCTGTTATACTACTTCACAGACTGCAGGTGTCACTGTTTCTCTTTGTATCAATAAGTAAATAGGCTGCATACGCAAAATAATTTGATGTAGGCATCCTGCCCACAACCCCTGTCAATGTCAGAACTGCTAATTACAAAATAGATGGGACTGCTTAGAAGGGATTAAAAGAGTTTACGTACATTCCTTTCCAAGGTTAATGTTACATCTACATATTTCCAGATAGGGAGGTATACTGTATATGGGTTACCATGTATAATGCATGGCATGCTGTGAAAATTATTGTTTTAAAAGTGAAAAAATAATAGGATTTTGGGATTCCTTCTTTTTAAGCTCAGTCGAGGCTTGCTTGCGAGCAGGCAGGTAAGTGTTTGTTATTGCAGAACAGACAAAGTGCATATCTTCTGCGGGCGGGGAAAGCAATCCTTGCTGGGAGAAGACAAAGATTATCGCTAGCGATCGATCAACTTGGTACATTTAGCCTGCCCATTAATGGTTCAAATCTCAGCTCAGATTCGAACCATGTATGGCTGGCCTAAGTACACTCAGAAACCACCAACAGATAACCTCTCCTGCCCAGCAGCCACCAACAGATCTCCAATGAATTAGAGTTCCCCTCTGCCTGACTGCTTAGACCAGGGTTTCTCAACCAGGGTTCCATGGAACCCTAACTGCCGGTTCACACAGGGGTGACTTGTCAGGCGACCTAGCCGCCTGACAAGTCACCTCCCGTTCTGTACTACGGAACCGTTCTAATAGGAGCGACGCAAGACGCTCCGACTTAGAAAAAGGTTCCTGTACTACTTTGGGGGTGACTTGAGGAGACTTGCATAGACTTCTATGCAGAAGTCGTTTTGCAAGTCGCCGTGGAAGTCGTGTGCAGGTCGCCTCGGTGAGGCGACCTGCAAGTCGTGCCGCCCCTGTGTGAACCCGGGGCTAAGGTTCCTCCAGAGGTTGTTTGGGGTTAATTTCTGCCTACTGACACCAGTAATCTTTTTAACTATCTGTAAGGGGGCAATTCATCCTGTTGACCACAAGTTTAAGGAGCATTCTTCCTGACCATCACACTAATGTTTTATGAGTTGTAGATATAGAATTTTTTTAGCAGGGGTTCCCTGAGATCATAGAGTAATTTTAAGGGTTCCTCTGTGTTGAAAAAGGTAGAGAAAGCCTAGCATAGACACTAGATATTTATACCTCTTGGGCTCCATTCACACTAGCGCGTTTTTTGATGCATTTCGCATTTTGCAAAAATGCATGGGAATTTTTTAACATGGGTTCCTATGGAACATGTTCACATCAATGCCTTTTTGTACCTCTGCATTTTTGGAAAGGGTCAGGGACTTTTTTTCATGCAAAATTCAGCGTTTTGCATGTAATAGAATTCAATGGACCAGCATCAGAAACGCAAGTGCAGCGTTTTTCCAGCATTTTTGATGCGTTTTTTTTTTTTTTTTTAGACTGTATACAGTCTAAAAAAAACTGTAAAAAAAAGCGCAAAACGCCGCAAAAACGCTGTAAAAACGCTACAAAATGCTGCTCAAAAACGTGGCAAGCATCACAAAAAAAACTCCGAAAACGCTCAAAAGCAACATGCATATATGTGAATTAAGCCTAAGACCTGCATGAAGACAGATGTATTCTCCATAAGTGAATCCTCCTAGGCTATGCACACCACACATGCTTGCTTTTATCCGGCCCTTGAGGCAAATTGTTCCCCCCATTGTAAGCAACAGTGGGGCATAGTAGAAAAACAAGAAAAATTCAGGATGGCCGCACTCCAGCAGATCTGCTTTATTTGTCTTAAAAAATTCCGACAGGCAAATCACATAGAGAGGGGAAACTCCCCCACTATGTGATTTTGCCTGTTGTAATTTTATAACACCAATAAAGCGGATCTTTTGGAGTGTGGCCATCTGGAAATTTTTTTGATTGTCTACTGTGCAGCTTGCAAGCTGGGTGAGCACCCTTTCGGCAGGTTTGTAGGGTGTGGACAGCATGCAATAACCTGGAGCAGCAGCTCTTCAGTGTTGTTGTAACAGTGGTGCATAGTTTCTATCACCGACACTGACAATGAGGCACTAGTCCTCTCACTGACACCAATGACGGGACACTATTCCTCCCACTGACACCAACGATGGGGCACTATTCCTCCCACTGACACCAATGATGGGGCATTATTCCTCCCACTAACACCAATGATGGGGCACTATTCCTCCCACTGACACCAATGATGGGGCACTATTACTCCGCCTAATACCAATGATGGGCATTGTTTACTCCCACTGACACCAGGGCACTTTCTTCTCCCACTGACCATAGTTCGCCCCCCCTAAAGTTTGAAGGTCAGTAAAGTGGCCCTTTGTTTAAAAAAAATGTTCTAGAGCTCTGTTCTCTCCACATCTTGTCTTACTTTTTATATTACCTCCTTTCCCAGCTGTGATACCTTGTTTAGATCAGTTGTGTAGTCTTATCTCGTATACAGCTAGGCTTGTAATCATTGGTCTTTGCTTTTTGTGTTTCATGTATAGTGATGATTATTTCTAGGTATCCCTTTTGTGTCTGCACTAGTCTGCTGTGCTATTTGCTGCATAATTTCTACATATTATTTACAACATATTAGCATTTCATTTGTTCTGTGGCATTGGTTCTCCCGATTTTGAGAATCCACAAGTTGTATTTTTTGATCTGTATTCCCAATCAGGAATCTTTACTACTTCCTATGATACTGGCTCAGATTGTGGGTTCTTAGAAGCCTCCCCATGCACAAGGATGGTGTGCAGTCACCATCTCTCTACCATGGTGGTTTGGAGGTGGGATGCCACATTAATATGAGATCACACAGATGTAATAAATGCTACTACTGACATTTTGATGCTAAACGTTTGATCATCCTGGCAATGTTTTACCAGTGATATATCATGGCATAGGTTGTTTTTATGTATTTTCGCCCCGCAATGCTAAGATAGCCACTGTAAATTTTCAATGAGAATGTCATCATGAAAATAATACTGATTGTAGGTGTTAGAGGTTGGGTTGAGGACTGACACTAAGATCAAAGTCTACAAGGGTAATATTTTGGCCAGAAAAGTTATGGTTAACGTGGCAGTTAGGCTACACTAAATATAAGAAGATGAGCCCAAAACATCATGAAAGTCATACTTTTTAGCTTTAAAACTAATGCTTACAGCCAGGGTAGGCTACTTCATTTTAGGATTTTGGGTGTGATAACTGCCATGACAAATATATGCAGGGTAAGAATTAGTGCCAAATACAGATCGGCAACAAAATTAGGCTTTGGTGCCAATAACTCTTGAGCCAAACATTTTGGTGTTGAAACTCCCACACTCAGAACAACTGCTCAAATGTTAAGAAGACAACAATAAGACACTGCCCAAGTCCAATCTAGCTTCACCATTGATGTTCCTGTGCTTCAGACTGGCATAACCCTCCGGCGGAAGCAGTTGCAGGTGATACATTTCAGGAGGTTCAGGCTGAAGTGGAAGATGGAGCCATAATTGAATAGTAGGTTGTAGTAGGACCTGACGGACAAATTCCCGGTGTTGTCAGCGTACTTCATGGCAGTGAGTGGAGTATACAGAGGATTAGTCTGATGACGGAACACTGGCTGTGTCATTCCTATCACTTTCACTGTGGCCTGGATGAAATACAAAATGAGTAAGACTGTCACAGTTTGTAGAAAAAAAACAATCAGTGCTGCTGCAGCGGCTGTTCCAGGTCGGTTTGCAGGCGCTATTTTTAGTGCAATAGCTCCTGCAAAACGACCCAGTGTGAAAGGGTCTTAAGCTCTGACATTCAAATAAATATATAACATATAGGGGTTGATTTCCAAAAACTGGAGAATGCTAAATCTGGTGAAGCTCTGCATGGTAGCCAACCAGTTTCTAACTTCAGCTTGTTGACTTAAGCTTTCACAAAAAAACCTGAATGCTGAATGGTTACCATGCATAGCTGCACCAGATTTTGCACTTTCCAGTTTTAGTAAATCAACCCCATAATCTAACTGAATATATTCTGTTTAGTCCTTGATCCAACATTGCTCTATACTCTATACTCTGACAAGCATACAGTTGTGTTAGCTTTCATTTGGAAACTCTTGTTTGTATTGCTATGGTTTTGTTCCTACCTATGCATTATAATGTGTTTTATCACACTTACACAACAGAAGAGCACTCAGTAGAAAAAAAACATTGTTTTCAATGGTGCCTATTATGACGCCTGCCCTGCACTGCAGTGCAACTTAAAGCGAAGTTCTGCCTGCAAAAAAAATTTAAAGTCAGCAGCTACAAATACTGCAGCTGCTGACTTTTAAAATAAGTACATTTACCGGTCCAGGGCGACCTGTCCCTCAGCTCTGAGTGGAGGCGCCGGCATCTTAAATAAAGGAAAAAGGAAGTGAAGCCTTGCAGCTTTACAGCCTGTTTCCCTACTGTGTATGCACGAGTCGTGCTGCGCGTTCTGACTGGTCCCTGATGTCTTCTGGGACCTGTGTGTCTCCCACAACACAGCGGAGGGGGGGGGACAGAGACGGAGGAGGGGCCGGACATTGTGTAGATTGCTGCAGATTCTGCAGCAATCTTTCACCGGAAGTGGGAGCAAATACCTGTATTAGACAGGAATCTGCTCCCCCCGAAAGGTGCCAAATGTGACACCAGAGGGGGGAGGACCAGATTAGCGGAAGTTCAATTTTTGGGTGGAGATCTGCTTTAAAACGTAAATACATATTAAAAATTTTTGCAGTTTTTTTATTCAGCCAGCAGATGGAGCTACAGTCTCCTTTTAATATATTTAACAAGTTAAGCTTTCAGCTTTGCTGCAAAAAGCCTTTTATTTACAATATTAAAGTGGATGTAAACCCAATTTTTTTTCTTTTTTGATGTCATAATGTAGAGTATAAGATTTCCTATCATTTGAGCCCAGTCTTGCCACAAAGAGTTAATCCAACTCTAAGCAATCCTCTTTTATTGTTGAGTGAGATAAAACTTGACAAACTGAGAAAAACTTTGTCAAATCCTCCCCCTTGCTGTGAGTGACAGGTGATTTACATATCTCGTGCACTAGCCTAAGACATGCATTATTTTTTGATTCCCACCCCCACTCCTTTCTTCAGCAGCTCTGCAAGGATTGGCTGTTCCACACCTCAGCATGATTTGGCATGCTGAAGTCATGTGGTTACTTTCCTGTCTTTTCACTGGATGTTAGAGATCATAGCAGAAGTTCAGTGTAAGAAATACACAGGAGAAAATGCATATTGACAAGGGGAGTGTAGAGGTGGGCGGGGAGTCTACTGACATCACGACTCCACCCACCGAGCTCCAGACAACAGACCCGCCCACACAATCTGCAGTTTTTCGTGTCTCTTAACAGACAGAGGGGAGACATTTGACAGGTAAAGATACATGCAGGAGGCATGTATATCCTTATAGATAACTCCTATGTTAGTTTAGAAAGG
Source organism: Lithobates clamitans (assembly GCA_037952925.1). Classification (NCBI taxonomy): domain Eukaryota; kingdom Metazoa; phylum Chordata; class Amphibia; order Anura; family Ranidae; genus Lithobates; species Lithobates clamitans. Next base: position 2,428,925 of record JBBGZY010001301.1, read on the forward strand.
GTGACATTGGGTTTACCTCCACTTTAACTCAAGTCAGTGACTCCTCTACTATCATGATCTCATTTTTAATAAGACAAAGTAACAAACCTTAAAAATAAAAATGACCCCAAACCATTTTAGTTAAACTCAAAAGGGATAGTTCACCTTTAATGGTAACTTTTCAAAAAATTCCCCATGGCTCCAAGCATCCCCAGGAGATTACGTACCACTTCTCTGCTGTCCCCTCTATAAATATAGGCTGTGTGAAGCCTGACTAAAAAAATCCCCCCCTCCTCATCCTGCTTTAATAACAAAATGAGCCAGACATTAGATCATTAGATGTGCGACCACTGTATTTCCTTCAAACAGTGCACTTTCTGTTTAGCAGTAATGGCCAAGCTCAGTCACTCAGAGCAGCCAACAGAACGAACTGCACATGAATAGCATTTGAAAGAGCCAGAGTGGCAATTGGGGGTGCACAGGGACTACATGTATAGAGGGGGACAGGAGCAACTATTTAAACAGCAGAGGAGTTGTATGTAATGTGCTGGGGATGCCAGAATGCATGGGGGATTTGTTGGAAAATGGCCATTAAAGGTGAACTAACCCTTTAAGCCAACTTGCGTCTAGATTTACTAAACCTTTAATCGATTTGTTCCTAGGGGCATTTTGTTGCATTATGCAAATCTTTGTTTTCTTTTCGAGTGGTTTCAAAGTACTAGGGAATAATATAGCAGTCTGTTTATATCCCTTTACCTTGATAGTAAGATGCAAAGGGAGATTCATTTTTATGAGGCACTCTGCTTTGTCACGTGATCACTGTCAGATGACAGAGAGAGACACAGAACCCAGACTCACTACTGCACACAATCCAACCAGAGCTTAGACACTCATCAGATTTAGTGGTCAACAGGGAGGTCCTGGGTGGCAGTAGGAGGGGCCAAGGTGCATCTGTCCAAACTCTGAATTTGGATAATGGCCTTCTGGGTGTTTAAGATCTGAAAATTAACTGAAGAGGACTATAACAGTCTAATGGTCAGTTCACCATATCGGCAAAAGCCTTACGAAATTACTAACCTTTGCTACAGCATCTGGTGTCTGCCCCAAGGTGACAAAGATCTCATGAGCAGCAGGTACGTAGATCTCCTTAAAGTATCTTATGGTTTCAGCATCAGCTCCAGGAAAGTCAGACTTGGATACTTCCTCCATCAGCTTCATCTCAAACTCTGTGTTGACCGGGCCTGGCTCTATCATAGAAATGCTGTACACATACAAAATGCATTAGATGGGCACTTAAAAATTCAGCTCTTAGGGGGATTTCTCGGAAAATACAGATGTCCCCATCTTTCATGCATAAAAATATACTGTAGGCATTTTTACTTACAAGATATTAAAATTTAAAAGTTGAACAGCCAGACTTTCACAGAAACCTTCAATTGCAAACTTTGAGGCAGCGTAGACGTCATTGAATACAATACCTGTAAAACAAAGAGTTGGTTGCTGCAAAATGATCATGTAGAAAAAAAAGGCCAAAAAAAAAAAAACCTCAGGACATGAGCTTCCCACATACCAGACATTTATTGCCCATGTTTTAGAGGAATTAGGGAAAGTGTATGTATAGACAAACCTTTTAATTTTTATTTTTGGATTGAATAGGGAAGGTTTAGAACAAGGAACAACAGCCAGGGTGGGCACACGATGCCTCCTCTGCTGGCATACAAAGGCATTGAGTGTAATTGACAGCTCCCTAGGCTGTCAATTACAAACCTTACTGACATCAGTGAACACAGCTGATGACGTTGCCACACTATGATAAGGAAGCAAGCCAGGCAACCAAACTGAAGGGACCATCTTGTTATAGCCTATTCTTTACCGGAGTCTTGGCTTCTACAAAATGGCTCTTACTAGCTTCTGTACCTTGTATGTGTGTTCTGCCTAGATGGGAGCAGGGTGACCTATAGGCAGCAGTGGTAATAAGAAAGACCTGCTGCCGCTCACGCTTGGAGGAAGGGGATGTCAGCAGCAACATAAAACTGTTTTACCTAGTGAAATATGTGTGATATGTGCAACCCTTCTTATTATTTGCATGCACCCATATATCCAGTGTGACGTGGGGTAGTTAGCACTTGTGGTAGATGTCTTTATACAGTGAGTCCACGGCAGACAGGAACTATTTTTAAAAGAGAAGTATGTTTTTTTTTTCAGAATCATACTTACCTAGGTGGATGCAGTATCGGTCCGATGCTGCATCTGTCCCATGGCACCTCTTATGCCACGTACACACGATTGGAATTTCCGTCAGAAAAAACTTGGATAGTTTTTCTGATGGAATTCCGCTCAAGCTTGCCTTGCATATACACGGTCACACAAAAGTTCTCTGAACTTTCGACCGTCAAGAACGCAATGACGTACAACACTACGACGAGCCGAGAAAATGAAGTTCAATGCTGCCGAGCATGCGTCAAATTGTTTCCGAGCATTCGTGATTTTTTGCGCGTCCGAATTGCATACAGACGAAGGCATTTTCGGATAGGAACTTTTCCCAACCGAAAAATAGAGAACATGTTCTCAATCTTTTGCTGGCTGGAAATCCGCCAGCAAAAGACCGATGGAGCATACACACGGTCGCATTTTCCGACAAAAAGCTCTCATCGGAGTTTTGCTGGCAGTGTGTACGCGGCATAACACTAAGAACTGAGCGATCAAACACCACAGATCGTTCGGTTCTCAGGGCTCCCCGAGCAGAAATCTGGTGACTGTCAGTCCCCGCTGTCTGCTCTGCCCCCTCCCTCCTGGCTCACTGGGAGAAGGGGAGAGGAGGTGGGAGTGGCCGGTTCAGGTTCTCAGTGGCTCGCTGAGAGTCTGAGCCAGGTGCCAGCCCATGCATATGGGCGGTTCCCGACTTCATTGTCGTGATCTTGCCCGAGCCTGTACCAGCTTTGTGACTTCAGCCGACAGCAGGCTTCAGCCTGCTGTTTGCTGAAAATGGGTCACAGGAGTGCAGAAAGAACTGAGAAGGAAATGTACTGAGAAGGAAAAGATCCACAGGTAAAGTACAGTCAAAGCTTCTCCTTTAAGCGACTTTTCTTTAAAAGAAAGCAAAAGTTCACAAAAGAATGACTTCACACGCAGGGGATCTTTTTCAGCTTCAGCAGAATAAATATATTGGAAAATGCCGAACCACCTGGCTCATAATCTCGCTCAGCTTCAAATGTAGCACCGCGGTCTACCTCCTACCAGTCTCTCAGACTGTGTTGTCCAACTCTCTTGGGTACTTGGCTCTCTAGCTTTTAGTTCCAGCACCCTGCTGCACGGCCCACCTCTGGTCTATGGATTGGGGTTCTCTTAACACCCCAATAGGAGCCAACCTAACTCCTGGAACTGAGACGCTTTGTCTCTTGGCTTCCGGCTGGGCCCTCTGATAGGGTTTCCACCTCATCCCTTTAAACCCAAACACCTTTGAATTACACAAGTTGTGAGGCTAATTAAATGCAGATAAGGCACCAAGAGAGTTTAATTATCACCTTAATCAGCCACAGAACCTGTGTAATTAAAGTGGTGTTCCACCCCCCAAAAAAATGCATTAATGTGCCTAAAAAAAAAAAACATTTGGAAAAATTTTGCTTTTTTTACTCACCTCTAAATGCCTGTTGCTAGGGGTGCCCTCGTAGTCTGCCTCCTTCAGCGCCTGGGCTGGTGACATCACTTCCCCTCAGCTCTGCCCCCTCCCTCTTGTCAATCATATGGGACATGTGACAGGTCCCATATAATTGCGCGGCCAAGCACGGCGCGCGGCGCCGCTCGCGCATGCGGAGTAGGTGTCCAGCTGTGGAGCCACAGCTGAGCGCCCACAGTTGCAATGACGGCGCTGCCAAACAGAGAGGGAGACGAGCGGGGCTTCCGATCCCTCGCATTGCTGGACCCTGGGACAGGCAAGTGTCTGATTATCAAAAGTCAGCAGCTGCAGTAGTTGTAGCTGCTGACTTTGAATTTTTTTTTTTTTTAGTGGGAACTCCGCTTTAATATGTGTTCGGCTTTAAAGGGATGAGGTGGCAACCCTACCCTCTGACCCCCTCGATGAGACCTTCCTTCTCCCTCACTAAGCCTCGGTTCACACCAGAGGCGGCACGACTTGCAGGTCGCCTCACCGAGGCGACCTGCACACGACTGCCGGGGCGACTTGCAAGACGACTTCTGTATAGAAGTCTATGCAAGTCGCCCCCAAAGTAGTACAGGAACCTTTCTTCTAAGTCGAAGCGACTTGCGTCGCTCCGATTAGAACGGTTCCATTGTACAGAACGGGAGGCGACTTGTCAGGCGGCTAGGTCGCCTGACAAGTCGCCCCTGTGTGAACCGAGCCTGAGAGTCGTCTCCAAACTGGGAGCCCTGAGCTATCCTCAGACCTGAGTATATAACAACACTGCACACTTGTGTACTCAGCCAGGTTGCAAGTGTCTAGCAAAATCTGGATACAGGATTAAATGTTCCGATCCAGAACTGCAGAATCCAGAGAAAGCCAAATACACAGCGTTCTCTGCTCAGAGACACTAGTCTGGAATGTTTCATTTACCCAAAATGCGAATCCTGTGTTACATTTTCCTTTCTTCTCACAGTGACAGAGTCTTGTTCTGTTATACAAGCTATAGAGTGGGTGAGCAATCTACATTTCCACGTTACTCCCGCTTCTCCAGCCTGTTACTTGGAATATAGATTATAGTCCTTTGGCTCCTAGTAAAAATACATCTGATCTAGGGTTGCCACCTGTTCAGGATTCACCCGGACAGTTGGGGATTGGAATCATGCGTCCGGGTTTCAGACTGTCTGAGACCCGGACACATTATTTAGACCAGACTATGGCTTCCCAGCAGGGTTGCTCACTGCGGTTGTCTAAGCTGAGAATGTCTGTTACACTCTCTTTCACACTGCCCAAAGCCAGCACTAACAACCCCCCCCAAACACAAACACAGATGGGAAAGGAGAGAGGGCTCAATCTGCACCTCTTTTTCCTGCCCCTACTCCTCTGTGTCTGCTCACACTCCAATCCCCAGGGCTGTGCCTCAGAAAAGAAAAGAGGGGATGGGAAATTTGAAGCCCAGCAGCCCCAGATACATCTGGATGAGAAGTGCTGACTTCCATCCCTGTCTGTGACTTAAGTCCCCCCCCTTCTCTCCAGTGACTGCTGTGCTCTGAGGAAGAGGGGACGTTCCCCTCGAAACGCGTCAGCTAGCAGTGTCCCCTGTGAGTCACTCTGTGACCTCTGGTGGGTCCGCTTTTTCTGGACTGCATGCTGTTATTTGAAGATTTGTTTTACTACGGGATCTTCTACAACTGTTTGTAAGTAGTTCCTTTTTACCATTGCTTTAATACATTTCCACTCAAAGGATAATGCACATGGCTGGTGCGCCCCTTTTTTCTTTTCCTCGTTGTCTGTTAGGATTCCCCATCCTTGAGTGCAGGAAGGCCTGTGGTTATATATTCCTTGTCTGGTCATCCACTTGTACGCAGGAGCGTTGTTTCTTCACTATTAGTGCAGGAATTAGGGCTGTTCTGAAGTCTAAAGATGCAGGAAATGGGGCTAATCTAAGGTCTGAAAGTGATAAAAATTGGGGTTGCTTTGAAATATAAAGGTGCAGATATTGGGCCTAATCTGAGATCTGAAGGTGCTGAAATTGGGAATGATGTCATGTCTGAAGGTACAGAAATCGTGGCTGATCTGAGGTGTAAAGGTGCAAAAATTGGGGCTGATCAGAAATATGAAGATGCAGAAATTGGGGCTGTTATGAGGTTTGAAGGTGCAGAAATTAGAACTGATATGTGATCTTTGTGATGCTGTAGCATTGTCTACAATTCATTTTATTCTAACCTGTCATTAGTAGTACAACTATGAATACAAAATTTGAAAAATTGACCATACACTAGTGAAATTTTGTTCAAAAAATTTTAATTTTAGGAACTTATGTTCGATTTTAAAATGGTTATTGGTCATATGGGCATCTTTACTAAGACTTGGGCATGTTGTTTTCAATGGCATGTTGGATGTGTGATGCTTGTAAAAATGGCACTTGATGTGGAAAGGATTGCTGACCCCTGATTTAGAACCTCTCTCAAGCTTGTATTACTATTTGTGTCTTTGCTGGGTAGATTTACCATCTTTGTTTGTCCCGATGACCATTGTCACCGGTACAAAAACCAGTACAAAAAAGTATTTGAAACCCAAAATTTTGCAATTGTCACTAGAACAAGAGGTAAGTGGAAATCTTCCAATGGGGGCACTTGTTCTGATGACAAATGTCTAAGAGGGGAACTCTGCTTACTTTGTAGATATTTTCTTTGACGTCTTGTTACATTTTCCGAGCAGGATATGAAGGGAATTCTCCCCAGTGTGACAAAGACACCAAAAATTAAGTCAAGCAGTACTATTAGTATGTTAGCTGAACAACTATTACTACAATATCTGTTATACAATAAGTTATCTAGAAATTACATTTGTCTTTAAAAGAGAAGTATGTTTTTTTTTTGAGAATCATACTTACATAGGTGGATGCAGCATCGGTCCAACTCTAAGGCTGAGAACCAAGCAATTAAACAACGCTGATCGCTCGGTTCTCACAGCTCCCTGAGCAGAGAGCTGGTGACTGTCAGTCACTGCTGTCTGCTCTGTTCCCCTGTGCTTACTGGAGTGCTGAGCTGTGGAGGGGGCGGGAGCGGCTGGCTCAGCCTCTTAGCAGCTTGCTGAGAGGATAAACCGAGTTCCTGTCCAGGCATGTGGCGGATTCTGTCTTTATTGTCCCGATCTTGCCCGAGCCTGGACCTGCTCTGTGATGTTAGACATCAGCGGCCTTCAGCCTTCTGTCTGCTGAAAACCCATCACCGGAGTGCAGAACAAACTGCACTCCTATGATCCACAAGAGAAGTACAGCCAAACGAGCTTTGGCTGTACATCTCCTTTATTGAATCATTAAAGTGAAACTAAGGCAGGATACACACTATAAGTTACAGACTTATGCCCCGTACACAGGGTCGGACATTGATCGGACATTCCGACAATAAAATCCATTGATCTTTTTCCGACCGATGTTGGCTCAAACTTGTCTTGCATACACACGGTCACACAAAATTGTCGGAAAATCTGATCGTTCTGAACGCGGTGATGTAAAACACGTATGTCGGGACTATAAACGGGGCAATAGCCAATAGCTTTCGTCTCTTCATTTATTCTGAGCATGCATGGCACTTTGTCCGTCGGATTTGTCTACACACGGTCGGAATTTAAAGGAACGGATTTTGTTGTCGGAAAATTTTACAGCCTGCTCTCAAACTTTGTGTGTCGGAAATTCCGATGGAAAAAGTCAGATGGAGCCCACACACGGTAAGAATTTCCGATAACAAGCTCCGATCGCACATATTCCGTCGGAAAGTCCGACCGTGTGTACAGAGCATTACAGATAGCTGTACAAGTGATGTTAGTGCGGCAATCTCCCCGTTGTGCTTTTGTGTTCTTACAGGAGAACTGGCCCCCCAGCTAGAACACACTGATCAGTGCTGGCAGCCACTTGTCGAATTCTGTGTTATAGAACTATTTTCTATGATCAGAGCACCATCTAGTGGCCATCGGAGTGTGCTCACATCAGAGTCTGTTTACAAAAGTGTTTTAGGTTGGGACAGAGCTCCTTTAAAGCGTTTGTTAACCCCCCAAAAAAATTCAGATTCTGGTCCCTTAAAACAGATTACACAGCACAGCACAGCACTTGTGCTATGTAATCTGCTCCCCTCTAAACTGTAAAAAAAACCCCTGAATATGCCACTTCCTGTATGGCCTCTCCAAACAGACCACAATAACCAGGGCAGCTCCATCCTGATTACCGTGGTCAAAAAGCTTCCCTGTATTTAAAAGCCAGTTGTGTAAATACTGAATATCAGCTGTCTTCAGGCCGGTCACGTGACTCTCGGCTGCTTTCAAGCTCCGATGGGTGGCTTCTGCGGAGGAGACGAGAGGCCACGTGATCTCCCTCTGACATCAGAGGGAGATCACGGCCCCTCCCGCAGAAGACATCTATCACAGCTGGAAAGCGGCAGCGAGTGATGTGACCGGCCTGAAGCCGGCTGATAGTCAGTATTTACAGTGCTCGTTTTAAAATACAACTTACACATTGTGCTTTGCCCCCCTCTAATAGAGGGGCTGGTATAGTCTTATAATAATGCCTTAAAGTGGAGGTAAACCCGAATTTTTTTTTTTTTATGTCATAATGTAGAGTATAAGATTTCTTATAATTTGAGCCCAGTCTTGCCACAAAGAGTTAATCCATCTCTGAGCAATCCTCTTTTATTGTTCAGTGAGATAAATGTTGACAAACAGAGAAAAACTTTGTCAAATCCTCCCCCTTGCTGTGAGTGACAGGTGATTTACATATCTCGTGCACTAGCCTAAGACATGCATTATTTTTTAATTCCCACCCTCACTCCTTTCTTCAGCAGCTCTGCAAGGATTGGCTGTTCCACACCTCAGCATGATTTGGCATGCTGAAGTCATGTGGTTACTTTCCTGTCTGTTCACTGGATGTTAGAGATCATAGCAGAAGTTCAGTGTAAGAAATACACAGGAGAAAATGCATATTGACAAGGGGAGTGTAGAGGTGGGCGGAGAGTCTACTGACATCACGACTCCACCCACCGAGCTCCAGACAACAGACCCACCCACATAATCTGCAGTTTTTCGGGTCTCATAACAGACAGAGGGGAGACATCTGACAGGTAAAGATACATGCAAGAGGCATGTATATCCTTATAGATAACCCTTATGGCAGTAGTTTAGAAAGGATGACATTGGTTTTACATCCACTTTAACAACCACTTTAAATGAGTTGCCCCATGAAGGAACAGCTTGGATTAGGGTTGTTACTTGTTACATCAATATAGCTATGTCCCACCTTGTAGCCCCAAAACACTGCTGATCACCACAATATGGCCGCTTCCACGCTTCTTCATGGATGGTAGAAGCTCTTTGACCAAGTACACAACCCCAAAAAAATTTGTCTCAAAGATCTTCCTCATGTCATCCATGGAATGGCTTTCAAGGGGGCCAATGTGTCCAATACCAGCGTTGTTCACTGTAATGAGATATTATGTATTTACAGCAAATGAAACAGAAGAACAAAAAGAACATTTATAAAAAATAGAACACATAGAATTACAAAGCTAAATGCAGAGAGAAAGTGAACAATAGTAGTGTGCTTTTATTGATGGAAATTTCCCCTCTAGTGGTCAGTAGCTTATAGTAGCTTCTAGCTCTAGCAGATTCTCCTACACATTAAAGCTTATCGTACCCTTATTTTTATAGAACCATAGAAGAGTGACTGCAGAAAAAAGACCAAGTGGTCCATTGAATCTGCTCCATTTTTTTTCATATGTGTTTTTTTAACTTTTTGTCTGAGTATAGATCTATGTTTGTCCCAAGCATGTTTGAATCCACTTACTGTTGACTGACTCACTGGTTGAAGTCCGTTCCAAGCATCAACTACTCTTTCTGTAAAATATTACTTTCTAAGATTAGTTTTAAATTCTCCTACTGCTAGTTTGAGGTCATGTCCCCATGTTCTTGATCTTAGCTCCTGAAGTGTCTCCTGATATGTTTTATCCCCCAGACCTTTCACCATTCTTGTTACCCATCTCTGGACTCGTTCTCTCTTATCAACATCTTTTTGTGAGAGAAGCCCGGAGCATAAAAATAAATAAGATAAAAAATAGCGGAGGGCTAATGAGAGGGCTCATCCGATTGGGGGAGCCTGGGGTAGGAGGGGACATAGTTAGTTAAAAGGAGCTTGCCCCTCCCCAGCATCACTACAGTGTGCAGGAACAAGCTTGTACAAGCTTGCCACGAGTGGGAGACATGGCCGATGTGGAGCATCTGTTGGCTCAGCTGCGGGCTGAGGCGGCGGCCAGGGGAGCTGGGTGGCTTCATACACAACTAGCGTCAGTGCTGGGCGAGCAGGCCTCAGGTTCCGGTACCAGGGGCAGGAGTCCTCGCAAGCTCTAGGTCCAGGCCCTCAGGGCGTTTCTCCACTGGACTCCTCCCCCAGAGCTCAGAGTCATGCCGGGAGTCCCGTTCGGGACCACCCACAAAGCGTTCCGCTGTGCTCGTGGGTGGGGGTCCCAGGAGGAATCCCCCCCACAGACAGAGCTCGGCAGGTGCCATTCAGCTGTGGCCGCCGGGCCCTCCACTGCAGTGGCCGGCAGCTGTACAAGTACCAGTCGGCATCTGCCGAGCTCTACAGCGCGGGAGGCAGGAAGGAAGACTACTGAGATCCCCCCGGGACCGAGTCAGGCGGCAAGGAAATCGGTGGGCAGATCCTGCGCAAGGAGGCGGGGCCAGCAGCCGCGCAGATCCTCGGCATCCAGGGATGCTTCTCCTGGAGGGCTGTCAGTGGGCAGTGACGAAATGATGGTGGAAAGGTCGGAGGGTGAGTTGTCAGTGTCGGAAGAGGAGGAGGAGCCCCAAGGATGGTCGGCGGTGATAGAGGCGGGACCTTCGGCTGGTGGGACCCTTCCTAGGCAGCCTGGTAAGTCCATTTTAGCCTTTTCTGGTTCTATACGGTCTGAGGGTGAGAAGGAGGTGGTTACTAGGGGTGGGCCCAGCTCATGGGGGGAGGGGTCGGACACACAGTCAGTGTTGTCCATGGGGTCCCCCCGGCTAGTTCGGTCCGCGGTCACGCCGCTGCCGGGTCCGGTTCGGGATTGCAGGGGTTCCTGGTGGGTTTGAGGAAACTAGTCAAGCAGTTTGAACCGGGGATGAGCGCACAAGCCAGCCCGTAGGCGGCCTGGCTTCCGCCGGTGGGGGGAGCAGTGGCAACAGGGGCTCCCGGGTCTGGGGTGGCTCCCCCCACTGTGGCGGAGGCACCCACCGTTGTGGAGATCACAGCGCTGGCAGGTAAGACGGCGGTGGGGGACAAGGCTGGGACAGCGGGGGAGGCTGCTAGCAAACAGGAGGCCATTAGACTAGCCGACTCAGCAAAATGTGAAGTGTATGTGTGTTTTGAGGGGCCCCTAGGAGCGCACCTTAAACCGGAGGTCTGGGAGAAAATTTGGAAAGGTGAGAATGTCTTATATTTTCTGTACCGGGTTCGCCATTATGTCCGGTGGGGGCTGTGAAGGCATTTCTAGCGGTGCGCCTGGTGGTGGAGAGGTCATCTTTGATACATGCCGATGGGTCCCCGTTGTTCAGATTTCAATTCATTTGTGTTTTCCGGGAATGTTTAAGGGCACTAGGTTTGGGGGGAAAATAATTTTCATCTCATTCCTTTCGTATTGGGGCGGCTACGAAGGCTGCTAGGTGTGGGTTGGATGCAGAGGCGGTCATGCGCATTGGTAGGTGGGAATTGTGTAGGTTCCAGTTGTATGTTCCTCATCTGTTGGATGATTAAAGGGGAGGGGGAGCTTACGGGCATGTTTGGCTGGATATGTGTCAGGTCACCTGAGACCAGGTGACAGATGCACTCCCTGGAAGTCAGGAGTGAACCACTAAGGTAGTGGACCGTAGGACTGACTGCTGCGGATTGAACCCTGGGAGGTTCAGGAAGCAGGTCTACTGGATCACTAACACAGATCCCACTGGGAGCTAGAGCATAGGTTCCCCAGGACGCGGAGTATAAGAACAAGCAGGTGTTCACCAGAGCCTCTAGTGGTGAGGATGGACTGCGCTGCAGTCTGGCTCCAGGTCACAGCTCCCAGGGTCTCACAGCTCACACTCACGGTAGACTACAGGAAAAGAGAAAGGAGGCAGCAGGCTGGAACAACAAGGAAAGTAAGGGATAAGCCAAATGTCGGGGCGACTAGCAGACAAGGATAAACATAACACGCCAAAGGTCAGGGTCACAAGCAGACTGGGATAGTCGAGAACAGGCCAAGGTCGGTAACTGGAATCAGACGTAGGAAACACAGCAAGTACACACAAAAGCTAACACACAATGGTTGATCAGCAAGGTTGGCTTGCAATGCCCAGGTTAATATAGTGTTCCCAATTAGAGACTAGGGTGGAGCTATGCTGTGGGAAGATTATTTAAACAGTCAGGTGAGGGTGGCTCTAAAGGTGAACACAGAAGGAAAGGTGAGCTGACAGACACACATTACTGCATAACCATGACAATATGCATGTTCGGCATGCCTGTTGATGTTATTTGTGGTGTGTTTTCTTCTCTTTCAGGTAGAATGCAAGGCCTGGTCTGGATATTGGGCCACTCGTACATGTTTTGGGGGACCAAAAGGGCAGACTTTAGGCCTGAGGGGAGACAACTTGGAATTTCTACGCAAGAAGCCTGTGTCCGTTGGTTGGGAGTACCGGGCATGCTGTGGAGCAGGATGGTGCCGAAAGTGCATCGCTTTGCACGACTGGATAGGCCGCCGGACGTTTTGGTGTTACACGTCGGCGGAAATTATTTGGGAGCAAGGTCCATGTTGGACATAATGCGGGAAATCAAATTTGATTTCCTGCAGCTCCACATGGCCTTCCCGGAGATGCTTATTGTGTGGTCCGACATCATCGCTCGGACGACTTGGCGATTGGCCAGATCGGCTCAATAAAGCTTGTAAAAAGGTTAACAGGGATGTTAGCAGATTTGTGGTTAGGAATGGGGGCTGGTCATCAGACACTTAGAGCTGGAGGTGGATACTTGAAGATACCTCCGGGATGAAGGGGTATACCTCAATGCGGTGGGGATTGGTATGTGGGCCCTGGGGTTGCAGGATTGCATCCAGAGAGCGTTGAGGGTGTGGAGGGGCACTCAAGGGTAAGGTTTTTCCCTTGGGTGCTGTGTGTGTAGAGGTCTTTGCGGGTGAATGAAGACACCTCGGATAAGGAAGAGTTCGGGACCCATCAGTGGTATGGTCCTGCTGGTGGTATTCCAGTTAACTGTGGTTTAGCTGGAAGTTGGCTAATGGGTGCAATGTGGTCAGAGGGTTGTCTCTGAGCCAGCATGTCAGCTAGAGGTCTATTATCATAAATAAAAGGTACCGCAGTGCATTATTAAACATATGGTATTTTGGGGTTCCTGCAAAAACCAACGCTAGTATTGACTGATGGGTTTTTGGTAACAGATGTTTTACGGTTATGTTAATTTTAATTTATTTTGTTAATAAAAGAGGCTGCTACAGCCAAAATTTACTCCAACTTGGTGTGGTCTCCATTAATGGGTAATGGTATGGGGGTTGGAGTATGGGTTGGTCCAGCAGTTATGGGAAGGATGGTACATCTGTTATACAATGGTCAAGGTCTCCAGAACTGGACACAGTATTCTAATAGAGGTCTCTCTAAGGATTTATATAGGGGAATTCGGACCTCCTTCCTCCACTAGTGGTTCATTATTGTTTTATGAAGTCAGACTTTCTAAAAAGTTAGGTATTAACCACTTACTGACCACCTCACTAATGGGTAGGGCGGCAGAGTGTCTCTCCTGTGCTGGAGCATGTACCTAGTATGTGCTCCAGCACTTCCAGGTAGTAGGGGTGTACCGTGATTAGACAGAGCACAAGCCAATCAGAGGGTGCCAGAAAATAGATGACCACCAGCACCCACTGATCGGCGAGGAGAAAGACAGGACAGAAATCTGTAAACAATACAGAGCTCTGTCCTGTCAGCAAGGATGTGTTGGTTTTTGTTTCCCTTACTAAAAGCACCTCACAGTAAACACACCAAGTACTGTTGGGCACACATTTAACCCTTTGATCGCCCTAGATGTTAACCCCTTCCCAGCCAGTGTCATTAGTACAGTGACAGTGCATATTTTTAGCTCTGATCACAGTATTGGTGTCACCGTTTCCCACAAAGTGTCAGCTAGTGTAAGACTGCCCGTATTACTATCACAGTTGCTGATCACCGCAAAATTATTATTAATTTCTTTTACGCCCAGTATATATTTCATAGTTTGTAGACGTTATAACGTTTGTAATAACTAATCAATATATGCAGCTATGCTTATTATGATTTTGTTTAGGAAAAACATGTAGCAGAATACATATTGGCCTAAGTTGATGAAAAATTAGATTTTTTTTTTTAAATTTGTTGGATGTGTTTCATAGCAAAAAGGAAAATATATTATTTTTTTTCAAAATTTTTGTCCTTTTTTTGTTATAGCGCAAAGAAATAAAAAACCCAGTGGTGATTAAATACCACCAAAAGAAAGCTCAATTTGTGGGGAAAGAATTATCTAAATTTTGTTTGTGTACAGCGTTGCATAATTGCGCAATTGTCAGTCAAAGTAACGTAGTGCCAAAAAGCAAAAAATGGCCTGGTCATGAAGGGGGGGTAAATCTTTTGGAGGACAAGTATTATTATTTATGCAACCCTATGTAAAACCCCTCTTCCACAGTAGCGTGCTTAGGATTGTGAGAGAAGTGGACCAGATTGCCATCAGGCCTACTTGCCCCCTGCACACTCAAAATTACTGCTTACGCTATTGAGTTTTATGGAGACACTGTTACCTTGCCCAAGTAGGGAAAACTGATGATATCTCTGCAAATGCAACACACAAACAGACAAAAAAAATTCCCACACACTTACCAGCTAGCCTGCAAAAAAAAAAACAACAAAAGAAATAAAAAATTGTCCCTGTCTAACAATTCCCACTAACAATTCCCATTAAAAACAGAGGTTTTATTTGCACACATTTGCAAAATATATGTGGAAGCTGCATACCTACGTCAAGGATCCTCTGTTTACTGCGTTCCCAACTCTATAGACTTCAGAGTCTCCAATTTGGAGCACATATAGCAGTGGATAAATTAAGGGCAGGTTTGCCTGGAGGGAGCCCACACCTCCTTAAAAGCATAGAGACACATTGGATGCCCAGCAAGAGCACAATGGCGGCTGGAGTCATCCAACGCTTCCCCACTCTGCAAGTGTACCCCCTGCCATCCACCTAAGCAACTTATACTCACCTTTCCTGGGTTTTCCTTGCTGCTCCTTCCACAGATGCAGGCAGTACTAAAAACACCGGGGTGAGTGACTATTCGGGGGGGGGGGGGGGGGGCAATAACATCACTCCCTTGATTATGTGAAATTACAAAGGGCAACAGTTGGGTTGTAAAGCCAAATCATTTCACTGGGGAGGAGGTCACATGCTTTACCATGCTCAAAAGTGCCCAGTTGCCAAGTGTACAAGAAGCAACATGGCAGCACTGGCAAGGTGAGTATAGGAACTTGGGGGGGGGGGCTGCATTGACAATGTGACAGTGTCTCACAGTTAGATCTGCTATGACTTCTACCTGATATACTCTGCATTGGTCTTGTTAAATCTTCCCTGTAACCCTAAAATTGTGATTATGTATGGTGTTTCCTATGACAAGATGGTACCCGTGTGTAGCCGATTTTACACATAGAAAGATCCCCTACCTAGAATGTCCACCGTCTGACCAGGCAGGGCAGCCAGACACTTCTTAACAGAGTCTTCGCTGGTCACATCCAGCTGTCTGATCTCCAGTGTTTTATTGAGATGCTCTCCAGCTTCTTCCTCCAGCTTGCCATTCTTTCGCAAATCCCTCATGGTGGCGAAGACTACACAGAGAAGAGCACAAATAATCCAAATCCATGTTAACAGATGAAAAGATCATATGGAAATGCCAGACTATTAAACCATTTATGGGATTTAAATTGTGTGACCACATTAAATCTTCAGTTTTTTTAAATGCACCTGTTTTGAAACTATCTAGGTTGCCGTTGCTGACCTTTCTTTTTAAATAACAATCTTTATGTCTTAATGAATTAAGCTTCTATTTATGTGTTTCTTTCCAGTAGATATAGAGCAGTGGTCTCCAAACTGTGGCCGGAGGGGAGCCAGATGCAGCCATTTGCTTGCTTTTATCCGGTCCTTGGGGCACTATTTGATCCACTGATACCAACAATAGGGCATAATCTTCCCCCCTCACTGACCCCAATGAAGGGGCACAATTCCTCCCAATGACATCAATGATAGAGCACAGTTCCCCCACAGACACCAAAGATTGGGAACCTTTTGTATTCCCAAAGGCCATAGTCTAGCCCCCCAAAAGTCTGAAGGCCAGTAACCTGGCCCTTTGTTTGGAAAGTTTGGAGACCCCTGATACAGAGCACACTTTACAAAGTACTCTTCATATGAGTCACTTCCCCCAAGGAGCTTTCAATCTGGAATCCGTACTACATCCCTGTATTCATTGTTCCGTATTTCATATAGGTGACCATCCACATAATACTAAGTATGCAGATTTCAGAACTATACATAAGTTGCTTTCCAGAAAAGATGCTTGCAATTGAGTTTGTGTGCCACACTTCGACACACCATAAGGCCAATGAACCTACCGGTATATTTCTGGATTGTTGAAGAAGACCCTAAACAGAGTGCGAAATATTAAAAGTTGATCTCCAGCTTTACATTTCATCTTGCACAATTGTACAGACTCGTCTTCTAGAATGAAATTGCTTATTCTGATTTCACTGAACACTGTGAGCTTCTCACAATGTGCATCAGAATCTGCAGCAAGTCAGAGCCTCATTATCTGGCTACAGGACATCCAGCATTATCTAGCCCAGCCATTCTCAACTAGGGTTCCTCAAGAGGTTGCTAGGGGTTCCTTGACCTGTTGCCAATTGACTTTTCATCTGATGGTGTCTACATATTTTCAGGTCCAACGCCACTTGGCAGAGCTATCAGTATGACTGCAGGGTTGGTGATCCGACCACACCTGTAAAGGGGAACATTCTCACTGATTACCAATGTAAGGGGCATTTTCCCAATGCCCTCGATGCCTTAACTGGGGTTCCTTGAGACCTGAAAATTATTTCTGGTGTTCCTTTGGGCTAAAATAGATGAAAAAGGCTGATCTAGTTCTTTCCTCCCCTGTCTTACTATTCTGGCCTGCCCCTTTCATTCACTCAAATGCAGTTCTTTCATTCATGGAGACTCTGTATCACATCTAAATGCAGTTACTCCTCCAGAGTGACATCCACTCTTCATGTACATTACTCCTTATGCAGCGTACACACGGGCGGACTTTTCGACCGGACTGGTCCGACGGTCTATCCGATGGACTTTCGGCGGACTTCCGACAGACTTTCCCAACGAACGGACTTGCCTACACACGATCACACCAAAGTCCGATGGATTCATACGTGATGATGTACGACCGGACTAAAATAAGGAAGTTGATAGCCAGTAGCCAATAGCTGCCCTAGCATCGTTTTTTGTCCGTCGGACGCATTAAGGAGGAAATGGGACTTTAAAATGAAGCGGTTGAAATGTGGAGGTGATGGTAAAAATATAAAGTTTTATTCATATCAAGATAAGTAATTTCGTATATTACATATATAAGCACAAGATATGGACATGGTGATACAAGGGTATAAAAAACACACCATCGGACTAGCATACAGACGAGCGGACTTTTCGACCGGACAGATTTGAAACATTGTTCAAATCTAAAGTCCGTCAGATTTTTGACAGAAAAAGTCTACTGCAGGTCCGATGGAGCTCACACACGGTCGAATTGTCTGCTGGATTCGGTCCTTCAGACCAGTCCGGTCGAAAAGTCCGCCCGTGTGTACGCGGCATTACAAGTAGAAAGCCCGGGCTTGCCTCAGGGCCCTTGAGAGGAGTACTGAGAGCGCGTTACCATGTTTTCGGGAAGCCATGTACACCACCCTGCAACCATTAAGATAAAAAGCCTTCTGTGTGCAGCAGCCCATCTCAGCCCCTCTAATACTGAGTCCCATCTCTGTCCAGCGATGATCACAAGTGCATTGGTCGTCCAGGATGCCATTGGCTCCTACTGCTGTCAATTAAACTCATCACATCAGGAGAGAGAGAGGCCGAACTGCAGCTCCATGTCTGAATGAATACACGGAGCTGTGGCTCGGATCAGGTCCCGATAGCAAGCTGCTTGATGTGGGGGCACTTAACAGGAGAGAGGGGCCAGGAGCTCCAGCCAGGGACCTGAGAAAAGGAGGATCTGGGCTGCTCTGTGCAAAACCACTACATAGAGAAGGTAAGTATACAATTGTTTGTTATTTTAAATAGAAAAAAACCCGAGATTTTACAATCACTTTAAGCTGCGTGTGGATGGTGCCAAGTCAGCAGATGACCATACTGTCCAGACAGACTGGGTCTAAGGTGGCATGTCAATGCATAAAGTGG
This sequence comes from Lithobates clamitans, assembly GCA_037952925.1. Classification (NCBI taxonomy): domain Eukaryota; kingdom Metazoa; phylum Chordata; class Amphibia; order Anura; family Ranidae; genus Lithobates; species Lithobates clamitans. Next base: position 2,447,056 of record JBBGZY010001301.1, read on the forward strand.
CATTTGAAACAGAACAGCTGATTTCTTTAAGAGAACTTTGGGTGCAATTTTTTAGAGACCACTAGAGTCTTTTTAGACCCTTATTCATACTAGTGCGATTTTCCCTGCATCTGCTGCTGTACTGCAATGAATGACAATGGAAACTACATTATTCTCTATAGTGCTTGTTCACATCAATGCAACATTGTGCAGTGCGCAGTGCACGTTTGGCCTTGTAGACTTCAATGGGAGTGTATGAAAAACATATGTACATGTGATTTTAGCGAGTGTTTGGCAGAGTTTTGCGCTTAGCAACCGGTCTTCTTCTGCTACAAAAGAACGCGTGAAGCATGAAAACACACAAACACGAGCTATAAAACGCACTGAAAAATGCATGATTATGCAGCATCTCTAGCGTGATCCTAGGTGTGTCTAGAGCAAAAGTAAAAAATTAATTCAAAGTAAATGGTTAATAAAATAAGTTAAATGTGTAATGGTTTTGCACAGAGAAGCCCCGATCTTCCCCTTCTCTGAACCCTTGCTGCCGCTCCTGGCCCCTCCCTCCTGTTGAGTGCCCCCAAAGCAAGCAGCTTGCTATGGGGGCAACTGAGCGGAGCCGTTGCTATGTGTGTCCATTCAGACATGGAGCTGCGGCGCAGCCCAGCCCCCTCTCTCCTCTGATTAGCTCACTGACTTTGATTGACAGCAGCTGGAGCCAATGGCATTCATTGTGTATCTCAGCCAATCAGTAGGGAGAGTCCCAGATAGCCAAGTCTCTCGTGCAATATCGCTGGATCGAGATTAGGCTCAGGTAAGTATTAGGGGGGCTGCTGCACACAGAAGGTTTTTTTTATCTTACTGCATAGAATGCAGTAAGATAAAACACCCTCTAACTTTACATCTACTTTGATAAAAAAAAAAGCATTTTAAAAGCCCCCTGCTCCCACATACAATCACATATAAATGTAAATGTACGTGAATGCGTACGTAAATATCAATTGCGCAACATAATATGGCTATGTTTCACGGGCGTTTGGAATTTTGAGGTTTGACATATTTGGTATCTATTTTTTCTACACCTTCTAATCTTTTATATTTAACAAAAATGGGGAATAAAAATCATCAAATTATTCTATAGGACCTCTGCGTTTGTTTAGGGATTTGGGGTTTTAAGTGCATTTACAAGTTAGAAACACTTATTTTACGTTGTAGAATGTGTGCCAAAAATTAAAAAAAGGAAATATGACCCTTACAGCAAAAGCGTTAAAGAGTCCCTTTAAAAACTACATTAAATTTGCTATTCCCCTTGTCTCCAATCAATTTTGCTGTTATGGTGAAAATGTCATGATTTTACTGAAATTTTGGCGGACCAAAAAAAAAATGTATTTATTATTGTCTTATTTCTGAAGCACCTTTGCTGCATGAATCTATCTGCATGTTGGCCCAATCAAGAGTTTTTTGCCACCATCTATGCAGCAGCCATCCACTTCTCAGTAACATTCGCAAAATTTGCAGTTTGGCGAATGTCAACTTTGCTGACCCCTAGAAAGCACAAAGCTAAACCTGTGTGATTGGGCTTGGATGGAAGATTCTATTATCCCACTCATGGTCATTCTGGGACAATATAGCTGAACCTACCTACTGAACCAACACCCTGGAGCAAGTATGTGACACATAGGGGGGGATTTACTAATAATGGTGCACACAGAATCTGTTGCAGCTGTGCATAGTAACCAATCAGCTTCTAACATCAGCATGTTCAATTAATCCTTGTACACATGATGGGATTTTCCGCAGACAAAACTTCGGACTTTTGTCCGAAGGCATGTGCCTGGATTTTGTCTTGCATACAAACGGCAAGGAATTGTCGGCCAACACACACGAACATGTGACGTACTATGTGGTTTTTCAGTTCTTTAGTGCCAACCTTTGGGCTCCTTCTGCTACTTTCGTGTTAGTAAAAGTTTGGTGAGTGTTGACTCGCACTTTTCATTTTGCGCTTTTCATTTAGCGCTTTTCAGTTCACGCTTTTCAGTTCGTGCTTTTCAGTTCGTTTCTGAACGGCCGTTCGTCAACCAGCCATGTGGCGGAATCGGAGGAGATAACATGTTATTTGTTATTGGCATTAGAGTTATTGCTTTGACCCAAGTCCAGTCCAGGAACAGGAGGAGGAAGATTTCTTGGACCAAAAATTGGTTGCTTTATTAATCGTGACCAATTATGTCATATGCCTTTGCTGCGGGAGCTCCAGGAGAATAACCCGGATGATTTTCGGAATTATCTCCGGATGACAGACCCCTGCTTTCACCAACTCTTGGCATTGCTGACCCCCTATATTAAGAAGCAGGACACATGCATGAGGCTGTTATTTTATTTTTTGGTTGAATAATGATTTGATTTGGTATATTTTCTATATTTTTGGATGCATGGAATGTACTTTTTGATTAAGTTCTATTGGCAGATAGCATGTCTAATTTTATTTGTTTTCTTTTTTTAATGCACAATAAAAAAATTGTGGAGAATAATACTTGATCTTAAAAATTACGGGATAATGGTGTTGTGGTAACTTGCACCAAAAAAAACAAAAACAAAATAATATTATTCTTGATATCACTAGAAAAAAAAGCCTTTGAAAATTAGTTTGCAGTAACTCCATCAGTATCACCAGCAAAGCAGCTTCATTATTATCCCATTAAAGAAGAAGAGAATGTGCGCTGCATTTCGAGATTTCATAATTTTCCATGTTACAAATATTTATTCTCCATTACAAACGCTACTTAACAAGACCGTCCACTTCTGGCTCGTCCTTGCTTCTGAGCATGCGTGTTTGTACTTTGGACTTTTGTCCGATGGACTTGTGTACACACGCTCGGAAAATCCGACAACAGACATTTGTCTGCGGAAATTTTTAAAACCTGCCATCCAACATTTGTCCGTGGAAAATCCGACAACAATTGTCCGATGGATCATACAAACGGTCGGATTTTCCACCAACAGCCTGTCGTCACACATTTCCCGGCGGAAAATCTGATCGCGTGTACGAGGCTTAAGGCCGGGTTCACATTTGTACGACAAAACGCTCCGACATTGGGAGCTCATGTCACATGTCGTGTGAAAATCAATGTTTCCCTATGAGAGCCATCTTAACTGGTCTGACACAAGTCGGTCTGACTTTGAAAATGCTCCCTGCACTACTTTGGTCCGACTTTGAACCCACTTCAGCCCATCGAATATCACTGAAGTCGGATCAAAGTCAGATCACTGTCTTAACTGACCCGACTTTGGCATGCGACTTGTGCTATGATGATCTTGAAGGGGAACTCCATGCCAAATTAAAAGAAAAACAGCATGGGTTCCCCCTCCAAGAGCATACCAGGCCCTTTGGTTTTAGCCTCTCTCCACAATGAGCAGCCACATATTTTCAAACCACAAATTGTGGGGCCAAATTCTACCTAAATGTGTCTAATTTTTATAAATATAGCTTCTAATCTGACTATGAACACATTTTTTCGCCTGGTCTTCTATAATGCTTTGGTCTGATCTTTGCACACATAAACATAGTCAGACATTAGGATTAACATATATGGTTACCCGACTCTTGCTGTCAGTATTACATGATGTGCTCTGCAATGAACCGTGCATCACTTGCAGTATCTGTTATATTCAGCACCACTTAAAGCGTCTGTAAGAAGCTTCATGATCGTAGGAAATAAGAAGTAAAGCTTCTTAAGGATAAGGAGATTTACTTGGAGCAATAGGTCAATGTCTGTTTGTGTTTTATAAGCAAAATCTGAAAATGCTCAATGGTTTGCCAAGGGTTCATATTATTGCTGAAGATGTGTTTTTTTTAACCTCTCTTGACATGTAAGCTGACATAGGAAACAGGACGAAAAGCGCCATATTGAAATAGGCTGCAGTGCTGAAAAACAGTTTGCATACATTTGGAAATTATTATTGCTCCATTATAACTTTCCCCAAAATTCAAATTTTTTTGCTTATTTAAAGGGTCAGTCCACCCAAAGGTGACATTTTTTGGTCCATCTCCCGTGGCTTCTTTTTTGTCTTGGAAGCTCCAAACAGTCAGATTATGTTACCAAAATTCTGTTCCTGTTCACCTGGCAGTTTTTGGTGTTCCTGCCCACCTACTGTGGTCCAGTTCCTCCTATTAAATTATTACTATATAATAAACTAAAGGATTTTAGCAGACAGAGTGGTTGCCCTCATGATGGGAAGAGCAGTTGATCAGACCTTGGGACTCAACGCAGAATTCCTAGACATATAAGAAACTGTCATAAAGTTTATCTCTCTATTGTTGACATATCCATCTTAAGCCGCTTGTAGAGTGATCTAAATTTGGTCGGTTCAGCAGGAACCTGGCAAATTTTGATCCATGTATGGGCACCCTGGTTGTACTAAAGTCGACCGATTTCAGTAGATCCCACCTGTAATCGGGTTGGAATTAGCCAGTTAGGCGCTGTCCCAGCTGGGAGGGTAGGAGTTAATGCTTTCTCAGTTTTTTGTTTTTGGGCGGGTTTTTCTCTGTGTCCGACCCTCCTGATCCTGTGTTAGAAAAGAGGGACAGTGGTCCAGAGAAGAGGTCCCTCTAGCAGAAAGCCCCCAGAAGGAGAGTCCAAGGCTCTGAGCAGGTCAGAGAGAGAGAGAGAGAGAGAGACCCGATGCCTGTAAGGGAGAAAGAGAGAGAACAGCACCTGTGAGGAGCAGAAGGATGTCGCTCACTACCTAACAATAACAAGTTGGGGAATCATATTGGTTCTAGTAATGACAGTTAATTTTTAGGATTTCTGAAGACAGAGGTAGCAGAGGAACTGGCTCGTGAAACCTTAATATAGCAATGGGCCCAGATGCTATTCATCCCAGAGTTCTAAGAGAACTTTGAGATATAGTTGTTGGACCATTAACAGATCTTTTTAAATCTCTTCTAATGGGGCATACACATGGTCGGACTTTTCGGCTACAAAAGTCCAACAGCCCGACCGACAAACTTTCGATGAACTTTTGACGGACTTGCGGCGGACTTTCTAACGAACGAACTTGCCTACATACGATCACACAAAAGTCTGATGGATTCGTACGTGATGACGTACACCGGACTAAAATAAGGAAGTTGATAGCCAGTAGCCAATTGCTGCCCTAGTGTCGTTTTTTTGTCCGTCGGACCAGCATACAGACGAGCGGATTTCTGGGTCCGGCGGAGTTACGACGTAAAGATTTGAAGCATGTTCCAAATCTAAAGTCCGTCAGATTTGCGGCTGGAAAAGTCAGCTGAAAGTCCAGGGAAGCCCACACACGATCGGATTGTCCGCCGGATTTGGTCCGTCGGCGTCCGTCGGACTTTTGTAGCCGAAAAGTCAGACCGTGTGTATGCCCCATAACAGGAGATGCTTCCCATGACTGGCGGACAGCTAATATTATACCTATCCAAAAGAAGGGCAGCAAGGTAGAAGCTGGCAATAACAGGCCAGTGAGTTTAACATCGGTTGTAGTCAAGTTAATGTAGTCACTCCTGAAAAGAAGGATCATGATCGCTTAAAAATACACAACTTGCTGGACCCAAAGCAGCATGACTTTACTGAGGGAAGATCATGTCAGACTAATTTGATTGAATTTTTTTTACAAGCTAGGACTTAACCCTTGGGTGGTTCAGTGGATATACAGTTGGCTAAAGGATAGATACCAGAGTGTGGTTGTAATTAGGGTTCATTCTGAACAGAGACCAGTCACTAGTGGGGTACCACAAGGCTCTGTACTAGGTCCTGTTCTATTTAACCTCTATGTATGTGATAAAACTAAAGGTTTGTTGGGCAAGGTATGTCTTTTTGCAGATGACACAAAGGTGTGTAATAGGGTTGATATCCCTGGAGGTGTCTGTAATATGGAACATGATTTGGCATTGCTGGAAGACTGGTTAAAGCAGTGGAGACTGCAGTTCAATGTTTCTAAATGTAAAATAATGCACCTAGGGAAAAATAATCCCCTGAGTGTGTACAATATTGGGGGGTACAGTGTTTGCCAGCACTACAGAGGAAAAAGATTTGGGGGTACTTATTTCAGATGATTGCAAAATGAGGAAACAGTGTGACCAGGCAGTGGGAAAAGCAAATAGAACTCTAGGATGCATCACTAAAGGAATCACCAGCAGGAGGAAGGAGGTTCTGATTCCCCTAAATAGACCTCATTTAGAATACTGTGCCCAGTTCCAGGGACTTCACTTACAGAAAGAGATTTCTCAGGGGTTTGCGTGGCATCATAGTCCCTTTCCCAGTTGTTCCCAGAGTTGTTTAGTATGAAAAAGTATAATAAAGAAATAAGGACTTTGGTTATGGGGAACATCCGACAGCTGGTTTCAAATGCTGTTGCCAATCATCCTCTTTTGTCAGGGATTCCAACAGATGACGGATTTGTAGATAGTGGAATTTCTCAGAGTCTGGAATGTCATATGTCATATCCTTGAAATATTGGAAGGTGACGATGCCCCAAGCGGACAATAAAGACCGAACTGTCATTAAGCCTTTGCTATGCCACCAGTGGTAGCTCAGAGGATTCTCCAAGCCTAGAGGGAATAAAGACTAACTAGTGGTAGACTTATTCTACGGCATGCGTCAGGAGAAGGGCGTAGTTCTGCATCATTGATCGGGGCACTGGATGATCCTGTCCCAGTACTGCCTATAAGCAATGTGTACTTTTCACATAACACTGATTCCATTTTGAATGGATGGCAGTTTGTGAAATTTATATTTTACTTTTTACTTTTTCAGGGGGCCCTGTCCTGTGTTCTCAGCTTCGCCCACCTGTCTGTATTTATTTGTGCAGTACATTTCAGCACACTGTAGATATGTATTAGACAACACTTAACTTTCCATTGCAATGCATATCTACAGTGTTACAGTGTGGTGTGTTATAATCCAGGCCATGATATGTGTTGTAAAACATGGTGTGGTGTGAACGAACCTTTAAGCCTTGTACACATGATCAGATTTTCCGCAGACAAAACCTCGGACTATTGTCCGAAGGGCGTTGGCCCCAAACTTGTCTTGCATACAAACGGCACACAATTGTCGGGCAACAAACACAAATGGAGTGACATATTACGTGGTTTTTCAGCTCTTTAGCACCACCCTTTGGTCTCCTTCTGCTAATTTTGTGTTAGTAGAAGTTTGGTGAGTGTTGATTTGCGCTTTTCATTTCGCGCTTTTCAGTTCGTTTCTGAGCGGCCGTTCGTTAACCAGCCATGTTGCGGAATCGGAGGAGATAACGTATTATTTATTATTTGCCTTGGAGTTATTGCTTTGACCCAAGTCCATTCCAGGAACAGGAGGAGGAGGACCAAAAATTGGTTGCTTTATTAAATTATTAATCGTGACCAATTATGTCATATGCCTTTGCTGCGGGAGCTCCAGGAGAATAATCTGGATGATTTTCGGAATTATCTCCGGATGATGGACCCCTGCTTTTACCAACTCTTGGCATTGTTGACCCCCTATATTAAGAAGCAGAACACATGCATGAGGCTTTTATATTATTTTTTGGTTGAATAATGATTTGATTTGGTATATTTTCTATATTTTTGGATCCATAGAATGCACTTTTTGGTTACGTTCTATTGGCAGATAGCATGTCTAATTTTATTTGTTTTCTTTTTTTAATGCACAATAAATACATTGTGGAGAATAATACTTGACTATGTGTTTTACTTCAAATGACAGTTTGGGAGTAGGCAGTTACATTTAAAAAAAATACAATGTAAAATTGACAAGGGACACCAACATAGTTGTGTTGTGGTAACTTTCACCAAAAAAAAAAAAAAAGCATAATAATATTATTCTTGATATCACTAGAAAAAAAAAGCCTTTGAAAATTTGTTTGCCATAACTCCATCAGTATCACCAGCAAAGCAGCTTCATTATTATCCCATTAAATAAAGAAGAAGAGAATGTGCGCTGCATTTCGAGATTTCATAATTTGCCACATCACGAATGTTAATTCTCCATTACGAACGCTAGTTTACAAGACCGACCGCTTCTGGCTCGTCCTTGCTTCCGAGCATGCGTGTTTGTACGCACTTATGAATGGGCCCGACACCGATTACATGCAAGAATCCCATGTAAGCGGCCTCAATTAGCTGCAAGAGCTGACAGCCTCCCATGCTTTCAACGGGGCTGCCTCCTGCAGCTGATTGCCGGGAACCCCTCGCTGAGGTTCTCACATGTTATATGTGGTGGGTCCATTTTCCAGTGTGAATGTGGCCTTAACCAATGGAAAGTTATTTACTAGGATAAGAAAAGGCAAGAAATTGCAGATTTTCAGGCATTGGTCAGGCCTTTTTCCAGGCACTCCCACTGAAGTCTATGGGAAACAGAGGTGTAATGACAGGGGTCGCAGGGGTCACAATTGTGACCCAAACCCATGCTCCAGGGGGCCCATGTGGCTCCCCTGTACACCTGGATAGGAGGGGCTCCATTTTCCTCCTGCAGCTGCTGAAAGCCTGCTTCTCCTCCTCTCCCTTCCGCAGGCATTCAGCGGCTGCAGGAGGAAAATATGCTGCCCCCGCTGCCTTTCCTGTCTAGCTTCCTCTTCTTTCTTCTTCCCCGGGCCCCTGTGTGCTCCCCTGCCCCCTCCTTTGTGCCCCCTGCAGCTCTTCCCCTTCCCTCTCCCACCGGCTGCTGCAAGGAATGTGTCAGGGTGTACAGCAGGGTAGGGGCCGGCAAATATGTATTTTCTGAATAGACAGAGTCAGTGATCGCTACAGAGTAAACTGTGTTTACTATGCTTCAGTTTGTGAATAAACGGGAAGCTATGTACAGAGCTATTCCTGTCCATTCATTCTGTGCTACTGAAGCTGTAAATAAGGAGATTGAGGGTTCTGTCCTCAATCTCCTTTCTCTGTCTCAAAGCTGTTTAGACCCCTGATATTTCACCAAAGCCCCCCAACTAAGCTCCTAAAAAAAATAAAATGGTAAAAAATTATTTTAAAAAATTACAAAAATAAAAAAACTACTGACACCAGTGGCGGAACTAGCAGGGACGCAAATGTTGCACTTGCGACCGGGCCCTGGAGTTCCAACATCAGGCTCAAAGGGAAGGGTCCCAGACGGGGTCAGGTTTGTTCTTCATGGTTTCTTGCACCGGAGTCCTGAAGGTTCTAGTTATGCCTCTGATGGGAACCAAAAAAATAAGACCCTGACCCAAAGACATTCATGTGCTTTTTCAAGCTTCAAGCAACACAAAGCTAAGGTGTGAAATGGCACAATAGAATACAGAGGGAATCCTCATGCGAAGCACTTCCAGCGCTACAAATCAGTTATGTATGAACCAGGGCTTACTGCAAGGAAGCCTGTACATACAGAGATAAGAACTCTTTTCCTCCGGGGATAAAAAGTGCCACCTTGTCATGTGCAATGACCCCCTAAAGTGAACAATATTTTACATGCAGTATTATTATTAAAATTTTTAGTTTAGAATTTTTTTCTGTTTTCTTTATCATTTTTTTAGTTGTTAATTCTGGAGCATGCATAATGCATCCCCACCCTGGCTATTACCCTGTCCTAAAGCGGGGTTCCACTGTCTACAAGTTTTTTTTATTATTGGAAAATGACAAAGATTATATCATTGAATTATCTTACTCACTTTTTCTGTTTTTGTTACTTTCGGTTGTCATTTTTCTCCCCAAAAAAAAAAACTTTTAAACATTCCTAATGACAGTTCTCATTTTGCCTGTGGGCATGTGAAGCCCACAGGCATCGTCTTCCGGGATATTGTGCCGCTGATCGACCAGCATGCACCGCCCGTTGTAGTGCCGATCTCGCGCATGCGCAGTAACCTTAAATCGGAGCGCCGTAAACAGCTCAGGTTGCCATCACAACGGGCGTCGTCGTCGGATTGAAATCTCGCGATAACTCACGCCAGTTCCTGGGAACAATGACACAAGCTCCCAGGAGCCAGTGCGGCTAATAGGAAATGACGACTTAGCCGCACTAAACCCGCCCATATCCGCAGGCTGTACATCCCGGAACACAAAAAGATAATCTGAACAACAAAGGTACAGTGGAAAAAAAAAAGTGCCGTTTTTTCATTAGGACATTGCAATAATCCTCTTGAGATATTTTCATAAAATAGGGTGAAGCTCCACTTAATATTGTGCAGCTTGTCTCCAGCTGGTCCAAAATCATTTAATTGCATGATTCTGGCATGTGATCTATACTGCATCTGTTTAGATAGAAATATACAAATCTGCCATTCTTTTCTAACTAAATGTCTCATTAAAGCAGTATTAAACCCAAAACCAAAAATTTGTATATATTGCAGCTTACCAATCATTAGATGTGGATGTTGCATTTGTTTTCTTTTCGTTGCCTCTTTTCCCCCTCTGTTTTCACCTAGTAATTTGGCCAGTAACACACCTCTTATTTTAGTGAGGCACAACTCTGGAATAAGGAGCACAGGAGGCACAGTGGGCAGCAGCATTGTCAGTCTTAGATGTGTTAAATAGAATAGCAGATTTAAACACACTAACAAATTAAAGCCAAACTCCAGCTCACACTTTATAATCAGGGCAAACTGTTTTTTTTTTCCTTTTGGCATAAAGGTTTTACATAAATACAAAGCTGATCATTTTAATCACCCCTGCCAGTGTTAAATGTTCAAATGGTTTGTCTCATCCCTGTAAACGGATACATTCTGCTGGAGAGCTTGTGCTTTTGAAAAACAACAGACCTGTTGGCTGGATCGCCAGATGAAATTAGAATGATAGAAAGCCTAAAAAAAAAGAAAATGAATGCAGCCATCACATCTAAGAATTGGTAAGCTGCGATATAATAAATGTTTGCTTTTGGGTTTAATACTGCTTTAATTGTGTGTACATGCTTAAGCTGGCCACACGGGTCATATAATCTCTGTACAATTACAGTGCCTAGAAAAAGTATTCATACCCTTTGAAATTTTCCACATTTTGTCATGTTACAACCAAAAATGTAAATGTATTTTATTGGTATTTATGTGATAGACCAACACAAAGTGGCACATAATTGCAAGGTGGAAGGAAAATGATAAATGATTTTTATTTTTTTTTTACAAATACATATCTGAAAAGTGTGGCGTGCATTTGTATTCAGCCCCCTTTACTCTGATACCCCTAACTAAAATCTAGTAGAACCAATTGCCTTCAGAAGTCACCTAATTAGTAAATAGAGTCCACCTGTGTGTATATGAATCTCAGTATAAATACAGCTGATCTGTGAAGTCCTCAGAGGTTTGTTAGAGAACTTTAAAGCAGGGTTAGGTTATAAAACAATATCCCAAGCTTTGAACATCTCAGGGAGCACTGTTCAATCCATCATCCGAAAATTGAAAGAGTATGGCACAACTGCAAACCTACCAAGACATTGCTGTCCACCTAAACTGACAGGCCAGGCAAGGAGAGCATTAATCAGAGAAGCAGCCAAGAGGCCCATGGTAGCTCTGGAGGAGCTGCAGAGATCCACAGCTCAGGTGGGAGAATCTGTCCACAGGACAACTATTAGTCATGCACTCCACAAATCTGGTCTTTATGGAAGAGTGACAAGAAGAAAGCCATTGTTGAAAGATAGACATAAAAAGTCCCACTTGCAGTTTGCCGGAAGCCATGTTGGGAACACAGCAAACATGGGGAAGAAGGTGCTCTGGTCAGATGAGACCAAAATTTAACTTTTTGGCCTAAAAGCAAAACGCTATGTTTGGCAGAAAACTAACACTGCACATCACCCTGAACACACCATCCCCACCATGAAACATGGTGGTGGCAGCATCATGTTGTGGGGATGCTTTTCTTCAGCAGGGACAGGGAAGCTGGTCAGAGTTGATAGGAAGATGAATGGAGCCAAATACAAGGGGAATCTTACCAGAAAACCTGTTATGCCCCGTACACACGATCGGACTTTCCAACTACAAAACCGTGGATTTTTGTTCGAAGGATGTTGGCTCCAACTTGTCTTGCATACACACGGTCAAACAAATGTTGGCCAACAATTACGAACGTAGTGATGACAAGACGTACGTGATATCTCCATTACGAACTCTAGTTATATCTCCGGCTCATACTTGATTCTAAGCATGCGTGGACTTTTGTCCGACGGACTTGTGTAAAACATTTGTTGGCGGAAAGTCCGACAACAAATGTTCGATGGAGCATACACACAGTCGGACTTCCCGCCAACAAGCTCACATCCAACATTTTTGTTGGAAAATCCGATCGTGTGTACGGGGCATTAGAGTCTGCCAAAAAGTTGAGACTGAGGCAGAGGTTCACCTCCCAGCAGGACAACAACCCTAAACATACAGACAGAGCTTCAATGGAAGGGTTTAGATCAAAGAATATTCATGTGTTAGAATAGCCCAGTCAAAGTCCAGACCTAAATCCAATTGAGAATCTGTGGCAAGACTTGAAAATTGCTGATAAACAGACGCTCTCCATCCAATCTGACAGAGCTTGAGCTATTTTGCAAAGAAGAATGGGCCAAAAATGTCACTCTCTAGATGTGCAAAGCTGGTAGAGACATCCCCAAAAAGACTTGCAGCTGTAATTGCGGCGAAAGGTGGTTCTACAAAGTATTGACTCAGGGGGGCTAAATACAAATGTACCCCACACTTTTCAGATATTTTTTTTGTAAACAATGTTGAAAACCATTTATCATTTTCCTTCCACTTCGAAATTATGTGCCACTAAGTGTTGGTCTATCACATAAAATCCCAATAAAATACATTTATGTTTTTGGTTGTAACATGACAAAATTCTGAAAATTTCAAAGGGTATGCATACTTTTTTAAGGTACTGTAAATGTATTAAACCCTTCTAATTTGAGGGCCAGCCCATATAGTCCATTGAGCTTTTATCCATCAAGCAGGACCTAGGCTTTGTAGAGCCACCTTTTGCGGCCCATTCCTCCTTGCAAAACTGCTCCAGCTCCTTCAAGTTGGATGGTTTGTGAACAGCAATCTTTAAGTCTGACCACAGATTTTCTATTGGATTGAGTTCTGGGCTTTGACTAGGCCATACCAACACATTTACATGTTTCCCCTTAAACCACTCAAGTGTTGCTTTAGCAGTGTGTTTGGGGTCATTGTCCTGCTGGAAGGTGAACCTCCGTCCTAGCCTCAAATCACACACAGAGTGGTACAGGTTTTACTCAAAAATATCCCTGTATTTGGCACCATCCATCTTTCCCTCAACTCTGATTAGTTTCCCAGTCCCGACTGCTGAAAAACACCCCCACAGCATGATGCTGCCACCACCATGTTTCACTGTGGGGATGGTGTTCTTTGGGGGATGTGATGTGTTGGGTTTGCGCCAGACATTTTCTTTGATGGCCAAAAAGTTAAATTTTAGTCTCATCAGACCAGAGCACCTTCCTCCATACATTTTGGGAGTCTCCCACATGCCTTTTCGCAAACTCAAAGTGCGCCATTTTGTTTTTTGCTGAAAGTAATGGCTTTCTTCTGGCCACTCTGCCATAAAGCCCAACTCTATGGAGCGTACGGCTTATTGTCGTCCTATGTACAGATACTCCAGTCTCTGCTGTGGAACTCTGCAGCTCCTTCGGGGTTACCTTAGGTCTCTGTGCTGCCTCTCTGATTAATGCCCTCTTTGTCCGGTCTGTGAGTTTTGGTGTGCGGCTGTCTCTTGGCAGGTTTGCTGTTGTGCCATGTTCTTTCCATTTGGTTATGACAGATTTGATGGTGCTCCTAGGAATCCGAATCATTAAACATTTGGATATTTTTTTATAACCTAACCCTGACTTGTACTTCTCAACAACATTGTCCCTTACTTGTTTGGAGAGTTCCTTGGTCTTCATGGCAGTGTTTGGTTAGTGGTGCCTCTTGCTTAGGTGTTGCAGCCTCTGGGGCCTTTCAAAAAGGTGTGTATATGTAATGACAGATCATGTGACACTTAGATTGCACACAGGTGGACATCATTTCACTAATTATGTGACTTCTGAAGGTGATTGGTTGCACCAGAGCCTTTTTTGGGCTTCATAACAAAGGGGGTGAATACATACGCACATGACAATTATCAGCTTTTTATTTCTGAAAAATAGTTTTATGTATATATTTTTCTAATTTTACTTCACCAACTTAGACTATTGTGTTCTGATCCATCACATATAATTCAGATTAAAAAAAAACATTGAACTAAAGGCTGTAATGTAACGAAGTAGGTAAAAAGCCAAGGGGGTGAATACGTTTGCAAGGAACTGTATATTTAAAATATTACATTGGGGTAGACTGACCCTTTAGATCCAGTGAGAGGAAACAGAATATTAACTGCATTGTAAAGGAAATCTATTTATCGAAACTAAGGCCAGCAATACACGTTCAGGTGTCTCCTGTTCAGTGTGGATGGAGCAATCCTATCCACCGGCTATTGTATTCTGACAGCCATGGCACCCACGGCTGAATACCTGAACAGTGACTGCATCTGATTGGATGCACTCACCGCTTGCGTAACAATTTTCAGCTTGGCTCCTTTGACAAAAGTCAACATATGTCCAGTCTGGTGGTCGATATGGAAACCCATGGCTCAAATTGGTCGAAATTCAAGCCATGTATTACAGATGTAGGCTAGGTTCACACTGCTGTGATACGATTTTGATCTGACTTTCTGTGTGATTATGTACTGTAGTGCTACTTGGATGCAACTTTGATAAGGCCTGTATATTCAGTGGGGCCAAAATTGCACTGGAATCGCACCAAAGTAATACGGGAACCTTTTCCCAAATTGTCCATGATGATTGGCTTTGATGTGAATAGTTGCAATTGAAACCATGAGATTTCCATTGTCGTGTGATTCTGAGGGACTCACGTCACATCCAAAATGAACCAGGCCTCAAAAGGAGACCAAAAGTCACAGTATACACTTTAATTTTATAACATCAGCATTGTAATAGCAAAACAAACAATAGTTATTTTTGAAAATCCAATATAAGCTTACTTGAAACATTTTTTAACGTTGTGAGTGCTGCCTGTCTACTGGCCATCTATTTCCACAACTTCCTGGATTCTCTGGGTGCAGCTTCTCTGCAGCTTCTCCTCTGATGTTTCCATTCCTAAGGACTACATATCCCATGATACCTTGCTCCCTGCAAGCAGTGATTCCTGTATTGGCTCCACCTCTTGAAACTCCTCCTCTCTGTACCTCTGTAGATCAGAAGGCAGGCTCTCTGAAATGGCAGTGCGTACTCACAGGGCATAGTGACTACGTGTCACAGTATTCAAGGACATCATTGTGAGGGGATTGTAACAAAGTACTGTAAGCTTACAAACTTCTAGCATACCTCCCAACTTTTGAACTTCAGAATGAGGGACACTTGAGGAAGGAAGTAACCTTGCATAGCGCGCTGCGGCAAATGTGGGCGTGGTCAAACTTTTGATAGTGGGAGGAGCTTAATGGGCATCATTAAACAAAACTTGGGCTTCCTTGTATCTATAAAATATGCTTTTATTATTGTTGCACAAGCAAGAGTCTCATGGATACATACATATCCCAGCACATTCATTTAAAAAAAAGGATAAAAGAATGCAGTGTTTGGAGTGCATTACGTACAAAGTGCAGGGTTGTAGGATGAGCTATATACAGAGTGCAGGGTTGTAGGATGAGCTATGTACAGAGTGCAGGGTTCTGGCATGAGCTATGTACAGAGTGCAGGGTTCTGGCATGAGCTATGTACAGAGTGCAGGGTTCTAGCATGAGCTATGTACAGAGTGCAGGGTTCTGGCATGAGCTGTGTACAGAGTGCAGGGTTCTGGCATGAGCTGTGTACAGAGTGCAGGGTTCTGGCATGAGCTGTGTACAGAGTGCAGGGTTCTTGCATGAGCTGTGTACAGAGTGCAGGGTTCTTGCATGAGCTGTGTACAGAGTGCAGGGTTCTAGCATGAGCTGTGTGTGTACAGAGTGCAGGGTTCTGGCATGAGCTGTGTACAGAGTGCAGGGTTCTGGCATGAGCTGTGTACAGAGTGCAGGGTTCTGGAATGAGCTGTGTACAAAGTGCAGGGTTCTGGCATGAGCTGTGTACAGAGTGCAGGGTTCTGGCATGAGCTGTGTACAGAGTGCAGGGTTCTGGCATGAGCTGTGTACAGAGTGCAGGGTTCTGGGGTGAGCTGCATTCAGAGTGCAGGGTTCTGGGGTGAGCTGCATTCAGAGTGCAGGGTTCTGGGGTGAACTGCATTCAGAGTGCAGGGTTCTGGGGTGAGCTGCATTCAGAGTGCAGGGTTCTGGGGTGAGCTGCATGCAGAGTGCAGGGTTCTGGGTTGAGCTATGTACAGAGTGCAGGGTTCTGGGATGAGCTATGTACAGAGAGCAGGGTTCTGGGGTGAGCTATGTACAGAGTGCAGGGATCTGAGATGAGCTATGTACAGAGTGCAGGGTTCTGAGATGAGCTATGTACAGAGTGCAGGGTTCTGGGATGAGCTATGTACAGAGTGCAGGGTTCTGGGATGAGCTATGTAAAGAGTGCAGGGTTCTGGAATGAGCTATGTAAACAGTGCAGGGTTCTGGAATGAGCTATGTGCAGAGTGCAGGGTTCTGGGATGCGCTATGTGCAGAGTGCGGGGTTCTGGGATGCGCTATGTGCAAAGTGCAGGGTTCTGGAATGAGCTATGTGCAGAGTGCAGGGTTCTAGGATGAGCTATGTGCAGAGTGCAGGGTTCTGGGATGAGCTATGTGCAGAGTGCAGGGTTCTGGAATGAGCTATGTGCAGAGTGCAGGGTTCTGAGATGAGCATATATACAGGGTGCATGGTTCTGGGATAAGCTATATACAGGGTCCAGGGATCTGAGATGAGCTATATACAGGGTTCTGGGATAAGCTATATACAGGGTGTAGGGTTCTGAGATGAGATTTATACAGGGTGCAGGGTGCTGGGATGAGCTATATACAGGGTGCAGGTTTCTGGGATGAGCTATATACAGGGTGCGGGGTTCTGAGACGAGCTATATACAGGGCACAGGGTACTGGATGAGCTGTATACAGGGTGCAGCAGAGGCGTAATTAGAACCTTCAGGGGCCCTGGTGCAAGAAACCATGAAGGGCCCCCCGACCTCCAGCATGGGCCATTCCCTTCGAGCCCAGAGCCCTTCCCACTGATCCCATCACCCTTCATGGTCCCACAGCAGATTGGGCCCGGCCATGGTGGCAGAAGGCCAGGGCCTAGTTGCAAGTGCAACCTTTGCTGGTAGTTCCGCCAGTGGTATCAGTGTGGACTGTGAATGGTGTCAGTCAGTAGGGCAGTGGACATGGTCAGTAGAGCAGTGGAAGTGGTCAGTATGGCAGAGAAAGTGGTCAGTATGGCAGAGAAAGTGGTCAGTAAGGTAGTGGACATGGTCAGTAGGGCAGTGGACGTGGTCAGTAGAGCAGTGGACGTGGTTAGTAGGGCAGTAGACATAATCAGTAGGGCAGTGAACAGGATCAGTAGTTTTTTTTTATTGTTGTTATTTTATTTTTGTTATTATTTTTTACCATTATATTTTATCCATTTTATTTTTTTAGAGTTTTTTTACAGTTTTTGATGGGAGTTGGTGGCAGTGGAGGGCAGTATGATGGGGTGGAGGGCAGTATGATGGGAGGGGGTGTCAGTGGAGGGCAGTATGATGGGAGGGGTGGCAGTGGAAGGCAGTATGTTGGGGGCGGAGGCAGTGGAAGGCATTATGATGGGAGGGGAGGCAGCGGAGGGCAGTATGATGGGGTGGAGGGCAGTATGATGGGAGAGGAGGTAGTGGAGGGCAGTATGATGGGGTGGAGGGCAGTATGATGGGAGAGGAGGTAGTGGAGGGCAGTATGAAGGGAGGAGGCGGTAGTGGAGGGCAGTATCATGGGAGGGGGGGTTAGTGCAGGGCAGTATGATGGGAGGGATGGTAGTGGAGGGCAATATAATGGGAGGGGGTTTAGTGGAGGGCAGTATTATGGGAGGGGTGGTAGTGGAGGGCAGTATGATGGGAGGGAGAGCAGTATGATGGGAGGGGTGGTAGTGGAGGGCAGTATGATGGGAGGGGGGCAGTATGATGGGTGGGGGTGGCAGTGAAAGGCAGTATAATGGGGGGGTTAGTGGAGGGCAGTATAATAGGAGGGGTGGCAGTGGAGGGCAGTATAATAGGAGGGGGGGCAGTATGATGGGATTGGGGCAGTATGATGGGAGGGGTGGTAGTAGAGGGCAGTATATGGGGGGGTAGTGGAGGGCAGTAAAATGAGAGGGGGGCAGTATAATGGGGGGGGGGGGTAGTGGAGGGCAGTATGGGGGGACTGTACAGGATGACTGGAGAGGGGCAGTGTATGGGAGGGAGCAGAGTTACCATGAGTGTACTCAGAGTCAGGGCAGTGCAGGGAGCATTTCTCCTACCTTTATTCCAGCGCAGGAACAGCCTTCGGGGAAGACCCGGAGTCGGGGGCGGAGTCAGGGGCGGAGCTTAGGCGCGAAGAGGACTCCTCCTTTGGCTAAATGCTGGGGCTCCACTCACTCAGGGAAGACCCGGAGTCAAGGGCAGAGCCAGGGGCGGAGTCAGGGGCGGAGCCGGGGGCGGAGCTTAGGCGCGAAGAGGACTCCTCCTTTGGCTAAATGCTGGGGCTCCACTCTCCTCCTTGTCATGACGTCACTGGTTGTTAGACGCCAGGCGGGCCATGCCTAGCAACCAGTTGTTTTGGCAGTGAGCCAGGCAGCGTCTGGGGGTGAAATGAAGCGGTCGCGGCCAAAACTAGTACAGCAGGCAGTGAGGGACAGCGGCAATGCGGCAATTTTTAGGGGGGCATCAGATCGGCCAGTGGGGCAATTCCGGGACATTGTATTGTCCCGGAATGAAGCTGCCCGGGACACGGGACAGACCTCCCACAGCGGGACTTTCACGGGCAATCCGGGACGGTTGGGAGGTATGTTCTAGATGATTTCGATTAACCGCTTGCCGACCAGCAGTTTAACATTAACTGCTGACCCGCGGCTTTGTTGTCCTCCCACTTCTTCTGGTTGGACGCAGCACAAGATTGTCAGCAGACTTGCAGCCAATGATTTTGGCTGTGAACCTGCTGATGGCTGTGACCAACCACACCACAGAGATCTGTTTGTGTTAGTAAACACAGAACACAGATCTGGCTGCTTCTGCTTTCTGATCTCACTTACCGTTCAGAGCTGAGATCGGGAAGAAAAGCCAGCCAGTCTGTGAGTACAATCAGCACACATACACTTGTTAGGCACACAGTTAACCCTTTGTTTACCCTCCTGATCACTCCTGTCACCCACATCACTGTATTAGTGTCACTAGCGATGTCAGATAGTGTCAGACAATTAATGTCCCTCCCAGGCAGGGTCAGTTAGCCCCAGTCCCTGATTGTCCGCCACACTATCACAGTCACACTAGAAATGTGATAGGCAGTCAGAAAGTCAGAGTTGCGTAAATTCCAGTATATATGCCGTAATTTGTAGACTATAACTTTCACACAAACCAATTAATATACACTTATTGACATTTTTATCACCAAAGACATATAGCAGAATATACACTATATTACCAAAAGTATTGGGACACCTGCCTTTACACGCAAATGAATTTTAATGGCATCCCAGTCTCCATCTGTAGGGTTATATATTGAGTTGGCCCACCCTTTGCAGCTATAACAGCTTCAACTCTTCTGGGAAGGCTGTCCACAAGGTTTAGGAGTGTGTCTATGGGAATGTTTGACCATTCTTCCAGAAGGGCATTTATGAGGATAGTGGACGAGAAGGCCTGGCTCGCAGTCTCTGCTCTAATTCATCCTAAAGGTGTTGTGGTCAGGACTCTGTGCAGGCCAGTCAAGTTCCTCCACCCCAAACTCGTTCATCCATGTCTTTATGGACCTTGTTTTGTGCACTGGTGCGCAGTCATCTTGGAACATTAAGGGGCCATCCCCAAACTGTTCCCATAAAGTTGGGAGCATGATGGTGACACTCTAAGAGTTCCCTTCACTGGAACTAAGAGGCCAGGCCCAACCCCTGAAAAATAACCCCACACCATAATCCTCCCTCCACCAAATGATTTGGACCAGCGCACAAAACAAAGCGGCAGCACAGTGGTGTAGTGGTTAGCACTTTCACCTAGCAGCGATAGAGTCACTGGTTCAAATGCTGACCATGACACCATTTGCCTGGGGTTTGCATGTTCCCCCTGTGCCTGCGTGGGTTTCCTCCCCCACTCCAAAGACATGCTGGTAGGTTAATTAGATACTGTTGAAAAAATTGGCCAAGTATGTGTATGTGTTTTTAAGCATGTCAGGACCCCATGGGGTAAAGGACTGTGCTATACTGCAGATGGAAACCAGCAGTAAAGCACCCTGAGGTGATTCAGTCCATATAGGTACTAAAGTCACTCATTCATTCAAATTCCATAAAGACATGGATGAGCAACTTTGGGGTGGAGGAGCTTGACTAACCTGCACAGAGTCCTGGCCTCAACCCAATAGAACACCTTTGGGATTAATTAGAGCAGAGACTGTGAGCCAGGCCTTCTCATCCAACATCAGTGCCTAACCTCACAAATGCGCTTCTGGAAGAATGGTAAAACATTCCCATAGACATACTCCTAAACCTTGTGGACAGCCTTCCCAGAAGAGTTGAAGAGTAATATAGTGTATTTTGGCCTAAATTTATGAAGAAATTTGATTTTATTGGATATGTTTTATAACAGAAAGTAGAAATTATTATTTATTTATTTTCATTTTTTTCATTTATATACTAAAAAATAGAAAACCCATTGGTTGATATAAATTTTATTTGGGTACAGTGTTGCATGAATGAGTAATTGCCAGTTAAAGTAGCGCAGTGCTAAATAGAAAAAAAATGCCCTTGTCATGAAGGAGGTAAAACCTTCCAGAGGTCAAGTGGTTTAAAAATAGTAGACTAGAAATAACTGAAATTTAATGTGGAAACAAATATATGATTACATATTTTGACCATAGATATATTTTAATTCTGCATGGCACATGAACCAGCAGTATGTGGGAACGTCTCTACCCTTTTTCTATCTACCTTTGTTATTGTGTGTATTGCAATCTTCACTACAGGTAATCAGGATAGAGATAGATAGATAGATAGATAGATAGATAGATAGATAGATAGATAGATAGATAGATAGATAGATAGATAGATAGATAGATAGATAGATAGATAGA
The DNA here is from genome assembly GCA_037952925.1 of Lithobates clamitans. Lineage (NCBI taxonomy): Eukaryota > Metazoa > Chordata > Amphibia > Anura > Ranidae > Lithobates > Lithobates clamitans. The sequence goes on from JBBGZY010001301.1 coordinate 2,468,210, forward strand.
TAGATAGATAGATAGATAGATAGATAGATACGTAGCAGGGGCGTAACTACCACCATAGCGACCCATGCGGGCGCTATGGGGCCCGCAGACGAGTGGGGCCCAGTGAGGATAAGAGCACCGCCGGCACAGTCTCCCAGCCAGGGGAAGAGAGAGGAGAGGAAGAGGCGAGCTGTCCATATCAGCAGAGAGCTGAATTGCCCGATGTAAGAGCTTTCATTAGAACTTCCAGTGTTCCCGGGGCTCACGTCACATAGCTCCACCTTTTGGCCCGGTGCCTTTGACAGACAGAACGCTGATCCAATGCGGGACATGTGACGTCATCAAAGGCGTCGGTCCAAGAGGTGGGGCTATGTGACGATGAGCCCTGGGAAGACAGGAAATTCAAATGAAAGCTATTACAGCGGGCAATCCCGCTCTCTGCTGATCCGGGTGGCTTGCCTCTTCCTCTGCATAGGTGGGGCTGTATGGGGCACAGGCAGACCAGGCTGTATTGGGCACAGGTCATGCTGTATGAGGCACAGGTCATGCTGTATGGGGCACAGGTCACGCTGTATTGACACTAGGGCAGCTGGGGGGGGGGGCTGTTTGCAGGGGGGCCCCATACAACATTTTGCCATGGGGCCCTGCTATTTCTAGTTACGCGATAGATAGATAGATAGATAGATAGATAGATAGATAGATAGATAGATAGATAGATAGATAGATAGATAGATAGACAATAATTGGCCATCATAACTACAAACCACACACTGTAAGACCCCATACACACTATTAGATTTTCTTCAGAGTTGTGTCTTCAGATTTACCCAAACCATCTAATATGAGGTCATACCTAAACACTTTCAATTTGTATGCAATCAGGCAGACCCTTGCACTTCATAGTTGAAGGTAAATCTAAAGGAAATTGAATAAGAAAATTGTATAATGTATGGCCAGCGTTAGATAAGATATGTTGTGAAGGAAGAATTGAGAAGAGTGACCATTGTGACACTCTGGATACACACAAATCACCGACAATGGATAGAAGTCTGTACAAGATGGTACAGAACTCCCACCTTGCTTCATAAATTCTCACCCCAAATCCCCGATAGTTGCTGGAGATGCAAACAAGAGGAAGGCTCAATGTTACATATCTGGTGGTCCTGCCCATTGATCCAGAGGTTCTGGAAAATGGTACAGGAAACTACTATCTCAATCACCTCAGAAAACCTTAGGCTTAATCCAGCACAATACCTGCTGCACCATAGTCCGATCCCTAAAAATCTATATCTAAAGTCCCTAGCAATGTTCATGATAAATGCAGCAAGACATTGCGTTCCCTGGCAGCTGCCACTGGCGGCATGTCACTCCAACAAAAAAAGAGTGGTTCCATAGAATTAATAACATTGAAAAAATAGTAGAACTCATCAGCATACCTCAGGAAAAAAATAACCAAATTGACATCAATAGGGTACAACTGGTTAGAATTCAAAAACACCATAGCCTATAAAGCCGTGAATATACATTAATTGAAACTAATATACAGAAGATTAAAGGAAACAAAAAAAGAAAGGATTCATTAGTATATACCTCAGCCTATAAAGCCGTGAATATACATTCATTAAAACTAATATACAGAAGATTAAAGGGAAAAAAAAAGAAAGGATTTATTAGTATATACCTCACTGTCTTTACCACATTCCCCCCCCCCCCCCCCCCAAAAAAAAATGTACTCCTTTTATCTATCATTACTAACACACTTAAAATGCAATGTCTATATTTTTGCAAATTGTATGCATAAACCGTATATCAACAAGTATATATCTGGATAACATATCGTTATCATACCAAAAGCAATCTTCAAATGTAAAATGTAATACATCTCCATTGTACAACTGTTATGTCCTCAAGACCTATGACATTGTTTTATTGTTTTTGATTTTCTGTTCAATCAATAAAAACTTTATAGAAAAAAAAATGTTATTGGATAGAAATGGATAGAAGTCTGTCTGATATTATTCTCTAAGCTGAATGTAGAATGGTTGTCTGCAGATAATACAATGAAGAACTGTCCTGATACAATTGTAGGGTACAGGTCACTTCCAATCTATCAGATACCTGCACTGCTCAAAGGGCAACAACCACAAACAAGCACTGATAGAACCGCACAAGGGGCATAAACAGACTGCAAATCATTACTTCTCTCCCATCACATGTGATATTTCCAATAAAGAATTTCTGACAGACATTTGAAAAATGACATACACACATATACACACACATACACACACACACGTATCCACACTCCTATGTTGATGTCGCACACAAGCGCACACACATAGACTGGTCTGACCTTTCTAAAGAACGAATGTGACCTCTCATCAACTCTTCCTCCCCCTGCAACCTCTCATCACCTCCTCTATAATGATTCTCACACCATCCAACTTATTTATATAACGTACAGCAACCAATCATAGTTCATATTCCCCCAAAAGTGAAATCAGGTTGCTATGGGTTACCGCAGCGCACACATCATTTTGCTGTTGTACAGAATAAGCCCACCGCCTTCTGTCGCCTCCTTCTATAACTTGTATTACTCCTCGGAATTCCTATCACTCCATCTAACCTGTCCCACTCCATACAGTTCCTTAGCAACTCCTCCATAGTGGCCCAGGACTTCTCACCATGGTAGCGTTGCTCGGGGTCCTTGGCCAGCTGGACGGCAATCTTGAGGCCGATGCCCGAAGAGCACCCGGTTATGAGGACAGTCTTCTTGCTGTTATTAGCCATTGTGCCTTGTTCTGTCTGAGCTGCCAACCCTCCTCTGTGAGAGATCCCGGATTATCATATTACCACGTGACAATCTACTGTCCCTTTTAACCTCTTCACTCCCTCCAGGGTCAAAGGTCCGCTCTACACACTCGTTACGCCAGCGTAATTGTAATAACTTTAATATCACTAGCAGATTTTTTTTTTTATACTGAGTGGATATGTCAGATTTCATTACTGATAAAAAAGAAAATATACATTTCATGGATCAAAAAAACTGCAACCCCCCCCCCAAAAAAAAAAAAACATTGCCTGTCTGAGTGCTATGAAATATATATGAGATTGGTCTGCATTTATTAAAGTGTCTGAAATATGTACTGTCTGTCCTACCCCAAAGCCAACCAATGCACCCAATTCATCTAACTTAGTTATCTCTGGTCAATGCAGCAATTAGTTTACATATGCATGTCCATGGATTGTTTTGCAATTCACACAAAAAACTATTTATTATTTTTTTTTAACCACTTGCCTACTGGGCACTTTTACTCCCTTTCTTCCCAGGCCAATTTTCAGCTTTCAGTGCTGTCGCACTTTGAGTGACAATTGCGCAGTCATGCAACACTTTGCCTATATGAAATTTTTATAATTTTTAGAGACAGGTAAACAAACAAAGATTGAAAATTTTGAAAAGAAAATAAACTTTTTCTTTGTTTCTGTTATAAAATTTTGCAAATAAGTAATTGTTCTTCTTCACTGATGTGCACTGATGAGGCTGCACTAATGGGCACTGATGAGGCTGCTGCTAATGGGCACTGATAGGTGGAACTGATGTGCACTGATGAGGCGCCACTGATGGGCACTGATAGGCGCCACAGATGGGCACTGATGAGGCTGCTGCCCTGTTTCCCCCAAAATAAGACCTAGCGTGATTGTCGGTGATGGCTGCAATATAAGCCCTACCCCCCAAACAAGCCCTAGTTAAAGTCCTTGTAGGTCTTATTTTCAGGGTAGGGCTCATTTTCGGGGAAACAGGGTAGGGCTTATTTGGGGGGTAGGGCTTTTATTGCAGCCATCACTGACAATCACGCTAGGTCTTATTTTCGGGGAAACAGGGTACTAATGGGCACTGATAGGCAGAATTAATGTGCACTAATGAGGTGCCACTGATGGCCACTGATAGGCGCCACTGATGGCCACTGATAGGCGCCACTGATGGCCACTGATAGGCGCCACTGATGTGCACTGATGAGGCTGCTACTAATGGGCACTGAGAGGCTACACTGATGAGCACTGATGAGGCTGCATTGATGGGCAGTGAGAGGCTGCACAGAAGGGCACTGATGAGGCTGCACTGATGGGCACTGATGAGGCTGCACTGAAGGGCACTGATGAGGCTGCACTGATGGGCACTGATGAGGCTGCTCTGATGGGCACTGAGAGGCTGCACTGATGGGCACTGATGAGGCTGCACTGTGGGCCACTGATGAGGTGGCACTAATGGCCACTGATGAGGATGCACTGATGAGGCTGCACTGATAAGGTGGCACTGATGGGCACTGATATGCTGCACTGTTTGGCACTGATGGGGCTGTACTGATGATCAGTGCCCTAATTACCAGTGTAAAGGTGCCCAGTCACAGGATAGCTGGTTATAGGCTTTTCTTTCCTTACACAGTGCTGAGGAAAGGAAAGCCCGATAACTGGCATGTGTCTACATGTGAAGAGCTGTGATTGGCCCTTACCTCAATCTGTGATCAGATGTATCTGAAGGATACACTAATCACAGAGTGTGCCCGATGCGTGCCCCGAGGGCGTTCAGGGGGGGCAGGGTTCTGGGAGGCTGTCAATAGACGGCCTCCCAGAACTGGATGACCACGCTGTAGCCGTCTTTTGGCTATAGAGCGGTCGGCAAGTATTTAAATAAAACATGTTTTTGGCCAGTCTGTTCTATTTAATACATCTTGGTTATAAATGATAATAAATAATGTTGTTAAAGGTGAACTCCGGACAAAAACTATTTCTTGACATGTGCACTGTAAAATAAATTCACACTAATAAAATGTGTCCCATGACTCTAAGCTGCAGTGTTATGTATAAAGTATCTCCCCTGTACAGTGCAGTCAATGCCAAACGTGGAGTCCTCATTTACCCAGGCAGCTAGGGGACGGTAAGAACAAGTACTCAAGCCTAAAAGATAACATACAGCCAGAGAGGTCTGTACACATGCTGCGGCCAAGAAGCAAAGCACATTTTCTGCATCACCCAGTCAGACAAACCCATTGAGGTCAATAGGAACATGCTGCAACTGCTTGGCTTGGAAGATGGTAATCCTGTTCTGCCAAAAACCAGCAAAAAAAAAAAAGGCGTTCAAGAGGTTACAGCATCAGTTTCTGAATGTCTGCAAGCCACTGCTTTACCGCCCTCTAAAAAGGAATCCACTGCAGATCACTTTTCAGAGGGGAGGTAGAGGCTGCAGCACAAAAGTTAGCCTTACGGTTCTGGCAAGGGTAATCAGATCACAGCGGGCTGCTCGCGCGCCAGCTTCTCCATTCCGAAAATGTCTTGCATACTTTTCAATGCATGTTATGTGCCCTGTGATTGGAGGAGGGAAGATCATGATGTTCACCTGCCCCTCCTCCAATCAAAGAGCATCTTGCATTTGTTAAAAGGTCACCAGACCCACTGCAATCTGTGTACTCCAATCAGAACTGTAACTCTGAGTGCAGCACGCTCCGCACTGACTGCACCGTACAGCAGGGACATTCAGTCGGGGGAGGCAGAGTCATGATCATAAAAAAAAAATGATAGACTTCGAGGGTTGTAGCTCGGCGACCTGACATCCTACCCCACAACTGGTCAAAATTTGGGGCTCCTATCCTCTATGGTTCCGGAGATACGGGGCTCCTTGTGCAGCCTGTCAGAAGTTACATACAGAGCAGCCAGTTTAAATACAAGCTGTCATACTCTGTTTACAGCAGACTGAGAGGATGAGCTCACAGTGCCTCTCACTTCTTGTCAGAGGCACTGAGCTCAATGGACAGCTTGGAGTCTTGGACCAATGGTAAAGTACCATTAGCCCCAGCTGTCCAATAAAAATGCTGCAGGGGAGGCACGCACGCCTCTCACTGCAGTGTCATAGAAGGGGGCATGTGTCTAAAAGACAAATACTCCCTTTCAGCCCAGCCCTCTTAAAGCGGAGTTCCGCTGAAAAAAAAAAAGGAAAAGTCAGCAGCTACAAGTACCGCAGCTGCTGACTTTTAAAATAAGGACACCTTATAAGGACACCCTACTCCAGGGCGCCTGCGATGTCCTCCCACCCGAAGCCGACCGTTCCTTGGCTCTGGGTGGAGGTGCCAGCATCTTCAGTAAGGGGATCAGGAAGTGAAGCCTTGCGGCTTCACAGCCTGGTTCCCTACTGCGCATGCACGAGTCGCGCTGCGCCTTCTGAATGGTCCCTGCTGTCATCTGGGACCTGCGTGTCTCCCAGAAGACAGCAGGGGGGACGGAGGAGGGGCCGGACATGGCGTAGGTCGCTGCGAATTCTGCGGCGCTCTTTTGCCGGAAGTGGGAGCAAATACCTGGATTAGACAGGTATCTGCTCCCTCCTCCCCCCTGAAAGGTGCCAAATTTGACACCGGAGGGTGGGGGGGATTGGATAAGCGGAAGTTCCATTTCTGAGTAAAACTCCTCTTTAACTACAAGGAAGAAAAATGTGTTTATGTGTATAAGATTTACCCTCAATCCCATGTCTTTCTCACACAGTTAAGAGGGAGAATGAGAATCTACTGCTGCTGAAAAGGTACAACTAAATCATATATTATTATGCTTTATGTTATAAGATAATAATTTATTATTTATCTATTTACTGTGAAATTTACTGTTTGAAGTTATAACTTCAAACTTCAGTAATTTGTCCGTTAAGCCAACTGCTTGAGTACAGTTTTTGAAAATCTAGTAAATTACCTAAAAATTATATATAATAATTATTTGTATATTAGTAATTAACCCCTTGCCACCCAGGCCAATTCTGACACTTCTCTCCTGCATGTAAAAAGCATCATTTTTTGGCTAGAAAATTACTCCGAACCTCAAACATTATATATATTGTTTTAGACACCGTAGGGAATAAAATGGTGGTCATTTGCACAGCAAATTTTCAAATGCATTTTTTTTGGAAAGAAACTGTTTCATGAATTAAAAAAAACAAAAAAACAAAAAAAAACCCACTAAAGTTAGCCCGATTTTTATTTTTTTATTTTTTATATACTATGAAAGATAATGTTACGCCGAGTAAATAGATACCTAACATGTCGTGCTTTAAAATTGCGCACACTCGTGAAATGGCGCCAAACTTCAGTATGTTAAAAATCTCCATAGACGACGCTTTATATTTTTTTACAGGTTACATGTTTAGAAGTACAGAGGAGGTCTAGTACTAGAATTATTGTTCTTGCTGTAACATTCGTGGCATATGTAACCTGTGTGTATCTGGCTCTGATACTATCCAGTGCCGCACCAGCGACTGACCTCCCCACACGTCCCGTACAGAGTGAGTGAAAGTCAGAGATGAAGCCTGGACACATAGGACACACTGCATTAATGTGGATTTATTTTTACAGTACACATGTAAAGCCAGAATTCAGCTCTAATTAGTGTTTTAAGTTTTAATACAGCAAAAGTAATTGTTTTTTTTTTTTTGGGGGGGGGGGGATTTTTCTCCACCCTGTTCGTCCCTGGGCAGCACATTGGCTAAGTGGTTAGCACCGCTGCCTGGTTACACTAGGCCCATTGGTTAAAACCCCAACCTCAGTACTACCTTCCTGGAGTTTGTATGTTCTCCCTGAGCCTGTGTGGGTTTCCTCCCACACTCCAAAGACATGCTGGTGGAGTTAGTTGACTCCTGTCTAAATTGGCCCTAGTATGTTCATGAATGGGAGTTAGGGATCTTAGATTGTAAGCTCCTTGAGGGCAGGGACTGATGTGAATGTACGATATACTATATATCAGTGGTGGCCGGTGTTATATTTTTTTTGGATGGGGGGGCAGCAAACAATGCACCCACAGCCACCCTCCCCCCCGGTCAGTCAGGTCACCCGCATGCCCCCCCCGGTCGGTCACCAGCCCCACACTAATCTCATCTATTGGGCAGTGCTTGCTTCGGGGCGCCTTCCCCTGAGTCTCCTCCTCAGCATCACAGCAGCTTCCGCTGTGTGTCTCCTCCCTCCTCCTCATAGGCGGCAAATAGGATCCCTTCTCCTTTCGGCCAATCAGGTGACAGGTCTCAGGACCCACTTCCTGATTCTCCGGTAGGAGAATCAGGAAGACAACAGCAAATATTCGTTCGCTATTTTCACACAACTGGGTGGGCTCGGGAACCAATGCTCTGCGCCGCAAACCCCCAACCTTTTTTGAAGCTAATTAGAGTCTCTGGCTCTAATCACGTGCTTAAAAAAAACCAAAAATACCCCCATTGGAATCCATGCCTTCGGCACCCCGCATGTAGATTAGGGGACCAGGCGCGTGGATAGGGAGGCGGCGCTCCTGCATTATGTGCCACTGCTGTATATATAAATCGCTGCGTAAATTGATGGAGCTATATAAGTATCTGTAATTAATAAATACAAGTATGTTGTATGAAATGAACTACTCCAGTGGAGACCAAACACTAATTATAGGGTGCAAATACAACCTCCTATAGGCAGTCCAGCACTCAGCTCTGTGGAGTGGTTCCAGAAAAGTGATAGACTGACCCCAGATATATACAACTGATGGGTGCAATTTAAGTTCAGTAATAGTCTATGTGAATGGATGTATTTTTCTGGGAAGGTCCTTTAGCAGAAACATTTTCGTAAGTGTGCTGTTCTTCTATGTACTCTTCATCATGGTTACATCGCTGTTAATGTTAAACTAAAAGAACACTTTCTTCAAAAGCTGTTGACTCTGCAATATAAAATACAAGTAAACAGTGAAGTCCCAAAGTCCTAACTCAGTATCCAAACCCAGTGTAAAGTGGGACAACAGAATACCAGCTGAATACAAATATGGAACATATAAACATATATAGGGGGTGATTTACTAAAACTGGAGAGTGCAAAATCTAGTGCATGATAGCAAATCAGCTTCTAACTTCAGCTTGCCCAAAAAAAAAAATGGAATCTGATTGGTTTCTATACAGAGCTGCGCCAGATTTTGCACTCTCCAGTTTTAGTAAATCACCACCACCACAGTGTGTGTAAATATATACAAAGAGAAAAAGACAAGAATTTGTAATTCTGTTTCAGCTAGTCTTGTGATTTACACAACACTGCCATACTGTATGTGTATAGGCATGACAATGACACCTCTTCATACTTACAGCATCCTGCATCACCTGCCTGCTCTTCAGACAGTAAATTAGTGGTAGGATGATGATGAGTAGAGTTAGGCGAATGGTTCGGGCTGAGCAAAAGTTCGACCTGAACATCGCCTATTTGCCCTTTCGGTGGCGAACACCTGAATTTGCAGGGTGGAAAACCCGTCGAACACCCTGCAATGCACTGCGCGTTTTGCCCAATCAGGGCACAGTGAATAGCTGGTTGTTAAGGAGCAGGCCGGGAAGCTGGCCACAGCGTCCTTAACCGATGAGTCATCAGCTGTCAATGGGCTTCCCCGCTGACAGCTGAATATAAAAAAAAATATTGCTGGCAATAAAAAAAGTGAAAAAAAAGGCGTGGGGGTCCCCCCCAACAGTGTTAATTTTGTTGACTAAATTATTTTCGTTGATTAAATTAATACTATTTTAGTATACTAAAACTAATTCAATTGAGATGACTAAAATAGGACTAAAACTGAAATGGCATTTTGGTCAAAAGACTGATGTACGACCCTCATAGGTAGGGTATAGTTAGAGAGTATAGTTTTTGGTCTTTCTGCCTACCAGGAAGATAGTATAGTTTTTGGTCTTTCTGCCTACCAGGAAGATAGTATAGTTTTTGGTCTTTCTGCCTACCAGGAAGATAGTCAGGTAAAACTCAAGCCCCATACACAACAATCAGATTTGAATGCTGATTTTTGTCTTCAAATTTACCAAAACCATGTAGTGCAAGGGCCTGCCTGATTGCATACAAATTGAAACTCCTAAGGTTTGACCTCATATTATATGGTTTTGGTAAATCTGAAGGAAAAAATCAGCCGAAAATCTGATAGTGTGTATGGGGCTTTAGTGTGCTCTCTGCCTACAAGGGAGCAGGATCAATAGGTTAGGTCTGCTCATTGTAATCAGGTGCAGCTCAGCTTGTTCTGACTGTCACCTACTGGTTCAGTAGGGAGGCATATTGGAATGTGAGAGTGGACCTGGCAAGTGAGTGTACAGGCTTTGATACAGCCCTGGCAATTGGCAGAAGGAAAGTGCTGATTGCATTGTGGGATACTCTATATAAGGCCAGAGTACAGGTGCACAGAGTGGGTTGAGCCGGGGAACAGAGCCCTAGAGGGAGGGGGCGGCTGCCTTTTCCTCCGTGGAGGCCATGTGGTTGGGGTGGTTGACCCAGGGGCCTGGAGTGCCAGAGAGAAGCTGAACCCAGAGGTCCTGCAAAGCTGACTAGAAAGGAGACACCAGGAAGGATCTGATTCTGCCTACTGTGTGTACAGATCTGTGTCTTTGGGGGCCTGTCAAGTGAGGGCCACCCCTTCAGTTAGAAGAGTCAGTGGACAGTGTCAGTAAAGGTTATGCTAGAGAGTATCCCGAAGATAAGAAGACTTAACCCTTTCCATACATGTGGCTGTATGCAGGGCCGATCCTAGGGTCACAGGCACCTGGGTGCCAAAATATTTCTGGCGCCTCTACATGGGCGTGGTCATTTTAGTAACTCCTCCCCTTTACAAAAATTTCTATGGCAACGACTTAACCACAGAGATGCTCCACCATGAAGTCTTCATTACTCTGGGATCCTTACAGGTACAATAAACAAAATACAGGAAGAGAAGCAAGAGTACTTTATTGGGACCTGGAGGGGGGCCTCTCTGATGGAAACAGAGAGCGCTTCTGTTAGAAAGTCTGTTAGAAAGAGCCCCCAGAAATACTACAGACATGATACAGGAGATGGTCAGAGACTGCAGACATAGTACAGGAGATGGTCAGAGACTGCAGACATAATACAGGAGATGGTCAGAGACTGCAGACATGGTACAGGAGATGGTCAGAGACTGCAGACATGGTACAGGAGATGGTCAGAGACTGCAGACATGGTACAGGAGATGGTCAGAGACTGCAGACATGGTACAGGAGATGGTCAGAGACTGCAGACATGGTACAGGAGATAGTCAGATGCAGACATGGTACAGGAGATGGTCAGAGACTGCAGACATGGTACAGGAGATGGTCAGAGACCGCAGACATGATACAAGAGATATGCCGGAGACTGCAGACATAGTACAGTAGATGGTCAGAGACTGCAGACATAATACAGGAGATGATCAGAGACTGCAGACATGGTACAGGAGATGGTCAGAGACTGCAGACATAGTACAGGAGATGGTCAGAGACTGCAGACATGGTACAGGAGATGGTCAGAGACTGCAGACATGATACAAGAGATATGCCGGAGACTGCAGATATAGTACAGGAGATGGTCAGAGACTGCAGACATAGTACAGGAGATGGTCAGAGACTGCAGACATAGTACAGGAGATGGTCAGAGACTGCAGACATAGTACAGGAGATGGTCAGAGACTGCAGACATAGTACAGGAGATGGTCAGAGACTGCAGACATAGTACAGGAGATGGTCAGAGACTGCAGACATGATATAGGAGACGGTTAGAGACTGCAGACATAATACAGGAGATGGTCAGAGACTGCAGACATAATACAAGAGATGGTCAGAGACTGCAGACATAGTACAGGAGATGGTCAGAGACTGCAGACATAGTACAGGAGATGGTCGGAGACTGCAGACATGGTACAGGAGATGGTCAGAGACTGCAGACATAGTACAGGAGATGATCAGAGACTGCAGACATGGTACAGGAGATGGTCAGAGACTGTAGACATGGTACAGGAGATGGTCAGAGACTGCAGACATGATACAAGAGATATGCCGGAGACTGCAGACATAGTACAGGAGATGGTCAGAGACTGCAGACATAATACAGGAGATGATCAGAGACTGCAGACATGGTACAGGAGATGGTCAGAGACTGCAGACATGGTACAGGAGATGGTCAGAGACTGCAGACATGGTACAGGAGATGGTCAGAGACTACAGACATGGTACAGGAGATGGTCAGAGACTGAAGACATAGTACAGGAGATGGTCAAAGACTGCAGACATAGTACAGGAGATGGTCAGAGACCGCAGACATAGTACAGGAGATGGTCAGAGACTGCAGACATAGTATAGGAGATGGTCCGAGACTGCAGACATAATACGAGAGATGGTCCGAGACTGCAGACATAATACAGGAGATGATCAGAGACTGCAGTCATAATACAGGAGATGGTCAAAGACCGCAGACATAGTACAGGAGATGGTCAGAGACCGCAGACATAGTACAGGAGATGGCCAGAGACTGCAGACATGATACAGGAGATGGTCAGAGACTCCAGACATTATATAGGAGACAGTTATAGACTACAGTCATAGTACAGGAGATGGTCAGAGACTGCAGACATAGTACAGGAGATGGTCAGAGACTGCAGACATGGTACAGGAGATGGTCAGAGACTCCAGACATGATATAGGAGACGATTAGAGTCTGCAGACATGGTAAAGGAGAGGGTCAGAGACTGCAAACATGATATAGGAGACGGTTACAGACTGCAGACATAGTACAGGAGATGGTCAGAGACTGCAGACATAGTACAGGAGATGGTCAGAGACTGCAGACATGATATAAGAGACGGTTAGAGACTGCAGACTTAGTACAGGAGATGGTCAGAGACTGCAGGCATAGTACAGGAGATGGTCAGAGACTGCAGGCATAGTACAGGAGATGGTCAGAGACCGCAGACATAGTACAGGAGATGGTCAGAGACTGCAGACATAGTATAGGAGATGGTCCGAGACTGCAGACATGATACAGGAGATGGTCCAAGACTGCAGACATGATACAGGGGATGGTCCGAGACTGCAGACATAGTACAGGAGATGGTGAGAGACTGCAGACATAGTACAGAAGATGGTCAGAGACTGCAGACATGATATAGGAGACGGTTAGAGACTGCAGTCATAATACAGGAGATGGTCAGAGTCTATAGACATAGTACAGGAGATGGTCAGAGACTGCACACATAGTACAGGAGATGGTCAGAGACTGCAGACATAGTACAGGAGATGGTCAGAGACTGCAAACATAGTACAGGAGATGATCAGAGACTGCAGACATAGTACAGGAGATGGTCAGAGACTGCAGACATAGTACAGGAGATGGTCAGAGACTGCAAACATAGTACAGGAGATGATCAGAGACTGCAGACATAGTACAGAAGATGGTCAGAGACTGCAGACATGATATAGGAGACAGTTAGAGACTGCAGACATGATATAGGAGACGGCCAGACACTGCAGACATACTACAGGAGATGGTCAGAGACTGCAGACATAGTACAGGAGATGTATCACAATCTCCCAATCCTATTCTGAATCATTTAGATGTTCATTGGCAAACTTCAGACGGGCCTGTACATGTGCCTTCTTGAGGAGGGGGACCTTGCGGGTGCTGCAGGATTCCAATCCACGGCTACGTATTGTGTTACCAATGGTTTGTTTGGTGACTGTGGTACCAACTGCCTTGAAATCATGCACAAACTTCTCCCGTGTAGTTCTCGGCGGATCCCTCACTTTTCTCATGATCATCCTCACCCCATGAGGCAAAATCTTGCATGGAGCTTCAGACTGAGCAATTGATGGTTATTTTGTATTTCTTCCATAATCGCTTCAACAGTTGTCACCAAGCTTCTTGCTGATGGTCTTGTAGCCCATTCCAGCCTTGTGCAGGTCTACAGTCTTATTCCTGACCTCCTTTGACAGCTCTTTGGTCTTGGCCATGATGGTGACGTTTGAATGGAAGAAAGAGATTCTGTGGACAGGTGTCATTTGTACACATAATGAGTTGTCGTTAGGAGCACCTTATTATATTGACAGGACTAATCTGTGTACCACATGAGCACCTACTGTAGTCAGTCTGTGGGAGTCAGAATTATTGTTGGTTGGTAGGGGATCAAATACTTATTTTACTCACTGAACTGCAACCCCATTTATAACATTTGTATCATGTTTATAATGAGAAAAGAAAAAGAATTTTGGGACTTTAACTGAGGCAGGAACCAAAGGGGTAACTGCCTCCATCCCTATCATTGATTAAAATTGAGAGCGAATGGTGGGACTTTATATAATGCACACAGCAGCACAAAAGGAAGTCAAGTGACTGGGAAACACTGTTTATACATGTTGTATAATATAACATACAACTTAATGGGTATATAACCTCCAAATGCATTAGATCATTTACAACATAACATACCAATGGGTACAGATATTTACCAGAGTGACAGTAGAGTAGCTTGGAATTGATTAGTTGCTTCGGGGCGATAATGATTTCCTCTAAAATGAATGATATTTGTATTGAATATCTTATAAATATTATATATATATATATATATATATATATATATATATATATATATGAAAAAAATGCTGTATATCTTTATTTCTTCAAATGCTCTTTATTGTAATTTCATGTTTTTTTTTATTTTATATATATTAATTATTATTATTAATTAATATTATAATAATATTTATGTATATATTTATTTTCTTCAAATGCACATTATTCTAAATTATTTTTTTATTTAACTTCTTTAGTATATATAATATTTATGATATATATTTTATTTATATACATATATATTTATTTTACTTATATCTTTATTCTCTTTAAATACTCTTTATTCAGAAATAATTTTATCTCTATTGTATACCTTTTTTAATTTATATAATATTTATTATACAAATATTATATATATATATATATATATATATATATATATATATTTTTTAATCTCAATTAGCTTTAAATGCTCTTTATTCTATTTTTTTAACAACCTTATTATATAGAATAGAATAGAAAAATAGAATAAAGAGCATTTAAAGCTAATTAAGATATAAGATAAAAAAAAAATATATATATATACAGTATCTCCAAAATGGAGTACACCCCTCACAATTTTTGTAAATATTTTATTCTATCTTTTCATGTGACAACACTGAAGAAATGACACTTTGCTACAATGTAAAGTAGTGAGTGTACAGCTTGTATAACAGTGTAAATTTGTTGTTCCCCCAAAATAATTCAACACACAGCCATTAATGTCTAAACTGCTGGCAACAAGAGTGAGTACACCACTAAGTGAAAATGTCCAAATTGGGCCCAATTAGCCATTTTTCCTCCCCGATGTCATGTGACTCATTAGTGTTACAAGGTCTCAGGTGTGAACGGGGAGCAGGTGCGTCAACATGGCACCTCATGGCAAAGAACTCTCTGAGGATCTGAAAAAAATAATTGTTGCTCTACATAAAGATGGCCTAGGCTATAACAAGATTGCCAAGACCCTGAAACAGCTGCAGCACGGTGACCAAGACCATACAGCGGTTTAACAGGACAAGATCCACTCAGAACAGGCCTCGCCATGGTCCACCAAAGAAGTTGAGTGCACATGCTCAGCGTTATATCTAGAGGTTGTCTTTGGGAAATAGACGTATGAGTGCTGCCAGCATTGCTGCAGAGGTTGAAGTGGTGGGGGGTCAGCCTGTCAGTGCTCAGACCATACGCCGCACTCTGCATCAAATTGGTCTGCACGGCTGTCATCCCAGAAGGAAGCCTCTTCTAAAGATGATGCACAAGAAAGCTCACCAACAGTTTGCTGAAGACAAGCAGACTAAGGACATGGATTACTGGAACCATGTATTGTGGTCTGATGAGACCAAGATAAACGTATTTGGTTCAGATGGTGTCAAGCGTGTGTGGCGGCAACCAGGTGAGAAGTATAAAGACAAGTGTGTCTTGCCCACAGTCAAGTGTGGTGGTGAGAGTGTCATGGTCTGGGGCTGTATGAGTGCTGCCAACACTGGGGAGCTACAGTTCATTGAGGGAACCATGAATGCCAACATGTACTGTGACATACTGAAGCAGAGCATGATCCCCTCCCTTCGGAGACTGAGCATCCCAAGCTCACCCTATTTTGAAGCTTATTAGAGCCTTAGGCTCTAATCAGGTGCTTCAAAAAAAAAAAAAAAAAACCTGGCCGCTGTAATTCATGCGCCCAGTGACCCAAAAGGGGCTGGACACATCAATAGGGGGCAGCGATGGATAGATTCATGCTATGCATGAATCTATCCATTACTCAAATAGGGGGTGGTGAGGAGAGAGGGGGCGGCGCCTGGGCACCCCTAAAAGACAGGCTGCCACTGCCTACAGTCAAGCATGGTGGTGGGAGTGTCATGGTCTGGGGCTGCATGAGTGCTGCCGGCACTGGGGAGCTACAGTTCATTGAAGGAACCATGAATGCCAACATGTACTGTGACATACTGAAGCAGAGCATGATCCCCTCCCTTCTGAGACTGGGCCGCAGGGCAGTATTCCAACATGATAACGACCCCAAACACACTTCCAAGATGACCACTGCCTTGCTACACAAGCTGAGGGTAAAGGTGATGGACTGGCCAAACATGTCTCCAGACCTAAACCCTATTGAGCATCTGTGGGGCATCCTCAAACGGAAGGTGGAGGAGCGCAAGGTCTCTAACATCCACCAGCTCCGTGATGTCGTCATGGAGGAGTGGAAGAGGACTCCAGTGTCAACCTGTGAAGCTCTGGTGACCTCCATGCCCAAGAGGGTTAAGGCAGTGCTGAAAAATAATGGTGGCCACACAAAGTATTGACACTTTGGGCCCAATTTGGACATTTTCATTTAGGGGTGTACTGACTTTTGTTGCCAGCGGTTTAGACATTAATGGCTGTGTGTTGAGTTATTTTGAGGGGACAGCAAATTTACACTGTTATACAAGCTGTACACTCACTACTTTACATTGTAGCAAAGTATCATTTCTTCAGTGTTGTCACATGAAAAGATAGAATAAAATATTTACAAAAATGCGAGGGGTGTACTCACTTTCGTGAGATACTGTAGTTAGATAGATAGATAGATAGATAGATAGATAGATAGATAGATAGATATTTTTTTATCTTATATCTTAATTAGCTTTAAATGCATGGGGGGAGGGGCTATTGTTGCTGGAGGTCTATTGTTTCAGGGGGAGGGGGTCAGTCTATTGTTGCCAGCTGCAGGGGATCCATTTTACCGCTTTTCTTTTCATTAACCACTTCAATACCGGACACTTTCACCCCCCTCCTGCCCAGGCCAATTTTCAGCTTTCAGGGGGGGCGTAGCTTGGCGCGCGATGAGGAAGGCAGCAGACTAGTGGAGCTCCGCTAAGCCCTCGGCTCCTATAGCACCTACGACACCGACGATAGCAGCGAAGATGAGCAGACTAACACGCCACAACTCCAGCAACCACCCCCGCCGCTCGGCCACTCTGTCCGGCTCGAGAAACATCCCGGACATCTTTAAAACTCAGCCCCGGAGAAGCAAGGCCCAGTCCAAGATGGCGCAGCCTCGTGGGGAAGAGGAGTTCAGTGAGGACTCACAGTACGCTGACGATGATGAGGTAGGAGACACCCTGACTCTGGAGCTACCTCTCACACTCACTGCCATGAGGAAAATCGCTGCAGACATTAAAGGCACACTATTCTCTGCCATAACGGAACTTAAAGCAGATGTGTTATCACTATCAGGGAAAATGGAGGGGGTTGAGATGGCGGGTCAAAGGAGAGACAAGGCGATTACACGCCTAGACAAAATCGCTAACTCCCACACAGCGCGACTCATAGAAATGAATCGTCAGCTGGAAGATCTTGACAACAGGGGGAGAAGGCACAACATTCGGGTGCGAGGGGTCCCCGAATCGGTTGAACCTGGCAATATCACCTCCGCCCTGCAATATGTGTTCAATGAACTACTAGAGCGCCAAACAGATACTCCTATTGACTTTGATAGAGCACATAGAGCCCTGAGACCCAGACCGGCGGACACTGCACCTCCACGGGACATAATATGTTGTTTACCCAACTTTAAACTGAAAGAGGACATTATGGCCAAAGCCAGGCGTAATGAACATATCACTTTCAATGATACAGAAATCTCCATTTATCAGGACTTATCCCCAATTACTCTTAATAACAGAAGAGCTCTACGCCCTCTGCTGGAGGTACTGCGCAAACAAGGCATTCCCTACAGATGGAAGTTTCCTTTTGCTCTAAATGCTACCTTCCAAGGCAAACAAATGTTCCTACGCACACCCATGGAACTCCCAGATTTCTGTAAGGACCTACAGATACCACCCATGGATTTACCGGAATGGTATGGAGAATTCTGCACACCCCCAACTACACAAGAGGCACATCCTTCACCCCAATCAACACCGGTCAAACCACCCTACAAGAAGGGGAAGTTCCAGAAGCATAACACACCAGGCCCCAGCTCTACTAAAAAACATGCTAACGTGGCAAGGGCTCTACTGCCTGAATCTGACCCGGAATGAAGAAGGAAATTATAAGAAACGTCAGTCCCTGACTAATAGATAGTGTGTTTCAAGACCTACAATCAAGATTTTTTCACCGTTGTTCGTGAATTGGAGAAGGTCTAGTCCTTACCCTTCCCTTTTCTGTTTCTCCCTGTTTCTGTTTTACAGGCCTTGCATTTTTGATTTTGTTTTCGTTAAAGGTCCCTTTGGGATAAGTGAGAGTGCCAGCAGCAACATTCTATTCGGTCACAATCTGTCCTGAAGGCAGCTCATAGCCGGCTGTCATACTTGCAAACGGGATGTGACCTTCCATCCACGGTTCCGCCAAGGACTTCTTGGTCATCAAGGGAACTGTGACATAGATGACAGGGGAGGATTCCCATAAACTGCTGGTCGATGCAATATAGGCGTTTTTCATATTTTTTTGCCTGAAACATATCTATTGGACTGAAGGTGTTCTCAGTTAAGGATTAACATCTCTTAAAGATGTCGGTTGTCGTTTTTCAAGTTAAGATTTTTCTTTAGAAATATTATAGGAGTTCGAGGGAGGAGGAGTTATCTAAATTGAGTGACATACTCTTACTAAATTTTAAAGCAGTCTACGACAATTTCTGCAGATACTACTCGGGACGTACCCTCCACCTCCCCCGCAGTGGGAGCCAACGGCGGGCATATTGGTGACGCCCTACCCAGGTGGGGTCTCACCGGTGTGCCTGCTCAGGCCCCAATCTGAACACATCACTCTAGGGGTTTACTTAGAGGTTAATTAACACTAAAACTGATCCCACTCTACTTCTGTCGAGAGTGAGATCCAATATCTTCTTTCACCCTCTCTCCTTTTCCTTTTCTTCTTCCTAGCTTTTCTTTTTTCCTTCCTAATTGTTTTCTACAATTCATACGATTTTGACTTAGAAGACTTTTCTTTTATTTATTTACTTTATTTATTTTTCTTATATGTGATTGAACAGCTCTAGCTTATTGTGCCATTTAAGCTAACTTTTGCTACCATGGTCTACTCCACAATGGGCAAAAGCCCTACAGTAATATCGCATAACGTAAGAGGGCTTAATACCCCACAAAAACGCACACAATTGATGAGGCTCCTGGGGAAGAAGAGACCGGCCTTTGTTTTTTTCCAGGAGACCCACTTCAAAGCAAATGCCATACCTAAACTAACTGACAGGTACTTTACTAAGGCCTATCACGCAGCAAACACAGATTCCAGAACAAAAGGCGTCTCCATTTTAATTGGGAAAAACGCAGGTTTTGAACTATCTCAACAATTAGCGGACCCTGGGGGCCGGTTCCTTCTTCTTAAGGGATCAATTGGGAAGAGACCAGTCACGCTAGCTAATGTTTATTTTCCGAACTCAGCTCATGTTACTTTTTGCCAAAAACTGATAGACGTGCTCACGGAGTTTGCCTCTGGATGTATAATACTGGGAGGGGATTTCAATGTTCCACTGGAACCTCTCCAAGATACCTCCAACGGTAAATCATCCCTAACGTACCGTGCTCTCAAAAAGATTAGAGTTTTACTCAATAAACTAAATCTAAAAGACACGTGGCGCATAGCACACCCCCATGACAGAGACTTTACCTATTTTTCCCCACTACATAACAAGTACTCCCGTATAGACTTTGTGTTCATAACACAAAGAGATCTGAGTTTACTGCAGGAAGCACATATAGGAACACGGACAATATCAGACCACGCTCCAACATCCATAACTTTGCTACTCCATACTGCACCTAAAAGCCAAGGCGGCTGGAGACTAAACTCAACGCTGCTTACAGACCCTGTAACCTTAGAACCAGTGACGGAGGCCATAAAAACATATTTTAAAGAAAATTCAACAGAAGAGGTACCACATATCATGATCTGGGAGGCACATAAATGTGTATTAAGAGGCAAACTCATTAGTCTAGCTTCAATTAAAAAAAAAAACAAAGCAAAAGAATTAAAAGCTGCACTAGACAAAGTACAAAAATTGGAAACCCAGCATAAAAGATCATTGGCAGTGAGCACGGCCAATGAGCTTTTAATAGCACGGAAGGAGGTCCAAGAAAAATTAGAGTTACAGGCCAAACGAATATTATTTTTTCGAAGAGGCTTTTTCTATGAACATGGTAATAAAAGTGGCAAGTTCTTGGCAAGGGCCCTGAGAGATATACGATCTACCACTACTATCACGAGCATAAAGAATAAGGAAGATAAACTGTTGCATGACACAGATAGGATCGCGGCAGAGTTCCATGAGTTCTATTCAAAGCTATACAACCTCCCAGCTTCACACAGACCTGAGGCAATGGAGGGTTCGAGAAAACAGATTATAGCACAATACTTAACCCAAAGTGGTATTCCAAACATTACTGAGCTAGATGCTCTGGAAATAGACAAGCCAATAGAGCAAGTGGAGCTCATGCAAGCAATCAAATCTTTAAAAACAGGGAAAAGTCCAGGCCCGGACGGCTACACAGCTATTTATTATAAGACCTTTGCCCACCTTCTGACAAAGCCCTTATTACAGGCTTTAAACTCTCTCTCATCAACTCAAAACTTGCCACCCTCATTCAATACAGCACACATAACAGTCATCCCCAAACCTGGCAAGGACCCCAATCTCTGTTCGAGCTACAGACCAATTTCGTTACTCAACTTAGACATGAAACTATTATCCAAGATTATAGCCACTAGAATTAGTAGCATATTGCAGGATATTGTGGGACCTGAACAAGCCGGGTTCATGCAAGGAAGGGAGACTCGTGATAATGTAATAACTGCTCTAAATCTCATCCATTCACTTAGAAAGACTAAAACAGAGGGCCTTCTCCTGTCTACGGACGCGGAGAAGGCCTTCGATAGAGTGGAATGGGACTACATGTTCGCAGTCTGCGAGCATGTGGGTCTCAAGACAAATATACTACAATGGATCTCGGCGCTGTATCAAAATCCGACGGCAAGGATAAAAATTAACGGATCACTATCAAAACCAGTAAAAATCCATAATGGCACAAGGCAGGGATGCCCCCTATCTCCAATTTTATTTATCCTAACCCTAGAACCCTATATACGTACGATTAAAGGAAACGCATCTATCAAAGGCTTGAATATGGGTAAGACTTGCCATAAAATTACGGCATATGCAGACGACCTGCTGTTTGTGATCACACAACCACACACGTCGCTCCCCAACCTGATAAAAGAACTCCGTTTATTTAGATACATATCCAACTTTAAAATTAACTACGAAAAATCTGAAGCCCTTAATATCTCTTTAACGCCACAACAATTAGCGGTCACCAAATCAAACTGCCCCTTCAAATGGGTAAATTCTAAAATAAAATATCTGGGGATATGGCTCACTCCTGATTTAAAAGACATTTATACCCAAAATTTCCTCCCATTTTTAAACACCCTGCAACAGGATCTCCAACAATGGAATTCTAAACCATTCTCATGGTTTGGGAGAGCGGCGGCAATAAAAATGACGGTCCTTCCCAGAGCTCTATACCTGTTCCACACGCTTCCCATCTTAATACCTAAGCAGTTCTTCTTCTCATTACAGGCAACTCTTAGAGATTTCATCTGGGCAGGGAAGAAACCGCGTATTAGTATGCAAACGTTGATGAGGACGAAAGCTGAGGGAGGTATTAATTTACCACATTTTAAGCTCTACTACTATGCGACGCATTTGACCCGCATTCTGGACTGGAATTGTCACGCCCGTTCCAAGGCGTGGGTCAACCTAGAAAGCCTTAACACAGAGACACCACTAAGGTTTTTGCCATGGGTGAACAAAGAAGCACGTACAACTGAAGTAGGAGAACACCCCACAATAGGGCCAACTTTAAAAATCTTTCAGATAGTCTCACAGCTTTACAACCTTGCGTCCTCCCCAGGCCCTCTAACTCCACTGGTTAAGAACAGAGAGTTTGCCTTAGGACACACGACAAAGTCTTTCCCTCATAGAGATGACCAAACACCACTGACAGTAGCCCATTGCCTTGAAACTGGCAAACTAAAAACTTTTACCAAACTACAGACGGAATTACAGGCCAAACACTTTACTCACTGGCAATATAGACAACTACATGACTATATTCTCTGCCCCGCGAACAAGGAAAAATTCTTGAGAGAACAAACAAGCTTCGAAAAAATTTGCTTAGCAGGAGAACAAGTACACAAAGCTACCTCTTTAATCTACAGCTGGCTACGGCCTAGTCAGGATAACCATCAGAGTAAACATAAGCTAGAATGGGAGACTGCGCTGCAAAAATCTTTCACTGACACACAATGGAACAATGCTTGTATTCTGGCTCACAAATGCTCAATTAGCACCAGTAATCAAGAAACGTCATACAAAATCTTGACAAATTGGTACTTCACACCGGCCAGGCTGCACTCATGGTTCCCGGAGATATCTGAGAACTGCTGGAGATGTGGCTCTGCAAAGGGGGACATGCTGCACATATGGTGGTATTGTCCGTCAATACGTGCATTTTGGGACTCCGTTTGTGCAAGGATACAAGCAATAACTGAAACTGGCATAGCTCTCTCACCTGAAGGCTGCTTGTTACACATCTCAAACTACTCGCTAAGTAGATACAAAAAGTCAATAGTAAGACATATGTTGAACGCAGCAAAAACCATAATACCTAGACACTGGAAAACAACACACTCACCCACGCTAGAAGAATGGCTCCTAGAGGTAGATTCAATATACAGAATGGAAGAAACGGTAGCCATGTCCACTGAAAGGACAGACAAATTTCATAATTTATGGAGAGCCTGGTTCATATTCAAATACTCCAAAGACTTTACTGCAACGCAGATTGATTGAATGATTATTTTTCCTGTAGATCATATTATCTAAAACGCCAGACTGAGATGGCATAGCCTAAGTAGTCCCGAGCAACATAGAGTGAGACTACTCCTTTCCCATACACTCTTCTCATCCCTTTCTCTCACATATTTCCCCCCCTCTTTACTTTTCCTTATTTTTGTTTTTGTCTACTATACAGTGTTATAATCTTAAAGTGAGTTGAGATACTCACACACAATGTTTAAGAATTATCAATAGAAATTGTACAACTGGATTCAAGACATGATCTCCACAACTCTGTAATGAGATATAAAGTGATTGCTATTTGTGATTGTATCATACATAACTTTGTTATACTGCAATATTATTTTTGCTAAATAAAGCTTTTTTTTGGAAAAAAAAAAAAATTTTCAGCTTTCAGCGCTGTCACACTTTGAATGACAATTGCGTGATCATGTAACACTGTACGCAGATGAAATTTTTATATTTTTTTTCACACAACTAGAGCTTTTGGTGGCATTTAATCACCACTGTTTTTTTTTTATTTATTATATAAACAAAAAAAAAGACCGAAAAAAAAATGAAAAACACTTTTTTCTTTGTTTCTGTTATAAAATGGAACAAATAAATAATTCTTCATACATTTATTAGGCCAAAATGTATTCTGCTACATTTCTTTGGTGAATATAACCCAAATTAGTGTATATTATTTGGTCCGTAGGAAAGTTAGAGAGTCCACAAGCTATGGGATATCTATCTGAAAATGGATCAATTCTGATGTACTGACAGTCAATCCCATACTGTCACCAGTGCAGTACAGTGTCCTCATATAACTGGTGTGGCCGTATATATATTTTTTCCATTTTCAGTTTTCTAAATTCATTTTCCTTTTTTATGACATTTTTTAATGATTTTTTTTTTTTTACATACTGTGACCAGAGCAATATAGTAACACTGTACTACTCTGGGGAGGTGATCGGGATTTTTATTTTTACACACTATGATTGCTTATATTTCACTGGTATAAGCAACCATTTTTTCTGAATTAAATCTATTCATTCCATGTTTACTATTGCTATTCACATGGTACAGATAGGCTGTGATTGGACCTGTCTATGCCATGTGATCACTGTGGCCAATCACAGAGAGCAACACAATAGTACACAATCAATGGCATGAATAGAAGCCATTCATTGTGTACAATTGTCATGTTGGTCTGTGGTGATTGGTCACAGCAATCACATGGCACCGGCAGCACGCCGGTACACTGATCTGTTATCCGTTGTGTCCGGCTGCAGCGCGGTATGTGAGGCACGCAAGGTGCATTCTGGGGAGGACATCATATGACGTCCACTGAGGGCAGCGAAAATCCCGTCCAGCCCTCATTTTACGGCGGGGCGGGAAGGTGTTAAAGGTACAGGGACTCTCACCACCGACCCGGTCGCTGCCTCCTGGCTGGCTGTCTTGCCTCGCAACGCTGTGGGTCCTGAGAGGAGTGCGGAGGAGCGAAGGGGACCGAGAAGTGGTGAACAGCCCTGGGCTCGGCTTGGTTTGGCTGAGTAGCTGTGATATCCCGGGGTGCGGGAAGCTCCTCGGAAGCCATCGGAGGTCACGTGGGCGCCTTCTGTAACTCTCGGGAGTTGCTGGTCATCTGGTCACCTGATCCACCCGACACGCTCAGCTGCCAGGTCGGGGCCCCTGGGAGAACCTTGGGGAAGGCCGAGACATCGCAGCGGCAGGCGCCCGAGAGGTCCATCAATCCCTGCATCTGAAAAAAGCAGAACAGAGCAGCAGCAAGAGCCACTGAGGTATATCGGGGACTGAAATATTGAGTGAGTAAAAAAAAAAAAACGATCTGTAATGAGACTGGATGAGAGGATTGTGACTGTAAAAAACTGAGCATAAATTAGCCTTTAACCTACATCCCTGGAACTGAAATTGCATAGATACCTGCATACCTATGTTGCAACCCTTGCAATAACTATATCATAATCTGCATATCTGCATAAACTGAGTGCAAAATCTATACTATTCAGCAGCCGTATAAAAAAGATCTACATAGCTACGCTCACAACTGCTAACAATCTGCTGAGAATACCTGCATGTCTCCTTCTATATACCCATTATAACAAAAATCTGAACTTCTGTACACTTGCTGGTGAAAATTGCTTAACCAACATATTATTCATACATCTGGGATATACTCACCACTAGATAACAAAATATTTAAATTATCGGTGTACTTGGTTATAAAAGTTGTATACCCAAACTGCTCACTCATAGTTGGGGAGAATTGGAGTTGTGAAGATGAATGTGCTACCCAGGTTGCTGTTCATGTTCCAAATGATTCCGTATGGAATACCTGCAGGTTTCTTTACACTGATAAGATCGTTAATCAGTAAATATGTCTGGAACAGAAGACGAGCCAGGCTTGCTAGGACCCTCCTCATTAGACTCAAAAGGGAAGTGGGATTAGCCCTACCAGATTTTAAAAGATATTTCTTGGCAATTGTGTTGAATAGAATATCTGATTGGAAGTATCACAAAGACTCTAAGCTTGGGGTTCACCTGAAAACTGAGCTCAGTGGCACAGATCTTTTCACACGAATTTGGATCCCTAGGAAATACAGAACTTTGTCCTCTACTACATTACCGCTTACATGCTCCACCCTCATGGTGTGGGACTCACTGTGCAAGACGAATAAATGGACATATAACTCTCCTCTCTTTCCATTGATTGGTCATAACTACTTTCCCCCGGGTAACATTGACCCCGGGATTCACGTTTGGAATTTTGGGGCTACGGCCCAACTACATCAAGTAACTACTCCATCGGGTATTGTGCCTTTGTCTATAATACATAGCTCGACAGTGACACTCATGGACCAGTGGAGATACCGCAAACTAGCAGCTTTTGTGCATTCTCTCCCAAAACCGTTACGGTCCATCTTGGATCTGACACTCTTAGAAGCCGCTTTTTCTGAGGACCAACCAGTGGAGAAGCCTGTCTCCCACTTTTAACAAGCATTGCAAAGGCTAACCTCCACAAGAGACCCTACTTTCTTACGCAATTGGGAACAAGACCTCCGCAAAGAGTTGTCAGCAGCCCAAAGATCCACCATACTCATAATGGCTCATACCTCCTTTGGGGCTTCCAAAACCGCGGAGGTGAACTATAAATTGTTGACGAGATGGCACTACACACCCCTGTGGTGCTGCACAAGACCTTTCCACAAGCATCACCTCTGTGCTGGAGGGGATGCGGTGAACGAGCAACACATGCTCACATCTGGTGGTTTTGCCCACTTATACGCCCATATTGGATAGCTATTCTACACTGGGCCAAGGAGATCCAAGGTTATGAGATTCCCAATGATCCGTGGATTGTATTACTACATTGTACAGGCAAACCAGTGGGAACGTATAAGAAATCTATAACACCACACCTCCTTAACGCTGCAAAGGCACTTATCTCCCAATATTGGAAGCAACCGACCATACCTACGCTACGCCAATGGCTAGTGAAAGTAGACCATATATACTATATGGAAGACTTGACTCTCTCCCTTAGAAATAAATTTTACCTAGCAAAGAAAATATGGTCCTGCTGGTTTGCCTTCAAATACACATCTGCTTACGCGGAAATTATGTCTCAACCTAGGTAATGTGATGTTGGCTAATTATATTGCATAAGAGGGATTGGACTGAGGCGGACACACTCCCCCTCCCTCCCCACCTTGTCTCTTGTTCTCTACTTTCACTCTTCTCTTTTACTTACATTCTGTCTTCTCAAGGTTTTATGCCTAAGTAAAGGGCTTTTACAGGGAAGATACTGGCGCCTATGCCCTGAATATGTCGCCGATTTTGACAAGCTGGTAAGAACTGAGCGCATTGAGCCTCGATATATGTCATAGATGGTATTTGAATATGTATATAGATGTTTATTCCTGCATATATGGTTAACTGACTGTTCTGTTACTACGAGGTTCACTCGTCAACTTGTTTAAATCTTCTCTGTATTGTACATTGTGCATTATAAATACTATTCTTCAATAAAAACTAATTAAACAAAAAATAAAAGTTGTATACCTTTAACTTATTACACAGCAACAACTCCTTTTTTCTGTGTCTAGCGGCTTGTGAAAACCAAAGCGGCAGGGATTGGTCTTTCAATCTACATATCTAGTAGTATTTATTACTGTGTCTGCGTATCCACTCGGGGAATGAAGGCTGAGAAGGTTGTGCTTATCTGACACTACAAAATTACCCAGAGTAGGGATTACTGCTTGCAGTGATCTCCATTCGAGGAAATAATGGTGAAAAATGGAACTAAAGCAAACCAGGCGGAAGTGGGGAGCCGTAACACCAATAAAACCATACTTGGTCCAGGAGGGGTTAGACCAAACAGTAGAAAATATAAGTGCGAACGTAACACCATTGCTGACAGGGTATAACTTGCCTTCGCAGTAAGGTGCACATTGAAGGAGCAAAAAGCAAATCCACACAAAAACCTCCTGCGCTTGGGAGTGAACCCACACAATGTAAGTTGGCTATATATCCGTCCTGGCTTGTATAGATGCACTTCGTCTTGCTGCCTCTTAGGACTGGGGGAGTCTGGAACAACTGAGACCATAAAAAGACAGAGAGGGCACCCAGACTTAGTGCTATAGACCCCTTTCACACAGGAGGCAGTTTTCAGTCATTTTAGCGCTAGAAATATCGCCTGTAAACTGCCTCCCATGCGCCCGAACGTGAAAGCCGGAGTGCTTACACACTGGGGCTTGTGGGACGTTACAAAAAGTCCTGCAAGCAGCATCTTTGGGGAGGTTTTGGAGCATTATATACAGCGCTCCCAAACTGCCCCTGCCCCTGGAATGAATGGGCAGTGATTCTGAAGCGCCTGAAAAGCCATTTAGACGCGCCGCAAACACGGGTGCTTTTAACCCCATCTTCGGCCGCTAATCGGGGTTAAGAGCGCCCCACTAGCGGCCCAAAAACACTGATTAAACAGCGCTAAAGCGCCGCTAAAACAAGCAGCGCTTTAGCGCTGACGCAGCCCCAATGTGAAAGTAGCCTTATCCTTAACCACTTACCGACCGCCGCACGACGATGTACGTCCAAACTTTGGCGGCGGATATCATTGTTATGGCAGCAGCTAGCTGCCATAACCCCGGTATCCCCGCTTTCGTGCGGCGGCCGGCTTTCAGATAAAAGTGCTCCCTGCGGCGGATTCGCCGCGAGATCACTTTTATCGGTGGCGGGAGAGGGGCCCCCCCTCCCGCCGCGATCCGGTGCCCTCCGCCGCTTACCAGAGCCGTCGGTAGCGGCGGAGGCGATCGCATCCGTCTCCGTCCTGTGTCTGGAGACGAGTGAGGCTAAGATGGCGCCCACTCGTCTCTATGACACTGCTGGGTGGAAGCGACGTCAAAACGTCACTTCCGTCCACGCCTCTTAAAGGCACATTTTTTCAAATGTCATTTTTTTAAATGACTTTTTTTTTTTAATTGCATTTTAGTGTAAATATGAGAGGTCCTGCCATGCTTTTTTCTATTACAAGGGATATTTACATTCCTTGTAATAGGAATAAAAGTGACACCATTTTTTTTTTTAAACAGTGTAAAAATAAATAAAATATTGTAAAATAAATAAAAAAAAAAAAAAACTTTTTAAAACCCCCCCGTCCCGACGAGCTCACGCGCAGAAGCGAACGCATATGCGAGTAGCGCCCGCATATGAAAACGGTGGTCAAACCACACATGTGAGGTATCGCAGCGACCGGTAGAGCGAGAGCAATAATTCTAGCCCTAGATCTCCTCTGTACCACAAAATATGCAACCTGTAGAATTTTTTAAACATCGCCTATGGAGATTTTTGAGGGTAAAAGTTTGACGCCACTCCACGAGCGGGCGCAGTTTTCAAGCGTGACATGTTGGGTATCAATTTACTTGGCGTAACATTATATTTCACAATATAAAAAAAAAATTGGGCTAACTTTACTGTTGTCTTAAGTGAATTTTTTCCCAAAAAAGTGCGCTTTTAAGACCGCTGCGCAAATACGGTGCAAAAAAAAGTATTGCAATGACCGCCATTTTATTCTCTAGGGTGTTAGAAGAAAAACCATATATAATGTTTGGGGGTTCTAAGTAATTTTCTAGCAAAAAAACCTTCACTTTATTAATATAAAAAGTGGTAAGTATTATACTCACAAGATGACAAATGTATCAAGCACATCACATAGTACACCGTCATCTAATCCACATTGCATCAGATCATGTGGTAGGAGAAGGTGAAGAGCCAATAGGCTAACATGTTTCGAGGACTAGCCTCTTCCTCAGAGCCCTGAAGAAGCTAGTCCTCGAAATGCATTAGCGTA
This sequence comes from Lithobates clamitans, assembly GCA_037952925.1. NCBI lineage: Eukaryota > Metazoa > Chordata > Amphibia > Anura > Ranidae > Lithobates > Lithobates clamitans. The sequence continues at coordinate 2,497,776 of JBBGZY010001301.1, forward strand.
TTGGATCTTCACCTTCTCCTACCACATGATGCAATGTGGATTGGATGACGGTGTACTATGTGATGTGCTTGATACATTTGTCATTTTGTGAGTATAATACTTACCACTTTTTATATTAATAAAGGGATGGTTTTAGAATTAAGGACTAGGTCTGGGCGCCCTCTCTGTCTTTTTATGGTTGCACATGGAAGGAGATTGCACAATACAGGCAAAAAAAAAATTCCCAGCAGACTTACCAGCCAGGCAGCAAAAGAAACAAATTATCCTGTCTAACAATTCAGGGTAAAAACAAAGGCTTTCGTTGCACTCATTTGCAAATCTATGTGGAAGCCGCAGCGCCCCGCCAAGGCTCCTCTGTAAAGTGCGGCCCTAACTCTATATATATATGTTTAGTTGCAGGTTTGTCCCTACATAAGATTGTTACTCTTTATTGCTTTCACTAAATATCCTATAAAGAGACTCAGTCACCAGCTACAACTTTTCAATTTACAGGATTTTATTGACGCATAAATGTACTTTATTTATCACAGGTATTTCTATAATGCCGACAATTTACACATTTATATTGCACATTCATATCAGCCCTCTCGGATCTTACAATCTATAGCCGGCCACAGAAGGATTGAACCTCAGCTGGTTCAGCAGGGACAGGCCTGAGATTCAATCTATCCATGGGCAGGCTGGTTGTACTGAAATCGATTGACTTCAGTACAATCAGTCTGTGGGATTTTTATGCAGGCAATCACAGCTGGCAATGATCATTCTGTTCTGCTAGCAGGGAAAGCACCCCGCTGGCAAAACACAATAGCGCTATGGGAGGGATTCCCCCATCTGTGTTGATGGGGGAAATCAAGCAATTTTCTTTCCATTCACCCATTGTGTGAAAGAAAGTTGCATAACCTATGGGCTGCTAAAGTCCTTAAGGTTGGCCATAGAAGTGTATTTTTAATTTTTTTTCAATCAGGCAGTGGGCGGATCGGAAAAACCAAATGGAATCCCTATCTGTTTACATAAAGCAAACACCCTAAAGAACACAGTTATATAGAAATGTAACAGTACCACACCAGTATTGTGAAGTAATAGTAGTCAAATTTTATTACAATATCCAATAAAAAAATCCCATAGATGGGACTATATTGCAAATGTAGAAAATACTTTACAGTAAAAGGCATTGCCACCTTTGGTGTTAGATCAGTGGGTGTAGCTGAGCCTAAGAGGTATTGCCACCCTTGCTGGTACAAAAAAGTGGTTACTGCCCGCCCCCACCTGTAACTGGTCACTGCAGAAAGGAGCATTGCAAAGGCAAACACATAAAAATAAGACATTTCCACAGTCAACTTACCGACCAGCCTGTGACCAACCAAACTGTCCTGTTGAGAAGTATGTGTCAAAGACAGGGGTTTAGTTGCACACATTTACAAATGCATGCGTAAGCCACAGAGCCACGGCAAGGCACCCCATTTTCTGTGGAACCTAAGAGGCATTGCCACCATCGGTGGTAGATGAGTGTATGTAGGTGGGAGCAGGGGGTACGCTGGGCATGGGGGAGTTAGGGCAGAAACTTGGGGGGGAAGTTCCACTGGCCACACTCACCCCATACCCAGGTTGGTAGCGTCCCCTGTTGGTGGTAGATGAGGGGGTGTGGGCAAGGAGTACATATGGTTAAAGGAAGATGAGGTGTATATTCACTATAGATCGGTAAGGGGTGGAGTATGGCTTATAGAAGCCTCATATATATATATTTTTTTGGGTGTTAAGAGTGATATGGACATGGCTCATTGAAGCCTCTTAATTTTTTTTTCTCTTGGTTTGGGTGAATTGGGAGCATATTTAATACAAGGTATTCGGAGGAGGGAGAAGGGGTGGAGGGAGAAGGGGTGGAGGGAAAGTTTTTTTTTGTTTTTTTTTGGGGGGGGGGGGGGTTGGGAAGTGGATAAAGATGTGATCAATATAAATATGTTATGAAGGTTGTTTGGTTGTTTTAATGGATATGTCAAGTTAAGTAAAAAAAAAAAAAAAAAAAAAAAGGATGAGTGGGTGTAGCAGAGCCGGAGGCATTGTCACCCTTGGTGGTAGATGAGTGGGTGTAGGTGGGGGCAGGGGGTATTACCAGTATGCTGGGTGTGGGGAAGTGAGGGCAGGTGAAACTTGGGGGGAAGTTCCACTGGCCACACTAACCCCCTACCCAGGGTGGTAGTATCCCCTCTTGGTGGTAGATGAGTGGGTGTAGGTGGGGGCATGGGGTATTACCAGTATGCTGGGCATGGGGGAGTGAGGGCAGATGAAACTTGGGGGGAAGTTCCACTGGCCACACTCACCCCCCTACCCAGGGTTGTGGCGTCCCTTCTTGGTGGTAGATGAGTGGGTGTAGCAGAGCCTGAGGCATTGTCACCCTTGGTGGTAGATGATTGCATATAGGTGGGGGCAGGGGGTATTACCAGTATGCTGGGCATGGGGGAGTGAGGGCAGATGAAACTTGGGGGGAAGTTCCACTGGCCACACTCACCCCCTACCCAGGGTGGTAGCGTCCTCTCTTTGTGGTAGATGATTGCATATAGGTGGGGGAAGGGGGTATTACCAGTATGCTGGGTGTGGGGGAGTAAGGGCAGATGAAACTTGGGGGGGAAGTTCCACTGGCCACACTAACCCCCTACCCAGGGTGGTAGCGTCCCCTCCTGGTGGTAGATGAGTGAGTGTAGGTGGGGACAGGGGGTATTACCAGTATGCTGGGCATGGGGGAGTGAGGGCAGATGAAACTTGGGGGGGAAGTTCCACTGGCCACAGTCACCCCCCTACCAAGGGTTGTAGCATCCTATCATGGTGGTAGATGGGTGGGTGTAGCAGAGCCTGAGGCATTGTAATCCTTGGTGGTAGATGATTGCACATAGGTTGGGGCAGGGGGTATTACCAGTATGCTGGGCATTGGGAAGTGAGGGCAGATGAAACTTGGGGGGAAGTTCCACTGGCCACACTAACCCCCTACCCAGGGTGGTAGCGTCCCCTCTTGGTGGTAGATGGGTGGGTGTAGGTGGGGGCAGGGGATATTACCAGTATGCTGGGCATGGGGGAGTGAGGGCAGATGAAACTTGGGGGGAAGTTCCACTGGCCACATTCACCCCCTACCCAGGGTGGTAGCGTCCCCTCTTGGTGGTAGAAGAGTGGGTGTATTGGGTTGTGAGGCAGTTGATCCAGAGGAAGGCGAAAATCCCCAGCAAAGCATGATCCAATGAGCTCCAGCTGGGGAAAAAATTCCTTCCTGATCCCCCGAGAGGCAATCGAATATTTCCTGGATCGGCCCTGTGTGTGGGGGAGGGCGGGCAATTGGAGCCCCACCCTCGGTGGTAGGTGAGTGGAGATGTGGGTGTCAGTGTGTGGAGAGCGGGGGAGGAGGGACCATCCCCCACACAGAGCTCTGGAGGGAGGAGCCATTGTCTGGACTACAGCCGGGTCACGGCGTGTCTGTGTGATCTGCCTCCTCTGTTCAGGCTCTAAAGGAACTACAAGTCCCAGCAATCTGGGAGTTGTAGTTCCTCAGAGCCTGAGCAGAGGAGGCAGGTTCCCCGGACACACAGACACGCTGTGACCCAGCTGTAGTCTGGACAATGGCTCCTCCCTCCGGAGCTCTGTGGTGGAGATGTTTCCTGGATCGGCCCCGTGTGTGGGGGAGGCGAGCAATTGGAGCCCCACCCTCGGTGGTAGGTGAGTGGAGATGTGGGTGTCAGTGTGTGGAGAGCGGGGGAGGAGGGACCATCCCCCACACAGAGCTCTGGAGGGAGGAGCCATTGTCCGGACTACAGCCAGGTCACGGCGTGTCTGTGTGATCTGCCTCCTCTGTTCAGGCTCTAAAGGAACTACAAGTCCCAGCAATCTGGGAGTTGTAGTTCCTCAGAGCCTGAGCAGAGGAGGCAGGTTCCCCGGACACACAGACACGCTGTGACCCGGCTGTAGTCAGGACAATGGCTCCTCCCTCCCGAGCTCTGTGGTGGAGATGTTTCCTGGATCGGCCCCGTGTGTGGGGGAGGGCGAGCAATTGGAGCCCCACCCTCAGTGGTAGGTGAGTGGAGATGTGGGTGTCAGTGTGTGGAGAGCGGGGGAGGAGGGACCATCCCCCACACAGAGCTCTGAAGGGAGGAGCCATTGTCCGGACTACGGCCGGGTCACGGCGTGTGTGTGATCTGCCTCCTCTGCTCAGGCTCTAAAGGAACTACAAGTCCCAGCAATCTCTGTCCACATGAGGAACTACAACTTCCAGCATGCACTGTGTAAGTGATGGGGGTTCCGCTCCCAGCCTGGAATAAGATGCTGTGGGACTACATATCCCAGCACAATTTACTCTATGGAGATATTACAGGTCCAGTGATCTCTACATACCCCAGTCTGCTCCCCGGCCCCTCCCCTTCCTCAGGGGAATTGCACCCCCCCAGTCCCGACCAGCCCTCCCTCATCCGGGAGGGGACCCACCACCTGTGGTGGGAGAGGAGTGTGGGGTGCAATTACTCCTGAGGAGGGAGAGGGAAGCAGGCGGGGGTATGTAGAGATTGCTGGGACTTGAAGTACATCTATAGAAGAAATCATGCTGGGATATGTAGTCCTGTAACATCCTATTCCAGGCTGGGAGCTGAACCCCCATTACTTACACAGCACATGCTGGGAGTTGTAGTTCCTCATGTGGACAGAGATTGCTGGGAGTTGCAGTTCCTCAGAGGCTGAGCAGAGGAGGCAGGTTCCCCGGGCACACAGACACGCTGTGACCCGGCTGTAATCCGGACAACGGCTGCTCCCTCCGGAGCTCTGTGCTAGAGATGTTTCCTCCTCTCCGCTCTCCTCACACTGACGCGCTCCCTTTCCCCGCTCGGTTATTTATCTGATCAAGCCTTGACGTCACAAGTGTAACGGCTCCAGCCTCCAGCTCCTGATTGGCTATTCATCCTCTGGTCACGCGCTGATCACGCCCACTCCCACCGGAGCCGTTAGGTCGCTCTCTGCAGCAGTCACGTGTTGCACGTAACGGTCAGAACGAGGCCACGTGACTTCACAGGAGAAGCATGAAATCCTCCCTGCAGCTACTGCGCATGTGCGGCTCAGAGACGGCAGAACAAACAAGCCGAGGTGACGATTTCCATGGAAACCATTAGCCCCGTAAATGCCACTGGAGTCTCCGCCCCCTGCAGGTTCCCAGCCTATCTCCTGCAGGCTGCTGCTTGAGTGGAGGGGAGGGGGGGGGGTGTAGCCTGGAAGAGGGAGGAGTTCCTGGAGGTGCATTACTTTCCAGGCCTGAAACTCCCCCTCGTCAGTGTTGTGTTTGGTCAGGGTGAGTAGGAAGCTTTCTTCAGCTCCTCCTCCCTGAGTCCTGACCTATGACCCCCCCTCCCTCCAGATCATACTGTCACTGAACTCCAGGCTTTGGATGGAGTAGTACTTCTGCTGGAGGGGAACAAAGTCACAAAACTTTAGGATTTTGGAGAGAGGTGAATATGAAGCCAGCCTAGAAGTGCAGAGAGCTGTCACTGCAGTGCTCAGTGCTGAGCAAGAAGCCAGTGAAGACATCTCTATGTCTCTCCATCTGCCAGCAATCTCTGCCCAGCCATTTCTATATCCCATCCCTAAGGTCCCTGTATACTTCACAGAACAAACATTCCTCATCACATTTCTATATCCCATCCCTAAGGTATACTTCACAGAACAAACATTCCTCATCACATTTCCTTGTTTCTTGTTTTTCGCACATAGGGGAACCCGTTCACTTGAATGGGCCGCCATATATGTGACAAACACATCATAGAGGCTTTAGAAACTTTTAAGGCATGCAGCTTTGCCACAAGACAACACATGTCTGATCATTGCATTTGGGGCGCCATTAACAATTATTGGGCACCACAAGTTCTTTGCGCATGTGAAGTACATTTCTGAAATGCGCTGCAGATTGCCCTTTACCTGTGCACTTTGTCACACATTCAGGTAACCTCAAATGTCAATGTGGCCCAATGTCTCGTATACACTGCTAGTTTTCTTTTGATTTCCGGGGGGGGGGGGGGCCATGTCAGGTAGGTTGTAGGGGGCCCTGTGATTTCTAACAGCGGCCCTGCGTGACCAATGGGGTGCCATCCCCTCCTCATGTATCCCGTGTGTCATGTATGTAATCTGTGACCGTCCCGTGTGTCATGTATGTAATCTGTGACCATCTCGTGATCATGTATGTAATTTGTGACTGTCCCTTGTGTCATGTATGTAATCTGTGACCGTCCCTTGTGTCATGTATGTAATCTCTGACCGTCCCTTGTGTCATGTATGTAATCTATGACCGTCCCGTGTGTCATGTATGTAATCTGTGACCGTCCCGTGTGTCATGTATGTAATCTGTGACCGTCCCGTGTGTCATGTATGTAATCTGTGACCGTCCCGTGTGTCATGTATGTAATCTGTGACTGTCCCTTGTGTCATGTATGTAATCTCTGACCGTCCCGTGTGTCATATATGTAATCTATGACTGTCCCTTGTGTCATGTATGTAATCTATGACCATCCCGTGTGTCATATATGTAATCTATGACTGTCCCGTGTGTCATGTATGTAATCTATGACTGTCCCGTGTGTCATGTATGTAATCTTTGACTGTCCCTTGTGTCATGTATGTAATCTGTGACTGTCCCTTGTGACATGTATGTAATCTGTGACTGTCCCTTGTGTCATGTATGTAATCTTTGACCGTCCCATGTGTCATGTATGTAATCTGTGACCGTCCCGTGTGTCATGTATGTAATCTGTGACCATCTTGTGATCATGTATGTAATCTATGACTGTCCCGTGTGTCATGTATGTAATTTGTGACTGTCCATTGTGTCATGTATGTAATCTATGAATGTCCCTTGTATGCAATCTCTGACCATCCCGTGTGTCATGTATGTAATCTGTGACTGTCCCTTGTGTCATGTATGTAATCTGTGACTGTCCCTTGTGTCATGTATGCAATCTCTGACCATCCCATGTGTCATGTATGTAATCTGTGACTGTCCCGTGTGTCATATATATAATCTATGACCGTCCCGTGTGTCATGTATGTAATCTCTGACTCTTGTATCATGTATGTAATCTCTGACTGTCCCAAGGGTTTCCCCTGGGGGGGGTATTGCTCTCCTCTGATCATACAGAATGGAATCAGGGGGGCCCCAGCTAAACCCCCCCTAAAATGTCTGATAGATCCCCCATCAGGGGGCGCTCTGGGCTCCTCCGGGGACAAAGTTCCCCCTTTTGGTGTCATAATGAGTGGCGGCAGAATCGCCTCTTGAAGCGCACATGTGACTTTCCCTGACAATGGCGCGGTCATGTGACGCCGTACACAAATCTCATTTCTATCATTTTATCCCACAAATAGCGCTTTTTATTGGTGGTATTTCATCACCTCGCTGCTTTTTTAAATTTTTTGCGCCATAAACAGGAAAAAAAACTACAGTTTTGAAAAAAAAATTATATCTTTTTACTTCCCGCTATAAAACATTTCCAATAATTTTTTTTTTTAAATCGAATTTTTTCATCAGTTTAAGCGACATGTTTTTGGTAAAAATATCCCAATAAGGCCCCTTTCACATGGGGTTGGCGGTAAAGCGCCGCTATTGTTAGCAGCGCTTTACCGTCGGTATTCGGCCGCTGGCGGTTGATTTTACCCCCGCTAGCGGCCGAGAAAGGGTTAAAAACCACCGCAAAGCGCCTCCGCAGAGGCCCTTTGCCGGCGGAATAGCCGCGCTGTCCCATTGATTTCAATGGGCAGGAGCGGTGAAGGAGCGGTGTATACACCGCTCCTCCACTGCTCCGAAGATGCTGCTAGCAGGACTTTTTTTCCCGGCCTGCTAGCGCACCGCTCCAGTGTGAAAGCCCTCGGGGCTTTCACACTGGAGAAACAGCAGTGGCTGTTTTGGGTCAGTTTGCAGGCGCTATTTTTAGTGCAATAGCGCCTGCAAACCGCCCCAGTGTGAAAGGGGCCTAAGTGTAAATTGATTGGTTTACAGAAACGTTATCACATCTACAAACTATATATACTGGAATTTAAATTTGTTTATTCATACTAGTAATAGCGGCGATCAGCAACTTCTAGCGGGACTGCAATATTGCGGCGGACAATCTGACACTGACTGACACATTGTGGGAACCAGTGACACCAATACAGTGATCACTGCTAATATTATACACCAGGGGTGCCGAACTGCTGGCCCACGCCGCCCTCTGATGTGACCCGCCACCTCATGCTCTGGGGTGGCCGGTCAGCAAGCCCAGATCACGGGTTCTCCGACCCGCCATCCCCGAGAATCGGTGTGAATGGAGCCTTTGCTAGAGTAAGCATGCGGCTGCAGTAGAGAGCAGAGCCAATGAGTCCTGTATAGTGCCGGCTCCTGTCACAGGCGGAGTGATACCAAATGTACTCTGCCTGAGACAAAAGCTGCCAGCGATACCCACCAGGAGTACCCAGCAGCAATACCCGCTAGCAGTAACTGCTAACAGTACCCACCAGTAGTACCAGCAAAACCCACCATCACCCGCCAACAGTACCCACCAGCAGTATCCACAATACCCACCAGAAGTACCAGCAAAACCGACCATCTATATTCATCCAGGGGGACAGCCAGCAGCAGCTGCCAGCCATACCCGCCTGGGGGACAGCAACCGCCAACGATACCTGCAGGAATCCTGAGGAAGAAGTGAAGATTGAGGTCAGTTTTTAATAAAAAATCAAACAGCAATGGGGATATCTGCACTTTGCACTCGCTACACTGGGCTTCTTTCACACTGATCTGCAGGTGCGGTGCAATGTACCTGTACTGACCCATAGACTTCTGTTATTACCTGTACTGAGCCATAGACTTCTATTATTACCTGTACTGACCCATAGACTTCTATTATTACCTGTTCTGACCCATAGACTTCTGTTATTGCCTGTACTGAGCCATATACTTCTATTAATACCTGTACTGAACCATAGACTTCTATTATTACTTCTACTGAGCCATAGACTTCTGTTATTACCTGTACTGAGCCATAGACTTCTATTACCGGTATTACCTGTACTGAGCCATAGACTTCTATTATTACCTATACTGAGCCACAGACTTCTGTTATTACCTGTACTGAGCCATAGACTTCTGTTATTACCTGTACTGAGCCATAGACCTCTATTATTACCTATACTGAGCCACAGACTTCTGTTATTACCTGTACTGAGCCATAGACTTCTATTATTACCTATACTGAGCCATAGACTTCTGTTATTACCTGTACTGAGCCCCATAGACTTTTATTGGTACCTGCATTGAGCCATAGACTTCTATTATTACCCGTACTGAGCCATAGACTTCTGTTATTACCTGCAGGTTTGGTGTGCTTTCAGAAAGTGCATCACACCTGCAGGATATAATAGAATTCTATGGCAAAGTGCAGCTAACCCACAGGAAAGCCACAGACGCACTGCGCTGAACCCAAGGTGCAGGTAAACTGTAGCACATCAGTGTGAAAGCAGCCTTAGCACTCATTCAATCGGTCCCTGCTTTGCGGGGAAGCAAAATCCAGCACATCCCCCACTGACAGGACAGAGCTCTGCCTTGTTTACATAGGCAGAGCTCTGTTCTGTGTCTCTCTTAGCTAATCAGCGGAGCCCCCCTCACATCAGGTGTCCCCAGTGGAGCCCCCCTCACATCAGGTGTCCCCGGCGGAGCTCCCCCTCACTTCAGGTGTCCCCTGTGGAGCCCCCCTTGCATCAGATGTCCCCGGCAGAGCCCCCCCTCACATCAGGTGTCCCCAGTGGACCCCCCTCACATCAGGTGTCCCTGGTGGAGCCCCACCTCACATCAGGCGTCCCCAGTGGAGCCCCCCTCACATCAGGTGTCCCCGTCCGAACCCCCCTCACATCAGGTGTCCCCGTCGGAACCCCCCTCACATCAGGTGTCCCCGGTGGAGCTCCCCCTCACATCAGGTGTCCCCAGCGGAGCCCCCCCTTACATCAGGTGTCCCCAGCGGAGCCCCCCCTCACATCAGGTGTCCCCAGCGGAGCCCCCCCTCATATCAGGTGTCCCCAGCGGAGCCCCCCCTCACATCAGGTGTCCCCAGCAGAGCCCCCCTCACATCAGGTGCCCCCAGCGGAGCCCCCCCTCACATCAGGTGTCCCCAGTGGAGCTCTCCCTCACATCAGGTGTCCCCAGTGGAGCTCTCCCTCACACATTGTCTCCGCCGGCCGCGGACCTCTAGCGGCGGCGAATCGTGAAGAACCGGATTTCTTGGTACATTTCCCGGGACACCAGTAATTCGGGAATGGCGTCCAAGTCCGGGAATGTCCTGGGAAATCCGGGACAGTTGGCAAGTATGAATAAGACATATTTACAGAGTACTGGCTGTACACTCCTGTGGCCAGAATGGCCTTCTAGCTGAATTGTTGGCATGATCATTTATCAGCATATGTAAACACAGACAATTTTACATAAAATGGAAGACGTACAAAAGACAAATATGACTTCAACATGGCTAAGCTACTTTTCAAATCACATTATATATATATATATATATATATATATATATATATATATCCCTTAGAATTAGTATTTGAATAAATAGTACCCTAGACTGTGATTCAAAGAGGGAAACAAATCAAACACAGATATTTCTTTAATTGAGTCATTTTTGCAGTGTTTGGTGTAGATCCAGGTGACCTTTCCTTCAAGTTTTGCACAACTGTACACTAAATAGATGCTGTACTGAGTCTCCAAACATTTCCTTATATATATATGAATATATATGTCTCTTAACAATCCACAAGTCACCTGGCTTTAGTTTTAGATCCTTCCAAACTTTTGGGATCTGGAATTGGGAAGAAAACAAACATAAATGAGTTTGTCAAAAACCTTAAAAGATCAGCAACATTCTCTGTGAGATTTGAATGGACAAAATATAGCGAGTAACACACTCCCAAACCAAATCCCATAGGGAGAGAGCCCAACATCCCCTTAGGGGCTTGATAAAATATAAGAAAACATTCAGGCAAAAGTTTCCTAGTTTCTTACTCTACTTTTTCTGCTACATTGTAGACAGTAGGGAGTGTAAAAATTACACCTCAAAACTTCTAGTAAGGACTCTCCTAAAAAAATGATTTCCTCTGTTACTCTCTGTAGATTCTGCACTCTATACGTACAAACTGGTACTTCTGATAACACTTTTTACTGTGGCCTTTGCAGTAGCATTTGCCACTGGACATCCAGAAAACATGTCCATACAGACAAAATGCATACTCGTAAGATCCTGACTTGGGCATCTGGATATATCTTTTTGTAATCTCTGGGAGGGATGTTCAGCTTTTGGTAACACCTTTGGTAACAGGTAAAACAAGAAGTGGTATGTTATAAAAACAACTGTGGTGAACCCTGGCTCTATCCCACGCTCATTTACTAAGCCAGCCATAACTGCTTGTAACTGATGACATGGCCAATCTGTCAAGCTGGAGGGAAAAGAGTGGCTGGCAGACATAAAAGATCAAATTTTTCCAAAGTCCTGTTTCATAAGAAGTTGCCCCCTGTGGACCACTTGTTTTTCTCGTTCTGGGGTCCTTAAAGTTGAATTATTATTCCCAGCTATACTGGGCCAGAACTAGGGTGGAATCTGAGTTGCAAAGACCCAGCAAGTATCCGGGGCTGTAAATGCAGCATCCTTAGAGTCGCCTGGTCTGCTTCCATGTGTGAGTTTTAAAGTTAATATGGCTACCTCAGCAATAAGCTGGAAGGCTGAAAACAGCCAATCAATTAACTTGGCATGCTTTATTGGTTTACCTGCCGAAGTAAAAACAAACTTCCGGCCCTGCAAATGGAACCAAAAGCTCTTTATATCTCGACTATCTATATAAACATATAATCTTTTTATAGCTCACAGGTTTTGCTAAAACATGGAGCTCTGCTTCTTGAACTGGGGAAAAAGGATCCAATGACTCTGAATACAGAGTATCCTTCTGGGTGATAAACTGCATACTCAGTATTGGTATTGCCATCCTCAGTATAAAACCGGGATCAAATCTACAAAAAATTAAATATCTGGGTCTTCAGGGAGTGTGTCCTGCACTGTGCTCACAGCTGCTGATTCCTATGTCATTAATTTAACACGTGTGGTTTTCTTTGTCTCCATCCTTCTCCAATAGAGGCAATAAGGTGGCTAGATTCAAATGTATGCATTTTTCATTTAAACAATCGATGCAGAATCCAAAACTGTAAAACAGTGGCAAATATACATCATATTGGCGCTCCCGTCAGTTAATAAATAACCGGCTAGCTGGTATATGGTGACTACCACATACACAAAAAATAAAGCTAAAACAGGTGAAAAAATGGATAGTGGTAAGAAAACAGTCTCTAGTGGACACAGATGGGATACATAGCTGATTAGGGTTGTCCCGATACCACTTTTTTAGGACCGAGTACAAGTACCGATACTTTTTTTCAAGTACTCGCCGATACCGATTACCGATACTTTTTTTTTAATGTCACGTGACAGTGTTTTTTTTTTTTTTTTTTTTTTTAACAGTGCTTTTTTTTGGGGGGGGGGGGAGGGTGAACGGTGTATGTGTGTGTGTGTTGTTTTTTTTTTTTTTAATCAGCCCTGTTGGGGGGCTTTGGTGAGATATCAGGGGTCTTAACAGACCTCTGATATCTCCCCCTTGAGACAGAGTATAGAGATTCCCCAGTCCCTTTCTCTGCAGCCTCAGCTGCACTGAGAATGAATGGAGAGAAGACAGCGGCTCCTCTCCATTCATAAACTGACACATCGTAATCACAGGAGATTACAATGTTTCAGTTATGTGAATGGACAGAGTCAGCTGACTCTATCCACTCACAAAGGAAGGAGGAGGAGGACGGCAGAACGGAGGGGGAGAACGGAGGGGGACAGAGAAGGAGAGGGGAACGGAGGGGGACAGAGAAGGAGAGGGGAACGGAGGGGACAACGGAGGGGGACAGAGAAGGAGAGGGGAACGGAGGGGGACAGCGGAGAGGCACAGAGAATGAAAGAGGAACGGAGGGGACAGCGGAGAGGCACAGAGAAGGAAAGAGGAACAGAGGGGACAGGCAGAAAAGGAGAGAGGAACGGAGGGGGACAGAGGAAAGGAGGGGGCATGGAGGAGGATGCAGTGACATACAGCGGTGATCGATCACCGCTGTATGTCACTAAAGCAGCTGAAAGCCGCTGGGGGAGAATCTCGTAACTCCCCCACACGCCGATCACAGCTGACTTCCAGGTATCGGGTGAAGCATCGGGAGCATTTGCCCGAGTACAAGTACTTGGGCAAATGCTCGGTATCGGTGCCGATACCGATACTAGTATCAGTATCGGGACAACCCTATAGCTGATAATTGATGAGTGCACCTTTCACCAAAGATTCTTCCACCTCGTGCTCCACACACCCCCAAGGGGTTAAACTCACCAGCACCCGAAGGTTATCAGGCCACTGTCCGCATCCTGCTGTGTATTAAATCCGGATATCCTTATAGGATCCTCAACAAGGGGCGTTACATAGGCAAGCTAATTCTAATCAGTACTCAAAAGAATGCAAACATGTACTGAAAACATTATTAGTGCCGTGTGCACAGTGAGGGCAGTGTGCAATACATAAAAAATAGAATACAATTATATACAGAACTTACAAATTTCCTTAACTGCGTTAACTTATCATTTACCTCAGCATTTTTAATCTCATTAGTAAGCAACACATTATATGCGGGTTCACCACTTGTCTTCCTCCTACACAGTACTCTGCCTGAAGACAAGTCCTTATTAGTCCTCAGTCTTGCTGCGTGTTCAGCATTAACCCGTGTTTCCCCACTACATTGGGTACTACACAGCAGCAAGTCTCTCTTGGAAGAGGATCTCCTCACCGGACTTGCCACCACTTCATGGTCTTAAACACATGCACAATCTCTCTCACACATGTAAAAGGAACAGTCTTACCATTTCAGCTGGCAGGTGCTGAAAACTTAAATTGATTGTGTTTTCCTTCTCTGCTGCACTCGCGCAGGCTAATGCCTGCACAGCTGCCACTCCACTTAGAGACCCACTCAAATACAGACCTGTCCAGGGGCCTACTGCCTTGGCCTGCAACCACCTTGCAGTCCATGCAGGCCCAAGCCGTTTAAAAACATTTTGTACAGATGCTGGGTTGGAAAACCTCATATAGAACACCCCCCTGGTCCACCAAACCACCAGCCCATAAGTGGTTTGGAGTACTCACATTGCAGGGCCATATGTTTCTTCTTGGTTCCAGGTCAGGATTCTTACAGCCCAGCCAAACACTTGGGGCTCATACCACCTGGTGTGTGTGTTCTTTAGATGGGTCTGCTCTTTACCACCGGAAGGGTGACTTCTTCCCCTGCACCACCACCAATCATGATCTGACCGAGATTACAATTTGTACTTGTGCACTCAGGACCCTGTCAACCAGCACCCATGAAAAGCACTATGAATTGCACCTGTCCAGCAACTGTGGCCAAACTGTGTATTGGTCCACCTCACACACCTCCACTCAAGTGTCAAGCATCCTCTTGAATAACATCACTTCAAGCCATTATCCTTATTGAACATTAGCAGGTTACTACTCCAATATGCAGCATCCGGTTCAATAGGCATACATTGGGGTAACAATCACAGAAGTATTTATCAATCTTCAGTGGCATGATACTAGATTCTTATTTCTGAGGTCAAGGGTGCACTTCAGAGAAGCCCAAGTCCAGGGAAACCCATTCCCGAGGAAGCCCACATGGGGGAAAGTCAAGGACACTGTCCACAAGCCTAGTGTTACAAGCCATTGACTAAACTTCACCCACCTATTTATATGGGGTGCTTGCAGTAAGGAAGGAGTAGGACCATCACTTCCTGGGGAGGTACCAGGTGGAGCGTAAACTAAGGGAAACACATTAACTCTTTCCTACACATGTGCCCTAGTTTTTTAAACAGTCAATAATCAAATAACATTCACCCAATTGACAAAAGTCATTGGCCCCATTCACACAATAGCTGCTGCTTTATTGTGTGAAAAATCCCAAATGCGAATGGCAGATAATTCTCACAAGAACAAATGCACAGGCAGTTTCACCGGACAAAGTATTTTATAAATAGACTCCTATATATTATGGGTGATACAAGGACACATGAAAAACTGATTTATATATTCCAGCTACAATAGAATCCACGGATCTCTCCTCCCCTTACATATTTAATGATGGCCTGGAGAAGTTGAGTCTTTGCCTCCAGTATGTGTGACTAGAAGAGAATCTATTCCAAAAAATATGCTCATTACAAGAAAAGACATTAAAGCATAAATCAGGAATATCAGCCAACTTTCTCTTAGCCCCCCGAAGGCCTAATATCAGGATGTCGCTTTTAATTAAAATCCTTAGTCTGAAATTTTTATAAAATCTGGCCACCTGAAGGCTGTGATGTCAG
This sequence comes from Lithobates clamitans, assembly GCA_037952925.1. NCBI lineage: Eukaryota > Metazoa > Chordata > Amphibia > Anura > Ranidae > Lithobates > Lithobates clamitans. Next base: position 2,513,228 of record JBBGZY010001301.1, read on the forward strand.
TATAATACATATATTGTCTACCTGTGGCTATAAGAAAGCCAGGTGTGACAAGTACAGTATTATCACCCTGACTTTCACAGACATTCTCAGGTTTTGGAGAATTGCTTTGGCGAAGCAGCCGACACCAACTATCCATGAGATTGAATGGAGAATGCAGAGAGCATTGACAAGGACAAGTAGCAAGTGGCACCCACAATCTGCACACCTAATATCTTATTAGATTGGGGAGTATAATACTGGCAGAGAGGGCTGGAAGCAAAACAATATACACTATATTACCATAAGCATTGCGACGCCTGCCTTTACACATACATGAACTTTAATGGCATCCCAGTCTTAGGGTTCAGTATTGAGTTGGCCCACCCTTTGCAGCTATAACAGCTTCAACTCTTCTGGGAAGGCTGTCCACAAGGTTTAGGCCTCATGCACACGGACGTTTTTACAGCTGCTTTTTTGAGCTTTTTTTTCAGCTTAAAAAGGCCTGTCTATGTTAGTCTATGGCTTCATGCCCACCTAGGCGTTTTTGAGCTGCAAATGGCATAGGCGTTTTTAAGCTGTAAAAAAAAAACCCAGGACCAGTGGGTTCTGAGAGACGTTTTTCAGTTGTAAAAACGCTCTAATGCTGATAAACGCTCAAAAACGTCATTCACCAACGTTTTTTGACGTTTTTGGTCCATTGAAAAAAAAAATTTTGAAAAAAAAACCCGCTAAAAAACACTAATGCGGAAAAATGCTCAAATGCTAAAAAACGCTAAAAAACGCTATTGCAAAAACGTTGAAAAAAGCTGAAAAAAGTTTTAAAAAAATCGCTGCAAAGATACTGGCGTTTTCATAACGTTATTTTAACAACCTGTGTGCATGAGGCCTTAGGAGTGTATCTATGGGAATGTTTGTCCATTCTTTCAGAAGTGCATTTGTGAGGTCAGGCACTGATGTGAATGAGAAGGCTTGCAGTCTCCGCTATAATTCATCCCAAAGGTGTTCTATTGGGTAGCGATCAGGACTCTGTGCAGGCCAGTTGTGGAGGGGGGTTATGGTGTGGGGTTGTTTTTCAGGGGTTGGGCTTGGCCCCTTAGTTCCAGTGAAGGGGAACTATTCAAATTGCAGAAGATGGTAATCATCTATTTTATTCTATTTTTTATTCTATTCTAGTCCTTTCTATTCTATTCCATTCTTTTAGTTTCTATCCTATTTTGTTCTGTTTTACCCTATTATATTATATTCTTTTATTTTCTGTTATATTCTTTTCTATGCTATTACATTTTTTTCTATTCTATTCCTTTAATTTCTATTCTATTTAATTCTCTTTGGAAATTGGAAAACTATTCGAATCTGATTCGAAAACTTTTCGAAACGATCCAAAAACGAATAAACTAAACGAATTCCAAAAACGAATTAAGCAAATGAAACTACTTTAACGAATTAAAACAATTTTTTTTTCTCTCTGCACATGTCCAGTTCTCAGTCTTAGAGCCGGTGGGGGACAGATACAGCATTGAACCAATACTGCATCCACCTAGGTAAGTATGATTTAAAAAAATAATAATTTCCATATTTCTTTTTTAAGATTCTTTGATGCCAAGGGTAATGGCATTAATAAAAGGTTCATACTTAAAAAGGATTTAAAAACTCTAAGTTTTAATGGAAATTCTAGTGTATTTTCAGTTAGCACATATTTTGGATTAGCCACCCTGCCTTAAACAGAGGTGACTGGTTAAATTTAGTTCTGCTGGGTAGTAATCTGCTCAGGCTAATTTGTAGTATCTCACTTGGTTTTGCCCTGCAAGGCACAGGAAACACCTAAGAACAGGGATGTGGGGACAGCAATCATGGGACGGGAAGATACAGCTATAAAGGTAATATTAACCACTTCAGCCTCAGAAGATTTTACCCCCTTAATAACAGGGCATTTTCTGTGATTCAGCACTGCGTCGCTTTAACTGACAATTACGCAGTCGTGCGAGGCTGTACGCAAACAAATTTGACATCCTGTTTTTCCTACAAAATTAGATTTTTTCTTCATGCTTACCTCTAAAATCCATTTCTTTGAGTACATCACGGGACACAGAGCCGCCATATACATTACCACCTGGATTATGCGCCACCTATAGGTGAATGGACACTGGTAGAATAACCAAAAACAGGAAGTGGTCCCCTATATAACACCTCAAATACAGGAAGTACTCCATTTTTGTAGCAAGCAATGAACTCCCAAAAAGAGAGGGGAGGGGCCTCTGTGTCCCATGAGGTACTCAAAGAAATTGATTTTACAGGTAAGTATGAAGAAAAAATAACATTTTCTTTTATGTACATCACTGGACAGAGAGCAGCCATATACATTACTACCTGGGACGTCCCAGAGCAATAGCCTTGAGTGGAGGGAGACACTCTATGAAAACACCATCAGATTTATATAGCAGCCCGCAAGACACTACGGCCAAAAGCCGAGATCCTGCTGCCTTAACATCCACCTGATAAAATCTTGTGAACGTATGTACCGAAGACCAAGTAGCGGCCTTGCAATTCTGCACCACTGACGCCTGATGACGAAAAGCACAGGAGGTTCCAACACCCCTGGTAAAATGAGCTCTAACCCCAAAAGGAGGAGCTTTACCTTTCAAGCCAAAGGCCTGCGTGAATAACTGGCAAATCCAAACTGAAATGGATGCCTTAGAAGCCGCTTGACCCTTCTTGGGGCCTTCCAGCAAACCAAAAAACGCATCAGAACTTCTGATGCTTGCAGACCTTTCCAGGTAGACTCAGACCACCCGCTCCACCCGCTCCTGCGCAAAAGATGTAGCAGAAGAGGAATTGGGGGAATGCATAAATCAAAGAGAATTGAGTCCAGGCAACAACCAGAGCATCTATTCCGATCGCAAGTGGATCCCTTGCTCTAGGTACAAACTGCTGAATCTTGCAGTTGAACCTGGATGCCAGCAGGTCTACATCCGGTGTACCCCACCACTGGCAAATTTGCATAAACACCTGTGGGTGCAGAGACCATTCTCCTGGATGTATATGTTGGTGGCTGAGATAGTCCGCTTTCCAGTTCTCTACCCCCGGAATCTGGATGGCAGACAGCACTGGCACATGCCTTTCTGCCCAGGATAACACATGACTGACCTCCATGTGGGCCAGACGACTCTTGGTGCCACCCTGATGGTTGACATACTCCACAGCCGTGGCATTATCGGTTTGCACCCTTACCAAGTGACCCTGTAAGTTTGACATCCAATAGTTCAGTGCGAGGCAAATTGCCTGCAGCTCTAGCACATTGATGGGCAATCCCTGTTCCTTCAGAGTCCATTTCCCCTGGACTGTGGAACTTTCCATGACTGCTCCCCAGCCGGAAAGACTGGCACCTTTCACGACAGTGGAAGAAAAGACCTTCTAAGAAAAGATCGTCTAAGTAGCCTGCAATCAACATTCCTTGAGATCTTAGAAGACCCAGTATGGGTGCTAAGATCTTTGTGAAGACCCAGGCTGTGGTTGCGAGCCCAAAGGGCAGAGCCACAAACTGAAAATGTTGTTCCTCTATGACAAAGCGCAAAAGCATTTGATGAGGTTAAAAAAATTGGCACGTGCAGGTATGCATCCCTGATATCTATGGATGCCAGAAAATCTCCTTCTTGGAGAGAGGTCACGACAGAGCGGACTAATTCCATCCGAAAGGGCCGCACTGAGAGATAATGGTTCAGTGCTCTTAGATCCAGAATTGGTCTTATGTCGCCATTTGGCTTTGGAACCATGAACAGATTAGAATAAAACCCTGTTCCCCTTTCAGGAACTGGGATCTCCATGATCACCCCCTGCTTAAACGGTCTAGTGCTTGGAGTAATAAGGCCTTTCTTGAAAGGTCCGTGGGAACGCTGGACCTCACAAATCTTTGAGGAGGTTAAGAGCGTAATTCCAGCCTGTACCCCTGAGACACTATGGAGATGACCCACCTGTTCTGAATTAGCACTCCCCACAATCCTGCAAACTACAGCAACCTTCCCCTCACCCGCAAGAGTGGGGGCGTCTCTTCACAAGGAAAGTTTGGTGCCAGTATTAGTGGACTTTTGGACCCACGGCCTCTTTTGGCCCTGGCCCTGATGTTTACCTTTGGCAGCAGATCCCTGGTGCTGTCAGAGCTGCCTAGGGCCTGAAAAACCTGAGGAATTAGCGCGTGGCACCTTAAAAGAGTTCCCTCCTACCTTTTTCACAGGAAGGAGGGAACTCTTTCCTCTAGATATCTTTTGGATGTACTTATCAAGATCATCCCCAAACTTTCTCCATGAAAAGGAAAACCAGCTTGCATCCTCTTACAAGGGAGCTCTGCTGACCAGCTTTTTAGCCATAAAATTCTGCGCATGTGCTCAGACAAAAGAGCCATGCAGGAGATGTGCTGAATGGAGTCTTAAGGGCAGCTATAGCAAAGAGCCTAAGGCAGATCTGCTCCATCCTGAACAGAATCCTCCCGTCTATTGGGCCGTTTAGTCTGATCCTTCAAGGCTTGACAGACCCCGATTGCTGCTACTGTGGGCCGAGTAGAGCAACCTGCCAGGGCAAAGGTTGTCTTTAACAAGGCTTCCAGCTTCATATCCACAGAATCCTTAAAGACCTGTGCATTATCCACCGGACAAGTTAAGGTTTTGCTCAAGGAGGAAACCGCTGCATTCACAACCAGTAAGCTCCACTTCTTGGTAAAGCTTTCCTCCATAGGATATAACAGAGAAAACCTCCTTGGAGGCACAAATATTCTGTCTGGGTGCTCCCAGTTGGAATATACCACCTGCTTCAAGAGTGGGTGAAAGGGAAACACCTGTGTACCCTGCTGTGGTTTCAAAGAACCCAGGGAGGAACAAGGTGTTTCGGGGACCTCCACTGGAGGTAACTTAAAGCTTTAAGGACCATCTGTACAAGAGAATGGACGAGAAGCTTTTGTGATTGAGAGGCTAATATAATCTGAGCCTCTCCAGGCTCTGAATCACTTGAGGGAGATTTCTCTATTTGGATATCAATTGCCTGACCGGCCATTACCTCTTCTACCTGGTCAACTCAGTCTTGCTCCAAAAAAGGAGGAATAGGGGAAGGGGACCTGTCACGCTTCCTGCCACTTTGTGCCACAGAAGTGATCATTTTAGCAATCTTGCCCTCCAAACCATCCAAAGATGATGCCAGGTCCTCTTTAGTAATAAACTCTGAGGTAGAAGCATTGGTAGCAGGCACAACGCCGGATAGATGCAGCAGCTCAGATTGTCCGGTGTCATCCAGTCTTTCAGGTGAGGCTATAGCAGCAGGGTTCGGAACAGCTGTTGAGATAAGGTTATCAACTTTACAGGGTAAGATTGCTTTCAGGGGTTCTGCTGACTCCTGGGATACTGTCATTATGCATCCCAGAGAATTCAGGTCAAGCAATCGAAAATGTGCATGCATGTGGGCGTGTCATCCAGGAGGCGGCTACTAGCATCTGAAAATGGTGTTTTCTGCATTTTGCCAATAAAGAAAAAGGTGCTAATAATGGCACAGAAAATGAATGCGATTTTGCCGCAATTTTACGTTTACAAAAACGGATGTGTTATTGATGCGTTCTTGCTGCGTTTTCAATGCATTTCAACGGGAAGGAGCTTTTTGGTGCTTTTTTTAACTGATCAAAAAAGCAGCAAGCAAGATTTTTAACATCACAACGGAAGCGCAATGGACCAGTGTGAAGACATACATAGAATTTAAAGGGATGAATTTCTCTTGAGCTTTTCTTGCATTAAAGGTGCTAATAATGGGCGACAATAAACGCATAATCAGTTAATTTCATGATATTAATTAAAAAGTCGAATACAATACAATTATATATAAAAGATATGTATTTTTTTTTTTTTAATTTTTGGATTCAGTCTTTGGCAAAGTTCATCCTGCATTTTCGGTTTCAGCACCAATTTCTAATCGTTGCACCTCTAGTGAGTAGATTTGTTGAGTATAACTCAACAAACCAGGTAAGAGAGATTAAAAAAAACCACTGCATTCAAGTTCCTGATTAAGTACGTGGCCTTGTGTATTACTCCATTCCATAGAGCTGCAAAGCATATATGCACCTGTAATGTGAAACACACGATGACAACAGATAGTAATGACTGCAGAAACATTTGACTGTATTGTCAAGAATGGCCAGCAGGGGGAGCAACACACCAAGAAAAGTTTTTTTTTTAATGAACTCAGACTGGGTCTACTGTATTTGAGTACAGGCAGATCAAACAGAAAAAGTACACACTGAGCCACCCAGAGTTTTGATTGCTTTATGCAGAGCTATCAGTTTAACACATAAAGGGCCAAGTTTAGATTGATTAAACTGATATTTTTAATATCTCTATTCATTTATAAAATAAAAAAATATCTTTACTGAAATAAAAAAGAGACCTCCTCTTTGTCTCCCACTTTGTGATCCAGCATTGGCTCTCTTACTGGCTGAATAATGGCCACTTGCCTGGCATCATTCAGCCCACTTTCTGTGAGCGCATGCGTGGTGCTCCTTATGCATTAATGAAGGCCCAGAAAAAGGTAAGTGTAAAAATAAAAAAAATACATGCTTGGGGGCAGGCCCAGACTGGAACAAAAAATAGGCCTGGGCATTTTACACTAAGCAGCCCATGACATATTAACTCATCTTGAAGGATCCCCCGCAGCAGCCGACAGGAGAGGGGTGGGGGGAACCCGGCAAAGCTGAGGAGAGAAAGGGGGGGGGAAGGGCATAGGGTGGCTGAGAGCAAGAGGGGCTGGAGAGCACGGAGGGGCCCAGAGAGAATGTGGGGCCAGAGAACACAGGGAGGGACCGGAGAGCACATGGGAGGGCCGGAAAGCACAATGTGGGGCTGGAGAGCACAGTGGGGGGCTAGAGAGCGTGGTGGCCATTAAGCACAGGGGGCCAGAGAGGAGGGGGGAGAGCACAGGAAGACAGCAGAAAGAAGCTGTATAGGAGGAGCGTCGGGAGCGGCTGAATATAGAAGAATACATCTCTATATGCCAATATGCCATTTTCCTCCTGAAACCACTGAATGCCCGCTTCTCCTCCTTTTCCCCCCCGCAGGCATTTAGTGGCTGCAGGAGGAAAATAGAGAGATTGATTCTTCTATATGCAGCTGCCCCACTGCTCCTTCCATCCAGTCGCGCAGAGGGGCTGCACTCACTTTCTCTCTTGTCCAGCTCTGTAGTGTCTGTGGCAGGTGTCTCCTCCAGCTCCTTCCCCATCACAGTCATGGGTTAGCTGACCTGTAGCTTCCGCCCTCGACCCCGACAACTGAGCTGAACTGGCAGCCGGTCAGCCACAGAGGGCCAAATATGCAGCGCAAGGAGCAGCCCAGCTGCCTTGGGCCCTGCAAGGACATGTGGCCCGGCCCACCAGGAAAGTGCTTGGTGTGCCCTGTGTCCAGTCTGGGCCTGCTTGGGGGGTAAGGAGGATCTCAGGGTTGGAGGGCAGAGTTGGGCCCTAAATGTGAGGGAGATTAGTTAAAGCGGCAGTAAAGTCATTAGCCCCTCTATGACTAATGGATAGATTCATGCAATGCATCTCCCGCTGCCACCCCCTATTCAGGCATCCGGCCCCTTTTTGGATGCCGGACGCCTGTATTCCAGCGGCGGGGGTGTTTTTTTGAAGCACCTGATTAGAGCCATAGGCTTCAAAAAATGTGGACTTGGAGAGCAGAGCATTGCGCTCCCAGTCCATCCAGATGTGTTAGAAAAGCAAATGAATATTTGCTTTTCTAACACTGAACCACCTCTCCGCCAGTCAGGTAGCGCGGGTCTAATATCCATCACCTTATTGACTGAAAGCACAGGCACCCCGATTGGACGTCTAGCAGACCGAAAAAGAGAGGAGGGGGAAGCGTGGAAGACACAGGAGCCGCCCCACAGCTCGCCGCCATCACCCGCTGCCTGACTCGCCACTAAGATGGTCTGGCAGACAGTGGGCGGGTGGGGGTCACAGTGGCAGCATTTGATGGGCACAAGTGGCTGCATGTGATGGACACAGTGGCTGCATTTGATAGGACACAAGTGGCTGCATATGATGGGCACAAGGGGCTGCATATGATGGGCACAATGGCTGCATATGATGGGCACAGTGACTGCATATGATGGGCATAGTGGCTGCATATAATGGACACAGTGGCTGCATTTGATAGGGCACAAGTGGCTGCATATGATGGGCACAATGGCTGCATATGATGGGCACAGTGACTGCATATGATGGGCACAAGGGGCTGCATATGATGGGCACAATGGCTGCATATGATGGGCACAGTGACTGCATATGATGGGCACAGTGGCTGCATTTGATGGGCACAAGTGGATGCATATGATGGACACAAGTGTCTGCATATGATGGGGCACAAGTGGCTGCATTTGATGGGCACAAGTGGCTGCATTTGATGGGCACAAGTGGCTGCATATGATGGGCACAAGTGGCTGCATATGATGGGCACAAGTGGCTGCATATGATGGGCACAGTGGCTGCATATGATGGACACAGTGGCTACATTTGATGGGACACAAGTGGCTGCATATGATGGACACAAGTGGCTGCATATGATGGGCACAATGGCTGCAAATGATGGGCACAGTTGCTGCATATGATGGGCACAAGTGGCTGCATATAATGGACACAAGTGGCTGCATATGATGGGCACAAGTGGCTGCATATGATGGGCACAGTGGCTGCATATGATGGACACAGTGGCTGCATTTGATGGGACACAAGTGGCTGCATATGATGGACACAAGTGGCTGCATATGATGGACACAAGTGGCTGCATATGATGGGCACAATGGCTGCAAATGATGGGCACAGTGGCTGCATATGATGAGCACAAGTGGCTGCATTTGATAGGGCACAAGTGGCTGCATATGATGGGCACAATGGCTGCATGTGATGGGCACAGTGGCTCCATATGATGGGCACAGTGCTGCATTTGATGGGCACAATGGCTGCAATTGATGGCACAGTGAGGCTGCAATTGATGTTTTTTTTTCCCAGTATTTTTCAGTTTGCTTAAGCCCCCCCAAAATGTTTGAGCACCATCCACCACTGCTATAGACTACTAGAAGCTATTGTGACAGCTCAGTCACAGTGCTGGGAGCGGGCTTTCAGCACTTAAACTTCAGCCGCCATAGGTGTGGCAATGGGCACTGTGCCCACTCTTATTTTTGCTACATATGTGTTACAGAGCTGGCAACAGGGTTAAACAGCCAGCGGTCAAAATACAATAGCCACAGCAGGAGAATAGATATAAAACACAATAGCTGCAGGATGAACAATAAAAAAATGATCAGTGTATGGCCAGATTTAGTGCCATTATTATGATTTCAGGGGGGAGAAGGGTGTTGACCTATGTATATGGACGATGCTTGTTTTTAAAATAACCTCAAGCATATTATGTGAGGAATGATTGGGATTCTGTGATTATTTTTGCTTGAAGTATTGCTTACCAAAGTATCAGCCCGGGTACAATGACCACACAATGAGCATATGGGATGTCGAGAGTTTTCCATGCTGTCAATGGATCAATTGCAGTTAATTAATGAGCATATTGTTAAGGCATAGACACACCTTTCCAAACATCTTAACCGTTGTCAGTATTTTGACAGTAGACAATGTGACGTGCCGATGATTTCTAGATGCGGTTTTTATTTCCTTATTAAACAAGTGTTTTACTCTCCCAATAATATGGTTATCTTCTTTTAATTATTATTGTGTAATATACGGCTGCATCAGATATAATTAACAATTGAGCTGTGTGAAGGAGATCTGTGTGGGATTTAAATTTTTCCCATCTGCTGCAGTTCATAAAATACTTTCCCAGTCCAAATAAAACACGATGACATTAATAAGCACACATAGCGAGTCTGGTCTGCTGACAATAGCCTCTTCACTTTCAGCCTCATTGCACAACATAATGCAGATGCGCTACTTTTGGGCAAGGCAGCACATCATGATGTACACAGTATTTACATCTGTGCATTGTAGTGTACTGTAAGGCTCGGTTCACACTAGGGGCGGCACGACTTGCAGGTCGCCTCACCGAGGCGACCTGCACACGACTGCCTGGGCGACTTGCAAAACGACTTCTGTATAGAAGTCTATGCAAGTCGCCCCAAGTCGCCCCCAAAGTAGTACAGGAACCTTTTTTTAAGTCGGAGCGACTTGCGTCGCTCCCCTTAGAACGGTTCCATTGTACAGAACGGGACGCTACTTGTCAGGTCGTCCTAGTCGTCCTAGTGTGAACCGAGCCTAAGGCTCGGTTCACACTATGAACCGCATGTAAACCGCACAGGAAGCACATCGCATTCCTGTTCAATTCACATGCGATTCAGTGTGCTGCGATTTGAACCCATTCATTTTAAATGGGCTCAAATTGCACCGCATTACACCAAAGATGTGCATGCAGCAATTTTGAAACCACTGCAACTGTATCGCATGGTGGTTTTGTACCATGCGATCTGGTGATAGCAAAAGCACTGCGTTTGCAACCTGCATTTGGGGTGTCGTTAACATTGCACTGACACCCGCTGCGAAACACAAGGGCAGTGCAATTTGAATGTGGTGCAGGAAAGGCGCACGGATCGCCTGCATATCCCGCGCCACATTAGTGTGAGTCTAGCCTAATACAGGTGCTTTTTTTTTACCCCTCTTCATGATCATCCTTTTTTTTTTGCTATGCGTTGCTGCACTACTTTAACTGACAATTGCGCAGTCATGCAATGCTGTACCCAAACAAAATATACTGTATATCATTTTTTTCACACAAATAGAGCTTTCTTTTGGTGGTATTTGATCACCTCTGTGTTTTTTTAGTTTTTATTATATAAAAGAAAAAACACTGAGAATTTTGAAAAAAAAAACAATGTTTTTTACTTTCTGCTATAAAACATATCCCATAGAAAAAAAAAAATAAAACCTCTTAATGAGTTTTGATGAAAATGTATTCTGCAATGTCTTTGGTAAAAAAAAATCCCAGTAAGTGTAAATTGATTGGTTTGCCTGAAATTTATAGCGCCTACAAACTGTGTGATATATACTGGAGTTTTTTTGTCGATGTTCCAACATGAGTGCACACCAGTGCATAAAGCAAGGTCCATAAAGACATGGATGAGCGAGTTTGGGGTGGAGGAACTTCACTGACTTGCACAGAGTCCTGACCTCAACCCGATAGAACACCTTTGGGATAAATTAGAGTGAAGACTGCGAGCCAGGCCTTCTCATCCAACATCAGTGCCTGACCTCACAAATGCGCTTCTGGAAGAATGGTCAAACATTCCCATAGACACACTCCTAAACCTTGTGGACAGCCTTCCCAGAAGAGTTGAAGCTGTTATAGCTGCAAAGGGTGGGCCAACTTCATATTGAACCCTACGGACTAAGACTGGGATGCCATGAAAGTTCATGTGCGTGTAAAAGCAGGTATCCCAATACTTTTGGTAATATAGTATATGTGAACCCAGCCCGAAGGTAGGGATGGAGTTCAGCTCTATCAACCAAAGATATAAATCCTGGCCAAAGAGTCCAGTTGACCATGCATTGTATTAAATGTCCCTCTATACACCAAGGCAGGGCATAAACCGCCTGTCCCTGTTAAGGGAAGGTAAGTTGCACATAAACACCTATCTGCCAACATCCTGACAATTTCACCTGATTACTGGAGTTATGGGAGAGTCCACCCCATGCTGTTATTTGTGGGTGTTGATATTGATGGCACATCATATATTAATACCAACATATCTGCCTGTCGTGCTAAGCTGTTATCTTTCATATACTGTATCATGCCATCAACAAATAATGAAGCAAATAAACCAGTACAGCTTGAAAAGGTTCACATGAGGTACCACAATAATAAAATGTTATGTCACTATTACTTTGACTCATTTTTTCCCAGCCTAGTCAGACTTCTCATTGCAGTGAACAAGTCAAAGTCCTCAGTGTTTTGCACTGTACCATGGCACTTGGCTCTACCACAGCTTCTTCCATTATAAATCAAGATGCCACCCTAACCCCGTGACATTTCCACTGCAGCAGCACATAATCCGCTGTTTGTTTGAAGGCAGACTCGAGACTGCCATTCGCAAGTAAACTAACGTAGGCCGAGACCTGACTAGAGTTATTCCATAAGTGCTGGTGAAGAATTTTCCAGTGGGCCTACTTGGACAGAAAAAAGACAAGGTCCCATTGTTTCGTAGACATTTACAGACCCAAATTACACCCTTTTCACCCTCCTTGGTACCCCAGTTTGGATGGAGAATATAGACAGACCCATCTTTTGTCTCACTAGCCATTACAGCTCTCCCCCGCTGCTTCTGACAAAGGGACGAAAAGTTGAATGTGTTAGAAACTTAAACCAAGCCAAGTTCAGCTCTCTTTCACAATTTCCCTGCCCTATGCCCTCTTGGGAAGAGTTACTTAACTCCACTTGTGCCAGGGCAACTGTCTGTCAGTGGGCTGCTAGTAACTCCATGATACAGAAGCTACAGCTTGTTAAACTTTGTTTAATTTTGATATGAATTTCACCACTTATAGCCGGGTGTGAGCGGATATTGTACTAATGTTTATCATTAGAGTATTGTATATATTGTCTTTTTATTTGTGTAGTGTTATTGCACAGGGCTAAGATTCTGATTATGACACTCAGGACCCACATTAATATTATGACCATGATAAGGGCTTGTATGGGAATTTGTACAAGAGTGTAGAAACGTTTAAGGTATCATGCTTAACCATTGTCACATACAGGGGTCTGTATCCATTGAGAGAGATTAAGGAATTACTAGAGTGTACCTGAGGTTTGCGTGAATATGTAGGTGTCACAGAGGTGCTCAGAGTGCAAAGAAGGCACTGAGGGGGTAATTTACTAAAGGAAAATCCACTTTGCACTGCAAGTGCACTTGGAAGTAAAGTCGCTGTAGATCCGAGGGGGACATGCAAGGAAAATAAAAAACACCATTTTAGGTTGCACATGATTGGATGATAAAATCAGCAGAGCTTCCACTCATTTAAGATCTACCCCTTTGATTTAGAGCGACTGTACTTCCAAGTGCACATGCAGTGCGAAGTGGATTTGCCTTTCGTAAATAACCCCCTGAGTGACACAGAAAGCCCTGGGGTCACAGTGCCGGACAAGATGATGTGGAGTACCTGGGAGCTGTGAAGTTGCTAGGTGACTGCAGATGCTCTGGGGTAGTGAGGTGACACAGGATGCTCAGGTGTCACTGAGTGACACCAGATGCTCTGGGGTAGTGAGGTGACACAAGATGCTCTGGGGCAGTGAGGTGACACAGGATGCTCTGGGGTAGTGAAGTGACACGGGATGCTCAGAGTTTTTTGTGTGACAGAGGAAAATCTGGGGTAATGGGAAGACACAGGATGTTCTTGGGTCACTGGGATGCTCTGGGATCACTGAGTGACACAGGATGTTGTGGGGTCACTGGGTGACACAGGATGCTCTGGGTTAACTGAGTGATACAGGATGCTCTGGGATCACTGAGTGACACAGGATGCTGTATGGTTACTGGTTGACACATGATGCTCTTGCATAACTGGGTGATACAGGATGCTCTGGGATTACTGGGTGACACAGGATGCTCTGGGGTCCCTGGGTGACACAGGATGATATGGGGTCCCTGGGTGATACAGGGTGCTCTGGGATTACTAGGTGATACAGGATGCTCTGGGGTCTCTGGGTGTCACAGGATACTCTGGGGTCACTGGGTGACACAGGATGCTCTGGGGTCACTGGGTGATACAGGATGCTGTGGGGTCACGTCACTGGGTGATACAGGATGATCTGGAATAACTGGGTGACACAGGATGCTCTGGGAATACTGGGTGACATCGGATGCTCTGGGGTCACTGGGTGACACAGGTTCCTCTGGGGTCACTGGTTGATACAAGATTCTCTGGGATCACTGTGTCTCTGGGATCACTGGGAGACTCAGGATACTCTGGGATCACTGGGAGACTCAGGATACTCTGGGATCACTAGGAGACTCAGGATATTTTGGGATCACTGGGAGACTAAGGATACTCTGGGATCACTGGGAGACTCAGGATATTCTTCGATCACTGGGAGACTCAGGATACTCTGGGATCATTGGGAGACTCAGGATACTCTGGGATCATTGGGAGACTCAGGATACTCTGGGATCATTGGGAGACTCAGGATACTCTGGGATCACTGGGAGACTCAGAATACTCTGGGATCACTGGAAGACTCAGGATGCACTGGGGTCCCTGGCTGATACAAGATGCTCTGGGGTAACAAGGTGATACAGGATGCTTAGGTTTTTCTGGGTGAGAGAAGATCTGGGTAACAGGGTGACACAGGATGCTCTGAAATCACTAACCACAGAGGAGCACTGTAGACCGCGGGGTTGCAGAGATAGCTGGCAACAAAGAGGTCACTGGGGTCTCAGAGTTTCTGGATGCTTAAGAGTGCAGGTGCAGAGGAGGCACTGGGGTCACAGAAGTGCATAAAGGATAACATTCAATAGAAGCACAAGAAATCTGGGGTTACTGGAGCACACAGGGGTCACAGATAATGCTGGAGACACAGAAGTGAAGGTGTCACTGGCCGCATAGAAGTACAAGGGTCTCTGGAGGCACAGGAGCACAAGAGTAATTAAAGGCACAGGAGTGCAGAAACTCTAGAGACTTTGAGCTTGCAGGTATGCAGGGAACACTGAAGTCACAAGAGTCAGGAGTTCCGAGGACACTGGAGTGCACAGGGGTCAGAATCACTGAAAACACATTGAGTCAATAAAATTGAGATTGGGAGAAGTCCTCAAGTATGCATGATCCTCCACAATCCCATACAGCCCCCTTCCTTTGTGGGGAGGAAGCTGATTACATAAAATAGGTGCTTATATTTTTTATAATAAACCTCCCACAGTCTCTTGAGGAAGCATACTGAAAATCTGAGAAATGCTCTTTGACCCCCTATGTACTTGACCACACAACTTCAACCTCTACACTATCCTGAACCTCTGAAAAATGAAGTTCTATCTTTGATAGACATGTCCTAAACTCAAACCGAAGCCTTTTACACACAGTGAAAATGTCAGACGAAAGATTGTCCGTTTTTTATTTCTTGTGCATGCGAGTCTCATGTTGAAAACCAAGAGGTTACAGTTACGCAAAATCTCATAGGACAGAATACAACTTCTCTCGATGATGGAATGTATTGTATAGTATTTTAATGTATTCTTTCGCTTCTGAGCATGCGTGGTCTTGGTCACTCGATTTTTTACAGGCAAATACTGTACTAATTAAACAAAATCGTTAGTTCTGTTATGTTACGAGAAACATTTTTGTGCTTGTCCCTTCGGATTATTTCGCTTAAACTGCCATGATCGTTTTTCGAAAGCTGTGTACTAATGATCAGATTTTTTTCAACCAATTTTCTCATCATGTGTACTAGGCATTAGTCACTGTCGAAAGTACAGTTATCAAACAATACAAGAGGTGACAGCACTCAAAAGTAATAGTATATAATATAGAGCAACTTAGGTCGTTTTTGTGATCCGTAAACTAAAAAGTAAATATTCTAGAGCTGCATGCATGATGTTGTATGGCGCTGAACACACTTAAACCGTACCAGGAGTTACCCTTACCGTTGTATTCATACAGTGCTTGTAACCCTCAAAAATGTAAATATAGACCATTTAATGAGAAAATATAATTTGATCATATTTTATTTGAAAGCACCTACAAGCAAACTGTGCTTGATTTTATCCAGAGTTTCATGACATGCACATTAGCCATAAGTATTTCAAATATTTCCTTTTCACTTTATCAAATAACTGAACGTTAAATTAAAGGTGCACCTCAGTATGTAAGAACAGTCGGGATACACAGCAGGATTCTCACAAACTCACGACTTCAGGTTCCATTAGTGACACCTAAAGCAAGGAAAATTAGGCCATTTTTTACCTGGTTTCACCGGCTGTTACCCGGTAGCTGCATTATCAGCAGTTGGGGTGACATTGAGGCTTGGGCTTACCCATGACATGTTGTTGGGACTTTATTGCTGCACAAGGAAGAGTGCAAACTCTTCTCAAAGTAATAATTAGGTCATACAAAAATACATTCAAGGAAAAAATGTAAAAAATGTAAATGAACAAAGGTCTTTTTGCTGTGGGGGTGAAAATCTCAGGTATGCCTTTCACTCCTCACCTTATGACTACCTGAAGCACTTGTCAAGCCAAAGTATTTTCATGCCAAAAGCCCAAAGGCTACTAGGCAGAGTTACAAAAAAAAAAAGTATTTTCTTCCAGCGTACATGAACATTTTAATTACCTTTGAATGGCTTTTTTTTCTCATCTGATTGTGAGGAAAAAATAATTAATTCATAGAGTGTAACATAAAAAAAAATATAGAAAAAAAAAGGTACAATTTTGGGTACAATTTTGAGAAACAGGATGGTCGATATATAGATCAGCGTTTCTCAAACTATTAAGATGTGCCACACTAAAAGTTTGCAGTATCCTGAATGAGAATGCAATGGGAGACCTGAGCCTGGGACAATGCATGCAGCCGCCTTGATGAAATTAACTTCACATTAGAAGCTCTGCTCCACATCTGAGGTTACATAATTAATAATTGCCGGCAAATAATTGCAGGCAAAAAAAAAAAAAGAAATGTAGAAAAAAAAAAAAAACAGGGTGTCGTCCCCCCCAGTCCATACCAAGCACTTTGGTTCTGATAGGGATTTAAGGGGAACCCCACGCCAAAAAAAGAAAAAAAAAACATTGAGGGGTCCCCCCAAAACTCATACAAGACCCTTATCAGTGCATGCAGCCAGGCAGGTCAGGGAAGGGGGGGGGGGGGCAAGCGAGCGCCCCCTCAAGAACAATACCTGGCTACATGCCCTCAACTTTGGATCACTGGGTGGCTCAGGATGCTCCAAAGCATATTGTCCCTATGTTGATGGGGACAAGGGCCTCTTCCTAACAACCCTGGGCGGTGGTTGTGGGGGTTTGCAGGCAGGGGGCTTTTCGGAACCTTCTGGATCCCACTCCTCATGTGAATGAGTATGGGGTACATTGTAAAAAAAAAACACAAACACAGTTTTTGATAATTCCTTTATTCAAAAAATAAAAAAAAGTTAAAAAACAATGTCCCCCGAAGTAGATCCATCGTCAATCACGAGGCCCGCCGCATTGCCAGACCCAAAAAAAAAATGAGGAATGCTGACCGCTGAATATCTGCTCTGCTGAGTGACAGTTCTTAAATAGGTAAGGGGCAGGGCCATCTGGTGACATCACCCCTTTGTGACGTCGCTGCATTCTTTTCTCTTTTTTCGGGTCCAGCGGTGTCGTGATTGATGATGAATCTACATGGGGGGGGGGGGGCATTGTTTTTTGTTTTGTTTTTAATAAAGGAATTGTCAAAAACTGCCTCTTGTCATTATTTATTTGTGACACTTTTTTTGGTGAATGAGTATTTCTTATTGCAACCAAATTTCTAATATACCATTTTATAATTTAAATCCCAACTTTCAATTTAAATCCACTACATACTTTTCAGGTGCATCAAAACAAAGTCTTAAGCCTCATTTACATGGCAAAAATGAGTGAGGTGCAGCAGATTCATCAGATTTATTCAGTTGGCCGTACAAAGCAATGACAGGCTGACAGCAGACACAACTGTCCACCGGTGCTGAGGTGTAATCACATGTGGAGTGACTACCTGTAGTCAGGTACAGATGACCGCTTCTGGATGCAAGTTGTTTCTGTCCAGGGCGATCATCTGTCCCTAACCGCAGGTATGATTACTTCTTCTGAACACCAACAGACAACTGCAGCCACTTCCAGTTTGTCATAGCTTTGCACATCTGGAACAGTCGCAACATTCCTCATCCACCTGTACATCCAGCCACAGGAATTCGCTAGATTCTTGCCACACTCACACATTTTGCCATGTGAATGAAACCTTACAGTTGCTTTTCTTTATAAAGCAGTGACAGTCTTAGGCCCCTTTCACACTGCCGCAACATAAAAACCGTGCGATTTTGCTGCGATTTCAAAGAATGATTGTGTAAACTTGAGGTCTATGAACCTCAAGCATCAAAGTCGGACCAAAGTAGTACAGGGACTACTTTGAAGTCAGTGCAACTTGAAGTTGCACAGATATGAATGGTACTCATTGGAAATCATGGGGTACGACTTGTAATGGGACTTTGCAGTCCCAAGTCGCAGGACAAGTCACACAAGTGTGAAAGGGGCCTTAGTAGAAAAGCCCTTCCATGCAGAGCACAAGGATACTTCTCTGAAGCATGCTGGCAGGAGGAAGACTTTTCTACTCAGGCTGTGGCTGCTTTTTACAGAAAATAAACTATAAAACTTTTTGTTTTAATGCACTTGGAATGTATTTAACTGACTTAAACTGAACGTTTAGTTGGGCTTTAAAGAGGCCCTGTCACAACTTAACTGAAATTAAAATAAACAGCATGGGAAAAAAGGCTTTTTATTGATGTAGCACCCTGATGTTTAGGCAGGGTTGCTCTTAAATTTACCTGCCTTGGCTAATTGTTGAGGATCAGTTGACTTCACCCTAAGTCTAGAATTGCTGCACTTCTCTCTTTTGCTTCTGGGTGGCTGGGTACCTGGTGGCATTAGATAAGACAAGGGCAAAGCAAGGACGGATTAGGAGTATATGGGGTATCTCAGCCAATGGGCAGGGGTTTTCCTGAATCCCTTGGCCTGCTGGGAGAACCTATATATTTGGGTGGGGTCAGGTGATCGGGGTTCTGTGCAACCTGGACGGCTGTCTGGGTGGACTTGAGTTGTATTGCCCTGGCTGCTAGGCCAGAGTATGAGCCTATCCCGGGAACATATGGCTGCTAGGCTGTCTCTGAGGGCCTATCCAGTAGCAAGAGAGCAGTGCAGGGTTGGGATTGCAGCTTGCAGTCCAACCAGAAGTGATGGTTCCGCCGGCCGGAGAACCTGATGTGGTCAGAATTAGAGGGGAAGCTATCACCACTAAGGGACCAACCACCTTATTACCAGGGACTGAAGTGTGTAGCTGAAGCAAGTCCCGGATCAGTATTCTCACCAACTGGGGACGATGAAGAATCAGGAGACTTCAGCGGGCATCAAGCCAGGGACCCAGCCAGGGAAGAAGTAGCCTTGTGTGTCAAGCCAGGGACTGAGCAGGCCAGTGGGGTGAAGCTTGAGAAGTATCTTGAGTGTCAAGCTAGGGACCAAGCAGAGAAGCAGGGGTGAAGGAAGATAATACAATGAAGATTGGAGGAGCTCAAGGGATTCAGTGGCAGTGAAACGTCTAGTTTAGTGTGAGAGAGACTGGGAGCTCAGTGGTCTGAAGAACTACAAGAAGTGATTGTAGTAGAAGTGAAAGAACTGTTACAGTTTGTGTTAGGATCTGTTCAAGACTGTTGCCGCAGGAGACAGCATTCCTACACATGCAGATGTGGTGTCTTGCTGGATGTCTTTCCCTGCATGGCTGTCTACCTGTGGAGTCTCGGAGTCTTCCAATTAACATTGCAACTACTTAAGGGTGTCCTGGCCCTAACCCTCTCTTCCAAAGTTCTGTTTAAGAGACAATAAAATCTCTTTGCATTCAAAAAGTGTCTGGCGCCCAATTATTATACCTTATACTACACCCACTATGCTTTGCAACCCACCGTATACAGAAGGATGTCAGCCGTTCTTGGCTCTGAAGGTTCTCATTAGACTGGAGGAGGCGTGGGACCTTGCTACATTACACACCTGTCTTTTTGCCTCTACTGCAGATGTCCAAACCTGCGTCTAAACTGCCATGCTTCATGAAAGCGTTCCATGCTTGGATCACTTTACAGTGGCATTTCACAGGTGGTGAGGAGGCAGTATCATGCCACCTCACCGCCTGTTTTAACTCTGTAAATGCCTCACCAATTCACTGCAGCTGAGTGTATTACACACATTTACGGTGTGTCACCATTCGCTTGAATGGGTCATGTTCAGTTGTAGTACTGCCAGACGAATGCGACAGGAGATCATTTATTATTGTCCACACTAAGTAAAGCATTGTAACCATGGCCTGTGAACACCCCTGTTCACTGCCTTTGCAGCTTAAGGGAGGGTTATGGGGTGCTGAAAATATAACTCAAATACATGTTTTTTACTGCCCCCAACTGTGAGTCTAAACGAGTGTGGGGATGCATGAGATGCTTTCAGGTGCCATTGTGCTTTTGCTGGGCATCCAATGTGTCCCTGCACCTTAAGGGAGTGGGCCCCCTCCAAGCAAACCTGCCCTTTAAATGGTTCTAAAGGCAGAAGGTTTTTTTTATCTTAATGCATTCTAAGCAGCTGCCCTCCTTAGCCCCCCTAATACTTACCTGAGCCCCATTTCGATCCAGTGATGTTGCACGAGAGCATCAGCTGTCTCCCTCCTCATTGGCTGAGACAGCAGAGGGCGCCAATGGCTCCCACTTCTGGTAATCAAAGTCAGTAAGCCAATGAGGAGAGAGGAGGCAGGGCCGAGCCATGGCTCCTTGTCAAAGAAGCGACTCGGCTCAGGTGCCCCAATAGCTGGCTGCTTGCTGTGGTAGCACTCGGCAGGAGGGAGGTGCGGGCGAGGGACCTGAGAAGAGGAAGATCGGGGATGCACTTTGCAAAACCACTGCACAGGGCAGATAAGTATAACATGTTTGTTAATTTAAACAAAAATAAAACAAGACTAGCATGTTTTTGTGCATGCTAGTCTCATATCGAAAATCAAGAGTTTACTAAAGTGACGAAAATTCTCGTACGACAGAATAATTCGGAAGTGGTATAATGAGTTGTAGTGTATTTGTATTGTATTTTCGAACGACAACTGTACTGATTAAATGAAAATTGTACGATCTGGTATCATATGAGGAAAATTTTCGGGCTTGTCCCATCGTATAATATCGGATTACTGTCGTGATTGGCTCTCGAAAGCTGTGTACCAATGATCAGATTATCATACGAACGCCTTGAAAGCGGTATTTTTCGTGCGATTTTCTGATTGTGTGTATGGGCCACAGGACCACAGTAAGCAGAGGAGCCTTGACAAGGCATCATGGCTTTCACATATATTTGCAAATGTGTGCAACTAAACCTTATGTCTTTGATATACACTCATCATCCATATTGGGAGCAGGTGCACCGCCCCCCTAATCCATACGTCCGGCCCCTAATCTATATGCACATGGGTTCCAATTGGGTTTTTTTCTTCTTAAAAGCACATGATTAGACCCCGAGGCTCTAATTGACTTAAAAAAAGGGTGGGCTTGGGGCGCAGAGCACTGCTACCCGAGTCCACCCAGTTGTGTGACAATAGCGAATTAATATTCACTATTATCTCCCTGATTCTCCTCCTGGCCAATCAGTAAGCAGGAGACCCATCACCCAATTGGCAGAGAGGAGAGTGATCCTATTGGCTGCCCAGGAGGAGGGAGGAGACACAGGGGGACTTGCCGTGAAGCCCAGGATGAGGAGACACAGAGCGAAGCCGGCGCTCAGAGGAAGAGCTGCCCACGACCTAGGTGGGGACTAGGTGCGGGGCTGGTGACCAACCGACCGGGTGGACAGTGTGGGTTGTTTGCTGCCACTGCATACACTGTTAGATTTTTTTTATTTTTTTTGCAGGCTAGCTGGTAAGTGTGCTGGGAATTTTTTTGTTGTGTGTAAAGTCTAAACAAGCCCCTATGGAAGAATCTGTTACATCCAACGCTTTATTCATGGTCATTGATGTTCATTGTTGTTCCAGTGCAGGCAGCAGAAAAAAGTGGGTATCAAAAGATTTACTTTCCATGCAGCTTTTTCATTTAAATTTTAATTTAGGCAATGAGAGGGTTTCTTTAACAGAAACAATGAGAAAACATGGAAAATTAAGACATTGCTACAGTGGGGAAATAAGTATTTGATCCCCTTCAGACTTTGTAAGTTTGCCCACATACAAAGAAATGGAGGGTCTATAATTTTTATCATAGGTGTATTTTAAATTATAGAGGCAGAATATCAACCAAAAATCCAGAAAAAAACACATAAAACAAACACTATAAATTTAGTTTCAGTTTAGTGAGTGAAGTATTTGATCCCCAAGCAAAACATGACTTAGAACTTGGTGGAGAAACCCTTATTGGCAAGCAAAGAGGTAAGACGTTTCTTGTAGTTGTTGACCAGGTTTGTTGGTTTTTGGTCCACTCCTCTTTACAGATTTTCTCTAGATCCTTAAGGTTTCTTGGCTGTCGCTTGGCAACTCGAAGTTCCTTCCATAAATTTTCTATAGGATTAAGGTCTGGAGAATGGCTAGGCCACTCCATGACCTTAATGTGCTTCTTCTTTAGCCACTCCTTTGTTGCCATCTTCAGTGTTCTGGCTGAGGGAAGAAGCTTCTCATTCAATATTTTATAATACATGGCCATTGACCCCTCAATGCGGCAAAGTCAGTCTGTACCTTTAGCAGAGAAACAGCCCCAAAGCATAATGTTTCTACCTCCGTGCTTGACTGTATGGATGGTGTTCTTGGGGTCATAATCAGCATTTTTCTTTCTCCAAACACAGAGAGTCCCCCTCCTTCATTGGAATGTAAAGTCATGCCAATGAACATCTAAATGATTCAGATAAGGATGGGGAGAAAGTGCTGTGGTCAGATGAGACCAAAATTGAGGTCTTTGGCATTAACTCGACTCGCCGTGTTTGGAGGAAGAAAAATGCTGACTATGAGCCTAAGAACACCATCCCTACAGTCCAGCATGGAGGACTGGAAACATGATGCTTTGGGGCTGTTTCTCTGCTAAAGGTACAGGCCAACTTTGCTGCAATAGGAAGTCAATGTATGGGGCTATATATTGTAAAATATTGAATGAGAACCTTCTTCCCTCAGCCAGAACACTGAAGATGGGTCGTGGATGGGTATTCCAGCATGACAAGGACCCAAAATATAGCACCAAGGCAACAAAGGAGTGGCTCAAGAAGGAGCACATTAAGGTCACAGAGTGGCTAAGCCAGTCTACAGACCCTAATCCTATAGAAAATGTATGGAGGTAGCTGAAACTTTGAGTTGCCACGTGTAGCACTAACTCACAGTGGAGCTGCTGATTTAAAGCGGGCTGTTACCGTCACCTTTTTACCTGTAGTTTCACCAATACCAGACTTAGAGTTCACGTTGAGCTTATTATCTGACAATGTAGGCACCAGTCACTTTAGTACTTTTCCAATGCTTTAATGGGAGATAACTGGAAGAAGTAGCAGGAAAGAGGTAGAAGAAGAGTTGCAGGGAAGTTCAAATACCTTTTCTTGGTGTAGCACTAAGGAATTGAAATCTCAGGGATGAATGTATCTTCAGTTCCGGATTAAATCTTTTCCTGCCCGGATAGGTCTCTCTCACTAACTTAGCAGCCGGAGCGCAGCACGTACAAAAAGTCTCTGCCACAGACTTGAGTAGAACAAAACTGTACGATCCTCTGCCACAGGATGTAGTAGTTTTAGATGAACAGCAAACACAGTACCAGAACATTTAAGCCGGCCCGGCAGTACTTGTGCGGTAGATTGACTTAAGATGCGTCCTCCAATTGAGTCACCAGGCCCCTCTCCAGACCAGCGCTCCGCATGATCCTTCCAAGACGGGTCCTCCCCTGGATTCTTCTCAATTGTCTGGCTTCTTCCAGCAGGACAGACAGCACAGGACCATCTCTGCATTAGTAGTAGTAGGCCCCAGACGGACTTCTGGGCCCACCCACACACTGCAGCAATGCAGTCCTCCGGCCCGGAGGACCACAAGGTAAGACTCCAACACATACCTGTCGGCCAGGAGGGCCAGCAGATGGAAAGAAAAAGACCAAGAAAAATGGTGTTTGTCCCTTAAATACCCCTTCCCAGAATGCATCACAGAGGACCACCAGTTGTCTCCGGGAAAGAAGAGCACTCATATACTTCAGCTTGTTGCTTTCCAACACCAACCTATGGTGACAACAACACCCACAGGCAACAATGTGGAACTGCACGCAACACAGCTAAAGCTGGAACAGAGGCTAATTTAACAATAGATTAAATCTGAACTATGTACAGAACAGATGACCCACTACATTTACATATAAGCGGTAGATCAAAAATCTACCAGCGCTACACACGCAACAGCCAAGAAACCTTAAAGATTTAGAGAAGATATGCAAAAACGAGTGTGCTTGCCAAGAAGGGTTTCTCCACCAAGTACTAAGTCATGTTTTGCTTGGGGATCAAATACTTATTTCACTTACTGAACTGCAACTTAATTTATAGCATTTGTTGTATATGTTTTTTTCTGAATTTTTGGTTGGTATTATGTCTCTATCATTTAAAATACACCTATGATAAAAATTATAGACCCTTCATTTCTTTGTGTGTGGGCAAACTTACAAAATCTGCAGGGGATCAAATACTTATTTCCCCCACTGTATATGTAGTAGTTTCCAAGTTTCTGACATGGAGCAAAAATACGGATCAGGAGGACTTCAGGAGGACTTCACTGGCTGCACATTTGTATTTGGCCATTGAAAAATAAAGCCAGAGGCAGCCAGGCAACCAGCATTTTCAGAAGCAACCTACAAATGACACCTGTTTTTTGTTTTTTTTTGTTTTTCTCAGAAGAGGTTTTCTTTAAGAATATGTAACTCTATATGAAGCGATTATGTAATGCTGTCTGAAATAGCTGTGCCCATGGGTGTCTTTGGGTTACATATACAATTTTGTCATTAGAGGCAGGAAAAGGGGTAAGAGGTTGTGGGAGCTATGCAGAACATAAAACATAAAATGGAAGTTTTTCCACTAAATAATTATATAGAAAATGACATTTATATCCGTAGCGGAATTTAAAAAAAGTCATTGTTAGGAATAGTTTTGTGTGAGCAATGCCCAGAATAGCAAAAAAGCCTGCTCTGTGCTGTAAAAGGTTACATCACAGTGATACCATTTGACATCCTGATACATGGGAATGCTAACTTTCTAACATTCCTGAGAAAATTTTGATTTCATCTCTCAATTGCAGTAATCACGGTCCAATCTAGAGCGACACACCCATAATTGTACAGATGCAAAGCTCATATAAAAAAACTGTACTGCTGCATCTTCCTGCCAACTGTACTAAATTGTCTCACACCACAACCAATTTATCAGACATTGTGAAACATTTCTTGTATCATTTCTACTGGGCCTTTGCTACGATATGAGTTTCAATGTAAGGAAGAAATCAGTTTAAATAGTAAGTACATCAAAATTCATATATTATAATTAGTAGAGAATGATTGAAATCCACCAGTTTTTTTATATCTCTTGACACTCAACTGGTGAGATCTCTGCACTGAGAATTTAGCCATGAGATTAGTAGATCATATCCCGGGCCTAATACATCCAGACCAGGTAGGATTCACTCGTGGGAGAGAGGGATAAGAGAATACCCAGCGGGTGGTGAATACGATCTACCTTGCACAAAGGCAGCAGAAACCATTGGTGATAGTTTCCACTGATGCGGAAAAAGCCTTTGACATGGTAGATTGGATTTTTCTAAAAACAGTATTACAGCACATAGGTCTAGGAGATGGGATGCTGAGCTGGTTCTCCAATCTATACTTAACACCAAGCGCTAGGGTAAAGATGGGTGATAGAATCTCTGAGCTTTTTTTTCCATTCAAAACGGAACACGACAGGGATGCCCACTTTCACCCCTGATTTTCATCCTGACAATAGAACCTTTTTTAAGAAAAATACGGGCGTATTTGAATATTGAGGGGATAAAAACAAAGGGAAAAGAACAGAAACTTGCGGCATATGCCGACGATTTAATTTTCTTTATAACCTCCCCAGTTTTATCCCTTCCGTCCCTACTGCCAGAGTTACGTGAATATGGGGAAATATCTAATTTTAAAGTAAACTATGGGAAATCGGATGCGATGGGGATAGAAATAAATTCGCCCCTTCTACATTTGATAACTACACAATTTGATTTCAGATGGACTGATTTTCATATAAGATATTTAGGGACTAAAATATCAAAGAATTTAAAAAAGCTATTCTAGCTTAATTTTGCACCAATCTCAAGACAGATCAAACTTGATTTCTTGAGATGGGATAAAGAAACTTTTACATGGTTTGGGAGAACAAATATCATTAAGATGAATGTGATGCCAAGACTTTTGTATCTAATACAGACCCTGCCAATTAAGATCCCCCAAGCTTTCTAAGAGATCTCAGATCAAGATTGTTTATTTGGGCAGGGAAGCCAGTAAGAGTATATATTATCACTTCCTAAAGGAAAAGGGGGGAAAGGGTTTCCAGACCCAATAAGATATCAGGAAGCTTCACATTTAGCTAGAGTAATGGAGTAGTGCAGGCTTAAAAGTAAGAAACCTTGGATACAAATGGAACAGGCAACGATAGACATTCCATTGGAAGGTCTGGTATGGATACCAGAAGCTGAGGTGCCATTGGAAGTTACAAAACATCCAACGATAGGCGCTACTTTGTGAACGACTAAAAAAAAAAAAAAAAAAAAATGCCTATCTCGATACACCCTAGCCCGTTGATTCCGATCCTGGGTACGCCGGCGTTCCAGCCGGGACTGACGGACCCTAGGTTTGGAGCAATACAACGTAGAGGTATCAGCAGGATCATTCATTTTTAGTGGATAACCGTTTAATGACAAAAAGAGAGATCAAACGGGAGATAACGCCTGAATTATTCTTATTAGGATGATGCAACTAGATGCCTTTATTTGGTCTAACACATATGCAGAAGTGAGGGCACTGACTGGGTTTGAAGAGACATGCTTGAAGGGGGAGTCAATGAGACACCCGCTGTCCCATTTCTATACCACACTAACTGGACTAGAAGCACCACAAGAACTTACTTTCCTCCAGGCATGGAAGAGCATCAGTAGCAAGCAGATATCAGGAGGGGGGATATAACATTCTCACTAGGTGGTATAGAACAACGACTGTACTACATCGGATATATCCCCAAATGTCAGATGTCTGCTGGAGATGTCATGAAGCAGAGGGTACAATATTGCACATTTTTTTGGGAATGTGCAAAAATCAAGGAGTTCTGGGAAATGGTTGCTGAAAGCATTAAAATAATAACAGGAATTTCCCTAGGAGATAGACCAGCAGCCTTTTTATTACTGGACATCCCTATATCAGCGGAAAGATATAAAAACTCTTTGCTGAGACATCTTCTTACGGTGGCTAGGGCGTGTATTCCTGTCCTGTGGAAAAGGGACACCCCTCCAACTAGAGCACAGTGGTTTGCTAGAATTGCAGAAATCCAACAAATAGAAAATCTTACTTTGGCGATGAAAGATCAAGATGAGAGATACTGGAAGACATGGGCCCCTTATCTGGCGTATAGGGAGGGATCAGGATGACATAAAAAATTTGCTAAGTGGCCCATGTCTCAAAATAGAAGGGTAGAGTATTCAGCAGGGATAAGAGGAAGACGGAGAGGTAGGGAGGGGGAGTTATAAGTTCTTTACCTTCCCTTTTTTTTTTTCTCTTTGGTTGTGTTGGGGGGGGGTGGATAACAATTAGACCGGGGGTGATGGTAAAAGGAGAAAAAGAGAATTCACACTGAGTTAAAGAGCTACGGTAATTAATGGTAATGTAAGGTACACAGTTGGATGGAAGTATTTGGGATGTTATAAAAAGACACTTTAAGACTGTGATGAATTGTAATGTGAAATCTATGAAAAAAGAAAGAATTTATAAAAAAAAAAGATCTCTGCACTGGGTTCCCAGGTCTGCACACCTGCTATGGCTATCATGATGGGTTCCAACCTCCCTGTTAGTTATTTTACATAATCAGAATGTATGACAACAGCAAACAAATACTCCTGCACACAAGTGCGACGTACAGGTGATGTATTGTTCAGGGGAGACTTTCGCAGGCCTTGCTGCCCTCCAGGATAGAGGATATCCTAACAGTCAAGCACACTCAAAAATTCCCAGGTTGACAGAAATAGAGTCTGGTATTATGGCAGGGGAATCTTACTGTTGGATTATCTAGACTAGCCTTTCTCAACCTTTTCAACACTGAGGAACCCTTGAAATGACTTTTAGGTCTCAGGGAACCCCTGCTAAAAATTACCATTTCTACAACTCATGATACATTAGTGTGATGGTCAGTGGGAAGAATTCTCGTTACACTTGTGATCATTGGGAAGAATTACCCCCTCACAGAAAGCTTAAAATATCAATGGTGTCAGTGAGAACTTATCTGAGAGGCATAAGTTGCTCATTGCTCAAGGAACTTTTGTAGGAACCCTAGTTCACAAACCCTGATCTAAACACATAAGAAGCCAGAGACAGATTCAGATTCCATCTATAAGTAAAATATCATCTTTGGTAAACTAAACCAAATTTCTGTCTTATCCTGTGCACCATAACTGCCATAACAGTACATACAGTTCAGGTTAGAAGGAGCATCCTTGTGTTGTTCCCCTACCCAACGCTACAGGACACTAGACAAGGCTCAGCCACCAAACTTCCACCAAAATTCATATTTCAGTTTTCAGTGAATGCTAAAGATTTATTGTAATCCACGTTACAGTTTCTTATATCTTTTGAAGACTTAACTGGTGAGATCCCTGCACTGAGTTCCTAGGTCTGCACACCTGCTATGGCCATCACGATGGGTTCCATTCTCTGTGTTGGATCTGCTAGTTATTTTATTTATTCGGAATGCAACAGGAGTAGCTGGAACATATAAATGTGAGCGGGAACACCCAAAACTCCCAGGTGAACTGGAATAGAGTCTGGTATTATAGCAGGGATCTTACTGTTGGAGTATCCAGACACATAAGAAGCCAGTGACTAAGAAAGACAGAAAGTTAGAAATATCAATGGTGTCAGTGGGAATTATCTGAGAGGCAGAAATTGCTCATTTCTCAAGGAAACTTTGGAGGAACACTAATTCAGAAAGCCTGATCTAAACACATAAGAAGCCAGTGACTGACTCAGATTCCATTTATAAGTAAACTATCATCTTTGGTGAACTGACCCATATTTCTGTCTTATCCTGTGCGTACATACAGTTCAGGTTAGAAGGAGCATCCTTGGGTTGTTCCTCTGCCCAACGCTGCAGGACACTAGACAAGGCTCAGGCACGACCTTCCACCACAATTCATATTTCAGTTTTCAGTAAATGCTGAAGAATTATTGTAATCCACCAGACAGTTTCTTATATCTTTTGAAGACTTAACCGATGAGATCTCTGCACTGGGTTCATTGGTCTGCACACCTGCTATGTCCATCACTATGGGTTCCACTCTCCCTGTTGGATATGTTAGTTTTTTTATTTATTGAGAATGTAACAGGAGTAGCTGGAACAATCAAAGGTGGAGAGGAACACCCAAAACTCCCAGGTGGACAAGAACAGGGTCTGGTATTTTAGTAGGTGGATCTTTCCGTTGGAGTATCCAGAAACATAAGAAACCAGGGACTGACTCAGACTACTATGTTCCATCAATCAAAAAAATATCATTTTTGTGAGAACTGAATCAAGTTTCTGTCTTATCCTGTAAGCCTTAAACGCCATCATCAGTATAAAGTGGTCAGGTTAGAAGAAATATCCTTCTGGATACAAGGCAAAACTCAGCCATCGGCCTTCGTCCAAAATGAATATATCAATTTTGGTAGATACTGGTGAATTCTTGTAGTTCCCCAGTTTCTTATATCTGTTGATGACTCAGCTGGTGAAATTCCTGCACTGGATTCTGAGTCTGCACACCTGCTGTAACCCTCATAAGTGGGTTCCATTCTCCCTGTTGAATGTGTTAGTTATTTTAGATAATCAGAATTTAACAGGTGTAAAACTGGAGCAAGCAAAGGTGGCTGTGAACACACAAAACTCCCAGGTGGACAGGAATAAAGTCTGGTATTATGGCAGGGAGATCTTACTGTTGGAGTAGCTAAACACATAAGAAACTAGGTTCCATCTATACAAAAAATATTATCACTGGGTGAACTGACCCAAATTCCGGTCTTATCCTGTAGGTCATAACCACTATTACCAGGTTTGAAGGAACATACTTGTGTTGTTTCTTTGCCCAATGTTACAGGACACAAGACAAGACTCAGCCATCAACCATAAAGTAGATCTAGACTCAATAAGTAAAATCTCATATAAGCTTTAATATGTTTATATCAGTGTAAAATTAACTTTCAGTCTTTTTTAAATATGTAGCTCCTGGTTGAGACTATAAGCAGCCATACGACACACAATGGGCAGGCATGGTTTACCATCATCACTATCAGGAAGCCAGTCCAGAGCAAAGTAGTCTACTTTGGAGTGCACGTAAACAAAGTGTCTAAAAAGAGGCTGAAGGAGATCAGCTTTAGCAAAGTGCTTTAGCAAACTAAATGTCATCCAGTTTATGTCCAAATTTATTTATACAGTCAAGCTTAATTTCACCTTTTGTAACATGTTACATGTTACACCTACAGTATATTCAGGGTGTAACGTAAGATGTCACAGATGCGCCGGCCTGTGCACACCCCCAATCGCGCATTTTGACAGCGGGCAGGGATCTTCTCCCCCTGCTCGCTGTCGCAATCTAAAAAACTGAGGCTTTTGTCATTTATTCACAGTATTCTGTGAATGTGAAAACTACAAGTACAGACAGCCTTTGTGGCTGTCGGCTTGTAGTTCCCAATGAACTACCAGGGTGCTGTTGAGCACGCTAGTAGTTCATTGAGTCTTCCTGTCAGAGTGTAACTACCTGCCTGTATCGGAGGTACGAGCAGACACCCACACAGACAGTCTGCCGGACCGTTGCATTACACTCATGATCTGCTAATTGCTGGTGCAATACTTTACAGGCTCCTAACAATAGTAAAAATAAATGCATATTTTTTTTACCTGCAAAAAAACGTGCATTCGTTATTTTTTTGGGAAAGGTGAACTTTTCCTTTAAATTCTCTATAATAAGCCTTAGGACCATGATGCAATATATCAAGACAACGATTGTGTATTTTTTATAAATTTATTTTCTCTCTATTCGCAAAAGTTTATAAATGACATGACCAGACTGTGACATGTGGTGGACCAGTCTTGATATTTCCTGAAACACTTTCCAGCCAAAGATTGTGAAAAAGATTCCTTTATGCCATTTTCATCACACTTCAAGTTCTGTCTGTTAAGATTCATTTTATGAACAAAACTGAGCTTCATGAAGATGGACAGACCATCACAGAAAAACGGAAAGTGAAGCACAGTCAGACAAAGACTGACATAGACAAGACTGACATCAGCATACAAGGCCTGAGAGAAATTGACAGCTTTACAGACTGACAGAAAAAAGTATCATGATACATAGATCTATAAAGGAAGATGGACGAGATAGTGAGAGATCTTCAGGACAGTCAATTAAGTAAATACCACTAATAGCACCGGAGACACATTCCTTTCACCATGGTAGTGTCCTAGCATGTACCAGTTAAAAGGAAACATATTTCATGTCATGTTACATTGCTGTCAGCTATACACGTCCAACCCAACAGAGGGAACAGGACAAACTTTGATTACCAAGTTGGTCATACAAGAGATCTTCAAATGATCTCAGTGAAAGGACAGACATATGTCCTTTTTTGTTACAGCTGTCGCACATACTAACTTATGTAACTTATACGAGTTATTTTTCGTAGACTCACTGGGAAAGGACAATGACTGTTCTGTGGACAAAGGGGAATAAAACATATAACTTTAAACTATTTTGGAAACTCTGATGACATATCAGTAAAATTAGAAAAAAAATGCATCATCTTTCACTGCTGTCAACTTCACATCTTTCACTTTTATGCAACTGTGTATGAAGATAATCTCACAAAAATTGGTATTATTTAGATACACTTTAAAGCCTAAGTTTAAGTAAAATGGTTATTTTTTACTTATTTTTTCAATTAGCACAAGGGACAGTGCTTACATTTAATATGAAGTTTTCTCTGTTCTGGTGCCAGCTGTCATAAATTATGCAAATTCGCTCTACGTAGGACTACCCCAATATCAGCTTGCGCGCTTACAACTCATCCAAAACACGGCGGCAAGACTGTTAACAGGAAAAAAACCCTGGGAATCCCCCTCCCTAAAAAGCCTACACTGGCTAACCATGAAGAATCGGATCACATTCAAGACCCTCTGCCTCACCCACAAATGCATGCAAGGAAACGCCCCACCATATCCCCGCGAGAAAATAAAACACTACACACCGAATCACAGTCTTCGATCAGCTAACCAAAACATCCTTACCATTCCCAAATACTGCTACAAAGCAAAGGGAGAACGAAGATTCGCAGTCCAAGGACCTCGACTATGGAATGCTCTTCCAACTAACATCTGCATGGAAGAAAACCACCAGGCCTTCAGAAAAAAACTAAAGACCTTCCTTTTCTGAGAAGCTGACATCAGAGAATGCATCCAGCACCTTGAGGCGATTCAGTTCGCATTTGCAGCGCTTTACAAATCATTCATTCATTCATTCCTTCAAATCCATTGTCCTCTGCCCCCTTTCCATACCCCGCAGCAGTAATCTTTTGCTCCACAGGTTTATAGTCTGAGCCAAGAGACCTGTCACCCGTTAAGAGTGTGGACTATGTCAATCATTTCCAGCCCCTCCATTCATAGAAGCTAAACTACAGCTTTCATGAATTAAAATCGCTTTATGAATGGAAGAGGAGGACCTTTCATTAATCTGTACAATCTCTGTGGGCATAGTCGGCACTCTTGATAAGTGTCTGTGACAGGTCCTTTGGCTCTATTAACCCCTGCAGCACCGGAAGATTACCGCTGTGTTGTATGGGAGGGAGCAGAGTATTTGAACTTTGGCAGATTATAGAAGCACAAGTTACAATTTAGATGAAATGTAATATGTAGATTAAATGTATTGTCCCTTGTGCTGATTTTCATAAAAAAAAAAAGTTTTAACTAACCTTAGGCTTTTACCTGCTGTTGTCCGCAGTAGCAAAAAGGTGGGCTTTAATGCGGCTGAATGTTTTTGTTCTTAGAGCGCACTCAAAGATGGTTTTTGATCTGGACTAACAATCAATAGCTGGCTGGTCCGGCTCCCCATCATGTAATCGGGACTGAAGATATAGTTTTAACAGTCCATTTCTTTGCAGCCTTTGCTGCACAGATGAATGAATATGAAATGCTCTGAAACTTCCTGCTCCTTCACAAACTGAAGCATGGTAAACACAGTTTACCATGCTTCAGTGATGAATGGACACAAGCGTGATTGGTAACTCATAACCCACTGTGTTCATTCAGGAAAGGAAGGGGACAGTAAATTTCATCCCCTGTGTGCCCACAGCAGCTACCAGCGGGAGAGGAGGGGAGTCAGCAGCACTGCGGGGGAAGGGCGCACACAGGGGGGCTAGAACCAATCACCCTGCAGTGCACCTGGAAGAAGGGAGAAAAGGAGAAGCTGGCAGCGCTGCAGTGGGTTCACGGCCTGCAGTAAGACAATACAGATGGTGCCTGGGCCCCCCTTTTGAACTGAGGGGGCCCGGGTCCAGTAAAGGAGGGCTGGCTGTATTGCCTTATCAGCGGCCCTGCTTGTAATCACTGTAATAGCCAATCACATTGGTCACATGATTGCCAAACCTTTCCACCCTCCTGGGCATTCAGAACTTTTTAAAAGGACGTTGTTAGGAGGTTAAAAGATCCATGTTCTATTAAGCTGTAACTGCTGGTTGCCTTTATCTTGGCCATCAACACCATAACTATTATAGATCTTCCAAAAGAGTGTAATGTAGACCTGCCAGCTCAAAAATTTTGAATTACACATTGCAACAATGTGGTGCTAAGAGCTGTATGCTAGCTGAACAAACAGATGTACACGGTAGGTTATAGGTATCTATAAGCATGCAGGTCCTGGATGCAAATCTAGCATAATACAATAAGCTTTATATCCCGGCCACTCCTGTTAAGTCAAGATATACCATTTTATTCAATGGAAGTGACAATATTTACATTTTTTTTTTTTAAGAAAGCAATCCTGTAACCTGCACTATACAGTTCTTCCTGCTGAAGAGTAACTAGGGGGCGCTAAATCCACAGTCCTCCCATATCTGTAGCTGCTACAATTCACAGGTGTGAATGCAGCTATAACATGTTAGTTCTTACCAGTAAAATTATTAATGCTGACAGGAACTTGAACTGTTCCGCTCACCTCCACCTCCCTCACTGCATTCCAGGAATGCCATATAGGCTGGAGGATAGCACCCTAATCACCCGGCCGAACCATGTATGAGCAGGAGCAAAACCAAAGCCATTATCTAGACCACTCACCTGTCAATCAGATCACAGAGGAATGCATAGCATTAGAATTAGTGTTATTATTATTATTGTTAGAGATTACAAATGCTTAAAATAAATCTACTTTTCCTTTACTCTTTGATCAATAAGTTGAGTCACATCAAATAGTTTTTTCCTCGCGTATATCCTCACACCATCGCAGGTAAAATAATTTACAGTATGTGCAACATTAGGGAATATGTATGCTGTGATTTTAAACATATGGGGGGAAGGGGCTTCAAGAAATTCTGGAGTTGGGCTTTAAGTAGTAGTCTAATGCCGTGTACACACGAGCGGACTTTCGACGGACTGAACTCCGAAGGACTTTTTAACGGACTTTCAATGGAGTTCTGACGGAGTTCCGATGCAACGGACTTGCCTACACACGATCACACCAAAGTCCGACGGATTTGAACGTGATGACGTACGACCGGACTAGAATAAGAAAGTTCATAGCCAGTAGCCTATAGCTGCCCTTGCGTCCCTTTTTGTCCGTCGGACTAGCATACAGACAAATGGATTTTTCGACCGGACTCGAGTCCGTCGGAAAGATTTGAAACATGTTCTATTTCTAAAGTCCGTCTGATTTTTCGACAGCAAAGGTCCGACGAAGCCCACACACGATCGAATTGTCCGGCAGATTCGTTCCGTCGGACCTTTGCTGTCGAAAAGTCTGCTTGTGTGTACACGGCATAAGACACTCTGCATAGCCAGATTTATGATCAGATTTATGTAATATAAAAATCCCCAAAAAAGTCCCAAGTTTTAAAACCATCATCAATCACTATGCCCGCTGCCCACCAACTCACAGAAAAAAAAAAACACAACCCTATGCACACAACCAATCCCGAGCACTACACACAGTCGAATGGCAGTTCCCTGAGCTATTATCAGCTATATAAGTTGGAGATAGTGGTGGAGATAGTGGTGACCTCATTGCCCAAATGTGGCCATACATACCATAGCAGCATCATTGCCAAAATATGGGCATGTGGCCATACATTATGCGATTATGTAACCCCCTCCAATCCTCGCCCATTTGCTTATGTTGCTGGGGATTCCTGGCCATGTAAGTGAATAGGTGGGGGGATGCCCATGGTTGGTAAGGACATGTGCAAGCAACCGTTGCTTCCTTAGCAACCATTAAAAGGCAGAAGCTGCCAGATTCATCTACTATGAACACACTAAATAGAACACTAAGCTTATCCCAACAGACAACTGAATGGATCAAAGACAGAGTACCAAAGTCCATAGGAACCAAGGGTGGGTCTGTTTTCCTTCCATCAGAGCATCACAAATAAAAAAAAAAATCAAATTTTGGAAAAAAAATATTTGACCAAAAAAAAAAAAGTTACTCCCTAAGGGTAGATCTTTTATTCTTGACCCTGCACCTTCTTGGATAGAGTTTACATGTGAAAGTAAGGGCAGCTATGGCATTTGCTGATTGTTTTCTGAACTATGCATTGAAATAA
The DNA here is from genome assembly GCA_037952925.1 of Lithobates clamitans. Taxonomy (NCBI): domain Eukaryota; kingdom Metazoa; phylum Chordata; class Amphibia; order Anura; family Ranidae; genus Lithobates; species Lithobates clamitans. Next base: position 2,549,002 of record JBBGZY010001301.1, read on the forward strand.
CTGTACAAACAAATATCTATGAACAGTCATGTTAAAAGGTAGACTAGCTAATTACATAAGTATAGGTAGACGTCTGCAGAAGTAGATACTTGCTATGTGGAACTAAGACCATGTCTCAGCATGTCTGGATAGAGAGGACTTCATTGTCAGCCTTGCCATGTAGAGTTTCTTATGCCTATTAAAATGTTTATGACTCCAGCCTATCTTTCCCACATGCAGTCCAGGCATTCTCTATCTCGGCAGTAAATCTATTATATGTCCCCCAGTGCACATTTTTACAATAACTTTATATGAAAGCATGATGGGAGTCAAAGACACACACATATATATATATATGAGTGGAAAATGACAGAGGGGGGAGAGAGATGGACATAAAAAAGGAGAGAGGGCTGAAAAAAATGAAGACAAAGATAGAGATATTGTAGTGACAGATGAAGATTAAATAGAAACAAAGATAATATCTACAGAGATTAGAGAGGAATAGTTTTAACAATATTTTAAAGAACACAGGAACCAGTTAGTTAAATATGAAAATCTCTCAATGATATGGGACCTTTGCATGTCCATTGACACAATGTAGATGACTGTCAACTATAAAGTGGTACTCCAGCTAAGACTGGTCTCCCCAATTGGTACACAGATAGCAACTAAAACCCAACAGACGTTGTAACCATTCCTTACTCTCTTCAAAACCGCAAAAATTGGTTTCTATGCAGAGCTGCACCAGATTTTGCACTCTCTAGTTTTGTTAAATCAACCTCAAAGTGTCCACAAAGTCCTTCAACTGGCACCCTCACAGATGGCACTTTATCCAGTTTACTAATTCTAATTATTTTAATCTCAGATCATTTTGTTTGCTACAGCTCATTGGCACTTCTATCACCCCTGACAACACTATGCACCCTGGGAAAACCTCTTTCACAAGCTCAATTGCAATACCGGTGAGGTCCTCCAGGGGAAAACACAACAAATATTTTGAACCCAGCTCCCTGTGCACACTAATCATTCTGCATCTCTGGTAGGATCCCGAGCTCAGCCTCTGGTACCTGCTACAAAAGCCCCTTCTAATGGGATCAGCACTTTTTAAAAGGCAAATTATAATATAATGGTTATTGGTTACATTATCGTTAAAGCTAATAGGGTTTTAAACTGATTTTTTTTCTTTAATTTTACTATCTTTGATTTAGAATTAAAAATTTAATACATGACAAAGGTTTCCCATAGCACTAGGGGTTTTCTACTAAATAAGCATATCAGGCACTTTTTCTCTCATTAAAACTTTGGATGGAGCCATCTGATAATCATTCCTCTGACTCCCCTATGAATATGCCAATCATAAAGTGTATACTTTTGTTTTATTTTTTAATCATATTGGTAAGAGATTCAAACCACCAGGGTGGAGAGTTAAGGAAAAATCTAACATTTTGAGTAGGCAGCAGAACAGAGATAGGAAATCTTCCAACTGGGGCACTTGCTTTGGTGACAACTGTCTAAAAAAAGGATTTCCTCTCACTTTCTCTGGTGTGTACAGGACAGGAAGTGAAGGGATAGCAAAAAACTAGCAGAGATTTTAACCATTTCTTAATGTATCCAAAAAAAAAAAAAAAAAATGTACATATACTTTAAAGTGGACCTTAAAGTGGACACTAAATATATTAGGGTTCCTTCCCCCATTATAAATAGCAGCTTAGCTTAGCACAAAAATAGGGAAAAAAGTTATAAAGTTTACTTACCTTACACACAGCTTCTGCTGGCAATGCCTAGGAATCGGTAATGCCACAATCCTTACAACGTGTTTTGCCAGCTTTGGGAAGGTACACATACAGTATGTATTAACTTTCCCTAGTTTTTTTAACTTTGAAGCTGCTACTTGTTATGAAGGAAGGGGACCTGATATATTAGGCGTAAATTGCTTTTTTTGCTAAGGTCTGCTTTAAGCCTTACCCAATAATTATTTTAGTAATACTGATTCAATACATTTCAGGGTTTTTTTCTGCAAAAAATCTTTTTTTTATTAAATATTCTTTATTATTTTCTCAATTACACAGCCTTTAAAATTTTAACACTGACATATTAATAAATGCACAATATCAACTGTCTCTTAACTTATAAACCACCCCCCTTTTTTTTTTACGCCCACCCGATATTCCCAACCCCCCACCCCTAAAACCACTATAAGGGTATTTGGCCAGATTTATTTAACAGAACATCTGCTTTTGTTTGCCTGTCATCCACACCTTGCCTGCAGCACTGCACACCGAGATTTGTATGGTAAGCCATTGCCCAGTCTATCAATTTGCTAGTGACATCACTCAGTCCGGAGGGGTCCCGAGCAAGACCGCAGGCTCAGATGTGATGCAGGCACATGTTAAAAATTCCATTCTAGAATTTCCACTTATGTTCCACTTTCAGAAAAAATGAAAAAAAATTGTAAGGAGTCTATCTTTAATTTTAAAAAGTGGCAGGTATAGCAAAGACACAATCCACATCCAAAAAAAAAAAAAGTATGTAACAAAATTGACACCATGCTAATAGAAATATTTTAAGAATATCTTCAGGCTGTATGAAAAAAAAAAAAAAAGTCAGCAGCTACAAATACTATAGCTGCTGACTTTTAACAAATGGATACTTACCTGTCCAAAGATCCAGCACCGTTCTCACCCGGTCTTCGGGTCCCCAGGGCATGCATGTTTACTCAGGGAAGGCGACTGTCACTCTTTGAGGCTTCTCGCTGTTCATGCGCAAGCCACGCTGTGCTTTCTGAATGGTCCCGCAGCCTTCTGGGACCTGTGACGTGTCCCAGAAGGCTGTGGGCAAAAAGGGTGAAGGAGCAGAACTTCCATTCAGATCGCCCAGGTTATCCAAGCATCAGTGGGAGGGGGTACTTGTCAAAACCAGGTACCCGCTCCCCCCCCCCCAAAAAAAAAGTGCTAGAGAAGGGGGGGGGGGGGAGGCAGAAAATTGGAACTTCCGATTTTGGTCTGCCCCAAAGGCATAAATCAGAGCTCCATTTTTCCATTTTTAAAACCAGTGTTTAATGGCTTAACAGTAGTTAAGATATAAAATAATACAGATTTTGCTGTGATAGCCACCATCCTCTTAGCTAGGGATGAGCCGAACACCCCCCGGTTCGGTTCGCACCAGAACCCGCGAACGGACCGCAAGTTCGCACGAACGTTAGAACCCCATTGACGTCTATGGGACTCGAACGTTCGAAATCAAAAGTGCTCATTTTAAAGGCTAATTTGCATGGTATTGTCCTAAAAAGGGTTTGGGGACCCGGGTCCTACCCCAGGGGACATGTATCAATGCAAAAAAAACTTTTAAAAACGGCCGTTTTTTCGGGAGCAGTGATTTTAATGATGCTTAAAGTAAAAAAAAAAAAGTGAAATATTCCTTTAAATATCGTACCTGGGGGGTGTCTATAGTATGCCTGTAAAGTGACGCGTGTTTCCCATGTTTAGAACAGTCCCTGCACCAAATGTCATTTTTAAAGGAAAAAATCTCATTTAAAACTGCTTGCGGGTTTAATGTCATGTCGGGTCATGGCAATATGGATGAAAATCAGTGAGACAAACGGCATGGGTACCCCCCAGTCCATTACCAGGCCCTTTGGGTCTTGTATGGATATTAAGGGGAACCCCGCACCCAAATTAAAATAAGGAAAGGTCCCTATATACTCTGAACAGCAGTATACAGGCGGTGCAAACAAGACAGGGACTGTAGGTTTGTTGTTAAGTAGAATCTGTTTGTAATTTTGAACATTTTTAATGTGTTTAGCTCCAGCCAAAAAATCTTTTCTAAGCTTTTTGGAAAACATAGGGAAGGGTTATCACCCCTGTGACATTTGTTTTGCGTCTTTCCTCCTCTTCAGAAGATTTCACCTCACTTTTTTGTCCCAATGAAAAATGTTTTTTGAAAATTTGTGTTTTTTTGTGGAACAAGGATTGGAAAGCATCAGTGGAAAGGAAAAATTGTTTTCCCATATTAACTCTTACAGGAGAGAATTTCCCTTCCTTAGGGGTAGATTTCATCTCACTTCCTGTTGTCTCCTTCCGTTTGCAAGTAGGAGTCGTTTGTAAGTTAGATGTTTGAAAGTAGGGTCCTGCCCTATATACTCAGCAGAAATTTGGGCCTTAGGTGTTGCTGTGGCCAAAACACTGTAAGCCCTCACAGGGCCCTGCTGTGAAATATTAGATCAAGAATTGTAATTACATGCCCCTGTTGAACAGGAGCTGAAAAATTAGGCCTTAGGCACTGGTGCTGGTGCCACAACACTGCAACCCCTCACAGACACTCTAGTTGGAACGCAGGAACGAGCCCTGCTGCAAAGTATTGCATCAAAAATTGTAATTACACGCCCCTGTTAGACAGGGGCAGAAAAATTGGGTCTTAGGCACTGGTGCTGGTGCCACAACACTGCAACCCCTCACAGACACTCTAGTTGAAACGCAGGAACAAGCCCTGCTGCAAAGTATTGCATCAAAAATTGTAATTACACGCCCCTGTTAGACAGGGGCTGAAAAATTGGGTCTTAGGCACTGGTGCTGGTGCCACAACACTGCAACCCCTCACAGACACTCTAGTTGGAATGCAGGAACGAGCCCTGCTGCAAAGTATTACATCAAAAATTGTAATTACACGCCCCTGTTAAACAGGGGCTGAAAAATTGTGCCTTAGGCACTGGTGGTGGCGCCCAGAACCAAAAATGTTCTTACAAGCTATCAGCGTGATGATTGAGGAGGAAGAGGATAATTACTCAGGGATAGTCACTCAGCATCAGCATAGGCAGTCTTTGAAGGGATCTGAGATTTCAAAAAAAATTATTCGGTTACATCTGCATCAGGTGCTTGGTAGCTGGTGGTGATCCAAGACTGATTCATTTTTATGAAGGTCAGCCGATCGACCGAGTCGGTGGACAGACGCACCCTGTGATCGGTTACCACGCCTCCAGCAGCACTGAATGTGCGTTCCGAAAGAACGCTGGATGCAGGACAGGCCAGTAGCTCAATTGCATACTGTGCAAGCTCTGGCCAGTGATCCATCCTCAAGACCCAGTAACCCAGAGGATTTTCGGTGGGAAAGGTGTCCAAGTCTGATCTTGCCCCTAGGTATTCCTGCACCATGTAAAACAGACGCTGGCGATGGTTGCTGGAACCGATCATACCTTGGGGCTGCGGACCAAAAAATTGTCTGAACGCATCGGTCAGACGGCCACCTTCTCCACCGCTCCTTCTTTGACTGACCGAAGCCTCAGCAACACGTTGTCCAGAAACAGGAGTTTGTAACCTCCCAGTCTCTGGGAACGCGTTGCACAGACCTTTCTGCAAGGCCTCCCGAAGATGTTTCATCCTCTGCTCCCTCTGCGATGGCAAGATAAGGTCCGCAACCTTACCCTTGTAACGTGGATCAAGGAGGGTTGCCAGCCAGTATTGGTCCTTCTCCTTGATACCACGAATACGAGGATCCTTACGCAGGCTTTGCAGGATCAGGGAGGCCATGCAGCGTAGGTTTGCTGAGGCATTCGGTCCGGAGTCCTCTGGGTCACTAAGGACAACAACGTCCGCAGCCACCTCCTCCCAGCCACGTACAAGTCCATGTGTTCCTTGGGACTGATCCCTTAAAGACTGCTGATGCTGAGTGCCAGGCTCCACCTCCATACTGACACAATCTTCCTCCTCCTCCTCCTCCTCCTCCTCGTCCTCTTCCTGTGTGATCGGCGGGCACGCAGGAACACTGTCTGGATAAAGGGGGCCTTGAGAGCTAAGGAAGTCCTCCTCTTCCTGCCTCTGTTCTGCCTCAAGTGCCCTGTCCATTATTCCACGCAGCGTGTGCTCCAACAGGTGGACAAGGGGGACAGTGTCACTGATGCATGCACTGTCAGTGCTCACCATCCTCGTGGCCTCCTCGAATGGTGACAGGACAGTGCATGCATCCCTGATCATGGCCCACTGGCGTGGGGAAAAAAAACCAAGGTCCCCTGACCCTGTCCTGGTGCCATAGTCGCACAGGTACTCATTGATGGCCCTCTGCTGCGTGTGCAGCCGCTGCAGCATGGCCAACGTCGAGTTCCACCTGGTGGGCATGTCACAGATTAGGCGGTTCTTGGGCAGGTTAAACTCCTTTTGGAGGTCCGTCAGCCGAGCACTGGCATTATATGACCGGCGGAAATGCACACAGACTTTCCTGGCCTGCCTCAGGACATCCTGTAAGCCCGGGTACCTGCCCAAGAACCGCTGCACCACCAAGTTAAGGACGTGAGCCAAACAGGGCACATGGGTCAGTTGTCCCTGTCGGAGGGCAGAGAGGAGGTTGGTGCCATTGTCGCAAACCACCATTCCTGCCTTAAGTTGGCGTGGCGTCAACCACCTCTGAACCTGCCCCTGCAGAGCTGACAGAACCTCTGCCCCAGTGTGGCTCCTGTCCCCCAAGCACACCAGCTCAAGCACCGCATGGCATCTTTTGGCCTGCGTACTTGCGTAGCCCCTTGAACGCCTACGGAGCACCGCTGGTTCCGAGGAAGAGGCCATGGAGGAAGAAGAAGAGGAGGGGGTGGAGGAGAGAGGTGTGTCACAATCAGCATTTTGGAGGCGTGGTGGCGGAACAACCTCCAACACTACTGCACCTTGTCCTGCATCCTTCCCAGCTGCCAGCAGAGTCACCCAATGCGCCGTGAAACTTAAGTAACGTCCCTGTCCATGCCTGCTGGACCATGAGTCAGCGGTAATATGCACCTTACCGCTGACCGCCCTGTCCAGCGAGGCATGGACATTGCCTTCCACATGCCGGTAGAGAGCCGGAATCGCCTTCCGTGAGAAAAAGTGGCGTTTGGGTACCTGCCACTGAGGAACCGCACATTCCACAAACTCACGGAAGGGGGCAGAGTCTACCAACTGAAAAGGCAGCAGTTGAAGTGCTAGCAATTTTGCCAAGCTAGCATTCAACCGCTGGGCATGTGGATGGCTGGGAGCAAACTTCTTTCGGCGGTGCAGCAGCTGGGGCAGGGAAATTTGCCTGGTACAATCTGACGTCGGTGTACCAAAAGCAGATTGCCCATAAGTACTTGGCTGTGACACACCTAATTCTACACCTTCATTCCTCTCACTGCAGGTCGCAGAGAGGACTGAAGGTCTAGTGGGGTTGGAAATCTCAGCTGATGAGGAGCAAGGAGAGATCGTCTTTGTTCTTTGGTGTGGGTCTTTTAGATACGCTTGCCAACGAACTGCATGGCAGGTCAACATATGTCTGGTCAAGCATGTGGTACCCAAGCGGGAGATGTTTTGGCCACGCGAGATACGCTTGAGACATATATTGCAAATAGCAGCGGTGCGATCTGATGCACTCGTCTCAAAAAAGGCCCACACCAAAGAACTTTTTGAATAACGCGCAGAGACTGCAGCGCCCTGCACATGTGGAGCTTTGGGGTGTGATGCAGTCAATGTGCTGCCCTTAGGCTGGCCCCTGGAGGGCATCCTGCCTAGTTGGTGATGTGCCACCTCCTCCTCCTCCTCCTCCTCCTCCTCTCTCCTATCAGGCACCCACGTTGAGTCAGTGACCTCATCATCCCCTCCCTCCTCATCACTGGAGCAAACCTGGCAGTATGCTGCAGCAGGGGGAGCATGACTGCCAGATTGCTGTCCTTCTTGGGCACCCCCTCTGTCCGTGCTCATGTTACTGCCTTCATTGAGCTCAGTATCATCATCAGAGCCTTCCAAACGCTGGGCATCCTCCTGGAGCATGTACCCAACACTGTGGTCAAACAGTTCGAGGGAATCCTCATGAGGACATGGTGGAGCTAGGGAAGGAGTCACTGATGACATTGAGCTGAGGGAAGAGGCCGCTGCTTTGCCAGACAAAGCACCCTGGGCATGGGTGAGAGAGGATGAGGAGGATGAGGACGGCTTGGTCATCCACTCGACCAAGTCTTCCGCATGTTGCGGCTCAACACGGCCAGCTGCCGAAAAAAAGGCCAAGCGTGTCCCATGGCCACGTGCTGATGAGGATGCACCGTCTCCACGACCAGCACTAGACACAGAGCCTGCTTGCCCTCTCTTATTGGCTTGTGACTGTCTGCCTCTCCTTCTTGGCCTTCCAGACATACTAATGGCCTGTAGCTGCACTAAGCTGGGATAGAACACCTGTAATTTTCTTCAGGTAGCTTTATATACTGTAACCAGACAAGCCTGCCTGTCAGTAGGAAGATAACAGGAACGGATCTAGCTGAACACTGTGAGCAGGACGTACTGCACTAAATGTATATAGCAGGAACGGATCTAGCTGAACACTGTGAGCAGGACGCACTGCACTGAATGTAAATAGCAGGAACGGATCTAGCTGAACACTGTGAGCAGGACGCACTGCACTGAATGTAAACAGCAGGAACGGATGTAGCTAAACACTGTGAGCAGGACGCACTGCACTGAATGTAAATAGCAGGAACGGATCTAGCTGAACACTGTGAGCAGGACGCACTGCACTGAATGTAAATAACAGGAACGGATCTAGCTGAACACTGTGAGCAGGACACACTGTACTAAATGTAAATAGTCTAGCTGCCTGACCGTGGTACTAATAGGATCAAAAAGAACACCTGTAATTTTCTTCAGGTAGCTTTATATACTGTAACCAGACAAGCCTGCCTGTCAGTAGGAAGATAACAGGAACGGATCTAGCTGAACACTGTGAGCAGGACGTACTGCACTAAATGTATATAGCAGGAACGGATCTAGCTGAACACTGTGAGCAGGACGCACTGCACTGAATGTAAATAGCAGGAACGGATCTAGCTGAACACTGTGAGCAGGACGCACTGCACTGAATGTAAATAGCAGGAACGGATCTAGCTGAACACTGTGAGCAGGACGCACTGCACTGAATGTAAACAGCAGGAACGGATGTAGCTAAACACTGTGAGCAGGACGCACTGCACTGAATGTAAATAGCAGGAACGGATCTAGCTGAACACTGTGAGCAGGACGCACTGCACTGAATGTAAATAGCAGGAACGGATCTAGCTGAACACTGTGAGCAGGACGCACTGCACTGAATGTAAATAGCAGGAACGGATCTAGCTGAACACTGTGAGCAGGACGCACTGCACTGAATGTAAATAGCAGGAACGGATCTAGCTGAACACTGTGAGCAGGACGCACTGCACTGAATGTAAACAGCAGGAACGGATGTAGCTAAACACTGTGAGCAGGACGCACTGCACTGAATGTAAATAGCAGGAACGGATCTAGCTGAACACTGTGAGCAGGACGCACTGCACTGAATGTAAACAGCAGGAACGGATGTAGCTAAACACTGTGAGCAGGACGCACTGCACTGAATGTAAATAGCAGGAACGGATCTAGCTGAACACTGTGAGCAGGACGCACTGCACTGAATGTAAATAGCAGGAAAGGATCTAGCTGAACACTGTGAGCAGGACGCACTGCACTGAATGTAAATAGCAGGAACGGATCTAGCTGAACACTGTGAGCAGGACGCACTGCACTGAATGTAAATAGCAGGAACGGATCTAGCTGAACACTGTGAGCAGGACGCACTGCACTGAATGTAAACAGCAGGAACGGATGTAGCTAAACACTGTGAGCAGGACGCACTGCACTGAATGTAAATAGCAGGAACGGATCTAGCTGAACACTGTGAGCAGGACGCACTGCACTGAATGTAAATAGCAGGAACGGATCTAGCTGAACACTGTGAGCAGGACGCACTGCACTGAATGTAAATAGCAGGAACGGATCTAGCTGAACACTGTGAGCAGCACGCACTGCACTGAATGTAAATAGCAGGAACGGATCTAGCTGAACACTGTGAGCAGGACGCACTGCACTAAATGTAAATACCAGGAACGGATCTAGCTGAACACTGTGAGCAGGACGCACTGCACTGAATGTAAATAGCAGGAACGGATCTAGCTGAACACTGTGAGCAGGACGCACTGCACTGAATGTAAATAGCAGGAACGGATCTAGCTGAACACTGTGAGCAGCACGCACTGCACTGAATGTAAATAGCAGGAACGGATCTAGCTGAACACTGTGAGCAGGAAGCACTGTACTGAATGTAAATAGCAGGAACGGATCTAGCTGAACACTGTGAGCAGGACACACTGCACTGAATGTAAATAGCAGGAACGGATCTAGCTGAACACTGTGAGCAGCACGCACTGCACTGAATGTAAATAGCAGGAACGGATCTAGCTGAACACTGTGAGCAGGAAGCACTGTACTGAATGTAAATAGCAGGAACGGATCTAGCTGAACACTGTGAGCAGGACACACTGCACTGAATGTAAATAGTCTAGATAGAAGATAACAGGAACGGATCTAGCTAAACTGAATACAGTGTATATATATATATGCAACACCTGGGATGCATATATATACACAATACACTGTAAGTGCAGCTAACTGACTGACTGTTCTGCCTAATCTATCTAACTCAAATCAAATGACACTGTCTCTCTCTCTCTCTATCGCTCAGCACACCGGAACACACACTACACAGGGCCGCCGTGCAGGCGGCCTTATATAGTGTGGGGTGTGTACTAAATCCCCTGAGCCATAATTGGCCAAAGCCACCCTGGCTTTGGCCAATTACAGCTCTCTCTACTGACGGCGCTGTGATTGGCCAAGCATGCGGGTCATAGTGCATGCTTGGCCAATCATCAGCCAGCAATGCACTGCGATGCCGCAGTGAATTATGGGCCGTGACGCGCCACACGAATTTGGCGCGAACGGCCCATATCGTTCGCAATTCGACGGACGGTCGAACAGCCGATGTTCGAGTCGAACATGGGTTCGACTCGAACACGAAGCTCATCCCTACTCTTAGCACTGTCCCCCTGCACACCTACTGCTCTTGTGTCTTGCTGCTTGCTTTCTTCCGGGTTGTTCAGCATGACTTCAGCCCAGGCTGTCATGGACACACCTTGGTAATGCATCACCACGTCTGCCAGGGCTGACAGTACAATACTGCCAAGAGTGGTGCTCATGTCATAGCCTTGATGTGGATCCGAAGATCCCTGGAAAAAAAGGGGCAGAATTTTAATTCATATATATATGGGCTTTAACATCCTATGGAATATCAACATTTTGATGGTAGAAGACTGAAAAGTTCCTATTAGCATGCTTAGTTCAAGGACTACGCAAGATCTGGGTTTGTCTAAAGCTGACCATACACATTAGAATGCAATCTCCTTTAGGTTTACCAACAGATTTGTAGTGTAAAGGCATACCTTACTGAATATAGATTTAATAGGTTACTTAGGTAGTTCATACTACAGTGTGTAGTTGTTGGTAAATCTAAAGGAGAGATTGCACAATCACACTGCAATGTGTGTGCAATGCGCATTATTATGCTGCCTTGCATTGCGCAAAATTGCAGGTGTTCCATAGACTTTGAATGGTAATGCAGCACACCTAGTGTGCATTGCTGTGCACTGCTAAAGCACATGTGCCCAACGCACAGGAGCATGCACATAGCGACAGCGTGAACGGGCCTTATAACACTGCGTTTTTTTGTTTCAGCTTGGGGGACCTTCAAAACATTTTTGGGCAGACATGATAGTGGGGCAGACATAATGGTGTGGCACACATGATAGTAGGGCAGACATGATAGTGGGGCAGACATGATGGTGTGGCAAACATGATAGTGGGGCAGACATGATAGTGGGGCAGACATGATAGTGGGGCAGACATGATAGTAGGGCAGACATGATAGTGGGGCAGACATGATGGTGTGGCAGACATGATAGTGGGGCAGACATGATAGTGGGGCAGACATGATAGTGGGGCAGGCATGATGGTGTGGCAGACAAGAAAGTGGGGCAGACATGATAGTGGGGCAGACATGATGGTGTGGAAGACATGAAAGTGGGGCAGACATGATAGTGGGGCAGACATGATAGTAGGGCAGACATGATGGTGTGGCAGACATGATAGCGGGGCCGACATGATGGTGTGGCATACATGATAGTGGGACACTGGAAATAAAAGGTGGTATAGGGCGCACAGGACTAGCGTAGTCCAAATGATGTCTCTATTAAGGATCGGCAGTCCAAAAATGAACGGGAGAAATGTTGGTAGGAAGGGATGAAAGGATGGTAATCTTCAGCAAAAAGGGCTGCAACTTTAAAAGACTTGAAGCAGGGTCTAAAATGACATAAAAACAAACAAAGGCGCCTCTAAGTGCAGAAGATAAACAATTTTAATACCCCAACTGGGTTAAAAACACTTACAAAATAGAAGTAAAAAACAGGCACATCGTGGGTAAGGCTGCATTGGAAGGGGTCACGATCAGAAGAAGCCTTCAGGAGGATGGATGTAGTCACTGTCAGCAGCGGTGTAAAACACAGGGAACAGCTGTGAAGCCGGCGTCGTCAGCGTGTGAGGGCTGCGAACCCGGAAGTGATGTCATCCGCTGGGTGGCTCTGTGACCAGCCTGAACCGCAAACGAAAGGCCAGAGAGGGGATGTGATGTCATCAGTGAGGGACGCGTTTCAGAACCGTCATTCGTTCCTTTCTCAACCTCGGATTGCACTGATGGCTACTCACGTCTCCTGGGTCGTTCTTTGCTTCTGATCATGTGTGGTATGTCCTATTCGATTATTTCCATACGATTACACCCAACTTTTTGAGATGGGAACAAGGGAACAAGGGTCCCTCGTTCCCATCTCAAAAAGTTGGGTGTAATCGTATGGAAATAATCGAATAGGACATACCACACATGATCAGAAGCAAAGAACGACCCAGGAGACGTGAGTAGCCATCAGTGCAATCCGAGGTTGAGAAAGGAACGAATGACGGTTCTGAAACGCGTCCCTCACTGATGACATCACATCCCCTCTCTGGCCTTTCGTTTGCGGTTCAGGCTGGTCACAGAGCCACCCAGCGGATGACATCACTTCCGGGTTCGCAGCCCTCACACGCTGACGACGCCGGCTTCACAGCTGTTCCCTGTGTTTTACACCGCTGCTGACAGTGACTACATCCATCCTCCTGAAGGCTTCTTCTGATCGTGACCCCTTCCAATGCAGCCTTACCCACGATGTGCCTGTTTTTTACTTCTATTTTGTAAGTGTTTTTAACCCAGTTGGGGTATTAAAATTGTTTATCTTCTGCACTTAGAGGCGCCTTTGTTTGTTTTTATGATAGTGGGACAGACATAATAGTGGGACAGACATGATGGTGTGGCAGACATGATAGTGGGGCAGACATGAAAGTGTGGCAGACATGATAGTGGGGCAGACATGATGGTGTGGCAGAAATTGATAGGGCAGACATGATGGTGTGGCAGACATGATAGTGGGGCCGACATGATGATGGGGCAGACATGATAGTGGGGTAGACATGATAGTGGGGCAAACATGATGGCGTGGCAGACATGATGGCATGGCAGACATGATAGTGGGGCAGACATGATGGTGTGGCAGACATGATAGTGGGGCAGACATGATGGTGTGGCAGACATGATAGTGGGGTAGACATGATAGTGGGGCAGACATGATAGTGGGGCAGACATGATGGTGTGGCAGACATGATAGTGGGGTAGACATGAAAGTGGGGCAGACATGATAGTGGGGCAGACATGATGCTGTGACAGACATGATAGTGGGGTAGACATGATGGCATGGCAGACATGATAATGGGGCAGACATGATGGTGTGGCAGACATGATAGTAGGGCAGACATGATGGTGTGACAGACATGATAGCGGGGCCGACATGATGGTGTGGCAGACATGATGGGGTGGCAGAAATGATAGTGGGGCAGACATGATGGTGTGGCAGACATGATAGTAGGACAGACATGATGGTGTGGCAGACATGATAGTGGGGCAGACATGAAAATGGGGCAGACATGAAAGTAGGGCAGACATGATAGTGGGGCAGACATGATAGTGGGGCAGACATGATGGTGTGGCAGACATGATAGTGAGGCAGACATGATGGTGGGGCAGACATGATGGTGTGGCAGACATGATAGTAGGACAGACATGATGGTGTGGCAGACATGATAGTGGGGCAGACATGATGGTGTGGCAGACATGATAGTGGGGCAGACATGATGGTGGGGCAGACCTGATGGACCACTAGGTTGTTCTCTGCTGTCACTGTCTGCTGTACTTTTGCTATGGTACCCTGTGATTTATACTTTTAACCCTGATGTGAGGAGGGGTAGGTGGACAGAAAGTGGAGAAGAAGGAAATGAAAAGCAGAAGGAGGAAGGAAGAAAGTGGTGGAAGAAGAAGGGAAGAAAGTGGGGGCAGAGAAAGGTTGAAATGGGGGTAAAGCTAAAGAAAGTGGGGTGGAGAATAGGGAAATAAATATCCCAGATAATAGCATCTGACACTGACCAATCAGAATCATTCTGATCCTTCCCGTAAGTCCTGCCGACAAAAGGAGAAGAGCGGCAATTTCAAAATTTCCGACCCACTACACTGGCTGCATAGGCACTGACAGCTCATCACCCACAGAGGGGACTGGGGGAGTAAGGGTGTTAGTTTACCATTTCATCTTTTAATTAGATATATTACTTACTCCCCCCATACCTCAGAGATTTTCAGCACCTCTTGTAACACTCCAGCCCAGGACCAGCTAAAGCTCCTGAGCAGATGTGGCTGTGCTTTGCTCTTGTGCTCCAGGGCACTCAATCTTAAAAATAACACAAGTTTCAGTATGGTAGGAGCCCCACATTGTACATTCCACAATACTGCGGACAGATCTTTCCTGAGGCTGCATCAGATAATCTAGCATAAAGCAAAAATTCAAAGGGAACATTACTGAGTCCTGAATACCAGCTTACCTAGTAATCCCTCTCCAATTTATAGAAAATTCTATACATGCAGTTGTACTGGAAAGGTGCCTTATCTGATCTCCAACACAGAAATCGCTAACACTCTTTGCGCACTAATACATCTCCAATGGCAGATACACAGGTGCAGTGTTAACTCCTCGCTTTCCTTGGCAGAGTGACTAGGACAAGCCTAGTACAGCAATGCTTGAAACCCGAAATGTCTCTAATAGCCCACCTGCCTCACACACCCTTTTCTCCTATGATATATTTCCTGTAGATCATTCCTTACCCAAGAACAAGGTAAGGCAGGCCTTAAAAGCCCTCTGAAAATAGTACAGATTCTTCTCGCCTGGGGACCCTAAGGCATCAAGGGCCAACAGGTGAGAGATGTGCGCAGAGCAGAAGCTCTCTCTTTACTCTGCCAGATGCTTCCTTAGATAGAAATATTGTCAAGATTGCTATTTATTATGAATTTTCTGAATTCTTCTGTTTCTTAATTGTAGGAAGCCTAAACCCAAAAATTGAAGACATGGTAGAAGGTAAGGTGGCCTGGTCTTACTTGTATATGCACCAACAACAGGTTTTTATAATTATTACTAATGCAATTCTAAATGCACTAAAATATCATACAATGTTTACCACGTTAAAGCTGTTTTCAAACTTTAACCACTTCAATACTGCATCATAGCTGAAAGATGGCTACATTGCTGCTGTGGGAGAGTGTCCATGGATATTCTCCCAGAACACGCCTCCCACATCCCCCTGGGCCACTCATCGGGCGCGCTCTGTGGCTACTGTGTCCTTTGGATACAGCTGATAACAGATCGCAGTATCCAATCACATTGGCCTTTTACTATGTGATAAGCTGTGTCCAATCAAAGCTGCTCACATGTAAACAAACTTGCCGGTTATCAGCATTGCTTTCCTCACGTGCCTCCTCATCAGTGCACACCAGTGAAGAAGAAAAATGTATTATTTGCAAAAATTTTCTTTTTTTCTGTCTTTTTTAATTTATTAAGCAAAATATATATATAAAAAAAAGTTGTCGTTAAATACCACCAAAAGAAAGCTCTATCTGTTCCCAAAAAAAATGATAAAAATGTAATTTTGACATAGTTAGCAAAAATGTAATTTTGACATAGTTAGCAACATCAGCATTCCTTTCCTCACATGCTGTCACAGCATGATAAAAGGAGAGCTGATAACTGGCAAGTCTGACAGGGCACATGTACACTGATAATCAGGGCACTGATCATTAGTGCAACCTCATCAGTTCAAATCAGTGCCCAAAAGTGCATCCTCACAGTTTCAATCAGTGCAGCCTCACCAGTGCCAATCAGAGAAGCCTCATCAGCGCCCATCAGTTCCGCCTATCAGTGCAGCTTCACCAATGCCTATCAGTGCAGCCTCATCGGTGCACATGAGTGCAGACTCATTAGTGCAAATCAGTGCCTCCTCATCAGTGCACACCAGTGAAGAAAAAATTATTATTTGCAAAATGTTATAATAGAAACTTTTCTTTTTTTCTGTCTTTTTTAATTTATTAAGCAAAATATATATAAAAAAAGTTGTGGTTAAATACCACCAAAAGAAAGCTTTATCTGTCCGCCAAAAATGATAAAAATGTAATTTTGACATAGTTTTTCAAGCTGAAAATTGGCCTAGGCAGGAAGGGGGTGGGAATGCCCAGTATTGAAGTGGTTAAATCTGCAGCTTTCATTATTAAAATACCTGGTCATCCCGCAATAAAGGCCTTTGATCAAGTGACAATAAACAATATCCTTATTCTCCAATAATCATCCATACATGTCCTCCACTTAAAGTAACACTAAAGACAAAACTTCTTTTTTCATTTTGGATTGAGCGGGGAGTTATTAGAACCCCTGTCAGGTTTTTATTGCTGTTTGTGCCCCCGTTAGGGAGATTCACCCTCTCTATTTGTCCTGTTTACTGTTATCACCAAAATTAAAGGTAAAAGAAAATCCCAAATTTGGAGCTGTCCCTGTTAAAGTAATTGACGGGAAATCTTCCATCGGGGACACTAGTTCTGGTGACCTGGGGGCGCCACTGGATTCCCTTAATTTGCAGGGATTTCCTATCACTTCCTGTTTGGCTATGGTACAGGAAGTGAGCATAAATCTCCCCGATGGGATACAGATAACAAATTAAATCTGACATGGGTTATAACCCCCCTTACTATTTCCAAAATGGGAAAAATAAACAGTTTTTGCCTATAGTTGTAATTTAATAGCCCTGTAATCTATTTTTCATGAAGTTTTTTTACTGTGTTTTTTTCTGCCTCATTGTAATGCCCCTTGTGAGCTTGAGAACCTCTCCTTTTCTCTCCTAATGCCGTGTACACACGGGCGGACTTTTCGACTGGACTGGTCCAACGGGACGAATCCGTCGTGTGTATGGGCTCCATCGGACCTGCAGCTGATTTTCGGTTGAAAATCAGACGGACTTTAGATTTGGAACATGTTACAAATCTTTCCGACGGACTCGAGTCCGGTCGAAAAATCTGCTCGTCTGTATGCTAGTCCGACGGATGAAAACTGATGCTAGGGCAACTATTGGCTACTGGCTATCAACTACCTTATTTTAGTCCGGTCGTACGTCATCACGTACGAATTCGTCAGACTTTGGTGTGACCGTGTGTAGGCAAGTCCGTTCGTTCGAAAGTCCGTCGAAAGTCCGTCGGACCTTTGATGCCGAAATGTCTGCCAGTGTGTACACGGCATTAGGAATAAGCAGCGCATGGTACACTGCTCTATGCACACTACAAATCCCATAGCCCAGGGATATGCAATCAGCGGACCTCCAGCTGTTGCAGAACTACAAGTCCCATGAGGCATAGCAAGACTCTGACAGCCGCAAGCATGACACCCAGAGGCATGATGGGACTTGTAGTTTTGCAACATCTGGAGGTCCGCTAATTGCATATCCCTGCCATAGCCCATAGTCCATCTCAGGAGCGAGCAAGAGAGGGTGGCTATGCTCCTACATGTAGTGGAACCATGGAGAATGAATGTAGCCACCTTCTAACAAGAAGTCAGATCACAGCGACAAAAAAAAAAGGAATTTGGAGATTTGGAGGAGGTTTAGAGTAACAGAAGGTACTTTTTGAATTAAGAATACATACCTGAATACATTTTTTGAGTTCAACAATTGATGAAAAAAGGACACCCAGATAAAGTTTTATTTTAAGTTTTAATTTAGATATTGCCTTTCCTCTTTTGGTGCTGTTCGGTGAGAGCTATGCAAACAAGAGTGATTGATGCAGATAATACAAATACATAAAACATTTCAAATGAATAAATATGGATTTAGATCAAAAACATATAAAGCCATAACACAATGGAGCTCTGTCCAATTGAGATGAGAGTCCAGGCAAATATACAATAAGGAACCTAAAATGCCTTTGGCACTGGTGTAAAGTGAGAACAAACTTTCCTCCATATACCAACAACCTTTAGCTGTACAGCATGTGATGTGAATACACTGCTTGTAAATCAGGCTAAATTTACACAGCCAACCGCCCGGCCCTGGTTACAGACAGTGTGCTTCCAGGGTTGGCGTTCTGCAGAGTCACGACTGCAGATAAATTGGCTTCAGCTAAGTTTGTATGTGGCCAAAGCACAGAATGTTGCTGCGTCCAGAGGCAGTCTTCTCTAAACACAGCTAGTTATGTCCCCCTGGCCACCCATGTAAATGTAGCCTTAGGAGGAGAAGCAGTTGCCCTTGTTAACCTGTGGACAGCTGTCTCCTATGCACACTTTACGAGATTGTTTAACCACTTCAGCCCCGGAGGATTTGGCTGCTCAATGACCAGGCCATTTTTTGGGATTCGGCACTGCATTGCTTTAACTAACAATTGCGCGGTCATGTGACGTTGTACCCAAACAAAATTGACGTCCTTATTTTCCCACAAATGGAGTTTTCTTTTGGTGGTATTTGATCACCTCTGCGGTTTTTAATTTTTTGTGCTATAAACAAAAGAATAGCGACAATTTTGAAAAAAAACACAATGGGGGTTTTTTACTAAAGGAAAATCCACTTTGCACTGAACGTGCACTTGGAAGTAAAGTCGCTGTAGATCCGAGGGAGACATGCAAGGAAAATAAAAAAGCAGCCTTTTAGCTTGCACATGATTGGATGATAAAATCAGCAGAGCTTCCACTCATTTCAGATCTACCCCTTTTTTAGAGCGACTGTACTTCCAAGTGCACTTGCAGTGCAAAGTGGATTTGCCTTTCATAAATAACCCCCAATATCTGTTACTTTTTGCTATAATAAATATCCAATTTGAAAAAAAAAACTATTTTTTTACCTCAGTTTAGGCCGATATGTATTCTTCTACATATTTTTGGTAAAAAAAAATCGCAATAAGCGTATATTGATTGGTTTGCGCAAAAGTTATAGTGTCTACAATATAGGGGATAGATTTATGGAATTTTTACTATTTTTTTTTACTAGTAATGGCGCTGATCTGCGATTTTTATCGGGACTGCGATATTGCAGCGGACAGACCGGACACTTTTGACACTATTTTGGGACCAGTGACAATTATACAGCGATCAGAGCTATAAAAATGTAAAAATGCTCTAATTACTGTATAAATGTCAATGGAAAGGAAGGGGTTAACACTAGGGGGGTGATCAAGGGGTTAACTGTGTTCCCTCACTGTATTCTAACTGTAGGGGGAATGGGACTGACTAGGAGAGATGACAGATCGGTGTTCATAATCAGTATGAACACACGAACAGTCTCCTCTCCCCTGAGAGAACCAGGATCTATGTGTTTACACACAAAGATCCCGGTTCTTGCTCTGTCACGAGCGATTGCAGGTGCCCGGCGGTCATCGCGCCCGCTGGGCACTCGCATCGGCTCCCTAGTGGCCAAAAGGCAAAGCAACGTAAGTTAACATTGTTTTGCCCAGGGGAGCCAACCTGCCGCAGTAAAACTGTGGCGGCTGGTCCGGAAGCAGTTAAAGTAAACCTGTGCTGCTAATTATTATTATTAGTTTGTGCAGCGCTTTACAAAATGAGGGCAGACATTACAGTTACAATACAATTCAATACAGGAGGAATCAGAGGGTCCTGCTTGTTCGAACTTACAATCTAAGACCCCTTTCACACTGGGGCATTTTTCAGGCGCCTTAGCGTTACAAAAAGTGCCTGTAAAGCGCCTGAAAGAAGCCTCATCGGCAATCCCAATGTGAAAGCTTGAGAGCTTTAAGAGTCCTTTCACACTGCCAGTGCCTGAAAAGCGCTGGTAAAGGTTTAAAAGCGCCCACAAAGCGCAGCTGCCAAGGCGCTTTGCAGGTGCTTCCCATAGATTTCAATGGGAATGGGCGCTTTAGGAGTGGTGTATTCACCGCTCCTAAAGCGCTGCAGAGAAGCTGCTCGCAGGACTTTTTTTGATGCCCTGCCAGCGTAGCGCCTCAGTGTGAAAGCACTCGGGCTTTCACATTGGGATTGCAGAGGAGGCTTCTTTCAGACGCTTTACAGGCACTTTTTTTAACGCTAAAGCACCTGAAAAACGCCCCAGTGTGAAAGGGGTCTAGGAGCGAGGGTCAGGTGATGTAAAAGGTAATAACAGTGGGGGGTGATCTAATGGAGAAAATAAAAGTACAGTAGTTAGGTAGGAGCAGAATAAGCTTCTCAAGTTACATTGAAATAATATAGTTTAGTACATATAGACTGCCAATATGATGCAAGCTATCACAGTTGAAAGGGAACTACAATACGGGTCCATTCACTTGTTTATTCTGCCACCATGGTCAATATCATTAAAGGGGTTGTAAACCCTCACGGGTTTTCACCTTCATGCATTGTTTTGTGCAGTGCGATTCCAGCCCTGAAACTGAAAGCCATAAAATTACTACCAGTATGTAATGCATAGCAAGAATGGCTGTCAAAATTTAGCCTCTCCTCTGTAAAATAAAGTAATAGTGTAACAAAGCATACTCCCATTTTATTTACATTGTAGATAAAAAATTTGACATCAGTTAAAGAACACCTACAAGCTAAAAAGAAAAACAAATTGTTGCATGTATTTCAATAAAATTATTATTATTTTTCAATAGCTTTTATTTTCCATGTCGTTTTTTTTTTTTTTTTTTTCTTATTCTTTTTTCTTATTTGTTTTGTTTGTTATTGTTTTCAGTGTTGCAAAAAAAAAAAAAACTTTTTCTAATTTGCAAATAACTTTGCCATGATTTGTAGCAGAAACATCTTAGTGTCACTTTTAATGGGACAAATTATAGACTAAAATGTATACTTTTTATTGACAGTACAACTTCTTTTTTTAACTAACATTGGTCAAAATAGAAAAAAAGAGAGCATCACCAAAAGAAAGCCCACTTAAAAAAAAAAAAAAAAAGAATTGGCAGGCATTACACAGACCTTGAAGTGTCTGATGTTAAAGATTCCAATGTCTGTGATTCAGTGGTAAGTGGAATTGTAAATAGTACTATTTTTCTTTTATTGGGTGCTGTTTTATTTATTTATTTTTTTTCAAATTAAATCACTTTGTTAAACTGGAAATGAAGTCTTCCAAAAAATGCAAGCAGACATGCTATGTCTCTTCTGCAGTTAGGGCCCAATGACACTAGAATGCATTCTGTGCTTGTTTCCTGCACCACATTCAAATTGCACTGCCCTTGCGATCTGCAGTGATGTCAGTGCAAAGATAATGACACCCCAAACGCAGGTCGCAAAACACGTTTGCCCGAACCAAATTGCATGGTACAAATATACCATGCATTCCGGTTGCAGTGCGTATCCAAAGTAGTGCATGCTATTCCGCTTGAAGGAGCCGACGTACAGCTACGACAGTTCGCGACATCGTGCCAACCTGCCGCAGTATAATGGCTGGTCGGCAAGTGGTTAATACACATAAAGGACTGTGAAAATGTAAAAATGTTTTTCTGGGTGGAACTCCGCTTTAAATCCCCTTTCTTCCCCATTCTGACGCTCAGTTTGAACTTCAGAAAGTCGCCTTCACCACGTCTAGATGCCTAAATGCATTGAGTTGCTGCCATGTGATTGGCTGATTAGAAATTTGTGTTACCAAGCAATTGAACAGGTTTTTTGATTGAAAATGTATACTTTATTTTGCAAGAAAATATACAAAAAACAAATACTTAAACAGGGTACATTCCAATCTGTACTGCGCCGCAGCGCATAAATACACTACATAACAATACATTGCCAAGCATACAAATAAATTACATTCATCCTGCGGTATGATGCCTAATGTGTTGTGCAGAGTAGTGATACCCCGAAACATCACATCATGCATGATGCCGCATTACCCTGAGAGCATTACTTCAACAACATGTCACAAAAAGTCCGGTCATACAGTCTAATAATATTCAAATGGGCAACGGGTGTGATGGGGGGTGGAGAAGGTGGGTTAGGGGAGGGAGAAAAGAGTTCACAGGCCCGAAGCTTTATTTGAACTGCCAAGGATACACGGGGGAGAGGGGGGGATGTGGAAATCTTCAGACCTCCTCTTCCTCCTTGAAGTCCATCAAGTGATAGTCTCTGAGCAGACTGTGAACCAGTTTGCGGCAGTCCTCGATGGACATCCTCTCCCGCTGGTGGATGAGGCGCTTTCTGGCGCACCATAAAGCATCCTTAAAGCAACACAGCACCCGCCAGGCACCGTCAATGTCCTCCCGTGAATGAGTTCCACAGAAGAGTCCGTTCAACACACCAACGTGTGTGATAGCAGTCTGTGGTACTGTCACGTACCTGATAGGTTTTGAGCCCGAAGTGCAGAGAAGGACCTCCCTTACAGCTCCCACTCCTGTTCCTCTGGAATGGAGACAGAAGGCCAGGAGTGAGGAGTGGTATGGGTGCCTGGCAGGACTGACAGTCACCGGAAGTTCAGGAGTGGTGGCACCCTCTGGATCCAGAAGCTGAAGAGGAAGCTGGAATGCAGAGAGGACCCAGAGCCACAGCAGGTAAGGAAGCAGGTAAGTAAGCAGGACTGGAACCAGCAGGTAGTAGCCTGGAACACTGGACTGGAACCAGGAACAAGCAGCAGGTAGTAGCCTGAATCACTGGACTGGAAGCTGGAACAAGGCAGCAGGTAGTAGACTGGAACGCTGGACTGGAACCAGGAACAAGCAGCAGGTAGTAGCCTGGATCACTGGACTGGAAGCTGGAACAAGGCAGCAGGTAGTAGACTGGAACGCTGGACTGGAACAAGGAACAAGGCAGCAGGTAGTAGCCTGGAACGCTGGACTGGAACCAGGAACAAGCAGCAGGTAGTAGCCTGGATCACTGGACTGGAAGCTGGAACAAGGCAGCAGGTAGTAGCCTGGAACGCTGGAACCAGGAACAAGCGGCAGGTAGTAGCCTGGATCACTGGACTGGAAGCTGGAACAAGGTAGCAGGTAGTAGACTGGAACGCTGGACTGGAACCAGGAATAAGGCAGCAGGTAGTAGACTGGATACAGGTATCAGACTGAGGAATGGTCAAACAAGCCGGAGGTCGGTATCGGTCGATCAGCAGAGGTACCAGGGACAACACAGAGGGATGGTCAGGCAAGCCAAGAGGGTCTGGTGCAGGCGGATAGCAGGATGGTCTAACAGGAAGCCGGGTCAGATAGCAGAGTACACAGGTCAGATCAGGTTAAGGCACATGGAACGATGTAGAGCAGACAGCGGGGATAGAGTGTGACAGGCCGGTTTAACTAGCCCGCCTGGCACTAGCGGGAGTGCGCGCGCGTGCCCGTGCGTGACAGCACCCGTGAACGCGCGCGCATGCGCAGTGGAACCCGTGGCCGTGTCCCCCTGCGTCTGGATCGCTGATTACTGGCAGGATCTTCATGACAGGTACAAAGTCTTTGAGTTCAGGTTCCAAGGCCCTCAACAGGTCCTGTGCAAAGGGACACTCCCAGAAAACATGCAGAGCAGTTTCCTCCTGGATGATGCAAAAGGGGCAGTGCCTGTATCTGCACAGGTTTCTGGCATGCATGAATTCCTGAGTGGCAACCCCCCCCTGGATTGCCACCCATGCCAGATCTTTGTGCCTGTTGGTGAGTCTCTTTGAAGAAACGTTCCTCCAGACCATTTTACAAGTGGCTGAAGGGAGGCCTGGAACAGTCTCAACAATGTCCGATGCTCTAATCAACTTGTGGATAGTTTTTGGCTTCCACAAGTCGGGCTTCACTCCATGTAGCTCCAGCTCCTTAATAAACTTGAAGGTGTCCAAGTAGTACCAAGGGGTGTCCCAGTTGTAGGGGGTGGAGCTGTCCCATTTGTCCCATCCAAGGGTCCTCCAAAGAGGCAGGAGGAAAAAACGGGACATGGAGTTACCACCAGAGTCCACAGTTCTGTCAACCAATGTCCTGCGGATGCAGTTACAAGCAAAGCACACCCTCAGTAGCGTAGCGATGTCGGGCACGCCCTTACCGCCCTTGAGGGGTTCCTTGAACATAACCGCCCACTTCACTCTGTCCATTTTGGAGCTCCAGATGAAGTGAAACACCGCCCTGGTGATGGCCTTGCAGGTGTTAACCCGGGGGGGGGGGGGCCAGGCCTGGGCGAGGTACTGCAACACAGGGAGGATCTCGCTGCGGAGTACCAGTGTTTTGCCTTCGATGGTGAGTTCTCTGAGGCTCCAAAGTCCAAACTTCCAAGCAATTGAACAGGTGTACCTAATAAAGTGGCCGGTGAGTGTATATTCCAACATTGCAGCCTACATTACCTTTAACCCCCCTGGCGGTATTCCCGAGTGTGGCTCGGGGTGGATTTTCAATACCAAAAGCAGTAACCCCGAGCCAGACTCGGGATCGCATCGGCGGATCCATGTAGAGGATACTTACCTTGTCCCCTGGATCCTGCGATGTCTCCCTGCTGTGATCTGCGAGCCGCCGGGTCTCGCTCAATTCACAGTGTCGAGCTCCGTTCCCTGCGAGCGTTGCCAAATTCAAAAAGTAAAAAACACAATATAGATACAGTATACTGTAATCTTACAGATTACAGAACTGTATCAAATAATTACACATCCCCTTTGTCCCTAGTGGTCTGTCCAGTGTCCTGCATGCAGTTTTTTATTATATATATTGTTCTTTTTGCCTGGAAACTGGAGATTGTCCATAGCAACCAAAAAAATGTCCGTTTACGTCAAAAGTGCTTTTAGACCAGTTAGAAAACAGCGATAATAAATTAGAATCACTTGCAGAATTGAGCGATAATGATTTGTGGGGAAATCCGTCTTCAAACACTGAAAGTAACGAAAGCGACAATTCTGCAACTGAGCAAATTTCAGTGGTTTTGATTTGATTACATTATTGAATAATTATTATTATTATTATTATATTATTATTATTTGTTAGAATTATTTATAGTTATTTATTATATTATAATTTTTTATTTCGTTTTTCAAACTTTATCATACCTGGGATGTCTACTAGACTCTTGTTTGGACAGATATAAGTGAGTTATTCCTAAGAATTACAGGCCTACAATATAAAGCGCCAAATTTTCTTGCAAAATAATTGTACTGCTTTCAGCATCAAAAATCTGAAATAATCATACCGCCAGGGAGGTTAAAAAAGATCCCAGTATGATGACACAGCTGTCTATCCTGATACAGGTGTATCTCTCATAGCTAACACTAAGGTTAGATCACGAAAGAAGTTTATTACAACATATATCTTCAGAAGAAACTTGGAATCATTTCACAAGAGTGTCCCTGATTGATATCAAGTAGCATATGAGTAATATTGTATATTCCCCTAAAATCTGGATGACGGCCAGTTATAGGTCTTTTATGTTTATAGGACCTTAATTCAACCCGGAGAGCATGCATCAGTCTATAATCTAAACTATCCACCTGGTTATGTTTACACCTTGTTTATGTAACTTCATATTCAACATCTAATAAAGGGAGTGTACAGTTCCAATTTTAACTTGCTTTTATTTGACAATAAATGTTATTATAAGGATGAATAAGGATGAATAAGAAGTCAGTATTAGTCGTGAAAAAGGTACAGAAATGGTTATAATTTTTCTGACTATATAATTTATATCTTAAGCACTTCAGCCCCGGAAGATTTGGCTGCTCAATGACCGGGCCATTTTTTGCGGTTCGGCACTGCGTCGCTTTACCTGACAATTGCGCGATCGTGCGATGCTGCACCCAAATAAAATTGACGTCCTTTTTCTCCCACAAATAGAGCTTTCTTTTGGTGGTATTTGATCACCTCTGCGGTTTTTATTTTTTCCACTATAAACAAAAAAAGTGCGACAATTTTGAAAAAAAATGCAATATTTTGTACTTTTTTGCTATAATAAATATCCCCATTTTTTTTTTTAAAAAGCACATTTTTTCTTATTTTAGGTCGATATGTATTCTTCTACATATTTTTGGTAAAAAAAAATCGCAATAAGCGTATATTGATTGGTTTGCGCAAAAGTTATAGTGTCTACAAAATAGGGGATAGATTTATAGCATTTTTATTATTATTATTTTTTTTACTAGTAATGGCGGCGATCTGCGATTTTTATCGGGACTGCGACATTATTGCAGACACATTGGACACTTTTCACTCATTTTTGTGACCATTGGCATTTATACAGCGATCAGTGCTATAAAAATGCACTGATTACAGTAAAAATGTCACTGGCAGGGAACTGGTTAACACTAGGGGACGATCAAGGGGTCAACTGTGTTCCCTGACTGTGTGTTTCTAACTGTAGGGGGAGGGGACTGACCTAGAGGAAATGACAGATCGTGGTTCCTAGCTCTTAGGAACTCATGATCTGTCACTCCTCACAGAACAGAACAGGGATTTGTGTGTTTACACACACACGTCCCTGTTCTGCCTCTCATGCCGACGATCACTCGTGGCCGGCGGTCATCAGGACCGTCAAGCCACGAGCATCGGCACCCCCGCAGTGCAGCGGGCGCCTGCGCACGCCTGCTATGCCGATCCCGTGAGCCGACGTATAGCTACGACGGTTCGCGGGATTGTTCCGACCTGCTGCAGTATAATGACAGCAGCTGGTCAGCAAACGGTTTAAAAAAGAGATACAAATAGTAAAGGCTAATAAATAGACTCTGAATGAGCAGGCTGCATATAATGTATGCCACAGTAGTTCATTGAGGTCCTTAAAGTATATGTGACTTTTTAACTCTTTATCTTGTAAAACAACCCATTCAATTTAAAATAGAAATGAAAGGCTAAACATTTTGGTGTGCAAACACACATACACACACCAACCACATTTTTAGGTATACCTGTTCAATTGCTTGATAACACAAATCACTAATCAGCCAATCACATGGTAGCAACTCAATGAATTTAGGAATCTAGACGTGGTGAGCATCAGAATGGGGAAGAAAGGGGATTTAAGTGACTTTGAACGTGGCATGGTTGTTGGTGCCAGACGGGCTGTTCTGAGTATTTCAAAAACTGCTGATCTACTGGGATTTTCACGCACAACCATCTCTCGGGTTTACAGAGAATGGTCAGAGAAAGAGAAAATATCCAGTGAGTAGAAATTGTATGGACAAAAATGCCTTGTTGATGTCAGAGGTCAGAGGAGAATGGGCTGAGTGGTTCAAGATGATAGAAAGGCAACAGTAACTCAAATAATCACTCGTTACAACCAAGGTATGCAGAATACCATCTCTGAACACACAACACATCGAATCTTGAAGCAGAAGGGCTACAGCAGCAGAAGACCACACCGGGTGCCACTCCTATCAGCTAAGAATGGAAAATTGAGGCTACAATTCGTACAGGCTCATCAAAATTGTACAAAAGAAGATTGGAAAAAATGTTGCCTGGTCTGATGAGTCTCCATTTCAGCTGTGACATTCAGATGGTGGGTCAGAATTTGTCGTAAACAACATGAAGGCATGGATCCATCCTGCCTTGTATCAACGTTTCAGGCTGGTGGTGGTGTAATGGTGTGGGGGGATATTTTCTTGGAACACTTTGAACCACTTAGTACCAATTGAGCATTGTTTGACCACTTGCTTACTGGGCACGTAAACCCCTTTCCTGCCCAGGCCAATTTTCAGCTTTCAGCGCTATCACATTTTGAATGACAATTGCGCGGTCATGCTACACTGTACCCAAATGACATTTTTATCCTTTTTTTTACACAAATGGAGCTTTCTTTTGGTGGTATTTAATCACCACTTAGGTTTTTATTTTTTGCTAAACAAACAAAAAAAGACAGAAATTAAAAAAAAAAAAACATGTTTCATAGTTTGCTATAAAATTTAGCAAACAGGTAATTTTTCTGCCTCATTGATATTCGCTGATGAGGGTGCACTGATGGGCACTGATGGGCTGCACTGATGGGCACAGATAAGGCGACACTGATAGGCACTGATAAGACAGCACTGATGGGCCCTGATGGGTGGCACTGATGAGTGGCACTGATAAATGTCACTGATGGGCAATGATAGGTGGTACTGATGGCCACTGGTAGGTGGCACTGATGGGCACTGATAGGTGGTATTGGTAGGCAGCACTGGTGATGAGGCACTGATTGGTGACATTTATAGGTGGCACTGTGGGCACTGATAGGTTACACTGTGGGCACTGATAGGTGACACTGTGGGTACTGATGGGTGGTACTGTGGGTACTGGTAGGTGGCGCTGGTGGGCATTGGCAGGTGGCACAGAAGCCTCTGCAGAAGCTCTCCATGATCGGGACTGATGTCCCTCTCACAGCCACCGGTGATCGACTTTTTTTGGGGGGTTTGGGGACCCGGGTCCTACCCCAGGGGACATGTATCAATGCAAAAAAAACTTTTAAAAATGGCCGTTTTATCGGGAGCAGTGATTTTAATGATGCTTAAAGTAAAAAAAAGTGAAATATTCCTTTAAATATCGTACCTGGGGGGTGTCTATAATATGCCTGTAAAGTGGCGCGTGTTTCCCGTGTTTAGAACAGTCCCTGCACCAAATGTCATTTTTAAAGGAAAAAATCTCATTTAAAACTGCTTGCTGGTTTAATGTAATGTCGGGTCCTGGCAATATGGATGAAAATCAGTGAGACAAACGGCATGGGTACCCCCCAGTCCATTGCCAGGCCCTTTGGGTCTTGTATGGATATTAAGGGGAATCCCGCACCCAAATTAAAATAAGGAAAGGTGTGGGACCACCAGGCCCTATATACTCAGAACAGCAGTATACAGGCGGTGCAAACAAGACAGGGACTGTAGGTTTGTTGTTAAGTAGAATCTGTTTGTCATTTTGAACGGGTACATTTTTAACGTGTTTAGCTCCAGCCAAAAAATCTTTTTTAATCTTCTTGGAAAACATAGGGAAGGGTTATCACCCCTGTGACATTTGTTTTGCTGTCTTTCCTCCTCTTTAGAAGATTTCACCTCACTTTTTGTCCCAATGACAAATGTTTTTTGAAAATTTGGGGTTTTTTGTGGAACAAGGATTGGAAAGCATCAGTGGAAAGGAGAAATGTTTTTCCCATATTAACTCTTACAGGAGAGAATTTCCCTTCTTAGGGGTAGATTTAATCTTACTTCCTGTTGTCTCTTTCCGTTTGCAAGTAGGAGTCGTTTGTAAGTTAGATGTTTGAAAGTAGGGGCCTGCCCTATATACTCAGCAGAAATTTGTCCCTTAGGTGTTGTTGTGGCCACAACAACGTAAGCCCTCACAGGGCCCTGCTGTAAAATATTAGATCAAGAATTGTAATTACATGCCCCTGTTGAACAGGGGCAGAAAAACTGGGCCTTTGGTGGTGGTGGTGGTGGTGCTGGTGCCACAACACTGTAAGTCCTCACTCGCCCTTGGTGGGTGCAGAAATGGGCCCTGCTGTGAAATATTAGATCAAGAATTGTAATTACATGCCCCTGTTAAACAGGGGCAGAAAAATTGGGCCTTTGGTGGTGGTGGTGCTGGTGCCACAACACTGCAACCCCTCACAGACACTCTAGTTGGAACGCAGGAACGAGCCCTGCTGCAAAGTATTGCATCAAAAATTGTAATTACACGCCCCAGTTAAACAGGGGCAGAAAAAATGGGCCTTAGGCACTGGTGCTGGTGCCACAACACTGCAACCCCTCACAGACACTCTAGTTGGAACGCAGGAACGAGCCCTGCTGCAAAGTATTGCATCAAAAATTGTAATTACACGCCCCTGTTAAACAGGGGCAGAAAAATTGGGCCTTAGGCACTGGTGCTGGTGCCACAACACTGCAACCCCTCACAGACACTCTAGTTGGAACGCAGGAACGAGCCCTTCTGCAAAGTATTGCATCAAAAATTGTAATTACACGCCCCTGTTAAACAGGGGCAGAAAAAATGGGCCTTAGGCACTGGTGCTGGTGCCACAACACTGCAACCCCTCACAGACACTCTAGGTGGAAAGTAGGAACGAGCCATGCTGCAAAGTATTGCATCAAAAATTGTAATTACACGCCCCTGTTAAACAGGGGCTGAAAAATTGTGCCTTAGGCACTGGTGGTGGCGCCCAGAACCAAAAATGTTCTTTCAATCTATCAGCATGATGATTGAGGAGGAAGAGGATAATTACTCAGGGATAGTCACTCAGCATCAGCATAGGCAGTCTTTGAAGGGATCTGAGATTTAAAAAAAAATTATTCGGTTACATCAGCATCAGGTGCTTGGTAGCTGGTGGTGATCCAAGACTGATTCATTTTTATGAAGGTCAGTCGATCGACCGAGTTGGTGGACAGACGCACCCTGTGATCGGTTACCACGCCTCCAGCAACACTGAATGTGCGTTCCGAAAGAACGCTGGATGCAGGACAGGCCAGTAGCTCAATTGCATACTGTGCAAGCTCTGGCCCGTGATCCATCCTCAAGACCCAGTAACCCAGAGGATTTTCGGTGGGAAAGGTGTCCAAGTCTGATCTTGCCCCTAGGTATTCCTGCACAATGTAAAATAGACGCTGGCGATGGTTGCTGGAACCGATCATACCTTGGGGCTGCGGACCAAAAAATTGTCTGAACGCATCGGTCAGATGGCCACCTTCTCCACCGCTCCTTCTTTGACTGACCGAAGCCTCAGCAACACGTTGTCCAGAAACAGGAATTTGTAACCTCCCAGTCTCTGGGAACGCGTTGAACAGACCTTTCTGCAAGGCCTCCCGAAGATGTTTCATCCTCTGCTCCCTCTGCGATGGCAAGATAAGGTCCGCAATCTTACCCTTGTAACGTGGATCAAGGAGGGTTGCCAGCCAGTATTGGTCCTTCTCCTTGATACCATGAATACGAGGATCCTTACGCAGGCTTTGCAGGATCAGGGAGGCCATGCAGCGTAGGTTTACTGAGGCATTCGGTCCTCTGGGTCACTAAGGATGACATGGTCCGCAGCCACCTCCTCCCAGCCACGTACAAGTCCATGTGTTTCTTGGGACTGATCCCTTAAAGACTGCTGCTGATGCTGAGTGCCAGGCTTCACCTCCATACTGACACAATCTTCCTCCTCCTTATCCTCCTCCTCGTCCTCTTCCTGTGTGATCGGCGGGCACGCAGGAACACTGTCTGGATAAAGGGGGCCTTGAGAGCTAAGGAAGTCCTCCTCTTCCTGCCTCTGTTCTGCCTCAAGTGCCCTGTCCATTATTCCACGCAGCATGTGCTCCAACAGGTGGACAAGGGGGACAGTGTCACTGATGCATGCACTGTCACTGCTCACCATCCTCGTGGCCTCCTCAAATGGTGACAGGACAGTGCATGCATCCCTGATCATGGCCCACTGGCGTGAGGAAAAAAAAACAAGCTCCCCTGACCCTGTCCTGGTGCCATAGTCGCACAGGTACTCATTGATGGCCCTCTGTTGTGTGTGCAGCCGCTGCAGCATGGCCAATGTTGAGTTCCACCTGGTGGGCAGGTCACAGATTAGGCGGTTCTTGGGCAGGTTAAACTCCTTTTGGAGGTCCGTCAGCCGAGCACTGGCATTATATGACCGGCGGAAATGCACACAGACTTTCCTGGCCTGCCTCAGGACATCCTGTAAGCCCGGGTACCTGCCCAAGAACCGCTGCACCACCAAGTTAAGGACGTGAGCCAAACAGGGCACATGGGTCATTTGTCCCTGTCGGAGGGCAGAGAGGAGGTTGGTGCCATTGTCGCAAATCACCATTCCTGCCTTAAGTTGGCATGGTGTCAACCACCTCTGAACCTGCCCCTGCAGAGCTGACAGAACCTCTGCCCCAGTGTGGCTCATGTCCCCCAAGCACACCAGCTCAAGCACCGCATGGCATCTTTTGGCCTGCGTACTTGCGTAGCCCCTTGAATGGCTACGGAGCACCGCTGGTTCAGAGGACAAAGCACAGGAAGAGGCCATGGAGGAAGAAGAAGAGGAGGGGGTGGAGGAGGGAGGTGTGTCACAATCATTATCATTTTGGAGGTGTGGTGGCGGAACAACCTCCAACACTACTGCACCTTGTCCTGCATCCTTCCCAGCTGCCAGCAGAGTCACCCAATGCACCGTGAAACTTAGGTAACGTCCCTGTCCATGCCTGCTGGACCATGAGTCAGTGGTAATATGCACCTTACCGCTGACCGCCCTGTATGGACATTGCCTTCCACATGCTGGTAGAGAGCCGGAATCGCCTTCCGTGAGAAAAAGTGGCGTTTGGGTACCTGCCACTGAGGAACCGCACATTCCACAAACTCACGGAAGGGGGCAGAGTCTACCAACTGAAAAGGCAGCAGTTGAAGTGCTAGCAATTTTGCCAAGCTAGCATTCAACCGCTGGGCATGTGGATGGCTGGGAGCAAACTTCTTTCGGCGGTGCAGCAGCTGGGGCAGGGAAATTTGCCTGGTACAATCTGACGTCGATGTACCAAAAGCAGATTGCCCACAAGTACTTGGCTGTGACACACCTAATTCTACACCTTCATTCCTCTCAGTGCAGGTCTCAGAGAGGACTGAAGGTATAGTGGGGTTGGAAATCTCAGCTGATGAGGAGCAAGGAGAGGTCCTCTTTGTTCTTTGGTGTGGGTCTTTTAGATACGACTGCCAACGAACTGCATGGCAGGTCAACATATGTCTGGTCAAGCATGTGGTACCCAAGCGGGAGATGTTTTGGCCACGCGAGATACGCTTGAGACATATGTTGCAAATAGCAACGGTGCGATCTGATGCACTCGTCACAAAAAAGGCCCACACCAAAGAACTTTTTGAATAACGCGCAGAGACTGCAGCGCCCTGCACATGTGGAGCTTTGGGGTGTGATGCAGTCAATGTGCTGCCCTTAGGCTGGCCCCTGGAGGGCATCCTGCCTCGTGGGTGATGTGCCGCCTCCTCCTCCTCCTCTCTCCTATCAGGCACCCACGTTGAGTCAGTGACCTCATCATCCCCTCCCTCCTCATCACTGGAGCAAACCTGGCAGTATGCTGCAGCAGGGGGAGCATGACTGCCAGATTGCTGTCCTTCTTGGGCACCCCCTCTGTCCGTGCTCATGTTACTGCCTTCATCGAGCTCAGTATCATCATCAGAGCCTTCCAAACGCTGGGCATCCTCTTGGAGCATGTACCCAACACTGTGGTCAAACAGTTCGAGGGACTCCTCAGGAGGACATGGTGGGGCTAGGGAAGGAGTCACTGATGACATTGAGCTGAGGGAAGAGGCCGCTGCTTTGCCAGACAAAGTACCCTGGGCATGGGTGAGAGAGGATGAGGAGGAGGAGGACGGCTTGGTCATCCACTCGACCAAGTCTTACGCATGTTGCGGCTCAACACGGCCAGCTGCCGAAAAAAAGCCCAAGCGTGTCCCACGGCCACGTGCTGATGAGGATGCTCCGTCTCCACAACCAGCACTAGACACAGAGCCTGCTTGCCCTCTCTTATTGGCTTGTGACTGTCTGCCTCTCCTTCTTGGCCTTCCAGACATACTAATGGCCTGTAGCTGCACTAAGCTGGGATATGTATATATATATATATATATATATATATATATATATATATATATATATATATATGTACTGATACTGCAGCTAGCAAAATCAGCTGCCTGCCTGTAGTATGAGAACACCACCAACCTTCTACAGGTAGCTTTAGCTGAACACTGTGAGGTGGACGCACCCCACTAACTTGTAGGTTTAGCTGAACACTGTGAGCAGGACGCACCCCACTAACTTGTAGGTTTAGCTGAACACTGTGAGGTGGACGCACCACACTAACTTGTAGGTTTAGCTGAACACTGTGAGCAGGACGCACCCCACTAACTTGTAGGTTTAGCTGAACACTGTGAGCAGGACGCACCCCACTAACTTGTAGGTTTAGCTGAACACTGTGAGCAGGACGCACTGCACTAACTGTAAATAGTCTAGCTGCCTGACTGTGGTACTAATAGGATCAAAAGAACACCAGTAATTTTCTTCAGGTAGCTGTATATACTGTAACAAGACAAGCCTGCCTGTCAGTAAGAAGATAACAGGAACAGATCTAGCTGAACACTGTGAGCAGGACGCACTGCACTAACTTGTAGGTTTAGCTGAACACTGTGAGGTGGACGCACCACACTAACTTGTAGGTTTAGCTAAACACTGTGAGCAGGACGCACCCCACTAACTTGTAGGTTTAGCTGAACACTGTGAGCAGGATGCACTGCACTAACTGTAAATAGTCTAGCTGCCTGACTGTGGTACTAATAGGATCAAAAGAACACCAGTAATTTTCTTCAGGTAGCTGTATATACTGTAACAAGACAAGCCTGCCTGTCAGTAAGAAGATAACAGGAACAGATCTAGCTGAACACTGTGAGCAGGACGCACTGCACTAACTTGTAGGTTTAGCTGAACACTGTGAGGTGGACGCACCACACTAACTTGTAGGTTTAGCTAAACACTGTGAGCAAGACGCACCCCACTAACTTGTAGGTTTAGCTGAACACTGTGAGCAGGACGCACTGCACTAACTGTAAATAGTCTAGCTGCCTGACTGTGGTACTAATAGGATCAAAAGAACACCAGTAATTTTCTTCAGGTAGCTGTATATGCTGTAACAAGACAAGCCTGCCTGTCAGTAAGAAGATAACAGGAACGGATCTAGCTGAACACTGTGAGCAGGACGCACTGCACTAACTTGTAGGTTTAGCTGAACACTGTGAGGTGGACGCACCACACTAACTTGTAGGTTTAGCTGAACACTGTGAGCAGGACGCACCCCACTAACTTGTAGATTTAGCTGAACACTGTGAGCAGGACGCACTGCACTAACTGTAAATAGTCTAGCTGCCTGATTGTGGTACTAATAGGATCAAAAGAACACCAGTAATTTTCTTCAGGTAGCTGTATATACTGTAACAAGACAAGCCTGCCTGTCAGTAAGAAGATAACAGGAACAAATCTAGCTGAACACTGTGAGCAGGACGCACCCCACTAACTTGTAGGTTTAGCTGAACACTGTGAGCAGGACGCACCGCACTAACTTGTAGGTTTAGCTGAACACTGTGAGCAGGACGCACCCCACTAACTTGTAGGTTTATCTGAACACTGTGAGCAGGACGCACTGCACTAACTGTAAATAGTCTAGCTGCCTGACTGTGGTACTAATAGGATCAAAGGAACGCCAGTAATTTTCTTCAGGTAGCTGTAAATACTGTAACAAGACAAGCGTGCCTGTCAGTAGGAAGATAACAAGAACGGATCTAGCTAAACTGAATACAGTATATATATATATATATATATGCAACACCTGGGATGCATATATATACACAATACACTGTAAGTGCAGCTAACTGACTGACTGTTCTGCCTAATCTATCTAACTCAAATCAAATGTCACTGTCTGTCTCTCTCTCTCTCTCAATGAACGCCGGAACACACACTACACAGAGCCGCCGTGCAGGCGGCCTTATATACTGTGGGGCGTGTACTAAATCCCCTAAACCATAATTGGCCAAAGCCTCCTTGGCTTTGGCCAATTACGGCTCTCTGTTCAGGCGGCACTGTGATTGGCCAAGCATGCGGGTCATAGTGCATGCTTGGCCAATCATCAGCCAGCAATGCACTGCGATGCCGCCGTGAATTATGGGCCGTGACGCGCCACACGAATTTGGCGCGAACGGCCCATATCGTTCGCAATTCGGTGAACGACCGAACAGCCGATGTTCGAGTCGAACATGGGTTCGACTCGAACACGAAGCTCATCCCTACTCAGGAGGCTCTCAAGAGTCCTTGGCATATTAAAGGCAGAATTTTTCTCTTTTTCCTATCATTTTTTAAAAATTTGTGTGAACTGTGGGCACAGGTCCACCCCCATCCAGTGGACCTAAATAGACACTGTTGCTTTGCCAATGCAGTACAAAGCGATGGTGTCTCTGCAAAGGGCCTTCCCCCAGCACCCCCATTTGCCTGGGCTTCCTTGCTACTCTGTGTTCTATTGCAGCTGCTAATACTAACTGGTGCTTTCCAATATGTGGGACCATGTCCCCTCCTCCCTTTGTGACTGCGTCTTGGCCTAGAAACCAATCCATAAGCACAAAAATTGTTACACAACCAAGGGAGTGGCATATTTACTCCCCTTGGTTGCCAAAACGAGTCATTTCAGTGCCGGCTACAACCTAGAAAGGTGGGGAGGAAGTATAGGAAAAGTGAGTATAAGGGCTCATGCACACAGAGCATTAGAAAAAACAAGCTGCAAATCCGCTACCAACGCCAGGAAAAAGCAGCTGTAAAATCATGCTTTTAGTAGCTTTTTGTATTGACGTTAATGCACATTTAGCCACGTTAGCTTTTAGTGGCGTTTCTCTGCCTCTATTCAAAACCAATGGTTCCCTACGAAAGCCCATTGATTTGAATAGAAGTTGCACCAG
Organism: Lithobates clamitans; assembly: GCA_037952925.1. Lineage (NCBI taxonomy): Eukaryota > Metazoa > Chordata > Amphibia > Anura > Ranidae > Lithobates > Lithobates clamitans. Next base: position 2,585,596 of record JBBGZY010001301.1, read on the forward strand.
AAGTCGGATCATGAATGATCTGACCTGCGGCATGAGGATCTTGAAGAGGAACCCCGCACCAAAATGAAAAAAATAAATAAACGGCGTGGGGTCCCCCCCAAGATCCATAGCAGACCCTTCAGTCTGGTATGGATTTTAAGGGGAACCCCCACACCAAAATAAATGGCATGGGGGTCCATCCAAAATCCATACCAGATCCTATTCCGAGCATGCAACCCGGCAGGTCAGGAAAGGGGGGGACGAGCGAGCGCCCCTCCACCTCCTGGACCATACCAGGACACATGCCCTCAACATAGGGGGTAGGTGCTTTGGGGCAGGGGGGAATCATGGGGACAAGGGCCTCTTCCCGACAACCCTGTCCGTTGGTTTTCGGGGTCTGCGGGCAGGGGGCTTATCGGAATCTGGAAGCCTCCTTTAACAAGGGGCCCCCAGATCCTGGGCCTCCACCCTATGTGAATGAGTATGGGGTATATCGTACCCCTACCCATTCACCCAAAAATAAAGTGTCAAAAATAAAAACAGTACACAGGTTTTTAAAGTAATTTATGAACGCAGCTCCGGAGTCTCTTCTTCCGGTTTCTTCTCCCTCCGGTGACTTCTTTTGCCGCTGTCTTCTCCCTCTGCCACTTCTCCTCTCTCCGCTGTCTTCTCCCACTGTATCCTCTCATTGTCTTCTCCCTCTGTTCTTCCTCCGATGTTGTCTCGACGCTCTCTCCCACTGTCATGCTGGGTGCGCCGTGTGCCAATACTTATATAACCAAGAGGCGGGGCCACTTGGCGACGTCATCAGGATGCCCTATCCTTTGTGACAGCACTACCTGGAGCATGATGGGCGATGATGTCACAAGGGGGTGGGGCCTCATAGGGAACCATTGATTTTGACATGTAAAAAAAACGCTTGACGCGACACAGCGTTAGGCTGCGTTTACCCGCAATTAGCAGCTTTTAGCAGCGTCAGACATTTTTACAGCTCGTTTTTACTGCTCCTGGAAACACAGGCTGTCATTTTTTTCTACTGCCCTTAAACGCTTATGCCTCCAAACGCCTCTGACAGTTTATGTGTGCATGGACACATAGGCTAACATGGAGGGGCGTTTAGAAGCAGTTAAAAAAAAATGTCAGACGCCCCTAACAGCAGCTGTAAAAAAAAACGTCCTGTGTGCATGAGCCCTAAGAGGGTCGGCCATTTGTAGAGACATGGGCAAGGTGGGAGTTTCTCTACAAGCTCCATTTTAAACATTAACCACTTGCCGACCGCCTACCGCATATATACTGCGGCAGAATGGCACGGGCAGGCAAAATCACGTACCCGTACGTGATCCGCCTCCCGCGGGCGGGGGGTCCGATCGGACCCCCCCCGGTGCCATCGGCGGTCGGCATCTGACTGGGAGCGTCGGGAGGCGAGGGGGAGACCATCCGATCGTGGCCCCCCCCTCGCGATCGCTCCCAGCCAATGGGAATCCTCCTCTGCCTGTGTGTCGTTTCACACAGGCAGAGGATGTGATGTCATCTCTCCTCGGCTGGGCAGTTTCCGTCCCAGCGTCGAGGAGAGAAGACAAGTGAGTGCACCAAACACACACACACACAGTAGAACATGCCAGGCATATTTACACCCCCGATCCCCCCCCCCGATCGCCCCCCGATCCCCCCCCAATCACCCCCCCCCCCCCGTCACAAACTGACATTAGCAGTATTTTTTTTTTTTTTTTTTTTCTGATTACTGCATAGTGTCAGTTTGTGACAGTTAGTGTTAGGGCAGTGAGTGTTAGGCCCCCTTTAGGTCTAGGATACCCCCCTAACCCCCCTAATAAAGTTTTAACCCCTTGATCACCCCCCGTCACCAGTGTCGCTAAGCGATCATTTTTCTGATCGCTGTATTAGTGTCGCTGGTGACGCTAGTTAGTGAGGTAAATATTTAGGTTCGCCGTCAGTGTTTTATAGCGACAGGGACCCCCATATACTATCTGATAAATGTTTTAACCCCTTGATTGCCCCCTAGTTAACCCTTTCACCACTGATCACCGTATAACCGTTACGGGTGACGCTGGTTAGTTCGTTTATTTTTTATAGTGTCAGGGCACCCGCCGTTTATTACCGAATAAAGGTTTAGCCCCCTGATCGCCCGGCGGTGATATGCGTCGCCCCAGGCAGCGTCAGATTAGCGCCAGTACCGCTAACACCCACGCACGCAGCATATGCCTCCCTTAGTGGTATAGTATCTGATCCGATCAATATCTGATCCGATCAAATCTATACTAGCGTCCCCAGCAGTTTAGGGTTCCCGAAAACGCAGTGTTAGCGGGATCAGCCCAGATACCTGCTAGCACCTGCGTTTTGTGCCTCCGCCCAGCCCACCCAAGTGCAGTATCGATCGATCACTGTCACTTACAAAACACTGAACGCATAACTGCAGCGTTCGCAGAGTCAGGCCTGATCCCTGCGATCGCTAACAGTTTTTTTGGTAGTATTTTGGTGAACTGGCAAGCACCAGCCCCAGGCAGCGTCAGGTTAGCGCCAGTACCGCTAACACCCACGCACGCACCGTAACCTCCCTTAGTGGTATAGTATCTGATCGGATCAATATCTGATCCGATCAGATCTATACTAGCGTCCCCAGCAGTTTAGGGTTCCCAAAAACGCAGTGTTAGCGGGATCAGCCCAGATACCTGCTAGCACCTGCGTTTTGCCCCTCCGCCCGGCCCAGCCCACCCAAGTGCAGTATCGATCGATCACTGTCACTTACAAAATGCATAACTGCAGCGTTCGCAGAGTCAGGCCTGATCCCTGCGATCGCTAACAGTTTTTTTGGTAGCGTTTTGGTGAACTGGCAAGCACCAGCCCCAGGCGTCAGATTAGCGCCAGTACCGCTAACACCCACGCACGCAGCATACGCCTCCCTTAGTGGTATAGTATCTGTACGGATCAATATCTGATCCGATCAGATCTATACTAGCGTCCCCAGCAGTTTAGGGTTCCCAAAAACGCAGTGTTAGCAGGATCAGCCCAGATACCTGCTAGCACCTGCGTTTTGCCCCTCCGCCCGGCCCAGCCCAGCCCACCCAAGTGCAGTATCGATCGATCACTGTCACTTACAAAACACTAAACGCATAACTGCAGTGTTCGCAGAGTCAGGCCTGATTCCTGCGATCGCTAACAGTTTTTTTGGTAGCGTTTTGGTGAACTGGCAAGCGCCAGCGGCCTAGTACACCCCGGTCGTAGTCAAACCAGCACTGCAGTAACACTTGGTGACGTGGCGAGTCCCATAAGTGCAGTTCAAGCTGGTGAGGTGGCAAGCACAAGTAGTGTCCCGCTGCCACCAAAAAGACAAACACAGGCCCGTCGTGCCCATAGTGCCCTTCCTGCTGCATTCGCCAATCCTAATTGGGAGCCCACCACTTCTGCAGCGCCCGTACTTCCCCCATTCACATCCCCAACCAAATGCAGTCGGCTGCATGAGAGGCATTTTCTTTATGTCCTCCCGAGTACCCCTACCCAACGAACCCGCCAAAAAAGATGTTGTGTCTGCAGCAAGCGCGGATATAGACGTGACACCCCCTATTATTGTCCCTCCTGTCCTGACAATCCTGGTCTTTGCATTGGTGAATGTTTTAAACGCTACCATTCACTAGTTGAGTATTAGTGTAGGGTACAGCATTGCACAGACTAGGCACACTTTCACAGGGTCTCCCAAGATGCCATCGCATTTTGAGAGACCCGAACCTGGAACCGGTTACAGTTATAAAAGTTAGTTACAAAAAAAAGTGTAAAAAAAAAAAAAAAAAAAAAACACAAACAAAAATATAAAATAAAAATAGTTGTCGTTTTATTGTTCTCTCTCTCTCTATTGTTCTGCTCTTTTTTACTGTATTCTATTCTGCAATGTTTTATTGTTATTATGTTTTATCATGTTTGCTTTTCAGGTATGCAATTTTTTATACCTTACCGTTTACTGTGCTTTATTGTTAACCATTTTTTTGTCTTCAGGTACGCCATTCACGACTTTGAGTGGTTATACCAGAATGATGCCTGCAGGTTTAGGTATCATCTTGGTATCATTCTTTTCAGCCAGCGGTCGGCTTTCATGTAAAAGCAATCCTAGTGGCTAATTAGCCTCTAGACTGCTTTTACAAGCAGTGGGAGGGAATGCCCCCCCCCCCCAACATCTTCCGTGTTTTTCTCTGGCTCTCCTGTCTCAACAGGGAACCTGAAAATGCAGCCGGTGATTCAGCCAGCTGACCATAGAGCTGATCAGAGACCAGAGTGGCTCCAAACATCTCTATGACCTAAGAAACCGGAAGCTACGAGCATTTTATGACGTAGATTTCGCCGGATGTAAACAGCGCCATTGGGAAATTGGGAAAGCGTTTTATCACACCGATCTTGGTGTGATCAGATGCTTTGAGGGCAGAGGAGAAATCTAGGGTCTAATAGACCCCAATTTTTGCAAAAAAGAGTACCTGTCACTACCTATTGCTATCATAGGGGATATTTACATTCCCTGAGATAACAATAAAAATGATTTAAAAAAAAAAAATGAAAGGAACAGTTTAAAAATAAGATAAAAAAAAATAATAATAAAGAAAAAAAAAAAAAAAAAAAAAAAAAAAAGCACCCCTGTCCCCCCTGCTCTCGCGCTAAGGTGAACGCAAGCGTTGGTCTGGCGTCAAATGTAAACAGCAATTGCACCATGCATGTGAGGTATCGCCGCGAAGGTCAGATCGAGGGCAGTAAGTTTAGCAGTAGACCTCCTCTGTAAATCTAAAGTGGTAACCTGCAAAGGCTTTTAAAGGCTTTTAAAAATGTATTTAGTTTGTCGCCACTGCACGTTTGTGCGCAATTTTAAAGCATGTCATGTTTGGTATCCATGTACTCGGCCTAAGATCATCTTTTTTATCTCATCAAACATTTGGGCAATATAGTGTGTTTTAGTGCATTAAAATGTAAAAAAGTGTGTTTTTTCCCCAAAAAATGCGTTTGAAAAATCGCTGCGCAAATACTGTGTGAAAAAAAAAAATGAAACACCCACCATTTTAATTTGTAGGGCATTTGCTTTAAAAAAAATATATAATGTTTGGGGGTTCAAAGTAATTTTCTTGCAAAAAAAAATTATTTTTTTATGTAAACAATAAGTGTCAGAAAGGGCTTTGTCTTCAAGTGGTTAGAAGAGTGGGTGATGTGTGACATAAGCTTCTAGATGTTGTGCATAAAATGCCAGGACAGTTCAAACCCCCCCCAAATGACCCCATTTTGGAAAGTAGACACCCCAAGCTATTTGCTGAGAGGCATGTCGAGTCCATGGAATAATTTATATTGTGACACAAGTTGCGGGAAAGAGACAATTTTTTATTTTTTTTATTTTTTTTTGCGCAAAGTTGTCACTAAATGATATATTGCTCAAACATGGCATGGGAATATGTGAAATTACACCCCAAAATACATTCTGTTGCTTCTCCTGAGTATGGGGATACCACATGTGTGGGACTTTTTGGGAGCCTAGCCGCGTACGGGACCCCGAAAACCAAGCACCGCCTTCAGGCTTTCTAAGGCCGTAAATTTTTGATTTCACTCTTCACTGCCTATCACAGTTTCGGAGGCCATGGAATGCCCAGGTGGCACAAAACCCCCCCAAATGACCCCATTTTGGAAAGTAGACACCCCAAGCTATTTGATGAGAGGTATAGTGAGTATTTTGCAGACCTCACTTTTTGTCACAAAGTTTTGAAAATTGAAAAAAGAAAAAAAAAATTTTTTTTCTCGTCTTTCTTTATTTTCAAAAACAAATGAGAGCTGCAAAATACTCACCATGCCTCTCAGCAAATAGCTTGGGGTGTCTACTTTCCAAAATGGGGTCATTTGGGGGGGGTTTGTGCCACCTGGGCATTCCATGGCCTCCGAAACTGTGATAGGCAGTGAGGAGTAAAATCAAAAATGTACGCCCTTAGAAATCCTGAAGGCGGTGCTTGGTTTTCGGGGTCCCGTACGCGGCTAGGCTCCTAAAAAGTCCCACACATGTGGTATCCCCGTACTCAGGAGAAGCAGCTAAATGTATTTTGGGGTGCAATTCCACATATGCCCATGGCCTGTGTGAGCAATATATCATTTAGTGACAACTTTGTGCAAAAAAAAAAAAAAAAAAAAAAATTTGTCACTTTCCCGCAACTTGTGTCAAAATATAAAACATTCCATGGACTCAACATGCCTCAAAGCAAATAGCTTGGGGTGTCTACTTTCCAAAATGGGGTCATTTGGGGGGGTTTTATGTCATCTGGGCATTTTATGGCCTTCAAAACTGTGATAGGTAGTGAGGAGTAAAATCAAAAATGTACGCCCTTAGAAATCCTGAAGGCGGTGCTTGGTTTTCGGGGCCCCGTACGCGGCTAGGCTCCCAAAAAGTCCCACACATGTGGTATCCCCGTACTCAGGAGAAGCAGCTAAATGTATTTTGGGGTGCAATTCCACATATGCCCATGGCCTGTGTGAGCAATATATCATTTAGTGACAACTTTTTGTAATTTTTTTTTTTTTTTGTCATTATTCAATCACTTGGGACAAAAAAAATGAATATTCAATGGGCTCAACATGCCTCTCAGCAAATTCCTTGGGGTGTCTACTTTCCAAAATGGGGTCATTTGTGGGGGTTTTGTACTGCCCTGCCATTTTAGCACCTTAAGAAACGACATAGGCAGTCATAAATTAAAGGCTGTGTAAATTCCAGAAAATGTACCCTAGTTTGTAGACGCTATAACTTTTGCGCAAACCAATAAATATACACTTATTGACATTTTTTTTACCAAAGACATGTGGCCGAATACATTTTGGCCTAAATGTATGACTAAAATTGAGTTTATTGGATTTTTTTTAGAACAAAAAGTAGAAAATATCATTTTTTTTCAAAATTTTCGGTCTTTTTCCGCGTATAGCGCAAAAAATAAAAACGGCAGAGGTGATCAAATACCATCAAAAGAAAGCTCTATTTGTGGGAAGAAAAGGACGCAAATTTCGTTTGGGTACAGCATTGCATGACCGCGCAATTAGCAGTTAAAGCGACGCAGTGCCGAATTGTAAAAAGTGCTCTGGTCAGGAAGGGGGTAAAACCTTCCGGGGCTGAAGTGGTTAAAGCCCACATTTACATAAGCTAACCCCTGGTAGTTGCCACAGTGGATAGTTTGAAGCAGGTCTGAGGCTGCAAAAGTGGAATTCTGATCAGTGAACTGAAAATGATAACAGTAACAAACAAAATACAATGTTGCTGTTCATATCTTTCAAAACCCCTGCTATGATAAAAGTCAAATAACTGCTTACATGGTTCTGCTGTGTGGCTGTTGGCGGGTTAATGTTTTTCCCTGCCTTGGGTGATGAATTCCTATTCAAGACAGAACAGTTTGACATTTGCTGCATTCGTAAAATTCCCCTTTCTCTAACCTGCGACCTGCTAAGATAAACTCAGAGGAGTGTCAATGCTATGATGGTAACAACTAGAGTACAAGTATTCCTTTTTATGTAATTGGCTGTCAGTGTGGGCTAGGGAAACCCTTGGCTTTATAGTTTCAGTACATCTGCAAGATATAGGGATATGGACCTTCAAGAGCTGGGAACACACGAGCCCCCCCCCCCCCCCCCCCCCCCGTGCCTGCCTAAATAATAACTATAGCCAAAATTTTATTTTTAGTTTTGAGACCGAGAAGTCTTTGCTAACCCCATCTCAGCAGTCCACAGCAGAGAGGAGGACAGAACTCCTCCTACAGATCCTGCCCCTCTCTGTGCAGCCGCAGCACCCCCTCATCTCCCCCTTCCTTTGGTCCCAGCATTTAGCAGACTCCATCAGCTGACTCCAACCCTCCTCTGGTCCTCCTTCAGACCCTGCATTTTCTGCTTCCCAGCTTCGTTCCTAGCTTCTTCCTTCAGTAGCACAAAGGGGGTGCACTGTGATGTAAGGGAGAATGGAAGACTCTTGATTTCTGATGGTGGGAGGACTCTTGACATTTGATGTAAGGTGGGTGAGGTGCTCTGGGCATCTGCTAATAATTATAAAGATAATATTATAATTCTATACCAGTTGAAAAGGAGGGTCCCTCTGGTATCATCCACAAGAAACTTTAATGGAGACTCCTCAGATAGAACACCATGGCAGAACCATTTTCTGGCTGTGCAGTCTCCAATAAATTTTCTTGTGGATGATCTCAGCGGTGTAAAACCCTTCTTTTCAGACTTGCATCATCTGCTACAGGAGTGTAAGTGGGCTCTTTACCGGTCTGCAGAGCCGGTACAAGGGGGGTAATTTCGCTCCTCCACAGGGATTACTCTGGCACCACCCCCTCCCTTCCCGTCCAGCTCCAATTCTGTAGCTCGCCCCCAAGTTACCCTGGCTCCTCCCTCGGCTCACCCGGGCATCTCGGCTCCGCCCCTCCCCGGTCCGGCTCCGAGTATGGAGCTCACTCCCGGGTATTCCTGACTCCTCCTGCGGTTCACCCAGTGCCACAGCTTCGCCCCTCCCTCCCAGCATGGCCCCTGAGTATGGAGCTTGCTCCCGAGTATTGCTGACTCCTCCTTCGGCTCAATCTTAGTGCCTCAGCTCTGCCCCTCACTCCCCAGCTCGGCACCTGAGTATGGAGCTTGCACCCAGGTATCCATGGCTCCTCCCCAAGCACCTCAGCTCCACCCCTCCCTCCCTGGGTCTGCTCCCGAGTGTTCCTGAGTGTGCTCTCCTGCCCCAGCAGCACATCTGACCTGGGGTCCCATCAATGTCCAAGTCCTCCTCCTCCTCTCCAGGGAAGGATGCTGGGGATGTCAGGACCAATCAGGCTCTGCCAGGATCTGCCTTCTTTTCTTGTACCCAGGATGAAGAACCAGGAGCTGCTCCAGGCTGTCAAGACTGAGGACCTGGGCACAGGCCGGTGGCAGAGGTGGACTAATCATTTGGGCACTTGAACTCTGCCTGGGGTGCCCATTACCACTGGAGTCCCAGAGCCCAGTGCCGGAAAAAAGGCACTTGGCTCCACTAATTCACCTCCTACTGCAGGGGAGAATACACTGCAAGGGATTACATTGGGGGATTTATACGGAAGGGGGGGATTACACTGCAGGGAGTACACTAGGGGGATTTACACGGTGAGGGTGGGATTATACTGGGGGGGATTTACTCTTAGGTATGTGTTAACCACTTCAGCTACAGAAGGTTTTACCCCTTTAATGATCAGGCCATTTTTTGCGATACCGCGCCGATTTAACCGACAATTGCGTGGTCGTGCGACGCTGTACCCAAATACAATTTATGTCCTTTTTTTCCCATAAATAGAGCTTTATTTTGGTGGTATTTGATCACCTCTGCGGTTTTTATTTTTTACGCTATAAACAAAAAATGACAATTTTTGCATTATTTTTTCAAAGTGCCTCCAATAAAAATACATATAATTAAAATGTGTAAGTGAACTCTGTTTCTATCACAGTAAACCTAATTGAATTTGTATTGTTTTAAGTATATTCTTGTTTGAAAATGACATTGATTCTTTCTTAAAAACGGGGGGGGGGGGCGCAGTTTGCCATCTTCGCCCTGGGCACCAAATGGACTTGTCCCAGCACTGCAGGTCTGCACCTGCCCTTCACAGCTTAAATAATAAGTTATTACTGAAATTAGTAACGGAATAATTTAATATGATAAAGAGTAGATACATTCATATAGTCTTACAGATACAACCGGCCCTATGAGAGCAACCATAATGCTGATGCAGCCCATGATGAAGTTCAGTTTAACATCCATGTTCTAGTCCTTCCTCACCATGACCTTCTGGGTTATACTTTCTTGTTAGTACCTAAGGCTCTGTTCACATCATGGTGTTCCGGATCACAGGAGGAATCTCTGAGATTCTGCCCGCAATTTTGAATTGCTGCAAAACACGGGCCGCGTTTGCGATCCCCATTACTTTCAATGGCACCCCAATCGTGGCGTGATTTTCCTGCGATCGTCGCCCGGTGAATCGCGGAAAAATCACGCAAACAGAATAGCGGGGCGCCTGTCACCCAAAAGAAGTTCCAGGAATTTATTATTTATTTTTTAATCTATTTTTCTCAATTTTTTTTTTTTGCATTGTAATACTTTAAATCTCAAATAAATGAATGCAAAAAAATAAAGAAGAAGATTGGAGGTTTGACTCCTACCAGCCTTGTTCTTTGTGCCATGATTGTATAGTGGTTAGTATTCTGCATTGTGGCCGCAGCAACACAGGTTCGTGTCCGGGTCACGGCATCTTTGTCCGCTGTATGAAGTGTTATGTCCACAGCCTCCTCTGTCATGGCAAACTCAGGCCATGCCAGTTCTGACTCCTTAAAGTGGATATAAACCAGAATTAATCTTTAAATTAAGTCTTGCACCTTGTACAGTATAGGATTTCATGTCATCAGTGCGCAGTCTTGCCACGAAGAGAGTTAATCCAGCTCTGAGCAGTTCTGTTACCTTTAGTGAGATAAAAACGGAAAGACAGAGAAATAAGAGTCTGTTTCTCTCCCTTGCTGTGAGTGACAGGTGATTTACATATCTCATGCATGAGCCTGAGAGAGACATTCTGGGTACTTCAGATCCCCTCCTCCTTTCATCTACCGCTCTCCCAGGATTCGCTGCTCCACATCTCAGCATGATTGGGCATGCTGAAGTCATGTGGTGTTTTTTCTGGGTTTTGACTGAATGTTAATGATCATAGCAAAAGTTCCGTGTAAGAAATACACAGGAGAAAATGCATGTTGACAAGGGGAGTGTAGAGGTGGTCGGGGAGTCTACTGACATCACAACTTCACCCACCGAGCTCCGGACAACAGACCCACCCACAGAATCTGCAGTTTTTCGGGTCTCATAACAGACAGAGGGGAGACATTTGACTGGTAAGGATACATGCAGGAGGCATGTATATTCTTATAGATAAACACTATGGCAGTAGTTTAGATTACAATGTGGCACACCATAGCCAGATCACTAAAGGATTTGTCAACAGGCCAAAGTGTCCTACCAGGTCACGTTACACCTGCTGGAACACAAACTTGGGGTTATGAGAACTCTACAACACTGGCCTTTGATGGTAACAGCAGAGAGTCAAAAGACATTCTTTAAAGCCCAGTGGGGTGTACTTTTTGGACAGCGAGGACCACTGCGTTTTGAGAGGCATGAAAGAGGCCATCTATGTCAAAGTGAAACAACCATCCTATAAGGGGGTGGGGTTTCCTTTAACACCACCTGTCGGAAACACATTTCCCGTCGGAAAATCCGATCGTGTGTATGTGACTTAAGAATGCTCGCAAGCAGCATCAACTCTGTGATATATGATACCTTTTTTTCTTGCAAATTTCTCTTTATTCAATTTTATAACATACAGACAACACAATCCACAGATTGTGGAAATCAACCACCGGCTACAGTAAAATTACCAGTGTACATAAAACAAAACAACAAAAGGAGGACAAAACAAAAACTATAACCAGGACTAGATCGCCAGGATTCAAGCGGATTGATTATACGGATGGTGGATGCTCACTTTGGACACGTCCTTCTCCTTTCACATATTGGCTTCCCCCCATATATGATACCTTGATACTATCCTAGCGCCTTTAGATTACAATGTGGTACACCATAGTCAGATCACTTGGGGTTATGAGAACTCTACAACACTGGCCTTTGATGGTAACAGCAGGGAGTCAAAAGAGATTCTTTGAAGCCCAGTGGGGTGTGTTTCTTGGACAGCGAGGACCACTACTTTTCGAGAGGCCATCTATGTCAAAGTGAAAAAACCATCCTATAAGGGGGTGGGGTTTCCTTCCACACCACCTGTCGGCCACATAGAGTGACATTGTAACATTATTACCCTTTGCTATTTTACAACAATCGAGCAGCCATAAGCAGTGATTTGACAACAACTGAGAAGGCCTGAGCACTTTCCTTTCCATTTAAAATTCTCCAGAAAGTTAGCCGTTTAACTCAAGAATGGCTAAGATGGTGCCGTTTGGCTTCTGCAGCTAGAATGACCTTTGTGAAGGCTTTGCAAAGAGTCAGGGGCAGGTGCAGGGCCAGTGGTGCAATGGATAACGTGTCTGACTACGGATCAGAAGATTGTAGGTTCGACTCCTACCTGGCTCGTCGACAATGCCGTGATCGTATAGTGGTTAGTACTCTGTGTTGTGGCCGCAGCAACCCCGGTTCGAATCCGGGTCACGGCATCTTTATGTGCTAGATGGAGTGTAATGTCCACAGCCACCTCTGTAATGTTTATGCCATTTCCGACTCCTTAAGATACACAAGGAGGGAGTCTCTCTAAGACTGCTTGCAAGCAGCATTAACTCTGTGATATAGGATACCTTGATACTATCCTAGCGCCTTTAGATTACAATGTGGTACACCATAGTCAGATCACTAAAGGATTGGTCAACAGGCCAAGGTGTCCTACCATGTTATGTTACACCCGCTGGAACAAGAAGGAACAGGAACTTGGGGTTATGAGAACTCTACTAACACTGGCCTTTGATGGTAACAGCAGAGAGTCAAAAGAGATTCTTTGAAGCCCAGTGGGGTGTGTTTCTTGGACAGCGAGGACCACTACTTTTCGAGAGGCCATCTATGTCAAAGTGAAAAAACCATCCTATAAGGGGGTGGGGTTTCCTTCCACACCACCTGTCGGCCACATAGAGTGACATTGTAACATTATTACCCTTTGCTATTTTACAACAATCGAGCAGCCATAAGCAGTGATTTGACAACAACTGAGAAGGCCTAAGCACTTTCCTTTCCATTTGAAATTCTCCAGAAAGTTAGCCGTTTAACTCAAGAATGGCTAAGATGATATAACTCTGTGATATAGGATACCTTGATACTATCCTAGCGCCTTTAGATCACAATGTGGCACACCATAGTCAGATCACTAAAGGATTGGTCAACAGGCCAAGGTGTCCTACCATGTTATGTTACACCCGCTGGAACAAGAAGGAACAGGAACTTGGGGTTATGAGAACTCTACTAACACTGGCCTTTGATGGTAACAGCAGGGAGTCAAAAGAGATTCTTTGAAGCCCAGTGGGGTGTGTTTCTTGGACAGCGAGGACCACTACTTTTCGAGAGGCCATCTATGTCAAAGTGAAAAAACCATCCTATAAGGGGGTGGGGTTTCCTTCCACACCACCTGTCGGCCACATAGAGTGACATTGTAACATTATTACCCTTTGCTATTTTACAACAATCGAGCAGCCATAAGCAGTGATTTGACAACAACTGAGAAGGCCTGAGCACTTTCCTTTCCATTTGAAATTCTCCAGAAAGTTAGCCGTTTAACTCAAGAATGGCTAAGATGGTGCCGATTGGCTTCTGCGGCTAGAATGACCTTTGTGAAGGCTTTGCAAAAAGTCAAGGGCAGGTGCAGGGCCAGTGGCGCAATGGATAACGCGTCTGACTACGGATCAGAAGATTGTAGGTTCGACTCCTACCTGGCTCGTCGACAATGCCGTGATCGTATAGTGGTTAGTACTCTGCGTTGTGGCCGCAGCAACCCCGGTTCGAATCCGGGTCACGGCATCTTTATGTGCTAGATGGAGTGTAATGTCCACAGCCACCTCTGTCACGGTTATGCCATTTCCGACTCCTTAAGATACACAAGGAGGGAGTCTCTCTAAGACTGCTTGCAAGCAGCATTAACTCTGTGATATAGGATACCTTGATACTATCCTAGCGCCTTTAGATTACAATGTGGCACACCATAGTCAGATCACTAAAGGATTGGTCAACAGGCCAAGGTGTCCTACCATGTTATGTTACACCCGCTGGAACAAGAAGGAACAGGAACTTGGGGTTATGAGAACTCTACTAACACTGGCCTTTGATGGTAACAACAGGGAGTCAAAAGAGATTCTTTGAAGCCCAGTGGGGTGTGTTTCTTGGACAGCGAGGACCACTACTTTTCGAGAGGCCATCTATGTCAAAGTGAAAAAACCATCCTATAAGGGGGTGGGGTTTCCTTCCACACCACCTGTCGGCCACATAGAGTGACATTGTAACATTATTACCCTTTGCTATTTTACAACAATCGAGCAGCCATAAGCAGTGATTTGACAACAACTGAGAAGGCCTGAGCACTTTCCTTTCCATTTGAAATTCTCCAGAAAGTTAGCCGTTTAACTCAAGAATGGCTAAGATGGTGCCGATTGGCTTCTGCGGCTAGAATGACCTTTGTGAAGGCTTTGCAAAGAGTCAGGGGCAGGGCCAGTGGCGCAATGGATAACGCGTCTGACTACGGATCAGAAGATTGTAGGTTCGACTCCTACCTGGCTCGTCGACAATGCCGTGATCGTATAGTGGTTAGTACTCTGCGTTGTGGCCGCAGCAACCCCGGTTCGAATCCGGGTCACGGCATCTTTATGTGCTAGATGGAGTGTAATGTCCACAGCCACTTCTGTCACGGTTATGCCATTTCCGACTCCTTAAGATACACAAGGAGGGAGTCTCTCTAAGACTGCTTGCAAGCAGCATTAACTCTGTGATATAGGATACCTTGATACTATCCTAGCGCCTTTAGATTACAATGTGGCACACCATAGTCAGATCACTAAAGGATTGGTCAACAGGCCAAGGTGTCCTACCATGTTATGTTACACCCGCTGGAACAAGAAGGAACAGGAACTTGGGGTTATGAGAACTCTACTAACACTGGCCTTTGATGGTAACAGCAGGGAGTCAAAAGAGATTCTTTGAAGCCCAGTGGGGTGTGTTTCTTGGACAGCGAGGACCACTACTTTTCGAGAGGCCATCTATGTCAAAGTGAAAAAACCATCCTATAAGGGGGTGGGGTTTCCTTCCACACCACCTGTCGGCCACATAGAGTGACATTGTAACATTATTACCCTTTGCTATTTTACAACAATCGAGCAGCCATAAGCAGTGATTTGACAACAACTGAGAAGGCCTGAGCACTTTCCTTTCCATTTGAAATTCTCCAGAAAGTTAGCCGTTTAACTCAAGAATGGCTAAGATGGTGCCGATTGGCTTCTGCGGCTAGAATGACCTTTGTGAAGGCTTTGCAAAGAGTCAGGGGCAGGTGCAGGGCCAGTGGCGCAATGGATAACGCGTCTGACTACGGATCAGAAGATTGTAGGTTCGACTCCTACCTGGCTCGTCGACAATGCCGTGATCGTATAGTGGTTAGTACTCTGCGTTGTGGCCGCAGCAACCCCGGTTCGAATCCGGGTCACGGCATCTTTATGTGCTAGATGGAGTGTAATGTCCACAGCCACCTCTGTCACGGTTATGCCATTTCCGACTCCTTAAGATACACAAGGAGGGAGTCTCTCTAAGACTGCTTGCAAGCAGCATTAACTCTGTGATATAGGATACCTTGATACTATCCTAGCGCCTTTAGATTACAATGTGGCACACCATAGTCAGATCACTAAAGGATTGGTCAACAGGCCAAGGTGTCCTACCATGTTATGTTACACCCGCTGGAACAAGAAGGAACAGGAACTTGGGGTTATGAGAACTCTACTAACACTGGCCTTTGATGGTAACAACAGGGAGTCAAAAGAGATTCTTTGAAGCCCAGTGGGGTGTGTTTCTTGGACAGCGAGGACCACTACTTTTCGAGAGGCCATCTATGTCAAAGTGAAAAAACCATCCTATAAGGGGGTGGGGTTTCCTTCCACACCACCTGTCGGCCACATAGAGTGACATTGTAACATTATTACCCTTTGCTATTTTACAACAATCGAGCAGCCATAAGCAGTGATTTGACAACAACTGAGAAGGCCTGAGCACTTTCCTTTCCATTTGAAATTCTCCAGAAAGTTAGCCGTTTAACTCAAGAATGGCTAAGATGGTGCCGATTGGCTTCTGCGGCTAGAATGACCTTTGTGAAGGCTTTGCAAAGAGTCAGGGGCAGGGCCAGTGGCGCAATGGATAACGCGTCTGACTACGGATCAGAAGATTGTAGGTTCGACTCCTACCTGGCTCGTCGACAATGCCGTGATCGTATAGTGGTTAGTACTCTGTGTTGTGGCCGCAGCAACCCCGGTTCGAATCCGGGTCACGGCATCTTTATGTGCTAGATGGAGTGTAATGTCCACAGCCACCTCTGTCACGGTTATGCCATTTCCGACTCCTTAAGATACACAAGGAGGGAGTCTCTCTAAGACTGCTTGCAAGCAGCATTAACTCTGTGATATAGGATACCTTGATACTATCCTAGCGCCTTTAGATTACAATGTGGCACACCATAGTCAGATCACTAAAGGATTGGTCAACAGGCCAAGGTGTCCTGTTATGTTACACCCGCTGGAACAAGAAGGAACAGGAACTTGGGGTTATGAGAACTCTACTAACACTGGCCTTTGATGGTAACAACAGGGAGTCAAAAGAGATTCTTTGAAGCCCAGTGGGGTGTGTTTCTTGGACAGCGAGGACCACTACTTTTCGAGAGGCCATCTATGTCAAAGTGAAAAAACCATCCTATAAGGGGGTGGGGTTTCCTTCCACACCACCTGTCGGCCACATAGAGTGACATTGTAACATTATTACCCTTTGCTATTTTACAACAATCGAGCAGCCATAAGCAGTGATTTGACAACAACTGAGAAGGCCTGAGCACTTTCCTTTCCATTTGAAATTCTCCAGAAAGTTAGCCGTTTAACTCAAGAATGGCTAAGATGGTGCCGATTGGCTTCTGCGGCTAGAATGACCTTTGTGAAGGCTTTGCAAAGAGTCAGGGGCAGGTGCAGGGCCAGTGGCGCAATGGATAACGCGTCTGACTACGGATCAGAAGATTGTAGGTTCGACTCCTACCTGGCTCGTCGACAATGCCGTGATCGTATAGTGGTTAGTACTCTGCGTTGTGGCCGCAGCAACCCCGGTTCGAATCCGGGTCACGGCATCTTTATGTGCTAGATGGAGTGTAATGTCCACAGCCACCTCTGTCACGGTTATGCCATTTCCGACTCCTTAAGATACACAAGGAGGGAGTCTCTCTAAGACTACTTGCAAGCAGCATTAACTCTGTGATATAGGATACCTTGATACTATCCTAGCGCCTTTAGATTACAATGTGGCACACCATAGTCAGATCACTAAAGGATTGGTCAACAGGCCAAGGTGTCCTACCATGTTATGTTACACCCGCTGGAACAAGAAGGAACAGGAACTTGGGGTTATGAGAACTCTACTAACACTGGCCTTTGATGGTAACAACAGGGAGTCAAAAGAGATTCTTTGAAGCCCAGTGGGGTGTGTTTCTTGGACAGCGAGGACCACTACTTTTCGAGAGGCCATCTATGTCAAAGTGAAAAAACCATCCTATAAGGGGGTGGGGTTTCCTTCCACACCACCTGTCGGCCACATAGAGTGACATTGTAACATTATTACCCTTTGCTATTTTACAACAATCGAGCAGCCATAAGCAGTGATTTGACAACAACTGAGAAGGCCTGAGCACTTTCCTTTCCATTTGAAATTCTCCAGAAAGTTAGCCGTTTAACTCAAGAATGGCTAAGATGGTGCCGATTGGCTTCTGCGGCTAGAATGACCTTTGTGAAGGCTTTGCAAAGAGTCAGGGGCAGGTGCAGGGCCAGTGGCGCAATGGATAACGCGTCTGACTACGGATCAGAAGATTGTAGGTTCGACTCCTACCTGGCTCGTCGACAATGCCGTGATCGTATAGTGGTTAGTACTCTGCGTTGTGGCCGCAGCAACCCCGGTTCGAATCCGGGTCACGGCATCTTTATGTGCTAGATGGAGTGTAATGTCCACAGCCACCTCTGTCACGGTTATGCCATTTCCGACTCCTTAAGATACACAAGGAGGGAGTCTCTCTAAGACTGCTTGCAAGCAGCATTAACTCTGTGATATAGGATACCTTGATACTATCCTAGCGCCTTTAGATTACAATGTGGCACACCATAGTCAGATCACTAAAGGATTGGTCAACAGGCCAAGGTGTCCTACCATGTTATGTTACACCCGCTGGAACAAGAAGGAACAGGAACTTGGGGTTATGAGAACTCTACTAACACTGGCCTTTGATGGTAACAACAGGGAGTCAAAAGAGATTCTTTGAAGCCCAGTGGGGTGTGTTTCTTGGACAGCGAGGACCACTACTTTTCGAGAGGCCATCTATGTCAAAGTGAAAAAACCATCCTATAAGGGGGTGGGGTTTCCTTCCACACCACCTGTCGGCCACATAGAGTGACATTGTAACATTATTACCCTTTGCTATTTTACAACAATCGAGCAGCCATAAGCAGTGATTTGACAACAACTGAGAAGGCCTGAGCACTTTTCTTTCCATTTGAAATTCTCCAGAAAGTTAGCCGTTTAACTCAAGAATGGCTAAGATGGTGCCGATTGGCTTCTGCGGCTAGAATGACCTTTGTGAAGGCTTTGCAAAGAGTCAGGGGCAGGTGCAGGGCCAGTGGCGCAATGGATAACGCGTCTGACTACGGATCAGAAGATTGTAGGTTCGACTCCTACCTGGCTCGTCGACAATGCCGTGATCATATAGTGGTTAGTACTCTGCGTTGTGGCCGCAGCAACCCCGGTTCGAATCTGGGTCACGGCATCTTTATGTGCTAGATGGAGTGTAATGTCCACAGCCACCTCTGTCACGGTTATGCCATTTCCGACTCCTTAAGATACACAAGGAGGGAGTCTCTCTAAGACTGCTTGCAAGCAGCATTAACTCTGTGATATAGGATACCTTGATACTATCCTAGCGCCTTTAGATTACAATGTGGCACACCATAGTCAGATCACTAAAGGATTGGTCAACAGGCCAAGGTGTCCTACCATGTTATGTTACACCCGCTGGAACAAGAAGGAACAGGAACTTGGGGTTATGAGAACTCTACTAACACTGGCCTTTGATGGTAACAACAGGGAGTCAAAAGAGATTCTTTGAAGCCCAGTGGGGTGTGTTTCTTGGACAGCGAGGACCACTACTTTTCGAGAGGCCATCTATGTCAAAGTGAAAAAACCATCCTATAAGGGGGTGGGGTTTCCTTCCACACCACCTGTCGGCCACATAGAGTGACATTGTAACATTATTACCCTTTGCTATTTTACAACAATCGAGCAGCCATAAGCAGTGATTTGACAACAACTGAGAAGGCCTGAGCACTTTCCTTTCCATTTGAAATTCTCCAGAAAGTTAGCCGTTTAACTCAAGAATGGCTAAGATGGTGCCGATTGGCTTCTGCGGCTAGAATGACCTTTGTGAAGGCTTTGCAAAGAGTCAGGGGCAGGTGCAGGGCCAGTGGCGCAATGGATAACGCGTCTGACTACGGATCAGAAGATTGTAGGTTCGACTCCTACCTGGCTCGTCGACAATGCCGTGATCGTATAGTGGTTAGTACTCTGCGTTGTGGCCGCAGCAACCCCGGTTCGAATCCGGGTCACGGCATCTTTATGTGCTAGATGGAGTGTAATGTCCACAGCCACCTCTGTCACGGTTATGCCATTTCCGACTCCTTAAGATACACAAGGAGGGAGTCTCTCTAAGACTGCTTGCAAGCAGCATTAACTCTGTGATATAGGATACCTTGATACTATCCTAGCGCCTTTAGATTACAATGTGGCACACCATAGTCAGATCACTAAAGGATTGGTCAACAGGCCAAGGTGTCCTACCATGTTATGTTACACCCGCTGGAACAAGAAGGAACAGGAACTTGGGGTTATGAGAACTCTACTAACACTGGCCTTTGATGGTAACAACAGGGAGTCAAAAGAGATTCTTTGAAGCCCAGTGGGGTGTGTTTCTTGGACAGCGAGGACCACTACTTTTCGAGAGGCCATCTATGTCAAAGTGAAAAAACCATCCTATAAGGGGGTGGGGTTTCCTTCCACACCACCTGTCGGCCACATAGAGTGACATTGTAACATTATTACCCTTTGCTATTTTACAACAATCGAGCAGCCATAAGCAGTGATTTGACAACAACTGAGAAGGCCTGAGCACTTTCCTTTCCATTTGAAATTCTCCAGAAAGTTAGCCGTTTAACTCAAGAATGGCTAAGATGGTGCCGATTGGCTTCTGCGGCTAGAATGACCTTTGTGAAGGCTTTGCAAAGAGTCAGGGGCAGGGCCAGTGGCGCAATGGATAACGCGTCTGACTACGGATCAGAAGATTGTAGGTTCGACTCCTACCTGGCTCGTCGACAATGCCGTGATCGTATAGTGGTTAGTACTCTGCGTTGTGGCCGCAGCAACCCCGGTTCGAATCCGGGTCACGGCATCTTTATGTGCTAGATGGAGTGTAATGTCCACAGCCACCTCTGTCACGGTTATGCCATTTCCGTCTCCTTAAGATACACAAGGAGGGAGTCTCTCTAAGACTGCTTGCAAGCAGCATTAACTCTGTACCTTGATACTATCCTAGCGCCTTTAGATTACAATGTGGCACACCATAGTCAGATCACTAAAGGATTGGTCAACAGGCCAAGGTGTCCTGTTATGTTACACCCGCTGGAACAAGAAGGAACAGGAACTTGGGGTTATGAGAACTCTACTAACACTGGCCTTTGATGGTAACAACAGGGAGTCAAAAGAGATTCTTTGAAGCCCAGTGGGGTGTGTTTCTTGGACAGCGAGGACCACTACTTTTCGAGAGGCCATCTATGTCAAAGTGAAAAAACCATCCTATAAGGGGGTGGGGTTTCCTTCCACACCACCTGTCGGCCACATAGAGTGACATTGTAACATTATTACCCTTTGCTATTTTACAACAATCGAGCAGCCATAAGCAGTGATTTGACAACAACTGAGAAGGCCTGAGCACTTTCCTTTCCATTTGAAATTCTCCAGAAAGTTAGCCGTTTAACTCAAGAATGGCTAAGATGGTGCCGATTGGCTTCTGCGGCTAGAATGACCTTTGTGAAGGCTTTGCAAAGAGTCAGGGGCAGGTGCAGGGCCAGTGGCGCAATGGATAACGCGTCTGACTACGGATCAGAAGATTGTAGGTTCGACTCCTACCTGGCTCGTCGACAATGCCGTGATCGTATAGTGGTTAGTACTCTGCGTTGTGGCCGCAGCAACCCCGGTTCGAATCTGGGTCACGGCATCTTTATGTGCTAGATGGAGTGTAATGTCCACAGCCACCTCTGTCACGGTTATGCCATTTCCGACTCCTTAAGATACACAAGGAGGGAGTCTCTCTAAGACTGCTTGCAAGCAGCATTAACTCTGTGATATAGGATACCTTGATACTATCCTAGCGCCTTTAGATTACAATGTGGCACACCATAGTCAGATCACTAAAGGATTGGTCAACAGGCCAAGGTGTCCTACCATGTTATGTTACACCCGCTGGAACAAGAAGGAACAGGAACTTGGGGTTATGAGAACTCTACTAACACTGGCCTTTGATGGTAACAACAGGGAGTCAAAAGAGATTCTTTGAAGCCCAGTGGGGTGTGTTTCTTGGACAGCGAGGACCACTACTTTTCGAGAGGCCATCTATGTCAAAGTGAAAAAACCATCCTATAAGGGGGTGGGGTTTCCTTCCACACCACCTGTCGGCCACATAGAGTGACATTGTAACATTATTACCCTTTGCTATTTTACAACAATCGAGCAGCCATAAGCAGTGATTTGACAACAACTGAGAAGGCCTGAGCACTTTCCTTTCCATTTGAAATTCTCCAGAAAGTTAGCCGTTTAACTCAAGAATGGCTAAGATGGTGCCGATTGGCTTCTGCGGCTAGAATGACCTTTGTGAAGGCTTTGCAAAGAGTCAGGGGCAGGTGCAGGGCCAGTGGCGCAATGGATAACGCGTCTGACTACGGATCAGAAGATTGTAGGTTCGACTCCTACCTGGCTCGTCGACAATGCCGTGATCGTATAGTGGTTAGTACTCTGCGTTGTGGCTGCAGCAACCCCGGTTCGAATCCGGGTCACGGCATCTTTATGTGCTAGATGGAGTGTAATGTCCACAGCCACCTCTGTCACGGTTATGCCATTTCCGACTCCTTAAGATACACAAGGAGGGAGTCTCTCTAAGACTGCTTGCAAGCAGCATTAACTCTGTGATATAGGATACCTTGATACTATCCTAGCGCCTTTAGATTACAATGTGGCACACCATAGTCAGATCACTAAAGGATTGGTCAACAGGCCAAGGTGTCCTACCATGTTATGTTACACCCGCTGGAACAAGAAGGAACAGGAACTTGGGGTTATGAGAACTCTACTAACACTGGCCTTTGATGGTAACAGCAGGGAGTCAAAAGAGATTCTTTGAAGCCCAGTGGGGTGTGTTTCTTGGACAGCGAGGACCACTACTTTTCGAGAGGCCATCTATGTCAAAGTGAAAAAACCATCCTATAAGGGGGTGGGGTTTCCTTCCACACCACCTGTCGGCCACATAGAGTGACATTGTAACATTATTACCCTTTGCTATTTTACAACAATCGAGCAGCCATAAGCAGTGATTTGACAACAACTGAGAAGGCCTGAGCACTTTCCTTTCCATTTGAAATTCTCCAGAAAGTTAGCCGTTTAACTCAAGAATGGCTAAGATGGTGCCGATTGGCTTCTGCGGCTAGAATGACCTTTGTGAAGGCTTTGCAAAGAGTCAGGGGCAGGTGCAGGGCCAGTGGCGCAATGGATAACGCGTCTGACTACGGATCAGAAGATTGTAGGTTCGACTCCTACCTGGCTCGTCGACAATGCCGTGATCGTATAGTGGTTAGTACTCTGCGTTGTGGCCGCAGCAACCCCGGTTCGAATCCGGGTCACGGCATCTTTATGTGCTAGATGGAGTGTAATGTCCACAGCCACCTCTGTCACGGTTATGCCATTTCCGACTCCTTAAGAAACACAAGGAGGGAGTCTCTCTAAGACTGCTTGCAAGCAGCATTAACTCAGTGATATAGGATACCTTGATACTATCCTAGCGCCTTTAGATTACAATGTGGCACACCATAGTCAGATCACTAAAGGATTGGTCAACAGGCCAAGGTGTCCTACCATGTTATGTTACACCCGCTGGAACAAGAAGGAACAGGAACTTGGGGTTATGAGAACTCTACTAACACTGGCCTTTGATGGTAACAGCAGGGAGTCAAAAGAGATTCTTTGAAGCCCAGTGGGGTGTGTTTCTTGGACAGCGAGGACCACTACTTTTCGAGAGGCCATCTATGTCAAAGTGAAAAAACCATCCTATAAGGGGGTGGGGTTTCCTTCCACACCACCTGTCGGCCACATAGAGTGACATTGTAACATTATTACCCTTTGCTATTTTACAACAATCGAGCAGCCATAAGCAGTGATTTGACAACAACTGAGAAGGCCTGAGCACTTTCCTTTCCATTTGAAATTCTCCAGAAAGTTAGCCGTTTAACTCAAGAATGGCTAAGATGGTGCCGATTGGCTTCTGCGGCTAGAATGACCTTTGTGAAGGCTTTGCAAAGAGTCAGGGGCAGGTGCAGGGCCAGTGGCGCAATGGATAACGCGTCTGACTACGGATCAGAAGATTGTAGGTTCGACTCCTACCTGGCTCGTCGACAATGCCGTGATCGTATAGTGGTTAGTACTCTGCGTTGTGGCCGCAGCAACCCCGGTTCGAATCCGGGTCACGGCATCTTTATGTGCTAGATGGAGTGTAATGTCCACAGCCACCTCTGTCACGGTTATGCCATTTCCGACTCCTTAAGATACACAAGGAGGGAGTCTCTCTAAGACTGCTTGCAAGCAGCATTAACTCTGTGATATAGGATACCTTGATACTATCCTAGCGCCTTTAGATTACAATGTGGCACACCATAGTCAGATCACTATAAAGGATTGGTCAACAGGCCAAGGTGTCCTACCATGTTATGTTACACCCGCTGGAACAAGAAGGAACAGGAACTTGGGGTTATGAGAACTCTACTAACACTGGCCTTTGATGGTAACAGCAGGGAGTCAAAAGAGATTCTTTGAAGCCCAGTGGGGTGTGTTTCTTGGACAGCGAGGACCACTACTTTTCGAGAGGCCATCTATGTCAAAGTGAAAAAACCATCCTATAAGGGGGTGGGGTTTCCTTCCACACCACCTGTCGGCCACATAGAGTGACATTGTAACATTATTACCCTTTGCTATTTTACAACAATCGAGCAGCCATAAGCAGTGATTTGACAACAACTGAGAAGGCCTGAGCACTTTCCTTTCCATTTGAAATTCTCCAGAAAGTTAGCCGTTTAACTCAAGAATGGCTAAGATGGTGCCGATTGGCTTCTGCGGCTAGAATGACCTTTGTGAAGGCTTTGCAAAGAGTCAGGGGCAGGTGCAGGGCCAGTGGCGCAATGGATAACGCGTCTGACTACGGATCAGAAGATTGTAGGTTTGACTCCTACCTGGCTCGTCGACAATGCCGTGATCGTATAGTGGTTAGTACTCTGCGTTGTGGCCGCAGCAACCCCGGTTCGAATCCGGGTCACGGCATCTTTATGTGCTAGATGGAGTGTAATGTCCACAGCCACCTCTGTCACGGTTATGCCATTTCCGACTCCTTAAGATACACAAGGAGGGAGTCTCTCTAAGACTGCTTGCAAGCAGCATTAACTCTGTGATATAGGATACCTTGATACTATCCTAGCGCCTTTAGATTACAATGTGGCACACCATAGTCAGATCACTAAAGGATTGGTCAACAGGCCAAGGTGTCCTACCATGTTATGTTACACCCGCTGGAACAAGAAGGAACAGGAACTTGGGGTTATGAGAACTCTACTAACACTGGCCTTTGATGGTAACAGCAGGGAGTCAAAAGAGATTCTTTGAAGCCCAGTGGGGTGTGTTTCTTGGACAGCGAGGACCACTACTTTTCGAGAGGCCATCTATGTCAAAGTGAAAAAACCATCCTATAAGGGGGTGGGGTTTCCTTCCACACCACCTGTCGGCCACATAGAGTGACATTGTAACATTATTACCCTTTGCTATTTTACAACAATCGAGCAGCCATAAGCAGTGATTTGACAACAACTGAGAAGGCCTGAGCACTTTCCTTTCCATTTGAAATTCTCCAGAAAGATAGCCGTTTAACTCAAGAATGGCTAAGATGGTGCCGATTGGCTTCTGCGGCTAGAATGACCTTTGT
This sequence comes from Lithobates clamitans, assembly GCA_037952925.1. Classification (NCBI taxonomy): domain Eukaryota; kingdom Metazoa; phylum Chordata; class Amphibia; order Anura; family Ranidae; genus Lithobates; species Lithobates clamitans. Next base: position 2,610,678 of record JBBGZY010001301.1, read on the forward strand.
GAAGGCTTTGCAAAGAGTCAGGGGCAGGTGCAGGGCCAGTGGCGCAATGGATAACGCGTCTGACTACGGATCAGAAGATTGTAGGTTCGACTCCTACCTGGCTCGTCGACAATGCCGTGATCGTATAGTGGTTAGTACTCTGCGTTGTGGCCGCAGCAACCCCGGTTCGAATCCGGGTCACGGCATCCTTATGTGCTAGATGGAGTGTAATGTCCACAGCCACCTCTGTCACGGTTATGCCATTTCCGACTCCTTAAGATACACAAGGAGGGAGTCTCTCTAAGACTGCTTGCAAGCAGCATTAACTCTGTGATATAGGATACCTTGATACTATCCTAGCGCCTTTAGATTACAATGTGGCACACCATAGTCAGATCACTAAAGGATTGGTCAACAGGCCAAGGTGTCCTACCATGTTATGTTACACCCACTGGAACAAGAAGGAAAAGGAACTTGGGGTTATGAGAACTCTACTAACACTGGCCTTTGATGGTAACAGCAGGGAGTCAAAAGAGATTCTTTGAAGCCCAGTGGGGTGTGTTTCTTGGACAGCGAGGACCACTACTTTTCGAGAGGCCATCTATGTCAAAGTGAAAAAACCATCCTATAAGGGGGTGGGGTTTCCTTCCACACCACCTGTCGGCCACATAGAGTGACATTGTAACATTATTACCCTTTGCTATTTTACAACAATCGAGGAGCCATAAGCAGTGATTTGACAACAACTGAGAAGGCCTGAGCACTTTCCTTTCCATTTGAAATTCTCCAGAAAGTTAGCCGTTTAACTCAAGAATGGCTAAGATGGTGCCGATTGGCTTCTGCGGCTAGAATGACCTTTGTGAAGGCTTTGCAAAGAGTCAGGGGCAGGTGCAGGGCCAGTGGCGCAATGGATAACGCGTCTGACTACGGATCAGAAGATTGTAGGTTCGACTCCTACCTGGCTCGTCGACAATGCCGTGATCGTATAGTGGTTAGTACTCTGCGTTGTGGCCGCAGCAACCCCGGTTCGAATCCGGGTCACGGCATCTTTATGTGCTAGATGGAGTGTAATGTCCACAGACACCTCTGTCACGGTTATGCCATTTCCGACTCCTTAAGATACACAAGGAGGGAGTCTCTCTAAGACTGCTTGCAAGCAGCATTAACTCTGTGATATAGGATACCTTGATACTATCCTAGCGCCTTTAGATTACAATGTGGCACACCATAGTCAGATCACTAAAGGATTGGTCAACAGGCCAAGGTGTCCTACCATGTTATGTTACACCCGCTGGAACAAGAAGGAACAGGAACTTGGGGTTATGAGAACTCTGCTAACACTGGCCTTTGATGGTAACAGCAGGGAGTCAAAAGAGATTCTTTGAAGCCCAGTGGGGTGTGTTTCTTGGACAGCGAGGACCACTACTTTTCGAGAGGCCATCTATGTCAAAGTGAAAAAACCATCCTATAAGGGGGTGGGGTTTCCTTCCACACCACCTGTCGGCCACATAGAGTGACATTGTAACATTATTACCCTTTGCTATTTTACAACAATCGAGCAGCCATAAGCAGTGATTTGACAACAACTGAGAAGGCCTGAGCACTTTCCTTTCCATTTGAAATTCTCCAGAAAGTTAGCCGTTTAACTCAAGAATGGCTAAGATGGTGCCGATTGGCTTCTGCGGCTAGAATGACCTTTGTGAAGGCTTTGCAAAGAGTCAGGGGCAGGTGCAGGGCCAGTGGCGCAATGGATAACGCGTCTGACTACGGATCAGAAGATTGTAGGTTCGACTCCTACCTGGCTCGTCGACAATGCCGTGATCGTATAGTGGTTAGTACTCTGCGTTGTGGCCGCAGCAACCCCGGTTCGAATCCGGGTCACGGCATCTTTATGTGCTAGATGGAGTGTAATGTCCACAGCCACCTCTGTCACGGTTATGCCATTTCCGACTCCTTAAGATACACAAGGAGGGAGTCTCTCTAAGACTGCTTGCAAGCAGCATTAACTCTGTGATATAGGATACCTTGATACTATCCTAGCGCCTTTAGATTACAATGTGGCACACCATAGTCAGATCACTAAAGGATTGGTCAACAGGCCAAGGTGTCCTACCATGTTATGTTACACCCGCTGGAACAAGAAGGAACAGGAACTTGGGGTTATGAGAACTCTACTAACACTGGCCTTTGATGGTAACAGCAGGGAGTCAAAAGAGATTCTTTGAAGCCCAGTGGGGTGTGTTTCTTGGACAGCGAGGACCACTACTTTTCGAGAGGCCATCTATGTCAAAGTGAAAAAACCATCCTATAAGGGGGTGGGGTTTCCTTCCACACCACCTGTCGGCCACATAGAGTGACATTGTAACATTATTACCCTTTGCTATTTTACAACAATCGAGCAGCCATAAGCAGTGATTTGACAACAACTGAGAAGGCCTGAGCACTTTCCTTTCCATTTGAAATTCTCCAGAAAGTTAGCCGTTTAACTCAAGAATGGCTAAGATGGTGCCGATTGGCTTCTGCGGCTAGAATGACCTTTGTGAAGGCTTTGCAAAGAGTCAGGGGCAGGTGCAGGGCCAGTGGCGCAATGGATAACGCGTCTGACTACGGATCAGAAGATTGTAGGTTCGACTCCTACCTGGCTCGTCGACAATGCCGTGATCGTATAGTGGTTAGTACTCTGCGTTGTGGCCGCAGCAACCCCGGTTCGAATCCGGGTCACGGCATCTTTATGTGCTAGATGGAGTGTAATGTCCACAGCCACCTCTGTCACGGTTATGCCATTTCCGACTCCTTAAGATACACAAGGAGGGAGTCTCTCTAAGACTGCTTGCAAGCAGCATTAACTCTGTGATATAGGATACCTTGATACTATCCTAGCGCCTTTAGATTACAATGTGGCACACCATAGTCAGATCACTATAAAGGATTGGTCAACAGGCCAAGGTGTCCTACCATGTTATGTTACACCCGCTGGAACAAGAAGGAACAGGAACTTGGGGTTATGAGAACTCTACTAACACTGGCCTTTGATGGTAACAGCAGGGAGTCAAAAGAGATTCTTTGAAGCCCAGTGGGGTGTGTTTCTTGGACAGCGAGGACCACTACTTTTCGAGAGGCCATCTATGTCAAAGTGAAAAAACCATCCTATAAGGGGGTGGGGTTTCCTTCCACACCACCTGTCGGCCACATAGAGTGACATTGTAACATTATTACCCTTTGCTATTTTACAACAATCGAGCAGCCATAAGCAGTGATTTGACAACAACTGAGAAGGCCTGAGCACTTTCCTTTCCATTTGAAATTCTCCAGAAAGTTAGCCGTTTAACTCAAGAATGGCTAAGATGGTGCCGATTGGCTTCTGCGGCTAGAATGACCTTTGTGAAGGCTTTGCAAAGAGTCAGGGGCAGGTGCAGGGCCAGTGGCGCAATGGATAACGCGTCTGACTACGGATCAGAAGATTGTAGGTTCGACTCCTACCTGGCTCGTCGACAATGCCGTGATCGTATAGTGGTTAGTACTCTGCGTTGTGGCCGCAGCAACCCCGGTTCGAATCCGGGTCACGGCATCTTTATGTGCTAGATGGAGTGTAATGTCCACAGCCACCTCTGTCACGGTTATGCCATTTCCGACTCCTTAAGATACACAAGGAGGGAGTCTCTCTAAGACTGTGATATAGGATACCTTGATACTATCCTAGCGCCTTTAGATTACAATGTGGCACACCATAGTCAGATCACTAAAGGATTGGTCAACAGGCCAAGGTGTCCTACCATGTTATGTTACACCCGCTGGAACAAGAAGGAACAGGAACTTGGGGTTATGAGAACTCTACTAACACTGGCCTTTGATGGTAACAGCAGGGAGTCAAAAGAGATTCTTTGAAGCCCAGTGGGGTGTGTTTCTTGGACAGCGAGGACCACTACTTTTCGAGAGGCCATCTATGTCAAAGTGAAAAAACCATCCTATAAGGGGGTGGGGTTTCCTTCCACACCACCTGTCGGCCACATAGAGTGACATTGTAACATTATTACCCTTTGCTATTTTACAACAATCGAGCAGCCATAAGCAGTGATTTGACAACAACTGAGAAGGCCTGAGCACTTTCTTTTCCATTTGAAATTCTCCAGAAAGTTAGCCGTTTAACTCAAGAATGGCTAAGATGGTGCCGATTGGCTTCTGCGGCTAGAATGACCTTTGTGAAGGCTTTGCAAAGAGTCAGGGGCAGGTGCAGGGCCAGTGGCGCAATGGATAACGCGTCTGACTACGGATCAGAAGATTGTAGGTTCGACTCCTACCTGGCTCGTCGACAATGCCGTGATCGTATAGTGGTTAGTACTCTGCGTTGTGGCCGCAGCAACCCCGGTTCGAATCCGGGTCACGGCATCCTTATGTGCTAGATGGAGTGTAATGTCCACAGCCACCTCTGTCACGGTTATGCCATTTCCGACTCCTTAAGATACACAAGGAGGGAGTCTCTCTAAGACTGCTTGCAAGCAGCATTAACTCTGTGATATAGGATACCTTGATACTATCCTAGCGCCTTTAGATTACAATGTGGCACACCATAGTCAGATCACTAAAGGATTGGTCAACAGGCCAAGGTGTCCTACCATGTTATGTTACACCCGCTGGAACAAGAAGGAACAGGAACTTGGGGTTATGAGAACTCTACTAACACTGGCCTTTGATGGTAACAGCAGGGAGTCAAAAGAGATTCTTTGAAGCCCAGTGGGGTGTGTTTCTTGGACAGCGAGGACCACTACTTTTCGAGAGGCCATCTATGTCAAAGTGAAAAAACCATCCTATAAGGGGGTGGGGTTTCCTTCCACACCACCTGTCGGCCACATAGAGTGACATTGTAACATTATTACCCTTTGCTATTTTACAACAATCGAGCAGCCATAAGCAGTGATTTGACAACAACTGAGAAGGCCTGAGCATTTTCCTTTCCATTTGAAATTCTCCAGAAAGTTAGCCGTTTAACTCAAGAATGGCTAAGATGGTGCCGATTGGCTTCTGCGGCTAGAATGACCTTTGTGAAGGCTTTGCAAAGAGTCAGGGGCAGGTGCAGGGCCAGTGGCGCAATGGATAACGCGTCTGACTACGGATCAGAAGATTGTAGGTTCGACTCCTACCTGGCTCGTCGACAATGCCGTGATCGTATAGTGGTTAGTACTCTGCGTTGTGGCCGCAGCAACCCCGGTTCGAATCCGGGTCACGGCATCTTTATGTGCTAGATGGAGTGTAATGTCCACAGCCACCTCTGTCACGGTTATGCCATTTCCGACTCCTTAAGATACACAAGGAGGGAGTCTCTCTAAGACTGCTTGCAAGCAGCATTAACTCTGTGATATAGGATACCTTGATACTATCCTAGCGCCTTTAGATTACAATGTGGCACACCATAGTCAGATCACTAAAGGATTGGTCAACAGGCCAAGGTGTCCTACCATGTTATGGAACAAGAAGGAACAGGAACTTGGGGTTATGAGAACTCTACTAACACTGGCCTTTGATGGTAACAGCAGGGAGTCAAAAGAGATTCTTTGAAGCCCAGTGGGGTGTGTTTCTTGGACAGCGAGGACCACTACTTTTCGAGAGGCCATCTATGTCAAAGTGAAAAAACCATCCTATAAGGGGGTGGGGTTTCCTTCCACACCACCTGTCGGCCACATAGAGTGACATTGTAACATTATTACCCTTTGCTATTTTACAACAATCGAGCAGCCATAAGCAGTGATTTGACAACAACTGAGAAGGTCTGAGCACTTTCCTTTCCATTTGAAATTCTCCAGAAAGTTAGCCGTTTAACTCAAGAATGGCTAAGATGGTGCCGATTGGCTTCTGCGGCTAGAATGACCTTTGTGAAGGCTTTGCAAAGAGTCAGGGGCAGGTGCAGGGCCAGTGGCGCAATGGATAACGCGTCTGACTACGGATCAGAAGATTGTAGGTTCGACTCCTACCTGGCTCGTCAACAATGCCGTGATCGTATAGTGGTTAGTACTCTGCGTTGTGGCCGCAGCAACCCCGGTTCGAATCCGGGTCACGGCATCCTTATGTGCTAGATGGAGTGTAATGTCCACAGCCACCTCTGTCATGGTTATGCCATTTCCGACTCCTTAAGATACACAAGGAGGGAGTCTCTCTAAGACTGCTTGCAAGCAGCATTAACTCTGTGATATAGGATACCTTGATACTATCCTAGCGCCTTTAGATTACAATGTGGCACACCATAGTCAGATCACTAAAGGATTGGTCAACAGGCCAAGGTGTCCTACCATGTTATGTTACACCCGCTGGAACAAGAAGGAACAGGAACTTGGGGTTATGAGAACTCTACTAACACTGGCCTTTGATGGTAACAGCAGGGAGTCAAAAGAGATTCTTTGAAGCCCAGTGGGGTGTGTTTCTTGGACAGCGAGGACCACTACTTTTCGAGAGGCCATCTATGTCAAAGTGAAAAAACCATCCTATAAGGGGGTGGGGTTTCCTTCCACACCACCTGTCGGCCACATAGAGTGACATTGTAACATTATTACCCTTTGCTATTTTACAACAATCGAGCAGCCATAAGCAGTGATTTGACAACAACTGAGAAGGCCTGAGCATTTTCCTTTCCATTTGAAATTCTCCAGAAAGTTAGCCGTTTAACTCAAGAATGGCTAAGATGGTGCCGATTGGCTTCTGCGGCTAGAATGACCTTTGTGAAGGCTTTGCAAAGAGTCAGGGGCAGGTGCAGGGCCAGTGGCGCAATGGATAACGCGTCTGACTACGGATCAGAAGATTGTAGGTTCGACTCCTACCTGGCTCGTCGACAATGCCGTGATCGTATAGTGGTTAGTACTCTGCGTTGTGGCCGCAGCAACCCCGGTTCGAATCCGGGTCACGGCATCTTTATGTGCTAGATGGAGTGTAATGTCCACAGCCACCTCTGTCACGGTTATGCCATTTCCGACTCCTTAAGATACACAAGGAGGGAGTCTCTCTAAGACTGCTTGCAAGCAGCATTAACTCTGTGATATAGGATACCTTGATACTATCCTAGCGCCTTTAGATTACAATGTGGCACACCATAGTCAGATCACTAAAGGATTGGTCAACAGGCCAAGGTGTCCTACCATGTTATGTTACACCCGCTGGAACAAGAAGGAACAGGAACTTGGGGTTATGAGAACTCTACTAACACTGGCCTTTGATGGTAACAGCAGGGAGTCAAAAGAGATTCTTTGAAGCCCAGTGGGGTGTGTTTCTTGGACAGCGAGGACCACTACTTTTCGAGAGGCCATCTATGTCAAAGTGAAAAAACCATCCTATAAGGGGGTGGGGTTTCCTTCCACACCACCTGTCGGCCACATAGAGTGACATTGTAACATTATTACCCTTTGCTATTTTACAACAATCGAGCAGCCATAAGCAGTGATTTGACAACAACTGAGAAGGCCTGAGCATTTTCCTTTCCATTTGAAATTCTCCAGAAAGTTAGCCGTTTAACTCAAGAATGGCTAAGATGGTGCCGATTGGCTTCTGCGGCTAGAATGACCTTTGTGAAGGCTTTGCAAAGAGTCAGGGGCAGGTGCAGGGCCAGTGGCGCAATGGATAACGCGTCTGACTACGGATCAGAAGATTGTAGGTTCGACTCCTACCTGGCTCGTCGACAATGCCGTGGTCGTATAGTGGTTAGTACTCTGCGTTGTGGCCGCAGCAACCCCGGTTCGAATCTGGGTCACGGCATCTTTATGTGCTAGATGGAGTGTAATGTCCACAGCCACCTCTGTCATGGTTATGCCATTTCCGACTCCTTAAGATACACAAGGAGGGAGTCTCTCTAAGACTGCTTGCAAGCAGCATTAACTCTGTGATATAGGATACCTTGATACTATCCTAGCGCCTTTAGATTACAATGTGGCACACCATAGTCAGATCACTAAAGGATTGGTCAACAGGCCAAGGTGTCCTACCATGTTATGTTACACCCGCTGGAACAAGAAGGAACAGGAACTTGGGGTTATGAGAACTCTACTAACACTGGCCTTTGATGGTAACAGCAGGGAGTCAAAAGAGATTCTTTGAAGCCCAGTGGGGTGTGTTTCTTGGACAGCGAGGACCACTACTTTTCGAGAGGCCATCTATGTCAAAGTGAAAAAACCATCCTATAAGGGGGTGGGGTTTCCTTCCACACCACCTGTCGGCCACATAGAGTGACATTGTAACATTATTACCCTTTGCTATTTTACAACAATCGAGCAGCCATAAGCAGTGATTTGACAACAACTGAGAAGGCCTGAGCACTTTCCTTTCCATTTGAAATTCTCCAGAAAGTTAGCCGTTTAACTCAAGAATGGCTAAGATGGTGCCGATTGGCTTCTGCGGCTAGAATGACCTTTGTGAAGGCTTTGCAAAGAGTCAGGTGCAGGGCCAGTGGCGCAATGGATAACGCGTCTGACTACGGATCAGAAGATTGTAGGTTCGACTCCTACCTGGCTCGTCGACAATGCCGTGATCGTATAGTGGTTAGTACTCTGTGCTGTGGCCGCAGCAACCCCGGTTTGAATCCGGGTCACGGCATCTTTATGTGCTAGATGGAGTGTAATGTCCACAGCCACCTCTGTCACGGTTATGCCATTTCCGACTCCTTAAGATACACAAGGAGGGAGTCTCTCTAAGACTGCTTGCAAGCAGCATTAACTCTGTGATATAGGATACCTTGATACTATCCTAGCGCCTTTAGATTACAATGTGGCACACCATAGTCAGATCACTAAAGGATTGGTCAACAGGCCAAGGTGTCCTACCATGTTATGTTACACCCGCTGGAACAAGAAGGAACAGGAACTTGGGGTTATGAGAACTCTACTAACACTGGCCTTTGATGGTAACAGCAGGGAGTCAAAAGAGATTCTTTGAAGCCCAGTGGGGTGTGTTTCTTGGACAGCGAGGACCACTACTTTTCGAGAGGCCATCTATGTCAAAGTGAAAAAACCATCCTATAAGGGGGTGGGGTTTCCTTCCACACCACCTGTCGGCCACATAGAGTGACATTGTAACATTATTACCCTTTGCTATTTTACAACAATCGAGCAGCCATAAGCAGTGATTTGACAACAACTGAGAAGGTCTGAGCACTTTCCTTTCCATTTGAAATTCTCCAGAAAGTTAGCCGTTTAACTCAAGAATGGCTAAGATGGTGCCGATTGGCTTCTGCGGCTAGAATGACCTTTGTGAAGGCTTTGCAAAGAGTCAGGGGCAGGTGCAGGGCCAGTGGCGCAATGGATAACGCGTCTGACTACGGATCAGAAGATTGTAGGTTCGACTCCTACCTGGCTCGTCGACAATGCCGTGATCGTATAGTGGTTAGTACTCTGCGTTGTGGCCGCAGCAACCCCGGTTCGAATCCGGGTCACGGCATCCTTATGTGCTAGATGGAGTGTAATGTCCACAGCCACCTCTGTCATGGTTATGCCATTTCCGACTCCTTAAGATACACAAGGAGGGAGTCTCTCTAAGACTGCTTGCAAGCAGCATTAACTCTGTGATATAGGATACCTTGATACTATCCTAGCGCCTTTAGATTACAATGTGGCACACCATAGTCAGATCACTAAAGGATTGGTCAACAGGCCAAGGTGTCCTACCATGTTATGTTACACCCGCTGGAACAAGAAGGAACAGGAACTTGGGGTTATGAGAACTCTACTAACACTGGCCTTTGATGGTAACAGCAGGGAGTCAAAAGAGATTCTTTGAAGCCCAGTGGGGTGTGTTTCTTGGACAGCGAGGACCACTACTTTTCGAGAGGCCATCTATGTCAAAGTGAAAAAACCATCCTATAAGGGGGTGGGGTTTCCTTCCACACCACCTGTCGGCCACATAGAGTGACATTGTAACATTATTACCCTTTGCTATTTTACAACAATCGAGCAGCCATAAGCAGTGATTTGACAACAACTGAGAAGGCCTGAGCACTTTCCTTTCCATTTGAAATTCTCCAGAAAGTTAGCCGTTTAACTCAAGAATGGCTAAGATGGTGCCGATTGGCTTCTGCGGCTAGAATGACCTTTGTGAAGGCTTTGCAAAGAGTCAGGGGCAGGTGCAGGGCCAGTGGCGCAATGGATAACGCGTCTGACTACGGATCAGAAGATTGTAGGTTCGACTCCTACCTGGCTCGTCGACAATGCCGTGATCGTATAGTGGTTAGTACTCTGCGTTGTGGCCGCAGCAACCCCGGTTCGAATCCGGGTCACGGCATCTTTATGTGCTAGATGGAGTGTAATGTCCACAGCCACCTCTGTCACGGTTATGCCATTTCCGACTCCTTAAGATACACAAGGAGGGAGTCTCTCTAAGACTGCTTGCAAGCAGCATTAACTCTGTGATATAGGATACCTTGATACTATCCTAGCGCCTTTAGATTACAATGTGGCACACCATAGTCAGATCACTAAAGGATTGGTCAACAGGCCAAGGTGTCCTACCATGTTATGTTACACCCGCTGGAACAAGAAGGAACAGGAACTTGGGGTTATGAGAACTCTACTAACACTGGCCTTTGATGGTAACAGCAGGGAGTCAAAAGAGATTTTTTGAAGCCCAGTGGGGTGTGTTTCTTGGACAGCGAGGACCACTACTTTTCGAGAGGCCATCTATGTCAAAGTGAAAAAACCATCCTATAAGGGGGTGGGGTTTCCTTCCACACCACCTGTCGGCCACATAGAGTGACATTGTAACATTATTACCCTTTGCTATTTTACAACAATCGAGCAGCCATAAGCAGTGATTTGACAACAACTGAGAAGGCCTGAGCATTTTCCTTTCCATTTGAAATTCTCCAGAAAGTTAGCCGTTTAACTCAAGAATGGCTAAGATGGTGCCGATTGGCTTCTGCGGCTAGAATGACCTTTGTGAAGGCTTTGCAAAGAGTCAGGGGCAGGTGCAGGGCCAGTGGCGCAATGGATAACGCGTCTGACTACGGATCAGAAGATTGTAGGTTCGACTCCTACCTGGCTCGTCGACAATGCCGTGATCGTATAGTGGTTAGTACTCTGCGTTGTGGCCGCAGCAACCCCGGTTCGAATCCGGGTCACGGCATCTTTATGTGCTAGATGGAGTGTAATGTCCACAGCCACCTCTGTCACGGTTATGCCATTTCCGACTCCTTAAGATACACAAGGAGGGAGTCTCTCTAAGACTGCTTGCAAGCAGCATTAACTCTGTGATATAGGATACCTTGATACTATCCTAGCGCCTTTAGATTACAATGTGGCACACCATAGTCAGATCACTAAAGTATTGGTCAACAGGCCAAGGTGTCCTACCATGTTATGTTACACCCGCTGGAACAAGAAGGAACAGGAACTTGGGGTTATGAGAACTCTACTAACACTGGCCTTTGATGGTAACAGCAGGGAGTCAAAAGAGATTCTTTGAAGCCCAGTGGGGTGTGTTTCTTGGACAGCGAGGACCACTACTTTTCGAGAGGCCATCTATGTCAAAGTGAAAAAACCATCCTATAAGGGGGTGGGGTTTCCTTCCACACCACCTGTCGGCCACATAGAGTGACATTGTAACATTATTACCCTTTGCTATTTTACAACAATCGAGCAGCCATAAGCAGTGATTTGACAACAACTGAGAAGGCCTGAGCACTTTCCTTTCCATTTGAAATTCTCCAGAAAGTTAGCCGTTTAACTCAAGAATGGCTAAGATGGTGCCGATTGGCTTCTGCGGCTAGAATGACCTTTGTGAAGGCTTTGCAAAGAGTCAGGGGCAGGTGCAGGGCCAGTGGCGCAATGGATAACGCGTCTGACTACGGATCAGAAGATTGTAGGTTTGACTCCTACCTGGCTCGTCGACAATGCCGTGATCGTATAGTGGTTAGTACTCTGCGTTGTGGCCGCAGCAACCCCGGTTCGAATCCGGGTCACGGCATCCTTATGTGCTAGATGGAGTGTAATGTCCACAGCCACCTCTGTCACGGTTATGCCATTTCCGACTCCTTAAGATACACAAGGAGGGAGTCTCTCTAAGACTGCTTGCAAGCAGCATTAACTCTGTGATATAGGATACCTTGATACTATCCTAGCGCCTTTAGATTACAATGTGGCACACCATAGTCAGATCACTAAAGGATTGGTCAACAGGCCAAGGTGTCCTACCATGTTATGTTACACCCGCTGGAACAAGAAGGAACAGGAACTTGGGGTTATGAGAACTCTACTAACACTGGCCTTTGATGGTAACAGCAGGGAGTCAAAAGAGATTCTTTGAAGCCCAGTGGGGTGTGTTTCTTGGACAGCGAGGACCACTACTTTTCGAGAGGCCATCTATGTCAAAGTGAAAAAACCATCCTATAAGGGGGTGGGGTTTCCTTCCACACCACCTGTCGGCCACATAGAGTGACATTGTAACATTATTACCCTTTGCTATTTTACAACAATCGAGCAGCCATAAGCAGTGATTTGACAACAACTGAGAAGGCCTGAGCACTTTCCTTTCCATTTGAAATTCTCCAGAAAGTTAGCCGTTTAACTCAAGAATGGCTAAGATGGTGCCGATTGGCTTCTGCGGCTAGAATGACCTTTGTGAAGGCTTTGCAAAGAGTCAGGGGCAGGTGCAGGGCCAGTGGCGCAATGGATAACGCGTCTGACTACGGATCAGAAGATTGTAGGTTTGACTCCTACCTGGCTCGTCGACAATGCCGTGATCGTATAGTGGTTAGTACTCTGCGTTGTGGCCGCAGCAACCCCGGTTCGAATCCGGGTCACGGCATCTTTATGTGCTAGATGGAGTGTAATGTCCACAGCCACCTCTGTCACGGTTATGCCATTTCCGACTCCTTAAGATACACAAGGAGGGAGTCTCTCTAAGACTGCTTGCAAGCAGCATTAACTCTGTGATATAGGATACCTTGATACTATCCTAGCGCCTTTAGATTACAATGTGGCACACCATAGTCAGATCACTAAAGGATTGGTCAACAGGCCAAGGTGTCCTACCATGTTATGTTACACCCGCTGGAACAAGAAGGAACAGGAACTTGGGGTTATGAGAACTCTACTAACACTGGCCTTTGATGGTAACAGCAGGGAGTCAAAAGAGATTCTTTGAAGCCCAGTGGGGTGTGTTTCTTGGACAGCGAGGACCACTACTTTTCGAGAGGCCATCTATGTCAAAGTGAAAAAACCATCCTATAAGGGGGTGGGGTTTCCTTCCACACCACCTGTCGGCCACATAGAGTGACATTGTAACATTATTACCCTTTGCTATTTTACAACAATCGAGCAGCCATAAGCAGTGATTTGACAACAACTGAGAAGGCCTGAGCATTTTCCTTTCCATTTGAAATTCTCCAGAAAGTTAGCCGTTTAACTCAAGAATGGCTAAGATGGTGCCGATTGGCTTCTGCGGCTAGAATGACCTTTGTGAAGGCTTTGCAAAGAGTCAGGGGCAGGTGCAGGGCCAGTGGCGCAATGGATAACGCGTCTGACTACGGATCAGAAGATTGTAGGTTTGACTCCTACCTGGCTCGTCGACAATGCCGTGATCGTATAGTGGTTAGTACTCTGCGTTGTGGCCGCAGCAACCCCGGTTCGAATCCGGGTCACGGCATCTTTATGTGCTAGATGGAGTGTAATGTCCACAGCCACCTCTGTCACGGTTATGCCATTTCCGACTCCTTAAGATACACAAGGAGGGAGTCTCTCTAAGACTGCTTGCAAGCAGCATTAACTCTGTGATATAGGATACCTTGATACTATCCTAGCGCCTTTAGATTACAATGTGGCACACCATAGTCAGATCACTAAAGGATTGGTCAACAGGCCAAGGTGTCCTACCATGTTATGTTACACCCGCTGGAACAAGAAGGAACAGGAACTTGGGGTTATGAGAACTCTACTAACACTGGCCTTTGATGGTAACAGCAGGGAGTCAAAAGAGATTCTTTGAAGCCCAGTGGGGTGTGTTTCTTGGACAGCGAGGACCACTACTTTTCGAGAGGCCATCTATGTCAAAGTGAAAAAACCATCCTATAAGGGGGTGGGGTTTCCTTCCACACCACCTGTCGGCCACATAGAGTGACATTGTAACATTATTACCCTTTGCTATTTTACAACAATCGAGCAGCCATAAGCAGTGATTTGACAACAACTGAGAAGGCCTGAGCACTTTCCTTTCCATTTGAAATTCTCCAGAAAGTTAGCCGTTTAACTCAAGAATGGCTAAGATGGTGCCGATTGGCTTCTGCGGCTAGAATGACCTTTGTGAAGGCTTTGCAAAGAGTCAGGGGCAGGTGCAGGGCCAGTGGCGCAATGGATAACGCGTCTGACTACGGATCAGAAGATTGTAGGTTCGACTCCTACCTGGCTCGTCGACAATGCCGTGATCGTATAGTGGTTAGTACTCTGCGTTGTGGCCGCAGCAACCCCGGTTCGAATCCGGGTCACGGCATCTTTATGTGCTAGATGGAGTGTAATGTCCACAGCCACCTCTGTCACGGTTATGCCATTTCCGACTCCTTAAGATACACAAGGAGGGAGTCTCTCTAAGACTGCTTGCAAGCAGCATTAACTCTGTGATATAGGATACCTTGATACTATCCTAGCGCCTTTAGATTACAATGTGGCACACCATAGTCAGATCACTAAAGGATTGGTCAACAGGCCAAGGTGTCCTACCATGTTATGTTACACCCGCTGGAACAAGAAGGAACAGGAACTTGGGGTTATGAGAACTCTACTAACACTGGCCTTTGATGGTAACAGCAGGGAGTCAAAAGAGATTCTTTGAAGCCCAGTGGGGTGTGTTTCTTGGACAGCGAGGACCACTACTTTTCGAGAGGCCATCTATGTCAAAGTGAAAAAACCATCCTATAAGGGGGTGGTGTTTCCTTCCACACCACCTGTCGGCCACATAGAGTGACATTGTAACATTATTACCCTTTGCTATTTTACAACAATCGAGCAGCCATAAGCAGTGATTTGACAACAACTGAGAAGGCCTGAGCACTTTCCTTTCCATTTGAAATTCTCCAGAAAGTTAGCCGTTTAACTCAAGAATGGCTAAGATGGTGCCGATTGGCTTCTGCGGCTAGAATGACCTTTGTGAAGGCTTTGCAAAGAGTCAGGGGCAGGTGCAGGGCCAGTGGCGCAATGGATAACGCGTCTGACTACGGATCAGAAGATTGTAGGTTCGACTCCTACCTGGCTCGTCGACAATGCCGTGATCGTATAGTGGTTAGTACTCTGCGTTGTGGCCGCAGCAACCCCGGTTCGAATCCGGGTCACGGCATCTTTATGTGCTAGATGGAGTGTAATGTCCACAGCCACCTCTGTCACGGTTATGCCATTTCCGACTCCTTAAGATACACAAGGAGGGAGTCTCTCTAAGACTGCTTGCAAGCAGCATTAACTCTGTGATATAGGATACCTTGATACTATCCTAGCGCCTTTAGATTACAATGTGGCACACCATAGTCAGATCACTAAAGGATTGGTCAACAGGCCAAGGTGTCCTACCATGTTATGTTACACCCGCTGGAACAAGAAGGAACAGGAACTTGGGGTTATGAGAACTCTACTAACACTGGCCTTTGATGGTAACAGCAGGGAGTCAAAAGAGATTCTTTGAAGCCCAGTGGGGTGTGTTTCTTGGACAGCGAGGACCACTACTTTTCGAGAGGCCATCTATGTCAAAGTGAAAAAACCATCCTATAAGGGGGTGGGGTTTCCTTCCACACCACCTGTCGGCCACATAGAGTGACATTGTAACATTATTACCCTTTGCTATTTTACAACAATCGAGCAGCCATAAGCAGTGATTTGACAACAACTGAGAAGGCCTGAGCACTTTCCTTTCCATTTGAAATTCTCCAGAAAGTTAGCCGTTTAACTCAAGAATGGCTAAGATGGTGCCGATTGGCTTCTGCGGCTAGAATGACCTTTGTGAAGGCTTTGCAAAGAGTCAGGGGCAGGTGCAGGGCCAGTGGCGCAATGGATAACGCGTCTGACTACGGATCAGAAGATTGTAGGTTCGACTCCTACCTGGCTCGTCGACAATGCCGTGATCGTATAGTGGTTAGTACTCTGCGTTGTGGCCGCAGCAACCCCGGTTCGAATCCGGGTCACGGCATCTTTATGTGCTAGATGGAGTGTAATGTCCACAGCCACCTCTGTCACGGTTATGCCATTTCCGACTCCTTAAGATACACAAGGAGGGAGTCTCTCTAAGACCGCTTGCAAGCAGCATTAACTCTGTGATATAGGATACCTTGATACTATCCTAGCGCCTTTAGATTACAATGTGGCACACCATAGTCAGATCACTAAAGGATTGGTCAACAGGCCAAGGTGTCCTACCATGTTATGTTACACCCGCTGGAACAAGAAGGAACAGGAACTTGGGGTTATGAGAACTCTACTAACACTGGCCTTTGATGGTAACAGCAGGGAGTCAAAAGAGATTCTTTGAAGCCCAGTGGGGTGTGTTTCTTGGACAGCGAGGACCACTACTTTTCGAGAGGCCATCTATGTCAAAGTGAAAAAACCATCCTATAAGGGGGTGGGGTTTCCTTCCACACCACCTGTCGGCCACATAGAGTGACATTGTAACATTATTACCCTTTGCTATTTTACAACAATCGAGCAGCCATAAGCAGTGATTTGACAACAACTGAGAAGGCCTGAGCACTTTCCTTTCCATTTGAAATTCTCCAGAAAGTTAGCCGTTTAACTCAAGAATGGCTAAGATGGTGCCGATTGGCTTCTGCGGCTAGAATGACCTTTGTGAAGGCTTTGCAAAGAGTCAGGGGCAGGTGCAGGGCCAGTGGCGCAATGGATAACGCGTCTGACTACGGATCAGAAGATTGTAGGTTCGACTCCTACCTGGCTCGTCGACAATGCCGTGATCGTATAGTGGTTAGTACTCTGCGTTGTGGCCGCAGCAACCCCGGTTCGAATCCGGGTCACGGCATCTTTATGTGCTAGATGGAGTGTAATGTCCACAGCCACCTCTGTCACGGTTATGCCATTTCCGACTCCTTAAGATACACAAGGAGGGAGTCTCTCTAAGACTGCTTGCAAGCAGCATTAACTCTGTGATATAGGATACCTTGATACTATCCTAGCGCCTTTAGATTACAATGTGGCACACCATAGTCAGATCACTAAAGGATTGGTCAACAGGCCAAGGTGTCCTACCATGTTATGTTACACCCGCTGGAACAAGAAGGAACAGGAACTTGGGGTTATGAGAACTCTACTAACACTGGCCTTTGATGGTAACAGCAGGGAGTCAAAAGAGATTCTTTGAAGCCCAGTGGGGTGTGTTTCTTGGACAGCGAGGACCACTACTTTTCGAGAGGCCATCTATGTCAAAGTGAAAAAACCATCCTATAAGGGGGTGGGGTTTCCTTCCACACCACCTGTCGGCCACATAGAGTGACATTGTAACATTATTACCCTTTGCTATTTTACAACAATCGAGCAGCCATAAGCAGTGATTTGACAACAACTGAGAAGGCCTGAGCACTTTCCTTTCCATTTGAAATTCTCCAGAAAGTTAGCCGTTTAACTCAAGAATGGCTAAGATGGTGCCGATTGGCTTATGCGGCTAGAATGACCTTTGTGAAGGCTTTGCAAAGAGTCAGAGGCAGGTGCAGGGCCAGTGGCGCAATGGATAACGCGTCTGACTACGGATCAGAAGATTGTAGGTTCGACTCCTACCTGGCTCGTCGACAATGCCGTGATCGTATAGTGGTTAGTACTCTGCGTTGTGGCCGCAGCAACCCCGGTTCGAATCCGGGTCACGGCATCTTTATGTGCTAGATGGAGTGTAATGTCCACAGCCACCTCTGTCACGGTTATGCCATTTCCGACTCCTTAAGATACACAAGGAGGGAGTCTCTCTAAGACTGCTTGCAAGCAGCATTAACTCTGTGATATAGGATACCTTGATACTATCCTAGCGCCTTTAGATTACAATGTGGCACACCATAGTCAGATCACTAAAGGATTGGTCAACAGGCCAAGGTGTCCTACCATGTTATGTTACACCCGCTGGAACAAGAAGGAACAGGAACTTGGGGTTATGAGAACTCTACTAACACTGGCCTTTGATGGTAACAGCAGGGAGTCAAAAGAGATTCTTTGAAGCCCAGTGGGGTGTGTTTCTTGGACAGCGAGGACCACTACTTTTCGAGAGGCCATCTATGTCAAAGTGAAAAAACCATCCTATAAGGGGGTGGGGTTTCCTTCCACACCACCTGTCGGCCACATAGAGTGACATTGTAACATTATTACCCTTTGCTATTTTACAACAATCGAGCAGCCATAAGCAGTGATTTGACAACAACTGAGAAGGCCTGAGCACTTTCCTTTCCATTTGAAATTCTCCAGAAAGTTAGCCGTTTAACTCAAGAATGGCTAAGATGGTGCCGATTGGCTTCTGCGGCTAGAATGACCTTTGTGAAGGCTTTGCAAAGAGTCAGGGGCAGGTGCAGGGCCAGTGGCGCAATGGATAACGCGTCTGACTACGGATCAGAAGATTGTAGGTTCGACTCCTACCTGGCTCGTCGACAATGCCGTGATCGTATAGTGGTTAGTACTCTGCGTTGTGGCCGCAGCAACCCCGGTTCGAATCCGGGTCACGGCATCTTTATGTGCTAGATGGAGTGTAATGTCCACAGCCACCTCTGTCACGGTTATGCCATTTCCGACTCCTTAAGATACACAAGGAGGGAGTCTCTCTAAGACTGCTTGCAAGCAGCATTAACTCTGTGATATAGGATACCTTGATACTATCCTAGCGCCTTTAGATTACAATGTGGCACACCATAGTCAGATCACTAAAGGATTGGTCAACAGGCCAAGGTGTCCTACCATGTTATGTTACACCCGCTGGAACAAGAAGGAACAGGAACTTGGGGTTATGAGAACTCTACTAACACTGGCCTTTGATGGTAACAGCAGGGAGTCAAAAGAGATTCTTTGAAGCCCAGTGGGGTGTGTTTCTTGGACAGCGAGGACCACTACTTTTCGAGAGGCCATCTATGTCAAAGTGAAAAAACCATCCTATAAGGGGGTGGGGTTTCCTTCCACACCACCTGTCGGCCACATAGAGTGACATTGTAACATTATTACCCTTTGCTATTTTACAACAATCGAGCAGCCATAAGCAGTGATTTGACAACAACTGAGAAGGCCTGAGCACTTTCCTTTCCATTTGAAATTCTCCAGAAAGTTAGCCGTTTAACTCAAGAATGGCTAAGATGGTGCCGATTGGCTTCTGCGGCTAGAATGACCTTTGTGAAGGCTTTGCAAAGAGTCAGGGGCAGGTGCAGGGCCAGTGGCGCAATGGATAACGCGTCTGACTACGGATCAGAAGATTGTAGGTTCGACTCCTACCTGGCTCGTCGACAATGCCGTGATCGTATAGTGGTTAGTACTCTGCGTTGTGGCCGCAGCAACCCCGGTTCGAATCCGGGTCACGGCATCTTTATGTGCTAGATGGAGTGTAATGTCCACAGCCACCTCTGTCACGGTTATGCCATTTCCGACTCCTTAAGATACACAAGGAGGGAGTCTCTCTAAGACTGCTTGCAAGCAGCATTAACTCTGTGATATAGGATACCTTGATACTATCCTAGCGCCTTTAGATTACAATGTGGCACACCATAGTCAGATCACTAAAGGATTGGTCAACAGGCCAAGGTGTCCTACCATGTTATGTTACACCCGCTGGAACAAGAAGGAACAGGAACTTGGGGTTATGAGAACTCTACTAACACTGGCCTTTGATGGTAACAGCAGGGAGTCAAAAGAGATTCTTTGAAGCCCAGTGGGGTGTGTTTCTTGGACAGCGAGGACCACTACTTTTCGAGAGGCCATCTATGTCAAAGTGAAAAAACCATCCTATAAGGGGGTGGGGTTTCCTTCCACACCACCTGTCGGCCACATAGAGTGACATTGTAACATTATTACCCTTTGCTATTTTACAACAATCGAGCAGCCATAAGCAGTGATTTGACAACAACTGAGAAGGCCTGAGCACTTTCCTTTCCATTTGAAATTCTCCAGAAAGTTAGCCGTTTAACTCAAGAATGGCTAAGATGGTGCCGATTGGCTTCTGCGGCTAGAATGACCTTTGTGAAGGCTTTGCAAAGAGTCAGGGGCAGGTGCAGGGCCAGTGGCGCAATGGATAACGCGTCTGACTACGGATCAGAAGATTGTAGGTTCGACTCCTACCTGGCTCGTCGACAATGCCGTGATCGTATAGTGGTTAGTACTCTGCGTTGTGGCCGCAGCAACCCCGGTTCGAATCCGGGTCACGGCATCTTTATGTGCTAGATGGAGTGTAATGTCCACAGCCACCTCTGTCACGGTTATGCCATTTCCGACTCCTTAAGATACACAAGGAGGGAGTCTCTCTAAGACTGCTTGCAAGCAGCATTAACTCTGTGATATAGGATACCTTGATACTATCCTAGCGCCTTTAGATTACAATGTGGCACACCATAGTCAGATCACTAAAGGATTGGTCAACAGGCCAAGGTGTCCTACCATGTTATGTTACACCCGCTGGAACAAGAAGGAACAGGAACTTGGGGTTATGAGAACTCTACTAACACTGGCCTTTGATGGTAACAGCAGGGAGTCAAAAGAGATTCTTTGAAGCCTAGTGGGGTGTGTTTCTTGGAAAGCGAGGACCACTACTTTTCGAGAGGCCATCTATGTCAAAGTGAAAAAACCATCCTATAAGGGGGTGGGGTTTCCTTCCACACCACCTGTCGGCCACATAGAGTGACATTGTAACATTATTACCCTTTGCTATTTTACAACAATCGAGCAGCCATAAGCAGTGATTTGACAACAACTGAGAAGGCCTGAGCACTTTCCTTTCCATTTGAAATTCTCCAGAAAGTTAGCCGTTTAACTCAAGAATGGCTAAGATGGTGCCGATTGGCTTCTGCGGCTAGAATGACCTTTGTGAAGGCTTTGCAAAGAGTCAGGGGCAGGTGCAGGGCCAGTGGCGCAATGGATAACGCGTCTGACTACGGATCAGAAGATTGTAGGTTCGACTCCTACCTGGCTCGTCGACAATGCCGTGATCGTATAGTGGTTAGTACTCTGCGTTGTGGCCGCAGCAACCCCGGTTCGAATCCGGGTCACGGCATCTTTATGTGCTAGATGGAGTGTAATGTCCACAGCCACCTCTGTCACGGTTATGCCGTTTCCGACTCCTTAAGATACACAAGGAGGGAGTCTCTCTAAGACTGCTTGCAAGCAGCATTAACTCTGTGATATAGGATACCTTGATACTATCCTAGCGCCTTTAGATTACAATGTGGCACACCATAGTCAGATCACTAAAGGATTGGTCAACAGGCCAAGGTGTCCTACCATGTTATGTTACACCCGCTGGAACAAGAAGGAACAGGAACTTGGGGTTATGAGAACTCTACTAACACTGGCCTTTGATGGTAACAGCAGGGAGTCAAAAGAGATTCTTTGAAGCCCAGTGGGGTGTGTTTCTTGGACAGCGAGGACCACTACTTTTCGAGAGGCCATCTATGTCAAAGTGAAAAAACCATCCTATAAGGGGGTGGGGTTTCCTTCCACACCACCTGTCGGCCACATAGAGTGACATTGTAACATTATTACCCTTTGCTATTTTACAACAATCGAGCAGCCATAAGCAGTGATTTGACAACAACTGAGAAGGCCTGAGCACTTTCCTTTCCATTTGAAATTCTCCAGAAAGTTAGCCGTTTAACTCAAGAATGGCTAAGATGGTGCCGATTGGCTTCTGCGGCTAGAATGACCTTTGTGAAGGCTTTGCAAAGAGTCAGGGGCAGGTGCAGGGCCAGTGGCGCAATGGATAACGCGTCTGACTACGGATCAGAAGATTGTAGGTTCGACTCCTACCTGGCTCGTCGACAATGCCGTGATCGTATAGTGGTTAGTACTCTGCGTTGTGGCCGCAGCAACCCCGGTTCGAATCCGGGTCACGGCATCTTTATGTGCTAGATGGAGTGTAATGTCCACAGCCACCTCTGTCACGGTTATGCCATTTCCGACTCCTTAAGATACACAAGGAGGGAGTCTCTCTAAGACTGCTTGCAAGCAGCATTAACTCTGTGATATAGGATACCTTGATACTATCCTAGCGCCTTTAGATTACAATGTGGCACACCATAGTCAGATCACTAAAGGATTGGTCAACAGGCCAAGGTGTCCTACCATGTTATGTTACACCCGCTGGAACAAGAAGGAACAGGAACTTGGGGTTATGAGAACTCTACTAACACTGGCCTTTGATGGTAACAGCAGGGAGTCAAAAGAGATTCTTTGAAGCCCAGTGGGGTGTGTTTCTTGGACAGCGAGGACCACTACTTTTCGAGAGGCCATCTATGTCAAAGTGAAAAAACCATCCTATAAGGGGGTGGGGTTTCCTTCCACACCACCTGTCGGCCACATAGAGTGACATTGTAACATTATTACCCTTTGCTATTTTACAACAATCGAGCAGCCATAAGCAGTGATTTGACAACAACTGAGAAGGCCTGAGCACTTTCCTTTCCATTTGAAATTCTCCAGAAAGTTAGCCGTTTAACTCAAGAATGGCTAAGATGGTGCCGATTGGCTTCTGCGGCTAGAATGACCTTTGTGAAGGCTTTGCAAAGAGTCAGGGGCAGGTGCAGGGCCAGTGGCGCAATGGATAACGCGTCTGACTACGGATCAGAAGATTGTAGGTTCGACTCCTACCTGGCTCGTCGACAATGCCGTGATCGTATAGTGGTTAGTACTCTGCGTTGTGGCCGCAGCAACCCCGGTTCGAATCCGGGTCACGGCATCTTTATGTGCTAGATGGAGTGTAATGTCCACAGCCACCTCTGTCACGGTTATGCCATTTCCGACTCCTTAAGATACACAAGGAGGGAGTCTCTCTAAGACTGCTTGCAAGCAGCATTAACTCTGTGATATAGGATACCTTGATACTATCCTAGCGCCTTTAGATTACAATGTGGCACACCATAGTCAGATCACTAAAGGATTGGTCAACAGGCCAAGGTGTCCTACCATGTTATGTTACACCCGCTGGAACAAGAAGGAACAGGAACTTGGGGTTATGAGAACTCTACTAACACTGGCCTTTGATGGTAACAGCAGGGAGTCAAAAGAGATTCTTTGAAGCCCAGTGGGGTGTGTTTCTTGGACAGCGAGGACCACTACTTTTCGAGAGGCCATCTATGTCAAAGTGAAAAAACCATCCTATAAGGGGGTGGGGTTTCCTTCCACACCACCTGTCGGCCACATAGAGTGACATTGTAACATTATTACCCTTTGCTATTTTACAACAATCGAGCAGCCATAAGCAGTGATTTGACAACAACTGAGAAGGCCTGAGCACTTTCCTTTCCATTTGAAATTCTCCAGAAAGTTAGCCGTTTAACTCAAGAATGGCTAAGATGGTGCCGATTGGCTTCTGCGGCTAGAATGACCTTTGTGAAGGCTTTGCAAAGAGTCAGGGGCAGGTGCAGGGCCAGTGGCGCAATGGATAACGCGTCTGACTACGGATCAGAAGATTGTAGGTTCGACTCCTACCTGGCTCGTCGACAATGCCGTGATCGTATAGTGGTTAGTACTCTGCGTTGTGGCCGCAGCAACCCCGGTTCGAATCCGGGTCACGGCATCTTTATGTGCTAGATGGAGTGTAATGTCCACAGCCACCTCTGTCACGGTTATGCCATTTCCGACTCCTTAAGATACACAAGGAGGGAGTCTCTCTAAGACTGCTTGCAAGCAGCATTAACTCTGTGATATAGGATACCTTGATACTATCCTAGCGCCTTTAGATTACAATGTGGCACACCATAGTCAGATCACTAAAGGATTGGTCAACAGGCCAAGGTGTCCTACCATGTTATGTTACACCCGCTGGAACAAGAAGGAACAGGAACTTGGGGTTATGAGAACTCTACTAACACTGGCCTTTGATGGTAACAGCAGGGAGTCAAAAGAGATTCTTTGAAGCCCAGTGGGGTGTGTTTCTTGGACAGCGAGGACCACTACTTTTCGAGAGGCCATCTATGTCAAAGTGAAAAAACCATCCTATAAGGGGGTGGGGTTTCCTTCCACACCACCTGTCGGCCACATAGAGTGACATTGTAACATTATTACCCTTTGCTATTTTACAACAATCGAGCAGCCATAAGCAGTGATTTGACAACAACTGAGAAGGCCTGAGCACTTTCCTTTCCATTTGAAATTCTCCAGAAAGTTAGCCGTTTAACTCAAGAATGGCTAAGATGGTGCCGATTGGCTTCTGCGGCTAGAATGACCTTTGTGAAGGCTTTGCAAAGAGTCAGGGGCAGGTGCAGGGCCAGTGGCGCAATGGATAACGCGTCTGACTACGGATCAGAAGATTGTAGGTTCGACTCCTACCTGGCTCGTCGACAATGCCGTGATCGTATAGTGGTTAGTACTCTGCGTTGTGGCCGCAGCAACCCCGGTTCGAATCCGGGTCACGGCATCTTTATGTGCTAGATGGAGTGTAATGTCCACAGCCACCTCTGTCACGGTTATGCCATTTCCGACTCCTTAAGATACACAAGGAGGGAGTCTCTCTAAGACTGCTTGCAAGCAGCATTAACTCTGTGATATAGGATACCTTGATACTATCCTAGCGCCTTTAGATTACAATGTGGCACACCATAGTCAGATCACTAAAGGATTGGTCAACAGGCCAAGGTGTCCTACCATGTTATGTTACACCCGCTGGAACAAGAAGGAACAGGAACTTGGGGTTATGAGAACTCTACTAACACTGGCCTTTGATGGTAACAGCAGGGAGTCAAAAGAGATTCTTTGAAGCCCAGTGGGGTGTGTTTCTTGGACAGCGAGGACCACTACTTTTCGAGAGGCCATCTATGTCAAAGTGAAAAAACCATCCTATAAGGGGGTGGGGTTTCCTTCCACACCACCTGTCGGCCACATAGAGTGACATTGTAACATTATTACCCTTTGCTATTTTACAACAATCGAGCAGCCATAAGCAGTGATTTGACAACAACTGAGAAGGCCTGAGCACTTTCCTTTCCATTTGAAATTCTCCAGAAAGTTAGCCGTTTAACTCAAGAATGGCTAAGATGGTGCCGATTGGCTTCTGCGGCTAGAATGACCTTTGTGAAGGCTTTGCAAAGAGTCAGGGGCAGGTGCAGGGCCAGTGGCGCAATGGATAACGCGTCTGACTACGGATCAGAAGATTGTAGGTTCGACTCCTACCTGGCTCGTCGACAATGCCGTGATCGTATAGTGGTTAGTACTCTGCGTTGTGGCCGCAGCAACCCCGGTTCGAATCCGGGTCACGGCATCTTTATGTGCTAGATGGAGTGTAATGTCCACAGCCACCTCTGTCACGGTTATGCCATTTCCGACTCCTTAAGATACACAAGGAGGGAGTCTCTCTAAGACTGCTTGCAAGCAGCATTAACTCTGTGATATAGGATACCTTGATACTATCCTAGCGCCTTTAGATTACAATGTGGCACACCATAGTCAGATCACTAAAGGATTGGTCAACAGGCCAAGGTGTCCTACCATGTTATGTTACACCCGCTGGAACAAGAAGGAACAGGAACTTGGGGTTATGAGAACTCTACTAACACTGGCCTTTGATGGTAACAGCAGGGAGTCAAAAGAGATTCTTTGAAGCCCAGTGGGGTGTGTTTCTTGGACAGCGAGGACCACTACTTTTCGAGAGGCCATCTATGTCAAAGTGAAAAAACCATCCTATAAGGGGGTGGGGTTTCCTTCCACACCACCTGTCGGCCACATAGAGTGACATTGTAACATTATTACCCTTTGCTATTTTACAACAATCGAGCAGCCATAAGCAGTGATTTGACAACAACTGAGAAGGCCTGAGCACTTTCCTTTCCATTTGAAATTCTCCAGAAAGTTAGCCGTTTAACTCAAGAATGGCTAAGATGGTGCCGATTGGCTTCTGCGGCTAGAATGACCTTTGTGAAGGCTTTGCAAAGAGTCAGGGGCAGGTGCAGGGCCAGTGGCGCAATGGATAACGCGTCTGACTACGGATCAGAAGATTGTAGGTTCGACTCCTACCTGGCTCGTCGACAATGCCGTGATCGTATAGTGGTTAGTACTCTGCGTTGTGGCCGCAGCAACCCCGGTTCGAATCCGGGTCACGGCATCTTTATGTGCTAGATGGAGTGTAATGTCCACAGCCACCTCTGTCACGGTTATGCCGTTTCCGACTCCTTAAGATACACAAGGAGGGAGTCTCTCTAAGACTGCTTGCAAGCAGCATTAACTCTGTGATATAGGATACCTTGATACTATCCTAGCGCCTTTAGATTACAATGTGGCACACCATAGTCAGATCACTAAAGGATTGGTCAACAGGCCAAGGTGTCCTACCATGTTATGTTACACCCGCTGGAACAAGAAGGAACAGGAACTTGGGGTTATGAGAACTCTACTAACACTGGCCTTTGATGGTAACAGCAGGGAGTCAAAAGAGATTCTTTGAAGCCCAGTGGGGTGTGTTTCTTGGACAGCGAGGACCACTACTTTTCGAGAGGCCATCTATGTCAAAGTGAAAAAAACATCCTATAAGGGGGTGGGGTTTCCTTCCACACCACCTGTCGGCCACATAGAGTGACATTGTAACATTATTACCCTTTGCTATTTTACAACAATCGAGCAGCCATAAGCAGTGATTTGACAACAACTGAGAAGGCCTGAGCACTTTCCTTTCCATTTGAAATTCTCCAGAAAGTTAGCCGTTTAACTCAAGAATGGCTAAGATGGTGCCGATTGGCTTCTGCGGCTAGAATGACCTTTGTGAAGGCTTTGCAAAGAGTCAGGGGCAGGTGCAGGGCCAGTGGCGCAATGGATAACGCGTCTGACTACGGATCAGAAGATTGTAGGTTCGACTCCTACCTGGCTCGTCGACAATGCCGTGATCGTATAGTGGTTAGTACTCTGCGTTGTGGCCGCAGCAACCCCGGTTCGAATCCGGGTCACGGCATCTTTATGTGCTAGATGGAGTGTAATGTCCACAGCCACCTCTGTCACGGTTATGCCATTTCCGACTCCTTAAGATGCACAAGGAGGGAGTCTCTCTAAGACTGCTTGCAAGCAGCATTAACTCTGTGATATAGGATACCTTGATACTATCCTAGCGCCTTTAGATTACAATGTGGCACACCATAGTCAGATCACTAAAGGATTGGTCAACAGGCCAAGGTGTCCTACCATGTTATGTTACACCCGCTGGAACAAGAAGGAACAGGAACTTGGGGTTATGAGAACTCTACTAACACTGGCCTTTGATGGTAACAGCAGGGAGTCAAAAGAGATTCTTTGAAGCCCAGTGGGGTGTGTTTCTTGGACAGCGAGGACCACTACTTTTCGAGAGGCCATCTATGTCAAAGTGAAAAAAACATCCTATAAGGGGGTGGGGTTTCCTTCCACACCACCTGTCGGCCACATAGAGTGACATTGTAACATTATTACCCTTTGCTATTTTACAACAATCGAGCAGCCATAAGCAGTGATTTGACAACAACTGAGAAGGCCTGAGCACTTTCCTTTCCATTTGAAATTCTCCAGAAAGTTAGCCGTTTAACTCAAGAATGGCTAAGATGGTGCCGATTGGCTTCTGCGGCTAGAATGACCTTTGTGAAGGCTTTGCAAAGAGTCAGGGGCAGGTGCAGGGCCAGTGGCGCAATGGATAACGCGTCTGACTACGGATCAGAAGATTGTAGGTTCGACTCCTACCTGGCTCGTCGACAATGCCGTGATCGTATAGTGGTTAGTACTCTGCGTTGTGGCCGCAGCAACCCCGGTTCGAATCCGGGTCACGGCATCTTTATGTGCTAGATGGAGTGTAATGTCCACAGCCACCTCTGTCACGGTTATGCCATTTCCGACTCCTTAAGATACACAAGGAGGGAGTCTCTCTAAGACTGCTTGCAAGCAGCATTAACTCTGTGATATAGGATACCTTGATACTATCCTAGCGCCTTTAGATTACAATGTGGCACACCATAGTCAGATCACTAAAGGATTGGTCAACAGGCCAAGGTGTCCTACCATGTTATGTTACACCCGCTGGAACAAGAAGGAACAGGAACTTGGGGTTATGAGAACTCTACTAACACTGGCCTTTGATGGTAACAGCAGGGAGTCAAAAGAGATTCTTTGAAGCCCAGTGGGGTGTGTTTCTTGGACAGCGAGGACCACTACTTTTCGAGAGGCCATCTATGTCAAAGTGAAAAAACCATCCTATAAGGGGGTGGGGTTTCCTTCCACACCACCTGTCGGCCACATAGAGTGACATTGTAACATTATTACCCTTTGCTATTTTACAACAATCGAGCAGCCATAAGCAGTGATTTGACAACAACTGAGAAGGCCTGAGCACTTTCCTTTCCATTTGAAATTCTCCAGAAAGTTAGCCGTTTAACTCAAGAATGGCTAAGATGGTGCCGATTGGCTTCTGCGGCTAGAATGACCTTTGTGAAGGCTTTGCAAAGAGTCAGGGGCAGGTGCAGGGCCAGTGGCGCAATGGATAACGCGTCTGACTACGGATCAGAAGATTGTAGGTTCGACTCCTACCTGGCTCGTCGACAATGCCGTGATCGTATAGTGGTTAGTACTCTGCGTTGTGGCCGCAGCAACCCCGGTTCGAATCCGGGTCACGGCATCCTTATGTGCTAGATGGAGTGTAATGTCCACAGCCACCTCTGTCACGGTTATGCCATTTCCGACTCCTTAAGATACACAAGGAAGGGAGTCTCTCTAAGACTGCTTGCAAGCAGCATTAACTCTGTGATATAGGATACCTTGATACTATCCTAGCGCCTTTAGATTACAATGTGGCACACCATAGTCAGATCACTAAAGGATTGGTCAACAGGCCAAGGTGTCCTACCATGTTATGTTACACCCGCTGGAACAAGAAGGAACAGGAACTTGGGGTTATGAGAACTCTACTAACACTGGCCTTTGATGGTAACAGCAGGGAGTCAAAAGAGATTCTTTGAAGCCCAGTGGGGTGTGTTTCTTGGACAGCGAGGACCACTACTTTTCGAGAGGCCATCTATGTCAAAGTGAAAAAACCATCCTATAAGGGGGTGGGGTTTCCTTCCACACCACCTGTCGGCCACATAGAGTGACATTGTAACATTATTACCCTTTGCTATTTTACAACAATCGAGCAGCCATAAGCAGTGATTTGACAACAACTGAGAAGGCCTGAGCATTTTCCTTTCCATTTGAAATTCTCCAGAAAGTTAGCCGTTTAACTCAAGAATGGCTAAGATGGTGCCGATTGGCTTCTGCGGCTAGAATGACCTTTGTGAAGGCTTTGCAAAGAGTCAGGGGCAGGTGCAGGGCCAGTGGCGCAATGGATAACGCGTCTGACTACGGATCAGAAGATTGTAGGTTCGACTCCTACCTGGCTCGTTGACAATGCCGTGATCGTATAGTGGTTAGTACTCTGCGTTGTGGCCGCAGCAACCCCGGTTCGAATCCGGGTCACGGCATCTTTATGTGCTAGATGGAGTGTAATGTCCACAGCCACCTCTGTCACGGTTATGCCATTTCCGACTCCTTAAGATACACAAGGAGGGAGTCTCTCTAAGACTGCTTGCAAGCAGCATTAACTCTGTGATATAGGATACCTTGATACTATCCTAGCGCCTTTAGATTACAATGTGGCACACCATAGTCAGATCACTAAAGGATTGGTCAACAGGCCAAGGTGTCCTACCATGTTATGTTACACCCGCTGGAACAAGAAGGAACAGGAACTTGGGGTTATGAGAACTCTACTAACACTGGCCTTTGATGGTAACAGCAGGGAGTCAAAAGAGATTCTTTGAAGCCCAGTGGGGTGTGTTTCTTGGACAGCGAGGACCACTACTTTTCGAGAGGCCATCTATGTCAAAGTGAAAAAACCATCCTATAAGGGGGTGGGGTTTCCT
This sequence comes from Lithobates clamitans, assembly GCA_037952925.1. NCBI lineage: Eukaryota > Metazoa > Chordata > Amphibia > Anura > Ranidae > Lithobates > Lithobates clamitans. The sequence continues at coordinate 2,640,667 of JBBGZY010001301.1, forward strand.
TCCACACCACCTGTCGGCCACATAGAGTGACATTGTAACATTATTACCCTTTGCTATTTTACAACAATCGAGCAGCCATAAGCAGTGATTTGACAACAACTGAGAAGGCCTGAGCATTTTCCTTTCCATTTGAAATTCTCCAGAAAGTTAGCCGTTTAACTCAAGAATGGCTAAGATGGTGCCGATTGGCTTCTGCGGCTAGAATGACCTTTGTGAAGGCTTTGCAAAGAGTCAGGGGCAGGTGCAGGGCCAGTGGCGCAATGGATAACGCGTCTGACTACGGATCAGAAGATTGTAGGTTCGACTCCTACCTGGCTCGTCGACAATGCCGTGATCGTATAGTGGTTAGTACTCTGCGTTGTGGCCGCAGCAACCCCGGTTCGAATCCGGGTCACGGCATCTTTATGTGCTAGATGGAGTGTAATGTCCACAGCCACCTCTGTCACGGTTATGCCGTTTCCGACTCCTTAAGATACACAAGGAGGGAGTCTCTCTAAGACTGCTTGCAAGCAGCATTAACTCTGTGATATAGGATACCTTGATACTATCCTAGCGCCTTTAGATTACAATGTGGCACACCATAGTCAGATCACTAAAGGATTGGTCAACAGGCCAAGGTGTCCTACCATGTTATGTTACACCCGCTGGAACAAGAAGGAACAGGAACTTGGGGTTATGAGAACTCTACTAACACTGGCCTTTGATGGTAACAGCAGGGAGTCAAAAGAGATTCTTTGAAGCCCAGTGGGGTGTGTTTCTTGGACAGCGAGGACCACTACTTTTCGAGAGGCCATCTATGTCAAAGTGAAAAAACCATCCTATAAGGGGGTGGGGTTTCCTTCCACACCACCTGTCGGCCACATAGAGTGACATTGTAACATTATTACCCTTTGCTATTTTACAACAATCGAGCAGCCATAAGCAGTGATTTGACAACAACTGAGAAGGCCTGAGCATTTTCCTTTCCATTTGAAATTCTCCAGAAAGTTAGCCGTTTAACTCAAGAATGGCTAAGATGGTGCCGATTGGCTTCTGCGGCTAGAATGACCTTTGTGAAGGCTTTGCAAAGAGTCAGGGGCAGGTGCAGGGCCAGTGGCGCAATGGATAACGCGTCTGACTACGGATCAGAAGATTGTAGGTTCGACTCCTACCTGGCTCGTCGACAATGCCGTGATCGTATAGTGGTTAGTACTCTGCGTTGTGGCCGCAGCAACCCCGGTTCGAATCCGGGTCACGGCATCTTTATGTGCTAGATGGAGTGTAATGTCCACAGCCACCTCTGTCACGGTTATGCCGTTTCCGACTCCTTAAGATACACAAGGAGGGAGTCTCTCTAAGACTGCTTGCAAGCAGCATTAACTCTGTGATATAGGATACCTTGATACTATCCTAGCGCCTTTAGATTACAATGTGGCACACCATAGTCAGATCACTAAAGGATTGGTCAACAGGCCAAGGTGTCCTACCATGTTATGTTACACCCGCTGGAACAAGAAGGAACAGGAACTTGGGGTTATGAGAACTCTACTAACACTGGCCTTTGATGGTAACAGCAGGGAGTCAAAAGAGATTCTTTGAAGCCCAGTGGGGTGTGTTTCTTGGACAGCGAGGACCACTACTTTTCGAGAGGCCATCTATGTCAAAGTGAAAAAACCATCCTATAAGGGGGTGGGGTTTCCTTCCACACCACCTGTCGGCCACATAGAGTGACATTGTAACATTATTACCCTTTGCTATTTTACAACAATCGAGCAGCCATAAGCAGTGATTTGACAACAACTGAGAAGGCCTGAGCATTTTCCTTTCCATTTGAAATTCTCCAGAAAGTTAGCCGTTTAACTCAAGAATGGCTAAGATGGTGCCGATTGGCTTCTGCGGCTAGAATGACCTTTGTGAAGGCTTTGCAAAGAGTCAGGGGCAGGTGCAGGGCCAGTGGCGCAATGGATAACGCGTCTGACTACGGATCAGAAGATTGTAGGTTCGACTCCTACCTGGCTCGTCGACAATGCCGTGATCGTATAGTGGTTAGTACTCTGCGTTGTGGCCGCAGCAACCCCGGTTCGAATCCGGGTCACGGCATCTTTATGTGCTAGATGGAGTGTAATGTCCACAGCCACCTCTGTCACGGTTATGCCGTTTCCGACTCCTTAAGATACACAAGGAGGGAGTCTCTCTAAGACTGCTTGCAAGCAGCATTAACTCTGTGATATAGGATACCTTGATACTATCCTAGCGCCTTTAGATTACAATGTGGCACACCATAGTCAGATCACTAAAGGATTGGTCAACAGGCCAAGGTGTCCTACCATGTTATGTTACACCCGCTGGAACAAGAAGGAACAGGAACTTGGGGTTATGAGAACTCTACTAACACTGGCCTTTGATGGTAACAGCAGGGAGTCAAAAGAGATTCTTTGAAGCCCAGTGGGGTGTGTTTCTTGGACAGCGAGGACCACTACTTTTCGAGAGGCCATCTATGTCAAAGTGAAAAAACCATCCTATAAGGGGGTGGGGTTTCCTTCCACACCACCTGTCGGCCACATAGAGTGACATTGTAACATTATTACCCTTTGCTATTTTACAACAATCGAGCAGCCATAAGCAGTGATTTGACAACAACTGAGAAGGCCTGAGCATTTTCCTTTCCATTTGAAATTCTCCAGAAAGTTAGCCGTTTAACTCAAGAATGGCTAAGATGGTGCCGATTGGCTTCTGCGGCTAGAATGACCTTTGTGAAGGCTTTGCAAAGAGTCAGGGGCAGGTGCAGGGCCAGTGGCGCAATGGATAACGCATCTGACTACGGATCAGAAGATTGTAGGTTCGACTCCTACCTGGCTCGTCGACAATGCCGTGATCGTATAGTGGTTAGTACTCTGCGTTGTGGCCGCAGCAACCCCGGTTCGAATCCGGGTCACGGCATCTTTATGTGCTAGATGGAGTGTAATGTCCACAGCCACCTCTGTCACGGTTATGCCGTTTCCGACTCCTTAAGATACACAAGGAGGGAGTCTCTCTAAGACTGCTTGCAAGCAGCATTAACTCTGTGATATAGGATACCTTGATACTATCCTAGCGCCTTTAGATTACAATGTGGCACACCATAGTCAGATCACTAAAGGATTGGTCAACAGGCCAAGGTGTCCTACCATGTTATGTTACACCCGCTGGAACAAGAAGGAACAGGAACTTGGGGTTATGAGAACTCTACTAACACTGGCCTTTGATGGTAACAGCAGGGAGTCAAAAGAGATTCTTTGAAGCCCAGTGGGGTGTGTTTCTTGGACAGCGAGGACCACTACTTTTCGAGAGGCCATCTATGTCAAAGTGAAAAAACCATCCTATAAGGGGGTGGGGTTTCCTTCCACACCACCTGTCGGCCACATAGAGTGACATTGTAACATTATTACCCTTTGCTATTTTACAACAATCGAGCAGCCATAAGCAGTGATTTGACAACAACTGAGAAGGCCTGAGCATTTTCCTTTCCATTTGAAATTCTCCAGAAAGTTAGCCGTTTAACTCAAGAATGGCTAAGATGGTGCCGATTGGCTTCTGCGGCTAGAATGACCTTTGTGAAGGCTTTGCAAAGAGTCAGGGGCAGGTGCAGGGCCAGTGGCGCAATGGATAACGCGTCTGACTACGGATCAGAAGATTGTAGGTTCGACTCCTACCTGGCTCGTCGACAATGCCGTGATCGTATAGTGGTTAGTACTCTGCGTTGTGGCCGCAGCAACCCCGGTTCGAATCCGGGTCACGGCATCTTTATGTGCTAGATGGAGTGTAATGTCCACAGCCACCTCTGTCACGGTTATGCCGTTTCCGACTCCTTAAGATACACAAGGAGGGAGTCTCTCTAAGACTGCTTGCAAGCAGCATTAACTCTGTGATATAGGATACCTTGATACTATCCTAGCGCCTTTAGATTACAATGTGGCACACCATAGTCAGATCACTAAAGGATTGGTCAACAGGCCAAGGTGTCCTACCATGTTATGTTACACCCGCTGGAACAAGAAGGAACAGGAACTTGGGGTTATGAGAACTCTACTAACACTGGCCTTTGATGGTAACAGCAGGGAGTCAAAAGAGATTCTTTGAAGCCCAGTGGGGTGTGTTTCTTGGACAGCGAGGACCACTACTTTTCGAGAGGCCATCTATGTCAAAGTGAAAAAACCATCCTATAAGGGGGTGGGGTTTCCTTCCACACCACCTGTCGGCCACATAGAGTGACATTGTAACATTATTACCCTTTGCTATTTTACAACAATCGAGCAGCCATAAGCAGTGATTTGACAACAACTGAGAAGGCCTGAGCATTTTCCTTTCCATTTGAAATTCTCCAGAAAGTTAGCCGTTTAACTCAAGAATGGCTAAGATGGTGCCGATTGGCTTCTGCGGCTAGAATGACCTTTGTGAAGGCTTTGCAAAGAGTCAGGGGCAGGTGCAGGGCCAGTGGCGCAATGGATAACGCGTCTGACTACGGATCAGAAGATTGTAGGTTCGACTCCTACCTGGCTCGTCGACAATGCCGTGATCGTATAGTGGTTAGTACTCTGCGTTGTGGCCGCAGCAACCCCGGTTCGAATCCGGGTCACGGCATCTTTATGTGCTAGATGGAGTGTAATGTCCACAGCCACCTCTGTCACGGTTATGCCGTTTCCGACTCCTTAAGATACACAAGGAGGGAGTCTCTCTAAGACTGCTTGCAAGCAGCATTAACTCTGTGATATAGGATACCTTGATACTATCCTAGCGCCTTTAGATTACAATGTGGCACACCATAGTCAGATCACTAAAGGATTGGTCAACAGGCCAAGGTGTCCTACCATGTTATGTTACACCCGCTGGAACAAGAAGGAACAGGAACTTGGGGTTATGAGAACTCTACTAACACTGGCCTTTGATGGTAACAGCAGGGAGTCAAAAGAGATTCTTTGAAGCCCAGTGGGGTGTGTTTCTTGGACAGCGAGGACCACTACTTTTCGAGAGGCCATCTATGTCAAAGTGAAAAAACCATCCTATAAGGGGGTGGGGTTTCCTTCCACACCACCTGTCGGCCACATAGAGTGACATTGTAACATTATTACCCTTTGCTATTTTACAACAATCGAGCAGCCATAAGCAGTGATTTGACAACAACTGAGAAGGCCTGAGCATTTTCCTTTCCATTTGAAATTCTCCAGAAAGTTAGCCGTTTAACTCAAGAATGGCTAAGATGGTGCCGATTGGCTTCTGCGGCTAGAATGACCTTTGTGAAGGCTTTGCAAAGAGTCAGGGGCAGGTGCAGGGCCAGTGGCGCAATGGATAACGCGTCTGACTACGGATCAGAAGATTGTAGGTTCGACTCCTACCTGGCTCGTCGACAATGCCGTGATCGTATAGTGGTTAGTACTCTGCGTTGTGGCCGCAGCAACCCCGGTTCGAATCCGGGTCACGGCATCTTTATGTGCTAGATGGAGTGTAATGTCCACAGCCACCTCTGTCACGGTTATGCCGTTTCCGACTCCTTAAGATACACAAGGAGGGAGTCTCTCTAAGACTGCTTGCAAGCAGCATTAACTCTGTGATATAGGATACCTTGATACTATCCTAGCGCCTTTAGATTACAATGTGGCACACCATAGTCAGATCACTAAAGGATTGGTCAACAGGCCAAGGTGTCCTACCATGTTATGTTACACCCGCTGGAACAAGAAGGAACAGGAACTTGGGGTTATGAGAACTCTACTAACACTGGCCTTTGATGGTAACAGCAGGGAGTCAAAAGAGATTCTTTGAAGCCCAGTGGGGTGTGTTTCTTGGACAGCGAGGACCACTACTTTTCGAGAGGCCATCTATGTCAAAGTGAAAAAACCATCCTATAAGGGGGTGGGGTTTCCTTCCACACCACCTGTCGGCCACATAGAGTGACATTGTAACATTATTACCCTTTGCTATTTTACAACAATCGAGCAGCCATAAGCAGTGATTTGACAACAACTGAGAAGGCCTGAGCATTTTCCTTTCCATTTGAAATTCTCCAGAAAGTTAGCCGTTTAACTCAAGAATGGCTAAGATGGTGCCGATTGGCTTCTGCGGCTAGAATGACCTTTGTGAAGGCTTTGCAAAGAGTCAGGGGCAGGTGCAGGGCCAGTGGCGCAATGGATAACGCGTCTGACTACGGATCAGAAGATTGTAGGTTCGACTCCTACCTGGCTCGTCGACAATGCCGTGATCGTATAGTGGTTAGTACTCTGCGTTGTGGCCGCAGCAACCCCGGTTCGAATCCGGGTCACGGCATCTTTATGTGCTAGATGGAGTGTAATGTCCACAGCCACCTCTGTCACGGTTATGCCGTTTCCGACTCCTTAAGATACACAAGGAGGGAGTCTCTCTAAGACTGCTTGCAAGCAGCATTAACTCTGTGATATAGGATACCTTGATACTATCCTAGCGCCTTTAGATTACAATGTGGCACACCATAGTCAGATCACTAAAGGATTGGTCAACAGGCCAAGGTGTCCTACCATGTTATGTTACACCCGCTGGAACAAGAAGGAACAGGAACTTGGGGTTATGAGAACTCTACTAACACTGGCCTTTGATGGTAACAGCAGGGAGTCAAAAGAGATTCTTTGAAGCCCAGTGGGGTGTGTTTCTTGGACAGCGAGGACCACTACTTTTCGAGAGGCCATCTATGTCAAAGTGAAAAAACCATCCTATAAGGGGGTGGGGTTTCCTTCCACACCACCTGTCGGCCACATAGAGTGACATTGTAACATTATTACCCTTTGCTATTTTACAACAATCGAGCAGCCATAAGCAGTGATTTGACAACAACTGAGAAGGCCTGAGCATTTTCCTTTCCATTTGAAATTCTCCAGAAAGTTAGCCGTTTAACTCAAGAATGGCTAAGATGGTGCCGATTGGCTTCTGCGGCTAGAATGACCTTTGTGAAGGCTTTGCAAAGAGTCAGGGGCAGGTGCAGGGCCAGTGGCGCAATGGATAACGCGTCTGACTACGGATCAGAAGATTGTAGGTTTGACTCCTACCTGGCTCGTCGACAATGCCGTGATCGTATAGTGGTTAGTACTCTGCGTTGTGGCCGCAGCAACCCCGGTTCGAATCCGGGTCACGGCATCTTTATGTGCTAGATGGAGTGTAATGTCCACAGCCACCTCTGTCACGGTTATGCCGTTTCCGACTCCTTAAGATACACAAGGAGGGAGTCTCTCTAAGACTGCTTGCAAGCAGCATTAACTCTGTGATATAGGATACCTTGATACTATCCTAGCGCCTTTAGATTACAATGTGGCACACCATAGTCAGATCACTAAAGGATTGGTCAACAGGCCAAGGTGTCCTACCATGTTATGTTACACCCGCTGGAACAAGAAGGAACAGGAACTTGGGGTTATGAGAACTCTACTAACACTGGCCTTTGATGGTAACAGCAGGGAGTCAAAAGAGATTCTTTGAAGCCCAGTGGGGTGTGTTTCTTGGACAGCGAGGACCACTACTTTTCGAGAGGCCATCTATGTCAAAGTGAAAAAACCATCCTATAAGGGGGTGGGGTTTCCTTCCACACCACCTGTCGGCCACATAGAGTGACATTGTAACATTATTACCCTTTGCTATTTTACAACAATCGAGCAGCCATAAGCAGTGATTTGACAACAACTGAGAAGGCCTGAGCATTTTCCTTTCCATTTGAAATTCTCCAGAAAGTTAGCCGTTTAACTCAAGAATGGCTAAGATGGTGCCGATTGGCTTCTGCGGCTAGAATGACCTTTGTGAAGGCTTTGCAAAGAGTCAGGGGCAGGTGCAGGGCCAGTGGCGCAATGGATAACGCGTCTGACTACGGATCAGAAGATTGTAGGTTCGACTCCTACCTGGCTCGTCGACAATGCCGTGATCGTATAGTGGTTAGTACTCTGCGTTGTGGCCGCAGCAACCCCGGTTCGAATCCGGGTCACGGCATCTTTATGTGCTAGATGGAGTGTAATGTCCACAGCCACCTCTGTCACGGTTATGCCGTTTCCGACTCCTTAAGATACACAAGGAGGGAGTCTCTCTAAGACTGCTTGCAAGCAGCATTAACTCTGTGATATAGGATACCTTGATACTATCCTAGCGCCTTTAGATTACAATGTGGCACACCATAGTCAGATCACTAAAGGATTGGTCAACAGGCCAAGGTGTCCTACCATGTTATGTTACACCCGCTGGAACAAGAAGGAACAGGAACTTGGGGTTATGAGAACTCTACTAACACTGGCCTTTGATGGTAACAGCAGGGAGTCAAAAGAGATTCTTTGAAGCCCAGTGGGGTGTGTTTCTTGGACAGCGAGGACCACTACTTTTCGAGAGGCCATCTATGTCAAAGTGAAAAAACCATCCTATAAGGGGGTGGGGTTTCCTTCCACACCACCTGTCGGCCACATAGAGTGACATTGTAACATTATTACCCTTTGCTATTTTACAACAATCGAGCAGCCATAAGCAGTGATTTGACAACAACTGAGAAGGCCTGAGCATTTTCCTTTCCATTTGAAATTCTCCAGAAAGTTAGCCGTTTAACTCAAGAATGGCTAAGATGGTGCCGATTGGCTTCTGCGGCTAGAATGACCTTTGTGAAGGCTTTGCAAAGAGTCAGGGGCAGGTGCAGGGCCAGTGGCGCAATGGATAACGCGTCTGACTACGGATCAGAAGATTGTAGGTTCGACTCCTACCTGGCTCGTCGACAATGCCGTGATCGTATAGTGGTTAGTACTCTGCGTTGTGGCCGCAGCAACCCCGGTTCGAATCCGGGTCACGGCATCTTTATGTGCTAGATGGAGTGTAATGTCCACAGCCACCTCTGTCACGGTTATGCCGTTTCCGACTCCTTAAGATACACAAGGAGGGAGTCTCTCTAAGACTGCTTGCAAGCAGCATTAACTCTGTGATATAGGATACCTTGATACTATCCTAGCGCCTTTAGATTACAATGTGGCACACCATAGTCAGATCACTAAAGGATTGGTCAACAGGCCAAGGTGTCCTACCATGTTATGTTACACCCGCTGGAACAAGAAGGAACAGGAACTTGGGGTTATGAGAACTCTACTAACACTGGCCTTTGATGGTAACAGCAGGGAGTCAAAAGAGATTCTTTGAAGCCCAGTGGGGTGTGTTTCTTGGACAGCGAGGACCACTACTTTTCGAGAGGCCATCTATGTCAAAGTGAAAAAACCATCCTATAAGGGGGTGGGGTTTCCTTCCACACCACCTGTCGGCCACATAGAGTGACATTGTAACATTATTACCCTTTGCTATTTTACAACAATCGAGCAGCCATAAGCAGTGATTTGACAACAACTGAGAAGGCCTGAGCATTTTCCTTTCCATTTGAAATTCTCCAGAAAGTTAGCCGTTTAACTCAAGAATGGCTAAGATGGTGCCGATTGGCTTCTGCGGCTAGAATGACCTTTGTGAAGGCTTTGCAAAGAGTCAGGGGCAGGTGCAGGGCCAGTGGCGCAATGGATAACGCGTCTGACTACGGATCAGAAGATTGTAGGTTCGACTCCTACCTGGCTCGTCGACAATGCCGTGATCGTATAGTGGTTAGTACTCTGCGTTGTGGCCGCAGCAACCCCGGTTCGAATCCGGGTCACGGCATCTTTATGTGCTAGATGGAGTGTAATGTCCACAGCCACCTCTGTCACGGTTATGCCGTTTCCGACTCCTTAAGATACACAAGGAGGGAGTCTCTCTAAGACTGCTTGCAAGCAGCATTAACTCTGTGATATAGGATACCTTGATACTATCCTAGCGCCTTTAGATTACAATGTGGCACACCATAGTCAGATCACTAAAGGATTGGTCAACAGGCCAAGGTGTCCTACCATGTTATGTTACACCCGCTGGAACAAGAAGGAACAGGAACTTGGGGTTATGAGAACTCTACTAACACTGGCCTTTGATGGTAACAGCAGGGAGTCAAAAGAGATTCTTTGAAGCCCAGTGGGGTGTGTTTCTTGGACAGCGAGGACCACTACTTTTCGAGAGGCCATCTATGTCAAAGTGAAAAAACCATCCTATAAGGGGGTGGGGTTTCCTTCCACACCACCTGTCGGCCACATAGAGTGACATTGTAACATTATTACCCTTTGCTATTTTACAACAATCGAGCAGCCATAAGCAGTGATTTGACAACAACTGAGAAGGCCTGAGCATTTTCCTTTCCATTTGAAATTCTCCAGAAAGTTAGCCGTTTAACTCAAGAATGGCTAAGATGGTGCCGATTGGCTTCTGCGGCTAGAATGACCTTTGTGAAGGCTTTGCAAAGAGTCAGGGGCAGGTGCAGGGCCAGTGGCGCAATGGATAACGCGTCTGACTACGGATCAGAAGATTGTAGGTTCGACTCCTACCTGGCTCGTCGACAATGCCGTGATCGTATAGTGGTTAGTACTCTGCGTTGTGGCCGCAGCAACCCCGGTTCGAATCCGGGTCACGGCATCTTTATGTGCTAGATGGAGTGTAATGTCCACAGCCACCTCTGTCACGGTTATGCCATTTCCGACTCCTTAAGATACACAAGGAGGGAGTCTCTCTAAGACTGCTTGCAAGCAGCATTAACTCTGTGATATAGGATACCTTGATACTATCCTAGCGCCTTTAGATTACAATGTGGCACACCATAGTCAGATCACTAAAGGATTGGTCAACAGGCCAAGGTGTCCTACCATGTTATGTTACACCCGCTGGAACAAGAAGGAACAGGAACTTGGGGTTATGAGAACTCTACTAACACTGGCCTTTGATGGTAACAGCAGGGAGTCAAAAGAGATTCTTTGAAGCCCAGTGGGGTGTGTTTCTTGGACAGCGAGGACCACTACTTTTCGAGAGGCCATCTATGTCAAAGTGAAAAAACCATCCTATAAGGGGGTGGGGTTTCCTTCCACACCACCTGTCGGCCACATAGAGTGACATTGTAACATTATTACCCTTTGCTATTTTACAACAATCGAGCAGCCATAAGCAGTGATTTGACAACAACTGAGAAGGCCTGAGCATTTTCCTTTCCATTTGAAATTCTCCAGAAAGTTAGCCGTTTAACTCAAGAATGGCTAAGATGGTGCCGATTGGCTTCTGCGGCTAGAATGACCTTTGTGAAGGCTTTGCAAAGAGTCAGGGGCAGGTGCAGGGCCAGTGGCGCAATGGATAACGCGTCTGACTACGGATCAGAAGATTGTAGGTTCGACTCCTACCTGGCTCGTCGACAATGCCGTGATCGTATAGTGGTTAGTACTCTGCGTTGTGGCCGCAGCAACCCCGGTTCGAATCCGGGTCACGGCATCTTTATGTGCTAGATGGAGTGTAATGTCCACAGCCACCTCTGTCACGGTTATGCCGTTTCCGACTCCTTAAGATACACAAGGAGGGAGTCTCTCTAAGACTGCTTGCAAGCAGCATTAACTCTGTGATATAGGATACCTTGATACTATCCTAGCGCCTTTAGATTACAATGTGGCACACCATAGTCAGATCACTAAAGGATTGGTCAACAGGCCAAGGTGTCCTACCATGTTATGTTACACCCGCTGGAACAAGAAGGAACAGGAACTTGGGGTTATGAGAACTCTACTAACACTGGCCTTTGATGGTAACAGCAGGGAGTCAAAAGAGATTCTTTGAAGCCCAGTGGGGTGTGTTTCTTGGACAGCGAGGACCACTACTTTTCGAGAGGCCATCTATGTCAAAGTGAAAAAACCATCCTATAAGGGGGTGGGGTTTCCTTCCACACCACCTGTCGGCCACATAGAGTGACATTGTAACATTATTACCCTTTGCTATTTTACAACAATCGAGCAGCCATAAGCAGTGATTTGACAACAACTGAGAAGGCCTGAGCATTTTCCTTTCCATTTGAAATTCTCCAGAAAGTTAGCCGTTTAACTCAAGAATGGCTAAGATGGTGCCGATTGGCTTCTGCGGCTAGAATGACCTTTGTGAAGGCTTTGCAAAGAGTCAGGGGCAGGTGCAGGGCCAGTGGCGCAATGGATAACGCGTCTGACTACGGATCAGAAGATTGTAGGTTCGACTCCTACCTGGCTCGTCGACAATGCCGTGATCGTATAGTGGTTAGTACTCTGCGTTGTGGCCGCAGCAACCCCGGTTCGAATCCGGGTCACGGCATCTTTATGTGCTAGATGGAGTGTAATGTCCACAGCCACCTCTGTCACGGTTATGCCATTTCCGACTCCTTAAGATACACAAGGAGGGAGTCTCTCTAAGACTGCTTGCAAGCAGCATTAACTCTGTGATATAGGATACCTTGATACTATCCTAGCGCCTTTAGATTACAATGTGGCACACCATAGTCAGATCACTAAAGGATTGGTCAACAGGCCAAGGTGTCCTACCATGTTATGTTACACCCGCTGGAACAAGAAGGAACAGGAACTTGGGGTTATGAGAACTCTACTAACACTGGCCTTTGATGGTAACAGCAGGGAGTCAAAAGAGATTCTTTGAAGCCCAGTGGGGTGTGTTTCTTGGACAGCGAGGACCACTACTTTTCGAGAGGCCATCTATGTCAAAGTGAAAAAACCATCCTATAAGGGGGTGGGGTTTCCTTCCACACCACCTGTCGGCCACATAGAGTGACATTGTAACATTATTACCCTTTGCTATTTTACAACAATCGAGCAGCCATAAGCAGTGATTTGACAACAACTGAGAAGGCCTGAGCATTTTCCTTTCCATTTGAAATTCTCCAGAAAGTTAGCCGTTTAACTCAAGAATGGCTAAGATGGTGCCGATTGGCTTCTGCGGCTAGAATGACCTTTGTGAAGGCTTTGCAAAGAGTCAGGGGCAGGTGCAGGGCCAGTGGCGCAATGGATAACGCGTCTGACTACGGATCAGAAGATTGTAGGTTCGACTCCTACCTGGCTCGTCGACAATGCCGTGATCGTATAGTGGTTAGTACTCTGCGTTGTGGCCGCAGCAACCCCGGTTCGAATCCGGGTCACGGCATCTTTATGTGCTAGATGGAGTGTAATGTCCACAGCCACCTCTGTCACGGTTATGCCATTTCCGACTCCTTAAGATACACAAGGAGGGAGTCTCTCTAAGACTGCTTGCAAGCAGCATTAACTCTGTGATATAGGATACCTTGATACTATCCTAGCGCCTTTAGATTACAATGTGGCACACCATAGTCAGATCACTAAAGGATTGGTCAACAGGCCAAGGTGTCCTACCATGTTATGTTACACCCGCTGGAACAAGAAGGAACAGGAACTTGGGGTTATGAGAACTCTACTAACACTGGCCTTTGATGGTAACAGCAGGGAGTCAAAAGAGATTCTTTGAAGCCCAGTGGGGTGTGTTTCTTGGACAGCGAGGACCACTACTTTTCGAGAGGCCATCTATGTCAAAGTGAAAAAACCATCCTATAAGGGGGTGGGGTTTCCTTCCACACCACCTGTCGGCCACATAGAGTGACATTGTAACATTATTACCCTTTGCTATTTTACAACAATCGAGCAGCCATAAGCAGTGATTTGACAACAACTGAGAAGGCCTGAGCATTTTCCTTTCCATTTGAAATTCTCCAGAAAGTTAGCCGTTTAACTCAAGAATGGCTAAGATGGTGCCGATTGGCTTCTGCGGCTAGAATGACCTTTGTGAAGGCTTTGCAAAGAGTCAGGGGCAGGTGCAGGGCCAGTGGCGCAATGGATAACGCGTCTGACTACGGATCAGAAGATTGTAGGTTCGACTCCTACCTGGCTCGTCGACAATGCCGTGATCGTATAGTGGTTAGTACTCTGCGTTGTGGCCGCAGCAACCCCGGTTCGAATCCGGGTCACGGCATCTTTATGTGCTAGATGGAGTGTAATGTCCACAGCCACCTCTGTCACGGTTATGCCATTTCCGACTCCTTAAGATACACAAGGAGGGAGTCTCTCTAAGACTGCTTGCAAGCAGCATTAACTCTGTGATATAGGATACCTTGATACTATCCTAGCGCCTTTAGATTACAATGTGGCACACCATAGTCAGATCACTAAAGGATTGGTCAACAGGCCAAGGTGTCCTACCATGTTATGTTACACCCGCTGGAACAAGAAGGAACAGGAACTTGGGGTTATGAGAACTCTACTAACACTGGCCTTTGATGGTAACAGCAGGGAGTCAAAAGAGATTCTTTGAAGCCCAGTGGGGTGTGTTTCTTGGACAGCGAGGACCACTACTTTTCGAGAGGCCATCTATGTCAAAGTGAAAAAACCATCCTATAAGGGGGTGGGGTTTCCTTCCACACCACCTGTCGGCCACATAGAGTGACATTGTAACATTATTACCCTTTGCTATTTTACAACAATCGAGCAGCCATAAGCAGTGATTTGACAACAACTGAGAAGGCCTGAGCATTTTCCTTTCCATTTGAAATTCTCCAGAAAGTTAGCCGTTTAACTCAAGAATGGCTAAGATGGTGCCGATTGGCTTCTGCGGCTAGAATGACCTTTGTGAAGGCTTTGCAAAGAGTCAGGGGCAGGTGCAGGGCCAGTGGCGCAATGGATAACGCGTCTGACTACGGATCAGAAGATTGTAGGTTCGACTCCTACCTGGCTCGTCGACAATGCCGTGATCGTATAGTGGTTAGTACTCTGCGTTGTGGCCGCAGCAACCCCGGTTCGAATCCGGGTCACGGCATCTTTATGTGCTAGATGGAGTGTAATGTCCACAGCCACCTCTGTCACGGTTATGCCATTTCCGACTCCTTAAGATACACAAGGAGGGAGTCTCTCTAAGACTGCTTGCAAGCAGCATTAACTCTGTGATATAGGATACCTTGATACTATCCTAGCGCCTTTAGATTACAATGTGGCACACCATAGTCAGATCACTAAAGGATTGGTCAACAGGCCAAGGTGTCCTACCATGTTATGTTACACCCGCTGGAACAAGAAGGAACAGGAACTTGGGGTTATGAGAACTCTACTAACACTGGCCTTTGATGGTAACAGCAGGGAGTCAAAAGAGATTCTTTGAAGCCCAGTGGGGTGTGTTTCTTGGACAGCGAGGACCACTACTTTTCGAGAGGCCATCTATGTCAAAGTGAAAAAACCATCCTATAAGGGGGTGGGGTTTCCTTCCACACCACCTGTCGGCCACATAGAGTGACATTGTAACATTATTACCCTTTGCTATTTTACAACAATCGAGCAGCCATAAGCAGTGATTTGACAACAACTGAGAAGGCCTGAGCATTTTCCTTTCCATTTGAAATTCTCCAGAAAGTTAGCCGTTTAACTCAAGAATGGCTAAGATGGTGCCGATTGGCTTCTGCGGCTAGAATGACCTTTGTGAAGGCTTTGCAAAGAGTCAGGGGCAGGTGCAGGGCCAGTGGCGCAATGGATAACGCGTCTGACTACGGATCAGAAGATTGTAGGTTCGACTCCTACCTGGCTCGTCGACAATGCCGTGATCGTATAGTGGTTAGTACTCTGCGTTGTGGCCGCAGCAACCCCGGTTCGAATCCGGGTCACGGCATCTTTATGTGCTAGATGGAGTGTAATGTCCACAGCCACCTCTGTCACGGTTATGCCGTTTCCGACTCCTTAAGATACACAAGGAGGGAGTCTCTCTAAGACTGCTTGCAAGCAGCATTAACTCTGTGATATAGGATACCTTGATACTATCCTAGCGCCTTTAGATTACAATGTGGCACACCATAGTCAGATCACTAAAGGATTGGTCAACAGGCCAAGGTGTCCTACCATGTTATGTTACACCCGCTGGAACAAGAAGGAACAGGAACTTGGGGTTATGAGAACTCTACTAACACTGGCCTTTGATGGTAACAGCAGGGAGTCAAAAGAGATTCTTTGAAGCCCAGTGGGGTGTGTTTCTTGGACAGCGAGGACCACTACTTTTCGAGAGGCCATCTATGTCAAAGTGAAAAAACCATCCTATAAGGGGGTGGGGTTTCCTTCCACACCACCTGTCGGCCACATAGAGTGACATTGTAACATTATTACCCTTTGCTATTTTACAACAATCGAGCAGCCATAAGCAGTGATTTGACAACAACTGAGAAGGCCTGAGCATTTTCCTTTCCATTTGAAATTCTCCAGAAAGTTAGCCGTTTAACTCAAGAATGGCTAAGATGGTGCCGATTGGCTTCTGCGGCTAGAATGACCTTTGTGAAGGCTTTGCAAAGAGTCAGGGGCAGGTGCAGGGCCAGTGGCGCAATGGATAACGCGTCTGACTACGGATCAGAAGATTGTAGGTTCGACTCCTACCTGGCTCGTCGACAATGCCGTGATCGTATAGTGGTTAGTACTCTGCGTTGTGGCCGCAGCAACCCCGGTTCGAATCCGGGTCACGGCATCTTTATGTGCTAGATGGAGTGTAATGTCCACAGCCACCTCTGTCACGGTTATGCCGTTTCCGACTCCTTAAGATACACAAGGAGGGAGTCTCTCTAAGACTGCTTGCAAGCAGCATTAACTCTGTGATATAGGATACCTTGATACTATCCTAGCGCCTTTAGATTACAATGTGGCACACCATAGTCAGATCACTAAAGGATTGGTCAACAGGCCAAGGTGTCCTACCATGTTATGTTACACCCGCTGGAACAAGAAGGAACAGGAACTTGGGGTTATGAGAACTCTACTAACACTGGCCTTTGATGGTAACAGCAGGGAGTCAAAAGAGATTCTTTGAAGCCCAGTGGGGTGTGTTTCTTGGACAGCGAGGACCACTACTTTTCGAGAGGCCATCTATGTCAAAGTGAAAAAACCATCCTATAAGGGGGTGGGGTTTCCTTCCACACCACCTGTCGGCCACATAGAGTGACATTGTAACATTATTACCCTTTGCTATTTTACAACAATCGAGCAGCCATAAGCAGTGATTTGACAACAACTGAGAAGGCCTGAGCATTTTCCTTTCCATTTGAAATTCTCCAGAAAGTTAGCCGTTTAACTCAAGAATGGCTAAGATGGTGCCGATTGGCTTCTGCGGCTAGAATGACCTTTGTGAAGGCTTTGCAAAGAGTCAGGGGCAGGTGCAGGGCCAGTGGCGCAATGGATAACGCGTCTGACTACGGATCAGAAGATTGTAGGTTCGACTCCTACCTGGCTCGTCGACAATGCCGTGATCGTATAGTGGTTAGTACTCTGCGTTGTGGCCGCAGCAACCCCGGTTCGAATCCGGGTCACGGCATCTTTATGTGCTAGATGGAGTGTAATGTCCACAGCCACCTCTGTCACGGTTATGCCGTTTCCGACTCCTTAAGATACACAAGGAGGGAGTCTCTCTAAGACTGCTTGCAAGCAGCATTAACTCTGTGATATAGGATACCTTGATACTATCCTAGCGCCTTTAGATTACAATGTGGCACACCATAGTCAGATCACTAAAGGATTGGTCAACAGGCCAAGGTGTCCTACCATGTTATGTTACACCCGCTGGAACAAGAAGGAACAGGAACTTGGGGTTATGAGAACTCTACTAACACTGGCCTTTGATGGTAACAGCAGGGAGTCAAAAGAGATTCTTTGAAGCCCAGTGGGGTGTGTTTCTTGGACAGCGAGGACCACTACTTTTCGAGAGGCCATCTATGTCAAAGTGAAAAAACCATCCTATAAGGGGGTGGGGTTTCCTTCCACACCACCTGTCGGCCACATAGAGTGACATTGTAACATTATTACCCTTTGCTATTTTACAACAATCGAGCAGCCATAAGCAGTGATTTGACAACAACTGAGAAGGCCTGAGCATTTTCCTTTCCATTTGAAATTCTCCAGAAAGTTAGCCGTTTAACTCAAGAATGGCTAAGATGGTGCCGATTGGCTTCTGCGGCTAGAATGACCTTTGTGAAGGCTTTGCAAAGAGTCAGGGGCAGGTGCAGGGCCAGTGGCGCAATGGATAACGCGTCTGACTACGGATCAGAAGATTGTAGGTTCGACTCCTACCTGGCTCGTCGACAATGCCGTGATCGTATAGTGGTTAGTACTCTGCGTTGTGGCCGCAGCAACCCCGGTTCGAATCCGGGTCACGGCATCTTTATGTGCTAGATGGAGTGTAATGTCCACAGCCACCTCTGTCACGGTTATGCCGTTTCCGACTCCTTAAGATACACAAGGAGGGAGTCTCTCTAAGACTGCTTGCAAGCAGCATTAACTCTGTGATATAGGATACCTTGATACTATCCTAGCGCCTTTAGATTACAATGTGGCACACCATAGTCAGATCACTAAAGGATTGGTCAACAGGCCAAGGTGTCCTACCATGTTATGTTACACCCGCTGGAACAAGAAGGAACAGGAACTTGGGGTTATGAGAACTCTACTAACACTGGCCTTTGATGGTAACAGCAGGGAGTCAAAAGAGATTCTTTGAAGCCCAGTGGGGTGTGTTTCTTGGACAGCGAGGACCACTACTTTTCGAGAGGCCATCTATGTCAAAGTGAAAAAACCATCCTATAAGGGGGTGGGGTTTCCTTCCACACCACCTGTCGGCCACATAGAGTGACATTGTAACATTATTACCCTTTGCTATTTTACAACAATCGAGCAGCCATAAGCAGTGATTTGACAACAACTGAGAAGGCCTGAGCATTTTCCTTTCCATTTGAAATTCTCCAGAAAGTTAGCCGTTTAACTCAAGAATGGCTAAGATGGTGCCGATTGGCTTCTGCGGCTAGAATGACCTTTGTGAAGGCTTTGCAAAGAGTCAGGGGCAGGTGCAGGGCCAGTGGCGCAATGGATAACGCGTCTGACTACGGATCAGAAGATTGTAGGTTCGACTCCTACCTGGCTCGTCGACAATGCCGTGATCGTATAGTGGTTAGTACTCTGCGTTGTGGCCGCAGCAACCCCGGTTCGAATCCGGGTCACGGCATCTTTATGTGCTAGATGGAGTGTAATGTCCACAGCCACCTCTGTCACGGTTATGCCGTTTCCGACTCCTTAAGATACACAAGGAGGGAGTCTCTCTAAGACTGCTTGCAAGCAGCATTAACTCTGTGATATAGGATACCTTGATACTATCCTAGCGCCTTTAGATTACAATGTGGCACACCATAGTCAGATCACTAAAGGATTGGTCAACAGGCCAAGGTGTCCTACCATGTTATGTTACACCCGCTGGAACAAGAAGGAACAGGAACTTGGGGTTATGAGAACTCTACTAACACTGGCCTTTGATGGTAACAGCAGGGAGTCAAAAGAGATTCTTTGAAGCCCAGTGGGGTGTGTTTCTTGGACAGCGAGGACCACTACTTTTCGAGAGGCCATCTATGTCAAAGTGAAAAAACCATCCTATAAGGGGGTGGGGTTTCCTTCCACACCACCTGTCGGCCACATAGAGTGACATTGTAACATTATTACCCTTTGCTATTTTACAACAATCGAGCAGCCATAAGCAGTGATTTGACAACAACTGAGAAGGCCTGAGCATTTTCCTTTCCATTTGAAATTCTCCAGAAAGTTAGCCGTTTAACTCAAGAATGGCTAAGATGGTGCCGATTGGCTTCTGCGGCTAGAATGACCTTTGTGAAGGCTTTGCAAAGAGTCAGGGGCAGGTGCAGGGCCAGTGGCGCAATGGATAACGCGTCTGACTACGGATCAGAAGATTGTAGGTTCGACTCCTACCTGGCTCGTCGACAATGCCGTGATCGTATAGTGGTTAGTACTCTGCGTTGTGGCCGCAGCAACCCCGGTTCGAATCCGGGTCACGGCATCTTTATGTGCTAGATGGAGTGTAATGTCCACAGCCACCTCTGTCACGGTTATGCCGTTTCCGACTCCTTAAGATACACAAGGAGGGAGTCTCTCTAAGACTGCTTGCAAGCAGCATTAACTCTGTGATATAGGATACCTTGATACTATCCTAGCGCCTTTAGATTACAATGTGGCACACCATAGTCAGATCACTAAAGGATTGGTCAACAGGCCAAGGTGTCCTACCATGTTATGTTACACCCGCTGGAACAAGAAGGAACAGGAACTTGGGGTTATGAGAACTCTACTAACACTGGCCTTTGATGGTAACAGCAGGGAGTCAAAAGAGATTCTTTGAAGCCCAGTGGGGTGTGTTTCTTGGACAGCGAGGACCACTACTTTTCGAGAGGCCATCTATGTCAAAGTGAAAAAACCATCCTATAAGGGGGTGGGGTTTCCTTCCACACCACCTGTCGGCCACATAGAGTGACATTGTAACATTATTACCCTTTGCTATTTTACAACAATCGAGCAGCCATAAGCAGTGATTTGACAACAACTGAGAAGGCCTGAGCATTTTCCTTTCCATTTGAAATTCTCCAGAAAGTTAGCCGTTTAACTCAAGAATGGCTAAGATGGTGCCGATTGGCTTCTGCGGCTAGAATGACCTTTGTGAAGGCTTTGCAAAGAGTCAGGGGCAGGTGCAGGGCCAGTGGCGCAATGGATAACGCGTCTGACTACGGATCAGAAGATTGTAGGTTCGACTCCTACCTGGCTCGTCGACAATGCCGTGATCGTATAGTGGTTAGTACTCTGCGTTGTGGCCGCAGCAACCCCGGTTCGAATCCGGGTCACGGCATCTTTATGTGCTAGATGGAGTGTAATGTCCACAGCCACCTCTGTCACGGTTATGCCGTTTCCGACTCCTTAAGATACACAAGGAGGGAGTCTCTCTAAGACTGCTTGCAAGCAGCATTAACTCTGTGATATAGGATACCTTGATACTATCCTAGCGCCTTTAGATTACAATGTGGCACACCATAGTCAGATCACTAAAGGATTGGTCAACAGGCCAAGGTGTCCTACCATGTTATGTTACACCCGCTGGAACAAGAAGGAACAGGAACTTGGGGTTATGAGAACTCTACTAACACTGGCCTTTGATGGTAACAGCAGGGAGTCAAAAGAGATTCTTTGAAGCCCAGTGGGGTGTGTTTCTTGGACAGCGAGGACCACTACTTTTCGAGAGGCCATCTATGTCAAAGTGAAAAAACCATCCTATAAGGGGGTGGGGTTTCCTTCCACACCACCTGTCGGCCACATAGAGTGACATTGTAACATTATTACCCTTTGCTATTTTACAACAATCGAGCAGCCATAAGCAGTGATTTGACAACAACTGAGAAGGCCTGAGCATTTTCCTTTCCATTTGAAATTCTCCAGAAAGTTAGCCGTTTAACTCAAGAATGGCTAAGATGGTGCCGATTGGCTTCTGCGGCTAGAATGACCTTTGTGAAGGCTTTGCAAAGAGTCAGGGGCAGGTGCAGGGCCAGTGGCGCAATGGATAACGCGTCTGACTACGGATCAGAAGATTGTAGGTTCGACTCCTACCTGGCTCGTCGACAATGCCGTGATCGTATAGTGGTTAGTACTCTGCGTTGTGGCCGCAGCAACCCCGGTTCGAATCCGGGTCACGGCATCTTTATGTGCTAGATGGAGTGTAATGTCCACAGCCACCTCTGTCACGGTTATGCCGTTTCCGACTCCTTAAGATACACAAGGAGGGAGTCTCTCTAAGACTGCTTGCAAGCAGCATTAACTCTGTGATATAGGATACCTTGATACTATCCTAGCGCCTTTAGATTACAATGTGGCACACCATAGTCAGATCACTAAAGGATTGGTCAACAGGCCAAGGTGTCCTACCATGTTATGTTACACCCGCTGGAACAAGAAGGAACAGGAACTTGGGGTTATGAGAACTCTACTAACACTGGCCTTTGATGGTAACAGCAGGGAGTCAAAAGAGATTCTTTGAAGCCCAGTGGGGTGTGTTTCTTGGACAGCGAGGACCACTACTTTTCGAGAGGCCATCTATGTCAAAGTGAAAAAACCATCCTATAAGGGGGTGGGGTTTCCTTCCACACCACCTGTCGGCCACATAGAGTGACATTGTAACATTATTACCCTTTGCTATTTTACAACAATCGAGCAGCCATAAGCAGTGATTTGACAACAACTGAGAAGGCCTGAGCATTTTCCTTTCCATTTGAAATTCTCCAGAAAGTTAGCCGTTTAACTCAAGAATGGCTAAGATGGTGCCGATTGGCTTCTGCGGCTAGAATGACCTTTGTGAAGGCTTTGCAAAGAGTCAGGGGCAGGTGCAGGGCCAGTGGCGCAATGGATAACGCGTCTGACTACGGATCAGAAGATTGTAGGTTCGACTCCTACCTGGCTCGTCGACAATGCCGTGATCGTATAGTGGTTAGTACTCTGCGTTGTGGCCGCAGCAACCCCGGTTCGAATCCGGGTCACGGCATCTTTATGTGCTAGATGGAGTGTAATGTCCACAGCCACCTCTGTCACGGTTATGCCGTTTCCGACTCCTTAAGATACACAAGGAGGGAGTCTCTCTAAGACTGCTTGCAAGCAGCATTAACTCTGTGATATAGGATACCTTGATACTATCCTAGCGCCTTTAGATTACAATGTGGCACACCATAGTCAGATCACTAAAGGATTGGTCAACAGGCCAAGGTGTCCTACCATGTTATGTTACACCCGCTGGAACAAGAAGGAACAGGAACTTGGGGTTATGAGAACTCTACTAACACTGGCCTTTGATGGTAACAGCAGGGAGTCAAAAGAGATTCTTTGAAGCCCAGTGGGGTGTGTTTCTTGGACAGCGAGGACCACTACTTTTCGAGAGGCCATCTATGTCAAAGTGAAAAAACCATCCTATAAGGGGGTGGGGTTTCCTTCCACACCACCTGTCGGCCACATAGAGTGACATTGTAACATTATTACCCTTTGCTATTTTACAACAATCGAGCAGCCATAAGCAGTGATTTGACAACAACTGAGAAGGCCTGAGCATTTTCCTTTCCATTTGAAATTCTCCAGAAAGTTAGCCGTTTAACTCAAGAATGGCTAAGATGGTGCCGATTGGCTTCTGCGGCTAGAATGACCTTTGTGAAGGCTTTGCAAAGAGTCAGGGGCAGGTGCAGGGCCAGTGGCGCAATGGATAACGCGTCTGACTACGGATCAGAAGATTGTAGGTTCGACTCCTACCTGGCTCGTCGACAATGCCGTGATCGTATAGTGGTTAGTACTCTGCGTTGTGGCCGCAGCAACCCCGGTTCGAATCCGGGTCACGGCATCTTTATGTGCTAGATGGAGTGTAATGTCCACAGCCACCTCTGTCACGGTTATGCCGTTTCCGACTCCTTAAGATACACAAGGAGGGAGTCTCTCTAAGACTGCTTGCAAGCAGCATTAACTCTGTGATATAGGATACCTTGATACTATCCTAGCGCCTTTAGATTACAATGTGGCACACCATAGTCAGATCACTAAAGGATTGGTCAACAGGCCAAGGTGTCCTACCATGTTATGTTACACCCGCTGGAACAAGAAGGAACAGGAACTTGGGGTTATGAGAACTCTACTAACACTGGCCTTTGATGGTAACAGCAGGGAGTCAAAAGAGATTCTTTGAAGCCCAGTGGGGTGTGTTTCTTGGACAGCGAGGACCACTACTTTTCGAGAGGCCATCTATGTCAAAGTGAAAAAACCATCCTATAAGGGGGTGGGGTTTCCTTCCACACCACCTGTCGGCCACATAGAGTGACATTGTAACATTATTACCCTTTGCTATTTTACAACAATCGAGCAGCCATAAGCAGTGATTTGACAACAACTGAGAAGGCCTGAGCATTTTCCTTTCCATTTGAAATTCTCCAGAAAGTTAGCCGTTTAACTCAAGAATGGCTAAGATGGTGCCGATTGGCTTCTGCGGCTAGAATGACCTTTGTGAAGGCTTTGCAAAGAGTCAGGGGCAGGTGCAGGGCCAGTGGCGCAATGGATAACGCGTCTGACTACGGATCAGAAGATTGTAGGTTCGACTCCTACCTGGCTCGTCGACAATGCCGTGATCGTATAGTGGTTAGTACTCTGCGTTGTGGCCGCAGCAACCCCGGTTCGAATCCGGGTCACGGCATCTTTATGTGCTAGATGGAGTGTAATGTCCACAGCCACCTCTGTCACGGTTATGCCGTTTCCGACTCCTTAAGATACACAAGGAGGGAGTCTCTCTAAGACTGCTTGCAAGCAGCATTAACTCTGTGATATAGGATACCTTGATACTATCCTAGCGCCTTTAGATTACAATGTGGCACACCATAGTCAGATCACTAAAGGATTGGTCAACAGGCCAAGGTGTCCTACCATGTTATGTTACACCCGCTGGAACAAGAAGGAACAGGAACTTGGGGTTATGAGAACTCTACTAACACTGGCCTTTGATGGTAACAGCAGGGAGTCAAAAGAGATTCTTTGAAGCCCAGTGGGGTGTGTTTCTTGGACAGCGAGGACCACTACTTTTCGAGAGGCCATCTATGTCAAAGTGAAAAAACCATCCTATAAGGGGGTGGGGTTTCCTTCCACACCACCTGTCGGCCACATAGAGTGACATTGTAACATTATTACCCTTTGCTATTTTACAACAATCGAGCAGCCATAAGCAGTGATTTGACAACAACTGAGAAGGCCTGAGCATTTTCCTTTCCATTTGAAATTCTCCAGAAAGTTAGCCGTTTAACTCAAGAATGGCTAAGATGGTGCCGATTGGCTTCTGCGGCTAGAATGACCTTTGTGAAGGCTTTGCAAAGAGTCAGGGGCAGGTGCAGGGCCAGTGGCACAATGGATAACGCGTCTGACTACGGATCAGAAGATTGTAGGTTCGACTCCTACCTGGCTCGTCGACAATGCCGTGATCGTATAGTGGTTAGTACTCTGCGTTGTGGCCGCAGCAACCCCGGTTCGAATCCGGGTCACGGCATCTTTATGTGCTAGATGGAGTGTAATGTCCACAGCCACCTCTGTCACGGTTATGCCATTTCCGACTCCTTAAGATACACAAGGAGGGAGTCTCTCTAAGACTGCTTGCAAGCAGCATTAACTCTGTGATATAGGATACCTTGATACTATCCTAGCGCCTTTAGATTACAATGTGGCACACCATAGTCAGATCACTAAAGGATTGGTCAACAGGCCAAGGTGTCCTACCATGTTATGTTACACCCGCTGGAACAAGAAGGAACAGGAACTTGGGGTTATGAGAACTCTACTAACACTGGCCTTTGATGGTAACAGCAGGGAGTCAAAAGAGATTCTTTGAAGCCCAGTGGGGTGTGTTTCTTGGACAGCGAGGACCACTACTTTTCGAGAGGCCATCTATGTCAAAGTGAAAAAACCATCCTATAAGGGGGTGGGGTTTCCTTCCACACCACCTGTCGGCCACATAGAGTGACATTGTAACATTATTACCCTTTGCTATTTTACAACAATCGAGCAGCCATAAGCAGTGATTTGACAACAACTGAGAAGGCCTGAGCATTTTCCTTTCCATTTGAAATTCTCCAGAAAGTTAGCCGTTTAACTCAAGAATGGCTAAGATGGTGCCGATTGGCTTCTGCGGCTAGAATGACCTTTGTGAAGGCTTTGCAAAGAGTCAGGGGCAGGTGCAGGGCCAGTGGCGCAATGGATAACGCGTCTGACTACGGATCAGAAGATTGTAGGTTCGACTCCTACCTGGCTCGTCGACAATGCCGTGATCGTATAGTGGTTAGTACTCTGCGTTGTGGCCGCAGCAACCCCGGTTCGAATCCGGGTCACGGCATCTTTATGTGCTAGATGGAGTGTAATGTCCACAGCCACCTCTGTCACGGTTATGCCGTTTCCGACTCCTTAAGATACACAAGGAGGGAGTCTCTCTAAGACTGCTTGCAAGCAGCATTAACTCTGTGATATAGGATACCTTGATACTATCCTAGCGCCTTTAGATTACAATGTGGCACACCATAGTCAGATCACTAAAGGATTGGTCAACAGGCCAAGGTGTCCTACCATGTTATGTTACACCCGCTGGAACAAGAAGGAACAGGAACTTGGGGTTATGAGAACTCTACTAACACTGGCCTTTGATGGTAACAGCAGGGAGTCAAAAGAGATTCTTTGAAGCCCAGTGGGGTGTGTTTCTTGGACAGCGAGGACCACTACTTTTCGAGAGGCCATCTATGTCAAAGTGAAAAAACCATCCTATAAGGGGGTGGGGTTTCCTTCCACACCACCTGTCGGCCACATAGAGTGACATTGTAACATTATTACCCTTTGCTATTTTACAACAATCGAGCAGCCATAAGCAGTGATTTGACAACAACTGAGAAGGCCTGAGCATTTTCCTTTCCATTTGAAATTCTCCAGAAAGTTAGCCGTTTAACTCAAGAATGGCTAAGATGGTGCCGATTGGCTTCTGCGGCTAGAATGACCTTTGTGAAGGCTTTGCAAAGAGTCAGGGCAGGTGCAGGGCCAGTGGCGCAATGGATAACGCGTCTGACTACGGATCAGAAGATTGTAGGTTCGACTCCTACCTGGCTCGTCGACAATGCCGTGATCGTATAGTGGTTAGTACTCTGCGTTGTGGCCGCAGCAACCCCGGTTCGAATCCGGGTCACGGCATCTTTATGTGCTAGATGGAGTGTAATGTCCACAGCCACCTCTGTCACGGTTATGCCATTTCCGACTCCTTAAGATACACAAGGAGGGAGTCTCTCTAAGACTGCTTGCAAGCAGCATTAACTCTGTGATATAGGATACCTTGATACTATCCTAGCGCCTTTAGATTACAATGTGGCACACCATAGTCAGATCACTAAAGGATTGGTCAACAGGCCAAGGTGTCCTACCATGTTATGTTACACCCGCTGGAACAAGAAGGAACAGGAACTTGGGGTTATGAGAACTCTACTAACACTGGCCTTTGATGGTAACAGCAGGGAGTCAAAAGAGATTCTTTGAAGCCCAGTGGGGTGTGTTTCTTGGACAGCGAGGACCACTACTTTTCGAGAGGCCATCTATGTCAAAGTGAAAAAACCATCCTATAAGGGGGTGGGGTTTCCTTCCACACCACC
Organism: Lithobates clamitans; assembly: GCA_037952925.1. Taxonomy (NCBI): domain Eukaryota; kingdom Metazoa; phylum Chordata; class Amphibia; order Anura; family Ranidae; genus Lithobates; species Lithobates clamitans. The sequence continues at coordinate 2,667,557 of JBBGZY010001301.1, forward strand.
TGTCGGCCACATAGAGTGACATTGTAACATTATTACCCTTTGCTATTTTACAACAATCGAGCAGCCATAAGCAGTGATTTGACAACAACTGAGAAGGCCTGAGCATTTTCCTTTCCATTTGAAATTCTCCAGAAAGTTAGCCGTTTAACTCAAGAATGGCTAAGATGGTGCCGATTGGCTTCTGCGGCTAGAATGACCTTTGTGAAGGCTTTGCAAAGAGTCAGGGGCAGGTGCAGGGCCAGTGGCGCAATGGATAACGCGTCTGACTACGGATCAGAAGATTGTAGGTTCGACTCCTACCTGGCTCGTCGACAATGCCGTGATCGTATAGTGGTTAGTACTCTGCGTTGTGGCCGCAGCAACCCCGGTTCGAATCCGGGTCACGGCATCTTTATGTGCTAGATGGAGTGTAATGTCCACAGCCACCTCTGTCACGGTTATGCCGTTTCCGACTCCTTAAGATACACAAGGAGGGAGTCTCTCTAAGACTGCTTGCAAGCAGCATTAACTCTGTGATATAGGATACCTTGATACTATCCTAGCGCCTTTAGATTACAATGTGGCACACCATAGTCAGATCACTAAAGGATTGGTCAACAGGCCAAGGTGTCCTACCATGTTATGTTACACCCGCTGGAACAAGAAGGAACAGGAACTTGGGGTTATGAGAACTCTACTAACACTGGCCTTTGATGGTAACAGCAGGGAGTCAAAAGAGATTCTTTGAAGCCCAGTGGGGTGTGTTTCTTGGACAGCGAGGACCACTACTTTTCGAGAGGCCATCTATGTCAAAGTGAAAAAACCATCCTATAAGGGGGTGGGGTTTCCTTCCACACCACCTGTCGGCCACATAGAGTGACATTGTAACATTATTACCCTTTGCTATTTTACAACAATCGAGCAGCCATAAGCAGTGATTTGACAACAACTGAGAAGGCCTGAGCATTTTCCTTTCCATTTGAAATTCTCCAGAAAGTTAGCCGTTTAACTCAAGAATGGCTAAGATGGTGCCGATTGGCTTCTGCGGCTAGAATGACCTTTGTGAAGGCTTTGCAAAGAGTCAGGGGCAGGTGCAGGGCCAGTGGCGCAATGGATAACGCGTCTGACTACGGATCAGAAGATTGTAGGTTCGACTCCTACCTGGCTCGTCGACAATGCCGTGATCGTATAGTGGTTAGTACTCTGCGTTGTGGCCGCAGCAACCCCGGTTCGAATCCGGGTCACGGCATCTTTATGTGCTAGATGGAGTGTAATGTCCACAGCCACCTCTGTCACGGTTATGCCATTTCCGACTCCTTAAGATACACAAGGAGGGAGTCTCTCTAAGACTGCTTGCAAGCAGCATTAACTCTGTGATATAGGATACCTTGATACTATCCTAGCGCCTTTAGATTACAATGTGGCACACCATAGTCAGATCACTAAAGGATTGGTCAACAGGCCAAGGTGTCCTACCATGTTATGTTACACCCGCTGGAACAAGAAGGAACAGGAACTTGGGGTTATGAGAACTCTACTAACACTGGCCTTTGATGGTAACAGCAGGGAGTCAAAAGAGATTCTTTGAAGCCCAGTGGGGTGTGTTTCTTGGACAGCGAGGACCACTACTTTTCGAGAGGCCATCTATGTCAAAGTGAAAAAACCATCCTATAAGGGGGTGGGGTTTCCTTCCACACCACCTGTCGGCCACATAGAGTGACATTGTAACATTATTACCCTTTGCTATTTTACAACAATCGAGCAGCCATAAGCAGTGATTTGACAACAACTGAGAAGGCCTGAGCATTTTCCTTTCCATTTGAAATTCTCCAGAAAGTTAGCCGTTTAACTCAAGAATGGCTAAGATGGTGCCGATTGGCTTCTGCGGCTAGAATGACCTTTGTGAAGGCTTTGCAAAGAGTCAGGGGCAGGTGCAGGGCCAGTGGCGCAATGGATAACGCGTCTGACTACGGATCAGAAGATTGTAGGTTCGACTCCTACCTGGCTCGTCGACAATGCCGTGATCGTATAGTGGTTAGTACTCTGCGTTGTGGCCGCAGCAACCCCGGTTCGAATCCGGGTCACGGCATCTTTATGTGCTAGATGGAGTGTAATGTCCACAGCCACCTCTGTCACGGTTATGCCATTTCCGACTCCTTAAGATACACAAGGAGGGAGTCTCTCTAAGACTGCTTGCAAGCAGCATTAACTCTGTGATATAGGATACCTTGATACTATCCTAGCGCCTTTAGATTACAATGTGGCACACCATAGTCAGATCACTAAAGGATTGGTCAACAGGCCAAGGTGTCCTACCATGTTATGTTACACCCGCTGGAACAAGAAGGAACAGGAACTTGGGGTTATGAGAACTCTACTAACACTGGCCTTTGATGGTAACAGCAGGGAGTCAAAAGAGATTCTTTGAAGCCCAGTGGGGTGTGTTTCTTGGACAGCGAGGACCACTACTTTTCGAGAGGCCATCTATGTCAAAGTGAAAAAACCATCCTATAAGGGGGTGGGGTTTCCTTCCACACCACCTGTCGGCCACATAGAGTGACATTGTAACATTATTACCCTTTGCTATTTTACAACAATCGAGCAGCCATAAGCAGTGATTTGACAACAACTGAGAAGGCCTGAGCATTTTCCTTTCCATTTGAAATTCTCCAGAAAGTTAGCCGTTTAACTCAAGAATGGCTAAGATGGTGCCGATTGGCTTCTGCGGCTAGAATGACCTTTGTGAAGGCTTTGCAAAGAGTCAGGGGCAGGTGCAGGGCCAGTGGCGCAATGGATAACGCGTCTGACTACGGATCAGAAGATTGTAGGTTCGACTCCTACCTGGCTCGTCGACAATGCCGTGATCGTATAGTGGTTAGTACTCTGCGTTGTGGCCGCAGCAACCCCGGTTCGAATCCGGGTCACGGCATCTTTATGTGCTAGATGGAGTGTAATGTCCACAGCCACCTCTGTCACGGTTATGCCATTTCCGACTCCTTAAGATACACAAGGAGGGAGTCTCTCTAAGACTGCTTGCAAGCAGCATTAACTCTGTGATATAGGATACCTTGATACTATCCTAGCGCCTTTAGATTACAATGTGGCACACCATAGTCAGATCACTAAAGGATTGGTCAACAGGCCAAGGTGTCCTACCATGTTATGTTACGCCCGCTGGAACAAGAAGGAACAGGAACTTGGGGTTATGAGAACTCTACTAACACTGGCCTTTGATGGTAACAGCAGGGAGTCAAAAGAGATTCTTTGAAGCCCAGTGGGGTGTGTTTCTTGGACAGCGAGGACCACTACTTTTCGAGAGGCCATCTATGTCAAAGTGAAAAAACCATCCTATAAGGGGGTGGGGTTTCCTTCCACACCACCTGTCGGCCACATAGAGTGACATTGTAACATTATTACCCTTTGCTATTTTACAACAATCGAGCAGCCATAAGCAGTGATTTGACAACAACTGAGAAGGCCTGAGCATTTTCCTTTCCATTTGAAATTCTCCAGAAAGTTAGCCGTTTAACTCAAGAATGGCTAAGATGGTGCCGATTGGCTTCTGCGGCTAGAATGACCTTTGTGAAGGCTTTGCAAAGAGTCAGGGGCAGGTGCAGGGCCAGTGGCGCAATGGATAACGCGTCTGACTACGGATCAGAAGATTGTAGGTTCGACTCCTACCTGGCTCGTCGACAATGCCGTGATCGTATAGTGGTTAGTACTCTGCGTTGTGGCCGCAGCAACCCCGGTTCGAATCCGGGTCACGGCATCTTTATGTGCTAGATGGAGTGTAATGTCCACAGCCACCTCTGTCACGGTTATGCCATTTCCGACTCCTTAAGATACACAAGGAGGGAGTCTCTCTAAGACTGCTTGCAAGCAGCATTAACTCTGTGATATAGGATACCTTGATACTATCCTAGCGCCTTTAGATTACAATGTGGCACACCATAGTCAGATCACTAAAGGATTGGTCAACAGGCCAAGGTGTCCTACCATGTTATGTTACACCCGCTGGAACAAGAAGGAACAGGAACTTGGGGTTATGAGAACTCTACTAACACTGGCCTTTGATGGTAACAGCAGGGAGTCAAAAGAGATTCTTTGAAGCCCAGTGGGGTGTGTTTCTTGGACAGCGAGGACCACTACTTTTCGAGAGGCCATCTATGTCAAAGTGAAAAAACCATCCTATAAGGGGGTGGGGTTTCCTTCCACACCACCTGTCGGCCACATAGAGTGACATTGTAACATTATTACCCTTTGCTATTTTACAACAATCGAGCAGCCATAAGCAGTGATTTGACAACAACTGAGAAGGCCTGAGCATTTTCCTTTCCATTTGAAATTCTCCAGAAAGTTAGCCGTTTAACTCAAGAATGGCTAAGATGGTGCCGATTGGCTTCTGCGGCTAGAATGACCTTTGTGAAGGCTTTGCAAAGAGTCAGGGGCAGGTGCAGGGCCAGTGGCGCAATGGATAACGCGTCTGACTACGGATCAGAAGATTGTAGGTTCGACTCCTACCTGGCTCGTCGACAATGCCGTGATCGTATAGTGGTTAGTACTCTGCGTTGTGGCCGCAGCAACCCCGGTTCGAATCCGGGTCACGGCATCTTTATGTGCTAGATGGAGTGTAATGTCCACAGCCACCTCTGTCACGGTTATGCCATTTCCGACTCCTTAAGATACACAAGGAGGGAGTCTCTCTAAGACTGCTTGCAAGCAGCATTAACTCTGTGATATAGGATACCTTGATACTATCCTAGCGCCTTTAGATTACAATGTGGCACACCATAGTCAGATCACTAAAGGATTGGTCAACAGGCCAAGGTGTCCTACCATGTTATGTTACACCCGCTGGAACAAGAAGGAACAGGAACTTGGGGTTATGAGAACTCTACTAACACTGGCCTTTGATGGTAACAGCAGGGAGTCAAAAGAGATTCTTTGAAGCCCAGTGGGGTGTGTTTCTTGGACAGCGAGGACCACTACTTTTCGAGAGGCCATCTATGTCAAAGTGAAAAAACCATCCTATAAGGGGGTGGGGTTTCCTTCCACACCACCTGTCGGCCACATAGAGTGACATTGTAACATTATTACCCTTTGCTATTTTACAACAATCGAGCAGCCATAAGCAGTGATTTGACAACAACTGAGAAGGCCTGAGCATTTTCCTTTCCATTTGAAATTCTCCAGAAAGTTAGCCGTTTAACTCAAGAATGGCTAAGATGGTGCCGATTGGCTTCTGCGGCTAGAATGACCTTTGTGAAGGCTTTGCAAAGAGTCAGGGGCAGGTGCAGGGCCAGTGGCGCAATGGATAACGCGTCTGACTACGGATCAGAAGATTGTAGGTTCGACTCCTACCTGGCTCGTCGACAATGCCGTGATCGTATAGTGGTTAGTACTCTGCGTTGTGGCCGCAGCAACCCCGGTTCGAATCCGGGTCACGGCATCTTTATGTGCTAGATGGAGTGTAATGTCCACAGCCACCTCTGTCACGGTTATGCCATTTCCGACTCCTTAAGATACACAAGGAGGGAGTCTCTCTAAGACTGCTTGCAAGCAGCATTAACTCTGTGATATAGGATACCTTGATACTATCCTAGCGCCTTTAGATTACAATGTGGCACACCATAGTCAGATCACTAAAGGATTGGTCAACAGGCCAAGGTGTCCTACCATGTTATGTTACACCCGCTGGAACAAGAAGGAACAGGAACTTGGGGTTATGAGAACTCTACTAACACTGGCCTTTGATGGTAACAGCAGGGAGTCAAAAGAGATTCTTTGAAGCCCAGTGGGGTGTGTTTCTTGGACAGCGAGGACCACTACTTTTCGAGAGGCCATCTATGTCAAAGTGAAAAAACCATCCTATAAGGGGGTGGGGTTTCCTTCCACACCACCTGTCGGCCACATAGAGTGACATTGTAACATTATTACCCTTTGCTATTTTACAACAATCGAGCAGCCATAAGCAGTGATTTGACAACAACTGAGAAGGCCTGAGCATTTTCCTTTCCATTTGAAATTCTCCAGAAAGTTAGCCGTTTAACTCAAGAATGGCTAAGATGGTGCCGATTGGCTTCTGCGGCTAGAATGACCTTTGTGAAGGCTTTGCAAAGAGTCAGGGGCAGGTGCAGGGCCAGTGGCGCAATGGATAACGCGTCTGACTACGGATCAGAAGATTGTAGGTTCGACTCCTACCTGGCTCGTCGACAATGCCGTGATCGTATAGTGGTTAGTACTCTGCGTTGTGGCCGCAGCAACCCCGGTTCGAATCCGGGTCACGGCATCTTTATGTGCTAGATGGAGTGTAATGTCCACAGCCACCTCTGTCACGGTTATGCCATTTCCGACTCCTTAAGATACACAAGGAGGGAGTCTCTCTAAGACTGCTTGCAAGCAGCATTAACTCTGTGATATAGGATACCTTGATACTATCCTAGCGCCTTTAGATTACAATGTGGCACACCATAGTCAGATCACTAAAGGATTGGTCAACAGGCCAAGGTGTCCTACCATGTTATGTTACACCCGCTGGAACAAGAAGGAACAGGAACTTGGGGTTATGAGAACTCTACTAACACTGGCCTTTGATGGTAACAGCAGGGAGTCAAAAGAGATTCTTTGAAGCCCAGTGGGGTGTGTTTCTTGGACAGCGAGGACCACTACTTTTCGAGAGGCCATCTATGTCAAAGTGAAAAAACCATCCTATAAGGGGGTGGGGTTTCCTTCCACACCACCTGTCGGCCACATAGAGTGACATTGTAACATTATTACCCTTTGCTATTTTACAACAATCGAGCAGCCATAAGCAGTGATTTGACAACAACTGAGAAGGCCTGAGCATTTTCCTTTCCATTTGAAATTCTCCAGAAAGTTAGCCGTTTAACTCAAGAATGGCTAAGATGGTGCCGATTGGCTTCTGCGGCTAGAATGACCTTTGTGAAGGCTTTGCAAAGAGTCAGGGGCAGGTGCAGGGCCAGTGGCGCAATGGATAACGCGTCTGACTACGGATCAGAAGATTGTAGGTTCGACTCCTACCTGGCTCGTCGACAATGCCGTGATCGTATAGTGGTTAGTACTCTGCGTTGTGGCCGCAGCAACCCCGGTTCGAATCCGGGTCACGGCATCTTTATGTGCTAGATGGAGTGTAATGTCCACAGCCACCTCTGTCACGGTTATGCCATTTCCGACTCCTTAAGATACACAAGGAGGGAGTCTCTCTAAGACTGCTTGCAAGCAGCATTAACTCTGTGATATAGGATACCTTGATACTATCCTAGCGCCTTTAGATTACAATGTGGCACACCATAGTCAGATCACTAAAGGATTGGTCAACAGGCCAAGGTGTCCTACCATGTTATGTTACACCCGCTGGAACAAGAAGGAACAGGAACTTGGGGTTATGAGAACTCTACTAACACTGGCCTTTGATGGTAACAGCAGGGAGTCAAAAGAGATTCTTTGAAGCCCAGTGGGGTGTGTTTCTTGGACAGCGAGGACCACTACTTTTCGAGAGGCCATCTATGTCAAAGTGAAAAAACCATCCTATAAGGGGGTGGGGTTTCCTTCCACACCACCTGTCGGCCACATAGAGTGACATTGTAACATTATTACCCTTTGCTATTTTACAACAATCGAGCAGCCATAAGCAGTGATTTGACAACAACTGAGAAGGCCTGAGCATTTTCCTTTCCATTTGAAATTCTCCAGAAAGTTAGCCGTTTAACTCAAGAATGGCTAAGATGGTGCCGATTGGCTTCTGCGGCTAGAATGACCTTTGTGAAGGCTTTGCAAAGAGTCAGGGGCAGGTGCAGGGCCAGTGGCGCAATGGATAACGCGTCTGACTACGGATCAGAAGATTGTAGGTTCGACTCCTACCTGGCTCGTCGACAATGCCGTGATCGTATAGTGGTTAGTACTCTGCGTTGTGGCCGCAGCAACCCCGGTTCGAATCCGGGTCACGGCATCTTTATGTGCTAGATGGAGTGTAATGTCCACAGCCACCTCTGTCACGGTTATGCCATTTCCGACTCCTTAAGATACACAAGGAGGGAGTCTCTCTAAGACTGCTTGCAAGCAGCATTAACTCTGTGATATAGGATACCTTGATACTATCCTAGCGCCTTTAGATTACAATGTGGCACACCATAGTCAGATCACTAAAGGATTGGTCAACAGGCCAAGGTGTCCTACCATGTTATGTTACACCCGCTGGAACAAGAAGGAACAGGAACTTGGGGTTATGAGAACTCTACTAACACTGGCCTTTGATGGTAACAGCAGGGAGTCAAAAGAGATTCTTTGAAGCCCAGTGGGGTGTGTTTCTTGGACAGCGAGGACCACTACTTTTCGAGAGGCCATCTATGTCAAAGTGAAAAAACCATCCTATAAGGGGGTGGGGTTTCCTTCCACACCACCTGTCGGCCACATAGAGTGACATTGTAACATTATTACCCTTTGCTATTTTACAACAATCGAGCAGCCATAAGCAGTGATTTGACAACAACTGAGAAGGCCTGAGCATTTTCCTTTCCATTTGAAATTCTCCAGAAAGTTAGCCGTTTAACTCAAGAATGGCTAAGATGGTGCCGATTGGCTTCTGCGGCTAGAATGACCTTTGTGAAGGCTTTGCAAAGAGTCAGGGGCAGGTGCAGGGCCAGTGGCGCAATGGATAACGCGTCTGACTACGGATCAGAAGATTGTAGGTTCGACTCCTACCTGGCTCGTCGACAATGCCGTGATCGTATAGTGGTTAGTACTCTGCGTTGTGGCCGCAGCAACCCCGGTTCGAATCCGGGTCACGGCATCTTTATGTGCTAGATGGAGTGTAATGTCCACAGCCACCTCTGTCACGGTTATGCCATTTCCGACTCCTTAAGATACACAAGGAGGGAGTCTCTCTAAGACTGCTTGCAAGCAGCATTAACTCTGTGATATAGGATACCTTGATACTATCCTAGCGCCTTTAGATTACAATGTGGCACACCATAGTCAGATCACTAAAGGATTGGTCAACAGGCCAAGGTGTCCTACCATGTTATGTTACACCCGCTGGAACAAGAAGGAACAGGAACTTGGGGTTATGAGAACTCTACTAACACTGGCCTTTGATGGTAACAGCAGGGAGTCAAAAGAGATTCTTTGAAGCCCAGTGGGGTGTGTTTCTTGGACAGCGAGGACCACTACTTTTCGAGAGGCCATCTATGTCAAAGTGAAAAAACCATCCTATAAGGGGGTGGGGTTTCCTTCCACACCACCTGTCGGCCACATAGAGTGACATTGTAACATTATTACCCTTTGCTATTTTACAACAATCGAGCAGCCATAAGCAGTGATTTGACAACAACTGAGAAGGCCTGAGCATTTTCCTTTCCATTTGAAATTCTCCAGAAAGTTAGCCGTTTAACTCAAGAATGGCTAAGATGGTGCCGATTGGCTTCTGCGGCTAGAATGACCTTTGTGAAGGCTTTGCAAAGAGTCAGGGGCAGGTGCAGGGCCAGTGGCGCAATGGATAACGCGTCTGACTACGGATCAGAAGATTGTAGGTTCGACTCCTACCTGGCTCGTCGACAATGCCGTGATCGTATAGTGGTTAGTACTCTGCGTTGTGGCCGCAGCAACCCCGGTTCGAATCCGGGTCACGGCATCTTTATGTGCTAGATGGAGTGTAATGTCCACAGCCACCTCTGTCACGGTTATGCCATTTCCGACTCCTTAAGATACACAAGGAGGGAGTCTCTCTAAGACTGCTTGCAAGCAGCATTAACTCTGTGATATAGGATACCTTGATACTATCCTAGCGCCTTTAGATTACAATGTGGCACACCATAGTCAGATCACTAAAGGATTGGTCAACAGGCCAAGGTGTCCTACCATGTTATGTTACACCCGCTGGAACAAGAAGGAACAGGAACTTGGGGTTATGAGAACTCTACTAACACTGGCCTTTGATGGTAACAGCAGGGAGTCAAAAGAGATTCTTTGAAGCCCAGTGGGGTGTGTTTCTTGGACAGCGAGGACCACTACTTTTCGAGAGGCCATCTATGTCAAAGTGAAAAAACCATCCTATAAGGGGGTGGGGTTTCCTTCCACACCACCTGTCGGCCACATAGAGTGACATTGTAACATTATTACCCTTTGCTATTTTACAACAATCGAGCAGCCATAAGCAGTGATTTGACAACAACTGAGAAGGCCTGAGCATTTTCCTTTCCATTTGAAATTCTCCAGAAAGTTAGCCGTTTAACTCAAGAATGGCTAAGATGGTGCCGATTGGCTTCTGCGGCTAGAATGACCTTTGTGAAGGCTTTGCAAAGAGTCAGGGGCAGGTGCAGGGCCAGTGGCGCAATGGATAACGCGTCTGACTACGGATCAGAAGATTGTAGGTTCGACTCCTACCTGGCTCGTCGACAATGCCGTGATCGTATAGTGGTTAGTACTCTGCGTTGTGGCCGCAGCAACCCCGGTTCGAATCCGGGTCACGGCATCTTTATGTGCTAGATGGAGTGTAATGTCCACAGCCACCTCTGTCACGGTTATGCCATTTCCGACTCCTTAAGATACACAAGGAGGGAGTCTCTCTAAGACTGCTTGCAAGCAGCATTAACTCTGTGATATAGGATACCTTGATACTATCCTAGCGCCTTTAGATTACAATGTGGCACACCATAGTCAGATCACTAAAGGATTGGTCAACAGGCCAAGGTGTCCTACCATGTTATGTTACACCCGCTGGAACAAGAAGGAACAGGAACTTGGGGTTATGAGAACTCTACTAACACTGGCCTTTGATGGTAACAGCAGGGAGTCAAAAGAGATTCTTTGAAGCCCAGTGGGGTGTGTTTCTTGGACAGCGAGGACCACTACTTTTCGAGAGGCCATCTATGTCAAAGTGAAAAAACCATCCTATAAGGGGGTGGGGTTTCCTTCCACACCACCTGTCGGCCACATAGAGTGACATTGTAACATTATTACCCTTTGCTATTTTACAACAATCGAGCAGCCATAAGCAGTGATTTGACAACAACTGAGAAGGCCTGAGCATTTTCCTTTCCATTTGAAATTCTCCAGAAAGTTAGCCGTTTAACTCAAGAATGGCTAAGATGGTGCCGATTGGCTTCTGCGGCTAGAATGACCTTTGTGAAGGCTTTGCAAAGAGTCAGGGGCAGGTGCAGGGCCAGTGGCGCAATGGATAACGCGTCTGACTACGGATCAGAAGATTGTAGGTTCGACTCCTACCTGGCTCGTCGACAATGCCGTGATCGTATAGTGGTTAGTACTCTGCGTTGTGGCCGCAGCAACCCCGGTTCGAATCCGGGTCACGGCATCTTTATGTGCTAGATGGAGTGTAATGTCCACAGCCACCTCTGTCACGGTTATGCCATTTCCGACTCCTTAAGATACACAAGGAGGGAGTCTCTCTAAGACTGCTTGCAAGCAGCATTAACTCTGTGATATAGGATACCTTGATACTATCCTAGCGCCTTTAGATTACAATGTGGCACACCATAGTCAGATCACTAAAGGATTGGTCAACAGGCCAAGGTGTCCTACCATGTTATGTTACACCCGCTGGAACAAGAAGGAACAGGAACTTGGGGTTATGAGAACTCTACTAACACTGGCCTTTGATGGTAACAGCAGGGAGTCAAAAGAGATTCTTTGAAGCCCAGTGGGGTGTGTTTCTTGGACAGCGAGGACCACTACTTTTCGAGAGGCCATCTATGTCAAAGTGAAAAAACCATCCTATAAGGGGGTGGGGTTTCCTTCCACACCACCTGTCGGCCACATAGAGTGACATTGTAACATTATTACCCTTTGCTATTTTACAACAATCGAGCAGCCATAAGCAGTGATTTGACAACAACTGAGAAGGCCTGAGCATTTTCCTTTCCATTTGAAATTCTCCAGAAAGTTAGCCGTTTAACTCAAGAATGGCTAAGATGGTGCCGATTGGCTTCTGCGGCTAGAATGACCTTTGTGAAGGCTTTGCAAAGAGTCAGGGGCAGGTGCAGGGCCAGTGGCGCAATGGATAACGCGTCTGACTACGGATCAGGAGATTGTAGGTTCGACTCCTACCTGGCTCGTCGACAATGCCGTGATCGTATAGTGGTTAGTACTCTGCGTTGTGGCCGCAGCAACCCCGGTTCGAATCCGGGTCACGGCATCTTTATGTGCTAGATGGAGTGTAATGTCCACAGCCACCTCTGTCACGGTTATGCCATTTCCGACTCCTTAAGATACACAAGGAGGGAGTCTCTCTAAGACTGCTTGCAAGCAGCATTAACTCTGTGATATAGGATACCTTGATACTATCCTAGCGCCTTTAGATTACAATGTGGCACACCATAGTCAGATCACTAAAGGATTGGTCAACAGGCCAAGGTGTCCTACCATGTTATGTTACACCCGCTGGAACAAGAAGGAACAGGAACTTGGGGTTATGAGAACTCTACTAACACTGGCCTTTGATGGTAACAGCAGGGAGTCAAAAGAGATTCTTTGAAGCCCAGTGGGGTGTGTTTCTTGGACAGCGAGGACCACTACTTTTCGAGAGGCCATCTATGTCAAAGTGAAAAAACCATCCTATAAGGGGGTGGGGTTTCCTTCCACACCACCTGTCGGCCACATAGAGTGACATTGTAACATTATTACCCTTTGCTATTTTACAACAATCGAGCAGCCATAAGCAGTGATTTGACAACAACTGAGAAGGCCTGAGCATTTTCCTTTCCATTTGAAATTCTCCAGAAAGTTAGCCGTTTAACTCAAGAATGGCTAAGATGGTGCCGATTGGCTTCTGCGGCTAGAATGACCTTTGTGAAGGCTTTGCAAAGAGTCAGGGGCAGGTGCAGGGCCAGTGGCGCAATGGATAACGCGTCTGACTACGGATCAGAAGATTGTAGGTTCGACTCCTACCTGGCTCGTCGACAATGCCGTGATCGTATAGTGGTTAGTACTCTGCGTTGTGGCCGCAGCAACCCCGGTTCGAATCCGGGTCACGGCATCTTTATGTGCTAGATGGAGTGTAATGTCCACAGCCACCTCTGTCACGGTTATGCCATTTCCGACTCCTTAAGATACACAAGGAGGGAGTCTCTCTAAGACTGCTTGCAAGCAGCATTAACTCTGTGATATAGGATACCTTGATACTATCCTAGCGCCTTTAGATTACAATGTGGCACACCATAGTCAGATCACTAAAGGATTGGTCAACAGGCCAAGGTGTCCTACCATGTTATGTTACACCCGCTGGAACAAGAAGGAACAGGAACTTGGGGTTATGAGAACTCTACTAACACTGGCCTTTGATGGTAACAGCAGGGAGTCAAAAGAGATTCTTTGAAGCCCAGTGGGGTGTGTTTCTTGGACAGCGAGGACCACTACTTGTCGAGAGGCCATCTATGTCAAAGTGAAAAAACCATCCTATAAGGGGGTGGGGTTTCCTTCCACACCACCTGTCGGCCACATAGAGTGACATTGTAACATTATTACCCTTTGCTATTTTACAACAATCGAGCAGCCATAAGCAGTGATTTGACAACAACTGAGAAGGCCTGAGCATTTTCCTTTCCATTTGAAATTCTCCAGAAAGTTAGCCGTTTAACTCAAGAATGGCTAAGATGGTGCCGATTGGCTTCTGCGGCTAGAATGACCTTTGTGAAGGCTTTGCAAAGAGTCAGGGGCAGGTGCAGGGCCAGTGGCGCAATGGATAACGCGTCTGACTACGGATCAGAAGATTGTAGGTTCGACTCCTACCTGGCTCGTCGACAATGCCGTGATCGTATAGTGGTTAGTACTCTGCGTTGTGGCCGCAGCAACCCCGGTTCGAATCCGGGTCACGGCATCTTTATGTGCTAGATGGAGTGTAATGTCCACAGCCACCTCTGTCACGGTTATGCCATTTCCGACTCCTTAAGATACACAAGGAGGGAGTCTCTCTAAGACTGCTTGCAAGCAGCATTAACTCTGTGATATAGGATACCTTGATACTATCCTAGCGCCTTTAGATTACAATGTGGCACACCATAGTCAGATCACTAAAGGATTGGTCAACAGGCCAAGGTGTCCTACCATGTTATGTTACACCCGCTGGAACAAGAAGGAACAGGAACTTGGGGTTATGAGAACTCTACTAACACTGGCCTTTGATGGTAACAGCAGGGAGTCAAAAGAGATTCTTTGAAGCCCAGTGGGGTGTGTTTCTTGGACAGCGAGGACCACTACTTTTCGAGAGGCCATCTATGTCAAAGTGAAAAAACCATCCTATAAGGGGGTGGGGTTTCCTTCCACACCACCTGTCGGCCACATAGAGTGACATTGTAACATTATTACCCTTTGCTATTTTACAACAATCGAGCAGCCATAAGCAGTGATTTGACAACAACTGAGAAGGCCTGAGCATTTTCCTTTCCATTTGAAATTCTCCAGAAAGTTAGCCGTTTAACTCAAGAATGGCTAAGATGGTGCCGATTGGCTTCTGCGGCTAGAATGACCTTTGTGAAGGCTTTGCAAAGAGTCAGGGGCAGGTGCAGGGCCAGTGGCGCAATGGATAACGCGTCTGACTACGGATCAGAAGATTGTAGGTTCGACTCCTACCTGGCTCGTCGACAATGCCGTGATCGTATAGTGGTTAGTACTCTGCGTTGTGGCCGCAGCAACCCCGGTTCGAATCCGGGTCACGGCATCTTTATGTGCTAGATGGAGTGTAATGTCCACAGCCACCTCTGTCACGGTTATGCCATTTCCGACTCCTTAAGATACACAAGGAGGGAGTCTCTCTAAGACTGCTTGCAAGCAGCATTAACTCTGTGATATAGGATACCTTGATACTATCCTAGCGCCTTTAGATTACAATGTGGCACACCATAGTCAGATCACTAAAGGATTGGTCAACAGGCCAAGGTGTCCTACCATGTTATGTTACACCCGCTGGAACAAGAAGGAACAGGAACTTGGGGTTATGAGAACTCTACTAACACTGGCCTTTGATGGTAACAGCAGGGAGTCAAAAGAGATTCTTTGAAGCCCAGTGGGGTGTGTTTCTTGGACAGCGAGGACCACTACTTTTCGAGAGGCCATCTATGTCAAAGTGAAAAAACCATCCTATAAGGGGGTGGGGTTTCCTTCCACACCACCTGTCGGCCACATAGAGTGACATTGTAACATTATTACCCTTTGCTATTTTACAACAATCGAGCAGCCATAAGCAGTGATTTGACAACAACTGAGAAGGCCTGAGCATTTTCCTTTCCATTTGAAATTCTCCAGAAAGTTAGCCGTTTAACTCAAGAATGGCTAAGATGGTGCCGATTGGCTTCTGCGGCTAGAATGACCTTTGTGAAGGCTTTGCAAAGAGTCAGGGGCAGGTGCAGGGCCAGTGGCGCAATGGATAACGCGTCTGACTACGGATCAGAAGATTGTAGGTTCGACTCCTACCTGGCTCGTCGACAATGCCGTGATCGTATAGTGGTTAGTACTCTGCGTTGTGGCCGCAGCAACCCCGGTTCGAATCCGGGTCACGGCATCTTTATGTGCTAGATGGAGTGTAATGTCCACAGCCACCTCTGTCACGGTTATGCCATTTCCGACTCCTTAAGATACACAAGGAGGGAGTCTCTCTAAGACTGCTTGCAAGCAGCATTAACTCTGTGATATAGGATACCTTGATACTATCCTAGCGCCTTTAGATTACAATGTGGCACACCATAGTCAGATCACTAAAGGATTGGTCAAAAGGCCAAGGTGTCCTACCATGTTATGTTACACCCGCTGGAACAAGAAGGAACAGGAACTTGGGGTTATGAGAACTCTACTAACACTGGCCTTTGATGGTAACAGCAGGGAGTCAAAAGAGATTCTTTGAAGCCCAGTGGGGTGTGTTTCTTGGACAGCGAGGACCACTACTTTTCGAGAGGCCATCTATGTCAAAGTGAAAAAACCATCCTATAAGGGGGTGGGGTTTCCTTCCACACCACCTGTCGGCCACATAGAGTGACATTGTAACATTATTACCCTTTGCTATTTTACAACAATCGAGCAGCCATAAGCAGTGATTTGACAACAACTGAGAAGGCCTGAGCATTTTCCTTTCCATTTGAAATTCTCCAGAAAGTTAGCCGTTTAACTCAAGAATGGCTAAGATGGTGCCGATTGGCTTCTGCGGCTAGAATGACCTTTGTGAAGGCTTTGCAAAGAGTCAGGGGCAGGTGCAGGGCCAGTGGCGCAATGGATAACGCGTCTGACTACGGATCAGAAGATTGTAGGTTCGACTCCTACCTGGCTCGTCGACAATGCCGTGATCGTATAGTGGTTAGTACTCTGCGTTGTGGCCGCAGCAACCCCGGTTCGAATCCGGGTCACGGCATCTTTATGTGCTAGATGGAGTGTAATGTCCACAGCCACCTCTGTCACGGTTATGCCATTTCCGACTCCTTAAGATACACAAGGAGGGAGTCTCTCTAAGACTGCTTGCAAGCAGCATTAACTCTGTGATATAGGATACCTTGATACTATCCTAGCGCCTTTAGATTACAATGTGGCACACCATAGTCAGATCACTAAAGGATTGGTCAACAGGCCAAGGTGTCCTACCATGTTATGTTACACCCGCTGGAACAAGAAGGAACAGGAACTTGGGGTTATGAGAACTCTACTAACACTGGCCTTTGATGGTAACAGCAGGGAGTCAAAAGAGATTCTTTGAAGCCCAGTGGGGTGTGTTTCTTGGACAGCGAGGACCACTACTTTTCGAGAGGCCATCTATGTCAAAGTGAAAAAACCATCCTATAAGGGGGTGGGGTTTCCTTCCACACCACCTGTCGGCCACATAGAGTGACATTGTAACATTATTACCCTTTGCTATTTTACAACAATCGAGCAGCCATAAGCAGTGATTTGACA
Organism: Lithobates clamitans; assembly: GCA_037952925.1. NCBI lineage: Eukaryota > Metazoa > Chordata > Amphibia > Anura > Ranidae > Lithobates > Lithobates clamitans. The sequence goes on from JBBGZY010001301.1 coordinate 2,684,441, forward strand.
ACAACTGAGAAGGCCTGAGCATTTTCCTTTCCATTTGAAATTCTCCAGAAAGTTAGCCGTTTAACTCAAGAATGGCTAAGATGGTGCCGATTGGCTTCTGCGGCTAGAATGACCTTTGTGAAGGCTTTGCAAAGAGTCAGGGGCAGGTGCAGGGCCAGTGGCGCAATGGATAACGCGTCTGACTACGGATCAGAAGATTGTAGGTTCGACTCCTACCTGGCTCGTCGACAATGCCGTGATCGTATAGTGGTTAGTACTCTGCGTTGTGGCCGCAGCAACCCCGGTTCGAATCCGGGTCACGGCATCTTTATGTGCTAGATGGAGTGTAATGTCCACAGCCACCTCTGTCACGGTTATGCCATTTCCGACTCCTTAAGATACACAAGGAGGGAGTCTCTCTAAGACTGCTTGCAAGCAGCATTAACTCTGTGATATAGGATACCTTGATACTATCCTAGCGCTATTAGATTACAATGTGGCACACCATAGTCAGATCACTAAAGGATTGGTCAACAGGCCAAGGTGTCCTACCATGTTATGTTACACCCGCTGAACAAGAAGGAACAGGAACTTGGGGTTATGAGAACTCTACTAACACTGGCCTTTGATGGTAACAGCAGGGAGTCAAAAGAGATTCTTTGAAGCCCAGTGGGGTGTGTTTCTTGGACAGCGAGGACCACTACTTTTCGAGAGGCCATCTATGTCAAAGTGAAAAAACCATCCTATAAGGGGGTGGGGTTTCCTTCCACACCACCTGTCGGCCACATAGAGTGACATTGTAACATTATTACCCTTTGCTATTTTACAACAATCGAGCAGCCATAAGCAGTGATTTGACAACAACTGAGAAGGCCTGAGCATTTTCCTTTCCATTTGAAATTCTCCAGAAAGTTAGCCGTTTAACTCAAGAATGGCTAAGATGGTGCCGATTGGCTTCTGCGGCTAGAATGACCTTTGTGAAGGCTTTGCAAAGAGTCAGGGGCAGGTGCAGGGCCAGTGGCGCAATGGATAACGCGTCTGACTACGGATCAGAAGATTGTAGGTTCGACTCCTACCTGGCTCGTCGACAATGCCGTGATCGTATAGTGGTTAGTACTCTGCGTTGTGGCCGCAGCAACCCCGGTTCGAATCCGGGTCACGGCATCTTTATGTGCTAGATGGAGTGTAATGTCCACAGCCACCTCTGTCACGGTTATGCCATTTCCGACTCCTTAAGATACACAAGGAGGGAGTCTCTCTAAGACTGCTTGCAAGCAGCATTAACTCTGTGATATAGGATACCTTGATACTATCCTAGCGCCTTTAGATTACAATGTGGCACACCATAGTCAGATCACTAAAGGATTGGTCAACAGGCCAAGGTGTCCTACCATGTTATGTTACACCCGCTGGAACAAGAAGGAACAGGAACTTGGGGTTATGAGAACTCTACTAACACTGGCCTTTGATGGTAACAGCAGGGAGTCAAAAGAGATTCTTTGAAGCCCAGTGGGGTGTGTTTCTTGGACAGCGAGGACCACTACTTTTCGAGAGGCCATCTATGTCAAAGTGAAAAAACCATCCTATAAGGGGGTGGGGTTTCCTTCCACACCACCTGTCGGCCACATAGAGTGACATTGTAACATTATTACCCTTTGCTATTTTACAACAATCGAGCAGCCATAAGCAGTGATTTGACAACAACTGAGAAGGCCTGAGCATTTTCCTTTCCATTTGAAATTCTCCAGAAAGTTAGCCGTTTAACTCAAGAATGGCTAAGATGGTGCCGATTGGCTTCTGCGGCTAGAATGACCTTTGTGAAGGCTTTGCAAAGAGTCAGGGGCAGGTGCAGGGCCAGTGGCGCAATGGATAACGCGTCTGACTACGGATCAGAAGATTGTAGGTTCGACTCCTACCTGGCTCGTCGACAATGCCGTGATCGTATAGTGGTTAGTACTCTGCGTTGTGGCCGCAGCAACCCCGGTTCGAATCCGGGTCACGGCATCTTTATGTGCTAGATGGAGTGTAATGTCCACAGCCACCTCTGTCACGGTTATGCCATTTCCGACTCCTTAAGATACACAAGGAGGGAGTCTCTCTAAGACTGCTTGCAAGCAGCATTAACTCTGTGATATAGGATACCTTGATACTATCCTAGCGCCTTTAGATTACAATGTGGCACACCATAGTCAGATCACTAAAGGATTGGTCAACAGGCCAAGGTGTCCTACCATGTTATGTTACACCCGCTGGAACAAGAAGGAACAGGAACTTGGGGTTATGAGAACTCTACTAACACTGGCCTTTGATGGTAACAGCAGGGAGTCAAAAGAGATTCTTTGAAGCCCAGTGGGGTGTGTTTCTTGGACAGCGAGGACCACTACTTTTCGAGAGGCCATCTATGTCAAAGTGAAAAAACCATCCTATAAGGGGGTGGGGTTTCCTTCCACACCACCTGTCGGCCACATAGAGTGACATTGTAACATTATTACCCTTTGCTATTTTACAACAATCGAGCAGCCATAAGCAGTGATTTGACAACAACTGAGAAGGCCTGAGCATTTTCCTTTCCATTTGAAATTCTCCAGAAAGTTAGCCGTTTAACTCAAGAATGGCTAAGATGGTGCCGATTGGCTTCTGCGGCTAGAATGACCTTTGTGAAGGCTTTGCAAAGAGTCAGGGGTAGGTGCAGGGCCAGTGGCGCAATGGATAACGCGTCTGACTACGGATCAGAAGATTGTAGGTTCGACTCCTACCTGGCTCGTCGACAATGCCGTGATCGTATAGTGGTTAGTACTCTGCGTTGTGGCCGCAGCAACCCCGGTTCGAATCCGGGTCACGGCATCTTTATGTGCTAGATGGAGTGTAATGTCCACAGCCACCTCTGTCACGGTTATGCCATTTCCGACTCCTTAAGATACACAAGGAGGGAGTCTCTCTAAGACTGCTTGCAAGCAGCATTAACTCTGTGATATAGGATACCTTGATACTATCCTAGCGCCTTTAGATTACAATGTGGCACACCATAGTCAGATCACTAAAGGATTGGTCAACAGGCCAAGGTGTCCTACCATGTTATGTTACACCCGCTGGAACAAGAAGGAACAGGAACTTGGGGTTATGAGAACTCTACTAACACTGGCCTTTGATGGTAACAGCAGGGAGTCAAAAGAGATTCTTTGAAGCCCAGTGGGGTGTGTTTCTTGGACAGCGAGGACCACTACTTTTCGAGAGGCCATCTATGTCAAAGTGAAAAAACCATCCTATAAGGGGGTGGGGTTTCCTTCCACACCACCTGTCGGCCACATAGAGTGACATTGTAACATTATTACCCTTTGCTATTTTACAACAATCGAGCAGCCATAAGCAGTGATTTGACAACAACTGAGAAGGCCTGAGCATTTTCCTTTCCATTTGAAATTCTCCAGAAAGTTAGCCGTTTAACTCAAGAATGGCTAAGATGGTGCCGATTGGCTTCTGCGGCTAGAATGACCTTTGTGAAGGCTTTGCAAAGAGTCAGGGGCAGGTGCAGGGCCAGTGGCGCAATGGATAACGCGTCTGACTACGGATCAGAAGATTGTAGGTTCGACTCCTACCTGGCTCGTCGACAATGCCGTGATCGTATAGTGGTTAGTACTCTGCGTTGTGGCCGCAGCAACCCCGGTTCGAATCCGGGTCACGGCATCTTTATGTGCTAGATGGAGTGTAATGTCCACAGCCACCTCTGTCACGGTTATGCCATTTCCGACTCCTTAAGATACACAAGGAGGGAGTCTCTCTAAGACTGCTTGCAAGCAGCATTAACTCTGTGATATAGGATACCTTGATACTATCCTAGCGCCTTTAGATTACAATGTGGCACACCATAGTCAGATCACTAAAGGATTGGTCAACAGGCCAAGGTGTCCTACCATGTTATGTTACACCCGCTGGAACAAGAAGGAACAGGAACTTGGGGTTATGAGAACTCTACTAACACTGGCCTTTGATGGTAACAGCAGGGAGTCAAAAGAGATTCTTTGAAGCCCAGTGGGGTGTGTTTCTTGGACAGCGAGGACCACTACTTTTCGAGAGGCCATCTATGTCAAAGTGAAAAAACCATCCTATAAGGGGGTGGGGTTTCCTTCCACACCACCTGTCGGCCACATAGAGTGACATTGTAACATTATTACCCTTTGCTATTTTACAACAATCGAGCAGCCATAAGCAGTGATTTGACAACAACTGAGAAGGCCTGAGCATTTTCCTTTCCATTTGAAATTCTCCAGAAAGTTAGCCGTTTAACTCAAGAATGGCTAAGATGGTGCCGATTGGCTTCTGCGGCTAGAATGACCTTTGTGAAGGCTTTGCAAAGAGTCAGGGGCAGGTGCAGGGCCAGTGGCGCAATGGATAACGCGTCTGACTACGGATCAGAAGATTGTAGGTTCGACTCCTACCTGGCTCGTCGACAATGCCGTGATCGTATAGTGGTTAGTACTCTGCGTTGTGGCCGCAGCAACCCCGGTTCGAATCCGGGTCACGGCATCTTTATGTGCTAGATGGAGTGTAATGTCCACAGCCACCTCTGTCACGGTTATGCCATTTCCGACTCCTTAAGATACACAAGGAGGGAGTCTCTCTAAGACTGCTTGCAAGCAGCATTAACTCTGTGATATAGGATACCTTGATACTATCCTAGCGCCTTTAGATTACAATGTGGCACACCATAGTCAGATCACTAAAGGATTGGTCAACAGGCCAAGGTGTCCTACCATGTTATGTTACACCCGCTGGAACAAGAAGGAACAGGAACTTGGGGTTATGAGAACTCTACTAACACTGGCCTTTGATGGTAACAGCAGGGAGTCAAAAGAGATTCTTTGAAGCCCAGTGGGGTGTGTTTCTTGGACAGCGAGGACCACTACTTTTCGAGAGGCCATCTATGTCAAAGTGAAAAAACCATCCTATAAGGGGGTGGGGTTTCCTTCCACACCACCTGTCGGCCACATAGAGTGACATTGTAACATTATTACCCTTTGCTATTTTACAACAATCGAGCAGCCATAAGCAGTGATTTGACAACAACTGAGAAGGCCTGAGCATTTTCCTTTCCATTTGAAATTCTCCAGAAAGTTAGCCGTTTAACTCAAGAATGGCTAAGATGGTGCCGATTGGCTTCTGCGGCTAGAATGACCTTTGTGAAGGCTTTGCAAAGAGTCAGGGGCAGGTGCAGGGCCAGTGGCGCAATGGATAACGCGTCTGACTACGGATCAGAAGATTGTAGGTTCGACTCCTACCTGGCTCGTCGACTAATGCCGTGATCGTATAGTGGTTAGTACTCTGCGTTGTGGCCGCAGCAACCCCGGTTCGAATCCGGGTCACGGCATCTTTATGTGCTAGATGGAGTGTAATGTCCACAGCCACCTCTGTCACGGTTATGCCATTTCCGACTCCTTAAGATACACAAGGAGGGAGTCTCTCTAAGACTGCTTGCAAGCAGCATTAACTCTGTGATATAGGATACCTTGATACTATCCTAGCGCCTTTAGATTACAATGTGGCACACCATAGTCAGATCACTAAAGGATTGGTCAACAGGCCAAGGTGTCCTACCATGTTATGTTACACCCGCTGGAACAAGAAGGAACAGGAACTTGGGGTTATGAGAACTCTACTAACACTGGCCTTTGATGGTAACAGCAGGGAGTCAAAAGAGATTCTTTGAAGCCCAGTGGGGTGTGTTTCTTGGACAGCGAGGACCACTACTTTTCGAGAGGCCATCTATGTCAAAGTGAAAAAACCATCCTATAAGGGGGTGGGGTTTCCTTCCACACCACCTGTCGGCCACATAGAGTGACATTGTAACATTATTACCCTTTGCTATTTTACAACAATCGAGCAGCCATAAGCAGTGATTTGACAACAACTGAGAAGGCCTGAGCATTTTCCTTTCCATTTGAAATTCTCCAGAAAGTTAGCCGTTTAACTCAAGAATGGCTAAGATGGTGCCGATTGGCTTCTGCGGCTAGAATGACCTTTGTGAAGGCTTTGCAAAGAGTCAGGGGCAGGTGCAGGGCCAGTGGCGCAATGGATAACGCGTCTGACTACGGATCAGAAGATTGTAGGTTCGACTCCTACCTGGCTCGTCGACAATGCCGTGATCGTATAGTGGTTAGTACTCTGCGTTGTGGCCGCAGCAACCCGGTTCGAATCCGGGTCACGGCATCTTTATGTGCTAGATGGAGTGTAATGTCCACAGCCACCTCTGTCACGGTTATGCCATTTCCGACTCCTTAAGATACACAAGGAGGGAGTCTCTCTAAGACTGCTTGCAAGCAGCATTAACTCTGTGATATAGGATACCTTGATACTATCCTAGCGCCTTTAGATTACAATGTGGCACACCATAGTCAGATCACTAAAGGATTGGTCAACAGGCCAAGGTGTCCTACCATGTTATGTTACACCCGCTGGAACAAGAAGGAACAGGAACTTGGGGTTATGAGAACTCTACTAACACTGGCCTTTGATGGTAACAGCAGGGAGTCAAAAGAGATTCTTTGAAGCCCAGTGGGGTGTGTTTCTTGGACAGCGAGGACCACTACTTTTCGAGAGGCCATCTATGTCAAAGTGAAAAAACCATCCTATAAGGGGGTGGGGTTTCCTTCCACACCACCTGTCGGCCACATAGAGTGACATTGTAACATTATTACCCTTTGCTATTTTACAACAATCGAGCAGCCATAAGCAGTGATTTGACAACAACTGAGAAGGCCTGAGCATTTTCCTTTCCATTTGAAATTCTCCAGAAAGTTAGCCGTTTAACTCAAGAATGGCTAAGATGGTGCCGATTGGCTTCTGCGGCTAGAATGACCTTTGTGAAGGCTTTGCAAAGAGTCAGGGGCAGGTGCAGGGCCAGTGGCGCAATGGATAACGCGTCTGACTACGGATCAGAAGATTGTAGGTTCGACTCCTACCTGGCTCGTCGACAGTGCCGTGATCGTATAGTGGTTAGTACTCTGCGTTGTGGCCGCAGCAACCCCGGTTCGAATCCGGGTCACGGCATCTTTATGTGCTAGATGGAGTGTAATGTCCACAGCCACCTCTGTCACGGTTATGCCATTTCCGACTCCTTAAGATACACAAGGAGGGAGTCTCTCTAAGACTGCTTGCAAGCAGCATTAACTCTGTGATATAGGATACCTTGATACTATCCTAGCGCCTTTAGATTACAATGTGGCACACCATAGTCAGATCACTAAAGGATTGGTCAACAGGCCAAGGTGTCCTACCATGTTATGTTACACCCGCTGGAACAAGAAGGAACAGGAACTTGGGGTTATGAGAACTCTACTAACACTGGCCTTTGATGGTAACAGCAGGGAGTCAAAAGAGATTCTTTGAAGCCCAGTGGGGTGTGTTTCTTGGACAGCGAGGACCACTACTTTTCGAGAGGCCATCTATGTCAAAGTGAAAAAACCATCCTATAAGGGGGTGGGGTTTCCTTCCACACCACCTGTCGGCCACATAGAGTGACATTGTAACATTATTACCCTTTGCTATTTTACAACAATCGAGCAGCCATAAGCAGTGATTTGACAACAACTGAGAAGGCCTGAGCATTTTCCTTTCCATTTGAAATTCTCCAGAAAGTTAGCCGTTTAACTCAAGAATGGCTAAGATGGTGCCGATTGGCTTCTGCGGCTAGAATGACCTTTGTGAAGGCTTTGCAAAGAGTCAGGGGCAGGTGCAGGGCCAGTGGCGCAATGGATAACGCGTCTGACTACGGATCAGAAGATTGTAGGTTCGACTCCTACCTGGCTCGTCGACAATGCCGTGATCGTATAGTGGTTAGTACTCTGCGTTGTGGCCGCAGCAACCCCGGTTCGAATCCGGGTCACGGCATCTTTATGTGCTAGATGGAGTGTAATGTCCACAGCCACCTCTGTCACGGTTATGCCATTTCCGACTCCTTAAGATACACAAGGAGGGAGTCTCTCTAAGACTGCTTGCAAGCAGCATTAACTCTGTGATATAGGATACCTTGATACTATCCTAGCGCCTTTAGATTACAATGTGGCACACCATAGTCAGATCACTAAAGGATTGGTCAACAGGCCAAGGTGTCCTACCATGTTATGTTACACCCGCTGGAACAAGAAGGAACAGGAACTTGGGGTTATGAGAACTCTACTAACACTGGCCTTTGATGGTAACAGCAGGGAGTCAAAAGAGATTCTTTGAAGCCCAGTGGGGTGTGTTTCTTGGACAGCGAGGACCACTACTTTTCGAGAGGCCATCTATGTCAAAGTGAAAAAACCATCCTATAAGGGGGTGGGGTTTCCTTCCACACCACCTGTCGGCCACATAGAGTGACATTGTAACATTATTACCCTTTGCTATTTTACAACAATCGAGCAGCCATAAGCAGTGATTTGACAACAACTGAGAAGGCCTGAGCATTTTCCTTTCCATTTGAAATTCTCCAGAAAGTTAGCCGTTTAACTCAAGAATGGCTAAGATGGTGCCGATTGGCTTCTGCGGCTAGAATGACCTTTGTGAAGGCTTTGCAAAGAGTCAGGGGCAGGTGCAGGGCCAGTGGCGCAATGGATAACGCGTCTGACTACGGATCAGAAGATTGTAGGTTCGACCCCTACCTGGCTCGTCGACAATGCCGTGATCGTATAGTGGTTAGTACTCTGCGTTGTGGCCGCAGCAACCCCGGTTCGAATCCGGGTCACGGCATCTTTATGTGCTAGATGGAGTGTAATGTCCACAGCCACCTCTGTCACGGTTATGCCATTTCCGACTCCTTAAGATACACAAGGAGGGAGTCTCTCTAAGACTGCTTGCAAGCAGCATTAACTCTGTGATATAGGATACCTTGATACTATCCTAGCGCCTTTAGATTACAATGTGGCACACCATAGTCAGATCACTAAAGGATTGGTCAACAGGCCAAGGTGTCCTACCATGTTATGTTACACCCGCTGGAACAAGAAGGAACAGGAACTTGGGGTTATGAGAACTCTACTAACACTGGCCTTTGATGGTAACAGCAGGGAGTCAAAAGAGATTCTTTGAAGCCCAGTGGGGTGTGTTTCTTGGACAGCGAGGACCACTACTTTTCGAGAGGCCATCTATGTCAAAGTGAAAAAACCATCCTATAAGGGGGTGGGGTTTCCTTCCACACCACCTGTCGGCCACATAGAGTGACATTGTAACATTATTACCCTTTGCTATTTTACAACAATCGAGCAGCCATAAGCAGTGATTTGACAACAACTGAGAAGGCCTGAGCATTTTCCTTTCCATTTGAAATTCTCCAGAAAGTTAGCCGTTTAACTCAAGAATGGCTAAGATGGTGCCGATTGGCTTCTGCGGCTAGAATGACCTTTGTGAAGGCTTTGCAAAGAGTCAGGGGCAGGTGCAGGGCCAGTGGCGCAATGGATAACGCGTCTGACTACGGATCAGAAGATTGTAGGTTCGACTCCTACCTGGCTCGTCGACAATGCCGTGATCGTATAGTGGTTAGTACTCTGCGTTGTGGCCGCAGCAACCCCGGTTCGAATCCGGGTCACGGCATCTTTATGTGCTAGATGGAGTGTAATGTCCACAGCCACCTCTGTCACGGTTATGCCATTTCCGACTCCTTAAGATACACAAGGAGGGAGTCTCTCTAAGACTGCTTGCAAGCAGCATTAACTCTGTGATATAGGATACCTTGATACTATCCTAGCGCCTTTAGATTACAATGTGGCACACCATAGTCAGATCACTAAAGGATTGGTCAACAGGCCAAGGTGTCCTACCATGTTATGTTACACCCGCTGGAACAAGAAGGAACAGGAACTTGGGGTTATGAGAACTCTACTAACACTGGCCTTTGATGGTAACAGCAGGGAGTCAAAAGAGATTCTTTGAAGCCCAGTGGGGTGTGTTTCTTGGACAGCGAGGACCACTACTTGTCGAGAGGCCATCTATGTCAAAGTGAAAAAACCATCCTATAAGGGGGTGGGGTTTCCTTCCACACCACCTGTCGGCCACATAGAGTGACATTGTAACATTATTACCCTTTGCTATTTTACAACAATCGAGCAGCCATAAGCAGTGATTTGACAACAACTGAGAAGGCCTGAGCATTTTCCTTTCCATTTGAAATTCTCCAGAAAGTTAGCCGTTTAACTCAAGAATGGCTAAGATGGTGCCGATTGGCTTCTGCGGCTAGAATGACCTTTGTGAAGGCTTTGCAAAGAGTCAGGGGCAGGTGCAGGGCCAGTGGCGCAATGGATAACGCGTCTGACTACGGATCAGAAGATTGTAGGTTCGACTCCTACCTGGCTCGTCGACAATGCCGTGATCGTATAGTGGTTAGTACTCTGCGTTGTGGCCGCAGCAACCCCGGTTCGAATCCGGGTCACGGCATCTTTATGTGCTAGATGGAGTGTAATGTCCACAGCCACCTCTGTCACGGTTATGCCATTTCCGACTCCTTAAGATACACAAGGAGGGAGTCTCTCTAAGACTGCTTGCAAGCAGCATTAACTCTGTGATATAGGATACCTTGATACTATCCTAGCGCCTTTAGATTACAATGTGGCACACCATAGTCAGATCACTAAAGGATTGGTCAACAGGCCAAGGTGTCCTACCATGTTATGTTACACCCGCTGGAACAAGAAGGAACAGGAACTTGGGGTTATGAGAACTCTACTAACACTGGCCTTTGATGGTAACAGCAGGGAGTCAAAAGAGATTCTTTGAAGCCCAGTGGGGTGTGTTTCTTGGACAGCGAGGACCACTACTTTTCGAGAGGCCATCTATGTCAAAGTGAAAAAACCATCCTATAAGGGGGTGGGGTTTCCTTCCACACCACCTGTCGGCCACATAGAGTGACATTGTAACATTATTACCCTTTGCTATTTTACAACAATCGAGCAGCCATAAGCAGTGATTTGACAACAACTGAGAAGGCCTGAGCATTTTCCTTTCCATTTGAAATTCTCCAGAAAGTTAGCCGTTTAACTCAAGAATGGCTAAGATGGTGCCGATTGGCTTCTGCGGCTAGAATGACCTTTGTGAAGGCTTTGCAAAGAGTCAGGGGCAGGTGCAGGGCCAGTGGCGCAATGGATAACGCGTCTGACTACGGATCAGAAGATTGTAGGTTCGACTCCTACCTGGCTCGTCGACAATGCCGTGATCGTATAGTGGTTAGTACTCTGCGTTGTGGCCGCAGCAACCCCGGTTCGAATCCGGGTCACGGCATCTTTATGTGCTAGATGGAGTGTAATGTCCACAGCCACCTCTGTCACGGTTATGCCATTTCCGACTCCTTAAGATACACAAGGAGGGAGTCTCTCTAAGACTGCTTGCAAGCAGCATTAACTCTGTGATATAGGATACCTTGATACTATCCTAGCGCCTTTAGATTACAATGTGGCACACCATAGTCAGATCACTAAAGGATTGGTCAACAGGCCAAGGTGTCCTACCATGTTATGTTACACCCGCTGGAACAAGAAGGAACAGGAACTTGGGGTTATGAGAACTCTACTAACACTGGCCTTTGATGGTAACAGCAGGGAGTCAAAAGAGATTCTTTGAAGCCCAGTGGGGTGTGTTTCTTGGACAGCGAGGACCACTACTTTTCGAGAGGCCATCTATGTCAAAGTGAAAAAACCATCCTATAAGGGGGTGGGGTTTCCTTCCACACCACCTGTCGGCCACATAGAGTGACATTGTAACATTATTACCCTTTGCTATTTTACAACAATCGAGCAGCCATAAGCAGTGATTTGACAACAACTGAGAAGGCCTGAGCATTTTCCTTTCCATTTGAAATTCTCCAGAAAGTTAGCCGTTTAACTCAAGAATGGCTAAGATGGTGCCGATTGGCTTCTGCGGCTAGAATGACCTTTGTGAAGGCTTTGCAAAGAGTCAGGGGCAGGTGCAGGGCCAGTGGCGCAATGGATAACGCGTCTGACTACGGATCAGAAGATTGTAGGTTCGACTCCTACCTGGCTCGTCGACAATGCCGTGATCGTATAGTGGTTAGTACTCTGCGTTGTGGCCGCAGCAACCCCGGTTCGAATCCGGGTCACGGCATCTTTATGTGCTAGATGGAGTGTAATGTCCACAGCCACCTCTGTCACGGTTATGCCATTTCCGACTCCTTAAGATACACAAGGAGGGAGTCTCTCTAAGACTGCTTGCAAGCAGCATTAACTCTGTGATATAGGATACCTTGATACTATCCTAGCGCCTTTAGATTACAATGTGGCACACCATAGTCAGATCACTAAAGGATTGGTCAAAAGGCCAAGGTGTCCTACCATGTTATGTTACACCCGCTGGAACAAGAAGGAACAGGAACTTGGGGTTATGAGAACTCTACTAACACTGGCCTTTGATGGTAACAGCAGGGAGTCAAAAGAGATTCTTTGAAGCCCAGTGGGGTGTGTTTCTTGGACAGCGAGGACCACTACTTTTCGAGAGGCCATCTATGTCAAAGTGAAAAAACCATCCTATAAGGGGGTGGGGTTTCCTTCCACACCACCTGTCGGCCACATAGAGTGACATTGTAACATTATTACCCTTTGCTATTTTACAACAATCGAGCAGCCATAAGCAGTGATTTGACAACAACTGAGAAGGCCTGAGCATTTTCCTTTCCATTTGAAATTCTCCAGAAAGTTAGCCGTTTAACTCAAGAATGGCTAAGATGGTGCCGATTGGCTTCTGCGGCTAGAATGACCTTTGTGAAGGCTTTGCAAAGAGTCAGGGGCAGGTGCAGGGCCAGTGGCGCAATGGATAACGCGTCTGACTACGGATCAGAAGATTGTAGGTTCGACTCCTACCTGGCTCGTCGACAATGCCGTGATCGTATAGTGGTTAGTACTCTGCGTTGTGGCCGCAGCAACCCCGGTTCGAATCCGGGTCACGGCATCTTTATGTGCTAGATGGAGTGTAATGTCCACAGCCACCTCTGTCACGGTTATGCCATTTCCGACTCCTTAAGATACACAAGGAGGGAGTCTCTCTAAGACTGCTTGCAAGCAGCATTAACTCTGTGATATAGGATACCTTGATACTATCCTAGCGCCTTTAGATTACAATGTGGCACACCATAGTCAGATCACTAAAGGATTGGTCAACAGGCCAAGGTGTCCTACCATGTTATGTTACACCCGCTGGAACAAGAAGGAACAGGAACTTGGGGTTATGAGAACTCTACTAACACTGGCCTTTGATGGTAACAGCAGGGAGTCAAAAGAGATTCTTTGAAGCCCAGTGGGGTGTGTTTCTTGGACAGCGAGGACCACTACTTTTCGAGAGGCCATCTATGTCAAAGTGAAAAAACCATCCTATAAGGGGGTGGGGTTTCCTTCCACACCACCTGTCGGCCACATAGAGTGACATTGTAACATTATTACCCTTTGCTATTTTACAACAATCGAGCAGCCATAAGCAGTGATTTGACAACAACTGAGAAGGCCTGAGCATTTTCCTTTCCATTTGAAATTCTCCAGAAAGTTAGCCGTTTAACTCAAGAATGGCTAAGATGGTGCCGATTGGCTTCTGCGGCTAGAATGACCTTTGTGAAGGCTTTGCAAAGAGTCAGGGGCAGGTGCAGGGCCAGTGGCGCAATGGATAACGCGTCTGACTACGGATCAGAAGATTGTAGGTTCGACTCCTACCTGGCTCGTCGACAATGCCGTGATCGTATAGTGGTTAGTACTCTGCGTTGTGGCCGCAGCAACCCCGGTTCGAATCCGGGTCACGGCATCTTTATGTGCTAGATGGAGTGTAATGTCCACAGCCACCTCTGTCACGGTTATGCCATTTCCGACTCCTTAAGATACACAAGGAGGGAGTCTCTCTAAGACTGCTTGCAAGCAGCATTAACTCTGTGATATAGGATACCTTGATACTATCCTAGCGCCTTTAGATTACAATGTGGCACACCATAGTCAGATCACTAAAGGATTGGTCAACAGGCCAAGGTGTCCTACCATGTTATGTTACACCCGCTGGAACAAGAAGGAACAGGAACTTGGGGTTATGAGAACTCTACTAACACTGGCCTTTGATGGTAACAGCAGGGAGTCAAAAGAGATTCTTTGAAGCCCAGTGGGGTGTGTTTCTTGGACAGCGAGGACCACTACTTTTCGAGAGGCCATCTATGTCAAAGTGAAAAAACCATCCTATAAGGGGGTGGGGTTTCCTTCCACACCACCTGTCGGCCACATAGAGTGACATTGTAACATTATTACCCTTTGCTATTTTACAACAATCGAGCAGCCATAAGCAGTGATTTGACAACAACTGAGAAGGCCTGAGCATTTTCCTTTCCATTTGAAATTCTCCAGAAAGTTAGCCGTTTAACTCAAGAATGGCTAAGATGGTGCCGATTGGCTTCTGCGGCTAGAATGACCTTTGTGAAGGCTTTGCAAAGAGTCAGGGGCAGGTGCAGGGCCAGTGGCGCAATGGATAACGCGTCTGACTACGGATCAGAAGATTGTAGGTTCGACTCCTACCTGGCTCGTCGACAATGCCGTGATCGTATAGTGGTTAGTACTCTGCGTTGTGGCCGCAGCAACCCCGGTTCGAATCCGGGTCACGGCATCTTTATGTGCTAGATGGAGTGTAATGTCCACAGCCACCTCTGTCACGGTTATGCCATTTCCGACTCCTTAAGATACACAAGGAGGGAGTCTCTCTAAGACTGCTTGCAAGCAGCATTAACTCTGTGATATAGGATACCTTGATACTATCCTAGCGCCTTTAGATTACAATGTGGCACACCATAGTCAGATCACTAAAGGATTGGTCAACAGGCCAAGGTGTCCTACCATGTTATGTTACACCCGCTGGAACAAGAAGGAACAGGAACTTGGGGTTATGAGAACTCTACTAACACTGGCCTTTGATGGTAACAGCAGGGAGTCAAAAGAGATTCTTTGAAGCCCAGTGGGGTGTGTTTCTTGGACAGCGAGGACCACTACTTTTCGAGAGGCCATCTATGTCAAAGTGAAAAAACCATCCTATAAGGGGGTGGGGTTTCCTTCCACACCACCTGTCGGCCACATAGAGTGACATTGTAACATTATTACCCTTTGCTATTTTACAACAATCGAGCAGCCATAAGCAGTGATTTGACAACAACTGAGAAGGCCTGAGCATTTTCCTTTCCATTTGAAATTCTCCAGAAAGTTAGCCGTTTAACTCAAGAATGGCTAAGATGGTGCCGATTGGCTTCTGCGGCTAGAATGACCTTTGTGAAGGCTTTGCAAAGAGTCAGGGGCAGGTGCAGGGCCAGTGGCGCAATGGATAACGCGTCTGACTACGGATCAGAAGATTGTAGGTTCGACTCCTACCTGGCTCGTCGACAATGCCGTGATCGTATAGTGGTTAGTACTCTGCGTTGTGGCCGCAGCAACCCCGGTTCGAATCCGGGTCACGGCATCTTTATGTGCTAGATGGAGTGTAATGTCCACAGCCACCTCTGTCACGGTTATGCCATTTCCGACTCCTTAAGATACACAAGGAGGGAGTCTCTCTAAGACTGCTTGCAAGCAGCATTAACTCTGTGATATAGGATACCTTGATACTATCCTAGCGCCTTTAGATTACAATGTGGCACACCATAGTCAGATCACTAAAGGATTGGTCAACAGGCCAAGGTGTCCTACCATGTTATGTTACACCCGCTGGAACAAGAAGGAACAGGAACTTGGGGTTATGAGAACTCTACTAACACTGGCCTTTGATGGTAACAGCAGGGAGTCAAAAGAGATTCTTTGAAGCCCAGTGGGGTGTGTTTCTTGGACAGCGAGGACCACTACTTTTCGAGAGGCCATCTATGTCAAAGTGAAAAAACCATCCTATAAGGGGGTGGGGTTTCCTTCCACACCACCTGTCGGCCACATAGAGTGACATTGTAACATTATTACCCTTTGCTATTTTACAACAATCGAGCAGCCATAAGCAGTGATTTGACAACAACTGAGAAGGCCTGAGCATTTTCCTTTCCATTTGAAATTCTCCAGAAAGTTAGCCGTTTAACTCAAGAATGGCTAAGATGGTGCCGATTGGCTTCTGCGGCTAGAATGACCTTTGTGAAGGCTTTGCAAAGAGTCAGGGGCAGGTGCAGGGCCAGTGGCGCAATGGATAACGCGTCTGACTACGGATCAGAAGATTGTAGGTTCGACTCCTACCTGGCTCGTCGACAATGCCGTGATCGTATAGTGGTTAGTACTCTGCGTTGTGGCCGCAGCAACCCCGGTTCGAATCCGGGTCACGGCATCTTTATGTGCTAGATGGAGTGTAATGTCCACAGCCACCTCTGTCACGGTTATGCCATTTCCGACTCCTTAAGATACACAAGGAGGGAGTCTCTCTAAGACTGCTTGCAAGCAGCATTAACTCTGTGATATAGGATACCTTGATACTATCCTAGCGCCTTTAGATTACAATGTGGCACACCATAGTCAGATCACTAAAGGATTGGTCAACAGGCCAAGGTGTCCTACCATGTTATGTTACACCCGCTGGAACAAGAAGGAACAGGAACTTGGGGTTATGAGAACTCTACTAACACTGGCCTTTGATGGTAACAGCAGGGAGTCAAAAGAGATTCTTTGAAGCCCAGTGGGGTGTGTTTCTTGGACAGCGAGGACCACTACTTTTCGAGAGGCCATCTATGTCAAAGTGAAAAAACCATCCTATAAGGGGGTGGGGTTTCCTTCCACACCACCTGTCGGCCACATAGAGTGACATTGTAACATTATTACCCTTTGCTATTTTACAACAATCGAGCAGCCATAAGCAGTGATTTGACAACAACTGAGAAGGCCTGAGCATTTTCCTTTCCATTTGAAATTCTCCAGAAAGTTAGCCGTTTAACTCAAGAATGGCTAAGATGGTGCCGATTGGCTTCTGCGGCTAGAATGACCTTTGTGAAGGCTTTGCAAAGAGTCAGGGGCAGGTGCAGGGCCAGTGGCGCAATGGATAACGCGTCTGACTACGGATCAGAAGATTGTAGGTTCGACTCCTACCTGGCTCGTCGACAATGCCGTGATCGTATAGTGGTTAGTACTCTGCGTTGTGGCCGCAGCAACCCCGGTTCGAATCCGGGTCACGGCATCTTTATGTGCTAGATGGAGTGTAATGTCCACAGCCACCTCTGTCACGGTTATGCCATTTCCGACTCCTTAAGATACACAAGGAGGGAGTCTCTCTAAGACTGCTTGCAAGCAGCATTAACTCTGTGATATAGGATACCTTGATACTATCCTAGCGCCTTTAGATTACAATGTGGCACACCATAGTCAGATCACTAAAGGATTGGTCAACAGGCCAAGGTGTCCTACCATGTTATGTTACACCCGCTGGAACAAGAAGGAACAGGAACTTGGGGTTATGAGAACTCTACTAACACTGGCCTTTGATGGTAACAGCAGGGAGTCAAAAGAGATTCTTTGAAGCCCAGTGGGGTGTGTTTCTTGGACAGCGAGGACCACTACTTTTCGAGAGGCCATCTATGTCAAAGTGAAAAAACCATCCTATAAGGGGGTGGGGTTTCCTTCCACACCACCTGTCGGCCACATAGAGTGACATTGTAACATTATTACCCTTTGCTATTTTACAACAATCGAGCAGCCATAAGCAGTGATTTGACAACAACTGAGAAGGCCTGAGCATTTTCCTTTCCATTTGAAATTCTCCAGAAAGTTAGCCGTTTAACTCAAGAATGGCTAAGATGGTGCCGATTGGCTTCTGCGGCTAGAATGACCTTTGTGAAGGCTTTGCAAAGAGTCAGGGGCAGGTGCAGGGCCAGTGGCGCAATGGATAACGCGTCTGACTACGGATCAGAAGATTGTAGGTTCGACTCCTACCTGGCTCGTCGACAATGCCGTGATCGTATAGTGGTTAGTACTCTGCGTTGTGGCCGCAGCAACCCCGGTTCGAATCCGGGTCACGGCATCTTTATGTGCTAGATGGAGTGTAATGTCCACAGCCACCTCTGTCACGGTTATGCCATTTCCGACTCCTTAAGATACACAAGGAGGGAGTCTCTCTAAGACTGCTTGCAAGCAGCATTAACTCTGTGATATAGGATACCTTGATACTATCCTAGCGCCTTTAGATTACAATGTGGCACACCATAGTCAGATCACTAAAGGATTGGTCAACAGGCCAAGGTGTCCTACCATGTTATGTTACACCCGCTGGAACAAGAAGGAACAGGAACTTGGGGTTATGAGAACTCTACTAACACTGGCCTTTGATGGTAACAGCAGGGAGTCAAAAGAGATTCTTTGAAGCCCAGTGGGGTGTGTTTCTTGGACAGCGAGGACCACTACTTTTCGAGAGGCCATCTATGTCAAAGTGAAAAAACCATCCTATAAGGGGGTGGGGTTTCCTTCCACACCACCTGTCGGCCACATAGAGTGACATTGTAACATTATTACCCTTTGCTATTTTACAACAATCGAGCAGCCATAAGCAGTGATTTGACAACAACTGAGAAGGCCTGAGCATTTTCCTTTCCATTTGAAATTCTCCAGAAAGTTAGCCGTTTAACTCAAGAATGGCTAAGATGGTGCCGATTGGCTTCTGCGGCTAGAATGACCTTTGTGAAGGCTTTGCAAAGAGTCAGGGGCAGGTGCAGGGCCAGTGGCGCAATGGATAACGCGTCTGACTACGGATCAGAAGATTGTAGGTTCGACTCCTACCTGGCTCGTCGACTAATGCCGTGATCGTATAGTGGTTAGTACTCTGCGTTGTGGCCGCAGCAACCCCGGTTCGAATCCGGGTCACGGCATCTTTATGTGCTAGATGGAGTGTAATGTCCACAGCCACCTCTGTCACGGTTATGCCATTTCCGACTCCTTAAGATACACAAGGAGGGAGTCTCTCTAAGACTGCTTGCAAGCAGCATTAACTCTGTGATATAGGATACCTTGATACTATCCTAGCGCCTTTAGATTACAATGTGGCACACCATAGTCAGATCACTAAAGGATTGGTCAACAGGCCAAGGTGTCCTACCATGTTATGTTACACCCGCTGGAACAAGAAGGAACAGGAACTTGGGGTTATGAGAACTCTACTAACACTGGCCTTTGATGGTAACAGCAGGGAGTCAAAAGAGATTCTTTGAAGCCCAGTGGGGTGTGTTTCTTGGACAGCGAGGACCACTACTTTTCGAGAGGCCATCTATGTCAAAGTGAAAAAACCATCCTATAAGGGGGTGGGGTTTCCTTCCACACCACCTGTCGGCCACATAGAGTGACATTGTAACATTATTACCCTTTGCTATTTTACAACAATCGAGCAGCCATAAGCAGTGATTTGACAACAACTGAGAAGGCCTGAGCATTTTCCTTTCCATTTGAAATTCTCCAGAAAGTTAGCCGTTTAACTCAAGAATGGCTAAGATGGTGCCGATTGGCTTCTGCGGCTAGAATGACCTTTGTGAAGGCTTTGCAAAGAGTCAGGGGCAGGTGCAGGGCCAGTGGCGCAATGGATAACGCGTCTGACTACGGATCAGAAGATTGTAGGTTCGACTCCTACCTGGCTCGTCGACAATGCCGTGATCGTATAGTGGTTAGTACTCTGCGTTGTGGCCGCAGCAACCCCGGTTCGAATCCGGGTCACGGCATCTTTATGTGCTAGATGGAGTGTAATGTCCACAGCCACCTCTGTCACGGTTATGCCATTTCCGACTCCTTAAGATACACAAGGAGGGAGTCTCTCTAAGACTGCTTGCAAGCAGCATTAACTCTGTGATATAGGATACCTTGATACTATCCTAGCGCCTTTAGATTACAATGTGGCACACCATAGTCAGATCACTAAAGGATTGGTCAACAGGCCAAGGTGTCCTACCATGTTATGTTACACCCGCTGGAACAAGAAGGAACAGGAACTTGGGGTTATGAGAACTCTACTAACACTGGCCTTTGATGGTAACAGCAGGGAGTCAAAAGAGATTCTTTGAAGCCCAGTGGGGTGTGTTTCTTGGACAGCGAGGACCACTACTTTTCGAGAGGCCATCTATGTCAAAGTGAAAAAACCATCCTATAAGGGGGTGGGGTTTCCTTCCACACCACCTGTCGGCCACATAGAGTGACATTGTAACATTATTACCCTTTGCTATTTTACAACAATCGAGCAGCCATAAGCAGTGATTTGACAACAACTGAGAAGGCCTGAGCATTTTCCTTTCCATTTGAAATTCTCCAGAAAGTTAGCCGTTTAACTCAAGAATGGCTAAGATGGTGCCGATTGGCTTCTGCGGCTAGAATGACCTTTGTGAAGGCTTTGCAAAGAGTCAGGGGCAGGTGCGGGGCCAGTGGCGCAATGGATAACGCGTCTGACTACGGATCAGAAGATTGTAGGTTCGACCCCTACCTGGCTCGTCGACAATGCCGTGATCGTATAGTGGTTAGTACTCTGCGTTGTGGCCGCAGCAACCCCGGTTCGAATCCGGGTCACGGCATCTTTATGTGCTAGATGGAGTGTAATGTCCACAGCCACCTCTGTCACGGTTATGCCATTTCCGACTCCTTAAGTTACACAAGGAGGGAGTCTCTCTAAGACTGCTTGCAAGCAGCATTAACTCTGTGATATAGGATACCTTGATACTATCCTAGCGCCTTTAGATTACAATGTGGCACACCATAGTCAGATCACTAAAGGATTGGTCAACAGGCCAAGGTGTCCTACCATGTTATGTTACACCCGCTGGAACAAGAAGGAACAGGAACTTGGGGTTATGAGAACTCTACTAACACTGGCCTTTGATGGTAACAGCAGGGAGTCAAAAGAGATTCTTTGAAGCCCAGTGGGGTGTGTTTCTTGGACAGCGAGGACCACTACTTTTCGAGAGGCCATCTATGTCAAAGTGAAAAAACCATCCTATAAGGGGGTGGGGTTTCCTTCCACACCACCTGTCGGCCACATAGAGTGACATTGTAACATTATTACCCTTTGCTATTTTACAACAATCGAGCAGCCATAAGCAGTGATTTGACAACAACTGAGAAGGCCTGAGCATTTTCCTTTCCATTTGAAATTCTCCAGAAAGTTAGCCGTTTAACTCAAGAATGGCTAAGATGGTGCCGATTGGCTTCTGCGGCTAGAATGACCTTTGTGAAGGCTTTGCAAAGAGTCAGGGGCAGGTGCAGGGCCAGTGGCGCAATGGATAACGCGTCTGACTACGGATCAGAAGATTGTAGGTTCGACTCCTACCTGGCTCGTCGACAATGCCGTGATCGTATAGTGGTTAGTACTCTGCGTTGTGGCCGCAGCAACCCCGGTTCGAATCCGGGTCACGGCATCTTTATGTGCTAGATGGAGTGTAATGTCCACAGCCACCTCTGTCACGGTTATGCCATTTCCGACTCCTTAAGATACACAAGGAGGGAGTCTCTCTAAGACTGCTTGCAAGCAGCATTAACTCTGTGATATAGGATACCTTGATACTATCCTAGCGCCTTTAGATTACAATGTGGCACACCATAGTCAGATCACTAAAGGATTGGTCAACAGGCCAAGGTGTCCTACCATGTTATGTTACACCCGCTGGAACAAGAAGGAACAGGAACTTGGGGTTATGAGAACTCTACTAACACTGGCCTTTGATGGTAACAGCAGGGAGTCAAAAGAGATTCTTTGAAGCCCAGTGGGGTGTGTTTCTTGGACAGCGAGGACCACTACTTTTCGAGAGGCCATCTATGTCAAAGTGAAAAAACCATCCTATAAGGGGGTGGGGTTTCCTTCCACACCACCTGTCGGCCACATAGAGTGACATTGTAACATTATTACCCTTTGCTATTTTACAACAATCGAGCAGCCATAAGCAGTGATTTGACAACAACTGAGAAGGCCTGAGCATTTTCCTTTCCATTTGAAATTCTCCAGAAAGTTAGCCGTTTAACTCAAGAATGGCTAAGATGGTGCCGATTGGCTTCTGCGGCTAGAATGACCTTTGTGAAGGCTTTGCAAAGAGTCAGGGGCAGGTGCAGGGCCAGTGGCGCAATGGATAACGCGTCTGACTACAGATCAGAAGATTGTAGGTTCGACTCCTACCTGGCTCGTCGACAATGCCGTGATCGTATAGTGGTTAGTACTCTGCGTTGTGGCCGCAGCAACCCCGGTTCGAATCCGGGTCACGGCATCTTTATGTGCTAGATGGAGTGTAATGTCCACAGCCACCTCTGTCACGGTTATGCCATTTCCGACTCCTTAAGATACACAAGGAGGGAGTCTCTCTAAGACTGCTTGCAAGCAGCATTAACTCTGTGATATAGGATACCTTGATACTATCCTAGCGCCTTTAGATTACAATGTGGCACACCATAGTCAGATCACTAAAGGATTGGTCAACAGGCCAAGGTGTCCTACCATGTTATGTTACACCCGCTGGAACAAGAAGGAACAGGAACTTGGGGTTATGAGAACTCTACTAACACTGGCCTTTGATGGTAACAGCAGGGAGTCAAAAGAGATTCTTTGAAGCCCAGTGGGGTGTGTTTCTTGGACAGCGAGGACCACTACTTTTCGAGAGGCCATCTATGTCAAAGTGAAAAAACCATCCTATAAGGGGGTGGGGTTTCCTTCCACACCACCTGTCGGCCACATAGAGTGACATTGTAACATTATTACCCTTTGCTATTTTACAACAATCGAGCAGCCATAAGCAGTGATTTGACAACCACTGAGAAGGCCTGAGCATTTTCCTTTCCATTTGAAATTCTCCAGAAAGTTAGCCGTTTAACTCAAGAATGGCTAAGATGGTGCCGATTGGCTTCTGCGGCTAGAATGACCTTTGTGAAGGCTTTGCAAAGAGTCAGGGGCAGGTGCAGGGCCAGTGGCGCAATGGATAACGCGTCTGACTACGGATCAGAAGATTGTAGGTTCGACCCCTACCTGGCTCGTCGACAATGCCGTGATCGTATAGTGGTTAGTACTCTGCGTTGTGGCCGCAGCAACCCCGGTTCGAATCCGGGTCACGGCATCTTTATGTGCTAGATGGAGTGTAATGTCCACAGCCACCTCTGTCACGGTTATGCCATTTCCGACTCCTTAAGATACACGAGGAGGGAGTCTCTCTAAGACTGCTTGCAAGCAGCATTAACTCTGTGATATAGGATACCTTGATACTATCCTAGCGCCTTTAGATTACAATGTGGCACACCATAGTCAGATCACTAAAGGATTGGTCAACAGGCCAAGGTGTCCTACCATGTTATGTTACACCCGCTGGAACAAGAAGGAACAGGAACTTGGGCTTATGAGAACTCTACTAACACTGGCCTTTGATGGTAACAGCAGGGAGTCAAAAGAGATTCTTTGAAGCCCAGTGGGGTGTGTTTCTTGGACAGCGAGGACCACTACTTTTCGAGAGGCCATCTATGTCAAAGTGAAAAAACCATCCTATAAGGGGGTGGGGTTTCCTTCCACACCACCTGTCGGCCACATAGAGTGACATTGTAACATTATTACCCTTTGCTATTTTACAACAATCGAGCAGCCATAAGCAGTGATTTGACAACAACTGAGAAGGCCTGAGCATTTTCCTTTCCATTTGAAATTCTCCAGAAAGTTAGCCGTTTAACTCAAGAATGGCTAAGATGGTGCCGATTGGCTTCTGCGGCTAGAATGACCTTTGTGAAGGCTTTGCAAAGAGTCAGGGGCAGGTGCAGGGCCAGTGGCGCAATGGATAACGCGTCTGACTACAGATCAGAAGATTGTAGGTTCGACTCCTACCTGGCTCGTCGACAATGCCGTGATCGTATAGTGGTTAGTACTCTGCGTTGTGGCCGCAGCAACCCCGGTTCGAATCCGGGTCACGGCATCTTTATGTGCTAGATGGAGTGTAATGTCCACAGCCACCTCTGTCACGGTTATGCCATTTCCGACTCCTTAAGATACACAAGGAGGGAGTCTCTCTAAGACTGCTTGCAAGCAGCATTAACTCTGTGATATAGGATACCTTGATACTATCCTAGCGCCTTTAGATTACAATGTGGCACACCATAGTCAGATCACTAAAGGATTGGTCAACAGGCCAAGGTGTCCTACCATGTTATGTTACACCCGCTGGAACAAGAAGGAACAGGAACTTGGGGTTATGAGAACTCTACTAACACTGGCCTTTGATGGTAACAGCAGGGAGTCAAAAGAGATTCTTTGAAGCCCAGTGGGGTGTGTTTCTTGGACAGCGAGGACCACTACTTTTCGAGAGGCCATCTATGTCAAAGTGAAAAAACCATCCTATAAGGGGGTGGGGTTTCCTTCCACACCACCTGTCGGCCACATAGAGTGACATTGTAACATTATTACCCTTTGCTATTTTACAACAATCGAGCAGCCATAAGCAGTGATTTGACAACCACTGAGAAGGCCTGAGCATTTTCCTTTCCATTTGAAATTCTCCAGAAAGTTAGCCGTTTAACTCAAGAATGGCTAAGATGGTGCCGATTGGCTTCTGCGGCTAGAATGACCTTTGTGAAGGCTTTGCAAAGAGTCAGGGGCAGGTGCAGGGCCAGTGGCGCAATGGATAACGCGTCTGACTACGGATCAGAAGATTGTAGGTTCGACCCCTACCTGGCTCGTCGACAATGCCGTGATCGTATAGTGGTTAGTACTCTGCGTTGTGGCCGCAGCAACCCCGGTTCGAATCCGGGTCACGGCATCTTTATGTGCTAGATGGAGTGTAATGTCCACAGCCACCTCTGTCACGGTTATGCCATTTCCGACTCCTTAAGATACACGAGGAGGGAGTCTCTCTAAGACTGCTTGCAAGCAGCATTAACTCTGTGATATAGGATACCTTGATACTATCCTAGCGCCTTTAGATTACAATGTGGCACACCATAGTCAGATCACTAAAGGATTGGTCAACAGGCCAAGGTGTCCTACCATGTTATGTTACACCCGCTGGAACAAGAAGGAACAGGAACTTGGGCTTATGAGAACTCTACTAACACTGGCCTTTGATGGTAACAGCAGGGAGTCAAAAGAGATTCTTTGAAGCCCAGTGGGGTGTGTTTCTTGGACAGCGAGGACCACTACTTTTCGAGAGGCCATCTATGTCAAAGTGAAAAAACCATCCTATAAGGGGGTGGGGTTTCCTTCCACACCACCTGTCGGCCACATAGAGTGACATTGTAACATTATTACCCTTTGCTATTTTACAACAATCGAGCAGCCATAAGCAGTGATTTGACAACCACTGAGAAGGCCTGAGCATTTTCCTTTCCATTTGAAATTCTCCAGAAAGTTAGCCGTTTAACTCAAGAATGGCTAAGATGGTGCCGATTGGCTTCTGCGGCTAGAATGACCTTTGTGAAGGCTTTGCAAAGAGTCAGGGGCAGGTGCAGGGCCAGTGGCGCAATGGATAACGCGTCTGACTACGGATCAGAAGATTGTAGGTTCGACTCCTACCTGGCTCGTCGACAATGCCGTGATCGTATAGTGGTTAGTACTCTGCGTTGTGGCCGCAGCAACCCCGGTTCGAATCCGGGTCACGGCATCTTTATGTGCTAGATGGAGTGTAATGTCCACAGCCACCTCTGTCACGGTTATGCCATTTCCGACTCCTTAAGATACACAAGGAGGGAGTCTCTCTAAGACTGCTTGCAAGCAGCATTAACTCTGTGATATAGGATACCTTGATACTATCCTAGCGCCTTTAGATTACAATGTGGCACACCATAGTCAGATCACTAAAGGATTGGTCAACAGGCCAAGGTGTCCTACCATGTTATGTTACACCCGCTGGAACAAGAAGGAACAGGAACTTGGGGTTATGAGAACTCTACTAACACTGGCCTTTGATGGTAACAGCAGGGAGTCAAAAGAGATTCTTTGAAGCCCAGTGGGGTGTGTTTCTTGGACAGCGAGGACCACTACTTTTCGAGAGGCCATCTATGTCAAAGTGAAAAAACCATCCTATAAGGGGGTGGGGTTTCCTTCCACACCACCTGTCGGCCACATAGAGTGACATTGTAACATTATTACCCTTTGCTATTTTACAACAATCGAGCAGCCATAAGCAGTGATTTGACAACCACTGAGAAGGCCTGAGCATTTTCCTTTCCATTTGAAATTCTCCAGAAAGTTAGCCGTTTAACTCAAGAATGGCTAAGATGGTGCCGATTGGCTTCTGCGGCTAGAATGACCTTTGTGAAGGCTTTGCAAAGAGTCAGGGGCAGGTGCAGGGCCAGTGGCGCAATGGATAACGCGTCTGACTACGGATCAGAAGATTGTAGGTTCGACTCCTACCTGGCTCGTCGACAATGCCGTGATCGTATAGTGGTTAGTACTCTGCGTTGTGGCCGCAGCAACCCCGGTTCGAATCCGGGTCACGGCATCTTTATGTGCTAGATGGAGTGTAATGTCCACAGCCACCTCTGTCACGGTTATGCCATTTCCGACTCCTTAAGATACACAAGGAGGGAGTCTCTCTAAGACTGCTTGCAAGCAGCATTAACTCTGTGATATAGGATACCTTGATACTATCCTAGCGCCTTTAGATTACAATGTGGCACACCATAGTCAGATCACTAAAGGATTGGTCAACAGGCCAAGGTGTCCTACCATGTTATGTTACACCCGCTGGAACAAGAAGGAACAGGAACTTGGGGTTATGAGAACTCTACTAACACTGGCCTTTGATGGTAACAGCAGGGAGTCAAAAGAGATTCTTTGAAGCCCAGTGGGGTGTGTTTCTTGGACAGCGAGGACCACTACTTTTCGAGAGGCCATCTATGTCAAAGTGAAAAAACCATCCTATAAGGGGGTGGGGTTTCCTTCCACACCACCTGTCGGCCACATAGAGTGACATTGTAACATTATTACCCTTTGCTATTTTACAACAATCGAGCAGCCATAAGCAGTGATTTGACAACCACTGAGAAGGCCTGAGCATTTTCCTTTCCATTTGAAATTCTCCAGAAAGTTAGCCGTTTAACTCAAGAATGGCTAAGATGGTGCCGATTGGCTTCTGCGGCTAGAATGACCTTTGTGAAGGCTTTGCAAAGAGTCAGGGGCAGGTGCAGGGCCAGTGGCGCAATGGATAACGCGTCTGACTACGGATCAGAAGATTGTAGGTTCGACTCCTACCTGGCTCGTCGACAATGCCGTGATCGTATAGTGGTTAGTACTCTGCGTTGTGGCCGCAGCAACCCCGGTTCGAATCCGGGTCACGGCATCTTTATGTGCTAGATGGAGTGTAATGTCCACAGCCACCTCTGTCACGGTTATGCCATTTCCGACTCCTTAAGATACACAAGGAGGGAGTCTCTCTAAGACTGCTTGCAAGCAGCATTAACTCTGTGATATAGGATACCTTGATACTATCCTAGCGCCTTTAGATTACAATGTGGCACACCATAGTCAGATCACTAAAGGATTGGTCAACAGGCCAAGGTGTCCTACCATGTTATGTTACACCCGCTGGAACAAGAAGGAACAGGAACTTGGGGTTATGAGAACTCTACTAACACTGGCCTTTGATGGTAACAGCAGGGAGTCAAAAGAGATTCTTTGAAGCCCAGTGGGGTGTGTTTCTTGGACAGCGAGGACCACTACTTTTCGAGAGGCCATCTATGTCAAAGTGAAAAAACCATCCTATAAGGGGGTGGGGTTTCCTTCCACACCACCTGTCGGCCACATAGAGTGACATTGTAACATTATTACCCTTTGCTATTTTACAACAATCGAGCAGCCATAAGCAGTGATTTGACAACCACTGAGAAGGCCTGAGCATTTTCCTTTCCATTTGAAATTCTCCAGAAAGTTAGCCGTTTAACTCAAGAATGGCTAAGATGGTGCCGATTGGCTTCTGCGGCTAGAATGACCTTTGTGAAGGCTTTGCAAAGAGTCAGGGGCAGGTGCAGGGCCAGTGGCGCAATGGATAACGCGTCTGACTACGGATCAGAAGATTGTAGGTTCGACTCCTACCTGGCTCGTCGACAATGCCGTGATCGTATAGTGGTTAGTACTCTGCGTTGTGGCCGCAGCAACCCCGGTTCGAATCCGGGTCACGGCATCTTTATGTGCTAGATGGAGTGTAATGTCCACAGCCACCTCTGTCACGGTTATGCCATTTCCGACTCCTTAAGATACACAAGGAGGGAGTCTCTCTAAGACTGCTTGCAAGCAGCATTAACTCTGTGATATAGGATACCTTGATACTATCCTAGCGCCTTTAGATTACAATGTGGCACACCATAGTCAGATCACTAAAGGATTGGTCAACAGGCCAAGGTGTCCTACCATGTTATGTTACACCCGCTGGAACAAGAAGGAACAGGAACTTGGGGTTATGAGAACTCTACTAACACTGGCCTTTGATGGTAACAGCAGGGAGTCAAAAGAGATTCTTTGAAGCCCAGTGGGGTGTGTTTCTTGGACAGCGAGGACCACTACTTTTCGAGAGGCCATCTATGTCAAAGTGAAAAAACCATCCTATAAGGGGGTGGGGTTTCCTTCCACACCACCTGTCGGCCACATAGAGTGACATTGTAACATTATTACCCTTTGCTATTTTACAACAATCGAGCAGCCATAAGCAGTGATTTGACAACCACTGAGAAGGCCTGAGCATTTTCCTTTCCATTTGAAATTCTCCAGAAAGTTAGCCGTTTAACTCAAGAATGGCTAAGATGGTGCCGATTGGCTTCTGCGGCTAGAATGACCTTTGTGAAGGCTTTGCAAAGAGTCAGGGGCAGGTGCAGGGCCAGTGGCGCAATGGATAACGCGTCTGACTACGGATCAGAAGATTGTAGGTTCGACTCCTACCTGGCTCGTCGACAATGCCGTGATCGTATAGTGGTTAGTACTCTGCGTTGTGGCCGCAGCAACCCCGGTTCGAATCCGGGTCACGGCATCTTTATGTGCTAGATGGAGTGTAATGTCCACAGCCACCTCTGTCACGGTTATGCCATTTCCGACTCCTTAAGATACACAAGGAGGGAGTCTCTCTAAGACTGCTTGCAAGCAGCATTAACTCTGTGATATAGGATACCTTGATACTATCCTAGCGCCTTTAGATTACAATGTGGCACACCATAGTCAGATCACTAAAGGATTGGTCAACAGGCCAAGGTGTCCTACCATGTTATGTTACACCCGCTGGAACAAGAAGGAACAGGAACTTGGGGTTATGAGAACTCTACTAACACTGGCCTTTGATGGTAACAGCAGGGAGTCAAAAGAGATTCTTTGAAGCCCAGTGGGGTGTGTTTCTTGGACAGCGAGGACCACTACTTTTCGAGAGGCCATCTATGTCAAAGTGAAAAAACCATCCTATAAGGGGGTGGGGTTTCCTTCCACACCACCTGTCGGCCACATAGAGTGACATTGTAACATTATTACCCTTTGCTATTTTACAACAATCGAGCAGCCATAAGCAGTGATTTGACAACCACTGAGAAGGCCTGAGCATTTTCCTTTCCATTTGAAATTCTCCAGAAAGTTAGCCGTTTAACTCAAGAATGGCTAAGATGGTGCCGATTGGCTTCTGCGGCTAGAATGACCTTTGTGAAGGCTTTGCAAAGAGTCAGGGGCAGGTGCAGGGCCAGTGGCGCAATGGATAACGCGTCTGACTACGGATCAGAAGATTGTAGGTTCGACTCCTACCTGGCTCGTCGACAATGCCGTGATCGTATAGTGGTTAGTACTCTGCGTTGTGGCCGCAGCAACCCCGGTTCGAATCCGGGTCACGGCATCTTTATGTGCTAGATGGAGTGTAATGTCCACAGCCACCTCTGTCACGGTTATGCCATTTCCGACTCCTTAAGATACACAAGGAGGGAGTCTCTCTAAGACTGCTTGCA
This sequence comes from Lithobates clamitans, assembly GCA_037952925.1. NCBI lineage: Eukaryota > Metazoa > Chordata > Amphibia > Anura > Ranidae > Lithobates > Lithobates clamitans. Next base: position 2,714,254 of record JBBGZY010001301.1, read on the forward strand.
AGCAGCATTAACTCTGTGATATAGGATACCTTGATACTATCCTAGCGCCTTTAGATTACAATGTGGCACACCATAGTCAGATCACTAAAGGATTGGTCAACAGGCCAAGGTGTCCTACCATGTTATGTTACACCCGCTGGAACAAGAAGGAACAGGAACTTGGGGTTATGAGAACTCTACTAACACTGGCCTTTGATGGTAACAGCAGGGAGTCAAAAGAGATTCTTTGAAGCCCAGTGGGGTGTGTTTCTTGGACAGCGAGGACCACTACTTTTCGAGAGGCCATCTATGTCAAAGTGAAAAAACCATCCTATAAGGGGGTGGGGTTTCCTTCCACACCACCTGTCGGCCACATAGAGTGACATTGTAACATTATTACCCTTTGCTATTTTACAACAATCGAGCAGCCATAAGCAGTGATTTGACAACCACTGAGAAGGCCTGAGCATTTTCCTTTCCATTTGAAATTCTCCAGAAAGTTAGCCGTTTAACTCAAGAATGGCTAAGATGGTGCCGATTGGCTTCTGCGGCTAGAATGACCTTTGTGAAGGCTTTGCAAAGAGTCAGGGGCAGGTGCAGGGCCAGTGGCGCAATGGATAACGCGTCTGACTACGGATCAGAAGATTGTAGGTTCGACTCCTACCTGGCTCGTCGACAATGCCGTGATCGTATAGTGGTTAGTACTCTGCGTTGTGGCCGCAGCAACCCCGGTTCGAATCCGGGTCACGGCATCTTTATGTGCTAGATGGAGTGTAATGTCCACAGCCACCTCTGTCACGGTTATGCCATTTCCGACTCCTTAAGATACACAAGGAGGGAGTCTCTCTAAGACTGCTTGCAAGCAGCATTAACTCTGTGATATAGGATACCTTGATACTATCCTAGCGCCTTTAGATTACAATGTGGCACACCATAGTCAGATCACTAAAGGATTGGTCAACAGGCCAAGGTGTCCTACCATGTTATGTTACACCCGCTGGAACAAGAAGGAACAGGAACTTGGGGTTATGAGAACTCTACTAACACTGGCCTTTGATGGTAACAGCAGGGAGTCAAAAGAGATTCTTTGAAGCCCAGTGGGGTGTGTTTCTTGGACAGCGAGGACCACTACTTTTCGAGAGGCCATCTATGTCAAAGTGAAAAAACCATCCTATAAGGGGGTGGGGTTTCCTTCCACACCACCTGTCGGCCACATAGAGTGACATTGTAACATTATTACCCTTTGCTATTTTACAACAATCGAGCAGCCATAAGCAGTGATTTGACAACAACTGAGAAGGCCTGAGCATTTTCCTTTCCATTTGAAATTCTCCAGAAAGTTAGCCGTTTAACTCAAGAATGGCTAAGATGGTGCCGATTGGCTTCTGCGGCTAGAATGACCTTTGTGAAGGCTTTGCAAAGAGTCAGGGGCAGGTGCAGGGCCAGTGGCGCAATGGATAACGCGTCTGACTACGGATCAGAAGATTGTAGGTTCGACTCCTACCTGGCTCGTCGACAATGCCGTGATCGTATAGTGGTTAGTACTCTGCGTTGTGGCCGCAGCAACCCCGGTTCGAATCCGGGTCACGGCATCTTTATGTGCTAGATGGAGTGTAATGTCCACAGCCACCTCTGTCACGGTTATGCCATTTCCGACTCCTTAAGATACACAAGGAGGGAGTCTCTCTAAGACTGCTTGCAAGCAGCATTAACTCTGTGATATAGGATACCTTGATACTATCCTAGCGCCTTTAGATTACAATGTGGCACACCATAGTCAGATCACTAAAGGATTGGTCAACAGGCCAAGGTGTCCTACCATGTTATGTTACACCCGCTGGAACAAGAAGGAACAGGAACTTGGGGTTATGAGAACTCTACTAACACTGGCCTTTGATGGTAACAGCAGGGAGTCAAAAGAGATTCTTTGAAGCCCAGTGGGGTGTGTTTCTTGGACAGCGAGGACCACTACTTTTCGAGAGGCCATCTATGTCAAAGTGAAAAAACCATCCTATAAGGGGGTGGGGTTTCCTTCCACACCACCTGTCGGCCACATAGAGTGACATTGTAACATTATTACCCTTTGCTATTTTACAACAATCGAGCAGCCATAAGCAGTGATTTGACAACAACTGAGAAGGCCTGAGCATTTTCCTTTCCATTTGAAATTCTCCAGAAAGTTAGCCGTTTAACTCAAGAATGGCTAAGATGGTGCCGATTGGCTTCTGCGGCTAGAATGACCTTTGTGAAGGCTTTGCAAAGAGTCAGGGGCAGGTGCAGGGCCAGTGGCGCAATGGATAACGCGTCTGACTACGGATCAGAAGATTGTAGGTTCGACTCCTACCTGGCTCGTCGACAATGCCGTGATCGTATAGTGGTTAGTACTCTGCGTTGTGGCCGCAGCAACCCCGGTTCGAATCCGGGTCACGGCATCTTTATGTGCTAGATGGAGTGTAATGTCCACAGCCACCTCTGTCACGGTTATGCCATTTCCGACTCCTTAAGATACACAAGGAGGGAGTCTCTCTAAGACTGCTTGCAAGCAGCATTAACTCTGTGATATAGGATACCTTGATACTATCCTAGCGCCTTTAGATTACAATGTGGCACACCATAGTCAGATCACTAAAGGATTGGTCAACAGGCCAAGGTGTCCTACCATGTTATGTTACACCCGCTGGAACAAGAAGGAACAGGAACTTGGGGTTATGAGAACTCTACTAACACTGGCCTTTGATGGTAACAGCAGGGAGTCAAAAGAGATTCTTTGAAGCCCAGTGGGGTGTGTTTCTTGGACAGCGAGGACCACTACTTTTCGAGAGGCCATCTATGTCAAAGTGAAAAAACCATCCTATAAGGGGGTGGGGTTTCCTTCCACACCACCTGTCGGCCACATAGAGTGACATTGTAACATTATTACCCTTTGCTATTTTACAACAATCGAGCAGCCATAAGCAGTGATTTGACAACAACTGAGAAGGCCTGAGCATTTTCCTTTCCATTTGAAATTCTCCAGAAAGTTAGCCGTTTAACTCAAGAATGGCTAAGATGGTGCCGATTGGCTTCTGCGGCTAGAATGACCTTTGTGAAGGCTTTGCAAAGAGTCAGGGGCAGGTGCAGGGCCAGTGGCGCAATGGATAACGCGTCTGACTACGGATCAGAAGATTGTAGGTTCGACTCCTACCTGGCTCGTCGACAATGCCGTGATCGTATAGTGGTTAGTACTCTGCGTTGTGGCCGCAGCAACCCCGGTTCGAATCCGGGTCACGGCATCTTTATGTGCTAGATGGAGTGTAATGTCCACAGCCACCTCTGTCACGGTTATGCCATTTCCGACTCCTTAAGATACACAAGGAGGGAGTCTCTCTAAGACTGCTTGCAAGCAGCATTAACTCTGTGATATAGGATACCTTGATACTATCCTAGCGCCTTTAGATTACAATGTGGCACACCATAGTCAGATCACTAAAGGATTGGTCAACAGGCCAAGGTGTCCTACCATGTTATGTTACACCCGCTGGAACAAGAAGGAACAGGAACTTGGGGTTATGAGAACTCTACTAACACTGGCCTTTGATGGTAACAGCAGGGAGTCAAAAGAGATTCTTTGAAGCCCAGTGGGGTGTGTTTCTTGGACAGCGAGGACCACTACTTTTCGAGAGGCCATCTATGTCAAAGTGAAAAAACCATCCTATAAGGGGGTGGGGTTTCCTTCCACACCACCTGTCGGCCACATAGAGTGACATTGTAACATTATTACCCTTTGCTATTTTACAACAATCGAGCAGCCATAAGCAGTGATTTGACAACAACTGAGAAGGCCTGAGCATTTTCCTTTCCATTTGAAATTCTCCAGAAAGTTAGCCGTTTAACTCAAGAATGGCTAAGATGGTGCCGATTGGCTTCTGCGGCTAGAATGACCTTTGTGAAGGCTTTGCAAAGAGTCAGGGGCAGGTGCAGGGCCAGTGGCGCAATGGATAACGCGTCTGACTACGGATCAGAAGATTGTAGGTTCGACTCCTACCTGGCTCGTCGACAATGCCGTGATCGTATAGTGGTTAGTACTCTGCGTTGTGGCCGCAGCAACCCCGGTTCGAATCCGGGTCACGGCATCTTTATGTGCTAGATGGAGTGTAATGTCCACAGCCACCTCTGTCACGGTTATGCCATTTCCGACTCCTTAAGATACACAAGGAGGGAGTCTCTCTAAGACTGCTTGCAAGCAGCATTAACTCTGTGATATAGGATACCTTGATACTATCCTAGCGCCTTTAGATTACAATGTGGCACACCATAGTCAGATCACTAAAGGATTGGTCAACAGGCCAAGGTGTCCTACCATGTTATGTTACACCCGCTGGAACAAGAAGGAACAGGAACTTGGGGTTATGAGAACTCTACTAACACTGGCCTTTGATGGTAACAGCAGGGAGTCAAAAGAGATTCTTTGAAGCCCAGTGGGGTGTGTTTCTTGGACAGCGAGGACCACTACTTTTCGAGAGGCCATCTATGTCAAAGTGAAAAAACCATCCTATAAGGGGGTGGGGTTTCCTTCCACACCACCTGTCGGCCACATAGAGTGACATTGTAACATTATTACCCTTTGCTATTTTACAACAATCGAGCAGCCATAAGCAGTGATTTGACAACAACTGAGAAGGCCTGAGCATTTTCCTTTCCATTTGAAATTCTCCAGAAAGTTAGCCGTTTAACTCAAGAATGGCTAAGATGGTGCCGATTGGCTTCTGCGGCTAGAATGACCTTTGTGAAGGCTTTGCAAAGAGTCAGGGGCAGGTGCAGGGCCAGTGGCGCAATGGATAACGCGTCTGACTACGGATCAGAAGATTGTAGGTTCGACTCCTACCTGGCTCGTCGACAATGCCGTGATCGTATAGTGGTTAGTACTCTGCGTTGTGGCCGCAGCAACCCCGGTTCGAATCCGGGTCACGGCATCTTTATGTGCTAGATGGAGTGTAATGTCCACAGCCACCTCTGTCACGGTTATGCCATTTCCGACTCCTTAAGATACACAAGGAGGGAGTCTCTCTAAGACTGCTTGCAAGCAGCATTAACTCTGTGATATAGGATACCTTGATACTATCCTAGCGCCTTTAGATTACAATGTGGCACACCATAGTCAGATCACTAAAGGATTGGTCAACAGGCCAAGGTGTCCTACCATGTTATGTTACACCCGCTGGAACAAGAAGGAACAGGAACTTGGGGTTATGAGAACTCTACTAACACTGGCCTTTGATGGTAACAGCAGGGAGTCAAAAGAGATTCTTTGAAGCCCAGTGGGGTGTGTTTCTTGGACAGCGAGGACCACTACTTTTCGAGAGGCCATCTATGTCAAAGTGAAAAAACCATCCTATAAGGGGGTGGGGTTTCCTTCCACACCACCTGTCGGCCACATAGAGTGACATTGTAACATTATTACCCTTTGCTATTTTACAACAATCGAGCAGCCATAAGCAGTGATTTGACAACAACTGAGAAGGCCTGAGCATTTTCCTTTCCATTTGAAATTCTCCAGAAAGTTAGCCGTTTAACTCAAGAATGGCTAAGATGGTGCCGATTGGCTTCTGCGGCTAGAATGACCTTTGTGAAGGCTTTGCAAAGAGTCAGGGGCAGGTGCAGGGCCAGTGGCGCAATGGATAACGCGTCTGACTACGGATCAGAAGATTGTAGGTTCGACTCCTACCTGGCTCGTCGACAATGCCGTGATCGTATAGTGGTTAGTACTCTGCGTTGTGGCCGCAGCAACCCCGGTTCGAATCCGGGTCACGGCATCTTTATGTGCTAGATGGAGTGTAATGTCCACAGCCACCTCTGTCACGGTTATGCCATTTCCGACTCCTTAAGATACACAAGGAGGGAGTCTCTCTAAGACTGCTTGCAAGCAGCATTAACTCTGTGATATAGGATACCTTGATACTATCCTAGCGCCTTTAGATTACAATGTGGCACACCATAGTCAGATCACTAAAGGATTGGTCAACAGGCCAAGGTGTCCTACCATGTTATGTTACACCCGCTGGAACAAGAAGGAACAGGAACTTGGGGTTATGAGAACTCTACTAACACTGGCCTTTGATGGTAACAGCAGGGAGTCAAAAGAGATTCTTTGAAGCCCAGTGGGGTGTGTTTCTTGGACAGCGAGGACCACTACTTTTCGAGAGGCCATCTATGTCAAAGTGAAAAAACCATCCTATAAGGGGGTGGGGTTTCCTTCCACACCACCTGTCGGCCACATAGAGTGACATTGTAACATTATTACCCTTTGCTATTTTACAACAATCGAGCAGCCATAAGCAGTGATTTGACAACAACTGAGAAGGCCTGAGCATTTTCCTTTCCATTTGAAATTCTCCAGAAAGTTAGCCGTTTAACTCAAGAATGGCTAAGATGGTGCCGATTGGCTTCTGCGGCTAGAATGACCTTTGTGAAGGCTTTGCAAAGAGTCAGGGGCAGGTGCAGGGCCAGTGGCGCAATGGATAACGCGTCTGACTACGGATCAGAAGATTGTAGGTTCGACTCCTACCTGGCTCGTCGACAATGCCGTGATCGTATAGTGGTTAGTACTCTGCGTTGTGGCCGCAGCAACCCCGGTTCGAATCCGGGTCACGGCATCTTTATGTGCTAGATGGAGTGTAATGTCCACAGCCACCTCTGTCACGGTTATGCCATTTCCGACTCCTTAAGATACACAAGGAGGGAGTCTCTCTAAGACTGCTTGCAAGCAGCATTAACTCTGTGATATAGGATACCTTGATACTATCCTAGCGCCTTTAGATTACAATGTGGCACACCATAGTCAGATCACTAAAGGATTGGTCAACAGGCCAAGGTGTCCTACCATGTTATGTTACACCCGCTGGAACAAGAAGGAACAGGAACTTGGGGTTATGAGAACTCTACTAACACTGGCCTTTGATGGTAACAGCAGGGAGTCAAAAGAGATTCTTTGAAGCCCAGTGGGGTGTGTTTCTTGGACAGCGAGGACCACTACTTTTCGAGAGGCCATCTATGTCAAAGTGAAAAAACCATCCTATAAGGGGGTGGGGTTTCCTTCCACACCACCTGTCGGCCACATAGAGTGACATTGTAACATTATTACCCTTTGCTATTTTACAACAATCGAGCAGCCATAAGCAGTGATTTGACAACAGCTGAGAAGGCCTGAGCATTTTCCTTTCCATTTGAAATTCTCCAGAAAGTTAGCCGTTTAACTCAAGAATGGCTAAGATGGTGCCGATTGGCTTCTGCGGCTAGAATGACCTTTGTGAAGGCTTTGCAAAGAGTCAGGGGCAGGTGCAGGGCCAGTGGCGCAATGGATAACGCGTCTGACTACGGATCAGAAGATTGTAGGTTCGACTCCTACCTGGCTCGTCGACAATGCCGTGATCGTATAGTGGTTAGTACTCTGCGTTGTGGCCGCAGCAACCCCGGTTCGAATCCGGGTCACGGCATCTTTATGTGCTAGATGGAGTGTAATGTCCACAGCCACCTCTGTCACGGTTATGCCATTTCCGACTCCTTAAGATACACAAGGAGGGAGTCTCTCTAAGACTGCTTGCAAGCAGCATTAACTCTGTGATATAGGATACCTTGATACTATCCTAGCGCCTTTAGATTACAATGTGGCACACCATAGTCAGATCACTAAAGGATTGGTCAACAGGCCAAGGTGTCCTACCATGTTATGTTACACCCGCTGGAACAAGAAGGAACAGGAACTTGGGGTTATGAGAACTCTACTAACACTGGCCTTTGATGGTAACAGCAGGGAGTCAAAAGAGATTCTTTGAAGCCCAGTGGGGTGTGTTTCTTGGACAGCGAGGACCACTACTTTTCGAGAGGCCATCTATGTCAAAGTGAAAAAACCATCCTATAAGGGGGTGGGGTTTCCTTCCACACCACCTGTCGGCCACATAGAGTGACATTGTAACATTATTACCCTTTGCTATTTTACAACAATCGAGCAGCCATAAGCAGTGATTTGACAACAACTGAGAAGGCCTGAGCATTTTCCTTTCCATTTGAAATTCTCCAGAAAGTTAGCCGTTTAACTCAAGAATGGCTAAGATGGTGCCGATTGGCTTCTGCGGCTAGAATGACCTTTGTGAAGGCTTTGCAAAGAGTCAGGGGCAGGTGCAGGGCCAGTGGCGCAATGGATAACGCGTCTGACTACGGATCAGAAGATTGTAGGTTCGACTCCTACCTGGCTCGTCGACAATGCCGTGATCGTATAGTGGTTAGTACTCTGCGTTGTGGCCGCAGCAACCCCGGTTCGAATCCGGGTCACGGCATCTTTATGTGCTAGATGGAGTGTAATGTCCACAGCCACCTCTGTCACGGTTATGCCATTTCCGACTCCTTAAGATACACAAGGAGGGAGTCTCTCTAAGACTGCTTGCAAGCAGCATTAACTCTGTGATATAGGATACCTTGATACTATCCTAGCGCCTTTAGATTACAATGTGGCACACCATAGTCAGATCACTAAAGGATTGGTCAACAGGCCAAGGTGTCCTACCATGTTATGTTACACCCGCTGGAACAAGAAGGAACAGGAACTTGGGGTTATGAGAACTCTACTAACACTGGCCTTTGATGGTAACAGCAGGGAGTCAAAAGAGATTCTTTGAAGCCCAGTGGGGTGTGTTTCTTGGACAGCGAGGACCACTACTTTTCGAGAGGCCATCTATGTCAAAGTGAAAAAACCATCCTATAAGGGGGTGGGGTTTCCTTCCACACCACCTGTCGGCCACATAGAGTGACATTGTAACATTATTACCCTTTGCTATTTTACAACAATCGAGCAGCCATAAGCAGTGATTTGACAACAACTGAGAAGGCCTGAGCATTTTCCTTTCCATTTGAAATTCTCCAGAAAGTTAGCCGTTTAACTCAAGAATGGCTAAGATGGTGCCGATTGGCTTCTGCGGCTAGAATGACCTTTGTGAAGGCTTTGCAAAGAGTCAGGGGCAGGTGCAGGGCCAGTGGCGCAATGGATAATGCGTCTGACTACGGATCAGAAGATTGTAGGTTCGACTCCTACCTGGCTCGTCGACTAATGCCGTGATCGTATAGTGGTTAGTACTCTGCGTTGTGGCCGCAGCAACCCCGGTTCGAATCCGGGTCACGGCATCTTTATGTGCTAGATGGAGTGTAATGTCCACAGCCACCTCTGTCACGGTTATGCCATTTCCGACTCCTTAAGATACACAAGGAGGGAGTCTCTCTAAGACTGCTTGCAAGCAGCATTAACTCTGTGATATAGGATACCTTGATACTATCCTAGCGCCTTTAGATTACAATGTGGCACACCATAGTCAGATCACTAAAGGATTGGTCAACAGGCCAAGGTGTCCTACCATGTTATGTTACACCCGCTGGAACAAGAAGGAACAGGAACTTGGGGTTATGAGAACTCTACTAACACTGGCCTTTGATGGTAACAGCAGGGAGTCAAAAGAGATTCTTTGAAGCCCAGTGGGGTGTGTTTCTTGGACAGCGAGGACCACTACTTTTCGAGAGGCCATCTATGTCAAAGTGAAAAAACCATCCTATAAGGGGGTGGGGTTTCCTTCCACACCACCTGTCGGCCACATAGAGTGACATTGTAACATTATTACCCTTTGCTATTTTACAACAATCGAGCAGCCATAAGCAGTGATTTGACAACAACTGAGAAGGCCTGAGCATTTTCCTTTCCATTTGAAATTCTCCAGAAAGTTAGCCGTTTAACTCAAGAATGGCTAAGATGGTGCCGATTGGCTTCTGCGGCTAGAATGACCTTTGTGAAGGCTTTGCAAAGAGTCAGGGGCAGGTGCAGGGCCAGTGGCGCAATGGATAACGCGTCTGACTACGGATCAGAAGATTGTAGGTTCGACTCCTACCTGGCTCGTCGACAATGCCGTGATCGTATAGTGGTTAGTACTCTGCGTTGTGGCCGCAGCAACCCCGGTTCGAATCCGGGTCACGGCATCTTTATGTGCTAGATGGAGTGTAATGTCCACAGCCACCTCTGTCACGGTTATGCCATTTCCGACTCCTTAAGATACACAAGGAGGGAGTCTCTCTAAGACTGCTTGCAAGCAGCATTAACTCTGTGATATAGGATACCTTGATACTATCCTAGCGCCTTTAGATTACAATGTGGCACACCATAGTCAGATCACTAAAGGATTGGTCAACAGGCCAAGGTGTCCTACCATGTTATGTTACACCCGCTGGAACAAGAAGGAACAGGAACTTGGGGTTATGAGAACTCTACTAACACTGGCCTTTGATGGTAACAGCAGGGAGTCAAAAGAGATTCTTTGAAGCCCAGTGGGGTGTGTTTCTTGGACAGCGAGGACCACTACTTTTCGAGAGGCCATCTATGTCAAAGTGAAAAAACCATCCTATAAGGGGGTGGGGTTTCCTTCCACACCACCTGTCGGCCACATAGAGTGACATTGTAACATTATTACCCTTTGCTATTTTACAACAATCGAGCAGCCATAAGCAGTGATTTGACAACAACTGAGAAGGCCTGAGCATTTTCCTTTCCATTTGAAATTCTCCAGAAAGTTAGCCGTTTAACTCAAGAATGGCTAAGATGGTGCCGATTGGCTTCTGCGGCTAGAATGACCTTTGTGAAGGCTTTGCAAAGAGTCAGGGGCAGGTGCAGGGCCAGTGGCGCAATGGATAACGCGTCTGACTACGGATCAGAAGATTGTAGGTTCGACTCCTACCTGGCTCGTCGACAATGCCGTGATCGTATAGTGGTTAGTACTCTGCGTTGTGGCCGCAGCAACCCCGGTTCGAATCCGGGTCACGGCATCTTTATGTGCTAGATGGAGTGTAATGTCCACAGCCACCTCTGTCACGGTTATGCCATTTCCGACTCCTTAAGATACACAAGGAGGGAGTCTCTCTAAGACTGCTTGCAAGCAGCATTAACTCTGTGATATAGGATACCTTGATACTATCCTAGCGCCTTTAGATTACAATGTGGCACACCATAGTCAGATCACTAAAGGATTGGTCAACAGGCCAAGGTGTCCTACCATGTTATGTTACACCCGCTGGAACAAGAAGGAACAGGAACTTGGGGTTATGAGAACTCTACTAACACTGGCCTTTGATGGTAACAGCAGGGAGTCAAAAGAGATTCTTTGAAGCCCAGTGGGGTGTGTTTCTTGGACAGCGAGGACCACTACTTTTCGAGAGGCCATCTATGTCAAAGTGAAAAAACCATCCTATAAGGGGGTGGGGTTTCCTTCCACACCACCTGTCGGCCACATAGAGTGACATTGTAACATTATTACCCTTTGCTATTTTACAACAATCGAGCAGCCATAAGCAGTGATTTGACAACAACTGAGAAGGCCTGAGCATTTTCCTTTCCATTTGAAATTCTCCAGAAAGTTAGCCGTTTAACTCAAGAATGGCTAAGATGGTGCCGATTGGCTTCTGCGGCTAGAATGACCTTTGTGAAGGCTTTGCAAAGAGTCAGGGGCAGGTGCAGGGCCAGTGGCGCAATGGATAACGCGTCTGACTACGGATCAGAAGATTGTAGGTTCGACCCCTACCTGGCTCGTCGACAATGCCGTGATCGTATAGTGGTTAGTACTCTGCGTTGTGGCCGCAGCAACCCCGGTTCGAATCCGGGTCACGGCATCTTTATGTGCTAGATGGAGTGTAATGTCCACAGCCACCTCTGTCACGGTTATGCCATTTCCGACTCCTTAAGATACACAAGGAGGGAGTCTCTCTAAGACTGCTTGCAAGCAGCATTAACTCTGTGATATAGGATACCTTGATACTATCCTAGCGCCTTTAGATTACAATGTGGCACACCATAGTCAGATCACTAAAGGATTGGTCAACAGGCCAAGGTGTCCTACCATGTTATGTTACACCCGCTGGAACAAGAAGGAACAGGAACTTGGGGTTATGAGAACTCTACTAACACTGGCCTTTGATGGTAACAGCAGGGAGTCAAAAGAGATTCTTTGAAGCCCAGTGGGGTGTGTTTCTTGGACAGCGAGGACCACTACTTTTCGAGAGGCCATCTATGTCAAAGTGAAAAAACCATCCTATAAGGGGGTGGGGTTTCCTTCCACACCACCTGTCGGCCACATAGAGTGACATTGTAACATTATTACCCTTTGCTATTTTACAACAATCGAGCAGCCATAAGCAGTGATTTGACAACAACTGAGAAGGCCTGAGCATTTTCCTTTCCATTTGAAATTCTCCAGAAAGTTAGCCGTTTAACTCAAGAATGGCTAAGATGGTGCCGATTGGCTTCTGCGGCTAGAATGACCTTTGTGAAGGCTTTGCAAAGAGTCAGGGGCAGGTGCAGGGCCAGTGGCGCAATGGATAACGCGTCTGACTACGGATCAGAAGATTGTAGGTTCGACCCCTACCTGGCTCGTCGACAGTGCCGTGATCGTATAGTGGTTAGTACTCTGCGTTGTGGCCGCAGCAACCCCGGTTCGAATCCGGGTCACGGCATCTTTATGTGCTAGATGGAGTGTAATGTCCACAGCCACCTCTGTCACGGTTATGCCATTTCCGACTCCTTAAGATACACAAGGAGGGAGTCTCTCTAAGACTGCTTGCAAGCAGCATTAACTCTGTGATATAGGATACCTTGATACTATCCTAGCGCCTTTAGATTACAATGTGGCACACCATAGTCAGATCACTAAAGGATTGGTCAACAGGCCAAGGTGTCCTACCATGTTATGTTACACCCGCTGGAACAAGAAGGAACAGGAACTTGGGGTTATGAGAACTCTACTAACACTGGCCTTTGATGGTAACAGCAGGGAGTCAAAAGAGATTCTTTGAAGCCCAGTGGGGTGTGTTTCTTGGACAGCGAGGACCACTACTTTTCGAGAGGCCATCTATGTCAAAGTGAAAAAACCATCCTATAAGGGGGTGGGGTTTCCTTCCACACCACCTGTCGGCCACATAGAGTGACATTGTAACATTATTACCCTTTGCTATTTTACAACAATCGAGCAGCCATAAGCAGTGATTTGACAACAACTGAGAAGGCCTGAGCATTTTCCTTTCCATTTGAAATTCTCCAGAAAGTTAGCCGTTTAACTCAAGAATGGCTAAGATGGTGCCGATTGGCTTCTGCGGCTAGAATGACCTTTGTGAAGGCTTTGCAAAGAGTCAGGGGCAGGTGCAGGGCCAGTGGCGCAATGGATAACGCGTCTGACTACGGATCAGAAGATTGTAGGTTCGACTCCTACCTGGCTCGTCGACAATGCCGTGATCGTATAGTGGTTAGTACTCTGCGTTGTGGCCGCAGCAACCCCGGTTCGAATCCGGGTCACGGCATCTTTATGTGCTAGATGGAGTGTAATGTCCACAGCCACCTCTGTCACGGTTATGCCATTTCCGACTCCTTAAGATACACAAGGAGGGAGTCTCTCTAAGACTGCTTGCAAGCAGCATTAACTCTGTGATATAGGATACCTTGATACTATCCTAGCGCCTTTAGATTACAATGTGGCACACCATAGTCAGATCACTAAAGGATTGGTCAACAGGCCAAGGTGTCCTACCATGTTATGTTACACCCGCTGGAACAAGAAGGAACAGGAACTTGGGGTTATGAGAACTCTACTAACACTGGCCTTTGATGGTAACAGCAGGGAGTCAAAAGAGATTCTTTGAAGCCCAGTGGGGTGTGTTTCTTGGACAGCGAGGACCACTACTTTTCGAGAGGCCATCTATGTCAAAGTGAAAAAACCATCCTATAAGGGGGTGGGGTTTCCTTCCACACCACCTGTCGGCCACATAGAGTGACATTGTAACATTATTACCCTTTGCTATTTTACAACAATCGAGCAGCCATAAGCAGTGATTTGACAACAACTGAGAAGGCCTGAGCATTTTCCTTTCCATTTGAAATTCTCCAGAAAGTTAGCCGTTTAACTCAAGAATGGCTAAGATGGTGCCGATTGGCTTCTGCGGCTAGAATGACCTTTGTGAAGGCTTTGCAAAGAGTCAGGGGCAGGTGCAGGGCCAGTGGCGCAATGGATAACGCGTCTGACTACGGATCAGAAGATTGTAGGTTCGACTCCTACCTGGCTCGTCGACAATGCCGTGATCGTATAGTGGTTAGTACTCTGCGTTGTGGCCGCAGCAACCCCGGTTCGAATCCGGGTCACGGCATCTTTATGTGCTAGATGGAGTGTAATGTCCACAGCCACCTCTGTCACGGTTATGCCATTTCCGACTCCTTAAGATACACGAGGAGGGAGTCTCTCTAAGACTGCTTGCAAGCAGCATTAACTCTGTGATATAGGATACCTTGATACTATCCTAGCGCCTTTAGATTACAATGTGGCACACCATAGTCAGATCACTAAAGGATTGGTCAACAGGCCAAGGTGTCCTACCATGTTATGTTACACCCGCTGGAACAAGAAGGAACAGGAACTTGGGCTTATGAGAACTCTACTAACACTGGCCTTTGATGGTAACAGCAGGGAGTCAAAAGAGATTCTTTGAAGCCCAGTGGGGTGTGTTTCTTGGACAGCGAGGACCACTACTTTTCGAGAGGCCATCTATGTCAAAGTGAAAAAACCATCCTATAAGGGGGTGGGGTTTCCTTCCACACCACCTGTCGGCCACATAGAGTGACATTGTAACATTATTACCCTTTGCTATTTTACAACAATCGAGCAGCCATAAGCAGTGATTTGACAACCACTGAGAAGGCCTGAGCATTTTCCTTTCCATTTGAAATTCTCCAGAAAGTTAGCCGTTTAACTCAAGAATGGCTAAGATGGTGCCGATTGGCTTCTGCGGCTAGAATGACCTTTGTGAAGGCTTTGCAAAGAGTCAGGGGCAGGTGCAGGGCCAGTGGCGCAATGGATAACGCGTCTGACTACGGATCAGAAGATTGTAGGTTCGACTCCTACCTGGCTCGTCGACAATGCCGTGATCGTATAGTGGTTAGTACTCTGCGTTGTGGCCGCAGCAACCCCGGTTCGAATCCGGGTCACGGCATCTTTATGTGCTAGATGGAGTGTAATGTCCACAGCCACCTCTGTCACGGTTATGCCATTTCCGACTCCTTAAGATACACAAGGAGGGAGTCTCTCTAAGACTGCTTGCAAGCAGCATTAACTCTGTGATATAGGATACCTTGATACTATCCTAGCGCCTTTAGATTACAATGTGGCACACCATAGTCAGATCACTAAAGGATTGGTCAACAGGCCAAGGTGTCCTACCATGTTATGTTACACCCGCTGGAACAAGAAGGAACAGGAACTTGGGGTTATGAGAACTCTACTAACACTGGCCTTTGATGGTAACAGCAGGGAGTCAAAAGAGATTCTTTGAAGCCCAGTGGGGTGTGTTTCTTGGACAGCGAGGACCACTACTTTTCGAGAGGCCATCTATGTCAAAGTGAAAAAACCATCCTATAAGGGGGTGGGGTTTCCTTCCACACCACCTGTCGGCCACATAGAGTGACATTGTAACATTATTACCCTTTGCTATTTTACAACAATCGAGCAGCCATAAGCAGTGATTTGACAACCACTGAGAAGGCCTGAGCATTTTCCTTTCCATTTGAAATTCTCCAGAAAGTTAGCCGTTTAACTCAAGAATGGCTAAGATGGTGCCGATTGGCTTCTGCGGCTAGAATGACCTTTGTGAAGGCTTTGCAAAGAGTCAGGGGCAGGTGCAGGGCCAGTGGCGCAATGGATAACGCGTCTGACTACGGATCAGAAGATTGTAGGTTCGACCCCTACCTGGCTCGTCGACAATGCCGTGATCGTATAGTGGTTAGTACTCTGCGTTGTGGCCGCAGCAACCCCGGTTCGAATCCGGGTCACGGCATCTTTATGTGCTAGATGGAGTGTAATGTCCACAGCCACCTCTGTCACGGTTATGCCATTTCCGACTCCTTAAGATACACAAGGAGGGAGTCTCTCTAAGACTGCTTGCAAGCAGCATTAACTCTGTGATATAGGATACCTTGATACTATCCTAGCGCCTTTAGATTACAATGTGGCACACCATAGTCAGATCACTAAAGGATTGGTCAACAGGCCAAGGTGTCCTACCATGTTATGTTACACCCGCTGGAACAAGAAGGAACAGGAACTTGGGGTTATGAGAACTCTACTAACACTGGCCTTTGATGGTAACAGCAGGGAGTCAAAAGAGATTCTTTGAAGCCCAGTGGGGTGTGTTTCTTGGACAGCGAGGACCACTACTTTTCGAGAGGCCATCTATGTCAAAGTGAAAAAACCATCCTATAAGGGGGTGGGGTTTCCTTCCACACCACCTGTCGGCCACATAGAGTGACATTGTAACATTATTACCCTTTGCTATTTTACAACAATCGAGCAGCCATAAGCAGTGATTTGACAACCACTGAGAAGGCCTGAGCATTTTCCTTTCCATTTGAAATTCTCCAGAAAGTTAGCCGTTTAACTCAAGAATGGCTAAGATGGTGCCGATTGGCTTCTGCGGCTAGAATGACCTTTGTGAAGGCTTTGCAAAGAGTCAGGGGCAGGTGCAGGGCCAGTGGCGCAATGGATAACGCGTCTGACTACGGATCAGAAGATTGTAGGTTCGACTCCTACCTGGCTCGTCGACAATGCCGTGATCGTATAGTGGTTAGTACTCTGCGTTGTGGCCGCAGCAACCCCGGTTCGAATCCGGGTCACGGCATCTTTATGTGCTAGATGGAGTGTAATGTCCACAGCCACCTCTGTCACGGTTATGCCATTTCCGACTCCTTAAGATACACAAGGAGGGAGTCTCTCTAAGACTGCTTGCAAGCAGCATTAACTCTGTGATATAGGATACCTTGATACTATCCTAGCGCCTTTAGATTACAATGTGGCACACCATAGTCAGATCACTAAAGGATTGGTCAACAGGCCAAGGTGTCCTACCATGTTATGTTACACCCGCTGGAACAAGAAGGAACAGGAACTTGGGGTTATGAGAACTCTACTAACACTGGCCTTTGATGGTAACAGCAGGGAGTCAAAAGAGATTCTTTGAAGCCCAGTGGGGTGTGTTTCTTGGACAGCGAGGACCACTACTTTTCGAGAGGCCATCTATGTCAAAGTGAAAAAACCATCCTATAAGGGGGTGGGGTTTCCTTCCACACCACCTGTCGGCCACATAGAGTGACATTGTAACATTATTACCCTTTGCTATTTTACAACAATCGAGCAGCCATAAGCAGTGATTTGACAACCACTGAGAAGGCCTGAGCATTTTCCTTTCCATTTGAAATTCTCCAGAAAGTTAGCCGTTTAACTCAAGAATGGCTAAGATGGTGCCGATTGGCTTCTGCGGCTAGAATGACCTTTGTGAAGGCTTTGCAAAGAGTCAGGGGCAGGTGCAGGGCCAGTGGCGCAATGGATAACGCGTCTGACTACGGATCAGAAGATTGTAGGTTCGACTCCTACCTGGCTCGTCGACAATGCCGTGATCGTATAGTGGTTAGTACTCTGCGTTGTGGCCGCAGCAACCCCGGTTCGAATCCGGGTCACGGCATCTTTATGTGCTAGATGGAGTGTAATGTCCACAGCCACCTCTGTCACGGTTATGCCATTTCCGACTCCTTAAGATACACAAGGAGGGAGTCTCTCTAAGACTGCTTGCAAGCAGCATTAACTCTGTGATATAGGATACCTTGATACTATCCTAGCGCCTTTAGATTACAATGTGGCACACCATAGTCAGATCACTAAAGGATTGGTCAACAGGCCAAGGTGTCCTACCATGTTATGTTACACCCGCTGGAACAAGAAGGAACAGGAACTTGGGGTTATGAGAACTCTACTAACACTGGCCTTTGATGGTAACAGCAGGGAGTCAAAAGAGATTCTTTGAAGCCCAGTGGGGTGTGTTTCTTGGACAGCGAGGACCACTACTTTTCGAGAGGCCATCTATGTCAAAGTGAAAAAACCATCCTATAAGGGGGTGGGGTTTCCTTCCACACCACCTGTCGGCCACATAGAGTGACATTGTAACATTATTACCCTTTGCTATTTTACAACAATCGAGCAGCCATAAGCAGTGATTTGACAACCACTGAGAAGGCCTGAGCATTTTCCTTTCCATTTGAAATTCTCCAGAAAGTTAGCCGTTTAACTCAAGAATGGCTAAGATGGTGCCGATTGGCTTCTGCGGCTAGAATGACCTTTGTGAAGGCTTTGCAAAGAGTCAGGGGCAGGTGCAGGGCCAGTGGCGCAATGGATAACGCGTCTGACTACGGATCAGAAGATTGTAGGTTCGACTCCTACCTGGCTCGTCGACAATGCCGTGATCGTATAGTGGTTAGTACTCTGCGTTGTGGCCGCAGCAACCCCGGTTCGAATCCGGGTCACGGCATCTTTATGTGCTAGATGGAGTGTAATGTCCACAGCCACCTCTGTCACGGTTATGCCATTTCCGACTCCTTAAGATACACAAGGAGGGAGTCTCTCTAAGACTGCTTGCAAGCAGCATTAACTCTGTGATATAGGATACCTTGATACTATCCTAGCGCCTTTAGATTACAATGTGGCACACCATAGTCAGATCACTAAAGGATTGGTCAACAGGCCAAGGTGTCCTACCATGTTATGTTACACCCGCTGGAACAAGAAGGAACAGGAACTTGGGGTTATGAGAACTCTACTAACACTGGCCTTTGATGGTAACAGCAGGGAGTCAAAAGAGATTCTTTGAAGCCCAGTGGGGTGTGTTTCTTGGACAGCGAGGACCACTACTTTTCGAGAGGCCATCTATGTCAAAGTGAAAAAACCATCCTATAAGGGGGTGGGGTTTCCTTCCACACCACCTGTCGGCCACATAGAGTGACATTGTAACATTATTACCCTTTGCTATTTTACAACAATCGAGCAGCCATAAGCAGTGATTTGACAACCACTGAGAAGGCCTGAGCATTTTCCTTTCCATTTGAAATTCTCCAGAAAGTTAGCCGTTTAACTCAAGAATGGCTAAGATGGTGCCGATTGGCTTCTGCGGCTAGAATGACCTTTGTGAAGGCTTTGCAAAGAGTCAGGGGCAGGTGCAGGGCCAGTGGCGCAATGGATAACGCGTCTGACTACGGATCAGAAGATTGTAGGTTCGACTCCTACCTGGCTCGTCGACAATGCCGTGATCGTATAGTGGTTAGTACTCTGCGTTGTGGCCGCAGCAACCCCGGTTCGAATCCGGGTCACGGCATCTTTATGTGCTAGATGGAGTGTAATGTCCACAGCCACCTCTGTCACGGTTATGCCATTTCCGACTCCTTAAGATACACAAGGAGGGAGTCTCTCTAAGACTGCTTGCAAGCAGCATTAACTCTGTGATATAGGATACCTTGATACTATCCTAGCGCCTTTAGATTACAATGTGGCACACCATAGTCAGATCACTAAAGGATTGGTCAACAGGCCAAGGTGTCCTACCATGTTATGTTACACCCGCTGGAACAAGAAGGAACAGGAACTTGGGGTTATGAGAACTCTACTAACACTGGCCTTTGATGGTAACAGCAGGGAGTCAAAAGAGATTCTTTGAAGCCCAGTGGGGTGTGTTTCTTGGACAGCGAGGACCACTACTTTTCGAGAGGCCATCTATGTCAAAGTGAAAAAACCATCCTATAAGGGGGTGGGGTTTCCTTCCACACCACCTGTCGGCCACATAGAGTGACATTGTAACATTATTACCCTTTGCTATTTTACAACAATCGAGCAGCCATAAGCAGTGATTTGACAACCACTGAGAAGGCCTGAGCATTTTCCTTTCCATTTGAAATTCTCCAGAAAGTTAGCCGTTTAACTCAAGAATGGCTAAGATGGTGCCGATTGGCTTCTGCGGCTAGAATGACCTTTGTGAAGGCTTTGCAAAGAGTCAGGGGCAGGTGCAGGGCCAGTGGCGCAATGGATAACGCGTCTGACTACGGATCAGAAGATTGTAGGTTCGACTCCTACCTGGCTCGTCGACAATGCCGTGATCGTATAGTGGTTAGTACTCTGCGTTGTGGCCGCAGCAACCCCGGTTCGAATCCGGGTCACGGCATCTTTATGTGCTAGATGGAGTGTAATGTCCACAGCCACCTCTGTCACGGTTATGCCATTTCCGACTCCTTAAGATACACAAGGAGGGAGTCTCTCTAAGACTGCTTGCAAGCAGCATTAACTCTGTGATATAGGATACCTTGATACTATCCTAGCGCCTTTAGATTACAATGTGGCACACCATAGTCAGATCACTAAAGGATTGGTCAACAGGCCAAGGTGTCCTACCATGTTATGTTACACCCGCTGGAACAAGAAGGAACAGGAACTTGGGGTTATGAGAACTCTACTAACACTGGCCTTTGATGGTAACAGCAGGGAGTCAAAAGAGATTCTTTGAAGCCCAGTGGGGTGTGTTTCTTGGACAGCGAGGACCACTACTTTTCGAGAGGCCATCTATGTCAAAGTGAAAAAACCATCCTATAAGGGGGTGGGGTTTCCTTCCACACCACCTGTCGGCCACATAGAGTGACATTGTAACATTATTACCCTTTGCTATTTTACAACAATCGAGCAGCCATAAGCAGTGATTTGACAACCACTGAGAAGGCCTGAGCATTTTCCTTTCCATTTGAAATTCTCCAGAAAGTTAGCCGTTTAACTCAAGAATGGCTAAGATGGTGCCGATTGGCTTCTGCGGCTAGAATGACCTTTGTGAAGGCTTTGCAAAGAGTCAGGGGCAGGTGCAGGGCCAGTGGCGCAATGGATAACGCGTCTGACTACGGATCAGAAGATTGTAGGTTCGACTCCTACCTGGCTCGTCGACAATGCCGTGATCGTATAGTGGTTAGTACTCTGCGTTGTGGCCGCAGCAACCCCGGTTCGAATCCGGGTCACGGCATCTTTATGTGCTAGATGGAGTGTAATGTCCACAGCCACCTCTGTCACGGTTATGCCATTTCCGACTCCTTAAGATACACAAGGAGGGAGTCTCTCTAAGACTGCTTGCAAGCAGCATTAACTCTGTGATATAGGATACCTTGATACTATCCTAGCGCCTTTAGATTACAATGTGGCACACCATAGTCAGATCACTAAAGGATTGGTCAACAGGCCAAGGTGTCCTACCATGTTATGTTACACCCGCTGGAACAAGAAGGAACAGGAACTTGGGGTTATGAGAACTCTACTAACACTGGCCTTTGATGGTAACAGCAGGGAGTCAAAAGAGATTCTTTGAAGCCCAGTGGGGTGTGTTTCTTGGACAGCGAGGACCACTACTTTTCGAGAGGCCATCTATGTCAAAGTGAAAAAACCATCCTATAAGGGGGTGGGGTTTCCTTCCACACCACCTGTCGGCCACATAGAGTGACATTGTAACATTATTACCCTTTGCTATTTTACAACAATCGAGCAGCCATAAGCAGTGATTTGACAACCACTGAGAAGGCCTGAGCATTTTCCTTTCCATTTGAAATTCTCCAGAAAGTTAGCCGTTTAACTCAAGAATGGCTAAGATGGTGCCGATTGGCTTCTGCGGCTAGAATGACCTTTGTGAAGGCTTTGCAAAGAGTCAGGGGCAGGTGCAGGGCCAGTGGCGCAATGGATAACGCGTCTGACTACGGATCAGAAGATTGTAGGTTCGACTCCTACCTGGCTCGTCGACAATGCCGTGATCGTATAGTGGTTAGTACTCTGCGTTGTGGCCGCAGCAACCCCGGTTCGAATCCGGGTCACGGCATCTTTATGTGCTAGATGGAGTGTAATGTCCACAGCCACCTCTGTCACGGTTATGCCATTTCCGACTCCTTAAGATACACGAGGAGGGAGTCTCTCTAAGACTGCTTGCAAGCAGCATTAACTCTGTGATATAGGATACCTTGATACTATCCTAGCGCCTTTAGATTACAATGTGGCACACCATAGTCAGATCACTAAAGGATTGGTCAACAGGCCAAGGTGTCCTACCATGTTATGTTACACCCGCTGGAACAAGAAGGAACAGGAACTTGGGCTTATGAGAACTCTACTAACACTGGCCTTTGATGGTAACAGCAGGGAGTCAAAAGAGATTCTTTGAAGCCCAGTGGGGTGTGTTTCTTGGACAGCGAGGACCACTACTTTTCGAGAGGCCATCTATGTCAAAGTGAAAAAACCATCCTATAAGGGGGTGGGGTTTCCTTCCACACCACCTGTCGGCCACATAGAGTGACATTGTAACATTATTACCCTTTGCTATTTTACAACAATCGAGCAGCCATAAGCAGTGATTTGACAACCACTGAGAAGGCCTGAGCATTTTCCTTTCCATTTGAAATTCTCCAGAAAGTTAGCCGTTTAACTCAAGAATGGCTAAGATGGTGCCGATTGGCTTCTGCGGCTAGAATGACCTTTGTGAAGGCTTTGCAAAGAGTCAGGGGCAGGTGCAGGGCCAGTGGCGCAATGGATAACGCGTCTGACTACGGATCAGAAGATTGTAGGTTCGACTCCTACCTGGCTCGTCGACAATGCCGTGATCGTATAGTGGTTAGTACTCTGCGTTGTGGCCGCAGCAACCCCGGTTCGAATCCGGGTCACGGCATCTTTATGTGCTAGATGGAGTGTAATGTCCACAGCCACCTCTGTCACGGTTATGCCATTTCCGACTCCTTAAGATACACAAGGAGGGAGTCTCTCTAAGACTGCTTGCAAGCAGCATTAACTCTGTGATATAGGATACCTTGATACTATCCTAGCGCCTTTAGATTACAATGTGGCACACCATAGTCAGATCACTAAAGGATTGGTCAACAGGCCAAGGTGTCCTACCATGTTATGTTACACCCGCTGGAACAAGAAGGAACAGGAACTTGGGGTTATGAGAACTCTACTAACACTGGCCTTTGATGGTAACAGCAGGGAGTCAAAAGAGATTCTTTGAAGCCCAGTGGGGTGTGTTTCTTGGACAGCGAGGACCACTACTTTTCGAGAGGCCATCTATGTCAAAGTGAAAAAACCATCCTATAAGGGGGTGGGGTTTCCTTCCACACCACCTGTCGGCCACATAGAGTGACATTGTAACATTATTACCCTTTGCTATTTTACAACAATCGAGCAGCCATAAGCAGTGATTTGACAACCACTGAGAAGGCCTGAGCATTTTCCTTTCCATTTGAAATTCTCCAGAAAGTTAGCCGTTTAACTCAAGAATGGCTAAGATGGTGCCGATTGGCTTCTGCGGCTAGAATGACCTTTGTGAAGGCTTTGCAAAGAGTCAGGGGCAGGTGCAGGGCCAGTGGCGCAATGGATAACGCGTCTGACTACGGATCAGAAGATTGTAGGTTCGACTCCTACCTGGCTCGTCGACAATGCCGTGATCGTATAGTGGTTAGTACTCTGCGTTGTGGCCGCAGCAACCCCGGTTCGAATCCGGGTCACGGCATCTTTATGTGCTAGATGGAGTGTAATGTCCACAGCCACCTCTGTCACGGTTATGCCATTTCCGACTCCTTAAGATACACAAGGAGGGAGTCTCTCTAAGACTGCTTGCAAGCAGCATTAACTCTGTGATATAGGATACCTTGATACTATCCTAGCGCCTTTAGATTACAATGTGGCACACCATAGTCAGATCACTAAAGGATTGGTCAACAGGCCAAGGTGTCCTACCATGTTATGTTACACCCGCTGGAACAAGAAGGAACAGGAACTTGGGGTTATGAGAACTCTACTAACACTGGCCTTTGATGGTAACAGCAGGGAGTCAAAAGAGATTCTTTGAAGCCCAGTGGGGTGTGTTTCTTGGACAGCGAGGACCACTACTTTTCGAGAGGCCATCTATGTCAAAGTGAAAAAACCATCCTATAAGGGGGTGGGGTTTCCTTCCACACCACCTGTCGGCCACATAGAGTGACATTGTAACATTATTACCCTTTGCTATTTTACAACAATCGAGCAGCCATAAGCAGTGATTTGACAACCACTGAGAAGGCCTGAGCATTTTCCTTTCCATTTGAAATTCTCCAGAAAGTTAGCCGTTTAACTCAAGAATGGCTAAGATGGTGCCGATTGGCTTCTGCGGCTAGAATGACCTTTGTGAAGGCTTTGCAAAGAGTCAGGGGCAGGTGCAGGGCCAGTGGCGCAATGGATAACGCGTCTGACTACGGATCAGAAGATTGTAGGTTCGACTCCTACCTGGCTCGTCGACAATGCCGTGATCGTATAGTGGTTAGTACTCTGCGTTGTGGCCGCAGCAACCCCGGTTCGAATCCGGGTCACGGCATCTTTATGTGCTAGATGGAGTGTAATGTCCACAGCCACCTCTGTCACGGTTATGCCATTTCCGACTCCTTAAGATACACAAGGAGGGAGTCTCTCTAAGACTGCTTGCAAGCAGCATTAACTCTGTGATATAGGATACCTTGATACTATCCTAGCGCCTTTAGATTACAATGTGGCACACCATAGTCAGATCACTAAAGGATTGGTCAACAGGCCAAGGTGTCCTACCATGTTATGTTACACCCGCTGGAACAAGAAGGAACAGGAACTTGGGGTTATGAGAACTCTACTAACACTGGCCTTTGATGGTAACAGCAGGGAGTCAAAAGAGATTCTTTGAAGCCCAGTGGGGTGTGTTTCTTGGACAGCGAGGACCACTACTTTTCGAGAGGCCATCTATGTCAAAGTGAAAAAACCATCCTATAAGGGGGTGGGGTTTCCTTCCACACCACCTGTCGGCCACATAGAGTGACATTGTAACATTATTACCCTTTGCTATTTTACAACAATCGAGCAGCCATAAGCAGTGATTTGACAACCACTGAGAAGGCCTGAGCATTTTCCTTTCCATTTGAAATTCTCCAGAAAGTTAGCCGTTTAACTCAAGAATGGCTAAGATGGTGCCGATTGGCTTCTGCGGCTAGAATGACCTTTGTGAAGGCTTTGCAAAGAGTCAGGGGCAGGTGCAGGGCCAGTGGCGCAATGGATAACGCGTCTGACTACGGATCAGAAGATTGTAGGTTCGACTCCTACCTGGCTCGTCGACAATGCCGTGATCGTATAGTGGTTAGTACTCTGCGTTGTGGCCGCAGCAACCCCGGTTCGAATCCGGGTCACGGCATCTTTATGTGCTAGATGGAGTGTAATGTCCACAGCCACCTCTGTCACGGTTATGCCATTTCCGACTCCTTAAGATACACAAGGAGGGAGTCTCTCTAAGACTGCTTGCAAGCAGCATTAACTCTGTGATATAGGATACCTTGATACTATCCTAGCGCCTTTAGATTACAATGTGGCACACCATAGTCAGATCACTAAAGGATTGGTCAACAGGCCAAGGTGTCCTACCATGTTATGTTACACCCGCTGGAACAAGAAGGAACAGGAACTTGGGGTTATGAGAACTCTACTAACACTGGCCTTTGATGGTAACAGCAGGGAGTCAAAAGAGATTCTTTGAAGCCCAGTGGGGTGTGTTTCTTGGACAGCGAGGACCACTACTTTTCGAGAGGCCATCTATGTCAAAGTGAAAAAACCATCCTATAAGGGGGTGGGGTTTCCTTCCACACCACCTGTCGGCCACATAGAGTGACATTGTAACATTATTACCCTTTGCTATTTTACAACAATCGAGCAGCCATAAGCAGTGATTTGACAACCACTGAGAAGGCCTGAGCATTTTCCTTTCCATTTGAAATTCTCCAGAAAGTTAGCCGTTTAACTCAAGAATGGCTAAGATGGTGCCGATTGGCTTCTGCGGCTAGAATGACCTTTGTGAAGGCTTTGCAAAGAGTCAGGGGCAGGTGCAGGGCCAGTGGCGCAATGGATAACGCGTCTGACTACGGATCAGAAGATTGTAGGTTCGACTCCTACCTGGCTCGTCGACAATGCCGTGATCGTATAGTGGTTAGTACTCTGCGTTGTGGCCGCAGCAACCCCGGTTCGAATCCGGGTCACGGCATCTTTATGTGCTAGATGGAGTGTAATGTCCACAGCCACCTCTGTCACGGTTATGCCATTTCCGACTCCTTAAGATACACAAGGAGGGAGTCTCTCTAAGACTGCTTGCAAGCAGCATTAACTCTGTGATATAGGATACCTTGATACTATCCTAGCGCCTTTAGATTACAATGTGGCACACCATAGTCAGATCACTAAAGGATTGGTCAACAGGCCAAGGTGTCCTACCATGTTATGTTACACCCGCTGGAACAAGAAGGAACAGGAACTTGGGGTTATGAGAACTCTACTAACACTGGCCTTTGATGGTAACAGCAGGGAGTCAAAAGAGATTCTTTGAAGCCCAGTGGGGTGTGTTTCTTGGACAGCGAGGACCACTACTTTTCGAGAGGCCATCTATGTCAAAGTGAAAAAACCATCCTATAAGGGGGTGGGGTTTCCTTCCACACCACCTGTCGGCCACATAGAGTGACATTGTAACATTATTACCCTTTGCTATTTTACAACAATCGAGCAGCCATAAGCAGTGATTTGACAACCACTGAGAAGGCCTGAGCATTTTCCTTTCCATTTGAAATTCTCCAGAAAGTTAGCCGTTTAACTCAAGAATGGCTAAGATGGTGCCGATTGGCTTCTGCGGCTAGAATGACCTTTGTGAAGGCTTTGCAAAGAGTCAGGGGCAGGTGCAGGGCCAGTGGCGCAATGGATAACGCGTCTGACTACGGATCAGAAGATTGTAGGTTCGACTCCTACCTGGCTCGTCGACAATGCCGTGATCGTATAGTGGTTAGTACTCTGCGTTGTGGCCGCAGCAACCCCGGTTCGAATCCGGGTCACGGCATCTTTATGTGCTAGATGGAGTGTAATGTCCACAGCCACCTCTGTCACGGTTATGCCATTTCCGACTCCTTAAGATACACAAGGAGGGAGTCTCTCTAAGACTGCTTGCAAGCAGCATTAACTCTGTGATATAGGATACCTTGATACTATCCTAGCGCCTTTAGATTACAATGTGGCACACCATAGTCAGATCACTAAAGGATTGGTCAACAGGCCAAGGTGTCCTACCATGTTATGTTACACCCGCTGGAACAAGAAGGAACAGGAACTTGGGGTTATGAGAACTCTACTAACACTGGCCTTTGATGGTAACAGCAGGGAGTCAAAAGAGATTCTTTGAAGCCCAGTGGGGTGTGTTTCTTGGACAGCGAGGACCACTACTTTTCGAGAGGCCATCTATGTCAAAGTGAAAAAACCATCCTATAAGGGGGTGGGGTTTCCTTCCACACCACCTGTCGGCCACATAGAGTGACATTGTAACATTATTACCCTTTGCTATTTTACAACAATCGAGCAGCCATAAGCAGTGATTTGACAACCACTGAGAAGGCCTGAGCATTTTCCTTTCCATTTGAAATTCTCCAGAAAGTTAGCCGTTTAACTCAAGAATGGCTAAGATGGTGCCGATTGGCTTCTGCGGCTAGAATGACCTTTGTGAAGGCTTTGCAAAGAGTCAGGGGCAGGTGCAGGGCCAGTGGCGCAATGGATAACGCGTCTGACTACGGATCAGAAGATTGTAGGTTCGACTCCTACCTGGCTCGTCGACAATGCCGTGATCGTATAGTGGTTAGTACTCTGCGTTGTGGCCGCAGCAACCCCGGTTCGAATCCGGGTCACGGCATCTTTATGTGCTAGATGGAGTGTAATGTCCACAGCCACCTCTGTCACGGTTATGCCATTTCCGACTCCTTAAGATACACAAGGAGGGAGTCTCTCTAAGACTGCTTGCAAGCAGCATTAACTCTGTGATATAGGATACCTTGATACTATCCTAGCGCCTTTAGATTACAATGTGGCACACCATAGTCAGATCACTAAAGGATTGGTCAACAGGCCAAGGTGTCCTACCATGTTATGTTACACCCGCTGGAACAAGAAGGAACAGGAACTTGGGGTTATGAGAACTCTACTAACACTGGCCTTTGATGGTAACAGCAGGGAGTCAAAAGAGATTCTTTGAAGCCCAGTGGGGTGTGTTTCTTGGACAGCGAGGACCACTACTTTTCGAGAGGCCATCTATGTCAAAGTGAAAAAACCATCCTATAAGGGGGTGGGGTTTCCTTCCACACCACCTGTCGGCCACATAGAGTGACATTGTAACATTATTACCCTTTGCTATTTTACAACAATCGAGCAGCCATAAGCAGTGATTTGACAACCACTGAGAAGGCCTGAGCATTTTCCTTTCCATTTGAAATTCTCCAGAAAGTTAGCCGTTTAACTCAAGAATGGCTAAGATGGTGCCGATTGGCTTCTGCGGCTAGAATGACCTTTGTGAAGGCTTTGCAAAGAGTCAGGGGCAGGTGCAGGGCCAGTGGCGCAATGGATAACGCGTCTGACTACGGATCAGAAGATTGTAGGTTCGACTCCTACCTGGCTCGTCGACAATGCCGTGATTGTATAGTGGTTAGTACTCTGCGTTGTGGCCGCAGCAACCCCGGTTCGAATCCGGGTCACGGCATCTTTATGTGCTAGATGGAGTGTAATGTCCACAGCCACCTCTGTCACGGTTATGCCATTTCCGACTCCTTAAGATACACAAGGAGGGAGTCTCTCTAAGACTGCTTGCAAGCAGCATTAACTCTGTGATATAGGATACCTTGATACTATCCTAGCGCCTTTAGATTACAATGTGGCACACCATAGTCAGATCACTAAAGGATTGGTCAACAGGCCAAGGTGTCCTACCATGTTATGTTACACCCGCTGGAACAAGAAGGAACAGGAACTTGGGGTTATGAGAACTCTACTAACACTGGCCTTTGATGGTAACAGCAGGGAGTCAAAAGAGATTCTTTGAAGCCCAGTGGGGTGTGTTTCTTGGACAGCGAGGACCACTACTTTTCGAGAGGCCATCTATGTCAAAGTGAAAAAACCATCCTATAAGGGGGTGGGGTTTCCTTCCACACCACCTGTCGGCCACATAGAGTGACATTGTAACATTATTACCCTTTGCTATTTTACAACAATCGAGCAGCCATAAGCAGTGATTTGACAACAACTGAGAAGGCCTGAGCATTTTCCTTTCCATTTGAAATTCTCCAGAAAGTTAGCCGTTTAACTCAAGAATGGCTAAGATGGTGCCGATTGGCTTCTGCGGCTAGAATGACCTTTGTGAAGGCTTTGCAAAGAGTCAGGGGCAGGTGCAGGGCCAGTGGCGCAATGGATAACGCGTCTGACTACGGATCAGAAGATTGTAGGTTCGACTCCTACCTGGCTCGTCGACAATGCCGTGATCGTATAGTGGTTAGTACTCTGCGTTGTGGCCGCAGCAACCCCGGTTCGAATCCGGGTCACGGCATCTTTATGTGCTAGATGGAGTGTAATGTCCACAGCCACCTCTGTCACGGTTATGCCATTTCCGACTCCTTAAGATACACAAGGAGGGAGTCTCTCTAAGACTGCTTGCAAGCAGCATTAACTCTGTGATATAGGATACCTTGATACTATCCTAGCGCCTTTAGATTACAATGTGGCACACCATAGTCAGATCACTAAAGGATTGGTCAACAGGCCAAGGTGTCCTACCATGTTATGTTACACCCGCTGGAACAAGAAGGAACAGGAACTTGGGGTTATGAGAACTCTACTAACACTGGCCTTTGATGGTAACAGCAGGGAGTCAAAAGAGATTCTTTGAAGCCCAGTGGGGTGTGTTTCTTGGACAGCGAGGACCACTACTTTTCGAGAGGCCATCTATGTCAAAGTGAAAAAACCATCCTATAAGGGGGTGGGGTTTCCTTCCACACCACCTGTCGGCCACATAGAGTGACATTGTAACATTATTACCCTTTGCTATTTTACAACAATCGAGCAGCCATAAGCAGTGATTTGACAACCACTGAGAAGGCCTGAGCATTTTCCTTTCCATTTGAAATTCTCCAGAAAGTTAGCCGTTTAACTCAAGAATGGCTAAGATGGTGCCGATTGGCTTCTGCGGCTAGAATGACCTTTGTGAAGGCTTTGCAAAGAGTCAGGGGCAGGTGCAGGGCCAGTGGCGCAATGGATAACGCGTCTGACTACGGATCAGAAGATTGTAGGTTCGACTCCTACCTGGCTCGTCGACAATGCCGTGATCGTATAGTGGTTAGTACTCTGCGTTGTGGCCGCAGCAACCCCGGTTCGAATCCGGGTCACGGCATCTTTATGTGCTAGATGGAGTGTAATGTCCACAGCCACCTCTGTCACGGTTATGCCATTTCCGACTCCTTAAGATACACAAGGAGGGAGTCTCTCTAAGACTGCTTGCAAGCAGCATTAACTCTGTGATATAGGATACCTTGATACTATCCTAGCGCCTTTAGATTACAATGTGGCACACCATAGTCAGATCACTAAAGGATTGGTCAACAGGCCAAGGTGTCCTACCATGTTATGTTACACCCGCTGGAACAAGAAGGAACAGGAACTTGGGGTTATGAGAACTCTACTAACACTGGCCTTTGATGGTAACAGCAGGGAGTCAAAAGAGATTCTTTGAAGCCCAGTGGGGTGTGTTTCTTGGACAGCGAGGACCACTACTTTTCGAGAGGCCATCTATGTCAAAGTGAAAAAACCATCCTATAAGGGGGTGGGGTTTCCTTCCACACCACCTGTCGGCCACATAGAGTGACATTGTAACATTATTACCCTTTGCTATTTTACAACAATCGAGCAGCCATAAGCAGTGATTTGACAACCACTGAGAAGGCCTGAGCATTTTCCTTTCCATTTGAAATTCTCCAGAAAGTTAGCCGTTTAACTCAAGAATGGCTAAGATGGTGCCGATTGGCTTCTGCGGCTAGAATGACCTTTGTGAAGGCTTTGCAAAGAGTCAGGGGCAGGTGCAGGGCCAGTGGCGCAATGGATAACGCGTCTGACTACGGATCAGAAGATTGTAGGTTCGACTCCTACCTGGCTCGTCGACAATGCCGTGATCGTATAGTGGTTAGTACTCTGCGTTGTGGCCGCAGCAACCCCGGTTCGAATCCGGGTCACGGCATCTTTATGTGCTAGATGGAGTGTAATGTCCACAGCCACCTCTGTCACGGTTATGCCATTTCCGACTCCTTAAGATACACAAGGAGGGAGTCTCTCTAAGACTGCTTGCAAGCAGCATTAACTCTGTGATATAGGATACCTTGATACTATCCTAGCGCCTTTAGATTACAATGTGGCACACCATAGTCAGATCACTAAAGGATTGGTCAACAGGCCAAGGTGTCCTACCATGTTATGTTACACCCGCTGGAACAAGAAGGAACAGGAACTTGGGGTTATGAGAACTCTACTAACACTGGCCTTTGATGGTAACAGCAGGGAGTCAAAAGAGATTCTTTGAAGCCCAGTGGGGTGTGTTTCTTGGACAGCGAGGACCACTACTTTTCGAGAGGCCATCTATGTCAAAGTGAAAAAACCATCCTATAAGGGGGTGGGGTTTCCTTCCACACCACCTGTCGGCCACATAGAGTGACATTGTAACATTATTACCCTTTGCTATTTTACAACAATCGAGCAGCCATAAGCAGTGATTTGACAACAACTGAGAAGGCCTGAGCATTTTCCTTTCCATTTGAAATTCTCCAGAAAGTTAGCCGTTTAACTCAAGAATGGCTAAGATGGTGCCGATTGGCTTCTGCGGCTAGAATGACCTTTGTGAAGGCTTTGCAAAGAGTCAGGGGCAGGTGCAGGGCCAGTGGCGCAATGGATAACGCGTCTGACTACGGATCAGAAGATTGTAGGTTCGACTCCTACCTGGCTCGTCGACAATGCCGTGATCGTATAGTGGTTAGTACTCTGCGTTGTGGCCGCAGCAACCCCGGTTCGAATCCGGGTCACGGCATCTTTATGTGCTAGATGGAGTGTAATGTCCACAGCCACCTCTGTCACGGTTATGCCATTTCCGACTCCTTAAGATACACAAGGAGGGAGTCTCTCTAAGACTGCTTGCAAGCAGCATTAACTCTGTGATATAGGATACCTTGATACTATCCTAGCGCCTTTAGATTACAATGTGGCACACCATAGTCAGATCACTAAAGGATTGGTCAACAGGCCAAGGTGTCCTACCATGTTATGTTACACCCGCTGGAACAAGAAGGAACAGGAACTTGGGGTTATGAGAACTCTACTAACACTGGCCTTTGATGGTAACAGCAGGGAGTCAAAAGAGATTCTTTGAAGCCCAGTGGGGTGTGTTTCTTGGACAGCGAGGACCACTACTTTTCGAGAGGCCATCTATGTCAAAGTGAAAAAACCATCCTATAAGGGGGTGGGGTTTCCTTCCACACCACCTGTCGGCCACATAGAGTGACATTGTAACATTATTACCCTTTGCTATTTTACAACAATCGAGCAGCCATAAGCAGTGATTTGACAACAACTGAGAAGGCCTGAGCATTTTCCTTTCCATTTGAAATTCTCCAGAAAGTTAGCCGTTTAACTCAAGAATGGCTAAGATGGTGCCGATTGGCTTCTGCGGCTAGAATGACCTTTGTGAAGGCTTTGCAAAGAGTCAGGGGCAGGTGCAGGGCCAGTGGCGCAATGGATAACGCGTCTGACTACGGATCAGAAGATTGTAGGTTCGACTCCTACCTGGCTCGTCGACAATGCCGTGATCGTATAGTGGTTAGTACTCTGCGTTGTGGCCGCAGCAACCCCGGTTCGAATCCGGGTCACGGCATCTTTATGTGCTAGATGGAGTGTAATGTCCACAGCCACCTCTGTCACGGTTATGCCATTTCCGACTCCTTAAGATACACAAGGAGGGAGTCTCTCTAAGACTGCTTGCAAGCAGCATTAACTCTGTGATATAGGATACCTTGATACTATCCTAGCGCCTTTAGATTACAATGTGGCACACCATAGTCAGATCACTAAAGGATTGGTCAACAGGCCAAGGTGTCCTACCATGTTATGTTACACCCGCTGGAACAAGAAGGAACAGGAACTTGGGGTTATGAGAACTCTACTAACACTGGCCTTTGATGGTAACAGCAGGGAGTCAAAAGAGATTCTTTGAAGCCCAGTGGGGTGTGTTTCTTGGACAGCGAGGACCACTACTTTTCGAGAGGCCATCTATGTCAAAGTGAAAAAACCATCCTATAAGGGGGTGGGGTTTCCTTCCACACCACCTGTCGGCCACATAGAGTGACATTGTAACATTATTACCCTTTGCTATTTTACAACAATCGAGCAGCCATAAGCAGTGATTTGACAACAACTGAGAAGGCCTGAGCATTTTCCTTTCCATTTGAAATTCTCCAGAAAGTTAGCCGTTTAACTCAAGAATGGCTAAGATGGTGCCGATTGGCTTCTGCGGCTAGAATGACCTTTGTGAAGGCTTTGCAAAGAGTCAGGGGCAGGTGCAGGGCCAGTGGCGCAATGGATAACGCGTCTGACTACGGATCAGAAGATTGTAGGTTCGACTCCTACCTGGCTCGTCGACAATGCCGTGATCGTATAGTGGTTAGTACTCTGCGTTGTGGCCGCAGCAACCCCGGTTCGAATCCGGGTCACGGCATCTTTATGTGCTAGATGGAGTGTAATGTCCACAGCCACCTCTGTCACGGTTATGCCATTTCCGACTCCTTAAGATACACAAGGAGGGAGTCTCTCTAAGACTGCTTGCAAGCAGCATTAACTCTGTGATATAGGATACCTTGATACTATCCTAGCGCCTTTAGATTACAATGTGGCACACCATAGTCAGATCACTAAAGGATTGGTCAACAGGCCAAGGTGTCCTACCATGTTATGTTACACCCGCTGGAACAAGAAGGAACAGGAACTTGGGGTTATGAGAACTCTACTAACACTGGCCTTTGATGGTAACAGCAGGGAGTCAAAAGAGATTCTTTGAAGCCCAGTGGGGTGTGTTTCTTGGACAGCGAGGACCACTACTTTTCGAGAGGCCATCTATGTCAAAGTGAAAAAACCATCCTATAAGGGGGTGGGGTTTCCTTCCACACCACCTGTCGGCCACATAGAGTGACATTGTAACATTATTACCCTTTGCTATTTTACAACAATCGAGCAGCCATAAGCAGTGATTTGACAACAACTGAGAAGGCCTGAGCATTTTCCTTTCCATTTGAAATTCTCCAGAAAGTTAGCCGTTTAACTCAAGAATGGCTAAGATGGTGCCGATTGGCTTCTGCGGCTAGAATGACCTTTGTGAAGGCTTTGCAAAGAGTCAGGGGCAGGTGCAGGGCCAGTGGCGCAATGGATAACGCGTCTGACTACGGATCAGAAGATTGTAGGTTCGACTCCTACCTGGCTCGTCGACAATGCCGTGATCGTATAGTGGTTAGTACTCTGCGTTGTGGCCGCAGCAACCCCGGTTCGAATCCGGGTCACGGCATCTTTATGTGCTAGATGGAGTGTAATGTCCACAGCCACCTCTGTCACGGTTATGCCATTTCCGACTCCTTAAGATACACAAGGAGGGAGTCTCTCTAAGACTGCTTGCAAGCAGCATTAACTCTGTGATATAGGATACCTTGATACTATCCTAGCGCCTTTAGATTACAATGTGGCACACCATAGTCAGATCACTAAAGGATTGGTCAACAGGCCAAGGTGTCCTACCATGTTATGTTACACCCGCTGGAACAAGAAGGAACAGGAACTTGGGGTTATGAGAACTCTACTAACACTGGCCTTTGATGGTAACAGCAGGGAGTCAAAAGAGATTCTTTGAAGCCCAGTGGGGTGTGTTTCTTGGACAGCGAGGACCACTACTTTTCGAGAGGCCATCTATGTCAAAGTGAAAAAACCATCCTATAAGGGGGTGGGGTTTCCTTCCACACCACCTGTCGGCCACATAGAGTGACATTGTAACATTATTACCCTTTGCTATTTTACAACAATCGAGCAGCCATAAGCAGTGATTTGACAACAACTGAGAAGGCCTGAGCATTTTCCTTTCCATTTGAAATTCTCCAGAAAGTTAGCCGTTTAACTCAAGAATGGCTAAGATGGTGCCGATTGGCTTCTGCGGCTAGAATGACCTTTGTGAAGGCTTTGCAAAGAGTCAGGGGCAGGTGCAGGGCCAGTGGCGCAATGGATAACGCGTCTGACTACGGATCAGAAGATTGTAGGTTCGACTCCTACCTGGCTCGTCGACAATGCCGTGATCGTATAGTGGTTAGTACTCTGCGTTGTGGCCGCAGCAACCCCGGTTCGAATCCGGGTCACGGCATCTTTATGTGCTAGATGGAGTGTAATGTCCACAGCCACCTCTGTCACGGTTATGCCATTTCCGACTCCTTAAGATACACAAGGAGGGAGTCTCTCTAAGACTGCTTGCAAGCAGCATTAACTCTGTGATATAGGATACCTTGATACTATCCTAGCGCCTTTAGATTACAATGTGGCACACCATAGTCAGATCACTAAAGGATTGGTCAACAGGCCAAGGTGTCCTACCATGTTATGTTACACCCGCTGGAACAAGAAGGAACAGGAACTTGGGGTTATGAGAACTCTACTAACACTGGCCTTTGATGGTAACAGCAGGGAGTCAAAAGAGATTCTTTGAAGCCCAGTGGGGTGTGTTTCTTGGACAGCGAGGACCACTACTTTTCGAGAGGCCATCTATGTCAAAGTGAAAAAACCATCCTATAAGGGGGTGGGGTTTCCTTCCACACCACCTGTCGGCCACATAGAGTGACATTGTAACATTATTACCCTTTGCTATTTTACAACAATCGAGCAGCCATAAGCAGTGATTTGACAACAACTGAGAAGGCCTGAGCATTTTTCCTTTCCATTTGAAATTCTCCAGAAAGTTAGCCGTTTAACTCAAGAATGGCTAAGATGGTGCCGATTGGCTTCTGCGGCTAGAATGACCTTTGTGAAGGCTTTGCAAAGAGTCAGGGGCAGGTGCAGGGCCAGTGGCGCAATGGATAACGCGTCTGACTACGGATCAGAAGATTGTAGGTTCGACTCCTACCTGGCTCGTCGACAATGCCGTGATCGTATAGTGGTTAGTACTCTGCGTTGTGGCCGCAGCAACCCCGGTTCGAATCCGGGTCACGGCATCTTTATGTGCTAGATGGAGTGTAATGTCCACAGCCACCTCTGTCACGGTTATGCCATTTCCGACTCCTTAAGATACACAAGGAGGGAGTCTCTCTAAGACTGCTTGCAAGCAGCATTAACTCTGTGATATAGGATACCTTGATACTATCCTAGCGCCTTTAGATTACAATGTGGCACACCATAGTCAGATCACTAAAGGATTGGTCAACAGGCCAAGGTGTCCTACCATGTTATGTTACACCCGCTGGAACAAGAAGGAACAGGAACTTGGGGTTATGAGAACTCTACTAACACTGGCCTTTGATGGTAACAGCAGGGAGTCAAAAGAGATTCTTTGAAGCCCAGTGGGGTGTGTTTCTTGGACAGCGAGGACCACTACTTTTCGAGAGGCCATCTATGTCAAAGTGAAAAAACCATCCTATAAGGGGGTGGGGTTTCCTTCCACACCACCTGTCGGCCACATAGAGTGACATTGTAACATTATTACCCTTTGCTATTTTACAACAATCGAGCAGCCATAAGCAGTGATTTGACAACAACTGAGAAGGCCTGAGCATTTTCCTTTCCATTTGAAATTCTCCAGAAAGTTAGCCGTTTAACTCAAGAATGGCTAAGATGGTGCCGATTGGCTTCTGCGGCTAGAATGACCTTTGTGAAGGCTTTGCAAAGAGTCAGGGGCAGGTGCAGGGCCAGTGGCGCAATGGATAACGCGTCTGACTACGGATCAGAAGATTGTAGGTTCGACTCCTACCTGGCTCGTCGACAATGCCGTGATCGTATAGTGGTTAGTACTCTGCGTTGTGGCCGCAGCAACCCCGGTTCGAATCCGGGTCACGGCATCTTTATGTGCTAGATGGAGTGTAATGTCCACAGCCACCTCTGTCACGGTTATGCCATTTCCGACTCCTTAAGATACACAAGGAGGGAGTCTCTCTAAGACTGCTTGCAAGCAGCATTAACTCTGTGATATAGGATACCTTGATACTATCCTAGCGCCTTTAGATTACAATGTGGCACACCATAGTCAGATCACTAAAGGATTGGTCAACAGGCCAAGGTGTCCTACCATGTTATGTTACACCCGCTGGAACAAGAAGGAACAGGAACTTGGTTATGAGAACTCTACTAACACTGGCCTTTGATGGTAAACAGCAGGGAGTCAAAAGAGATTCTTTGAAGCCCAGTGGGGTGTGTTTCTTGGACAGCGAGGACCACTACTTTTCGAGAGGCCATCTATGTCAAAGTGAAAAAACCATCCTATAAGGGGGTGGGGTTTCCTTCCACACCACCTGTCGGCACATAGAGTGACATTGTAACATTATTACCCTTTGCTATTTTACAACAATCGAGCAGCCATAAGCAGTGATTTGACAACAACTGAGAAGGCCTGAGCATTTTCCTTTCCATTTGAAATTCTCCAGAAAGTTAGCCGTTTAACTCAAGAATGGCTAAGATGGTGCCGATTGGCTTCTGCGGCTAGAATGACCTTTGTGAAGGCTTTGCAAAGAGTCAGGGGCAGGTGCAGGGCCAGTGGCGCAATGGATAACGCGTCTGACTACGGATCAGAAGATTGTAGGTTCGACTCCTACCTGGCTCGTCGACAATGCCGTGATCGTATAGTGGTTAGTACTCTGCGTTGTGGCCGCAGCAACCCCGGTTCGAATCCGGGTCACGGCATCTTTATGTGCTAGATGGAGTGTAATGTCCACAGCCACCTCTGTCACGGTTATGCCATTTCCGACTCCTTAAGATACACAAGGAGGGAGTCTCTCTAAGACTGCTTGCAAGCAGCATTAACTCTGTGATATAGGATACCTTGATACTATCCTAGCGCCTTTAGATTACAATGTGGCACACCATAGTCAGATCACTAAAGGATTGGTCAACAGGCCAAGGTGTCCTACCATGTTATGTTACACCCGCTGGAACAAGAAGGAACAGGAAC
The DNA here is from genome assembly GCA_037952925.1 of Lithobates clamitans. Taxonomy (NCBI): domain Eukaryota; kingdom Metazoa; phylum Chordata; class Amphibia; order Anura; family Ranidae; genus Lithobates; species Lithobates clamitans. Next base: position 2,752,213 of record JBBGZY010001301.1, read on the forward strand.
TTGGGGTTATGAGAACTCTACTAACACTGGCCTTTGATGGTAACAGCAGGGAGTCAAAAGAGATTCTTTGAAGCCCAGTGGGGTGTGTTTCTTGGACAGCGAGGACCACTACTTTTCGAGAGGCCATCTATGTCAAAGTGAAAAAACCATCCTATAAGGGGGTGGGGTTTCCTTCCACACCACCTGTCGGCCACATAGAGTGACATTGTAACATTATTACCCTTTGCTATTTTACAACAATCGAGCAGCCATAAGCAGTGATTTGACAACAACTGAGAAGGCCTGAGCATTTTCCTTTTCCATTTGAAATTCTCCAGAAAGTTAGCCGTTTAACTCAAGAATGGCTAAGATGGTGCCGATTGGCTTCTGCGGCTAGAATGACCTTTGTGAAGGCTTTGCAAAGAGTCAGGGGCAGGTGCAGGGCCAGTGGCGCAATGGATAACGCGTCTGACTACGGATCAGAAGATTGTAGGTTCGACTCCTACCTGGCTCGTCGACAATGCCGTGATCGTATAGTGGTTAGTACTCTGCGTTGTGGCCGCAGCAACCCCGGTTCGAATCCGGGTCACGGCATCTTTATGTGCTAGATGGAGTGTAATGTCCACAGCCACCTCTGTCACGGTTATGCCATTTCCGACTCCTTAAGATACACAAGGAGGGAGTCTCTCTAAGACTGCTTGCAAGCAGCATTAACTCTGTGATATAGGATACCTTGATACTATCCTAGCGCCTTTAGATTACAATGTGGCACACCATAGTCAGATCACTAAAGGATTGGTCAACAGGCCAAGGTGTCCTACCATGTTATGTTACACCCGCTGGAACAAGAAGGAACAGGAACTTGGGGTTATGAGAACTCTACTAACACTGGCCTTTGATGGTAACAGCAGGGAGTCAAAAGAGATTCTTTGAAGCCCAGTGGGGTGTGTTTCTTGGACAGCGAGGACCACTACTTTTCGAGAGGCCATCTATGTCAAAGTGAAAAAACCATCCTATAAGGGGGTGGGGTTTCCTTCCACACCACCTGTCGGCCACATAGAGTGACATTGTAACATTATTACCCTTTGCTATTTTACAACAATCGAGCAGCCATAAGCAGTGATTTGACAACAACTGAGAAGGCCTGAGCATTTCCTTTCCATTTGAAATTCTCCAGAAAGTTAGCCGTTTAACTCAAGAATGGCTAAGATGGTGCCGATTGGCTTCTGCGGCTAGAATGACCTTTGTGAAGGCTTTGCAAAGAGTCAGGGGCAGGTGCAGGGCCAGTGGCGCAATGGATAACGCGTCTGACTACGGATCAGAAGATTGTAGGTTCGACTCCTACCTGGCTCGTCGACAATGCCGTGATCGTATAGTGGTTAGTACTCTGCGTTGTGGCCGCAGCAACCCCGGTTCGAATCCGGGTCACGGCATCTTTATGTGCTAGATGGAGTGTAATGTCCACAGCCACCTCTGTCACGGTTATGCCATTTCCGACTCCTTAAGATACACAAGGAGGGAGTCTCTCTAAGACTGCTTGCAAGCAGCATTAACTCTGTGATATAGGATACCTTGATACTATCCTAGCGCCTTTAGATTACAATGTGGCACACCATAGTCAGATCACTAAAGGATTGGTCAACAGGCCAAGGTGTCCTACCATGTTATGTTACACCCGCTGGAACAAGAAGGAACAGGAACTTGGGGTTATGAGAACTCTACTAACACTGGCCTTTGATGGTAACAGCAGGGAGTCAAAAGAGATTCTTTGAAGCCCAGTGGGGTGTGTTTCTTGGACAGCGAGGACCACTACTTTTCGAGAGGCCATCTATGTCAAAGTGAAAAAACCATCCTATAAGGGGGTGGGGTTTCCTTCCACACCACCTGTCGGCCACATAGAGTGACATTGTAACATTATTACCCTTTGCTATTTTACAACAATCGAGCAGCCATAAGCAGTGATTTGACAACAACTGAGAAGGCCTGAGCATTTTCCTTTCCATTTGAAATTCTCCCAGAAAGTTAGCCGTTTAACTCAAGAATGGCTAAGATGGTGCCGATTGGCTTCTGCGGCTAGAATGACCTTTGTGAAGGCTTTGCAAAGAGTCAGGGGCAGGTGCAGGGCCAGTGGCGCAATGGATAACGCGTCTGACTACGGATCAGAAGATTGTAGGTTCGACTCCTACCTGGCTCGTCGACAATGCCGTGATCGTATAGTGGTTAGTACTCTGCGTTGTGGCCGCAGCAACCCCGGTTCGAATCCGGGTCACGGCATCTTTATGTGCTAGATGGAGTGTAATGTCCACAGCCACCTCTGTCACGGTTATGCCATTTCCGACTCCTTAAGATACACAAGGAGGGAGTCTCTCTAAGACTGCTTGCAAGCAGCATTAACTCTGTGATATAGGATACCTTGATACTATCCTAGCGCCTTTAGATTACAATGTGGCACACCATAGTCAGATCACTAAAGGGATTGGTCAACAGGCCAAGGTGTCCTACCATGTTATGTTACACCCGCTGGAACAAGAAGGAACAGGAACTTGGGGTTATGAGAACTCTACTAACACTGGCCTTTGATGGTAACAGCAGGGAGTCAAAAGAGATTCTTTGAAGCCCAGTGGGGTGTGTTTCTTGGACAGCGAGGACCACTACTTTTCGAGAGGCCATCTATGTCAAAGTGAAAAAACCATCCTATAAGGGGGTGGGGTTTCCTTCCACACCACCTGTCGGCCACATAGAGTGACATTGTAACATTATTACCCTTTGCTATTTTACAACAATCGAGCAGCCATAAGCAGTGATTTGACAACAACTGAGAAGGCCTGAGCATTTTCCTTTCCATTTGAAATTCTCCAGAAAGTTAGCCGTTTAACTCAAGAATGGCTAAGATGGTGCCGATTGGCTTCTGCGGCTAGAATGACCCTTTGTGAAGGCTTTGGCAAAGAGTCAGGGGCAGGTGCAGGGCCAGTGGCGCAATGGATAACGCGTCTGACTACGGATCAGAAGATTGTAGGTTCGACTCCTACCTGGCTCGTCGACAATGCCGTGATCGTATAGTGGTTAGTACTCTGCGTTGTGGCCGCAGCAACCCCGGTTCGAATCCGGGTCACGGCATCTTTATGTGCTAGATGGAGTGTAATGTCCACAGCCACCTCTGTCACGGTTATGCCATTTCCGACTCCTTAAGATACACAAGGAGGGAGTCTCTCTAAGACTGCTTGCAAGCAG